>OY660880.1:2577500-5417397 GCA_962446985.1 Xyrichtys novacula | reverse complement strand
TCTCGACTTGATGACAATGTTCTAATCCAAGATGGCAGCGCAGTGCATCAACAGTCAAGAGTAACAGTGAAAACTCAGCTAACAACAGCTAACAGTAGGCATCCATTTTGGTTTTCCGACTTGTTTACTACAACGCTGTCAACTCAGGTGTAACGTCGTTCCCAGCTCCAACATCCGACTTGCGAGATAATTGGAACGCAGCATAATTCACTCTTGGTTAAGTCTCGCCACTGACCAATACATTATACATTAGCAACAGTAACTAAGAGAGGAGCGCCTGGTAAGCTTTCCCTTAAGGAGCAAAATGCTGAAGTGTTGCGTGTACTGGACTTGCAAGTCCAATGACAGATATTTTTAACCTTCCCCAAACCGAAAATGCAACAGGAGAGATGTTGGATATGGAATAAGCAGTGCGGAAGACCTTGATCACAGCTGAATCCGTCAAAGATAACAAAAAACGAGGTAAGATGCTAATGCTAATTAGCACAAAGTTGTTACCTACAAGACAGAAGTACAAAATGAATAGTAGGAGTTTTTTTTTAAATCTGAAAATCATGTAGAGATATTAAAGAGGGATCAGAGAGGAAGTAGAGAGTCTGAAAAATACCGGTAATACTTTAAATACTCAATAGTTGAAGGTTTCTCAGGATGTCAGAGCACATTTCACAGAAGGTCAACCATATTGTTGTCGTTACCTTGGACTTTTAATGCATGTATAGTTGAATAGATATTTAAAATGGTGTTTTCTCTGTTAATAACTCAAAATAGGATTCATAAACTCAATAGCATTGCTTCTTTAGACCTTCATGAGATCTCTTTGCTGAATGTCCTCTCTTTAGAAACAGAGGCCTAAAGCTTGGGCTGAGATGGAGCTACCTTCAGGGTTACTTTCAGATAAAGCCACAGGAGACATTATGAGACTGTGTGCACACACTCTGCAGAAACACCTCATGATATTTGGATGGATTTTTTGGACACAGTAGAGATCCGCTTGAACAGAAAAAGGCTGAAGAGATGCTGGATTTTTGTTCCTATTAAAACCACCGGTGCTTCGTTTGTTCACGTCTCGTCTATCACATTTGGGGTACGCCGTTCCTACTGAACATGTTCAACTTGAAACACCAGTGGAGAATATTTCTCCTTTTCAAAACAGCTACTACATGAGTTCAGCAGGGCTCTGGTGCATACTTATCAGGACAGGAAAAAGAAGTGCATTTGTTTGGGACCATTTTCTGCTACAATCGAGTCTTACACTTGGTGCTATGCTGAGTAATTATAGCTGTGGAATGGAGTTTGTGGGATTGAATGAAAAAAGCCTGCAGTGTGTGGGTTGATGGTAATGAAAGAATTTCAGCCAGTGCAAGACTGCAGCTTATTGATGTATTTTTAATAGTTTTTGGACAACAATGGAGCACCAGAGAAAAAAGGAATAACATCAGGCTTTCAGGCTTTGGATACACACACTTCTGTTGGTTCTGCTCTTTACATAAAATAGAGAGGAAAAGAATGGAAATGTATAACTGTGGGTGAAAAGCTATATTCTTTATGCTAAAAGGGCACCATGCAGGGCTTTGTGTTCAAGTAAGCAGCTACAACTATACAGCTTTCATGTGATTACTTTTGATTGTAGTGGTAAGTAGCAGGGTTATTATCGTTAATTAAAACGAAATGACGAAAACTAGAGTTGAAAAAACATTTCCGTTAACATAAAAGATTAAAAACTATAATTAAAAGAAAAAAACGCTAACAAAGGTGACCATATGCTACGAACTCGGTTAGTCCACGCAACACGAACTCGAAACTTCTGTACAAAATCCTGAACAGTTTGTGGATTTTATACACTTCTCCGGACAAGCCCCCCAAAAAGGGGACATGTCCGGGTAAAAGAGGACAAATGGTCACCCTATGATAACTAACTGAAACTGGATTGTGTGTTTACAAAACTAACTATGAAATTCTTTTGTTTTCGTTTTTTTCATTTTCGGATTGATATGAAGTTTTAACCAACTTTTATTTATTTTTTTTGTCACCAAAATATTGATATGGGCAAAATGACGATGGTAATTGTCCTAAATTTCGGTATCTGTACATTTTCGTTTAATCGCCCAGCCCTACTAGATTGTGCGACTTGATTGCCTTCGAAAAGTTACGCTTTTCACTTGAGCCGAAATTCAAATCGCCCATTGCTGCACGAGTAAATAATCCTCCTGCCAAGAATGAAAAACTAAAACTAATAAAAACTAAACAAAAACAAATCATCTAAAAAATATAAACTGGAGAAAAAATAGAGCTAAAAGCCAACCGAAATAAAACTAAACTAAAAATGAAAAATCCAAAACTATTATAACCTTGGTGAGTAGACAGAAGTGTGGTTAATTTAACAAACCAAAGCCTGGGGAACACCCGAAGATTTATTACTTTGCATAAGGTATGTGAATCCCAGACTAAACAGAAGACAACAGTAGAAATTCCACTTAATTTCATATGTTGTGCATCCTAAGATTTGTCACAAATCACATGATGCATCTGTGCAGCTCCTCGACAATATGCTCCTGCAGGCAAGACCTCCAATTTCAGCACATTTACCTGCAATGTTGCTGCAATTAAAGCTTCTGTTTAACGCACAGCTGCAGATCCTGCAAATGCAAAATCACAAAAATCTCTCTCTCTTTCTATCGTTTTTATAATTCATGAACTCTTTTGTTAGTTTATGCACCAGTTAATCTTGCATCAAAATCTAAAAAAAAAAAAACGAGACTTGGCTTCCCTCAGCCTCTGTGTGGAAACACCACCGCTGACCATATGGTCTGCAGATTCATTCAGAAAACAAATAGAAGATTATCGGATCAACTCATTCAAGACGGGTTTGGAAAAGGCCAGTTTCTTCTTCTGTTTGCGTACAGAGGCGCGCGGACACCTTAAACATTTACACTCACATGACAAGACACACACGGTGCGCAGCTCTGGGTGTTTGCTCAGAGAGTATTAGCTTTGGCAAACAGGAGTGTGCGTTCATCAAGCTGCTGTCCTGTTTCATTTCCCTGCCAGGTTTTGAGCCTCAGCACAGGGTCAGAGAGAGTGTTACTGTTTCACCCAAGCTCCTGCATGTTTAATTTCCATCCTCTCATCCCTCTGCACACCTCCTCCTCCTCCTCCTTCTTCTTCTTCTTGCATTGTTCCCTCCAAACCTAATTTTTCCTGCCTTTCACCACCTCTTCTCACCTTCACTTCATCGATCAGTCCTTCTAAATCCACCCCCGTCCTTCCCTCTTTTCCTCTCCCTCCATCAATCCATCCAGCCTTCACTCCTCCTCCTCCTCCTCCTCCTCCTCTTCTTCTCATGGCAAACACTCTACAGGTTGCACTCCCTCCTCCTCCATCTCCTCCATCTATCCTGTGTATGGCGTGTTTTCTCGGGGATTAAGTCGGGCTTTGTGCCGTTGAAGGAGGAAGGAACTAATCAGACTCTTATTTGTCGTTATGTTCTGTGTCTCATGGCGAGAAGGGAACCTGACCCCGCACAGACGCACACATGGCGAGGAGCAGGGTGAAAGCCGAAACCCGGCCAGAGGAAAAGACACACACATGAGCACACACACGCCATGCAGCCAGACGCAACCCAACACCCCGCCCGTCTCACGGTGCGTGGGTGTGTTCGCCTCTGGACGGCTAGCCCGCTCTCCTCTCTGCTGCTTGTGTGTGTACGTGTGTGTGTGTCTTTGTTCCCAGGGCAGACCTGTTTCCTGATTGGCCGGCGTGGTGTGTGTGGGATACCGATCTGTGTTTTTCCTCATCAGCGGTGCTTCTGATTTGACAAATTCTGTTTTCCCTTCTGTCGGCAGGCGCTCGGGGTCACGGCGGCGACCGGAGGCAGCTGCACAGGCGGCCTGTTGATGCGATGCGCATGCAGGCGGTGCGCGTGTGTTTGCACAGTCGTACATTTACAGACATTTATAATCCCTGAGACTGACGTTTGTACAATCACACACATCCTGACACACACTTATCGAAGCCACGCTGATTAGTCATTGCTCACATCTCCTCGGCTCCATAATTCATGGATCGAACAGATGGGCTGCGTTGGGATCAAATTCTCTGACTGAAGAGTTCTGTTCCAGGTAAGTCAGGTATCGAGCATCAAGCCAGACCACAACAGGTGTTTTCGACCTCCTACTTTGTTTCCCAGACACACGCCTTGGTGTATTTGAGACAGTTAGAAGAGCAGGTGTCCCTGTCCTTGTTAAGATAAATTATGACTCTATTTTCCAAACAGGGGATGTGAGGGTAAAGAATTATTTGTTCTTTCATTGATTCACTTTGTTTACAAGCTGCACTCTGTCTCTGCAGAGTCTCATATTAGTCCCACAGCAATTTATTCCTGTCTTTGTGTCTCTCTCTCACCCTCTGATCGTGTCTAACTGCGCACTTTTGTTCTCAAATCTTTAAAAACACGCCATGAAATAACTACCTACAATTATCCATGTATTATTCTCCATGAAAAAGCGACTTAATGCATTTCCACAAAGCTTAACAGACATGTTGACTATAGGGATAACCAGAACACATGGGGCAGAGAGTAATGTAAATAAAACATAAATGCCCTCTCTGGTGACCTTGTCATTGGGAAACGCATGAAAAATCGCTGGAGAAAAGGCAAACAGAACAAAGTGCTCTCTCGAAGCCCTTTAAACATGAAAAAGTGTCTTTTAGATGCACTTCTGGCAGAGAAAATGTAAAAATAATGCTCGTTGGACGCCCTTTCAGTATATTCAACATAAAAAGTGCCCTCTGGGCGCCCTTAAAGTGAATAATATTAAAGAAAAGAGTGCCTTCTAGACGTCTTATCGGTGGATAAAAGTATAAAATCTGCTCTCTTACCTCTCAGTATGATAGTGATGGAAGAACAGTTCTTTTGACTGTTACTGAATCTTTAGAATCTGTTCATTAAATTGATTCATTCAAAAGATTTGTTGACTGAATAAGTCAGTGCTTTTAAAGGTATCAAATTGCTTTAAATCGGCTGAAATTGAATACTTCTTACAGGAAAGTTTATAGAGGTTTATTAATGTAAAGGTGCAATAATGTTTTATCTTAGCCTAGTGACTCATGTTGACCAAACGTGAATGCCGCTACGCCCCTCCCTCCTCTGCCTGCCTTTAGTCGTTCGGACGTCATTTGTTTCGTTCACAGTCTGACTGATACATCTTGTTCATTCGCTGTGAGCAAATCACGAGACTTCGCCCACCCGCTTGCTGGCTGGCTGTGTGTTGTTCGCCGAAGACTCAATTATAGCAGTTCTACTCCCGACTGCGACACTCACAGCTGCGCTCGACTGAAGGATCGAATCAGGTCATGTAGAGATTCCATTCATGACGTTCACACAGCAGCAGAGCGGCCCAAGGCATAAGCGAACTAAGCGCCTGTTTAGGGCCCCGCGGCCAGTAGGGGGCCCCCAGGAGCAATCCAAAAAATATGTATATATATTTTTTATATTTTGAATGTATGAGTGATGCTTTCTGTATGATCAAATATACATTATTGTAAGAGTAAAATAAAGTTAAACATGTTAGTGCTGCCGCTAATGTAGACCTATAATTCTTACTGCCGATATGTCAAAGCTCCGCTACAGCTATGTGCATCCTGATGTGTTACATTTTGAGATTAAAAACCATATGTGCCACCCTGAACATCATTCATCAGTCATTCATTGGTATTATTTATGGTGGTGGGAATGATCACACACCTACACAACACTACAGTGTGAAAGCATGTGGAAAAACATCGGCCTGATGCGTGTCTTATAGTAAAGAAACAGAGGTTAACTTTGAAGCAAGGCAACAGTGGATGAAGCTTCTGGAGCGCTGCGTTTGAAAGTGCGTCTAAGAAACCGAAATGAGGGTTGACCGCTCGTCTTTAAACTGTATTTGATGAAAAACTGTCAGACTGATAATATAGAAAAATTCTCTTTAACACTGAGGCCTACAAGTCCAGGCCAAGGTACAAAGATGTGAGAGCAGCGGGGCGGCTTTAGCGCTCTGGGTGTCAGTCTGGTTTACTCTGATGTGTTTACAATAGTGCCAAATACCCAACATGGTCTGGACGAGGATCTGTTTTAGATCAGAGCTCACCGACAACAAAAGCTTCCTCAACTGACCGGCCAGTTCTCACCATCCAGGTGTCCCCGAGCTCACCGAGCAGATTGTGAGAGAGGGAGGAGGGCGACGTCGCTCAGAGACTATCAAATACTTTTGTTTTTCCCACGTGATTTTTAATTGAAATGTACTTTTAAATTCCATCATCCCACATCAGAGACTGCTGGAAGCACTAAAGCCTCGTAATCGTACTTATGAGATGCAAAGCAAGCCTCCTAGGATTAAATTAAGTTTTTATATTCTGTTTTTATTAGTGCCATAATTCCATCTGATTCTGCCCGGGCTGCAGCCGCAACAATAAGTCTCAAACTGTCACACCATCTGAGCAACTGCGTTATTTAATGAAATAGACAGATATAATAACAATCGGATCTCTTGTACTCTAATAATGGAACATTGATATTTTAAGCCTTAATTTGCTCATCACACAGTTGGTAATTTGATGCCAGCTGTCGTTCCTGCATGTGGTAGATATAACTTTGATACTTTCAGCCTGGATTATGTCTTTAACTTCTTCTTTTTGGTTTAAGATTAAAGTTTGTAAAATACTCTGCTGGAAGACTTTTCCAGAGACATGTGCTGCAAACTCTGCTCCTTTCATTTCTCCGGTCTATAATTTGTTTGTTTATCCAGTGTGTGCGTACTGTGACCACGGCGCAGGGACGTTTAACTGTGCACATTTCCCAGTAGTTTGTTGCAAGCATCATGTGGCTGTTATTGGTGGACCTGGACACTCGGAGTGGATGGCACTAGCTATAAATGTGAATTTGTAGTCAATTTGTAGTCCTAATGAATCTCAGAATTCTGACTTTTGTTTCAGAATTCCAACTTTAGTATCAGAAGTCTGGCTTTTCTCTTTCAGTATTCCTACTTTAATCTCAGAATTCTGTTTTTTTCTCCCTCAGAATTCCGACTTTAATCTCAGGATTCTGACCTTGCTTATCTTTGGTCTCAGAAATCCGATTTTAATCTCACAATTCTGACTTTTTTTATCGGAATTCTGACTTTGCTTATCTTTAATTTTAGAATGATGACTTTATTCCACAGAATTCCGACTTTAAACTCAAATTCTGACTATTTCTCAGAATTCTGACTTTAATCTCAGAACTCTGTTTTTTTTCACCTTAGAGTTCCGACTTTAATCCTAGAATTCTGACCTTGCTTATCTTTGGTCTCAGAATTCTGATTTTAATCTCACAATTCTGACTTTTTACTCAGAATTCTGACTTTGCTTATCTTTAATTTTAGAATTATGACTTTTTTCCACAGAATTCCGACTTTAATCTCAAATTCTGCTCTTTTTCTTAGAATCTTGACTTTAATCTTAGAATTCTGACTACTCTCAGATTTATGACTTTCTATTATCTTTTATTTTACAATTCAGACTTTAATCTCTGAATTCTATCTTTGCTATTTGTAATCTCAAAACTCCGACTTTGATCTCAGAATTCTGACTTTAATCTTAGAATTCTGACTTTTTTTCTCACAGTTCTGATTTAAAATCAGAATAATAAATTAAAGAAATTATATTGGACCTTTTTTTTTTGTCAGTGGCCCTAATCCTCTTCCGTAGGTTTGGAGCTGCACATCAACTATAACAAATATATCTGAGAGATGCCTGCACATGACCTTTCAGAGGTCCCAACCCTACTTTCTTAAGCTGCACGGATTAAATTTAAAACCACCACACCTTAGGAACTCCCAAACTGTCGCCTAATGAAACAATCAGTCCACACATCTCCTCCTGGTTTCCCTCTTTCTCCCCTCTGGGACTTCTTGTTTGTGCAGTTCTGCACCGTGACCGTCTCTGAAAAGAACTGTTGAAGTAAAGTACGCACTTGCCAAGATTCATTGCTATGCAATCCTCACACAGTTCTCGGAGAGAGATTAGGAAGACAGCGGGAAGGCGACATGTTCACTGCCTTGTCCTCTGGCCTTCAGATAGATTGTTTTCACTGTCCTAGAAAAGTGTACCATTTTTCAAGCTCTCTATGCCCTCTTAAGTGGAAATATCTCCCCTATTATTAAAAGTAGGACATTTTAATAGCTGTATTTAAACCTTAATCATATCGTTTGTTCAATTCCTGCACATGAGGGACTTGAAATGGCTGGCTAATTTGTGCAGAAGGATGATAATTCACAGTAAATGAGACAAAAAAAAAGGAGTTTGGGAAACTATACTTTGTGTTCACACTCGGTTCCAAGTTACACTGTGGGGTCTGGCTGCAGAGAATGTGGCGCTCACACCAGCTGGCTCTTCCTGTAATTCACCCTGGCCATTTCGCATGTATAACTTTTGTCATGGATGGAGTGATGCTGAGTTGGCTGATGGCGCTCCTAATGAGAGTAACACTCCCCGGGCTGCTGCCACCCAAACAGACCCGGAGAACCAGCAGGCGGGCAGGCAGCAGCTCTCTCTCTCACAAACACAGACACACGCTCATCTGCACACACACATCTCTTCGTTCCTTACAATCATGTGACTCTTGCTGCCATGGTTTTCTCAGAAATGATTCATTAGGATTGGATCTAATTATGGAGAGCAATGTGACCGGACTCTGTCAGTTGATCATGGCCGCGGGTGCACACCAGAACGAACGCAGTGCATGAAAAACGCTTTATTAAGAGGAGTACTGTACATGCCGTGTGAGGCAATGGTTGCTGGACAGCTGCCCCGTCTTCTCAACGCATTTGGCACGTAACTCAAATTTAAAAGATTTATTTTTATTCAGAATATCGAAAACAGAATGTTTCTTTTAAAGCGCCAGCGTTCCAGATTTGTGCATTAAATACAGAAATCCTGCAGCGCGCTATGGCTGGGCGGGAGAGCTGTCCAACTGGGAGCAAGAGTGAGAGCACAGCTTGGGTTAGCCCATGGAAAGAGTGGCATCATCCCATCGGTCCAAATATCAAGTAAGGACAGTATGCCTAATGGCTGCAGGGGCCCAGATGGAGGACTGCGAGGGAAAGTCGAAAAAACCCCCCAAATCAACCGCACAGAAAGATCAAATATGTGTACACAAGGGGAGCCGGGTTTTTCCATCCAAATCCACACATGGGGTAACAGGATATTAATGTGCCTTTAAATAATCAGAGGAATAAACAGCTAATAAAGGGAGGGGCGATGGTGTCCAGCTGCCTCCTGACCGCTCTGTTTCCCGTCATCATTAGCGAGCGATTCATGGAAAAGTTCTTGCCAGACCGAACTTGCCAGCCGTTTGGAGGTTGAAACACACTTCTCTCCAAGCCAACGAAATCAAACACAACTCCCTTTTGCCAAATATCTCACACACACATATTTGTCACGGGTTTGGTCATTAGCATGCCTGCGAGGACATGCGGGTATCGGGGAAAACACTATAGGATCTGACGTTTGGCAATTCAGAGCAAGTGAAGGCATGTTGTGGCTCGGAGTTCCTACTCCTGACAGCTTTTTTTTCTGCTTGATTTATGACCTTGAGGTGAAACAGAGTTCCCCCCCTGTCCACCTCAGAGCGAACAAACTAATGAACCAGATGCATTATTTATTATTGAAAAGAAAAACCCCAGAACAAAAGCTGCGGTCCGGGTAAAAAAAAAAAAACCTGAAACATTCCAAAGGCAGAGAGGAGGAATGCTTTCTCCTCCCGTCTTATTTTGCTCGTCAACCTAAAACCCGTGCCAAGTATAATATTTGTCGGATCAAAGATTGCTCCAGTGTTCTTGGTAATGTGAGGAGATGGGGACGGCGGTTCTTACGCTCTAATTCAGGAATCAAAGCGAATGTTGCTTATCTTGATCAGCGGTGGGCTGGCATGCTAGCTGTGAGAGCCAGCGGAATAGATTAGATCTTAATTGTCAGACATTACATTGTGATGGCAAGCAGAGAGACGGGGAGACGCACTACTGTGTGTGCCTTGTAATAATACCTCCTGATGTTGACACTGGGATACGAGTAGAAATAACAAGCACCCAGGATTGTGTCATTCCCTCTCTGGTTACGTTAATGAGAGAGGACTTATTCCTGAAATATTACCTGATGTCAGCCAAGACGTTCACCGCGCTGGAACAAATATTACAGCATTTCTGTCTGATGTAAGTTAAAACTTCCAGGCTTTATAGAGAAACCCAAGCGCCTATTAGTCACTGCTTTTACACTTTTACCGAGGTTTTATTTGTATTTGTGACATAAATCTGGTTTTTCGGGGGGCATTTCTAACCAATTATAAGGTAAACGCACCAAGAATTCGCAGGAAGCTCGTTCAGAATCCGCCAGGAAACCACAAGGAAATGTCAAGCTTGAGCTAAAGAGCAAGTTGGGATAAAAGCTAGATGAAGACAAAACCAGGCCTCTAAAAATGAGTGCTGATTTTGAGAAAGTGACATTTCAGGGCAGCGGGTTAGATTAAAAAATGAGTCCTGGTCTAATCTGGCAGAAGTTTAACACGTTCATGGGTGAGAAACATGAACCAAGTAAGTGAATATTAGAATTGAGATCATTTTCACGAGTGATTTAGGGTGACCATAATCTGGATCCCCAAAAAGAGGACACGACTACGCAGGGTGGAGGTGTGTGCAAAACTTTGAGGGTTTTTCGGGTTTGGGTTGAGTGTTTTGGTCACCTTAGAGTTACGTGTAATGGCGAGATTAGACGCAATGGGAGGTGCGAATGACGGGACAGGAATTGTGCAAGTTGTGCATGAAAAAATGACACAAATTCGCGATGTGTTTTTGTGCTTCTCGCATCATTCGCTCTGTTCTTCTTTTCGTGGGAGTTAAAATATCTGAACGTCAGTGAATCGATTGTGCCGTGAAGCATCTCATCGTCTCTTATCCCTCTGGCACTTTGGTTGTGAGTGATGACTATAGACTGTATATATTATGGACTACTTGGCTCCACCTTCTGTCAATATGCGAATTTGAAGCCGAATTGCTAGCTAAAGACACAACCAGGCCTAGACTGAAAGTACTGGTTTTGAGAAAGTGACATATCAGGGCCTCGGATTGGATTAAGATTTTTTTTGTCTTTTATCCCTCTGACACTTTGGTTGTGAACTACGACCATAGACTGAATATACTATGGATAACTTTGCTCCGCCTTCCGTCATTATGTGATGTTAAAGCCGAATCGCTCATGGTATTTCCAGGATTTTCTCCACTTCCTGGAACCACCACTTGCGCAGTAGCATTCCACGCATTTGGCGGGAGGAGTCGCTTTGATGACACTCGGCTCAAACAGCGTATCCCCTGGGTGAGCTATGCAATCTTTGTACGCCCATAGACTGTATCAAGTGTCAATCATAGAAAACATGAACCTCCTGATAACTTTTAAAAATGGAGCTACACTGGAAAAAGTGGACTTGAGCACAAACCAGTCTGACAGTAACTACATGTCAACATCACAAAAATTGATATTCTGTGTAAGACTAAGAATACAGGACAATCCCACTTTTTCTGATATATCTAGGGTGACCATACATCCTCTTTTACCCGGACATGTCCTCTTTTTGGACATGTCTGGGGTTTTGAGTTTTTGTAGCGTGGACTAACTGAGTAAGAAGCGCATAAAAATCACTCGACCTGACCCGAAAAACCCTCAAAACTTTGTGCACGACTCCACCCCGCGTAGTATGGTCGCCTTAGATATACCTCATGATAAAAACAAAGGAGGCAAAAACTGATTTAAAGTCTTTAAAACCAAATTTACCGGCACATTATTCCTGCTCTCTCACAATTTTCTGATCCATCTACTGTCTTGCTCTCTTCTAATCTGGAGATGAATAAATAAAGAGAAAAGAAGTCATATTTTCACCCCACAGCTCTCGGTTTAATCCAGCTTTACTGCAAAAACTGCTGCTGCATTCCTTGAGTTTCACACAAACGCACATCACTTATCGCATCGCATGTAACCAAAGAAAGTAAAACTTTCGGGCACATAACCAAACTTAAATTAAACACAGTAATTCATTTTTAGTGGGACACACAGCGCTGCAGTAAACACTAGAAATAAGTAAGCGGTGGCTGCAGCCAGAGGGTCTCACCCTCGCCATTACCGTTTATCTTTGTTTTTCTTCTATGTGATAAGTCCGTCCTCTGGCCTACGAGCTGTTGTTCTTGCCATTAACATCATCAATCACGGCGGCGTTTAGCACTCCCTTCACATTCATAACGGGACTTGTTTGTTTAAACTCTTATTGGTTTGACAGTTACAGTGATAACATGTAGATGTGTTATAAATAAAGAAAAAGAGAGGAAAAGAAAGAAAGAAGGGAAAAAAAACCAAAGTGTCTCCTTACGCTTTTGTAGTCGTTGTTTAGCCTTTAAGTATTCCTAGTTTTCTTTTAAAGCAACAATTTACAACTATTTGACTTCAAAATTACAGCTTTAAAACAATTTTGCTGCTACGTTGGCTTTCAGTCAGGACAATGGGTCTCCTTTTGTTCCTTTTGTTTACCAGAAGCCTGTTTTTTCTTTGTGTGCACTATCTCCGGTGAGACGTGAAAAAGTTTAACTGGAAAAGGACCGAGAGGCTGAAGAACCTCAGAGTAAAAACACTCAGAAGAGGGTGACCGAGCAAGAGGTCGAGTAAGAGACGATGTCGGCCGAACTCTTTAATTTTAACACACTCTACAACTGCAGGGGGGGTCCCAGAACAAAACAAAAGCAGTAATTGCAAACTTCTACTTGAAATAGCACAAATGAGCTTTCCCTTATTCATTTAAAACTATTATTTTAGTCACTTTAAACACTTATAATCTGGTTTGACTTTGACACGTTAAAATACTGTTGTTTTCGGTGTTTACTAACACACTTTATAGATCCTGGATGCATTCATTCATTCTCATCCAGCCCAAGTATTTTCAATCATCACTCATTCACCTCCTCAAAGCGATCACAGGATAGAGAATTTAATCACAGGAAAGGTCAGTCTTCTTACAGGTTGTCTTGTTTGCTATTTTAAGGTTTAAAAAAGGGTCAGTATCAATATATTTTCAGGTGGTCAAATATTCCTTGCAGGAGCTTTAAAAATTATTGAAATCTGATCAAATTGTTAAGTTCAGTGAAATGACTTCTTAGCTTTAACTTTCAACCATCATGTCCTATTAAGTCTCGTCAATTCTTCAGTAAGGAAAGTCGCTAGTGCCTGTCCGAGAAGTCGCTACCCACCCAGCAAAAAGTGGTTGAAAAGACGTCTTCACCATACGTCTACACAAAATCTAGATTTGGACTGTCTAAATGACGCCTGGTTTTCAACGTCTTTTTTTTTAGCTAAATAATGGCCATGACGGGCCGACGTTATTTAGCCTGAAAAAAGACGTCTAAATGAGTGTTTGATGGGTAGAAGTTGCAAGATGACGAGGGACTGCAGAGCGGGCGAGCTGGACTCTTCCCCCCTGTGAGTGGTTGAGAACGGAGAAGGATCAGGGGGGAAAGTTTAAAACATGCTTTCACGTCACAGTCTCCAAACTCCAGAAAAAGTAGCTAGACTTGTCACTAGTCGCTTTAAAAAGAAAAAAAAATTCTTGAGGGGGTCTGAAAAGTTGCTAAATACAGCAACAAAGCCGTTAAGTTACTAATACGGTCCCATTAGAGTCACTGATACACTAGCCATCAAACATCTTTTTAACTTTGACTAATTTCTTTAGCAAAGAGACCAAACACAACTAACCTACCCTCTTCCAGCAGCCATTTGTTTGTAGCGAGACCTCAGGCCTACAGCGGGGTGACGCAGCTCCAGGAAGAACACCCTAAATTAATTTTACACTGGAATATCCCTTTAAAGGAAGTTCTTCCTCTCCACTGTAACTTGGTAAATACTGCAAAGTGTTTCACTCTTGTGGTTGAAGATGTGATTTGAGTGGGTCGGATCTGATCCCGTTTTTACACTGGGTTTTGTAAATATATAAAAATAAAGATTGATTGCTCTCGACTGGATTTACTATCTCTGAATAAACTGACCTGACCAACTACATCAACATGTTCACTCTTCTTTATTTAACCTCTAGGCACATAGCGTGAAATAGGTCAAACCTTGAGATAGAAATAATGTTTATATAATTCCAGATGTTGAGATTTTAATATTTGATACTGAGATGGATGAACAGCAACAAATCTCTGGGATTCATATGATGGGAAAACTCAAGCTGATATGAATCTTCTGCATTTAAATTCCCCGAAAAAGCTCAAAACACCCTGATATTTTCCAACCCTCTTCGCCGTCGGACCCAAACAAGCGTCCTCCTTTGCACAAACACTTGAAACATTATCACAAATATTTCTTCATGAATATTTACCCTGGCAGGGATCCAGGAACGTGTTTTTCCACCACACAAGCAAACAGGAAATACCAGCAGCATCCTTGAACTTTATCTCGACATCAGAGAGACGCCATCCACTTTGCACTCATCACAGACATCCACACTTGAGTCCACACACGGGGCCTCGGCACGGCTTGATCGGGGATTTGAAACCCTGTCAGGAGTGGCGGTGCGGCTCCACACGGATGATTACAACAAGTCCATGTACATGTATGTGATTTCACTTGTTACGACGCCGAAACGGCAGAACAGACAGGCATCTCTCTGACTGCTAGTCTGGCTAACGTACTCCGACAGCTGTGCGATGACATCAGGAATTAGTTGTTGCTCATGCAAATAGAGTGCATATGCTAATACTGGAGCTAATTGGTGGAAAGAGGAGGGGGGTGTATGGGAAGGCTTGTCAGTTGGAAGTTGGCTGGATGGAGACGTGTGCCATCTCCGCTCTCAGCGGTCTGAAAAGCTTCCAGCAGCCCTCATTACACATGCGGAGGAGACTGAGCGCTGAGATAACAGCGTTCAGTTTTGACTAATGCAGATGGCAGATTTGCTGAGTCCTTACATCTCTGCCACTTTGAAAAGATTTGAACCTCTGCTGGCTGTGATGAATACATTGACATTTCTAATGCTAATACACTCAGTGAATACCATGATTAGGAATAAACCTATGAGGTAATAGCTGCCATTACCAGCTCAGAAGTACCTTCATTAGAGAAAGGAGCTTAATCCGGGGTATTACTGCCTTTTTACAACTGCTGCCACTTTATTCTGTGGGAGAGGTGATACACATAAAACATAATCCAACACTAAACTAATGGGATTTTTCCATTCCGAGCAGAAAACATCCTCCTTATGTTGATACTAAAACACTCCTTTTTCTCCTTTTACACAAACACCTAAAACTTTATTGATAAACTGAGCTGAAATTTGCTGTATTTGTGCATTACCTCGTTTGGACAGGCTCTCACAGTTTGTGTGAGTGGGCGGGGGAGTCAAGCCTGCAGAAGTGGTCCAGTAATGGCGGCTGTTCCTGTGTTAATATCACTATAACAGGCAGGGACATTTCCACAAGACAAACATAGACAATGAGAACATCATCACTCTGCCAGCTAGCTTTCCAGACTATTACCTTCTGCAGTCAGACTTCAGGAGGATATTTTACTCAGGGGCATGTGAGGAAAAGGCCAAGGATGCAGATGTTTGTCTTCACACTTGAACTCCACATGGACAGTGTCTGGAAATGTTCAAGACTGCGGTGCATGAGTGAATATCTGAGGAAATTCATTTGTGGAGATGGGATTAAACGTTTTCCAGGGGTATTGAAGATGACGACAGAGGAGCAGCACTTCCTAAACAGCCAAGATGGCAGTTTGGCGGAAAGGTATGTTACGTTACATTACTGTCACATGCGGGGTTAAAGGTGGGGTATTTTTTATATATACCACAAAAAATGATGCTTTCTGATTGGTTAGAGGTTTATACAATCCCTTTAAGAGGCACTTCCTGTTGCTAATTTCCTTCCAGAGTATAAAACAAATTGAGCGTCTTTAGGCCCATTTCAAGGTGGACTGGTCAAGTGACACCAGGGTGACAACTTCTGTGAATGCTGAGATTGTTGTCATAGTAACAAGTTCAAAGTTGCCATTTTACAGAGTCATCTTAAGCAGTAACACCCAACTAGATATTGTCTGTAATAAATCCCTTATGTGATATTTTAACTTTTAACTCCAATTAAGTCCCGTTTTCCTTCTTCTTTAAGCTTTAATCGTCTCTATTGATTCAGGTTTAAAACACAGTTAGCGCACTTCATAATACAGGACCGGCCTTATTTCTGTCTGTGAAACCTGAGCTCATTATTTAAAGTCCATCTTTGATCAAGCCTCGACTTTTCCATCAACATGACAATCTGTAGATCGCTCCGCCGGCGTCTCGGCTCTGCGGCGGCCCCTGCTCTTCACGGGTCCAGATTTAATGAGTACGTGACATGCTGATGGAGCTGTCTCTTTGTTGCTAACTCAATAAAATTTGATCCATTTCAAATTATTATCTCCTCATTGAACTAATTTCTTGGGTAAAAGCGTGACAATCAAGGGGTACTGCGGACCCCTAAACTCTCTGTACCTTGGACCACCAGCCGCTCAGACGGTGAGCCGATCAAAGGACTGACTTTCTTGGCACGGTCTCGCTTCCTGGGTTCACATTTCCAGTTATCCAAACTGGTTGTAATTAAAACGTTCGCCTGAGGATAAGAAAACGGAGGGAGAGCAAGACAGAAAGAAAAAAAAAGAAAGATCTGATCCTGGTCTGAGCTCGGATTGAATGTGACCACGCACAAATATACGCATGCTAGTTTTATTATTCTCTCTCTGACGCATGGACATGGACATATATAGAAAATCAGAAATCTCTCCTTCTGCTAAGGTCTCCACCCGGACCACACAGACCTGGATCCTCCAGAGGCCTGGCCCTGACTTCTTTGACCACAGAGCTGCGTTGCGGGGTCACAGTTGAAGTGGGAGCTGTATTCCTGGCATCTGAAGACGATGCTGACGGGCAGGGAGGAAACACCAATAGGCCTCCAGCCCACAGGGACGGTTGGGGTCAAAGACTTCATCCAGTCTGGCTCCATTGGACATCGATGAACGCTTGTTGTTGACATGCTGTGTCTGAGCGTCTCTGCATTTCTCTGTTTGTCAATATCTGGAAAGAGTGCCCTTGGAGTGCTCTTTAATTATTGGTATAAAGCTGCTGCTACATTTCTTTACAGCAGTTTTAAATCAGACAGTGAAGTATGTTGATGCTTTTCATACCCAGCATAATTAAAGACAGGAAATTATCCCCTTTTTTTGTACTTGAGAGGAAGTGCAACAGCGCGAATAAAAGGCAGACACAGAGAAATAGCAGGTTGTCAGCACCACAACTTTTAAGTCCTGATTTATTTTGTGGCCACCGGACCGCTTGTCATTTACGGGGTGTAACTTGTCACATGTCAAAGTAGCGCTTATCAACCCTGACACTCAGGGCTATTTGAGGATCTTGTATATATTCCTCTAGAGTCTGAGCACTGTTTGGGGCCATGCTTTATAAATAACCTTTAAATTAAATCCCCGGTTCCCTGATGGTAAAGGAGATGCTACATCAGAGCACAAGTTCGAAGCAGACCTATTATGCAAATCCGTATTTTAATACATACATGTAAGGTTTATCAGGTTGTGCCGTCTTATTAATGCAGTGCTAAAGGACATGCTCTCCCAGAAACTGGAAGTAGTGGCGGGCAGATGAAGCCTCATGAAAGTCTGAGGCTTTGGCGCTTCAGATTCAGCGAACGCCCTGGCATCTGGCGGCTCCTAAGACTAATGACAGCTCCCTAAATGAAATGCAAATACACCTCGAGTTTAACTCTATTCAAGAAATAAGGTCTGTGTGCATCAGGATAACAGTAATCCCAGGGCATTTAAAAAAAAAAAAGCTGCTCTAGACCAGACTCTTTTTACAAAGACCTAGTGTAAAGATGGGATCAGATTGAGCCCCATCTTGCAAAATTAGACCCACTTCAACCACATAATTGTAGCACTGTGCAGAATTTAGCAAGGCACAGTGGAGATGAAAGACTTCCTTTAACAGGTAGAAACCTCAAGTGGAATCACACTCAAACACTGTCTCTAACAGGCCGAAAACTCAAGCAGAACCAGACTGAAGAACTTCCTTTTACAGGCAGAACCCTTAAGGAGAACCAGACTCAAGAACTTAATTAAACAGGCAGAAACCTTGGGCGGAACCAGACTCAAGAACTTTCTATAACAGGTAGAAACCTCGAGCAGGACCAGACTAAAAACCTTCTTTAAACAAGCAGAACCAGAGTCAAGGGGACAGGCAGAACCCTCAAGGAGAACCAGACTCAAAAAGATTCTATAACAGGCAGAAACCTTGAGCAGGACCAGACTCAAGAACCTCCTATAACAGGTAGAAACCTCGAGCTGAACCAGACCCAAGAACTTCCTTTAACAGGCAGAACCCTCAAGCAGAACCAAACTCAAGAATTTCCTTTAACAGGCAGAAACCTTGAGCAGGACCAGACTCACAAACTTCCTTAACAGGCAGGAACCTCGAGCAGGACCAGACTCAAAACCTTTCTTTATCAGGCAGAACCTTTAAGAAGAACCAGACTCAAGAACATCCTTTAACAGGCAGAAACCTTGAACAGACACAGACTCAAGATCTTCCTTTAACAGACAGAAACCTCGAGCAGAACCAGACTCAAAAATTTCCTTCAACAGGCAGAAACCTAGTGCAGAAATAGACTCAAGAACATCCTTTCACAGGCAGAAACCTCAAGCAGGACCAGACTCAAGAATTTCCTTTAATAGGCAGAAACTTCATGCAGAATTAGACTCAAGAACTGTCTTTACAGGCAGAAACCATCGAGCAAAACCAGACTCATGGTAGAGTCATCTGTCTCAACTGAAGATAGAGGGAGATGGACAAAAGTGAGATTGATGCAGTTGAAATGGCTGGAAAGGCATGTTCACAACAGCTAATTGTCTGCAGCAGTGATCCAGAGGAAACTACAAGATGATGGAGCTCAGGAACTACAAGAAATGAAGGTGTATTAGTGACTTTGCTTGAGACGTTTTCAGTACAGGTTTTGCTCTCAGTAACACCCACAAGCTACTTCTCTCTTAATATTGAGGAAAGTCAGCCCAGTGTGGCATGAAGTACTTGTGCAGTCAGGGGCACTAAATTTATGACTGACACGCTGCACATCTATGGATTTTTAATGGCCCCTAGAAATAATTATGTAACTGTAAATCCCAAAAGAAAGAAGAGTGTCACCGCACATCTGAAAATATGCAGTGGGAGTGATAAAAGGTTGACTATGAAATTCCCTCAACCTCGTTTTACATTTAATAAAAGGAGCAGGTAGAAAGAAATCAAATTCTTTAATCCTGCTGGGAACACACATATTTGATTAAAGGTCCAGTCCGTATTCAAATGAGCGTATCACCAAGTCCCAGTCACGTACAGCCTTTGCATACCACAGATTATAATAGGTGGTTGCTAAAATTGGGATGTAAATCTCATTATTGGAGTGTATATGAGAATGTATCAGCGTGTCTTTCCTGCTTGCAACAGCACCCTGGGACACTGTGATCATGTAAATCGCTGAGTGTTTTTAGTATGTACATATTTTAACATGTTAATCTATCTGACAGACCAAACATCCTGCTGACAAGGCCTTCTCCCCTCGCTGCTGCGCGGGGCCAAGCTTGATCGCACGTGCGCTTTGCTCTGTCAAAGACGAAACATAAATAAATCATTTAATTCATTAATATTCAAACCAGAACTTCTATATTTTACACAGCATTGTCCAAACAGTTACAAATCTCGGCTACCCCCCCTTCTGCCGCCCTGTCTCCTTTCACTTCTGTCAGCGCTGCAGCTGCTGGAAGTGGCAAAACTCTGCACAAAAACTTTGCAAACGTGTCTTTATTCCATCTCTCTGATCTCAGCGGCTCTCCCGGGGGAGCCAAAACTACTTTCTGGCTTAACAACACTTGTTTTTTGTGCGTTTTTTATTTTTTTCCCCCAGTCTCAGAAAGTGTTCCATCTGCACCGGTTGTCAGGTAACTGTGCCGACACATCTGCGGCTGGTTTTGGAGCAGTGCAGCTGTGACCTCTGGTTTGATGTGCAAAAAGAAAACATCGAATATGGCACTCGCCATCTGCGGGAGAGTGGGGAGAGTGGGGGAAAAAAGGGAGAAGGAGGCGGAGAGGAAGACAGAGAGAGAGAATGTAAAAATCCCTGCCATTTGTTCTCCCTGTCACTGGCTGCAGTGGGAGGGAAAACAGTGTATTTGTTTTGCACTCATGCATTGGCTGCCTCCACTTTCCCCTCATTGGAGTGGAAGGTTAGACAAGATAAACAAAATCCTCGAGCTGTTTCTCTGATATTGAATGACAGATCTTGTATTTGGGTTTGGGAAAACTTTCAACTGTGCATATACGCTTTATTAAAAATACTGTACCAGAGCCGACTTGCCAGAGTTGGATATAAATCGAGTGAGTGCAGATTGTTTCTCCTTCTGTTGATAACAAAATCGATAAAACTCTCCTTCTCTCTTATTAGGGAGGCTTTTTTGGTGATTGCTTTGACGATGTATGAGATGTAGAACAAACACAGATGAAGCATGTGGCTGCTTGTTTTAAATAAAGGTGAATATTTTAACCGTTATCTTCAGCGGTATGTGAACCCGCGGCGCTAAACGTGAGGAATGTCTCATTTGTTTTGGATTTGAAGATGACGCCACGGAGCGGAGAGACTGTCGGCCTTTTTGGATGAAGCAGCTCCCCTCTGGGCCTCCTACGTGTTTGCGTTTAGCCGCTTGAGAGTTGATCTAGAGGGGGCTGACAGGTAGGCTGATGGGGGTCCCCGTGGTACCGCCTTCTACATAGCAATGGGATTAACTCAGCAGTGGGAGCATGTGCACGAGAGTGTGTGTGCTGTTGTTGCGTGCGTCTGGGTGTTTCTAGGCGGAAGGGTACGAGAAAGGAGGGCTGAGCCGAGACCAGACACCCTGTGGTGCTGGCGTCGGACTGGTACCGGGTTCTCACACACACACACACACACACACACACACACACACACACACACACACACACACACACACATATATAGGTGAAAGCTACGAGCTCAAGTCAGTCTGTCTGCTCAGTGTTGGTCAGCAGCTCCACATATTTCACTTTAAATGAATGTAGAACACAAATCCAGATTCAGGGTGAAGCACTTAAAGCTCATTTTCTCCAAACCACAACTTTTAAAACTAGACGAACTAATGATCAGCTCAACGGCTTCTGCAGATGTGCAGAAATAATCATAATTTACAGCAGCTATATAATAGAAGCTTCTTGTATTTCAGCTGGAAATTAAGTAAAGAGACATTATGTATGAATTTATGTATATGAATAAAGTCAGATCTGCAGCTTTAAACTAAGGGCTGGTGCGTTCATACCACATTGATTTACATAACCATGAAAACTCTGTGCCGTATATGATTGTAATTAACAAAAAATGTCCAATTCTCTGATAAATCTTATTTTGGTTTGTGTGAACTTTGGCGCCCCCTGTGGACAAAGCAGTTTTTGCTTATTGTAGGTGCAACTTGATAAGAAAAAATCAAATTGTGCTGATATTTTTTGCTTATATTTTACCCAGAAATCTTGAAAACAGGGCTGTTTCTTTTTTAAAACATTATAAACCACAATATAAAAATGGTCAAATTTATGCTCCATCATTTAAAATGTGATGGTTGGTTGTTTGACTGATCCCAAGCAGCTAAACAATAACATATGTTGGAAAATATCAAAGTATGTATAAACTGCTGCTGTGTATGATTATAATGAACAGAAAAAGGTCAAAGTTATGTTAAATTTCATTTTGGTTTGTGTGAACTTTGGCGCCCCCTGTGGACAAAGCCGTTTTTGCTAATCAAAGATGCAACTTAAGAAAAAATCAAATTTCGTGATATTTTTTGCTAATATTTTATCAAGAAATCTTGAAAAACTTGAAAACTAAACTAAACCATTATAAATATTCACTTAGTTCTTGCATAAAAGTTAGGTAGCTGTCAAGTGTCTGCAGAATGATACCATCGAACAGATTTATGATCAATCATTTTTAATGTGATGTTTTTTTTTTTGGTCGACCTCAAACAGCTGAACAATAAGATATGTGGAAATATATAATAGTTTGCATTAACTGCTGATGCATATGATTATAATGAACAGAAAAATGTCAAAGTTATGTTAAATCTCATTTTGGTTTGTGTGAACTTTGGCGCCCCCTGTGGACAAAGCACTAGATGCAACTTCATAGGAAAAAAATCTAACTGTGCTGATATTTTTTAAAGTATTTTTTAGGGTATTTTTACTTTTTATTGATTGTAGCACATGGTCGGGGCCGGACTCCAACCCGCGACCACGGTCCAGGATACATGGGGCATGCTAACCCACTCTGCCATCTGCGCCCCATTGTGCTGATAGTTTTAGCAAATATTTTACCAGGAAATCTTGAATACGGGGCTGTTTCTGTTTAAAACATTACAAACTACAATATAAAAATGCTCGGTCTTGTCACTTATGGTCTTTTTTGCTTTAATTTATTATAAAAAAGCATCATTATGAGTTTCGGTCTATTTCATAACCATAGAAAAAGTCCTCACAGGAGCTTTAACAAGGCTGTATCAATGACAGAGACAGCTAATGCCAGCTGGACTCTTTCTCTTACCCCCTGCTCTCTCTCTGAACAAAAAGCTGATTTTGCAGAAGTTTTTTTTTTTTGTTCTTGTTCAGAGGATTCGAAAAACTAAAGCTCGAACTTTTGAGAGTGCATCCACAGAGGGAGCATATACAGGGAATAATACATTTGTACATCTCTTTAAAATTCTCTGCTTGGTTTCCAAACATGACACATAAATGAGCACAACAAGACTGAAGCTGTTGATAGCCACCGTTGGGACACTGTTTCTCTGTGCTGAGTGGCTGAGTCATTATATTGTCCCGGCTGAGCAACTGTTCTGACAGTCTGTGTGGGTGTTGACATTGGGAAATGAAGCGCTGTGACTCCACGTTCACTCTCGCACAAACAGACGGAAAGTAAAGGAGATAACCTGAATCTAAGAAAATATGTACAAATCTAATGAGGCTTTGAGTCACGATGACTCCTCGAGTGTCAGCTCAGAGGAGAGACGCATGAATGTCAGGACAACATGACACATTCTTGTGTCATTAAATGGCGCCATTATGCCTCAGAATTCTTTCTTTTTGCATGAATGGGACTAAAGCGAAGGTGCTGTCACAGTTATAACATAATCGGACGTGTTTTAATCAAATTTATTAGCAGTAATGAGAAGCAACTTCCTGAACCTTGTGAACCGGTCTGCATACTTTGTGCACAAAGCGACCGCATGTGACTCAGTGTCTGCAGGAGGGAGCTGTCTGCGTAAATGGGAGAGTATACTTAATGAAATGGGATTAAACTGGGCTGTACTCTGCAGCAAGTGTTGGCAAACGCCCAGTGGTGACATAGACTGTATGAGACGTTTGACTTCTCCGTCGTGGACTGAGATTAAAGGTTGCCCAGAAATGAAGAAAGGCTAAGGCCGGCCTTCCTGCCAAATCCTCCTAGCGTCCACCACACGGGCAGACTGAAGAAGTCCCCCCACTCCGAGGATAAGGGGGTTAATTAGCAAGACCATCCAAAGTCCGGATTCCTCCGGGCTACACCCAACCCCCCTGCTGTTTCGCCTTTGAGTTTAACGCAGAATGACCGCCGAACATCTATTAGCATTTCAGGGGTCACTCTGTGAAATTTACAGTGAAAGCTGTGAAATGTACATCTTTTCACCACTTGGCAGCTGCTGACTGGAAACCTTTTACTTATTACGCAGGGCTCCCACTAGCAGTGACCTTACTGGCTTTCCCAATTATTTATTCATTTTCTTTAACCTTTTAATTATTTTCAGGGTCGTAGCTCACTGGATTAGATCCTGGCAAATATTTAACCGGAGATAGAGTGATACCATGGAAACAGACACGGATAAAGAGATGGCTGTTCAGATCTGATGCACTCTGACTGATCTGACTCACTTTGGAGGAAACAGACACTTATTACCAACATGCCATTAGCCTGGATCAGAGAGCGGTTTGCTAACACATGCGTATCTCCGCCTTAACCAGGTGCTGAGTCATGAAAGTGCCCCAGGTGAACAGATGAAGGGGACTGACAATATTGCATACATTACCTTAACTCATTCAGTGCCAGGTTCATTTATGCACTTTTCACCCTGTGCCGCCATTGACCGCAATAGAAATTTCCATATCTTTCAGGACCCACAGATTATCCTGGGCTTGGACTAGAATTAAGCGCAATATCTCAAAAGAAAGTGGTGATTCTATTCTTTCCCCAGAATAAAAAGTTAGTCTCTAACCCACTCCTGTGTTTAGTTATTGCCTGCTTAATGCAGCGTAAAAAGAAACCTGGGAAAAACACATTTTTACGAAAGAGAGACTTTCAAGCAGAACTCTAATCGTCTATTTCGTTTCACTTCAAACTACTTTTCTGGTGGCATCAAGGTCTTCCCTCCTCGAATTCCGGCTCAGTCTTGCTCACCAGTAAAGGCACCGGCGGCACAACGACATGCAAGAAAGTTGTTTCTATTGTCTGCTGACGATGTGAAGGTCCTGTACCAGGATCTCCAGTGGGACCAGAGACGGTAGCACCGTGCCCACAGGAACCGATGCGCCAGAACTGTTAGCATCCCCACTTTTATTTCGCTTTTGTGTGCTAAAACACCGGCAGCTCACTTATGTTGTGTTTTTTTTTTGTTTTTTTTGCAGTAAAAAAACTTTTTTTTAATTTGCATCCCCACTTTTTTTTGCGTAACTAATTTCTGTTGTGGCTTTTTATTTTATCTGTGCCATTTCATTTTTTATTTTCAGCGAGCTTTGATTTCTTTACTTTTTTTGCATTCTTTTTTAATTGCAGCAGTGGCACATTTTTTTGCATTTTTTCTATTTGCAGCAGTGGTGGTTCTCGGCCATCGTTAGCATGTTGGCGAGTTATCATCTATAAGCTAACTTAGTTTAAATGAGTTTGTATGACTGTTAGCCTTCATATTTACTTTTGTTTTACATGTCTGTGCTACATAATTGAGGGTTAAAGCTACATCCATGAATATTGAGTGATTACACTGAGATAAATGTGTTTTATTTAATGTGAAGTTGGTTGTTAAGCCTACTGTATTTAATTGCACGTTTAAAGCAGTACAGCGAGTACACAGTAATAATTCAGTCCTCTATTCCTTGTGATATATTTTCAGAAACTGCACTGTACCAGAACATATTGCTGCATCGATGCTCCTCAACAACTGGTGCAAAACACAGTGAATTTGACACGATTCTTGGTGCTATTTGCAGAAACAACACCTGAAATCTCCTTATAGTTCCTTTCTTTTCAGCTGTGCATGTAATGTTTGTTTTTCATGTTTCTGTGAGTTAATAAACTCACTTATGTAAAGCTCTGAGGCGAAGGATGAAGCATGTTCTATTCTGAATTGTCTTTGCATCGCCTTCAAATAAAATCACACTACGATTTAGAGATTATCTCTGCTGTTGTTTTGGATGCTCCTCGGGGGGTCATTGTTTATCCATCATCCGCCCGCATGACTCTTGATCTCTATTTACAGATGCGGTATGAAAATGCACAACATAGCATAAGGCGGGAGTATTTATGGCACAAGTATTATCATTTGTTAGTGTTGCAGCTGGCTTTGAGTGTTTGCAGGCAGAGAGAGTCCTTCAGGACAAATGCAGTGAATCAAAACACAATCTCCACACTTAATGAAAGCAATCTGATAACAACTCAGTTATGATTAATAGCCTGTAACTGATACCTGCATGTTGCTGCCAAAGGCGTATAGCGTTGTCAGATGATCCTCAGTGAACACAATAGTCTCTTTAAAGGGCTAAAAACTTATTTTCTACATGCCATTAAAAAAGTGAATGCTTAAAAGTTTCTCACGCTTCTCCATTGTTTGGCGTGTAAAAATTCCCCCTTCAAGTCTTCCAATAATTCATTGATCTAAACAAACTTTTTAATCATAAAAAGGTCATTTTTTTGTTGTTCAGTTAAGCTGTTGATGGAAAAACGTCCATTCGAGCCAGCGTAAATCACACAATCCTGTAACTGTCCACCAATAGCCCCGCTTTCGTGACTTTGACAGACTATTAAAACGTGTTTGCGTCCTCAATGCTGCTAGGTTCGATAGTTTACTCATGTCTGTTTATGCTGCATCTTTTTACGGTAAATACGGCCCAGAAGTTTTCAAGAAACTTATTTTCTCATGGCTCGTGGAGGGTACTTTTTCTGCCATGAAGGAAACCAATTCCTGACAAGTAAAAATGGGCCAAAATCATCCCCCCGTGTCTTTACTGCAGGAGTACACTGAGGTCTGACGGCCAACAATTACTGCTGTCACACAAATTCACAATGAGGAGCTCAAAGGAAAGTCTGAAAACTGGTCCCTGCCAAAAAACAAACAAAAAAAAGACTCTTCTGGCCACCTTCAGTTTGACCGGAGAGCGCGAGTACGCGACTTGATAAACAAGTCGAAGAGTTGACGTCAGCGCCGCTTAAATTGTTTCTCAACAAACTCACAGAATATTGGATGTCACGTCAAAATCCTGTCATGGTCAGCCAGCGAACCTCCTCGACGGATTTGGAAACACTGCGGCCCCGGAGGTGAAGAAATTTACCTCTGACAACAGAAGATAACTCCTGGGATTACTGTAAAATGAAAGCAGAGATGTCGGAGCGGTGGGAGTAAAAGAAGTGACCCAGAGGAGGCTCTCCGCGGAGGATGGTTTCAATCTATAGACACCGGGGTTATAGATGAGACTGTGAGTGTAATCCCTGAGTGAGGAGGCCAGTGCATTATTGCCACAGAGGCAATAACAAAATCTTTTCGCAGTAAAAGGTGTTCTGGGTCAAAGCTGCAGTACACGGCCGCACAAAGATCCTGTATGTCATTGGCTTTGCTGTGATTATCCCTCCCTGGAAGAATCTAATCTTACTGGAGAAACAAAGACAGTAAATCCCTGAGAGTGAAGGATATATTTTACACTGCGGACTGCAAAGGAAACACCATATATGTTATTACTTTTGGCCAACTCCACAGGACATGAAACTTGTTTTAGTTTTGAAAGTATATTTTGGGGTATTTATTAAAGATAAAGAAGAGCTGCGGGAAGTTTTCTCGAAACTCACAAGGTCGAGAATAAACTTTTAATCTCGGTTCAAATATCCCAGAGTATCAGTACAAATCTTAAAAATGGACGAATCTGTGCTAAACACACCCTTCCTCGCTGATATCCCTCTTATTACATGATTAATGGTTTGTTTTTTTCATGGCGATAACGGAAATATGTGCAGGAGGCAAAACCGCAGTAAAACGCTGACAGCTACAATCAATCACGGCTACGGCGGCAAACATTACAGTTATCTAAAACAGCAGTAAACATAATGTTGTAGCATCTGCTCAGGATCAAAGGAGAGGGCTTTCTTCACACTTCCTTATTTGCTCTGACATTGTCTTCACATGCTCCACTGCTTCAAATGTTAAAAAACAAATCCTGAGAGGTGATATTTATAGAACTGAAGTCCTTTCAAATGGAGCCAATCTCAGCGAGAACACAGTATTTCATCTCACTGTCAGACACCCAGGGATTTGTGCACTATATAAATTCAGTGTAAACTCTGTCTAAAGGCGTCATCCCCTTAAATGGACAGTTAGACTTTTCTGTGGGTCATCTGAGCTAATGTTTTAGCATGCTAACATTTGTCTGTTTTGCAGTTCTCGACACCTGGAAGCTAAAAAAACGTCCTTATTCTACATTCACCGCTTAAAGGTGGGGTAGTCAGGATCTGAGTTAGTGCCAGTTTTTGGGAGAAATCTTGAATGTAAACTCGCCCCCTTCCAACCAGTTTTCCCCTCAGCTCCTCCTCTCCCCTCCCTCTCTGCTCCTGCAAGCCCCGTCCACAAACAGACGCTCCTGCTTGCTTGTATCGTTTCAATTAAATTTAGATAAAATAAAAACTAACAGGATTATTTTTATTTATTTATTCTACTTTAACCTGCAAAGGACAAGCAAGCTAAGATCACCTTGCCAACAGACGACCAGCAAACACAATGTTTGCAGGACTTCTACAACTAGGATAAAGTGACATAGTCCAGGACCCGAGGTCAACAGTTTAGCGGCGCTACAACACGCTGCAGCAGGTCCGTTTGACAAGAAACACTTCTGTTACGGACACTTTGCTTATTTTGTTAAAGGTATTTTGTTTACCTGTCCAGCAGAAAGGTTACAGGGTCCGTAAGATCCCGAAGCGTCACCCGTTATTGTTGACCCGGCTTTTTAGCTCTTGTCCAGTCTACCTCCTTTTTAAGCGCCCGTTATTCCGCCAGAGTCTCCGGTATTTACTTCGTTTTCTTGCTTGTGTTGGCAGTCGTGGCCAAAGGAGGATTCAGACAATTTTCCGTACTTTCTGGTTGGTTTCTACTGTCCGATATTGTAGCACGCTAACTTTGTTTGGGCTCATGAACGACAAGGGGGAGCAGCGTCTGTCTCACAACCAATCAGGATGGGGAAGGCGGAGAATGGCTTTGTTTACAGTCAGAAAGAGCGGGCAGCTCAAAAAATGTGAAATGTTGACTACACAGACATAACAAAACACAGCGATATCGTTATATTACCAAATGTCATCAATAACTAGTAACTTTTGACTGATATTAAAAGCTTTTTTTGTATATATACACCACAAAAAAGATGCTTCTTTAACAGATTCCAGCCTACCCCACATTTAAAATATTCACAATAAAATCAATATTTGAATGTCAAAAACTAACAGGATTATTATTATTTACTTATTCTACTTTAACCTGCAAAGGACAAGCAAGCTAAGATCACCTTGTCCACAGGAGGGCGCCAAACATGAGAAAACAAATGAGAAAAACGTTGTAAGGGAAAAACTGTTTTCAATTCATGTGGAAAATAAGCAACACATCTGCATCTAACAGAGTTAAAACCACAAACTAAGAGATTAACGTCATTATGTCTCTCCGGTGGTCTAGTGGTTAGGGTTTGGAGTTCTCACTGTGGTGGCCAAGGTTTGATTCCCAGTCAGAAAACACTTTCCCTCGGGAACAATCAAGTCTCCATCTTTGACAATAACAAAATTGTAAATTTCATGAGAAAAGAGTCATAATTGTGATAAATTTGTATATAAAATAACATCAGAGGAGCAGTCGGCCGCCTCCACTTCAAGATCTTGAGAAGTCAGGCTGCCCTCCTTCTTTACAGACTTACTCTAGAAGGTGTTAGTGTGCTTCAAGATTAAGGACGCTGCAGACGTGGTTTCCAAAAACAATGTCAGATGTTAGATGGGTGTGAGCCAAGAAACGACGGCTACTACAGTTTTGACCTACAAGATACATGAACGAACTCTGTTCACAGACGATGATTATGAGAAGATAACTTTGAGTTCATGTGGTGTAATCCACTAACAAATCAAGTCTGATTTTAATGCAGTGTGGCCTGAGAGACATCTAGTGCTATTTTCAGCCTGGACCCTTTAGTATAGAGGTTTTTCTAGATTCTATACTTCCTGTCAGGGAGGAAAAGAGAGAGAGAGAGAGGAGATAAATCAGAGTGCCATACAGTAATGGTGCGTGGGCTTCAATGGACCCAAGTATGTCGCTAACCTGCTGCTAAAATTTTAAAAACAGAAGATTGTACAACTTTTGAAACTGTTTGACGAATTTCATTTTCTTATGGATTCATAATCCTGTCCTCAATTAAAATTAGCATGATTGTTTAGTTCTTATTCCATGTTTGGATTGTGTTTAACCTGTTTTTATACCAGGTGGTTTCTGGGCAGCTTTTACAGAGCTGGTGATCTCGTGGCGATCATCTTTAAAGGGATATTCCGGCGTAAATTTAAGTAAGGGTCAAACTTGAGAGATGAATTTCGCCGACCGCTTGCTTCTCTAGTTATACCAACTTTAGTAACAACCGCAGGATAGCAATACACAGTGGTCCACGTCTCGACTCGCAAACCTCAACCGAAAAGCCACTCTATATCCACAGATAATGCTCAGAACAGCACCTAACTTCATCAACAGTACATATAGGGTCCTAGCCATAGCACTAGTCACCAAACATCTTTTTAACTTTGACTAATTTCTTTAGCAAAGAGACCAAACACAATTCACCCGCTCTCCTCCAGCAGCCTGTTGTTTGTGGGGGGAGCCCTGACAAGTCGATCACCGAGTGCAGCGGAGTTTTGCAGCTCAAGGAAGAACATTTATGATCATTACTTCATGGAAACTCCTGCGTCTGCAGTGCAAAATTATTATTATGATGATTATTACTTCAAGGAAATGATCTGCTGCACTTGGTGATCGACTCGTCAGGGCTCCCCCACAAACAAGCAGCTGCTGGAGCATCTGAAGCATCTTGATCAACTCCAAAAAATGAAAAGTTGCAGGTCAAATAAGGAACTTTAAGAGCTCTAGACTTGACTGGACCTGACTACATGTTATTTTAAGTGTTTATTAATATTTCAGATGAATATCTCAAACTGTCAACACAATCATGAAACTAAAGGAACTAAAACTAAAAATGTTGAGCAACCTCAGAGCTGATCGAGTATGAATGATCGGTGTGTGTCGATCATGTACAGTATATCTGAGTGTGTGTTTCTGCATATGGCAGAGTGAATTTGGGAAACTATGAAGGGAGGAAAAGAGAGAGAGAGAGAGGAGATAAATCAGAGTGCCATACAGTAATGGTGCGTGGGCTTCAGCGGGCATGTTAAAGTCAAGAGGAGTGTGTGTTTCTTTTATCGCTCGCTCTCGGCTCCTTTTATTTTTAAGCCATGATGACAGGTAGGGGAGGAAAGGAGCCGAGGTGGTGACTCACAGTAAATAAAGGAAAAATGTGAGAGAGTGTGTGTCTGCTCAATCCTCAGGTGTCTCATTCATTATTAGAAGATATGACGAGACTGACAAATGTATGAATATGTGGGCTGCATGCGAGTTTCACAGTCGATTGTCTTAAGGCTGAAACGGGGCAGATTTAATGGCGCCCAGAGGGGGGCAGGATGGAAGACAAGCTCAGGAGTTTAATTTTGCTCAATCTGAACCATCTGAAAAGACTCTAATATCAATACAATTCAAGCAAGTAGGTCCATATAAATATATGCAGTGAGATGATTAGGCTGGTGTTGTAAAGGAAGAACATTTGAAGAGTAAGTGGTTAAACGCACTGCACTCAAAAGCACTTTTCCCGTCTTGAGACCACTCTGAGTGCTTTTACACAACAGACATATTCACTCATTCCTGCACATAATTACACACCGCTGTTATGCAAAGTGTCCGTTAGCATGAGCTGATCTCATTCACATGCAGATAAAGCCGCACACGTCATGGTGGGTTGACATTGAGTCAATGTTAGGCAAGTGCACCGTTAAGAATAGCTGGTTTTACTTAATAACTTCTCTTCTTGTATGTCACAGTCGCCATTGAATGAATGGATGAATGATTTATTTATGACTGTATAATATGATCGAAAGGGTGTAGGCAGAACTAATGCTTATAAAGACCTACCCCTTATGCCATACATCGAGTACATTATATAGATACACTCTCTTCATATAAATATCAGCACTTCAATATATATTCACATTTAAAATCAGATAGAGTAATGAACATGCTTTACACTTTACATTCATAATCATACATCATTTTCCCCACAATATTGAGAATTAACATGATTCTTGTAAAGTCTCTTAAAGCTTACCAGAGTACTTCATTTTCTAATTTCTACCAGACAGTCGTTCCATATTTTCACAGACACACAAAACAAACATTTGTTCTTGCTTTCAGTTTCTCAATAATACAAGGCCTCTTAGGTTGTCATTAGAGTCCCTCACTTTAAACAGGTAAGGCTAGGTTTTTGGCTTTGTACATGATTTGTATTATGATGTAATCGACTCGGTCTTTGAATGTGAAAAAAAATAAGGAAGTAAAAAGGGGATGAGTTGATTCACGGTTATGTTTATTGCAGATGACTCTTACGGTTCGCTTTTGTAAAAGAAATATTGGGTCTGTATTTGTTTTATAAGTGTTTCCCTAAATCTTAATGCAATACGTCATGTAGGTAGTTAGTATCGAGTGGCTGACCCTTTTTGTGAAAGTAAATCTTTGGCTTTATACAGAATGGCGATAGATTTTGACATTTTCGATTTAATATGATTTATGTGTGATTTCCAACTAAGTTTGTTATCTACTATGACCCCAAGAAATTTGTTCTCGGTTACTACCTTGATTTCTTTATTGTCTGTAGTTAGATTTCTACAGTGAATTACTTGCATATTTCCAAATATAATACATTTAGTTTTGCCAAGATGGAGTGACAGTTAATTTGTATCAAACCAACTCTTTCTCCACCGTGTTCAGAAGCTGTTCCAGATTATCATGACTACAAAACACAGTCGTGTCGTCAGCAAAAAAAGATAAACTTCAGCAATTTCGACACCAGACTTATATCATTAATATATAAATAAAACAACAATGGACCAAGTACAGAGCCTTGCGGCACTCCACAGGTGATTTCCAGAAGTTCTGAATTAGTGTTATTAAAATGAACATACTGATACCTCTTCTTTAGGTGGCTAGTTATCCAATCATGGGCAAGTCCTCTAATTCAATAATTTTGTAGTTTGGTTAGTGATATTGCATGGTCTATAGTGTCGAACACTTTCTGTAGGTCAAAAAATACCCCTACTCTCTCAGTTGCAGTTATCTGTTCAACAAAACCCATTAGTGCGAGTGATGTGGTCCAGGATTTTCTGAATTCGTCTTGTTCTTCCCAAAGAATCTGTTGCTTCTATAGATAGTCGTCTAATCTCTTTGTGGAAACACGGCCTTACTCCTCGAGAGGATCTCAGACCTCTCCTCGCTCCTCTCCTCCCTGCATCAATGCAATCAACTCTGTCTCTGCGCTCCAGTTATCCACCCACCTACAGCACGTCAGCTCATCACCATTAATACCAGCAATCAGCCCGGATCATTTGCTCTGGGGTGTTTCTGATGCTCTTCATGTCAGTCACATGGTCTTTGAACATCTGCACTCAGCCCGTCACCTGGTCTCTTGGAGCTAAAGGAGCGTCTGATTTGCACCATCTTATCAGGCATCAACGCAGCTGTGCTTCCGCCAGACACTCCAGCTTTATTATTCTGTAGGTGAATTTCCATATGACCTGAATATACTGTACATACTACTGGAGAGGACAGTGGTAAACAGCTATAAATGAGGCCATAAACACTCAAACAGAAACTGAATTTTACTCATTTTCATTTGTTGTTCTAACTTTTAGTGGACAGGGAAATACAATCAAATGACGGAAACAGCACAACTAAATTTACAAGCATTCATGTATTGAATATCTGAGTATTATAACACACAAAATAGGCAAAAATAATTACATTTGTCATTTATACAATTAATTATTAATTATTGGCTCTTATTTTACTCTTTGCTTTATTCTGTTCTTCCTCAGACTGTTCGTTTTTGATATACATTCGTTTGTGTAAATTTATCTTTGACATGTACAATTGTTTGGTGTACATGTGTATTATTTTGCTCAGTGATTTTGTTTTTAGTACTTTTTTTGTTGTTCTTAAAGAAAATTATTTATTCCGGTGCCTTCTGTCTGCCTGAGTTTGACCTCCTTGGGGTCAGCTGATCGCACATACGGCCTCCTATTGGTCCACAGACTAAAACAAAGATGGCTGCATCTTTTTATAGCAACAACAAACACCAATGTGCATTTAAAAGTGCATTTTTTTTTCTAACACCAAAAAAAAAGCAGGAAAATTTTCGAAACAAAGCACCTGTGGCTCTGACAAACCCGTCTCTAACCGGAGCTGAAGCTGACACTCCTCTCTAAATTAAATTCTGTGTTTGGCTTTCGAGAAAAAATGACCCGTGGTAGGCGGAAAAAAAATGATGAAAAAGTTGCTTTTGATTGGAAATATCAGACACACTCTCCAGTTTGATGGCAGCAGATGTCTACTCAACCATCTGCTTCTCACAGATATCGCTCCAGCGTTCGCCTCTTAACATGAAAAAGACTTCTGAGGATCGCTCACTTACCTACTTACCGGATCTTTTCAAACAGTTTTTACTCGCCTGGAATATCTTATCTGATTTGTTTCTAATCCCTGCGGTGCAATAGATGGGCGATTGATTTTCTCTTGATGCAGCGACAGTGTCAATAACGGCGGACGCTAATATGGCTCAGAGAGAAGACAGTCGGCACAGATCCGTGCAGTTATTAGCTCCTCTCACGCTCAGATATGCTTGTTTGCATTTCGCCTGGTAAACCCCGACAACCTCCACCGTCTCCACACTGCAGGGCTCTGCTGCCACCTTCCTCTAACCTAATCAAGAGGCCTAAACCAGCTGTGTGTGTCGGGATACTGGCAGGAAAAGAAGCATTAAGAAAGAGGTTGTCTGTTAAAATGTGTAATGCAGTCAGAAAGGGAGGAAGGCCTCAGCTGGGATAAGTGGGGAGGAGTGTTCGCTCCGATAACCGTGACACTTCGCTGTCGTCTTTTGAGTTATGTCTGGATAAGAGCCGCTCTTACGGGTGCAACATGATTCCCAGGGTCCTCCTCCCTGCAGGATGCAGAGGTTAACAACAAGTTCATAACACGACCTCTTGAACGGCTTAGTCAGCATGCACTCCCCCCCAACATGACCTCTGCCTCCCCCTTCGCCTCCTCCCCTCTTTTCTTCTGCTCAGACGGGAGGTTTTCGGGGTCCGTCTCTGATCCGAGATAAAAGATGGTTACCACATCCTCCGCCATCACTTCCTCTTTGTACTTCTTTCAACTTGACCCTCCAGTCCTCTGGAAAATCTCTAATCCTTGCTCCACCAAGGAGAATGGACCGGGAGTAAAGGATCTCTATCACTTTTCCTGCTTTCATGCTACATTTGTCACTTCTCCAAGCCCAGAAAGACCTTGAGCTAAACAAATGATTCAACTATACGGCAATTTACCTTTAAACAAAACAACGGTAATAAGAATTTAACAATTTTCACAGCACATTTACCGTAGCCCTTTTAACTAATTCTCGAAACGATACGCACAAAAGACATGTGATAGAGTGCAAACAAAGAGTCAAAACAAACAATGTACATCGAGTTAACAGTATCGGAAATTGCTCCGATGCTAGCGTAACATGCTGGCATCTGTATCAGCGAGTACTGGAGTCCAAGCAGGGATCCGATACCACTTAATTTATTAAATTACTAATTTATTTACTGGTTAGCTCCGTTAGATCTGACACAGTTCTTCTTCGCCGATCTAAAACGGCATGGATCACATGACAGAAGCACAGCGTAAGAGCCAGAGCCTGTTGAAACAGAGGACGAGGCTAGGACCTACGCTAAGTACCAGCTAGGGCGACGAGGGAAAAGGTTTATCACAATATATTTCTTTTCATATCAGTCGATATCGATATGTATCACAATATAAAAAAAATCACTTCTCAATCTTAAATTTTCCCTTTTACTCTTAAATAATATTTAACATGTACATATGATTGGTTCAGCACGTAGCGTACCCGAAGAAACTCCCCTTTTCATTGGCTATTCATATAGTCTACCAAAACATGGCAGAATGCAGACTACCGATAAGCATATTGACGGTTTTTTATATTGATATTGAGGCAAATTAATTTTCAATATAGATCGTTATCATTTTATCACCCAGCCCTAGTAGCAGCTAATTAGCACTAGCGTAACGTCGGCGGTGTGGCAGTGTTTCACACTTGAATTAATACTTCCTTTTGTTTAAAAATATTGTGGCTGCACTTTTATTCCTATGTTTATTCACTGAAATTGCATTTCATGTTTTTTTATACTGTTCTATTTAGAAAATAAATAGCTTGAATATTCTGTATTTATTTGTGTTTTACAAACCTGAGCCAGACCACAATGATAATCATATCACGTATTGGAATCGGTATGGAACATCACTAAATGCAAACGTTAAAAAAACTAGACTTAGGTAAAGAAAGGATTTTAATATAAAGTAACGAATGATAGAAAATCAAGAAACCCTTTTTAAACCATCTAATAACTCATCCTTACCTTTGCCTCCTTTTCTGTTTCTCATCCTCGTTTTCTGTTTCCAGCGGCGATCTGGGGCTCAGACCGCTGGGCTGTCTTCGTCCAGCTGGGCCAGCAAAAGTCCCTGCCGAGTACATTAAAGGCCTTAAAAGGTCAGTTTTCTTAATCTCTGACCTCAGTGAACCACAATATCTGCTTCAAGTTACTTTGAACATGAAATATGAGAGAGGGTTGTTATTGATTTTTTTTCATTTTGCTGTGAGAAGATGAGTTTTTATCCAGCTGTTTGCTTTGATTTCTGATTGTATGGTTTACAAATGAACGTTTTTGTTGTTTGACCGCTGGAAATGCCTGTGATGACACAAAAAATCATCTCCAAGTATTTTTTTTTTATATTTCATATCAACAGGCCTCTTTCTTTATTGATCTCTTGGAATTAAAGCCTAACCAGAAACATCTTATTTTAGGAAGTCGCTTAATACTGTCTGAGACCTGCAACATCTGGCCCCAAGCTGGCCCCCTGAGAACCATAAGAGGTTATCGCCCCTGAAAGCTACCCTCCATATGTGCGCATACGAGGGCCACACTGTAAAGATCTCTGTATTTCCAAGTCCACAGAGGAAAGAGACAGCATTGTTCCAGCCTTCACCCCTGAGGGAGGCGGAGGGATCTTTTACACGGTTGTGGTTTTACTGTAAAACATCTCTCTTTTTGCCCTGACTGCGTGTCAGACAGCAGGAAAAGCTTGTCTGGGATTTATTGGCAGTTGTGGATCTGCAGATGATGGACGAATGCCCCTCTGGAGCGCGGCTCTTGTAAAACGCAAAGCAGGAATACCCCGTAAAATGGTGTTTATTTCTTCGGCATGTCCTGCAGGATCTCACTCTTTCTCTCCATATTCTCATCACTTTTTTTTTTTCTAACTCTATTGTGGCTTATGTGCTCTTCAGAACCTCTTAAGCTCTTTTCTAAACCCTTATATTACTTTATTTTTCTGAAAAGAAAAGGCATTTACAGGAGCTGCAGGATTCGCCCTTGACTATATACATATAAAAATACCTGCAGTTACCTGCAGAGCTTCAGGCCGGTATAGCTCTCAATAAAGACAGCCTTCTTTGTCAGAGCTTCATGCACAACAAATACAAAAGTTAACAGAGGAAAAGGTCACGAGTCCACAACTTTATAAGCACCACTAAAGACTCTAAAGGCTGTTCTCAAAGGCATTTTACATTCTGATGGCTGTGATTGTGAGGATCTCTCGATTATCCAACCAAAACCTGTACCTTTAAGAGTAGGCCTAAAACCTCTACTTTGATAAGGCTCATAGATACAGCAAGTTCACGCCTGGGTCAGCAACTTTGAATTTGGGGTGTCCTAATCAGCAAAATATTGAATTTCGGCCTCCATTTAAAATCTCTGATATCAGCTGTCCGATACAAGCAGTCCATTCCTGCCTGCTCCAACACCTCTATCTAGCAGCACCAAGATCCGGCATGAGCCCATGTAATGACAACAACAGTGTGTACTAAGGAAATAACAAAGTACCAAGGAGTAGGAGTGATACTTCGGCCGTGTGGCAGTATTTTTCATTAAAGTATTCATTCATTAAAGTAAAGTGGAAATTGACACATTAACTTGAATGGTTCCAATCAGCTACGATCGGCAGATACGGCCTTTGCATAGTCATTCCGGGTACTGTGGAAATTGACACATTAACTTGAATGGTTACGATCAGCGGGTACGGCCTTTTCGTAGCTGTTCTGGATGTGGTGGAAATTGGGGGTTAGAGTCACTAATACATAGTCTTTTTTGAGCTCCATCATGCCGTAGGCTCCTCTGGATCACTGCTGCAGACCTCTTTCTGTGGTGGATCTGCCTCCTTTCCTTTCCAGCTGCATTAATCTCACCTCTGTCCATCTCTCTCCATCTGCATTCTCAGCAGATGACTGTCTAACATCAGTCTGGTCCTACTCGAGGATTCTGCCTGTTAAAGGAAGTTCTTCCTTTCCACTGTAACTTGATAAATGCTGCAGAGAGCTTTGTTTAAATTTCGGCGATGGTGCTCATTAAACGAAATTCCAGATTTTTCTTGTAATAATGCATTTTTATCTTAAGCTTTTATATATACTGTGCTTTATAGATGCGGAGTCTGGGCTTGTGTTCACCTCTTCAAGTTTAAGTGACAAGAATAAGTTCAAAAGTACTGTTTCTGCTGTTTCAGCCTCTCTAATCACTGCAGACTGATGCTAACAATAACTCCTGTTTGAAATATTTCCTGTTTTTTTATGTATTTGTGTTTCAAGGGTGATGACAGGTTTCAACTTTGATCATTCGGAGTTTATTTTAATGAACCTGTGAAGGTTGAAAGGTAGAACAAAGAGTCAAGCTCTTATTTTATTAACAGACACACTGATGCATAATTTCCTCTCCTTCAAAATACGCTCGCGCGATAATGACACAAATCTGCAGAAATCTCAGCGGGGACACTCAGCAGTGTTTCAGGCAGGGGACTAATCACTCAGCAGGGGTGACAATCCTGGTAAATAAATTCAAAGGTGACGCACTTGAAACTTCTGAAGTCTGATCATGACGGTGGATAAATATGCAACAAACCCTCATCCATGATTCATTATCGTTTTCATAATCGATCTCAATTCAAAATTGAAGCAATCAGCAGTAAGAAAAATAAAACCCTGGAGGTAAATAAAGGGTTTTAAGATTTCATATATGTTAAATAAATAGATGAGGATTTTAAAGTTTTTTTTAAGTTTTTAAAGGCAGCACAGCATGCATTTGTTAGTCTTCAAGGACGCTGGAGTTAGCAAAACAAAAATAAACTTTATCAAGTCATCAAGTATGTAAGATGTCATCTAGTAACCTTAGGTTGCTTTTAGTGTGTCAAATGTAAACTAAGTATCCTCTGGATTCTCTTCCAGTGTACAAAATGTAGAAAACATGCCCTCTAGATGCTCTTTTTTGATGGATTGAATCAAAACAACCTGCTGGGAGCCTGTCTTGAGTGTAAAATGTTCTCAGGATGCTCTTTGAGAGTGTCAAATGTAAATGAAGTACTTCCTGGATGTCCTTTCATGTATTACATTTAAAGAAAATGCCTGCCCCAGTGTGTAAAATGTAACTAAGTGTCTTCTGGTCACTCTTTTGGTACGTTATATGTGAACGAAGTACCCTCTGGATGTCCTTCTTATGCATTACACAAAGACAAAGTGCCTGTCCTGTATGTAGAGTGTGGACAAAATACCCTCTGGTTGCTCTTCTGGTGTGTGAAATGTAAATCAAGTACCCTCAGGATTCTCTTCCAGTGTACAAAATCTAGAAAAAATGCCCTATAGATGCTCTTTGAATGGATTAAATAATGAAAACAACCCATTAAGAGTGTAAAATGAAACCAAGAGTCCTCTGGTTGCTCATTTAGTCAAACAAATGTAAATGAAGTGCCCTCTGGATGTCCTTTTTATGTAATACATGTAGACAAAGTGTGTCTAGTGTACAAAATGTGGACAAAGTACCTTTTGGTTGGACTTTGAGTTAGTCAAATGTAAACCAAGGACCCGATGGATGCCCTCCTATTGTACAGCTACGTCTTAATTCAGGGGTAGCTTGTATAACATACATCAAACCGATCAGAGCAACACGAACAACTATGTGAAGGTTGTAAGACCACTTTTGCTTTTTGACATTTCTACAGCTAACCATCTGATTGTGTTGAAACCTCGTAATTACATTTAAAAGTGTAATACTGAAGCCTCTTAATTGCCACTATCTCATTTTCATTTGTGAACACTGTATCTGTGGATATAGAAGGACACATACGTCCCATCCTGGTGACTCTAAATTGCCCGATGACTGTAAATGGTCGCCTGTCTCTATATGTCAACTCTGCTATATGATTGACTGATTGATTGGCAGCCTGTCAACACTATGCACAGTATCCTCTCAAATGACAGCTCTCGTACCTGCTCCCTATCCTTCCACCCACTGCACTCCCAGCAACCCTTGTAAGGGTTACACTTCAGAAAGGTTCCTTCCACTGAAATTACTCGAGTCATGTTTGTGTGCTTGTCTTCAAAACAAATGCTGCTCCCTGTGTGTAAAAATGGGTTGAACACTGAATATTATATGAAGAGGAAGGGTATGTTCTGCACAGCTTGTATTCATTCAGTGTCAGAACTCTTTACTCCTTAATGTTTCCTCTTTGAAGCTTTTGATTTGCTTCATTACCGACTGTGACTCATATCAGAAAAATACTTTTTTTTTTTCTCCGTCTTTGTTGCTTTTTGAAAGTCTTTCACTCATGAGGCATACAGTTGTTTTGTACAGCGTCTCTTCCTCCTCCTCCTCCCTCTCGACCCGTTCTCAGGAATGGACATAAATTTTCTCTCTTGATCCCTGAGTGGTTTCAGGAGTGGGGGGAGAAAAAAGGAAAAAAGCTCTGTAAATTCTTCTCGTCTCTTATTTACATTAGCATGTCAGAGGTCTGTGTGCTAATTTAGCTGGTTGCAGTTTTCCTAGGCTGGAAGTACATCACTGCAGTTTGAGTTAAGCATCCATTACCAAAGGCATCTGGCCTTGAGGCTTGAAATTGTTTACACACTCGCCCGAACTCATCACAACGCCAGCGCTGCCTCTCCGTCAGGCCACTCTCACTTTTATCCTTGGATTCTTTGCAGCCAGAGACTCTCCTCTACTAATGACAAATATTGAACTACAACAGATGGATTGCTATAATGCATTGCTTGTATAAGTGCATTTTAATCTCTGTGCCACCTAGGGAAATAATGCTTTTCCTGGTCTGTGTTTATAATTTTCCAAATGTCATATTGCTGTTATAGATGCCACAATGTGCCGTTCTCACAGTTTAATACCCGGTGATTTGTAGCTCACAAAAGCGGTGTTTTAAAAGCCACACACTGAGCTGCATGTCAAATAAATTTAAATTACATACACGCTGTGTGTCTTTTACATCACCAAAATCAATCTCAATGTGGCTGTGAGAAATGGTTCAGTGTCGGTCTGTCTGTTTGACTGATCACCGTGTAACTTTGTTGAGATGATCATGATCCCCAGAGGATACAAGCAAGTGTTGAAATATAACTTACAGATCAAAGTTTTCACTTATCCAATGTAGTACTCCAAAATCTACCCAAAGGATTGAAACCAAGACGTTTGTGCTTCCAAGAAGATAAATCCCACTGATTATCGAAAAAATTTTTTTATGGTTAATATATTTCAACAACTGCTGACACCTATTTCTCCATACTGTTATATATCTCCCAGTGAGCAACTCTTAGCATGCTAAATTGATATCTTCTGAGAGCCTGATCCACTAAAGGATTAGCTGCTTTGGAAAAAAAGACATTGTGCCCTATTTAAATGACCTAAAACACAGTTTAAAGCCAACGGTGCAAAGTAGATCAGGGCGTCCCCGACCTCTTTTTGGTGGTGCAAAAATCTAGGTGCTAAGAGGGGCCTGGGGCAGAGAAAAGATGGGTTAAATTCATTAGTGATATAAAGGTGTTTTTAAGAGGCAAAATGGATTAAACCAATCAGAGTGTCTGCTGTCATTCCCTTTAAGAGTCAGGGGTCATATGACAGGTTTCAGCCTTTCTACTCTAATACAATCTACATCTATTGCGCAGAAAATACACATCAAAACTTGGTAATTAGCAACATGAGAGATGAAGTTTGTCGTAAAAGGTGAAAAAAAACAAAAAATCAAACAGTTGTGTGTGAGCATGTCTCCGTGTGTCTGTTTCTGCATATGTTTGAGAGTGCGCATGATGGAGAGCTTGATGATGGTCTAGTTCAGGATTTTGGATCTTTAATGGGGGTTTAGATGAAACTGCTGTATGAGGAGATTGCAATGAGGGCAAGTATTTTAAGATTGGCACTATACTGTATCACGGTGAAGAAGAAAATGACTCACAGTACTTTACAGTAAATTGATACTACTGTTATGCTGCGTTCCAGTTGTACTTGGAGGTCGGGTTTTCTGAGCTCTGAGTCGGAAATGAATCTGGAACGCCCCCCTAAAGTCAGATTTCCGACTCGGAAAGTGGGACGATCCTCACCAACCCCGACTTGACAACAACGTCATAATCCAAGATGGCAGCGCAGTGCATCAACAGTAAAGAGCAACAGTGAAAGCTCTCGTAATGTATTATCTATAAGCACTTCTGTTTTGTTTTTGTGAAATTAAATAAGTCTAACTGTGAACACGGAGCTATGGTGTTTGTAAAAGTAAAACACTGTGTTTATGCATTGCTTACAACTGGTATAGCTAACAACAACTAACGATGGCTAACAACAGCTGACAAATGTAAACAACAGCTAACGACGGCTAACAGTAGGCATCCATCTTGGTTTTGCGACTTGTTTACTGGAACGCCGTCAACTCATATGTAACATCATTCCCAGCTCCAGCATCCGACTTCCGAGGTTACTGAATCGCAGCATTAATCACGCAAAATATCCAGATACTGTGCTGTACCTGCCGCAGGATTAACATCCATGACAGGATAAAAATTATTTTTGATTGCATCTCATACATGCATACAAACTCTTGAATGCATGTATAAGATGATCGCTAATTGCCTCCTATTCAAGTGTATTCGAGCTCATTGTAATGCAAAGATCCATATTTCTAATTAAACCTGCACATATGGGTATATACAAATGGAAAACGAACCATGTGAGTAATTATCATGGAGTCTGAAAGGCTAAAAGGCTGTTTCGTCCTTGGACATCCTTACTGTTACGTTTTCAGTGTTCTTACTCAATCAGCATGCGCAGGAAAACTCTGTTGACCATCAGCGGTGGTGCCGTGATACACAGACATTTGCAAGCACGTCCAGGCCGACTCCATTAAAAGGCCTCCCAAAAGCTCTCAAATCAGAAATAGCAATCCAGGACCCACTTTGATGGCTCAAATTTCCACTCTGGGATGCGGTGAGTGCCTTGTCCGAATGGCTCTGAATCCTTGAGATGAGAAATTTATTCCAAGGTTCAGACTAAGAAGTGTCAGAGTAAGAGCAGGGCCATTTTGTGAGTCTCAGCATGAGGTATTTGAAGTTGAGATGTAAAAATGAGTCCGTAATGGAGGCTGTGACTTCACTTCCCCTCCCCTTAAGTACGTGAAAGCCCACTAAAGACGCTATTCACTAACTCTACCTTAAAATGCTCAAATGCTTCTCCTGCAGTCCTCAAAGATGGAGTCTTGATTGATGGTACATGAAACTAAAAGTGGCTCCTAGCTTTCAAACGTGCATTAATATCATGAAAGCTGAACTCTGTTTGACATCGCAAACAACTGCAGCTGAGTTTGTCTGAATATGGCGGCTCCCAGGGGAGACGCAGCAGCATTTAAGTGACAAATTAACTCAGGTAGCAAGAAAAAAATAATAAAATGAAGCGCTTAAAAATGGAACTGACATACTTTCTCTTCCGGAAAAAAAAGAGACATCTCTTGCCACTTTGGATGATGGCTCAGGAATCGTGCTTTAATTGATGTGATTACCAGGCACTAAGAAATGTCACAGAAACTTTTAATTAAGTCTAGCCTGTAATTTAAAAGGGAGACACGACGACACACTTCATTGGCGGCTGAAAGCTCGTCTGCGTCTCCGCACAGGACGTCAGGTCACTCTCAACCCGCTTGATTATTGCTCAAATTGAAAGCAATGTTTCGTTTTTTCTCAGCTCGTCAATTCACATTAATTAACTTTTATTTTAGCTGTGACGAGGAAATTAGCATCTATCTTTTTTTTGTTGTTGGTTTGAGATTAAATTAATGAGCGCTCTTCTCATGTTAAGGTCAAACACGTGTCTGATCGTGTGATTTTTATGGCGTAATCCGTCATTATGAATCATAAGAGGTTGGGAAAAAAAGACACAAAAGCTGTTTGCAGTCTCTTGATGACAACGGCCTTCGGTTTCTGAAAAACAGCCCACACAGGAAGAAAAAATCAATTGTCATGGAGATGGGCAAATGGCAAAAACTCTTTGCATTTCTTCAGACTTTCTTCAGAAAGATTCTCGCCCTCACGGGGAAGGGAAGATTAGAAAAAGACAGAACATCCCACGTGGACTTAGAGTGGTTTTCTTCCCCGTCTCAGCGCCCACAAATCGGTAATTGTCTTTTGCATCCAGCCTCTTAAGGGAAAACGGGAGCAAACCCCGCACTGGCCCGTCGCTCTATTTGTCCAAACTTTCAATCGGATGAAGGAATAATGTTCAGAGCAGCCTCAATCTCCGGGTTTAAGAGAGGGTGATTGAAGCTCTGGTGGCTTAACAGACCAGACAGACCGCTGAGTGTCGGCATGTTGCATCTCATTCTGTCAAGTTGTGTGCTCAAGTCTTACAGCTGAAACGTTCCTACCATGTTCGCTGATAATCTGGAATCCAAAGTGGTATTTTGCTGAGATGCGAGTCTTTAATTATGGAGCAAAGCCTCACAGCACAGTTAGACATTATTATTCAAAAGCGATCAGGCAGACGTTGTTTTAGCTGTGTGATGTTCTTTTGTTTCGGAACCACTAATTGATGTACTGTCCTTGGAAAGGCTCATCCTTCTGATGCTGCCTTCAGGTGAAACGGAAAAAATCTAAATTATAAGTTTAAGTAAAAACTTCAGAAAACAAGGGTGTTGGAAGGAATAGGATTCTACCGTTCAAAGATCAAAAAAGGGACATCCTGGTGTGTTTTTTAAAGGGATATTTCAGCGTAAAATTAACTTTAGTACGATACCGCACGATAGCAATACACAGCGGTCTGAGGAGCCATAAACAAACCTCAACCAAAACGCCACTCTATGGCCACAAATAATGCTCAGAACAGCACCTAACTTCATCAACAGTACATATAGGGTCCTAGCCTTAGCACTAGCCACCAAACATCTTTTTAACTTTGACTTATCTCTTTAGCAAAGAGACTAAACACAACTCACTCACTCAGGAAGAGCATTTATGATAATTTCTTCATGGAAATGCAATCTGACCGAGACTCTAAGGCAGAAGAACTACCGCGTCTGCAATGCAAAATGATTAATATGATGATTATTACTTCAAGAAAATTATAAAGAAATGATCATAAATGTTCTTCCTTGAGCTGAAACACCCCCTGCAGTCCATAATGGACTGGCCTGAGGTCTCACTACAAACAAGCGGCTACTGGAAGAGAGTAAGTGAGTTGTGTTTAGTCTCTTTGCTAAAGAAATAAGGCAAAGCTAAAAGGATGTTTGGTGGGCCCTGGTATATGTACCTACTTTGTTAGCCATTTAGCCAAGTTAGGAAGTAAGTAAATTTAAAAAAAGTGTTGTTAAAAGATATTTAGCTCATGTGGTTAAAAGACTGTGATAATTATATTGTCAAAGTCTGAAAGGAATCACAATTTTACTTCATTTTCCTTCAAATTTAAGGCTAAAAACATTTTGTTCTGTAAAATCTCCTCATGGATAATGAGAAATAGAGAAAGAAAACTGAGTAAATCTCTGAAAAAAATTGCAATTTCTGTGGAGATCTTTGCAGGAGAAGGTGAGAGTTAAAGAGCTTCAGATCAAATTGGCCAAACATGAAAATTAAACAGCTCAGAAGGAAGGAGCTGGTTTACTAAGAGGGCACAGCTTCATTTTGCTTTATTTTGTCCTGTTTTGAATATCAGGGTTATAGGTATAAGAGTAGACAGCACTTCTTCAAAAATGTTCACTCAGCATAGAAAATAGAAATAACAGTCTTTCTATGATTTGATCTGAAACACTGGTGTGATCTCTGTTGTTGCACCTGTATGGAAGATGTTTGTTATGGATTCCCTCACCACACCGCCGAGACGCTTCACCCGCCACTGCTGGTTATCTGACCAGGAACTTGTCAGAAAAACCAGTGTAGGCACATTTTATATCTGACTGGCCCAGTATTGGCCTTTCACTGTCCCTCCAAACAGTAATGAGTATAGACAGTTCAGCTTTAGAAATAGGGCTGCTTCCATTTCCTGTATCTGATGAAAAGCAGACTAGTGTCTGACCTTGTTTCAACACCTCTGCTGATTTTACAAATTTCTGCCTCCGGCACCCATCAAATACCATCCCCATCAGCCACAAAAGCCATCTCAAAGCAATCTCGTCTGGCCTGCTCCGCCCTCTGACAACTCCAGCTGCCACTGAAACTGCCTTTCCCTTCAAAGTTCAGCCACAGACGACGAGAGGTTCTGTCTGTTCATTCCTGCCTGTTTTTCCTTCGGCTCGGCAATCGCTGCCGCAAAACAACCCGATCAGCACTCTCTGCAATTACCGAATAGACTGAGGAAGCAGCGGCTTGATTTAGCAGACTGTGGGGACTGCCATTTTCTATTATCTTTGGGTCTGTGATGATTTATGCTGCATGTGTGCGAATGCACGTTACTCACCTCTTTCTCTCTCTCAAACACTTTCTCTTCTTCCCTTTCCTTCCTGTCTGTCTGTACCTCTTGCTCTTTCTTTCTCCACAGGCTAATATCTCATCTTCTCTCCTGAGCGGGGCCCCTGACCCAAAGTCCACAATACCAGATGTCTGTACAAACTAAGCGGGAGGAAGTCCTGGCTACATGATACGAAGATGAAAGCTAAGATGATGTTCAATGGGCCTGGCGCTGCGCTACTCTAATAAACAATGAGACGGGGGAGCTGAAATATAAAAGTGTGAGCGCCTTTTCTCAGAGGATTCCCGCACAAAGCAAATAATTTCACCGATGACTGTTCCATATATGGTTACATACGGTACAGAAGGGACCCCGGTGTGTTTTCGCGACTCGGCATCGCGCAGGATGCAACAATGGCAAGCTGTTCACCACAGCCCAGGGGAGGGGAACATGAACTACACTCTTTAATAAATCACATTTTCCTCTCTGTAATTAAACTAGCCAAGTACACACAGCTAAAAACAACTTAACGCCTAGGGAAGGGCACATTATGTTAATATTCATCACCATAAAGCTGCATAGCACTAAATTAAATGACAAATGCGCTACATGAGCCCGCGATCAAAGCAGCCACGTGTTACTCCCAAGTTAGGAAAGAGGGTTGAATTTAGCCAGGAGCCGTGACACACTAAAAAACCGTCCAGTAGCCACAAGACCTTCCTTCGTCGCTCCTACCCCAATCCCGACCCAGCAGGCCGTGCTGTTCCAGTAATTGAGTGAGTAATGGACTTATTCCGCTGAGTGGTTCTCTGGGTGTACTCAATACTGGGATGTAAATCCTGTAGCAAATGGCAGATTAGAGGAAAAAAAAACTTAAGGGAAATAAATACAAGCAAAAAGAAAAAAAAATAAGGGAACAAAAGAAAATCCATACTCCAATTATTCCCATGCAGTAAATTCAAGTCCAGGTCTCAGCTTGAGCTAAATTCTGAGAAGTCCTCTGTTTTTTTTTTTCTGTTTTTCTGGGTCGTGTGATATCGCTGTAAAGAGGTCTTTCTCCGCTTCCACATTTCTATCCGTCTCCCATACCCACCTCTTGTTTGTTCCACACACACACACACACACACACTGTCCTCAATACACCCAGGCTGAACGCTGGACTCATGCCACACATTCTACCATTGGGATGCAGAGATCAGACTAATCCCTTTTCTCTAAACACACCATGCAGCCAAGATCCTCTAACAATTAGCTTGTACAATAAACCCATTATCCATAAATCCATCAGAGGTCTCAGTTCCATCTCCACCAAGTCTTTCTGTTAACACAACACAGCTGAGGATTGATGTGGTTTTCGGCTCCTAATAACCAACAACACATTGAGGATGTATCTGGATTAGCGCGCATCCTAATGACTGCACTCAAGTTGTCTTGTCATCCATTTATCAGTCTCCATCTCTTTCATCTGAATGTGAATCTATTAGTCTATTATTCCTCCTCCCCGCCTCTCATTCAGTTGCCCGGTGACCGCCGTGGTTAAACAGCGCGCCCACACCGTCTCTTCAGTGGAGGAATCTGATTGAAATAATCCCTTCCCTCAAAACACGGCATTATGTCCAGATTTCCTCACAATTAGCTGCCCACGGCCAGATAGCCCATAGTGAAAATAAGCCGCCTTGAGTCAAAACAAACAGTCACAAGCAAAGGAGGCAGAACTCCACAGCGGGCCGCCAAGCGAAATATTTTCGGTGCGCCTTGTCGTGCTGATGCTACACCGAGATGGTAGCAGTGATCTCATCTGCTAAATATTGTTTTTGCCATGTCGGCTGCAGGCTCTTTTTCCCCTTGTTCTGCACACAAATGGTGTGTATTCTTTGCGCTCGGGCTATAAATTAATGTTTTTGCAGGAGCCTGTTGCTAGGGGCTGGAAAGGGGTTTGCGGCGCGAAGAAAGGGGGGCCATGGCCGGGGGCCAATTAAAATACAGATGTCTGACTGTCGGTGTAATTCCATTCAGCCATGATTTACATTTAGAACAGTCACCCAAGGCCTGCCACTCTACACTCACACAGGAAATCGAAGCTGACTCCAACCTAATGAGAAAAGTGAACCTCCCGAACTTTTACGAGGCTCTCGTCTGAAAGGAGCCTCGCAACTTTGGCCTTAATATGAAAGCCCTTTCAGCTAATCACCCATTGACAGGGGGAGACCGGTGCATTAGGAACTCAGCGACCAATTTCACTTTGTGCTGCTAGTGTGAAAAATGCATGGCGGGAAAGTTGCCCTTTGTTAATATGTTAGCTTGGCAGCGTCTCCCGAGTATAATCCCTCTCAAACAGTTTACCACATTTGGAGCAACATACAAAGAATGTTTTCCTTTTTTTTTTTTTTACCTCAGAATAAAGAACTTCATTCACCAGGAAAGACCCACAAAGGTTTATGTGGTACCTACTCTTATTGAAACCGACAGACTTTGCAAGATGAGACCCGAACTTTGTGCTGAAGTGAGTTCACTGGGATATTCCAGTTTGGTAACTTAACTGGACTACTGTCTTGTCTCAGTCTCCAAGTACTGCACAGGAATAGTTGTTGTCATAGTTATTGGTGACGTCCAACCATAGGGCTGTCTCCTGCATAACTTACCACCAAGGATACCAAAACACTGACAACTTTGAGCATGAATGCATTTCTCAAGTTCTACTTAAGGGTCAAAGACAGGCAGACCATATTCTGAATCCCCCAAAAGAAGACACTACGATTTTGAGGGTTTTACGAGTCAGGTCGAGTGTTTTTTACGTGCTTCTAATTCAGTTAGTCCACACTACACAAACTCCAAACTTCCATACAAAACCCCGGACATTTGAAGGATTTATAAACTCCCAAAAAGAGGACAATTGCTGGTAAAAGAGGACGCATGGTCACCCTAGTCAAAGACAAAGACCAAAGGCTGGATCTGCCTCCGGTAGACCCCAATGATCACCAAGAGAGTGCAATGGAAAACAGGAAATATCACTGGGGTAGGTCGTGTCTGCATTCTGCTTAGATTGGGTGATGATACCATAAACAGTCATGTACCACAAATTCGCATCTTCACGACCAAATGTTAGCTCACCTTAAAACCAGTGACAAATTTGTTATTTTGCAGAAATTAAATCTCATTGTAAGCGGTTAGAATTATTTCTCGGTGGGGGAAACTTTATTTTCGGAGCTCTGTCCACGAAACTTTTGGGAGTTGACACAAAAAAAAAAAAAAACATGTGACAGTGTCTAAGGAGGCTGGTCATGAAGGTTTGGCTCTTTCAGCATTTTATAAACTGTCGCTTCCTATTGAGATGTGCCAATGAGCGATAAGCTTTTCTTAAAATCTCCATCTAAGATATTTTAACAGTGTTTAAAATCTCCTGTTTGTAATTAAAAAAAACTTTGCTATCGGTGTAAAATTACTGCCTTTGTTATCTTTGCTAGCAAATCTCAGCATCATCAGTGTAAAATGTAATCGTTCTTGCATATGAGCATAAAATATTGTGAGAATTTCTAGGTGTGTTTTCACGAATGTGCTCCAACTTTACACCAAGATATATATTTGGATTCAAGTTCACAAATGCATTTAAAGTTGGAGATGTTCCTGAAACTGAACTTTGAACTCCAAAAACATGCATTTAATCCAAACTTTGCTAATGGTGTAAACTTACTGCTTTTGCTGTACCAGTACATACAGCAAATCTCAGCATCATCTGCGTAAACTTTAGCATTCCCTTACATGGGCATACAATTTGTGAACATTTCCAGGTAAGTTTTAATGAATGTGCTCAGACTTGACACCAAGATATATTGCAATGTAAGTTCACACATGCAGGGTGATTTAGAAATCTTTCTTCTTTGCAAGAAAACGTCTAAAATGCTCCTGAAACTGACCTTTGAACTCCAAAAACATGCATTTAATCCGATTAATCAATTTTTGAGAAAACCAGTTGAATGAAAAGCTTTTATGTGAAGCACAAAAACAGTCGAGTTTGTCTCAAAAGTGGAGTAGTGGTTTGACTTTTACCGCCACTTAGTCACAACATCGATTTGTCAGAACAAGGCCACATAAAGCACTGTGAGAACACGCCGTGCTCTGCTCGTCAATAACAGTAATCCGGTATATGGAGGGCAACAGGATGTGTTCTGTCCACAGCTATAACTCACAACTTTCTTTACAGTCTGCTGCTTTATAACCATGTGCTTACGTGTAATATTCCTGTCAGAGTGTTGCTTTAAAGCCTTCTCCCAGCCAAAGCAATCCTATCGTTTACATTCAGCCTTCTCTGCAAATCAGAGCCGAATTTTGATTCCCATTTTATACAGAAAGGTCAGAGCGGCCGTGATTTATAATATGTTCTCCTGTAAATTCAACAAGGTGATCCATCAACACAAAAGAGAAAGCCCCATAATAAATATTTGCCTCCTCAAGAGTCTGTGAGTGAATACACAGGAGGGGTATTTTTCATGTGAGCAAGATTGGGAAATATATTTGAAATTCAACGACCATCCAGCAGAAAATAGTCGGCTCAGAAAAGCCAGAAAAACTCCCGGAAAAGGTCGTCTAGTTATCAGGAGACGAATCGCTTTGTTTCTGACATCTGTTTATTAATTTTAGAGCTCTCTCTGATCTACTTTGAATGGCCTAAATTTAATGCACAAGCGGTGTCACTGGTGGAGGTGTTGCCAACCATTCTTCTGCGGCTCATCCATCTGTAATAAACAGGATACTCTGGGAGGACAATGCAGCCAGGAAACCGACTTTTGTCCGCCTGATCCCTGAGGACGTGATCTGGGACGCGCTGGCACGCGGCACCGTCGCCTCTTCATGGTCAAGATGTGCAAGTCATGCTCAAAAATAGAGGAAGCGCACAATGCGGTTGGAATCCCGAGCTCGCTTTCAAACAATAAGGCTGACCTAACCCCTGGTGTAAATCATCTGGGGCTTTGAATGTGGAGGACAAAGAGAAGCGACCTTAAGTGGAGTTTGGAGGAAGCTGAGTTAGCTCGCCGAGCCTCTGCACTTAAATGCGAAGGAAATATAAAAACAGTAAAAGTCCACGGGCCTCATTACTGCAGACTCAACGAAATTACCTCTTGTGTGAGCCTCCCTGTGTTGCACATTCCTGCATGTGGGCGGCTTGTGGGATTAATTCGAATGGTTGACTTGTCTTACTGATCAAAAAAGAAAGCGCCTTTGTTGCGTAAAACCAATCTCCGAACATAATATGATGCTTCAGATGGAGGAACCAAAAGCCCGCCTTGGCAAAGTTTCCCACATCTAAGCCCGTGTGCCTGAGCCTTTTTCCCCCCCTTCTTTTCGTTGTCCCCATGCCATGCCACACAGTGTGGGGGCAGCGCAGACGGACCCACAGTGACAGCAGTGAGCGAGGGCGGCTGGGAGGCACTTCTGAGGGGAGCCTCGTCTTTAATAAAAGGGGTGATCAAACATGTTCCCTGCCTGTGAAAGAAAATATTATTCTACGGAGCGGCAGAACAGGGTGATGTAGGAGGTGAAGAACAAGTTACGTGCCAATTTTGTCCTCCAGTGTGATTGCTCTGATTTGGTTTCAGGGATGGTTGCGGGAAATTGAAAACAAATGTGCAGCTCTTGATGCGCCACCCCTCATGGATCCCTTTTCTGTTTTCTTCAGCTCTTTTTTCGCCGGCTGATTTTTTTTGGTGTCGATTCTTTCCTGGCGGCTCGATCGACGGAAACTTGCGTCCTCAACCCCCCTTTTCCCCGAGAAGAAACGAGGCCACGCCAAAACACACATTTTCCCATAAACAAGTACACAAAGACTTTCTCTCATCTCAGGCAAAGTCAGACGAAGTGTGTAAACAAACAGAAAAGCCATGGAAACAGATTCTTTCTGAACCCAAATAGGAAGCGCGTGAGCTGTAGGATTACTCTATAATTTCGCTGTTGACATTCTTGAGCTGTCATGGTGACAGTCTGGGCAGGTATCTCAGATTCGTCATTTAGAAACCAGAGCTTCTGCGGCGGCAAATGACCTCGAATGCTTTCCGAGAGCTCCTCCCAGTTTAACGATGTTTGTGCATCGACAACATGATAGCGTTGTTAGCACAGAAACTTTCCCTGTGCAAACACACACACACGCAAACGCACACACACACACAGGATCTACGCCCAGCTGACTCAGCAGGGAGGCGGTGATGATGTGCGCTCTGTGGCAGGCACACATGTGCAGAAAGCTGACTGGCGTTCAGCACACAGCGGGATGACATCATCCCCAAGGCTGCTAATGATTGGGTGACCTCCTCCCGCTGGTTACGCCGCCTGCCAGCACAAGCATAGCAGTCTGCTTCCTCACACATCCTCCTCTGTGCGACTACTGTACTTACTTTATCGGCGGCATTTAACTGGAGGCCCGGTTTGGGAAAACCCGGCGCAGCTGAGCCTAACTGCACGCCACATAAGACTGCATTATCTCCGCAATCTGAATCCAATTAACAGCAAACCCACACAGAGTTCAAGCTCCACCAGAAGGGGACAGAGGATATATGAGTGTGTGGAAGTATCGGGGGATATGAAACAGATCACAGGGTCGCTCTTTAGCGTTTTATGGAATATTCTCACCTCTTCTCTGACGTCCAATAACAGCTCTCCTTTTCTCTCACGCTGAAAGATTTATGACCATAAATGTTTGTCGATGACTCTAAATGAGCGACTTTACATCATTCATCATTTCATATTTCTCTGATTGCAAATGTTCATTTTAATCTTTAATCTTCTTTCTTCATGTTTATTTGATGTAATGTGTGTAATTTTATTAATTAACTCCCACCTTCGAGGTTTTTACTCCTTTTACCCCTTTTACATGGTAAAGAGCTCTTACCTATTTGTTCATTTTACTTTATTTTCTTGTTTTCGTTTTTCTTTTTACCGTTTTTTCTTTTTAGTGTTTCCCAAAGGTAGCTCTTTCCTCACACAATGTCTCGGTGTCAGGCCATGTCTCTTTAACAATATATCTTAAATTCTCACTCTGTGTGCGCTTTTGTGTGTGTATGTGTGTGTGGGGGTCCATGGGTGGGTGTGTGGGTGGGGTTTTATTGTTGTTTAATTGTTGTTTTTAGCATCTGTGAGGCACTTTAAACAACATTTTTTTGTCCGAAAAGTGCCATAAAAATAAAGTTGAATTTGACTTTGAATCGTTTATGACTAAAAACAAGTAAAGGTTGCATTTACGTCAACGGGACGGGGATGAGACGGAAACTAGATGTGGGAATTCATCCTAAGAAACAGAGTTTTGATTCCTGACACAGTTAGAGTTCATTGAAGGTTGCAGTTTTCATTTTGTCATGAGTCGGGCTGCGATGATGAGTCGATGACGACAAAAATCGATAATAATAATGAATTCTGTTGTCAACGATTTTTGCCAGATGTGATTTTTCCAGTGGAGTGAAGCATTTTACTTCAATACAATCTCTGCCTAGAGTCACACATGCACGATAGCGTCTCCGCCAGCTACGAGTACACGCTTAAAAACCTCCAAAGTTTGGGAGCACTTTAGTCTAGATAAATGAAAAAATAGAAATAAAAAACTTGCAACATTTGCAAAGCAGAACTTGCGTATCATGTCGGCACAAACATTTGAGGACAAGGCACGTAATTATCCGATTAGTCAACTATTCGTTTCAGTAGTTGGTGACTAAGAATAAAAAGAACTTTATTGATCCCCGAAGGGAAATTCAATTGTCTGTCGTCTCATTTGTCATGTCTCTGAAAGTCATCTACTATTTATAGAAGAGTTATAAAGTCTGATGTCTGTTGGTACAAAAGATCTTCTAAATCTTTCTGTCCTGCAGCGAAGAGAGAGAAGCCGTCCACCACCATTGGCCCTTTGGTCCATTAAGGTGCTGTGAAGTGGGTTGACTGGTCGACTATTAAAATAGTCTTTAGTTGCAGCCGGAGTCACGAGTCTGCAACAAGTGCTCCACGAATACGAATCCTCTCTGTCTCCATAGTTGATATCAAAGACACACTAACGCAATGTGGTCATTTTTTAGACGATTAGCAATAAGAGATGTAAGCATCTCTGATCGTGATGAGCAAATTTAATAAGTTTTAAACTACTAATAAACTGAAAATCATAGTTAATGTGGGAACTGCAAAAACAAGGATGCCTCTCCAGCTGCTTGGCTGACACCTACGCCCTCAATTGTTACTGATGGTCTTGTTTGCTCTCTGAGATCATGAAAAAGCATTAATCTGAATTTAAACTCCTCATAGGAGCTTTAAGTGGATCAGCATGGACAGCACATCAGTATTACATTGATGGGAGGGTCTGGACTGATAAAAATTAACACTGGGGGAAAGGCGGGGAGGCTCACCTTTGTCTGCTTGACTCCCAAACCAGAAAAATAGCGGATCCCCCGTTTTTATTTAATCTCCTTTTTTCCAGGAAACAGGGTCGCTCTTAGCTCAATGGATGAAAACAAAGCCATGTTTGTATGCACGCTTTCTCCTCTTCCTCTATTGTCTGTTTATACAAGGGCATCGCCATCACACACACACACACATACATAAGATGTTGAATAGACGAGGCAGTGACAGCCGGGGCTCGACAGTGCTGCGGCAGGATATGGTAATGCGAACCAAATGAGTCTCATGCGCATGGTGAGTGGCCCTCGAGACGGATCCCTTCCTATGAAAAGGGTGTTGAAACATACAGTAATTGCTTTCAGTGTCGTTTGGCAGCGGCGCACCTCCTGACTTCAGGATCTTTTTATAGACAGGGTAATTCTCCATTATTCTGCAGACGTTACTTTTCAAACGAGAGGGGAGAGGACGGGGAAAACCGGGGCGACGACGCACACTAAAACGCAGGAGAAGTGATAAAAACAAATGGCGAAGGAGGTGGAGGGGGGGGGACTTCCGTGAAATAATTCATGGACTAGCCCTGGAATGGCAGGAAAGCGCTATGACTCTGGGGCAAAAAGACTTTTATTTTTTCCATCCCGCTGATAAAAATCGAATAAAGAGTTTTTCAAAGGTGACAGAGCAGGCTGCATGCACGACTATTATACTTCAAGCTGCAAAGGCAACAAAACGTAAATAAAAGCTCTGAATTATTAAAGAGGAAGAGAAGCAGCAGCTGGAGAGAAAGAGAGAGAGAGAGAGAGAGAGAGAGAGAGAGAGAGAGAGAGAGTTGTGTACAACAGCTTCTCAACTCCAGATTTCCGGTCTTCAAAATCTCTGAAGAGTTTTTATTTTCATGGACCGTCTCGGAGTGTCGGCCTCCTTTTCATGGCGAACTGATTTGTGGTGAGATTTTGACACAGAATGGCGGCCATGAATCACGCCGACAGACGGACAGGCTGCTGACGGATGAAGTGCCTCCGCTCCTGGCTCACCTCCGCTCTCACGTTCTCGGGTGGCTTACCTTAAGGAGACCACCTTTATGGTTTCAATCATAACGCAATCAGGGCAGGGATAATGTCAGCGTTTTAGAGAAACTCACGCTACATGCCATAACTCAGCGATTCCTCATGTCGCCTTATGTCACCACCAGGGGGGTTTACCTTAAAGAGGGCTGGGTACTAAATCAGATTATCTGATTATACATCCAGGACGCCTATTTTTCTGTCTCCGCTGTTTACACTTTTATTTGATTCTTTCCAATCATGACATCAGGAGTGAAGCGGAGAAGCGTCTGAGTCTGCGGTCATGGACAAGCGCAGACCTGGAGCCAGGAGGGAAAAAAAAGAGAGACCCCAGAATGGCACGTAGGATCTCTGTCGAGTCATCCACTCGATGGAAAATCAGATAAATCGTCTCTGTTGTGGTATGTGTGCGATGTTATATCCACAAATTCAAGTCATGTTTTCAATTGAACATGACAGCTCTGTCCAAAAAAAGTGCAGTTCTTGGAAATATAAGCACCGCTGACCTCATGTTTATAAGAGCTTTTCTCCTCTGCGGCCTAATACACATGACCCAAATCCAGACTGCACACAGGTTTTCAGGATATGATGGTGGTCAGGATGCAAAACAATGAAGTACAGACAATTCTGCTTCAACGGTTCAACGGTAACTGTAACACTTTTCTGTAAAGGGACATAAATGATCACAAATTCATGGTATTTCACACACAGACACATTACTTTAAAACTAATGCATTAACGTGGATGTGTGACTCATGACTCGTGTGTTATTAATCGTGTTCACTGATGCTTTGAGAGATCACAAACATAATGAATTCATGGAAAAGTAATTATGAATAAACAATGATTACATTACCTGGAATTCGTCCGTTGTTTTGTCCAGTCTGAAGATAAATGATGCACGAGTCATGATGAGTCACACATCTTAATTAAAGGGATATTACGGCGTAAAATTAAGTTAGGGTCAAACTCACTGTAACACCGAGTTAGACACCCCGTCGAGAGATGAATGTTGCAGACCGTTTGCTTCTCTAGTTTTACCAACCTTAGTAATGACCGCACGATAGCAATACAGAGAGCCATGCGCTCAACCAAAACGCCACTCTATAGCCACAAATAATGCTCAGAACAGCACCTAACTTCATCAACAGGACATATAGGGTTCCAGCCATAGTACTAGCCACCAAACATTGTTTTAGTTTTGCCTGATTTCTTTAGCAAACACTACTCACTGTCTTTCCGGGCGAGTCCATTGACTGCAGCGGAGTTTTGCAGCTCAAGGAAGAACATTTATGATCATTTCTCCATGGAAATGCAATCAGACCAAGACGCTAAGGCAGAAGAACTACGGCGTCTGCAGAGAAAAATGATTAATATGGTGATTATTACTTCAAGGAAATGATAAAGAAATGATCATAATGCTCTTTCTTGAGCTGCGAAACTCCGCTGAAGTCAATGGACTCGCCCAGAGGTCTCCGTACAAACAAGCGGCTGCTGGAAGAGAGAAAGGTTTAACAAAGTTAGTTTAATTTAAAAGTTTGATGTTATTTATGCTGTTTTGTTAGTTTATTTAGAAAATGCTTCAAATAAATTTTCTTTTTTATGTTAGTTGTAATTTTTTTAAATGGTGCACTTGTCCAGGATGTTAATTTAAACCCTCTAAAATAAAGATGCAACAGTAACCACTAACCAAACACAAATGACTATTGAACTTTTCCGAAGAAATCATCTATTATAAATTTTAAACATATTCAGTGTGACATTATTTAGTGTGACCATATTGTGAATACCCCAAAAGAGGACACTACTACGTGGGGTGGAGTCACAGAGTTGCCCACAGTAAATTTTTTAGGTTGGGTCGAGTGTTTTTTACCCGCCTCTAACTCGATTAGTCCACGCTACACAAACTCAAAACTTCCGTAGAAATCCCCGGACATTTGAAGGATTTTATAAACTCCCCTGAACAGACCAGACGGCCCCCCAAAAAGAGGACATGTCCAGGTAAAAGAGGATGTATGGTCACCCTATGTTATTGAAAAAGCAAATGGTGTCTACAGGTAAACAGAACGATAACTCCACTCACGTCTCTGTTTCTGCTGTTAGCGTGCAAATCCTGCAAACATCAGCATCTATTCTGAACTCAAAGTGGCACCGAAGCAAAATCCGTTCTCAAAATCTTCGGGGAGGCGTCCTCATCATGAAAACACTTTACAAATTTCATCCTAGTCCGTCCGGTTTTGTTTAGGAGTTTGCTGAATTAGCATACGGTGTTTTCCCTGAAGGGGCAGCCGCCGCTATAGCGGAGCTGATATTGAAAGCGCTGACTCAGGCATTTTCAGGAAAACCTAAGTAACGTTCGAGAACAACTGATTTTGAAACCTTCTCTCCAGGGCCGAATGTGTTTTTGTCACAAAGATTGTGTTTCTCAGATGCTTTTCTGCCAGCTAGATTTGACAAAACAGGTCTTTGTTGGATGAAATGCACTAAAGCAACGTATACCCCCTTGTTGTACAGGAGTGCGTTTGACTTATAATAGGTTATGACACTGAACTCTCAGGAATAAATTATACATCGAAGTTGTTCCTGGAACTATAACTGTTTCCCAAGCCAGAAAAAAAGAAGAAAAAAAAAAAAGCACACTGCAGAAAATGATCACAGCGCGTCGATTAAAGCCAAATGTGTAGGGAGGCTCAAAAGTGGGGATCGATTGGATAATTCAAGGGCAGACCTAGTTGAATATCTCAGAAGGTTAGATTTTCAGAGAGTTTGGAAATGAGAGCGCCGTAAAAGGCAGAAAATAGACGGTATTACTTGATGTCAAAAAACGTCTGTTCTCTGAGTGCAATGGAGGCCCAAGGCTGCGCTTTTAAACGCTCCTTCAGCCAAGCTAAAAGGAGACATTAAGTCTTTTTGCATACCTTCATATCACACCCCCTTCTCCCTCTCCGCCGCCAAATATCAGGCAGGAAAAGACGAGATATTAGAGAAGCTTTTAAACCTCCTTTTTTTTTGCGATGATTGCGCCGCTCTTGACTGATTATCGCGCGCTCGTTCAAGACTCTCAAAGCGGCGAAGAATGTTCGTGTTTTACGGGGAGAGAAGTGGAAAAGTGGAACAGTGTTTGTCAGAGAGATTAGTTTAACATAAACAAGGAAAATGTGCAGAGTGAGAGTCTGCTCACAAGCGATTTAGCTGCCGGCTGAAAAGTAAAAGTGACCAGACGGATCCAAGGCATGGCATTCGGAGGAGTTCTGGAAGCCCGGGCCAGAGAAAGTAAATCTCTCTGGCTCGTGTTTTGACATTGATCCAGGTAAGAATGTGCCAAACGATCAAAACACGGCAGTCCAAACAGCTTTAAAACATAAGAAGAAACCGCTGTTAAAACTCAAACTTCCTGACAGCGCATGGAAGAGATGACTCACAGCAGAGGGGTATTTATCCGCTTCTTTTTAATCACATGCTTTTATTTTTTTAAGCATTCAAACAGCAATAAAAAAACCTACCCTGAAGCGGAATGTGAAAATAAAAAAAGAAAATCTTTTGTAAATGTTATTTCCAAACACATTTCCGTCATAAATTTGAAGCCCGTGTTCGTAAACGCCTGACGACCCCTATATCCTCAGACAGTTCCCACAACTTCCATCATTGCTCTGCTATCTTTTCGCCGCTTTATTACTCCCACATGCCATAAAGCTGCGCAGCCCCCGCAACGCTGCCACCCAAGGTGACGATTAAAATCACGCCGCGGCTCCTTTTTCGCCGTGACAGACCGTCAGATTTCGCCTTCGGAGTCATCAACATTCTCTTATCGGGACGTGGCATTGACAGCCTCATTCAGGGAGCCCCTCCACTTCAGATACACACCGTGTGTTGTGTTATTGCTCCTACTGTTTGACAAATGACGGGTTGGCATTTAGTTTTTACACTTGCTCGAGTCTTTGTGTATACATAGATTGGAATGCATACAGTGAAAGGAGTGGTTTGTCTACGTGGGAGTGTAACACTAATGCATGTGCGTCTGTGTTTTGTGTGTCTGTGTGCATGGCATTCTGTTTCCTGTCAGGCTCTGCAGCTCCACGGAGGCAGAGTCCATCAGGCGGGCTGGGGCTGCCGTGGGCTTATTGAATGTTGGTTCAGGCCTGCAGGGAGACGGCGCTCAGCCTTCCTTAATCACAGCACAAATGCCTTTATTCATCTTCAGAACAGTGCAATTAATTTTGTTGCCGGTGTCAGAACCTTTGGGGAAATCTGACCTGTTATTGCCTCTTGCAGCCGTGCATGTTCTTTCTCTCGCTTTTTCGGTGCCAGACAGGCATTCAAAATAAATTTCAGCGCTAATATTGTATTCACATCGGAGAGGCTGAATAAAGTTCCTTTGTTTTATATGTACAATAGAGATGTGTGTCTTTAAATCTGCTTTTGTACGAAACCCTTAGACCGCATTAAAGCGCAGTTGAAAAGTCGGCCCGGCGGCACCTGGGTGGTTCGCTGATTAGGAAAAACTTTTCTAATTGTTATTCTGCAAAACTAATCAGCATTTAAAGGGTAAGGCTGATGTTATTGTCTAAATTTTTATCCACAAATCCTTTAAAAAAGGACAAAGAGCAGAAATGTGTTTGTCTGTCTGGCAGCTCTGTCTGCAGCACTCAAGCCAATTTGTCCTTAATGAAGACATACAGCAGCCGGGCACTCTGGCTTTTAACACGAGCTGCTCAGACGGGAGGAAAGAGACGCGTGTCTGGAACTTTTTTTTTACTCCTTTAGCAGTGAATGAATTTATGCTTTTAACAATTTAAATATCAATCAGTAAGTTTTTACCCATTTTGAAGCTGCAGTGTTTCCACGTTGTCGTTTCCATGCGATACATAATGAGAGCAAATACAATCACCTCCTTTATCCTTTAGTTTAATTTACGCGGCGGGTTTTTAAACAATGGATTTAAGTATTTGGCGTCATTGTTTAATCACATTTGGTGAAGAATTGCTGCACATTAACTCCAAGTTAATTTAATCTATTACTAATTGTGTCTAACAAGATTGAAACTTGAATGAGCATCATCAGAATTGAAAACATATGCCTGTTTAAAGGCTTTACAAAACAAAGTTGAAATTTAAAAAGGGAAAAACTTCACTTTTTGTTCAGAAATCTGTTTTTAAATCCCACATTTAGTGTTTTTTTAATCAATTTATTTTTTGTCAGTCTGTACTTTCTCTCGCTGGACCTTTTTTGTTATAATTAAATTTTTCAAATACAATAGAGGAACTTCCCACAAGGGGAAATTGGTTTAAATGGAATCTCATCTAATCTACTGTTTATAGAAAAATTAAGAAATCTGATGGTTGTTGGTACCAAAGATTTCCTGCAGCGAAGAGAGAGGAGCCGTCCAGCACTATTGTTTGTTTGGTCCATGTTGAGCCTGTTTCCTAGCAACAGTATCACAGAGAAGATCACATGAAACTTCAGCCATTGCCATTCTGTAAGGACAAGTGTCGTTATGATATGACTGAACTTCCTTGGTAGGGAACTATCGTTCGTAGCGTCCATGTTGAGTCTGTATCCTAGCAACAGTATGATGGAGGACATCACATGGAACTTCAGCTGTTGCCTTGGGCTGGATGTATGCAAGTATCGTAACGATATGACTGAACTCCCTTAGACGGGTAATCGGTAATGTTTCATCCTTTCTTCAACTTATTTTGAAAAAATAAATGTTGCAAAAGTTTCATCAAAATGTTAAAAATTTCTTTATTAATAATATATCTCATAAAAAACTGAATAAATTTTTAAATTCAGAAAGACTGAGCGAATTTTCCAGCCTGCTCTTGCTCCCAGTGTCTCTATCAGACTAATTTTAAGTTCATTTGACTTGTAAATGAGGCTCTTAGTAGTTCAGGTCCCTTCTCTCTCCCTGGACGCAGCAAGAAATTTAAAAGCACTTTACAAAAATTAGACATGTAACTAAAATTGTCTGTCTTTTTTGATGTAATAAACAGTCCTGTTATTTCTGTAAGGACAAATTTGATGCATTTTTACTTGCTGTATTACATTTAAGTGATACTTTATGTCTGCTTAGATATATTTATGTGTTCTAGATGTTGTGGTTGTAGCTGTGCTAATCGATGTGAATATGCGGTGATTACTTATATCTTTTTTTCCGGTCTTGCAGATTTAGGTGTTAGTTGAATTCGGTCTAATCTGCCCTTAAAAGTTTCTTCAACCCCACAAACACCTGAACCCCCACCCTGACTTATTTGTTGTTGTTTTATAACCCTTCACGGCTCTCAGATCCTGTCGCACAAATATGAAAATCTGCAGCTCAGACTTTTTCAACTTTTGTTCTCCTTTCCTGTTCTTCGAGCGTGCGGGGACGTAAACTCCGGGAGCATTTTTATAAGACTTCTAAAAAAACATATTTATTCAACATTTTCTTTAACTGTCACCAATTCTTTGATTTATTCTTAGCTTTTACATATTTTATATTTTCCTTTTCTTGCTTTTTCAATATTTCATCCCCTCCCATCATTTCTCTCTCCTCTTGCTTTTTGGTGCCTTTTCATGTGTTATTTATGTGATTTCTTTCTTTGCACAGTTTTTTTGTTTCTGACTTATTTTGCTGCTAGTTTGTTGGAAAGTTCTTGAACTTCTTGAAAATGTTGTATCAAAAGTTTATTATTATTCATTTTACATATATGCATTCCTACGCAAACATATAACAAAATACATGGGTAATGTATATCTTTGAATAAGGCTGTAAAACATGTATTTATATATCTTATATTCTTTTATTTATGTATAGTTTCTTAATCATTTAAAGTGTATTTAGGTATTTATCTCCAATGACGTCTCTGTTGTTTATTTTGTCAATTTACAATGGATTTAAGACAGAGGAGAGACTAGGGAGGAGGAGGAGGAGGCAAGGAGACATCTATGAGGAAAAGGATCTATAAGGAGGTGTATCGGGTTTGAAAATATCAATGTTTGCATGTTTGCTGGTTGTCAATTGTTCTGTTTTTGTACATTTAATGCTAGAAAGATGCAAAACCTTTAAAACTTGCTCAAAAAAATTTATTCGTCTTATTTTTTATTGCCAAAATCATGTATTAACGTCTCCTACTGTTTCACCACATTATCCAGTATTCTTATTGGATTAGTTCAGTGTTTAAAATAAAACATCTTGAGTATATTTGCATTATAAGATCCAGCTTTAATATATTTGAAAAGATATATTCATAATACAGAGCTAACGTCCAAAAAAAAGAGGATAAATCAGATTTTGTAATCGACTCCAGCCTGTTTAAGTCCCTCATTAAATAGTCCACGACAGGACAAGGTAAACCCGGTGAAATCCCTTTTTCTTCTTCTGTCTTTACACTTTAACTGAATGTTTGAGGTGAAATCTTTGAGTCAAGTCGATCAGTCCGGCCGCAATTAAAGCAAACTTTCCAACCCGGGTGACATTTTACAGCGCTCTCTCGCTGGTGTGATCCTCTGGCTGAGTAGAAGAGCAGATTCTGATACATGAGCTGGAGCTGCCGTGCTGTTTCTCAGGGTGAATCATGACAAGGATTGATTTAAACCTGAGAGAAACCAGATGCAGCCACAGCAGTCATGAATAACGGGGAGTATTAGCGGGCCCACATTTCCAGCCATACGGCTTCAATAACAGCAATAATCACCAGTACTCTTAATATGAGAGTGTTTCATGAGGGTCATACTGGGTTATTAAACATTGGCATGTTATTTATAGAGCAGAGTGTGCTGGGGTTTATCAGTGGTATTGAGGTTACCGCTCAGCCTTTTATAAAGAGTAGAAGAAGGGAAAAACAGACAGAAGATCAGAGAATATCATTAATTTTTGTGTTTAAGTATTAGACACCCTTTTTTCCACTTTCCAACATCTGGCGATTCAAGGCTTTTACGAGGACACGAACAGCCCCGATCTTAATCTGTGACAAAAAGCAGCGAAGAAAGAAGTACTTAGATCTTTTTTTTTCTGAGTTAAACTACCAGAAATAGAAGAAAGAAACGCTTCTGTTACCAATAAAAGTCATAAAACTGAAGAAAAATCCCAAAGTTTGAACAGTTAAGTTTGGGTTAGTTATGCAGCAGAGGCCTCTTTATAATAACGTCCGTCTCAGTTATTGATTAAAGTAAAAGTTAAATTAAACAGACAGGTTATTTCAATCCCTTCAGAAATATTTAAGAGGCTCAATCTATCATCATATAAGGTGGTCGCCTCCGCCGTGTCCTCTACCGAGTCTGTCAGCACAGAGCTATGATGATACAGTGGTGGAGCTGTTGCATTATGAGTCTACTGCATCAGATGAAACTTCTCTCCTAAGAAGGGGAGTGGACACCTTTACAAATGTCAATCAGGGATCTTTTTACCTCTCCTTAACGATGAATCTCAAACGCATATAAGTAAGAAACAGTAAACTAATTGCTGAGCAGACTCACAACTGCCAAAAAACTCCTAGTGCGAAGATGGCTACCACCTCATGATCTTCGTACTTGGAAATGGGTGATTTATTTTCAAGATATAGTGTTACTTTAGGTGCAGCTGCGCAGATAAAGGATAAACTTCTCACCACTCATGACAATGTACTGTTGACACTTGATGATGTTTGACTGATCCAGGGGAGACCTTGGAGGGGAGGAAGGGAAGCTGCCAGGGGGTTGGGGGTATTATGTTTAAAAATTGTACTAATGTTGCTGTATTCACTGCACTTCAACCCAAGATTTCCACCGCATGAGGAACGGCGGCGAAAAGGCCGTTTGAGCTGATTGCCGCTGATCGGTTCCATTCTAGTCAACGTGTCAAATTCCACCATCTTCCTTTTTTTGCAGTTCAGCGGGCTTCGTAGCCGATCGCTAGAGTTCTACTTTTTCTGGATGCAGCATGCTGCATAAATTCAGCACAGATTATCCCGTGCTGAAAAGGAAGTTGGGCACAGACACAAAATAAAACATCCAGCTTCTTTTCAAAATAAAACTGTATTTCACAACATGCAAATGTGGTTTGTTTCGTAGATAAAGATGAATATTGCACTAACCCAAGGTTAATTCCCGATCTCCACAAAAACAGAATTTCCTCATCTGGAAGGACACAATCTAAATAAATTAATAAATAAAAAATAATAATACTTAATGCATCAGATTTTATATATCGCTTTATCAGAGACACTCAAAGTGCTTTACATTGGATACATCATTCATTCGCTCACACAGTCACACCTTGGTGGTGGTAAACTACTTTAGTAGTCACAGCTGTCCTGGGGCAGACTGACGGAAACGTGGCAGCCAGTTTACTACCTACCACCTACGGCCTCTCCAAACACCACCACACAACACTCACAATCATACACCTGTGGAGGACACACACTGGGAGCAAGGTGGGTTAAGTGTCTTGCCCAAGGATACAACGGACAAACTCGGGATAAGGGGGACTCAAACCGCCAACCTTCCAGTTATTGGACGACCGCTCTACCTCCAGAGCTACTGCCGCCCCCAAATCTACTGCTTATATGGTTATGTGGCTGTTTTTATAGAGATGACTTGTTATTGCGCGAATGCACGTGAATTTGTGGGTTCTTGTGAGTCCTTGCGATTCCTGCTGTTCGAAATTCGCCACAAAATTCGCCTCACAAATGCATCCAGTAGGAATTGGCCGACGGTGATTTCTGACGCTCATCTGTATCTGGCGGCAATTTGGGGTAAATGCACATCTCTGTTAACAGGGCCTCCAGAAAGTAACTCATTTGCACACATCTATTTGTTTTCTCCGGCTCTGATTCACTGCTCCTGTATGTTCAGATCAAGCTCTTCGTCCTTTCAGCTTTCAAAAAGTGCAAACTACTTTTGACTTCTCCACTGAGCATTCTGGGACTTTTTTTTGTGATTGACAAAACTTTTAACGTGAGCCTCGTATTCAGCCCAACAAGAAAGTCCCGTTTAGCTGTTGTTGTTTATTTCGCACACGTTTCTGTTAACGATTAGCAGGAAGTAAACTCCAACTAAATCTCATTTCAAGATGTTAAATATTTGCAACACTGTTTGAAGTGCTTTGCTCAGATCCACACAGGAGCCAGCAGCGGGTTTAGAGAGTTGACAGGACAAATATCAACAAGCGGGGACAGGGAGGGAAAATATGACTCCATCCCAAGAGGACGTCAAGTATGTGCGAGTCTCTCTGTGTGTGTGCGCAGACGCTATTGTGGATGTGCCGTTTGGCCGAGCATCTGCATGTGTGTGCGCGCTGTTTGTTAATGCGCACACGTGTCTGCCAAACATCTGGCCTCACCTCAGTGTTTGAACATTTACACAGTACACGCAGGTCAAAACAACAACTGCCAAATAAGTCATTAGAGCGGGTTATGAAAGTAACAGCATATGTTCTGGAGAGCTAATCATTATTTATCTTAATGCGCGTTTCCTTCCTCTGACTTTCCCCCGAAAATCACTTATGGATGACCCCATTTGTATCAGCTCTCCAAACAGACTCTCCAGCCTCTCTGGGTGCAGTCGTCTAATATTTACATTTTAAAGAGGGTGTTCTGACATTTTTGACCAAACTCACTTCATCCTTTTTTTTCCTTTTTAGACAAAAGATTCTCCCCGAGTGCACAAAAGACATTTCATCTCGCCGCTGTCGTGGCACGAATCCCGCTCATTCCCTCCTCTCTTTCTAATTATGCAGAGCTATGTATTTTAAATTACCCCATAAAATGTGTTTCATGTAAAAAGTAAGGGCGCAGAACCCAATTAGTGCGAGAGCAATGAGAAAGCATGCTGTTCCTGCTCAATAGAGTCAATTATAACAGGACGTGGAGGTGTGGGTGTGTGTGTGTGTGTTGGAGTGAAACGAGCCACAAGGGACTCAGCTCCACCTGAATTGACAGAAATCCACTGGCTGGGCCATATTTTCATGGGGTGTTAGGAACAGGTTTTTAATTGCGAGCAGATTCGGTAAATTGATTCAGATTGAAATTGACCTTCCGCTGCGGTGATTTTTTTTTCTTTTTTCCTCACACCTTAATTTAATTTTGTGTAACTGTAATTAATTTTGTTTCCTTATATATCCTCGCACAACCTGCCCTCCATTAATCTTGATGGACCGTTAAGACGAGGAATCCTCTAATGTATAGTGAGCAGGTGGTTCTGCAAAATACAACCCTGACTGGGATGCAGAGTGGGAGGGGCTTGTGCTTGACTGGTTGACCCGATTATGTAGTTACAATACAAATAAGGTGATGCAGGTGATCCTTAAAAGAGGGCTTATGCTGTACTCGGAAGTTGGGATTTCCGAGCTCCGAGTCGAAAAATTCATCTGGAATAGTCCCCTGAAGTCGGATTTCTGACTCAGAAAGTCAGATGATCCTCGCCAACCCCGACTTGACGACAACATCATGATCCAAGATGGCAGTGCAGTGAAAGCTCTCGTAATGTATTATTTATCAGCACTTCTATTTTGTTTTTGTGAAATTAAATAAGTGGTGTATGTTGTACTGCCCAACGTCTAACTGTGAACACGGTGCTATGGTGTTTGTAAGAGTAAAATACTGTGTTATGCATTGTTTACAACTGGTATAGCTAACAACAGCTAACAACAGCTGATAATGGCTAACTGTAGGCATCCATCTTGGTTTTCCGACTGGAACTCAGGTGTGGCGTTTCCCAGCTCTGACATCCAACTTCGGAGGTAATTGGAACGCAGCATTACTATGTGGTGGTGCTACCATGGCAACAGTGTCCTTATCTTCCCAACTTAGCATATGATTTGACATGTGGCATCTGATTGATGTTCAGTCTGTTCAGAATGACCTTGCTGTAGTTTCAACCAATCAGAGTCAAGTATTTAAACCATCCTGGTAAATAGGTGAGAAAGTAGGGTAGTAATCAATCGTACTATAACTATTTTCTATTACAAAAGTTCAATCAATCAATCAATCATTATTCATATAGTGCCAGTTCACAACAAGTGTTTACACAAAAAATTGGTCTAGACTAGGGTGACCATATTCTGAATCCCCAAAAAGAGAACACGGCTATGCGGGTCGAAGTCACGAGTAGTAAATTTTTGGAGTTTTTTTTTCGGTTGGACTGAGTGTTTTTTACGCGTTTCTAACTCAGTAAGTCCACGCGACACAAACTCAAAACATCCGTACAAAACCCCGGACATTTGAAGGATTTCTTAAACTCCCCTGGACAAAGCCGGACAGTCCCCCAAAAAGAGGACATGTCCGGGTAAAATAGCATGTATGGTCACCCTTGTCGAGACTGAACTCTGTTTACAAAGACCAAATGTAAAGATGGGATCAGATTGAACCCCCTGTTTTGCTGTTGCTGACCAATCAGAATCAAGAGTGGGCGGGACTTCTTATTATGTTTTCCCTGAAGGTTCAAACAGGAGAGAAAGTGACCACACTTGTTTTTGAGGTCCAGTTTCTGGTTCTAGAGCTGAAATGATTTTTTGTAAAGTATCACTGAGTGGAAGTAAACAAGAGAATCCAACAACCACTGAATCTCCTCTAAAGTGTCAGATGCGTATCTGTTTAATATCATATTCTGCCGTTTAAAAAGAAGACAACCATCTAAGGGTTAGACAAAACAACCAAAAACACAAAAGAGCGGTAGAGGACAGCAGTCGAGGACAAACGTCAGACCTAATATAGTCCCGAGTCTCACAAATTGACAAAGACAAAACAAAAGGGACAAAAAACAGAGACAGAAAAAGAGGGAACGAATCAAAGTGTGTGTGTGTGTGTGTGTATCTGTGAATGTGTTGGTGTGTTCGCTCATGTTGCGGCTGAAGGGGGAGTTCGAGGAAAGGTTAACACACTTTTGAATCTGTCCGTGTGTTTCGCTGATTTAACCGCAGTATGAAGCTACACTGGTATTATAATAACTGCACAGAGAAGCTGAGGGGAAAAAGAGAAGAGCTGTTTCTGGTGTCTGGAGCAGATGGAGAACTTTTAACTCACTTTTTTTTTGGCTGGTTATGTTTTTAAAATTGACTTCAAGGATGCAAACATTGTGAGTTTGCTGGTATAAATGAACATGTAAACAAAAATCAAAATTAAGACGTTTTTACGAGTTTTAGAGAGGAGAAGCTTGATCAAATTTTGAGTCCGTCTGTTCGGCGTTTTTCACTGTTTCCACTTGTGTTTTAGGAGATGTGTAAACCATCATGTCCATAAATTAAGAAGCGGATTTTCCTTGTGTATTCAAGTGTCGAAGTCGGCCAAAGTTTAGCCAAACGTTCAACTGAGAATTTACAAGCCTGTGTGTGTTTATCCTCATGTTTAGTTGGTGAAACACACTCAAGTGGTCTTTGGTTTTTTAGACTAAATATCCGTTTATGACGGTAGATTACGGTCATTCATTTGATTTAGGAAACGTCAGGGTTTGAGGGTTGGGGATTTCTCAAAATTGAATGTTTCTTGCATGTGAAGGTAGCCGGGAAGTTTACGACCATGTATTAAAAATGTCAGCAGTGAATTAAAGCCTTACACTCATACTAATTGACACTTTGGCAGGTGACCTTTACCTTGACCTCAATCTGTGCTAAAGCTTCCCATATTCCGAACACGACATAATCCATTCAGAGTATTGTTTCCCGTTAAGAGATTTCAGGCCTTTTTCTCCAGCACAGACTTTAGCGAGTACAGATTACACACACAGTTGTGCTCACACCGGCAGCCTGAGACGCTGTAGTTTGCCAATCTCAAGGACTGCTTTGGCTATTGATTTCCACTCCTCAATAACTAATGTGTCTTCTAACCTTGGCTCCGTAATAAGAAGAGTTTCCCCTATTTCGAGCACGGAGAGAGGGGAATGAAGCATCAACAACTGATTTGGCACAAACTGCCTCACAGAAGCGATTAAAGGCGCAGTCTTCAATGAGCCATTTAGGCGCTTTCTGAGCTCTGGGGTGAAGTGCTCAATGTAAGATTAATTGTTTTATCTTAAGTAGAGAGCGAGAGACGTGACTACAACTTTACCTGCGGTTACTCTGCAGAAATGAAGAACTTCTTTTTGTGTGTGTGTGTGTAAATCGGTTTGCAACAGAAAAGCACCAAAACATGTGATTTCTTGAGTTTCTTCTGCAGGCTGGTTACAGAAGCCAAAGAATCCCAATCAGGCCCGATGTTAAAACGAGCAAAGTGTTAACATACTGGTACATTTTGTCTCTTTAGCTCATTTATTTCCTTTTAAAATAACTCTATATCATGTCTCAAAGATATGGTGGAGGGTTTGTGCTGTTTCTCTCTGTGTTGTTTATGCCACTGTTGAGCCAAGAAGTTTGACTCTCGCCGTATAATGAGAGCGTGGTGACTAATATACTCCATGTTTCATAGTTAGTTATTCATTTGGTTTACTTTTTCGCAATAAACAAGAAACTTTTGCAAGCAGTTCTAGTGTCCTCCCCACATTTGTCACGGCTATGACGAATGCTAAACAAAATCACAACAACAAACGGATGTGAAGTGCGTGTTGCTTAACCTTGTGGCTGTGGTTCTCTGCTGGGATGCACGATAGACTCCATGGCTCTTATTAGAAGAACTGAGTCAAACCAGAGGGACTGGGACAGTTAAAAAAGTCGTGCAGATTCGTGCACATATATGCACAATTTTACTCGCAGGTTTGCTCATTGTTTTTTTCTGGACTTATCACTTTGTAATTTATGACGTTGCGTTAAAAAAAAAAATTCCCCGTGTGGGACTAATAAAGGAGTACCTTGAAAGAATTCAGACTTGGGGATTAAAGTCGCGAAGTTACTTTTCTTGTAATGAAATCATTACTTACAGGAAAAGTCATAATAAAGTCGTTAACTTAGGAGAATACTACTCACAAGAAAAAAGGGTAATAAAATCATTACTAATGAGAATAAAGTCGTAATAAAATCATTACTTAGGAGAATAAAGTCAGAATAAAGACATTACTTATCAGAATAAAGTTGTAATAAAGTCATTAATCTATAAGAAATAGAGTAAGAATAAAGTCATTACGTATGAGACTAAAGTAGTAATAAAGTCGTTACTTACAGAAAAAAAGTCGTAATAAAATCATTGCTAACGAGAATAAAGTCATTACGTTAACGTTTAAATCATATTAAAGTTGTTATTCATGAGAATAGAGTTGTAAAAAAGTTGTTAACTTACGAGAATAAAGTCGTAATAAAGTTGTTAACTTGCGAGAATAAAATCAGAATACAAAAGTAGTAATAAAATCATTGCTAATGAGCATAAAGTTGTGATAAAGTAAATATTTATGAGAATAAAGTTGTAATTTTGTCATTACTAACAAGAAAAGTTGTAATAAAATCATTACTAACATGAATAAAATTGTAATGACTTCACCACTTTAATCTTTTTTTATTCTTAGTGTGGCCCTTATACTGTATAAAAGTATTTTATGTTGGATTAGCTCATAATGAAGATTTTCATACTTGTGTGTAAAAATACATTTAAATTTACTGACATTTTGTGTATGAGACCATTTTATATCAAACATTTTTTAATTAATGATATGATAAAAATGATGGTATTAAAATCAAATCAAAGATTCAAAACAAGATGAAACACACACACACACACACACACACACACACACACACACACACACACACACACACACACACAAATGTGTTTCCCTCCAACCTAAAAATATACTCCCAGTATTTAATAATCGCCTTCTATTATTAGAGAAAATAAAAAAACAGATTTATATTCCAATTTCTCGAGAATGCCTGGCACCGCAGCGGCTCGTAAAAGAATATTTATGAAGCTCATCTTGTTCCTTATTAAATTAACAAAATAAAGGAAATGAACGCCCCTGGTTACTAACTCACCCTGAGTGCGTAAGAGAGAGAGAGAGTGGCGTTGCTGTTTACGTCCGTTTGACAGGAGCGGGTCACTCGTGTTAATCATGTCCTTTCATTCTTTTTTCCATCTTCATTTCGCACCTCACTTCCCTTTGCCACTCCGTTCGCAGGTCAACAGCACTATTGATTTACACCCCTCACCTAATCACTTAGGTAACATTTCCCTAGTGGCTGCTTTTTTTCCTTCTTCTCCTTTCCCATGATTCATAGCCGAGCGGTGAAATCTCTCCGTTGCCACTAATTAAGCTTAAGGTCAGCCTTTAATCATCACCTACTTGTGCAGCGTGGCTGGCTGCTCCTGCTGATCCTACGCCTTGCTGAAAAGCTGCAATCTGCCATACGACGATGATGCCTGTCAGGCGCTGAAAAAAAAAGCGGATTTCTGCCAAAGCTGTCGTTAAGGAGACACGTTAATGAAGGGAGTGAATGCATGGATAAATAAAAGACATCATAAGCGAGGTCAAGCTTTGATATTTTCAAAAGATGTTGAAACTTGACTGAGTCATCTTTCTGACTTTGCTCCCCCACTAAAGCGCGCACACACCTACCTACGTTGAAGCCTATGCTTGCATATTATACCCGCTCCCACGACAGACTCATTCCCAGTGACGTTTATATGCTATAAGTGCCACTTTGGCCCTATGTGCGATGATTTAACTGCTTTCGACACTTGCCAAGAACTCCCTCTCCTCGTATACTCCGTCTCACTCCTACACACACATTAGCCAGTCCACACGTGTACCTCCACAATGAGTGACTGTAGGTAGGAGTTTAACCTTTAGCAAGGAGAGAGTCCAAGTGTGGCCCTCTCAGAGATGTATTTTATCCTCCTCTTGTAGCTTTCCCCCCTCTCTACAAAGAGGTCAAAGGTCAGGGATGTCCATGGAAGCGATTATTGTAGTCGAGGGTTGTTGTCCCTCTTGGGATTTCCAATAAAAGCACCATCTTCCTGCTTAACGTGCAGCTTATGTGAGGCCACCGCGGCTCCGGCTCATGCCATTGCCTTCCAAATTGAGTTCATTTCTTCCCCGCAGACAATCGATATCCCACACAGCCGCTCGCTCGCTCGTTCGTTCGTGTACGTCACCCGTACAAAAAGCTGCATCGTCATTAAGAATCCAGGCGGTGTGGTACTCCCTTTCAGCGAATTCATGTGCCATTTGGGACGTCATACTCTGTCGTTTGTCATGCCGTACGTCTTCAATTGCTGTGTGCATATATGCCGTTACATCTTAGCGTGCCTCCGAGTCTCTCCTTGATAGATCGAAGCTAAAAGAGGAAAGCTAGGATTCATTTTTCATCACACTCAAGCTTTAAGGAGCGCTTGCAAATCCAGACACCGAAAATGTTTTCACTCAAAAAACTAGTTCTCCTTCAAAGTCTGATGAGTTCACGGCTTGGTCACAAATCGAAGTTCACTTCTCGGTACACTCTCAGGAGGTCGAGCGCTGTGCAACAAGAGAGCGTTTACTCGCCACCGGCCATCACAGTTAATTCCTGTAGTGCCAGAACAAAAGAGGAAAGAAATGTCCACCAGTGTCCGCGGTGATGTATGCCTGGGCAGAGGGTAATTGCAGCAGTCACTGGGAGATGACTGTAGTGCAGGGAGGCAGTATCCAGCCGATGAAAGCGGCAGACAAGCAGACAGGCAGGCGTGGAAGTGGTCCATCCACTGGAGAGAGGAATTGTGATGGATGGGATGCAGGAATGCCAGACTCCCTCCAAGAGATTGAAAGCAATTCTCTTAGTGCCAAAGTGGCAGAAACAAATGGCTGAGAAAGAGGCTGGGTCTCACTCTTATGAACTCACAGACACTAACGTCTTCTAGGTCTTGTAGCCTCCCGGGGGTTTGGGGGACCTGGCTGACTGGGTGGATGGCTGGTTGGCAACCCCACTGAGTGCTGGTGGAGGCGTACATCTCGCCTGTCGAGACACATCAATCCCTGCTGGCAGAGAGGGAGACCAGACTTGGCCGCAATTAGAAACAAAGGATGTCTTCATAACATTTCCTGGCCGTGGCTGTTGGGGAATATTCTATTATTTTTCTTACAGCTGAAGCCTTCATTAAAACTGTGTTGACATGTGTTTGCTCTGTGATTTTAGCCCATTTTGGTAACAAGAACAAGCTGCACCACCAAACTAGAAACAGGGCACTGAAACACAACTCTGCTTCAAATGACTGAGCAGAGTTAAACATGAGGATGAGCAGCTGTGCAGCTTTAACCCTGAAATAACACATGAATTAACACCAAAGTATAACCAACTATTCTGATTATGTGTCCTCACTTGCAGCTATGTTATTGAAGTACAGACTTTTATTTTCAAGGTGGTCGGAAAAATTTCTGCAACATTCCTCTAAAAAAGAGGACATCTTTGAGATACTTCTGAACAGATGCTTCTGATCTATTTGCTGAGCAGAAAGTAAAGACTGGAGTAAAATATCTGGGTTACTTCAATATATTACTTGGTTGTTTTTATTCTCATACTGCATACTATTGGTGTACCTCTGCAGCTGAGAAAATTGAATTATCGACGTGAACGTGACCTCCTCGCCAAAACTAGGGGGCGATATGGGTCTTTTTAGCAGTGCCATTTCTGGTCGACCCAACAACAACCGCAGGTCCGTGCCAGACGTCAAAAGTGTCTACAACTGCTGCTGGGCATCTTCAAGCAAGAAGATGGAGCATCGTACAGAGTTTTTTTTGTCGTACATGATGTACGCGCTACTTTTGGCGGATGAGATGCACGCCACTCCTCTTCTCTGGTGTTTTTGTTCCGGAGTTATGGGGACGTGGCGCACACGCACATGTATTGTCTGAGCATACTCCGACTACATGGTAGAGAAAATAGAAATCCAATCACATTATCCGGGGGTCTTAATCGGAGTACTCGTGTTTACATGCACTTCAGATGTCCAGTCTTAATCGGAATAAGGCAATGATTTTGTTTTCTTGAATGTCATGTAAACGTACTGACAGTTTGAACCGAGCATCATCACACCGACTCTCCCGCCAAATGCGTACAACGCTACTGCGCAAGTAGTGGTTCCAGGAAGTGGAGAAAATCCCCAAAAATACCAAAAGCAATTCGGTTTCAAATTCGTATAATGACAGAAGGCGGAGTCAAGTTTTCTATAGTATATACAGTCTATGATGATGCGGCTAATTTATAGTTTTTTACAGCCATGTGCCTCCAGGGTGCGCTCTAGCAGGAAGCGCCGAGGAAAACTCTAGTTTGATCGTTTTGCGCTTCATGCCCTCACCCTCATCATTGAAAATACATGAAGAACTGCAGATGATGCAGCTTTTAAGTCGAGATAGAGCTGCTGCACGTAAGCATGGCATTAATTAATCGATGGTGAGACGCAAAAAGACGATAAGAGGTGATGGAGGTCGTTCTACTGTCATTTTACTGATGTGTTACAGGCACTGATCGGATTAAATCTACACCTGCGGCTCAGAAAAGAGTGGCCTATACATGTACGTTTTCTTTTTTAATTTAGTGCTTGTGGCTTATATTCAGGTGCACCCAATAGTCTGGGAATTACGGTAACTGCTGATCATTTGGGATGCTCATTTTTTACGCAGAATGCCCCCACACCTAATATTTTTCCCTTTGCAGTGTATGGACACTGTAGGTCTGGACCTCAGGAAAGATTGAGTCAGACTTTATGTTTGAATCCCTCAGTCTGTCGCTGCTGGATCGAGCCCTCTGACAGGGAAGTACAGACTCTGACTCACACCATGTGTGCTGCAGGTGTGAACACCTCTGAAAGTGAAAACTCTGCGGGACATCCGTTCCATCCACGCTCGGTTTGTTCCTCCAAAGCATTAACTGCCCCGTGTGAGGTGCTGTTGATATTAGACCTTATATTTGCTGGGTATATTTGTGGGTTATGCCAGGAGCTTCCTGCTGGGGTTGGCGTGACATAACAGTGTGGCGTCCTTGTTTACATTTTACAGGACTTCACACTGTGTTTTTCTCTGTTATTGAATCCCATAGAGATGCACTGATATTAAAGGAAAAGAAAGGACTCATCAATCATTAGAGATTGATCCTCCAACTTGGCAGTGAGGTTACACCTTCACCGGCACAGCAGCAGGAGGAAAGCAGCCTAAGAGAAAGGACACACACAGTAACCGATGATCATTCAGGTGTGAGATTTCTGTCTTGGAAATACCAAGATTATTTTTCTCTCCTTGAGGTAAAGGTTAAAAAAAATCTGTGGTGGGTCGATGTCTTTGTGCAGGAAGTAAAACCTGGCCCAAACATCACCCTTTCACAAAGCCAGTTGTCAAACAATCCTGCAACGCCAACCGCGATGACCCGAGTGCAGCCCACGCTGGAGCCAAGACTTGGTCGTGGACAGCCCGACAAGCTGGACAGAACTGAACTGATTTATCATTTTTTATCAGCAGTATGGAAGCCTGGAGGGCAAAAAGAAAGAAGCAAAATGACAATCTCCATTGGACGCTCTGGAGCTGCTGCACAGGCGGATTCTCAACCAGAGAGAAAATAGATTTTACAAAATACTTCACCAGAACCTCACTGTGATGATAATCATATTAAACCTCCTGCTTACTACACCTGTGCCAAAATGAAAACTTTGAAAGTACCAGCAGCTGCATGTATTTTCAAACCATCTGAAAATGAACTATCCTCTAAGCTAATACCACCAATCAAACGTGTTTCAGTGGGATCATATTTCACACCATGCAAACAGGCGGGGACGAACAAGTCGAAGGTTTTAAGACAGCATTTCACCCCGATGACACCATGAATGAGGAGATGCTGATTCTAGAAGTCTAGAAGTAGATTTCCTCCTCTGGAAGGACACAATCTACTGCTTGTATGGTTTTGTGGCTGTCTTTGTAGAGACAACTTGTTATCGCGCGATTGCACGTGAATCCGCGGGTTCTTGTGAGTTCTTGCGATTCCCGCTGTCCGAAATCCGCCACAAAATTCGTTTCACAAACACATCCGGCGGACGGATGCGGTGAAAAATTGGGGGTTAGTTTTCTACAACTACCGTGCATGTTTGCATTCTGCAGGCATGTGGGTCTGCATTAGACCGGTTTCAGGCTGACGGTCCCTTTAGTGGTGACAGCGTGATGTATTTCAGGCATGTGCACAACACAACTGCAATGATTAAATGATGTATTCTTCCACTCCGCTTTGACCGGTATGTTACTTATTACTACAGTTGATATTGTAAGTGGTTTGGGAGTAAACGGCTCAGAGGTAATGTGGAGAAACAGTGGTTGGGGTTTGATCGTAGTTTTTCAGCTTATGTTGCTTTAAATTTGTGGAAAAACGAAATCAGAAAATAACCACAATAACAAAAAAAAAGTGAGAACGTCATTTTAAAAAATTAAACTACATTAATAAACATTAGGATTTCATTGTTTTCTGGTTGAAAAGCTGCAGGTTGTGAACCCCACAGGACAATCTAATTCATTATCTCGAAATAATGAAAAACCAGGCGAGCTCCGACCATTTCCAGGTGATCATCTCCTCTGGATTTCCATATCGGAGGCCTATTCTATGGGATTGATTTCCCCGGGATACTTGTCGGCTCTCATTCATCTTTCAATTTGCAACCGCATCAGCACAGCTCGGAGCCTTTGTTGAATCATAAAAAGGCCGGTCCCTCCGCCAAGTCCTGCATCCTCACCGCACACCTATGATCTGGCTGCAAAATCAAGCATGTGATGTATTGATCGGATGCAGACTTGTGACAATTTAGTGATAGATACTGGCCTGTCTGACCACACCGAGAGGAAGACAAAGGTTTTAAGTTGTTGTCTCTGACGTGGTTGCGCCCCCCGGTTGGTTTCTGGGTGAAAGTGGGCGCTTTTTGAAAGTCTGTTCCAATTTCCTCCCCGTTTCTTTGCTCCTAGCTTTTTCCTTGATGTATTAATTACTCCACCGCATGAACGAAAGAGCGAAAAATTGGGGTTATTTCCTGGAGTACAGAGAGCACTCCCATCCTCCACCTCTCATCAGAGGCAGAAGGTGCGGCAGATTAGGTGTCAGATGATATTTAATGTGAAGAGGGCCTGTCTCTTCCTCTGACATCCTCTCTTGGGTGCACTGCTGCACGGCACCGATACTCCACCGCTCTCAATCCAGGTCTCATCAAATGGCACTCAAGTCAGAGGCAGAGAGGAAAAGAGAGAGAGAAGGAGAGAGAACACGTGGCAAGGAGAGGAACAAAGATAGAAGGGGAGAGATGTGAAGGGAAGTCATTAAGACGGGGACAAAGTTAGAGAAGGAACTGGAAATGTGAAGGGAATTCATGCCGAGGTGGCTGGGGAGAGAGATGGAGGCATTAAAAGGAAATATGGTGGGAGAGAAGTGAAAAATCAGAGTTTTTCTGTGAAAAAAACACAGTAAGCTCAGGCTGTCTGCTGAAGCCTACAGGAGCTGAATGGTTGTGACAGTGTGGGAGATAAGAGAATGAGGTTGGGGGGTGGCCATGGAGGAGCTGTGAAATACCCAGGGATGAAAATACCTTTCCTTGGAGAGAAAATGGAAGGAAAAGAGCTGCAGGTCTTCTCAGATGTGCTCCCTGGATGGGAATGGCAAAGGAGCGGAGCTGCAAGAAAGCGTGACAGGATGCAGGGCCCGCAGGTCGTGGAATCAATTTAAATGGTATCACCCCGCTCCTCCTTTTTCCTACTTCTCCTCCTACTCCACCTCCTTTCTCATCTCCTATTCTTTCAGCCTCTCTTTCTCTCTCTCTCTCTTTCTCTCTCTGCAGCTCTCTCAGCTGTTTGGTGGAGAGGAGGAAAGAGCTTCATGATAGCTTTGCTCTGAACAGTGGCTTTACTGGTTTTCACAGCTGCTTCCATGAACAGTATGTATGTAGGGTGTCTTGAAAACTATGACTATGACCACACCTGGCTCTTTCAGTCAATTACCTCGGTATCTTTTACCGTACAGAGATTATAGTTTAGAGTTTAAACAATGAATCAACAGTGACTTTTGGGTACATATAGGAAAGTAAATCTGATATCCTGGGTTAAAAAGACATCCGTCAGCCTCCTATATCTGCATGAACTTTCTCCCTCCATATGTTACTTCAACTGTTTCCAAGGTTCTTCACCCTTTAACTGTTTTTAACCCTTAATTTCTAAAACATGCTTGTTTCTGTTGCAGGTGGGCACAATCCATCACTAGTTTAACTCTGAAATACATTCATCTGTTAACAAAGATATGTACTTAAATAACGGTGAATATGTTTATGTTCAATATTAATGGAAGTTGATGCTAAAACCTCTGAATGTTCTGTGTGAGATGTTCTGTGGCCTCTACATTTTCTGATTGTTATCAAAATATTGTCAATTATTAGTTTCATTATATTGATAATAAATTAAGTATCATCCACCATTTTAAATGCACTTATATTTAACATTATTTCTAATGTTTACTATTAACATTATTAACATTTTTCTTTCTTACAATAATAACAATAAAAATAATGAAAAAAAATAATAATGATAACCGTAGAAGTATAAATAAAATGATCTAATATTATTCTTATTAGGAGTAGTAATAGTAGTAGTAGTGGTAGTAGTGTAGTATATAAGTATTAGCAATAATTCAATTGATGTAATTAGGGTTTGGGTTAGGGTTGGGTGTTATAAGAAATTTATTTTTATTGTTGTTATTAAATGATCGTTTTTATTATTAGTTACAGTAGCAGTATTAGTTTTATTATTATCACTATTTTTATTATTTTTTTAAAGTATTATTTCTATTTTATGATTTACTTTTTTTGGCGTTATATATCTTTTTTTTTTATCAAAAAGTATCTTTAATCATTATCAGTGTAAAAATGCACTTTAAAGAGGTGGGGGGTTAATTCAATGGCAAAAATTTGCTGAAACTTTTTTATTTTATCTATCTGTCTTAAGTAAAATGAAAAAAAAACAGAGCTTAACAACTATTATTTATTGGTTTTAATTTAATAGAAAAAGAAGAGACAGAATCTAACACATTTACACTTTAGCCACTGTACTTTGTCTTTCCAGTCTCTGCATTTTTGGGGTCATAGGCCACTTTAAGGTTTTTTTATTTATTTATTTTTTGTCTTTCAATTCCTTCAGGAAAAGACTAGAAATACATAGTTTCACATGGATCCAACATAACATATTAGTCTGTCCGGTCCAAACACTTGAAAAGCATTTTTCTCAGTTTCAGTAAAGCCACTCCAACTGTCCGCACAACCCAACAATAACACATGCTCTGCAGCTGCACAACATCCTCTCTGGACACTTGTGTTTATCCCTCACCCACCTACACACACACACGCGCGCGCGCGCGCGCACACACACACACACACACACACACACACACACACACACACACACACACACACACACACACACGCACACACACACACATGCACACCTGTTGCAGGGCTTGCTCTTTGCACTTATTGATCTTTTTCTGAAGCCTCCTTGCATCAGGGCCTGAAACGTCGCTGTGAATCCATTTCCTGAGACATATACCTGCTCCACTTCAGAGTAACAACAGAAACACATTCAAGCACATTCCATTTCTCTCTCTCTGTCTTTTATGATGTGTTCCCTCTCGTCAGTAACAATGACCGGCATGCGCACAGAGCGAGTCATGAGCGCAGAAAAAAAACAAACTGTTAAAGTGAGAGGAAGACTCATGAAGTTGATGCTGTGAGACCGAACTTTGAGAGAAAGGAGAATTTGTGGAGCTCGGAGAACAATATCCCAGTCTTTATGATGTGCCTTCAAAGGACTATGGGGGACTTAAAAATAGAAAAGGTTGGCGAGAAAAAGTCCAAAACGGCGAGAAAGTGGCATTAAGCATTCCCAGCACTGGTCATGATTACTGGTCAGGTACTGCCAGGTAGTCTGTCATGTATGTCGTTGCACAGTAACCTTGGCAATGGATAAAAGATTATGTAGTGTGGCCTTGGCATGGGGATGTCAAAATATCAGTATTCAAGTTATCAGACAGCGGCGTTCGCTAAAACACGAACTTAAAAGGATTTAGAAATGTTTATCTATAATTTAAAAAGTTGTAAAGTGCATCTGGAATCTAAAAGTCATTAATATCTTTTAGTTCAATCATCAGTCCGTCTGCTGTTAATTACAGAGCACTGAATTTATAACAGAGGCAGGTTTAGACCGCGCTCTTTGTTGTATTATTTACTAAGATTTCAGCATTAATCTAACATGAGCGAGCGATGGAAAGACCTGGAAATTATTCCTTTCTTTCACTCCCTCTCGCTTCATTCTGACTCCTGACGCTTTTATAAATAACCCAACAATTAAGCACAATCGGTGGTTATGTCATTATGCCAGCCCCTCACCTCTTTTCCGCCGCCTTCTCTCTCTTGTTTCCCGGGTGATGGTATTTGTGGTAAAAAAAAGGGAATTCATATTATTTTATAACCGTATTATCATCTCTTGAGGCGGCCTCGCAGTTGAATTCACATGCAGCAGATTTGACATCAAGGTGCCACAATAATGAAGTAGCAGGGGAGCGTTTTGATCTACAATCTCACCACCAGGTATCGGAAAAAATCAATTTCTCCTCTCTAAGATTTCATTTTAGATCCCCACTAAGTTTATCTTGTGAGGACTAGGACTCATTTGAAGAGCTCAGAAACATAAACTTTATAATTCATGCTTTGGTCTTTGAGAGTAGAAGAGGACATACTCAGTGCATTGCTTTTTTTTTTTCTTAAGATATAAATTCAACATAACCAAACAATAAAATCCCAGAAAGGTGTATTAAATTTTTTAAATTGTACTGTCATGCTTCCTGACTTTGACTTTGCCAGACTCTTGCTTCATGCGCCGCGCTGAGGATATCTCACAGAGGAATAACACCTTTGGCATTACAAGCGATCTGGCAGATGGTCAACTCTGATTGAATTCTCCCCCCCACCTCTGCACCCCCACATGCTTCATTGCACGTCTCACATCTCGGCCAATACTGTCCTCTGTGTCCCACGTGGAGAGAAAAGCAAAGGCTAGCTGATCTACACACAAGTCGATGCCCGGTACCTCCCTGCGGTTTCGGGCCCTGTCTTAAATCGAAGGAATAAAATCTTTGGATTTGATTTAGCTTTATTCCCCCTGACAAATGGCCTCGGACAGCCCTCTCTGTTTTCTCTGCAAAGGCTCGGCGCTGAAGTCAAACAAAGCAGAAGGGTACATTTTTAAGTGTTAATTTCTTGAAGGAAGAGATTCAACTTTGTCCTTGTTTGTTTTGTTTCTCTCCTCCGTATTGCATTCCTGATTTTTTTCGATGTGGCTGGGCTTTAGATAGATGTTTGTGCGTACGTTCCCTGAGCAAACGTCAATGTGTGTGTGTGTGTGTGTGTGTGCGCCAACTCTTGCATCAAGAGCCGTAGCCTGCCAGTGGGGCGCAGCCCTGTCTGTCCATCTGTCAAACCGGGAGAGGTCCCACTCTGTGACTCTTGTGGCTGTCAGGGCACTTTGCCCTCCGCAGCGTGTAACTCACCTCCCATCCCTCCTTCTCTGTCTCCTTCCTCCCCCTTCCCCCCAACCTTCCACCTCTCCTCCTCCTCCTCACAGCTGCCTCTTCAGCTGTGTCCACTGGCCATCGGCCCACTCCTTGGAGCATGTCCTGTTTATCTCACAGTCCAAGCAGCATTTACAACCACACGTTTACTCACAAAAAGCAATATCAATACTGTGTGCACGGAGTATGTGGACACACGCATCACCTCACACAGCTCCCTGTTCATCTGAGAGATGTTACTCCCCATATTTGGACATCTGCAGGTAGGTATTTGTGGAATAGATGTCAATATAAGCAAAGGCACTAATGTTATTTAAGAGTAGCTTTATTTATTTATCACCAAAGGGAATAAATAAATAAGGTTTGTAAAGAATTATTATTAGTTATTAAATTTTTATTGTTTTAATTATTGTATTTCGTATAAAATATTTTATTTATTCATTTATTTATTTGTTATTATTATTATTTATTTATTTTCATTTTTTTACATCATTATTTCTATTTCCTATTAAAATGTTGATTTATTTTTTAACAAATAAACACTTGTTTTTATTTATTTATTTTATTATTAATAATTAGTAAAGAAAAAGTATTATTTTTTAAATTTTTATAATTTTTATTTTTCTGATTTCTTTTTCTAATATTTATTTATTTTTAATAAATAAACATTTCTTTAAATTTACTTATTTATATGATTATAAGTTATTAAAGCTATTAAGAATCAATAAAGAAATCTAGTTATTCCTATTGAGGGTTTTTAAGAAAGTATTATTTCCTTATTAAGTGTTTTAAAGGCCCTATGAGAGAACATGTGGTTTGTGTTGGCTCTGGCGCCCCCTGTGGACAAAGTGATACTGTCTGATGCATGTGAAATCTGTATTTTCAGACAAAAAACAGTAAGAGGTATCAATTTTGGTAAGAATCTGCCATTGCCAATCATCTGCTCTAACTCCTACCCTCTTCACAGCGGTTTCAGACTTCAAAAGTCTCGACAGAGAAACCATTCGTCATGTCGCTGATGGTTTCATTTGCTTTTGTGAGTCATAAATACGTATCAGTATCAGTTTCAGTCTGTTTCTTAACCGGTATAAAATCTCCTCACAGTTACTTTAAGATGACACATCCATCTTGTTCTTGTCTAATCCCTCACTTAAACCGCTGTAGTCATCTGGAGCAGAGAGTTATTGTGAAACTCTTATTCCGAAACCGACTTTGAGAAAAGCTGTGTAAATATAAATCTGCCGTCCTGAGGCACTGTTGTGTAAAATCTCATCTCTAAGTGTCAGCCACAAATTTTTCATTAAACCTTGAGAGGTGTACGCCCTGAGAAGTTTTCATTTTCTTAAGTGTTTCCATCATAATGAGTGATGGAAAGAGCTTTTTGTAAACTTATTCAATAAATAATCATTTTTCAACTTTATGAGGAAATACTCAGTATGGAGTTGATCAGCTGTGGCACTGCTGAGGTGTTGCTCTGATAGGGGCCATGAGCTCCTATGGATTTTTGGGTCAGGTGTTCCTCATGCTGATTCCCTTTGAGTGAGATTATAAGCTAATCACACATAGTCAAATTATGGTCTGCAAACTGTTTCGTAGTCGTTTTCGTGCCGCAGGATGGTGCTAAATCCTGAAAGAGGAATTCTGCACCTCCAAATACAGCTTGTCAACTCTAGAAAGTTCTTGAATCAGCTTTTTTTCCAAGGGTGTGGTCACCCCCGATGTCTACTCTTCATCAATATGCTTCCAGCCTTTTGTGTCTCACTCACCTTGTGGACGGTATCAATTATCATCATCTGGATGACTGTCAAGTCAATAGTCTTCCCCGTGGTTGTGGCTGCATCCCATGGACCAAACTGAAAGACATGTAGTATATATTGTTAGTAATTTACTCAGATTCAAAATGAAATATGGAGATATTCAAACAATTAGAGTTGCGTACAATGAGTCTTGAATGCCCTCACTCCTTAACGTCAAGATACTCTGAAAGGTTCTGCACCAAAATCATAGTACTTGGGCAACTCTGAGTTTATTATGCCTGTACGTCTCCTGAATATATATGATACTAATAATACAACACAAGAACTTCTCATCTCGTCTTCTATTTATAGAAGAATTAAGAAGTTTGATGGCTGCAGGTACAAAAATCTTCTGAATCTCTCTCTGTTTTCCTCAGTGCGCATCCCTCCACCGTGTCCCACCAACTGCATCATAGAGAACATCGCACGGAACTTCGGCTGTTGCCATAGGTGGGATGAATACAAGTATTGACAGGCTAGCTCAGAGCACAATATGGCTAAAAAGCAACTGAGTTATGCTGCGTTCCAGTTGTACTCGGAAGTCGGGATTTCTGAGCTCCGAGTCGCAAATTCATCTGGAATGCCCCCCTGAAGTCGGATTTCCGACTCAGGAAAGTCAGACGATCCTCACCAACCCCGACTCGATGACAACATCATAACATCATAATTCGGATTTCCAACTTGGAAAGTTGGACGATCCTCACCAACCCCGACTTGACGACAATGTCATAATCCAAGATGGCATCACAGTGCATCAACAGTAAAGAGTAACAGCGTTGTTTACAACTGGTACAGCTAACAACGGCGAACAACAGCTGACAACCGCTAGCAACAGCTAACAACAGCTGACAATAGGCGTCCATCTTGGTTTTCCGACTTGTTTACTGGAACGCTTTCAACATAACAAACACCAATGTCATTCCCAGCTCCGACAATAGACTTCCAGAGGTAACCGAAATGCAGCATTACACCATCTTTCATTAGATTTAGCACCAACTTTAGCTTTAGCATTTCTATCTGACCTAATATGAGTGAAGCTAGGTAGATCCACACTGGAGTCTGAGTTGTTTTGATTCAACCAGGTTTCAGTAAAATACAGGAGACTGCACTCAAACAAAAATTGGATCCCACTATGAGAATCCTGCTATTACATGTTCGAAGGCTACCAAAGAAAATAGAATAACTCACTCCCTCACTGTGAGCTCTTTTCTCTTTTAATGTCACTACTTTACAACTAAGGATAGTTTTAATGAGAGTGTTGAAAGGAAGGTATGTGAGAGTATTTACAACAGGATCAATGCAAACCAAAAAAGCAGCCAAGCGTCTCACTCACTGGACTCACTCTTATTTAGTTAAGTAACAGTAAAATCAAACCCTCATTGTTTTAGAGTCGTTAACTGCGATGTAATCATGCTTTATAATGTGGTGAGTTGTTTCATCGGTTGGATAAACAGCATATTTAAAATATTGATTTCAACAGTTGTAATGAGGCATGTGCATCCATTTTGGCACGCATTACCGTAATGACCATTGGCAGCGGCGTACAGAATCAAAACATGGACACACAAAGCAAAGGATCGACGCTACGGAAGAGTGGGCGCCAACAATAGAACAGATTAACTAAAGGTAAACTGACTCTGTCTCGCTCTTTCCTTCTGTATTTAGAAAACACATCTCTTTCCACAAGAAGGGAAGGCTCAGCCCCCGGGCCAGAGGGGGACTCAGCGGGTTCATCTCCAAGGTAAACAAACACCAAGCAGGAGGAGTAAAAAAAAAAAATAATGTATGGACTAAGTTGCCTGGAGCATTCTTATCATTACAATAACACTGTTTCCCATGGTTAGAAATCCATGGGCCAAGCTGCGCTGTTCTGCTTAAATGAAATTTATATCAGGGTGGAGATGCAGGGAAATGCATTAAGGGGAAGTAAGACAGCCAGATTTAACATGTCGTAAATTACACACGCACACTCCTCGTGCTCAGCTTGCTTTGATTAGCGTCCCCGGCAAATCCGTTATGTTTCCCAGCGGTGGCAGAATGCAAGAGCAGTTATTGCATTGACAGGATATCGCTCCCAGTGTGTTGGGGAAACACTTTGTTAAGCTTGACCTCTCTTTAGTCACTAATACACGATGACAGGAAATTAGATTCCCCCAGAAAAGAAAAAAAACAACATGTAATTCAGAGTTAAATCACAGTAAATATGTCAGTAACTGAAAGTATTCGGTGTTTTTAGGTCAGGTTCTTTTAATTAAGAGTTTTATTGACTTTCCTTTGTAGAACAGCAGCCAGAACCGGGCCGTGGCGGGTGTTTTCCGAGAATGATAGCTGACTCTGAAATGCTACCCCGGCTCATTGAGATGCACCAATCACGCTGACTTCTTCCTGGCTCTGTTTCCCGACCGCAGCGTGATCACGAATGTGAGCCGGAAAATGCAGCTGGATTTGGCAGATGAAAAACTTTGAAATTGAGTTTGACAGTGTTGGAGTAGCAGTGAGCGATACTTAATACCGCGGAGAGGAAGAAGAGGACAGCAGACGAGGTGAGTGATGCTGCGTATCTGGACTGTTTGTGTCTCCATGCTGGGAGGCATTTCTGCCAAAGACAAATAAACACAGGGCTGATTGCATTGTGCACAGGTGTCTGCACACACTCACTATAAACACAAGGATGGATTGATTACTGCACAGGCTGACTAGGCAGGCCTCAAACCAGAGCCTGTGTTTGGAGTGACTGTGAGGTGTCTTGTTGGAAGGTCTAAAAGATTAATCAAAAGTATGGATCTATTTTTCTCTCCACATTCTAAGGGCTAAGTCTCTGCTCTGCCAGCGCTCTGTCTGCACCGACTTGAAATCAAATTGAATAAAGCCCAGTAGCTCTTCTGCAGAGATTTCACCTGTTTTAGATGATTTTCTCATGATAAACTGAGGACGATATTGTTTAAACAACTACACAATAATCACATTGCAGGAAGCTGCTATCATAACCGAGGACTCTTTTTTAGCCTTCAAGTAAAATTCCTGCATCAAATGTTCGTACCTTCATCACTGTGTAAGTGACTGTCACTTATTGTGCCTTATTGCAAAACGCACACTATCTTCTCTGGGCTTTAAATGGCATGTCCTGCAACCTAAAATTCACTTCTTGCATGGCAGAGATGAAAGAAGCTTCCTAAATTAACAGACAGGATCCAGCGATAACTAACTTTTCTTACTCTTGATATTAAAGAAAAGTATAGGGGATTAGTTTTGGCACTTATCTTGCAGCGGGCTCTAATCTGTGCTGCATGCAATAAGGATACTGTGAACCCTTTGTTAATAAATGAAGATATGATGGTTTGAAGCACTGATAGGTTCAGGACTGTAAAAGATACCCCTGATTGTTTAAAGTCCCACTCGGATCATTTATTTTACTATTTAAAGTGTCCTCAGTGGACTTTAAGTTGTGAATATGAAGTTTTTAGTCAAATTCACGTCACCTGTGTCATTTTCAAGGACTTTTCTTCTGCAGAGCTCCAGTAGCTCATTAGCAATTCGCCTCTGAGTCGTGGGCGGAGACAGCGCTGCTCTTCACGCTAGCTCGCAGCCTAACATTGCCAGTGTAGTAAAGGTAGCAGGTAACATCAGAGCTAATCAGCTCCTGGATAAAAATGTCTTTGGGGACATGAAGAAAACTAACATCATAATTAAATTCTTACAAGTATTGCAATCCGCTAACGCACATACTTGTTCCACGATCGTCCTCTCTACTTCTCCGAGTCTGGCCTGCACAGCTGGGCACTGGGGGCGGGGCTTGGATTTGCTACATAGGAAATCTAAAGATTCTCTAGATTTAAATACAGAAACACTGAGAAATACAATTTTGCCCTTATTTTTTTCATCATACATCCTGTATCGGGCTGGGCGATATGGGAAAAAGTTTATCATGACATCTTTTTTTCATATCAGTCGATATCAATATATATCACAATATTAAAAAATAAAATAAAACAGTGCTTATGGGGAGCATGTCTTTTGCAATACAATGAGCTACTGCATCTGTGACGTCTTTGTGACTCTGACGTTTTGTTTTAAGGCGTTGCGCTAGAGAAAGCGGACTGAACGGTCGGCTGTTTCGGCTGCACAGGCGCCATGGGCTCCTTACTCCACTCGGGGTTTGTAACCGTTGCTTTTGCGATACCGTTCAGTTATATTGTGTTTGACGGTGAGTTTTCATTTCTCCTATGCTCTTGAACGCACCAAAGGTGTTCCAACGCGATTGAACGCACCGCACCTGTGTGTGAGATACAACAGCTGTGAAAGTTTAGTTTTCCTCCTGGATAGTTCGTTAATTTCCTCCTACCTGTTTTTTTCACCTTCACATCACGGGTTTATTGAGTGTAAATGCCAAAAGTGAGTTTTATGATGTTTTACTGTCAAAGTCCAATGCTATATTGTGTGAATGTATTGTTTACCATGAATATAGCTAATGCTATCTCACGCTACTTGATGTTCATGTTATGTACAGAGTAAGCTGTAGTGATTGTTGCTTTGCATCTTTATCTGCCGAACCACAGTCAATAAATCCACCACTAAACTGGACATCTGTATCCGTACACCTTGCCGCTCTAAGCCTAGCTAAATCCTGGAGAACGCCCTTTTCTCCTTTTTGATGCGGACTATCGAAAAAGCATATCGACCATGTTTTATATCGATACTGAGGGAAATTAATTTTGAGTATGTATTTTTTATGGTTTTATCGCCCAGCACTGGTCCTGTAGCATCAGAAAAATGCAATCCGAACATGTAGACAACAAGAAAAACACGGGTCTGAGTGGGTCTTTAAGAGCGTGCACTTCAAAGAGAGTGCTCATGATGGTGACAGCCTCTGTTTGCGGTGTTTGGCTGAGATGATGTCCTCACTGATTCTCCCTCTGACTCTGGACTCAATACACCGACATTATTACCACCTCAGTTTAAGTCTGGGTGTGAATTCAGTGGAAAATAATGACCCGAGAGCTGCACGCTTCGCGCCCCCGTGTACGATAGAGCCCGAAGCCTTTCAGCAGAATCTGAGTTTAATAGTTTTACTCCAAAATATCACTGAAGCAATCTTCATGAGGCAGTCTTGTGCACAGTTTTGTATTTGAGTGAAAGGGAAAAACGTAATCGCTCAGTGATAAAACTCATTACTCCAACTTAGCTCAGCCAGTGTTTGTCAGAGCACAGAGGCAAAGATAATATGAGTTCATACCAAACAATGACAGACAGCCATGTACTCAAACAAACAAACAAAAAAGAACAAAACCAAATTAACATCATCAAGCAGAGTGGAAAATACATCACGTTCTACCTTTTAGCTTGAGATGTTTCTTGTCACTCTGCTGCTAATTTCCATCTTCGTACCCACACTCCACAAGAAAGCACACACACACACAACGGCGCACCATCCTCTGTAATTTCTTCTCCTTTGTATTTCTATCCACTTGAGTGTTACTAATAGAAAGAAAATGAGCAGCAAGTCGAATGTGCTTTGAAGTTTGCCAGCAACAATTGCAATGATTGATAGTCGGGTTGCTAAATAGCTGGATATTGCGCCCAGAGAGCAAAACAACAATGCAAAACAGCATCAGGGAGAATCTGCTTTCAGCTCGGCTCAGACGCTGTGAATTCCGCACGTGGGCAAATGCATATGTCATTTACACCGACGTGCGAAAACACACATTAGCATGCACAAGTTAAATGGGAAGAGTTGGAGGAACCCACAAAGTGCATGGATAACTAAATCACTAAATAATAGAAGACATTTGTTTGTGGTGGGTTGGGCTCTTTGGAGGATAGAACTCTCAGCGGTTTCCATATGAAAAAAGGGAGAAAAAAGGAGAGAGGGAGAGTTTGCACAGCTCATCAGCCGGCTGGAGATAGTAGCTTGGAGGGGAGAGATAAAGCCATTTTGGCACAGTCAAATCATGCATCCATCACAATGCTTATCGGTCACTTGGGAAAGGTGCCTATAATAAATCGCCAAGTGCAGCGTCGATAGCTCAAAGCCAGACAATGGGAGGCAGCGGAGCAGCGTTCTCTGCTTGTTTGAACAGTGTGACTTATTTGGAGGGCAATCAAACAGAATGGAGATATTTATAATGTGAGCTCACTTCATATCTAGCCAGAGGGAGATACAAGGAGCAGTGATGGCTTCCAGATTTTTGAAGGGGGAGCGCGGAGGGAGAGGAGGTGAGGAAGATTGCTGGTGCGGCGAGACAACCGACAACCTCTTCATCTCCTCTTTGTCATCCCGCCGAGACCGTGCGGCGGTCAAAGGTTCAGCTACCTCTCAGATTGTCCGTTCACAGTAATAAATGGGGAGTCTGTAGCTGGAGGGCAGAGCTGTCAATGCCAGGTCTCAGGTCTCAGAGTTTAAAGGGCCACTTCACTCAAAATGACTGGCTGACTTATCCAGACTGAAAAGAGACTTTTTTGTTCTTTTTTGCTAAGGAATTGGAGATATTTGACGTTTGGTCTTTAAACACGACAATAGCTGCAACCAAACAGACTTCATGCATTCATAATGATGTTTAAATTAGGGCCGGGATTTTAATACGTTAATTGGAATTGATTAAAGAGATATTCCGGCGTAAAATTAAGTTAGGGTCAAACACACTGTAACACCGAGTTAGACACCCCCTCGAGAGATGAATGTTGCCGACCGCTTGCTTCTCTAGTTATACCAACTTTAGTAACAACCGCACGATAGCAAAACAGAGAGCCACACGCTCAACCAAAACGCCACTCTATAGCCACAAATAATGCTCAGAACAGCACCTAACTTCATCAACAGTACATGTAGGGTCCCAGCCATAGTACTAGCCATCAAACATCTTTTTAACTTTGCCTAATTTCTTGAGCAAAGAGACTAAACACAACTCACCTACTCTCTCTTCCAGCAGCCGCTTTTTTGCAAACTGTGCAAAAAAGAATTTGCATATCACCACAGCACGTCGAGCCTCCAGTACCACCTGGATGCTAAACATGTTGCAGCTAGTATGGAAGCTAATATTAGTCTGACTTCGACTACAGCGATCCACACCTAACCCACACTCGACCAGATTTTTAAAAAATGATTCTCACTGTTCTCAGGTCAAATATTTATATGCGATTAAAATTCGATGAATTAGATACATTTTTTAAATCAAGTTCCAGCCCTAGTTTAAATTTTTGTCTAACAGACTCGTTTCTCTTTTTTTTAAGCTGGAGGTTCCTGGTGAAACGTCTGCAGCAGAAACCTAGAAGAACCTACGGTATGACGAAGACTCCCAGAAACGACTGTATGAGTGACTCTAATGAGACATGATGATTCAAATCCATGACAGACACAGAGAGGATTTGGAAACCACACCTGTATCCTCAGGTCGGCGTTCGAGGGTAGTGTTTAAGTTGCAGCTGCACCGCTTCAACGAAAACCTCTGGTGTGATCAATCTTCAGTGTCTTTATGGAATCTGCAAAACCCCCAGAACAATAAATCCAACACGCTCTGTGTACATGTTCTCGTAATTGTTTGTCCTCGTCGACCTCAGCGCTCGGGACGTCCAGGAGCGCTTCTCTCTCAGTTCACTGAATCACCCACTACAAACAACCAATCAGCTCCTCTTTTGTGTGGAAGTTTATTGCGGTTTTTATTGTTTTGGTCAGAGAATTAACTAGTTTGGGTGGGCGGTTCGACATGCAAAAGAAGTGATTAATGTTGGAAAATGTTACTCTGGAAAATTCCAACCTATTATTTAAAGATGCACGGTATATAAACACATCTTGTAGAAGTATTGGTTAAAGAGAAACTTTATTAGTTTAAGGGAATTTTGCTTTCAGCAGGGATTTCTTGTTTTTATCATTTTTATTGAAATGTATTCATGCACTAAAGCGTTCCTCTTGTGGGACAAAAATGATGAAGAGCAAAAACAACATATGAATATGATTGAGTTTGGTTTTATCAGATGTTATTTATCAAATGTTAAAACCACATTTATTCCTAATGCTATGAATGCAGGTCACAGCCGATGCAATCGTCTAAGTACCACCACAGGGCTGAAAATAGTCCATTGTTTGCTTTTCTCTTGGACGAAGGATTTCTCTGCACACACACACACACATCCCATCATAGCGAGGGCCTTTTTTTTTAGCACACATGCTGCCCTTCTGTTTTCATATTGACAGTGGGAGCAAATCTGCTCTGTGGGGATTGAAACATTGGCCTTGGAGAGCCCCGCTAGCTACCAAGACAGACGGTAATCCTCCGGCAAACCCCAGCTCATCCCGGCCCATCATTACATCTCTGTGACCTCGAGCGCTGCTTCCGAAAGCCCCCGCCTCTTCCTCCTCCTTTTGCTCTGTTGGAGAGAAAGACGATGCTTCCCTCAACCCTATTACCATTTCAAAGATTTCCCACAAAATCAGCCCACATGGCCCCGCATTAGGCTGGTGGCAGGGGGGTTACGGCGTTCTCTGATTCCAAATGTCTCGGAAAGTTAAGACACAGGGAGGGGAAGCAATATTTTGCAGCTCTCCAGCCCAAACACAAGGGCAAGTTTTCCTGACCTGACTTCAAAGTTGCAGTGGGGAGTGAGGCGAGGCTTAACCGTCACGCCCTGACTGCACTGCAATCTAGGCCAATAAAGAGACTCAAACACAGAGTCAGTGAAAGGAAGGCCTGTAATGATTTGCTCTTTCCATGATTTGGAGGCCTCTATAGTGGCCTCTGCTGATTAACTGAGAAGTAATTTTGTTGGCCATGAATGCACGCCTAACGTGAGTTCATTTAATTTGTTGGCGCTCAGTCAAACTTCCTAATAAGTGTTTCTCCAGTAAACCCTCAGAACTCACAGCTATATGAAGCTATTTTTGGTCGGCCTGTTTTCTTTTTTTCTTTTTTTTTTTTAAATCGATGTAGCAACTCGATTCTTTCAAGAATAGCAAATATATACACCCTTAGCTGTCAGTTTATGGGTGCAAAAATGGTGTAAAATGAATGTGACAGTAGATTTAGAGCCACCAAAATCAACCAAAAAACAAAAACGGACATTGATACCAACAGTAGGACAAAGGTAGATTGCCTTCTCCAGGTTGGAGGGGAGGTCCTGCATCAAATGGAGGAGTTCAAGTATGTCAGGATCTTGTTCACGAGTAAAGGTAGAATGGAGTGGGAGATCAACAGGCAGATCGCTTAACCAATCAGTCGTGGTGAAGAAAGAGCTGAGCCGTAAGGCGAGACTGTCAATTTACCGGTCGATCTACGTGCTGATCCTCACCTATGGCCATGAACTTTGGATAATGACCGAAAGAACAAGATTGTGGATACAAGCGGCCGAAATGGGTTTCCTTCGCAGGGTAGCCAGGCTCAGCCTTAGAGACAGGGTAAGGAGCTCGGACACTCGTGAGGCGCTCAGAGTAGAACCGCTGCTCCGTCATGTCGAGAGGAGTCTGCTGAGGTGGCTCGGGCATCTGGTTAGGACGCCTTCTGGACGCCTCCCGTTAGAGGTGTTCTGGACATGAGACCTCGTGGTCGGCCCAGAACCAGGTGGAGGGACTATATCTCTCGCCTGGCTGGGAGCACCTGGGAATCCCCCCAGAGGAGCTGGTGGAAGTGGCTGGGGTGAGGGGCGTCTGGGCTTCCCTCCTGAAGCTGCTGCCCCCGCAACTGGGACCCAGATAAGTGGAAGAAAATGACGATGACGACGATACCAACAGTTTTGTGCACAAAAAACACATAAATCTACAGTGACCAAGCCTTTTCTCACCTGCACATTATTCTCTCAAGTCTTGGCTGTCAGGAGAAGAAATACTGGGCCTGGACCAAACACACAACAGAAACTATTTACATATTACTCTAATTCTTCCAGGCGTTTTTTGCTATTTACAGTTGTTTATGCCACTCCTTGAAGCAGTTCCTGTCTGGGATGAGACAGAGGGCCTCATCAGACTGCTCATAATCTCTTCTTTGTGTGTTTTCAAGCATTGAAGACCATTATTTCTTACTTTGCAGACAAGCAGGGAACTCTTTTGTTTCTTATTGATCTTCGGTTGCCTCTTATTGGACACTACCGTCAAGAGAACAATAGAAGAAGAATATGAGACCATGTAATTGGTCGAAAGTTTGACAGAAAAAGACATTAGTGATCTTTTTTTAATCACAACGATATGATAAATAATCATGTTTTCACCGGTATATCACTGCGAATTTACCATCAAACATCTCTGATCAAACACCTATTTTTGTGGCTGGACTGTAAACCTTGTGGCAGGTGTAGAAATGACTGGAAACCCTTGATAGATCGCCAAAAGGGTAAGCTTTGGAACATTTTTTATCCCATAGAGACACACGGTATAGTTCCTGAGAAACTGTAAACAATATTCATGGTGTCACGTGGGATCGTCGGCAATCCAGCGGAGTTCTAAGTGAGAAATACATTTTCTGCACATTAAACCGGATGTTTAGCTACGTTTACAGGCGGTCAGAAACAGCGTGGCAGTAATGTGTGTTCAGAGCCGAGTCTAAATGTAATAATAACAGCGAACAATGACTGAATATCTCCTGTGAAACTACAAAGACAGCCGGGAAGGTGAACTTCTGAGGATTTCTTCAAAAGGAAGTTCACCTCGCTACATCAAAAGCGCTCATCTTGACACACTGCGTTGATGTGATTTCTTATTAAAGAAATACCACAAAAACGTGCCCATTTATTTTTCAATCCCACAGGCAGGAGACAGTGGTTAGAGGATAAATAATGCTGACGCTTTTTGGCCGAGTGCAAGGGCATTCATTCCATCTGGGGTATGATTGAAAAGCCCCAGTGCCCCGGGTTCAAAGCACTATTACACGGCACTGTGTCTGGCTTTTTCATCTCAGATGGGTATCAGGGGGCCGACATGGAGGCAGATAGGATATCAGAGCCAAGGATGATACAAGGATCGCCTCTGAAAATCAATCGGCAGACAGCCCTCCATTGGTCTCGCCTATTTATTTCTGCATCACTCTGCGAGGCCCTTCATCAGCGCACGCTTCTGCAAGAAGCCCGACTCAAAAAGCTGATCTGTGAGGGATGTGACAATCCGATTTTTCCTGCTCTGTGTTTCTAAAACATCAGAATCCAATGACCATGCATGAAAAAATGAAAGCATAGTGACAAAGCAGTACTTTCTATATTTACAAGGTGACGCTGATATGCAAATCTCCTAAATTTAACGCACAGAGCAGATGGTGCAAGTGTGTGTCGATTAGTCCTGGGTAGAGGGTCTTTTACTACCATGCTAGTAGCTTAGGGTGACCATATTCTGAATCGCCACAAAGAGGACACGACAAAGTGGGTCGAAGACATGCATAGTAAATTTTGAGGGGTTTTGGGTCAGGTCCAGTGTTTTTTACATGCTTTTAACTCAGTTAGTCCACGCTACACAAACTCAAAACTTCCATACAAAACCCCGGACATTTAAAGGATTTTATAAACTCCCCAGGACAAGGCTGGACAGCCCCCCAAAAAGAGGACAAGTCTGGGTAAAAAAGGACGTATTAGCGACCTATCGTAGCTAACAGGATAGGAAAAATAAATGGATTAAAAGAGCTTCACAGTTGCACGGAAACTGCACATTGCGGACTTTGTTGACAGCAATATCAAACTTTTACTGACAGTTTGAACCTTTTTCCACCTGAGACACCCCCAAAACAGTTACTAGTTCTATAACACTTTTCACTTTATGCTATTGCTAGAAATTAAAATGCGCAGGATCAACATTTTTATAGTTGTATTTTGAAAGTTAAACAGGATTAAGTGATTTTCATTGCTACGTTATCCTAGAGTAGTGCACTTTTTTGTTGTTTTTAGTGTGTGTCAATTAGTCCTGGGTAAAGAGTCTTTCACTACCTTGCTGGAAGCTAGTAGGATGGGAGAAAGCTTCACGGTTGCACAGAAATTGCACGTTGCAGATTTGTTGACAGGAATATCAAACTTTTACTGACAGTTTGAACATTTTTCCACCTGAGACACGCCCCAAAAACTGTCCAATGGGAGGTACTAGACTAGATTCAGACCCCGTTTGTATGGTCATTTTTAAAAACAGAGACATTAACATTCAGGCCCCTGAAAACAATGCTTTTTAAAAACGCCATAGTGAAGATTTTAAACAGAGAGAAAAAAAAAAATGGGGTAGCCGACGGCAGATTCTGCGCGGGAAAGAAGGAAGTGATTGTCGTTGTTGCTGCTATGCAGGATTCAGACGTGGGCTTGAACTTCTCACTACACTGCCACCTACAGGTTTGGCATGCTCTTGACGGCATATATACATGGGTTAGAGTAAACGAAAACTTTTCTGAAAACGTAGTGGTGTGCACGCAGTTTTTTTTGTAAACGGGGAGGCTGAAATGTCCGTTTATGAAAATAGTCTCAGTCTCTAGTTTGATGACACTTTTCACCTTGTGCTATTGTTCGTAATTACAAAGGATGCACATCTTTATACTTTTTAGGATTTAGTAACTTTTATTTCTACGTAATCACCACGTAGTGCACTTTTTTCTGTTGAATTATCCAGGTAAAACTCGACTATGTCGTCTTTTAGAGATGATTCTCTCTCCCTCACTGTGTCGAACTAAGTCACAGTTCAGTTGACTCAAGATTTCAGGTCTACTCCTTCAGCTCTCTGTGCAGAGAAAAAAGATGTTTTTGTACAGTTTGTTTCAGGGCTGTCTTGCAAATGCCTGAGTGACACGTTCATTCAAATTCTCTACCTCTCCTGTCGAGTAAACAGTAGCCACATTTTCTCTCCCTGGAAAGACTTTTGTTCTCTTTTTTTTCTTTCGTCTTTTGCAGAGTCGCTCTCCGCCGCTGCAGAAAACAGAACCTGAATACACAAGGTGATGTTGTCTCTCTGCTGGAAGTTGGTGAGCCTCCCCTGAAGGTTACAGCGAAAATGAGTTACATCGCTTTGACTTCATTAATGTCAATTATGCACACTTCATAACAGTGCGAGAGTATTCAAGGGTATACTAGCTTTGGATTAGAAGAGCCGGTGGTATAGTTCCTGGCTGCGCAGGTCAACACTTCCACCTTTCCATCCCTCTTGATGAAGGTTGTCTGAAAAGCAGACTTTAAGCCGTCAGCGTGACCTTTCAAACTCTAGAAAAAACAGCCGAAATACTCCTCACCCCTCAACACATTACATCTAAAGGTTAATGACAGCACTCCATCTATTCAATCCCACAAGCTCTGCTTCATCCCCTCACTTGGCTACGGTCCAAACGGAGAGAAAAGTCCGCATTTGGAAACTAAACACTTCAACTTCTGGAGAATTAACAGGATTAAGAGGGAGGTTATAAGTGGCTGAACCTTGTTAACTGCTTAGAAACACAACACCAAGAACCAGGTTTGTGTAGGCAGATTAACAAGCTGCAGGAAAGCTAAGAGCACATGGGGAAAGAGCATCTGCTCAAAACTGGTGATTCAAAAACCAACTTTAAAACCAATTCAAGGATAAAGCTTTTATAGACAAGATCTTAGAGATCCTTCAGGCATTTAACAAAAAAAATAACTTACTTTTCTTTTTTAAAGTTTCATAGAAATATTTGGCCACTTTGGAAGAGCAATCCAGGCTTTAAACTCTAAAATGACATATTATGATCATGATTTGGAGGAAACTTGGCTAACCCTTTTCAATTAAGGATGGGCAACTTTGTTTTCACTTGAGCCGATATGTCCACTGCGTCAATGTCACAGCTTCAGCGATCTAGAGCCCTTCACATCTGAGATGCTTCAATTTACGACGAGCATGGCTAGCTCTGGAAAGATTGAGGGAGATAGAAGTTGGACACAAAACAGCATCAAAACATCAAGTTAGGGGGGCGCGCAGATGACCAAGCGGGTTAGCGCACCCCCTGTATGGGGAGCATAGTTCTCGTAGCGGTCTAAGTCCGGCCCTCTCTCTCTCTCTCTCTATCTCCCCACATTTCACCCTGTCCTGTCAATAAAAGGCAAAATCGCCCAAAAAAAAACAATAAAAAACAAACAAAAAAAAAAGACCAGATACACCTCTGCTTCCTACTCTGTCCTCACTCAATAAGAGCTCAAACTTTAATCTTTAAAAAGCAGAAAGAAAGAAAAAATCAGGTAGTTGATTTTCAACATACAACACAACCTCATCCATGTTTCCTCCTGATCGTATTTCTCTCAACTGTCATAGTTGGAGACGCCAGGCCAAGAGTCAACTTGTCGGAGGTTTTTAGAGCTCATCATGAAGGTAGAAAACCCCTGATATTGCATTTAACATGTGCTCTAAAAACACATCAAGTGGATGTTGACAGACAAGGGATCTCCAAGGTGGCTCTGATGCAAGGATCCAAACAAGGCGTGAACAGGCAAGAGAAAACAAAGTCAAACAACTGTCTTTCGGAGCCTGTTAGTGACTCAGGTTATTTGTTGTTCACTCATCATTCCTGTTTTCTGATTAAAAAGAAATCCTTTAGTTTTTCTACAGAAGAAAAAGTTTGAAACTTTTCTGCTTGGCTGTCAGTCGTCTAGTCTGGTCTGGTATTTACCCCCTCAGCAAAGACAGGCACTAAACACTACAGTCTAGAGGTTTAATCTTCTCGCCGTTGGTTTTGACTGGTTTTCAGATCATTAAGAAGCATCACTGTTGTTGTCAGACTGTTTCACAACAATATACACACATACACAGTCCCCAGTGGGGCTTCAAGTGCAGTTCGTATTGATTGGATTGGAAAAATACATAGCTGGTTGGGCAGTTACTTGGTGTTCTGTAAAAGGAAAGTACAGGGTTAGGATACAGTGGATGTGTGCCATACGATCCAACAGAATATTTTAAAGTCAGAGGAATCAACTCCAAATCAAAATAAAGGCTGTAAGGTTCAAATGTTGATTTACTCGTTTTTGAGGGAGTTCTCGACAGCGTGGGGTGAAAAGTCAGCTTCGTACTCTCAGGGTTTCAGAGTCAAACAATCCAAACTCGCCAAATCTGTCACCTTATTTCAATCCGAGTGAGCGTTTCTTTAAACAAACTGAAGACCTCAAGGAAGGCACACCCTGGAATTAAAGCTGAAAGTTGGCACTTTCACCTCCGAGTCAGTGTTTCATTTCAACCCCAGTGTGCAGGAGTCCTGAGCCAAACTATGTCAGTGATGTCAGGGGTGAAGCTGAAGTAGAGCCCTGATGCTGAACTACAGACAGTTCATCCTGCTAAAACAGAGTTAAGAGCAGGTTTACGTGACTGTGGGCCCACTTTGGTATCGGAGACCAGGTCATGATCTTAAAAGTGGGATTAACCTTAATTTCTGAGGCGTCACATCCACAGACTGAATTTTCTTTGCTTTTTCAGACATGCACTAAGTTCCTGGAAACTTCAAGACAGTCTGGCTGCAGACCTCCACTGTCAGGACCCACCTCCACTCAGCGGACTGGAAGTTGATTTGAAGCCTTTCAAAATAAAAACAAACATACTAGGAGTACATATTTTTTTTGTTGGGAGTTAATTTTGAGGCTTTCAAAATAAAAGCAAATATACCCTGAGTACATTTAAACGTTGGAGGTTGATTTAAAGGCTTTCAAAATAAAAGCAAATATACCCCGAGTACATTTATATGTTGGAAGTTTATTGGAAGCCTTTCAAAATAAAAGCAAATATACCCTGAGTACATTTTTACTTTTGAGGTTAATTTGAAGCCTTTCAAAATAAAAGCAGATATATCCCGAGTACATTTTTATGTTTGAGGTTAATTTGAGGCCTTTCAAAATAAAAGCAGATATACCCTGAGTACATTTTTATGTTTGAGGTGAATATGAAGCCTTTCACAATAAAAGCAAATATACTAGGAATACATTTTTTTATTTTACCTTGGAAGTTGATTTGAAGCCTTTCAAAATAAAAGCAAAAAAGCAAATACAGCGGGAAGTACATATATTTGGTCTTGTGTGAATATATATATATATATATATATATATATATATATTTATTTATAAATTTATAGTCACATTGGAGAGGAAGAACCTTCTTTAACAGGCAGAAAACTCGAGCAGAACCAGATTCATGTTGGGCAGCTATTGGGTTTAGAGAGGGGATATAAGATAGCTGATCTATAAATCTTCTAGTTTCCTGATTTTACGGCTAAGATGAAAAATCTACCGAATTTAGACATTTTGATTTACGAATTTAACGATTATTTGTAAACATACCAGAAATGAGTACGGCATTCAAGAAAGGGACTCATCCTCTATCTTGTCAACAAACATTTTCATGTTGACCGAGAAGCTACATCTGGCAACCGTTTGACTAAACTCAGCATAGAAAGCAGATTAAAAAAAAAAAGAAATCCAAAAACTCACATATCTTATTTGTTCGAATGCCACAAAAAAAGACTCCAGGAGAAGTGATTTTCTGGAGTCCTCGCCTCGCCACTTGGCTAAGGAAGAAGTCCTGCACAAATCCTCCCTGTTAAAAGTTAGCTTTAGATTACATGATAGCACTTTTGGTTTAAATCCAGTCACAGAAAAGGGAACAGATGGGAAGTCAATGTGACACTGCTTGTAATGGGGATAAGCAATCCAGTAACCATTTCAGTCCCTCCTATTGTTTATCTTGACACTTAAGAACCTTGAGAAGGGTGAAACGGAGAAAAGGCTGCGGTGGGATTCGATCCTGTAAGGCCCACATGTGTTTCCAGAAGCCGTGTGGGCGGAGATAATGATTGTTTATGTGAATTTTATATTATATAGCATAAGGAGCAATAACAGGAAAGACTGACTTCAGCTGAGTCTGCCGTTACACATGCTTCTGACTGTGGTCTCTCATCACCCAATCCCAGAAAGTAATGGCGGTTAGCTTTAAAGGCTAACTCAGCATGATATGACCGCCATATTAAACAGAGCCTGGGGCGGGATTGCCTTACGAAGGAAATTCACTTTGACCTTGAGACGATCTGGTATAGGTGGAAAGGTATGTGTCTGTCAGTAGATGGTATAGTATGTCACAGATTTGACCTCCTCCTTGGAGAACATTTTCTTTTCTTATACGCAGCGAAGGATTTAGTCGAAATTAGACTATATTACTGACATAAGTTGTAAACTCCACTTTTATGACCCGTTCTTTTCTCTCTCAAAGTCATACAGTGCTCTCCTAACCACACACACACACACACAGACACATATACACACACACACACATGCACTCTAAACCACACACAGTTATTATCACAGCTTTCCAGAGGCAGCTGCAGTTCCACTTGATCTTGTATAATGGGAACAGCAGCAAAAGTCAGTAATGACATCTCATCTCACAACGCTATTCCAACACTTCCCATAGCATGACCCCGGAGTCGCTGAGAAAACTCCGACTCTTGGTGTCGGTGGGAAAGTTTTAAAGATTGAATTATACACCACCAATAACAGCAGCAGTAAGGGGATTTTATTGAGGTCTGACTGACATTTACTGAATGTGACAGCGTTGCCAAGCTGTAGATTTTGGATGACAGAGCGTCCAAAACGCTGGAACAAGTTCATTGGCCGTTTGGCATCGAGCTCCCTGAACACAAGGGAAAGGACTCAAATGATGGACTACAGTAAATCCTGCAGATTTACTGAGTGCAGGATTTTTTTTTATGCTGTACATTTGATGGAATAAAACATGATACATATCAGGAACAATAGAGGAAATATTAACCGACATTTTCTCAAACTATAAAGAGGGGAAAGAAACGGCACTAAACCCAAATGGTGCATTATCTAATTTTGCACTGCCAAAGCCTGATCCAGCGGATCTGAGCTGAGGTGGTCTCTGTTTTGATCCAGACTGGCTCCATGCCCCCTTTGTCTGTCAACACATACCGGCAGTGTTAATCCCCTTATGGGAAATTATAATAATAAACCTTTTTTATGACCAAGAGGGGCGATGTTAATGTGAAATAGATCATTGATTTTCCTTTTCATGCACTTCAGAATCGATTAATCACAACAGTCCTGACTGGACTTTTAAAATGCACGGAAACATGTTAGTCAGAATAAAATCTGATGATCTCAAGACTGAGGGCTCTATTTTGATGCTCAGGGTAAGTGCCGATGAGGCGTGCCAAAGCACACTTTGGTTATAATGGTGAGCGGCATAGCCCGGCGTAGGTATCCCCCCCTCCCTAACTCAGCTCCTCCCAGCGGCGTAAGTAGGAAAGAGGGAGGGGAGAAGGCGAGGCGTGGAGTGGGTTTAACACAGCCAGGTCCTGTTTTCACCAATCGCATCAGCTCCTTTCCTCACCTTTAAATCCGCCACCCGTGAGGCGTATTGCAAATTTCGTTTAGTAGTCGAAGAGATCAAGAGATGGCTGAAGACAGCAATGCCACAAGATGGCAACAGGACACAGCCCCTCAACAAGTGTCGCAGTAAGTGCTGCGGAGAGGGTCCTCCACATTCTCTCAAATAAACACAAAGAGATTTGGTCAGTGCACTTTCTACCCTGCTGGCGGGCATGAAATTGTCACTGCGCCACCTGATTCTGTTGGCTCCTCCCCCCTACCTTGCCACAACACCCAGCCTGGCAGACCTCAGTACGCCTCAGTCTACTAAAATACTAAACTGGCTGGGTGCGCCACCCTCTGCCTCACCGCTAGCGAGCACGAAAATAGAGCCCTAAGTCTAAAATAGCCACACTGGGACTGACTAGAAGTGTCCGTGGAAAAACTTTCGACGTCTGACCCCTGCTGACCTGACCTCTGTCAAGAATATTGACCCCCATTTCCCGCCATATTCTTACACTGCTGTTGCATCACTCAGCAGCAGGCAATAGGTGAGAGGGCGCTCCCTGCTTGATACGGTTACCTGTTAGGAGCCGTTGAAATCCGATGTCTCAGCGGGGGAGAGATTTTGCAGCATTTTATATTACTTGTTGGTGAAATCAAAGAGTTCAGGATCTGAAGTCGGGGTTTGAGGATGACTCGCTACCTGCACTTATCGTCAATACAGACCCCTGTGATCCCAGCCAACAGCGGTGGGAAACTTACCCATTTGAACTCTGAACCACAAGGCAAAGGTAAGACAGTGTCTGAAATGATCGCTGTGGCGGTGTCAGTTTTTTTTTGTGTGCATTAACAGAAAAAGAAACCGCTCCACTCTCTCTCTCTCTCTGTGCACTCACAGCTGAATGACAATTCTTCTGCATCTGGAGCCTTGGACCTGGCAGCAGAGAGGTTCTGTCGACTCATAAATAGACTTGGGCAAGAGTTCAAAGACAGGTTCTGCGACTTTGATAAGCTGGAGCCATGTGTGTCATTCACTTCAAATCCTTTCATGCAACAGACATGACATGCATTGCTAAGCAACCGGGAGCAGCATTCAGCTCGGTGATGCTGCTGAAATAAAGATGGAAATTCCGTAAGTTTGCAGCGTGACTCTCACCTCAAGGGAAACCGGCGCTCACGAAACTTGAAAAGTGCAAATCCTGGCGTGCAACAACTTAAAGCAAACAAAACCAGACATCCAAACCGCCTGGTGCAACCTGTTTAATATGAGCAGATGGTACAGTCTGTCCTTTATTATAAATGATCTTTAAATGAGGCTATGTTTGAATATATGCAAAGCTGGCTCATCTCAGTGCTGGACAACAACCTCAGCTGGAAAATAAATCAGCCTTAACTAGATACGCCGCTCTATCATCATATTGTTGTTGCTGTCGCAGTTTCGCACGCATTTAAATATGCAGTATAGACACCAAACGTAATATAAAACACAGAAATGGCTCATTTGAGGGTATTTGCTGAAGAATTGCCATAAAAAGTAATACAGTCTAATGGGCGTCTGCTGCAGTAGCAGGAACCCGCACAGTGACGGATTAGTGCAGATGATATAATGGCTTCAGAGCTCATTTTTTCATGCAACAATGCCTTAAGTTGTTCCTCCTGAGGGTGTAAAAGTAAGAGTGTACTTGGAGCTTGTATAGCCTGATACATATACTTCCTCGCTGCACGGACATTAATGTGCACAAACAGTGACTTAAATGAAAGTTATTGCTCCCGGTGGCCACAGGGAAGCTGATATACCGCTGCGGCATCGTTCATGTAAGTGATGTTTTAATTAAAACTTTAATTGGCCGTGTTTGACAGACATCATTGACTCGTCTGACATCACGATGAGAGAGGATGATTTATTTATTTATTTTCGGCAAACTAATGATGGCTGCTGTCATTTAAATTAATTTGTGCTCACAAGTCGAAACCCACAGTCCCCGAACACTCTTGTACTTCCTCAAGCAGGAAACAGGCGTTTGAGTTCTGCAGAGTCGTCCTGCGGGAGAGCGGAGGACTATTACATGCTGTTGTCAGGTTCAATAACAGGCAGGGAAACGGAGCCTCTGGAGTGTTTGGGAGAATCACTGGACAGTCAGTGAATAAACTAAAGCAGAGATGATGTAATATATGAACACCGCTTAGCTTAAATTTCACCATCACAGTTCTGTTTTAACAAAGTGGATCACAGAGAAGACTCATTATCAGGGATTTAACATTCACCGGGAATCTAACCAATTAGTACAGGGAGTGGCTTAACCCGGGATTTCAACCGCATCCGTAACGGCGACAATTTTCATCGTACGCCAATTACTTCTAGATCCGTTTGTGAGGCGAATTTCATGGCGGTTTACAGACAGCAGGAATCGTGAGAACTCACAAGAACCTGCGAATTCACGTGCGCACATGCGATAACAAGTTGTCTTTAGCCACATAGGCCATAAATAAGCAGTAGATTGTGTCCTTCCAGAGGAGGAAATCTACCTCTAGACTTCTAAAATCACGACTCCTTATCGATGGTGTAATCGGGATGAAATGCTGTCTATAAACCTTTCACTTGTTCGTCTTCACCCGTTTGCATGGTGTGAAATACGATCCGTCTGAAATACAGAGTGTTTTATTGTGAAAAGAAGCCGGATGTTTTATTTTGTGTCTGTGCCTGACTTCCTTTACAGCACAGGTTAATCTGTGCTGAATTTATCTGCCATGCTCTGGAAAAAATACAATTCTTGCGATTAGCAGATCCTGAATTTTTTCGGGTTTACTCTTCAAAATAAAAGCATAGTTTTAAAATGTAGGGGGAAAAAAACAAACTTTTTGGCCTGTTGCCCTCTTTAAACTTAAAGGCCACATGAAAACAATAAGTTAAAATATATGTTTTAACCAGGATACTCATGGAAACAAAAAAAGCAGTTTTACATTAACATCTTTAGGGCCCTCGAAACCAAGAATTGTCTGTTCGACAGTGTCAGCAGTGGATTAAATAAGCAGCACTGTGTTATTTCCTGCATACTTAAACTTGGTGCTCATGCTGCACTAGTCTGCGCCTCTCCAGCTCCTCATTCCATCACAGTGTTTTTCTGTCCCCCGGAGCTGCTTGACTCTTCACTCTCTTGTTGTTGCCCGCTTTGCTAAAACTCCTCGGCAGTTCATTCATTCAAGTAGGACCAAAGTGTGGAACCGCATAAAGTGTCTTTAAAAATAATTGGTGGCAATTCATATTCTTCACGCTGCTTTTATCTCTGTGAACAAGCTTTTGTGCACCACGACAAAATACCCCTAAATTCCTGTCACAAAAAGCACTGAAGCCAACAGAGGAGCATGAGTGGGATCTTTTACTTTCCAAAAATCCCAAATATGACTGCTGCTGAAGGACTACTCTGATACAGATAGGCTGAACACTCTCTGATAATACAACGGACATGAAAGTGTTACCGGTGAATGTTACTCAAGTATGCGACTCTTTTTCAGCCAAAGAGAGAATGACGAGAAGAGTCAGAAAAGCTCCACCGGCTCTTTTTAGTAATCACATTCAGATACTTTTGCAGCTTATTGAAGAGGTTGATGCATTGCGTGTAAAACACAGTTTCTTTTTAACATTAGAACAATATCCAGCACATGATTTATGATTAATATGTCCTGTAAAATCCAGATTATGAATCGCACCAGTGCATAACCCCCAATTTCCACCGCAACCGGAATGGCTACGAAAAAGCTACTTGATGTGTCAATTTCCACCGGCTTCTTTCCGGACGCCAAAGCACGCTGGATAAATTCAGCACAGGTTAAACCGTGCTGGAAAAGAAGTCGGGCACAGACACAAAATAAAACATCCGGCTTCTTTGGGGGGTAAGATGGTCATTTCAAATTTAAGTCCACAATGTGCAGTTTTCGTGCAACCGTGAAGCTCTTTCTAGTACCAACTATTTCCACTATATCACTACATTAGCTTTAGCTTGCTCTTTAACTTTAGCTCTTGTACAAAATAAATATGCTACATTGAATTAAAAGGCAAAAAAAGGTAGCCAAACATTGCTCCAATCGAAGCCCATCCTCTGGTATTGCAATATCCAATCATAATCTAGGATCTTGAGAGGGGCCAGATCCCTCCCAGTCCACCCCTTTGGACACGCCCCTGGTGTGGAGTCATGAAGACAGATGCAGGATTTGATAAATAGAGGACTTCTTCTATTAACCTGGACAATGATTGGATGGATTGGAGGTGACTTGGGTGGAGAAGGGCGACAACCAATCACGCTGACAATGACAGACTGACAGCAGGAGAGGGGGAGAAATTTATAGTTGGCACCAGCGGGCAGAATGGTTGATAGAGGTTGTGACAAAATCGGGTTGGTGTGAATACTTAGAGGAGTAAATAACCATGATCAGCTGATTGGGATGAATAGAGTGTTCATCTATAGTGACAATAAAGGGCTGAAGGATGTTTGGAAAAAAACTAATATTGAGATTTTCTGCATTTAATCAAATCCCGCTCTGACTTGTATCTCATGTGTGCAGCCGTGTGACAGCAGCTTTTATGGAGGAGAGAGAGTACAAGTGGAACAACATGATACTAAACTCTGCTTATATATACGATTGACTTCCTAACAAGTAATGAATGATTTATTTCCATGTATAAAAGGATGTTTAATCTGCATCATAACAAAGAGGATTAGGGCCACATGAAGAGAAAAAAAAATAATTACAGGAAGGAGATTAAAAGCAAAATTTCAAGATTAAGAAGGTCATGAATATTGTTTAAATTTTGAGACTAAAATGAAATTTTGACTTCATTCATATAATTTTGATTTTTTTTAATGTCCAAATTTCAAGATTAAAGTCAGAATTTTGACTTTAATCTCAAAATGGAAATTAAAAAAAATCTTCCTCCTGTGATTATTTTTTCTCTCCTTATGGCCCTCATTCTCTTTCGTAGCATTACAACCCCCTAGAAAAGTAACATATAATTAACACTTTTTTCTTCGGCGTTTGAGTACTGCACCATAGCTGTGGACATCCATTGGTCCATATGAGAGCTTTTACACTACTTTATAATATTTCTAACTCAATCCAGGGAATGCCAAGTATGTGTAATGGTATTTGCTTTGGGAACCGTGTGCATGTTTACATTCTACGCTCACCTGGTGCACATAGGGCTGCACAATTTTGGCCAAAAATAAAATCTTGATTTTAGATTTTTTTTTCAAACTTCACTTTCATAAAATAGTTTTTCTATCATCTCCTTTAAAACGAAACCACAGAAAACGATGCGGTGCATATGCCAAGCCAGTAAGTGGCGCTGTAACGCTGCACAGGAAATGCACAAAAGACAAAAGAAGAGTACAGAGCATGCCTAAAGGTTGTTTTGGCCGTACATGAACGAGTTTCACTGTTATGCAATCTTTGACACGTTTTCAAAAAGAACCCTTTATAGTTGCCCGTGGATTAAACACCGATATGACAAAAAACTTTTGCATTCACTCCTGAATTTGTTTCCATGTGGATGGGTTGATAATGCCTTCAGACAGACTTTGCAGCGGGGAGTGGTTTGCGCTGCTCGAAACAGCGAAACACAACTGACTTGCTCTTGTCCTATTTAGCCACGAAATTATTGCCTACTTTTGCAAACGCCATGTTTGTTTACACTGGTGTGTGTGGGAACTGGGGAGTGCTCTCACAGAGAGGGGGAGCCTATGGTGGCCTGGAGGTGCGAGACATGATCGAGAGGAAAATCGCTTTGACAATTTTAATTTTTTTACATCATCATAATTAAAGAATCTGATTGTGATTTAAAATCGATCAATCGTGCAGCCCTAGGTGCAGCCACAGATACAGTAGTCAAAAGTCGGGGAACTGATGAACCCCGGACAATAAAGAAGATCTAAACGTCATTTTTTATTCAGCTCTGCACAGATCCCATTGTGTGCATTTGATATTTTCGCATGAGCTCATTTGTTATCCACGCACTGACCCCTTCACTGGATAAAACCAGTGTCTGAAAATGATCTGGATGTAAGATTGAAGAGGACATCTAAATGTCCCGGAGTTTTAAACAAGGTTACACTCAGGGGGTTTGTCTCCTCAAAAAAGGCTGAAGTAAATTCATCTTCCTGGCAGCTCCAAAGGTCCCCACGTTATTTTCCTCTCTCCTCAGCATAACAGGAGGGTAATATCGCTCTCGTCTTGCAGTGAGTATGTCAAACATGAAACAGTATAACTGCCAACAATGCAGCATTGCGTGCAGTTCACAGTTATTTGATCAGAGCACCCTTAACTGAAAATGCTGTTGGCTGACTTCACATGGCTTTGTTCTGCCCGTTATAGAAAACATGAAGAAAGAAAAATGACCGAGTGAGAAAATGAAATGAAAAATGCGCTTGGCAGGGGTGCCATGTCTATTCTGCTACATTTCTATCCAGTCGGCTTGTCCATACTAGTGCCTGTGCATTAACATTAAGGTCTGGATATTTGGCTTTGATACCCCGTGGCTGATTTCTTGCTCGGGTTATCAGGGTAATGCTCTTTGACAGAGCTGTAACGCAAGGCTGCCGGATCAAAAGGCATTTTGTTTTCTTTTCATCTCTCATACTCTCAGCCCAGACTCACTGCAAGTAAGGGAAGCGGGGACAGATGAACAGACGGACCGAGGGAGACCGAAATAGACAGAAAAACAGACCGGATGACAGGGTGGCAGGTAGTAGAACAGCCTGCAGTGGTGGATTCGGCCGGTGAATATCTGGGACACTGCTCATCAACACATTAATTTGTCTCCTCATGCTGGAGGACTTCTTCCATTAGCTCATACAGAAGTATTTTGGAAAGCGACTTGCAGATGATTAATTCACTCACATCAATTGGCCGCCTCTGATGGTATGAGTGTTTCTCTCCTGTGAAGTTCACATTTCTGTCTCATCTTTCCTCCCACTGTACTGTACACTGTGATGGATAAGTGGGGCTGTGTGTGTGTGTGTTAAATACGTGTGTGTGTTTATGGGGCTCCTGCTGGCTCGGTTTTCAAAGCCGAACAGTAATGCATGGAGCAGCAGTGTTCTTACTTCAAACCTGCCCTGTGGATAACTGGCAGAGAAGTACAGAATATATGATTAATGATAAAAGACTGTTTTTCCCACAATCTGTTCGCTCGAACGGTTCTGTTTTATCTTCAATCTGCTTGATTAAAACATGCGACGTATTTATATAATCATGATATATTTGCCCCGAATGAAGCAGTGCTTGTTCACTTCATCTCACTCTTAGAAGGAAGCTGCTCAGTAGGGGAGACCGGGGGCAGATGTTACTTAACTTCAGACGGCTGAATTTTAACTTTAAAGAAGTTTGAGTTGCTGGTGTACGGAAGTGTATTGCATTTATTTACACACACAAAAATAAACCGTTTTTTTTTTTTGTAAGGATCTTTTTTCTTTGCTGTTTTTCAGACTAATTTTTTTTCTTTTATCTGTTTTTCTGATTATTTTCTTCTGTTTTTTTTTGTACTAATATTTTTTCGCCTCATTTGGTTTTTTTTTTTGGAAATTTTTATTCTGTTTTTCATACTGTGTTTTTTCATCTTTCTGTTATTCTGACTTTTTTTTTTAACCTGACTTTTTTTTTTACATAAGCATATTGCATTCTTTTTCACACAAAAAAGAAACTGTTTTTTTTTTTCCAAGGATTTTTTTTTCTTTGCTGTTTTTCAGACTAATTTTTTTTCTTTTATCTGTATTTCTGACTATTTTTTTCTTCTGTTTTTTTTGTACTAATAATTTTTTGCCTCATTTGTTTTTTTGGACAAATTTTTATTCTGTTTTTCAAACTATTTTTTTTTCATCTTTCTGTTTTGCTGACTTTTTTTTTACCTGACTAAATGAGATACTTCAAAATCCTGTGAGAATCTCATACAATCAGAAAACGTTAACCACTGTGGCTGCTCCAAATCTGCGTATTCTTTAGTTCCTAGATAGATAGCATGTTATGAGTTACACATAACATCCTGAGGTGCCTGCGCAAAGTAGACTAACTTATGATGATTCCATTTATCTGACTTAAAGAAAGGAGTATCTACCAGCGTCTCAAACCCACAAGAAAGTAAAACTTGATTAAACTGAACAAGTGGGCCGTGTTTGCTTCCAATAAAACGAGCAGAGGAAGATGAAAGTGTCTGTTTTTAAATGATCATGATCCAAGAGAATAGGGAAAACAACTAGTCTGAAAAACAAAACAAAACAAAGAAAAAAACAGTCAGAAAAACTGGGGAAAAAATATAAAAAAAAAACAAAACAAAACAGAAAAGACAAAAAAATTGTCAGAAAAACAGAGAGGAAGAAAAAAAAAAATTTACCCTGAAAATCAGAGCTTTTTTTTTTATTTTGGTGAATGCAGTACGCTTCTGTAGTAGTGAAATAATTACCGTAATCAATAAATTCATGAGACGTCTTGTGGGGCTTCTTATAAAGTCTCTGTCTAGTTGACAAGGTAGAGGGATGTTTTATAGTTTAATACTTGGAAAATTATCTATGTTGAATTTATGTATTGTATTATTTGATTTATACTTACTCAATTTTAATGTTACTATGTGAACAATAACAGATCAGATGTCAATAAAATACAAGCTTCATTCAGACAAAATATTTTGTTTTTTTTTTCAACCAACAAACTTCATCCTACTCCTTTTCGGACATTGTTGTTGGTTTTCTTTTTTCTTCCTGATTTATATAAAATAAATATTCACCAAATGTGAGATGTTCAAAATTTCCTGACTCTAGCTCAACATTTATTCTATCTCAAGTTTCTCTAGGTGAACATCAGGGGCCCCTTTTGATACTTCTGCCACGGGCCCTCAAAAATCCTGAGTACTCCACTGCACTGTTAGATAAATCTGTTAAATTAAAATCTGTGGGTCATGAGGGGAAAATGTGAATAATTGTCCCCGGTCTCCCCTTCTTCCAATCTGGTCTAGAAGCCATAGTGGGGGTGAAGAGTTTCACATCAGGGCACCACAGAGGTGATAATGAGGGCGGGGGATGTTTTGCACACACACTTATTCCTGGTGTCTTCATATTATTGTCCTTAAAAAATTGTAAATTCGGGAATTAGACTCTGACAACCTCCTGTGTAGCTTCCCTGTCTGTCTTGCTTGGGCTCTCCTCCCACTTTAGAGGTCATCGGTGAAAAGGAGGTTCTGGTCTGTTCATTACTCCTCTCTGGCTCAGCGAAGAACTTGATCTCCTGGACATGTGGACGAGCGTCCTCATGGAATCAAGTCTTGCATACTGTAATTAGTCTGCTATTATTTTGTCAAACATGAGAGGCTGAGCCACATCTGTGTGGAAAGAACTCAGAGGGTTACGAGAGCCAAGTTTGTCTGGAAACTGGGTGTCATGAGTAAAGACCAGCATGTGGCCTTATGCATCATCTCTAACATCAATAATATCACAGTCTACACCTGGCAGAGCATGCAACACAACCTCTAGTGTGGGCTATCATGATTTCTCACAGTAGGGTGACCTAGGGGTCCCTGCACGCACATTCAAACCTCTGCAGATGATCCAGTCTGGTCTTTAACAAACTTATGGGGATGCAGAAGAACAGTGAACAAGCATCATAAGAGTTTTCAGCGCATTTTAGATCTGCCATGCTTCCCTAGTCGTCTTTACTTCTACTTGTTAAACACAGAGATATAAAGCATGATAAATGAAGCTTCCCATCATATCTCGCTGTCATTATGTAACATGACTGTCTACTCAAACTCAAGGCCCATCTGTCTCATCTGCAAAGTCAGCGTGGCCATACCAAAGAAGGGCGATTCGAAACGACATTTCAAGACAGTACACAAAAGTTATGAGAAGGATTTTCCTGTGAAAACATCGCTGCGCTCTCAAAAAGTGCAGGAATTGTAGAGAGACTGTTTTTACCAGACCACACACCAAGTGTAAGGCTGCAACAATGGCATCTTATCGAGAAGATAAGAAGTCGCTCAAGGACAGCAAAGGCTGCTGATGCGCTTGGTTAATCACATGAAGATAGAATAAATTGATTGTCGTCTGGATTTGTCGATTTCTTGCATTGTAAATAAATACGTTACTGATATGCTGTCGGCAAGCATGATGGATGACTGTGTGAACTAGTAGATATAAACAGACTAGAAGCTTTTAAAGTAGATCTTGATTATAAAAAAGTTGGGCACCTCTGATGTAAGTGGTTGGAGTTCCTTGTGGTATTCTTCTCTTTAGTCTTTGTGCTTTTTAAAGTAAATAAAGGCCTTAAATAACCAAAAGAAATCTGTTTTTATCAATTTTTTTGGTTATTTAAGACTGTATATATGTTTTTTCTCTCTTTAATCGATCTGTTCAGGGGCTGCCCCATCGTCTTAAATCACAAGCTTCCCTCCTGTCTAACTGTCTTGTAGCCGGGTCTTGCAGATCCCATATCTTTACGAGCAGAGGAGTGCTTTGTAAGTGGCTTCTGTTTCAGAAGCCTAAACCCCTCACCACCCGCTGACCTTCCTGAAACTCCCTGTAAGGTTAATCTCCAGGCAAATAATTGAATCTTGACCCGGCTATTATTATCTCCCTCTAACCGTTCCACTCTGCAGAAGGCTGACCTCGTAAAAGCCACAGGGCCTCCCTTTGGTTCCCCTCAACACTAATGGACACACACACACACACATACACACATGTGCAGCCACACTTTCGTCCTTGTATCACTACGCCAATACATGGAGCCACAAACACGAGTCTGTTCCCTCATGAGAAAACACACACGACCGCCTGCAGGCCGATCGAACGGAGGCTGAAATACAAACCTAAATAAGATGGTTACAAGGTGACAATGACACACACACACACACACGCACACACACACTCATACAGATGATATATTGTACAGTGACACTTGCCAGTGCACACGCTTTGTCTGCAAGGGTGGATCTCACCATCGGCTGCCAGTGGGTGGTGGAATCTGTGTCTAAAGCGATCTCACAGACCCGTGACTGCTGGGAGAATGAAATCACACCTGGCACAGGCCGCCGACTGGTCCTGGTCAGGCCCCGACACACATACACACACACTCACACACGCACAGATGCTCTCTTACACAATTGAAATTCACACTTGAGCAGTCAAAGTACGCTTTGACCGCACTTACCGAGCGTACACCCGCACACATACACACATTAGACACCATATGCACATGTCTACTGGCTGCTCTTGGTCTTCATGGTCTTCTGGCTCTGGTAATTAATTTGAATTCCCATCACTCCTGAGGGAGGGAGGAGGTGCATGTCTGAGGCCTCGGAGGAAAGATAAAATAGGAAAGAGAAACAAGTTCGAGGGGAGCCCTGCACAGACCTCACACGCCACCTCATCTGCTCTTGTACGACTTCCACATCAGTGCAAACATGCGCGCAGATGTCTGATAAATTTCCGACTGTCGCTGTCCTCCTCATGCTAACACAACAGCTGTGAGACACTTTGACTTTTTATCGTCTTTTTGATCAGGAACAACCGCCTACAAGCTTTACATAATTCAATCTGTTTCACGGCTAGCAAAGTCAGACGAGTCACCTCTATTAAATGATCACTGGTATGCTAATTTTGAATTGATCCTTATGTAATGCTCGGACCAAATGTAATGGCTTTCTAGTGGGAGCAGAAGCATCATCGAGGTGCTCTTTAGCAAACGTACTGCGATCCATTGATGGCTAATGTCTACCTGTACCTGAGGTTTAGAAACCGTTTAAAAGTGTTAAATGGGTGCTCGATCTCTATTTACAGCCATAACCACTTCAACTGATAGAAGTATAGTCAGTGCTATCAAAATCCTGAACATCTTACCCTCCTGCCAGGTGAATCGGTTTGATTTATTACAACTAAGCTCAGTGCCAAAAACCTTGAAAAATTAACCTTTTGCAAAAGTGAAAAAAACTTTGCTTTTTAAATACAAATGAATAAATGTGACTTTTTAGTAATATCACGATTCTGTAGGGTGACCATATTCTGACACGGCATCACAGAGTTGGTTTTGAGAGTTTCGGGTTGGATTGAGTAATTTTTAGGACCTTCTAACTCAGTAAGTCTGTGCGACACAAACTCAAAACTTCCAAACAAAACCCCGGACATTTGAAGGATTTCATAAACTCTCTGGACAAGGCCTGACAGCCCCCAAAAAGGAGGACATTGTCGAGTAAAAGAGGACGTATGATCACCCTAGATCACCCTCTCGTGGGCGGAGACAGCGCTGTCTTTAGGGATGTGATGAAAGTTAATATCATAATTAGCTTTTTTATGAGTGTTGCAACCTGCTAACGTGCACGCTTGTTACACGATTGTCCTCTCTACTTCTCTGAGTCTGGCCTGCATAGCTCCACTCCGGGGGTGGAGCTTGGATTTATGACATAGGAAATCTCACTGTGCCTAAACCTGCTGTTTGGGTCTGCCAGAGATTCACGGCGATTTGAATGTAGAAATATTTAGAAATGCAATTTTGCACTTATTTTTCTCATGATGTGTCTTGTAGCATCAGAGAAATGCTATATGAACAATTAAAAACAAGAAAATCATGATTTTCATCAGAGTGGGTCTTTGAGTGGCTGTTTTCCTCTTATTCATTTGTTGGCCAGTCTCATAAATCGTCAGCATAATGTTCAAAATGTTCTAAGTACTTGTGTCGTCATCTAACCTTTCTTTGGTTTGTGTCCTTCATACTCTGACTTTCCACAATTATATAACCCCAAACCCCCTTTTAAATTGGCAAGAGAAAATGTAATAAACAAGGCTTGCTAAAGGTACTTGTGTACAGAGCGAACAAGCACAATTTTAAAGCAACACCAGCGCTGAAGATAAACTGCGACAACTCTGACACCTTATTATTGACATGCATTTCAAAATGTTGGCAACCTTTGTGAGATCCCACGGGACACGTCGCAGTGATGACATGACTTTGTAAATCCAGAGGAGCGAGAAGCAAGCCCTCCCTGTTATAGGAGAAAATGCAGCCGCCTGAGTCTGACTAAAAAAAACACCTGAGAGTCTCTTCAGAGGGACAAAAGCAGGAAGATGATTCTCTTGAAATGGAAACTGAACTCTGAGTCATAAAGCAAAGCACTCTATCACACAGAAATCGGCCACAGCTCATTACCCGTCTAATAGCACTCCTACCGTGAAGCGAGGTGGCGGCGGCGGCTTCACGCTGCGGAGGGACTTTACGGCAGAAGGGACCGGCAGACTTGGAGGGATGAATAGAACAATGAATTGAACAAATTTTCTTCAACAACTTCACAGAGAGTAGTAAAAAAAAAACACAGATGAGGGGCAGCCGCTCATGTTCAGCCAAATTGGAGCTGGAATTGCTTCAGAAACAGTCCTGCAGTAACTGGGTAGAAGTCAGAGTTGAAACCATTGAAACTTTCATGGAGTTAATTGATTACTCTGAGCTCCAGCTTTCTACTTGGACGTGAGGAAACACGAAATCTTGATGGCTTTTCAACCAGGTATGTGTGACTGAATGTTCATGTAATAAATCTTCATTTCAGTCGATTGAAAACAGAGTCCTTTTAGAGATCACCGCCCTCAAAGAGAAGCACTCTAAGGCGACATACGGGACCACGGTGCCCCCAAACCCTAACATGTTCAAGTGGAACCAGGAGCAAATCTTACTGACCAATGAGGAAAAAAATCAGCTTTATACTATTTATAATTATCTATTCCTTCAATTTATCATCCTCATCTATTCTCCTTGGGTATCATCGGGAAATGAGCAGAGGTGGAAATACAAATTACTCCATCCAAGAGGGAATGAAACCAACACCAAATCCTCTCCCTGCTCTGCATTTCTATCTCTTCTTCATCCTAATTGCAATAAATGGTTTGCAAAGCTCAATAAATATTTAAAGACCTCTTTTTGTTGTGACCTTAGAGTTGGGTTTCAGATACGAGCAGACTATCTCTGAATATATTCACAGCGGCGCATTCACAGAGGATTAGGAGTAACCTTCAAATTTAAAGCTCAAAGCTGGTTTCATAAAAGCTTAATGGATGTTTGTACATGATGGAGTGTATCACTTTGGAGGGGTGGTAGATAAATCATGAACAGCTGTTAGAGGCATGTTTAATGAATGGGCTGACAAACAAGTTCAGAGACGACACGGGGTGAGTGACACGAGTGAAACCGCTCAGCGAAAAAAAAAACATTTGGTGGTAGTTTTGGCGCCGTGGGCAGGTGCAATGTCAGAATCCTCCTGAAACTAAAACATGTTAACCACAAATGAAGTTTTGATTTCAAAGGTGGGGGGACACATGTGTCTTGAGTACTGATGTGTGTGTATGAATGTGACGTTACATAAGGAAAATGAACGCCACCCTCCTGGAAACTCGGCGAATAGCGATGTTCACGGACTGACTCTTACAAGCATCTTGCAAAACACTAGGAATGACTGACAGCAGAGATAGCCAATCACACACAAAAAGTGGCCCTGTGGCAGAGCCAATCAAGGACCTCGTGGGCGGTTTTCAGTTTTCAGCTTGAGCGGCCGTTCGGTCCTAGTGCCTGACATGTGTCGGTTTGCTATAGCGTAAAGTAACATTGTTTTCAGACGGTTAAAACTGCAGGGGACCAAAACAGGCTTTCGAAAAATCACATCCGTGACGTTAACAAGCGACAGTGAAGAGGAAAAATTCCTTTAACCTTGAGCAGAACAAGAATCATCTTAGACAGTCATCTGCTGAGACTGTGAGGAGAAAGAGAGTGATGGGCGGCAGCGATCCAGAGGAACCTACGTCATGATGGAGCTCAGAGACTCCAGACAGCATTCACACCCTGCTGTTTTTCATTACCATTACTGGGATGTAACTTTGTGACTCACATCAGTCAGTAAACTGGATGTAGTTTGATCACTACACAGTGAGAAGTTTCCCTCATTTCCTCTGGTTCTGGAGTGAAGACAGCTGTAGTCTCTTTCATTCAGATGTTTGTGCATGAACATCAACCTCATGCACCTTTTCCCTCTCTATATACATCTATAAAGCACTTCATTCTACTTCTGAACAACTGTCAGGTCAGGAGTCCTTAACATCATCGTGGTCACATGCACAGACTATGGCTTTAAAGTCCTAGTTCACCGGTCCACTTCCTGGTCGATGCGTGCCGAGTCGACCAAAATTATGATTGGTGGACTCTGTTTTTTTCCACGTCAATTTACAGTCTATGGTTAATTTCCTGAGTAGGAACGTACCAAGTGCTAATGAGGGTGTTTCAGAGCACCCCCGTTTCACAGGTAACAGCCTGTCTCAGAACACCCCTATTGGAGACCAGTTAGAGACAGAAAGACTGAAGGGTGTCCACGTCAATCAACGTCTGAGTGTAATATTTGTGTTTAGTTGCCTTCTTTTGCTGATACCAGTTTATTTTCACTTGGCCCCACTGCAGAAGGGTTTGTTGTTTGAGTTGGTAAAATTCCCCCCCGACATGATGAGTCGATTTTTGGTAAAAAAAATTCAGCGTTTTAAGAATTTTTTGGTTGATTACAGCCCTAGCACAGACATTATTAAATATTAATTTATGCAAACTTAAAGGAAATATTCAACTTGTTTTTAAGCTGTAGGTCTTCACTATCAAAACTTGACATGAAATGAATCTTGAATTTTCTGTAACTTGTATTTTATTAATGCATCACTTGCTTATTTGCTTATTGCTTTGGACCAATGTGATCATCGCGTGACTGTTGGTAACATATTTTTGCATCACTCACATTTAACCAAGAAACACTAACTGGTTATAGTCCAGTCTTCACAGTGTCACTGAAATCTCAGATGTCCACTCGAAGAGCGTCTGAACACCAGAATGCTGACATTCATTTTTAGCTCAGAATACAGCTAGAAGAGCAGCTATAGACTATCATGATCCATGCATACAGCCCATAATTAACATATTATCTTATATATTATCCAGAGTGGACAAATATGAAGAGAGTCATGCTGCTGGAGTGCGCACGGAGACTGCATACCTCCGACATAATGCAAAACAATTGCAGATTAGCATAAATAAATGAATAATAGGATAATAATGATAGCATCTTATTAGAGAGAGAGGACCGGTCCTAGAGAGGCATTAACGGGGAGATATTGTAATTGATTTACGTGGTTAAGGACTGCATAATAATTCTATTGTGAGCGATGAGTCACTAAATTCTCTTTGGCTGCTGGTCATTTAATTCAGTCTGCTGAAAGAGGAAATGATTTCATTATCTAAAAAAGACGATGGCACATTAACTGAGATCATTGCAGGAATAATTCCAGGAAGACAGGCCTGTTATTTTACCCTCTCACTGCAGAGAAATGTGTATTATTTATGACCGCGTTAAAAAACGAAGAAGAAGAAAAGGGAAAATAATGGGTTTCACTGTCCATAAAGAATGATACCCAGCACTCCTGGGACCCCCTGCAGAAGTCAACAGTCACATTATCTCCAATAATTCATAAAACTCTCCTGCTTTGAAGTGCAGCCACCTGTCTTTTCCTCCCCCGGTGCTCTCTCCTCCCTCCCCCGTCGTCCTCCTCATCTTCCTCTCTCCCCCCGGGGACGGTAGCTTTAATGTCCTGTCTCATCTCTCCGGGTTTGGATGCGCTCTTCCGTTTGGTATTCACCGTGAAACTGATCGCCCACGTGTGCCGACCTTGCAGTGGACCTGCTCTGCCTGGTAAGGCTGTCTACCCTCGCCTGGAATGCCAAACGCTGCAGGCAACGAGTGACCCTGGGAGGTGTTGTTTCAGAGAAAGGCAAAATATTATCTGCATGTGTGAGCGGGTGTGTGCTCTCCCCTGTCACTGAACCGCGTGCCACGGTTCATCATTTTGGCTCGGCTTAAATATTAAATATTGGACAGGGCTGGGATTTCAATCAACTTATTTGCATCGCAGACGCAGCCGGTAACAGCAGATCTGAAAATAATTGCTCTTCTAAATGTCACCACAGTTGTAGTATCAAAATTGAATGAACTAAGTAACCTGTCCTTCAATTCAGTAAGAATAATCAGATATTAAACTCTGCAGTGTGAACGCCGGGGTGGTACAGAGTGTTTGGAGACAAGTCAATACATCCTCATCTACAAACTCCACCACTTCAGTTTGGAGCAGAGTCTCTATTTCACCAATGTTAGAGCTCAGATTGCATTAAAGCTCCTGTAGGGGATTTTTAATCGACCCAAATGGACAGTGATGGATGTTTATGATGCAGGAAAGGAAAAGAGAGCGTTGAGAACAAGATTGGAAATGTCTGTGCTGTGAGAGGGCAAACATTCATGATATAAAATGCAGTAATAGCAGTAATTTAAGAGTTGCCACTTTGTCCACAGGGGGCGCCAAAGTCGACACATGCAAAAGTAAAATCATTCGCATGAATGAATTACATACTAAGTCAATGCAAAGATGCAATTACACACTCTTACTACTCTGACGGCATGAATTATGCGAATTGGGCGGGAGCTGAAAATGTCTCAACTAGGGCGGATATTGCGATAACCAATCAGCACAAAGGTTGCTGGGTGATGTATGAAAACGGACGATTTATCTAAAATGGAGGAAATAATGGATAAATTGGCAGGGATAACCATTGAAGTTACCGTTGACACACAAATGAAGTGAGTAAATACTACTCATTCGCGCGTCTAGATTTGCGCGAATTAAGCGAGTAGACGATTTTACACGCGCTTGGTGTGAGCGCCCTATGAGGGTTTTTCAAGTCGGGCCAAGTGTTTCTTAAGCGCTTCTAAATCAGTCCACAGTTAGACATTTGAAGGATTTCATAAATTCCCCCGGACAAAGCCGGACAGCCCCCAAAAAAGAGGACATGTCTGGGTAAAAGAGGACGTATGGTAACCCCAGCATTGGACGTCATAATTTCATGGAGATACATCCGTAGACGAGCAATCAGAGGTGCATATTTTTTTGATTTTGTATGGAGGTTGTTTATCTTTGGGATGCTAACAGTTAGTGCACATCTGCAATGATAAGTTTATTATCCATCCGTCTAGATTCGCGCGAATTAAGCGAGTAGATGATTACAACCACGCTTGATGTGAGCGCCCCATGACATGTCTTATTTAAACTTTAAAATACTTGCTTTTGTCCACAACAGACATTGAAAAAACAGGTTTAATGTTGGAACAGGGAAAAAGTGACCCCAGAAGTCGCCATGCCCGACCACACAACGAAAAACTTTTGGCGAACTATACCCGCAGATGTCCTAACAGTCATGATTTCCTGTCCTACGGCGAGTAACAGTTAATCTGCATTTTAAATTGTAGGTCAAAGATATTCAGACAATTGATGGTCTTGTATATCTTTTCATCCGAGTCAACACAACAGGGACTCTTGTGGTACAACAAAGTCGGTGTCAGGTTGACATTCCCGGAAAAAAAAAAAAAAGACAAAGTGACATCTATCACCCAGATGGTTCGGCCACCAGACTGAGTGGGCGGAAGTGTTGTCTCCGGTCTGCGCTGAGTCATGAGTAAACACTGACCGTGGAGAAACAAACAAAGAGCTGATCAATGGAGTGTTCGAACCTGAGACACAATCGCAGCAAATCCACATTCGAACGAAGACAAACTGTCCAGCTTTGAGGTACAACTTCACGTCTTATTATTCAGGTGTTGTCCTCCCCATGTTTCGGTCCACACTGAGCCTCTAATTGAGCTTTAATTGAATCTTAATTAGCTCTGTATGTTCGTACGGTCTCACTGCACCGCTAGTTTACCAGAAGCCTCTTCGCCTTGTTGTTATTTGGCCTCTGCTGAGTCTGCCAGACAACTGTTTGCATTTAACAAGGCGAACCAACAGCAAAGCACCTCCGCACACTCTCTGCTCCATTACCAGCTATTTGGAGCCGACCACCAAACACCTCATCATCATCTCTGCCCTAACCGTGATTAATGCGCTTTGCCCTGCTGGGGTTAAAACAACCGCAGCGCGCGCGGTTTATTGGCTTCCCTTATGTGTTTGTTGACAAGCTGTCCTGGACACACTTAACATTTCATCCAGAGGGGGTCACAAGGCAGCTACTTCAGGTCACCGGGTCACCTTATTACATTACCATCTTTTAACAATGAAGCTTCCTCTGACAGATAAATAGACGGGAATGAGGAGCTTCATCATAGCGCGCTGCGGCTTCATGGGATACCGCACCATCGCCAGCAGTTGCGCGGAGACGTGATGCTCTGGCAGCCGATTGGGGAGAGGGGAAAGGAATGCAGGAGTGTAATCAGAAACACATGCTGCTGAGTGAGAGCGCCCTGTCTGCCGAGGGAGGATACCGGGAGACAAACATAGCTCCACACTTGGACACACATGCAAAACTCAAATACTCACAAAGGGCTTTGTGAAAACATACCTAAAGAGGGAGATGTAGGACATGTCATTTATTCTGCGCTCGGCCCGACTCCTTCCTCAGCGGGATTTCAGCTCGCAGACTGAAAGCAGAATGGGGTAGCACAGCCGGCCTGCTAAAGATTTAGCAATAAGGAGCAGTCAAAAATGATAAAGTACGGTTACATGTTCATTTGACATTAAGAATAGTTGCTGTTTCTCCCTCAGTGCAGCCGCAGCTACAGTCTTCCTCTCCGTCGACAAAACCGCAGGGCCTGTGCTATATATACAGGCAGGGGAAACACTGCGAAAAGGCCCAGTCATCAGTCATTCCACCCTGATGGGCCCATTGGCATATGTTACAGAGTTAGGACGGTGCTTACATGCTGGCTTTATGTGCTGACAACAAAAGCAAATTGCCTGAATAATGCACAAGCAATAACACTTTAATTATCATACCACAATGGTAGACACTAAATAAGTTAAAACTGCGCAATAAATCCACCAAAAACTCGCATAAACAATACGGGGGGAGTTGTATTTCTTCTTTTAATTCCATTTTTGAACGTTTATCGTCTACTGTAAATTGTTATTTACGGTGTTATGGAAGCCTTTCCAAAACTGGACACAGCTAATTTTATTTCCCGGGCTACTGAGCTTAACGATAAAGAGGGACTGGAATTTATGGTGGTTTCCACTGGCTAACCAGACCGGTCCGATAGCAGTATCAATCAGGAGGGAAAGTGCTGCAAGGCCAGTGCTTTCTGAAATTAAGACTCTGCTTCTGGCTGCACAGCTCCCCAGTGTGAGCCACAATTACATCCCAGCCGTTCTGTCAGCTCTGCCATAGTCCTTACCACTGACTCTCTCTCTCTCTCTCTCTCTCTTTCTGCACCAGCTGCAAAAAATTTACATTTTTAAAATCAATTTCAGTCGTAGAGGGAGTACGTCAGGGTGTTTAACTTTTTTTTTTTTTCTTCCACCATGAATTTAATTTTCTCTGAATATTTCTCCTACATACTCAGATCTCTGATACGTGAGTGCGCCTGTATGGGCGGTGTTTAATTGCTCTGCCAGTCGGCTTATGTGGGGTGAGAGAGCCGAGCTAAAAGCCTTTTTTTTCTAAACATGGAGTTTGTAACATTAGCGGCTTCATCAAGCTGGTAAAGTGGGGGCTTTTTGTCATGGAGATACAGTGACATTTACACCTTTGACATCCCATGACTCAGATATCACACACCATTAACAGAAAGAGTACAGGAGCATTGTTTTGGACCGGGTGTGTATGGGGAAATTGATTATAATAATAGCAGTGGGTGGACTCTGTCAGTATTAAGCTGTTTTAGCCATTGCTAGCTTAAAAGTTGACTCATCATGTCTCTTGTGTAATATTTTTGTTTACTAGATCAATGACAAAACAACAGAATTGGTTTTCGTCATCTTTGTAGTCATTTCTGTCTATTTGTGTCTTTTTAGTTTGTGTCTCTTTGTAGCTCAAGTGTTAAAAACCTCATTGTTATTTTCAGCATCTATCTGAAGTTATTTAAAATATTGTTTTTTATTATATTTGGGCTTCTTTGCAGTTATTTTTTTTAGATATGGTTGGTCATTTTGCATCACTTTTGTTGGCGTTTTGTGTCTTTTGAAGTCACGTTTTTACATCTTTGTTGCTGTTTTGTATTTTTGTTGTTGTTTTGTCTCTTTTTGAAGTAACCCTCGTCATATCTTTATTAGTTTTTGTGTTTCTTTTAAGTTACTTTTTTTTACATATTTGTGACTGTTTTGTATCCATGTTGTTGTTTTGTGTCACCCTCCTCATATCGTTATCTGTTTTGTGTTTTTTTTAAGTTACTTTTTTTACATCTTTGTTGTAGTTTTGTATCTCGGTTAGTGTCTTGTGTTTCTTTGTCGTCACTTTCTCACACCTCAGCTGTTATTCAGCATGGCTTTGTTGGGGTTTTGTATCTATGCTTGTGTTTTGTGTCTTTTTGAGGTAACCCTTTATCATTTCTGTTGGATTATCTCATCCTTTAATGGTATATGTTTGTTGCTGTTTTGCATCATTTGGGGGGTTTCGTTTCTCTCAAAGTCACTTATTAACTTCTTTTTGTTTGTTTTATGCATCTATTATTGATTTGTATTTTATATTTTTTTGCTGTCTTGTGTTTTTCATGTCTTCATTACACTCACTTTGCAGTCTTGTATCATCTCATCATTTTGTGTCTCTTTTAAGGTCCTCTCTCTTTTTTATTCTTTGTTTTTGTTGTTTTGTACTTCTGTTATTGTTATTCTTGTCTGTCTAGTATCTCCTTAGTGTCTCTGTAATCCAGTTTAATCCAGTTTATATACGTTCATGTCAGAGTTATATTGAAGCTATTGTCTAATTTAGACGACAATAAGAAGTTCTGAAATCGATACTAACAGTATTTTTGGCCTGTAAAGTTTCCTGGAGCAGTTTAACATGATCGGGGCTGAGAGTAACACGGTTAAAGCTGACACAAGCTGGAAAAGGAGTTTGCAGAAATGCTGACGGAGTAAATGTGTAAATTTAAAAAGATAAGTTCATTTTATCAAAAAGGGAAAGAGTGGAATCGTATTTAAATTTGTGTATGTTTGCAATTGGGACGTTTGTCATTCCCTCAGGGTTGAATAGACAGGGTGGTCCTCTCATACTTATAAGAAATACAGATACAGACAAACGTTTAATTTAGAGCAAAAATCCAGGAATCTGTGGTGAGTGTAGGATTGGAAACAGAGGGACGTTTACTCTGCAGATGCTATTTCATGAATTTGTCTGGCTGCTCTCGTTGCCTGTAAACTGTACATGACTTAAATAACCCTTCAGCTTTCGGGAAGAAAGAGTGCCAGTGTTGTTTTCGCCGCTCAAAAATCTTGTCTTGACTCTGACCCCAGAATTACCCCTCCAGTGACCAGGGGAAAAAAAAAGCTGCAGCAGACTTGCAAAGTGATCTGGCTTTTGTTCTGCTTCAGTTGCGAGCATACTAGTGGGCACAGACGTGTAGCCAGACAAATAGCCAGATCCAGAGTTTGTGCTAAATGAGGTGTGGTTCAGTGCTGCATCGAGAGCGAAGATAGGAATGGGGCCTGAGTGTGAAATAAAATAAACAGAGCATGCTTCAACGCTTTGATAACATAATCTTATGAAACTTTCTCGCAGTCCGGGCTGAAATGGCTTCTTCATGAGTGTTCACAGTGACTTGTTTGTGTATTACTTTCACAGGATCATCCTGAAGATTCGGCATGATGGAATAATTTTACTCCACAGGGGTCTCGATTGTGTGAGTGGAAAGTGTTGGGCATTTGGATTGAATACATCCCGAAGGCAAACTCAAACACAAAGACACAGATTTGCAGAACATCAACTACAAAATGCCTAAACGTCTGATTGCACCGTTAACTTTTCGCCGTTATCTGTTTTGCTTTAAATCAAGAATTGGTGTAATTGAGCATTTTCAAACCCTGTCTCTGAATAGAAAGTTTTTAGTTGTATCTCAGCAGCTTGGGTGACCATATTCTGAATCCCCAAAAGAGAGGACACTACTACACCAGGCGGAGACGCAAAGTTGTGCGTGGTAAATTGTGAGGGTTTTTCTGGTTGGGTCGGGTGTTTTTTATGCGCTTCTAACTCAGTTAGTCCACGTTACACAAACTCAAAACTTCCAGACATTTGAAGGACTTTATAAACTCCCCCAGACAAGGTCCCAAAAAAAAGGACATGTCCAGGTAAAAGAGGATGTATGGTCACCCTAGTGAATACAAAACAAGGCCCACACATCAAGCTAGCTCTGGATGCCATCCTACCCATAGATATAAATAAGAAAGACGAGATGACTTTAGGCAGAGTCACCGGCGCCCCTACACAGTCAATACTGTCTAGCTACCAGGTAGGTAACCTTCCATCATCATACAAATTTGAAGTCGGATTGCTCTGGTATTTCCAGGATTTTCTCCACTTCCTGGAACCACCACTTGCGCTGTAGCGTTGTACGCATTTGGCGGGTGAGTCGCTGTGATAATGCTCGGCTCAAACAGCGTATCGCTACGCAATCTTTGCACGCCCATAGGCTGTATCAAGTGTCAATCATAGAAAATAAGAAATAGCTTTTGAAAATGGAGCTGCACAGAAAAAAAGAGAAAAAGAAAAACTAGACAGTATTGACTCGGTAATTATCATGTAATTACAGATAATTTCATGTTGTTACTAGGTAATTACCTGGTTAAAACCTGGTAATAAGTGTACTATAAAAGAAAGGGTTACCAATGTTTTATATATAAATGAAATAAAAGCTATTACTCTACCTATCTGCTTAATGTTTATTTAGGTAAATCCATGGTTAAAATTATTCTTGAGTATGATGCCATGATGCATCAGTCTGATTCATCCCCTTTTGTCGACAGCATCACGTTGACAACGATAGATCGTGTGCCACCATGTTGTCGGTCATACCAGTCCAAAGCAGCCAAGCCGATCTCTTGTTGGAAATACACAAACTCCTAACAAGAGCCTCATACAACCCCGGTTAGGAGAAAGAGTCTTGTATTCGTAAAGTGGATACCTAATCGACAGAGGCTCTTGTGCTCACTATAGCTCTCACTGTCATCCAGGACTCTCCTCTACATTTCCTGCCTCTCTTCAGCAGTCCTGTCTCGTAATAGCAAAAAGGCCTCGATAATGACTTTTCTTTCCTCCCTTTATTTCAATTGGAAAATAAGGAAAGATTTTTCTGGACAACCTATGCTGCAAACTTTAGCTTCACCTGCTGCCTGGTCATGGCTAATTGAATCACAGCTCCTTCTTTCTGATGCCTAATTGCCTGTCACCGGGCAAGAGGACCGCTATAGTCTCCCTCCATATGAAACCAAGAAAACACTATTACCAAAACATTAGGAGTGTTTGTTTACTTGTTACTGTTCTAGTTCTCAGTCTTTTGTAGTCCCAGATCATGATGTCAAAGGGGGGGTGGACTTGAAAGGAGTGAGTCAGGAGTCTGAGTGACTTTCCGAGACAGTCCAAAGAGGAGAGGCATCCTTGAGGTTGACATCTATGGGGAGAACTAATCTGCCTGCAGGCTGTGATTCAGACCCAAGGTGAGCCTTGTGACATTTTGAGCTGATTAGGAATTTCACCAGCCTTAGCCTTTTGTGTCGTGTCAACCGCTCTGACATTGCATTACGCCGTTTCATTATCATGCAGTCAGATCTAATAAGGGCAGCGTCCTCCAACCTGGCGAGGAGCATAAAAAGGCCTCTTTAAGGCATGGTGGACCGAGAGTCGGGGGGTAGGAAGACAAATCAAGCCTGTAACTGTTAGATGAGTGTGACTGGGCTTTTGGCCCAGAGCAAATTACATTACTGTCACATTATGTCCCTGGTATGCATGAATTAAGCACTGACTGGGTAACTCTCAACCCCTACTCGACTAACCTTCCCTTAAAAACCTCCTCAATTTTTATATCATTTATTTTCCATCATCGGGGAGAAGAGACAGGCCCTTTCTCTCCCCTTCTCTTCCTCTTTCCATCATATTAGCATGAAGAACAATCTGACACTTTCACTGCTCTGCAGCAGGAATGTGAGAATCACACACAGGCAGAGGAGTGCGGTTAGTCGATGGCCTTTCAGTGCTGATTCAGACATTGCGAGATGATGAGAGGGCTCTATAGTCAGAGTGACTCCTCAGCCAACACTCCAGCAAGACCAGATATGCATTTTTATTCAGGTCAAATGTCAGGCTTTAGCAGGCTCTAAGAATAGCATGTGTGGCCCAGAAAAAGGTCACATTGCCCCCTGACTGGAACAGAAAAGGACCAGAGACATTTGGGAGTTTGATTTCTCTCCCGCTGGCGAGTCTGAGAGCTCTTGTCAGACTTTTCCAAGCCTTGAAGAGCGAAAATGTGTCATGCTTAAACTGACAGCTCGTCCGAACTGATTAACAGTAGGATACGTCCATATTGTCACCCTAGCAAGGGAGCGTCTGAGTGGACAAAAGCAGCAGGCCCTCGGGGGACAGAGCTGTCTCACCCCGTCTCGTCGGCGATGCGGTCCGTGTGCGCCGTCATTTCTGCAGACTTGGCCGCTGATGAAGTCGCCTGTTTTAGGTAGACAAACAATCCCTCTGTATACTTTAGAGTTCAGTGAAGTCACATCCTGCAGGAGAGTGTGCGCGCAAGATATGACTCCGGCTGAAATGAGCAATGGGACTTTGGCTGACCGTGCGGCGAGAGGGGAAGGACAGAACAATGTCATGAGACGAAAAATGAAATTGTCTCATCGGTATCTGTCTAATTGTTTATTTCCTGAGTGATAAAAGCCAAGAAAGGACACAATGAGGCAGGAAGGAGGGCTGGGTTCGAATCAGAACACAATCTTCTTACTGATAAAAGAAGAGGGACATGACCCGCTGTCTGTCGTCGTTTGATGAAAAAGAGTAATTGAATATACCGGTGACCGTAAAACGCAAGAACACGCCGCGCTCAAATATGTGCTTCATATCCACATCATGTCAGTCCTCTCCTCTCTCTCTCTATTTCCACAGAAAGCCGGCTATTCTTAGCTGACTCCTCCGCAGGTGAATTATGTATGAGATGAAAAGCTCATACTGATATTTGGCTGATCAAGTGTCATGCTAAAACGCCACTTAAAGTGTGATATAGCTCACTGGGACAGAGAGCTTTCTCGCCCTCCTCTCTCCAGCCGCCATAGACACAGAATGGAGGCAGAGAGAGAGAGAGAGAGAGAGAGTCGTATCATGGAGGCGGCTGAGCGGACAAGATATGAGACGGACTGTGAGGGTGACACACAAACAGCCAAACGAGGGGCAACCAGCGGGGAGAAACACTGTCCGGGTGTAGATAATAAGCAACCGCCTCGCCGGGTTATTGCGGCACATCCAAAGGCGTATCTCGCTGAGACCTCAATTCTTCGCCACTTAAATGCAAAAACAGTCGCCCAGTGGTTGTCATGTGACTCAGCCAGGTGTGTCTTATAAATGTAAAATTTATGACTTTGACTTTTAGCTTTTTCCTTCATTCAGTGGACTGCATGCACAACGCTCAGTCCGGTGTCTGCTCGCGCATGTGACGTCCCATTTGCTGGTTTGAATTATCCGGCGCCTACATGCACATCACCTTCCCAAGGTCACGCAACTGTGATCCGTGTTAATGTTATCTACGAGGCAGACACGGTTTATTCCCGCAGCCTCTCCTCATGTTACCTCATTTTAAGACACGACCTTGAAAAAAAACATGAGGATAAACCAAACGGGTCTCAATGGTTTTGTCATTTGTACACGCATGTGCTTTCTGTGTTGACATCAATCAATTTCTAAACGCACTCGAGGTTACAAGGTCTTACATTTCCACATATACATCCGCTTCAACCGCCGCTCTAACAGATTGAACGGTCAGCAAATTAAGAAAACACATGCCGTGAGACGAAGCACAGGCAGGTGGAAGAAATGTAAAACACAGGGAAAACTCACAAACCCATTACAAATGTAATATAACATAACCGAGAGGGAATAGGTTCAAAAAATAAGAAAACCATGTGACCAAGTCGGACTCTAACATGCATCAACATCGTAGTCAACTGTAAGTGCTGCGCTTCCATGGAAAAACAAAAGATTTAAAGGCGCAATTCACTATTTTGGTCACACTTTATTGGATGCCTCTCTCTATAACACATTACAAATGTATGTATAATGCGTTATAATCGCATTATAACACTGTATAACTATAGTTATAAACACTCATTAATTATCATTAGGCTTTATAGCAATAATCATAACACATTATAGTACCTGACATTGTAAGTCATGATAAAATCCTTAGAATGTGTTATGATTATTGTTATAAAGCATTACAATCATTTATGAGTGTTTATAACTATACTTATACAGTGCTATAACATGATTATAACACATTATAAATATATGAATAATGCGTTATAACCATGTTATAGCACTGTATAAGTATATTTATAAACACTCAAATGATCGTAATGCCTTTTAACAATAATCATAACACATTATAAAGCATTTTATCATGACTTATAAGGTCTGGTATTATAATGTGTAATAACCATCAACAACTCACTGATAATGCTAACATAGATAATGCATTATACACACATTTATGATGTGTTATAATCACGTTATAGCACTGTATAACAATTATTATAAACACTTATTGATGATCATAAGGCTTTATAACAATAAGAATAACACATTATATAATAGCTGACCTTGTAAGTCATGATAAAATGCTTTATATAATAACAAAAATTATAATAATAAAATTAGCAGCAGCGATAATATAAAGCCTTATGATCATCAGTTAGTGTTTATAACTTTCCTTTACAGTGCTATAACGTGATTATAACGCATTATACATATATTTATAATGCGTTATAGAGATAGGCGTCAAGTGAAGTGCTACTACTTTTTTTTGAGCTGGGTTGTGTGACGTTTTTGTTAATAGTTTCATGCATTACCCAAAAGGGATGTCTGTTAGCTCAGTCTCTTTTGTCAAATAACTGTCTAGAGAGCCAACACAAAATCAGGGTCAACTTTAATTTGGCTGATTATAAGAATCTTCAACCAAAATACTCACAACCTTGTAGGTAACCACTTTATCTGGAAATTATTCAGCGTTTCACTTTGCCAAAAAAGCCTCATTTGTGTTCGCACTGGAAGTGTCCTTCACCTGCAGAGCATTAAACAGCTGTGCCTCAGGTCGACAGAGACAAAAATACAACCAAATGAAAATATGTGTGATTCTGACAAAGATGACAAGCTTTTTAACCGCTTTACAACAGAAGATATCGGAGGTCAGATTTACCTGGTGGTAACTGTGAGCCAAGAGTTACTGACTGAATCAGAGGATACCAGTGGATCACATACAGCTGCAGGCTGCAGTAGAGTGCCGCTGTTGTTAACTGACTTTCTTCAATTTTTAGAAACCCTCAAAGCGCTTTACGTTGGATATATCATTCATTCGCTCACACAGTCGCACCTTTGTGGTGGTAAACTACCTTAAAAGTCACAGCCTTTTTGCGCCTACGGCCTCTCCGACCACCACCACACAACACTCATAATCGTACACCAGTGGAGGACACACAAGGACACAACAGACAGACGCAGGGTACAGAAGAATTGAACCGCCAACCTTCCGGTTATTGAATGACCACTCTACCCCCTGAGGTACTGCCACCCCAAATGTCAAATCAGAAAACCAGAGAAGCTGCATGGAGGAGCACTTTCAAAGTACACCATGTTAGCTTTTTAGGGGGAGCACCAAGCTAATAATGTTCAGTATTTTTTCATAACAGTCATGCCCGATTGAGAAGAATATCAAAATATGTCTGGGGTGGCCCAATTCAAGGGGGGTCATGCCACTTTTGACCACCCACTAACCGCCTCTTCAGATAAAAATGTGATCCATCGTGTTTTTGTACGTATAAAACTTTCCTTCAGATACAAAAAGCCATAAAAATACTTCTGGCACTGCTAGAATTTAGCCTCTGGTCTTGTGGTCCCTTCGGTTGGGAAACCTTTTTATTCAATCAACAGCTTCTTCCAAAGGTAATTTTGGAGGCCGGGAGCTCATTTGGCACATGTGAAACTCCTTTTGGGTTGAATTACTCCATCTTTGGGTCCAGTATCCAGGCTTTAAAAACACATCCATGACTCCTACGTCCCAGCACAATCATCAATTTTCTTGTCCTCTGGGAACTTCATTAAGAAAGTTCATTTTATTTTTTAATGGTGAAAGACATAAACTATGTGTGCTTTTTACTTTTCTTATACCTCAGATGTTTAGTGGGAATATTGTTTATTGCGTTCGGCCTTCTCCGAGTGTTTCCTTGGCTGCTGGATCTTCTGTTGTTACTCGTGCGCTTTTGCAAACAACCTATGTGTGTTCATTTTCACAACAGGATGCAAATAAGATAAGAAGAAGAGGGTCCAAATATAACCATGAAATGCTCAAGATGCAAGACTCGGGTGACTGAGAGAGCAAAGATGGAAGATGAAAGACGTCACCGAGAGAGCGTTGTTGTCCAAAAGGAGCCACGTTTAGTGATCTCGGACACTTTTCACTGGTTCCAGCAGCTACTTACCAGCGCTATGTGTGGATTTAATTACCTCTCCAGGGATTACATTCGTGGTGATTGCCACTTCCAAAGCCTCCTCCATGCCAAGCACAACACGACCCGTGCAGGTGTGGCCTGACTGTTTTCAACGAGCGGAAAGTGTTTAAGCGCTTTCAGAAAGGGGCGCTAAAGGAAATCATCTCAAGCATGAATACTAAATGACCCAAAGTGTACATTGGTACATCTCAAATATGCGCTTGGCCCCGCTCCAGCGGAAGGGAAATGACTCCTGCATAATACATAGAGAGTATGAGGCTGTAATGGTATTGACACTGGATTTGTGAGGCGTCTTTAGCGAGTTTGTTTTGATTCTGGATATCTCTGAAATTCCTCCGTTTGCTCCTGGAAGAAACGGGTTCGTGGAAACTCCGCAGGGGCTGCTAGATTACTGTCAGATGTGACACGGTGTAAGCTGCTGTTTGCTTTCACAGCTTCTTTTCATAGTCGACGAGGATGCTGTGACATGACAGATACCGGAGAGAACATCAGTCTTCTTTGCCCTTCAGAGATGTCCCTTCGAAAAAAAAAATATATATATAAAAAAGTATTTGTGAGAGATGCAGACAAACATGTCTCCTCATGGTTTTAGTGTTTTCCTGCTTTGGAACATGTGTTTTTCTCCTCCTGAAATAAATCACGCATTTCCACGCTGAAAAAAACCCGTACAGGTAGTGCCCAAGCGCGGTGGGACCACTTACTCATTCAGCTTATAAGTTACTACCACAGGGCATGATGAAACCTAACCTCTAAAAACTAATAATATAAACACACAGGCAGCAGGAGAAGTCATGGGATCTAAGTGAATTTGTGTGGAGAAAATTTCCAGCCGCCGAGCTATGTAAATGCATCCGCAGCCAGAATCGCTTTGGCCCTCGCCATCCAGGATATTTACGAGCTCTCATTAGCAAATGACTTTCACACAGGCCTGTGTACTGAATCCTCTCTGCTTTCGCTTCATATTGTAAAATAGAAAATCCACAGAATTAATGTTCCGGAAAATATAGTCGCAGTAAAAAGTGTTGCGAGCTCTCGCGCGACGCCAGAAATGTTCCCCCTATTCACTCAAATCGGCTCAATTAACCTGCAGGAGAAGAACACGGTGTTTTAATTCATTACCGCCCACAGCACGACAATGGGCATGTGTTCAGTGAGGCTGCAGACTGACAGGGACTCTAACGCCGTTACCCGGGCTTGATTCGGAGCCAACGCGAGGTGCTGACTCGCAAATAATTGCAGAAAAATGACAAAAGCTCGGTGCGAGCTGAAAGTGGCGCCTTCACTTTGTGTACACATCATCTTTGAGCTCCAAACTTTCCTCCGTGCCAGGCGGCGCATCAGCCTCGTCGTAGGTGATACCATCTGGCGTGCCAGGGACAATGATTGAATGACTGCTGAGTGTACGGCGTATTGCCGGCTGGCAGGTGGATACATTAAAGCAATCCCGGGAGAGTCAGCGGTAGGAAGCCTAGCTGAACACTCTCCCTCTGCCTCCGCTGACATCCTCAGGACGCTCCAGTCGAGCATGTATCATTTCTGAAGGAGGCTCTCCGCACACAGCCATCTATACACACTGACAACAGAGGCGCAGTGGGAAAACACGCTGTCATACATGATACAGACAGCAGCATGGTGTCGCTGGGACAATAGCAGGGCTCGTACAGGGAGGACAGTGAGTTATGACATCTGTGTGCAGCGATCATGAAATAGGACAGGCCGGGGGATGCAGTAAAAATAACACCGAGCCTATCAAATCCACCTAATCAGGAAATAAAACGGCCAATAATCTGTTAATATATGGGCGAGTTTGATTCCATAAACTCTGATTATAGTGCCAGAAACACTTTACAATACAGGAACATATTTTATACTCAGCTAATACTTTACTCATGCATGATTCATGACTATTTCAGGCTTGAACTAATGGGGTATGTTTCATCAGTTACTGCATGAAGTCACTTTCTTGTAGGGGTGGCATTATGCTCTTCAAAATTTAAAACAAAAAATGCAAAGTTACAAAGTTTGGTGTCTATACTAGATGTACACAAAGTTTCAAATCATATAATAAATATATTTTGTAATAATCCTAGAAAATAGATGTAGACTGCCTACGACGGTTCATCAGGAGAGCTCATGATAACTCAATCCGACTTACTATTGACGTCATCGTGAACAGTGCTGCCAACTAGATTTAAAGACTTTTCAGACCCCCCAGTGACTTATTTTCGAAAAAGCTTGGCTATTGGAACAACAACACCGTTACCACAACCATGCCTAAACTCTTTATCAGTCCTTTAATAACTGATTCTAGAAGTTAACACTATGTTTTATGATCCAACATACTTCTCATTGTTTGCTTTTCTTTCTTATCTTCTGTCCTGCTGTGCTTTGAAGGACATATTTTCTCTCCCTGTAATTACTCCTCCCTGCTTAATTTTTGTTGCTCTTGTTTTATTGATATTCTTATCTCTGTTGATGACATCTACCTGCCAAAGGGACTAAAGATGGAAATGGAATAAATAAATAAATCCTAAAGCGCCTAGCGACAAATCTAGCGACTTTTACTGGAGTTTGGAGACTCTGACATAAATGCAGGTATCTACATTACTCTTCTCAATGGGTCACAGGTGTGCACCGAAAATACACACTAAAGACACGTACAGACACCCCGAGGAAGACTCTGTTGGCTGGGGGTAAATAATTGCAAATGCAACACTAATTGTGAAGCAGGCTCTGCTGACTGGCCATAATAGAAGGGGCGGGGCAAAAAATATCTGGTTAAGCTTTTTTTTTATGAAATCTGAAAATCATGTAAAGCTGTTAAAGAGGTACCAGAAAGAAAGTATAGAGTCTGGAAATGCATGATACCCGAGGGTAACTGTATTTTAACTTCCCAAATAGAGGACACGACTAGTTTTGAGAGTTTTTCAGGTCGGATCGAGTGTTTTTTTATGCGCTTCTAACTCAGTAAGTCCATGTGACACAAACTCAAAACTTCCGTACAAACCGCGGACATTTGAAGGATTTTATAAACTTCCCCAGATAAAGCCGGACAAACCCAGACAGCCCCCCAAAAAGAGGAAAGGTCTGGGTTAAAGAGGACGTATGGTCACCCCATGATACCCCCTCTTTAATACATAATTTTTTACACACTTGCACTAATCAGCATTCTGTATATATAGATAATATACATAATTACATATTAATTTTTTTGTTGTATAGCCTATTCATACCTGCAGTAACCAACACTGTGTATATAATTTTAGCATATTTGTTGCACATATATACTGTTTATTCAGTTCATACCTTGCACTTCTGGTTAGATGCTAAACTGCATTTCAGTGTTCCTGTACTTGTACTGTGTTCAATGACAGTGAAGTTAAATCTAATCTAATCTAATCTAATCTAATCTGTGTTTTTATGACATTTTTTTAAAGACTGATAATATCGCAGAGATTTGGCTTTTTTAGGTTTGATTTCATTGGTGGAAAAGTGATGTTCTGACGTAAGTGAGCGACAAGTTTCTTTTGTTGGAAACATGCGTGAATATCTGCCTGATTTTGACAGCGTGGAGTTATTACAGAAATACCACAAAAATAAACCGTATCTCTTGTTTAGCTGTGGTTCTCATAGTGTATCATATGAAAAAACAACAAATCAGTATTAAACAAACTGATGTGGATGTTTTCAGAAGTCGGCTGTTATTCTAATCTTGGTAAATGTGCACTCGATGGCTGCCGTTCGAAGAATGAGGCCGACATTAATCTTTCTTTTTAATGCACGTCTACAAATCCAATCAAGAGAGAAAAATCAATGGGCGAGTTTGAAGTTCACAGTTCCAAAAATAAACAGTCTCATATGGCAAAGTCATCTGATGAAACAGCTGGAAAAACGGCCATTAGCTGATGACACGAGGTGGAGAATAAATAGTGCATACGCCATGGACTATTTTCAGCAGCAGTGAGTCTTTGGTAATGATGGAACATTGATGTGTTTTTAATAGTGTTTGGACAGTACTGGAGCTCCACTGCAAAGAGGAGTTATAAATATCAGAGTTGGATACAAACAGACTTAGTAGGAAAAGCTCAGTGTTGGTTTTAAGTCTTTGCATTCGTTCCCACGTCTCCAAGAATATCGAGTCGTGTTTGTCTGAACATGAATGCACCACAGGGCTCAGCTGTTCTGTATCTTTGGACTAACAACAGTTAAATACCTGCGCTGATTGGATCCAGTCTCTATGTGCATTACAGCCTGACCAAAACCAGTTCAGCCAACTCTTGCAAAATAGACCCTGCACAGTCCTGGAGGTTTGGACTTCAGAAATCTGTCCAACGAATCTCAAAGAAGAAGAAGAAGAAGAAAGCCAAATCCTTTCTTTCATGTTAAACTGGAAAAATTAAAACACGATGGTGTAAAACTGTAAGGAATGATGAGATTGACCAAAAGTTTGAGTCAGGCTGGGATTTTTTCCCTCTTCTCAAGAGAACACGGCCAAAAACAACCCCGACCGCCACATTTACATACATGATTCAGGGCTCAAACCGCGTCCAAGAATAATTCGTGGATTAGGTCTATTGTATTTCCAGATCTGTGCAGGTAAAGGACAGGCTTCATTTACATTCCTCTGGCCCACGCTTCTCAGACAGCGAGCGTCCCCACAGAGCCGGAGCGGGGTTTTTCCTGTTGCCTGTTGATGTCATATCCCAGCAGAGAATAAACGCAGAGTGTTTCCTGTTGATATTAGGATGTCAGATCCCATCTGTTTGTGCAATCACACCGCAAGACAGGCAGACAAAAAGGAGAAAAAAGGAAAGACTTGACCTCTTTCACTGGGACACATCCTGACTGGGCATCTGCTCCACTCTCACTGACCGCACCTTCATCCTCCAGTCCCAGCCAGACACACAATGACACACAAACATAATGTCAGCTGCACATTAAACGCCGTAGCTATCAAATGTCCACGACTCCCATTGTGCTGTCTCCTGTGGACAGACGGGACGATTTAAAACAAATCATGCGCAGGAATATCGAGCCCAGCGGGGGAGGAGACGCACCGACATTTTTCAGGTTTTATTCCAAAATAGTCCAGAATCTAAAGCATTGGTATTTGTGTGTGTGTTCTAGGGGAATGTTTTCCACAACCATGCATTCATGCTTGGGTTTGAATCCGTGCCACAGCATTCACTTAAAGCTATAATTTAAGAATTGTACCTTTGTAGAAGAGGGGGAAAAAAAACACCCAAACCATCAAGTTTTCACTCCTAAATCTTTAAATATGGCAGCAAGATCAGGAGTTAAGTAGCAAAATGTGACCACTGACGTTCAAGAATGCCTTATGCAGTCCTCTCGTATTTTATTTTTTTAATTTCACACTGACAATAACATGCCTTTCCACTCTAGACCCACTATGGGTTTGTTTTGGATCTTCAAGATTCAAGATTTGTTTATTTGTCATGTGCATGTTACACAAGGTCAACAATGCAATGAAATGCCCTGGATGAGAGGACCGCTCGACTCAAGGGAGTACAGATAAAACACACAATAAGTACTAAAGGATACAATAAAAGAAGGATACAAAAAATATATTAAAGACAAATACGTATAAGAGAAATATTTACAAGCGATGCAGAAGGTGTTGAGTGTGGATGTATGAAATGGAGGATAAGTCGGTAGGATAACTGAGGTATGAAAATTGCCATATTGCACATGATAAATAATGGTGTATGAATGCTGTACTGCACATGGTATTCAACTTTGTGTTTTATGATATGGAAGAGAGGGATTGGAAATGTGAGAGTATTTTCCTTCATCTCCAAACATCATGTTACTGCATTTCATATGTGGGGACGCCAGAAGATGAGGACACCATCATACAACTCAGTCCTGCAGAGGCCAAACTCTAGTGATGTGTCGGTCACGAACGAACCGGTTCAAAGAGCCGGCTCTTTAATGTGAACAATGGGAGCCAGCTCCCGTCTGTGAGCCGTTTTCTTTTTTTCACTTTTTCCACCACAAGACACAAGACAGAATGTCAGGATGACGGGTGCTCCATGTGTGCAGTTCATGATTGTCATGTGCATGCTGTGTGCAACCAATCACGCGAGGATACACCAAGCAGAGGGGGGCGTACATATCATCGGCCTAACAACGCTAAATTGGGCTCAATTTCAAAATGTGTAAGTGGTAAAATGAAGAGCCATCTGGGAGCTGAAAGAACTCTTCTTGGTGAGATGAACCGAATGATCTGACTCACTAAAAAGACCCGTAATTCCCATCACTACTAAACTTATAATTATGCACACATCTCTAAAATACACGCAGAAACAGACACTCAAACTCATACACAACTGTAAGGTGATTAATTGATTGGTTAATGAACTATGCCTGCATAAATGTACATGTCTCTGTTAATTTGGAAAATCCTTGATCACTTTAAGTATCCAAAGGCGTAATTTCAGTAGATATTACATAAAAACGCATTAACGAACCCAATACAGTGATCTCTCTGTGTGTGTTTTTGTTCATCTTTCTTTTACTTTTGGAAAGACAAACGTTGAATTTGCTCGCTTGTTTATGTTTAGCTTTAAAAATACACCTTTGAGACAAAAATAATGTGGAATGAGAGAACAGCACCCTCTGGTGACGGGCTGTAGTATAGGTCACAAGTCCCGCCTCCTCCAGCAATCCCTATGGAGCTGTGGACTTTGGGGGGGTTCATGTTTTCTATGATTGACACTTGATACAGCCTATGGGCGTACGCTTTTTGAGCTGAGCATCATTCAGGCGACTCTCAGCGACTCTCCTGCCAAATGCGTACAACGTTACTGCACAGTGTTTGTTTCAGGAAATGGAGAAAGATCGCAGAATTACCGAGAGCTTTTTGGCTTCAAATCTGTACATTGGCGGGAGGTGGAACCAACTTGTCCACAGTATATACAGTCCATGGTTTCGATTTTCTGTCCTATAAGGCGAATCAAAAGCGGGCTCCCTTGTTAAAACTCTGTGTTGGTTTTACTCGTCTATATCCTCCAACCCCTGCCCCGCTTCGGCCCTCTGTTACGACTTAATGAGGCGAGGGAGCGCTGCCAAAAATAATGCCACATTCCTGCTTACGGGGTCAAGTTTTAAAAGTTGGACCACTGACCACCAACTTGTTAGTAAAACCGAGACACCCCCAGTAAAAAGGAAGTGACTGACTGATGGTGAGAACGGAGGATCGAACACCGCTGATATAAACGTCCGTTCTACTCTCTTAAAAACTTAAAGGAAACAGTAAAAAAAAAACACGGCGTAACTTTTCCACGTTTACTACAACAGAGCTTGTAAAAGAGAGAAGTGTTTGCACTAAATCAAGCTCTGCTGATGATCCTCCCAACACTTTCTGATTAATACGACAGGAAGCCTTTACATGAAAGCACATAAAACCACTATGGAGACTGTTTCCTGCTCCTGCAGTTTAAATTGTCCTCCACAGTGTCTGTGGATTGGAAGCAGTTTGAGGAAATGGAGCTGTGTGCACAGATGGGAGCCCACACAGCCCCGCCTCAGCCTGAAACGACAGTAAAACACTGTGTTTGTGTGCGCACATGTGTGTGCATGTGTGTGTGTGTTTGTGCAGGCCTCTCTTTGCTCTTGCATTTGTCACAGTCTGTATTTAGGTATGGAAGGTCATCCATGCATGTGCCTAATTTGTGCGTATGTGTGCGTCTGTGTGGGTGAGCACAGCTTGAGTCTGACTGTTGACACTGGCTCGGTGACAGTCTCGAACGCTCGCCTGTGTTGACGAGTGGGAGTCCCGCCCCGCCTCGCCTGCCCCTTTGTGGAGAGCGAATATTAATAATTCAAAGTGATCTCAATCTGGGCGTTCTGTGAGGCGGTTACCCATTACCCCGGGATGAGCTGATATTGCCGTTGCATAAAAAGGCCACGGACGGGCGAAGAGGCAGAGGAGGGAAACGGCGATGTGTGGCTAAAGGGCACCCCTGAGGTTTCTGCTATCAGCTCAGCCAGAGTGAAAGGAATGTATTACTTTGAGAAACAGAGAAAAGAGGAAAAAAAAATGCGAATCCATCCTCTGTGGTCTTGGACTAAATGTGCATAAAGTAAACTGTCTCCATTAGGGGAGAAAAATGTGCATACAGAAGACTGATTCCTTATTTGAGTCTGTCAAACTGAGCAACCTTGAAAGTGATACGCATCCGCTTTGATGCAGCTCTCTGTTCATTTCCTCAACATCATCTCTCCGTATTTTCAAAGCTGCAAGTTTAAGAAAACACACACACATAAAAAAAAAAAAACACACACACAGACTGAGTGTGTGTCGACCTGATGTTGTGTTGTTGAAACGTTCCTGTTCTGGTCCCTGCAGTGAGGCTGGATGATGTCTAATCTTGACTCACACTGCTAGTCTGATGCATCTGCTCTCACCCCGCTGCCACACAAACTACCTCCATCTATCTGCGTGACGTCACATGATAGCTGCCATCATGAGGCGTCGCCGCGCTCACAAATCACCAGAGCAAACCCTATGAGAGGATTAGCTGTTAGCAAATTGACAGCTTACTGTCTTTGTCACAAGTAAATACATCAACTACGAGGAAAGAGGCGGAATTCGTCAACCTGGAGCCGTCGCATGTTTTCTGACAGCCTTTCACGGAAATTTCCTCTGAAGCTCGTCTTGGAGTCGGAGAGTAGAGAGAGAAAAAGTTCTTGAGGAGGTTGTTGCAAACAGGAGAGACAGCAGCGCTGGTTTATTTTTCATGTATTATTATATAATGATCCACAAATACACACTCCAGAAACTACAGAACAAAGACAAACTTGTTTTCCCAAAGGCACCAAAATGTAAGAATGACAAGTCGAAGGAACTGTCATCCTCAAATTACCCATCAATCTTCAGGCTGCTGCTGTGGCGTCTCAAATTTGGCCATTTTTGGGGGGTCATGGTGGCTTTATGCCTCATACCTGGTTTGTGGGTCACTTTGGTCAAGAACTTAAAGGGATATTCCGGCGGAAATCAAACACACCGTAACACCAAGTTAGACAACCCTTCGAGAGATGAGTGTTGCCAACTGCTTGCGTCTCAACTTTAGTAACAACCGCACGATAGCAATACACAGCGGTCTACGTCTCCACTCGCAAACTTCAACCAAAACGCCACTCTATAGCCACAAATAATACTCACCTAACTTCATCAACAGAACAAATATGGTCCCAGCCGTAGTACTAGACACCAAACATCTTTTCAACTTTGGTCTCTTTGCTTGAGGTTAGTCAAACACAACTCACCTACTCTCTTCCAGCAGCTGCTTGTTTGTGGCGGAAGCCCTGAGGAGTCGATCACAGAGTGCAGTGGAGTTTCGCAGCTCACCATCAGCAAGACTTTAGAGCAAGTCCTGTTCGTTAAAATCATAATCCAGTGTAAAATTAATGCTGACATCAGCTGTAGAAAATCTAGTTAGCCAAATAATGGAGGTGACAGACATTGAGGTGACATTGTGAGGTGTTCATTAAAACGAGAATTAGGCAAAAGTAAATAATATACTCCCATGATGTGTTACAATATACACCAGAAAATGAACTAGTTAGCTTTAATTCTTGGCTGAATCTTTGGCTTAACTTTACGACTTAAAAACACACAAATACAATGCAATTTGGTGCAGGTGAGTTTCTTTTCGCTCCCCTAATTAAAAGGGTGGAAATGTCGGGATGTGAAAATGTGGGGTTATATTCTCTCTTCTTTAGTGTAGTGGAGTTTCGCAGCTCAAGGAAGAACATTTATGATCATTTCTTCATGGAACTACAATCAGGCCGAGATGCTAAGGCAGAAGAACTACCGAGTCTGCAGTGCAAAATGATTAATATGGTGATTATTACTTGATCATAATAAAAATAATAAATTTTATTTACAACGTGCTTTTACAGGTGCTCAAAACAGTAGAAAATAAAATAAAAAACACAATTTAAAATACAGAAAATTTTGAGAAATAAAACCAACAATGTAAAAAGTTAAAAAAGACACAATATGAGAAAAAAAAGAAAAAAAACAGCTCACAGGTTAAAAAAAAAAGTGTGTTTTTAGTAGTGATTTAAAAGTATGGGAGTGAATCCCAGAGGGTGGGGGCCGCAGCTTTAAGGAAATGATTCACTGCACTCGGTGATCGACTCATCAGGGCTCCCCCACAAACAAGCAGAGGGAGTTAGGTGAAGTTAGGTGTTGTTCTGAGCATTATTTGTGGCTATAGAGTGGTGTTTTGGTTGAGGTTTGGGTATGGAGACATAGACCGCTCTGTATTGCTATTGTGCGGTCGTTACTAAAGTTGGTATAACTAGAGAAGCAAGCAGGCGGCAACATTCATCTGTGGAGGGAGTGTCTACCTCGGTGTTACGGTGTGTTTATGACTTAAACTTACGCTGGACTTACCCTTTAAGTCAAAGGTATGGTACCCAAAATTAGACCCTGTTTTTCTCGAAATGTTACCAGAGGACACTGTATGCCAGGTGATAGCTTATGGCCTCCAAGACTCGACAAATATTGCTCTAAGAGTACGGCTCGGTTAAAAGTCAGAGGATCTCTTTCTTTACATTCATTTCTGCAACAATCCGTCAAACATTTGTCAACACGTTTCACTCAAAGCACCGCATGCCGAAGAGTCAGATTCGCGGTCAGAGTATCATGAATGTCTGGACTTTCACACCCTCCCTCAACCTTCAAGTCAGGCTGAGACATAACCAGAAATTCTAGCCGGATGACCTCCCCAGGCTCGAAAGCATGTCATCATTGTTGTTTTAGAAGTTTTGCAGAGCAACCACATGTCCTGAATTCACCACATTTCCAGAGAGTTTGCATAAAACAGAAGGAGCGAGTCCTTTCCGGTGGTTAAGCTGCATTCATAACTTAACAAGGGTTAGGTTTACAGGTCAACAGCACCCGATCCTTGTTCCAGCTGTTTCTCAGAGAGCTTCAGAAGGAAAAATTCAAACCATTTAACCCTGTTAGAAAGGTCAAACTCTTTCTCGGCTTTAGTGGCAATTAGGTACGTCGGGCAAGGAGGTGATTCAGAGAGACAACTTGACCCGAGTTAAGTTAAAAGTGTCGGTTTGGATTTTTAACAAGGTCCACATTCTGCTCGCACACGTCTGCTCCGAACGTCTCACACTTAACCTCGACACAAAGGATAGACGCAGGACTTGGGCTTTGAAGGCAGACAGAGAGGTTGAGTTTTCTGACAAAGTGCTTCTTCTTTTGTTGTTCAACGGCTAAAGAGATGAAACCCGAGGACCCCTTCACAAAGCCAGATACGAACAAAGAGCACGAATTGATCGTAGATTCAGAGGCTGTGTGGCTCTAAAACCATCTAATGCTCAAATAATTGCCTTGAGAGTCACACGTGGAGGTTTACTCTCGTGTCCCTGGAAATAAAGTTCATCCTTGGATGTGTGGGCATCCACAAACTCAAAATGCAAACCGGATCTGGCTACGTTATCATCGCTCTTCCATTCCCCCCGTTTTGCACAAATCCATATTAAGCCGAGATATGTCTTTGGGGTTTGGCACCTCCACACCTTCAACGCGGAGGAGATGAGAGTCGGCCTGTTAAATATTAATGCGGGGCCAGATGCCCGACTGGCCGCTGGCATTTATCTTAACCTGCTCCAGCAGGTGCAAGCCCAGCAGGTCCCATTGGCATCCAGGAGGAGCACTCAACCTCTGGATCATTTAGAGGCGTTAAAGGATTATATCAGCGCTGAACCGCGACTGGACCAATACACCTGAGGGGATGGAGGGAAGGACTGAAGGAGAGGGAGGAATGATTGTGTCTTCCCAGCAAGTGGGGAGAGAGAGAGAGGGGAGCTGGGAGATGGATGGGGTGTGTTGTGCGCCTAGGCAAACACTCCCTGCTGTTTGCTTCTCTCTTCCCATTTTTCTCCCAAGGGCAAACAGAAAAATCGAGCGCGCTGCAGCTGTCTGAGTGTGGGAGTGTGTGTGTGTGTGTTTGCAAGTGGTAAAGTTGACCTTCATGGCCCCTACATAAGTAGCAGGGAATCACCACCAACAAACCTCCCTCCTGGGGCCCTTGGCCACTGGCCTCCATCATTACTCCCTCGAGATCCCCAGGCAGCCACAGCCCCCCTGCCACCAGCCTCGCATTAACGGTAATGAGGACACCGCGGCGAGGAGCAGGGGAAAGAGTCTGGGTATGTGTCAGCGCCGATCGTGAGCTGGAAAACACGACAGCTCTCACCCCTCTCCTACTTCCTCCTCCTCCTCATACCTCCCCTTATTTCTCAACCGGTGCCTCTATTTTTCTTCCACAGCGGCTCGGAGCAGTGTGAGCTGTGGAATGCCGTCGATCATGCTGCCGTAGCATCTGTCCCGAGCACATGATTTTCAGATCATCAGGACAAGCTGTTGAGAGGATGGGAGGGTGCAATGAGACAACCTGGTTTCTGTAAAATCAAACTGTGGCCCATTTTTAATGTGGACAGCATGCCACGGCAGCCTGATCTACATAAATATTTTACCTCGTATGATTTGGTTTCCAAGGACTTGCATGCACGCACAAGCAAAACAAGCCGGGCCGCGAGGCAGCAGTCCCGCTGTTTTTAAGAGAATGAAACTTTCTATTTCATGAAAAATTTGTAGGTTTGAGCCTGAGAAAAGACCCTGGGTTGTCTCTTTGGAGTGTGTGTTTGATTTGAAGAAAGGGGAGATGGAGAGGTTGCAACGAGCCAAATGAAACAAGAGCGCAGCTGCAGAGAGAAAAAAGGTTACGACTGTTAGACGGTCAAATTCCCTTATCTTTCTCCGCTGATGTAAGTTAGTGAAAAATGACTGCGAGAGAATGGTTGCTATTTTCCTCAATGTTTCAGCAAAATCAAAAAAATGTAGTCTGCGCTTTCTTATTCTTTTTTTTTTTCAGGTTCTGTGCAAGTTCAGACTTTGGATTTATTAGAAGCTGGCTTCAGACTGTGAGGGTTCTGGCTTTAACACCTGCAGAAGCGGGGTCATGTAAGTGATCGTGTTGAAGAGGATTCCTTTCAGCTTTCCTTTTTAGGTAAAAGAAAGTTTTGAAACTCTGCCTTCTGGAACAAGAGCTCCTGTGCTCACAGAAAAGAAATAAGAATGAAACAGTTTGGTTCAAAGAAGAACCATTCAGGCTTTTTCGGTGCCGTTTTTTTTGGAAAGATAGAGTCCAACACTGACACTCGGATGAAAGTTAGCGTGGGTTGAGAGTTGGCAGAGATTTTACTCCTCACAAAAATGGTTATGAACAAGTATATAAAGGAGGAAGTGTCTCTTTAAACAAATAATATTAATAATATGTATTTTTCTATAAAGTATATGGATAGATAGATATTTATTTATATTGGCAGTTACATATTGTGTATATACATAAGTATGTATGTGTCTGAGTGCAAAGGTGCGAAATATATTTCTACAGATGTTTATGTAGCATATGTCGTATATGATGTCTGTATTGATACTTCTGTTAGAAACAGATGTGTATAGATAGATAAAGAAATATGTATATATGTTTATATATCTATTATAGGTTTTGTTGTTTATATGTTGATATAAAGATATGTGTAAATGTGTAGATTATATATATATATATGTATAGTAATAAGGGGTAGGAATTCAAAAAGTATTTACTACTTCTCCCTACTCCTTTTCAAACATGTGTAATTACTCAATTTCTTTTTTGAAAAACAGTTATCACGGTAGCTGGGCAGGTAGGAAGCGCAAGTATGCATGTAGCGCGCAATACTAACAACAGCAACACCTCACCTCATTAACAGGGAAAAACACGTTTTTTTCTGCCATTCCCATAAAAAGGATCAAATCGATGATAAATAGTTCATTTATATGATAAATTGATCGATGTACTCTCTAAAAATGCCCATTCTTAGAACCCAGCCAACAGTAGCAATGACATTTGTTGATGGATACCACCCCTGATCAATCGAACTAGCACATCATTAAGTTTCTCTGCATCATTGTGAACCATTGTTTCCTACAAAATGAGACTGGTTCTCCTCTCTTCCTTTGTACCCCTTTGTACAGATTACCTCTCTTTGCACGTTAAACTGGTACATTAGTTGCATTAGTTTACAGTGAAGTCATCTTTCCCTGTTTTCATCTCCCACTTTTGTCTCTTTGTCCCTCTTGTTTAAGTTTACATCTTCCTTTGTTTCAGTTCCTGCTTATTTGATCGCTCCGTTCGTATTGTCTCGGTCTGCGCCTGTGTCTGATTAGTCTCAGCTGATTATCCCCAGTGTATATACTCTCCAGTTTACGTCTTCTACCAAGAGTTGCCAGCTTTTCCTGCTCCAAATTATGGACAAAATATTTAGTTTGGATCTCGGTGCTGCAGTAGTAATGCTGTATAAATGTAGTGTGTATGTATTTGATGAGTAGTTTTACTGAAACTGTATTATTATGCAGGTTCATATTAAGAAACCTCTCTTTTTCCCAGAAGACGACCCCAAAACTGACAAAATATACCCAAAGACCTGAGCTGGGAATAATTTTAGATATTTTTATTACAGAGAGAGATTGAAACCAAGACTGAAGTATCATTTTGTGTTTTGAGGATGAAATTATTACAGCGGAAATATGTTATTCCACTTTTGCTTGGGACCCCTGCAGCCCCCTTTTATTGACTCCTGATTCCACTCCTGAAATCGCTAAAAATGAATCTGAAAAATAACGACAAGATTAATCACGAGTCGAATCCTTGAGATTTAAGAGGACTTCAAATGCAAAAGCAAAAAGCATGACTCACCAGTTCACTATTTCCTGCTGCCCTCAACATTTTTAAGTGGTCTTGTGTTCTTTTGCATTCAAGGCTGGAGTTATAACATGACAAGTTGGTGAATTATTAAGACTCCTCGATGATTGTGCAGAAAGGTTTCACTGAGTTTCTCCTGAACCGCTCAACCGCTATTTTCATTGTTTCCCATCGTTACCTTTCCTTGAAACACCAACCAATCAAAGTTAGCTCTGCAAGGTTTCACCCTTTCGAATCATTCGTTGGGGGCTGTGTTTGTGAGAGCTTTTACTTCTACCCTTGTGTCTACCTTGAAGCTCTATCTGCAATTTTGCATGTTTACATGACCTTGTCTGTGCCGTTTCTCTTTTGGATATCCATTTCACAGTGAGATTCTCATTCACAGTGAGCCTTGTTTTGATGTTTCTTTGCCTGCAACAAATTGCTCTTGTTTGCATCTGGGTCCCCTCTCTCTTTGTGCAAACCCTGATGTGGCACAGCAGGCTGCAGAGAGCTTCAGAACAGTGAAGCTGCAGCTTGTAAAATCAAAGCGTTAAAGCTCAAAGTAATTTAATGATAGTGTAGAGCTAAAGGGAACTAATGCCAGCGCTGAGAAGCCAGATAACTTCATCGTTTTCAGGGTTTTCGTTACTATATAGGTGCTACACTCCTTATCCTGGTAGATCACCATGGTAACACCTTACCTCCTCTTTGTTTCCCCTGTGTTATTGCTGATCTGAAATAGACTCTATATCAATAAACCTAACATTTACTGCATAATATTAATAACCTAAAATCAGGCAGCCTTGCCGGTTTCAATGCTTTCATTTGAATTTTTCACGGTCGATATCTCTCTGTTTGAAAACCCTGAGGTCTGCAGTGTAGATAATGTCACACACCAACAGAGTACAGCTGAACAACAAATTAATCAAAGGGGATCAACAGGAGTTATTGTCAGATTTATGGTGTAATGATGGAATATTGATATGAAAAGCCTTCATTCTGGCATTCGCTCAATCTCCCTTTTTTTCTGTTAGTTCCACACTTTAAATATGCAGCTGTGTTTATTCTACTCTTGTACTAAATGCTGCGCTGCTCCAGTTGTACTCGAAAGTCAGAATTTCTGAGCTCCGAGTCGGAAGTTCATCTGGAACGCGCCCCTGAAGTGGGAGCTCTCGTAATGTTTTATTTATTAGCACTTTGTAGCACTTTATAACTGGTACAGCTAACAACCACTAACAACAACTGACAATGGTGAACGTCAGCTGACAATTGTAAACAACAGCTAACCACGGCTGACTGTAGGCGTCCATCTTGGTTTTCCGACTTGTTAACTGGAACGCAGCATAATATCATCGTTTGCTGCAAGGCTGGACATTCAGTGTGTGAATTAAAGATAATTTTGAGTTAATTGGTTTTGAATTACAAGAGTGCACGGCGGCTGATCACTCCTGACAAGTTGGATGAATTTCTTACACGTTAGAAAAACAGAAATAGAATATCATAGAGCTGACTTTATCCTGTCTTTTTCTTTGCAAACACCTGAGAGCACCATGGCAACACACTCGGAACTACGGCAACAAATACCAGCAACTACTTTGCATCCAAGAAAAGTATGCTGTTATCAGTGTTGGGGTAGTTACTAGTTAGTTCTGTAAGTTGCAATGAAATGACTTAAATAGTTACTGCATTTGAAAAGTAACTTCACTACTTATTACTTTCCCGTTTCCTAATTTACATTGTAGACGTACATGGACAAACATCATGGCTCCATTTCTCCATCTCTCTTTCGTATCAGCAGCTACGTCACTCAAATCGATCTCTGCATATGACTTTCAAAGGCTACATGATCGGTCGATGCATCTTCGCAGGCAAATTTTTGTTTACATTCTACGGGGAGGTTGCGCGATAGAAAAGACTGTCAGAGCGTACAGAGACAAGCTGGACAATGGTCGTACGAACCATTTCAACAGATTAGAACTTTGTACAGAGGGAAACAAAGCGGATATGACGCAGAAAGTAAAGTAATAAAGTTACTGATTTTTTTATGTAGTCCATTACTTTACTTTATTACCTGTCTGTCTTAATATCTATGAGCAGATTGGGCGGTGGTCCCTCTGTCCGGTTAAACACCCCCAAAAGTGACATTTAGTGAAAACGCTCCTGCTCCCCCTTTTCTATGTGAGCGTGTAAAAAGCAGAGGAATTTAGGAACCTAGGAAGACAGACTCTCAATATTGCAAAGACTCACATCTGGTGACCTTATCAGATGAAAGACGCTCTTATAGTGTTGAAATTTAAGCATTCGTTGGCCTCAAGAGAAGCGGTGACCTTACCCAGTATTTCAGCGATGGGTCTTTTTGTTAAGTCTTTTGCCATTTTGTGGTCTTGCCTCGGTCTGATACGGTGATGTTAGCAGCGGGAGTCCTTTTGAAAAACCTGTCTGTATTCTTTGAAGCTGAGAGGCCACTACAGCGAGCGGCTCTCCTCAGATTGAACTGGGCGATGGTTGAAGGTCACCGCTACAGGGAGGAAATGTATAAAAACATGCACTCGCTCTATGTGTGTGTGTGTGTGGGTGTGTGTGTGGGTGTGTGTGAGTGAATTAGAGTGTGTGAATTGTCGGTCATGCCTAAAGTAGCAGATGGGCATTCGGTATGAGTGATGGCCTTGTGAAACATGAAGGTGTTGTGTCAATAAACGATGTTCCACCCCATCCATCAACCGCCACTGACAACAACATGTGCACATTTTTATCTATTACACACACAAGCCTCTACACACACATGCATTGAACTTACAGTACCTTTACAGTGCGTCCACGTGGACACACACACACACACACAGCCCTCTGCACGCTCTGCTTCATAACGTCGCCGCCGCTGCTGCTTCGATACTGTCATGTGGGAAAGTCCAGCGCAGAGAAATAAATCTTGTCCAACAGAGCATACAGTTATTGAGTTTTCCACGTGTTGCCGCTTCCTGGACTTTCAGCGGTGAGAGACCGCTGTACCTTAACCTCAGCGTGTCTCATGTGGGTATTAACTCGGTGAAAAGAAGTGTGTGGGTTTTCCCCAGATTCGACTTTTTCCTCTTGTTTCGAAACTAAAATGAAAGCACTGCAATTCTCGGCTGTATATTACCGCCCAAAGTCATTATGTGGGAGGCTTAATTACTGTAAACTCGTACACTTTGAACAAAAAAGGCCGTCTGTCTTTTGAGTCTGACATCCGGGGTTAGTTTGACTAAATATTTTCAGCCTTTGATGGACTTTCTCAGCGATGCAGGATAAGTCTGAGAGCTGTCATTTAGACTGGAGTAATTATCAAAATAAATGAATTTTCTGTTTGTTTTTTTCTTTCACAGGCTGTGCTTCATCACTTTGAATATATTTAAAACACACTCATTTACAAGAATAAAGTTTGATTATAAAAAAGATTTAAATCCAAACATTTCAGAATAAAATATTTAAGTGAATTCATTGGTAATACAAAAATATGTTTGAAAATTTACTTAAATAAACTAGATTACTTCAAGATTAGACATGTAATATTACAAGACTGATAGCATACTAGTAGTCAATGGTAATTTTTTATTTTATTTTGAAGGGGAAATGCTTTTACTTAAATCAGGGCTCCTACACAGTTGTGATACACAGTTGTCCAAACCCTACTTTTTAGAATTATTTTTGGCTAAACTACTTTTCTGTTTTAGAAAAAATATTTTAAAATTGTGGTAATAGTCTGGAAACATACATATTTTTCCATACAATTTTTCTATTAAGACCTGAAAATTGATCAAATGTATTTCCATACTTGTGTAGGAACCCTGTTAAATGCAGAAAATGGAGAATCCTGCAGGTTTTTCCCCTTTTTTTGGCTCTAATGTGCAAAATGATGAAGTATTTTGTTGTCTGTGCAAACTTAACAACCTGATATTCTTTTCAAATTAATTAGAAGCCTGACTGCCGACTCAAATTACAACCTTACTTTCTTATAAGTTTTTAAACTTTTTCAAAAATGTCCAACTTTACACTCTTAAGATATTACCAAAAAGGAAAATGACGAAGAAAGATGAAGAAGTCTTACTCTTATTTTGGTACTGTCCAGTTGTGGCTCTTTTTGGTGTAAATTGGCAGTATGGCTGTTTGAACAAGAACTTGATTTATCACTATCACCTATCAGTATAATCTGGGGTTTTCAAGAAGATGAAAAAATGATGTTAAATACCATTGTGCTTCTTGGGAATTTTTTCATTTTCATAAATCAAAAGGATATTGAATTTGAATCGTTCACTATATTCCTAAAACATCATTACTTATTGACTAAAATTATGACGAAAAGCAAATAAAAAGCAAGACCTAGATGGTTGGTAAAAATATCAATAGCACAAGTTTGGGATGAAGAGTTAATTATTTTTTTTTTTTCATGTATTATTTTTCTTTGCCTGTTTCTGAATTGATGTATATCTTTGAATATGAAAGTTGTTCTATGTATCTAGGATATGTATGCTGTTTTTTTCATTTAGTTTGTGTTTTTTATGTATTTGTCCTTGTTTGAAAAAACTTTACTCTCTTAATACTGTTAATTCTTGCAAATGTACTCAATTTTTTCTTATTTTTTAGTTCTATTCTTGTATTATTGAAACTTTGTTCATAATAAAACATAACATTATAACTTTCTCATTTCACTGTCCACCATTTCTCCCTCCCCTCGTAACCTATAATGGTGTGTTCATAGTGAAATATAAACTCAGTCTTACTTGCTCACAAATCTGACCACAACAGTAATCAACCACTTTAGCTTAACATGCAAACTTTTCATCTACGGCCAACTTTCTTAAAGCTCTGCCATGTAAACGTATGTCTGACGGAGAATCAACACCAAACATCACATCTGCAGGAAGCAGAAGTTATGAGTCATACCTCACCCTGGCTTGACCCCCACCAGCGGTGAGCTGCGTGTCGCTCTGTTGCTTTCAATTCCTCAAACCCGTAGAGAGAGAGAGTGACCGCTGTCTAAGCAGTACCTGTATCTGTAGAGAGTTTAAACATGCACTCAAATCCCGCTGTTCAGAGAAACAGGCTTTATTGAATTTGATAGAGTTGTCTCGCTCATTAGTCTTATTCCAGGGTCTGTCTAAATGGCAGACATGGAAAAGAGTCAATTACCACCGCTGATCTTATTTCTAACTCTCACGACGTGATCCGCATCAGATGAAAACAATTATGAATATGCAGACATCTCTCTGACAACAGAGGTATGAAAATAGAAAGTTAAGCTGTAGAGAAGTCTAATAGATGTGTTCAGATTTATTCACGAGAACAGACTTTATAATTCACACCTCAAAGAGGATATAATTGCACTTATTGAAAATATTGAACTTTTACTTTTCCGTTGGCTTCTTCTTGATTCTGAGCGGCGCAGACTTTTTGAAGCAGACTCCGGAGCCCGGCAGCTTTATTTTTCTAATCATAATGACTTCTGTGCTCATTCTTGGGATGATTTATTAACTGTAATAGCTGGGAAGTCATTGGCAGTTAAAGAAAACAGAAAACTCAATATCCTCGGAGGTCATTTCTATCTCTCCACTGTCTGTCTCCGCAGATTAAATCATTCTCCACATTAGACAATGCCTGACTGTTTGCTGTTTCTCTCTGTTTTTCAGACCAAAATACACCCACCGCCCCTGTGACATTATTACTCTATCTATGGAAGTCTTCCTCCAAATGTCAGACTAATCCCCCCGAGGAATGTCATACAACCTCTGGCCGAATATTAGATGGGTAAGGGAGCACTGGTCCGGTTATACAGGCTATCCTTAGACTGTTAATAAAGACCAGACAATGCTGTGGGCTGCCGGATTCAAATAGACTGTTTTCAGCACGCTGCCAGAGTAGATTACTGTGAAAGAATAGTTGGACAAAGCACGGGAGCTCAGGCATCAGGAACAACTTCCATTAGTGTTTTCATGAGAAAAGCTGCGAAACAATTTCGGTATTGAGTGTGTTTGTCGAGGTTTCATCGCTTTCAGCATTTTTTTATTTTTTTGTATCCCTGGATATTCTCGTCTGTTTTGTAACATCTCACAGGTCACACAGACACACACAGAAACACACACACCGCTGACATGTTCAGACAGAGCATTCATGCAAAAACATGTCCTAACAGAATTATATCTAAGTGCATCATGCATTTTACATTTACCCTCTGATGAGTCGGCACGTCTCCTCTTTTTACATGTGGATGTTTCACTGTGAGTGATTCACATACTCTCTCAAAGATCGAGCTGAAGTCATACACTCTTGTGAGTTTGCACAGTTAGTTTTCAAATAATAATAAGAATAAGAATCTAAGTACTGACAGATGCATGTCCACCTCCGCTACAGTAGGCGGCAAATCCTATTTCAGGTCTCCTGGTTGACGTGTTGGTTATCAGGCTAATAGGATGTGACTTTTAAAGCTCTGTGCCATTTGTTATGAAAGTTGATTTTCTTCCTAGTATTGTTTTAATGCTGTTCAATAACGAACTCAGAGCATGTGCAGAACGCTCGACAGTCTATAACCGCAATATCCAGGTACTTTAGCATTTCTTTATCATTTCCTTAAAGTAATAATTATCATATTAATCATTTTGCACTGCAGATGCGGTAGTTCTTCTGCCTTAGTTTCTCAGTCTGATTGCATTTCCATGTAGTAATGATCATAAATGTTCTTACTTCAGCTGTGTCCCCTCCGCTGCAATCGATGGACTCGCACTGTGGTCTCCGTACAAACAAGCGGCTCCTGGAAGAGAGAAGGTGAGTTGCGTTTAGTCTCTTTGCTAAAGAAATCAGGAAAAGTTAAAAAGATGTTTGATGGCTGGGACCCTATATGTACTGTCGATGAAGTTAGGTGCTGTTCTGAGCATTATTTGTGGCTATAGAGTGGCTATTTGGTTGAGCGCGTGGCTCTCTGTATTGCTATCGTGTGGTTGTTACTAAAGTTGGTATAACTAGAGAAGCAAGTGGTTGGCAAGATTCATCTCTCGATGGCGTGTCTAACTTGATGTTCTGGTGTTTTTTGTCCTAACTTCATTTCATCCCTATAACACTCTTAGGGCCTTTGTCCACTAACAACATTTTTAGGGCCTTTTGTCATCAGCTCCACGTTATCGGCTCTCGAGTCTTTCACATCAGCTGTATGGTTAAACTTTCAATCCAAAATTAATTTAGGGTCAAACACATCTTAACGAGTTAGACACCCCTCCAGGAGATGAATGTTGCCGACCGCTTGCTTCTCTGGTTAAACCAATTTTACTAATGACCACACGATAGAAATACACGGCGGTCTGAGGAGCCATAAACAAACCTCAACCAAAACACCACTCTATAGCTACAAATAATGCTCAGAACAGCACCTAACTTCATCAACAGGACATATAGGGTCCCAGCCATAGTACTAGCCACCAAACATCTCAGACGTAAACCGCTGTGTATTGCTATCGTGCGGTCGTTACTAAAGTAACATTCATCTCTGGAGGGGGTGTCTAACTCGTTAAGATGTGTTTGACCCTAAATTAATTTTACGCCAGAATATCCCTTTAAAACTTGATATTTTGAGTTTTATACAGCCGGGAACAAAGCAGCTGTGGGAACCCTTTTGGTTAAAAAATATTTCTCAAACAGGAAAAATAGGAGTCGGTCAATGTTCGGGCATAATCGTTACCATGGCAACCACATTTCCATAGCACAAGTGTCACTGTCAACAGCATTAGCATATATATTATATCCATGGATATATAAAGGTAGAACTCTAAGTTAGGAGGTGGAGGAGTTTTACATTATTATGGTGATATTCTTGTCAGGTTTGGCTCCACAGCAAACATCCACAGAGAAAATTTCCACACTCTACTGACGACACACCTTTGTTTAATTTCTCTCTCTAAACTTTTGAGTCTTTGTCATCCATCAGGTCAGAATCCCGGTCAGGGCTGTGAGTTATCTCTAAAAGGTCAGAGGTCAGAGATGTTTCTATCATCAGCAAAGGGCAATTTGTTGCCCAGCCGGCAGTCACAAAAAAGGAGAGCGAGCACAAATACAAAACAGATACAATCATCACGAGGCGATTTTAAAAGGCCAAAAGCAGCGAGCAAAAAATGAGCTTTGACATCTTTTCTTTTCCTGCATCTTGCCAGCCAGGATGTCTCAACCTTCCTCAAGGACCTAGCTTTATACAAGATAAGAAAAGCCAGTCAAGGATTCGCCCTGAAATGCTGCAGATCTCGAAAATACCCCACAGTCTGCAGTCTGAGTTTTAAAGGGCAAGTGGCCCGTTCAAAGAATATAAAGGCAAAGTCAATAAGATGGGAACAAAATACTTTGAGAGAAGTCGAACCAATGCAAACACACCGCATCCAGAGACTCTCTCGCCTGCTTTGGTTCTGGTGCTCACTCATAAGCGACTCCCTGCCTGGATTCACAGCTGGGTTTGTCGATTCTTGGGTCTGAAAACCTCTTCGTAGGAACCGTCCAAAGCTCCTGTGCTGTGAGTGTAAACACCAACACTCCCCTGGCGCTCTAAGCTCCTGTTTTTGTGGCCCAATTTCTCATTTTTAATTAACTGCGGGATTTTTGACCATATGAAGGTAAGCTTACATTATGCATTCTGCCTATGCATATAAAGCTGCACACACACTTTTGTTTTACCAGCGTTTGTGCCGATGCAGTTTAGAGGACTGTTTTGTTGCAGCTGTCGAAGCGGGAGCCGCTCAGCGCCAGATAAGTTAATAAAACCGGGCTCCAAAGGCCTCGCTCCTCTCCTCATTTTTAGTTTTAAAAGCTCCCGTTTGTGACTTTGTTGTTCAGAAGTGCGTTTACACCTCACTGGGCTGCCCCACTGTTGCCATTTTCACAAATATGTGACATGCAGAGGCAGAGCGAGCAGACAGATGGACACCCAGGCTGTTAGAACGCCCCCCATCATTAAATCCTCCTCATGCAGTTGACCCTGTGTGGCCGAGAGGACTCTATTCTGGCACTGGCAGTTTATGCAGCAGGACTGAGCTGCCATTCATCACTCATGGCAGGTTAAACAGTGTGCACAATCTGTTTATATCCATAATTATAAGGCATCAACCTGCCCGTGGTCTGCGAGGGTTCAAGAACATCTGCTTGGAGCGCTCCAGCAGGAGGAAGGCTGGAGCTTGAGAGGTCTCTGGGTTATATATCAGGTGGGTATAAATCTGCACTGATGGGTATATTAGGTGTGTTTGTGTGTGAGTGGTCGGAGTTTCTGAGAGGCAGAGTACATATCTCTGACTCAGAACGGCGTCTACTCCAGGCGTAATGTTTCTTCTTGAGGGTCAGCAACAAATTGAGTCGTCTATTTGACTTTTACATGACCGCAAGATCGTACCGCGGTCTGTTCCACCTCCAAGTCTTTTTATACTTCTTAGTGTTTCTTCTTCCAGGGCAGAGAGGAAATCCAAACGGCTGCTAACTGAAGCTTCCAACTCTGTCAGCTGGTTTTTAGGAGCCTCCACCTTCAGATTGATGTCTTTTACTGCCCTTGAGTCGATTATGTAATATTACTCAGCCAAAAAAAGAAAAGGTTTGAACTGAAGAAATACAAAAATTCAAGGATTTCATTTACTCTGACCTACTAAGACACAATTAAAGGGATATTCCGACGTAAAATTAAGTTATGGTCAAACACATCGTAACACCAAGTTAGATACCCTCTTGAGAGATGAATTTTGCCAACTGCAATGATCATAAATGTTCTTCCTTGAGCTGCGTCACCCCCGCTGCTGTTGGTGTTGGCGGCTGCTGGAAGAGAGTAGGTGAGTTGTGTTTGGTCTCTTTGCTAGAGAAATTAGGCAAAGTTTAAAAGATGTTTGGTGGCTAATGCTGTGGCTAGGACTCTATATGTACTGTTGATGAAGTTAGGTGCTGTTCTGAGTATTAATTGTGGCTATAGAGTGGCGTTTTGGTTGAGGTTTGAGTGTGGAGTGGGAGACCTCTGTGTATTGCTATCATGCGGTCGTTACTAAAGTTGGTATAACCAGAGAAGCAAACCGTCATCAACATTCATCTCTCGAGGGGGTGTCTAACCCGGTGTCACAGTGTGTATGACCCTAGCTTAATTTTACACCAGAATATCCCTTTAACTGTTTTTCTTGTCTGGGGCTGAAATCAGCTGTTTGGGTCAGATTGAGCGTTGACACTCATTTTTGTTTTTTGGATTTTTTCAGAAGTTGAAGTGATTGATTCACGGTGACAGGACTGGATTTCATCCTACTTTCTACCTATTGGCCAGCTCTCTAGAAGCCTCTGCCACTGTTGCTATAAGGGCCACTACAGCTGCTACAACTTTTGAACCGTCCTCCATCTCCTCGCCTAGGACATAGGACAGCGTCTTAAAGGGACATGAGATCATAGCCTACCTACACACATCCAAAACAAACTTTAAATTATTTATTTATTTTTGACACCAAATATACCGATATGGGCAAAATGACATTGCTTATTGTTGTAAATGTCTGTATCAGTAAATTTTCAGTTTATCGCCCAGCCCTACTTGTTAAGCGCATAGGTTTTGGACACCACCTCATCAAGTTGAGCCGATTCACTATGGGTATCTTATTGGCATTATTCATATTAAATTTCGCAGTCTGTTTTAAAGTCTCCCTGAGTTTCCCGTCCACTCTAACTCAAGTGACATACTTGAGGCTGTGTGAAAGATTTCACACACCTTCCTCCGGGGACCCACACGACTTAATAAAACAGCTTTTTGTTTCTCCAAAGCACCAGAATGGCAGTTTAATTCGTATCAATTTGAGGACCATTTGCTAATTGGCAGCAGGAGCATCAGCTCTGGCTCCTGTTTCTGGACTTCCTCTGCAGAACAAAAAAACAGTTTATTCAGGTTGTGCTTAGAGCCCTTCTTTACTCAGCTAGTTTGACGAATGCAAACAAGACGGATGAGAATGGCGGTTTCAATATTAACGCCCCTGTAGATAATTGATGCCAGAATAGGCTAATGCTTGCATTTTAAAGTAACTTTCCAGAGTTTCCAAAGTTCAAACTATTGCACAGTGTTTTGGTTTGTGACTCATTTGTAAACTAATGGGTTTATTAGCAGACGGGCAAATGGAAATAACGCAAAGAGAAAGAGTACACAAAGAAAACAGACCCATAATGCACAACCATTACACTGGTGAGTACATATGCATAATGGAGGTAGAGCGGAGTGAGAGAGATGCCGCCTAATAGCATAATGATATTAATGAGGGACCATTCATCATGCAGACTCATCACTTAACTTGATGAATACCAGCAATTTAAAGTAGAGACTCAAGTGGAACATGCCTCTCGCTGCTCAGCTAGCTAACCTTTCAGACTATTATTCCGCTCGTCTCCGTAGACTTAAAGCTGAATGAGCTGAAGGGAAAACTGCTGAATATTTACTCAAATGTATAAGTGATAAAATAAAGACTAGTGAAGCATGATACGGGTTAAAAAATAATTAATCAAAGTCGTTTCAAAGGCTGGGATAAATCCAATTACACATGCGGAATCGAACCCTAAACCGCCAAAATAGAACCAGAACCCCCCCCTCCCTCTCTCTTTTTCTGAAAACACATTTTAATTACACATAGTTAATTAATGACTCCCATCCGTGAAACTTTCAGCGTGATTGCAAAACGCTGATACGTTCATTACCGCGGAGGAATGGTAAATAGACACATAAAGTTTGAAAGTGATAGAGATCAAGCAGGAGAGGCCTTTGCTAATTAAAGGGATCTAACATTAGCTGATTAGGGGGAAAGCTGAAACCTTATCTGGGAACTTCTGCAGTAGTAAAAAAGAGAAAACATGGCCAAATGAGATTTAAAAGAAAAACAAGTGCTGTGTTTGCCCCTTGTTGCAATCAAGGCAGTTGTGCATGAATAATTCATCCATAAAGAAGTGTTTTTGTGGCTAGTTGTTAGATTTAAGGCGTAAAACTGTTGGGTTTTTGTCCTTTTTTCTCCTTTGCCTTAGTTAAAGAAGATCGCGGGCAGCTGCAGATTCTTTCTGTTTACATTAGCTGGATTTATGTCGCCTTTAAATCTTTAAAGAAAGTTTATTTTGAAGGGGTTAGTCATCTCAGCCCCTCTGTAGAGGAACTGAGCTTGGATGGCCAGATCGGCGAGATAGACGTATTCTGCATTATGCATCCTCTTCCATCAGTTATATGTTTCCTTTTGAGAGGTTACTCTTCAAAAGTAGGGATGGAAATTGATATGATTTTATCGATATCGATGCCATTATCGATTCTGCTTATTGATTCAATTCTTTAACAATTAAAGTAGACTACAGGTTTTCACCGGTTAACTCAAAATTTTATTGAGCCTCTGATAACAGAAACAGATGTATGCCACCTTCAGTGAGAGTCTAAAATAATCGAACAAATATGCTGTTTGTACTGCATTTCTGGCATCCTGTTAACACAGGACATACGTTAGGGTGACCATATTCTGAATCCCCAAAAAGAGGACACTACTACGCGGGGCGGACTTGTGTGTGCACTTTTGAGTTTCTTTTTTTTTTTTTTTTGGTGGGGTCGAGTGTTTTTATGCACTTCTAACTCAGTTAAAGGCATTTTCTGAATTCCCAAAGACAGCGCATGCGTGCGTCGCGTCAGTGGCTTTGCTTAGAAGTGAGTGGAGGGGCGGAGCTGCAGAGAGGACTGATGCTCTGCACTGTTTTATAATGAATGAAAACACGTTCCGGACATTTGAAGGATTTTATTAACTCTATGTGTGCATTTTTGGGACACATAAAAACAGAATGAAAGTTTCCTGCTACACTTGACATGTTGTCATGATCCAATACTCATGTTTTTTATTTCAATATGAGATCACATTTCTTCCACTTTAAGCAGCTCATGAGCGGATGGGATGCATTCTATTGCACAACACCAGAGAAGAGCATCGAATACATGTGACTCCTTATATTTGACACCGTGCCCCATTGACAAATGTTGAAGCATGTTGCAGATGTTCCCACCTTTGCAGGTTATCACTGCTCGACAAATGTTGCACTGTTGTCATCTTTCTTAGTAAGGTTAAGCCACGCTTTCGCTCGTTTCTGCCTACTTTTAGTACCGTCCACCATGTTTTTTCCTCCGTCTCTGTTCCCGTTCATGTAGACTGGCACTTGTTTGGACTGGACCGTTTTTCAAGGCACCCGGAAGAAAGGAATCGTTAAGATGAAATGTAAATGATGTCGATGGATTGAACCATTTGGAACCGGTTCTCGACAAGAACCGGTTCTCAATTCCCATCCCTATTCATAATGGGTTATAAACAGTGTCGGAAAATGCATTTTTCTTAAAGATACCACTCAGGTGTTGTTTTGCAGAAGCTGTATTAATGTTGACCTGACACTGAAGGCTTTTATTTCCTCCTGAAAACTTAATATATCAAAAGTACAAAACTATTCTGTGTAATTCTTCTTTCCAGGCACACATTTGCATCCCTAAACTAATCAGCTCTTTCGTTTTTTCCTTCTTTTCATCACACATGCCTGGAGATAATTGCCATTTATTAAATCAGGCCTGTTAAGGAAAAAAGGAAATTGTAGCAGCTCTAATTTACTCAGAAATTAGAGCGTTTTTAGACGTGTAATTTTCCATTAATCCAATAACCTTCCTCTGCTATACATACAGGCATGTCTCAGTTGATGCAAGAAGCTGGAGTGAAACACTTTTTTTCTTTTTTCTCCTCCTCTGGCAGACAAAAATCCATCAAATCATCCGAGTGTGGGAAAATAAAAGTCAGGTGAAAAACTGCTCCCATCTCAAAAGACAATATTTCAGCGTAAGACCAATAATAACAGCATGTGGGAAGAATGCGCTTAAATCACTCAAGCTCTGGGGACACACACATCCGAACACAAGAGTGCAACCAGACAAGTGTTTTCTTTTGTGTGCAACCGGCGAGACATTGTTTTGTTCCCCAGCTCCTCTCTGCTGCTTTCATTTTCGTCCGACAGCACTTACTCAAACTAAAAATGTCACAATCAAAAGTTCCTGATGTTTAGATTGTACACCGAGGGGGCACCGACAGATACGCGGGCCCTGTGTGGCTCCGGCGAGATGCACTTTCACATGTCCTCTCCCTGTCAGTCTTGACTCCCCTCATCACTCTGCTCCTCAGCTCGCCATCTGGTTTCCCTACCTCCGTCTCTCAATTCCTTCCTCTTCGCACACAGATCATCCTTTATTCCAACACACCGAGTGATTCTTGCACTAGCAGTGGGCGTGCGATCAGACCCATTAGTTCAATATCCGTGTGTTGAGTGGGGACGATGAGAAATGGATTGGCGGCGATGCGGGTTGCGTGTACCGCTGTGAGGTATGCGTGTGCGTGGGTGGTTAGCGATGAATGTGATGAGTGTGTGGCTTAATGGATGGCTGTGAAGTGTGTGTGGTAGAGAGGACAGAAAGTAAGAAAGAAGGAGATAGCCAATATGCTAATCTGAGCCTCGTATGAAGTAACAGACACGTATTAAGTGTGAAGGACACATGCGTGGATGTGTGTGGGAGATAAAGAGGTAGTTTTAGTGGAGTTTCACCAAACTTTTCTGAAGCCTCTTAATATTTAATTTTATCATCTTTTAAAAGAACTTTTTTTTAGGGCAAACAGGCGAGCTGTATCAGGATGGATTTTCAGCCGTACTTCACAGTCAGAGGCTGAAAAACAAGCGTTTGAAGGCGGGCATGGCTGTGCCCATGATGGTCATTAGAATTTGAAAGAGACGGAGAGGGGGGTTTTCCAGTAAACCAAAACCGCAAGTTCGCCATTTACAAGACTGGAAACATAATCCTGCTTCCAGTTGATTACGAAATGATTGCCCTCGAGGTTAGCTTACATAAATCAGAAGCTGTAACACACAGCACACCGTGCTTTGATATTTTAAAAAGTTTGTATAAAGGGGTTTTTGTTGGTTGTGAAACAGGCTGGGGTATTATTTATGAAACCTCCAAAATATCCAAAAAACAGACAAAATGATGCATCAGAATTAAAGGGCCAATCCCAGTTGGACCCCTTAGCCCTTGCTTTTTTCGCATTTACGTCAAACGAAGGGGTGTCTCAACAGACGGGTTTCTGTGCAACGTCATCGCAGATATGCGCGCGCAGCCTCGGGGCAGAGAGTGAGACGTTTCTTATTTGTTTACTAGCGGAGTCAACGGAGAAAGAAAATCACAAGGAGCTGTTGTGCTGTAAACTGCACGAATCAGCAAAACAATCGGCAAACATTACGACCCTGCTCCTGATATTAGCAACATCTAAAACAACATCACAACCTGGTAAATTGAGTGTCTGTACCTATTGCAATCTTCCACGTCATCCAACCAACTTCCAGCCAATCCTACAGCGTGACATCATCAACAGGCGCCAGGCAGCTTATGCTGTGTTCGAGTTACCTCGGAAGTCAGAAATCCAAGCTCAAAATATCGTCACACCAGTCATAAAGTCATAAAAAAGCAAAACCAAAGGCGGAAAGAAGATGGCTACATCTACGAAAGTTATTTAAGCACTTGCCTTGTCTGAATATAAACAAGCGCTGAAATAACTTTCGTAGATGTAGCCATCTTCTTTCCGCCTCCGATTTTGCTTTTTCACGACTTGGTGACTGAAACGCTGGGAACTCGGGTGTGACGTCATTTTCAGCTCGGACTTCTGACTTCCGAGGTAGTCAGAAGAAGACAGTCAGAGTCCATGATGTTAAGTTTTTATGCAGCTGTGTAGCTTTTGAGTTGAGTTTTTAAAGTTACCTGGTTTCTCATTGGTTGAAAAGTATTGCACCAAAAAGATGGAGAGTCTGCTCAAAGAAACCGACTCTCCCCAAGGACTTTCAGCTTAATAGTATACTCTACATTACTCTACATTAGCACTGATATCTGAGGCACCAGGACTAGCGAGTCTAATGAAAATCCCCCGATCCTTCAGAGCACTAAGAATGATGGATTCGAACATTCAAGACAAAACAGCAGTTTCTCCGGAGTGAATAAAGTATCCGTGAGCAGCAGTTGGTACCCTGACTAAACAAACAAAGAGGAAAACAAGTACCTCCAGGAATTGTATCAACATTAACATCAGAAAAATACAGCCGACGCTCCATTTTTCATCAGTAAGGAGGTAAGTGTGCTTAAAAGAAAAGCTGCCTTCAGAGAAAAAGAAACCAGATCTCAGCATTTTCTTCAGAGGAGCAGCATTAAAGGATGAGATCGGGCTGAGGAGGCTTTTACATACATCAGCATCAATCACACATTGTTATTTCCAACAATTCGAGCAGCCCGTCTCGTTAGAAATTCAGCAGCTGATACCTGAACGCTCCTCACATTAACAATAATAATTTCTACAAAAGAGACTGGGTGTGCAATTATCAGAGTGAACAAGCAGAAAACAACTCATTAGGCGTACTTTTACGAGTGTAATCACAGTGTATGTGGAGCTTTTTTCTTGTTGTACCTAAAAAACTGTCAAAATGAAAAATCTTACAAAGTAATATGGGCTGACTTCTTGAATAAAACTGTTGAAGACAATGACCTTTATGATTTAAAACGCCGAGTTTTGTTGCACAAACACTTCGCAAATGTTAAAGAGTAAGAAAAAAGGGAACGTGAACTCTGCGGGATTCAAACTCTAAAAAATATACGTCTTAAAGGGTTGATTTCGTGCAGAACATAAGCAGCTGCAGTCTCAAATGTTCTTTGTGTTGTGTTAATGTAAGTCTACTCAGTCTATTGTACAACTTTGCCTCGGCTGAATAATGTCAATCAACCCTGAATGTAGTGTTGTTTACAAGAATAAAGTCCCAGGGAGTCTTTGACGTTGAAGAGAAATACTCGGATGGTAAATAGACTTCTAAAACAGCTCCTTTCTGGGCCAATAAAGGCGCTTAAACACTGTGGACCTTATTGTGCGCTGCACTCTGTACACCCTAGGATGTTCCGGCCCGCAGCGTGTGTTTCATTATAATTTCCAGCGAGCTACCTGTCACTTTAACACCCACTGTTCCCATTGTGTAAATAGAGAGTGGACTTTTGCATTCAGAGGTGAGCTAGCTTGAAAGCATCTGTGATTCAGACCAACAGAAAGTCAGTGCACTGCTTTCCTTCTATCTAAATGGGTGAGGAAGATGGTATACCTGCACGCATAGATGCACAATATGGTATATTGAGTGTTTTGTATGGGTGCTTGGTTTTGATTTGATTTGATAATTTTATTGAAGTGTCATAAACCAAAATTGGTGCCCAGCCCCATGGGCTTATTAGACACTGTTCAACAGATTCAAAACACAATGTATCCAAGACAGCCACGCAACATAATATACAACAACAGTAACAACAAAAATCCATTAAGAATTGTAACACAAACAATGAGAATAATGAAAGAGAAACAAAAAAGTTCATCCTACAGGGTACAAAATACTTTGCCGCATATGCCAAGCCTTTTCAACAAATTTTGCCAAAACAAAAACATCCTTTTCAAACAACCAACACAAAATCTCACCTTCACTCTTCCAAAATAAATCAGGATTTTTAAACTGAATCGATTCAAAAATGACATTCCTTGAGTCAACGTATAAGGGACAATTGAAAACAAAATGTAATTCATCCTCAACCACATGTAAATCACAGAATTCACACAAACGTGCTTCTTCTGGTAAGCCTTTAAATCGTCCCACTTCTACTGCCAGAGGTAAGGTACCTGTTCTCAACTGAGCACAGACAGATCTCTGTCTTCTCTTTAAATTAAGGAAAATATAAGGTTCTGTAAAATAATCCTTCTTGAACTGAACTTAATTTCTGAGCTTTGGTTTCTTCCATATATCCTTGGTAGTGCGAGTATTTTTCCTTTTGACTCTGGACATGATGGAGCTAAAACCTGGGATGCCATCCTGTCCAATAAGCCGCAGATCAAGGTGACTAGATTTCTGTAATGAAATCCGGGACATCAGGAGCGAAGGCATGGGCTGCATGATCACAGACAACATTTCGGTAGAACTCAGTAGCAGCGCACGCCCCTCATAATAACCCCCCGTACTCGGAAGTCGGATTTCTGACTCAGAAAGTCGGACAAACAACAGCTAACAACGGGTAACCGTAGGCGTCCATCTTGATTTTCCGACTTGTTCAATGGAACGCTGTCAACTCGGGTGCGACATTATTCCCAGCTCCGACATCCAACTTCCGAGGTATCTGGAATGTAGCATAACGTTAATGTAGACTACCCAGAGACTTCACTCCGACTTAAGGAGTCGGAAACCAGAAACAGCTCCTGTCACTTTAATCCAGACCCCTTCGGTACTGATTCTACATTTTTATGTGCTTAAAGAGATGATTTTTGGATTGCCCTGATATTCAACCCTGTTCGAGACAATCAGGTCAAAGTCTGTCCCCGCTGAACTTCCTGTTTTTAAAGATATACAAACTCAAAAACTACTCCGACATCTGTTTCATGGGACCTGCCGCTTTGAGCAAAGTTTTGCGTCGCTTAAGGACGTGAAAAAGAGTTAAAGAAACTTTCTAGTTTTAATGAGAAACTGTCCAGAGTTTTAAATGTTTCTGTAACTGTATCTGAATGAACCGGGACGGTGTGGCACTGAGATGACAGCGCATATCTGCCTCTCTGGTCTCCCCGGTGAGCGACCGTGGCGTCTCTGTCGGAGTGAGGAGCTTCTTCCTCTCACTCCTCCCTCATTTATCACTCCTTACAGCCGCGGAATCTTCCCCTCTGTGTTCAGACACATCCACCCGCTCCATAACTCTTCTGACGCTTTGACAGCCCGCCGAGTGTGTGTTTGTGTGTGTGTGTTTGTGTGTGTGTGACTCGCTGTCTTTCGGCTTGAATTTGTGTGGGCCCCCCTCTCAGCTGCGTGTCGGTCTTTGCATGTGGGCAATTGTGACTGTGTGTGAACGTCTGCGCATTAAGCTCCCCTCTCACCACACTTGCACACACAAAGGCCTTTCTGTTCCCAAAATGTATCACAGTTTCCTTTCTGAGGACGTGACGGGACAGGTGTGGAGGGCTGGAGGCGCGTCTGACATGGGGGGGGATAATGTAAACAGGCAGGAATGTGATCCACATCACAGTGACTGATTTAGGAGAGGGGCTTTTGAAGGGTTAAAGGTCACTCACCGCACTGCAACAAAAGAAATGAAACATTATCCCTGTGACAATCAGGCTCCGCTTAAGTTGCTGTTGCGGCCAATTGTTATTGTCTGTCAACCTACTGCGGGAATAATGAGTGCTCTGGGCTACACTTGTGATTTATGTTTTCTAACTGTGTTACTAAGAGAGCTCGGCGGCACCGGAATATGAAGTGAGGGGTCATTTCAAACTCCGTTCAAGGATACTTGTGGAGGACCAGCTCAAGAAAAACACGACTCCTTCCCTCTTTGGAAAGTTTCAGTCGAGCAAAGTTTGCAAAGAGTTCTGCAAAGTTGAACAACCCTCTAACACAGATATTTATCTATCATCAGAAATATATACATATCAGGGGCGTCAACATCTACATGGATGACGAATCATAGCCGTTTAGAAAAATCAGTAGCCGTTGACACGTCCTTTTTTTCTCCTCCTCCTCCTCCTCGATCATTTCTCACCTGTATACCACCTGGATAATAAGTTGGATTGGTCTAAGGATATAGACTCCGATCAATAGACATCTGTAGTAAGATGCTGCAGATGTTTTATCAGTCTGTGGCGTCTATAGTGTTCTGTTCTACGCTTGAAGCATCAAACACAAAGATGAAGACGTCTGAACAAACTGGTGAAAAAGGCTGGCTCTGTGGTTGGACTCAAGCTGGACTCAGTGGAGGATGTGGTGGAGAGATCTACACTGAGGAAGGTGGAGTCTATTCTAAAGAACATGGATCACCCGCTTCACAACACCTTGGTGGACCAAAGGGCCAATGGTGGTGGACGGATCCTCTCGGCCATTAGACTTTATAACTCTTCTGTAAATGATAGATTACTTTTATACACATATATGAGACAACAGACAATTGAATTTCCCTTCGGGGATCAATAACGTTCTTCTTATCTTATCTGATACAAATATGTACAAAACCCAATTCTATAGAAGTTGGGAAATTGTGATAAACGTAAATAAAACAGAATACAATGATTTGCAAATCCTTTTCAACCTATATTCAATTGAATTCACTGCAAAGACGAGATATTAAAACTTTATTTTTTTTGGAAATAATAATTAACTCAGGATGTCATGGCTGCAACACGGGAAATTGGGAACGGTGGCAAAAAATACTGAGAAATTTGAGGAATGCTCATCAAACACCTATTTGGAACATCCCACAGGTGAGCAGGCTTATAGGGAACAGGTGGGTGCCATGATTGGGTATAAAAGCAGTTTCCCCAAAAATTCTCAGTCATTCACAAGCAAAGATGAGGCGAGGTTCACCACTTTGTAAACAACTGCGTGAGCAAATAGTCGAACAGTTTAAGAACGTTTCTCAAAGTACAATTGCAAGGAATTTAGGGATTTGACGTCTACACCCCATAATATCATCAAAAGGTTCAGAGAATCTGGAGAAATCAATCTGCATGTAAGCGGCACGGCCGGAAACCAACATTGAACACCCGTTACCTTTGATCTCTCAGGCGGAGGATATCACCACACGGGTTCAGGAACACTTCAGAAAACCACTGTCAGTAAATACAGTTCGTCGCTACATCTGTAAGTGCAAGTTAAAACTCTACTACGCAAAGCGAAAGCCATTTATCAACAACATCCAGAAACGCCGCCGGCTTCTCTGGGCCCGAGCTCATCTAAGATGGACTGATGCAAAGTGGAAAAGCGTTCTGTGGTCTGACGAGTCCACGTTTCAAATTGGAAATAGTGGACGTCGTGTCCTCCGCGCCTAAGAGGAAAAGAACCATCGAGACTGTTATCGACGCAAAGTTCAAAAGCCAGCATCTGTGATGCTATGGGGGTGCATTAGTGCCCAAGGCATGGGTAACTTACACATCTGTGAAGGCAACATTAACGCTGAAAGGTACAAACAGGTTTTGGAGCAAAATATGCGGACATCCAACCAACGTCTTTTTCATGGAACTGCGATAGAAAGAGATCTCCGGGTACACGTCGGTTAGAAGCCCCGTTTACACGTGAAGAAAAAATTTTTAAATGTTGACACCCTTAATACATATCTATATTTTTCAATTTTGATTAAATCTATATCTTTATTATTTAGTTTAGCAGCAGTTCAGTGGGGTTGCAATGACCTAAGATGCAGCCTTGATTCATTCCCCCGCTCTGTGATCTCATCTGTTCGAACTGACAGAGCAAAAGGGCAGGGGAATTAGTCGCTTATTAAGCAAGGAGGCTGGCTCTTTAATCACTGGTGTTGTTCAGAGGGACAGAGAAGTGTCAGGATAAAAAACAAGAACATCTACAAAGAGCATACCAAACTACAGAAATACAAGAAAAAGTGATTTCAAAAAAAAGTTATCACAATTATGCCTCTAAATCCTGCAGGAAATTTATGTTTGCCTCATTTCCTACCGACTCCTTTTCAGGCTGTAAAGCCTATTATCTGCAGCTCGTTATCATTTTATGTCTCGGAGCTGGTGTGGGAATATAAGTCTCAGAGAGGCCAGGGAAAAGAAAACATAAAGAATAAAATCTTAAAGCTTATTACATCATACATATCATATTTCTCCTTCTTTGCATCGCAGAAATAAATGGCTTTACAATTAGTTGCCAAGCAGTCGCTCCTATGTATACCCTGGTTGCATGTGGAGGACTGGACTACACAGAGCCGCTAATTACCTCTATAAGATGATAAAACCCGTGGCAGTAGCAGTCATCGAGAGGAACTGGAGTGCATGTTGTGATGTAGAGGGAAAAGCTTCTTAATGAGGTATTTTGAGGATTGCTTGTTTGGCGCAAAAGTGAAATTACCACGCATTCCTTCGTTGGCGTTACCCGAGATAATTCCTCATTTTTAGAGGGTTATTTCGCTGTTTAAAAATGGCAGATGGTTGAGCGAGTGACGCCATCTCTAATGCATTCAGATTAAAATCTATACTATCGCCATGTCATAATTTAACAAAAGGCACCAACAGCAGGAAAACTCGTCACGCTAAATGCTTTTTTAAGTTTCAATGATATACACTGATGTCCACGCTGTCCTGATTTTTTTTTACCAATATGAGAATTTAGTGCAATAAGCTCCCGGAACTCAGCTGCAATGGCGCATGGTCTATTAATTCTCGCTTCAGTGGCTCATCTCCCTTTTCCAAATGTGGCGTGTTCGTCGTTATTTCTAAAAACGCTCGGATATTTTTCTACAACATTTAACAATCTCTGAGCAAGTAATTAGTGACAGCCATCTGGTTGCAACTTATTTGAGACAACTCGCAGCGGAGGGTGTGACAGGGGGTGTGGGGTCCAGACTGACGAGGAGACAAAGCCTTGAGAGTCATTTTGCAGCGAGTTGGAGAGAGTTGAAGCTGCATGCTAATGACGCGGAGAAGTTAGCTTGATTTCTTTTGGCTGCGCCGTTTGTTCTGTAAACACAAAGTAAGTGTTCGGCTGCTGGGACGAGGGTGAGGCAAACAGGCATGTTCCCAAGCTATGTGAAAATATCCCCAGTGTTCTCTCATTACTTTTAATTCTATACATGTACAACTGGAAAAGAGTAAAGCAGTTTGCTCTTGAAACAGAAACTTTGAGTAAATTTTAAAGCCCTCTGTGGACAGAGCTGTACCTCCAATTTTCACTCTTATCCCACTTGAGCATAAGCAGTTATTTTTTTCATTAAAAGTTGGGGTAGGCAGGATCTGAGGAAGTGCCAGTTTTTGGGAGAAAACTTGAATGTAAACTCTACCCCTTCAAACCAGTTTTCCCCTCAGCTCCTCTGTTCCAGCAAGCCCCGCCCACAAACAGACGCTCCTGCTCGCTTGTATCGTTCCAATTAAATTCAGATATAATGCAGATAAATACTTCAGATAATTACAAATGGGGTCCAGTCAACGTGAAAGTAAAAAGCATTGGTGCTACTGTAGATGCCAATAGACTACCAGCAAACACAATGTTTGCAGGACTTCTACAACGAGGATAAAGTGACATAGTCCAGGACCCGAGGTCAACAGTTTAGCGGCGCTACAACACGCTACAGCAGGTCCGTTTGACAAGAAACACTTCTGTTACAGACACTTGGCTTACTTTGTTAAAGCGGTTTAAAGGTTACAGGGTCCCAAAGCGTCCCCCATCGTTTATACTTCATTGATATTGACCCGGCTTTTTAGCTCTTGTCCGGTCTACCTCCGTTTTAAGCGCCCGTTATCCCGCCAGAGGCTCTGGTATTTACTTTGTTCTCTTGCTTGTGTCGGCAGTCGTGGCCAAAGGAGGATTCAGACAATTTTCCGAACTTTCTGGTTGATCTCTAGAGTCCGATATTGTAGCACGCTAACTTTGTTTGGGCTTGTGAACGTTAATTCAAGAACGTGGAGCGTGCCTTTCAACCAATCAGGTCGGGGAAGCGGTGAACAGCTTTGTTTACAGTCAGAAAAAGCGGGCCACTCAAGTACTTTAAAGCGTTGACTACACAGACATAAGAGAACACAGGGATATTGTGATATATCCAAATTTCATCAATAACTAATGGCTTTTGACTGATATTAAAAGCTTTTTTGTATAAACACCACAAAAAAAGATGCTTCTTTAACGGATTCTTGCCTACCTCACCTTTACAAAAGTTAGTCCTGTTTTCTTTTAATAGTCAATATGATCATATAGTCAAAGAACTGTACACAGTCTCCAAAAAAACTCCTGATGACACGGTTTAATCCAATCTCACATACCCTCATCAGTATCTCCTTTAACAACTGCTCCACTTCAGCCGTGCATCGGGCTTAACACTTCAGATGAAAATGTCAACAAGCTCTCCATCATGCCCACCTACAAACATTCACACACTCACACACACAACTGAGGAGCAGTTTTTTCAATCTCCATGACTGCTAACTTTAAAGGCCACTGATCGGTATCCATTACACATGCAGTCCAGTAAACAGACACGTGAACCTGCAGCAAAAACCCGCACGGTTGCATCTTAGAAATAATGAGAAATAACAAAGATATTAAAATGCATCCTGAGCCTGTAACAGCGTATTTTATGTGAATAAAAACACACCAAGAGATATGATTTTCTGTTTAAACTGAATTAATCAAATCTCTGATTTTACCTGGTTTATCATCTTCGAACCAGACAAGATTAGAGGAAAAGGAACAGAGAAAAAATGTATTTGTGTTTATGCACACAGCTGCACGTAAGCGGTTTATAATCAAGATCTCACAGGAAATTAACCTTAGTATCTTATAATCTCCCTGGAAATATCCACATATCTCTCTTGTGCTGTATTTGATGGAAACTGTGTACGACAACGCTCTCTTGCCATAAATTTCCCAACAGGTGAAGTGTCGTCCAAGTTCGCTCACAGAAAACAAACACACAAGCACACAACACTTGAATTAGCAGGACAACTTGACAGCTGTTTGACTCCAAAGGTCCTGAGAATCCTGAGACCTGAAGAAACGAGGTCAAGGGCCAGAAGGAGTTAAGAAAGTTTGCACCGCGGCGACGCTGAGTTCAAGCTTAGGTTAACGTGAATTGCGGCTGGCAGGGGATTGTCGAGTTTCAGCAGATCTGGGTGAAACTGTATCATCCCCCCCTGTCACTGATGAGGACGGATTGTCTTAAGTTTGGACTTGTGCTCGACTGCAACTCTATCCTGTTGGCACTTTAAAACTTCAAAACATTGGGTTTCCGTGAAAAGGAACACCGGAGCGCGAGTCTCTGCTTGTTGCTGGAGGACTAAGCTGAGTCTGCCGACGGCGCTGACATTTCATACGAATCTGCTGACAGGCTCCTCCTCAAGTGCGGTGATGAAAATGTCAAGAAAGTTTAAAAAAAAAAAGAAAAGGAGTATTTACCGGAAGCTTATAATTTTTTATTTTAACTTCAAGAGAGTAACATGACTGTCTGTGTCGTCTCCTGACAGCGCGGTGACAGCTCAGACAGAGGCGAGGACATCAAAGCGCAGGTGGAGAGTTAGCATCATACGGGCAGAGCAGGAAGAAGGGATCACATCACCTGAGATAAAAGAGCGGGGCGTCTCGCACAAACAAGACCACCTCATCACCAGACCTGATACCTCTTGCCTTTTTACACGGAGGTTTTGTTTCATCTTCTGTCTACAAAGTGTTTGGCAGTTTTAAAGCGAGGATAGATGCTCGATGACGGCGTGTGTGTGTCGAAACGAAAGAATCGAGGCTCTCGCTTGTATTTATTCTGAGACCTCCCTCTCTCCTCTGAAGCTTAACCCCCCTCCCCTCTCTGTTTAAGGTAAGTCTACCTCTCTGAAGCCTTTGAGGCCAGACAAAAGCAGCCATCACACAGACAGGATAAACTTAGAGCTGTGTATAACCAGATTTGATCCCGCCGCGTCGTCAGGGATGCTCTACTTCACTCAGCTCCTCCTGTCTTATGACGCCGTCTGAGCGCTTTGATATTTAGCCGGACACGTTAGCAAAATGCGGGGATCATTTTGGATTTCAGACCAAGATCTCAGATGAACGGTGTGGTAGACCGAGCCGATGCGCTCGCTTCTCCTCAATCATTAATCAAGTGGTCCAGCTCCGTCTGTAGATGTATTACAGCCTGGAAAGTTAATGAATTAATCATAGTCTTCGTATGTAGGGGGGAGAAAAGCTGCTATCATTCTGATCCAGTGGGAACCGTGTGAATAAAACATCACCTTGGGAAAATGTTGGGTGGGTCATATTTAAAATATGTTTTTTAATCGAGTTTATTGTGTTTAGAGAAACTGCTCTGATGCAGCTCACGGCCCTCGACGCGCTGAAGTGGATGTTGCGCTCTCACCCTGGAAAAGTTCGACAAAGGTCAATGGGGGGCCGCTTTTTTTTATGTTGCAGCGTTCAAACCATCTGCTGCTTCTCTCATAGGCACAGGTTGTACTTTCTAAAACGGATAAACTCGCTGTAAGGCCAGCGAGGATGTGAAGAGCGCCCTTTGAAAGAGCTGATAAACATGGCGAAACAATGGCGGCTCATACGGACACGGTGAAAGTTTCATTAAAGAGGTTCTACTTTGCACAACGGAGCACAAAGTGATCAAATATGAACCTTTTCTCTTTAATCGGCAAATGTGCACAAATTCGATGTGTTGCATGGTGTTCAGTAAACTCATCTAGGCATCATAAAGTGACCATATGTGCTCTTTTTGGGTGCTGTCCGGCCTCTCCAGGGGAGTTTATAAAATCCTTCAAATGTCCGGAAGTTTTACGTTTGTGTATCGTAGACTAACCCCCAATTTTCAACACATTCGGAATGGCGGCAAAAGGCCATATCGCAGCTTATTGTTTACATTCAACACACTCCACAGCTGATCGCCAAAGTTCTATTTTTTTCCGGACACAGCACAGACATAAAATAAAGCAATACACGTTTCTGGCGGCTCGTATTTCACACCATGCCAACGGGCGGGAACAAACAAGTGAAAGGTTTTCAGACGTCATTTCACCCCGTTGACACCAACAATGAGGAGACGCTGATTCTAGAAGTCTAGAATTGGATTTCCTCCACTGGAAGGACACAATCTACTGCTTATGTTGTTATGTGTCTGTCTTTATAGAGACAACTCGTTATCGCGCGATTGCATGTGAAACCGTGAGTTCTTGTGAGTTCTTGCGAGTTCTTGCGATTCCCGCTGTTTGAAATATTCGCCTCAAAAACGCATCCAGTAGGTTTTGGCGGACGGCGAAAAATTGTCGCTCCATAGCGGATCAAGCCCAGATGCAATGGAAATTGGGGGTTACTGAGTTAGAAGCGCGTAAAAAAACATTTGACTCGACCAAATCCCTTGAAATTTCGCGTTCGACTCTGCAAAATATCCTGTTTTTGTCATCCTTGTTATCAGCAGGTTGTTAACTTCGCTTAATCTAAGTAAAGTCATTCCACAGTTAAACAACATTAGCGCTGTATACGGTCCAAATACTGGAGATATAGTCTTCAAATACACCGGAGCAGCCACAGTGGACATACACTCGCCGTTTAAAGGCAAGTGCGATTTCATCAGGGTTTGAAAATATGATAATTCGTACCGACTTTAGGTTGAAGAGGAAGAGGTGAAGACCACTCAGGAGTTAGCGTGTTCAGAGGAAGCTCGTATACCTGTCTTAGCCCGTGGCAGTCCAACCAAAAGTGATGAAATAGTTCACCTAAAATCACAAATGTCCAACTCTTGGTAAAGTTTGCTCACCAGTGGCATCATGTTCCCAACTGGTGGCTCGCAGACTCACATAGGCTTAGATGATGAAACTATAGCTGAGATATTTCTCCTCATTCACCACGAATGTGCCGAATGAATGTTTTAGGGGTCTTTTAATGCCAGATACATGGATCACCTTTTCTCTGCTTTACAAATGCGCTTCACTCTGCTGACTGGGAGCAACACTGAATACAAAGAGGAGTTTTTGCCTGAAGCGGAGGATTTCACTTTGGCTGACTGATGTGCATCAGTGGGGAAGCCCTGCACAGTTCAGTGTTTGCCCTTCAACTTTTTGTTTTTCTCTGAGTCCGCGCCGCCGTATTAGTGGGATCTCTCCCCGCTCGGCGCGTTGGCAGCAGAGAGGGCGATTCAGCCTCATAACTTTGTTCACCAGCAGGTACAGGAGACGCAGGGTGTGTCTGCTAAACGGTGGGTGACCGACTGTAATGATGCTGCTCTCGGTATCGCTCTGCGTGCAGCTTGAGGCCCCCGGCTGCTCCGACTAGCCTCAGCATTTCTATTCCATCTGTGGGGGACGGCAAGACCTGCTGGGTAAGAGCGAGTTCGCCGGGAAGAGGCAAACACTAAGGTCAAAAGAGACGGATTAGCGAGGAGGAAATGTTAATATGCAGAGTTGAAGGATGGTCAGGGAAAAGATTAGTTTTCAGGAAGATGCCATTTACAAATGCCCTTGCCATTTTGGTGGAGTTAACCCACTAAATGAGGTCTGACCTGGTAACATGACATCTGTTTCCTCATATACATTCGTCAGGTCTCGCTTGTCCTTCACCCTCCCCCCACACAAGCTCGAACAGCCACTGTGTTTTTAGCACCCAACGGGAATCAAAATTAGGATTCATAGTGTTGCCATGTTTGCTAGCAAGTTTAAAACCAGGAGCTGAAATAGACTGGGATAAAAACTAAAACACTCGGTTAAAAGAGGATATATTTATACAGCTATCTGCAGCACTCAGTATGATCAGTGTGATTAACTGCTCGTCTTATTAAAGGCACAACCCTAAAGCCGGGATGAGCTGCTCCCTTTTGACCCGACCCCGAGACTAAATGTTGTTTTAATAAAGAAAACTGTTCAATTTTCTCACATATGTCCGTAACCAGAAAATAGATGAAGTCAAAACGAGTTTACACAAGAGTAAACCTATTTCATCTCTGGGTTGAAACAGTAAAACGTCATATACTGTATATGTTTAAGGAGATGCACAGATAGTTATAAATACTGTATGAGTTTATGATATGTGTATTTATTGGTTGAGATGAGATCTGTGCTGTGCAGGACAATCCTCCTTTTTGTATAGTTAAAAAACGATTTCATGTCTGGGTTGAAACGGTAAAAGACTCTTGCAGGATGGACTTTTGGTGCCCGCCATCTTTGGACATGATACTCTGTGACACTATTAGGGCTGGGCGATAAACTGAAAATTTACTGATACCGAAATGTACGACAATAACCAACGTCATTTTGCCCATGTCAATATATTTGTCAAAAAAATGAATAAATAAAAGTTGGTTTTGGATGTGTGTAGGTAGGCTATAGTTTTATGTCCCTTTAAGACGCTGTCCTACATCAGAGACGTGACTCCACCCCATCCATAAGAAAGAGGGAAAGACAGGTGAGGAGATGGAGGACGGTTCAAAAGTTGGAGCGTCTGAATTAGACGAAGTTTATGTGAAAGGGGTTATCGTTATCAAGGTGAACTGATCAATATATCATGATATTGATTTGAGGCCGTATCGCCCAGCCCTAGACACTATGTTTCCCGACTGCCTGAAAGTTGTTTGACAGATTTTATCTAAAAAAGAATATTTCCTTGACAAACAGAATTTGCTCTGATATTTGGTACAGTAAAAAGACTTATGAAAGAAAACTCTAGTGCTGGCATAGTCAGTCAGACCATTAAGCACTTTATGGACTAATAACTAAATTTTGAAGTGTCACATATTAAAACGAGAGCCAATAAAGTCTTAAAACAGATATGCTGAAATATCCTTGTCTTCCATATTGCTAAAAATTACCTTTAAATCCACCTCAGCTGTTCAGTCACTTCTTTTCAGGGTTCCTACACAGATATGGAAAAGTATGGAAGTAATATGACCAATTTCCAGGTCTTAAAAAGTCTGGAAAATGAAAAATAAAGTCTGGAAAGTATTTAGGTTTCCTGACTATTACCGCAGTTTAAAAAAAAATACTGTTTTCTAAAATAGAAAAGTAGGTATTTCCAAAAATAATCCTAAAAAGTAGGATATGGAAAAGTATGGACATTCAAACTGTGTCTTTTGCACCTTATAGTTTTAGCAAATCTCTGCCATGAGATGGTTCACCCCCTTTCTAGTGGCATCATCCACTGTTGCATACATATCTTGGTATTCCACGTTTTAGTCACAGAGTATAAAACAACACTCAGTCTTCTATTTGGGTCAATACGGTACTGAGCATGTGTTGAAATGTCAGGGAACAGGTGGGGTAAGACTGAGTATGTCATCCTCTCATGGAAATGTCAGGTAGCCGCTCTCTGACATGTATGTTGTGTTTTGTTCTCAGTCCAGACAACCTTTCATCACGAGTCGACGGACAGCTTTCAAAACCTTCAGAGTTCCTCTTTTAATTTCACTTCCTCTGCACAAAGTTTCATAAAACTTTCCCCTCATTAAGAGCAGCCGCACACGGACCAATCCCTTCAGCTTCGCAAATTGAATTATAGTTTTTTTTTATTTTTATTAAACTAATAAATTCATCCAAATGGTTTGTGGAAAATGAAGTCTGACGCAATGACTGTCTGACCATTTTTCTATTTTATTGAAAAGGTCAGACATACAGATGATTATTCTTTCACTCTCAGCTATTTGACTTGATAATTTGCTTTTTTTCATTTGCGCAAACTTTTTAATCGTATTCAACTGTTTCTCAGAGAAAACAAGCATTTTTGTTAAATTACATAAAAGGTTCATTTGCATAGTTATGTAAAAGATGTAAAGAATTAGAGCTGCTTTCACACCCGCAGCATGTTATTTGCATGTGTAGAGGTCTGTGAAGTGTTTTTATCCCGGGACAAAAGTGCAAAAAAAGCGCTTTAAACAACTCGAGGCGACGCAGACGTGATAATAAAGCGAGAGAGTCAGCGAGAAAGAGAGAGGGAAGATAAAAAGGGGCTTGAAAAGCAAAGCAAAAGGCCTAAGAAACCAAAATAGGCAGCTTGTGGAGAGTCTAATTCAGCCCTGCAATAAACAAAATTACAGATCAGCTTGGCTTCGTTTCACATAACTGCAGCCGCAAAAGCTGATTTCCTGTTTATCTTGATGGTTAGATAGAGGCGAGTGAGGGCGTAATTTGACTCCATATTTCATCCGACTTTTACAAGAGCTTTCTTCCTGGCTTGACATCTGCGCGGTGACACACATATGGCCAATCATATGACTCATTAGCGTGTGCATGTGTGTCATGCAGGGGCGGAGGGGTTGAGCTGCGTGGGAGCCCGTGTCTGTCAGGAGCATGATGTACGAGTGGATGTGTACGTTTGTCTACATTTCTTACGCTGACATTCAAGGTTTTATTGCGAGAGCGTGCAGACAGGAAAACCTGCGGGGCACTTCTTCATAGTTCCCCTGATGAGCGAGACGGAGGGGGGGGGAGAGTGATGGGAACAAAAGTGAGAGGAAATAGAGAGACAAGAAGGAAGGTGTTTAAGTGAAGAAAATAAGCACACGTGAACGATCTGAAAGGTCAAGGCAGCGATCGCGAAACAGCAGATTCTTGTCAACAACAGGGAGCCTTGACTGACCGATAAAGCAGGGAGAGGAGTTCATTCATCGCTTGTAATAGCCGTGAATTGCAGAACATTGTGTACAGTAATTCACAACACTATCTATGGATACCACTATATGACAGTGGAGATATTGGTTAACATTGGAAGATATTGATGATTTATAACAATAAAAATTCACCAAAATTATAAAAAGGCACATTTTCCTAAAACAGCTGTTGTAGTATGAAGAGTGGAGCTATTGATTTTTGGTTGCAGAGTCTCGCTCTTGTATCATAATTTGCAGATGATCCCTACACTTTACCTGACTACCAGCTGCGCATAGAGATCAGTATTAGCAGAGTTATTGATCCTGGAAGTCCGAATCTGTGAATATCTTCCCAACTTTACCGAACTTTTTCCCACTGCTGCCATCTATAAGCTCTCCGGCGCCCAAAACACAGAAAAAGCACCTCGCTCTTTCAGTATTCGGCACCAGCTACCGGGAGGCTTTCCATCTTTTCCAGCCTCCTTCGCCCAGGCCCAGCTTCCAATATCACCGTTTCTTCTCCAGGATTGATGTACCTGGCATCCATCGTTCGAAATTTACAGTTCGCCGCTCACTGATGCGTCTTTTTCTTCTTCGGCAGGATGTACGCTATCCAGCCTAATGCTGTCCTCTACCGGTCATATTCAGATCTAACTAAGTCGTGTTTTTTTGACATGATGTAGAGACGGATTTCTGGCACCGTGCTGGAGGTCTTCAAGCCCTGGAATACACAAACTGAGGCTTGTCCTTCAAGCAGGCTTTAAATCCAGATTTCAGACTTTTAAAAGCCTGAACAAAGAATAAGGAACAACTTCTAATATCAAATATTGTTATTACAGAGACTACAAATCAAATCTGACGCACTGTGAAAGTAAAATCTGGGAAACTGCCCCTCTTTGTCTTAAATTACAGAGCACACCTGGATATTTATCTTCCTCGAGGCTACAGAAACCATCTTAAGGACTTTCACCTATTTCTCAGTTGGATGCTCGCCAACATCCCAGCATGCCATGTTGTGCAAATACATGTTCTGGAGGTGTAAATCCCGCGCATGAACCTCATTAATTAGCAACCGTACGCCACAGAAGAGGTCATAAACTGCAACCTTGAGGTTCGTGTAAAAATAATCCGCCTGAGTTAATTACAGCGGCGAGGACCTCACAGAGCTCGTCTGTTGTGCGACGGCGGTTTACGCAATCAGTCAGAAATGCAAAGAGGTGAGTTTCCCCCCCGGGCCGAGCCTTTGACAGCTTCAGCTCTCACTGCTATCAAAATACCCCCGGCGCGCTCCAGAGAGCGGGGCCTGACGGCGAAACACCAGGCAAAGCCGACCAGGCTCCCACATGAAACTTTATACAATGGCCAATAAATTTTTAACCCAAAGCCCGGGCTTTAAAACCTTGAAATGTAAAACGATCTCACTTGTCAGGAAACACCCTCTTAGCGCCGGGTGGGTGGGGAATGGGTGGTTTAAGTCAATCAAATAGACCTGCCAAGGATAAGGAGGGAAATATCCAGTCTACTTAGTGTTCATTAATAAGTCGAACAGTCACTCTAAAGCTTTATGTGCTGTTTTAATGTCCTGTTAGATTTATTCTGCGGTTCTTATATGTTTTTACACACACCCCCGTAATTCTTCAGATATGCTCAAGTTCCCCGCCAGCCTGTCCGGCCATCATGGTGCGAATGTTTTAACAGATTGAGCTCTGGTGAAACTGCAGAGCATCATCGCTCCGATCATCTTTATTCAATTGGACGGCGGGTTTTCAGGCGGGTACGGTTAGGCTTTTCTGTTTATCTGTGTCTCCGAGACGTTTTTTTTGAAAGCACACCATCTGGTAATCTTAATCCTATTGGATGTTTATGTTTCTTCAAATTCCAAGCAAGGGGATTTATACTTTAAATCAAATTAGAATTCATATATTTTTAAACCAAGCAGAGAGGACTTAGCCGTCATTTTCATGTACCCCCTGGCAACTGCAGAAGTATCCCCCCTGGGGGAGCGGCGTACCCCTGATTTGGAATCACTAATCTCCCCGCCAACTGAGTAAACCGAACTTGATTCGTAGCTTCGCCCTGTGGGAAGATCAGCCGACAGCGAAAGACATCAAATCGCTCGGTGCCACATGTTCCGTGAACTTGACACCATTGATTGGTTTATTCGACACAGACGCTTCCTGAGACTCTCATACGGGGAGTGGTGCTTCTCCTCCGCTGCTGCAGGGCAACCTTCATTCTGTGATCAAGCGACAAAAACACATCAGCTGCCCGCTCTTTATCTCCGTCCTGCCACGGCGGCTAACAGGATTGGAGAGTGACATGATTCCGTGTAGCATAATTACATCAATCTGATTGTAAATTATGCTAATCCTGTTACAAAAGAGCGCTAATTGAGTAAAACGGAGATACTTTACGAGAGTCGTTTGACCCATTTGAAGAGGCGTTGATGGGGCAGATTCACGGTTGCGAAAAAAAACGATAAGACCGTACAGATAAACGTCTTAAAATGTGAAAGTGGACTGATAGTTTTATTTTTTATTCCACTCTATTCGAGATATCATTCAAAACAACGTTAATGCACCACTCTGAGCCGTGCTGATCTCATAATCCCCTCCCCAAGTAATGTTTTAGCAGGTAGGAGCGATAAATTTCATTTGGGGTGACCTTGCCCCGTTTCAGCCCCGGCAGCTGCTCGGTCTGTCAGGCTTTTCTCCGTGTGCCACAGCAGCAGCTGAGGAGCCATTTTGGGGGCCTGATGCATTCAACAGCTGGTGGTGCCAAGCCCAGGTTGGGTGTAGGAGGAGATCAGACGAAGGGACAAGGGGGGGCTGATGACGGGGTCGTCTGCCTATCGAGGCGTGGAGCGTATCGGGCGACAGGCACGCAGCCAAAACGGCAAAACAAGGACTTGACTGGCATTGCTCTGACCTAAAATCACATTTCAAATGCAGCTCTGAGCATCCCATCACTCAAACCGCTTTGTAATGCCTGTCATGAGAACCCAACTCCACGCCTGGCTTCGGTTCACGGCGCCGCTCCCCACTCTGGTTCAGGTATTCATGTATGCGTGCAGACACGGCCAGAAAATGCAGCGCTTGAGGATTCTTGAGACGTAAAAAAACTAGATGGTATCCAATTTTTCTTACAACCCCGGGATGTGTTTACGTAAAATCAACCTTAGCTGTGTCAGGTAATGGAAAAATCTGGATGTTTACAGACACTAGAGAGGGAATCATTGAGGGAACGACCTTTGTCTCGAAATATCTCAAACCTCTTGCTGCACTTCATTGCGGCTCGCTCACTCTGTAATGACAATCCTCATCCGCCGCCAGATGTTTAAGGCGATTATTTCCCCTCTTTTGTGGCGCACCAGTTTGGTTAAAGCGAGGTAGAGATTACGCCACATGAAGGTGGAGTTTCCTGTAAATTGTCCGGCATCTCCAAACTGACAGTGAGGGAAGGGTTTTTTACTTTGTTTCTCAGCTCTGTCTCTGCCTCTGTGTGTGTGTGTGTGTCTCTGACTCCTTGTAAATTATGTGCTCTGTGCTGTACTCTCTGTGCATGTGTGACAAGACAGCTGAGCAAATGAAGAAAGAGATAAACATTTGGACAGGACACACCAGGTGGATGGTGAGTACAATCCAGACAGCACAGTGTTGAATCAGACGGTTGGAGATTGATACAAGCTGATTTTTTCCCTTATTTTTTCTCTTGTCTGGGGTCTTAAGAGCCGAGAAGAAAAAGATATTGGACGGTCTGAGATATCCTCTTGTCAGATACGCCATTTCTTATTGTACAAGCAGACTCTGACTTACCCAAACAAACAGATTTAGACACACACAGATACTACTACGACTACTTGGCAGAACATGGTCTTACTAATTGGGTTAATTCTCAGCGTGCTTTTCATATGATTGGGTGGAAAACGATTACAGATAGTTCAAAGCTTTAACAAGTGTGAAACTACAAAACTGGTAATTTTAGTATCTGCAGCACATAATTTAATTAAAGATAAAAAAAGAGAAGCTGTGATATCCAAGCTCTTATGCAGCACAATAAAAACAGATATGGCTCCGTAGTGGAATTCAATGCATGGGCGTAAAAGCATCTCCAAACCAACCACATAAGCCCTGTTTTTATAGCCGTCAATATTGACAGATACCGATTTGATCCGATATTGGCGCAAAATTGTGTATGACAAGCACTTAGCTGCAGCGTTTTTTTTAAAATTAAAGTTGGGGTAGGCAGGATCTGAGGAAGAGTCAGTTTTTAGGAGGAACCTTGAATGTAAACTCTACCCCTCCAAACCAGTTTTCCCCTCAGCTCCTCCTCTCCCCTCCCTCTCTGCTCCAGCAAGCCCCGCCCACAAACAGACGCTCCTGCTCGCTCATATCGTCTTGTCTAGGCCTCCCAAAAGCCTCCCCGAAGGGTTTATGCGTCATTGATGTTGACCCCGCTTTTTAGCTCTTGTCATTTTTTTTAGTCTCCGGTATTTCCTTTGTTTTCTCGCTTGTGTCGGCGGTCGTGGCTAAAGGAGGATTCAGACAATTTTCAGTACTTTCTGGTTGGTTTCTACTGTGCGATATTGTAGCATGCTAACTTTGTTTGGGCTCCTGAACGTTATTGGAGGATGTGAAGCGTGCCTCACAACACGGGGGAGCAGCGTCTGCCTCACAACCAATCAGGTTGGGGGAGGTGGAGAACGGCTTTGTTTACATTAAGAAAGAGCGGACCGCTTAAAAATTTAAAATGTTGACTACACAGACATAAGACAACACAGCAATATTGTGATATTCCCAAATGTCATCAATAACTAATAACTATTGACTGATATTAAAAGCTTTTTTGTATATACACCACAAAAAAAGATGCTTCTTAAACGGATTCCTGCCTACCCCACCTTTAGACAAAAAATACTGCCACAAGGACAACAGCATCTTATAACTGTAACTTTGTTCGTACCTCAGTACACAATGTTGTTGTGATTACATGGGCTCTGCATGCTGGATCTGGGCGCTGCTAACTAGAGGTGCCGGAGCGGAGTCTGGAATGGACTGCTTGTATCGGAGTGCTAATATTTTAGGTGCAGGCCAAGATAATCCAAAATTGATATAAATATTGTATCAGGACACCCCCAATATATATGTATTTTAAAAGGGTCAAAATAATAGTACAACATCAAGAAATATGCAGGACCTCACATTTGAAAAAAAAAAAAAAGATAGTTTTAAAAAACTACAAAAGATGTTTTTTCGCTATTTCCACACACGCACGTCAAAACTGTGCCACGCAAAGTGCAAAACATCTCTAAACACTCCACAGAACATCGAGTGACTCAAGTTTATACTGCCATCCAAACAATGACTTATTCAGGGAGGACCTTGAGATAATGATCACAATCTACAGAGATTACTACAACAACAACAAGAAGAGATTTCAGGCATGACAGCCAGGACCACAGTTCACTCTCAAGACGTCAGAAGCTGGTCTCCTTGGTTCCCAACTATTCTGAGATTGAGGGGTTGGTGATGAAAATATCTTTTTATGGTCAATAATATGAATTCAATACATTTCACATACTGTGTAATATTACAGAACAGCAGATTTGAAAATGTCAAGCCTTAAATACTCGTGCACTTAATCCTTCCTTAGTCTGCTTGCACCTGATCCACATTTAAAGGGTAATCATTTTTGTTTTATTTGTATTTATTTATTTATTTTTGTTGCACATGCTTCTTTATTTTCTTGTCATTTGGTTTATTTGATGTTGTGTATTTTAAGTATGTTTTTGATTTACTTGTATTAATGGGGATGATTCTGTATAAGTGCTTTAGGCTTCTTTCCTCTCCTTCACAGATTCGCTGAACTTCTTTGTTTTAAACATGTAATTATTTTATGTTTACATTTGTGCAAATAAAACATACATAATCTCAAAATCTGTTATTTCAGCTGTTTTTTTGGATTAAAATCTGAATGAGACACTACTGCATGAAGAAGTCAGGGTTAGTTTATATTTACAGTATATAAAGACAAATATAATCAGAAGCCTCTGGTCCGACTTTTGTTCATTTATGTTATCAGGTTTTCATGATTAAGAGCTCGCTCTCCAAAGTCGGCGCTCAGAGTGAGTTACAGAGTGATATTGCTTCAGTGAGGTCCCACAGGAGGAAAACACCGGCAGTCAGATAATCATACTGTGTTGTAAACAAGCTCGCAAACAAGATAGCTGGAGCGCCGCAGTGCTTTGAAATGAATGCTAATGCCTGAAGCTAACATGTTTACACTGATAATATATTGATACCAAGAAGGTAAATGTGGAGCAAGTTACACTTTTGGAAATAAGTTTACTTTAAGAAGATACACATACAAATTAATTATTATTTACTACTACTGTTTCAATACCACAGAGGTGGTTGATTCTTCTCCACATGACAGATTCATCTCTGTAGAGGTTTTAGAGGGGGGGAGGGTTTGGACCTCCAAGGTTTCTTCCACCTAGTCGTGTCCATCATCCTTTAAAATTATTTAAAAGTGGAAAAATACTCATTTTTGTGTTTTGTGAGAGGCTGCAGGAAATGCACATAAAGTTTTGTGCTCAAGAATTTGCAGTAAAATCTGGTATTTCTCTTCCATGAATCCTGAGGTGTTAAATCATGTCATAACTTCGTTGCTAATGTTGCACTGAGACAAGAGTTCATTCTTCCTGCTAAATTTAGCCAAACTTTTGAGTGCATTTCCTCAGGTCGGCATTCAAACTTGGAATCGAAATCTTACAATTTGAACGATTACGGGAGAATCGGAATGTTAGTCCCGGTCCCCATCGATGCTCGAGACTCGATGCCCAACCCTACTCTGACATAGGACAGCATCTTAAAGGGACGAGACCATATCCTACCTACACACATCCAAAACCAATTTTTATTTATTTATGTATTTTTTTACACCAAATATACGGATGCGGGCAAAATGACGTTGGTTATTATCGTAAACCTGAGACCAACGAGGTGAAAAGCCAATCTAAGTTGAAGATTTTTGGGGTGGCAGATTTCACGAAGGGCCGATGACACCCTTAGTAGACCCTGCGGATACGCCCCTGCTCGGTGGGTATATTCATGATGGAACGCGGATGAAATGAGACCAATCTGGGAGCCGAGTCGCTCGTACTGCCAAAAACAGGAAACAAAAGAAGTCTTGTATTAACTAAAGTTTCCCTCAAATGAAAAAATAGATCATGTTTCAGTGCAATAAGAGCGCTCAATCTCACTCTGCGTGATAACATCTTTCATTAAGATACTCGAGCTGTAATGTAAAGCTAAGTGAAATTATAAAGTCCAAACTAAACTTGCAGAACTTGTAAAAGTCAGGATTGACAGTTCACTGGAAATGTTTTATGATAAGGCAGCAGAGCCTGTTCTCTCTCTCTCTTTAAAGTAGATTTATACGATAATTTACAGCGCACATAAATAACACACAGTTTATGTAAAAGTACCTAAATGGTCGTCTTTGTTTGAACTGTCGTATCGCCGAAAGCAATTTCACTAAAAAGCAGTGACATTTTTTTTCCCCCCTAAAACAAATTCCTCTCTGTTTTCTCCATTTGACCTGATAACACAGTTTGGGGTCTCCGTTTTGCAATGATTCACACTGATTAGCCGTCATTTCCAAGAGGTTAGCAAAACACCGCTGCCATATCCTTATTTGACACGCCGCACACCTCCTCTGGTGCACTCAAGGTGTGCCAATGAATATTTCAGCGAGTCAGAATGGATATTACTCCTGAGTCAGAGATGCTGGCACAGGCTGCCGAGCTACAGGTGGGGCATTAGTGCCAGGCACGCTCAGAGCACGGGGTGGGGGGGTAATGTGTCGAGATATCGCGGGCTCAGGTCACCGCAGTCGTTTTTTTTCCCGCATGTGGAAAACTCAGCTGAGGTTCGAAACGTGTTTAGACAGCTCATGACAGCTTTTGCTCGGCTGTGGATCTTTAGCTCTCAGCAGATGGATGCAAAGACGGCTCTGTTTGAGCTTCCTCGTTTGACATTTGCTTAAGTTTCAAATGAGTCCTGGCGCTGCTAACCTTAGCATGAATCCGACAACACACGTGTTCCCTCCTTAAGGATTTCACAGACCTTAACAGCTTATGTATTTATAGATTTCTCCCCCTTCCTCTAAGCACTCACAATTACTACCATGCATCCACCTTCTTATGTGTGATTTACATATGCTATCGAGTGCACGCTAACACTTACTCTCAGCTAAATTGCAGGTCTTTCATAGCCGAGCTTCAGCTGCTTATATGTCATCCAGAAGGTTTGAGGCGATAGAGTCCTCACATGGCTCATCAACAGATAAGCTCCACTTCAGATTCTTGTATTTCAGCTGAGACCTCTTCCCCACAATTACGAAAGCTCGAGAAAGAGTTGCCTTTAACCAATCATTGTACAAACGCTCGCATGTAAACCGCCGCATGAAAGACCTTCCACCCTGAGCCGCGGATAAAAACAGAGAATGCATGAAGGAAACGTGATGCTGTGGCGGGTTATAGAAAGCCCTGAAATCAATGCAGCCTAAACATATGATAACACTGAGCCTGCTAAACTGTATAGCGAGGATCTCATAAGGATGCAGCAGCCATTATTTGGACATGAGAGTCACATTATCCTTGGCTGCTGGCTCTGAATTTCCGAGAGGCATTTTGACTGCAGCTACAAAGAGGCTATTCAGACTTTTGCTCATCCCCTTCACTCTTATTCATGACAATACATCTTATTGTCGAGCATCCATCTCCTTTCATGTCTCTCCTCGGGGACCGAATCAGAATCATAAGTAATACGCCATGCATCCAGTGTGGTTCTTCTGCCCGTTCATTTTCCATACTGCTCTTGTCACTCAGGCTCGGAGGTAATAAGCTAGCGCCTCTGGTAAAGACATTCGCAAAGTAAATAAGGCCTCTTTGCTGTTACCGCAAAATGTGTGCCTGTGAGTGCAGTCGCCATGGCAGCGCCTGTCGGCATCGTTGTCGCCGGCGTCGTCATGGCCTTGTGGGTTGATGGTAGGCTTAACTGTGGGTGTGACAGTTTGTGGTGGGGCAAGAGTGGGAACTCCAAAGGCAGCTTTGTGGTAAATGTGTTAAACAGCTACTGTTGAAGGACGAATCGAGATGAGGAGGAAATGTGCGTTAAAGCTCCTGTGAGGGGATTTTTGACGTCTACGAAATTGACTAAAATTGGTATTGGTGCATTTTTATGATATCCCAATGCAAACATGACCATTAGCAACATGATCAATCATTTTTATAGTGCGCCCAGCCCTACTATAGTGTAGTAGGGCTGGGCGATATGGCCTCAAATCAATATCACGATACATTGAGCAGTTCACCTCGATAACGATAAATGGACGATAACTACTCCACAAGCTGCTCACCCCCTCCCACATTAACTTTGTCTACTTCAGCCGCTACAACTTTTGAACCGTCCTCCATCTCCTCACCTGTTTTTGCCTCTTTCTTATTGATGGGGTGAAGTCATGTCTCTGACGTAGGACAGCGTCTTAAAGGGACATGACACCATAGCCTACCTACACACATCCAAAAACAACTTTTTTTTATATATATGTTTTTGACACCGAACATACCGATATGGGCACAATGACGTTGGTTATCGACGTAAATTTAGGTATCTGTAATTTTTTCTGTTGATCGCCCAGCCCTACCCTAGATGTACATTTTCCTTGCATTAGTAGATCAGTCTTACAACTAAAAATGTAAACAGAGTGAAATGTAGCAGATTGAAGTTTCAGAGAGACTGAATTTAGGTGTCGGTAAATTTTCGGTCTATCGCCCAGCCCTAATGCCTATGCACTAGATGAAGCAGGGCAGCTTATTTTCCCTCTTATTTATATAACGATACACAGTAGTATAAGCTGTATCTATAGGTGGACTTATAGCACTTTGATTTCTTATTCATAAAATCTTTACAGACTGACCTTTGTCACACATTGAGTATTATGTCTTTGAAAGACAACAACACAAAAAAAGAGGGCGAATTATATGGTCATGTTGCGGTGAACGAGACACGCTGCATTTTTCATCAGCATCAGATAGCTGCAGCGTCGTATATATGTCGTAAATTTATGACAAAGTTGATGTAAATTTTAGTATTGGAAAATTTTCGGTTTATCGCTCAGCCCTAGGCATCAGCAAAGTAGCAGAAAATGTTTTAACGTATAATATTCGTGATATTGGATATATATTTTTTAGGCATAGGTCGCCACTCAAAAGCAGGTAAAGGACAAAACAGGGGTCGCCAAATTTGACACAAACCAAAAGTTCCTCACAGGAGCTTTAATAATAAAGGTTTTTGTCCATACAGCTGTATTCCCGAACAGTTATTGCACAATTTAAAGGGTTTACCACCAGAGCTATTAGCACGCTAGCTTTTGTATATATGCCAAAGTACAAGTACAGCCAAACCGAGCTTCGAGCTAATCTCTGGAATTAGTCACAGAGGAGCTTTAAGCGAATATAATATAAAAGGTTTTTGTCCATCCAGATATATTCCCAAGCAATTATTGCACAATTTTAGGGTGATCATATTCTTACTTCCCAAAAGGAGAACAAGACTACACGAGGGCGGAGGCACGAAGTCGCACAAAGTTAATTTTAAGAATTTTTTGGGTTGGATCGAGTGTCTTTTACTCGCTTGTAACTCAATAAATTGATGTGACACAAACTCAAAACTTCTGTACAAAACCGCGGACATTTAAAGGATTTTATAAACTTCCCCAGACAAACCCGGACACCCTACACAGCCCCCCAAAAAAGAGGACATGTAAAAGAGGTAAAAGAGGACGTATGGTCACCCTACAAAACTTAAAGGGTTTACCACCTGAGCTATTAGCATGTTAGCTTTTGAATATACCAGAGTAGAAGTACAGCCAAGCAGAGCTCCAAGCTAATCCCTGGAATCAGTCACAGAGGAGCTTTAAGCGAATACTATCCATCCAAAGGTAACAGGCTAACACGGCGCTTTAAACAGGAGTCCCTTGTAAACCATTGGAAGTGGTCAGCTGGTGTTCTGGGGCGGCAGTGGGAGAAAATGAAAGACATTTTTCATTTCTACACCTCTCTGTTTGCTCAGTTTGGTCTGTTTCTCTCTCGGGGGGAAACAGAGCGGCGTATTGAACGCGTCAGGGACTGGACAGGTCTGGACTTAACATGTGTGTGTGTATGTATGAGTGTGTGTTGCCTACTGTAGTGTGGGGAGAATCATGACTGTTTTCTTTCTCAGAAGCGTGCCCTGTGCAGGTTTACATTGTAGCCGTGCCATATGCTCTCCCTAGGAAATAAGCTTTATTAATACATTTAAGAGCACGTCAGGCCCCGTGACTTATGGGCTACGTGAACCGATGTGAAGGTGCATTGTCGACAACTTTTTACAAATAAAGACGGCGAAAAGAAGGAAAAGAGATGGAAAGAAAAACACCCTCATGGGGGCCTCTGTGGAGCAGAGGACGGGCTGGTTGAAGGCCTGATTTGGGGGCGAGGGCTGTTTTAGCCGAGCCTCCGCGTTCCAGGTGCTGCTTTTTAATTGGCAATTCCGCGAGCAATAAAGCATTTCACTTACATTGGCTTGTAAAGCGCTTTCATTCCATCTCCAAATGATGTAATTACCTCCCCGTCCCAGGCGAGAGGGCGGCAGGAGAGAGAGGAGAGGCTTTGCTCTCTCCGTGCAGCTTGCTCTCTCAGCAAGAACCCCGCTAAAGGGTTTCCTCGGGTATGTTTCCATTTAGGAATCCAAACACCATAAAGTGAGGTTTGCACAATAAATGTGCGCTTTAATTTCATTCCAAGATCCCCCATTCTCTCGCTTTCTCTCGCTGTGTGTCGAATATTTATTAAAAAAACATATTAAATAAATGGGTTTTCAGACTTTGATGTTTAGGGGGGGAGCTCTTTGTTGGTGGACACAGATGGAGATGGAATTTGTCTGTATAACATTCAACATTCATGCTTTTCCTAAAGCTGCAGGAGCACATTTTTGTTTTCATCACAGTTTGAGGTTCAGCCTTTCAAAAGAACGAGTCCGGGCTTTTTAGACATCTTTGCTTTCATTTCTGCAGCGACAGAGTGCATGTTCACAACTTAACAAGGGCAGTGTTTTGTCAAAGCAGGGGGTCCCGAACCCCAGGGGGGAAGCTGGGAGGGTCGTGGAGAGATGAGGGGAGCAAAAACAAAAAAATCACCATCGTCCACTTTTATGATTACTGTAGACTCAGTGTGACAGAGTCTGCATGTAAATGTAGGATTTGTGCTCGGATTAGGGTCAGGCTCTCAGTATGGAGAGCAAAAGCAGGCAGAATGTGTCATCCTGACTCTATAGGTGGGAAACTGACAGACTTAATTATCTGTATTAAGAGATTTCTGAGAGAAAATCAGGATTTAAAAAAACGTCATTGATTGGACACCAGCAGTTGTAAAGAATTAAGGTCCTTATACACCAGGAACGACACAAATATACGATGCAAAATTATGAAATATATTCAGAGGCGAATTTTGACACGCCTGACTATACACATCAAGCGCGGTGTGATTTTGCGACTTTCCAGGAAGAAAAAAAAGATGCATCCCTGGTGAAAGCGAGAAGACTGACCCAACAGCAGACTGACTGTTTTTCAGTTCTGATTAGACTCTAGTGTAAAGATGACTGTCTGTCATAATAGCATGTACTGAGTCGGGGCCAGTACCAGATAAGCACATTAAACTATAATCCATAAATTTAAAATCTTCCCAAAACATGTCATTGATCAGTATAACGAAGTTTTTTTTAACTGATGCACAAACCGAATCATTACTTTGTGTGATTTCTATTTTAATATACTAATAAAAGACGGCTGGACGTACTTTCAAAAGAGCTCATGACGATATTTTACAGAGCCAGATATTTTTTTCTGCTTGTGCAACTGAGCAATTTTGTTTCACATTTGCCAAAAAAACATCTACAACAATATGATACTGGCATTCGTTTCAGTCATTGGACAACTTTCTCACTTTTAATCGGCTTTAACTGATATCAACAAAACTTAAACGTCTTCAGAGGATGAAAGATGACGATTGATAACGGGTCCAAACATCACTGTGACCTTTACTGTTCAAATCTCTGAAGCAAAGCGACAAAAACAAGAGTTTAGGTTTTTGGATTTGATAGAATAAACAAGGATTTTTGGGGAATTTTCTCCAAGAGGCCAACGCTTCAGGGTCCTTAAACGAGGGGACTCAAGGTCAATGCAAATGAGTCCTCGTCCTTGTAAGAAGTCGAGGTTTTAAGTTACAGATATGCTAATGAAGTCAGCCTACCCTGTCTCGATGTTATCTCTGGAATTTTACGGAAAGGTGAGATTTCAAAAACTCATTTTCCTGTTTACATAGTTCGAAAGTCCCCCTCAGACATATAAAGGTCAAAGCCAAAGCCGTGTGTGCGTTCGCCAAGCGTGTGGGGACGTGTAACAGTAACCTCAAGTCGTTTGACTTAAACGGATCTCATCATCCACCTGAGGATTGTGAACCCTTCAGAACAAGTTCAGCCTGTCAGCTTGTGGCGTGGAGCGAGTTCTGAAACACTAACACCATTTGATCAACATCGCCCGTGGACGCCTGAAAAACACCGAATTCCACTGAAACTGTTTGACCCCGAATCTCAGCGTGTGAATAACAACATGCAGGAGGAAGTCTGAGGGAAAACTATCTCTTTTTTTTGTGTGGAGCCTACCTGGCAGCATTTTTGCATATCAGACTGTATTCCAGCCGCGGATACGTTGCCAAAAAACACACAAAAACAAGCTGTTCGCTATCACTGCTGTTCCCATGGGAACAGGCCCTCAGAGGGTGTGCCCGCTCTGACACTCATCTGCACAAACAGCATGCAAGCCTACTCCCTGGTATACTACACAAACCAGAAGAGGAAGAGGAGGAGGAGGAGGGGGAGAAGAAGAGTGTTTCACAGGCCTCCACTACCCTGAGAAGTGGGGCCTCATACAGAACCCTATCAGTGTAAGCGATTAGCTGGCTCCGCTTGTGAAAAGTGCCACAAGGGGGGAAAAGGATCAAGATTCCTGAGACGTTGGGCCTGCAGCGCTCATTCGCACACTTCCTCCTCGTAATAAAGACCACACGTTCCCAGCGGCTGGAGCGGAGTAAGGCCGAGAGAGAGAGAGAGAGAGAGAAAGAGAGAAAGAGATGGAGGAAATAAACAAACAAATAAATACCAGGCCACTTCAGTCAGCCACGCTCATTCCTGGGAGGTGGTAGCATGAAGTCAGACTGGAGATGCCAACTTAGAACAAAAAAAAAAAAAAAAGCATCTCTTTGTTTTCTCTCTTTTTTCTAAATTAGCTTCTGCTGCGAAGTTAGCCATGAGTGAGATTTAGCACCGACTCCCAACACCTCTGCTGCACCGCCCGCCACAGGTGACTCTAACACTGTGTAATTAGCTTACGCTGCACCTGCGACGCTTTTGCATCGCCTTATGGAAACACATGCAAATACACCGCACAGCAGGTGTGACGGTGACAGTTGTGCATTTGCATATCATCCTCCAGATCTGCAACTGCGAGGTCACAAGTTCACGAGCGAACACGGCAGACAAAGTACTTGATTTGATTTCTTATTCTTTGGCGGTGAGTTTCAAACACGCAGAAGGTGGTTTAAAAGGGGGAACGATACGATGGCGCCTCGGGGGAGGATATGTTTGTATTTATCCTTCAAAAAAAACAACAGGAAGGGAAAACTAGCAAGGTTAGCGAGTTACTCCTCAATCTTCTCCTTGTGTTTCTTCTCTTTTTACCACCTAAATTCTCTGAATAAGACATAAACAAAAGGTGTCTTATTCAGAGGCTCCACAAATATGCATTGTTGAAGCCTATTCTGTCGTGCATGCTGCGTATTTGTGCATCAGAGTGTTGCATTACTCTGCAATTCACCGTCTAAATGTTACGTGTGATTTCTTCGCCACTTTCCTGTTTTTTTCTACGCTTGTTTTTTCACAAATATCAGTTTTGAGTTGGTGATGTATGTTGCTCTGCAGTTGAACATCTTGGAAGTATCGCAAAGGGTTGTGCGGTTGCCGAATTGTTTTAGTCAAGTAAAGTCAAGTTTATTTTATAAAGACAGCAGTCAAACAAAGTGCTGTACACAGGATATATAAAAGACGTAAAAAAATAAATAACAATAAAACATTAAGATTAAAAACAGTGGAGTAAAAGCAGACAGTAAAAGAATAAAAGCTAAAGTGCCTGTGATTGCTGTGTGTTTATTTCATCAAAGGAGGGTCTTTAAGCACAATTTAAAAGTATGTAGGGTCTATGAGGCTCTAATAGGGTCCAGGTAGACTGTTCCAGAGTCTAGAGGCGACCGCTGAAAAAGCCTCTAGACTTGAGTCTGGATTTGGGGACGTCCAAAAGCAACTGGTCAGACGACCTTAAGGCTCTAGTACAGAGGGGCGAGACCACAGAGGGCTTTAAAAATGATTAAAAATAATTTTAAAACCGGCGCAAAAGCCAGTAAGGGGTCATTAAAGTTGGGGTCGCAGAGAATCTCCGTACGTTTTTGATACTTAGCTTACATGCATACCTGCCAATACTCCCATTTTTCCCGGGACTCTCCCGTATTTCAGACCGATCTCCTGCCCACCTCCTGTATTGTCATTTCTCCCGGGAATCTCCTGTAGTTTGATGGTCCACGTTCATTCATGAATCCGATTATCCAGGTTTCCAGACAACTGAAGGTTGTCCTGTGTTTCTGCTGAGCCTCACAGTCACTGGATCGATACCTTTACTTTACAATTTGGGATGATTCAGATCGGTTTAAACTGTAAACTATATTTAAGCAGTGCTTGTTGCGAAATGAACACTTACAAACGCGAGATATAACATTTACGTTGATAGTCTCGCACCGTCTCGGAGTGAAGCGTTTAACACCAAAATTAGTGGACTGAATAAGTTCAAGGCATATCGTAGCTATTATTTTATTATTACCGTTTGTTATTGTTAAAATAAAACAAAAACGTGTGTAGCTTCACTTATACTTACTTGGATAAGTATAAGTATCCACCATACAAGGTAACCCCAAAACCTGCCTGACACACGCAGCAAAAACCTCCCAAATTTTATATCCCAAATGTTGGCAGGTTCGCTTCCAAGTCGTCAAATTAATTCAGATTTTTTATTTACTTTGGGCAGCTGCATGAGCGTTACAGCATCAATCTGACTTCACTAATTTCCTTGAATTGTAGATTATTTAACGTTTATTCTGACCTACGTAAAAATATATTTTCCTCTGGGGTATTTTTTATTACTTTTTTCCAAGTTGTACTGTAATTGTTTTTGCCTCTCATGTTTGTGTAACACCTTGGTAACATTGTCCGCAGGCTGTGCGAATAAAAAGTTTAATTATGATTCCTCTGATCACGGTCACCCTTTTTGGTTTTACAGCTAAAATGGAATTACTCATATCTCTGACCTAAGACGGCTGAAATGTGTCAACAGCAGAAATAAAAAAAAGAGTTTCTCCCCCGGAGGAAAACACCCTCGTTTCTAAGTGAGCAGTAAATCTAGCACTTAGACGAGGTTGAGTGTGTGTGAGTGTGTATCTGAGTGTGTAAATGTTCTCAGTGTCTTCAAGTCCATCGCCTCCAGAGCTGTCAGACTCGCCCGGCCTCGCGACTTCCTCGACCCCTGACCTCTCTGACTCCTGTTTTGTTCTCGGCACTCCGGGCCCCCCTCAGATATCCCTCCTGGTGGAACTCCCCTCAGATGACAGACACCCTTCTCCTCTCTGTTCCTACACACTAGCCCGGTAGCCTTTGACCTCCCCAGCACCTCTGCCACTCCGTGCGACTGCCCCTCGCATTCCAGTAAAGGCGCTGAAACCCGAGCCGGCGGTGAGCTCATCGCCGGGCCGCGGATTCGAGAGTTAAATGATACCAAAAACCAGAGAGAGGAGAGGAAAAAGGAGAGAGGGAGAAGAAGGGGAGAGGCAGCAGCGTTAGTAGAGGACAGGTCTGGAACTGGTTCTGTGTGTCTGCTCGACCGGGGCTCTTCGGGGGTTAAGTTACACCACAGAAAGAGAGGAGGAAGAGGGAGAAGAAACTGCTGGCGTCTTTGAATTCTCTCTCCTTTTTGTCTCGTCTCGCTCTCGCCCTCTCGCCGTCTCTCCGTGGCCTGACTGACTGGTGCCTGCAGTTTCCTCTTGACACACTCCAGCGAGCCCGCCACCCTCCATCCGCACTTTCAAGTTAACGAGCCCCTTCGGTCTCGTCCTCGTGTCTGGGAGCTGTGAGCCGGGATGTGAGTGCAATGCCGTGAGGTCGCCTTCTGTATTCTCTCTGCGCCTCTGTTCCTCCCTGACCCTGCCATGACCACCAAGTGTCCAAAGACGGTAAGTGTCCCCCCTTTAAATTGTCTCCCAGTGTGTGTGTCTGTCCGTCTTTGTGTGCGAGAAAACTTCCAGAAAAAACAATCTTCTCCAAATGCTGCATCTTTCAAATCATTGTGATTCATGTCTCATGTTGTGATGAGTACCATTAAGACGCTTAATCACCGCAAACATAATTAAACCAATCAGTGTTTCTCACAAGCCGAGTCTGGAGGATTGATGTGCCGAGTTTGGAAAAAAAAAAAAAAAGCCTTTTTCAGCTGAAAGCAAAGATCAACTTTTAAAAGTTTTAATCGCGCCATTAAATAAAACCCCTGGTCCATGCATTATTCATGTTTCTTTCTAGTTCACTGCCTGTTGTTCGCCCGTGCCTCTCTCCCTGACCTGCACTTGTCTTGTCAACCTTTGGGGTGACAAATCCCTCCAAAGGAAACGATTTTAAACACGCTGATAGTTTTAATGGGTGGCCCCCAGGAGACTCAAAGTAAAAGGTTGGGTACACGTTATTAAAAAAATGATAATAGAAGAGTGCGCGAGCGTTTCCTCTCAGGTGTTTTAAAAAGTCTGAACGGTGCGAAGGCCGGTTTACACCCCGAGATCTGCCTCCCGCTTTTCTTTTTTTTCCAGCAGAAAGCAATTTAAAATAATTGTGACTGTTTCCAGCGATAACTCGAACGGTGTCTGAGGTGAAACAGTAATTATCGCTAACATCTTTTTGCGATGCTCTCATTATTTAAATGGGTGTGAAGTGCTCTAGCGTTTTCCTTGCAGGTAAACACAGCATGCTTCTTTGGAAATAATGACATCTCTCTGATCCAAAGATTTTTTTTTTTTATTCTCTCTGTAAAGCCAGGGAAAGCTGCCCTGAATGCACTTTATTTAAAAAGCTGTTTTAGTAACAAATGCACCACCAGCATGCCAAGTCCTTACACCACAGCTGCCAATAAGTGATTAATGTGTAAACATTTCCTCCATTACAATAGAAAGGCACAACCTCACTGGCATAACCTCCAACATTTAATTACATTCATAGTGATTCAGTTTTTTTGGACGGCCTGTTCGTTTCTCCTCGTAGACACACAAAAGGAACGGATATGTTTCCAAATTGTTGAGGACAGACTGAACTGTTTGTACTTTTACAGTCAGCTGCAGTGACGCTGAGATCTACACTTATACATCCTAATGACGAACTTTTTAATGAAGGTGATTCAAGGTTTTCAGCTTGATGACGATGATTTCGCAGGTCTTGAACCGAGCTGATAGGACCTAGGAGTGTCACGATTCTACAAATCCTCGATTCGATTTCATGTTCGATTTTAGGGTCCCGATTCGATTCGATTTGATTCTTGATTCTTTTTCTTACAGCAAAGAAGCCTCTGCCATTTTTAGACTACTCTACTCTACGATCATTGGTTTTATTCATTACATTTTGTACAGTAAATCTTATTTCAAAATTTCCATTGTTCTTGTGTAATGTATCACATTAGGCACTAACCCACTGAGCAACAGACGGCTATTGGACGTCTTGTTTTTTTAGACCTAATTTCAACGTTTAGATTCTATATATTTTTAGACGGAATTTTGATGTTGCACCTAAACCCATTATTCGATAACTATTCATCCAACTGATCTCCAAGTACTTAAATGTAGTTAGTACTCCAAATACTGGTAGCGGTTGAGCAAAATACAGTGTAGTATAGATATAGCCCAGATTTAGACTCGGTCTAAACTTGGTCTAAATTTAGACGTCTAAAAATCTTTCATTTTAGACCTGTGGTAGCCTGATTTTAGACCAGTCGTCTAGGCTACATTTAGACATCTATTCGACCTATTTTAGACCAAAAAATGCTCAGTGGGAATGGTCAAATTTCAATAATTATTTAACGATCTTGTTACCAGTGAAGTGAAAACAACAATAACAAACATAATGAGAAAATGAACAACAAAAATGAGAGCTCACAGGGGCTCGCGTCGGCTACAATGTGCGGCGTTGTCTTTGCTTCCGCTTTGCACACCTCCCTGATGTGGAGGGAGGGGATCGTCGATCCTCTCTTTGATTTTGATTTTTGAGACCATGACGTACTTTTGATCAATTTCAATAGAAAATCGAAATCGTGACACCCCTAATAGTGTAGATGGGTGGTGTTTCATCCTTCCTGGTTTAGAGATCATGAAGCTGATGATGATTCAAAATTAAGCTTTCCATTGATTGGTCTGTCAGGCTGCACCTGGATTACCAAAGTTCGGAGCTTGTTGTCAGTTTAGGAGCTTTATAAAGTTACCGTTACTGTCCTGGTGGTGCCATTGTCTTGCACACATCTTGACATCAACTCACCTCTATTTTCCTAATTTTTTACCTTTCAAAGGGAAGTGTATCTCTGTTTGAACTTTAAACTAAAGTCTACAGACACAAACCTTCCAAGAAACCCGGGTTCCTAACTGATCTGAGACTATTTCTACTCCATCAGCAGGAAGACCAACTCAGGAAAATCACTACTGTTGGTTGTAAGCAAGCTAGTAACAGACAACTCATGTGGTTGAATGGTCTGAAGGACTTCTGGCTTATTTAAACTTCTAGACAGCTTTTATAAACACATAACTTTTGTCCAAATACTCTGAAGGTCGGACTTTTTTCATTATTTACTTTTTACTTGCAGATTCTTCTTCTGCCCAAACCTTTAAGAATTTTATATCTCCTCTATTTCAGGTGCTTTCAGACCAAATTTCACATATCCTCATTTAACAAAACAGCATTAAAGCACTGGTTTATGATAATGCACACAGATGTAGTTTCGTACCTTTGGCAGAGGATCAATTTAAGGCGGAATTTCTCTCAGCTGGATTGGAACCACTTTTCATACTTTTGAGTAAAATGTAAAGAATTTCTACGAGACGTGATTTCGAATAAATATCCTCTGAGAGGTTTTGGGTTGTTGGTCAGACTTACCGAGACTTTTAAAGACATAATTGCGGCATCTGGTTAATTTAAGGAGACGTTTTTTCTCCATTCTGGGATGTTTAATAGACCACAAAATTGATTAAATAGGAAAAAGAGAACCAGAGATGTAGATTCCATCTCCAGCCGTTAGCTGTCAAATAAATGTAGCAGAGCAGCAGTTTTCTTTTCTATAATACCTGAAGTGGAGAGCGTGAGCGTTGGGTTTGTGTCAAATCTTTGCAAATTTCATGCACCGTAATTCAGACTTCTGGTCTCCATGTAACAGAAGTGTCAGGCGGGTGACAGCTCAACATGCACCTTCTCGGAGCGTTGGGGTACGAGTGTTGAAAGAAAGCACTTACACTTACAGTATATCTGCTTTAGGGGACAGGCAGGCAGTCAAGAACGGTTTCATACGGAAGTACGAGAATGAAAGTATTGGACAGCTGGAATGTGTTTTTGTGCGGTGAAGGGGGAAGAAAGAGGCACCGAGTCGAACCTGGAGCTGGAACAGACCAGGAGACGTTGAGTAGCAGGAATATGATTCATTGTTTTGGCAATTAGAATTATTTACTACGTCTGAATATATTAAAAATTAAATAAAGAAAATTCAGAGGGATTTCATCACATAGTCTGTGATTTAACTGTTCGCTTACAGGACGCTGAAATCGATCCGCGTCCTGGCAACGAGCCTGAACCTACAGCACACCGAGTCAGCTGACCGCAGCAGCAAACCCGAGCATGAATCACACGTTGTCTGGGGCCCGGACAAGGCCCGAGGGCAGGGCTCAGATATGCATGGAGGGGGCAGAAGGAGAGGGTTAAAGACGGAGCGTGAGGACGGCTTTGAGAAAGCCTCCAGGGTTAAGAGAGCGAGATCGACAAAGAAAAAAGAGAGAGAGAGAGAGAGAGAAGTCTGTAGACGGGTTCTCCAGCCAACTGGGAGACCCAGCACAAGGGGAAGCTTGTTCCTCGCCTGCCTGTCCGTTCTCGGGGCTTGTAGCAAGAGGACACGGGCTCTCTTGGATGAAAGAAAAATAGAGCTGAATACCAGAGGATAATGTGATTATGGGCAAATAGGAGAATGAAGGTTAATTGGAGTTAAGTGTCTATAAAAAAGGGCCTATATATATACATCTGCAAGTCAAACTACATTCTGCCAACAGGGCTCGAATTCTTCCCCCTGCTTTTTAAATAAACACCAAACTCAACAGTTGGGAGGATGTTAGGAGTGTATATTTTCTGAATAAAATACCTGGACATTAAGGGGCCAATCATTCGATTATAGTCAGTGGCTCAGACAGGATTAGAATAACATGAAGAGCGATGTAAAAAACATGAAGCTGCCACGGTGACCTCGAAACAAGCGCCTCACACGCGTCTGGAGGTCGAATGAAGCGATTTAACACCACCCGTGATATTTCCCAGACACAGCTGTTTTCATCAAACTCTCTTAATCTCCCTCTGAGCGCCGGCGCCCTGTTTACGTGAGACCTGTCATTCACAGAGACAGACTACCCTCACCTTTAGAGACAACCTTGACCTCTTTAAGAGATCTGAGAAAAAAAAAGATTTCTTTTTCAATAGATCAAGTTTCAAGATGGCTGTTTTGGCAAGTACGTCGACAGTTGTGGAGTTGCGGTTCAAGTGTCTCCACATCAGAGGTGACAGATGACTTGTTTCGAACAAATCGTTCAACATTTACACGAACCTTTGATTGCTTTGTAGAGAGCTGTGTAAGAGGAAAACCCCGGTCCTGATTGCTGCGGTTACACTCTTCTGTAGACGCTCTGCATTTCAAACCGATTACAGATGAGGAAGGCATGTTAAAACTCAAAACAGTCATTTTAATCTGACTTGCATGACCTGCTCTGCGTGGCACGGGGCCCAGACACTGCCACAACGTGAATAATGAATGATGTTTTTAAGCTAGCATGTAATTGGGATTGTTTATACTCTTTAAAAAATGTATTGTACGGGACGTGATAAAAGCGAGAACGTAAACACGGATTAGTAAATCTTGATCGTGATGAATTTGACTTTAAATCTTCGATGTTGGCTTGTTTCCAAAAATTCATCTACATTATTTTGTGTTTTGCAGATGTGCAAAAAAAAGATGTGCAGATTAGCATCACAAAGATAAACAACCTCCTTACAAAATAAAAAATATGCACCTCTGCTCGCTCGTCTACAAATGCATCTCCACGAAATTAGGACGCCCAAGGCTAGATTGACCATACGCCCTCCTTTACCCGGACATGTCCTCTTTTTGGGGGGCTGTCTGGGTTTTTCCGGGGGAGTTTATAGAAACTTTGAAATGTTCAGGGTTTCCCACCAAACATCGGATGTCAAAGAGACGTGCAGATCAAGTCAGTATTGGGTTGGTCCGTCAAAGACCACATCTAGACGTCAGTGAGACGTGAAAAATAATTTTTAAAAAACCTATTTTAGATGTCGCTCTGACGTTTAGAATTTGGAAAATAATTATAAAATTTGCAAAATAGATCCAAGATTTAGACGTCATTATTTGGACCTCTTTTAGAAGTTGAAATGACGTCCACATTTGTACCTCATCACCGACAAAATACGTTAGATAGATGTCATTTCGACGTCGCATTGCACCGTGGGTTAGTGTGAAGGTTTTGAGTTTGTGGAGCGTGGACTAACTGAGTTAGAAGAGTGTAAAAAAACTCAACCCAACCGAAAAAACTCTCATGGGAAAAACTCTCACATGAAGCGCGAGTAAAATCATCTATTTGCGTAATGAATGAATAGTATTTACTCTCTTTATTTGTGCATCAACGGTAATTTCAACGGTAATCTCTGCCAATTCAACCAGCAGGATCAAGTGAAAGACAAAAGTGTTTTTATAATTTACCAGGTAATCCGACTTCCTCACTCACTTGCCTCCAAGCGAGCTCCTTTTAATTCCGGTTTTGGTAATTGAAAGAAAAGGTATCATATAATCCGGGGCAACCACACACCGACACGATCAGTTCGTCCTCCATTTTACATACCAGTGAACAACCATCTGTTTTTATACCTCACCTTGCAACCTTTGTGCTGATTAGTTACTGCAAGGCGAATATCCGCTCATGTTGAGACATTTGCAGCTCCTACCTAATTCCTGTTATTCACGCCACCAGAATAGCAGGAACATCTAATCACGTAGTTGCATTGACCCTACATGTAATTCATTAGCACAAATGATTTTACTTGCGGTGTGTCTGTTCGTCCTCCATTTAAGAAACCAGTAAACAACTGTCTGTTTTTATACCTCACCTTGCAACCTTTGTGCTGATTAGTTATCACGATGTGAATATCTGCTCAAGTTGAGACATTTTCAGCACCTGCCTAATTTGGGTCATTCGCGCCTCAAGAGTAGTAGGAGCGGAGAATTTACTACCCCGACTCTGTGCCTCTGTGTCCTCTTTTTGGGGATTTAGAATACAGTCACCCTATCAAATGCATTCTCCCTATTTTAGACCAGAAAAAGGACAGAAAAGACCTTTTATTTCTAAGCTGCAGAATCAGACCAGGTTAATATCTACAGTCCTGTATGTGAATCAAATTATAGCGGTTGATTTTCCCAGGAAGTTTTACTTTACAAATTACAGACACGGTCGATTTGCACGGGATTAAAAACACAGACGTCCGCTGCAATTATTACAAATGATCAGAGTTCCTTTAATAACACCAATCCTGTGTGAAAACAGGTGTGCTATATAAGTCATGACAACCTGTATGTTAAAGAAAAAAGGGGAGGGCGGGCACCGTTCATCGATCTTAATAAGTCTTAAAGCGTGGTGACACACTGCAGTCCGTTTCAAACACGTCTGCTCGCAATGCTTCAGACACGCTCTCAAGTGTCAGTTAGCAGCTGCGATGTCGGCCCACCCAGAAGCCTTAATAAAGTGTGATGGATACGTATGGAAAATGTGCGCGATAACTTCAGCGTTATTGATTTAAAAGTTGATGGTTCAGATTGGCGATAATCATATGCTGTCAGGTTGATTAGAAGTACACTCGAACTCTTTGTGAAGGCGGGTGTTTGTGTGATTGAGTGGACTTAAAGCCGAGGTTCACGTCCTGTAAGCGGTGCCACTCATGTCTGATCTTTCTGAAAGCAGCCAAAACAGCGACGTCAGATGCCAGTTAGAGCAGCTGCCAGCACATAACCAGGGGCCCTGCTCATTGATTTCAAACCACAGTAACTTTTTAGGAGGCTGTCACGCTGCTGACACATTTGGGACCCAGCCACCCTGAACTCCATCCCTCCCCCGCCTCTTATCTCAGATTTTACACTCACACCTCGTAAAAACTCAATTTGCCTCCAAAGTTTGGTCTTAAAGAGCGAAATCCTTTTTGTCGTTTACGACCGATGTCGCAATTGATGTTGAGGCGCTTTTAACCTGTTGGGATACGTTTGTGTGGTATCAACACTGAAGACATGCCTGTTTTTTTGAGAGAGAGCATCAAAAACCGAGGCGATGAAATATTTACAGGAATGTTTCATCTTTCATAAACGGCAGAGAGTATTAGAAGGCGGTGTGTATTCTGTGTTTCGCAAAGTTTGGACCCGCCGCTGTAAAAGCACTTCAAGGGAGTTTAATTGAGCCGAACATGGAGCCTATTTTTACACATTACCTCTTTCATTATTGTTACATGCTGTTATTATACACACAGCTGATGTATAATTGGTTTATGAATGGTTCAGAGCCGTTTCCTCCTCTCTCCGGCTGACAGGCTTGACAGGACAAGAATAGTTGCAACATAATCCCCCTCTGGCCACTAACCTAGACCAGAGTATGTTCTCAGAAAGAGCTTGTTTTTTCCACTTGCAGCCTAGATTGTTATCTAAGTGTCTGACAACACTGTTGAAAGGATCCCTTGATAGGCCTTTCTGCTTACAGACATATCCGTTTAGAAGTGGAAACTTGAATGAGATTTCTTTTCTTCAGGGCCACCGGACTCTGTCGACAAAATTAGTCACTGTGCTTTGCAGAACATTGACGTGGATCCAAGAAAATATTTGATAAAAACTGAACCGATGGCTGCACCAATCGACAGGTAACTGCCTCAACCCCTACGGTAAAATACTGTTCTGTCAGTGCAGTCAGAGTGGGTCACGCTTCAATTAAAACATGTAAAACATGTCACACATCAGCGCAGAGATCTGTCTGTACTGGAACCTTTTCACAAATGTTGTTTTTTAGGTCCTCATCAAATCAATCTGAGTCTGAGAAACAAGCAGTTTTCAGGGGAACGTTTGCCTGAAGGCCTTGGCTGGTTCTAGCTGTGTCATGGCTGCAACCCGAGGCGATCGACTGCATCAAACTGTTTGAACCTGCAGCTCTTTACATTCCCAAAGAAATAGAATGAAAGGGCACGTGTTGATAAGTTTAAAGATTCAACTTCAAACAGCTCTACAGGATTGTCTGGATCTGAATCATCTGATTACAAAACAGATTCTAAGACTTTTACGTGTACAGTACCAGAACCCTTCCCTCGCCACTCCATAATACAGTTTCTGTTGCTCATAACACAAATCAGCAAAGTCTTTACAGTGTTTGGTGAACAAGGAAAGAAGCAACTAAAGGAGAATAAAAGCAATATCCTCCTTGATTACTGCACTTTTTTGAGTGTGTTTTCAACTGAAGACAAAACCCTGGTTTATATAAATGCTTCGGACCTAGTCTAGCATTCGCTGTAGGTCCGCGTAGCTTTGCTGAGGCCCATGAAGTCTGATATGTGGACTGACTGGACCACTTAACTTGTCGTAATCTTCCTCAGAGGCCGTAGAGTCCCTCTTCCCTATTGTCCGGTTTAGACGCTGAAAGAGACGTAAAGGGTAATACTCACTAGGGGGCAGCCAAGAGTAATTTTAGTGGCAGCCGAGACTTGCAACAGATGTTTAAATTCAGTGATTATTGTATCAATGATGCTGCTGGGGAAGCAAACAGTATTTGACTGTGCTCCGATTGACGATTACGCACCGGATTATACAGCGCACTGTGAATTATCGTGTCTATGTTCACGCATAAGGCACGCCGGATTGTAAGGTATATCAAGCATTGATTGGTTTATTGTTGCTAGCGTGTACTGGACATTTCAGTCAGGCAGTCTTGTAGACTGCTCAGGGGTCTTGTTACAGGGCCGTTCAGATAGCGACACAACGTACCGTAATACTCTGAATATCCATTGGGCAGAGTAGCTTTGTTGCTTACCAAAATCGTCCTTACACTTTTCGACAGATTTTTGAGCGCATTGTACCACATACAATTGGTCAGTAAGAACAACCAGTAATCAAACATAAGACGAATTAAGAATTTTAAGTCCTTATTGTCTGAAAAAAAATTGTATGTTTTTTTTTAATTTATGGTGGTAACTGTGGTAAGAGAATAAAATGTATCATAACTATAAAAGGACCGGACTTCGTTATCTTTATTGAGTACATGACCAAACAATAAGCCCATTAGCAGCCGGGAGTAGCTTCAGTATAGGACTTGTCACTACAGATGCTATGATTTCACAGTGCAAGTATGTAGCGTTCACTCTACCGCACAGCTGCGGCGTAGAGTCAATGCAGCAATATCAAGTTTTAGTGATGTCACTCATTGGTTTATAAACTAAACAACAGTGGTCGCCAAATGCTGAATCATCTCCACTTAACCACAGGCAAAGTGGTGGAGCAGAGTCGGGTTTTTAGCCTCCTAGCAACCAGCTACAAAACTTATGCCACGTATATGCCACACCACTAGGGGGCGATAGATTGCGATCAGTCCATCACATCAGGAGAAGACTGTGTGAACACATGTTGAGCGTCTTCTTCAGTTTGCAAACAGTGTTCCTGATACTGTGTACAGAGCGGCCAATTAAAAACAGTTGATTGACGTGTTTATTCAGCCCTGCCCTGCGGTTAAAATGACGAGGAACGGCGAGGTGTCCTGGTAAACATGCAATTAAACCGAACAGACTTAAACAAACTGGGAGCAGCAGGTTATCTTTTGAGACCTGGCTGTTAACATGTTTATGATAAAACGCATTTGAATCTATTTTTAAGTCTCAAAGTGGACATTCGAGGAACTGCACTCTGATCTCGACCACGTTTTCCAACATCAGAGGTTCCTACTTGGTTTTACCTTAAAGTGCTGGCGCTTCTCCTTCAGGGTTAATTTGTGAGTCACATCCAGATCTGATGTCACTTTCATATGTTCTGTGTTAAACTTAGATGGTGACGTAAAAGACACTTTGGAGGCTGATATAAGTGGTTCGGTTGAGCCGTATCAAACTTGATTTGAGTCAAATTTCAATCCACCTCTGACTTCTTAGTATTTTTTTCCCCATTCTGACTTGATAGAAGCAATCTGATTCCAATCTTGATCTGTTGAAAATCTGATTAAAGCTGCCAGTCTGGATGTAACCTCAGCGCCTGTTTTTACCCAGAGTTCCTCTCTCTGACCCGTGTCTTCTCATTCTCTCTCTCTGCGCTCAGTTTCGTCGTCGCCATCCTCAAACTTATGACTCAGAGTTGCAGGCTGGATCAGCAGTCTAGTAAACATAATACACCAGCTCTACCTCTAAAATATACACTCTATAGATATTATGCAACTCCCTGGACTTCCTGTTATTGCTCATCTTAAAGTTTTCCTTTATTAAACTTCCTCCACTGCGAAAAAAACCCACTTCTGTTTTCATATGGGAACAAATTTAATAATTCTGTTGATATGTAGTGCTTTAACCGCAGCTGATACATGATTCATTCTCAATAAAAACAGCTTGAAACGCGTCTATCCGGGCTGAGGCTTCGCTGTCAGTCCTGTTTTGAGTCAGATGGGCTTCACTGAGGACCAGGAGAGTCTAAAAATGCCCTTCACCTGTCTGCTTACACTCTCTGTAATGTGTTGTAGAGACGATCTTCTCCTCCAGCGCAATTATTTTCCTATTTTGCATGCCACTTGCTGAGTTAGCTCCCGCTGTCAGCCGCCTGCTGAGTGATGCATTCCCCTCTATCTCCAAAGCTTCACAGTAATTGCTGTGTAATTGTTTGTCCGGTAATGCGGCATGCAAACGCCCGCACTCTCGCTATGTGTGCTGAATTTCGCATCAAAGAAAAGCAGAGATGTCACATATTTCCAAATCCGGTAATTTATCTAACCTGCGCTCCATTTGAAACGGGGAGGAATAATCTCTCCCAGGTGGCTTACAGTTCTTACTTTGTTATAAGAGAAATAATCTTTTTCGACTATAACAGCCTCTGGCGAGCATCCAGCGCGGTCGCATTCCACTTTCACATGACCTTCTAACAGACCTGGCCTGGAGCGAGAGCCACACAGCCATCCCTGGCTACACCTCTGTTTGACTGGCTTGGGTATTTTAAGAGCTGCTGATCCTTTTCTTCTTCTCACCCTGCCTCCTCCTCAGTGTTTACAAGTTTGACTCGACTCCAGATCTGCAATTTGTCAGTTAAGCTCATTTGTGTATTTTGCGGTTTTGTTTTACAAGGACGGATACACCTACACTCGCCCGTACGCTCCCACGCAGACAGCCTTGAGAAGTGCAGCAGTTTTCTTTCAGTCAGGTCAGGTTGTTTGTAGCCCGTCTTCGCTGATTTAAACACAGACAACTCAAGCTTTGTCTGATTTTGGTGGTTCCGTTTTATTCTTTCCGTCAAGCTGTAGATAAGAATAATGATACTGCTCACATGTAGAGCCCCCATAAAGGACGTCATTGAAGCTAATTCGACTTAGCGGTTAAACCGTGTAATTGCAACTACCAGGCTGTCAAGTGACCCAGCACGGGCCAAAAATACTTGAATGAGGCATCTTCATAACGGTTATGTCAGGGTGTCTTTGCGTGACAATAATAGAGCTGTTTTCTATGACTAATTCCTCGAGCTGTAAAGGTCACACTTTGCCCAATCTGGAGTTTTATTTCTTTCTTTTCACTGTCTTTGAGAAGGGCGGTTCGAGTATGCTAACTCCATATAAGGGCTTACAAAATTCATGGTTTTATACGTCGCTAAGCTAGGTACGCGTCCTGTTGCGTAAAACTTTAAAAGGAAACTGGAAACCTGTGCAACCAACGGACCCAATTCATCTTTCCCATTCAGACCCATTACATGAGTAGCTATTAATAAAGGTATGCCCTTATTTGTCCTTGTTAAAAGTGTTTTATAAGTTCGACTAAAGTTGCATCAGATTGAACTTTTCATTGCCGAACTAAAATACCGAGATAATTTGGATCGAGGTGGATTTTCTCTTCCATGCAGAGTAAAACATGCTCCAGGTCATACACCGATCTTTAAAATAAAATTTAAGTAGCACAAGTGTGTTGCTAGGAAGCTACGTGGACAAAGACTTAAGTCCAGTTAAATCACCTAATTGAGCTTGAACAATAGCTGAACTTAATGTACGTGTAAATGTTCGGACTGTAGCGATCATAGCTTAGCGTTAGCTCGCTACCTATAGCTACGTTAGCTTGCAGGATATGTTAGTCTATAAAGAGGATGATACAAGTAGAGCTGAAATGATTCCTCAAGTACCTTGGTTACAAAAAGTGGTCGAAGAAATTTCCCTGCCTCGATTACTTGTTTATAAACTCAAATCGTCACCGTTTCGCACAGATTATTTTCAAGGTGACACAACGCACTTACGTCACCAAGGTAGAAAAAGGAGTAAGCAGTAGATCAGTAGATCCGGAAGATCATTAGCAATTCACATCTGAGTCGTGGGCGGAGACAGCGCTGCTCTGCACACTCCTCTTCACGCTAGCTTGTCGCCTAACATACTGTCTTTCTGGACATGATGAAAGTTAATGTCATTATTAGCTTTCTTACGAGCATTGCAATCCGCTAACGCACATGCTTGTTCCGCGTTTCTTGTTTCTAACAAAGGAAAACAGTTAATTGTTCATTATTAAGTTAAACGTCTGATTTTCTCTTCTTCTTCTTCAAAAAAAATGTTTTATACGATTACTCGGTTAATTGATGGAATATTCAGTAGAATACTTGATTACTAAAATATTTGATAACTGCAGCACGAGATACAAGTGGTACAGCTGATTCTGTATGATCCACAATAGTGCATAGTACTAACCATAGGACTGTTGGCCAACATTCACATAGGAAAGGAGATGAATTATATACAAATATACCAAAACTCCAGGATGATCAAATGTCCTTCTGGGTAAAAAGTGTTTTCCGATCACAAGGACCGAAGAGCCAAAAGGAGGGGGGAACTCACGCAGAGCCAAAAGCCCAGAAGAAAAAGCGAGTTTCATCTAAAAACAGGCAGTGAGGGGGAGTCAGAGCATTCCAGACTAAATGATAAGAAGATCCAGTCTAGACCTTGGGACAGTCAGAAGTGACTGGTCTGCAGATCCAAGGACCCATGTTAGATAATGTTGTTTTTAAGGGTCTTGGCCTGTTTGCTGATGTGGATATCAGTTATTTAACTTTAAAAATCAAACCTTAAACACTCATGAAGCTAAAAAATGTGATACAGACTCAGATGGTGCGCCGCTTAACAAGCAAAATTCACGTGTATGTGCTCCGAATGAAACATTTAAGATCGTTTAATCTGTTTTCAGCAGGAAAAGTAAATATGTTTTAAATTGTGGTGAATAATTCCTCTAATACTTTTAAAAATGTTTGATTTTATTGGAAACTCAACTTTCTCTTTGACAAAAACCAAACCATGTGAAGCTGTAACCCTTCCTAACCTTCCTCGGTGATAACAGGACACGAGTGATGCTAAATGATTTAAATTCTTATCCCGACACCATCGTTAGATTTTTAGATAATAAAAGTGACCCAGCCGGTGAGCCCCGTGTCTGGTCTGAAAGTTTCCTTCCTGAGGTTTTATTAACTCTCTGAACAACAGAGAGAAGCTGTGAAGCTAGCTTCTAAAGCAGGAAATGGATTTTTTTCTTTTTTGTAAATGATGATGGTGTGTGTTTGTATTAGGGAGTCAGAGAGACAGAGCCATGCAGCACATTAATATCCCCAATAACATCGGAGAGACGGGGCATCTGTTCGAGAATCCCACATCAAACGAGACGGCGTGTCAGCTCGGGGTTATGCATATATTTCCCTCTCGCTTCCCATCCAACAGGAAGAGGCAGGCGTGCAGGGACAGCGGAGGAGAGGAAGGAGGTAAAGTTTGATCAGGACTGCAGAAACACAATTACCTTATCGAGGTTTTCAGTTCTGCTCTGATTCTGTGCTGTTTCAGACAGGCTTGTTGTTTTCCTGCGAGGGCATCTGGATAAGATTAGGTGCAGCCTGACACTGCAGCCTGTGAAACATGACTCAGGGATGAATGGAGGCTTTTAGACCAGTGTCTGTCTGCCCACACGTTGTTCTGCTATTCTTTATTTGTCCATCACCCAATAAAACACGCATGGTGTTATCTGATACCCACACGCTCTGCAGGCAAACAAGATCCTGCCAATCTCTGCCTCGTCTTTTTTTAATCCGGTCTTTATTGGTGCTTTTCATACAAGATGTTGTTTTTCAAGTTAAAAGGCAGAGCCTCGGAAAAAAACAAGACGTCACCGGTGATTTTTTATTAATCAGAAATCAGCTGTCTGCGCTGGCCGTGCATCATTACAGGAGAATGGGATTCGTAAGGTCAGCGGATGCCTGTGTTTTCTCTGCTAAAAGCATGAAACAGAGCATGAAGGAGCGCAGCGTGGGGAGCGTGAGGGAATGCAGCAGAATAACACAAATTAAGGCCAAGCTGGGACAGAATTACCTGCTAAGAGAGGCGCGTATTCACAGCCTTTGTGTTTTTTTACTGTCTTTGTGTGGGACTCTTATTAGATTCTGCCTGTCTCAGCTCGCGGCTCAGACGAGGCCCTCTGACAGCCTTTATCCAGTTACGTCTGGGCTCTCCATCAGTGCTCCGGGGACCTCACATGTGCCCCTTTGTAACAGAAACAGAGGGGGACTAATGCATGTCACCGATCCACCTGCGGTGAAAGCAAACAGATCTGACCGCCGCTCAGCTGGGCACTAATGCAGCGGCAGAAATTCACGAGGGCTGCTTCACAGTCAGTGTGTTTATAGGCGCAATTAAGTCGAGTATAAGTCACTGCTAAATCAGGCGGTTTAACGGGACTACTGTTCTTGTTTAAGACAATATAAGATGAGAACACTTTGTCCACAGGGGGCGCCAAAGCTGACACACACAGAAGCAGATGAATCCATGACAGCTCTCAATGAAAGTTCATCACTGGCTCTGATAACAACAGACAATTCAGACGAGGGGTGTCCCGATAAAACTTTTTTTACCTCGGATACGATACCGATATTGTAGCCATCAGAACTAGCCAATACCGATATTGATCTGATATTGGCATAAACATGTGCATGGCAAGTTTTGCATTCAGCTGTTTTTCAGACTTTGACGAAAAATACTACCACACGGCCGACATCACTCCTACTACTTGCTACTTTGTTGGTACCTTAGTACACACTGTTGTTTTGATTATGTAGGTTTTGCATGCTGGATCCGGTTGCTGCTAAGATAAGATACGATGTTCCTTTAATGGTCCCACGGGGCGAAATTCAAAATTTACAGCAGATTAATACAGACACAAAAAGAGAAAATTATAGAATAAAGAAAATTAGAGTTAAAAAAAAAAACATATGCACGAGTCAAGAAATAGAGGTGCTGGAGCAGAGTCTGGAATGGACTGCTTGTATCGGAGTGCTGATATCAGAGATTTTAGATGCAGGCTGATAACGGACCGATATCTGATATTAATATTATATTGGGACATCTCTAATTTAGATCAAATAACTATCCTATATTCCAAAATAAAAGCATTCTGTGAAAATTAGGAGAGGCCCTCCACAGCGTAAAATAAAGATGCACAATATCAGTATCGTCAGGTAACAGTGACTGAAAACAATGTGATATCTGCATTATATTGGCCAACATGCTCTCTCTCTATCGGTATCTGCACCAGCCTTTGAAGAACAGTAATTGGTTGACCTATGATTATCATGCACAATGAAATGAAATGAATATCAGTCATCAGGGTACAGCTGGCTGCAGAAACATGATCAGAGTCAACTGCACCAGACTCTACTGAACCAAACCAGATGCATGATGGGAATGCACCTCAAGCTCATGGATACATACACGTCGGGATGCACCGATCCGATATTTGGATCAGATATCGGCTCAGATATTGACAAATTAACTGGATCGGATATCAGATGAAGTCTTTTTTCCTTCTTTTTGCTGTGTGCTCATGTGCAATTTGGTATTTATTAATAAATAGTATCAAGTAAATTTCCATCTGTGTTAATTTGTTACCTTAAACTCACAGTACAAGGTAAACAGTTCATTCATTCAACAGTAGTATTGGATCAGATATCGGCTGATATGCTCAGCCCAGGTATCGGTATCGGATTAGATTGGAAAAATTGAATCGGTGCATCTCTACATACGTGTACATATATTTATATACATATATTTTAAGCATCTTAGCAGCTCTCTGTTGTTGTTTGTGAGTCCTCTGACTCTCCCTATGAAAGCTGTTTTGTTGCCTCTATAATTGCCAGACGAGTTGTTGCCACTGCAGCTGCTGTCAACTGGAAATATATTTATTTATTTATATATATATATACTTTTTTTTTTTCTATTGTGAGAGAAAATGTAAGCTGGAGTAGTGACTTGACTTGACACACTAACACTGAGGCTTTTTCTTGGTTTGACAAACTATATCTCCAACACTGAGTTTGTGTGTGAGTGTGTGTGTGTGTATGTGAGGACTCAGAAAGTGAACATTGTTTCCCCGGTCAAAGGCAGGACTCTGCAGCGCTGTTCTGTTTGAGAACGAGCCACTGTCCCTGCATGGTTTTCAATTTCATCCCCCTCAGCACATCAGCGACAATTGCTTCCTACTGCAATTTATTACAGGCAAATTGAAAGATTCCAAGGTGTGAGTCAGTTTGTGTTGGCTCTGAATGTAGCAGCCTGGTTACTCACTCTCCTTCCACCCCTCCCCGTCCCCCGTCCCGTCTCTTGGAGCTGCGGCTCGTCGCCCCATCTGGGATTGCGAGGGCTGGAGTTGTTGTAACCAAGTCCTCTGGAAAAGAGAAAGAAAGAGAGAGGGAAAAAAGGATGACGCTTTCCCCATGCAAAGAGAGAGAGGATGGCAGTGGTCCCATTAGTTGACCTCCCGGGCGAGCTCTCTGGAGGGATATAGGCTTACAGAGCGTAAGAGTATGCAGCAGGCAGCATCAAAGCGCCGCACCGGCTACAGCTGATGGACAGAGGACGGAGGACCTCTCTCCGCCATCATTAGCCCTCACATCGTCTATTTATAATCAACTTTCCACACCGCAGCTCTGTCGCCCGTATGTTCTGGAGGAAAGGGAAAGAGATGAGGGACAAAGAGGAGGAGCGGGGCTGAGCAGGGAGCTGCTGGAGTGTTGCTAACACGGGGGGAAATTATACGACAGGGAGTGCTCACATAAATGGACCCAGACGTATAAAAGTAACAGCGGTTTAGTGGGGCCGTTTCTTTAAAGCCCGAGCTCAGACAAGGGGAATAAAACCACTCGATTCTTACTGGGTCATACATAGGAATGGTCGCCTTTTAAATTAGCCAGTAAACTGTGTAAAGCCGCATCATTATTCGCAACAAAATGGCCTCATTTACAGGCGAGTCGGCGAGGACGTATCGTTTCTATTCCTGCTCACCTCCTCCTCCTATTTATCTTTTTTTCCGCCCTGATTACTCCAGGTATAGTTTTACAGATTTTATTTCATCTATCGGAAAAGCAGTCATGAGTGGAATTTGTTTTTCTGCGGTTAAATGTCAGAAGAGCTTCACTGTCAAGGGAAGAGCGCGGCTAAGACGTGCACGTCTCATTGTGCCCCGATGAGAAAAAAAGAAACGGAGCTGTGTGGGAGGCTGTTTTCACTCCCTTCCTGAGAGGATGAGCCGCTGCATTCTTGATGGAGGTGATGAACCCGCGTAGCGATGACATTCTGTCTAAGTGTGTGTTCCTGCGTGCCTGCGGCGAGATGTTTTGTCTTTGACACGCTGAAACGTAAGAGGGAGTGGAGCTCGGCCTGGGTGCGTGACTGTTACGGGGAAATATGACCAAACACAGACAATGGGGGTCAAGTGCTCTCCTTTTCTGTTCCCCCCCTTGCCTCCTCGCACCGAACGCCCATTCAGGGACACTCAGATGAGGTTTGTGGCCTTGCGGTGCCGCTTTACAACCCCGTCCCCTCAGGCGACGGTAATAGGCCTCGAAATGGGTAACCTGCTTCAGAATGGATGCGGGTTAAAGGAAATGAGCTGGTGAGCCTGACCTTTTAGTTAATCTCCCTTTTTCCGCCGCTTCGTGTCCTCGAATTAGCTCCCAGTCGCAAAAGCGTTCAATTACTGTAAAAGCAACAATCTGTGACATTTGCTGCTAATTTTGGCCGCTCTGTTTTGAGAAGTTCTCTGATGTAAACATCGTGTGACAAGAAGGCGTTCAGTTCTGGTACAAAAGTACAAGTAGAAGAAGAAGAAGAAGCTTGTTACTGTTCTGTTCATGACTGCGGCGAGTAAACAAGAGCGGGGGAACCAACAGTTCAGTGACGCAACAGCTTAACGTGTCAGTTCAATGTTTCATCAGCGAGGGAGGATGAAGTGAAAGTGTTTCTGATTATGACCGAACCTGTCAGGAGAAGTTGAGCGAAATTCAGACTCTTGCTGGTTTCAGCTGCTTGTCAAAATACAACAAAAGACAGTCTGTAACTTTTCCATTAAAGAGACTGGAGATGAATCTTTTACATTGATTGAGGATATAATATGTTTAAAAAGTTCCTCTTGGGTCTGAAAGATAACCAGTGATAATAAAAAGAGTTAATTATTAGAAGAAGTCTTTGTATCACTTGAACTTTTTTTTAATTTATAAGAATAAAATCCTTAGAAAACATTTTATAGAAAAAAAAAGTTCAGAATTAATGAGAAAAAACAAACTCCTGAATTAATTAGAATGAAGTTTTAAATTTAATTAAGAAGATAACTGTCCTCAATTTAAAAGGTGACGGTTGTGAATCTACAAAACGTAGAAATCAACAAAGTATAAGTCAGAAATACACAAAAATAAACTTGAACATTTGTTACCAAAAAGTAATTATTTTCAGAGAATAAAATTGTTCACAGTTATCAGAGCTTTATAAAAGATAACCTTGTACATTCACAAATACGTTCATGAGTTAAGTCAGCATTTTTTTTTTTTAAACTTTGGAATAAAGAAATAAACTTTCTATTTAAAAAAAAAGTAAAGCTTTAATTTCACGAGAATGGATTTGTTCACTTATGAAGCTTATTTGTTTCAATGTTATAGGACAGAAGTTGTAGTTAAAGGCTTTGGTTAAGTTAGAAACTTTAGAGACTTTATTCTCGTACGTAATTACTTTATTATTCTCCTTAGGAATGACTTTGTTCCCATAAATTTACGACTTAAATCTTAGGACAAGATTTTAAAAAGGGATCAAAAGTTCCACTTTCGCCACAGGGGGCGCCAAAATGAACACAATAACTTTGCCTAACTTTCCTGAAAAGATAAAAGTCTTTAGAAGGACCAAAACTCAAAAGTTCAAGCAGTCGTTAAAGGACTGATTGAAGCAAGAGACGGCAGCTAAAATAAAGGTCAGTAAGTGGTTCAAAGTTCAGTCTTAATGTGAATTTTCAGTGTGAATCAAGAGTCGAACTGGAGTAAAGTAGTTAAATCAGGTGAAGTAAAAGTTCAATTTCAAGTTTCTTACATATTTATAACAGCTGCGGTTCAAAAGAGGCCGTGAGAGACATTAACACCAGTTTGTTTGTGTCAAGAGCAGGCTGTTGGTTGATGTTTAAACACTGAGAGCAGATGGAGCTAATTATGTTTAACAGTCAAAGCCGTCTAACTGGGAGGAGATTAAGTCGATTTTTCCTGCTCTGAAGGGGTTTTGATGTGCTTTAAGTTTAATCACCAAACACAGGGGAAAGTGAGTGATATGAAGAAGAAAGCTACTTAAGTCATTAGAGTTAACTTTAAATCAGTTCAAAGTTGAATATTAAGGTTATTATGTACTGAAACAATAAACCAAAGCGGCTGAACACGGCGATTACACAGAATTAATGAGTAAAATTAAAATAATCCAGGATGTTTGGATTTTCAGGAGGGGAGGTATTAGTACTATAGCTGGTTGAAATGATGATATTTCAATATTAAGAGGCATTAAAATGATTGACAGGTGATGGTAAGTGTTTAGCAGAGTGAAAACAGTGAGCTGTCTGCAAATATATCAATGACAGCCAAAGTTGTCAATGCGAAAACCACAGCCCATCATTACAAACCGAGCTCCATTTGATAGTTTTTACTTCTGGATCGCTTGGAGACTAAACAGAAGTTAATACAACAAAAACAATGTGCAAAATTAATCTAAAGAATGAAAACTTCTGGTCTCTTAACCTCACTGGAAGTTTACAGAGAAGACCGCCTCGTAATGAAGAGCTGCCCCGAAGAAAAAGGAGAAAGAAAATAATGAAAACTTTGAGTAAGAGTGAAAATTATTTAATCTTTAAACAAGTGGAAGGGTTCTTATTCGCGTGAAATACTTCCAAGGTTATGAAAAGTTATTACGGGACGAAAAGAGCGGAGGAATATTTGGGGAAAATAACCACGTTGTGTTTCGATCTGCCTGCGACGACTTGGAGAGACGCGGAGAAAGTTGATGATTTATCCTGGCGGACGTCACTTTTACTTCGAGGATTCAGACGATCACGCAGCTTCGCCCTCGCCGAAAAATGATTAAAAATCTTTGAGGTTACTTGAAACCGCAGGACAGCTTCCACACTAATTAGTCTGTTATAAAGAACCATTAATAATTCTGACACGGCGCTCGTTATTCATGGATTATATTTGCATTAACAAGGTAAAAACTCAAATCTCCCCCCCTCTGGACATCTCGGATTTAAATTTGAAATGTTCGAACAAAAAAATAACCATCAATGATAAATATGCGTAGTTAATTCAACAGAACAACTTTGATGATAAACTTGATAAATTTAAAACCATTCCCGGTCCAGTGAGGCTCTTCGGAGGAACGAGATGGCTGAAAAAAAATCTTAAATCAGCATCTGTTAACACTCGCGGCGGCCGGCCTTCCTGGACTCAGAGGCCCCCACACGCTCTGCCTATACTTTTAGAATTATGGGCCCGGCTGATGAGTAGTTGTGTCGAGTTGGAAGGTCCTTGGCGAGAGGCCTTGGGCACCACTGCAAGACTATCAGAGTGCAGAGTCATTAGAAATCCCTCATTCTCACTCTGCTGTGTAAACGGCCCAGCGGCCTCCATCCGAACGCGCCCCGAGGAAGGATCACCTCCGCCAGGCTGAAATTGGATCGCACGCAGAGGAGGGGAGCGGTGGGAGCCGAGCGGAGAGAGGAGGGGAAGAAAAAAAAAGAGAAATTATGTGTTCCTATTTATTGACTTGGCTGCAGCGATCGCTAAACTGTTTCAAGGGAGAGCGGACTTTGGGGGGAATTTTTCCCATAAGCACCAGACATAAAGGAGGTGACAAGTTACCTTCGCTAAAGCTTTAGAGGACTTTGACTCTTTTCAACCTTGTCCATCCATCTCCAAATCCATCTTCAAATTTAAGCCGAGAAAACAGCAGCGCCTTTAAAGTTTAAGATGAGGTGCTCACAAGCAATGTTACATTTTCAGTGAGTGTTTTCAGGATGAAATTAGCTCGGTTTTAAATCATCACAGAAATAAACAGTTGAGCTCAGATGCATAAATTTGGCCTGTGAATCTGTTTTAATATCCCCAAAGCACTTGTAATTATAAACATGACATTTAATATCTTGTAAACTAATCCTTTATCAGGCTGACTAAAGCTAATAAACATTAGAGTCACAGTCAGGAGCCCGAGTGTAAAGGAGGAGAGCAGAACAAAGAGAGGATGATTAAGACGGTAAAAAATAAAGTTTTATCTGTTATTTGTTTGCCTTTTTGGTTTATTAAAGTTATTACAATGCTGGGTTTTTATCTGCGAGAACAGTGAGAGGCCGTGCAAAAGAAGAAGATAGTGGTTAAATTGCATCAACTGTGCTTCTTGTCCCTCTAAGGCCGCCATACTTAGACACTAGCTATCAATAATATCGTATTTCTGCACACTACGACACCTTTAAACTGCCTTTACTTATCAGTTTTAAAAATCAATGTCAAACGCTTTGATTATGGCGCCCCCTGTGGACAAAGCAGTACCTCTTATATTCTAGCTGATTTTGTTTTAATTCAGTAAGTTGAGTTTTCTTGAAAAAAAGGATCGTTCCATGTATTTTTGCCGTTGAGGTCACATTTGTTAGCGTGCCTTACGGCGCCGTCTGACTCCTCCCCCTCACAATGGCATTTAAAAGTACGATATCGTCACCCAATTAAAATAATGGCCCGAGTCATTTTTTGACGAAAATGAGTTTTGACCTAAATCATCTCTAATTCAACTCAAGAGATGATAAAGGCCAAAAACTAATTTTCCTCAAAAATGACATAGGCCATTATTTTAATTGGTTAACGATATGAAAGTAGTCCGTGTTATTTTTAATGGTCGGGTTTGCTTTTGTGACTTTAAAGAGGCGTCATTATTTATTCCAGATTGTAGCATAACCAGTTTTAAATTCCCTCACAGGAGCTTTAACACATAATTACAATATGAAAGATTATAGATTAATAAGGTATAGTTTAACAGTACACGCATTTCCTGACGTTGACAGCTAACATTAGCTTAACTCAAGCGACAGTGCTCATGGATCATGGAAAACACATCCTTCCACTGTGAACAAAGCATGCTCGTTGCTAAATTTAGACTCACATATGGCTAATATTAGCGGTTAGCGAGCATGACCTGATTTTTAAGTTAGGCAACAATTAAAAACGATAAGTTAATTTTATGGGCAAGTAGCTTTTAAACCAAAATAAATGCTCAAGAAAACTAAGAGCCAAAACTCTCATAACTGGTCGTATTTTTGGCTAAGGGTGACCACTATACCCAGATTAAGCTAACAGCCAAAGATTACGCTAATATTAGCCTACTGTTTATCATTAAATGCATCTTATCTATGCAAATATCTACATTTTCAGTTATATCAGTTCTGGTTATAAACACAGACGCTCTCACAGTACTATAGCCAACAAAAGTAACCGGTTCAAAACTAGCAGCTAAGATAAACAACCCTAGAAATATTGACCTTTTTGTACTCTTTCATGAGAGAAAACAAGCTTCCTCGCCCGGCGTGGAGGAGTGTTTTTGTGTCAACAATCCATTTAGTTTCTCTGTTTTTCTGTTTACTGTCTCTGCGGGATAAATGTGGACATCGGCGAGACAAATATCATCTTTTATACGTCAAGAAACCAGATACTTTAGGTAGTGGAGAAGAAACACAGCGCTGTATTTCCCACAGTGAAAACTATGATGTTGTATACTCTACCTCCCAGAAAGCAGACTTCTGCTGGAAAAGAAATCTCTTGGTGGTAAATGTCCGATTGAATCCATCATTTGAGTTAATGTGAGTATTTTTCATATATGTGACTTTTTACAGCTGTAATTGCCAATAGACACTTAGTGGGTTGTAGTATTCACATCGAGATATACCTTACGAACAAAGGAGCTGACACTGTGTATTTTAAAGGAAAACGTGCTTCAGCCGTATGATGGAGTGTTTCAAGAGAGTCTTTATGTTCGGGCGGATTTTAACGGGTGTTTCTCAAACCAACAGGATCTTGTGACTTCCGGGATTTGAGGCGAAAACCTGCGGCAGAGCAGACAGTGAAAGCTTTTAGACCTTTCCCGTAGAAAATAGCGCGCTCGGGGTGAAACCAAGTATTAACACCTTGACCCTACATAGACCTGTACTCTTTGTTTGGCCTCATGATGTAGAGTGAGTAACGCAGCACTCAGCCTCGATGGAAGGAGGGAGCTGTATCGTACATGTGCTGTATATGTGTGTTTACATGGCACGTGTGCTGCAGTTCAAGGTGGAAAAAGGGAAGGCTTTTGTTGGCATGAGTGAAGTGGGCAAATTGCAGAGGATTGAAGAAGTGTGAAAGGTCTGCGGAGGAGAAGGACTCCTTCCTTTTTGCTGTTTATTATTAAATTCTGACAGAAAGCCTTTTCATTCAGAGGCCACGCTGAGAGTTGAGCGGGACAGATCGTGTGCTCTATCCTCCTCTCTTTTTTCCACGAGTATCAGCCATTACAATCAGTGAGCTCAGACTTGACTCCTTTCAGCTCTTTCTTCAGCGTTTTCACACTCCTCAACAAGACCTCGCTGTTTATCTTCCTCGGAGAATTACCTTAAAGTAACCCAAAAGAGCTGGATAAACTTTTCTGTGTATGCAAGCCAATAAAGCTCAAGTCTTTCATGTTATCTGTGAGAGACTCCTCGTTGCCGGATTTCAGCCTTTCAGGACTCACTTCCTCCTTGGCAACACATGAAGCATCTGGAAATGGCACCGAGCCCGGCGAGAACGCTGTCTTAAGGCTGCACCGATCAATATTTTATTATTAACAATGGGGCCAAATGACTATGTTTACAGCCGAGCAGCAGCAGCAGAGAGCTTTCATTCTGGAGATGACTAGTTAGAAGTAGTTGGTGAGCATAGAGGAAGGAGGCTTTAATGGACAGATTAGAGGCGGATACTTCCATCAGTGCATGGTGGACGCTAATGAACTGATGCTAAATTTACAAGGAGATGATAGAGGAGAGAAGTGATAGTCAAAACACCTGTCAGAGTGGATTATCAAACAGAGTCTTGAGCTGGTTTATAAATACGGTCACATAGGCTATGTCCACACTGCAGGTCAATTCCGATTTTTTAACCATATGTGACACATATCTGATTTTTTCATGTCAGTGTGAACAGTGCAATTCTGATTTGTTCAAATCCGACCCAGGCCTCTTTTGTATGTGGATATAAATCAGATTTGTGTCTGATGTGACTGCAGTGTGGACGCTCAGGCGCATTCATCCAACCTTTACGTCATCAATATGCGACAAACGTCACCATTGTTCGACCACACAAACAGGCGCGGAAAGCAATTTGTGATTTGTGTGCATGCGGGTCACTTCACGGGCGCATTACGTTCACATTAGATGCCGCATTCATTGTTGTAATGTGAACGACCGCACAAAAAGATTGGATTGTGCATCATAATCTGCAGTATGAACGTGGCCTTAGTGTTGGGCGGTACGACTGTATATATCGTGTGACGGTATGAAAGTCTCTACCGGTAGAAATCTTGCTATACCGTTTATACCAGTTGTCTGCGAGTGCATCCGTTTGGGTGTGTTTAATTGGTCAAGTTTTGGTGCGCTTCCTATAATCAACAGTGTGTCCAGCAGACTGCTTGGCATAGTTTCGACGAAGAAGAAACAGCTTCAGGAGGAAGAGGAGGAGGAACTCGTTAAGAAAAAGGGCGTGAGTCGCGACATCGGTTGTCTGGAGAGTCTTCGGATCTAGAAAATCCGAGAATGACCAAAAAAACAATACCATGCAAAGAGTGTCGGAGGTGGAAACACCAGCAACTTCTACCATCACCTAAAGATGAAACACGCCAAACTCTATTATGAGCGCCAAAAGACGCATGTCGCACCCGCTGCAGCAAAAACTAAAACTGCAGCAGCTCCTGTCATACCAAAGAGCTCGGCAGAGTCTTTTGCCAAAGGTGCGCCACGTTACCCTGAAAACTGATCAACAAAACACCTGTCAGAGCGGATTATCAAACCAAGTCTTGAGCTGGTCTTTGCTGGGAGTGATTCCACAAACTTGGTTACTTCTAGCTCCAGAATCTTGGCCTCACTCAGAGGAAAAAAAACACACTACAGTCATTTGTTTCTGAAGCATTAAAAAGGAAACAGGATTGCCATCGGCCAGTCGTACAGTCGCCTAACAGACTCTCTCTCTTTTTCTCTCTCTCTTTTTCTTCCCTGGATTTTTTTTTGCATAATCCCTTCTGGTTGAAAGATTCAGTTTCCTCTTTCTAGAAATAATAACAATCAGGTAGTGTGTGTGTGAGTGTGTTGTATTGTGTGAGTGTGTTGTATTGTGTAAGTGTGTGTGTGTGTGTCGATGAGGATCTTGAGCAGCATTCCTGATGTCAGCACTGCTTTTGTACCTGCAGGCTGTAACTGTGTGTGTTTCCGTCCATCTCCGTGTGTGTTTATTGGTTTCTCAGACTGCTTTGTGTGCGTGTCTGTCTCTGAGCTGTGCGTGTGTGTGTTCATGTTTGTACTGTGTGTGTTTATCTGTCACTCAATTGTGTGTAAATGTGTGACCGGGGAGTTTATTGGAATCTTTGATGTTTGCATTTCTGTCTGTGTCTCATTTGTGTGTGTGTCTCTCTCTGTGAGTGTGTGTGTCCATGCATGTGTATGTGTGCGTGTGTGTGTGTACAGCAGGAATAAAGCACCCCATTGATAAGAACAAGTTCTTCTTGTTAACGTATCAGTAGGGCTGGACCGGAGCCAAAGCTGAAGTCCCAGGGGCGTATTTCTACACAACCCCCGCTATGACACGGCAGTTACTATTCTGCAACCCCAGACACACACACACACACACACACACACGCGCTGACACACACATCGAAGGCGAGATAGCCTGGGAATGGAACATGTGTTAACACTCTCTTTCCAAGAGATACATTGAAGAGGACATTGAGCAATGTTTCGTCTTACATCTCTCTAGCGGCCGCCTGTTTTGCACTCGTCTAAAATGCTTCCATGTGCAGTCTCTGCATTCCTCCTACCTTTCTGAGGCATTCGGAGACTCTCCCCGCAGATACCTGATACCCAGGGGAAAGCAGATAGTCATGAGAAATACCTGCTAGCTCTTAACAGTTTCAAATAACACAAGGGGGGATTTTTGCCATTCCCTCCGTCTTCTTATTTTGCACATGTGCCAGGCTATTGTTTAGCTCCTCTTATACACCAGAGAGATGGAGCCGAGGCTGTTTTATGGCGGTCATAATCACAACCCCTGGCGGCTGCATAGGGACATCATATCCAATCGGCTGTTGCAGGGCACACCTCGTTGTCAAATAAAAGTGTCTGCATGAAGGTCGGAGGGAGAACAAAGAGGTTCAGTGTGCCGAATAAGCACCTACAAACCCCGCCGCTCCAGCGTGCGCTTGCTCTCCCTCTCGTATATTTGTTCAATCACTGCAGACCGCGGTGGATGTAGTGCAGCCAGGCCGCACACTCGCTCTTTGACAGCAGGGACTATCACGGTGAATCTGTGCAGAACCGCACAATTAATCACAACAGTGGGTCGAACAAGTGGCTCGACGTGACAAATGCGTGTGGGCGGTGCACGCTGAGAGTAAGAGTTACATACATCAGGAGGGTGTTTAATAAAAAACAGGTCGAGGCGTTCGAGTGTAAGCCTCATAAAGGGCCGTGTTGTTAACATCTGTTTTTGTAGATAGATCAGGAAATGTGAGGGCGTGCGGGGATGAACGCAACCGCAATGATAGACAAGGGCTTCGTCTGCTGCAGCTAAATTTAACGTTGTCATCCTCGCCGCGTTTGAAGTGCAATCGCACAGAACATTTGCATGAGCTTATCCACTCTTGCCCCCTCAGCGCGGGATGTAATGTGGAAACTCAAGGAGCAGGATTTTTTAAAGAACCCAAACGCGCTTTTAAAAAGACGAGGCAGGACTTTTTATTTTCCAGATGGCTTTGATATAAATCATAGCGGTGTCACCGCCGAAGCATGCTTTCCATTATCGCGATTGTTTAAAAGCTTTACCTCGTGGGGAAAATGCAAAGTGACAATCGGAAAGGGTTCAGACAAAAAAGAGGGGAGGTCTCACAAATGGAATTGTCCCCCTGAGCAAACCGCATAATATTCATATCAAACCTGATACATCCAGCACTTGGATTTCTAACCATGCAATCAGGGGCTCTGCCAAGTCAGAGAATCCACCCTGATCTATCTAAAGATAACAGGGGACCGGCGAGGCCACAGAGGCTTTGTCAGAGAGACCCTGTTCTTGTTAACTATCAGACCACCGGCCAGTTTAGATATTAACTCAGAGGCTTTAAATGCCTCCGGAGTGTCACAGAACTCGATTTGTCTGCAGCAGGAACAAAATAATCCCACAAGTGACATAAACCAATCTGTACTTCCTGTAATGGTTTTTACAGCTGCTGGAAAAAGTTCTCACATCGAGAAGAAACTTTTATGTTGGAGGAAGTTTGTGGATTTATTGTTTTCTTTAAGCTTGGCATGTTTTTTTTCTGTAGCTGTTCACAACCCTTAATATTTGGGTGCTTTGTTCTGTTGTTCGGTCCTCTTCTTTGGTGAAATATCTCAATGATTAAACAGATTCAGTACCCCTCTAAACTTTGTGTTTTACTCAGATAAAGACATAAAATATTAGCTTGCTTCGTGGTGAACTTGCTATACGATAAAACAGCTGGTTTCAGTCTAAAGATATTAAAAGTGTGAGAATATTAGAAGTCTGATTTTAGCTTGAATTACCCAGCTGTGTTCAACCCTCGATTCTGATTGGTTGAAACCTTTAACAGGAATTAATTCTGCATAGCAACAGCCAGAAAATCACCAGTTTCCAACGGCATCAGTAACCAACATGGAGGATATGTATATATTTTTTAAGATTGATTGATAGATTAGATAGGATAGGTTAGATTAAATTAAATTAGATTAGATAGAATAGATTAGATTACATACAATAGGATAGATTAGATTAAATTAGATTAGATTAGAAAGGATAGATTAGATTACATTAAATAGGATAGATTAGATTAAATTAGATTAGATTAGATAGGATAGATAAGACTAGATAAAATAGATTAGATTAGATTATATAGGATATATAAGACTAGATAAAATAGATTAGATTAGATTATATAGGATATATTAGATAAAATAGAATAGGATAGATTAGATATTATAAAATTAGATGGGATTACATTAGATGGGATAGATTAGATGGGATAGATTAGGTGGGATAGATTAGATTAGATTAGATGGGATAGATTAGATTAGATTAGATTAGATTAGATTAAATAGAATGGATTAGATTACAGTAGGTTGGTAGGTAGGTAGGTGGATAAGTGGGTGGGTGGGTGGGTAGGTAGGTAGGTAGGTAGGTAGGTAGGTAGGTAGGTAGGTAGGTGGGTAGGTAGGTAGGTAGGTAGTAGGGTGGATGGGTAGGTAGGTAGGTAGGTAGTAGGGTGGATGGGTAGGTAGGTAGGTGGGTAGGTAGGTAGGTAGGTAGTAGGGTGGATGGGTAGGTAGGTAGGTAGGTAGTAGGGTGGATGGGTAGGTAGGTAGGTAGGTAGGTAGGTAGGTAGGTAGGTAGGTAGGTAGGTAGGTAGGTTTGTAATCATGGAGAGTTAAGTGGTGATTTGAGCCACAAGTAAGATGATAAGAACTAAGCTGCCATGACTACTTCCTACTGGAGCTGAAGGGCTTTTAAACTGTTCAAATGACTATTTTTATATATGTATTTAATAAGTAAAATTATCTTTAAATCACTACATAGTGTCAGTTTGATTGTATAATTTAATTTCTGTATAGCCACCCACTCGCTCTACATAACCTTTAATTTAGAAATAAGAGCTTTAATACACTTTCACAGCTCTGTCTCACAAAATCCTTCAACAAAACAGTTTTCATTCAGATTATTTATCGTATTTCATTTCATTCTAACAGCTTCTTTATTTGTCTTCTGAGTCTCTTTAATTACACGGTGAAAATATTGATATGGGATCATTTTTCCCTGCATGGATCTGAAAAGAAGGTGGATTGGAGTGACAGTGTGGTTCCCTCTGGTACTTTTTTCTGTTTCTTTTCCTCTTTAGAAGCACTGAAAGCAATAAAAATAATACTTATTCCAACTAAATGAATCCTTGGCAAATCAAAGTAATGAATAGTTCTTTTTTAAACTTTTGTTTTCTGTTTGTTTTGGTGCCCTCTGTGGATAAAAAAGTCTTTGTTTATCTTATATAGAGAAAAAAAAATCCTTATCCTGCTGACTTTACAGCCAAATATATCATGGATTCAGAATAATTTAAGTGGAAATTGGGAAAACCCACTTTTTTTTGCCGCCAGTTTTTGGCATTGAAATTTGTGATATTAAAATCATCAATCTTGTTGTTTTTGGTCTTTTGGCATCAATTTAAATTTCAGTCTATTTCATAAATATTAAAAACACCTCACAGGAGCTTTAAGTTTTAGAAAATAGACTGATTATGCAAACAAACATGGCATATTGCTATCGATTCCTAACTGTTTCTTCATATAACTGTTTTTTTTTTAAATATTAGAATTTTTTTGAATGTCTCTTTTTTCGTCTGTTACGTAAGCGAAGATTTATTTACACAAACACGTCCTCCTCCTGCGTGTTTTTTTTCCCTCCATGTCCTGCATGACAAGCACACTGTGTTGACATAAAACCGGCTCTCGCCACCTGGCAGGATGTGTTGTTAATGTCACTTTGGTCAACATTTATCACGCTTACATTTTGCTTCCTTGTAAGTGTCGGTGCCAAAACGCGCCGCCGGCGACTCTTCGCTCTGTCCCCCCTCTTTTAGTGCTGTTATTCTGGGCAGTGGGTCTTATAAATAACTAATAAAGAGCAAAGCTATGATGCATTCATCTTAATGCTAGGTGGCATCAGGGACAGGTGCGCCGGCTTATTCCTACCTTTCGTACGACAGCGCGATTAATCTGCTTCATGCTACGTTAAGAGCAAAGAGTGGACTGTGGAAAGAGACAAATGAAAAAAAACCAAAAGGGAAAGTCATGAATCTTAAAGTGAACTTAAAGCAATGAGCGCTGACCACGGCTACCTTTACACTTTCTCTGTCCTCGCTCCTTCCTTAAATAAGACGGGAAAAAGAGACGTGAGTGAGGTGGCCTGTTCCAGAAATAGCTCCCGAACGAGGATAGGTGACGCTAGCGTGAGCAGGAGAGGGAAAAGCAGGGAGATATTAGCCATATGTGATTCATTTACAACAGCATGCTTCAATTAATCTGGGCAGGGTGGCAGGCGCCAGGGTTGGGCCCCATGCCACCTGAGCGAGAGAGGAAGAGTGATCCGCCGCTCGGTGAGGGATGAGCAATGAAAGCAGATCCCTCTGAATCGATACGCCGAACATTACAGCTCACACCAAACTCATCCCCTCTCTGCTGTCCCCCCTCCCCTCCAAGCCTCTTTTGTTCTCTCTCAAAGACGAGGCCGGTAAAGTCGAAGCGAGGCGCTCTGATTTGACAGCAGTCCCAGAAGCACCCGGAGAGGAGCGCCGATTCGAGCGTAGGCGTCCACCTAGAGACACCCTCAGGATGTTCTCCTCCAAGTGGGGCGGCGTGCTGCGGCAGCGAGTGAAAGCGAGGGGAGGGACAAACCGGCGAGGGGGCAAAAACCACAGTGACCAGATGGAACCGCAGATTGTTTTAAAGGGGGCTACCGCCTCAGCAAAACCATATGGGGCAAAAAACGCTATTTAGCGAAAACCTCATTTATGATTTTCACGACATGGCGAGCGACGCTGGAGGATCTTGTAAACTAAAGATAAAGTACAGACGCTGTCAGCACGTGACGGGGGAAAAAAGAAAAAAGGAAACCCCGGCAGCCTCATCTGCATCTGTGCGTCTCCGGGGCATTTCTTTCTTTTTTTTTTTGTGGAGAGTTTTATTTCAACTCGTGAGCAATAACCCCAAATGAGCGCGGATGAACACACGCCAGGCTTTAATACCGTCACGCATTAAGTTACAGTAAAGCCCGCCAAGCCTAATACTGTGATTGTTAGGAGAATAAATAAGACGAAAAAAGATTCTGATGATGATGAATTAACCAGTGGGGAGATATGTATATAGAGTCTGGGGGATGAGGAATATTAAATTACAACACTTGATAGGAAAAGACAAGCAATGGCATCAGTATGGCACAGGATTAAAGAGTGTAGCTTAGCGGTGTCTGACGCTGTAATTATATTTTTAGCTGTCTGTTTCGTAAGCTGTTTCACCTGGCTCCTGATGTAATCTGGATTTATCCGAATTCCTGCCTCATGCATCAAGGGGATTTCTCACGCCGTGAGACAACAGGGGAGGGCTGGAGCAGATAATACAAGCCTTTCAAGCCAAGACACTGTGATGTATGCTTTTCGGCCACGCTGAGAGCTAAAACGTCTCCACGCTTCCCGGGCAATTAAAATTTTTCCATGAGGAATAAAGATTGGCAAAGTATTTCATCCGGGAGTGAAGAGACACAAGGGTGCAAGACGGGGAAAAGACAATGAACAACCTCTGCGGCGCCTCCCGCTGAGTCGCTAAATGGAAAAATTAAGATAACAATAACTCTGATAACAGTAATTATCACTTTATTTTATTCACCATTGACTAAATAAAGGGTTAGAATTACCGCCATCTATACGAAGCGTCATTACGCGCCCTGCATTGTAATTATCTCTAATTAAAATCGGGTAATTAATAAGTGTCTCTGGTCATGTGAGTGTAAACTGTTGTGAGGCGCCCTCCGCGCTCGGCACCGATTTGAAATCATGCAATAATAAATCAGCTGCAGGGAGAAGCTGTCAGCGAGGAGAAGAAGAAGAAGAAGGGTTCAGGGGACCGTGGTGTTTTGGTGTTTCAGGGCTTAGTTAATTAGTTGGAGGGGAAAGCCGAAGATAAACACAGATTGTCATTCAAGCAGCGGCTGAGCCTTTAAACAGCTGTCCGCAGCTGTGAGGGCCTGATCAAATCAAGCTGCTGCTTACAGAGCTGTGCACGGTGGAGACATAGTAATTCACTGAGGCATGGACCAGACTGGGTGGTTTTCATTATTTAGAGAGGAGAGAAAAAAAAAAAAAAGTTACTGTTGTTTTTTTCTTTCATCTGAGTGTCTTTTTATTGTACGTAACCCAGCTGTTACTCCTTCACTCCCCGAATATGCATTTCATCTCTCTCATTTAAACTCTTGTATTTACCCTCAACAGCGATTGTTTACGTGTTGAAAGGAGCAGCTTCTGTGAAAAATTCCAGCGGGATATGAGCGAACGGTTCAGAGCTCAAACTTTCATTTAATTCAGTTTGAGAAACACAGAGAAATTTTGGCATTTGTTTATAATTTACGAGCGGGAGATTTGGCTCGTAAAATAAATGACACAGCTTAAAAATTTGATGTACAAGAGCGACTTTCTGGTGATTGAAAAAGTCAGAGGTGATTTGGTAGTTTACTATCAAGTGCATAAACCTTGTGAAGATCAGGTTTGCGAATTAAGTTAACGGTAAAGAGGAAACGATGTCCGACTCAGCCAACTTGTCCCAGGCTGTATATCTGCCCATATACCTCCCAGCTATTTCCAATACTGCTACCTCCCAATTACAGTATGGGAAGCTGGCAGGGTGGCATAAACAGATGGTACCAGACACCACCTGCATAGAAAGTGCTTGTTGTTGAAGGTAATGGAAGTCTAAGAAGACAGGTTAAACACTTCCACCTCTGGGAACCCCTCCCAAAACACACGACGTCTGCAGTTTATAATGTACAGGAAGATTTACTGTTCAGAGTAACACAATAAATACAAAGTTTACCAAAGGAGCTGCAGGGAAAGTAATTGTGAGGTCAACCTTTATCGTCTCATTGCTCTTGTAAATCATAGAGACGCATCCCCGATCATTAAAAGTTCCTCACAGGACCTTTAAAGCTCCTGTGAGGAACTTTTGGTCCTCTTTGTTGTGACGCCTCAAGTCGAAAAAGTGTTTTTTTTTCTGCTGTTTTGGCCTCGATATGTGTAATTTGTGTGATCAAAAAGTCATAAAAAGGCAAAAATACGAATTGAGGTCTATTTAATACCGCCTTAAAACTCCTTATAGTAGCTTTAATGTTGTTTTTATGAAGCTGAAACAGTTTTTTAACTCTGGTGTTACAAATTTCATTTTCTCTTATACTTGTATTTACTCACAGTCAAACTTGAATATAGTACAGGAATGTTTAATGCATAGATTATGTCTTTTAACATAACATTTATTAAATAGTGGTTCTCCCCTTTCATTAACGCCTCACTATTTTCATGCCTAAAAAAGGTCAAATGAAAAGACTATTGGAGACAACCCAGAAAAGAAGAGTTAAAAATTAAAATTTCTTTCTTATTAACTTCCCCTTTGAGCCAACAATACCAATTTCAGTCCATTTAATATCGCCTTAAAACTCCTTTTAGTAGATTTAATGTTGTTTTATGACAAGCCGAAAACAGTTTTTCACTCTGCCCTTACAGATTTCATTTTCTCCTTTACTTGTATCTAGTTACAGTTAAACTTGGATATAGTACAGGCATATTTAATGCATAGATTGTCTTTTAACAAAGCATTTATCAAATAGTGGTTTTCCCCTTTATCGTGGACCCTGATTACAAAGCAGTAACTATTTTTTTAACTCCTTACCATTTTCATGCCTAAAAAAAAGGTGAAATAAAAAGATTATTGGAGACAGAAAAAAAAGAGCTTCAAAATTGGATCTTCTTTCTCATTTCCTTCTCCTTTAAATCAGCAACACGAATTTCAGTCTATTTAATATCGCCTTAAAACTCCTTATAGTAGCTTTAATGTTGTTTTTATGAAGCTGAAAACAGTTTTTCACTCTGGCGCTACAGATTTCATTTTCTCCTTTAATTGTATTTACTTACAGTCAAACTTGAATATAGTACAGGCACGTTAAATGCATAGTTTGTTTATGAAATAGTGATTCTTCCTTATATATCCACTATTTTCAGGCCTAAAGAAAGATGAAATAAAAAGACTATCAGAGAGAATCCAGAAAAAAAGAGCTTCAAAATTGGATTTTCTTTCTTATTTCCTTCCCCTTTAATCATCTTGTGACCCCTCGGATTCCTCTCGCGACCCCTTGTTGGGGTTTGACCTCCAGGTTGGGAGCCGCTGAACTTTGGCCGAGGTAAACGTAAACACGTTCTGCTGATCAGCGGAATAACGAGCAGACAGAGATGGGCTTTCCTCCTGACAAAGAGGGGGAACCTTTGGGACTAATGAAGTCAGAGTTGAGATAACTGTTGCTCCTCCGTGTTTACACTGACCCTCCTCTGTTTGAAGCCGTTAAAGACGCCGACTCCATCAAACCTAATCTCGCTCACATGTGTCTCTGCTGATAAGGCGTGTGTGTCATTCCAGTAGCCTTCTCGGATCCAACGCCGTGAGCCCCGAATCGGGGTTTGGTTAAATGCCGGTTCTTTAGTGACTCATGGATCTACAGTATTTGTACAGTTTAGCCTGGGAGGCAGGAGCGGCCCTGAGCCCCCCGTCCACCCACCCAGAAGACTTCCTCTTCACTCGAGTCAGGAGGGGAAATTTAGCCCAGATGTGACTTCAAACAAAAGAAAAGCTGCAGGGATTGGAGGTGGGATCAGGCCCATCTTTCGCGTGACCCCGAGACCCGCTCCTTCCTGGCATCTGTCTATTTTTCTCCTCTTCTGTTCTCTCTCCGATGATCTCTTGTAAGTTCCCGTCTCACGGGCCCTTTAACTTTTACTCCTAACCAGCTGGCTGTTTAAAACAAGTCAGTGCTGTGTCATTCCTCCATTGTCTGCGCAGTTACTCAACGACGTATGATGGGGAGGCCTGTGCAGCGCAAGAGTTTCTCCAAATAAGGTGAAACGCGGGGATTTGTACCGTTCTCAGAAAACACATACGCCTCAGCCTTTTTAATGCCTGAAACAACCGCGTGTTGTACTGACATTTTTCGCTCCTGTATTGTTTGCTCAAAAACGTCTAAAAATCACATCTCCAGGAATAGGTTCAGAGGAGGTTTAGCTGAAGAATGTCTTTGCTGTAAAACATCGGCGGTGATAAAAGTTGGGGTTTCTGGAGGGATCACACAGCAATATAGAAACAAGTGCCTCTTTGTGGTCTCTGGTGTAATTATAGAGAAAAGAACATTTTTATTTTTGTATTTGACGTACGAATCTGCATGGGAGACCTTTTGTCTCTTATTTAAAGCTCCAGGAATTCAACTTTATTCGCTTCTGTACCCTGTGGCTCAAAGATCAGCTCCCTGACAAGCTGCAGACTAAAAAAAAAGTAGTCGTATGTTGATTCAAAGTGTAACTGACAGCGTTTGACCCCGATTCAGTGTTCCTCTAATGCCTTACATTACCCTCAACATTCAAGTCGCTAACAGACGCGCTGTGGTGCTAACGTCAGCAAACAAGAGAGAGTTAGAAAAGCTGTTTTATAGCTTTTATAACCACCTCCATCCTTTAAACTAGGGTTGACTTTTAATGCGATACCGATATTGTAGCCTTCTGTATTGACTGAAACTGATATTGATCCAATATCAGTTTTTTACTCATCTGCAACATCTTTTACTACCACACGGCCGACATCACTCCTACTTCTTGGTACTTTGTTCGTACCTTAGTACACAGTGTTGTTGTAATTTTGCTGGATCTGGGTGTTGCTAGATAGAGGTGCCAGAGCGGAGTCTAGAATGGAATGCTTGTATCGGTATGCTGATATCGGAAATTTTAGATGCAGGCCGATTTATAATCCGATATTTGTTTCTTTTGTTGATATCAGACCGATATCAATATCGTATCAGGACACCCCTAGTTTGGAAAGGACTGCTTGTATCGGTGTGCTGACATCAGAGATTTTACATGCAGGCCGATATAATCTGATATCAGACTAATATCCTGTATTGCCATCAGACTGATATCAATATCCTATTGAGACACCCCACTTTAAACATATTGAATATAAAACGGTTGAAAACATTTGTATAGTCTTAATTCGTATTAAAATTGTGTTCACCTGTCAATCACGACTTGTTAACGAATTTGCATGTTGATATTGATGTTACCGATGCAGAAATTTATGACAATAACCAGCGTCATTTTGCCCGTATCGGTATGTTCGGTGTCAAAATAAATAAATAAATAAAAGTTGGTTTTGGATGTGTGTAGGTAGGCTATGGTCTCATGTCCCTTTAAGACGCTGTCCTACGTCAGAGACGTGACTCCGCCCCATCCAGTCCGTAACAAAGAGGGAACGACAGGTGAGATGAGAGATGGAGGACAGTTCAAAAGCTGAAGTCAATGTAGGATGGGGTGAGCAGCTTGTGGAGGAATTATCGATTGTTATCAAGGCGAACTGATCAATAAATCGCGATATTGATTTGAGGCCATATTGCCCAGCCCTATGTTGATGTTATGATAACACTAACTAATAACAACATTACTGCCAGGCCGCTCCTCTGGTGAGTCAAATCCACCTCAGACCCAAGCATTCAGGTGCAGCTAATCAGACTTGGCGCAATGCGTGTGACTCACCTGTGACTCTGACGGCGTGTTGAAACCTGTCGTTCGCCACGGCGTTGATGGGGACAGGAGTTTCACACAGACAGACCCTGTATTAGAAAACAGAGTTACAACCAAACTGGACCAGGAGTCATTTGACGTACGTTTATAAAGATCTGTTTCTTACGATCTATTTCAGGGGAAAGGTGAAGATCTGAGGAACTCCCCGCAGTCTGAGGATGATGTCTGCAATCGATCTCATCTTGAATTAATCCTACAACAGAAATAATACCCTGTGGTCAGAGGGTTGTGTGTTATTTAAGAGTTAAATCAGATCTATGCGGACTCTTCACCTTAAAAACGACAAATCGAGTGAGACATATTTTGATAGCAGGGAGCAGCACACGTCAGCACAATATGGCCGCCGCCTATCTAAGCAGTCATGTGTGGTATCAAATCTGAGGAGGACAAGGATGACATGGCAGCTGCATGTCAGAAACAGCAGTAATCCACAATCCCCCCGTCGTCTCTGTCCTCTTTCCAGGGATTTTAAACCTCTCTATTAAACCGTCTCTATTTCGCCTCCTTCTGCGTCTCCCCCCCACCTCTCTGCTTCCCTCTCCTCCATCCCTCCCTTAAAGCAGAACTACAGGGGCTTGCTTGTTGTCAAGTCAGTGTTTTTACAGGCTGGCATTAGCACAGGGCAGCATTCAGTCAGGGCGCTGCATTCGCTCTGCCTCCCCTATAATTCACAGGCTCACAGGACAGCGTGCTGCCTTCGCTGCCGCTCGTGAAATGACCCTGATTTAGCGCCGTCGGCCTTTTGACCAAACGACGCACCGTTTAACTCTTCCTATAAAGGCAGTTTTGAGCTTTATAAATATACCGTGTAGTTTTAAATGTCAAACACCACATCCTGTGTAGCGCAGGAATGCTAAAACGCAGCTGAGCGGGATTTCGTTTTTCACACGTCAGGGCGTAATTGCTATTTAATCTCGCTCTAATTGGATGACTTTGTTTCATCATGTGGAATCTACCATGTCTTGCGAAGCATCTGCGTTGCGTTTGTTGTGAGTGCGCTGTATGTATGTATGTGTGAGGTGGTATATTTCAGGTGCCTGTCAATCATGTGTTTGCAGCGAGGCAGAGCGGTAAAGGAAGTCAAAAAAGTGAAAGAAATAAAGATGAGTTTTGGTCCTGAGGGGCTCGAGAGATGGTGCAATCCTCACACTCCCTCCTCTCCTCTCCTCTCCTCTCAGCTCTCTCTCCATGATTTTTCTGTACAGTATGTTGGAGAGCTGACTCGTTTCCCTCTGCATTTCTCTTCTGGGAGCCCATGCTGTGACATTAGATGCATGTAGATTGATAATCAGCGGTGGTAAACATAATTACGCCGCCTTAGAAATTAATGAACGCATTGATCGCCCACTCTAAACATTATCAGCATATTATTTTTCTTCAAGCCACTGAAATCTCGAGGGAAGGGCAGGATTATATCACGGCTTCAGTGATTTGCAATATTACCCCGGCTCCCTGCAGTTTGTTCTTACAAAGCTCTTGCCAATACTTGTGGGGAGATTTTGAAACGCTGATGTTGTTGGCACCTTTGAAGTGCCTTTCTGTGTCCAGATGTAAATTTATGTAGGGAGAAATGTGATAAGCTAATGATGTCTCAGAGGACTGGCTTGAATACAACTAAGGGATAAACATTTCTGCATATCTGAGAGGACTTTTTTTCCTCCCACCGCCTCTTTGACTCTGTTTGGGGGCCCTGGACAGGAGAGCAGATGGACAGGGCGAGCTTTGATGTGCTCTGGGGTCGTGTGTATCTGCAGTTTTATCAAGGTACACAAGCGTGCAGAGTAAATATGCCACGCCAAAACTCTGGGAAGGTCTCTGGGCACGGCAGAGAAAGGGAATTTCCACTTTGAGATTCAGGCCAGGGTGTAGGCTGGAATATTTCGCTGCATTCGTGAAATATGGACCTGACCTATATACGGTAAAGCTGTGTTAAACCTGATAGCGCAGCGAACGTAAAAAAGATGTCCGGCATTTCGTTTACAGACGCTCAAAACCAATTTAGCAAATCTGATAAATTTTACCAAGATATCTCTCAGTGAAATCAGATGAACGTCTGACTAATAGATCGAGGATATTCACCCATGCATCCTCCTTTTACTCATTTACGTGTGTGTCATTTTATCCCAATTTGCGTGCCAGAAAGAGACATCCGTTAATGCCGCAGCCGCCACTGCAAAACATGTCCATCAAGAGGAAAATAAAAATAGGCTGTTTCCTCTAAATTCGCTCAATCAATAATTCATGCTGTGCACAGAAGCTTGATTTATGAAGGAATTAAATGTTGTGGACTGGGCCTCCAAACGCCCGTCCATCTTTGGGGATGTGAAAGCCGAAATTAAACATGAAAGGCAAACACTGAGAACAACCGAATCAGAGCACGCCGAGCGAGTGTAGCCGACGACTTAAATGCCACACGCACTGGACCGCCTGATTGGACAGAATGACTTTGGTGATTTGGGCGGGGGTGGAGATAATTAGCTCGGAAAGTTTCCGTGAGTTATATACGTAGGAGAGGGTCGCCAAAGGCCAACGAGGCGCATTAATACTATCAGGCGGGATCAAAGTCGAATGTGTACCTGCTGACCTGCGGGGGTCTCCTCACTCCCCTGTCTGTGTGCCTTTCTGACCTCACGGCTTTGGCTGTAAACTAAAATGGAGAACACGGGAACATGACAGTTTTAGTAGTTTTAAACTCGGGCTGAAACTTGATTTCTCCTTTTTTTTGTCGGTAATTTATATCCCTTTTCCTGCTGTAGGAAGTATAAATTTGATGATACTTAAAAACTGAAGTTTTGAACTTTACAAAAGAGAGTAAAATGATTTGCAATCATGAAACTATCTTGAACTTCAGTGCCTCTGGTCTACAGATAACCTATCATGAGTTTTTTCACTTGTGTTTCCACGGTTAGCTGTACCAAGTTTTCAGCATTTTAAGAAAACTAGTTAAGTTTGACTTGACAGTTCATAGATAAGTTGTAGACTAAATATAAACATCTTTTTTGACTGAGAAGTAAGAGAATCGAACAAAAATTAAAGATGGACTGAGCAGTTTTTGGTCTAAAAGAGGTCTAAATGTGGCCTAGACAACTGGTCTAGAATCAGGCTAACGCAGGTCTAAAAATGAAAGTTTTTTTAGACATCTAAATTTAGACAAAGTTTAAATCTGGGCTATATCTATACTAAATAGTTAGTGGTTATAGTAGTTATAGTAGTTATAATAAATAGTTATTGAATAATGGGTTAAAGTGCAACGTCTTAAATCCGTCTAAAAATATACAGAATCTAGACGGTTGAAATTAGGTCTTTAAAAAAACTAGACATCTAATAGCTGTCTGTTGCTCAGTGGGAAAGTGAATGCTCTGTGATACAGATTCTAAATAGAAATGTTCCCTCGTCACCCCTCCCATTGAGAAGTTAAGTGACGGTGTCCCTTAAGGACAAAAAGCTGTAACGCTCTTTTTGTTTCATTGTTTCGTTTATTTAGATCTCCATCAGCTTTGGTTAAGGCCATTGCTATTCTTCCTGGAGTCTACGTTCACAATTAGCTCTCCATCGCAGAGCAAAGACAAAAAAAAAAAAACATCACGCCACAAACACAAAGACAACATCAGTATCCACAACAACTCACAACAGCCTACAAGACAAAAACAACACAAAACTAGAACAATACAAACGACAGACATATATTACTGGACCTTAATTATTTTCACGGTGTAGTAGTAGATCTGAAACAATCAGATGTTCAAAAATTAACTTACATCCTACATAATTGAATTAATTTACCAAAACAGTGCCCAATACATGAGCAGACTTCGATATTTCAAGTAGATGAGACAAACACTGATTGATTGTACCAAGCTTCATCTAATTAAGGAGCTGTTTGACTGATAATGTTCTTTAACTAGAACTTTAAGTTTGTATTTGTTTTGTTCTTGGATAATATGTCCTGGCCCTATACATTAGCGTACTTTTCATGTTCTTTGTTTTTACTTTGGGTGAATTTACTCTTTATAGCATGTCTTGTTCTGTAACAGTTAAATTCAATAAACAGATTATACACACACAATAATCCCAATTCTGTTCAGCCTCCATTTTGTTTAGTAGCTCATCCATTAAGTACTAAAACACCCTTTGTAGACATAAAACGCTTATTATTTTTTAAACACATTAATATATTAAATTTGGTGATTATACACTAATTTAAACATACTTATGAGTATTTCACCTCTACTGAATCAAACCTGCAATCTGCGTCTAAATGGGCCGAGGCTACGTCACATGTCCTGATATATTTTCTCAAATTACTGTACCTTTAAATTTAGAGTGAGCTCGGTGTTGAGCTAAAGGTAGCCCAGGTCGTGACACTGACACAGCAATCCTCAGAATGAGTGAGCTAGAGACTGGATAAGGGTGTACTTCATTATCTAATATTATTTTGTCAGTTAAAATCTTAATTAAGATAAAACTTGTGTGTAGTAATTGTTATCCATAGAAGATCTACATCCAGGGGGCAGAAAGCGGGACATTTCTTATTTGTTCACTAGCGCAGTCCACAGAGAAAGAAAAGGACAAGGAGCTGTTGTGCTGTAAACTGCATGAATCGGCAAAACAAACAATCGGCAAACATTACGACCCTGATAGTGATATTAGAAACATCTAAAACAACGTCACAACCTGGTAAATTTAGTAAAATTCATGGACATTTCAGCAAGTGTTCTTCTGATTTTGACGCAATGATATCGCAATTGTGTCAGGGCGAACTTGCAAACGAAACGGCATCTTCGTTTTGCCCCATGGTTGCGCGCGCACCTAGTACTGTTTGTACACAAGAAACCCGTCTACAACCTAGATTGTTGCATGAATGTTTGTATATTCTAACTCTAGTTCGTTGATGCATGTGTCTATGCTGATACAGTCACCTACCTGTGAGTTATCGGGTGAAAAATAGCGACTCTGCTCTCATTGACACAGTGACAAGTGTTTAATGGTAAACGCAGGCGAACTGTGTGAGCCCCCGCACGCGCGGATGTGTGCGCGTGAGCGACCAGGGGAGTGTGGGCAGAGGAGCAGAGCAGTGCTGAATCAGTATTAACGCGAGGAGGCAATGGAGTCAGATGAAATTACTTTGGCTGTGTCTAAATGCTTCAAATCACTGGGAGAAAGTACGGGAAGTAAAGGACGAGACTTTACTTTTCACTCGAGGCTAATTACCCTGCTGTAGCCTAATTAAAAACACACCCTTCCGAAAGGGGGAAAACCGGGGCTAGTGGTCCTTAAAAAATCTCACTGTAGGCCAAAAATATCCGACTAAACTAGAACTAATAAGCTCCTTCAGGGACTCTTTGTGACCCCGAGGATACAGTCGCACAGAAATTAACTCGGGGAACATTAAAAGGACTGGCCTGTGGTGATTTTTCATTGAGAATGTGACTCCAGGCTGATTTCCTGGATTTTGTGATTAAAATGCAAATGAAAGCGTAGACACCGTCAGGGAGGTAAAGGAAAAAAAAAGGTAGGCTGGGCGTATAGAGCATGTAGGAATGAAGAAGAGTGTTGAGAGACAAACTATTTTCTGCAGCAGTGTGAGGGCAGCGGGAGGATCTGTGGCTTACAGCCATCACGGAGCTGCTGGAGGAGATGCATTCTTTATTCTGAGGAGGGGAGGAGTGACAGAGGAGGGAGGGAGAGAGAGAGGGAGAGAGAGAGAGAGAGAGAGGTGAACAGAGCACACACGTCGCACTATCAAGTGAATCCATCTAAGAAAACAACTCGCTGGGAGTCCGGGTCTGAGCTGCGTTACAGGCACTGAAGGCAAGTTTAAGCTCCCCACGAAAGAGCGCGCAAGGGCGGACGCAGCTGGCCGTCATGGCCCGTGGCGGATCTGGCGGTGGACACTTCGGCGAGTGCGTCCTCACTGTTCTGGCAGAGTGTGGAGAGGGAAAAGAGGGCTCTGCGATCACCCTGCTGCTGCCGCCGCCGCTTTTCTCCGTCCTCATGCGCAGCAGACGCTTGATTTAGAGCGGAGGAGAAGCGCCCGGGGAGCGGGGAAATAGAAGAAGGAAAAAAGTGGCGGACAGCGGTGTGAAGCGGACGCGCAGACCCATGCAGGGAAATATGCTGTTCCGAGGACTCGCCGGGTTCATACAGATCGGGACTGACTCGCAGCAGCTTTGCCGAACGGAGCTTTACGCACGGTGATACAGCTGGATACGCATGAAGGACGAGGGCTCGGAGAAAGGGGAAAAGTTGATCATGGTAGCTGGGTTTGTAATGGATAAAGGCTCGCTAAAGGTACAGTGGATGTTTCATTTTTACCCTGGAACTAGTCTTAGAGGGGGGGAAAGGAAAACAGGGTCATCGTTATCCATAAAATTAACATGTTTTAAGTTACGCAGAGAGAAAATTTTCACCAAACATGATTTCACCGTGACGCCTCGAGCATTTCCACATCATGAGTGATTAAGTTTCATCCAAACCTCGCAGAAATCTCCCGAAATGTTCATGTTTCATCGAGTTTAAGAAGATAAGAGCAGTACAAAGCTCTCTGCTCCACATTTTCCACCCCGGAGAGAACCTGACTTTTTTTTAAAGGGGGGGTGGAGGTGGAGGGTGTCTGGCTGTGGAGGTGGGGAGGGGATGTGGGGGGGGACTTTCACTCTCAATGCGCTGCACGGTTTTCAATTCTCCCTTTGAAATAATTCATTCAGATGAACAGCGCTCACTGGGCAGGCTTTGAAGTCTACCTGATCCGCCTCTTATCGCCTCTTAAATACCCTATCCATTTTAAACTTTTTAATTGCGTTTCTGTCGCTAAATCCAGTTCTAATCGGATTGTCCTGGCCACATATCAGAGCGTTCATCTGGCGGTGAGAAACTGTGCTCCCTCGGCTGGAAATCAAATAAAAAAAAGGGAAAAACCAAATGAAAAAAAAAAAAAAAGTCTTTCATCACTTTCCCTCCTTTCTTTACTCATTCAAACCCTTCATTAATCAGCTTTGGTGTTGTCAAGCGAACATCAAGTTGCCATCGTGCGTTTTTTTGCAGTTATTATCTGGATTCTTGGTGACATTTTATTTATGCAGCTATAATAATCTTGATGCTGCTGCCTTCTGCTGTTGATTCTGCTGCTGTGGCAGGCACATTTTATCACCTCATGTGGTTGCTTACACTCCTGGAAGCTTATTTGATTAAATTTAGCTCTTTCAATTTAGAGAAGTAGATCACAGATGTGTGTCAAAGGATTGTTTCTCCGTCTCTGCCATAAAGAGCTTGTGCTCCTAAACAAGCTGCAAAAAGGGGAATTGAAAGGAGCAGGGCTTTAAAGGCGGGTGGATGCATTTCCTTTATTTACTATTCCTGTGTGTCTATTTTTTCCTTTCCCTCCTCTTTCATGGCTGCTACAGATAACAGATGTGAAAACGAGGTTGAAAAATATCCCAAACCTCCTGATTTTTTTTCTTTACGGCTTCTTATTTTCTCGACAAATCTCGCAGGACACCTTAATCAGCGCTCACGGCCATTCCTGTGCTCAACATTTTACCCATCTTTCCCAGAATTGCGTGTCATCCACCATCGACGCAGGGTGGAGCTTCTGACAGGCTGAAAGCTAACTGGTGACAAGCAGTATCTTTCAATCATGTAAAGGGTAGAGGTGTAGAAAATGTTTGATGGCTCGTAAAACTTGCCATAATGGATGGAGGGGTCTACTGTAAACCAACGGCCTTGTCCTTTACCACAAACCGCTCCTCGCTGAAAAATAGCCTGTATCGATCATTTATTGCAGTTGGAAGGCCTAAATTATTTTCCAATCCCATTTCATTTGACAGCTTGTGTATGTCACTCCAGCCAGAGGAGGAGGGTCTCTGCTCCTCGACCGCCTCTTCTTTGTTTCGCACTTGCACCCGCCACAGCCTTAAATCTGGAGGTCGACGGTGCGTTCAGGACTACCTGAATAACGAGCTCCTCCTTAGGCCAACGTCAAAACAATCGCCTCTGTTGACTGTAAGCACTTGTGTGTTTACTCATGTACCTCGGCCCACAGTGTCTGCTCAAGCAGGCAGAAACCCAGGCAGCTCTAAGTCGTGTTCAGAATTTTTTTTTATTTTTATTTTTTTCCAGGGAAAATTCAGTGGATCCATTTTGGCACTGAAGGTAGTGATGTCTTCATAGGCATTATCTCTTTTGAGCCTGTTTTCCATGAAGATGCATTAATGTTGCAGAGAACCTCAGTGAGTCCATGAGTGTGTGTCCTTGCCGTGCTCTATTCCCTCCTTTGATAGAGCAGGAGGGGATAAAAGCCTTCTTTATGTCTGCGAAACCGGATGTGCAAGAGCTGTTCTGAATATTTATCAGATGGTTTGACTTTTTTGAGTCCCTTTTTTTTTTTTTCAAACCACCGCATAATTTGACATCAGCAGTGAACGATGTGTTTTGTGGCTCCCTATGTTTTGGAGAGAGGGAAAGGCAGCTGGTATGTGTGTGCATGTTTGTATGTCAAATAAAGAGCCAGAGGAAGAGTGGGGGAAAGAGAGGCCCCTTTTTTCCAAGAACAGGCCACCCCTAACTACACTAATCCAGCATTTCTTTGTTTTCCCACAGGTTTCTGGATCCAAATGTCACCCCCCTTGGACTCTGCCCCGGTCGGGGACCAGCAGTGTGTGACGGACAGGCGAGTGGAGCCTGCGGTGGCTCTGTGCTGCATGGTTTCAAATTGGCCCTGGCTGAGCTCTGCAAGGAGCAGCGAGTGAAGAGTCCTGCAATGGTCTGACGTCTCAGCATGGATGGAGTCAGTCAGAGGACCGGCCGCCACTAATGAGACCATCGCGCTTCAGCTGAGGACTAGCATTTACAGGATTACTCCCACGTTTTCCTGCTCGTTTCCCAGCTAACTGCATCATTACAAGACTCTCCAAGTGGGACTTTTAATGCGTCTGGTTTTTGGTGGATATATACGTCATTGCCTTTCTGATTTTCATATTTCTTTTATTCCATCCCAGTTCTTTTTTATTGTTGGTTTCCCTTTTCCTGTTTTGTTTTTCAACTATGGAGTTTCTGGCCGGACCCTGGAATAAAGATTGGGCTTCATTCTTGCAATTTTGGTTGACTGTCATCCTAAGCCTCCAAATGCAGTTCAGGCCGGGCGCCTCTTGCCCCAAGGAGTGTCGTTGTGACAACCAGTTTGTGTACTGCAATGAACGCAGCCTGACATCAGTGCCTCTGGGGATTCAGGAAGGCTTCAAAGTTCTCTTCCTACACAACAACCAGATAAACAATGCTGGATTCCCTATGGAACTTCACAATCTTGCCTCGGTAGAGACCGTGTATCTCTATGGCAACCAGTTGGATGAGTTCCCTATCAATCTGCCCAAAAACACCAAAATCCTGCATCTCCAGGAGAACAATATCCAGACCATCTCTCGGGCAGCCCTGGCCCAGCTGACCCAACTGGAAGAGCTGCACCTTGATGATAACTCCATCTCCACAGTGGGGGTGGAGGAAGGGGCCTTTAGAGAGGCGCTAAGCCTCAAACTCCTCTTCCTCACTAAGAACCACTTAAGCAGTGTTCCCATTGGCCTCCCTGAGGACCTAAAAGAGCTACGGTTGGATGAAAACCGTATTGCCATCATTGCGGAGGAGGCCTTTCAGAATGTGACACGTCTGCAGCGCCTCCTGCTGGACGGGAACCTGCTGACAGATGAGGGCATTGCACCAGGAACTTTCCAGGAACTGGCAAACCTTCGTGAGCTGGCCCTGGGCCGCAATTCACTCACTTTCCCCCCTCCCCTCCTGCCCAGCCAGTCGCTGGTCAAACTCAGTCTGCAGGAGAACCAGATAGACCAGATCCCTGTGGCGGCTTTTGCTGCCTTAAATAGGCTGGAAAGACTGGATATCTCAAGCAACCAGCTTCAGACTCTTACACAGGGAGTGTTTGATGGTCTTTCAAGCTTAAAGCATCTCATGGTGCGAAATAACCCCTGGCGTTGTGACTGTGGTGTGAAATGGGTGGTGGTATGGCTCAAGGCGTTACCTTCATCCATCAATGCCAGAGGCTTCGTGTGCCTGAGTCCAGACAAGGTGCGTGGCATGGCAATCAGAGAGCTCACGCTGGATATTATTGAGTGTCCAGTAGAAGTGGACCAGCCACCCTGGCCAACCCTTCGATCAACACCCCCTCCCCCACCCACAACAACCCCTTTCACCACCATGATCTCCACACTCATCACCACATCCATTCCTCACTATCCTAACTCACCCTCCCCTCCTCTACCCCCAATCCATCACAACCCTCCCGGGCCCTTGCCTCCTTACGAGGACCCTCTTCGGATCTCCTTCCATGTGGTCAACTCCACCAACATCGAGGTGAGCTGGGCTTCCTATTTCACCGTCACAGCTTACAAGGTAACTTGGGTCAAAAGGGGCCAAAGCCAAATCAACGAAGGAATGCGAGAAAGGACCGTGACCGGAGACCGGCGGCACATCAGCCTCACCAACTTGGAGCCTCGGTCTGTGTATCGTATCTGTGTGCACGTTCTGGACACCCTTAACTCCTACAGGCCCGGAGAGGATACTATATGCTCTGAGGCCAGGACCAAGTCTGCTGTGACTACTAAGCCTCCTGGCGGGGAGCAAGCTCCTCAGGAGAGCATCAACTCGACTCTGCTAATGGCTGGGATCATTGGTGGAGCGGTGCTTATCATTCTGATAACGCTGCTCAGTCTGTTTTGCTGGCACATGCACAGGAAGAACCGGTCATCTTCGACCAAGTGGAAATACAACCGCGGTCGGAGAAAAGACGACTACTGCGAGGCTGGAACCAAGAAGGATAACTCCATTCTTGAGATGACTGAGACCAGTTTCCAGATAGTGGCGCTGAACAATGAGCAGCTGCTTAAGGGAGATTTCCGCATTCAGCCCATCTACACGCCCAACGGGGGCATTGGATTTAGAGACTGTCACCTCAGTAACAACAGCATAGCCTACTGCAAGAGCAGCAACGTGCCCAGTACAGAGTTCTGCCACACGTGATGCAGCGGCAAAAAGTACATTGGCATTCACACAAACACACAATAAACACTTCGCAGTACACGCATAAATACACACACATACACACCGTTTGTGTAGACGACAATACATAAAAGTTCTAGTGAAATATAACTGTACTATATATATTTCCAACTTCTGTCTACAATGTAATTTATACTGTGGATAATAATGTGGGATTCTCTGCTATCTTTTTTATTCTTAGGAAAAGAGATTCAAGTGTTTCTTTTTTATAACCAGCAGGGTTTTGAAAGTTGTTTTAATGGTCAGTACTGTACATGAACATGGATTTGTACAATCACGGCACCCTGGGTGTAGCTTCTGACGAACGCTGTCAGTCTTGGAAACGTTGGGGCGCTTAGAGGGCTGGGATCCTTTGCTAACCACAGAAGCAAAATATGGCCTTTCTGCGCTTTGAAACACTGCAAACCCCCCTCAACCCCCCCAGTACAACAGAACAGTAGTAAAGACAACACAGCACAGGGGAAATCCAAACACTGCTGATTAGAGCGCTGTGGAAATATAGCACTGGTTCACCGATGGCATGTTGTAAAAAAGAAGAATTGAAGTGCACTTTCTTATTAATGGAGGCGAGGCAGGAAATGAGCAGTAGCGGTGGGGATCACATGTAAGAGATGGTGGATGGCTGTGTGGGGAGAACGTCCCGGCGCGGCTGCTGTTGCCGCTGCTAAGAAGCCAGGAACGAGTTTTCCCAAAGGTGTCCTGACACTAAAAGCATCTTTGTTCTCGCGGTTTACAGCAGAACAAAGCTGGGCTCGGTCCAGGGACACGTTTTGGAAAACTCAGAAAAAAGGATGTGTCATTTTCAGCGTATTTGTTTTTTTGTTTTTTTAAAGTCGGGAGGTGCTATCATTAACATGAGCTGAAAAAGCAACAAAGCATTATTGTCTCTAATGAGGCGCACGGGTCTGCCGGGACTCCCAGATCCTTTTGAAGAAATTCCCTAATTTGTTCTGCTTCTTTTTTTTTTTTCCCTGTGTTTTGGCAAGAGAGGCCACAAGGGGGCAGTTTGTTTCCCTCAGTGTTGAGCGTGGGACAGACGAACAGAGGGCAAGACAGAGAGAAGGAAAGCATAAGAAAGACGCATGGATCACTTTACCTCCTCTATTCCCCCTGGAGTCCATTACCCAGACAGCATTACTCATGCTCAAACAGCATTGTTCGGAGTATTATTGCTCATCGAGCAGCTTAATGATGTGGAATCATTTAAAACTAACAGTGTTTTCTGTGTTTGGTGGCTAAATGATATGGATTTTCACCACTGTGGTCTGGAGGAGTCTGTTTCTCCCTGCCTGTGTGTGTGGACGTGCATGTGTGTGCGAGTGGATGATGATGAATTTCCAGCGAGCACACACATCCTGCTCATTACACACCCACTTATTTCAACCTCGTCCTGGCGTTCATTAGGCTGCTTGATAAATTAGGAAATTACAACAATAAGATGGCAGCCCGCCCATGATCCCGACAATGCTGCACAGTCTCATCCTGTTGTGTGCGTCACAATGTCTACCTAGTTGTCTCCATGTTAGACAATAGGGCTGCACGATATATGGTTTGTGAGTCGTCATCGCGATGTACGTGTGCGCGATAGTCACAATGCAAAGCCTGCGATGTTGGAGGCGAATGAACTCAACTAACTTCAAGGGTAGCTGACCGAGATGCTGTGCAGCGATCCAATCACATTGGTTCTTAACTCAGTTGCCAATCAGACTACCCTGCCAGCCGTCAATCAAAATCAGAGAGGAAGAAACCACGCCCCTGCACATGGCATGCACATGGAGCAGGTCGCTGGCGCTGCTGGTGTTGTGCCGAGAAATGCGTGACCGCTGAGAATTACTTTCGGAACATTACCCATCACTGTTTAGCCCAAGAAGTAAGAATTTTATGGGTTTGAAATTATACATTTCCATGGACCACTCTACTGTAAGCGGTGGGCGTTTTGCAAGGTGCATGCAATTCTCGGCGAGCATGCGTTTCTTGGCGCAACAACGGCAACAACAACGATTGCAAAATGAGCAACGAACAAAAGAAAACCACCGAAAATGAAGACTTGTTATCAAAAGTAAAGGAAAGTCAGTTTTCTGGAATTATTTCAGTTACAAGAAGGCAAGGTCGACCAAAACACGTGTTCTGTGTCGGCAGTGCCTTTCACCTGTTGCCACAATAACATCCCAGCCCAATAAAAGCAAGCTAAAAACATCTCTAAGACAGACAGAAGCCGTTCTACTAACATATATATTGCGTGTTAGTTTTTTCCGATATCGTGCAGCCTTAAAAGACAACCCCCTCTGCCCTTCAGCTCCAGACAGAGCCGTGGTGGCATCTCCTGTGCCACTTCGAAGACTTCTTCTGCTCTTCTCCTTAAGAAGACTTTATTTGATTTGACAAGATATTTTTTCTGAGGGGCCAAGCTTTAAAGAATTCCCACCGCTGACCCTCCTGCCCACCCACACCCACCTCTCACCCCCCTCTCTCTCTTTATAATCCCCGACCAAAAAAGGGAGAAAAATATGTAGACTTTATTTTCACTTGGCTGCGTGGAGCTCACGCTGGGAGGGAGAGAGAGTGTGTTAACTCTTTGTGAGGCGTAGAGACGCAGCAGATTAAGCGTGCGAGGTGGAGAAACCTCTACGACTGGGCTGAGTTTCTGGTAAAATATGAAAAAAAAAGGGTTTTAAGGGCTTTTACTTGAATTATTCCAGAGTACTGAGATTATCTCTGAGAGGATTCACCTCCGCAGAACATCTCAAAGTAGCTGCACTCAATGTAATTCCTGATATTGCTCAGATGATAATCCCACTGTCATTTGAGGTGACGCACAAACCCCATTTTGTAAGATCTTTTCAACAGAAGCAAGAACTAAGAAAAACGAAGGAAAGACGTCATAAAAAGACAAAATCTGTCCACGTGATGGTTTGACATTTTGGAGAGTTAAGTTCAGTCACTTTCTTGCTGAGAGGTTAACTAAAACTTAAAGGTCAACTGTCATGTTTGTTCAGTAAATACGAAGATGCCGCTCAGAGCCGTGTTAGTTTAGCTTAGCATGAAGACAAAGATGTAAGAAGAGGGCCAACACCTGTCAGAAGAAGGTGGCAGGATGACCATGATGTGTGCTTTCTGAAGATCTAACACAAACACAACGAGTTAGCATTAGAGGTGCAGCCATCCTTACTTTATAGTAAATATAACACAAGCGAGGAGCTCATCACATAAGCTTTGTATCAGGTTTGTAAGACGAGGGCAAACACCTTCTCTGGTGACCAAAAGGTGTTACAGTAGAGCAAACAAGATGGTAATCGGAGAGCTTTAGAGATGCTTGTAGGCAGATTTAGTCGCCTGCAGATGAGGTCAGCTTGAGCGTTCGGTAAATATGAAACCACCACCTGATGTAAAGTTAGTTTAGCATTAAGACTAAAGACGAGGGCAAACAGCTGATCTGGCTTAGAGGAATCTTATACTCACATCTTTAAGGGGTTAGCTTAAAAAGTTCTGCTATTTGTAGGGTGACCATACGTCTTTTTTTACCCAGACATGTCCTCTATTTTGGTGGCTGTCCGGTCTTGTCCGGGGAGAGTTTATAAAATCCTTTGAATGTCTGGGGTATTGTAGGAAGTTTTGAGTTTGTGTCGCGTGGACCAACTGAGTTAGAAGCACGTAAAAACACTCCACTCCACGTAGTAGTGACCTCTTCTTGGGGATTTAGAATATGGTCACCCTAGCTATGTGGATTTAGTCACCTGGGTGGGACCTAATCTCGAAGTAACATTAGACAAAAAGCAGAAAAGCAAAGGTCTAACATGGTTTCTAGCAAAAGCGAGAATACCTGTATATTTCAGCTTAAGATATGTGAAACAATAAGGTGTAGCTTAAGCTTAAACTTAACTTAAATGACATTAAAATCTGTTGAAAATGTGATGACTATAATTAGAGATATCCTTAAATTGTGTTATCTCGATATCCCCAACTCTCAGAAACTTAAAAAATCTGAATCCTGACTTCCAAGATGGCGGATGATAAATATGTTGCCGAGCTAAATGTTGCAGGTGATCAGCTATCTTATCATTTGAACGGTGGCATGTTCTACACGAAACCCACACCCTGTTCAACAAACTCAACAAGCTGGTCCAACATTTCAGACATCTTTGCTTCCACCTTTAGTCAGCTGTTTTTCCGTCAGTACTTCATGACACTCCACCAAGCATCCTCCAACAAAAACAGTTTGTCTGATCATCAATTTGAACCTGAAATATCTTTGTTTTAAAATCATCATGGCCATAATCTTTTTCGGAGTAGATTAGGTCAAGTAGAAGCATTATTAGCTAACTTCGGGCTGGAGAGTTGATCTTTAAACTATCTTAAACTTGTGATTTTGCTGATTTGTTTGAGTACCCCCACTTTAGTGAGCTTATCTCGAACTTTTCTAGTTTTTCTTGCAGAGCAAACTGGATCTAGCCTCTCTTTAGCCAAACAGACATGAATTTCCTCGTCTAACTCTTAGTAAAGGTGGTTAATCATTTCTGCAAAATGTCAAACTACACAAAACCTGCACTTCTCCCACCCCCTGAGGATAAAATACACGAATAACTTGATAGATAACTCTGCAGAAACTTTGCATGACTGGTCCGGTTGGGTGTTTTATTAAAAAAAAGAGAAAAAAAAAAGAAAATCTTCTGTGGTTATCAAAGTATCTCCATTATTTTTCCATCTTAACCTTTTTTTACTGACATCCACAGCCACCATCAACACTTGAACATCTCCATCAGATCTTGTTTGTCTCTCTCTCTTAAAAGATGAAAGCCCCGTTTGAAGTTACTCGCTGACCAAACAAAGGGTTGCGTTAAAAGTATTGCCACACACACACAAACACACACACACACACTATCTCCCTGGTCTGTGAATGTGTAACAGAGACAGATATTTGCCTTACCTTTTGTGCAGGACTGAATGATTAGCTGAAGAGAGACAGAGTTAAGTGAGGGAAAGCAGAGGATGAGAGACATAAAAAGCCACCGAGAACGCTTCGCAGAAAGCACATTACCCCGAGTGATTGGAGCCTCCGCGGCAACGCTAACAGTATTAACAGGAAGACAACACTAAAGCGTGACACGCAGTAGCTAACGAAAACTTTTCATCCTTAGTGCCAGACCTTAAGTGGTGCACGGCTAATGAATCAACCAAACAGGAAGAGAGCTTTGGTGGTTGTTTTGCAGCGTACATTACTCTTCATTTTCGACTCGCCTGATGAAAGAACGAGGCCGCTGTGCTGTGACCGACAGGATTAAACGAAACGTATTACAGACTGCTAGCGTGGGGTTATTACTGTTTCAGGGTGCCGAGAAGTAATTTCCCTTAAAGCTCACGTTGAAATAATTATCTTTAACCTCCCGAGAGGTCACTTGAAATCTCCGAGAGGTCGTCTCTTCTTCCTGTCAGGTGAAAACCTCCGCAACAAACTTACCGAGAAAGATTTTTGCATGTATCTAAGCTTCGTAGCCTCTCGTCTTTTTTTTGGAACTTTCAAGTATGTTTTTCTGGCAATCATTCAACAAGAGGTCGGAGCAACATGACAGAAAGAAAGAAAAGAAAGGCTCTGATGTGGTTTGTTTAAGGGAGAAGGCGGGAAAAATTTACAGTGCATGTAAAACAGCTTCGTCGGGATCACTCTTCTCACTGAGACGCTGCAGAGTTTTGTTTCGCCACCCACACCGAGTTTTCTTAGGAACCAAAGTTAAACTTCTGTTCTCATGATGAAATATTGATGTTGTTCCATGTATGTGCCTTGAGGTTGAACTTACAATGTAAAGTCCTTGAAACCTTTAAATGTTTTTGCACAAACTGTAAATACTTAAGTGAAGCTTTTTGAAAATAAAAGAGCCATTGGATTTGAGACGTTTTTTTTATTTTTATTTTTTGTTTTGGGGGACAGTTTCAGTCTTTTTGTATGACTTGCAAGGTTTCCTAAGAGTTTGTACAGAACCACAAGCCGAGTTTAATCTATTTTGGGTCAGGCGCTCGTAATTCTAGGTCAAAGATTTGTGCTGTACACATCATGCCAACTTATCCTCTTATTTCTATACGGGAAGCTTGAGACATCTTAGCGTAACCACCGCAGCTTAGCCCTCAGCTGGGGAAAATCCAGGATACTCTCTCATTCGACTTGTATGGCAAAACTAAATCCCAGAATGGGCTCTTTCTCCAAATCCCTGCGTTACACCAGAGTCCAACTTTTTCCCTCCCTGCGACCGCATCCCAATGCTGCCTTTGTAACCTCCTGCCCACCAAAAAACCCACATTAGCCTAATTTTAATTCATTACGACGAATTAACCACATGCATTCGGCTGAAACACACGAGGGTGTGCCACTCTGGTATTTTCAGTGAGATGTGTGTTTTCTCTCAAAATCCCCCGATGTCAAGATGTGATTTGTTGTTGCAGAACTGTAGGCTTTTCGGGGAGATTTGAGGCTTTGGCGAGTACTTTAATATTCATTCCTGCTTGTGTGTGTGTTGTATAACAGGAACCATGAAAGATTTAGAGTGTGTTGTCACTCAAGTGAGTTCACCAGGACTGGATTTTAAATCCATTACTTAGTGTCTGCCTCAAGGTCTGAGTAAGGTCGGAGTTTTTACCAACTCGCCGGTCTCAAACTGGAGTTATTCCAACTGTTATAAACCAAATAAATGTCCTCTCAGAGTTTGGTGAAGGGAGAAACAAGCAGCAACGAAAAGAACCAAACAGGGAGTGACTGTAAATCCAAAAACGTGGAAATAAAATCAAAAGGTTCACCAAGCAAGAGGTAAAAGTGTAAAAAAAACCAACAGCAGTTTAAAGTAGGGCTGGGCGATATGGGAAAAGTTTATCACAATATTTTTTTTTATCATATCCGTCAATATTGTTGATATCACAATATAAAAAAATCACCTTTTATACATTAAATCACTTTTCATTGTGATAGAGAAACAGACTGACGGCTAAAACCCACAGGTTACAGAACGGCTGCGCTCCAACCTGGAATGGCGCCCTGTTTAAATACACAAACATTATATCATTGTGCGTGCTTTCACACGATGCGTCCGCCGTCTGGCTCCGCTGCTGATTCGCTCCGGCGGTTGGATCAGATACGCAAGGCTTCTATATTTGCCGGACGCCGCAGCACAACGCATCAATTCAGTGCAGCGGCAGAGGAAGTTGTATGCAGCTACAGAGTAAAATATCCGGTTAATTTTCAAAATAAAATCAAGTCAACACATCGAACTGTTCTTCACTTGATAATGGGAGGGGCCAGGGTTGTGGGATGTGGGTGTTTATACACACCCCCGATCTCAATCAATGTCTCACGATGAAACACACGAGATCTTGTCAAGTCTCGCAATAAATATCGGTAATATCGCAAACGCTTCTCCTCCACTAGTCGCAGCAGATTGGAGCCGGTGTGCGCTGTATGCTTGCATTTTTGATCCGCCTGCAGTTGAATTCAGGCGTAATTTAAAGTTAGCAAAAATAACTGTTCAAGGCTGAGTTACTTAAAGATAGGGCTGGGCGATCAAATGAAAATTTACTGATACCGAAATGTACAACAATAACAGACATCATTTTGCCCATGTCAATATATTCTGTGTCAAAAACTAAATAAATAAAAGTTGGTTTTGGATGTGTGTAGGTAGGCTATGGTCTCATGTCCCTTTAAGACGCTCTCCTACATCAGAGACTTGACTCCACCCCATCCAGTCCGTAACAAAGAGGGAAAGACAGGTGAGGAGATGGAGGACGGCTCAAAAGTTGTAGCAGCTGAAGTAGACGAAGTTAATGTTGGAGGGGGTGAGCAGATTGTGGAGTAGTTATCGTCCACTTATCGTTATCAATATATCCTGATATTGATTTGAGGACATATCGCTGAGCTCTACTTTAACGTCTCTTAATGCTTTGATGCTAAAGTTTTAAAACGCAGCTAAGTATAAATTATAATACCTTAACATTCACAAAACTCTGACAGTGAGAAAATATGGTTCGCACTGATGTAGCACCATCAATAGGAGAGTTATGTAAACGTACCAGAGAGATTATAGATGTGTGTCCCATATTTGTAATGAGTGAAGGTGAATCAGAGAAACAGAGACAGAAGAAAAGCAGACGGAGAAAAAAGACAAAATCATAAAAGTAGTAGAGGGAAAAATCCAATTAGGAGAGATAATTACTCATCCTTCCACTTATCATTACTTAAACATGTTATATATTCTCATTTTTGTCACGGTGGAGCTGAATAAAACAGCACTCACCAAGTTTATATCATGAAATACGTCTCAATCTAGTGACGTGCGAGTCTCCACGGAGAAAACCCAGACTGAGATAACTCTGAGCTAATTTAGTCGGCTCTTCGTTTATCGTCATAACCCTGAACAAATAGCATCATAGCCGCGCTTTAGAGCACAGTTTAATCTTTACATTGTGGGTGCTGTGATTCATTTAAAGGAGGTGGCTGTCTTTGTCATTTTCCATATGGCAGGAACTAATGAAATGTGGATTTTTTTTTTTCCTTCTGATTGTTCATCGAACAGGTGTTAGCTCTAAGATGCTGTTTTCTCATCCTTTCCTGCCAAAAGAACATTCAATTTTCTGCTTAGTGCGAGCTCTCTCGCTGCTTCACTTTGTGATCCTTGTTTAAGCATCTTTTAATCAGCCTCAATATGGAGGAGAAGTCATTAAAGGATGCAATTTAAGGCAGTCTTATTCCAGGTATTACAAACATCGACATCTGCTAGACTTAACATTGAGTGGGCTGGTTTAAAGCGCTGCTTTGTTGGTATTTCAATCTTCCATTAGCCTCCGTAGCCTTTAATTAAAGTCTGAATGCAGGTGAGGCCTTTGCCTTTTCACAGTCCTCCAGGCTAATGCGAGTCACGATAGGTCGCTGGATTTCTGCCCATTTTCTGCCAACGGTGAATGCCATGCACATTAATAAAAAAAAAGAAAAACTGCTAAATCAATCTTGGATCACCTCGTCGTACTTTGAGTTTTTATGGAAAAATCTAATGAAAGGAAAATTGGGCTGTGTGGTTTGCATCGATTCCTGCAGTGAAAGAGAAAATAGCCTTTTGCAAGGTCTGCTTTCTCTTCTCTCCTGCGCCGCTGCTTTCCTGAAGGTGCTTACTCTTTTTGATGCTCGTCATTAAAGTTTGATGTTGTGAGTTGAAAGAGACGTAAAATGCAGCGCAGACTATAGGAATCTCTTTGCCAGCATTTAGACACCGAACACGGGGGGATATTTAAAACAATCATCAATCAGGGGAGTGTTTTAAAATGCAGAGCACATCTGTCCTTCCAATTCCAGCACGCTGAGCTGAAGGTTTCCACGTGAGGGGAGAATGAAAAAACTGAATTTTCTGCCTTTTTCCTCCCCTAAGCTGCAAAGAAAATGTGTTTTGTGCCGTTGAGATACACGCAGCCTTTTCTGCACCTTAAAACAAAGACAACTACAACTATCTTTTTTATTTATGCGAACGATTTTACCATCCTTCACAGCTCAGCAGAAGTTCCTCTACAGCTATATGGTTTCCTAATGGGTGACAAAAATGAGCTTTGCGCTAAAAAAAACCTGCAAAGTGCCTGAAATCCTCACAAGCCCTGAAGGCATTCGCAGGTGTCGACACAGTAAAAACAACCCCTGCTGTATACAGCGGTGATGTAACCCACTAACTGAGTTCTGCAACAAACACCACCATTGTGAATCGTACAATTGGCGGTTTGTGTTTACACTATGGCCCGGAGGCATCCATTCAACTGCTGCGGTTTGTGGGTTTTGCAGTTTTACATCGCATTATGTTTTAAAGAACCAAAATGTTTGGATTCAGGCTGCAGGAAACACACTTCAGGTGTCAAACTGACACGGCGGCTTTTGTCTCGGGTTACATTTGAGAGCGAATTAGAGAAAACTCGAGGTTTTGTCTGCGAAACTTAAGGAATTATGCACGAGTAAACAGAAAAAGGTGTTACTATCACACGCACATCCTCGAAGGTCACAACAGAGTAACACGATGTGCGGAGGTGAGAGCAGCGAGTGCAACAGTGGAGGAGGAAGTGTTCACATCTTCACCGTCAGTGGGAGGACTGGAGTTTTCACGACCAGCATGTGCAGACTAATCTCATGTCTTTATCAAGCAGAAAGAAGAAGTTTGGTTCATGGATTTGATCATTAACTGTTACAGTGACTTCAATCTATCAAACCAAGAACTGCTAATGAAACTGCAAAGAGATTTTGATCGATAATCCCACTTGAACAAATTTAAAGTCTTCATATCTGAGATGTCCTCGATTAAAATCATACTTTGACACATTTGAGTGCCAATATGATGTTATCGTTGAAGGTTTAGTATGTTTGTTGTGTCTATTTGATATCCAGAGCTGATATTTCTACATGTAACATTAAAGATGAGATTGTTTGTGTTTTACCTCCATTTTCGGATAATTAAAGGCTGTCAAATCAGATATTTATTCAATTAAAACAACGTGAATCAACTTTTGGGAATCACATGATGACGACATTAAATGGAAATTTTTTATGACCTTGACCTTTACATTACCATATTTTTTGGCACAATGTGAATTAACGTGTCTATGTTCACACATAAAGCGCAGATTGTATGGCGCATTAAGCATTGGCGCATTGGCGCATTGCTTGGTTAATTGTCGCTAGTGTTTACTCCGGGCCCGGTCTCCTTTACATGAATGCACTTTTAGTTTAGACATTACAGTCAGGCAGTCTTGTAGACTGTCAGGGGTCCTGTTACCGGGCAGATCAGGTCGTGACACAGCGTACTGTAATGCTCCGGGTATCCATCGCTTACCATAGTTGTACCTAAACATTTTGAGATTTTTGAGCGCATTGTACCACATAAAATCGGTACCGTATTTTTCGCACTATAAGGCGCACTTAAAATCCTTTTGGCTTGTCAGAGCACTGCAGCTACCGTAGCCTCGTGGAGTTATTGAATGAGTTTGACTTATCTGACTGTTTTGTTTGGCTTAATGTGCTTTATAATCCGGTGCGCCTTATGTACGAAAATAGACGTGTTCATTGATGGTGCGCCAAATAATCAGGTGCGCCTTATAGTGCGAAAAATACGGTAATCATTTTTAAGGCACACTGGATTATAAGGTGCACTGTCAATTTTTGAGAGGATTTAAGGATTTTAAATGCGCCTTATAATTGCGATATAAATGTTGCACTGCTGCACCTGTGCGGTCCAAAACTACTCTTTAACTTAGAGGTAGAACACAGCTCTCAAGTGTTTACACTGAGAAAAAGAGCTTATTTTTATTTTATTTAAAGAATAAAGGTTAAACATTAAGATGTGTACAGGGGTTCATGTAAGAAAGGTCCAATCAGTGTCATCATGCTGTGCAGGTATTCCAGGATTACCAGCATTTGCACTTTTGAGGAGTTCCTAATCTGGTTCCTCCTTCTATCATACAGACTCTGTATGAAGCAGCATAAAGCTTTTGTTTTATGAAAGAAAAGGATTTGGAGTCCGCTCTTAGACCCGAGTCTTCCTCAGCTGTTGGTTGTAGTTCTGCAGTGACCCCTTTAGAGAACCATCTGAGTCCATGCACCTGTACATGTAAACTAACATGCTAAATCTGGACACCAGGGTCTGATCAGTTTAGGGTGGGCAGGGCATATTTCTTTAAACTCATGTGGTCACAGCAGTTATTAATTTAAAAACACTTGCACACATTTTTAAACTATTTCAGAACAGGGTCAAGAATCTGCATTATTGGAGTTTTCTGATGGTCAAATTTGAGGAGGAGGTAGATGAGGCCTCTTAAGCCCCCGAATTTTCCTGGTGATAATCATGACAAGTCTAAAAGTCAAAACTAATACCGCTCAGCTGCTTATTTAGGTATCTGGATCCTATTTTGTGCTGTCCTATTTTCACTGCTCAGACTGTGAGAGTGAACCAGGAGTGAAAAGACGCAACCTGCAAGCGTAACAAGGATCTGAAACTTAAAAAACTCTCTTCGTAATCCCTGTAAGTGACAGTATCTGTCATTGTCACGCTCTCATGAGTTGTTTGTTTTTCCTCTAGTGCAAATATGTTATCCGCTCTACTTCCATATTTCTTTAATTCATCTAAAACAACAAAACAATCATTTCCCTAAAAGCCACAGCTCTAACATATGGTCAGCATAAATATGCATCATGACGCCCCTCATTATTATGCTACCTGATGCATGAGATGCCGAGTCACAGATATCCAGAGAGATCACGGGCCGGATCGGAACAAAGTGCAGTAATGAAAGTATTTTAATGCACAGACTTCCTGCTGTGAAAGCGCATCATTCCTCTCATTTGTTTTTTAAATTCTGTTTTAATAGAGCTTAATTATCTGCATCCAGAGCTGAGTGGCTGTGAGGCTGTGCAGACTCAGTTCATTAGCTGAATAAAATATCAAGTTGGCCGAGCGCTTCCTCTTTCTTTAGAGCGTTAACAGCGCATATGTCCTCACTGTCTCTAAGACGTTTCCTTTATTGTGAAGAAGCTCATGTGTGGTTGTTTTCATTAACACACACGCACTCAGGCTTGTGCATATTTGTACGCTGATTGGTAACTCCCGCGTGCGGCACATATTGCGGCGTTGTGTGCTGTTATCACGGGGAAAAGGTGATTTCTCAGAAGGCGGCGGTATGGGGAAATAATTGGCACAGATCTAAACATATCTGCTGTGTCTGCTCTCCCTGATTGAAAGTGCTTTCACCCTCAGCTGCTTGAAATTTTCAAAATATACAATATTAATGTTGTTAAAGGGCAGGCTGGATGTTTGTGCTTTAAAGATGTTTATGCATGCACAACACATACACGCAGAATCAGGAGAAAGCAGAATGTTCCACTTTGCTATAAATCTATTGTTCTGGCAGCAGGATGAAAAAAAGAGAAATACGTGAATAACTAAATATGAAGCCAGCATTTCAATAATTAAAACACCACCTGCCATGCAATCTTTAAACAAATTCCCCGGTAGCCATCCAGATTAAAGTTTAACTTTCTCCTCTGGACCACATGGAGCATGGCAGCACCTCCATATGTCGGGCCAGTGGGTCAGAGGAGTCACAATCCCAGGTGGGGCCGAACAGCTGTGACCCCGGGTGGAACTCGGCGTCTGGCGCGGCCCGTAATGGATGAAGACGGTGATGAATAGTGAAGGCAAAAGGCTCAAGGCTTTCTGGAGGTGACCAGGAGGAAACGAGGAAAATGCTTTCTCTTTTTTTTATGTTCATGTTTGATACAAGTTCAGGTTGCGCGGGGCCGCAGCCCCACAGAGATTTATCGATGTTGCTGCAGCTCTGCAGAGATGGATCACTCAGAAGGGCTAATAAGGTCTCTGCTTCTCTTTGTTCGCAAAAAACTTTTCCAGAGTGAAAATAGAACTATTAGTGTTTTAGTGCTGTTATTTTATGATGAGCTGCTAAACAAACGACTGTAAAAAGAGGAACATGATCAGAGTCATGTTGTGAGGATAGAGACGCACCAGGATGTCACCTGATATAAATTCATCCCTCAACAAGGCCTCGTCTGATGTATTTACGACAACGACAATGACTTCCTCTGAGAGGGTCAAGTTTTCACAAACATGAGCTGAGATCAACCTCGATGGAAGACACTAAAGATGGCGCACTATAAAAATGATTACTTATAACCGTGGAGGGAAATAAGGGCGCCAGGAGGGTTGATGTAAAACAAAACCGTGTTTGTTCAAGAGCGACGAATGTTAGATATTTATGTCTCTGAGTTAAAACTTATCATCCATCCATCCATCCATCTATACATTGTGCTATTCATCCAATCTGACATTCATTCAAACTTACATCCATCCATCCATTCATCTTTTATTCCATCCATCCATCTATCCATCTACCATTCCATCTTCTTGTCCATTCATCCACTTTTTTTATCCATCCTTGCATCCATCATCAGCTATTCCATCAACCCTTTCATTCCTCCATCTATCCATTCATCCATCATCTTATCTATCCATCCTTTCCTTCATCCATCCATCTTTTGTTCTATCCATTTTCTGTTTCATCCATCCATTCATCCATCCATCGACTGTTCCAACAATCCATTCCTCCATCTTATCTATCCGTCCATCCATCCATCTACAGTTCCACCCATCCTCTTGTCCATTCATCCACTTTTTTATCCTTCCATCATCTCTTGTTCCATCAATCATTTCATTCCTCCATCCACCCACCCTTCTATCATCTTTTCCATTCATCCTTTCATCCATCCATCTATCTACTCCATCCAGTCTTGCATCCACTGTTTTGATCTAGTATCTTCAGCAGGAAAACAAAGTCCCCAGTCCTCGTTTTTCCCCGCTCCCTGTACTAACCCCTCCTTATAGATTCAGAACCTGACCCAGAACCATAAAGCATGGTCTAGGTCTATCCCAGGACTCTCCCTGTATGCCTAGAGGCCATCCAAAGGGGGTCATCTGAACCAGTTCAGCTTCGTCCCTTTGGTGCGTTAGCTTTACTCTGAGCTCCGTTTGAACAGCTCCTGTCACCTGATTCTTTTGTTTACGACTCAAAGTCCTCGACCTTCAGTCAGGGTCGACACCTAGATTGACCGGTTAGTGGAAAGCTCTGCCGTCTACCTCAAGGTCTGCAGTCCTGCTGACACTGAACAGTAAATAAGGCAGAAAAATAATGGTTTTAGTAGAAAAATTTAAAGTGATATAACAGTGTTCATTTAACCTGACTAAAACCCCATTTTATCCCAAACTGAAATAGAATTGAACCATTTAGAGTTCTTTAAGAGTTTTTTCTTTCACATGGTCTGGTTTCAGGTTTGCTGTTGGCAAAGCGTTCAACATTGTCCCATTGTTTCATAATCTCCTCTGCCTCGTGTTCATTTAATGATACCAGGAATCCTGTAAATGTAAAATGAGAACAAAGTGAAAACTGTTTCCTCCAGTCATGAAAGTCCGTCTCTGCGCTGAGGTCATAAATATACATCTGAGCGAAAGGAAAGTCAGACATACCGCTGGACGAGAAGCAGACTCTAATGAAAAAACTATATTTCTTCATTTGTGATGGAAAGACTACAAAGTGTTTTTTTATGTTGGGAAACATGCAGCTGATGTGACGCTGGGAAGCATGAGCACGTCCTTTATATTAGACTAAAATTACCATCACTTTGATGGTAAATCTGTGTTTTTATCTGTGAACGCTTTTTGTATTATTATTTGTTAAAGTGTGAGACATTTTCTTTATCTTCTTTTCTTTCCAGAGAACTGCAGCTGATTTATTTTGTGTATTTCTTGGTAAGTTCACAGCAGCTCTAAAAAGAGAAGTTTGTTTTGACTGATGCTTGCCGAGGTTTTGTTTGTTCTTCGTCTGATCTAAATTAATGAAAGGGTTCACACAGAGTAAGAAGATTAAAGTGTGAAATGTGGAGTTGCAAGTTCCCATCATTCCTGGGTTTGAATGTTGGGTCAGCTGCGAGAAATGGGTGTGTGAAAAAAAGCTAACTTTAATTCCATCAAATTTCAGTGAGTGGAAATAATTGCTGATGACAGAAAGCGAAAGGAACTAGCCTCAGAGAAACTGCTCATACAGTAAACAAAGACACAGTTACTTTTTGGTGAAAGTAATCCTGTTTAATTTTTGAATCAGGTACATGCTTTTTAGGGACTGATCTACATGATTCTTAGATAATCAACAGTCCTTTTTAACACGGATGCAGGGTTTCTAAGGTTGCATGTTTACAGAAAAAAGACCAAAAAAATTTGCTTTTACTTTTCAAGTTTCAGCTAATTAGGCTGTGGCAGCATTTAATCAATGCCAGCCATCTTTTGAAAGCATGAAATACTTATATTATGTTAACAATAATCAAACGGTGATACCATATAGGTTTGGCTAGTAATGGGGGATGGTACTAGCTCTTCATGCTCGTTGACCAAAAATGAAAAAGAAGCAGCAGCAGCTCGCGAGCGAGCTAGCTGTAGCAGACTTACTTTAGAGTTAGCAACTTTTAAAAGTAATGTTACGAGGTTTACAATGAATCCAAAATAAGCATAAACATGGCTCTTTGTAAGTAACAATGAAATGAACATTTTTACTTTCTAATTGTTCTTTTATAAACAGTATATGGTACATCGGATGTCGTAGAGAGTACATCGGATTTCCCCTCGGGGATTAATACAGTTCTTCTTATCTCAGGGTTTCACCTACATGCAACTGATTGTAGCGCACCACCATGTCTAAATAAAAGCCGCCACACCTTAAAAATACGTTTTTTCTTAAGTGGCTCAACCTCAGACTCATCTGTATAGAATACATACATGCTGCGCATCACGAAGTGCACCGAGTATTAGCATTAGCAAGTTATCTGCGATCGCACAACTGATTAATCCGCGAGTTATCGTTGGCAATCACACAGCTGATTCACCCTCACTGATTTGCACAACACACACAGTCGTTCCCCCACGCACCCCAAATCACACATCACCACAGCTAGATTCCCATCCTGAGGGAAACAATGTTTCTATTTTTATGACTTTATAAAACAGGAACTTAAACAACTTTGTTCAAGAGTTGAAACTTTTCTATGAAGTTTGTGAGGAAATGTGTCGACCCATCTGTGTCTTCTCACTAGATTATTGACAGCAGGCTGAAGAAAAAGCCTTTTTGATTTGTTTTCCGTGGCAAATACTCAAAATGAGAGATAATTTCCAATATTAGAAGACAACAGGATGAAATTTTTGACAAGCACGAGGGATGCCAAAACCAACACAAGCCAAAAGTTTCTCACAGCAGCTTTAATAAATCGAAAAAAAAAACTCATTCCAACTTTAATACGACAAATGATTTACTGCTACAAACAAACCTGAGACTATCATGTTGCTGATTGCTGCTAAATTCTTCACACTGCACCTTTAAAATCGCAAATTTTGCAAGAAAAGTGTTAAACATGACCATCCCCAAAGATGTAATTACACAGTTTGGCCACTAGGGCAAATTTACTTCAAAGTCTGTACAAGCCCTAAAGAGACGAAGACACTTTTTCTATTATTTAGTTACTTTACAAACATGACTGCTCGACATGTGTTTATTCCATCTGACATGTTAAAACTCCACTATACAACATTCACTATATGCATAATAATTTAGGATACAGATTCTAATTTGCTCGTTTTCTTTGTTCCAAAAGTTTTCAATCGTTTCTGACTTTCGCTTTGAGGAGAATCCACAAAGGTAGAAATGTGTATGCATGGGAGCAACATCTAAAGGAAACTCATGATGGGAGATTTCTAGCCGAAGAGAAATCTGATGTTTCAGCTATTCTTCAGCTCTCTGCCAAAAACAAAGCGCTCCACTTTTCCTCAGACGAATATTTCGACTCCGTCAGTTCGTGCGCTTGTCTCATTCGCTTGAACTCAGCTTCTCCTCATGAACACCCTCTATGAGCGACTGGATTTCTGCAGTCCTGAATAAACATTTCGGTCTAAATTGGGAGCTCATTAGAGTCTCACACATCCACCCTGAGCTCAGAAAAGCCAGCCATTATGAATTGATTTCTCTATATCTGGACCATAAAAGCAGAGTGCATTAGCATTAGACAAGATGAACGTTGCATTTGAGATCAGCAGAGGGATGAGAGTGGCTCTGAATTAAACCGACATGTTTAACAAGCTGTTAACAACTCCCACAATCCCACTCTCCCGCTTTTTCTTCATCTTTTCCCTTTGAGTGGCAGAGACAAAAACCAGTCGCGGCCTGAACGGGAGCGGGATCCCACGAGAAAACAGCAAGAAAAGGGGCCACTGCGGAGAGGTGGTGACAGTTCACACAGCGAGACACCAGAGAGGAGTCAGCCGGAGACAAAAAGCAGAGGCCCTTTGTCTCACAGCTGGGGAAAGCGTGGCGCAAAGCTGTTTAAATGTTATGGCGGGTAGGAACGGTTCTTATGAGCCCCGGGTCCGGAGTGCACATTACATGTTAATGACTTGGAACACAGACAGCAGAGCAGAGGCTCAAACTGCCAATTAAGCATATGCTGCCGACGCCACTGGTGTTCAGACACAAGCATCTGATAGCGCTCAGGCTTGGCCTGCAGATCTGAATCTCTCCATGGGACGTGGAGGCGCTCCAACAGTGAGTCATTAACCACAGCCATCCCTGAAAACCACCGAGGAATATGAGCAGCAGCTGATTGGACATCACTCATCCAGCTCCGTCCTCTGTCAACGCTTTTCTCTGTCCTGCTGGGCTCACCACTGTATCTCATTTTCTCACTCATCTGTTTAATCTCACACTTTCGGCTGATGTTTGTGTGTCTGCAAACAAACACTACCATGGCACTAAAGCACTGGAGTTATTCTGTGACGGCTTCACGCGGCTGAGAAATGAGTGTTACTTTACAGTGAAGGAATTCCACTTATTTAAATGGCTTACTTTAACAAACGAGGTATTTTATATATTTGTTCGATATAAAGTCAGGGATGTTTTATGTCTTGTTATTTTACATTCAGGGACACATTAAGAAACATATTCGATTAGCTCTCTCTTCAAATCCCTATTCCTCTATTAAAAAAAAAAGAAACTTCTACATTATTAAAAGTAGTATTATTAATTCAGTGAAAAAGATAAACTCTGGTCTAAATTAATATATCAGAGACATAAGGAAAACCAAATAGCCCAAAGTCATTATGAGGAGTGTGAATTTATGGGCGGAGGGATGTCAAACAGCTTCTGGGCACAAAGCACGAGGCTGTAAATGAAAAAGCACATCAAGTCTTTAAACTTAATTTGTGTTTTGTGTCTCTCTTTGGTTTGCATCTGTTTATAATTCTTTCTTGCATGGTTAAATAGCTTTTTTTCCTTCTGTGCTCTTTTTTATCTCTAATTTTTTTTGTTTTTATTTTTTGTAGTTTAGATCTAAAAAAAAAATTTGCACTTTTTCATTATTTTGCATCTCCTTAATTTTTTTGCACTTCTATAATTTTTTTCAAAACAGTGTATGATAATTGTTTTGAATACAGTTAATGTTTATAATCACTAAGTTTTAGATATGCACCTCTGGTCGTCTTGTATCTCTTTTAAGTCATCTTGTATCTCTTTATAGTCATCTTGTATCTCTTCTTAGTCATCTTGTATTTCTTTGTAGTCGTCTTGTATCTTGTCATGTTGTTTCTCTTCGTGGTCATCTTGTATCTCTTTGTAGTCATAATCTCTTTGTAGTTGTCTTGTATCTCTTTGTGGTTGTCTTGTTTTTCTTTGCTTAATATCTTTTTTTTTTGCTTGATTCCCTTTTTAATCTTTTTGCTTTTTTCCGTTGTTTTGCAACCCTTACTTTGCTGTTTGCAACTTTTCTTTTGGTTCTTTCACATCTTTTATTTTAATTTCTAACAGTCAAGCCTTTTTATCTGTTTTTATTTTGTAACTAATTGTTTTAATTCTTTGACATTTTGTTGTTTTGCTTTATTTTGTGCATATAAATCGATTCTTTGAGGTCTTTCTCCTTGAGTAGTTTTCTTACAAATCTGTTGGTATTCATTTTTCACTGCTCTCTTGAAGTTGTTTGTTGTCGTCTCTATATGAATATTTTTCATTTCTTTACATTCTCTCTGTTGCCATTTTTAATCTCTGCACTTATCCTTCATCTTCTATAGTTATTGATGTTATTTCAGTCACGCTGTTGTCTCTTTGTAACCGTCTTATTGTTGGTTCTGGATATTTCATATCTTTTTGTTGTCATTTGATTAACCTTCCAAAGAAATATTTGAATGTTAATGAATCTCTTCATGGTGTGGACCCCCTATAAGGATTCGGTGGGGGTGTTAATCATCTATTCAACTTTTTTCATAACCTTTAATCAGGCTCAGTAAAGGGGACAAAAGTAATGATGATTCCTGGGGCTCATGATTTCAGGGACCTTAAAAATATTTGAATATTTGTGGTTGTGAAGAGATGGTGAATAATTTGATTTTTGTTTTTTTTTCATGGGGTGCAAAACTCCTGCTGGTGCTGATTATGTATTTTATGCACCAGGAGGGGCATTTAGTTTGGGCTGTGCCATCTCGTCTCCCCCCCCATCCTGATCCTGTGTTCAGTATTCACTCCCTGTTGGTGAAATTTGCTTTTTAGAAAGAAATAAAACTCAGGACGAAAGTAAATCACGAATAAAGACGGTGAATGAAATACAAAGCTCATAGTGACTGAGTCAACCTTTCTGCACAGTTAGGTCTTCGCCTGTTTGCATTCCTGCAGGTTTTCCACTTTTGTCAAAGATACACGAAGTTAACAAAAGTTCGGCCACACGTTGTGGATTTGATTATGGTCTAAGACGCTGGTCTAACAGCCCCTTTGTTTTGTAACCGTCCATGTTTGGCGTGGGCTTCTTGTTTATCTTTTCAGATGTTCTCCTGTTTTCACAAAGAGACACGAATTCTCTTTATTTCGCTCAGCTCGAGAGAGAGAGAGGAGTTTAGAAAGCCTCCCTCTCAGCAGGATGCTGCTTCTACAAGACAACATGGTGGGGTCAGTGTTTTCACTGGAACTAACTAAAGAGGAGAAAAATTGAGCTACTCGTGCAGTGCTGCTGTTTTTGTCGAGTTTGTGAGTCTGCATGAATTTGGATCTAAAAGCAACTCTTAACACCCTCATATCCAGGTGGGAGAAAGTTATCAAATGCAGTTTAAGAGTGGATTTGACTGGATTAACCCTCAGATTATCAGGATTTATGATATATTGATTCCAACCTCTGTACATCCTGAAAATGTTTGTCGACTAACTCTGATTATTTCCAGTAATTCTGACATTTTTCTGACATAGGGCTGGGCGATATGACCAAAAAATTAACATCACGACATATTGATCAGTTTACCTCGATAACAATAAATGGACGATAACTACTCCGCAAGCTGATCACCCCCTCCTATTTTAACTCTGCCGTTCCAGCCGCTCCAACTTTTGAACCGTCCTCCATCTCCTCACCTGTCTTTCCCTCTTTGTTACGGACTGAAAGGGGTGGAGTCACGTCTCTGACGTAGGACAGCGTCTTAAAGGGACATGAGAGCATAGCCTATCTACACACATCCTAAACCAACTTTTATTTATTTATTTTTTGACACCGAATATACTGATATGGGCAAAATGATGATCCTGCTCGGAGGTTATATTCATGCAGGACTGCAAATGAAATGAGAGCAATCTGGGAGCCGAGTTGCTCGTTCTGCCAAAAACAGAAAACAAAAGAAGTCTTGTATCAACTAAAGTTTCCCTCAGATGAAAAAAACATACCATGTTTCAGTAAGAGCGCTCAATCTCACTCAGTGTGATAACAACTTTCATTAAGATACTCGAGCTGTAATGTATAGCTAAGTGAAATTATGAAGTCTAAACTAAACTTGCAGAACTTGTAAAAGTCATGATTGACAGTTCACTGGAAATGTTCTATAAAAGCCTACCTACACACATCCAAAACCAACTTTTATTTATGTATTTATTTGACACCAAATATACTAATACGGGCAAAATGATGTTATTGTCGTAAATTTTGGTATGGGTAAATTTTTGGTTTATTGCCCAGCCCTACCACAGAAGCTCAAAGCCTGTGCCTCAGACTGCCATTAAGAAGACAGTTCTCATCGTGCAAAATTACGCAACTGTTGCAGACCGTGTGAAACCTACAGATTATCCTCTACAAGCTCCTTCAGTCATCGAGAAACCTCGCTTTCTACCGTCCTTCATCAACAGACTCTTGTTGAATTCAGAGTTTGGTTTCCATCCATTCAAGACTGAATCGTTTCTATTTGAGCTCATCTGAAAACAGTCTTAGAGCAAATCTAAAAATGTTGTCCTTCTCAGAGATGATGGCGCTGTTACTTCGAGCTGCCTACCATGTCGCTCTCACACAAGTGCTTAATTGGGTTTAGCTCTGGTGACTGTGAAGGCCACAGCATATAATACAAACCATTTTATACTCATTAAACCATGCAGTGACCCCTTATGCCCTGTCTGGAAGCATCTGCGTTCATTAAATGTACTAAATGAGATGATATATCGCACTGAAATGACTGAGAAGCTAATCAAAAGAGTTTCTGCACGTCTGGGGGAAATCGCAGACACTCAGTGACAGACACAAGCAGGTGGTGATCCTTTTGTATAAGCCTGCTTGTGAGTTTTGTCGAACAAGACGCAGACCAGGACCTCATATTGTGCTATTGTTGAAAGTTCATTTTCTCCCTGATATGCAGGCGGCAAAATCGACAGTGACAATTCAATTTTCCACGTTCCACGAGTGCTCAGCCACTCCCGAGCCTAAACCCCACACATCTGCTGATAAGCGTCTCCGCACACCGAGGAAAGTTGGTGCCAAAAGCAGTTTGCACAGCATCTCTTTGACCTTGGCATGATTGCCTGTGAGGCACTTTAATTTAATCAGCTTCCTGAAGCTTGAAGCTGTGCTCATTGTTAAGGAGAGCAGGACCAGGGAGCGCTGTGCACACATGTACACACACATACACACACACACAGAGACAGGCGCAAGAAGGCGTACTCCTCTCCTCGTGCTGAGGCAAGGTTAGAGACAGACCAAAGCTCCGGGGACCCTGGGCCTCACATCCTCACATCCACACAAAGGGCAGCAGACAGAGGAGTTTGCCAGGCATCTCCATCAAACAGGCCCGTCTCTAATTATGTCATCAATCAGGGAGCAGATGACGGGCAGGTACTCAATTAATGGCCATTGGAATGCAGAGCAGGGTCTTCAGGCACTGTGCCATCTCTGTCATCTCAGGCAGGCAACAGGACATACACATCAATGCACTTGGAAAATGCATGAGGCTCCGGCTGGGACAAACACACACCGCCATTGTACGGGACCTGAAGAATGTTAGGGCTGCACTGCCGCTGAATTAAAAGCATGTTATGATCCGATATTAGGTACTCTGTGATTTAATGCTTGTCCTGCTTTTCCAATGGTAAACAATTCTTATTAAAATACTTGCGTCTGCTGTCCATCTGTTTCTTAAATCTTGAACAGATGAAAACGAGCTGCCGTTGTTTTATGGCGTCTATAATTGGTTTTGTAAATGCTCCATTTAATGAATCATGTGGTTTGATTTTGACCAGGGAAAGAAAACCAGTGTTTTCATAATGTAGACCATGCTTTGTTTGCATCTAATCACTGACTGTATAGTAATATGGGCAACTTGCCTCCATCCCCTTTCATAGCAAATACAGATTTTGGAGCCAAGGCGTGCTAAAAAATGATCTAGATGTTGGCGTCTGGTCACCAAAACACACATTTCGCTTCCTGACCAAACAGCTAGAACAACTAGATGTCTCATTGTGAGGATCTGAAGTGAACCCAAGTGTCATGAAAAGATCATTACTGTTATGTCACCTTTCACTGTCTTTTCTCTACTCTGCCATCACCACAAAGCCCACCTTTGTCAACAGACGGGCTGCACGATACATCGTTTGAGCATCGTCGTCATGATGTACGTGTGCGCGAAAGTCACATCGCAGAGCCTACGATGTAGGAGGCAAATGAACTCATCTAACTTCAAGGGTGGCTGACTGAGAGACACTGCATGTGCTGTGCAGCGATCCACCAATCACATTCATTATTTACTCAGTTGCCAATCAGACTACCCTGCCAGATGTCAGTCAAGGTCAGGGAGGAGGAGGCCACGCCCCTGCACGTGGAGTGAGTCGCTGGTGCTGTCGGTGTTGAGCCGAGATTTACTTTCAGAACATTAATCATCACTGTTTAGCCCCACAAATTAGAATTGTATGGGTTTTTAATAGGGATGTTCCCAGACTGTTAAATGACCATTTTGAAACCGAATATTCGAATACACGAAAATTAATTAACTCCCAGAAAATAGCCCAAATTGAGCAATAAATCACGATAAATATTGCAGGGTTGAAAAAAAATGCTGTTAGTTATTATACAATAACTACAATACAATACAATATTGTGCAGCCTTATATTTAACTATCATTGATTCCCACAATCCAAGTGATTCACTTGAGACTCTCTCAGGTTTGATGCCAGGTGCAGTACTAGAAATCTAAATGCTGTCACCAATGGCAGCCATATTTTGTGTCCAGGCTGTATCTGCACTAGTATACTCTGGTTATTATAACAATACTGCAGCCTCATAATGCTACAATGCTCTATTACCTAGATGTAAACAAGCACAGGTGACAGATTTAGCATTGTTTTGGTCTAGAAAATTAAGATTAAGTTTTCAGAAGCTGTGCCAAACACAAGTCTTAAGTTATTTTTCATATTCTTCTTGTATGTCTGTGCAAATTAATGTTGTCATAAGGCAAGTATATGATACTTAAAGCTCAGGGTTCAGCTCTGTAATTTGTGCATCTGCTCGATTAAAGGCTCTCTTCATCCAAACTTTGACCACACAGGTGTTTGTCGTTAATGGGGGATGGGCTTTGAAGCAACACAACAGCAAACAGTTCACAAACTTTTCAATAACAACAACAACAACAAAAAACGCTGCAGGCATGAGTAATCAACATTTAACTTTACACTTAATTTTCTCTTTTTAATCTTCTGTGACTGAGCGCCTTTAAACGCACCATCAGAACCTGACCGCGCGCTTCCCGGCGACTTCCGGTGCCCAACGCGCGCAAAACGCTCTCATTCCCCGCGGATTTAAGCTCCGGTAAACTGTTTCCCCACAGGTCCGCACCTGTTTCCCGCGGTCCAGCACTTCCACAAACTGTTTCCCCACTATCTGGACTCTTTTCTCCCCACTGTAGGTGTTTGAGGGTCCACACACACGCGCGCGCTTACCTGCTGCTGTCTTCATGCGCCACCTGCTCCACGTGCCAAACCGGTGAACTTCCTGGTCGCGACGTAAGTAGCGGTTAGGTCGCGCTTCTGAAAGTCATGTGACCACGGACCAAACCATTATAGTTCATTAGTGTATTATTATTATTATTTTAATCTGTTTTAAGTAAATGCAGTGACTGCCTCATCGAGGGTTGATTGAATTGTTCCTTTTTGTTTGAATCAATTTTAATTATTAATTGATGAATTTGGCTCACAATTTTGCTTAATTGTGACTTAAACCCCTATCATTCGTTTATCGGTTTGCCCAGGGGAGGGGCTAAGGGGTATATAAAGGGGGCTCTGCTCACCTGGAGGGAAACACACCTGGGAATCAGAGGGGAACATCCAACAGAAACAATAAAGCATGTACTTCTGACGTGTGGGAAATACAGACAAGAAAGAAAAATAAAGATGGAGAAGTTGGACAGAAAAGGAAGAGGGGGAACAAATATAAAAAGTATTCTTGAAGGTGAACAAGGAAGGGAGGAGGTGAAGAGCTTTTTGGCTGTGACTGGACTCTTTTAAAGGATAAAATGAACGTTAAAAGAGGATGGGTAATCGAACGCGGCCATAATGTAACAACATGGATTCCAACTGCCGTGAAATACCAGAGAAGAAGAAGGACAAGATGGAGGGAGCTCTGGGCCTAGTGGCTTCGTGGAGGTCCTGCTAAAAACCTGTCCTGTGAGTACTTCATTTATTTGCTTATTTTTGCTGGTCCTGCAGTGTCAATATTTTCTTCGGGGAAGTTGGTGTGAATAAAAAGCACCACATTGGAGTTTTTCGACTGAGCTATTATCAAACTTGGGACGTCTTCATACTATTTTCAATGAGATTTACAGTTTGAATTTTAGCCAAACCATCAAATTTAGTTAAAAAGAACATTTTAAACAGTGTCCCAGTTTGTGTGGAATACAGGTTGTGCTATTTTGGAAAGTTTTGAGTGGAGACCCAGTCTGCTTATGTATATCATATGTCGGGGATTGCTTGGGTTAGAGTTAGCAACATATTTGCAGTGTGTGAAATATTCCCACAAACCTGCTCTAGACTCGATTTAGTATTCCACCACAGTTTCAGAGAAGTGAAGCCGTAACATACAGATTAAGTTTTTTAGCCAATCATTAAATGAAATTAATAATTTCATCCACCAACCAAACATAATATTGAACTAAATATAATCGTTGCATTTAATCAAGGATGCAGACACAGATGGAATCCACATCAGTTGTTTACTGAGATGCAAAAGCTCGTCGTCGTCGGGGTATCTATTTTTTCCCATCAGAGCGATTAGAGCAGCTCAAATGGACTTTGATCACTGATTTGGTTACAAAATGAGTCGCACTGGAATTAATGATGTTCGATTGCCGTGCTAGCCCACTTGTGAGATGCTAACTGCACTCATTAGCCCCTGAACTGGGCAGGCGTGAAATGGGCCTCCACAGTGTGTCAATGCTAGCCTCGGCCTCAGAGTGCACCGGGCAGCATTATCAGCTGCTGTTTGACAGAGCCAGCTGATAAATGGAAGGGCAGAAATGCACTTAAACTGATTTATTTGATTAGTATTGGATGTGTTTTTTCTTAGTCCAGACAACCTGTGCCTTACTGGGAGGGGGTTGAGTCTGTGTGTCCAGTTGTGTGTTTTTATGTGTATGTGTTGGCTGACGGATGCTCTCTCAGTCAAACCATGAAAATACCTCCCCAACAAGTGAATTAAGGTGAAGCCAATACTCTGCCCACACCAACAGATTCTTTATACGGACTGGATCAATAGTTTTCTGCAGTGGAGAGATATCCTGGGAGCCTGGATGGACGCTCCTCTCTGCCTCTGCAGATTTATATGAAATCTGGCATTTGAAATGAATTCAGAATGAATGCTCACGAAGAATGAGGCAATGTGGATGCCACAGAGCTGCTGCTATGAAAGAGAAATAGTAAAACGGGGACCATTGTACCTTCGCTTCACCAGCCTCCCTGAATTTTTTTTTTAGCTGGGCTGACAAGCTTCTATTCTCCGGTGTGCACAGTATTAATCCTGGTCGGTTTCTAAATTCTTAATAATATTCACAAAAACATGCTGTACAGTCTTGATTTTTTAGAATCAGCCAAACGCAGCATTCTGGATGGAGCAGATTTGATCTTATTTTCATTATTGAGCTGCATTCGGCAGCATGGGTGGGTGTGGAACAACCTGTGCTGCCCCGGACAAACAATCATAAAGAGCAGAAATTTTATGTATTAGAAGGATTTTTTCAAAAGATCTGCAGCTGAGCCACCAGAAGGGAATATAGGACAGGAACAGAGCAGCACAGGGTACACTATTTTATCCCAGACTGACAGGAGAAAGAATTGCATCAGCAAATAATCACACAATATAAGAGTAATGTTGCCTATTGCATGAAACTTAAAGGTGGGGTAGGCAGGAATCTGTTAAAGAAGCATCTTTTTTGTGGTCTATATACAAAAAAGCTTTTAATATCAATCAGTAGCTGTTAGTTATTGATGACATTTGGTAATATAACCATATCGCTGTGTTTTGTTATGTCTGTGTACATAACATCAGACAGTAGAAACCTACCAGAAAGTACGGAAAATACAGGCAATAAAACAAAGTAAATACCGTAGACTCTGGCGGAATAATGGACGCTTAAAACAGAGGTAGATCAGACAAGAGCTAAGAAGTGGGGTCAACATCAACATAAACGTTGGGGGACGCTTCGCTAACCTTTCTGCCGGACAGGTAAACCGCTTTAACAAAGTAAGCCAAGTGTAACAGAAGTGTGTCTTGTCAAACGGGACTTGTCGAACGAACTTCCTGCATTATATCTGAATTTAATTGGAACGATACCAGCTAGCAGGAGCGTCTGTTTGTGGGCGGGGCTTGCTGGAGCAGAGAGGGAGGGGAGAGGAGGAGCTGAGGGTAAAACTGGTTGGGAGGGGTAGAGTTTACGTTCAAGATTTCTCCCTAAAAACTGGCACTTCCTCAGATCCTGCCTGCCCCACCTTTTTAAGAGTTTGTGTTATTGAAGGATTTCATAAAATCTATGTGCAGTGGGACCATCTGTGAAGAAACAGTAATTGGTTTTGATCGTCACTGCAGTAAAAACAGGCTCAACTCTGTAGTGGAAATCACCGCATGGGTACAAAACCACCGTCTGTGAGCACAGGTCAGAGCTCAGAGCTGTGGACACTAATGCAGGTTGTAACTGTACACGTTTACATAAGCAGGGCTATTATATCCCTCTCCACAAGTATTAAACAGTCTGTTCTGTTGATGCTGATGCTAGGTTTGTGAGCTTGTTTGCTAAGATGCCAGTTTATAGTTTCCATTAGCAGATTGATACGATTTTGATGCATTCCTCTCTTTTCTCATGTGGTTTTGAATTTCAAAAGCCAAAAAATTACAGCCTTTATTCTCTTCAGATATGACATGTAGTTGGCCTGCAAGCCGGTTGAGAAACCACTATTGGAAAATGACTGTGTTTCTTTGAGGTTTTTGGTCAATTACAGTATTACTAAGGATTTTTCTTAGGTTTCCAAACAATATTTTAACAAATTTATCTCCCTCCAGGGAATTGTACACAGTATATAATACTCAACTATGAGTCTGCAGGATTGTGGCGTATTGAGGAGATATTTTACTCTGCTTTGCACATTTTATTTTGGTCTACACCTGATGGTTAGAGGTGAAGAGCGGCGCACAGCGAAAACACACATTTGCAGAAACGGCTAAAAAGGCTTTTATCATCAGCTCTCTCGAAATCCTGCAGACAGATGATTCCTTTTCAAGTGTTGGTGGAAGTGAAAGTCTCGTTTTTACTCTGACTCTTGTTCTACTGACAGCGAGAAAGTATAAGAATGAGAAATCCCATCATGCACAGGAGTATTTACTCATCCAAGGCTGCGTGCTGTAACCGTCAGGCTGTTTGTTCATAACTGGACGCATCTGTGTCCCTGACCACGTGATCATCTCTTTCCTTTTTTTCCTCGCTCTGTATAGGCGAACATATAATAGCTCTGAACCTTTTCACCTGCAGAAGATGACATGCAACAGGTGGAGTAGTCCAATTAAAGCCGGATAGTACAAAGTGTTGAAAGACATCCATTGATGGACTTTAATAACACATGCATTAAAGGAGACTGAGATATTCGTGGCACACTCTCACAGGCACATCAGCAGAGATTCAAACAGACAGGACCTGTTTTCCCCTCGAACAGTCTGGCTCACAGCAATGATGACTTAAACCGGTTTCAGCATGTTCTGGATGTGCTTCACAGCTGAGGTCCATCAGATAAACATCACTGGTTCTTTATCCGACTCGACCAGCTCAGGTTGAGTCTAAGGTTCAGAGGTCTTCTCCCCCCTCAGTATGACTGATTACCTGCCCGTGTGCTGAACAAGCACAAAGTATTGATTTATTGCTTTGACTGGTATTGATCTAAAGTGTCTTCCTCCAGGCTTACAACACCTTGGAGAAAGAAACTGCAATAAAAGATGAGACTGTTTGGGGTATTTTCAGCTTTCTGGATACATAAATTAGAGACAAACAAAACTCTGAAATTGATTTAGTGTTGAATTTTCATTTTATTTGTCGTTTTTTAAATTTTGCTTTCTTACAGTCTGGCTGTTTCTCTCCAGTTTTTCTCTCTTTTAGACTGTTTTCTTACAGGAATTATCCTCACTTTGACCATTCATTTTTAAAGCTCTACATCCCTTCATTTAAAAAGATAATTAGATTTTTTTGTGAGTGGGGTTTTGGGAGGGACTTGTCAATAGTAAGTGTGTTACCAAAAGGAGATCCTGATCAGATTTGCCTCTTTGTTGGACAAGTCGCTGGAGAACCAGAACAAAAGCAAGACTATCAACAGCATCAGATGAGGTCAATTCTAACATGTTTGGCCAATCCTGAATAAGTTTAGTCCATGGTTGCCATGGTTGCATTTCTTCTTCTTCTTCTTCTTCTTCTATTCTTCTTCCCACTTTAATCAATATTATTGTGGTATTGTGATATATTGTGATACCATCGATTGTGATTCCTAAATTTTTTTTAACTAGGCATTTAACACTGAACAGATCCAGTCGACCAAGCCGTGACAAAGCCGTGCTCATCGATGGTTGCCATGGTTGCATTTATTACGCTTCCTACTTTAGTCGTCTTACTTCCCCATTGGTTATTAAGTTGTTCCGTGTGATAATGGACAGCATGCATGATCAGCCTTTATCAGGGATCTCTCAACATATAAGGACTTCTCTTGCACAGTGACATCTCATTTCGTCTACGATACACAAGTCAACTTGACTTTTGCAAAGCTACTCTGATTGGTTGATAGTTTACATGTCAGTTTGACTTCACACTAGTAAGGGTGGAAATCAATAGTAGCCCCACAGTACGTTATTATCACGATACTTGGGCCACGATATTATTCGATAGTCAATATTGTTGTGAGTTTAAACATTTTGTTTCGATTCGTACAATTTTTTTCAACTGCTTATCTGAATTAGCATTTGTCTTTCCCTTATGTTTGTCTTTTTGATGCAATATTTTATTTTCATGTCGCACTTCTTGCAAACCTCAAATGTCATGTCCAATTCCTAATGTCCCTCCCTAGGTGCTTCCATGTTTGTTGTACTAACTTTTTCCTACTCTATGATGTCTCACTGGACAGGCAATTGATTATATTAGCAATTAATTTGGAAAAATCGATACTTGGAGGATGGGACGATACGCTATATCACCAGACAAAATATCACAATAATATCGCTGTATCGATTTTTTTTTTTTCCAATGTAGTCTCCCCGTTATGGTTAACATATCATGCTGACGTGATGTAGACTGCAGCTGCACGTGAGCCACTGGCATTCTCTGAATTAGAAAGGTCAGGTCACGCTGTTGGTGTCAGTAACTCTCCAAAGGTTGTTAATGTAGATTGACACATTTGTTTGGTCCAGACTTTCTCAAACAGGCTCAAATGTATGGTAGGGTTGATTCCATCTGTAGGGGTTAGTAGCCTTGCCATTGCGCCGCTTGTTTGACTAATTTCTTGTGAGGGGTGCTGAGCTGAGTGAGATCCTCAGAGATAAATACACTGGGGATGTTAATTAATTAATCCAGTGTCATTGTGAATAATATATATATTTTAGTATGATTTTCCACCAAGTAGAGATAAACAACATGTGGTCTCGTATCGTATCACCTTGTGGTTAAACCAGCAGACTGGTGAAAAGTCTTTGCAGACAGATCTACCATACCAACAACATCTGTGCCTTTATAATGTTGCTTTTTTTGCCGCCAGACTGGTTATGACCCAGTTTCTAACAGCCCACCGTACATGTGAACATGCCTATTTTCTCAATAAGAACAAGTATGCAGAAACCAGACACTGCAAGTCTTACGTACGTTTCTGTTCAGCTTATTTGTCTTAATATTGTGGGACATCCAGAAAGTGCTGATAGTTCGCTGTTAACAACAGGTTAAAAATGCAAATCATCGTCCAAGAAACCCAGAAATAATGTTGGTTAAAAATATATTTTACACTAGCAGAGTTTTTAACAATCCAGTTTCTTGCAGGTACAGTTGGTAATCCCATGAGCTGCATGCCTATACACCAACCTCTCTTTCTGCACACATACGGCACACATGCAGAAAAATCCTGCACTGTAACAACAACCGCACACCCCTGCTCTCCACAGTCGACTTTCTGACAGTTCAGCTGCAAAATGACACTCAGAATGGTTGGCCTCGGGGCACCAGCACCACTCACACACATGATATTCCATCACTTACTGTAAGCAGCTGTCACTGCTCATTATACTTTGATTAATGGCACAATATATTATATAAATGGGACACTGAACATTCAATGTGACACATAGTTATTCCCAACATCAAGTATCTGTCAGTGACAGTGCTGTATGGGCTGTTTAAATTACAGTTTCATAAACATATTTTTATGAAATGCCAGTTGAGAGTCTAACAGACCTGATTTTGGTCTGAATAAAAAACATACAGTAAGAAGAGGCTATGCAGAAAAACACAAACCAGCTTTATTATAAATCATCCCCGGGTAATTCTGAATAACATGCTGTGTGCCACATAATCAATATGCAATTTTCCCTTATCTCAGAAAGAGAGATTATATATTAGTTATGGTTATTACTTTGTTAGTTTTATATGAGTATTCCACTGGTGGTAATTATTGGATTTTCCTTAATCAGCCGCTTTCAACTGGACCACTTTATTGTTGATTTTGTGACTCGCCGAGGGTTTTATTGTAGCGTTACTGAGTGCACTCGTTCCATCAACAGTTGTGGATCTCCAGGAAAAGGAATGTTCGGGTGGAGGCTAATGAAGGCTGACTGGGTGAAAGAGCAGAATGGCGCCAAGGAACTCGCCCGGCCTCGGCCCCTCCAGGGAATCACAAAAGACCTGCAAGTAGAGGAGATCATGGCCCTGCCAATCCCTGATAGCCTTTGAAAAGGACAGACATTGTCTGGCTGGGCTCTGATGCCTGGAAAGAAGCATTCCTCTAGGCAATTTGAGCTGTCATGGATGCCAGGGAGGGAAAAAAATAGAGGATGTGGTGATGCAAGCTTTAACTTTCCCAGATTGAAAAGAAACTTTGGGCATCTGGGCAAGTTTGGTTTAAGGAAAAGTGTGCACTATTGAGCAAGATTTGGCAAAACAGACAATTGAATATGAGGTTCTTGCGTACGTTTATACAAGCCCTCTTTTTTCTTTTGTGTCAACCTTCAGCGAGCCTTTTATCCTAGCAAAGGGTCCACTCACACAGAGGCCACCATCCTGCGCTGCAATGATTCTACAGTAGAGTAGTAACACAACATTACCGAATTCCTGAAGTGTTTTTTTGGCACAGAGGTGCTTGTATTGATGGGAATTTTATGGTCCTTTTTGATGGCATATTCACCAAATTGGCCATAAGTTTTGAAAGACTAGTTTAAGAGGTGTTGCTGTTTCGTGAACTGGCATTATTTACTGGGAAATTAAACCCTGATACGGCCTCAGTAGACATTTTCCTAATGAGTTGGTTGTGCCAATCGCTGGTTTGAATTCTTCTTTTTGAGTCGGTTTTCATGAGTAATGTTTCTCGTAAGTAAAAGCAGAGAGTTTCTTGGGGTGCCTGTGATTGATAAGTTTCTCTTGTGGCAGCTTGTCAATCTGGATACAGACGTTATAATCAGCATCAAACCTGTTGTCCAAGTTTAATCAGTGCTGGTTCCACATTAGTCGAGGCTTTGGCCAAAATGCAGAACTCGGAGCTCCAAATGTTCCACGGTCCAAAGTCTGACTGCATCCTCATCTTTTATAAAGTCTGTGCTATGAGTGCATTAGTTAGAAAATTAAATGAATCAATAATTGTTAATACTGGATGTTAATATTTGACAGGCTGTAACATTGAAAGATGGGCAGCTAAGGTTTGGTGATGCGGGTTGAGAGCCACGACTACGGCTACACGGTATTTGTCAATAGTAAGTGTGTAAGCCAGAGAACGCTACTAGGGATGTCCCGAGATGATACAAGCAGTACCATTCCAGACTGCGATCCAGCACTTCTATCTAGCAGCACTCAGATCAAGCATGCTGATCCCACATAATCACAACAACAGTGAGCACTGAGGTACTAACAAAGTAGCAATGAGTAGGAGTGATGTCGGCTTGTGGCAGTATTTTTCGTCTAATTCCGAAAAAGACGTTGCAGCTGAGTGCAAAACTTGTCATGCATTTCTGCCAATATCAGTATCGTCCAATACTAAAGGCTACAATATCAGTATCGTATCAGAAGTAAAAAAGGTGTACCAGGACACCTTTTTAAAAGCTATGCATTCAACCCTTACACATACGTTCAGCTTTCCTAATTTAGCTAACCGCTAACAAACTTTAACCAAGGCGACGTAAAGGTATTTTTGCCAGGAGCGCTGTGTATTGTGACAGCAGGAATCAGAGTTTAAATGTAGTTCCTAGAAAATTGATCTACCCGGGCGTTAGTACTTCTAATCTGATATATTTTAAGGTGAATCATGGCATTAATTTTAGACTTCGTCCTGGGATAAAAATGCCAAAAAATACTCTTAAATGAATCTACAAAGTAGGATGGATTAAAGGAATATTCTGGCGTAAAATTAATTTAGGGTCAAACACACCGCAACACCTAGTTAGATACCCCCTCGAGAAATGAACGTTGCCGACCGCTTGCTTCTCTCGTCATACCAACTTTAGTAACGACCACTAAAGTTGGTTGAGGTTTATTTATCGCTCCTCAGACCGCTGTGTATTGCTATTCTGCGGTCTTTACTAAAGTTGGTATAACTAGAGAAGGAAGCGGTCAGCAACATTCATCTATGGTGTGTTTGACCCTGAATTAATTTTACGCCGGAATATCCCTTTAGGAAGTCACCTCAGTAGTTGGTTGTGTTTTTGTTGCTGATGCATTTGGAAAAGTGTATGAAGAAAAAATAGAAAAATGTATGGAGGCAGAGAGTAAGTGACCGATGATACCAGACTTATCATGGTGTTGTTGACAAACACATAAATTCTTTCGTTTTGTCCCCGGTTATATATTTTTAGCTCCTCATTTTCTTGTCGTCATTGGGTTTTTAAAAGGTTGTTGAACATTTATCGTTGTAATTTTCATTAGGTAAATGGACGCAGATGAGTCAGGGGCTGAGTCAGAGTATGACTGTTAAAACTCTTCCAGTGTTTCAGTGTGTGATTCTTGTTTAATGTCAGATACCACATAGTATTTTCATAATAACACTGGAAATGTGCAGCCTTGTTGTTATTCCACAGCACCATGGAAAGTCCCCAAATGGTCCAGCTGGAGGAGCTGCATAGCAAGAGCAGTTAGATGATTGCCATAATCACAGAGAACGTGTTTCAATCAGCCTGAGCGGCCCACTCAGAGGCTTGACCCAAACAGTTTGCAGGTTAAAACAGCTGGCTTGTCTTTCCGTTGCAGCAGCTGAAGGGATTTACTTAGAGAATTAAAAAAAAAATAAAAACTCTACGGATGCCATCCACGTATCAATCAGCCCTCTGAGTGCTTTCACGGGCAATCATGAGCTATGGATGAGCAGAGATGTCAGAGGAAATTGTCCGGGCCAGTGGAAAATGGAAACACTCGTCACAGACATCGAGAAATGCTGAAATAATTTAACCGAGCATGTCGAGAATACATTTAACACAATGTCTGCTGTTTGTGTTATCTCTTTTGCCTCTTTTGTGAAGGAACATTGAACACCATCAATCAGAATAAAGATATAGCTTATGAGTTTACCGCTGCTTCTTTCTCCCTTTTTTTCCTCCGCCTGCCATATTGGGTCATAGATCTCCGAGACCTGACACTTCGATGAGCCCATTCCAAGGGAGTGATATTGCACCATAGATTTTAACAACGTGACAGAAACACCAATACCGTGCTGAACAAAGAGGCATTAAGGCAAAGATAAACCTCTGTGAAAAGCACATAAATCTGCAGGGGCCGGGGTTTTAGATGGAGCCCAGAGGGGTGATGGCCACCCTTAATCAATAAGAGCCTCATCAAGAAAGGCTTCCGTCACACTCGTGAAACTCTGACCGAGACGGGACGAGGGAACCGCTCGGCTGGTTCGCTTGGTTACTGATTTTGCAGTCTTCTGAGACCAAAACAAAGTCGAGATCTTTTAAAACCTCCTTTTTGGAGTAATGTTGATAATATTTCAAGTTAAAGAACACCCGGTCTAAGCAAGTCGTCGACTGACTCTCTAAATCTGTCAATAGAGCGTAGACCGGACGTTCGACAAACTCGTGACAAGTCTTCAGATGACCACTTGAACCCCAGGAGGTCGTGTCAAGTGTTAATCCCCAGACTCCATCAGTTAAGTGGAGGGTGACGAGCCAATGAGATGAAAGTTCACAATGAGTTCAATGTAAAGGGAGGCGAGACCAGGTCACAAGACTTCCTCTTCCACCCTAATCCCGACACAAGGGTCATGAGCGGCGCTGTTATTGTCTGAACCGCCATCGTTGTTTTTGCTGGTCGAATCTTGACTCTAGACTGAGGCGCTCATGGTAGACCATATTCCCATGGCGGCCATTTTTTAATGACATCATACTCAGGGTGGAAAACTAATATATAGATTATAATGATTATACTGCCTTTGAATATTCTTCTTTAATTTGATAGATAGAATAAGAAGTTCTGCATGAAATCAGAGACCGGTCCGTCTGAGTTTGGCTGTTTATTTTGAACTGAAAATACAAATCATTTCATTTTTAATTTCATTTTTATACTTTTATTTCATTCAGTTAATATTTAAAACATCCAATACAAACAAGGAAAAATCTCAAACGTGTGAATGAAAAGGAGCAGAAAGAAGAAAACTCTTTGATAAGACATTAATCAACTGAACACATAATGAAAATAAACAAGAGCTGCAGGCAAACATGCCTTTTTTTTACAGTTCAGTATTTCTTATTTTCAAAAACAACCCACAAAACGAACAGAAAAGACCACGATAATTCACATTTTTCCACAAACCAAACATACCAAGACCTCGATGAACAAATTCCCCTGTATTTACTCGACATACTTGCTTTGACACTTTTTTTGAAGATAAATTTTGATTTCGCTTCTTTAATTTCTTTGTTCAGATTGTTCCACAAACTTATTCCTCTCACTGCAACACAGCGCTCTTTCAGTTTTGTTCTGAATCTTGGCTTTTTAAATATTTCAAATAAAGCTGCAACTATCAAATATTAATAATTGGACCCAAACAGCAGACTTACAGAAAGTTAGATTTCCTGTAGCCCCACAATGAAGGCCAGACCTTCAAAAGAATCTGTGCGAAACAGTGACGATTTGAGCTTATGAGGCAGAGAAAATTTCTCAATCATTATTTGTAATCGATCGTTTCAGCCCTAATTTCAAATCCTTTTAAACTTAAACAACTTTCTCTTTTTTTCAAATCGGCTCTGGATGTTGACTGGTGAAAACTTTTATACATAAAGTGCAACATACTGAAATCTACGAACTCATCGAATTTCAACAATTTAACAAATAATGGGTTTGAAGGATCTCTGTATTAACTAATAACTCGTATTGCTCTTTTATTTAAAATGAAAATTGGCTGAATGGAAGTTTTACATTCACTTCAACACAGTAGGTCAGATATGGAACAATAATCGAACTATACAAGAGGTACAAAGCTTTATTATCTAAGTAGTCCTTTACTTTTTTTAGCATAGCAATCGTTTTTGCTATTTTTACTTTTATTCCAGTAATAAGTGATTTTCAAGTCAATTTATCATCAGTAATAACACCTAAAAATTGTATTTCATTTACTCTATTAATTTCAATAAATTCAATATTTACTGAAGCATCAATGTTTTTGACTTTGTTACCCAATAGCCCAATTAATTTACATCAAACCAGTGTCTAATTGTTTTCATTTCTTGTCTGACCACCTCCAACACACAGTCTAGATTTTCTCCGTTATAAAAACTCAAACATTTATGGAGTATATATACTGTGTTTCTAACCAATATGCAGCTAGTTTATCATCTGCATTCACATGTGCTAATTCTGCTGAAAGTCCTGCAAGCTTGAAGCGAATGCACGATTGAAATTCCCAGAAGCATCAGGCTGTAAAGTTTCGTTTGAGCTTCACTGTTTTGCAGAGTGCATGCGTATAATCGTGTTTAGCTCTGTATCTGGTAACGATGTACACCAGCACCATTTAAATGCAGATGTAATCCGGCGCAGGGGCACCTTAACTTTGGTGCCCCATTCGACATGCTCCTGTCCTTGACATTTACAGCTGCACCGCTGAAATAATTACAAAGCTGCACAGATCAAAAAGCACGATAAAAGGAGAATGGGGAGGAATGAAAAGCATGCAGAGGGATAAAGTTTCAAGGAATACGTCTTATTCTTCTCTCTGTGATGCTCTTTAATATTCTGCTTTAATGTACGGTGCTTTATCTTTGGAGAGCTGGAGAAGAAGAAGAGGGTTATTGATTACTCGTCTTCAAACATCCGTCAACAATGAGATGGCATTGCATGGCCCGGCGTAATATCTTCGTCTGTTTGGCAGGTTCGTGGAAAAAGCACATAAGTAGGAAAGGGATCTACTTGACAAGCACTCTGTTTTTCTCTTTTTTCGTTGTTTATGCATATCCGTCTGAGGTTTTCAGGTTCAGATCGACAGAGAATATGAGAGGAAACAAGTCAAATATCGTACAAGCACTGATCTCAGCCGGACGCTCAGCAGGTTCACGGCTCCGTTCAAAGGGAGCGCAGAAATACACAGAGTCTTTCTTGGAGTGCTTAAAGCCTGGTCAGTCTTCATGTTGTATTAAACATGTGAAAGAATCATCTAAAAGGACTCTTTGAAGAATCCATCAGATGCACCACTGATCTAGGAGAGGCAGAAAAGGCAATGAGATCAGTGGTAAACTTCTGTCAGCTTGGAGATTAATATTTAATGACCTGATAATTAAATATATATACAGTTTAGTAATCATACAGTAATTATAGTTTTCTACAGCGTGTTTTAAAGGAAACAGAGTTATATATACTGTAAATATGTATATTTTAACTTTTTTAGGGGTCCTATAAGGTGGGTCCACACCTTTTTTAAGACTGTCGGTGGAGTGAGATTCTGTCCTGCAAACAGACTGTTTTATCTCTTTATTGTTTTGATTATTCCTAAAGGTTGGGAAGCAGGGTTAGAGAGGCACCGATCCATTTTTTTTCCAATCTAATCTGATACAGATACCTGGGCTGAGTGTATCGGCCGATTTCCGACACCAATCCAATACGACTGTTGAATAAATGAACTGTTTACCTGTGAGTGAAGACATCAGGCTTGTTAAAAGAAGGTAACAGATTAACACAGATATAAATTTACTTAATATTATTTATTAACAAATAACAAATTGCACATTAGAACAAAGCAAAAAAAAGTAAGACTTCGATGTATTAAAAGAAAAATTAATTAAAAAAAAGAAAAAAAAGACTGGATTGGCATCATTCATCTGATATCCAATCCAGTTAATTTGTCATCTTTGTTCTGCTCAAAGATGTTAAACTGTTGACTACACAGGCATAACAAAACACAGAGATATCATGATATTACCAAATGTCATCAATAACTAATAACTATTGACTGATATTAAAAGCTTTTTTGTATAAACACCACAAAAAAAGATGCTTCTTAAACGGATTCCTGCCTACCTCACCTTTAACGTTCACGGCTGCATTATAGAGCCATACAGCACAAAATCCCTGCTACATTCACATGCTATGAAAATATCCCATCTCGACTCTGAATTAACTTTTTAATCCTTGAAAAATTACACCGGGATTTCCTTCAGTTCAAGCAAAAGTTTGGAGATGAGAAGTTTCCCCAACTGCTTTGGCACATTTCCCTGAAACATTTTTTTAAGTTCTGCAGACTAAAAACGCTTTTCCCAGCGCAGCTCGTACGTGCAGCAAAACACTTCACTTAATCTGCTTAAGGCTGTTTGGATGTCTGTCAGAATGAGGGTGTACTCTGGAGGTGTGTTCTTCATCTCTTGGCTTTAAAACCGTCTTGTCCTACCAGTTTTTCACTGACACTGACAGCTTACTGTACCTGTCTGCTGTGCTGATGAAGCTGGATGATGGATGCTGTCGTCTGTTCCTCCTCGAGGATTCACATTTAACCGAAGAGGGCTAAATATAATCTAGAGATGCAGTTCAATAAACCTGATGAGTGAGTTTAAGTCTTTTTACATTTAGCATGAACTTGATTTAAACAATTTAAAAGCATAAAAATTTGAATTATTTGGGAATACCTGATGGTTATGCTCCTGATGTATGATCAGGTCCAGAAATTAAGCTCAAGATCTTCTTACAACTGTTGCATTTCAACAGCCTCTCACTTGTTTGTCCAATTTTTGCAGCAGAGGGATACTGATTTAGGGGCTTTTACACCTACGTCGTTTGGTCTGGACTTTCAGACTTTTCGGTTTAGTCTGAACCCAAAATGAAAGGTGTGAAACCTCCCCAGGACCTTGGTCTGGACCAGACAGCCAAACCTTGGTTTGACTGAAAAGAGGTGGTCTCGGTCTGGACCAAACTGGACCGCAGTCTGGCTCATGCCCAGTGTGAAAGCATTATTTTGAAAGGTTCGGACCTTCGTACCAAAGACAGGAAGTGACTCAAGGAGTACAAGCGTCTGTCATCATGTGTAATGGAGATTGTCCAATAACGGGAAATTTATCAGTATTGTAGATACCTCACTATTGAAAGCTTATCTTTCCAAGAGTTTTACTACACATATTTTCTCTCCAGAGTTGGTGTTGCAATGACTCGCAGGATTGTACCATAGATTGTATATACCATGGACAACTTATATACGGATTTGAAGCAAAAGCTCTCTGTAATTCTGCGTTTTCTCTTCATTTACTGAAACCAACATTACGCAGTAGCGCTGGACGCACTCCATCACTTGCGCAGAAGTATTGTACGCATTCAGCGGGAGAGTCACTGTGTATCCCCCGGGTGAGCTACACTATCTTCGTACGCCCATAGTCTGTATCAAGTGTCAATCGTAGAAAACATGAACCCCCTAATAACTTTTAAAAATTGAGTCAACATCGCAACCAGGGGGGAGAAAAATAAATATTTAGTGTAATAAATTTCTAAAGTTTGTCCACAGCTCCATAAGCTTTGCTGGCAGAGGCGGGATTTATGAACTATACTGCAGCCTGTCACCAGAGGGTGCTGTTCTCGTTGTGACTTCACCTAGCGATGAGGCAGACGGCTTCCACTCTATATACAGTCTATGGATTGTTTACTTTCTTCTCCTTTCCTTTCGTTGTTGATAAAGTCATCATGTAATGATCAAATTCATGAGACAAACTCAGAGCAGCCTCATGTACAGCTCGTCAAGTTGTCGCCGTTGGTAGTTAAAAATCAGCAATAATATTAAGTGGGGAAATGACGATTTTATACGTTTGCAATACCGAAGACCCGTGCTTTTTAACGATGCCTGCCGCCCAAATGACCACTCAATGTAAACTACAGAGACACGCAAAGCATGTAGTTGATGACGATATCACGTAGGTTCATCGTGTAAAGTCTGCTCGTCTGTTTGCAATAATGACAGTGTGAAACCTAAACAGACCGAACCAAATGTATATCATCTAAAACACGGACCTTAGTCTGGACTTTCAGGTGTGATAGGTGAAAATACACGATCGTAAACACACTTGTGAATACCCAGATATACAACAGATCAGTCGTATTTTGCACCACGAATAACTCTGAGTCACAATCTGTGTAAATTCACTGAGTTATAACTTATTATATATAATCAATACCTGCAACTTGAAGTGTTTCATAAATGACAAAAAAAAGACCAATTTACCTTCAAGGCTTTAAAACCATATAGATTATAGATTTTCTTATTGTTCATGTTCGGCTTATATTCAACACTATTAAACTGAGGAGAACCATTATAAAATACAATAAAAGAGACATATTCAGGCAATTATAGTTCAATCTCTACTTGAGGAAGCTTGGTAATTCACCCAACGTTTGCAAATTCTCATAAATAGAAAGAATAATCGTCGTTTATTGAGGGAGGATTTCTGTTTCGAGAGAGTCCAGCCGAAGCACTGCAGATATAGACGTCCTGTACATGGTGAAGGTCCAGGTCATAGACGCTTTTCTGACAGGCACACTAAGGATGTTGTGTCTGAGGTTTCACAGCACACTAGTTTTGACGTCTGCAGGATTGTATGTAACCTCACAGACCATAGAGGCTTTGTGCCTCCAGAGCCCACCCAGAGCCCACCCCTGCACACAGACTGTGAGCACCCTATTGCTGAGGTGACCTTATCCCCCCGGCTTCAAACAGGAGGGCTTCATGAAAGGCCGGGGATCCGCAGATAAATCAGAGATGCAGGAACCCGACAAGAACCTGTCAACTGACAAGGCTTCAACAAGACTGATGAGGATAAAAATATGTTTGTGTAATCTCTCCGATCGGATTAAGTTCCCACTTTTCCTGCGGTGGAGTGAAAGCTGTGTTGATTCCCAAGACGGGAGACTTTCAGAATAAATGTTTCAGCAACTAAAGAGTAAAAAAAAAAAGAGAAAAAATCAAAGTGTCATCTCCAATTCCTCTCTGTTTCTCTGCTGAAGTTGTAAACAGCCGTCTTCATCGCTTATTGTCTTGGAAACTGCGCCGAAGCAGATCTAATCTCAACCCAGAGACCCCGGCAAAGTGAGCACAAAGGAAAGGGGACGTGTGACACATTTCTGCTAATGGTTCCACAGAGTCCGACATTAGACTGGATTTACAGACAGATTGGAGAAAAACAGAACATTAGCATCCCCCTTTAGTGTTTATCGCGGCCCTGTTGTGAATAAAACTGCATTTCTAATTTAGAAACCTTTGTGCCGAGAAGATATGATGAACACTCAGCGGTATTGTGATACAAATGAGAAAAGAGTGCTTAATATCCACCACACCAGAGGAACAACAGGGAGTCATTCAGCACAAATCTGATGGTCTGTAATTATCAGCATGCAAATATCACCCATCTGTGCTTTAATACGGCCTTCATTTTTTAAATTTATTTATTATTTTTACTCCAAAGGGCAGCGTTTCCCAAAAAGATGGTAATTACTCAGCTGACAATGTGAGCCCCATTAGTTATTTTTTTTCTTTTTGGCACAAACACTGCGAGCACCTCCTATACGCTCCCAGAACCGCAGCTGAGATTTCTCCAACTTCAGCTGGTGCTATTTCATGATGATTACTGCACTAAGCTACACACACTGACAGTTTTTAGAAATAATTATCAGATATACTGGCATGCACTTTGACGGCATATGTTCGCCGGTTTCGGCACATATGGACTCCATAAAAGATATTTGGGAATTATGCAGAAAATTTCAAAGTAAATTACGACGTAAACACGGGTGTTTTTATTGCCGCTCATTACAGCCAAGAAAGACTGCATGTGCATCTTTGCGTTTATGAACTCGCTCGCCGCAGAGAGCTGCCAAACTTTAACCTTCTGTAGCTTTTAATGGTGATCGATGTTTTTTTATAATGGTAATAAAAGCCGATTCAAATCTGAAATCTTTAGACATTCTCTGTTTGATTTCAGCGACGTCCAGGATGTTTACATGTTGTTCAAGACATCCATTTGTTGCATCAGCTGGACTGAAATCGGGCTGTAAAACACATGTAAACAAGTTAGTCCAAATGAAGTCCCAGTTGGACCAATATGCTCAGATTATTGGGTCAGGGATTGATATCTTTTTTTCTTCCATGTGGCCTCAGCACTTTATGACCGAGAAGTTGAGCAGCAACAATGTGTTTCCAGGAAGTTGGAAAGTGAACTAAACTTCAACAGAAGAAGAAAAGCTGCAAAATACACAGAGCTGCACAAAAGTGACGCACTTCATATTCTCTAGTTAGTGTATGAAGCTAGAGATGGTTTGATATTGACCAATTTAAAGGTTTATTGTGTGCTTTTTTTTTTTTTTAAATAAGCTTTTTCATTATATACAGTGCTCAGCATAAATGAGTGCACCCCTTCAGAATTGTCAGAAAACCTTTCCTTTCAAAATTAACATTTTTGGTAACACTTTACAATAACCATAACTCATAGATGGTAAATAGATCATTTATAAATGGTAAGCAGATAGTTTATTAATGTTTAATCATCATTTATAAATAGCATATGAACCAATAATAAATTGTACATTTTACAATTTTAAAAACCTAACCCTAACCCGAACCCTAAATTTACAATAACCATCTAGGTAATGTTTATAAATGGTTAAAAAGCCAAATATTAACCATTTACAAAGTGCTACTGACACACATTTTAATCTAGATGTTTTACAACCAACATTTAAACCCTGTATAAACCTTTAATAAATAGTCCATTAATAATTAATGAAAATTATTAATCATAATTTCATTGCTTGTTAATAGTAAAGTAACTACTAACTTACATAAATAAACTATTTGCCATTTATAATTGGTCTATATGATGTTTTTAAATTATAATTAAACATTAATAAACTATCTATTTACCATTTATAAATATTTTTCAAATTAAAATCAGGATGCAAAAATGAGTACATCCCAATCAAAGTTCTGAGAGCAAAGCTAAATTTTAGTTTTATCATACATCACCCTTATTTTCATCTTATGGTAAATAAAATGTTATGTTAAACTCAGCTTTGTCAAAACTTTGAAATTCGTACCTTTGCTCATCTAGATATTGAGTAATTCATTACTTTTAATCAGGGGTGTACTGGTCTCCTAATAATCTGCAAATTCAACTCGATGAAAAAGAGGATAGAAAAGACGAAAATAAAATATTTTTTCCACCTTTATAAAGAATTTATTTACCCAATAGGCTGAACTTTCTACTCAAGAACTTTCTACCTTTTTTTGTTGTTTGCTTATTGAAAACCGTTTCTGTTCCCTTGAGTTCAGTCATGAATTTGAGCTACATTATTTAAACTTACTTTTATGTTCAGTCTCCCTGATATTTACTCACACAGGGCACCTTGAGACAAACTTTACTTCCTTGCTTTCTTAGTTTTTACTTTGTTGATGTTTAATTCAAATTCAGCTCTTCCCTCAAGTTATGCGAAGAAAAGTCTACCTGATGTGATCCTCGGTCATGAAAGCGGATTACCTCTGTAAGCTGGTTAGCCCGACTTGCCAAACAACCAATAGAGATGATAAATACGCCGCTGAATGAATTCATTACATGTTATTTTAGTTTTGGAAAGGGTTTAAAGAAGACCACTTTCCAGAGTTTAAGTGCGGAGTCCTGATCTTAACCACAGGCCACAACTTTAAATTCATTTTCTGCAACTAAAAACAAAAATTTATGAGTTAACCTGGAGCGGGTAAACCAACAGTTGGTGTGTGTGTGTGTGTGTGTTTTGTGTGCGTCAGCATGCTTGTGTACACATTCCAGTTGGTTACATGTTGTTCCCTTTCAAAAATACACCAACATTTATGCTGTACGTGTCAAATTGATTACACCTAATCTAAAACATACAACACAATCGCCCACTCATGTCTGACTGTCTGTCAAGCAGGAGCTAGCTTTGGTGCAATAAATCACTCACTGACACACAATGTAATTGGCCGGGGGATGAAATGAAGTGTGCTGGAGTATCTGATGGCCGGAGGGCCAGTTCTTAAGACAGCTCTCACTTTGCTTCCCGGCACATCATAATTACTCTGTTTCCCTACTGGCCTGCAATCCGTCTCCATAGCAATCCATCTTTTGCATTCAGGCAGCGCAGGATCAGACACACACACAGACACGCATGCACATTTCTGCCTTTGCATTCCTCTAAGCCCCCAATTAATCTCTCCAGCAGACCTTTCACATTCATTTCTCACACATGTGCGGATCCACACGTTTATTACAACAGCAAAAAGAGTATCAACCTCGTGTTTTGCTCGTGTGAATGAAACATGCGAGGGACTGGAAACTGGCGGTAATTGAAGGCAATTCATTATGAAAGGTTTTCTGGCTGCCAGGCTGGATGTGAACTTTAATAGCAAACTGGCGAATCCTTGTGGCGACGTTAGGACGAGCGAGTGCTGCAGTGTTTTAATCCATAATGCATCACAGTACATGTCCCAGTCCCAGTGATCACATTAGATCCAATCATTTCCACTTGACACATTTTGAATATTCAAAGCACAGAAATGGTGTAATCATAACTTCATGAATAAAATAGTGCACCATTACAACCCTTATGAAGACTGTAATTTACATTTCATGGTGGGATAACTTGAATGGTAGCCCAGGGACAAGCTTACTGCTCGTTCTCCACTATATAGACTTGTAAGGGAAACTTTTTGGGCTAATTTTGTTCATTTTGTTCATCTCTTATATAATTATTCCCTAAGGCTTTTCCCATTACATCGTTTCATTGTCACGGTTTCAGGGCTGGCTCTTGTTAATGGTGGGTCATTTACTGGTGATATCCTGAGGTTGTGCATGCCAGGAGGACTAGCAGTCATTTCAATGACAGTCACAGCGAACCCGGCGCAATTACTGCCAGTTAAATACTTAGAAAAGGAAGTAATAGAAACGGCAGCGAGAGGAATGGAGAGATCCGCGTTGTGTTCAGAGGGGCTGAAATTCAGCTTATTCTAAAGAAGTTTTACACATTTCTTTAGCCAAATAATTGATATTATTTTTATTGGGGCTGGGACTCGGATAAAAAAAAATTATCTAATTAATCAGAGGCTTTGTAATCAATTAATCGCGATTAATCGCATTTTAATCGCATATAAATATTTGACCTGAGAACAGTGAGAATCTTTTTTTGAAATGGTACACTAGTGAATCACTGAATAGTGAACTGAATGAATACATAAGCTTAAAGGGATATTCTGGCATCGAATTAAGTTTGGGTCAAACACACCGAGTTAGACACCCCGTCGAGAGATGAATGTTGCCACTTGCTGCTTACCGCTTGCTTCTCTAGTTATACCAACTTTAGTGACAACCGCACAATAGCAATACAGAGAGCCACGCACTCAAGCAAAATGCTGCTCTATAGCCACAAATAATGCTCAGAACAGCACCTAACTTCATCAACAGTACATATAGGGTCCAAGCCATAGCACTAGCCATCAAACATCTTTTTAACTTTGACTAATTTCTTTAGCAAAGAGACTAAACACAACTCACCTACTCTCTTCCAGCAGCCGCTCGTTTGTGCAGAGACCTTAGGGCGAGTCCGTTGACTGCAGTGGGGTGACACAGCTCAAGGAAGAACATTTATGATCATTTCTTCATGGAAATGCAATCAGACCGAGACGCTAAAGCAGAAGAATTACCGCGTCTGCAGAGCAAAATGATTATTATGATGATTATTGCTTTAAAGAAATGATATTGTAATAGTTATAAATGTTCTTCCTTGAGCTGCGTCACCCCGCTGCAGTCGATGGACTCGCCCGAGGTCTCGCTACAAACAAGCGGCTGCTGGAAGAGAGTAGGTGAGTTGTGTTTAGTCTCTTTGCTAAAGAAATTAGGCAAAGCTAAAAAGATCTTTGATGGCTTGTACTATGGCTTGGACCCTATATGTACTGTTGATGAAGTTAGGTGCTGTTCTGAGCATCATTTGTGGCTACAGAGTGGTGTTTTGGTTGAGTGCGTGGCTCTCTGTATTGCTATTGTGCGGTCGTTACTAAAGTTGGTATAACTAGAGAAGCAAGCGGCAAAGCTCATAACTTACATTTAGACAAATATTTTTTGTATACAAGTTTTGTGAAATGTTATGTTTGAATATGTAAATGAGGTAATAATCTAATTAAATATGCACTAATTTGCATACATTTCCAGAACCGAAAACTGAACAATGGACAAAACCCCCTTTGAAAATATTGTTTTATTTTGTTGACATACTAGAGTCAGAAGGGGGGAGGAGAGGACTTTGGATATCTCTTTTAATCACTCTGTAAATGAGAAAATACTCTCACCACCCCTATATATTAAAATATCGTTGTGTTTTTTTCAGGTCCTTAAATGACCATTACTCCTTTGTATTCCTTCTAAACATGGAATACTGGCGCCTGATGCATGTTTTGACCTTCTAATATTCTAATTAGCATATTTGTATGATAGAAATGTATGATAATTTTCATGCATTTCCAGCCTTTCGACCAATAAATCACAGTAAGTTTGACTGTGATGTTGCTAAAAGAAAGATAAAACAGAAATTAATCCAAATTGATGTTACTTAGCAAAAAGATTTAGAAGAAAATTACAATTATTTGCAGTAAATGAACTCACAAACCAAAAATGTGCAGTTCTGGATTAGGCTTTCTGTTTCAGAGAGGCATAACATTGAATTCACAGGGTGTTTGACGTAGTCCCAGGCTGACAGAAACCGTATGAAAGGCTTGAATGATGCAAAAAGAGAGCAAAGCATCAGATGTTGCTCTACACTCTGTAAGGCATCATATCCAGTAATAGCGTCTGCTGCGCCGCTCCTCTTTGTTTTTCCACAGCTGCCGCGACTTCAGTCCTGAGATAGAGGTCATGAAAAAAAAAAGAAAAAAAAAAAAACCTCAGTGGAAAAGAAATGGGAATAGAAACTGGAGGAGAGGAGGATGTGTGTGGGGGTTTTTGGCAAACATCAACAAATTCAGTCTCCTTGTGAGGCCTTTGAGATGTGACAGTTTGACAAGTGGAAACCTCTGGGGAGTTGCTTCCCCGTAACCCTGCAGGAAATGAAATATGGATTATCAGAAACTAGCCATGAAGGACGCCAGCGGCCAGCTGTGAACGTGTGCGATGTGTGCACGGAGGAATTAGTTCGCTTATTGCAGATAATGTTGTGTTCTTGACAAGATGGATTTTGCATACGCTCTTATTGGCATGCAGGCACTGTTATGGGGAGCAGCCCTCAACATAGAGGGGCTTTTTTGCATTAGTTACATTATACTCCTAGTTACAGGTCTATAGCAGAAAAAGCACCTTGAGCTAGAAGGTATAAATCATAAAACACTGACGTAGAGTTTTGAGTTTTGAAACCCAGAAGCAGCGATGGCGGGAACTAACTTTGGAGCAGCTTAAACACAAGCCGAGAGGTGTTAAGGTGATGGCAGAGAGCTCCAATGTCAGATTTATCTTGGTCTTTACACCAGAACCCAGTGTGTCAGAGAGCAGATTTTCAATGAAATATTACTGGTTTATTGGTAAAGCCCCTGTTGGGATTGTTTCGCTGGTTTAATGCCTCTTTGTGATCTATAACAGTTTCAGAGCTGGGAGGTAGGTGCCAGCTGAGAGGAGAGCCTTAATTTTGACATTTTGATAGCAAATGTCAGCAGAGGAAGATTTTTGTCAGAAGACACTAGGGTTGTCACGATCCTGAAATTTCAAACTCGATATCGACACCCAGGAAAATACTCGATACCATTTTCGATACGGCGGGATAAAAAATGACAAATACTTTAAAAGGCACATTTTTTTTTTTTTTTTTTTATTAACATGAAAAGTAAAACAGCAGATAAATAATGAATGAAATCAATTTATTAAATATTCAGAAAATAAAATAAATCACTCTTATCACTTAGAAAAAAGTTTTTCCACTGCTACCAATGGGTAGTTGGTAGTTGGTCCTCACAGATATATTCTACCACAGCTCTGTTTAGTTTGACAGTTTCAGGAGACTTTGGGTCAAACTTTCTCAAATAGCAGTGGAAGAGTAGGCTGTCGTATCTTTGGTTCAGTTGCAGGTCGTTTTCGCTCTGCTTCAGTCTGCATCTGCAAGAGAAGACGACACGTTTGAGTCACGTTAGCGTTAGCTTAAGGCTGTTAGCTGCAGGGCCGTGGCGAATGGCTAATGACAAAACAAACAACATTCACTGAGCATAAAGCTAACCCCAGCTACCCTGGATTAATGCTGGCCACCGGCAAGACTAATATCAATAATCAGTTTAATACAGTAAGGTTAAGGATGAACGAGAGCTTTACTAACCTGCCGGAATTCGTCATGAAGGCCACGGTGCCGGTGCCATACTTAGCAGCAGTAAAACTTGCAGAGTGTGCATGGTGGGCGCTGCAGGGATGTGCACCGTAGTATCGATACCATGGCAAATTGGTATTGTATCTGATTACGGCGTGTGAGTATTGATACTTTTGACTACCCTAGAAGACGCAATAAAAATGTGTTTCTTTGACTTTGGGATGTAAAATGGCGATTCATGGCTTTTGCAGACTCTGGAGGAGCTGCAAAGTTTTGCTCTTCTGTGTTGGCTTCATGAGAACAAACCCTTTCAGTCTTTATTGTTCAACCTTTAATATCTTCACAGCTTTTAACAAACTAACATGGAGTTCACATTTCTCCTGCTGACTGAGGTGATCCCCGTAGATCTCTTAAAAACTTGTTCTCATCACTTTAGGATTGATCGTGGTTAGCCTTTTCAGCAGGTCTTGATTTCTGTTCTTCCAAAACTTCAGTTCATGACTAAATCACAGTTGAAAAGAGAAGTAGGCATACTCATGGCTCAGGACCCAGATATAAGTCCCTGTTCAACAAGGTCAGTTCATCCCTTTGCCCCGCGGTCTCCACGGGTTACAGATCGAACCACTTGCCATGAAAGTGACACCATAATTTTATCCCGACTGATCCCACCTCGGCGAGCCGGGCCCTCTTGAGCGAAGCCCCGGGCACTCCAGGAAGCCAAGAAGGTGAACAGTCCTCTGCTCTGAGTCATGAGCCTGAGTGACAGTTTAGCGAGCAGCAGTCAGCTCCCACTCGCCGCTGAAGTGAGAAGAACAGGACGGTGAATTTCTGATCACAAGTCCAGAGATGAATCAGAAGATCAGACACATGATGCACTTTGTTGTATTTTCCAATTGGAGTCAGGACGTTAGAAAAACATCGCTTTGTTAAAAAGATTCGTCATCCCCACGCTCACTCTGCACAGAACTGTCTTCCTTATGCAAATGAGTTTTCAGTTTTAAATAGCCATGACTTTTGTTTCTTTGGTTTTCTTCAAATCTGTTGAAGCTGTACACCACGATGGTTTGGCATATTATACTAACTATAAAATCCAGACTAGAAATCGCACCAGTTTACAAGATTTAGTCTGTTTTGGGTAGTTTAAGACTTCCACTGTGTTCAGCAATGAGCAGTTTGTATGCAGATGTGTAGAGCTTTTTGTTATCACTGCTCTGCTAGCTGCCTGTGCATAAATTAAGAGTACAAGAGGGACCACCATTGGTCCGCCCCACTATGTGTCAAGTAGGGTTGTAAAATCCTAGTTGACTGGTCCACTTATTGGTCAATACGTGCTAAGTCAACCAAAATTCTGCGTCAAATCTATGGTTAATTTCATCAGGAGGAACGTACCAAGTGCTTATGGGGGTGTTTTGAGAGCACCTCCGTTTCATAGGTAACAGCCTGTCTCAGAACACCCCCCTTGTTTTACCAGTTTGGATTCGCAAAACCCACTGGAGACCGGCTAGAGACGGGAAGATCGAAGCGTGCCATTTTAATCAACGTCCGGTGATTTGCTGAATGAAATATACGTGTTTAATTGCCTTCTTGTGCCGATATCAGCATATCTTCATCCCGCCAAGCTGCGCTCCACCAAGCCATGTCGCCCCACGTCGCGGAAGGGTTTGCTGTCAGAGTCAGAAACACCCCAATTCCCACCACCACCATATCAGTCAATTTTTAGTCAAAGTTGTCAGGGTTTTAGTCGACCAAGAAAGATATTCTTAATATCCAGCATCCTTTACTCATCAGCTGCTTGCTTCTTTAAATGCCAGATTTTACTTTAACATACTTGATCTTGAATGCGACCGTGCTACTTTAAGGGGATTTTTCAGTATGTCTAAGATGAGGTTGGATGAATTATTTGTCATTGGTCTGTTCAGTTGCCACAATAGAGTTTGGCCTCTTTACTGCAAAACTTCGAGGGTTGTCTGTGTTTGCGATTTGCCCACAAATAGACCAAAAAGAGGCGGTGAAGTATTGAAAAAGTATTTTGTAGAGCGTACACTTTAACCAAGATTAGCTTTAGCCAGATTAGCTTAAGTATGTTGTAGATTTACTGTTTGCAGAAAGCGGTAGCCTAACTCTCATACGGGTAGCCAATGCAGTTTACAGGGTTGGGCTGAACCTCATCCTTTGTGACCAGTCCATAATATTAATAACTCATATAACACAAATTCAAAAATTGTGAAATATCCCTTTAATGAACGAGTTTTGGTCAGAACACACAAAAACGTTGACGTTGTGAGACAAGAGATGAATTTATGTTTACGCTCAAATGTCAATAATGTCTGTGTTGAATACTTGATTCTGATTGGCTAATGCAGCCTAGCACGATACTAGAAAAATTAAAGTTGCAGAGCTGTATGTAGAAAAAAAAACAGCTGTTAGAGATAGATAATTATAGTTATGTTTGAATTAAGGCACTTTACTGGTTATCAACACTACTTTATGACTTTTAAAAGCAAACAAGACCATAAATGACAAGTCTTGTGATTTCTCAGCTGTCATTTTTAATCCTGATTGACATTAAGGTGACTTGTATATCTGTTTACGTGGGCTGAGTGCCTGCTTCCAGACATCCTACACTAAACATCAGACAAAACACACACACATAGGAACCTCTGTATAAATCTTAATGCATGAAAAAGCAATTCAAAATCAAGGCAGCGATGGTGGATCAATAAATCAACACTAAAACTGCTGCACAGAGAGTCAAATACGGTCCGAACCGTTCTGCAGCCACTTCTAAAATCTGGTAAGGGGAGAAAGTCGACATTAGTTTGATTTGATGTTCTCACAATAAGACAGATAACAACAATTTCTACCGTTTTGTTCAAGTGCACCTGAGATTTCTTACTTCAATGTTGCCACTCTGTCTCTTTCTGTTATACTCGAGCAAAATGTCACTCCAGTGTCCTCTGGCTGAGTGGTTCTGCTCTGTTGTACTGAATGTCGCACCGCTCCTCTCTGCATCAGTGGACAACATCTGGCTCGGTGACCTCTGAGAGGTTTCAACGGCACCTTCTGTTGTTTTGGAGAGAGTGTGCGAAAGAGTGCCCTGGCTCTGGCTCCGGATACGTGAGCCTCTTTGTCATGCATGCGTGCAGCCGTCTGGTAAAACACCCGTCATGAGACCTCACGTTTGCTCGTCCTCGCACTCCTCGCCTCTCTCTCCCTCAGGCCTCCGTGCCCCAGCCGCCACAACCTGCAGATGAAACAGAATATTAAGTCAATGTAAATAGGCATTTCAGCCCCATCTTCTCCCGACAGCCCTGCATTTCCCTTCCGTCTCAGATACTGAGTGTGTCGAATGGGCGCCGAACGGGAGGATGGATCCGAGGGAGAAATGTGCATGAGGAATGTGGAACGCTGTGCAGCGGTTAGAGAGATAAGTGGCATTTGTGTTTCCTCCCGTGGCTAATTATGCTATTTATACCCCGGCAAAGGAGGAGATGCTCTGAGCTGCTACACCAAGATTAGTATTCTCGCTAACATTGTTTATCCTCCTGAAAGTGATAACAGCTCACACCTCTTGCTTTAGGGGTGATATTCGTGTTCCTGTTGGTGTGTATGGTTTCCCGTACCTGTAGCTGGATGTGAGTGTATTTATTTGCTCAGTTTTTCCAAGTACAATTAAATCATTTCAACCAGCAGATTTTTATTTGATCATAAGTCTAAGAAAACTGTGAAACAAATGTTTTAACAACTCTGTCTGCAGCTGCTGCAGGGCCGCCGCCCTCCTCTTCACGCAAAGCAGCTGGAGTAAACACAGCCAGAGTTTAGAGCAAGTCCTGTTGGTTAAAAATCATAATTCAGTAAAGGATAAAAGCTCATTAACTAACTATTCAAGGTGGGGTCGGGTCAGTAAAATGAGTGTAAGAGCCGTAACTTAAGTTGAAGGGTAATGCTCCTCCGAGTCACTAGGGGGCAGCCAAGAGGGATTTCAATGGCAGCTAAGACTCGCCTCAAGTGTTTAAAGTTCAGTGGTTATTGTGTCAGTGATGCTGAAAACAGTTTTTGACCGTGCTCTGATTTAGGATTTTTAAAATGTATGTTTTTTGTTTTTAATCATCAATCTCTGCTTAATGGTACGGTGGCCGAGAACCGCCACTGCTTCAAATAAAAAATAATGTAATAATAAATCATAAATAAATAATCATAAATCCAGGAAGCCTAATCATAAATTATATGTACAGTAAGTATTTACAAAACACATACTAGTTAAGTGAGAAAAACATGCTGACAAAGATGGACTTCAACTGTTATTTCTGCACCTGTTAAAAATCCCAAACATCCATAAAAATATCAAATTTAACATGAATTTGACTCATTAGTAGGTTAATAAAAATACTGTTGGCATATAAGCACTACAACCTGATAAACCACCTTTTTTAGCTGCTTAAATAAATCATCTTAAATAAACGATTCACCTTCAATTAACAGTAATATCAAGTTGTTTTTACTTTTAGTAGGTAAGCAGAATTCTTCTGTCAGAGTGGACACGACCCCTCTGCTCCACATCGAGATTTTTCTCGCTTTATCACCCTCTTACATTTGCATAATCCCTTACACACCAGGTCTTATCCAGTATATCTCACGGACGTTTTTCCTCACTGTAAACTTGGTCAGCCTGCTGCAGCTGCAGTATCTATCCGTTTATCCAAAGGTAATAAATAAACACTTAAATGGGAACTGTAGCTCCCTTGTACAAAGAATCGTAAAGCTGACTTGAAAAGTACTTTAGATTAACACTGACGAGTTTATATTCCCAGTCCTGGTGCTTAAAGCATGAAAAGAAAAAGAAACCACTAATTGAACAATCTTTCATGAAACCTTAGCTAAAGATTATTCTCTCTGAATAAGACTTTTCTTGGTAAAAATCATTTTAAATAAATAAGATCATATTTAAGTGGACTGTTACCTAAATGAATGATTCAGTCAGCTCGCAGGGTCAGAGTAAATGAAGCCAAGGTCGTCTCCCTGAAGGAAGCTTTCTCAGCTTTGGCAGGAATATGGCCGCCCATATATTGTAATTACAACTGTGCTGCAGACGAACCAGTCCCTTCAGGATTTGGCAAGCTGTTCAGTGAGGGTTGTTACACATGCACAATGCGAAAAATGTTGTGGCGACTGCGTGTTTCGTCTTTGTATGACAAAAAAAAACTTGATCTAAATAAGTGAATCTGGGAGGAATTTGCAAAGACCTTCATTCTTTCAGTCAGAAAAGCGAAAAGTTAAAGTGCTCTGAACACCTCTGAATGCCAGCTACGTTTAAAAGCTTTGAGCCTTTAGGAAAATCAACCTGTTATTCACCGTGTTTACTTGTTAAATCGGCTTTTCCATCAGTATCAGATTATACTAAAACCTTAAAACATAATGAGACGGCAGCTTTCAACACAGACGCATCAAAAATAATCCCCAGAATAGAGGAAATATTGGATTTTTAACGACTGATTCACTCATAAATGACAGTTTGGTTTAGTAAGTTTCCTACATCTTTGTTTTATTGATCTATAAATGTTAAGATGGGGAAAAAAAGGGTCTATAGGCATGCATGCAGCTGTGTCAGGCGAAGACGCAGCTGTGCTTTGAGCTAACAGACATAAGACATCCTCGGGGAAAGTTAGGGGATATTTTAGCAAGACAATGTTGCGCAGCTGTTTGTTTTTACACAACATTAAGCTTTTGAGAGCTTGACCCTTTCTGTCACATGAAAACAAAGAGCTTTGACTCGGTAAACTTTGTAAAAGTTGGCTTGTCAAAAAGAGTTATGGTCCTGACATGATGGAGGTTTCAACCACAAGCTCACAACCGCACATACAGCCAGTACGATGACACGCACTTGAAACAATTGATTTATTCCAGCAGTCTGAATAAAACAAGAATTTTAAAATACATAAAACCACGAGAGTCTGACTGAAATCATGCTAAATTGAACTTCTCATAAGTTGCGTTTACATGGGCTCAAATAACGGGAATAAAAATGCAGCAAGTAAACATGTCGATCGGAAGATTCTGATCCAATTTGGCTCAATCGGAAAGAAATTGTTTTCCGATCAGGAGGAGTGGTTTATGCCAACCATTATTCCGAAAGGTGTCCACTTAGTCCAATCGTGACTCTCTGTTGCAGCTAAACTAACCTGACTGTGCATGTGTGCCCTATGATAACGTGCACTTAAAAAGATTGATTCATTCCATCAATCCGACTAAAACTGGATTTTTAAAATGCATTAAAACACGTGAGTCCGACTGCAATCGCACTGAATTGAACTTCAATGGAACAAAAATGCGTCTTGTAAACATGTAGGTCGGAAGATTCTGGTCCAGTTTGGCTCAATCGGAAAGAAATTGTATTCTGATCGAGAGAGGTGGTTTATACCGATCGTTATTTCAAAACCTGTCCATGTAAACACTTATTCCGATCTTGACTCTCTGTTGCGCCAAAACAACATAACGCATTTCCACCGTTAGTGACAAGAAGTAAACATGGCGGGATCCAAGAGCAATCAGTCTGTGTCTCAAACAACTTTCTTAAGCTCAAGGAAAAACATTTATGATCATTTCTTTATCATTTCCATGAAGAAATAATCATCAAATTAATCATTTTGCACTGCAGACGCCAAAGTTCTTCTGCCTTAGCGTTTCGGTCTGATTGCATTTCCATGTAGAGATGATTTACACCGGAATATCCCTTTTAACAAACTGATGTGATGTAGGCGTGACAAACAGACTTATTCTGCAGAGTGATTTTACAGATTGAAGTAGCCTTTTCTGGATGTTGGAGCTCTGAATAAATCATGATATACGAGTTGATGGTTTTTGCATATATTACCTCTGCATTGGTCAGAATCCTCATTAGGGGATGTTGGAGCCTTAATAAGGATAAATCAGGCACCTTTAGTGCAGCAGTGTGGAGGATGTCCTTGGGCAGCAGACGACCATATGTTTTACATGATCTCACAGCTGGAGACCTGAGACATCCAGACCCAGTCCGGGACAGTTTGAGACTTTTTTGTACAAATTAAACCTCCTGCATGTCCTCTCAGCTTCTTCCAGCTGTCACTCTGCCATAGTTTGTGCGGTAGAAGTTAGATAATTGACTGCGTATCAGCTCACTGAGTCATGTGGTCTTATCAGCTCTTTGTGTACAGCGAACAGGACAGATCATCCCGCAGCCACGAGAGAAGCTCATTGTCTCTGAAACTGAATTTGCAATCCGCGCAGAAACAAAGTGGGTTACAGCGCGAGATTTCAAAACAAAATCCCATTTCTTCGCCCAAAAAGCCTGCGACAAATGAATCATGCCAGAGATTTTCATTTCAGTCCTCTCTCTTCCCTCCCTGCCTTCTTTATTTGAATGTGACGGAAGAGTAAAGCCTCTGAATGCCTTCTTAAAAAGCAAAACATGAGGAGGTTTGGCTCAGGCGAACAGGAATCACAGCAAATCGTTCGTAAAATTAAACTGTAACAATATAGCGAACACAATTTAATTTTATGTCAGGGCCATAAATCGTGTCTCCTCTACAAGAGCGCCTTTTGTTTTCATGTTGTCTGGGTTTGTTTCAGCTTCTGAGCACAATTCAATCAAGCGTTGCAGGTGCATGAAGCTGAGACGACCGTTGTTTGGGAGACAATAGCGAAAACACAAATTGGATTTTCCATTCGCTTCGACAATTAAACAGTTGAGCTGTTGATTAACAATTTTCAATTTCCTCCTTCCACAGCTGCGGCTGCTCCCTCTATCCCTCTGTCTGTCTATCTATCGTGAGTTTTTACACTGAAATCCATCATGTTCGATACATTTTCACAGCAAAAACTCACTCTTTTGTGCTTGATTGTTAATTTTCTATCGCCGTCTACTCATAATGTAATGTTTCAATCATGTCGGGGCTTAATCTAATCATTAGATATCACGTCTTCTCCAGATTTGTGTATCACATGCTCATATTTTATGCAGATTTTGCAGCAGTGAGGTGTGCTTATACGTACAGCATAATCATATTAGGGCATAATAATTGTAGCAGCTGGATCTTTGATGCTGCAGAGTCTTAAATTAAGATTATATTCAGTCTACAGCTGAGCCCCTTATTCGGCTGGGCTTGCAAACAACTTTAGAAAAGTTTGGGTCGAAGTTCCTGAAGTTTCTAGAAAATATGAGGAAGCAACATGTTGACTCCACTGTCACAAAGAGACTGCGTTTTAGTAAATGTATAAAATTTGGGCGAGGTTTCTCTAAATTAAATGAAAGCCATTCGCTTTATGATTGAAAACGCACTGAAAATAATTGTGGCTGCAAAGTTAATCTGCAATTATATCTGTATGTTTAATAAGTTACAATTTCTGATTTCTCTCGCAAAAAAAGAAAGCATCAGAGGGACCGAGGGTTATTTCATCAAAAGTTTGGACTGAGTTGGTGTTTTTGGACAAAGCGATCATACCTGAACCTTTTACTTCTCATCAATTATCTTTTTCAATTTAAAAATGTGTTTTTCTGCAGCTTTTCATTCGGTTTATAGAAATTAAAAACAAGCTGCATAATCTGATTAAGTGAGACGAGTTTGGACGCACAGCCAGAAGAGAATCAGCAGAATTTCAGTGAGTATGACTCCGAGTGAGGTGTTGACAGGATTCAGGGTTGGTTATAAGGCTGGGCGATAAACCGAGAATTTACCAATACTAATGCTGCGTTCCAGGAAGTTGGATGTCAGAGCTGGGAATGACGTTACACCCAATTTGACGGTGTTCCAGTAAATGAGTTTGAAAACCAAGATGGAGGCCTACTATTACCTGTTGTTAGCCATTGTCAGTTGTTGTTAGATGTCAGCTGTTGTTAGCGATTGTAAGCTAATGTTACAATTGTCAGCTGTCATTAGCCGTTGTTAGCTGTTGTTAGCTTTTATTAACTGTTGTTAGCTGTTGTCATTTGTCTGTGGACAGTTGTTATTAGCTGTTGTTAGCCATTGTCTGTAGTTGTTTGCCGTTGTTAGCTGTTGTTAGCTGTTGTCAGTTGTTGTTACCAGGTGGCAGCTGTTATTAGCAATTGTTAGTTATTAAATTTTGTTAGCCGTTGCTAGCTGTTGTTAGCTGTGGTCAGTTGTTGTTAGCTGTTGTCAGTTGTAGTTAGTGGTTGTCAGCTATTGTTAGCCGTTGTTAGCTGTTGTTAGCTGTTGTCAGTTGTTGTTACCGGGTGGCAGCTGTTATTAGCAATTGTTAGTTATTAACTTTTGTTAGCTGTTGTTAGCTGTGGTTAGTTGTTGTTAGCTGTTGTTAGCTGTTGTCAGTTGTAGTTAGTGGTTGTTTGCTATTGTTAGATGCTGTCAGCTGTTGTTAGCTGTTGTTAGCCGTTGTGAGCTGTTGTTAGCAGTTGTCAGCTGATGTAAGTTGCTGTAAGTTGCTGTCAGCGGTTGTCAGCTTTTGTTAGCCATTGTTAGCTGCGCCAGTCGTAAACAACGCATAACATAACTTACAAAAACAAAACAGAAGTGCTAATAAATAACTCATTACAAGAGCTTTCACTGTTCACTCTATACTGTTACTGCTCTGTGCTACCATCTTAGAGTATGACGTTATCATCAAGTCAGGGTTGGTGAGGATCATCCGACTTTCCGAGTTGGAAATCTGACTTCTGAATACAACTGGAACACAGCATAACTTTGAGCAAAGAAATTGAAGATCATGTTTCCTGCGTTTAGAAAAATATTCACTGCTCAGAAAATCAACAATGCGTCAAGTTTGTTCTTAAAAAGATGTCTGTAGAGCCGAATACTTTCTGGTGGTACAAATGAGCCAATTAGAGAGTAGAGGGCAAAGTACAACGTGAGGCCCCCGCACACACTTTCACTTAGAGGTCTTTGACAGCCCCCCTCTCTCCATGAGATCTCCACAGTTCACACACTCATGAAACTTCACATCCCCTGACTCACACTCAACCGCAAATCTGCACACTCTTGACTCACACACACATACACACACAGGGTTTTTAGGAGTGATAAAGATCTGGTGAAGGTCGTGAGGGGGATCTCATTCTCAGCAGAGATGAGTCTGCTGATAGCGTCAGTCCTGCAGCCAGATTATCTCCAGTCTGTTTCCACCGCCGGCCCAGTCGTCCCAGCGGTGTCATAGCTGCAGCTCTGATGCTATCGCCTCCAGCCAGACACTGATGACCCTTCGAGTCCATTAAAGAGTCCATTTGACTCAGTGTCATGCACAGGAGGAGTGTCAAGAGGACAATGCTGTGTGTGTGGATTTGCGAGAAGAGTTTGCTTGTGGTTTTGAGTTGAGTGAACGTGTTTGTGTTCTTTTTTAAGGATGAATAAAATCTGAACCTGCTCCTCATTTACTCACCGGGAAGCTGCCAAGTACAACCCAAGTTTTCTGGAAGCTCAAGTGGAGTAATTCTCGGATCGTGCCTCGCTCAAGGCGGGCTGCTGAGGGAGGGCTGGGTATTTTTTTTCCCAGACTTCCAGCCGATCTGAAAATCAAGAATAATAATCTGTAGGTTAGAAAAACGGTCACGCTGACAGCCTGAAGGTGTAAAAACAGGCACAGAAGTGAGAGAAACATCGTCTTGTCAGCAATTGTTGAAGTTATTAGATGGCAGAATTTGGTGTTGAAAGAGACGCTGTTTTTTCTCTGTTGTCATTTTAGAGGTTCACACTTGCAAAGTCGCTCTATTTTAATCACAAGATCTTAGGACGTGTAGTGCAACTTTGAATATCACATTATTCACCGCAAGCTGCAGGTTGTTGTTTTTATGCAAACCAGAAAATGTATTTTTGGGGAGGGTGACAAAAAGCCAAGTTTAAAAATAAAATGGTGGCCAAGGTGCTCGTGAGAATCGCTTCTTTGTCAATAATTAGAAAGCTTTTATTGTGGAGTCAAGCTGATATGAATATTTAAAAGCCTTTTTAGATTCATGTTCTTGTTTTGGCTCGAGACGAATCCTCACTGTCAGGCGAATTTCCTGTTCTTATTAAAGAGGTATGTTATGAGGATATAGCTCATTATCCTTTAAGTATGAAAGACCTTTACTAATGGATTACACGGCTTTAGAGAGGGAATCATTAAAAGGGTTTTAACAGTATTTTTGAATCAGTGGGGATTAAAATTGAAGGAAGAATTCTCCATTATATTTATATTTTGAAGGACTGGAATGTGGGATGAAGATAATCCCATTGCCTCTGGTTGTATTTGCTCTGCCTCTTCCTGCAAAACATTTGTGGAAAGAAAATACTGATACTAATGATTTTAGGTGAGTTTCACAGCCACTACTATAACTATTTGATTCTTTGAGTCTTCACAATGAAACAGAAAGTTGCCTCAACTTGCTTATATGGTGTTCAGCCAGTTTGATATTTCATATACGTGCTAAATGTCAACCCCTGAACACATCTATATGCTCATTTATATTCAAAACACCCCATTGATGGAAAAATACGGTACTGACTTTTACCTATGAGGTCAAATCTGCTCCGAAATTTCAGCCATGGTTATAGCACCACCTATAGGAACAAATGGATAAAAGATAAAAGTTAACTAGCTATTTAAACTAAAAAAAAAACAGTTTGTTCATATTTTTAAAATTGAATGTAAGACCTACCTTTTTAGTCTGGCTTTTAGATGAATTTTGTTTTAATCTCTTATTCTGCATTTTGTGATTTTTATTTTAGTCCTAGAGTTACTGTTTTTTTTGTGTGTTGTGTGCTTTAGCCATTCCTCAGTGGGGGGTGGAGGATGGGTGGGGTTCAGTATTTGTATATATATATTGCACAGTTTTTCAACATACAAGAACAAAAAGTCATACAAATAAAACTAGCAAATATTTTTGATTTGATCAACTGAGAAACAAAAATAAAAACAATAATGTATATAAAAACAAAAAAATAAAAATCAATAAAAAATGAGAAAAAATAAAGAAATATATTAATCAAAAATATATCTGTGTGTATACATATATATATATATATATATATATATATATATATATATATATATAAAAGGACTGCTTTTGTGGATATATATATTTTTTAACAAAATATTTATTAGTTTTCTAACATACAAGAACACAAAGTTATACAATTTAGAGTGGCAAATATTTTTATTTTTATAAGTTCAAAAACAACAATAATAATAATACATATCACCAAAAGAAATTATAATAAATATTTTAAAAAATAAATTCACAAAAAAATATGCATTATAAAAACTGACTGTATTCGTTTATTTATTTATTTTTATTTTTATTTTAATATCCTGCTTGAATGGACAGCCCTTTCTGTGCTTCATTCTGTGTATGAAAAATGTTTTATAAATAAAGGCAAGGGAAGTTTATTTGTATAGCATCATTCATACACAAGGTAACTCATAGTGCTTTACAGATGCAAGGGAATACATACAAAATGGGAAAAAAGGAGAGATTAAATCAATAAAGTTTGATTAATTGATTGATTTTAAGGATAACATGAGATAGGTGATCTTAATTCCACGCCTGAGTTCATCTTCTGACAGGTATTCACAAGCACTTGGCCTTCACTTTGAAACTATTCAGATACAGGTTATTCTGCTATAAACACTTAAAATCCTCCTTTAAATAAACACTACAGTCTGTAGGACCTTGATATATTCACAGCCTTTTTATAGCGAGTCAAGGATGGAAAATAGATAAATAAATAAATAAATAACAGCCACTCCGTGTTGTCTGAAGTCTGAAACTATACAGTGAGAATGTAATTGTTGGCTGTGCATTTGTTCTCCTTGTTTAGCTGTGGATTTTTGGCTTTGTTTTTCAAATAGTTCCCTGCTGCTGGTGGAAAACAATGGGTTTAGAAAAATGCCTAATTGGTGTTTGCAATGGAAAACCCACTCTCTAACAATGCCCACTGAGCATTATTAGCAGGTAATCAACTTGTGTGCCAGCATCTTCATTACGTCAGCTACGGAGATGAGTGACATGCAAATCCTCTCCCCGCTGTTTTATTGAGGTGATTTGTGAGTAAAACAAAATCATGTAAGACGTGCGGCGCTGTGTCATCCTGCTGTGAGTTTTCTGGTTTAGTCTTCATACATTAGTCATTGTTAACCTTGACAAAACCAAATGTGAAGGAGCAACAGTTACACCTGAATAAATTGCCCTCAAAGCCCTGATATGATCTACCTGTAAATAACCCTTTTTTTATATATATGTTTCCCTATTTCATGCTCAAAACTGCATCGTCTGGAAAGGTTCGATAATACACATGCATGTTACTATGCTCTATCGCAGTGGTTCTCAACTGGTGGGTCCTGACCCAAAAGTGGGTCGCAGACAAATTCTGGATGGGTCACGAACAGCTGGTGAAAAACGTAAATATTTAACACGATGTTTATTAGATATTTGATATTTTCTGTATACGAAACTTCAGTAGTAGTCGTCCTCATGTTGTCCCCTTCATGTGCTCTGAATTGCACTTTACTCAATAAAACAAGTGGATTTATGTTAAAGATTAGCGTCTTATAAGGTTCTACAAAAGTGGGTTGCGACTTATGGACCATGGGAAAATGTGAGTCTCCGAGTGAGACCAGTTGAGAACCACTACTCTAGCGTGTACAGTCTGGTCCTCTTGATGTTATGGATAATATCACGTATAATTTCACCAAATGGGATGCCGTAACAGAGAAAAAGTGGGGACCAAGCATTGACCCTTGAGGCACTCCTGTAGATAAACATGGCTATTCACAACATACAGAAACATGACGGTGTGTATATAGAGTTATGAAAGCGAGCTAAATCCAGGTTACCAAAATCCTATTCTATTTTTACAAAGTCTGATCTGTTAGATGTGTCTAAATCCTTCCCCCTGCACCTTTTAAATTAGGCAGAGTGATGCTCTGTCAGCTCTCTCTCCATCTAAGGTCTGAGGTCTGAGGTGCAGCCAGGCTCCACTGGGAGCGATGCTGAGGTCTGTGTAAAAGGTGAATCCAAAGCTCACATAACACCCGCTTGTCTGCGTCTGCCTCTGACCCTGGAGGTGATACACCTCTGAAAACTACACTCCAGCCTCTGATTTACAGAGGCTTTCTTTTCCCCCCTCTCTCTCTTTTTCCCCCCTTTTTCCTGGCACCGGTTAGGCTGTCTCTCTTTCCCTGTTTCTGGTCCTCTTTTTCTGTCACCCTCTCCCCCTTTATCTTGAGTCTCCAGGTTTTGCAGGATGGTATTATATTCTTCACTTGTGACACCTCGCTGTCGTCTCTTGTGCTCTACTTTTTGTGGTCGTGAAGAGAGTCTTGGCAGACAGTTTGCGGATAGTAGATTCTTTATTTAACGCACAAAGTCTCACATGACTTAAGTGATAATAATAAGTGACAAATAATTACAGCATTGATTACGACCAGGGTTTAAAAACTATTGGTTGTGCATATAGTGAGCAGTTATTTATCACTCTTAATCACTTGCAGGAAGTCCTCTGCTTGTCCAACTTGACCAGAGGTCTTGATCGTCCAGTTAAGTTCCACTTTGTTTTGACATCTCTACTAGCTCCCTGTCAGACGATCCAGAGCGTGTGAATCAAAACTGTGGGTGGGCATCTCTTCTTAATTGGATCCAACTCTAACCTTGATAGTAAACTCGCTCTGAGTTAAACTCAGTTTGAGAAACATTTCTGTCAGATTCTCGAGGAATTGCTGTCTGCTCGGCTGGACTTGGAGGAGCTAAATATGTCGTTTAAGCCATCACTCCCTAAGGTCATGGACTTAGGTTGTCATGACAACCACAGAGGTTGCCAATTTGTGGCTAGAAAGTGTGAAACATTCGGGTCGGCCTGTGCTGCTGTTTCCTAATGCTAACATCGTAGCACAGGTTTATCACCAGTCTTGCAGCAAATGTTTATAATGGTCTGACAGACTTTTCTGGAGGTTCTTCGCGTTATTGACCTGACTTGATTTCTCTTGGGTTGCATGGATGCTGTTTTAGTTGCTGCTGTGAGCTAATACTAACTGTCAAACTAACCCAAGCCGTGAAAAGCAAAAGGTTAATGCTGGAACCATTTTAACTCATCCAGGGTGCAGCTGACTCACGCACTTGGGTCTTTCAGCCAGTCTTTGCAGCCTCAGTTCGAGGTAGGGCTGGGCGATAAACTGAAAATTCACAGATACTGAAATTTACAACAATAACAAACGTCATTTTGCCCATATCGATATATTCGGTGTCAAAAAAATAAAATAAATAAAAGTTATTTTTTGATGTGTGTAGGTAGGCTATGGTCTCATGTCCCTTTAACCTAGGATTTCCACCGCATTCGGAACAGCAGCAATTTTCGCAGTTCCTACCAGATCCGTTTGTGAGGCGAATTTTCGAGGTGGATTACAGACAGCAGGAATCTGCAGATTCACGTACAATCGCACAATAACGAGTTGTCTTTAGCGACATAGGCTAACCATATAAGCAGTAGATTGTGTCCTTCCAGAGGAGGAAATCTACTTCTAGACTTCTAGAATCAGCATCTCCTCATCCATGGTGTCATCGGGATGAAATGCTGTAAAAACTTTACACTTGCTCCTCCCCGCTCGCTTGCGTGGTATGATATATGATCACAGATGCAAGCGAACCTAAACCCAAGTGGCCTTTTTCGTTGAAGGAAAGCAGTCGCTTCAGTGATATTGATTTGAGGCCGTATCGCCCAGCCCTAGTTCTAGTCATTGTTTTCTCAAACCCAGCTTAACCGCGGCTCTTTACATGTTGACATTTCCACCCCAGGCCTTAAAACGCTGCACCGCAGACTCTGGCTTGATGTTGACTGTCTGGTTTGTGGATGGTCAGCTCAGGGTGATGATCTTTAAAACCCGTGTCAAGATTCACTGGGCTGATTCTTGTTGCTGGTTGAGCTTTTAATTATTTTCAGAGCCAAACATTTGATTAAAATTTTTTGCCAAAAACCTCACGCTCTGCCGTCCGCACAGCACAGGTCAGTAAAGTGTGGCTCTCTTCAAGGTTGATAGACCTGTCTGGATGGAGACCACACATGTGTTGTCCTGCCTTGTGGTCTTGCCAGGGTGGATTTTGGCATGTGTAAACATTTTCCTTAAACACTCAGCGTCTGAAAAAACACGCCATCATTCTCTGTTTCGTTTCTAAATGCTTTCAAAAGAAGAGTGAACTACCCAGTGAGTAAAACCAGTTCAGATCTGCTAAACTCCCCGTCCCGTTAGATATTAATGAGCTACATCAGCACCCAGAGGCCCCTCTGCCTGTGTAGTCGGAGCTCGAAGCCTCGCTGTTTCTGCGTGTGTTGTTTTCTCGTTTTCTCCTCTCCTGTGTGTAATGTTTACACTACTCCCTACAATTTCTCCAAACCTCGAAACCTTTTTTTTCCGCTCAGCTCCCAATGTGCTGTAGTTATTTTTTCAGTGTTCTCTGTTAAAAGAAATATATCGAAATTACAGCCAACAAATACTCAGAGAAATGCTATCATCGTTTTTTTATCCCCCTTTCACCCTTAAAAATAAACAATTCAATACAGACCACTTTGGCTGAGGAGACAGGATATTTTTCATAAGTATCCATGGCGATGAGGTCTGAATCAGTGTTAAGTAAGGTTTATAGTCATAACTCAGGAACCTCTAAAATAATCAGTCTACTAAACTGATATTCACAATAAACTCGAGATTCCACTATGTCATAGTTCAGGGTTAAACAGGAGGAAAAGGACCCAAAAATGCAGACGAAATAAATGATTTATTAAAAAGAACTAAATGAAACACAACAAAAACTGACTTCAAAAAACACAAGGAGAAAAAATTCAACAAAATACACTGGGGGAAAAACCACACACAATGAACCAACAAAGACAGAGGGGATGACGGGGACTATACACACACGGGAAACAACAAGCAACAGGTGAGGCTAACGAGACACAGGTGAGACTCATGAGTGACTAACGAAGGAGGGAAAACTAGGGAACTAGAAACACAAGGAATCAACTCCTACAAAATAAAACAGGAAATAAACACTAAAAACTGATCTAAAGAATAAAACACAGAGAACAGGAGGGAAACGGGGTCAAAGAAAAACTGAAAACTTGTAAGACTGGACTACAGGGGAACAGGAACACAAGTAAAAATACACAAAATGCACTCAAATAAAACCAGGAGATAACTAAACAGAACATGTCATGACAGAGTAGGGGTGCGCCACATTCAGCTCTTCACGACTTGATTCGATTATTAAGCGATCATCAATAATCAATGCATCTTTTCCCCAATTGATTTTCCTTTTTTTAAATTTAAACAAGGTGCATTTGTCAGCATGTTTCAAACAATATAAACACATTTACCTCCATTATGTTTCTTTTTGAATTTTTAGGTTATTTATTAATTTTTTTTATTTTTTATTTTGCTTATTTTTGCCTTTTATTAATGGGATAGATTGGGCGCTAACCTGCTCGGCCATCTGCAAACTCCCCGTGATGTTCTTTTTAAATTTTTTTTTATTATCATTAGACCACACGATCCAACACTTTGTTCACAACAAATAGCTTCTCTTATTACATTAAGTGCTCTAACTATTAGCTTCCTTAGGTTTAATCTAATTGAACATACAGTAAAAATTGGAAAAACCATTGGAAATAATAGATTTTTTATCATTTGTTTATCCTCAAATGATCCCATCCCAATGCATCAAATAATCAATGCAATGCAGACTAAAGAGTTCGTGCACAAGAGTGCTATAGTCGAGTTACGATCATAGACTGTATATACTATGAACAACTTGGCTCCGCCCTCTGCTGTTACATGAATTTGAAGCCTAATTGCTCTCGATATTTCTGGAATTTTCTCCACTTCCTGGAACCACCACTTGGACAGTAACGTATGCATTACGTATGCACACTCGGCTCAAACATTGTATCCCCCGGGTGAGCTACGTGAACTTTAGGCTGTATCAAGTGTCACTCATAGAAAATGTGAACCCCCTAACTCCACAAAGATTGCTAGGATTTATGACCTACACTGCTGCCGGTCACCAGAGGGTGCTGTTCACTTCTATACAGTCTATGGTTATGATCATAATGTCAGTAAACGTCTGGCTTAGAGGCCAAGAGTCTGGATATCTGAGGATACCATCATGTTTGAAACCCAGTGGGCTCATAATAAAGAGACAAAAATGAAGTTATCTGAGTTGATGAATATGTGCATGATTATCTCCAGACTTCTTTCCACTCAGTTCACTTAATATTCACTCTTTCACACTCATGCATATGAGCCCCGGGCGACGCCTTCAGAGGACATTTACAGTCCAGTATTTTGCCCAAGGATACTTGGACATTGGAGGGTAGGAAGGATCTTGAGATTGTAGGATGTCGAATTTCCTCTGACTCTAAGCGTATTCACACACAGCATGAATATACGGCTAACTCTAGTTTCCAATCACAACACAGCTTCACTTTTACATAACTCCAGTGAATCTGTTTATAATGGATCCTAATGCGTCAGGATGAGAGCCAGATAACTTAGTCCTAATCTCTGAAGTCATTTTGTCCCTTTTTTGTTCCCTTTGAATTTTTAATGCTTAAAAACAAGATGCATGCTGCTTCTTTAAAATATTAACTTTGCCCTTTAGTGTTTTTTTTTTTTTAGAGCATCACATGCACAACGTTATGCATGCACGAAGCCGCGCCGCCTGATGCTGCCGCTCCCCTTCAGAGGAAAATTAACTTACACCGCTGTTTCTTTTTAAGTTACAGATAATTAGCGTCAGGAAATGCACATTCAAGGACAAACAATGTATGGCTCATAGCCAAACAGCATGCACATCTGACAGCTACACAGAAATAGAGGAGAAAACAGAGGCTGCTGGGTGCGAACGGCCCCGTGTTTCTTCAGCTCGACAAGGTTTGAATATGAAAGTGAAAATCACATGCAGATGCGCTCGAGAAGCTGATGTGGGGGATCGAATAAAGGTTTCAAAGAATGTGTCCTCGGGGACCCTTAAGGTTAAATGTGATGCAGCTCCACTCACTTGCAGAAAAGCTTTTATGTAAGAGAATGCGTCTCCTAAAAATAAAGGAGAAAATCCCTTTAAGAAAAAGAAATCTTTGTAAATGCAAATTTTTTATGTTAAAGGAAAATCACTCGACTCTGGTAGGAGGTTTCTACATGTGGATAAATAGGTCTGTGTGTGAATAATGCAAAAAGAAAACAAGCTTCCTGGTGGCAAACGTGAACCAAATGAGTCTTAACTCATTCAGTGCCAGGTTCATTTATGCAATTTTCACCCAGTGCCACCACTGACGACAATAGAAACTAGAATTAAGCGCAATATCTCAAAAGAATTCTATTCTTTCACCAGAAAAAAAAGTTAGTCTCAAACCCACCCCTGTGTTTAGTTATTGTCTGCTCAATGCGGCGTGGTCATATCATCTTTGCCGATCTGGAAAAAGAATCTTAGGAAAAACACATTTTTACAAAGGAGAAGCAGAACTCTGATCGTCTATTTGATTTCACTTCAAGCTACTTTACCGGTGGCATCAAGCTCCTCCCTAATTGGACACCACTCCTCATCACTCTTGAGATCTGATCGTGATAGATCACTTAGTGGCGGCTGGGAGTCGTATTGGCTTGGGACGTAGACCACACAGACTGCTCGCGTCCTCCTCGCCAGGAATGTCTCTGATTCCTGCTTAGTCTTGCTCACTAGTACCAGCACCAGCGACACGCAAGAAATTTGTTTGTTTGATTGTCTGCTGACGATGTGAAGGTCCGTTACCAGGATCTCTACTAGATCTAGAGATGGTAGCACTGCGCTCACGGGAGCCGATGCGCCAAGACTGTTTGCTCTCGGCTAATGACTCCGGCATTTTCCTTCTCTGCTCATAGAGAAAAAACACTCCATAGCTAGGCTAATTGGCACACTTGATGACACACTTCTCACTTGCAAGTACTTGTTTTTGTTATTGTAACATGGTTTTGACGTACTTGTCATCTTTCTGCGTTCAGAACGACCCCAAACTTTGTAGCATGTTCGGGAGGAGTGGCCTCTGGCGGAAAATAAAAAAAATTGAAAAATCCGTCAACGACACACTGGAAAATTGTTTCCTTGATTGTTGGCTGACAATGTGAGGGTCCGGTACTGTGATCCCTACCAGATCCAGAGATGGTACCACTGCACTCACGGGAGCCGACGCACCAAGACTGTTTGCTCTTGCCTAATGATTTCGGCACTTTCTACACTCCACATAGAGAAAAAACACTCCACAACTAGACTAACTGGCACACTTGTTTTTGTTATAGTAACATGTTTATGAAGTATTTGTCGACTTTCTGCATTTAGAATGATCCCAAACTTAGTTGCATATTGAGGAGGAGCGCCCTCTGGAGGAAAACAAAAACCTAAAAATCCGTCAAAATCCAAAATCAAAGGCACTGAATGAGTTCAATAACAGGCATCCTTTTTTTCCTCATACAACCCCACTTTCAAATACAGTGAAATGTTCCTTTAAATCACAGCAACGGATCAAAGTTGATGATAAACAGCAGATCTATATGAAAAACTAATGAGGACCAGCTTGTTTGTTAAAACCGAGGAAAAGGTGACATGAAGGAGATTTGTCATGAGCTTATTTTGACAGAAAAATGGAGACCCTCTAAAATTGTCCATGCAGAAAGCATACTCACATTCCTCCTTCTATTAATCATCCTGTCAGAGTTAAGATCAAGTACATTTATCATTAATAAATGAGTCAGTAATGGAGACGGGGGTGGAGGAGTTCGGGGTCTATGCATGTGTGCTTTTTATGATTTTGTGCTAATTAGATCGAGGGGAACATGAAGGCTGGTTGTAAAGCTGCGAAAATGTCTGATTCTGGCCTTCAGACACGGGAGCTGTGGTGACATTTGACAACAGCTGGATGGCCTTTCCGAGCTCTCTTACTCACTTCCTGAAGAAAACACCCAGAGGTCAGCTGTCTGAGAGGACGTCTGGGGCTAGTTAATGTGCAGAGGTGGAGACTGGAGAACTTTTTACATATTCACTCAGAAGTTTTAACTTCTCTTTGCCCGTGTCTGATGTCTGTATTCTTTGGCTGCAATTGGCAGAGCATCTCGCTGCGCAGGAGGAATACAAAGTTCAGTGTTTGTGCTTATTTTGTGAAATTTAATGAGACTGTTTTGTTTCTTGGCTCCGGGCAAGACCACCTCTGTTGAGTTCAATTCAATTTTCAGATCAGCTCCAGTCCTGTTTGAGTAAAGAGACCTCGACCAGAGAGAATTCCTGAGGTTTATCACATCGCTGCTTCGTTGTTTTGCTGAGTGCTGCAGGATCTTAACGGAGAGAATCAAACCGCATCGCATCACGAGGTGTTTCCGATGTTTGGTTCAGCTCTCTTTATTAATACAGAGGGGACTTGGAAATGATGAAATCCAACACTAACGTGATTATCCGAATGTGTATTACTGAATCTGTAACTCTGAATTTATCGCTCTTGTCAACAACTGCTCTGCGACTGGATTTTATTTGGTGTTCGGAGGACCTGCGAGCAAAGATGAAATGATATGCAAAATCAATATGCTAATCTTTTATGTACCTGTACCTCTGTCTGTTTATTCACAGTGCATCCAATTCTCTCTGGGACTGAGATGCGTGTATGTTAAACACAATGAAATTAGTCCATCCTCAAAAGCTCCCCAAAGGGAGACGAGATCCCGTCAAGTGTTTGCATATTCAGCGACGACTGCGTGAAGGGCAAGAGGACATACGAATGTCCTCCGCTGACATCTCAGAGCGGCAGAACTCTGACCGCTCTGTCGTGCAGAATAATTGAGCAGCGAGGACTCAAAGGTGCACCTCGGGGTGTCTGACAGATGGTCGATTGATTCATCCTCCCTCCAGTAGTACCCAACATTTATTGGTCCAACACATCAATGCTGACTCAATCTCCAAATCCAGTTGATGTGATGAGTTTTCTCATCGTCGCTCATCTGCTCCTCTCAGATTAACTCCGACATCCAGTTTTGGGAAGCTGCTCTAAAGCAACTCTGTCATAAGTCCAGACTTATTCAATGATCCTTTTTTATATATATGTTGACCTTTTAGTGGTAGGGATGGGACTTAATAAGATTTTATCGACATCGATGCCATCGTCGATTCTGCTTATCGAGTCAATTCTTTAACGATTTTAAAAATGTAGACTATAGATTTTCACCGTTAAATAAATTTTATTGAGTCTCTGATAACAGATATAGATGTTTGCCAAAAATAATCAAATGACAAACTATGTGTACAGCATTCACTTCGGTCAGTATTAAGTCAAATATAAGTTGACTATATTCTGAATCCTCAAAAAGAGGACACGACTACGTGGGGCTAGAGTCACGGAGTCGGGCATCGTAAATCGAGGTCGGCTCGCTTCTAACGCAGTAAGTCCACACGACACAAACTCAAAACTTCCATACAAAACCCCTGACATTTGAAGGATTTTATAAAGTCAAGGCCATGGTAAAAGAGGACGTATGGTCACCCTAAGATCAGTCAATTTATAACAATACTTGAGTATGTCCTACCCAAGGCAACGGCTGAAGTTCCACGTGATGTTCTCCATGAAACTAAACGGGTTAAAGACATAATCTGGGGTTAAGTCTAGCATGCATTGTGCGTATGTTAACACAGGACATATGTACTGAGACGACGGAGACATGTGACTCCTCATATTTGACACCGTGTCCCGTTAACAAATGTTTAGGTATGTTTCTTGTGTTTCCACCTTTGGCTGTTATCACCGCTCGACAAACGTTGCGTGTCGCGCTGTTGTCGTCCTTCTTAGTAAAATGAAACCACGCTTAAGATAGTTTCTGCCTACTTTTCGTAAGAAGAAAGGAATCATTAAGATAAAATGTGAATGATGTGGATAGATTGAACCATTTGGAACCGGTTCTTGATTCCCATCCCTATTTAATGGTATGCAACACACTTGCATAACACCTGAGGCGAAAGATAACCTAGACTCATATTTTGAAATCAACACAGCCCACACAAAAACAGTCTTGGCGTATCCACCTTCGCCACACTGCATTTTCACTGATACACAACATTTTTCATGCATTCAAACATACTCCCAAGGGTTACAAACAGGAGAAAGGATGAGAAACTGAGAGTCTGTTAGCAGAGAGAGTGCCTGGGGAGAAGCGCAGCGCCACACTGCCTCCTGGGTTGTACTATACTGAGACTTTTCAGTCTTGAAGAGGGTGTCAACCAGCCGTTATGGCTCATACTACACTCTCTTTTTTTTTAAAGATGAACAACAAAATAAAAACATAGATTTTCTGCAAATTTGGCCGTGAGCAGAATTCCTAAACAGTTTGAAAATTAAACCTAGAGGGCATCATATTTTAAAAACAGAAGTGAAAAGTGAAATCGACAGCTCCTTTTTAAATGAACAAGTTGTTTTTGACTCGTCATTTAAAATGATTTATTTCAGTTTGAGACCCAGAAAATGTTTAAACCAAGCCTGAATCCCTCTTTTCTGTTCTTTCTGTACCGCTCTTTCACCAAGATCACACATTCATTCGAGCCTCAACTATCACTTTATATACATGATTTCTGAAAAACCCAATTTTGTAAATCTTATTCAGTCCTTTCAGAGCAAGAAAAAGACTGAGATTCAATTTCACAGCAGTAACAGAAATAAAGTTTATAACAAGGTAATGATTCTACTGGGTTTTAGGTTGTTGCTAGGAAACACCAAGAAACCAACGTGTCACTTTCACAAAGAAACTTGTCATTTCGCTTGCCAGTGTCTTCTGCCAGCTGATAGTCAAACTCGAGAAGCCTATCATCATGTGTTCTGCTGCCAACGTTTCTCTTTTGAAGGCGCCCTTTTTTATTAAATCAAGCTGCATATTTATTATGAAAAAAGCTAAGTAAACATCTGGAAGAGCGTATTACAGTGTTTAACATGTCACAGGTTACGCCGTCTCCAAAAATGATCATTACTGCGAACGTGATTTTACTATCGTGTACAAAAGAGAAGAAAACAAAAAAGAGACTTTGACTGAAAAATTGGGCAGTCGGTGTCAAAAATGCAAATTACTTCAGGGGTTGGTTTAGCTCACTTGAAGGGGTAGGTAGGCTTCAATTATCATACTAAGGCTGATTGATGGCAAAGGTACAGATGCCTTCTGAGGACACCGTGGGTTGTGGAACTAAGAGTAATATTAGAGGTTGTAAGCTTCAACTGTACAAAACAAGAATTAAGAAGTTGAAAGTCACTGTGGGTGCAAACATCTTCTGAATCCGTCTGTCCTGCAGGGATGAGATAGGAGCCGTCCACGTGGAGAACATCACGTGGAACTTCAGCCGTTGCCTTGGGCTGAACTTCGGCTTACCAAATGTCTTCTTTGACCCAGACATGTCCTCTTTGTTGGGGCCTGTCCAGGGGAAGTTTATAAATTCACTCAAATGTCCAGGATTTGTGTGGAAGTTTTGAGTTTGTCTAGCGTGGACTAAAAAAAACCATCAGAATTTTGCGCACTCGACTCCACCCCACGTAGTATTGTCCACTTTTTGGAGATCCACCTCTTTCACCCAGGTATGTCCTCTTTTTTGGCGAGGCTGTCCGGCCTGTCAAGGGGAGTTTATAAAATCCTTCAAATGTCCAAGGTTTTGTGTGGAAGTTTTGAGTTTGTGTAGCGTGGAGTAACTGACTTATAAGTGCGTGTAGTAGTGTCCTCTTTTGGGGATCACCCTCCCTGAACTCCCTTGGAATATAAAATGACCAGAGAGCAACTGCCAACAGTTCAGTATCTGGACAACACAACTTCTCCTTTCTGGTTACACCAATAAAGCCAGACCTCCTTTCTTCTCGCCGCTAGCTTTAGCATCTCTGTCTGACTTTTATAAGACTGAAGCCAGGTAGATCCACAATGGAGTTTTGTTTTGATTCATCCAAGTTTCAGTAAAACACAGAGTTGACGTTTCCCATGATAACTGTTGGAAGAAAGGACTCATATCTCCATTTCCAAGCCTTCAACTTGGCACGGCAACCATGAAAACCCCTCCAGATGTCTGCTGGAATCAGATACTGTTGCTCCGTCTCAATGAAAGAAGCTCTTGAGGAATATCCATCTGTTGTTGACAAAATATGATAAAAGTATTTTGAAAAATAGAGTATTACAGAAAATTCACTTTGCTGCTCCTTGTGCGTATTAGTGTGTTTATGCAAGCTCTTAAAAAGAGTGCGCATGATGGAGAGCTTGTTGTTGGTTTCAGCCTGCACAGAGCTCAGGTAAAGAAACTCTCTCAGTCATGCACTTTCTAACATCATGAACTGACTCTGGATTTAGATCAGGTTTTTTGTCGTTCTAATTGCGCCTGACAACACCTTGTTTCAAGACCTGCAAAGCTGCAAGACTTAACAAGGCCCGCAGGTGGCCAACTTCCTGTCATGAATGTATGTTAAAGTGAGCGCGTGGAGAAATTTAGTCCGCTCTAATGGCACTCTGGGTATTAAACACATTTATCATGACACTCTCTGTTAGCTTACAGATGAGGAAACATTGGGGAGGATTCGGAGCTGCGTATACCGCAGCATTTTGACAGAGGACGCTCCCTTCCTTTCCACGGGGAGTCATCATTTATGCATTAGCAACGTGAAACTAATTGTATTCATCACCACCTCGTATGAGCCCGCAGAGCTGCCATGTCATTTGAATTTAACATGCGGAGAATTTGCATACGGCGTACCTGCCAAGTGCACAGAAACAAAGGAGAAAGGGCGTTTGTGTGTGTGTGTGTGTGTGTGTTCTCATGCATGGGTGCTCAGATTGAAATTTCAGAAGTGACCACTGTTTTCTCAATGATTTTTTCCTGCTCATGTCGAGTTTATCAGGAGACGTAGTGCATTAATAAGGAAAACACGGCAGATCTGAATAGCAGGAATTTGTTTACAGGCCCTCTTGTGTTGAGGATTTGTAGTAGATGGTTTTGATAATATGAACAGAGAGGAGGGAGGGGAAAAAAAAAGCCTCACTAGCCTTGAAACACTCACATGCCTTTCTTTTTTTATGGTGTTGTTGCTTTCTTGGCCTGCGCAACATTGAATATTAATGCGGCAGAACACTCCAAAGTGGAAGTCATTGCCCTTGTTTGCTCGAACAACATAAAACCAGAAAAATAATACAGTGGCAATTTTGGCAAACCCGTATCACAATCTTGGCAGGCTGGCGGGTGCAGTCGCCTTATATCTTCTCCAAACTAGTGGCCCAGAGCTTCATCTGGGCGATGGACTGTGACTGGCAAAGCTCATTGAAAAGAGAGGAGAAAAAAAAAAAAAGACAATAGGATGAAATGTGCTGGCAGCAGAAGGGAGCAAGTTTGGCTCTGCGTTTTCCTCCCCTCTGTTCTGCTCTCGGCTCCAGCCCTCCTCCCCTCTCCTCCCTCCCTACCACCCTCTGTCATCCCACTTGTATCTCTCTTTTTTGTCTCTTCCTTCCCCCTGATACTACACCTCCGTTGTTCTGCCTCTCCCACCCCCTCCCCGCCTCCCCTCCTGCAGCACAATCTAATCTGAGCAGCTTCACTCCCCTTTGAACCTCCCCACAATTAGGCAAAGAGGAGCCTTGCCCTTGATGCATTGTAGTTACAACCACTCTGCTCTGCTGGAGTTTGACTTTGATCTCTTAAAAGCTGGAGCAAAACGCCGGGTGGCTAACGGTACAATATTCCTTTTTGCTTCATCAGGCATCGCCATGCAAATGCGCTCCAATCAGATCTGCCTGACAGGCCCCGCCCCCGAGGCCCGGTGTAGAAATCACGACACGCGCTCGGAAAAACAAATAGTGGCATCAGTTTTTTTAAAGTGCTGTCGTTCCGAGGAAGTTGGCTCGACGCAGGCTGTAATCTTGCACTTTACCTGACACACCGCGGCAGGATGGGCCGGATAAACCGGGTGCAGATAGAGAGTGATGTAAGCCGAGCTATAACAGCATCCTTTGAAGATTAGAGTGACTGGTGAGCGGAGTAAATTGCTCTCCCCATGTTCCTCGGTGGCAGAGACAGTTGTGGAACATTTGTCGGCAGTTTCTTTGACAGCAAAAGGTTAAGATTTCTTGGGAGGAAAAAGAAAAAACAGCCCAGATGAGCCTCTCTATCCTCAAGAAGCTTTCCAAACATGAGCAAAACCTGACTCGAGATGCAGGATAGAAATTTAGATGTTGGACAGATTGCTAGGTTTTACTGTTGGATGAAGACCTGAATGAGCGTCGGTATAACACGCTGAGGTTTAAAGTTGAGCCAATATTAACAATAAGAGACGATTAAGAATTGCTCAGCTTTATTGCCCACTTTTAAAAAATTCACAAAGGGTTAAATGCACCATACAGCGTCTGTGTGTGCAAGTGCTGTTTATGTGTTTTTAAATGAGTCATTATGCACTCATTCAGGGTTAAATCGGCCTCTTTCTATGCAAATGACACACTGTTGTTTACAGCCGAGCACAGTTAGAGCGAAACTGTTACCATCTGCTGAAATTGAAGGTACCTGCATAACAGAGTCTATGAAAGACGTCGTTCTCAAACTTTACATGGAGTATGACAACACCTGGTGACATTAAATGATGCATCTTTACATTAAGTCTCTATGGCTGTTTCCACTCGTGTAAAGATAGTCTGGAACCTTCTTCATGACTTATTTATCGTGTGTTACAAGCTGCTTTTGCTGATTTACTCCAATGAGCAGACTTTGTGAAGTCTGCGTCACATTTTTGTGGATCTAACACACAATTCGACAGATTTGAGATCCTTCAGGAAAGGAGTGCAGCTCTGTGCAGCAGAGTGGAGGCTCTCTAATGATGCACCAACACGATAAAATTTATGTTTTTCTTGTTGTCTACATGCTCCTGTGGCATTTTTCTGATGCTACAGGACATATCATGAGAAAAAAAAGTGTGAAATTGTATTTCTGGGTAGTTCTGCAGTCAAATTCTGGCAGACCCAAACGGAAGGCTCAGACACAGTGAGATTTCATACATCACAATTCCAAGCTCCGCCCCCAGAGCCCCGCTATGCAGGCCACAGTTGGGAAAGTAGGGAGGACATTATAGTTATAGTATAGTTAAGTTGTAGTTAAAATATTAGTATTTTACTGTGATTTGTTGTTGTTTAAAACCAAACCAAACTTTTAAAATTTTTCAAAAAATAAAAAAAAATTAGAATGAATAAATTAAATAAATACCATATTTTTTCTATAAGGCACACTTACAATCCTTTAGGCTTGTTGGAGCACTGCAGCTACCGTAGCCTTGCGGAGTTATTGACTGAGTTAAATAAATTTTGACTTATCTGACTCTTTTTTTGGCTTAATGTGCTTTATAATCCAGTGCGCCTTATGATCCGCTGCGCCTTATGTATGAAAATAGACGCGTTCATTGATGATGCGCCTTATAATTAGGTGCACCTTATTGTGCGAAAAATACACTGAATAAAATAATCTCAGTAATTCTTCTAAATTGTCTTAATTGGGTCATTTTTGCCGGTCCCAAGCCCGGACAAAGGAGTAGGGTTGGGTTGGCATTTGCAGTTCTTAACATATTTGGGGTGGTTTTTACTCACTTTTTGTCTCTCCCACGACGTTGTTCCTCTCCCTTACAGCGTCCATTACAATTTGGCCAATTATGCAAATTAGGTGATGACATAATTTAGCGACTTCTAGTGACTTTTAGGACAGCCAATAGCTTCTCTCCTTACTCAGGAGTTGGCAACACTGGTCTCTGCCCACGACTCGGAGAAGACTTGCTAATGAGCTAAAGCCCTTAAAAATGACAGAAGTAATGCGATTTTGGTTAAAAACTTCATAATCAAGATTTAAAGATCACCGACAACACTTGAAGTAGTAAAAAACTAAAAAGATCTGAGTAGGACTTTAATGAATTAATATCTTCCTTTTGAAAATACTTGAACTTTCCCAAGTTGTAGCACGAGTTAATCTGAAGAAGACACCACTACTGTGATCACAACCAGAAAAAAACATCCGCCCTGCAGCACGCCATGCTCTCAGTCACACATTGACACAATCCTACATGGCGAACACGGGGTTCTGATTTTACGAGAGGACTCCAGAAGGAAGAGTATTTTCTGCTCAGATTTAACACAGCAGTGAAAACGGCAGCGTTTAGCCAAAAACAGGCGCTTCAGTCAAAGTGGGAGCTTCACATGTCCTCTGTTCCAGTCGAGCCTCATTAGCTGAAAAGCATGTCATGTCTTTTAAATGTCAGTGCGTACCTTTTTTTTCCTGCTATAAAAACAGTGAAAAAGTTCCCAAAAGTGCTCCGACCTCATCAGACAAATGCAAATAAAGCCAACAAGTTCACTTTTACTGATGCTACATATTGTGCTGATTAGATGTTAATAAAGCTGTCAGACTCAGCCTGGAAATGACTTCAGACTCGCTGAGCTGCTGCCGCTGCTGCATCAGGAGGTTAAATAACATGTTTTTAATATCTGTCCAGGATTTAATTTATTCCCTCAATTTTGACTCGTCTATCTCAGGAGGGTAAAACTACGAAGGGGAAAAAAAACAGAGCCCATCGTTTTCAAAAATGATTTTGGAAGTGCTAATTTGTTGCGTCCTCAGTCGGTGCGAGCGCTCAATAATCCTCGCTTCAGCCATAAATTAACTGAATGCAAAGGCAAAACTGATTGAAGTCTCAGTTGAATCAATAAATCTTCCAGGCGGAGTCCATCATGGCCGGCCTGCAAAGTGTAAAGCGTCTGCATGATTAAAAGACCTGAAGCGCTCTGAAGCGGTTTGCTGAATACATAAATTTTTCTTTGTTTATTCCTTCAACAAAAACCTCCTAATTACAAATAATTAGCCTGACAAGGAATTGGAGGCTATGGAGATGATGCAACAACTGCTATATTAAACATTCCTTTTGATAACGGGGAAAACCGAGCCAAGACATTTGGTGCTCCATGACTTGTGACTGATGAGCTTATTTTTTTCTTTTTTTAGTAAATACTTAAAAAGGAAAAAAAGTCACATTTTTATCACACTCACAATAAAACACTAAAATAAGATGGCACAGCATGAAACCGGGTGTTTAAATACAGTCGTAAATCAAAGGCTTTGCAGGATTACACGTGTTGTTAGGGAAATGTCGGCGTGAATTGAGGGCAAAAATATGAGACCATTCATCCTGGCTCAAAGCACTTTGTTAACCTCTGTGGAAAATGCGGCTTACAGGAGTAAGCTGTAATAATACAGCACTGACACAGCAGCAATATGTCTCCTATAAAGGGATTTCACAAATCCAGAAATTCTATCACTGCAGCAGGAATCTGCACTTGTGAGGGTGTGAAAGGATAACTTCCCGGATGTATTTGCAGTAAACATTTCTCACCCCTCATGGCAAATCCGCAATCTGAGGAAACAACCTTTTTTTTACTGTAATAATCCCAGAACCACCGCCTTTCTTCATGGACTTTGAAATAACTTCTTAAATCAAATTTACCACAGGGAGCATTTTCATATTCACAATGAAACATGATTGCATTGTGATATGAAATGACCTTTTATTCACGGGCTTTTATTTTGAAGAGAATGAGCACAGAGGCTCAGATGAGGTCAGTTCTACCTCGTAATTTAACACTCTGACTGAAGCACTAATAGATAACAAAAAATAAGATAAAAATCAAAGTCAAGAGCTACACATCTGCAACAAAACTGCACATTGCTGACCTCAATGGAAGTCTGCAATAAGAGACAAATTAAATATCTGCAACTTCGGGTGTTTTCACACCTGGAGTTCGAACCAAGGTCAGTGTTTTTGTGACATTGTTTACATTTGGTTCATTCTGTTTAGGTTTCACACTGTCATTATTGACACTACTTGTGAGCGTGTGAAAGTATAACTCCCTGGATGTATTTAAGTTAACATTTCTCACCCCCTCACGGTAAATCCTCAATCTGAGGAAACAACGTTTTTTACTGTAATAATCCCAGAACCACCACTTTTCTTCATGGACTTTAAAATAACTTCTTAAATCAAATTTACCACAGGGAGCAGTTTCATTTTCACAATGAAACATGATTGCATTGTGATATGAAATGACCCTTTACTTATGGGCTTTTATTTTGAAGAGAACGAGCACAGCGGCTCAGATTGGGTCAGTTCTACCTCGTAATTTAACACTCTGACTGAAACACTAATGTCATTGAAATGTCAATCATCATACGCGGCCGAGGTTTGACAGCTGAGATGACTACGACTTGGAGTTTTATTGCAGTAATGCCGATCGGGGTGAAAAGGTCTCATGGTTAAATGACATCTCTGCACCAGGCTATTTTTGGCACAGCATGTCCGACCCCAACGAATAACTCTTATATTTTCAGCTTGCCTAGATCTCTCTTCTCCTGTGTTAGGGTCTGCACCGACCCGTTTTAGTTTTTAAATGCTTAAAAGAACCACATAAATTTGCTTTTTGTATCGAGACTTTTTGACTTTGTCAGGAACGTCTATTTCAACAAAACAAAAATGAAAAAATTAAAGTGACCAAATTATAAAACGGGTCACTGTTGACCTGGTTAGATTAATATCTAATAATTAGAGCTGAAATCATATGTGCACTGTTAGGCATCAAACTGATGTCAGATTCTCTTGTGAGATTTAGGAAATTCTCATTTTGTCGTGTTTTTCCCTGCACAAAAAACAACGTCACCATATCCAGACATGTGAGATCAGTTCAGTATAGATGTCTGTGTGAGGGGTATACTGACAAAGAATGGCCCAGAGCCCGAGTGATGAGGACGGCAGTTCTTTTAGTTGTACTGAATCACTAGAATCAGTTCACTAAAAAGATTCATGATTTGTTCACTGAATGTTTAGAAGAATTCACACTGAACATACAGCGTTCCCACTCAAACTGCTGCAATGATAGGATGCTGCAGGTTTAATGCACTACTTGTTAAGTGCTGTGTCCTATTGTATGAAAGTTGTTGTGTTGGCATTTTAGCAGTGATAAAAAAAAAGGTAGTTTTGTCTGCCCAAAATGATTCCAGAGAGTGTAGTTCAATGCGTGATTCGTTCATTAAGTGATTCAGGCGTCTGTGCATGCGGTCCCCTTGTTCGCTGGCTGCTGGCCTGGCAATGCTGTTAATCACTTCAGCTCAACTGAAGTGAGAAACGAGCGAATCACTCGAGGAAGTGATTCGGTTCAGTACGTTCACTTAAAAGATTCAGTTCTTTTGAACGAATCGTTCCCGATTGACACAACACTACAGCAGCCCACAACTAAAACTTTTATAAGCAAGATTTTCATGGATAATAAGGCCGAACAAGGTGACCTAGAGATGAGAACCAAATTGGACGATAGAGAATTGTTTTTAGTGTAACTTACAGCTGATTTAAGACACGGGTCAAAACAGACCCTTAACATGGTGGGTGAGTAGTAAAAGCGAACACAGGAGGAAGGTTAAGACTCCTGGATACCCCTAACAAATACGTCTATTGTGCCTGAAAGGTGAAATATGCTTTGAAAACAAGATTTCATCTTTTGACGCACGCTTTAAGCTCTATATGGAGCTGAAAGGTGAACAATTCTCGATTGTTCTGTTTGATATTCACGTTCTGTCTTCATTTGGACTGACAATAACAGAGGGAGATACCAAAGAGTGATCAGCACAGATCATCAGTCCTCTGAAATCAGCGTTTCTTTTGTCGAGATGCTTTTATTCTTTCTGGAAACTGGATAGGTTTTTTTTTTTCTTATCTTGGCTCCCAAAAATTTGATGAAAATTAATTTTTCTCTTTATCCCTTTCACACCATAACACTCGCTCTCATTTCATTAAAGCGACTTGAATGTGCTTGATGGGGCGGAGACATCTCCAGTAATTGATCATCTCCATGTTCTGGGTACAGTCACACCCGTTTGGCGAGTGAAAAGAGAGGAACGGCAGCGCCTCATTGTCAGGAAGACGAGAGAGAAAGGCAATAGAACTGCTGATAAGACATCGTCTGTCCTCATTTCCCTTGCCAGTTCAATTGTAGGAAGCTCTCTGTGTCGCTCTGCGGCATGCGGGGGAGCTCAGTGGTGACTAAAGGAGGGCTGGATCTTTATCTGTTGGAGAGAGAGGGGAAGTGTTGAGTTTCACCCCATCAGCAGGTTTGTGCAGCAGACGGCGAGCGGGGCGTTGTGCTGTCGAGGGCTTCAAGCCTGACGGGCTCGTGTCTTGTTGTAATGTGTGATAAATAGTTAACATGCTCCATCCTCACCCCAGGCCAGCTTGAGCCAGGCTAGAGATGAGCCAGCGACATGAATAAAACATAGCCTGTGTTATCTGTCGGGGGAAATAATGTGTGTCCAAACTATAGCAGATATGAGTCAAGTGTGAAATAAAATGACGGTTCGTATTTTTTAAACCTCAGCAAATGCCTCCGCTGAAATACGTCACACACTTAAGATGCACATTTAATAACCTTTATTAACCTTTAACCTTTAGACCACCTCTTTTGGTCGCACCAAGGTCTGGCTGTTTGGTCCAGACCAAGGTCCTGGGGAGGTTTCACACCTAATCATTCTGGTTCGGACAAAACAGAAAAGTCAGAAAGTCCGGACCATACGATGTAGATGTAAAAGCCCTGTTAAACTCCTGGTTTAACAGTATTCTTTATGGCTGGAGTCCACCTCCCTGCAGAGAGCAGGTTAAGGAGAATAAGTGAACGATCGGCTCTGAGATTTTTCCAGTTAACTCCAGCTGCTCATCTGATTCCATTTTTCCAGATACAGTAACGGTAACAACGCTGTGAAGGTAAAAGAAGCTGAATTTCCATCAATAGTAGGAAGAGAAATGCAAATCACAGTGTTCTCATGCAGTCTGTGTGTGCATGTGTGCCACAGGCCCCCGCTACACTGTACGCACCCAGCAGGGCTGCTAATGGAATAGAAAGATGTAGGTTTATTGGCATATTGATTTTGAGGGCCTTGAGGTGATGGAAATGCGGTGCATTCTCTAAATTGTATGGACTAAAGAGTAATCTTCCAATTTGGCCCTCTGCAGGGCGCTGTAAATAGATTTGGCAGAGAAAGAAACTGATAATGACTTTGGCCTAAGTATTAAATGTTGGGTGTTATTTGGGCTGAGATATGCAGCGAAGCACGTTCAGGGCCCACATGGATCATTTCTAGAGCAGAGAGCACAAGGAGCAGACATCATTTCCAGTTTTTTTCCTATTGTGTGTGCCGCTGAACTCGATTGTTGCACACTCACAGCTTAGCTACACTAGTGAGCAAATGTTGCCAAAAGAAATAAGTCTGACTGCTTCGACAATCTTTGCCCGCGGCGGAGGAGGACGTTCACTAAATCCTTGTTTTATGACTTTAAAATATTGCATTTGCATCACACTGAGCCGGGCGCCCATAAAATATTCTGTTAGAGCGTATAAGAGCAATCAATACGACCTAACACCAAATAAAATCTTTTATTAGCATGTGCACTGACCTTGTGCTGCTAATAACGTATAAAACGATCCTTTAATTACAAATGCATTTGATATGAGCTGAAGCAGAGTTAAAACATGTAAATGGCCGCACGTTGACTGCAGAGGCTCAGCGGGGTCCTGCATCATTAATTTACGCATCAAATTAGTCTGCATATTATAATGACTTCATAGATCGGATTAAGCGAGAGTATTAACGCTTTAATGAGAAAATACTCCCTTGCAAGTAAGCCAATCAGTCTTTTTTATTGATACTGCGTCAAATCAAAACAAGTCACGACCCGCCGTCACAGCAGGTCGAGACTTTTTGTAGTATCACTCAACTTTTTCTGACATGACAAATTTTCTTATAATAAGCCTCTACTGAGACGACAGATACACAGGAATAGAGTGACTCAGTTCAACTTGAACCATCCAAAGACAGGAGGTAACTTTGACTAATTTAATCTTGAATGAACTCGTCTCTGTGTTTTTTATTTGACCTGATTATCAGTGTGGAAGCAACAGTTCACAGTGGTTTAGTAGTGTTATTAAGTGACCCCCGACTGGTGTTTGCTCTCCTACTAAGAGATAATTACAAGATAAATCTCATTATGTGTTGCAACCTGTTTTAGCATAAACAGCATGTTAGCAAAGCAACTGTTTTAGAAGTTTCTATCTCAAATACAGCATCTATATTCAACACTTTATTCTCATACCCCTTAGCCGAGGTAACCTAGCTTACAGGAGTGCAAACGTTACATGGGGAAATAGCTGCACAGAAATGCTGGAAATCACACAGATTGAAGGTTAAAATCTTTGCCCAGAAAACAGACTTCTTAATCCAATCCAATCCAGTCCACTTTTTTCATAGCACATTTTAAAAACATTCAGTTTTAACAGTGTTGCATAGTGAAATAGGAAAGAGGATAATGGCCACAAGAAGAGAAAAAAATATTACAAGGGGGAGATTTTTTTAATTTCCACTTCGAGATTAAAGTCGAAATCTGGAGATTTAAAAAGTCGTAAAAAAGTAATCACTGATGAGAATAAGTCAGAGTTAAGTCTTTATATTCTAACCTGTTGTTTAAAATGAAAGCCAAGGCGCATTTCATGAAAACGTACTTCAATATAGGTTTCTCTAACTTTCGGTACATCAGCTCCACATTGTAAGTATCATAATGATTTTATTACGACTATATCCTTGTTAGTAATGACTTTATTCTTGTAAATTAACGACTTCAATCTTGAAGTCTTAATTCTCTTTTGTTTTACGTGGCCCTAATACTCCGTCGTAGTAAAATCAAAAGAACAAAAACTGCAGAAGTAAAAAAAAAAAAAATGAAGAGGAAATAAATAGAAGCAGGTAAAAAAACATTTAAAAACACAAAAAATAAAAGAAATAGAAGTGATAAAAGGGCCATAACAGACATCTCTTTTTACACAATTTACTGTATAATCTGGATTTTACAGTATGTTACTGTAAAATCCAGTTATTTATTTATTTGATAAATGAATTCTTAACTTTGATTTCTCATCGATGACGCCTACAGAGTTTTTGTCATTTATACATGTGATTGTTTAAGATTTAAGCCTCACCCACTGCACAATGCGACGTCGATAAAGACATCTATTTAACGTATTTTTTCGATGATGAGTTACAAATGTGGACATCATTTCAACGTCTAAAAGAGGTCCCATAATGACGTCTAAGTCTTGGATCCATTTTGCACGTTGTGTCGACGTCTAGATTTGGTCAGAGCGACGTCTAAAAAAGGTCCAATTTGGACGTCGAAATTTCTTACCTTTTTGCACGATGCACTGACGCCTAGATGTGGTCTTTGACGGACCGACCCAATACTGACTTGATCTGCACGTCTCTTTGATGTCCGATGATTAGTGGGTAACTGGTCAAACTTTTGAACAAAAAGGAAATCAAATGAAAAGGAAACCTTGAGGCTCAATTTAAACTGGATTATTACTACAACTGCATATTAGAGCTAAATTAAAGAAGAGGGGAGAGTTTCTGAGAGTTGAGTTGTTATATTACAAAATGGAATGATTTTGTTGTGAGATTTAAATTGAGAGAGACTGCATTGTAGTGAAAATACTGATTCATTATTTTCCTGTTTCTTTTTCTTTGTCTGTTTTGCTTTTACAGCCCTCATACTTCCTTCAACTTTTAAACTTTTCAGAATTGTTTCTACTCTCATTTCTACTCTTTATACGTTTTGAATTATTCAACGACATGAAAGAAATTCACAATATAAACAGATTGTGGAAATACTGCAAATCTGCCGCCTCAAACTCATCCAACTTCTCCGGTTCATAAGTTCAGCATACTTCCATTCAAAGACTTCATCTCAGCTTTAAAAAACTTCTGGAGACTTTTATCTTTTTTACTTTTTTCTTCTTTTTTTGTGATTTTGCTGTTTAAGTTTTTCTTACTTTTACATTGTTTTTTATTGTTCGCACTAACAGTGGGCTTTGATTCTGGCAGAAACTTTTCAGATTGATCCAAATTCCTCAAACAAACTGATTCTGAAACCACATTTTTTAGTTTTTAGTTAACAGCTTTTTCTCTGTTTTTAGCTCTGCCAATTATACCTTCCTGCTACTACTGCTGTAGCTCTCTCTGTTTCTACTAGTGCAACCCTTCTTCACGTTAGTGGAATAAACAGCTAATAGTTTTTACTTTCACAGAAATGCATCATGTCACATTTGCAGTATGTAAAATTTTGTGAATGCCACAGCAGCACTGAGACAAAAAGGGGGAACTGAGAGCTGTCATGGTGCGCGAGTAAAATCGTCTACTCGCTTAACTCGCTTAATTCGCGTGAATCTAGACACTTAAAATAGTATTTACTCGTTTTATTCGTGCGTCAACGGTAATTTCGCGATGCAAACATCCGCTCAAGTTAAGAACATTTTCAGTTCACGCCCAATTCGCTTCATTCGTGCAGCCAAACTAGTAGAGGCATCTAATCGCGTCTTTGCATTGACTTAACATGTAATTCATTCGCGCGAATGATTTTACTCGCTCTTGGTGGATGAAGACAGTCAGTGTGTCACTTTAGCACAATAAAAGCAGTTTTGTATTGATATTTAAAATAATAGAAGGGGAAAATAAACTGAACCCCATCATCTGGAAGTAAGACAATGAAATTTGATCTTTTTGTGGACGAAATAAAAAGCCTGTACAAATAAAGGTTAGCAGATTTTACTGACGGAAACTTATTAAAGCTTCTTATTGAGGTTTCAACACGTAGAAGATTCAGTTGTCCTTAAACAGTCGGCATTACCGCGTCCTCCTTGACACGAAATATGCATCGATTCATGTTTTCTACTCAAATTGTTGCAGAGATTTTCTTTCAACTTTCTATTGAGACGTCACCGTGACAAGAGGAGCATAAATGATGATGGAAATCTCCGGATGAGGGATGTTGTTAGGAACAAAAGATGAATATCTTCTCTTTTTCAAGGACCTCCTTGTTCTCTATAAAAGTACCTTCCTTTTGGAGTCAAATCAAAGAGACAAGACGACAGGAAAGAGTCGGTAAAGATTTGAGATTTAATTTAGAAAATGAGGACACTTGAGAGATAAGATATACGGGGAGGAAGTACGTGCAGCATGTACGTATGAGGAGTTATCCACCATCTGTACACCTCTCGCCCACTCTTCTTCCTTGCTCTCTTTTTCTGCGTTCCTTCGCTCCTGCTGAGCACCGAGGCTGCCGTGTGATGCTTCGCCAGCTCCGTCTGATTGCTCAGATCGGATCCAGGGAGCGCCAGATGCGACCCCGACCCCGCGTTGCATGGGTATCACCGCTAAAGACAGCGCCAAGACGGCCCCCTTTGTGTGTCTTAAGGTGCAGACTGGTCTCACCTTCTTCCTCTTCTTCTTAGACTCATTTTGGAAAATTCTCCCTCAAGCGCCAGTTGTGGTTTCTCGGTGGCATTTGAGGCGCTGCATTTTAATCAGTGATGAAATGACACCGATGTTGCATTCAAGTCTCAACAAGCCTTTGCATATAATAGAGGGATCCCCGGGGTTTATCTGCATCAGGGCGATTCATCCATCTACGTTCCATCAAAAGCAGACTGTTGGCCTTTCAGGTTTTGAAACGCTGACCTTTATTAAGTGTCCCCATGAGGAACATCTGTGTAATGTTGGAATAATGATGCACGGATCCATCATTCTCTCATTCTCTCGGAGCATTCACGTATTAATGGTTTCTGAAAAATCACTTGAGATTTCGTTTCTGTCACGCAGATATGATCTTTAGACTTAAAGAAAAACTAAACATTTAACAGTAGCTCAACTTTTCCCCTGACGGCGGCGATAATGACGCTCATTTACAAGTTCCCGCGCTCATGAATTTGCATTCAAACATCTGTCAGTCTCTTTAACGAGAAGTTCATCTGCATAATTTGATAAAAAGGTGAGCATTCGTAAACACCAGAGTTTGTTTAAGGAAATTCTAACCTTCATAAAAGTTGGATTCAGATTTCTGTCTTCTGTGATAGAATTTCTTTAAAGTTTTTAGTCACATACTGTGGCCAACCAGGGCAGATAATCTGAAACGCCCCTAACAGTCTCTGAGATATGCTGCAGGTGCAAATTCAAAACACATGCACAGGTGAAAGGGTCTTGGTGATAGTGAAGCTGTTTCAGTCTGCTCCCCTACGGGCCTGAAGCGCTCCATCTGGAAAGTCAAGAATATGTTTTCAGAATTTGTCTGTTTTCACCTTGCACTTTTTGTCCATTCGCAGCATTTCCATTTGATGTGATGTTTCAGGTTTTTTGCAGCTCGTTTTTGCTGTTGCATTGACTTAACATGTTTTTCAAATTTGAACTATGTGAGCATTTGCAGCGCACAAACAAAATAAGAGAGTGAAGTTTGCAAACAAAGTTAGATTTTCTTTTAGAACAGTTATGAATCAGTTTTAGTAGCAGTCATCCTGTTTTTAACATTTTCTCATATTTTTATATACTCCCTCCCTTTTCATTATCACTCTTATTTTACCTTACCTTGTATTCTTTTCTCTTCCTCTTTTTTTATCTGTCCTCTATCCATCTTCCTCCTTTTCATCATCCTGATGTGATGCCGTCAACCACCAACTGTGTAAGGATGCCTAGCCCATGTTCTTACTTTAAAGAATGGAAGGTCCAAACGAATTATCATTTTGACAGGCTTTACTGGTTGCAGATCTGGGTTACAGCTTTATCATGCCACAAGTGTGACAAAGAATGGTTCAAGACTGTTCAAGTATATATCGTCGTCCACATTTCTAAACATACTGCTGACATTTAGTTGACCCTAAGAAAAATCCATGTACGGTAAGAACAAAGAACAACATATTTTAAGGAGCTTTAGGTGAACATATGGAGGGTCCATAGAAGGAAATACCATGACAGAACATATTTTGGGGACCTGAGTGATGTAAAACATGGGTACAGGGTCCTTGTTGAGGATAGTTGTCGAAGGCCCCCAGCTCCAGCAATCTAACACTGAAGTATCTGAGATATTTGAGAGACACAGCTCCACCACTCTAAAGGCTGACATGACTGGCTAAAGAAACTCATCCTAACAAACTGTCAATCTTTAACGGCCATTTTTAACTGTCAATTTTCCTTCGTCTGTTTCTGCCTTTGTTTGCTTCTTCTGTTAAAGCACTTTGTAAACATCTGTTTTTAAAGGTGCTATACAAATAGAATTATTATGTATATTATTATTATTATTATTCCAAAACTGATATGCCCTCTTAATTAAAAAGTCTGTATTTTAGCATCAAGCATGAAAAAAGTGAAAATCATGCACATTTTTAGAGGAGCGTTAAATAGATTTACAGGGAAGAAAATGGAACAACACTTTCTTTAAGTCAACATGTGGAGCTTACCTTTAACTAAAACATGCTGCAAAATCTCAAATCTTTCAACATTCAATTCAAGATACAAATTTTCTTTGAGTTTTTCTAAAAAAAAAAGACCTCTTATTTATTCTTTGATTGAAAACCTTTAAGTATATATGTGTTTCTGTTTTAAGTGACACTCATCAGGTGTAGAGAGATATTTTGCCCAAAAGTTTGACTGATCCGTTATCTGGGAATTTAGTTTTTGCAGTGTAGCTAGCTGTCATTTTAGCCGGTATATAAGCTCCTTCTGAAAATAGACAATTTTTAAATCTTCAGGAGTTCAGCCAGGATTTTTTTATGTCATGGTTATATTTCCTTGGCTCTGGGAGTTTTCTGCCCTTCAACATGCAGATGTGAAAAAGCCAAGGCAGGAAAAGCGACAGTTAAGACTCCCAGTGTGCAGACAGTCCACCTACCTTTTGGTTAAAATAAGACTTGACTTTGTGGCCTGCCTGAACTAGCCCCTATGCTCAGTTTTTGTAGTTTAAATCTTTCTCTATTCAAGGTAGTTTTTGGAGAAGTGATTCACAGGTCAGTGGAGGACAGAGAAAACTAACTTCACACTGATTTGAAAGCAGCATGAATGTGTGTGTTTTTAGAGAGAGGACTCTGGATAGAGAAGGAAACGAGGAGGACTGAGCGGGGACTGACAAGAAGCCTCAGGACACAATCTAACCTGGGCTTTCCGCCTCGAGGACGACAGCATCTGTGCGAGCGCTTCACACGCAGAGGCCGAAACCAGCATCCTGAAATCTCCCTCCAGTCTCTCGGTGAGTACACTCTGTTTCGCCTGAGCTCTAATGGAACAATAGACGCTGCAGGAACAAGTGATATCGAGTCGGTCGGTGATAACTGTGATTATCAGCTCTTCCCTCAGAACATCTGTCCTGTAATTGCTGACAACTCATCAATGAGACAATGCCCTCTGCTCTCCGCCGAGATAATCACCGCAACTTTATTAAGTATTCAACAGCGAGCTATCATGTGACCGTAATAGTCGCTCATTTTTCTTATTTGGAAAAAGTTGGTCCCATAAAAACTAATTAAACTTCTGAAGCAGCCTGTTAGCCTGTCAACCTTTGCCAGCGACCTAAATCTGAAAGTTCTGGATGCATGAACTCCTCGCACACTAATCCTATAGATCCTTGTGTTCTCTGCAAGGGGGTTTTAGTGGGCTCTTGAGCGCCATATGTTGTGCATCATCACCTTAACCAGAGGCATATGTCTAATGGTGTGTGTGGATGCGTCTGCATGTGTGCAAGCGCTCAGATGTGTTTACTTGGCGGTGCGCATGCTGCACGGGTCTTGGATGTTTTGCTGTCGATATGATACTTAAAGGCTGAGATGGAGATGCAGAACAGGTGGTCTTTTAATGACTTGCTCGTGGCTCGCTTTCTCTATTTACTTCAGATGATAGAAGAAAGAGCTCTCGCTGTGTTCCCGGTCCCTCTGTTTAGATATTCTCTGTTGTTGTGGGAGTGCATGCGAACAGGCTAAGGGTAAACTCTCTTCGAGCTCGGGGGCTTTAATCTACATGCAGATCTCTTTGATGTGCTAACCCCCGAGAGAAACATGGGGGAATTACTCAGCCAACCTCGGAGCTCATTGCTCACGGCCAAGGTGACTGCACCTGGCCGAGGTGAAACGCTTTCCTGGCACCCCGCGAGCTCGGTCTGAGAGAGAGCTCCCTGTCACAGTCGATCAGACCCCCATTCAATATGATTGACCCGGGCAGGAAATCTTTAACTTGCTCATGCATGGATGGAGAAGGAGAGACGGCGGCACATCAAAGCGTCAGGGATGCAGATTGCTCATGCATGCTAACATGACAGCCAAGGTCAGGAGGAGATGCTAAGTGGCTGCTCCCAGATCCAGCCGCTGAGAGTGATAGCGGACCTTTGCTATGTTGCTGTTGGGTAAATCATTCAGATTCAGAGTCTAGTCATGCTTTGGATCATTCTACTTCTGTTTGAAAGTGTGAGACTAGCAGGAAACACAAGAGCTCAAAGTTCCCGGTGATTTTTGCATCGATATTGTGAGGTTGCGCTTCAAGTAGGGTGATTATACGTCCTCTTTTACCCGGACATGTCCTCCTTTTTTGGGGCTGTCTGGCCTTGTCTGGGGGAATTTTAAAATCCTTCAAATGTCCGGGGTTTTGAATGGAAGTTTTGAGTTTGTGTCGCATGGACTTGCTAGGTTGGAAGCGTGAAAAAAACACCCGACCTGATCCGAAAAACTCTCAAACTTCACTACAAGCAACTCCTGGTTGAAATGGCCTCTTATTGGGGATTCAAAATATGGTCACCTGAGCTTCAAGTTGTTGGTGAAGATGATTGCAGTGTTACAACACAAGGGAATCAAAAAGGCAAAATAAAATAAAAGTTTATTTTCAGTGAAATCAGGTTAAGGTCTAAACAAAGATAGAGTTGAGATGATCCTGGCTGAGTGAGGGAGAAGCTTGGCTCTGCCTTTTGTCGAGGTTTCTCAGGTGCCAGAGATCAGAGGCTGATGAGATATCGAGGGCCAGCCTTGCCACATTTCAGACCAAAGCTTCTGTCAGCATCGTGTCTCTGTGTATTTGGAGAGTAGCAGCAGCGTAGTTCAGCCCCGGTCAGCTGGGCTCAGTATAGAGGAAACAACATGCTCACAACAGGTTGTTTTGCGGTCTATTTCCTGATAATTTGGATATAATTCAGTGACTGTTGAGCCTCTACTCTATGTGATAAGTCAATGTGATTTTACAGTTTGGGTTTTTGCAGGTTTACTCGTGTTTAATAAAGTCAATGATTTTCCTTCATGCTGTGCTGTTACCTTCAGACAGAGTTAGCACTTCAAAGTCCTGTTTGGGTCCACATGGATCAGGGATTGACTATCAGATTGTTCTGTGTTCCTGATAAATCCATAACCAGGAAGTATTTCTCATCAACACAAGCTGATACACAGTCAGGAGTCCGCATATGGTGTTTTATTTTGAAATACCGGATGACATTCGTGGTTTTTGTGTTTTACATCCTGTCTAGAACGATCTTCTCTGTGTAGATTGACACGTGTTGGAAGTGTAAAGCAGCAAAAATAGACTCGGCGTGTATCTTTAGCATAGCCACGCTCGACACACTTCTGAGACGGAGTTGCGACGAAGTAGAGACGCTTCATGTGTGCAACGCTGCATTGATTAGAATGGCAACCTATTCGCTGTGGGGCACGCAACGCTGACGGAACACGCTGTATGTTTTAAGGCTCATTAATGCTCAACGTTGAACACGAATCCAGATACGGACATAGCTTTCCGTCCAGGCATTACGCTCTTTTCCTCCATATTTCCAGCTATATGTTGACTTGTGGTGCAGGATGTGGGGGGCCACCCAGCGAAGCAAGTTGTCGAATGCCCCGGCAGACTTCCTGAAGTACTTGAAAATGATGATCGTCGTCAATTTCTCTCATCATTAAAAGAACTCTCTGTCCTCCAACCGCGAGGCATTTAGTGGCCTGACCGACCGCCGCCCCCTCCTCCAACGCTGCCTCCGTTTCTGTCTCCTATGCAAAATATAAATCAGCCTTTAGGCTTAATGCATGACAAGGATACAGTACTGAAGATTTACTCCTGCATAGTCAAAGGACATATTATGTTTGTAAAGAGTCTCATCGAAGCAAGTTCAGCCTGACCTGGCCTGAAAGGAAGAGCAACGAGCACAACATCTATGAACCATAAATAAATGGAGTTTATTGGAGAGACAGATGATACAGAGCAGAGATTATTAAGCTCTCATGGCTGGAAGACTCATCCTCTCTTTGGTTGATAGGGTAAACAAGACCGAATAAGTGCTTTTTGTGGGTAAAAAACGAACCAAAGACGGTTCACTCGAGTACCTTCATCCGCGGCACATTGGATCAATTTAAGAACACGTCAATAAAAATAACAGCACAGACAAAGACGGAGGATGGAGTTCGTACTGATGCGTGTTTGGATGAGAGAGCCGTGTTTGTTTGTTTGGGGAGAAACTCATGAATGGATTCAGGATTCAGCGCGCCGTCAGAGCAGCCGTCTTCCTGGGTGACCTTGTTCTGAAATTTAGTTCAAAGCGTCCCCGTGAAGAACACGGCGGTTGTTGTCATAGGTGGGCGATGAGAGGAAATAGCACCTGGAAGGAAAATGAAATTGGAAGATAAAAAAAAAAAGAAAAGAAAAGAAAAACTGGTTATAATGCAGGATGAGTTTAAAATAGCACCTGGAACGAAAATGAAATTGGAAGATAAAAAAAAAAAGAAAAGAAAAACTCGTTATCATGCAGGATGAGTTTAAGCTTCACAGTTCTACATATTGGGCCCTCTCCAAACTTTGGTAATGATTTAAACTGATGTCTTTACGGCGTATTTCGGGTTTGACAGACAGCAGATAGAGAGCGAGGGAATCACAGAGGAGGGGAAGTCTTTGCTCTCTTTTTTGCTAATTCAGTCACTCGGAGGACATTTAAACTTAAGTTTACGACCGCAGTGAGCATCGAGGATGGTAGCACTTAACACGGTCATTTAACTTTTATAAGAGGTGCACCGTAATGGATTTCCTCGTACATTTTGCCATTAAATTCACCTTTTACCACATGCAAAACATAATTAACACAGTCCAACAACAACTGGGGGGCAGCTGACGCCAATGAATCTTTGATTTTTGTTGGCTCACACGCCATGCTGCGAACACACACAGAAATGTTGAGTTATTAGACACAAGAAAGTTTGTTCTATAGCAGTTAATAAAAACACCATATAAAGGACAGATAACACACTTTAATTTTAGCTTTATCTGTGACAATAAACTCAGTCTGAACCCGAATGTGACGTCTTGTTTTGTGCAGCTGAACAGACTCTCCAAAATGACGTCTAGAAAAAACTTGAGACTGTCATTCAGGCTGTCAGCTGCTCCTGTTTGGACTCTCAGATTCTGCAGCTCGGTTCTTCAGCAGAACAATAACGAGGTACCGTCTCACAGCGCTCCGGTTTTACCTTCACTTTGTTAAAGAGTTGATTTTAACATGTTATTCTTAGCTATCAGGACATGCTCTGATCGTACTCACAAATGTTTTTGTGTCTATATATGCCAGCTCATAACGTTCTATTTGCTCTGCCAGTATTGAGGTTGTGGACTGAAGGTGACCAGGTTATTATCTGTTAAATCCTCTTTTTAGATCATTTTAAAAGGAGACATCATCTAAACATGTCTTAATCCTCTAAACTCTGCTTTTGTCCGGATTTCAGAAAGTGTCTCTCAACTCTGTATCTTTTGTCAGTTTATTCCAACTTTATTCACTTTATCTATTCATGTTTTTAGTCTTTTTTTAACATATTTTATTTCTTTAAAAAAAAAAAAAAGGCCGAAAAAAAGAAAAAAGAAAAAAAAAATGTTTGAAAAACAAGAATAAATATAGAAAATATATGGAAAATAAAAAAAAAAATAGAAAAAAAAAAAAATTTCCTTTCTGTAAGGGAGTGCAATATGCTTCTGTGCTTTGTAACCCTTTTTTGTGTTTGTTTGTATCTAAATAAAGTTAACTTGTATATGATTCTCACAGGATTTTGAAAAACATGAAGACGAAAAAAATTGTATGAAAAACAGGAAAAAAAATCTGTCCGAAAAACAGAAAGAGGGAAAAAAATGTCTGAAATACAAAAATAAATATAGAAAAAATAAAAAAATAAAAAAAATAAATTTTATTCATAACATGCTTTTACAGGTGCTCAAAGATGCTTTACAAAAAAAATAACAATTAAAATACACAATTTAAAATGCAGAAAAATTCCAGTAATAAAACAATATGGTTCAGTGGTTATATGAATAGAAAGAAATGCAAGACTTTAAAATATAAAGAAAGATGTAGTGTCAATAACCTCACTCAATTTTTTTTGTAAGGCAAACAAATAACTTTACATATGGTGGTAATTAGCTGGTGGTGATTAACGGTGTTGTAGTGGGCAGATTTTAAGGGGGTTGGGCTGGGCTGGGACACCCCGGCCTCTCCTTTAGCTCCACCCCTGTAGAGTTTTGACTTTATGCTTCTACTTCCTGCAGATCACTAAAAATATCGTCCTGTAGTTTGAAATTACTCTGATATTTATGCAGCCTGTCAGTGCTAATGTGTTTTGGAAAGCCACTGTAACACTGCTGCGGTTCAGGGGTATTCAGAGGGGGATCGCTGCTGTTACAAGTCAAATAAACGAAGTAAATTGAGGCGAATAAAAGTGTCAAAAATAGAAACAAAAACATTTACCTGAGCAGAGGAGTGCGGCCTGTTTTTCATAGTCCCTGGGATGTAATGCCACAGATAACATCAGGTTAGGAGCACTCACAGATAAACGCACTCAGTCCCATGTGGGAGGATTATGAGTGGAAGGTACAGCCCATTGCTTTCTAATAACATCCTCTAATCTCTTGCCAGCTGCCCTTGAGGCTGTCCACTCAGAAAACATTGCAACTTTTCACCTTCAATAACGCGCCTCCCCCCCTCTCTCTCTGCTGCTGTCTCCCCCTTTGCTGGGGAGAAAAAAAAGGGGAGGGATGCGCTCCTCTCTCCATCAAAGAGATTGGACAAGGGTGGCCCTCTCGTTGGCTGTGGAGAGAGAAACCCATTTTTATCCCCTACCCTGTCAGCCTGAATTAACTGTACAACCCCAACCTTTCAGCCAAACCTTTGCCCATTACTCGCCGCGACTCTGTCCGCATTGGTTTTCTATTTTCTCCCTCTCAGCTCCTCCTCGCCCCGCGGTGCATTATATCAGCTCCTTTTCACGCTGAGGGCGCCATCATGAAATGACGAAATCCGCTGTCCTTTCGTGTCAGGTGTTGTAATGAAAAGGCAGGCAGGGTCCATCCATCGATTTTTGGACCTTTCACTCCACCCTCCTTAAATGGCTCAACTCCAACTTGTTTCCCAGAGTCCTTTGCTTTCAGATCAGGCCCCTTTTGGAATGACTTTGTGATTTCATCTGAATACCTTCACCCCCTATTATGCTGATCCGTCCATCAGAAGTTCAGCCCACTCTCGTTTCAACTCTTGTGCCATTTGTATTCATCCCATTTTCAATTCTCTCCCACTCTCTCACCATGATGCCGCATAATGGGTTTTCTGCTTATAAGGTGTTGTATGGTTTCTTTTTCCAATTAGCATGGAATCATTTCTCCAGCACTAATCTCCAGCCCCGCGTATAGCCGGCTCCCCCATCTTTGATTTAACGCTTGGCGTGAGTCCGGGGGAGTTGGAGGTGCAGCCATGTTGGAGAATCCCAGCGGCCCACAATGTGTTCGCCTCCTGATTGCTCGCCCTCCCAGGTTTTAGTGCCGGTTTATGGAGCATGATATGAAATAAACCCCCTTTTCGGTCTCCCAACAAAGATTGGTGGCGTAACTCGTACTCAACTCAGGGAGCGCCGCGTTCAAGGATGAGGGACTCTTGGAGATGCGTTTGCGGCGAGGTGGGAGAGAGGAAATGGCAGGGATGGAAATTTATGAACACATCTGTCGAGAGAGCGGCAAACAAAAGGTAAAAGAGAGGCTGGCTGGCTCTCTGTGAAGCAGACGCTTGTAGTGCTGATCTTGTTGAAAGCGAGGACACACAGGGCCTCTAAAGGCGGCAGAGTAAGCCCTCTGCTCAGCACTATTCAATCATCTCTCCAACCAAATCCTCAGATAAATAAAACCCACTGTATTTATATTTCATATTCAAATCCCAAAGCATAAAGCTCCAAAAACAACAGAATGACAGCCTCTCGCCCCTCTGTCTCCCCGCTGAATTGGCTCCGATGGCGAAGTATGAACCCAAACTGCGCATCAGAGACCATCAGTGTGTACAGTGCACTTCATTTATTTTCAGGACGGGTGTCTGAAAAGTAATGAATCTATCAATTGTGTCTGGTCAGGAAAAATATAAGCATCTTTCAATCCCCAGCTTTAACCACAATCTCTTCATTTATGGTTAATAATAAATCCTGTTGGGAATGAAAAACATTCAAAATGCAAATCGTTAACGTCTACCCGCCAGCCCCGTTTAACACGCACACACATCCACACACACACATACACATCTGTGCTTATCAGAAACACATACCTACCTTGATTAGATAGGGGACCAGAGGGGAAAAATCAATTTTGTGTGATTCAAACCACTAAAGCAGAAAGCTCAAATTCTTATCAATCTATTATTTATTAACTAACTGTCACACAGGCCATATCAGAGATAAGACCTCCAATCAGACTGTATAGGTTAGTTTATTCTATTATTCATAGAAATCAATAGGATATGATACATATTTATGGCTCACTTAAGAACAGTTACCACCTATAAACAGACCTGTTTTTTTCTTTTCATGGAAATCAAATCAATGTTTTTTGAAGCGACAGTTTCCTGACTGTAAGGTTCAAAAGATCCATCACTGATCAACCACATACTGTTAACAAGGGCCCGAGCCATATGGATTTTTGGGGGCCGATAACAATTAATAGGGGGAGAAAAAAAATCTGATTACCGATTAACCGGCCGAAGTTTTAAAATTTTGTTAATTTAAGTAATATATCTACATATTTCCTTTTTTTTTAAACAAACAGCGAGCCTTTCGAACACTTCTTCAAAGAATTAAATCAATCAATCAATCACCTTTATTTCTATAGCACATTTAAAAGAACCAAAGTGCTGTACATTAAGACATAAAAACAAATAAAACAAGCAAAGAACACAATAGAGAGCAAAAATACATAAACGCAATAAATAAATAGATATATAAATAAGCAGGCTCAGGCTAAGGTGATAACAAACAAAATAAGACTAACATGTACTAAAAGCTAAAGAATAAAAGTGTGTTTTTAAAAGGGATTTAAAAACAGGGAAAGAGGAGGCCTGTCTAGTTAAAACAACTGAAAGAGAATAATGAGGTATTTGGTGTAAAGTGTTGGTCTCATGATAAATACTATTTATCGTGAATCAAACTCGGACCAGAAAAGCATTTTCAACCATCGTGGGGGATCCCCAAGTCGGGGGATCTCTTCAAATGGAGGAACATTTTCGAAGTGAAACCGAATCTTATTCTCCACATTTTATTTCTGAAAATATCGGCAACAATCGGCGAGTTTTGGCCGATTACCGATTAGTCTCAAACAAGCTAAAATCAACCCATTTAATCGGTGAGTCGATTAAATTGGTCGGGCCCTACTAAGTGCTAGCTTTTAACAGTCTTATATTTTAATTTATTTACAAGTACTTTTTGCTGCAATGGCTCGTCAGAGAAGCTTTCACTGCTTTGACTGACACCTACCCCCGCCATTATATATCTAAACAGTCTGTAAATCACTATTCTGAAATATTCTTTATGCAGATGATTTAATTTTGCTCTTGCTGCTCATAAAGAAGCATCATCATTAATTTTTTAGTCTGTTTTGACCGTGTCTAGAGGAGTCCTCACAAGAGCTTTAAACCTTAGTTTTTTTACATTTGCACCAAACTCATTTCAGTATTTACTTAAATGTTTATGTGTGACTCAGACTTGCTCTCATACTTGAGCCCGGACCATAATAAGACTCATACTTTGTAAAAACTCAGGCTTCTTACTTATTATGACTTTTATTGTAACTTTGTGAGATTCAAATGATTCCGTCATGCAAACGCAACAGAAACCTTCGAGCAGAAGACGAAGACAAGCTCAGATTTTAAACAGACTCCTGCACCCTGAGAATTCAGGTATTTGTTTTTTCAAGGAGACACCTGCGGCGATTCCAGCACAGCGCATCTACCTATTCAGAGGCGCATGTATTCACGAAACACGGTGCACTAACTTCATTGATAATTAAGATCTCAAGACGCGCTAACCTGTTCAGTCAGGTTCATGCGGTGAAACAATCCGGGGTGAAATAGCGGTCCTCCTTAAAAAGAGATGTGTCTTCAACATTTTATTCTAGCTGCTAAAAGTTGATGCGCCTCTCTCTGGAGAGTTTCCTCTCTCCTGTCAAGTTCTGATTTGTTTTTAGTTTTTGCTGCTCAAACGTCCCGTAGTGTTGTTTGCTTCACTGGCATGACTGCACACAGAGAAACATTCACAATGGCTGCAAACAGATCCGGAGCAAATAGTGAAATTCATCCAACACAATTATAAAAATCACCTGGAATGCTCTTGGAGGCCAAATTCATTATAGTAGATTAATGACGAATTATCTCTGTGCACAAACACACCTTGAAAGATTCAGTATAAACAAAGAATCACAGGTGGAAGAGGAAAATCTCAGTTTTGTGACACTCAAGACAATTAAGTCCGTTAATTAAAGAGGCTGAATATTACACAGCAAATCCAGAATTTCACCTCATAAACCGTTAAGAAGTTTACTTTTAAAATAGATAATCTGTGCTCTCTAACATTAAATGGACACCAAAAAAGCAGTGCTGATGATTGACAATTGAAGAACAGGGGAGTATGAATTTACAGACATTAGTGCATCTTGAAGGGATATTCCGGTGTAAAATTAACACAGAGTCAGACACCCCATCCAGAGATGAATGTTGCCGACCGCTTGCTTCTCTAGTTATACCAACTTTAGTAATGACCAATAGCAATACACAGTGGTCTGAGGAGCCATAAACAAACCTAAACCAAAACGCCACTCTATAGCTACAAATAATGCTCAGAACAGCACCTAACCTCATCAACAGGACATATAGGGTCCGAGCCATAGTACTAGCCACCAAACATCTTTTTAGCTTTGCCTGATTTCTTTAGCAAAGAGACTAAACACAACTCACCTACTCTCTTCCAGCAGCTGCTTGTATGTAGCGAGACCTCAGGCCAGTCCATTACGGACTACAGCGGGGTGACACAGCTCAAGGAAGAACATTTATGGTCATTACTTCATCATTTCATTCAAGTAATAATCACCATATTAATCATTTTGCACTGCAGACACGGTAGTTCTTCTACCTTAGTACAAGTACAAACACAAAACAAGGTGTCATTCACAGAGAAGAAAATAAAATTGTCCCTGTAGCCTCCATCAAAGTTGTCAATTTTTTAAAGTAATGTGAATAGATTTATATTTGATCCATTTTTCCCACTTTCGGGTGTTTGTTTCCTGCTGGAGACGTAGAGCGTGCATTCATTTCTCCATTGCATATAGTTCTTCCACCATGTCCAGACAGTTTTTCTGATTGGGTGGATTCCCTTTACACCAATTTCAGTCAAGTATCTGTCTCTAGTTTGTATGTTTTCCTGTGTTGGATTGCATTTCCATGAAGAAATGATCATATATGTTCTTCCTTGTGCTGTGTCACCCCACTGTAGTCTGTAATGGGCTGGACTGAGGTCTCACTACAAACAAACGGCTGCTGGAAGAGTTTAGTTTCTTTGCTATAGAAATTAGGCAAAGTTAAAAAGATGTTTGGTCGCTAGTACTGGAGTCAGGACCTTATATGTCCTGTTGATGAAGTTAGGTGCTGTTCTGAGCATTATTTGTGGTCGTTACTAAAGTTGTTATAACTAGAGAAGCAAGAGGTCGGCAACATTCACTCTCAAGTGGGTGTCTAACTCGGTGTTATGGTGTGTTTGACCCTAAATTAATTTTACGCCGGATATCCCTTAAAACAGGCAACCTTGAGGACTCTGACCTGGACTTGGATTATAATCCTAGAGACATGCACTTTTTAAACCCTGAGGAACATAATGCACCCAGGATGTAGAGGAGTGAAATATTACAACAGTTGATGCATCACTGTAAGTATCCATATCATTTTAATTTTCCATGTCTGAGAGCGTTTCATGTGAGGAATTTCCATCTCAATCTCGAGTGGTAGCAAATGTGTGCACTCGTGTGTGTATGCATGTGTGTATCTGCATCAGTATAATCCTTCCTCATCTGTGCACCATGTGTGTACACCGACAGCCAGAGCTCTGCAGCTTCCTCCGCTCGCTGTGATCCACATGCCGCCCATAAACACCTGACCAGATTTCGCTCTGCTCCTCTCTTCGTGACTCGGCTCTTTGCAACATTTCAAACACACACACAGCTGCGGATGATGAGCTCTTTTTTCATTTATAGCAAAGCTTGAATTTTGTCAACATGATGATAATTATAAGAAATGTAACCTAGGGCCTGCATGGTGCAATGACTCATCATAATTGCAGGGACCGTAAATGCATGCTTTATTGCAGTTATAAAGTATTCATGCTCTGTGGCTGATGTGCTCAGAATGTTTCATGACAGGAGCGCTGATGCACAGCGTGACTGATCAGAGTCATAAACCCCAAAAAAGGCCACTTAGGAGATAGTTTATCGTGGACGAAGAAGCCCGGGTGCTGCTGAGTTTTTTTTTTTTTTCTTGTTTGTTTTTTCTGCAATAATAAAAGCAGTTTTGTAGAATCTCGCAGCTTCTTCTCCACATTTATCCTCTCTGAGTCCTCTCAGAACTGGACTGCAAAGCCTGTGTCAGTCCAGAGTCCTCAAAGATTGGAGAAAAAAAGGAAGAGCCGCAGGGAAAAAAGGCTCTTCGGCTCAGAGATGGCTGCAAACGTTATTTCTCTGGGTTATTCCAGGACCGGGACGCAGTGACTGTGAAGTCAGACTGACCCACCTTCTTTTTCTTTTTTTTTTTTTTTCTCCCACAGACTGGAAGCTGGCAGAGCAGTGCATCTCATTTCTATAATTAGTGTGCTGAACAAAGTCTGCAGTCACATGGCTGCACAAATATCCAAATTTGCATTTAGATTAAGCAACAATTCTTACGACATAAAAAGAGGAAAACTTATTCACCATAAAATCAAAGTGATACAAATAGCGGGACACGTTTTTGTTAAGAGGCTTGTGGAAAGTCTTCACTAAGCAGGACTGCACCGAATTGGATTTCAGGTCGGCGCAGTGTTTCCTGATAAGCCACAATAGCAGTGATTTGCACATGCACATGCAAAATGAGGCACAAATTTTTCATCGTTTTCAGGATGTGGAAAGTCATGAAATTCAAATGTGGCACATTTTCTGAACTTTTTCAAACAAATTTATAATCATTTCTTTTTAGATTTGGTGGAACAAATACGAATCGAATCAAAGGTCTCATCTGCATAACACATGACAGAAAATAACTTGTTGCACTTTGCATCATGAGACTTTGACTAATATTAGTTCATCAACCAGGGAGAGGAGGAGCAGGATGGAGGTCCAATACCTCAAAGTCTTTTAGGTAGATGAGCATATTTGTCAAATTTTGGACATCACACTAAACAATATAAAGATTTTCAAATGTGTGCATGTTGCATTAAGACCAAGAGACTCTGAGACTCGAAAATAGAGGCTCCAGTGATGAGAAGAATGAGAAGTTATTGGGCATAAACCCGTTGTTGAACTGGTGGATGTTGCCGACCATAGACTGCATGTAGAATGGACGCTGTCTGCCTCCTCGCCGGGTGAAGCCACCCTGAGAACAGCACCCCCTTGTGACGGGCTGCAGTATAGGTCATAAATCCCTCCTCCTCAAGCAATCCCTATTGAGCTGTGGACAAACTTTAGAAATTTATGACACAGAATATAAATATTGTACATTTTTCTCCCCCCTGCTTGTGAGGTTGACATGAAGTTACTGTAACCCGGGATTTCCACCGCATCCGGAATGGCGGTGATTTTCGCCATATGCCAATTCCTACTGGATCCGTTTGTGAGGCAGATTTGTGGCGGATTACAGACAACAGGAATCACGAGAACTCACAAGAACCCACAGTGTTTTATTTTGAAAAGAAGCCAGATGTTTTATCTTGTGTCTGTGTCTGACTTCCTTTCCAGCACAGGTTAATCTGTGCTAAATTTATCCGGCATGCTCCTACATGGAGCTGTGGAGTCCGGTGATCCGAGGTGGAACGGAAAGAAGCCGGTGGAAACTGACGCATTAACTTGAATAGTTACGATCAGCTATGATCGGCGGATACGGCCTTTTTGTAGCTGTTCCAGATACGGTGGAAATTGGGGGTAAGGCGTTTTTAAAAGTTATTAGAGGGTTCATGTTTTCTATGATTGACACTTGATCCAACCAATGGGTGTACGAAGATTACGTAGCTCACCCGGGGGATATCCTGTCTGAGTTGAGCATCATCACAGCAACTCTCGCCGAACGCGTACAACGCTACTGCGTGAGTGGTGGTTCCAGGAAGTGGATAAAATTCAGGAAATACCAAAAACAATTCAAGCTTCAAATGACTGAAGGCGGAGCCAAGTTATCCATAGTATATCCATAGTTTATACAGTCTATGTTGCCGACCTAGTACCAGCTCTTCTGCTAAATCAGATGACCTCACCAAGACTAGGTTTGCAAGACGATCTCAGATCACTTGTTTTATTCCTTATCTGACCAAACAGGACCCTGATTCAGAACCAAAAATGACTCAGGTGTGACAGTCCACAAGAGCTGGTAGACACATCAAGACGTCATTAAAATCACTCGCTTTGAAAGACGACTTTTATCTCTCTGTCACTGCATCAATATGTCCCACATAAACAGGTTTGTAGTTGTGTTCACTGGTGTTGGAGCTATCACGCCGCGCGAAACCTTCAAAGATCTGTTTATTTCATCTGTGTGCGACCAAAGCACACATGTTTGCGCCTGCTGTGTCTTTTAAAAACCTCCCCGTTCCATCACTGTTTTATATCTGATGTTAAATTGGCCATCTCTTGGTTTATCCACCAATCAGTGTGTCAAAATGACTACATATCTCTGTTCGCACACAGAAAGTACAGATAGTCGACCATGAACAGGGAAAACAGGGATCTTAAAAACACTTCAAGTTACTAAATCAAGAGAAAATCCGTATAAGATAAAAAAAAGCTTTGAAGAAGGAACAAACTGGACCCATGTGTTGGATTTCCACAAGTTTGTTTAACTGTAAATGAGAGTCTCTCTTTAGATGTGAAACCTCTGTGTACTCTTGGTGCTCCGCTCTGTTTTTCGAGCCAGTGAGGGGTTTAAAAATTCATCAGTCAAGTTTCCGTATTAAAGCTTAATTTGGTCCTATTCAAACAGCTGCTCAGGGTCAGATCCGCTGCACAATTTAAAAGGTTATCCGCCTTGTTTAGGTTGTTAAGTCTCTTTTTTTCTAAGTGGTGGTGTTGTCCTGAGAACCAGCAGGGGGGTGAAATAATGAGAAGACACTTCTAAAGGAGCGCAGGGGGGATATAGAAAGTATAGCTGTGTGGTTTTTGTTTGTTTTTACCAAATGAAGAGAGAAACCGGCGCAGGACCGTAAAGTACTTCTTGTACGCGACTCACTAAGGAGCGACAACTTGTGAGGAAGGTTTCGAGTTTGTGCGGCGTTAATGAGAATTTCACATGCATCGAGGATCTCGCAGATAAAGAGGAAAAACACACGAATGCGTCTCACACATAAATAAGAATCTCCTCCAGAAATCACGGCCCCGAGTGGGTGTTACAGCCTCGGCCCCCCGCTGGCAGCATGCCACCGCCGCCGCCACCGCCGCCTGGCAATCAATGCTCATTTCACTCACTCATCTACACCCCTCACATTGATCTCAGCCACCCTGGACATCCTGCATGTAGGCAGCGGCTCGGCTCGGCTCTCCCATCCTGTCTGAGGCACAGATGGTCCACATGGACTCAGGAGAGAGGACTCTGTGTTCCAGGTCTTTAGTAGAGGGATCGAGGGAGATCAGGGGAGGATGCTGGGCAGCACAAGGCCGCTGGCAGAGTGCAGCCAGACAGACTGAATGATAATGTTCTATAATGGTGTGCACTTGGAAGGAGAGGTGGGTGGATTGGTAAGATGGGTGGGTGGATGGACAGCCTTGTATACTAGAGGAGTAGTAGATGACTAGAAATGGGATGTGAAGCAAATTCGCCACATGTACTCCGACAAAGCTCAGGTCCACATCCCGTGTTTGGTTCTATTCAACAAAGCATCAGGGTGAGGATGGAGGGATGAAAAGGGATTAACAACCTGGCTTGAGGTCAGCTGGTGATAATTGTTGTTTGGTTATTTGATTAATGACAAATTAGCCGGAGGAAATTGCTCCAGTGAAAGGCCTTTTGTTAGTGTATGAAAAGGTCTCGTCCTCCATAGGAACTTAACAGCCCATAGCATGTCGCCACATCATCGCCGTAGGGAGACGGTGTTTCACAACAGCAGCTGGCCAATAAAGAGCGTTATAGGACAGCGTCATGCTAATCTACACCACAGTGAAATAACAGACCTGAACATGTGAAATCTTTATAAATGAGTTTGATTTAAGAGTGTTGAATTTGTATGTGTATGTTTGCTTCTATCACAGAAGGTTTTGAGGGAGTGATGGTAGGATCAGACCTTCAGGAGTGGTCAGCACCAAATACAATTATCTTTATGGAAATAGTTTTCTATACATATATACATACAGTGCCCAGCATAAGTCAGTACACCCCCTATTAACCCTAGAACTCTATCACAGGGTGCTTTTCACCCGACCAAACATGTTTACGTGATTTTCATGATGTTGCGTTTGTCTGAGTATCATGGGTCCTGGGTAGCTTCAGCTTTGCCTTTGACATCTTTGAAGGCATGTTTGTTTCCTTGATCCAAAGCGTGTTCAGGTGATTTTCACCCGGCAATAGTGTTAGAGGGTAAAGTAGGTTTGGGTAGATTTGATAGCTGCATGTAGGCGAATAAGGTCAGTAAGAGTGGTCCTGAAATTTGCATACTATCTTTATTTAGCGCAGTGGTTATGAATAACTATCACAAAGTAGTGATTTTAAAGGGAATTCATATGGTAGGAAATATTTTAGTCAGCTGATCATTTTTACTCACTCAAACTATGCCATATTTTGGTTCTCTCTCCTGCAGCTGCTATTGTGCCAAGCACCTTGAATCTTCACCAGGGAAGAATACAAAGCCCCAGGAATGGGTGGAAAAGAAACTAAGTTTATAGTTTCTATATTTTTCTGGAATTTTTTGTTGATGAATGCCTAATTTCAGTTATTTGTTGCATTTTTATATGGTCCCCTCATGGCACTTTTTTCCCTCCCTTTGGACATTGCCCGGTAAAAAATAAAAGAAAATTACTTTAATTTGTCATGTATTTTACTATTTTGAATTCTGATGACAAATCCTTTTTCTTGGGTGTATTATTTTGGGCAAAAATCACCCGGGGATAGTGATGGAGTTACTAATTTTAGCAATAGTGTTCTAGGGTTAAAAGTTGTGTATTACTCAATATTAGACTTACAGGCTTGTCTGGTATCCTGACTCTTTTCATACAAAGCCACGTTGTTGTAACACGTGCAGAATGCGTTTTGGTGTTGTCCTGCTGAAATCCCTGAAAAACACGTCGCTTGTGTGGCAGCATATATTGCTCCTGGACCTGTAGGTACTTTTTCAGCCTTAATGGAGCCATACCAACATAGACAATGGCTTTCACCTTTGATCCGAGAACAGTCTGGATGATTTCCAAAATCTATTTGAAATATGGACGGGTCAGACCACAGTAGACTTTTCCACCTTGCATCAGTCCGTCTCAGATGAGTTCAGGTCCAGAGAATTTGCAGTTGTAGATGTTTTCTGAAGTCCTCCTGAGCCCATGTGGTAAAATCCTTCACAGAATAATGTTGGTTTTTAATTCAGTACTATCTGAGGAGTCAAAGGTCACAGATATTAAATGTTGATTTTGACCTTGCAGAGATTTCTGATGATTTCATGGATCATAGATTATCAAATCACGTTGAGAGATGGTCATAACCTGTTGGACAATTTTCTCACGCAGTTGTTGACAAAATGGTGAACCTGGTCCAATCCTTGCTAGTGAACAGCTGAACCAATGACCCAAACAGGTGTTTTTGGAACAGTCCTCAATTTTCCCAGACTTTTATTGACCTTGTACCAACTTTTTAAGAACGTGTTGCAGTGTCAAAATTAAATGAAGCATCACATTAAATATCTTGTCTTTATGGTGGATTTAATTGAATATAGTAGAAACTGGAATTCACTGGAATTAGAGCTTCTTTATCTACATGGTTTATCATAAAACAGTCATCCTTGTATGAGTGGAGAGAGAATCAGAGTAAATACCCTCGAGGATGAGACATACATGATATAGATGTTTTTTCACTCAATAGTCATCTGATCGCTCACATCAGGTCCTGGAATTTTCTGCCTCATACGTTTGTTTCAGATCACAAACATACATCATATGATCCTCATCCTTTAAGTCTTCAACACATGTCTCTTTGTTGCACACAGAGATACGCACAGATGCAGGAAGGGGCTTCAACACCCTGACCGAGTTTCCATTCACAAATGAGCTTATATATAAACTGTCCGCTGACGACTTTAGACAGTGTGATAAACAGAAGAGGATACAGAAGACACGGCTATTCGGGGCAAGTGTCTGTTTCATGCAAAGATCATCTATCCTCTGAAGTGAAGCCAAAACTTTCTGAGCTCCCCCTGGTGGTGACTGGTAAAACAAACACAGCTGTAACACAGCAGCTCTTCATACAAGATAACCCACATGTAGCATGCTGCGAAGTAGGTAAACGCAGAAAGTAGGCTGTCCTCACTCTTCCGCCTCATGGTCTTCCTCTTCTACTCTCTTTTCCTCTGCCGCCATAGCAACAAGCGATTTAGTCTGAATCATATCGAGTAAACTAGGACTGATGCTGCGTTCCAGTTGTACTCGGAAGTTAAAATGTTGGAGCTCTAAATCAGAATTTCGCCCCTGAAGTCAGATTTCCGACTCGGAATGTCGGACGATCCTCACCAACCCCAACTTGACGACAACGTTATAATTCAAGATGGCAGCGCAGTGCATCAACAGTAAAGAGTAACAGTGAAAACTCTTGTAACGTATTATTTATTAGCATTTCTGTTTTGTTTTTGTGAAATTAAATAAGTGGTTTATGTCGTACTGCCCAACGTCTAACTGTGAACACAGTGCTATGGTGTTTGTAACAGTTTGTAAGACCCATGATACTCAGACAAACGCAACATCATAAAAATCACGTAAACAAAACGCTGTGAAGTGCCACAGTCGTGGTTAAAGATGGGATGGAAGTGGGTCTGATCTGATCCCGTCTTTACGTTGCGTCCCTTTAAACAGAGTATGTTCTTGTAAAGATTGACTGACTATTGACTGTACTTGTGGAGAATTCCGCTCAGTTTGTCGATGTGAGAAGAGCGGATGATGCCGTGATTGACGGCTCTGTTGACGGATGCAGACTCCTGCAGCATTGTCCACCAGATAGGCAGAGAAGAGGAAGAACAGCAGGCGAAAACAGCCTGCACTCACACTTTGAAGCTGTTTTCTGGCACATCACGAACAGTCAACCTGACATACAAGATGTATTAAAAATAAAAAAGCCTCATAAGATTTTTTTTTTTCTGTTCCTGTTCCAATTATAAAAATTCATGACCGGCTGAATGTTCTTATTCTCTCCCACCATAATTACCCTGGATGCCTGCTGCTGTTCTACAGCAAGGAAATAAGAACAAACCAGGAGGGTTTCCAAAGTTCACAGCCTACTATGAGAACTCTTCAAATCACAACCGGGTCCTTACGTAACAAAGTTCCCCACAGACAGGAACAGAAACATCTTAATCCGACAAAGAAGACTGGATTTATCACTGATGGTACCGACTCAAATAACAAGTCCCTTCAATCACGTACAAAAATATCACCGCTTTCTGCATGATAGTGTGAGTACACAACAAACTTGTATGAGTTTGTTTGTCTCTAATGAGCCTTTTTTTAACTTTCTGAAGCTGCCTGTGATAAAAACTAATCAAAAACAGATTCAGCATTTGCACAAGCACAGGTCAGTGAAAAGGGACATGTCTTCTCTGTGGATTTTAACCATCTTATTGATGTCTTTAATAAGTTTGCATTCCTGCTGGGTATTAAAGAACAGTATGGTTCTGGGATAGTGCAGCAAGAAACAGATCAGCAAACGGGACTGGGAGACAGATGGGGAGAGAGCGAGACGGACGGAGATGGAGGGGGAGAAAGTGGAAAAGATCCCGAGACTTCAGTCATACTAATCCCTTTGGCCGAGAGCTGAGAGTCAATTATTCTTCATTTGTCTTTTATCTCGCCACTGCTGTCTGAGAATGAGGCTCGTCCAAGGCCTGTCAGGCACTTATTGATGCTGTCTGGCCTGATGGGTTCGCACCATCCTGGAGACGGGACCAGAGGCGGTCAGGGTCCGAGGGGGTAATTGTGTCAGGAATTGGGGTTGGTAGCTGAAAGGGTACTTTGTATTGGGTTATAAAGAATGACATGAGGTGAGGCTGTATCTGTAAAATGAAATGGAGTGTTTGGCAGCGATACAGTTTTGATCGAGCTGGAGTTCATGTGAGCGAGTTTGGACTGGACACAGTTGTAATATTGGACACAGCTGCTCTGTGCTGGACTGTTTAGTGTCATTGTAAACTTACGTGTGATGTAATAGTATAGGAAATCTACAATATGTCAGGGGTGGTTAGGATCAGATCTTGGGAACATATTTCTTTGATGGGAAAATGTGAAGAAGGCGGACTATGTTTGTCCAACAGGTAAGAAATAAAGACCAGGAGACGATTAGTAAAACTAAACATTAAAAGAAGGAGCCTGGCTTTGACAAATAGCATTTCTACACTTAAAGTCCCACTCTGATCGTTTTTTTATTACTGCCTAAAGTGTTCTCAGTGGTCTTTAAGATGTGATTATGAAGTTATGAAGTAGCTAATTAGTAATTCCCCTCTAAGTCGTGGGCGGAGACAGCGCTGCTCTGCGCACTCCTTCAAGCTAGCTTGTAGCCTAACATTGCCAATGTCGTAGAAGAATTCAGCTCTCTGACACGAATGTCTTTGGAGACATGATGAAAGTTAATATCATAATTAGCTTTCTTACATGTATTGCAATCCGCTAACGCACACGCTTGTTCCGTGATCGTCATCTCTACATTTCCGAGTATGGACTGCATAGCGGGGCTCTGGGGGCGGAGCTTGGAACTGTGATGTAGGAAATCTCACTCTGTTTAAGCCTGCCTTTTGGGTCTGCCAGAGATTCACAGCGATTTAGAAGCAGAAATACTTGCACTTATTTTACTCATAACATCTCCTGTAGTATTGTAAAAATGCCATATGAACATGTAGACAACAAGAAAAACATGATTTTTATCGGAATGTGTCATTACAGCTGCTGTATGGAACTTTTGGTTTGTGTCGCTTAGGGTTGGATATCCAGTCAGCAGACTCCGGCATCAAAACTTGGAATAGATATTTTAAAATTTAAACGGTTCCGGGAGGATTGGAATGTTTAGTCCCTGTCCCCATCAATGCTCAAGAATTGATGCCCAACCATAGTGTCGCTTTTGGCGCCCCCTGTGGACAAAGTTATATCTCTTGACCTATATAGCAGAAAGCAGTTGCAGATTTAAAACTCATTCTATTATATGTTAAAAATGAAATATATCTCACTCACTGTGAGTATTTACCATTTCTTAGGCTTGTTATAATCATCTAGCCTGACTCCTACCCTCTCAAAGAAGTTTCAGGTTTCAACTTTTAAAACGGAGAAACTTTCACTTCTGTTTCTGATGATCTCGTTTGATTTTGAAGGTCATGGAGAGGCATCTGTGTCGGTTTGAGTCTATTTCTCAACCAGCTGAAAACTTCTCACAAATCAGAGGAAATCAGTTGGGAATATGAGCTGAATAGAGAATAATAAGAAGAGGAAGTTGAGAGTGACTACTAGATTATAAATCAAAAGAATTATTACGAAATTACTCAAACAAAAAATAAATAAATCAGGTTTTTCTCTCTTTTTATTGAGCTGTTTTTATAGCATGTCTTGCGTCACTTTTGTACGAATAGTTGTGCAATATCTGGTGCAACTATCTCTTCATTTTTATTCTAGATTATCAATGTGATTGCGTACTGTGACTGTCAAATAGATCAACTAAACTAACTAATTCTATGCATTTATTTAAACACCATCTTCTGATTTATGGGAAATAATTTAGAATATATTAGTTGAAGTTGAAAGAAACTTTATTCTTCCCATGAGGGGCAGTTCTTTTAGCAGCAAGCAGTAAAAAAGACATATTAGTACTACATTAGTACATAATACATAATATAATATACATAATATTAGGACTACAAAGACTCTTTTTGTATTGAAATATCCATTAAAAAGACTCAGATGTTGTTTTTTTCTCATCTGCTTCAGTCTCTTCCGCTTGTCATCATGAGTGTGAAGGCTTCCACACACACACAAACACACACTCACACACACACGCCCATCACATGTCCCTGGCCTGTCACTCACGCCGCACCACACCGACCACAAGTGTGCCAGCTGAAAGAGATGTCAGAGCTGTCAGAGATTCAGAGTTTGGCTCTTTATGCTCCGTGATGATAAATCCCAAACATAGACCGCATCGGGTTTCTGTTTTTCTTCTCGGGCAACATGTGGTTCGGTTTGGAGTCTTGAGTCTTCTGGGTATGCAAAATTGCTCCAATCTATTTCTTTATGCTTCATTGACATTAGAAGGAATGACAAATCCCGTCTGTGGCCTCGGGCTGGTAATGAGGCAGCGATGGTTTGTTTCAGCGCCGCTCTTGTTAACCTTCAAACGTGGCAACCGACGCAACTTTAAAGGACTTAACAAAGCAGCGTGTCAGTGACAAATATGCTGATTTCCTCTAGGTCAGCGTGTCAGATCTATACTCCGTGTGTCCCATAATTATTCTGTTGCTTGAAATTTATTCTAAAAACTGATATGACAACACAGGAGTAGAAAGGCTAGTTAAAACGGGGGTAAAAACTGCTGACAGACAGCCGACTGAGCGATGGAGAATAAAAGAGAGCGAGGACGGCGTCCTGCGATGAAAAATCTCTTTGATGCTTCGGTTCAACCTGGTTTGAAAAGTCGACTCTTTCATCTCCAGCTTTTGGGAAAAACATGGATTAAAGTCTCATTTTTTTAAATTGATGCACATATGATTGATAACAAATTACAGTTTGTGTTTCGCTTTTCCCTCGCCTGATTTTCTTTTGACCACTGCGGGATTTCAGACGTATAACTCATGATAACTTCACTGTCACTTCTTTAATAGATAAATATTTGTGATAAACTTCTGGATGAGATAGTGACAAAGTTAGTCTAAAGGTCTTTACACACTGGGAGCGTTTTTTCGTGCGATTATTTCGGACGTCAACATTTTTTCCGAACCCGTATCCTGTCAATACAAGCGTTCACATCAGCTACATTTTCCCGTCCTGCAATATTGCGGCATTTATTTTTTCGGATCATGGTCAAATTTTCTAAAGTTTCTGATACTGTGTGTCCACTTCTGACCAATCAGATTTCGTGTTGTTGCGTCATCAGATTCACCGGTATATCCAACATGGCCGACCGGCTGATTGTTTACGTGTCGGAGAACAGAGTGATTGTTGATAAAAGACACAAATATTATAATGACCTGAAGGACAACTTGTGGAGAGTCATAGCGTCAGATTTCTCATATGACGATGGTTTGTGTGTTTTAACAGTTTGATAAACGTCTTTTGTTTTAACTTTCATCTGTGCTAAGTAACTTTAGCTCGTAAGCTAACCTGTTCAGATACAACATACCATATGTATTTTCACTGTAAACTCAATCACAGTGTTGCTGTCACAGCACTGTTAGGTCTCAGTTGTTACCTTACGTTTATGGATTATAGTTTAATGTGCTTATTGAGGTCAGAAGAGGAGGTTTCATTACTAACACTCTGCCATAAAACACAACCACAGGTTTCGTGTCTGCTCCTCCGATAACATAACAAGGCGTACATACAACGCAATGTCACATCTGCACACACAGTGCAACCTTTGACAGAACAGTAAAATAAGTAAGCAAGGGCGCCATCTAGTGACAACATTTAACAGGGAGAAAACTCCTTAATTGGATGAAGTGAGCCACTACAGCCTTTGTTGGTTTATTGACGTAAATACAACTCTTCTTCTGCGGTTGTTTTAGGGAAATCAGACAACTCTGCGCACGTCCAAATGCTTCTAATCTGAATAAAACTTGACCTCATGATCAAATTCTTTGATTTTGCTCCCATATAAACAGTGGATTCAGATTATCCGATCCCTCAAATTTTTAATCATATCAAGACATTTTTGCAAACATGTAAACATGGCTGCTGAAGGGCTGGAGATGCAAGTATTTTTACATGCATAAACAGTCATGTACACGCCAAATCTAAAGCGTGTTATTTGTTATATTATCTTGCAAGTGTTATGGTACTTAGTAATCAAAGTGCACGTATCCTTATTTTCTTCTTGTTTTGCTCGACCTTGTGCATCAACCTTTTGGCCGCCTGTCTGTTCGCTCTGCACCAAAACAAACCCAGCAGCCAGGTTGCAGCGCGGCCTGTCTGTCCTCCGCTCTCCACTGGAGCCTGTCAGACTGAGGGCAGGGCAGAGCGCGCACACACGGGGCAGAGAGGTCAGCGGACAGGGTGAGGTGGAGCAGCAGCTGGATTAAGACTCAATCCAGACTCCTTAACGTAGGAATCTAGTGAAGTATATAAAAGCAGCTTCCTTTTTTCACACTTGGCAACCTTGGCTGGACAATTTGATTTAGGCTCTTTGGAAATTCACTCCTCATGCAGAGATGCCATGAATTGAGAAATGAGCTTTTATCAAAATTGTATTTTTTCCAACCAGACTGTAAATGTGCATTACTGTTGGGCTTAATGGGATTTTGTGGCCACCTCTAAATGAACTCTGAAGTTTCTTTGCACTTCTGCGTTGACGTCGGTTTTTCATCTCAAGGTTGCTGCTTGTTTGCAATCCCATTACACTGCCGCATAGTTTTAGATGATTATTTCATATATGTTCATTAAAAAAATATCAAATGCAGCTTCTTCAGTGTAAATCATGACCTTGCAAAGTAACAAACCTGAGTTAAAAGTTGGTTTTTGTGGTTGTTTATTGACAAAAGTTAGCAGATCTACAATGTAGAGCTATGAATTAGCACAAAATAGATTAATTTGAGCTATTCTGCATTAAAAGACGAATTATAACCATTAAAAGGGCGCTGATTAGATGCTACAGTTCCCAGATTCAAAGGTGTCTCATGTTTAAAGGCCGGGCATTTTATTTGATTTCTGTACAATCAGGGCTGATTTATAAGAAAAAGGTACATCTACTAAAACACAGTATTTGTCTGTATTCCCAGAGACCTGCCCTGCATTTTCAAAGGCAGGGGAATAAATATGAGAGCCGTGATGTTTAAAAATGAGTCACGAGTAGGGCAGGCTTCGTGTTAGATGTCATCCTGACCCATGTCATTCCAAATTTGGCTCTTGTAAGCTGCACTCCTGAAGGCACGAACAGGGGGAGCAGATGGGAAAGGGCTCACAAAGGAGGTTGTCTGACCATTAAATATTGAAACAGGGGTTAGAGTCTGCAAACACTCTCCAAATCTGTGAATGTCTCTAAATGCTTCAGCTGCACTCCTGATTTTAACATGTTGTGATACTGTTGAAAAGGTTTTAAACGGATGAAACCTGAGAAAAATACGCTTAATAATGTTTTTAACTGAACACATATACAGACATCCTTGTATATGAGTCCTATATGAAGCCAGTGCACAGGAAACACCTCCTTATATGGAGTTCATTGGCTATTTAAGGGCAGGGATTTATGCCGGTTAGTAAGGCTGGGATGAAATGCTTTTCTCACAATTCGAATTTTTTTATGATATTTTGGATGTTGATTCAATTTAGATTGTGATTCTACGATATTGTCGATTTCTCGATCTTTGATCTGCACTTCTTTTGCATATTTCCCTAAAAATATACATCACATGTAAGTCAGTTTTTAAGATGTATTCTTAAATAATAGTTATAACAAAACTAAATTAGAATTTTGAACATAAAAATCTATTTAAAAATTGTAGAACAGAAAATCGCGATACTGAAGTGCATTGATTTTTTCTCCCACCCCTACTGGTTAGTGTTAGTGTGTCCCCCTCCCGACCAAGGACGACAATCGGAAGATTATTTTATGTCTTCTGAGATTATCCTATAAGATTATCCTGTGGTCTAAAGTGTATTAAGAGTAATTCAGTCCCGATAATTGGGTCCGAAATGGGTCAGGGCTGACAATCGTAAACATTAAACTTATTCAATATTTACGACCAAAAATCTTCACGTGTGTGGGGAAAGCTGACGACTCCCAAGTCATGACTCTGTGAATTGTCACATGAAACAGAATGTAGCCAATCAAGAAGTGAGCTGACTGAGGAACAAGGAACCAAATAAAGCGAAAAAAAATGAAACATGGCCTAAATGGATAAACGAATGGCCTCAACACAATTTACTGTGCACAATGTCTTTTTCTTGATGGCTATCAGATTTATTCGTGTTCCTAGGATAATTACACCAGCCATTAGCTTAATTTGAAAACAACTCACCTCTATCTCGCTCAGTAGACTATAAAGTCCGCATTCACGCTGTCTCCAGGATTTCACTCCCTCCTCTTCCATATTGCTTCTTGTGTTTTCCGGTTGTTGCTATGTTTCTTCTTATTGTTTGTTTCTGTTCGATCACGTGAGATTTCTGTCTTGAAGGACTAGATTCTAGATCGGTGGTGGAACAGAACAGTTTTGTGTGTGTCGTGCTGTGTTGAGATTATTGGAGCACACCACACAGAGTACGATCAAAACTGTTCAATGCCTGATTTTTTATCTTCATGTGTAGGGTCTGCAAAAATCCTGTGTACCCCGCTTAAGGCCAAGTTTACTGATGCATTAATGAATAAGTGGATGTTTTTGGTCCCACAAACACACAGATTTACTAATCATTAATGAACTGGTCTTTATAAATGTACAGTGTAAACATTTTGTACCAAGTGATTCACTCCACACAATAACCAAAAAGAAAACACTGTTTTCCTGTTATGAAGAAAAACCTTTTTAAAGTTTTTCAGCTATTGTTTTCCTCTTTTACATGTTTGTATTCTTTAATGAAATATCGATTTTTTTTTTCCCTCTCAAAGAGAGTTGGAAATGAGCATCGGCCATGTGCCTGTGAGTGTCTGCTCTAAGGTTAATGTGTGCGCGCCAGCATTGTCTCTCCCTGCACAAATAGAACTAATTGGAGCAGAGACATACAGCTCGTCCAATTATCAGGTATGACGTGAATTTCAAATTCCCTTATTTGCATGAATTAGCTTCAGGCTCACTGAAGTCACGGCTCGCAGCCTTTCTGTGTGATTCAGAGCCAGCTGCTGTCCAGTCTGTAACTTTAATACGTCTGAAACTTCTGTGGAAATTAGTCAAGGGCTGTCCACTTTCTGGCAAATAAGATTTAAAAATGAGCCTTTTATGACTGTCAACGTGAAGACAAGATAGATCCCTAATGCTAGTAGTTCTGCTAGTAATGATGTCAATCAAATTAGATGCAGATTTAATGCAGTTGGAGGATGCTGCGAATCGCTCCACTTCCCTGACATGTTTGGTTTGCATTTGTGGTCTTATCTCAGGTAACCAATCATGCTAATAAATCAAAATGAATGTGTGATGTTAGACTGGCACATGTAAAAGCTATTTGACAGCGAGTAAGTCATATACACAGTTAATTTACTAAACAGACAAGCTGTTAGATTGGCATTCAGTTTTATTAATTTACCGTAACTTAAGGTATTTTTGCTTGAAAATCTGAACATGTTAATCAATCTCAATTAATCGTTATTTATATACGGCCAATTTAAAACAATTTACGAGTACTATCCCAAGACACTTAACAAGAAAGAACAGGTCTACACCAGACTCTATTAACAAAGACCTGACGTAAAGAGGGGCTCAGATCAGACCCACTCCCATCCCGTCTTCAACCACGAGAGTTACGGTGGAGGAAGAACTCCCCTTAACAGGCAGAAACCTCATCAGGACCAGAATCTATTTACCAAGACCTGATGTAAAGATGGGAGCAGGTCAGACCCACTACCATCCCATCTTCAACCACACGAGTGAAACATTAGGAGAGTTACAGTGGAGAGGAAGATCTTCCTTTAACAGGCAAAAACCTCAAGCAGGACCAGACTCTAATTGCAAAGACCCAATGTAAAGAGGGGATCATGTTAGGCCCACTCCCATCCTGTCTTCAATCATAAGTGAACATTTTAGAGAGTTACAGTGGAGAGGAAGAACTTCGTTTAACAGGCAGAAACCTTGAGCAAGACCAGACTCAGACCTGATGAAAAGAGGAAATTAGATCAGACCCACTTCCATCCCATCTCCAACCACGCAAGACACTTAACAGCATTTATCAAGTTACAGTGGAGAGGAAGAACTCCCTTTAACAGGCAGAAACCTGGAGCAGGACCAGACTCTATTTGCAAAGTCCTGATGTAAAGTGGGGATCAGGTCAGACCCACTACCATCCCATTTTCAACCACATAAGTGAAATATTTAGAGAGTTAAGGTTGAGAAGAAGAACTTCCTTTAGCAGGCTGAAACCTCGAGCAGGACCAGACTCTATTTGTTAAGACCCGATGTAAAGTGGGGGAGCAGGTCAGACCCTCCTCTCCCATCCCATCTTCAACCACACGAGTGATACACTTTGCAGCATTTATCAAGTTACAGTGGAGCGGAGGAACTTTTTTTAATGGGCAGAGACCTCGAGCAGAACCAGATTGATGTAGGCAGTTATCTGCTGAGACTGTGCTGGGTTTAGATAGGGAAAAGGACAGAGAAGGCATGGTGCATGAAGTTGAATTTGTTCTTCTTAAATATGGGAGCAAATGAAAGCTAATATTTTTCTTATGAGAAAATGAATTGTATTTCAATATTTATTTCTACCCAACTCTGAAAAATCAAAATCAAAATGATCTGAAAGCTTCGAAACATTCATTACCCCAGACATCTTCACTTCAAAAACTTAATTCCCAACTTTCATGTCTTTCAAGTGTTTACAAATCTGGATGAAAAGATGAAATGAGAAGTTTCACAGCTTTACAAAAGACGCCCAAAACTCTCAAGAAACTGAGTTGAAGGGGCGTAAAGGGACATCATTTATTTATCCTTCGAGGCAAAGATTTGAGAGTAGTTTCCCATAAAAATCATTTATTCTGCTATCAAATGACAACAAACATGACATGTTCAGCAAAGAGGAAAAGACTGTCCTCCTGGTATTGCTGAATGATTTAAACACAAGCTGCAGTGAAATAATAATGCGGAAAACATGAAATAAAGTTATTTCTATCAGATCGGATTCACTGGTTTCTCTTGTAGAGGTCTGGGTACAAGAAATCCCTCTCAAGCTTGACTCTTAGTGGAGAAGTGGATCATCCAGGAGGAGGTTGGTGTGTGTGTTATATCAGATATTACACACACGCAAACATCCTGAGGGTCACTCTCTGAACTGGGAGGTTTAAAAAATCATGAAGAAGCAAACATGCCGACCAGCCTGACTCAAACTTTTCAGGTGACATGGACTTATAAGGTCATTGCACTGACAAACTAGCATTTCCCAGCATGCCGTTCCCATCTTAAAATCCGTAGATGAAACAACCAGATTGAGTGGGTAATTGATAATAACAATAACAATAATTTAAGGACAATGTAGTAAGTAACACTGAAAAAAGCAAAGATGAATTCAAATATGAGAAGATTTATTGTGGCACATCGGCCAGCATGAAAATAAATAAATTAGAAACTGTTTAGTGGACACAGGCCCTTAATATCTATGACAAATAGCTGATAATTGAGTTGCAATGAGAGGTAGGCCTTTTTTTTTCCTTACACAGATTTGAGTAACTCAAAATAATAATTCTTATGATCATAATGTATACCACGAATAAACACAGGCCCCTTAGTGGACATAGGCCCTTAATTCATTACAAATAGCAGATTTTGACAAATAAAAAATTTATGCAATTGCAGATCTCTTTTTTTCTCGAGGGATTTTAGAGATTCAACATCAAAATCATAATCATAATTATTACGACAATAGGCATACCACTGGTGGACACAGGCACTTAATAGTCTAGCTTTAGTGGACACAGGCCCTGATTCTGCTCAAATAAATGCAATTGCACAGTAAGGCAGGCGTCTTTTGCCCCTGTAGGGATATTGGAAATTCAATATAATGATTATAATCATGATCCTTATCAAGGCAATAAGCATACCACTAATGGACACAGGCCCTCAGTACCCTAACCCGAATAGACACGGGCCCCTTGGTACATTACAAATTTCTGCTTTGGCTCAAATTAATGAAATTACACAGTAAGGCAGGCCTCTTTTGTTCTCTTTAGGGATTTTGGATATTCGACATAACAGTAATAATAATCCAAAGGACATGTTCTCCTTATAAGTTCCCTCAGCTCACTGTTTTGAAAGGAGCTGTTGTTGCATTCTTGGCTCAGCAGTTAGAAAGTTTTAATTGGTTTGGAAGAAGTCCAAAAAAAAAAAGGACAACCTATTTAGGATGAGTCCTGCACTGGCACTAAATGAGTCATGAAGATACAGCTGAGCTGGCTGTACAAGACTCTACGCCATATTTCTCTGCGCTTGTGTTCTCGCGTCTCTGAGACACATCATCCTTCGGTGCCCGAGTTCTGTCCACAGGTTGGCTTTTCACCAAGAAGAGCTCAAACTCCTGCAGGGTTTTTTCTTTGCCCATTAAATGTCTGCTGTATTATTTTTACTTGCATATATCTCCGACCACGCTGAGCAGTTTTTGATGCTGCCAGAATCACTCGCAGGACAAACACAGATCTTTTCCTGCATCAAATGCACCGGTGGGTTGTGTACACAGCTTGTCTGACACAGGAATGTGAAGTGTGTGTGTGTGTGAGAGAGGTAACCTGATGGACCTGGAAAGATGAGAGGAAAGCAGCATCTGCTTTCTGGCCCTTCTCGACTCGCTCTTACACATACACACACCAAAATCCTGCACACACCTCAAGCACCATCCCATAAGTCATAATGAGAAAAAGATTAAATTGGACTTATGAGGAAGGCAGCGCCGTGTTTCCGGCCAAGGGTGTCTCTTAAAAATGCATCAGCGCTCATTACTTTGTGCTTAATGGGCTTCGGAGAAATTTGTCCCTTTACCATTTTGGTCACGGCTTAGGAAAAGTGGTCATAATGGATACAAATTAAGTCACCAGTAAAGCTGGACTCTCAAACCGACACGAGCACACTGTGACTCTGCAACTTGGACGACCGCGTAGTATCTCATCCACAGTTTGACTGAAATTGGCCGTAAACAGGATTCACAGGAAATAGCAATAAGTTCTGATTAGAATATGACGGAGAACCTCATCCCTCAATTTGGACCGAGATTGTTTCCAGCATCTGAGGAGACTGGCCCCAGTCCTCCGGCCCTGATGTTCCAGACATATGTGATGACTTCTCTCAGCCAAGGTTTACAGACAGAGCGGCTTTACATCACTGTGAGGGAAAGAAACTTTCAGCAGAAAAGTAAACTTTTAATGACTTGAATATTCAACTGAAATGCACCTTTATTTAAAACCGGAGGCGAAATAAAGAGACAGACAGTCCTGTTGCTTTACTTTTAATGACTATACCTTGTTTAGCGTATAAAAATGGCTGTATACATTTAAAAATCAATTCAAAACAAGCACACCAAGGCCAAAAATGACTTGAAGTGCCGGGTGATCCCATTGAACAGAACTATAATTACCTAGTCCTCCATCTGCTCGTGTGGCCTCCTGTGCCAGGAGTGGACCTCCTGCTGTCAGCTGCCTGCGCTCGGCCAAACACGGCGGAGCTTCTCCAATGAGGTCAAAGGAGCGAGCTTGGCTCGGCTTAAGATACAGCTTGGACTTTGTCGGGTTTTTTTAGCGGTGTCCATGTTGGCCAAAAAGCCCCGGTCCCAGAGCTCTTGCTGTAATTTATCACAGTTTGTCATGATTATTTATTTGTTTATTTATTATGAATTTTTGAGCTTTTAGAGAACCGTGAGGGAAACAAAAACAATGCTGTTGGGGATGTGAATGCCGAAGCGTTTAACAGCATGAAAATAAAGAGATAGACAGGATAGATGGACTGATCCACGGGCTTTCCTGTGTTGTCAAAACTTTGTTAAAAATTACCCACAATTCAAGCTTTTTTTCCAAGTCTTAAAAACAGACATCATCTATGCTTCAGGATGTAGTTGTCAAACTCCAATTGAGTTTGAGGAATTGGAGAGAAGTCCTCAAACAACTTCCTTTATGGTAATATTATCACTTAATCTATCATTGAGTCGAGTGTTGGGCAGTATGACCGTTTATACCGGTAGAAATTTTGCTATACCGTTCATACTGAAGAGAGAGATCAGATGTCTGCAGCATCTCTCTGAGTCGGCATGTAGTCGTCTGTGCTCGCTTACTTGGGTGCGTTTCCATATATTCACCAGCGTGTCGTGCAGAGTTTGTTCGCTCCGTTTGATTGGTCAAGTTTGGGTGCGCTCCCTATAATCACCAGCATGTCCAGCAGAGTGCTTGGTATAGTTTCAACGAAGAAGAAACAGCTTCACTGGTATTGGTCGAGACGGACATGGAGATTAGTGGCAGTACCGAGTAAATGGAGGCAGCTCGACTATGCAAAGAGTGTTGTGTGGCTGTCATTACTGGAGGAGGAAACACCATCAAACTCCTCCACCATCTAAAGTTGAAACACGCCAAACTCTATTATGAGAGCGTGGCGCACCCGCTGCGCTGAAAACTAAAGCTGCAGCAGCTCCTCTCATACAAAAGAGCTTGGCCGAGTCTTTCACCAAAGGTACGCTATAATGATAAAAAAAAATCGCAAAACTGGTCTGGCATTTTGTTTGTCAAATCTGAGTGTAAAAATAAAAGAAAAATGAACAAATGTGACAGTACGGTTATTTTTAAGCCATTAATTGAATTTACAGGTGGCAAAACATACCATAATATATACCGTTACCATAATATGAAATCACTCATACCGTGATATAAGATTTTGTTCATACTGCCCAATACTAATTGAGTCTGGTCCTGCTCGAGGTTTCTGCCTGTTCAAGAAAGTGGCTGCTCTGAAGCTGAAAGACTTCTCTTTTTGTTTGTGTTTACACGAAACGCCGTGATTTATGAATCCTCCACGCAACTTCGCAGCATCACCTCGCAAACTCGGCTTGAGTAATGTTGCCAGTGTTTAAATGATAACCCTGAGGTGTCATGTTTCATTTATTTGTTTCTGCTTCAAACGCTTTCTACAACATGATGCAAGTGGACGTGCACACAGTAACAGTCTCAGATAGGGGAGCGTTGTGCCGTCCGTGAGGAATTTGTATACACACACTAGCTTGGCTCCCCACACTCGCACAAACACACACTGTGGAGAGAACCGGAGCTGGGAGCAATCTCTCTCACTCCACGTACGAGTCAATGTTGTTCTTCAGTCAGTCATTCATTCACTCCACGACACCGCTCAAACAATCACTCTTCCTGTCCAAACATGTTAATCCACCTACTTCATCCTTATTCCCACGGACGGAGAGACCGGCCCCTGTACACACAAACAGACACGCACATACACATGAGCGCAAGGGAGAGTCAGCAGCATTTTCAAGCCTCTTCAAACACTTCTTCCTCTTTTTGCATATTCAAGTGAAAAGCTTATCAGGTTACGCTGCAGGGGGACTCACATGACGCAGGGTAGACGTGGATCTGGAAGTAGAAATATGCAAATCAGAGTGAGATTTTGGATATTTGTATTTTGGACACAGCAAAGATGAACTCTGCAGTTGGCTCCAGCGCTGGTGTTTTGTTTACGCTGCATGCACAATGCTAACATCTGTTGTGCTAATGCTGATTCTCCCAGCAGCCAGATATCAGTCATTCGAAATGGGTGGCAGGGGAGGCCATTACAAGCCTCTCCCTGTAAAGCAGACAGTTCTTTTTTTGATACAACATTCAGTGTGAGTAATCAATTTGTTTTATATACATATCATATCGATCGCTGGTGCGTGTTATATGTTCTGTAGTTTAAGAGGAGCTCGCTGAGGGGAGGAATGGACGCCGTGAACATCATGGACTGATGTGTATTTCCTGCAGGCAGATTTACAGACATGAAAGCTTAATGATGTCAAGATAATAACAGCTCAAAAATGCATCAAGCAGCCTTATTGATTTCTCTCTCTCTCTCTGTGTGTATAGGAGGCGATGTTTTCCATTTAAAAATAAGTGTGTTTAAAAAATTTAAAATATCCAATAACATTAATCTTAATAAATAAAACTATACATTGAACAACATCTCAAATAACTAGAATAATAGAGAAAATGCAGTGAAATTGTGCTAACTGTTATGAGTTTAGAGTTTATCACAACCCACTGCGCAATGCGACATCGAAATGACATCTATTTAACGTGTTTTTTTGACGTCTAAATCAGGTCTCCGAAAGGTCTAGAATGAAAGGTTTTTTACGTCTTTTTCCGACGTCATATGGATGTCTAATTCTGACGTCTTGTGGACCTTCAAATCGGACGTTCAAATGATGTGCTAGTTTGGTCAAAATTGGCCGTTGAAATCAGGTCCTCTGGAGGTGCAGAGTGAACGTTTTTCTTAACATCTATTTCTGACGTGGTCTAGATGTCCGATCGCTGTCTTATTGAACGTCAATAAGACTTTTATTCTGCACCTACAGAGGAGGTGCAGAATAATAGTGACTCTGGAGGTGCAGAATGAAGTTTTTCTTAAGTCTATTTCTGACGTGGTTTAGACGTCTTATGAAATCAACCTAATTTCAACGTCAGTGGGAAATCTATTTACATAATGACGTCTTCCACATTTTGTTTCAATACCTTTCATCAAATTGTGTTCCAACCTGAAAAACAGGACTATAGTTATGCACAAAGGTTTACAATCACAGCTAGCCTCCTTTCATTTCCCATCTCTTCATTTAACGTCTTAAGTTTAAAAAAAAAAAAATCACTTCTGCAATTATAACTTTGAAACGACATCACCCCAATTTTTTTCCCCTCCTTCGTTAATCACCCCTGAGTTTCACCTGTGTCTCGTTAGCCTCAGCTGTTGCTCGTTTCCCAGTGTTTAATAGTCCCTGTCTTCACCTCTGTCTTCGTTAGTTCACTGTGTGAGCGTTTGTCTGTCAGTGAGTGTCAGTCGTAGTCGTTCTGTGTATCCCTCGTCTCCTTGTGGTTTTTTGCCCCTGTGCCTTTTGTTGGATTTTGCCTTTGGGATTTTTTTGGTTGGACATTTTAAAGAACATTTTGTTGTTTTTTCATTTAGTTCCTTTTAAGTAAATCCTTTGTTCTGCATTTTGGTCTTTTTCTTTTGTTTAACCCTGGATTAAAATTTTTAAAACTCCAATTACATTAATTTTAAGAATTAAAACTACATTAAACCACTTCTCAAATAATTAAAATAACAGAGAAAATGCAGTGAATGTTATGAGATCAGATTTTATCACAATATTTAGGGTAAACTCGAAATGTATAAACATATCACTACATAAAACTAATAAACGCATGATGACTTATATTTCTTAATTAATCATGAATTACTTCAATGTCAACATCCATTCCTACAATAATGATTTAATACTATTACCACCCCATTTGACAGAGAAAAAAGGCTAAAAATATATATTATTTTAAGAGCTGCTTTAATTTGTTTTATGTTTTGTTTGTTTATTAATTTTCCTGATTTAAATTGCTTTATTTCCAGATTTGTAAAAACATGCTTTTATTTTGAAGTACAAGCTTCCTCAGGTAGACTGTAAGGTACGGAAATAAAGGAAGACAAAAAACCAGTAAGAATGAAGTGTTGAATTAAGCAGTGACTATAAAAGGCATTTGATAGATAGATAGATAGATAGATAGATAGATAGATAGATCGATAGATCGATAGATCGATCTTTGGTAGGTTTGCATTCATAATAAAATTTTATACTTTTTAAAAGTCTTGAATAATCTCTTAGATGGCTGCTGCAGCTAACTAGCTAGCTTCTTCTTCTTCTTCTTCTTCTTCCTCTACTACTATTACTACTACTTTTGTGGTTCTCAGACGCTGTTGGAACCTGGAACCTTTTCTTGCACTTTCTTAGGCGGTGCCATCAAGCTAACCGGCTAACTAGCTAAGTCCACCTGTTAGCTTGGTTTGCTGAATTGCATTTGAGGTTGTATCCATAAGAACCTTCATCCATAAACACTGTTGCGAGGTTACAAAAGTTCACCTGTAGCACTTCTTATTCCTTTATTCCTAATTTCCACCAGGTCTGTGTTTGGTCCGTCTTTGCTTTGCTCTGCCAACATCATTAAAACATCCTGTTTATACAAATTAAAACACAATATCGTATTTCACTTGACTATCCAGCATTAATGTCAAACACACCTTCTGGGATATGATAACGAAGCCTTATTTACCTGTTGTGCATTTTCATTTTCACCTTATTAAACCAGAAGTTTAGATTTCTTGCCAATATAAAATTGGGACATGAGTTATATATCAGTTTATTGCATAATTCAAAGTATTAAGTATTAGTTTTGACAGTGATTTATTCTGCAACATGCAGGATTTTCTGTTAAACCAAGAGCGGAGGGATGTGGGCTTAATCCAGAAGGAGAAAACTCTTCAGGGACAACCGCTTCATATTACGCACATCTGCTTCTCCAGCTCCAACAGACATCAATAAATACATCAACACCATTCATGAATCATACATCACATGGGATTGTAATCCAAACTCCACCAAGCAGAGCGGTGCGCTCTCTTTCAGAGGAGTGGAGCTGTTACTGAGCCTCTGTAAATAGTGATGCGTCTTTGTTTCGTCACCCAGCGTGGCCCTTCAGCGACGTTCTGCACGACGTCTTGAAAGATAGAGCCGAGGGCCTGTCGAGTGTGACATTAACTCTGATATCCGGCTCTGCAAAGTGCCATGAATACATGCATGGAGGCGTGTGTATATGCTTGTATGTGCATGCTGTAAGGGTGCTTAATAGTATATCGTTTCCATACCAGAAGGCTTTGGGGTATTGGGATTTGAAGTGACACCAGCTTGAAACATGTCGCCGTGCATCACGCTCTCATTCAGATGCATGTGCATGGAAGCGAAGGGATGGGTTTCATTGTAGGGGGGATGTTTCTGCGGTTGTCTGTGATCTCTCAGCTTCTGTTGTGGGTGGTGGAGCTTTAAGGCTACATTTCCAACCAGTGCGTGGGAGGGGCACAGGCCAAGGCATGGATTGAGGGGGGGAAAAAAAAGCACTGAATGATAGAAATTACACAGTCCTCAGCTTCACAATACAACCGTGTGGGTGCGCATCTTTGTCTCCCTCAGCCCAAGGAAAGCCACCTTTGGTCAGGCATCAGCTACCCCCCACGCACTGCTGCAGCCGAGGCTTTCACACCGTCTGAAAGAAGCAGAAAAATAGGTAAGAGAAAGAGAAATGGAGTCATAAGTGAGTGTCGAAAAAGGGGCCAAGAAATGAAGGCAATATTTATCAATAAAAAACAGTGAGGTTCCTCGCTGTGTGACCTTGTAGGTATAAACTGATTCCTCTGTGGTTTGGTTTTCTGCCACCTGCAGTCAGAGAATCATTAAAGTGACTTTGCAGAAGGCTGGCAGCTCTCCCTGACGCACATATATCAAGACCAGCGGCCTTATTAGCATTAAAAAAAAAGGAGCGAGCTCACCCTGCGTTTGCTCTCATCGATCCTCTCAGGTGCAATCAAAAACTAATTGGGGAGGCTGTTGTGATGGCGTGTTCAAAATGACCACCCAATGTGTCGAAGAGGAAATTATGAAGTGTTTAAAAAAAGAAAGTTGTGTTGTTCTTTAATTAGCTGTCAGCAGAGGGAGGGAGAAAGGCTGATTAATCAAGAAATATATGTGGAGAAAATTTGATGTCTGTTATAAAAGTGTAAACCTCCCAGGAGGAACATTATCATGAACCTGGAACCAAAACTATGATGTTTAACGGAGATATAATAATATTCAGCTTATGTTCAGTGCATGGTCTGATATCTATAACCTGTGAGCCCAAGTAGATGAGAAATAACACATCAATGTGTTCTGTTTGTTTAAAGCTTCATTTCTTATGTTCAGAATTTAAAGAGCTTGTCTTTATTCCAACTAAGGAAACTAATTTCGCATCATCAGTTGTCTGTAATGTGTCAGTGGAGTTTTTGACCTTGTCGTACACTCAACATAAAGTGAGTTTAAATGGGTCAGAGGGACTGGAGACACCCTCAACACGACTTCATCATACTACAGTTTAACCTCAGACAAATACCCCAGACTAAGTCCATCACCGAGCTCTCGAAATGGACACATACAGACACACTTATAGATATCAATAGAGACCTGAGAAAGGTTAACCTAAAGAGGCTGAAATAATAAGACTGTCTGTCTGCAGGAACATCTGATCCTGAATAAAATCTGACAGGCTGACTGGTTTGATTCATGTTACACTTAAAATACACCCATGAATACCAGAGAGACTCAGTTGCTTTGCCCTGCGTCTCACATAGCGTCTAGTTGCTGAACTACCTTACCAAGCAAATTGTGCTTGGACATCGCTGATTCACTTTATGGTATTGTAACAATGACCCAAAATGTAACAGTGACCAAAAATTAAAGATGACTCAGAATGTAATGATAACCCAAATGTGAAAAATGACCCGAAACGTAACAATGACCCAAAATGTAACGATGACCCAAAATGTAACAATGACCCAAAATGTAACAATGACCCAAAATGTAACAATGACCCAAAATGAAACGATGACCCAAATTAAAGATGACTCGAAATGTAATGATAACCCAAATGTGATAAATGACCCAAAATGTAATGATGACCCAAATTAAAGATGACTCGGAATGTAACGATGAACCAAAATGTAACAATGACCCTAAATGTAACAAGACACGACATGTTATGATGACTCTGAATGTAACAATGACCAAAAATGTGACGACCCAAAATGTAGCGATGACTCGAAATGTAACAATAACCCCAAATGTAACAATAACCCTAAATGTTACGATGACCTGAGATGTAACGATGACCAAAAATGTAATGATGACTCCAAATGTTACAATAACCCCAGATGTAACGATGACCCGAAATGTAACAATGACTCCAAATGTAGCTGTGACCCATAATTTAACATTTACCTGAAATGTATCGATGACCTGAAGTTTAATTGAAAAAATTTAATAAAATCCAAGATGTAATAGTTGGTCATTAATGTAACAGGTTACTGAGCCTAAAACAATAATTATGTAGCAACTTTTTTTTTTTTGAGGCTCACACTTTTGTTACGTTATTGACCATTCGTTACATTTCGGACTTTATTACATTTTTTTTTCGATAATGTTTCAGGTCATTGTTACATATTGGACTCTTACAGACCTCATGTGGCTGTAAACCTCTGGTTTTACATCGTTTCAGTGAGGCTCTCTGAGTTTGACATTTCTGTTTGGTTTTCTTTTTCTTGTAATTTCTAATGTGAGTCTGAGTACGTAAAGATGCAACGTGAGTCACAAGATAAACAGTGTCCACATAGTTTCTAGATACGTAAACGAGTCCCAAAGTCATTACTTTAAGAGGAGGGTCCAGTCCTGATAGGAAGGGTGAAAGTTCAGGCTGCAATAGGTTCAAACATAGTTATATAACCATTTCAAAATGTGGTAAGAAGTATAAAACACGGACACATCAACATCAGCCAACAACAGCCAAGTAAGAGTTGACTTGTTCTTCAAGACAAACGGTTTTTCTTCTTTAAGTGACGTCTTTACAGCTCTGACAAAGCTCAGCGAAGCCAAGCTGGCTGTAAAACAGCGGAGCACCTATCTATTTAGTGATGTAAATGTAACTCCAAATGACAGCAACGCCTCCGTTATGTGGGCGCCAGCAGCACTCAGACAGTTTGGACACGCCCCCCTCTTTATCCCGAGCAATGAGGAAAACTGCAATGAAAGGTTGTTTGTGCTGTAAACTGGGAGAAGTGGCGAATGACAGGAGAAGTGGAGAGATGAACTAAGAGACTGTAAAACAGAAAGACAGTTAAATGCATTTTCAATCAGCTGTAGGCTGAAAGATGGATTAAATGCTGTCTTTACTGTCTCTTTGGATTATGTACGTACTTTACTGTACTTCTCTTACTTCTGTTACTCATTACAGACCATATTCTCCAAAAGTTTGAAGGTTTTTAGGAAGCAACTCTCTCACAAAGGATGCTCAGCAGTGATTTAACATCGCAGTAGTTCATCTGGAATAAATATTTAAAGTATAAGTGGATCTCTGTCACTGATTTACAGATATATCATCTTACATTTCAACTGGCATCCCCGCTGAGGCAGAGCTGAAACCAAAACCAGTCAACAAATACGACACAATGCGAAAGTGGATAAAAACGCTGGAGGCTGTAATTACTTAAAGTAAGTTAGTCTTTGGAAAGAGTTTTATTTACTTCACAAATCTTTCCTTGTACTAACCGAATGTTTGTGTAAAGATGAAGTAAAATCCCCTGTCTTCTCTCTCCGTTCTTCCTCCTCTTTGTAAGGCCATGAGATGGTTCTGATCCAAACCATAATGACTCCAAGCAAGTCCAAGCCTTGCACAACAATCTAATTTCATAAGTAAACTGTTCCATTGCATCTTGTTGATAATGTGGTTCTTGCTTGTTGGTTGGTTGGTTGAGAACGGTGCATGCTGGGATCTTCAGCCTTGAGAGGACTGTCAAGAAATATCAATTGAAGAACTTGGGAGACCTTCACTAGGAAGTGGACTGAGGCTGGTGTTGGTTTGTCTGGGACTGCAGCTGTCACATTTCTATTACCAACCGGAGACATCAGAGGCATCTTAACTGGGAAAGGAGACAAAGATTAGACTGTCGCTCTGCGGTCCAAAGTCCCTTTTTTTTAAATTAAAGTAAATTCTGCATTTTATTTGGAAATCAAGGTTTCAGATTTTAGCTTTTACAGTCTGTTCTGACTTGGTATCCACTGTGTTTTAGTGAGATTTTAGAGCGCTTCATTATGGAGATGCTAAATCCCTTTCCCTGCTGGACTGATGTTGCGTTCGAAGTTACCTCAGAAGTCAGAAGTCGGAGCTGAAAATGACGTCACACCCAAGTTCCAACGAAAGTTACTTTAGCGCTTGCCTTGTCAGAATATAAGGCAAGCGATAAAATAACTTTCGTAGATGTAACCATCTTGTTTCAGGCCTCCGATTTTGCGGTTTTGCTGGAAACTCAGGTTTGACGTCATTTTCACCTCCGACATTTGACTTCCGAGGTAACTCGAACGCAGCATCAGCACCTGCCCACAGTGCCAAAACTATCTCTAAACAGCTGACTGATTACACTATTTCTGCGCTTGATTGGCCGGTCAGTGACACAGGAATTTGTCATGTAACTCATGGATCCAACACCATTAGTCATACTTCTTATGACTCTCACCCATAGACCGTATATAGAATGGGCGCCATCTGCCTCCTTGCTGGGTGAGGCCAACACGATACTGCGAGAACAGCACCCTCTGGTGACAAGCTGCAGTATAGGTCATAAATCCTGCTTCCTTCAGCAATCCCTGTGGAGCTGTGGACAAATTTTAGAAATGAATTACACAGAATATAAATTTTTGCGATGTTGACATGTAGTTACTGTCAGGCTGGTTTGTGCTCAAGTCCTCTTTTTTTCTGTAGAGCTCCGTTTTTAAAAGTTTTCAGGGGGTTCATGTTTTCTATGATTGACACTTGATACAGCCTATGGGAGTAAGAAGATTGCGTAGCTCATCCGGGGGATATGCTGTTTGATGCAAATGTCATCACAGCGACTCTCGGCGACTCTCCCGCTGAATGCGTACAACGCTACTGGAGGAAAGTGGCGGAAAACCCGGAAATATCAAGAGCACTTCGGCTTCAAATTCGTATATTGGCAGAAAGCGGAGCCAAGTTGTCCATACAGTCTATGCTCTCAAAAACTATCATTATTATTATTATTATTATTTTAAAATCTAAAAGATCAATCCAATTATCGTACAACAGGAAACTAACGCTGTACCTCTCATTTACAGACAGGTACTCGAAGTCGACTGGCACTGAGCTTTATTTAATCAGCAAAAGGTTTATAAATTTTAATCACAGTTAAGTGTTTTTTTCTGCATAATTTGCTTGTTAAAAGCACTAACAGTATAATGCTGTAATACAAACCACAACATCTATCTCCTCCCTCTCTGACTAAGAGAGTTCATCAAGAGGTAAAGCCAATGAGGAAATTACTTCCCGCAAACTCCACCCCCACCGATCCCCCCCCCCCTTGTGTCTGTGTAAATGAAAACCCCAATTACTCCATCATGAGCGTGCCCGGGCCTGTCTGCAGAGCGTGGTTTGGATGATTTCTGTGGAGTCTAGACATGAGACAGCCATCAGCGATGTGAAGGCAATAACTGCGATGGAAAAAGAGAAGTGCTGAGTAATGCAGAGACGACCCAGGACGAGGTCATGCCGATCATTCTGAGACAGAAGCCTGGACGGGGACAAAAAACCCCTCTGTTGGCCCTGCAGACACATATCTGTCCTGATTAAAGATGGCTCCTCCACTGTCTCTTTAATACATTTTCTCCTTTTAATTTTTCTAATTTTGACTTTCCCTCCTCCTCTCTCTCTCGTTCTCTCATTCTCTTTGGCCCCTGGACAGCAAACATCATCAACATCCAATTTAAGATAATTCCTATCTCAGAGAAGGTCCTGATGAGGACCCGCGGTTCAGCAGGATCCTCTTTAGAAAATGATTAAATGGAATCTGTAACATCTACAAACCTCGCTTTAATCAAACCTTCCCTGAAGGAAAACAGTCACCTCCTCGTGGAGCATGAAACATCAGTGATTTGGAGTTGAAAGGCAGTAATCAGCATCTTCAGAGGGATCAGATTATTGTGAAACAGCGTCAAACAGGAAAGTAAACTTAGATGCAAGCACGTCATCCTGCGGATTCATGCTTTTGCAATGCTGTATGGTGCAGGATTCAGAAATACTCGACATTAAAGGGATATTCCGGTGTAAAATTAATTTAGGATCAAACACACCTTAACACTGAGTTAGACATATGAGAGATGAATGTTTCCAACTGCTTGCTTCTCTAGTTAAACCAACTTTAGTAACGACCGCAGGATTGAATTACACAGAGCCACGCGCTCAACCAAAACGCTACTCTATAACCACAAATAATGCTCAGAACAGCACCTAACTTCATCAACAGTACATAAAGGGTCCTAGCCACCAAACATCTTTTTAACTTTGACTAATTACTTTAGCAAAGAGACTACACACAACTCACCCACTCTCTTCCAGCAGCTGCTCGTTTGTAGCGAGACCTCCAGGTGAGTCCATCGACTACAGCGGGGTTACACAGCTCAAGGAAGAACATTTATGACCATTACTTAATCATTTTCTTGAAGTAATAATCATCATATTAATCATTTTGCACTGCAGATGTGGTAGTTCTTCTGCTTTAGCGTCTCGGTCTGATTGTTTTTCCATGAAGAAATGATCATAAATGTTCTTCCTTGAACTGCGAAACTCCACTGTAGTCGATTGAGCTCATCCGGAGGTCTCAGTACAAACAAGCAGCTGCTGTAAGAGAGGAGGTAAGTTATGAGAAACAAGAAATCAGGCAAAGCTAAAAAGACGTTTGGTGACTAGTGCTGATGATGAAGTTAGGTGCTGTTCTGAGCATTATTTGTGGCTATAGAGTGGCGTTTTGGTTGAGAGTGTGGCTCTCTGTATTGCTGTCGAGTGGTCATTACTAAAGTTGATATAGCGAGAGATCCAAGCCATCTGCAACATTCATCTCTCGACGGGGTGTCTGACTCTGTGTTACGGTGTGTTTGATCCTAACTTAATTTTACGCCGGAATATCCCTTTAACTCTGCTTTTTTAACATCTATTTTTTCATTTTTTCCCCAACAAACTGAACTTCTATATCAACTGATCTGGATCTGTTTAAAGGGAAAGCGAGGAATCAGCAATGACAGGCGAAAGTCTGCTCTCCAAATGTCTGTTTTAAAACCGACAGCAGTCACATCATGTTTTAATTTACCTCCTGTCGTCACCGACTTCTCCGTACAGCTCCGCGGTGTCTGAACCGTGGTGTTAAGACAGCAGGATTTACCCCGAGATCCAAAAGACAACAAAAACCTCGTGTGTCAGATTCGTAGTATTGAGTACAGCTCCGCTCCGCTCTGCTGCAACCTTGTGAAATAATTGTATTGAACAAGTTGAAAGTGGCTTTTAGACAGTTCTGCCTTACTTGGATAAAATACTTTCACTCTCCTGACACTTAAGCTACAAGGTTGCTGATGTAACAGACTGTCCTGTAAGTGTGCTTCTGTATTCGAACCATCTGTCCCTGGAGTGTTAGCATAGGCTGCTATACACTAGAGCTGTAATTGTGCAGGTTTGTTCATAATCTGAAACTGAGAACGCCAGGTTACTCTAATTGGAAATGCTTTTCTGCAGAAATGGGTGAGGGAAAAGTAAAGATCGATTAGTTTTTATCAGAAAAAGGCAAAAATATTTAAGAGCTTGAAAGGCGAAGACGTAATCTCACATAACAGGGAAAAATCTGATATATTGTAGTCAAGAAACTCACTTGAGAAGTCAATAAAATAAATCAACAGCAGCATGTAATTTAAATAATGTTCGGTTACGAGCTTTATTTTCAAGATACAGTCTCCTGCAGGAGGTCTGGGCTAAGTCCAAGAGTAAATATACATTATTTTTTATTATATATCCTCCAAATAATGGCTGTGAAAACATAATAAATATGACACAGGGAGAAAAAGCAGCTAATGAGCATTTTCCTGAAGCGAAGCCATGTGTTTCGTGTAAATAAAATGCTTAAAAGTTGGCGAGAAAGTCCCAAATGTGATATTTTATAGTATTTATATTTGACCTTACTGTATTTAAAACATAAAGTCGTGTCACTGAATCGCTCTATATAATCTCAATCTGTCCGAGAGCGTGTTTCTAATTTCTCCTGCGGGTCTGGACTCCATAAATCTGAATGTTGGAACCGAAATGTCCACCAGAAGCCAAGTCTCGCAACAGGACGCCATTAGTCCTTTTGTATGCTGTCTTTAGTGTAGTATCCCTGGCAACTGCAGTACCTGAGAGACTCTGATTAAAGTTCTTTTCCTCACTGCCAAGCCTATGAGAGCTCACCATTAACACTCCATAGGGCCGCATTGTCAGCGCACTAATGAAGCCACTGTGTTCTTTTTAAAGTGTCATTCTGGATTATGGCCATAAAACGAGGGCGAGGGCGGATCTGTTCAAGTGTCTCTGTGAGACCTAACAGCGCGCACCCCCCCCTGCGCTCCGACCCCCTGACGTCCGCGTAACACACTGTGGGTACGTGCGGGGTCTAGGCGCCTGCATGGCTCAGGATCCCCGCCGTCACCTCACCGGGCGACTGACATCGCAGTAATTTCATCTGACAGGTGACTTACAAAGCTTTGGTCCGTGGCAGGCAGCAGACCAAAGGCAGTGGGGTATATGTTCGACCTGTCGGCTGGGTTTTCAGCGTGTACTGTCAATATTTAGAGCTACAATTACGCTGTCACTCTCTGTGGAAAAAGACGGAGATGTTGCAGGCTTCACTTTGTTGTGTGTGAACTAATTTAATCCAGATAGAAGTTAAACAGATCCTCAGATGTCATCGAGGATCGACTCACGACAGTCCAGCTTTGAGATGAGACGATTTTTCAAGAGTTGGTTTTTCAGAGTAAATATCAAAATTTTCCTGTTTCCAAGACGTCTGTGTTCAACTCTTAACTCTGATTGGTTACTCAGTATGTTTACATGACACTTGAGAAAACCGAATTATCGCCTTAATCCGATTAAGACTGGACAACTGGAGTGCATGTTAACACCTCAGTCCGACTATAATCAGAGTTTGAGAATTCTGAGGCTACGTTCACACTGCAGGTTATGATGCAGGATTCGGATTTTTTGCTAAATCCGATCTTCTTGTGCACAAATTGCACAAAGAAGCACAAATTGCTTTCCACGCCTGTTTGTGTTGTCGAACAATGGTGACATTTGTCGCATATTGATGACGTATAGGTTGAATGAATGCGACCTGAGCGTCCACACTGCAGTCGCATCGGATACATATCAGATTTATATCCACATACAAAAGAGGCCTGGGTCGGATTTGAAAAAATCAGAATTGCACTGTTCACACTTGCATGAAAAAATCAGAAATGTGTCACATATGGTTAAAAAATCGGAATTGACCTGCAGTGTGAACACAGCCTGATAGGAGTTGTAGAACTGCGATTAAGACACCCAGATAATGCGATTGAAATTCAATTTTCTGTACCATGTAACCGGCGTAGTTGGAGTATGATCGGATAAAATACATGAGCGTTTGCGCCACGTCCCCGTAATCCCTGAAAAAAACCCAACAGATAAGAAGAGTAGCGTGCACCTCATCTGCAGAAAAAGTAGCGAGTACGTCATGTACGACAAAAACAACGCTGTACGACGCTCTATCTTCTTGCAGCAGTTGTAGACACTTCTGACGTCTGACACGGACCTGCTGTTGTTGTTGACGGTTGTATGGGGTCGGAAACAGCACCACGCACTAAACGTACTGACTTTCAGCCTCATAAGGTCCACTGTGTGAGCAGAAATGAGGGTGAATGGATGATAACAAGGACTGCAGCTGTAATCACAGACTAACTTCAGTCATATCCTCACTGGCTAAGTTACTTCCCTCCACCAGGATGTAATTTTTGAAGGAATTAATGGAGTGTGAGACGAAAAAAAGGAAATGCAGCTACAACAAAGTCGAAGTTTTTTTTGCCCTCGGGTGAAGCCAGAGGAGGACGCTTCCCAGATTTGATTTTGCGACACTTGCCAGAGTTTTGAAAATGACTTGAAGCAAAACTCTTAATACGAGACTCAAAGACAATTTCAGGCTCATAAAGAGAAATGAAGCAAACCGAAAGAACAAAGAGACACACTGGATCAGTAAAGTGTAAAGCCGAGCAGGTAAATAGACTCAGCAGCTGCTTGGTGGACATTGTGGAAATATTAACCCAACGTCAGGATGTGGCCGTAGGGGATTAGACTGCAGTAGATATATTTCATTTGATGAAACTTTGCCAAGGTTCATGATATCTGATATATTTAAGGCCAGAAGAGGTCTCTTCAAACCTGTGGGGAAAGCACTGTTGTTGAAATTTAGCCCATAAACCAAACATATTCTTTGTCCCATGATTTTAGTCCACTGAGTTTGCAGTTTGGATGACGACTTTGAGATTCTTATTTAAAGTTAAAGCAGCTGGAAGGAGTTTTAATTGTCTGTTGATTTTGGCGGCCACTATGGACAAAAGCGGTATTGTTGTAAAGACGCTTTTGTGGCTCCAGAAACTAACCTTTTTTGTGAGCAGTTTAAAGAAACTCACTTTGTAAATGTATTTAAAATGAGAGGCGAGTCTGGGTCAGCCCACCGCAGAGGTGAGACAGACGTGGAGCAGCAGGACTTCTGAGGTTAGTGACACAGAGCTGCTCTACCTGTCTGTTTCCAGCGTGGAGGAGCTTCTGCTGCAGCTGTAGTGTAACACAGTGTCTGCAGGAGTTGTCACTGTTTGTGTCGTGACAGTAATTTGCGCGTTTCAGTGCAAAATAAAGAGAAAAAACACAAATGTTATCTCTGGCCTAAGTGCTGTAAATCATTTCATTCGTAGCTCCGTGTTTCCCTGTTTTCACTTTTTAGAAATGACTTATCTTCACACAGATGGGCTCATTCGCTGTTGCAGGTGACAGGGAGACATCAGCAGAAACAAGAGATTTTTTTCAAATCTAGTTAAAATTTCCTGACAGGAAGTTTAAGATTGAGCTACCGTATTTTCAGGCGATAAGGCACACCGGATTATACAGCGCACTGTGAATTAACAGTCAGGCAGTCTGCTCAGGGGTTCTGTTACGAGGCCGATCAGGTAGCGACACAGTGTACTGTAATGCTCCGAATATCCATTGAGCAGAGCAGCTTCGTTGCTTACCAAAGTCGTTACTTATATATTGTGACAGATTTTTGAGCGCATTGTACCACATATAATCGGTCAGTGAGAAAATACGTAAGGTGTACTGGATTATGAGGCGCAGTGTCAATTTTTGAGAAAATTTAAGGATTTGAAGTGCCCCTAATAGTGCGAAAAATACGGTAACATAATTCTAAAGTTTCACTTATCATTACATCGAATTCTTGGGGAAAAAAGCTCTTAGGGAGCTGAGAAATTTTGTAGAATAGTTTGTTCATGAAAAAGTCAGAGTTGTTCTTTTTCCTCCTTGCATAACACCAAGGATTTCAATCATAAATGGCGTGTATATACCTTTAAAATGAGACACGATGACGTTGTTTTGAAATAATTTATTGGTTATAGTTTGTCGGTGTGTTTTCAGGATCTCTTCATGGGTATTATTCTGCTCAACATTGTATGACAGATATTCCTACCCCGCTGCAGCCTACTTGAAACATAATGTCACAGTGCAGCCTCGGTGTTGTGAATAGACTAGACAGGACAAATGAGACGCTGTGGGCACTGTTCATGACAGCAGGCAGGGGTCACGGACGGCCAGCCGCTCCGACACTAAATGTCTGACACATTTATTGGACATGAAAAATGAAAATATCGACGGCGTTAACTCCAGGGTCAGAGCCGGCAGTAGAGACAGGTTACCCAACTGTCTGAGACACCGCAGGATGAAGAAGAATCCACCGCTGTGAATCATAATCGATGCTGTCACCGTGCAACCGTCTCGTTCCACGGCAACAGGTGTGTGTAATCAAACTGCAGGTGTTGCTAATTTTAGGATTGCGGCGCTCTGTTTGTGCTGATGTTCCATACTGGCGGGAATGCATGAAGTGTCATGAGATGTAATAAATGGAAACTAATTTTCCTACCAGTTTATCTGCACTCACAGTTTAATGTAGGCAGCAGCTGTCAGATTAAGGTCTGTCAAGGGTGTGATGCTCCAGTCTTTTCACACGTGCGCTCCATCAAATGATAATTATGCTCTCGGCGGTGACAGAAAAAGACAGGGGATAATTTTTATTTTGAGGTACATTTGAATATTTATCTGTGGGTCAAGAAATGTTTACTTTTAAAAGACTGATATATAAATGAATGAAATGTAAAACCATCAGACAATGAGGCAGCTGATTAGCTTTGAATACATGCCAATTTCTATAATAATAATAATAATACATTTTATTTAAAGCGCCTTTCTGAACACTCAAGGACACTGTACAGGCATAAAAACACAGTTAGAAACATAATTAAAATAAATAAAAACAACATACAAGTGTAAAAGTGATGTGATAATTATACATAGTAGTAGTAGTCGTTTATTCAGTCATGACAACACCAAATATTGTACACAATATTGACATTTCACACTAAACCACTGAATCAAGAATCATGTGTTTAATATTGATGGAAAAGGCAGAAGCAGACTGATTATAAAAGTTTATCCTGTATTGTCAACTTTTTAAGGCTACCGACCTCCAGAAGAGCAAAGAAACAACAACAACAGATAACTTATCACATTTATAAGCTTCAAAAATAGCTTTACAAACCATTTTCTTAAAACCAAAAAAGAATGACATATTTTTAGATTTATGTTGGCATCATTCCAGAATTTAACTCCAGTAACACATAATGCATGTTATGTTTATTTGTTCCCTCACTACCGTACATTGATTTAATTTCCTTGTAAATGTACAGCTTGTGTAATACATAAAAAAAAAAAAACACTTTCCATTTACCTGTTAAGGTAAGAAATGTATCGTCTAGTTTTTGCCATCCAGAATTTGAAATCTCCGTCTTTAAAATCTCAGTTTTCGAAGGCCTGAAACTTTGTTTACATGTGAAGAAGAGGTTAAAAACGCAGAGAAAAACCCACGTTTTCAAAGCTAACCTCGTTCAAGTAGACTAAGAAAACATCCGACAGAATCCCTTGAGTTGAAATATTTTCAATTCTTATGATTTTGCGTCATTTGCGCAAATGACTCATTTATTCATGCAAATAACTCACCAAGTTCGCATTGCCCATTTGTGTCATTCATGCCACCAGAGTAGTATGAACGTGTTATCATGTCTTTGCATTGACTTTACATGTAATTCATTCGCGCAAATGATTTAACTTGCGCGTCCTGTGAACCCCCTATTAGACAGATTTCAGGTTACCCGGGCAACAGTGGTGAAACATACAGGTATTACTTTTAGTTTCTTTTATTGTAGTGTAAAGAATTTAGCTATTTTAACAGTAACATCCCTCTGCAAAGATATGTTAAATGTTTAAACTATTATTTTGATCTCAAGGGCAAAAAACTGCACAAGAATAGTAAAGACATGTCCTTGCAAATACTCAGCAAGTGCTTCAATGCCAGACAAAAATATGCAAACTTGAAAAGAACTGGTTACATATGTAGACTAGGATCTCAGACATATTAGTTCGCATCTGCACCATATGTTAAAATAAAGAGATATGCAGAGAAACTCTACATTTGGGCCACTCTTGCTTCATCTGCAACAGTATGAACGCTGAGTCATGGCCAGGATTTCATCGAGAATCATTTCCCTTGCAGAACAATCAGGATGGAAGTTAACGGCACTCTACTTTCTAGCCGGGTCGATAATGTTGCAACTTAAGGGGTGAAGGGTAAGAGAGTCATCTGCAGAGGAAAGGTGAATAAAAAAAACTTCTCTCCAGAAGTTCACCATGAAAACTAACTATCCCCTTTCCTTATTTAAAACCTCTTCATCTCTAAAATGAAGGTAACAGTGAAACTATTTCTCTACCTTTACCTTGGAGGCTTTCGTGGTGTGAAAAGCTCCCGCTGGAGTTGTAAATTGAAATATTCAGCACTGACTTTAACTTAACCGAGATGTTTGAACTTTGAGAGTAAATGGCGGTCTAATTACATCGGTTAGTAGACTTTCTTCCTCAGTTTTGTCATATACAGAGACTTATATGTGCGGACACAGCAGTGGTAGGTAAACAGGTTGTTAAATTTGAATGTGTTATGGTTTCCAGAAGTGGTCCTCAGTGAGGAGGCTTTGGGAACTCAATCGAATTATCTCAGCCAAATGATTTGGCTCGTTCAAAGAGACCACATTTTCAAAAGAGGTTTCCTTTTTATTGCGGCGGCACTTTTCCACCAATTGATTCCTGTTTCCTTAGAGATGATCTTCAGCTGAGTCATAAACTGAGACCTTTAAGAAGTGATGAACAAATCCGCCTTTCTTCATTGATTATAAAAAATGTGATCGTGTTAGTTTTCACTCTCGAGGTAATAATCCTTGTTTTGTGATGAGACACAAAATCAGTCATTGGTACTGATTCAACACAAGCCTGCGCACGATCTTTACTTGTTATTACCCAGAAATCCATGGTACACAGGAGGGTTACTGTATATCAGCCATGAGGGTTAGACGTCCTATAGAGTCGATACCACCCAGAGGAATCAAGCTTATAGAGGCCACAGACTCTGCAGGGGGGAAGGGGGTAACAGACCTGTGTCGGGTATAAATCAATAGCAGGCATGCAGTGATAAATCCTCGGGCTCCAATGACCGACTGGCCCTCACACCCTCGCACACAAAACAATCTTGGTCCCTCATGTCAAAACAGTCAAAGCTATCACTGCCATGGATCAACAGCAGGCTGATGTGTCAGCTGAAAGTCGGCTTAAAGCTGAGCTGAAAGAGATAGCTGGGACTTGTGTGGATTGAACTCCATGTAGCAGATATTTGAGGGAGGAGAGTAGAGCTTAAGGTCCTGCATGACTGTCGGGCAGTAATGTACACGTGTTCAAGCTTTGGCATCATGTTAATGTAAGAATGACTTCAAAACGCCTGCAGAAAAAAAAGAAAAGAAAACAAACGAAAAAAAGTGCTTGCAATCAGTACAATGCCGAGGCGGCAGTTGTTAAGGAAGTAGAGCGGTTGTCCAAAGAAGGTTTGTTTATTTTTTCTTCTTTTTAAACAGTTTTTTTATTGAAATTTTACATATTAGAAAAGCAATATTCCTATTACAAATAACCCCTAGCCCCAGCAGATCTACATGTATAATTAAAAGTAAATGAAAGACGAATAAAAGTAAAGAAAAAAAAATATTAAGAAAGAGAAAAAATTGGTAAATTAAAAAAAACAAACAAGTGATTTGCAACAGTTGTAATACTCAATTAAACAAGTAAATAAATAAGTAAATGAATAGACTAATAAGATCTATAAAGATGCATAAATATCTGAGTTAGTGGGTAGTAAAATATAGATTATATATATGTGTGTGTTTATATATATATATATATATATATATATAAATATATAGATAGATAGATATACGTGTCTGTATATATATATATATATGTGTGTGTGTGTGTGTGTGTGTATTTGTATATATGTATATATATGTATATTTATATATAAATATGTAGATAGATAGATCAATAGACATATACATATACATACACATATTAACATAGACATATACATATTCATGCACATACTCATATACATATATACAACAACTCGAAGGTTGGTGGTCCGATTCTCCCCATTCCTCGTCTTTCCGTTGTTTCCTTGAGCAAGACACTTTACCTACCTTACTCTCAGTGTGTGTATGATTCATATGTTCGCCGCTCTTGATAAAAGCGTCTGCTAAATGATATTGTAATATTTAAATGAGAACTCTTGTTATTGTGTGTGTGATTTTTGGCGCCCCCTGTGCACAAAACAGTCATTGTTTATCTCTTATTGCGAATATTCAAAATGCAAAATGTAAAAACAGGACTGTTTCTTTGACACCTCCGACACCTACCCTAGGGTGACTGTACGTCCTCTTTTACCCGGACATGTCCTCTTTTTGGGGGGCTGTCTGACCTTGTCTAGGGGAGTTTCTAAGATCTTTCAAATGTCCGGGGTTTTGTATTGAAGTTTCGAGTTAGTGTCATGTGGACTTACTGAGTTAGAAGCACGTAAAAGACACTTGATCCAACCCAAAAAACACACGACCCCGTGACTCCCCCCCGCATAGACGTGTCCTCGTTTTGGGGATTCAGAATATCTGTTTTTATACTACCCTGTTTAAAAGTACGACATAAAATAAGCAGTTTAAACTATAATGGTCCATTTTTTACCCCTCGATTTGAATTCAGTCTATTTCATAAAAAGTTAAATAATCCCACAGGAGCTTTTAACAAGCTAAAACAAAAAAGCTGAAATCAATAAATATTTGATTTAAATTTTCATAGTTTAAGCAACAAAATAGAAGCAAAATCCAAGTCAGTCAGGTAGATCCAACCAAACCACACTGATTTTAGACATAATCATGAGGCAGAGATAATTACAGGTCCAGTATGATTCAACCCCCTTTGACGTCCCCCTCTGCAGCACCAGTCAGTCGGCTATATTTAGACTAAAGCACTAAAGTTTTGCGGCTGAGCAGGTCCACCACCGTCCACCGGTATCAGATCTGTTGACTTTGGCATGTTGATATAGTATGAGTGCCATCATTCAAACAGTGTGTGGGCTTTAGTGCAAGGCCACAGCATGAGTTGCTATTTGAAAAAAAAAGAAAAGAAAAAATCAATAGGAGCAGCTGTGAAAAGGATTGAATGTGCAGCAAAAAGGATGCATGGAAAGCAAACAGTCAGTCTGGCTCCCAAACAAGAAGGTAACTAACACCATAAACTATGAAGAAATACACTTCTATTTTTCTTGCACATATGCAAAAGCCCTAAATCATAATTTTAGTGCACTATCAAAACAGATTGAAGCTGGTTTACTGCATCCAGCCGCTGGTAGGCAGGGTGGCGGCGGTGAAATGGGAGCTGCGGTGTTTCCAGGAATGATATACTGTTCTACATTCACACGGCTGATGCATTTTTTATGTTCAAAACCGGAGAGGCTTTCTCACCTTCAATTTCAAAAGTGTTTACTCAGCAGCAGTCCTGAGAGCTGATAAAATAAGTTAGAGCACCTGAATTAAAAATGACTCCTCACTATAGAGATCATCTCAGGAAGAGTCCCCTGTGGTGTTTCCCTCCTCCAGGTAATGCAATTGGAAAAAAAAATGTCCAGACCAACCAATAAAAGAACCAACCCTGGTGCGGTCACTCTTTTCTACATTTTTCACTCCTGTTTTTGCTTTTTCTGTTTCTTTTCTAAACTTTCATGAAGTCCTTCTGTGAACCTTGAGCGCAGAGAGGCAGATAAGGTCAGCGGCTAAACGGAAAACAATCGAGAGAAAATTTGACGTTTAGCTTTTTCTGTAGGGAGAGTGAGTAAAGGAAAAAACATACAGCTGGTTATCTGTCATTTTCCAGGATGTGAATCAGCTGACCCACCACACACTACAGGAGCTAGCTTAAAGGAAACCCACGCAGTGACTCGGACTGTAACAGAGCGCACCAAGGGACTGATCTACGGTGGCCGAGAACCGTCACTGCTGCAAAGGAAAAAAGGAAAGGTTTTTGTTTAATTTCATTTCATGTGACTTTCAGTGTGTCATTTGGTTAGACCAAGTAGCGCCTGAGTCGATATGAACATTAAACAAAAACCTTTCCATTTGCTTCTTTGTTCGTATTCTTGCCGTCGTCTTCTGTGCCTAGATCGTAAAACACCGGTGCATCATTATTATTGGTCCCCGGCAGCTCACTTCCATTGTGGCTTTTTTTATTTGCATCCATTTATTTTGCAATAACTAACTTTTTTTCTTTTTTTTTTGCATTGCCACTTTTTTCTTGTGTCCTTCACTTCCATTGTGACATTTTTTTGTGTGTTTTTTTTATCTGCACTGTTCCTTTTTTTATTTGCAACAAGCTTCAGTTTCTTTTTATTTATTTATTTATTTATTTATTTATTTATTTTTGTTGTTGTTTTTTTTGCATTGATAACTCCCTTGGCCCCTTTTTTTTTTGCACTCTTTATTATTTGCTGCAGTGGCGGTTCTTGGCCACCGTACTGATCTACTAAAAGTTTGCGTGTACAAAAACACGCGCAAACTCGATAGCGCGCACAAAGCTGATCTGCTAAGCAGGTGCAATGAGGATTGCAACTGTCAAATAAGCAAAACAGTGTATGTATGTGTATGTATGTAGATCATCGGAACACGCAAAATACTGGGAGGAGCAGATGCAAAATGCAATCATTTCGCACCCGCAATGCGGTCCGCACCACTTTTGCACCAGTTATCAATTGCCCACTAATGGCATGCGTAATTTTTTAGTTTGCGCCCCTTATTTAGGACCAATAGTGTTCGAGGGCAAATTATCATCTGAGATTGTCATCTTTTTGTCCACACATAATCCCTACGGTAGCTTTCTTCTTTTGGCTACGGGACAGTAGATATAAAATAACAGATGTCTTGGCGAGACATATGCTTTTGTTGCTCTGATCATTTACCTCGAGTGTATTTCGATCCCACGGCTCCATCCAGAATTTCGAGTAGATTCTGTAAAAATTGATGATTTACTTCCACCCGGACACTAATGTAATCTAAATGTAGAAATTTACACCAATAAAGAACGAGTCCAGTGCAAAATCCAATTTCGCTGTCACTTTTGGCACCCCGAGAAAAGCACATTTGGGGGACAAAGAGTAATGTCCCCTCATGGGCCGTTTCGGGTCAACGTTATGTCTTCTGGGAATTTCTTAGTGAGCAAGATGAAGCAGTGATAGTAGATCACCCGCAAAACGCCCACTGACCAATAGTGTTCGAGGGGAAATTATCATCCTGAGATTGTCTCTTGTCTCACGCATAATCCCTACGGTAGCTATATTCTTTTGGCTACGGGACAGTAGATATAAAATAACAGATGTCGTGGCGAAATATTTGCTCAGATCCTTTACCTCCAGTGTATTTCAATCCCATGGCTCCATCCAGAATTTCGAGTAGATACTATAAAATTTATGATTTACGTCAACCTGGACACTAATGTAATCTAAACGTAGAAATTTACACCAATAAAGAACGAGTCCAGTGCAAAATCCGATTTCGCTGTCACTTTTGGCACCTAGTGAAAAGCACATTTGGGGGACGAGGAGTAATGTCCTCCTGTTGGAGTTGTCCCCTCATGGGCCGCTCCGGGTCAACGTTATGTCTTCTGGGAGTTTCTTAGTGAGCAAGATGAAGCACATGTTGGCCTGGCCGCGCACTGGCCTCAGGAAGCTAGCTTTACTTCTGTGAATTATTTACAATGATGTATAGACCGCGCTGCTGGGAAGCCATTCTGTTTTTGGCTACAACCTTATATCTGTTTTCCAAGACGTATCCTTCATCTGGAGAAACCGAGGGGAAGAAATGGCCGACTTGATGGATGTTTCCGGCTCTCTCTTTTTTGTGCTCAAGCAGGACCTTCTTACACCTGGAAGAAAGAAAGGAGCTCACAGAGGATATAATACACTTATGAGGATTAGAGGGACAATACGCCGACTCGTGAACAGACTCAGACAGGAAACACAAAGACGGAAGAAAAATGGATGCAGGTTTTATGTGTCTATCTGTGTGTGGCGCATCCACGAGCTCCTGGGAAGCGAAAACTGACTGCTCCTCATTTCTTCAAACATCTGGGATAAGAAAGATAGATTATGATGACCCCAGTCGAAGCTAAATGTAGAGAGTTGTCCTCCAAAACTCTTTCATACGAGTTATTTTCTTCTCGTTTTGTCAATGTGGCAATAAACCAGCAGGGTTCCAGTTACAGCAAAATAAAAAAAGTGATTCAATTCAATCCTTTCTTCCAGGTTTGTTTATTGGCAAACCTTCTTCTCAAATTAGGCTGTGATGACAACACAATTGCTGCTCGGATTGTGTTTACAGTAAACATTTTGGAGAGGGAATGAAAAACACACAATCCAGCCTGTGGTTCGGTTCAGACCGCGGGTAAGAAGGATTGAAATATGTCCCTAAAAACGAGTTCAAACGCTTCACTAACGGGTTTTAGAGATACACAGTTTCTATCATTACTGACAAACAAATCGAGTTAGGAGAATTTCCTCTGTCTGTTTGCTCGCCCGCTCTTTTTCCTCTCTCTCCTGCTGCATTTCTTTAGGTTGTGTAACCGCCACCTGTTGATTACTCGAAGATGCACATGCAGAAAAAACACGTGCGCGCTCACGTTGCAATTAGACACATATTGTCTTTTGGTGCTCAATGTGGAATAAAGCAAATTTGGGACTTTTTAGCGTTCATTGTACATCACCAATTATTTTCCAAGTTGCTTCTTGTTTAGACCGCTTTGGTAAATCTGAAGAACCGAGGTTGGAGCATGGAGGCTGCTTTAAATAATCTGGAGAGAAGCACTTTTGCATTTTTGATAAAGTGATTTTTAAAATATCGACTCTTTCTGCAAGAGAATTGAACATAAATAAAGCTAAATGAACAATTTTACCGTCATTAGATTGAATAATAATGAGGCCGTCTTTACTTTAACTTTTCAAACATATGCTCTAGTACAATTCATTTATAAAAGCAGGAATTTTCCCTCTTAATATTTACATGTTTAAACTTAAAAAGTGCTACTCGTCATTTTGGAACTGTTTGATTTTTAGAGATCAATCAATCAATCAATCAATCAGTCTTTATTTATACAGCACTTTTCATAAACAACCATGTAGAATGAAGTGCTTTATACAGAAAAAAGGAATAAAAAAAAACCAAAGAATACCTAAATGTACCCGAACCCAACCCCTCATCCAACCCCACGATCTAAACGCAACTTAAAACACATGAACTTAAAACGAAACAGGAATGTGCGCACTGAAGAAACGCCATTTTAAAACTCAAGATATGGAAACACTGAAGGTTAAGGTTAAAATCTAAAAACAAAGGTAACACTTTTTACAATAACCATAATTCATAAATGTAAATAGATAGTTTATTAATGTTTAATCATCATTATAAACAGCATATAGACCAATTATAAATGGCAAATAGATAGTTTATTAATCTAAGTTAATAGTAACTTTACCATTACCAAGCAATGAAATTATGATTAATGAACTATTTATTTAAGGTTTATATAGGGTTTAAATATTGGTTGTAAAACATCTAGATTAAAATGTGAGTCAGTCACACTTTGTAAATGGATAATATTTAGTTTTTAAACCGTCTATATACATTACTTAGATGGTAATTGTAAAGTTAGGGTTTGGTTTTGATCTTTGTGCTATTTATAAACGATAATTAAACATTAATTAACTATCTGCTTACCATTTTTAAATGGTCTATTTACTATTTATAAGTTATGGTTATTGTAAAGTGTTACCAAACAAAGTTACTTAGAGTGAAATTTAAGAAATAACAAATAAAATGAAATAAAAACAATAGTAAAAGTTACTAAAACAAGAGTATCAATTTAACTCGATAAAAGACGATTAAAACTAGAAAGAGATAAATGCTGAAACACTTAAAGTCAATATTATGAAATTTAGTTAAAAGCAAGACTAAAAAGGTACGTTTTGAGTTTGGTTTTCAAAGATGGATAATTCTGTCGATTTATTTCTCCTAATTTTAAAAAGTTCTTCATCTAAAAGGTGCAATGGATGCAAAAGTCAATAGTTTTTAGCATTTAATAAGTTGTGTTGTCTTTTGTCCTCGTATTTGTTGCTGTGTTTTTGAAAAGTCGAATAATAATATGATCTGCCACTAAAGCAAATTTTGCACAACTTCAAATCCATGCTTTCGCTCTCTCTTCAGCTGTTTGCAGATTTTCGTTTCCAAACTGGTGGAGGGTTTTCTCTCTCTCTCTCTTTTCTTTTTTAAAATAAAAATAATAAAGAGTTATTAAAGCGTTTGTTCATTCCTACGCGGTGGCACAATTTAGTTATCGACGGTGTGAAGCGAGAAATTAGGTCAGGGAAATGTGGAGCAGGAGGCATTCTCAGGACACACAAAGACAGTCTTTGGCTTTATAGGTTTATCTTCCAGCCTGTTTGAAGTCGGTGATTTCAGGTCATTGGCATTCAGGCGCTGATGAGCTACAGAGATGGTTACTTAGTGTCTGCGGCTGAGTGACGGATTCGATTAAAGTAAATTTTGTGAGTTAACTTTAAGAGGTGGATATTGATTGATCTTGTTTTTTAAAAGTCTTCAAGCGTGTGATTGAAACTGCTCAGTCGCTCCTGGTTTCCTGGCCCGAATGCGAGTCATTGTAAGCCCCCGAGGAGAAAATGCGGTGGTTTGAAGCCGAGATCAAGAAGACTCGCTTGAATAAAATACCGACCAAAATACATTTAGCATTGAACACTTTCCAGGCGTTTCAATAGCAATTGATTTCGCTTTAAAAGAATGGACAGACCATTTGAGTTCTCAGTGAGCCCGCAGTACAAAGACATGTCTGAAAAGGCGACTTTTTCCCATCCGGAGATTTTTTATTTGAAGCGGTGTCCTCATATTTAATAAGCTGAGCTGTCAGAGGCACACAAACACTGCGGTAAAAATACACATCGTCACCGAGACACACGTACAATGAGCATCCACGGCATGAGCAGGATGTTTCAACTCTCTCCAACTTTGTTTGCAGGATTTTTCAGCGTCTGCCCGTCATTAAATCTCAGCTTTACGGTTTTTATGCATTGTTTAAACAACTTTTTTCCCACTTTGTTTAAATTGCAGGAAAGTTAAAGAAAGACGTAAGTCTGTCCGTTTTTATTATCGTACCAAACAGTAGAGGATGACAAAGCAGTAAAAAGTGGTGCGGCTGAAACACAAACTCGTTAAATTACATTTTTAACGTCTTTGCTTTTATTTTATGCACTAAAGCAGAGATAATAAGTCATGAAAACAATATATTTTTATTTTTAAAGCTTCAATATTTACGCTCAGTTCGGATTTGTTCCCGCTTTTTCTCTTTAGCTTCTAATCACTGTGTTTTTATGTTTATTAGCTGGTGGCTAACTTTGTTGGGCAAACGTTCAACACTTTGGAAGCAGCTCAAACTGCCTCACCAGAGACTTTTCTGTTATTGTGGCTGAAAAGTGGAGCTGCTGTGGCTGAAGTCGGGATGATTAAATTGGTAACACTTCCCCCACTGAACATCAAAGTCGTGATCTGAAGCTCTCAGTACCGAGGCCTTTGGTGGCGCCTTTGGCGAAAGTGGAGGTGTGTATTTGAACTGGAGCACATCCGAAGTGTCTTCCCTGATGGTTTTGACAGTTTCTCTGTAAGTGTCAGATTTCCTTTTTGATATTTTTCTTCCTTTTTTTTGAAGGTTTGACCATCTGTGTTTCCTTTTGTTTTTTTGGATCTTTCTGTCAAATCTGGCGGCCCAACTGTTTCTGGGTGATGGACACTGCATGTGATTTTTCTTGGCAACACAGACCCAACATCCGAAAGGTTCATTATTCTGCATTGAGCTCTTTCGCTGTTATTCGAGCCCACTGAGTGAATAAATAAGATTTCATTTAAATTCAATATTTGGGATTACTTTAGTAATATAGATTATTTTACAGTCAAATTAAAGGGATATTTTGGCGTAAAATTAAGTTAGGTTCAAACACACCGTAACACCGAGTTAGACACCCCCTTCAAGAGATGAATGTTGCCGACCATTTGTTTCTCTAATTTTAGCAACTTTAGTAACGACCGCACGATAGCAATACACAGCGGTCTATAGAACCACACACAAACCTCAACCAAAACGACACTCTATAGACGGGTTTCACGGGGAGCAAGGGGGGGCAGAAAGCGGGGCATTTGTTATTTGTTTACTAGCGGAGTCAACGGGGAAAGAAAATGACGAGGAGCTGTTGTGCTGTAAACTGCACGAATCGAAACAAATCGGCAAACATTACGACCCTGCTCCTGATATTAGAAACATCTCAAATAATGTCACAATCTGGTAAATTGAGTGAAATTCATGGACATTTCAGCAAGTGTTTCAATGAAATGAAATGTTGATGAAGTTAGGTGCTGTTCTGAGCATTATTTGTGGCTCTAGAGTGGCGTTTTGGTTGAGTGTGTGACTCTCTGTATTGCTATCGTGCGGTCGTTACTAAAGTTTTTATAACTAGAGAAGCAATCTCTAGGAATTGGCTTTTAATTGAGTGTGTATTTATTGGTGCTATTGCAGTCAGCCTCTAGAGGACACTTGTGGAATTACACTTTCAGCACTTTCTCATCAGGACCGAGGTTCCTGCTTGGTTTTATTAAACCTCTGACTATAAAGAGTTGGTCCTGGTCTTCAGATGATTTTCTGGCTCTTCCGCCTCTGTTCGTAGAAGATAAGACAGTGGACAGAGCAGGAAGCAGGGAGAGAAAATCCTGATCCTGGACCACCTGCTTGAGGACTACAGCCTCGGTACATGGGGTGCATGACTCAACCTCTAAGCCAAAAACAGCCCCCTGCATTTTAGCCGATTTTGCCCCGGGACTTTTAGCACTGAGGTTGTGCCAAGGGTTTAGATCTGCAGCGTTTCATTATCAACACTTTTCACAACATCTGGATTCCCTACCTGAGCTGGATCATTTAGCCGAGACTCCCCCACTGAGATAATCCTGCTGTGCCGATCCTACCGATCACCAATATGATAAGAGAGCGCTGCAGACAGATAAGAGTGGTTAGAAAGGACTGAAACCTTCAGATATACCTAAAAACTGTCTGAATTGTATTATTAATAGTTATGTTTTGTTAGCTCCTCATCTTCACACCTTCATCAGGTAAAAAAAGTCACTAAAGAACATTTATGCCTGACCTGCCTGAGGTGCTCAGACTTGCAGGATCAGGTTCTCCTTAAAGCTGATCTTTACAGACGTGCTTTTATAGGGTCTGAACTTGTCTTTTTAATATATTTTAATGTCGTCGCATTTCTTCGGCTCATATTCTTCCTAAAGCTGTCGTTTAAACCTTTTCCTTTTATTTTCTTTCACTGCTGTGTTTTCTTTTATTGCTCTATTTTTCTATTTCTTTTTATTACTTTTTATTACCTTCTTGGTTCGAGCCCGTCTCCTCTCTCCCGAGTTTTTTTTTACATCTTTTGTCCTCTGGGTTTAACTTCCTGTTATTAAGTGTGTCCGTATAGTGGTTTACTGTGTCCCACCATCTGGGCTCCTTTTCACCGTCCATCCTGTTACTTCTTCGTTTTTCTTAAAGCACTTTGTCGAGTGTTGTTTTTAAAGATGTGGAATAAACAGAGCCAGTATAAAGTTATTACATGCAGATAGACAGTCAAGTTTATTGAGACTTCTTCCCACACACACCTCTCAATTTAAGCGAGGATATTCCTCTGTGAGCTGTTGACATCCTCCCGTGTGTGATGTGCCTGAGTGGCGAGGTGCAGCCGTGTTATGAGGAGGTAACGTGAGTAGATTGAGATACCCGCTGAGCCCGTCTCTGCCTCTGGCTGGACTTCTCCATTAGCAGCAGCTCACTGCTTATGTAACCTCAGCAGGGCCCTTTACCATGGAAACTCCTCATCACTCGCCTCCCACCGCGCCTCATTACAGAGATACCGCCGCCAGCTCTGGTCTGAGATCAGCTCACCTGAGCCTCCACACTTCAAAACTCGCACAGAGCCCGTTATTAAAGCTGATCTGGGGTCAGGGCCTGGAGACAGTGGTGGCCGAATGTGTGTCTCTGCGGCCTTTAGGCAGAGTTTGGTAATCAAAAAGAGCTCCTGCTGTGATGGTGTTGTTAGCTCACCTATGCAGATGGATCATCTCAGATCATGTCACTGAGGGTTAGTCCAGCACTTTATGTAGGACATTCATAGTGGCGTGTCCTACACTGGATCTGCATATGCTCTTGGCGCTCTGCCACTGTGTTTGCATGATAAATGCAGTGAGGACTCTGTTTGGAAAATCAATGGTGGGAGGTGGAGATTATTCATGGCATGACTTCATTTAGATTACAAATACGAGTGTACTGTTCACTGAAATTCAGTTTTAAGAGACCTGATTTTGGTCAATAAGGGATAAACAACTTATGTAGTCTGAGTCCCTCTGAGAAGTTGTGATGATTTGATCCAGTTACTTAACACAAATTCAACCGATCCCTGCAGCTTCGTCACAACCTTTGGGAGTGTCTGCAAATTTGCCTCTTTGGGGTTTAAAACCGTGATCCTCAGACAGTTAAGTTTACTGGTTAACTTTACAACAAAAATGCACAGTTCACGGTGCATGGTGCAAAGGGACTTGGGACGTGTCCAACTACACTATTCTAGTCCAGGTGCCAAGTGTGCTGCAAGGTGCAAAGAGGTTGTACTGAGTCCCTTTATCATCATGTTCACTGTAGGTGTAAACATAAATCAGACCCGTCAGATTTCCCGCTCTCATCCCTCTCAGGAGTCAGGTACACTTGCAGACAGGAAGGTACCTTTAATGTAAAAAGTTCAATGTTAATATTTAACATGAATTAATGTTAATTTATACAATTGCAAAGCCTTGATTTTAGTCAGATTAGTACACAGTCATAGCCATAAATGCATTGGTACAAATAATTGGCGTAATGATATATTTAGTTTTTCGGCCTAGAATTTTCATTTGTTGCATCCCTGCATTCTATAATGTGTTAGTCTATAGAGTGTCATTTTGGTTGGTGGTGTGCCCCAGGATTTTGTTAATGTAAAAAGTGTGCCGTGGCTCAAAAAAGTTGAAAAACACTGAAGTAGACCTCCAAATAACTCACAAATCATTGCGACTGATATTAAACCCCTTTAAAAAGCTGCTGCAGAGTCAGGCGTATGAAATTGCAGTGATAACATCAGACGATCCCTCCAGGAATTGTCATATCTTTCTGTCTTAAGAGACTTTAAAGACCCACTCTGATGAAATCAGGTTTTACTTGTTGTCTACATGATCATATGGCATTTTTCTGATGCTTCGGGACATATCATGAGAAAACTAAGGGTGGAATTACATTTCTGGGTCTTTCTGCATTCAAATCGCTGAAAATCTCTGCCCCAAAACAATAGGCTCAGACACAGTAGGATTTCCTATGTCACAAATCCAAGCTCCGCCCCCTGGCACCCCGCTATGCAGGTCAGACTCTGAGAATTAGAGAGGACGATCGAGAAACAAGCATGTGCATTAGCGGATTGCAATTCTCGCAAGAAAGCTAATTATGATATTAACTTTCATCACGTCTCCAAAGACATTAGTGTCCGAGAGCTGAGTAGCTTCTATGTTACCTGCTTCTTCTGCTACATCAGCGAAGTTAGCCTGCAAGCTACGAGAAGAGCTAGCATGAATGTCTCCGCCCACGACTCAGAGGCAAATTGCTGATGAGGTACTGAAGCTCTGCGGAAGAAAAGCCCCTGAAAATGACACATGTATCATGATTTTGGCAAAAAATTTAATAATAATAATTTAAAGACCACTGAGAACACTTTAAGTAGTTAAAAAAAGAAAAACAATCAGAGTGGGACTTAAAACTTCAGCTCCAAATTTATCATTTTGGACTGTAAAACATTGTTACACCCTGTTAATGATCTGATTTTAAAGCTCAGTATCGGCTCCTTGACCTCTTGCACTGACAGAATATCATTTTTCTGCATCTGTTGCAGTTTTCTCATTTTCTGCGTGAATGCAGTGTAAGTAGAAGTTGCTCTCAGAGTCAGGGGTGAATGGATTTTCTGCCCTTTTTGTTCTGTTTGTGGCCCTTTTCTAGGTAGGTGAGTTTAATTCAAATTACCCTCCAGCTCTGTCTGCCGCTGAAATACATATTGCAGATTCTGTTTTGTTATTCATAAAAACTGAAGAGTACTTATGTTGTATAAAGTTTTCTCCTTTTGAAACCGGTCTCATGGATTCACTCTCCATCTCAGATGCAGGTCTGGTTTATAACACATGCAACACGCATGTCCAAACATGTATTATGTAGTGATGAGCTCCATGTGAAAATAAGAAATCACACCCTTCTCTTTGAGGTAGACTGCAGGGACAGCTGAGCTGAGGGGTTAGTCAGGCAGGAGAGGAGGGGGGAAAATTGGCTCCAGAGCGCTCCTGCTGTAGGGATGAGCCCCAATCGCCCTGAGGCATCAGCACCGAGAAGTAACACATCTGTATCCCAGACATCACCTCTCATTCTCTCTCTGTGGTGGACTGATGCAGCTGAGGAGCAGCTTCAGTCTGCTGCCTTCAAAATGCAACGCAAATCACGTCTGGTGGTGATCTGTGCCAGCGGCCTTCACACGCGACACACTGGAGCTTTCTGTCCAGAGGGCTGCAGCTTCAGACGGTCGCAGACTGAGAGAGTGGACACTGAGAGAGACACAGGTTCACTTTGCTGAGGAATACAAACATGTCAGGGACTCTGCTGGAAATACTGAAGCAGCTACGTGTGGCATTTTATTTCCTTTGATTCCAGCAGTCACATTGACACCTCTCCCTCTATATCAGGGTTGTGAACCTCATCAAAGTTTTTTCATCAACTTAAATGTGCATTTATTCTGCATCTCCAGCACAGCGCCAAAGATGTTGCCCATCAGAGCGCAACTTTTGCATGAAACCACAAAAAGGAGATCGAAAGCCTCCCAAACTGTTACTCATGATAAGCTCAACATAATAAAACACAGATTTGGAGTCCTGCACATCTTTAGATCAACGCAGACTGATTCTCCTCAACCATGAATCCGATTAAAACCCAAAACTTTGTGGATAAGAGCCGGTAGTCTTGTGCAAGATCAAAGTTACATCCACATTAAATTTGAAGGACATTAGGACAAGGACATTAGTGTAACATTGGACTGGACTGTGATGAGTCTGTCACAGTGTAAAGTCTGTTTCCTGACATGATAACTCAGGGCGAGGGCAGGAGATATGTGCTTTGTTGACACTTCCAACACCCAATGGAGGTACTTTTTTAAAAGATGATGTTATAAAATGTCTTTCCATTGGTCATTTGGATACCCAAAGCTACAGGTTGTTAGGGAAGATTATGGACCATGCTTTAAAAAAAACTAGAGTTCAAAAAACAAACAAACAAACAAACAAACAAAAAAAATAAATAAAATCAATAATAGTAATGACAATAATAAAATAATAATAACATTAATAATAATAATAACAATAAAATAATAACAGTCATAATTAATAATAATAATAGTAATAAATGAAAAATAAATAGTAAAATAAACAAAAATTAAAATATATATAATAAAATAAAGTAAAATAAATGAATAAATAAGAAAAAAATAAATACAAATAAAAAGTAATGAAAAATAAAATGAATAAAAATAGAAAATACATGAAAAAATTAATAATAAAATACGTAAAAATAAAAATAAATAAATGGAAAAAAAAATAATAAAATATGTAAAAATACAAAATAAATTAATTAAAATAAAGGTATTCTTATTTTTATTTAAAAAGTCCAGATCACTATAAGTGAAGATGTGTTTTTTTTATCCTTCATTTTTTTCTTGCATTTGCTCCAAAAGTTGCTGTAGCTAATGCACATGTAGTCTGAGTTCCTTACCTGCTGCAGTAATTTTCCTACAATCGATGATAAAAACGACTTTGTCTGTCTAGTTGGTTTAAAGACAGCCAAATGAATTTGATCTGCTCTGCAGGAATTTCTGCAACCTATGAGTTTGCAGAAAAAAGTAAATCTATTCAGTGTGACCTTATTTCTGTAAGAAGCAAGCTGCTAAAGAGAGGCTAATTAGCCCTTGACTCTTTGGGAAATATGAGAAAAGAGCAGAAATAAAACGCAAACAGGCCCTGATGTGAGAATGAGGGCTCTGTCAGGACTCTAACTCATCACTGCCGACAATGACTGTGAGTAATTTTCACTTTCACTGAATACAGCCCTTTGAATTCTGTTCAAAACCTGGTGAATCCTGAATTCAATAAGGGTCCTGGATGCATTTGTGCTCGTAATGAACTCCAATTAGTTACCATTAGAGCCTTCAGCGCAGCATGGCACAGTTTTTATTTTTGCTGAGGTCGCCCCGTCTGTCTCTCAGGGAGCCTGCGGTTCCTGCTCAAGTAAACTGGTGTGCCCTCACAAGCATATTCCCATTTTCTGCTTCACTGAACTGGTGGTCCCCAATAATCCTAACACCATCATTTAGTCAGGCGGGCTGTGTTTTCTTTTTTTTTTCTTCTTTCCTCTTCTCTATTTTCTCCTTCCCACACTGTAGGCTTGGATTCCCTGAGCCCAGCAGAGTAGAATTAATGTGTAGAGTTTGTTGGCCTCCTTTTTTTATGCACCTTGAAAGCGAGTATCGCCTCAAGAAAAGGTGTTTTAAATTTACACTCTCGTTCTTTCGGGAAAGTCGAACGCTTTCCTCTGTTCTCATTTCCTCTGTACAGAAGGAGTCCGGTTTTTGCAGGAGAGCACTGGGTCCACTCAAAAAAAGGCTTTCAAACACAGGAGCCTGGGCGAAGTGCTTTTCCATCATCTCTCCCTTTGCTCTGTCATGCGTACAGCAGGTTGGAACAGAAAGGCTGCTGAGTCTGTGTACTGAGAGAAAAGGAGAGAGGAAAGAATGAGGCCTGGTGATAAAAAAAGGAGAGGGAGAATAGGAGGGATAGGGGAGAAAGAAAAGCCTCGCTGTGATGCTGGCTCTCCCTCAGGTGCTTCAAACTCACTCGTCCTACAGCAGGGAGATTAAAAAATAGTACAGAGCTTGTACACAATCACCAAAACTGGAACAAGCTAAAACAAAGAAAAGGACGTTACAAAATTTAAGCTTGTCCTTTGCGCCACGTCCTTTAAGACGGCGGCGTTTTTCTTTTAAAAAAAAGTAAGGATTTGATCATGAGAACAAGCGCTTAGTCTCACAGGCATCATCAATGAAACAATACGCCGCGGATACGAATCGAATGGGAAAGTTGCACGCTGTGACTGTGTTTACAGACTCTGTGAAGAACAAAGGCAGCCCGGGCTTACGTTGATGGACGCAAATCCTGAGTCTTGGTAACTAGCCGCGCCGCGCACGACTGACGGGAACTTTGATCTCTCACATGCAGTCACCTGGCTCTCTTCCACCAGCCCGGATCAGTCCAGACAACTTTTGTTTGGTGAATTTCAGCTGTTTACTTTGTCTTTCATGTGCTCTGAGACAAAAACGCTCTAAAATATGATAATTCTTCTCTCATAATAATCAACCCTGAAAGTAGAAAAGCTTCCCACTGAGATTAAAGACAAGAAAAGCGTTTACTTTCCAACTTTATTTATGATCTAAATGTCATTTATATATCTGGACTTTGGCGCATCTAAACTTTATATCACGATGTTGGAAAAATACGTAGATGCTAATCTCTGTAAGGCCTTTTCTCTTCGACGGTTTAGGGATTTGCTTTTTCACAGTCTTGCCAAAAAGAAGACGGAAGGTCTGATATCATTTTGTTTTTCTCCCCTCAGTTAACAGACAGCTCTGGTTTATCAGGGGAATAGAGATTTTAGGAGCTGGTCTATCAAAACAAGCGTGATGAAACTCTCAGTTTCTCCAAAATGATCTTTTTTTTTTTTTTAACATCCTGTGCGCCTCAAGCTGGCTCGCTAATGTTGGCAGGTTTTCATTCAGAAATCAGGTCTTTAACGAAGGCCGAGGGCTTGTTTTCGCCTCATTCACACATGGATGATAGAGAGTATTTGATTTGTTTGAAGGCAAATTTGATGCAATCAAGAAAGAGTGTTTAAAAGATTAGCAGTAACATGTCAGAAAAAACAAAACAAAATGGCTGTCTCCTCCATGTAAACCAATGGGACATGGGTCAAAGCAGTTACTCTTTATTTAAAGGGATATTCTGTCATGAAATTAATTTAGGGTCAAACACACCAAAACACAGAGTTAGACACCCCCTCGGGTGATGAATGTTGCCGACCGCTTGCTTCTGTAGTTATACCAACTTTAGTAACGAACAAAAGATAGCAATACACAGCGGTAACCTCAACCAAAACGCCACTCTATAGTCACAAATAATGCTCAGAACAGCACCTAACTTCATCAACAGGACATATTGGGTCCCAGCCATAGAACTAGCCATCAAACATTTTTTTAACTTTGACTCATTTCTTTAGCAAAGAGACTAAACACAACTCACCTACTCTCTTCCAGCAGCCGCTTGTTTGTAGCAAGGACTCGGGCCAGTCCATTACTGACCGCTGAAGGGGGGCACAGCTCAAGGAAGAACATTTATGATCATTTCTTCATTGAAATGCAATCAGACTGAGACGCTAATAATCATAAATGTTCTTTCTTGAGCTGCTACCCCCCAAAGGCAGTCAATGGACTTGCCCGGAGGTCTCTTTGCAAACAAGCGGCTGCTGGAAGAGAGTAGGTGAGTTGTGTTTAGTCTCTTTGCTAAAACAATTATGCAAAGTTAAAAAGATGTTTGATGGCTAGTACTATAGCTAGGACCCTCTTTGTACTGTTGATGAAGTTAGGTGCTGTTCTGAGCATTATTTGTGGCTATAGAGCGGCGTTATGGTTGAGTGCGTGGCTCCCTGTATTGCTATCTTGTGGTCGTTAGTAAAGTTGGTTTAACTAGTGAAGCAAGCAGTCGGCAACATTCATTTCTTGAGGGGGTGACTAACTCAGTGTTACGGCGTGTTTGACCCTAAAATAATTTTACGCCGGAATATCTTTTTAGGTAAGAAAAAGCAGGAGAAACAAAAACAAACTTTACTTTTCGAACAAGTGTAAGTGAAAAAGACATCGGGTAACCACCTCTTATGCGTCACCGCTACCTTGCATCCTTTTGTTTCACTATTTCTCGTCTCTAGAAGATATAACAATGAAACGATGGTTTGACCTAAATTGCCAGGTTGGTCCATTGTTCAAAAGCAATTTCTCCCGCTCTCTCTCTCTTCTTCTCTCTGAAATCACTTTCTGTGCGCGGGAACCAAAATGTAAAATGTCAAAAGTAATTGAGAGACGAAGATTGGAGTTGGAGAGCAAGGAGGGGGAGCTAAACGGCCATCAAACCTGTGCATGAATCCTCACCTGTCATTTTGCTGGCCTTTCAAAGAGGAGTCTTCCAGGTCGCGCGTGCGTCCTCTGAGTTTTTTTTCTCAATCTGCAGCTTTTCATCTGGGCTCAGATGAAGCCATTATTGAACCCTGCGATCTGATGCTTGGTGCCGTGTATAAGCTGGCCTGAAATATTGCAGCTTGATCTCTGTCCTTTGGAGAACATTAAGCCCCCTGATCGCACAATACATTTTACCCCAGCGGCCGGTCGGAGCCTCTAATTCTGGGCTTGGTTTTATAAGAAAAGCTGCTATTACTCAAAGGGGAACCCAAGTGAGAAATTTACTCTCTCCTCAGACTTTTTTCGCCTCCCTCAACACCTGCTGCTGCTGTCAAGGTGCCCTTGTGTGAAACTTTTACAGGGCGTTCACACCAAGCACAAGTAAAATCATCTACTCGCTTAATTCACACAAATAATTCTCTCTATTTGCAACAATCATTCCATCTGTCTACTGTGAGTAACAGGATTTGAGTATATAATTTAACACCAGTGAACATCTTTAAGTCTGTTTTCACGCCTCACCCGGGAACCTTTGTGCTGATTGGTTATCAGATATTTTCAATTCGCGCCAATAATTCGCTCAATACGTGCCGCCCAGTTCGCACAAATAGGACTCAATTGGCGCGAAACACTCGCTCAGTACGTGCGAATGTGATTCAATCAGCGGGAACAACTCGGCGCCCAATTCGCGTGTACAGGACTCAATTTGTGCAAATACCTCGCTAAATACGCGCTGCCAAATTTAGCATTTATAGGACTCAACTGGCGCGAAATACTCGCTCAATTCGCGCGAATGTGTTTCAATCAGCGCAAACAACTTGCTCAATCCACGCCGCCCAATTTGCGTCAATAGGACTCAATTTGCGCAAATACCTTGCTAAATACGCGCTGCCAAATTCGCATTAATAGGACTCAAATGGGGCGAACAACTCGCTCTATTCGCGCGAATAGGACTCAATATGCACAAATACCTTGCTCAATATGCCTAATTCGTGCATATAACTCGCCCAATTCGCGTGAATAACTTGCTCAATTCGCCCCGCCAGAGTAGTACAATCTAATTGCGTCTTTGCATTGACTTGACTTGTTATTCATTTGCGCGGCCCCATTACTGCTTCAGTCGCGCTACAGGAGGTGCCAGCGGTGGTCAGGGATCCACTGTGGGGATGATGTTTTAACTTGTGCTGCAGAATCTTTAAGAAATAACACTATGTTTGTTTTTTCTTTTTTCTTTTCCTTGTAGTAATTAAGCAGCAGCCAGCACACAAAGCATCCTTGACCTGACCCGATGTTTAAGAAATCCTTATTAAATCATCACCAAATGTTTCACGGCCCTACAAATCTAAAGCCCATTAAAAAGGCCTTTTAATCAAACAAATCCAAATGAGCGATGGTGATAAAATGAGAAGAATTAGAACCAATACTGCATCTTTTTAATCATTCCTTCTGTTGAGGCATCAGACGTCTTTTAGGGTTTCGAAGATCCAAGGCTTTTTTTTTTCATCTCTCTTTGACGCCAACTAAAAGGAAAGAGCGATTCACCCAATTAATTTACTAAAGCCTGTAATGTGGGCGTCCAAGTGGACGGCTGTGTAATTCAGTTAATTAAGTAAAGTGCATATTCTGCAATACATGACACATAGTGTCCTTACAGGATGATGTTAATAGAGAGAGAGAAGTTTGGACTTTTGTTAGCGCTGCATATTCATGCGCTTGTTGGTTGTGAGTTATGAGATGCCAGACTTTTGTTAGTTTACATCTATATGCAAACTTTGCTTGATGAAGCTGCCATAAGCCGTGATTCAGTCGTTCACTTTACCTTCAGTGTAAATGGAAGTCAGCAAAATTGATTCCCCACTAAGATAGTAAGATTTTTTATTGCTGGGTTCGAGTTTGTCAAACCACACAGAGGAAATCTATCGGCGTGGGAACGCTAACACCGCTCCACACTGTTACTCTCAATTCTTTTTAACAGCTACAGGGATTTAAAGAGGTGTGTGTGTGTTATTTCAGTGTTTACTGTCAGGAGGACTCACAGACGAGTGTTTGGGAGAATTTCTGTTCAATTGAGTTTTTTTTGGAAAGCCCTTGAAGGCCCTCAGTCGTTGCCAAAGTCAATATTGAGTCAAAAACTCTTCTGGAGAGAGAATGTGTGAAAAGTATGTTCGAATCATCCTTCATGAGAGGAAAGCAAGGCAAGCAGAATAAATAGAGATTTTCTTTTTGTACTGCGCATCAAGGCTTGGAAGTTACAAACTACTTTTACTCATGATTGAATAACTATTTTTTATTAACTGTACTTAAAGGAGACCGGTACATACTCTTGATTTTATAATATTGGTTGACAGCGCTCTGTTAAGTCAGTTGTTTATAGAAAGGTGTTTCATGGTTACGAAGCTGTGTAAAAAGTAACATCCCCGAGCTGTGTCTTAACTTTAAACTACAGAGAAGGATTAGGGCCACAAGAAGAGAAAAACATAATTACAGGAGGGAGATTTTTTTATTCATTTTCATTTTGAGATTATAGTCGAAATGTCGGGATTAAAGTCAAAATTTTGAAAAGTCAAAATTTCGTCTGTTCATGTCAACTCTAATCTCGAAATTCTGACATTATTCAAAACATTTTGACATTTTGAAATCTCAAAATTTCAACTTTTACTCTCGAAATTTCGACTTTATTGACATAATTTGATTTTGTAATCTCAAAATTTTGGACATTAACCTCGAAATTTTGACTTAAATCTCCTTCCTATATTTATTTTTTTCTCTTCACGGGCCCTAATCCTCTTTTGTATTAAACCACTTACAGCAGGGTGAATTTTTTAATTTTTATTTTTAGATTAAAGTCAAAGTTCAAAATTACAGTCAAAATTCGACATTAAAATGGAAATTTTAAGAAGTCAAAACTTAGACTTTGTTCAAGACATTTTAACATTTTAAAATCTAAAAAATTCAAATTATACTCTCGAAATTTCGACTTTATCAACATAATTTTGATTTGTTTGATCTCAAAATTTCGACTTTAATCTTGAAATTTTAACTTTAATCTCCTTCCTGTATTTTTTTTTCTTTGTGTGGCCCCAATCCTCTTTTGTATTAAACCACTAGGAAAGCAATATTTCAAACAGAGGTTGAATAATTTGGAAATAAGGGTTCGAAAAATCCTGACATTCAGGTAAATTAAGAAAACACATATCCTCTTGCTCAGATCACAATAACATAAATGTATGTTAAAGATATAGGCCTACTCATGTTTTCTACAAATTTTTACTGCTATCATTCTTCATTTTATGGATTAAACTCTTAAAAATAAATACCATAATTCACATTTGATCACAGGAGGTCATGTCCATTTCAGCTGCATTAAAGATGAGGCTTTTATGCCGTTTGGCTTTCTGCAGGAAACAGCAGCTCCGACTGTTTTCCTCAATGCATACAGCTCAGATTGGCTTACTGAACGGTAACACAAATCATTTCACTTCTCTGTCGCCAATCTTCTGGAAATGAAATTAAATGGTGAACTGTGCTCAGACGGAAACTTTAAAAAAGAGATGATAAAAGTTCTAAATCAGAGTCAACCCACGGATGTTGTGGTTTTAGAGTCAGCATTTTAACCCCGAAGTAGAGCCGAATGAATTTTCATATCAGAGGTTTTTAGTGGTAATAGAAAAACAACATGGTGATTGGTTTGATACGAGATAACTCAGGCAGAATGAGTCTCTATTTTAGACACACGCTTTGCAATCATTTATCATTATGAAGGCCTGAGTTTAGTATTCATGCACACATTTATAACTAGTTTTTGGAAACAAACTGTGTTTACAAGAGAGTTTTGGACTATTTGGTTGTTGTTTCTGCATGTGTTATGAATCATTTTCATTTTTTACTAGAAATTTATTTTTTAAAGAATAAAAAAAACAGTAAAAGGAGCATTCTAACAGACTAAAAATCCCAAAATGCAACACCTAAGGTTCTTGTTCTTTTAACAGCTGAGGGTATCAGAGAGGAATCAAACACGATGAAAGCTACAGGAACTAGAGTTGCAGTTTTTTGCAGCTGTTGAATGTGCTTCAGAATTATTGAAACTGTATGTAGATAAGACAGGTCAATATAGTGAGTTTGCATGTGAAGTTTTAAGGTAAGAATGAACATTGTAGCACTGAGGTTAACCAGCAGGTGGAGCTGCTAACCAAGTTCAAATCTGCAGGAACGCTTTGACGATCTATGAAAGAAAACTTGACGATTATGCTGCGATGCACGTGTTGAAAAGTGGTGACAAAAATTATGGTTCTCTGACTTTTCACAATCAAGAATTACTGGCTTGTAGAGGAAGTGACATACATTTTGCACATGAGCAGTTACAAATCTGGTTTCCGGGACAGATCAGGTAGCGCCAAGGATCGTGTTTATGAAATATCAGATAAATTGAAGTCTTTATGGAGGGGCTACATCAACTTCCTGTCTCGGTATGATGTCACATGATCTAATTAAATATATCTCTGTTTTCACCAGGCCCTGACCATCATTATGGAGGCAGAAGAGGAAAGAACGAACATACATTCAGCACTCAGGCCCTCACAGGAGTCACTTTTCTTCATCTTTAGGTTTTTGAGGAGATTTTCCCAAATCACCCGATGACTAAAATCTCTAGATGTGACCTGACAGAATAAGGTAAAGATACATTTTCACTTCAGCTAAAAACAAAAAATAATCAATATTTTTCCTGTTGCTGTCTTGTTTGAGCTGACATTAAAACGCAGCTCAACCCTGAAGGTTTATTTACCCGTGTTTGAAAAGCAAACTCTGATTTTTATGAATACACACACCTGAGAGGGTTTGCAACTTTACTGACACTAAAGTTTTAACTCTCTCGTTCGAGTCAATTGTTTGCTAATGTAAATACTTCTCCGCTCTCGGTGTTACGAGAGAAGGCCAAATAAAGGTCAGTATCAACGTAAAGGCTGGGATCTGTATATTCTCACACAAACCTTTTCATTACAGTAAACCTTTCGCTCGGTACAAAGCGTATTGTCGGGGTTTGACTCAACCTTGAAAGCCTGAAAGAAGCTTTTTGCATAATAAGCCCTGCAGTTTATTCTTTTCAACAAACTGAATAGAGACAACTGAATGTACAATCTATACTGTACTGAGTCATTGTATATCTAGACTGCGATACGCGTCCTTCCAAGAACACGTCTTAGTCGAACTCTTTCTGCAGCTTCTCAAACTGTCAGTGACTAAACTACCGCTGGGTCTGCTCGACGACAATAACTCAGTTTTATTTTCCATTATAGTTTCTTTTATATGATGTCGGCTGGTTATATATATCAGATGACAGCAGCTTTTGATCAAGCTAAAGGGGATAAAAACAAGACCTGCACATTCAGCCTAGTGTGAATTGAGTATCCTGGTTGTGAGTCTCACACTGGTTTTGATCTGCCCTGGTCTTACACATGATAAACGCTTGTATCCGTTGCATATCTACCTTATTTCTCAACTTGTAGCTGCAGTCATGTGATGTTTCTTTTGCTGAGGCCACACCTACATGCGTTGGAAACCCTGCTAAGGTGCAGACATGCTATAGCGCCATGCTAGCGTTTCCATCTAGTGCTTTTGTCTTCATGTATTTAATCACAGTTGTGTTAGTTTGAGTTGATGAGAGGCAGCTGGTGTACAGTAGAATTGAAAGGTAGAATTTTTAACCTTCTTCCTTGTGTGTTTGTGAAATTGGTCAAGTACTGAGGTTGAGGGAGAGTGGAGCAGTTGTCAAAGTTTGACAGTATCGTCAAACTACACTTCTATTACAAGTGCTTCATTTCACCATCGAAAATCTCAGTGATAAACACTCAGTGGTCCCATTAGCAGTGCATAAGTAACCACACGTTATTGAGTAGGGCTGGGTGATATGGCCTCAAATCAATATCATGATATATTGATCAGTTCACCTCGATAACGATAAATGGACGATAACTACTCTACAAGCTGCTCACCCCCTCCAACATTAACTTTATCTACTGTCTCTGACATAGGACAGTGTCTTAAAGGGACATGAGACCATAGCCTACCTACGCACATCCAAAACAAACTTCTATTTATTTATTTATTCTGACACCTAATATACCGATATGGGCAAGATTATGTTGGTTATTGTTGTAAATTTCGGTATTGATAAATTTCCAGTTTATCGCCCAGCCCTATTAATAAGTGTGACGGATCGAGGCCCAGTACCAATAAAGACACCAATTTTCCAAAACCCTAAAAAAAAGCAAAAAAAGGGGGTTTCTGGTGGTCATGTTGCCTTCAACGATGACTAAGAGGTCCAAAGTGTGGTTTTATTTCACCAAAACTAAAAAGAGGTTAGAAATGACGTGCATTTATTTGAGCTAACTCTATGTAGGAGGTCAAAAACTTTAACACTGTGCATCCAATTAAGCCAAAATGCAAAACTTTGACTGTCAGCAACATGAAACCACCATGAGGCTTTCCTCCTCACAGCCACCAAGTCCTGCTAGCACCATCACTATCCCCTGATGATTTTTACCCGAAATAATATCCCCAAGAAAAAGTACTTAAGGACAATACATGACAAATTAAAGTAGTTTTTTATTTTGCAAATTCCAGCACCAGTCTTACTGACCTTATTCGCCTACATGCAGCTATCTAATCCAACAAAACCTACTTTACCCTCTATCACTATTGCCGGTCGATAATCACCCTGTGAAGACGTGTCTGTAGGAAAAAGCAGGTTTTGGATCAGGGAAACAAATACGCCTTCAAAGATGTCAAAGGTTATGCTGAAGCTACCCAGGGACCCATGATACTCAGACAAACGCAACATCATGAAAATCACGTACACACATTTGGTTGGGTGAAAAATCACTCAGCGATAGTTTTCTAGGGTTAAATAGTGAAATAGGACCTTTCTCTTGATCACTGGCTTCCATATACCCATGTCAGTATCCTTAAATTACTATTACAGTTTTGGATCTACTGATTTGTGATCTGTAATTCGTTATTTGACTTTTTATAACTACAGCCATTTACTGCTTTGTTATTATTAACTGTTTTTAATTGTAAGGCACTTTGTAATTTGTGCTCTATCAATAAAACTATGATTATTTCCATTACTTTACTGGTGCCAGATGAGCTCACATTGTTCAGGTCCAATTCTGCGTCCCACAACACCGCCTCATACTGGAAGAGGATATTTTCACTGAGACTATTAATAGTTGATGAACAGGCCCTGGGCTTTGTTTCTTTGGAGGACAGGCTGAATGGAAAAGCATCAACAGCCCTCACACTCTATTAGACATTAATTGCGCTCTAAGAATAGTCCGGTCCCCGATCGCCAAAATCTCTGCGTACATCTCAGACTAAAAGCGTCACGAACCGAGCGTCGATCGTCATTCAGTCTGAGTAAGAGTCTGAGAAAATCAAACGTGATAATAAAGAGTATACATGGAGAATATCTTACAGTATTGATCGAGAGATTTTCTTCATGTCAGAGTACAAATGTGAGGTGTTTTTTTTCTGTTATATGAAGAATGGAAAACAATCAGGGAGGGGTAAAAACGCAGGCAGAGATGAGAAACTCAGAGAAGAGAGACGCTGTGCTGCATTGCAAACATCTTTTACCCGAGGCCCTGTGTGTGTGTGGTTTCTCATCACATTCACAGATGGCTGCTCAATCCAAGGCAAATGTCAAAAGGACTCACATGACAGCCAGCGCACCTGCGAGAAAGAGCACAGCATGGAGAACATGATGGATTTACAGATGGTTGTATGTGCAGGGAGATGATGGAAAGCCCATCACATATTTATCTGTATCATATTTCAGGGAATCAAATCTAAACAATTCATGCGGCTCATTTTAAACACCCGAGTTTGGTCAGATTTTTATGTTTGTCAGACTATAAAACGATCCAAAACAAGCACGTGTGTCTGTTCGAGGTTTAATCAGCGTTAAAATCGTGCCAGAAAACACTCGCAGGGACAAATCAAGATATTCGGTCGAATCAAACCTGCTTATTGTTCTTTGCATCTGAGCTCTCAAACAACACTCATGGTGCCTCCACGCTGAGGTCACCTAAGCTAAATGTAAATTAGCAACTTTTTTTCCTCCAGCACTTTCAGATTATTTCACATTTCTCTCCGTCGGGATGATTTAAATGACAAAGCTCTGCGCAGCATAAGAGAACGTACAAAGCTTCATTCTTTCCCTCCATATTCTCATCCGATACATATGCTAATACTTCAAGTCACAGCTAGTAGGAGAACTAGCAGTAAAGAAGACTTATTTTACGTTTATAAAATGTGTACGGGTGTTTATTTTAGGTGGGAAAAATCAGCATAAATATAGAAATAAGTCATTATTTATCAGGATAAAGGATCAGCTAACAGTGAAGTAAAAGAAAAAGCACCATATTGATTTGAATTTGAACTCCTGACACCGCTTTGTAAGATTTACAGGCATTTTAGTGTTGTTGTTGTTGTTGTTGTTGTTGTTGTTGGTCTCAATGCTTTTTCTTTTTTTAACACTAAACTGTACCAGCTCATTTCCTTCTTGTACGATTTTGTTTGTTATTGCAAGTCAAGAAAATTTTAACGCATGCACAAGAGTGGATAAATGACAATTAAAATGAATAAATAAAAATAAATAAATAAATAAAACATTTCAAGAGCTTTCACTGACTTTCCGAGTCAGAAATTTGACTTTAGGGGGGCGTTCCAGATGAACTTCAGACTTGGAGCTCAGCATTGGCACCTCAAACTTAAAGACCTTGGGTAATACCGTCACTGCATTCGGCACAAAATGCATTTAACCTTTAACTCACTAAATACACCATGTGGGAGTTTTGAAAAGGACAGTAGGGTCACTATTTTCCATCATGTCTGCAGCAGGAACATACTGTAGCAGCTTAATGTGTGACATTTAACTCTGAATTATCACTAAATCAAGTTTACAATGAGCATATGTCACTGTATTTTTCTACAAGCTTCTTCTGCACTGAATGAGCCGCACTTTAAAGCATGCTATCCATATTGAGACATGGAGCCTGTGCCCTTGATATTTTGCATGAAAGAGCTTCAAATGTGATATTACCACTTGAAATATCTGAGTCATTGTGTGTGCGCGCTTTGAACATCGATGACAATGAAATTAAGCTCTGTGGAAAACAACGACGGATCAAAGCGTCTACATTTGATGGCTGGGAAACAATCGTTCAATCAGATCTGGAATAATCATGTTAATATGAGACTTTGTGGGTTAACAGGTCAAGAAAAACATAATCAGCTTCCTGTTGATAATTTCAGACAGATGAATCTCTTTTGTTTTTGTTGCAGCATCTGTTTTCGACTACTCTTCCCTGCTTGCTTCAATAACATAACATCTTTATCGTCTCTGCGATCAGACCGACTTCGTATCTTTTCGCTCGGATGAATTCGCACAACCTGTGATGACTCATAACAACAACAGTAGTAGACTCTAGGGCGAGAGCGTAATCTGGATCAAACAGGGGAAGACCCGAGCAGCAGTTCAAAAGTCTGCCTGAAATCAAACATATGGGCGCGGAGAGGGAGGACAGATTGGAGTCTTAATTGTACAAACATTTCTTAGAGGCCAGGCTGCTCTCAAATCTTCATCGGTGCAATTAACTCGAAAGAGCGAAAGCAGAACGAACTTCCATGAGAGTTTACGTCATAACAAACAAACTAATCCGATATGGGATTTATATTTAGTCTTCCTTCACACACTAACTGTGGCCTCTTCATAACCTGAAGATGACAGTCTCATCGAACAACATGAAGTAGCGAGCAGGACATGACCTCTTTACTCCACGTGCGAATGTACATTTATTAGCCTCGGTACGAGCTGTGTGGTTTCCATGGAGAGTCCAAACAGGCCGCGTTATTCTCTCTCTTCACTCTGTCACCAAGGCCAAGAGAGGAAAAGGGTATCTCTCTGCTTTTCAACTTTATCTCCACAGCCAGATTGTGCCTCCAATCCAATCTCCTGTCTTCTTCAGACTGCAGCTTCACTATTTCTATCTTTTTATGACAGATAGAAAGAGATATTACCTTCTGATGTCCGCCTGAGGGGGGATTCGGGAGAGGAGTCGGCCTATTTTTCGCAGGTAATTCCATTCTTGCATAGCTTAGAAAAAATCTCACACAAAACAAGAAATTAAAGATGGAAATGTAAACATCATTACGGAGTGGCCTGTGGGCTGCAGAGCGTTACACACCAGCTTTCATGAAGAGTCAAACGCCGCTCACAGTCTTGGTGGGGCCCCAAATTGGTCATTTTGCACACAAGATGCATGCTATTAAAGCATCCCTCAGGGAGAGAGCTGTCGCTAAATGTGCGCCCGGCAATCACGTTGGACTAGCGGCAGGAACTTGGAAACCATGACTGCTTTCAAAGGAAGAAGGAGGAGGTGGGAGAAATTGAAAGTGGAAGACAGCAAGGCTGTTAATAATTAATTCAGCAGAGTTTTGGTCCTGGGAGGCCAGAGGAAAATATATCGATGTTTGAAAAATGCTAATTAAAGAAAGGAGCACACTTTGGTTTGGGAGGCATCCGTCTGCCCAGGCAGTTTGAAATCTCACTGCTGCCTGGGCTAATGGTGCTAGTAATGCCTTTGGGGAATCACGGCATGAAACACAGAGGCAGGCGCTAATGAGTCTTGCGGACCTCTCCGGCACGCAGGGTGAATGAGAGCCACGGAGAGAAGATGCTGAAAGGGAAGCAGGAGCCACACTGGTGGAAGACGTCTCGTATTCTTTTAAAATTTCACAGCAAACGAGTGAAGAGGAAGCCCTCAGTGGGTAGGACGGGTGCCACACGCAACACATAGACAATCTGCTGGCAGCCAATATCGAGTCACACCGCTAATGGGATCAACATAGTAGGCAAAATGAGCATAAATTAACACTTTTGGCTTCACGCAGTTCGAGGAAGACGGGGGGAAAGTAATGTGGAAAAACAGTCACACAGACACAACCACACACAGTTCAAAGACATGCTAGCAGGAGTGTGAGGCTGCACTCCACTTTGCTGTGAGCTTGATGCTAATGACAGCAAAATACGTGCCCGAAATGAAACCCCGGTTTGTTGATTTTAAGCAGGTGAGACATTTAACTTGAAACCTCCTCCTCGTGGTTAATCAGCTCTGAAGCAGGCGCAGCTTAGTCTGAAGGAGTTCTGATTAGTTTTTTGATATTTCGTACCAGAATTCAAGAAAACCCTTGTCTTAGCGTGCATATTTATTAAACTCCTCAATAAAAAAAATGTCAGATATTCTCCAAAATTCATTATTTTAGTCTTGTGGTAGCAGCCATCGAGGGCGGTCGATTTTTAATGGCCTGAAAGATCTGCTGAAAGGTGAAACATGCTGTGAAAATGATGCAAATTCAAAAACATCGAAAAAAAATTAGCTGAAAAATGATCATCAAAGATCATTTACAGTTAAAACACTCGTTTAAAGGAAGTTTGTAACAGATTTTTTTAGTTATAGAGATATGCAATTAGTTAGTTAGTAGTTCTTCTACCTTACCCCTAATTTTCACTGCATCCGGAACGGCGGCAATTTTTGCCATCCGGCAATTCCAAAGTTGTCTTAAGCCACATCGGCTAACCGTATAAGCAGTAGATTGTGTCCTTTCAGAGGAGGAAATCTACTTCAAGACTTATAAAATCAGCGTCTCCTCATCCATGGTGCCATCAGGATGAAATGCTGTCTATAAACCTTTCACTTGTTCGTCTCCGTCCATTTGCATGGTGTGAAATACGATCCGCCTGAAACATGGAGTGTTTTATTTTGAAAAGAAGTCGGATGTTTTATTTTGTGTCTGTGCCTGACTTCCTTTTCCCCAATTTATCCGGCATACCTCAGCGTCCGGAGAAAAATAGAACTTGTGCGATCTGCAGCGGAACGGAAAGAAGCCGGTGGAAATCGACACATTAACTTGAATAGTTACGATCAGCTACGATTGGCAGATACGGCTTTTTCGTAGCCGTTCCGGATGCAGTGGAAATTGGGGGTTAGCGTCTCAGTCTGATTGCATTTCCATAAAGAAAAGTGGCTACATGAACAAGCGGCTGCTGGAAGAGAGTAGGTGAGTTGTGTTTAGTCTCTTTGCTAAAGAAATCAGGCAAAGCTAAAAGGATGCTTGGTGGCTAGTTCTATGGCTGGGACCCTATATGTCCTGTTGATGAAGTTAGGTGCTGTTCTGAGCATTATTTGTGGCTATAGAGTGACTTTTTTGTTGAGGTTTGCGCGTGGAGATGTAAACCGCTTTGTATGGCTATCATGGGGTTGTAACTTGGTATTACGGTGTGTTTGTCCATAACTTAAATTTGCGCCTGAATATCCCTTCAACGTGAGGCACAGTCAGCTGATTGTTCCGCTAGCTGTGTGGCTAACCGAGGTCTGAAGCTGGAGGAAGTTGCACGAGGCAGTATGTCTAAAAGTCGTCTTTTTTAACAGTCTCGTGGTTTTGTAGGTTTTTGTCTTTACACCTGCAATTAGTCATTTTTTTTGCATGCTTCTCTTTTTTCATTTGCAACCAATTTGTTTAAGACTTCTGCATGAATTTATATTCGCATTGTTGGAGCGTTTGCACCTCGTTCCTCCTCGTGAACATTGATGAAGTTGTTCAAAATCATCTGCTCTCATTTTCGTGTCAGCTTTCAAGATATTTATAACCTTTATAGGATTCTATCTGTGCTAAATCTATCGCTGCTTTATCTTGGAAACACGGCTGTTTTGACCCGAACAGTTGACCCCTGAAGTTGTCGAGATTTACACTCTGATAACCGTGGATGTTCATTTTAAAATGAAATGGCAATCAATTTCATAGAGGTGGGGATTCTCCCTCGAGGAAGTTGTTTTTTGCACCAGTCAGAGTTTTTCATCACTTGTCAGTCAATTCATAATCTACACAGTTACCACGCTCGGTCAAACATCCTATACCTTCACGTTTCCCCTGATAAAAGAAGAATAGCTAATAAATGACAGTCATTAACTATTCATTTGCAGACTTGTATGTTTTCTTGACATTTGCCTGAGGCGATTACAGTGTGGTTAGAAAACATTAACAAATTAACCATCTGTGTATACGTTCCTTTTCTGCCGTGCGCTTGTGAGAAATCAACAGCACAGCGTGAGCTTTCTTCTTCGACATGAAAAGAGTCTATTCCTGCACCGAGCGACTCCCTCTCTCTGCTCTCCGAGGAGTTCACTCGAATGATTTTGACGTGTAGGTTTTTTTTTTGATCTTCTGAAGACAGTTTGGTTGTTTTTCCTAATCAGATGCGGTGTTTTAAGCCAAACAGCGAATAAGATGATAATTGCTGTTGGAGCCTCTCCCCAAGTACAGTATTTGTCTCTTGCCCAGCTGTCCCCGCCTCCTCCCGCAGAACAAAGCTGCATTTACATCGGAGGTAATGACCTTTAATGCGTTCCCAGAGCGCGTCTCCTGCTGGAATAATCTTTATTGTGTGCTGCTTCATTAGATTCCTCCGACGCTTGGTAAAACACAAATGTCTGCTTTCTGGTACAGTTTTCTATATCCGCGCTTTATGAGATAGAAATCTAAGGACGAAGGAGAGATGTAGGCTTTGTGGTGGCAGATCGTCAGAAAGACAAGATCCAATCTGTTCTCCGTCTTGCGCTCCCCTCTCGGTAAAGGACAGATAGGACTGATACATTACACATACAAGGTCTCGCCGAGAGCCGGCTCTCGAAATATGCGATGCACGTAGATGATAAAGTTGAAAGCAAGCGTATCGGGGCAGATATCTCATAACCAGGAGATAAGTCACATAACTTGACAAAGATCAGAGTTTGATTAGACTCAGAGATGGTTTTATTGATCTCTGGGCTTCCATTAGATCTGATAAGATCGTTTATTCAGGGCGTCCCATTAAACCATGTAACCTTGTGAAATCTACACTCCTGCCTGAGTATGTGACCATCCATTAAGCGCAGCTAAAAGAGGAGCTAATGGAAAAATGATGTTGTTATGGTTTCACTGCGAATACCCGCATGCACCTGTGAAATCATACATTTTTATATTTCGACCTCCTGATTGAAACGGTGATCGTACACGTCATAGCCGCCGCTGGAAAAGGCGAGCATTTAACGCTCATGAACGCTTACTTAACTATCGGCGCCAGGGGTCATTAGCATTCTCGACAACCCCCGTCTTCCCGACGCCGTCATCAGTTAAACAGCGAGCTCCTAACCCTGGCTTTGTTTGGCGAGAGCGTCCATGTCTGATAAGAGCCCCCCTGATATGGCTGACATCATTAATCACCCGCACCGGGGGAGGACAAGGTGGGCAGGTTGAGAGCAGCGAGTACCGCCACCTCTCCCTGCGGATCCTTTTAAACCGTGCCACGCTCCTAATTAACAGCGCCGGCCCTCTCTCTCTCTCTCTCTCTCTTTGCAGATATACATCAAAATGCATGCAGGGAAAAGAGGCAAATAATGGCGGGCAGACAGGGGGGCTTAGGATTACCGTTCTGTGTCAGACAAAGTGAACCGCAGAGGAGGTTTTGTGCTTATACACTCAGTGAGAGATAAAGTCAGACAGACAGTGGAAGAGAAGTAAGGAAAACTGATATTGCCAAGTGCTTGAAAGGTGTAACCGCAAATGTCAGCGCCATCGATAACGCCACCTTGTTGGTGACCATTTTTCGTCTCCACATTAAGCGCCCCGGGGAGCTGTAAAACTCGTGCAAGTGGAGCGAGATGAAGCACGGGCCAGGGCTTTAATTTTACTGCTTATGCACGCTGCTGGGACCAACTTTTAATTGCCTGTTACAGATGATTGATAAAAAAAATTAAAAAAAAAGTGTGGAAGTGCAGCACGCAGCTCTATCTGGTACACAGCTCCAGCTTTAGGAGTTTATAGGCTCCTGTCAGCGAGCGAGCGCGCCAAGTTGTTCGGTAAGCTCGTGATCAAAGATGGATAAAAAACAAAGTGTTGAATATGTATTTCCGAGCTTGTTTCTACACTTGTAAATGTGCTGCTTTTCATGAATGAATAAATGTTTGAGTCATTATTCGCGCGGCGTTAAAAAAAAACAGGAGATTAGATTTCACAAAAGACGCGGAGAAAGATGAGAAATGCAAATTGCTGTAGGGTGCAAGAAAAGAAAAAAAGGTGTTATACAACATATCGCCTGGAAGAGCAAATACATTAACAAAATCCTGACAAGAAAATGTTCGTCTGTATGTGTGAAAAAACGCAGGAAATTATGTTCCCGATTTAGCATTTTTTCCCCCTGTGGCTCGAGGCGTCTTTGGTCCATACTAATGCCCCCGCTACACTCATAAGCACTCGTGTCACAGCTAATATCAAGGGCGCTTACTCACTCCAAACACCTCGCAAAGATATAAATATAATGAGCTTGTTCTGAAATGTTGTGGCGAGAACCAAATGAGCTTCCTCGTTAGTTATTTTAGGTTGCCAGGTACGCTCCCACTGTTTATTTTCAGTGTCTCTCCAGTCGGATACCAGCAGGATTCTGGTCCAGACAGAATACTGTTGGCAGCAGCGCCGTGATCTGAATCTAATAAAATATTAGTCAACATTTTTCCTACAGTAATCCTCGGTCCCCCTCGAGCATTTGCAGTCATTATAATAAGTGTGAGTTCAACCAATCACTGGCAGCAATTGAGCAAAAATTACAGCCGTTATTTTTTTTATGTCTGCAGAAAAAACAGAGTCAGAGCAGCTGTGCAGATTCGTTGCCAGGCTGTTGAAAAAAAAAGGCGTTTTTTTCTGTATCTGTTGTGAATAAATGGCAGTCACCTTAGGGAAATGCTGCCTAAAGCTCCACTCAGTGCTTTAAGTTAGAGTCAATAGACCAAGTATTGATTGTAACTCAAGTCCCTTCATGGTTTAAGTTTTTGTGTATGATCAAATCTTTGAATCCACTGGAATGACACCTAAATTGCTCCATGACAAGCTGTGGATTTGTGACCGGTCTCCTTTCTGTAGCTTTTTTATGGATTTCTGTGTCCGATCTTCAGAAAAACTCCTCAGCAGCAGTGTTGCCAGATCTCCTGAGAAAAACAAGCAACCAGTTCTATAAAAACAAGCCCAAAAGAAGCTGCTAGGAGGGTCTAAAAAGTCTCTAAATCTAGCGACAAAGTCACTAGGTTGGCTACAGTTTCTCTGTCACTTTCTCTGTTGGAGGTTTAACGCAGGCATAAAAGCATGCCCAAATAAGCCGTTAATAAGCAGACTTGGCGACTATGATCAGCAGCACTCCAAATAACACAAGTCCTGTTTTCACTGCTTTGTTATCAACAGGTGGTCTGTGCGCGGATGGTCAACTGTCGTAATAAGAATCCAAAACTAGCCGTGCAAAACAGCAGTATGACGTTCAGACAAAAATCCAAAATATAAAGCCCCAAAGCTCGAATCGAAGTCGAGTCTGAAGTCATGTTAGCATGTGACTTATGCGTGACTCCAGTTATTATTTTATCTATTTGATTAAGACATTGCACATTAATTGATATGTCAGCAAAAACATCAATGTGAGTATGCTGGAGTTAGCATAAATGCTCATTTTAATCGTTTTTCCTTTGGCAGATGTTTAAAAACATAGAAACAATCCCAGTCACCAGCAACACGCAGAGTGCTCGCCTTGGTTCTGCAGTACCTACTCTCTTCCAGCAGCTGCTTGTTTGTAGCGAGACCTCAGGCCAGTCCAAGTAATGATCAGAAATGTTCTTCCTTGAGCTGTGTCACCCCGCTGCAGTTACTAGAGGTCTCCTTACAAACAAACGGCTACTGGAAGAGAGTAGGTGAGTTGTGTTTAGTCTCTTTGCTAAGATACCAGGCAAAGCTAAAAAGATCTTTGGTGGCTAGTGCTGTGTCTGTGACCCTATATGTCCTGTTGATGAAGTTAGCTGCTGTTCTGAGCATTCTTTGTGGCTATAGAGTGGCGTTTTGGTTGAGCGCGCGGCTTTGTGTATTGCTATCATGCGGTCGTTACTCAAGTTGGTATAACTAGAGAAGCAGGCAGTTGAGGGGGTGTCTAACTCAGTGTTACGGTGTGTTTGACCCTAAATTATTTTACACCGGAATATCCCTTTAACTGATTGAAGCTAGCATGTCTGTATTGCGCATTCTGGTTTCAAGTTTCAAGGCGCTTACTAATTCCCAAATTAAAGCTTTTTCAGCTCATTTTCATTTAAGGCTTTAATATCTAATGTGGCTCTCTAAACCCTAAACAGATTAAAAATCTATTCATACTCTTAACCGTTTCAATCAGCGATGGTGAAACCTGCACTCCTGAGGGTTACACCGAGAAGAAATGGCCGCTATCCTGGTCCACCGCTGTGTGTGCATAAGTGTGAGATTTAAGGAGACACTGATGAAACGATTCTTATCTGTTGGTAAGCCGCAGAGAGAATACACACCGTAGGAAGCCTGACACTCGAAAACCCTCGCCGTGGGAGAGCCTCCGTGCCGGTTGTGAGTAATTACATGCGTGAGTACTTTGGCGCCCTGTGGCTTCATGAGTCCACTTTATAATGATCTCCGTTGAAAAAAAAATCCCACGTATGCGCGCACACCGCTATTGCTTTAATCGATCTTTAAGGCATGCTAATTATGGGAATGAGGAGTCGATGTTTTTCTGCCTTCGCATCCCATGGTGGTTAGTACAGTGTTTTGCATTAGACAGTGAGGTTATTAGTCCATTAATCATCTGCTATTCTGGATTAACAATTTCAGTCAGTCCTCACCTCCTCCCCGGTGCGAAATCTTCAGATATCTGCACATCAGACTCGCAGAAACAGCCGCTGTGAGGAAATTCCAATGCGAGCGCACCTCTCGGCTGCACCTAAACAATTGAGGCAAGACCTCCTCCCCCTCTTCATCCATAATGAGATTCCTGGCGGTTTTTACAGTGGGTGCTGCATGATGAACTTTAATGAGATGCTTTTGAAAAGATGAGCCCCAAATCAGCACTTTTTCTTGGATTACAGGCAGCGACGCGGAAGAAAAAGAAGACGAAGAAGAAGAAGAAGAAGGCTGAATAAAAGAATCTTTAGCCAAGTGAAGGGAGAGGGCTATCGATCCATATGCATTGTCTCGTTAATTTTGCTGGAGGTGTGGATTCCTCCTGATCAATACCCAGCGACTGCATCTTTATTCTTCTGTGTAACCTATTACTGTCGGAGAAATGCGAAGCCCGCGCCGCAATTAGAGGTCTGAAGCAGGCAAGGCCAATCAATAGCATAGATGTATGATCTGTACAGCAGGAAGCAATAACTAGTCAAAGGAACAGTGTGGGTTCTTCCAAGGCTAAAGGCTAATCTGGGTGAGTGACTCCTCCTTACTCAAAAGCCACCGCCGTTCCCAGCAGCGTAGACTTAATAAGAAGAGCCGCCCTCAAGGCTTTGCTCGATGGGGTTTTGTGCTCCAGGGTCATTTCCATCTATCTGCAGCTCTTATGAGAGTAACGATCTGCTGACTTCTACATCTCTTGAATGACACAGCGTACGAGAGAAAACAGGTCATACACTTCACAATGAACAGCTGTGGGAGAATGGACGCGGGGCCTTCGAGGACGATACACGAACCGGAGAACAAATAAAACATGATGGACGAAACTAAAGCAGTTAGACGATGGGTCCATGGATTACCAATTCATATAATTATTCCATTCAATCTAGTTAATGAAAAACAAAAAAACAAGTCAATATTTTGTTTATTTGTTTTTCTTTATAACCAAAAAATAAAAACTAGTGTTCGTTTTCGTATTTTCAGCTCAAAACAAAATAAACAAAAACAAAATAAAACATTTATTTACAATTATTGATTTTGAGTGCGCCTGTTTTGAGCATACGTGCATTGAGGCTACATTGGCCTTCCCATGATCCTCAGCGACAGTTACCATGGCGAAAGATGCAACAGAGCGGTTCAAGCACCTAAATCTTACGTTGTAACAGAGCTCTGGTTGTAATTTTTTCTACAGTCATATCTTCCCTCCTGGCGGCGTTGAATAATACGTAGGATGTGTCCATCTCCATGACAACAGGTTAGCCTTCCTCTACAGCTCTGGCCTGGAGTTTTTGGTCCATGGTGTTGGCTACTTTGTAGTGCAATGTGCGAACAGTAGAAAGGCACCGTGGGAAATGGGGTCATCAATAACCCGAAATTATATTTTCTGTTTTGAACTAAAAGAATGAAAACAAACACTAATCTTTTATTTTCTGGTTATATAGGAAAACAAATAAACTAAATATTGACTCGTTTTTTTGTTTTTCGTTTACTAGATTGAATGGAATAATTGAATGGGTGGATAATACACGGACCAAGATGGAACATCCAACAATAAAATCCTTTTCATAAATACAACAAAACAGCTTGTATTAAAGGGATAATTCGTCATTTTTCAAAAGCTTTGTCTGAAGCCTTTTAAAACTGTGTAAAGTCAATGCAAGCTTCCACACCGGATCAAACACCTGCGTGAAACTGGCACCCCACCCCACGCAAAATTTCGGGAAAATAGTCTGCTTCGTTTGTGCCGTTAAAATGTTTGTTTGTGCTGCGATGGTTTTTAAGTTATTTGATATTGTTTTATAGGTCATTCAGAGGTCACCCAGCCCCCCATTGGTTCCAAATTGACCTGAAATGGTGCCGTTCGTTAGTGCCTCGTTTGTGATTCTACGGTTATTAACTTATTACACACTTTACTTTTTGGCAATGACGTCATACTTCTGAAAATGTCTGAAAATGTCCTTTTGTGGTTTATCATATATATAGATAGATAGATAGGTATATAGGTATATAGATAGATAGATGAAAGATAGATAGATACATAGATATTTGTTCTGATATTTATTTCAGGTCTAAAAAATGCAATTTTCTAGCTATAAATTGTGGTTTCAGCCATAAAAGGGTTAAGCAATTATATAAGGGTTAAGATAGATAGATAGATAGATAGATAGATAGATAGATAGATAGATAGATAGATAGATAGATAGATAGATAGATAGATAGATAGATAGATAGATAGATAGATATCTGTTAAATTTTAAGGACAGTTTGATTTCTATGGATTTCAGTAGTAAGTAAAATAAACATTTCAGCTCTAAAAACTTGAAATTTTCTGGCCATAATTTGTGGTTTCTGGTATTTAAGGGTTGATCAACCTTGCCCAAACTATCGATTCTTACATAAATAGTGCCAAACATAGTTTAGGATTGTTCATTTTAGTGCTTTGGCCGTCCCCTGGATCCACCCCTGTATTTAAATGCAGCGTCATGCTTTTCTTTAAGACGGTATAAATGTCTCCGGGTAATCAGAGCCGCTGACAGGATTTCATCTGCTGAGTAAGATGACATCGTTTAGCTTCCCTCGTCCAGCTTTATTTTCACATCAGCAGTACAGTGGCTGTTAGCATAATAGGCTGTCCTTTTCTGTCACTCTCTGCCTGCTTTACAAGAAAATGGAATGACTATAAATCACTGCTAAATCACACGGCAGAACTAAGATTATGTTTGGAATAATGGCGGAGCTATAAATCTTCCATGCTGCTGACTGGACCAGACAAAAAAAAAAAGAAAAAACACATTTTTCTTTCTGGGTTTTGTAATGAAATTTCCAATTCAGATTGGCCTGACATTGATGGATCGTATCATCATTTTGTGAAAACGCAAACTGACTTTTTTTTTTTATTGACAGCCTGACAATTCTGACATGAGTTTGTTGAGTGGGTGGGCCTCTTTGTCGATCGTTTCGGGGAGTGAAAATGAAATCAAATGGATTGTCAAGTTCCCCACTTTTCCTTCTCGCTGTCAGAAAATAAAAGTTTTCGGGGACAAACTTTCGCAGCCTGTCATGTCGACGCATCACCTCGTGGTATTATGCATCCCCGCTTGCCTGTGTAGTAACAGAGGAAGAGCTTATGGATGTTGGTGCATTGTGTGTGTCTAACAGCATCCATTCTCTTTCTGGGAGCAGAGGCACTTACTGGAGAACAGTGACGGCTGTTGGTCATTTGGATATAGATTTCACTGCCACGTTTGAGAAGTTGCGGCTCTCAGGTATTCACTGCAGCATGAAAAGCAATAAATAGCAGAGCTATCTCACTGTTAAAGTCCACTTACCTCCTGAGGGCCCGGCGCTCTATATGTAAATGAGAGTGCCTTGTAACAAGAACACAGGGAAACACACACACACACACACACAGAGGGTGTTGGGTATTTCTTCCGTCTCACACACAACTCGCCGTGTCCTACCTTCAATGAAAACAAAATACTCAATGAGTTTTGTCCTCAAGCTTGAAGTAACCGCGTCCTCTTCCACCATTCAACCGCGTTTTCTCGCTTTCTTTCCTTTTGCGTCACTTTCTGTCTCATTGAGAGGCGATTGAATTAGACGATGTTTGCCAAGCTGTTAATATCCTGGAAATTACCGTGCGGTTTGGAGCGACGAAGGCTCTCTTTGTCTGCCTCCTCCTCAAAGCCCCGGCTTCCAGCTTTCAATCACAATATATCCAGAGCGGAGAAGAAAGCGGGAACTCTGCGGTCGACCCCGCCCCGCTGCGGTTTAGGCCTGACCTGGAAAAGTCTGAAGGTAAAGCCAGTTAATAACACACATCAGTCAAACTAAAGAGAAAGGCAGCATCGGCCCTGCGTGCCCGCCGCTCGTTCCCATGGCGTCTTCATGACAGAGAGGGTCAGACGGGTGAGCAGCGAGGGAAAACAAACTTCAAATATGGAGTGGGTTTTTAATTAACCGTGACAACATAGTTTGGCTTAACGAGCGTTTCTTACCGGGGCTTTAAGTCTGCCAGCCATTCTCTGCTGTTGCTCGGGGAAACTCGACGTCTTCGCCAGATAGCCACAAATATGAGCAGGACGCTTGCCAAAGCTTTGTAAATATACACAAAGATGAAACAGCTCTGCCAACGTCCTCCTGGTACACAGTTAGAGGAGCTCTAATGACCATATTCCATACCAACAACCCTCCATCGAGAACGCAGTGCTCTGAATGTTGATGCACAGCTGTCCGACATGTGTGGAGCGAGTTCTGCTTACGTTCCAGGCTGCTGCTGTTGACCTCTGAAAATACTTATTTCGAGGTAAGAAGTTTTCAAGGAGTTTCTTGCAATAGAAGTATTTGATAACTCTTAGCAAAAATTTGGAGCTTATCTTTTTCTATATTTGAAGAAATTGTAGTTTTTTTGTTACTCTCTCAAAGTTTTTTCAAGGAAACTTTAGATTTTTATCACTCACAGTCGTCAGGAGTATATAAACTGTAAATTTACATTGTTTTTGTGTTTCTCTGTAAAATTACACACAATTTAGTCTTTACCTTTTTACGTGAAAGTAATGAAAGTAAAACCAAAATAGATCTAACAGGATTGAGACTCGATAAGTAGATTTAGGGAAAACAAAAACAAAGATTCAAAGTAGATCATCAAAATAAGGCTGAGGTTCAGTTTGTCATCTTAGCCGTTTGCATTTGGCGTTTTCGCACAATCGTGCCTGTTTGCGTGGCATTTTTGACTCTTGTTCCTTACCTGGATTCTGTCCAATCATGTGGCTGTATCAAATGCTTTACTCTGATTGGCCGAAAACACATCACATATGTGAAATAGGACTACAAGATTATGGCCAAAATAAAATCCTGATTTTTGATTTTGATTTTTTATTCAGCAACAACTTCACCAAACTTCACAAAACTTAACCCTTCAAACGTAACCCTAATGAATAAAATCCCGATTTTTTTTCTTGAAAACTCTATCTTGGATTTCTATTTTTTATTCAGGGACAACTTCACTAAACTTCCCTTCAAAAATAAAAAGTTTTTCTATCATCTCTCAAAACGAAACCACTAAAAAAGATGTAGTGCGTATGCCAAGCCAGTGAGTGGCGCTGTAACGCTGCAGAGGAAATGCACAAAAGACAGAAGAAGAAGAGTACAGAGCATCCGTAATAGAATTACACTGTGTGTCACATAATCGTTTCGAGAGATGCAGATAGTTGTTTACGGATTTAATTGGTACTTCAAAAAGTACAGTTTACTGTCACCCGAATCGCCGATATGACAAAAAAGTTTGCGTTTACCCCTGAATTAGTTTCCGTGTGGACGGGTCGATACGGCCTTCAGACAGACTCTACCGCGGGAAGTGGTTTACTCTTCTTCCGAAAAGTGCGAAGCCGTACCAATCCCATACGACTGACTCGCTCTTGTCCTGGTTAGCCATGAAATTATCGCCTTCTTTTGTAAACACCATGTTTGTTTACAGTGGTGTGTAAGGGAGCTGGGGAGCGCTATCATAGGAAGGAGGAGCCTGGAGGTGCGAAACATGGTGGAGAGGAAAAATCGATTTGACACTTTAAATTTTTCTAACATTGTCATAATTAAATAATCTGATTACGATTTAAGATCGATTAATCATGAAATTAATCCAAGAAGTTATTGCACATTTAGTGAACAGCTCAAATTGTCTGTAAAAGTGTCTCTTTAACCAACTCTAAGAATCTCTTCTCGGCTCTTTGTCAGACTGAAGTGTGATCAGAAATTCAACGTGTTATGTTGCAAAACTTCACACCTTTAAAAGTTGCATTTCTGAGTTTTTGTCATCGCCTGTCCAAAAGACAGAGACGTCTACGTCTGACATTGCTGTGCTAAAGGTGAAAGACAATCTGCGCTCTTTTTAAGAGCAGCCGAGCGGCATCAACAGTTCACGCTGTGCCACACCGAGGAGGCAAAGTACCCGGGCAGCAACTCTTTATCTGAGATCAACAGCGCCCTTTCAGCTGTTTATAAAAAGCTCAAATATAGCTTTTTTTTTTTTTTATAAGCATAATATCCAATATAAAAGGCTCTGGTGTGAGGGAGAGATTTTCGAGCGAGTTAACCACCCCTGTCTGTCTGTCTCTGTACAGCCCTGCATGCAATCGAAGCCCCCCGCTCGGCTCGATCATAAATGAAAGTGACTTTGAGAGCAAACAAACAAACAGAGCTTAAGTGAATCAGTTAGGCAGAAAGAGGCATGTGGCAGGCGGGCAGGTGATGGATGGTGGCGCTTAGGAGCCGTGACTTTTGGTTAAGTGACAATGACACACATAAAGGTCCGCCATTACCCGTTTTAAGATGCGGTTAAAATCCTTATCGACCCGCCTGCCTCACTTGCCAAAACGCCGGAGCATCACGCCAACTGGAGCTGGACTTGCCGGCTGAAAATGATTTGCATCGACGAGACGCTCACAGACACAGACTTTACACACTGACAAGTTAACTTATGTGAGCAGAGTTTCAACTCAAAAGAGAGAGAGAGCGCACGCAGAAGCAGATCATTACTGCACTCTGCTATTTGTCGCTAAAGCTCTTCAGAGTGAAGTGTGCTGCAGAGTCGCATTAAAACCTGACACCAATTCGGTCGAGGACAGTTTCTCCCACATGTACTCGAACTTCTGGGAGCACTCACCGGCCCCAAACGGATGCACGCTTTCCGATCACACACAGAGTAATAACATGATTTTTAGTAACGCTCTGAGCTGCAAATCATCTTCTCCACTGTCACGTAACTTTCGTCCGTTGAGCATTCGGATTTAACTCTTTGGAAAGTTGCCACTTTTCCCTCACAGCTCCCCTCTGAAGACGTACGTAGGAGTGTGTGAAAAAGTTATCAGGTACGCACACATCCCACCGCTCCTGTCATGTTAAAAACAATCTTCCAAAAAGCAGAAAAACTCCAGCGGAAAATAGCTGAGAGCTTAATCTGCTCTGGTGCCCTTGTGTTTTCCCGCTTCCTTGAGTGCTGTTAACTCTATGCCTCTGACCTAAAAACTGTGCTAATAAACTAGCTCCTTGTTTACTCAACCATCTTGTGATTTCTGTTTTTCACTCTGACAGCTGCTGGTTTTTATGTTCTGCCTTGGCGAGAGATGTGTAAACAGTGTGAGCAGCTCAGCGCTCGTTTGAAAATTACAGATGTACCTGCGAAGGAAGATGTTATTGATGTCAGGTTTAGTGCTCGGGATGCTATTTCCGTAATACTTAAAACTAAGGCAAAAAAACTAATCCCAGGTTTGAGCCAGCTGTGATTATTAAGGGAAATTGTGTTGCTAATCGCTGACAACAATACTGATCCGATTATATCATTAAAACCCACGGGGTAGTGCTCATGATATTAGCGCACATGCTGAGCTCTCTGATGAATGAATCAGCAGAACATACAAGTACGTGTCAAATCGACATCATTTACATTAATCACTATTTTGGGTGTAGGCTAATGTGGGAGGTACAAAGCTAAGAGGGGGTTTTGTGCACTGGATGGATGTAACCATAAAACAGCAAAGATCTCTCAGGTGGACTTAGAGAAGATGATAGTAGGGTGACCATATTCTGAAAAAGAGGACACGACTACGTAGGAGTCGTGGCGTCACATGAAGTTGATTTTGAGAGTTTTTCAGGTCATATAGCGCAGTGGTTCTTAACCGGGGTTCTATCGAACCCTAGGGGTTCGGTGAGTCGTCTCAGGGGTTCGGCGGAGCCTCCGCCACGGTAGCCTGGCTGGGCCGTCCTGTTGCGTCAATCACTTGATGTTCCTTCCTACCACAATCTGGATTTCGGCCCATAGAGAGTGTGTATTCCCAATCAGAAAATAACCGGGCCAATCAGAGACTGTGTTTCCACTGTTACCCGGACAACAGGGAAAGGCAGCCCCTGATTGGTCCATGTGTAGTGGTGACGTCTAATACATGCTGCGGGACTTTTCAAAGCCCTGTTCATTCAGAACACCGTTAATTCTGCAGTTGACTCTGCAAAGTCAGCAGAAATCATTTATATCAGCAGAGGACGTCGGATATAAACAATGTCTTGAATTTGGAAAAAAATCATATTTGATTTATCACTAAAGAAGGGTTCGGTGAATATGCAGATGAAACTGGGGGGTTCGGTACCTAAACAAGGTTAAGAACCACTGATATAGAGTGTTTTTTTATGTGCTTCTAACTCGCTAAGTCCACGTGACACAAACTCGAAACTTCCGTACAAAACCACAGACATTTGAAGGATTTTATAAACTCCCCCAGAAAAGCCGGACAGCCTCCCAAAAAGTGGTAAAAGAGGATGTATGGTCACCCTAAATATGACTGTACTGAACAAAAGTTTGTTTGACTTGAATATCAGAGAACCAACACGTTGATAAAGGAGCTGCAGGCAGACGGATTCATACGTCTGCAAAAATAAACAGACTTAAGTCGGACAGTCATGTCAGCGAAGGCCCAGTAAAGGTGCTAAGGATAGCATTAAAGGATGTATGGTCACCCTGATGAAAGGCATTATTATGTTATTGAAATAACATTGATGATCATCAACATGCCAGCTCATACCAGCTGACAGGTCAGCTAATAACCTTTCTTGCATCTAATTGGCAGATGTCACGATTGGTGTTCTTGGGCAGACCAGATCACGGGACAGCACGGACGTTTACCTGCACAGTTACGTCAGAGCTCAAAAGGAGATTTCAAGCACCAGGTAAGAATCAAATTACAGACTCCACTCATGAAGTGCCAACATGGCCTCCTTTCAAATCGTCACTGCAGCACTTACCCAACTCTTGATAAAAGTGGCTAACACTGTATGAAAAAAAACATCACTTTTAAAGCTCTGCACTTTCAGTACCTGCAGTTTGACACCTTTGTATGAGTTTAGGTCTTTTCTTCTCATGTCAAAGTTTTGTTACCGACATATTTATGCACTTTTGGAGCTTGCACCAAATGCTTGGTCCAGTTTCAGTCAGATTGAGGTGTACATATGGAGGGAAAATCTGTCTTTAAAAACATTACCCAGTTTGTTAATCTGAGAGACAATGTGAAGTTCAATTCACTGCTGTGTTTACATGTCCACTTTCAGTCAGAGTAATGCAAGTAACAGATTTGTTGAATGAAATATAAATGTACCGATAGCAGCAGCTAAAGAGGAGACAAAATAGCGTGTTTATATGTGTTTACTTGTTGACAGTGTGACTGTTATTGGATTTAAATGTTGGTTTTGACAGGCAGCGGCTCTCCGCTCTTTCTCAGACTGCATATGCCACAAACTCATGTAGATTTATGAAGCATCGACTAAGAAATTAAAACTTAAGCAGGATAAATATACTACATGAGTAAACTAGCTTTTAAAGGATTTCATAGACTCCCCTGGACAAGGCCGGATAGCCCCCCAAAAAGAGGACATGTCCTGGTAAAAGTGGCCGTATGGTCACCCTTGCTAAATCAATTGTGTAATTTGATTTTTAAAGACTTGATCGATTTCTTATCTGCAATAATAAGAGGTAGGATTCATGGCTGATTCTGCAGCTAGTTACCAACAGTTTGCTGTTGAGAGCTGTCATGTCATCCATCTTTAAATCTGTCTTTAACCTCAGCTAGAAGAAAATGGAGATATTCTAATTGCTGGGTTGTATTTTGCAGTTTTACTTTATGAATACCGACTGTGGCTGATGGGCTCTTGGTTGAAAGAAAAGATGACCTCTGTAATCATCACAATTTACCCAAGGTCCCCAAGTAATAACAGTCCTTTTTAAAATAAGCCTTGAATTACCTCCCCGTCGTTCACTCTTCCTCTTGAATTCATTGTGTCCACAAAGTCATGACCAAGCAGCTCTGTCCCTGTATGACCGTCCTGCCTGCCTGCTTTCGTGGTCAGGATGCCAGCAGCCCTCAGTCAAGATTGCGGTGTGTGTGTGTGAGATGAAATGGATAAAGACTATGAATAGAGATCCCATCTCCCCCTTAGCAAGAGCATGACACACAGATCCAGAGAGCTGGAGAAAAAAAAAATCTATAAATGCAAATGGTGTTTTGTAATCAGCATGGTCGCTGCAGGACACCAGGAACCTCATATTATAGCTCCCAAAGATCATTGGCTCATGAACAGGCGAGTGAGTGCAGCATCGATTTCTGGCTAATACCTCCATGTTGATTTGTTTATTCTAGGGGCTTTATTTGCTTGTCTTTGAGTGTTTGTGGATGCAAATCCTGTTGGTCGTCTGGACGATGACCTTGCAGGAATTCATGTACTCAAGGTCTAAAACCTTTGTGATGATTTAACATAGGATGACTCAACTTTAACTGTCTTTAATTGAAAATTCATGGCAGACAAAGAGTCTTATTGGCTCCGAGAACCTCTGAGTTCAGCGTGTGGGAGGTGTTGAACCGAAATCTCCTCTCCTGTTCCTGCCATTTATAATCAAAACAGGTACGATCGCACTGAAACGAACTCAAACCTCGATTTTATCTCGGTCGACTTTAACCTCTCAGTCTTTTTTAAGTGTCATCCTGAGATTTTGTGCATGAACTCACACACATTTACGGCAGATTGACACCATTCCTGCCTCCTGAAATCCTGAACTTGTGCACTTTGCTGAAGCTGCACTGAGACTATGAATAGAGTGTTCTTTTACCCGCAGCGAGAACATGACACACAGACGCACGGCGCTGGGAGAAAAAATCCATAAATGCAAATACTTCTGCTTGTGTTTATTGTGGTAGCTTCTGAAGAAGAGGATCTCCATATTGAAGTACAATAAGCTTGCTGCTTGATGCTCAGTCCAGTGGGTTTCACATCGATTTCTGAGAAATATCCTGGTAGTCGCTGATGTTCTTGTTCCAGGCTGTTGTTTACTGTGCTGTTTTTTTTCTGACTCGAAGAAAAGTTGCTAATACTCCCGCACCCAAAAAGAAACTTCCGGATTATCATTTTAATGGATTGAGAGTTTTTTTATTTGTGTTGCAACTTGACTCCGTTTGGTCCTTTAGTTGGAAAATGTTGTAAAAAGAGGTAAATGGAGTATGAACCAAAAAGGACAAAAGCTCATGAATCTTAAGTTTTCTCCATCGCAGGAACATTCCCCCGAGGGGCTGAGGACTTTAGAAGGAAGTCAGCGTGTTTCCATCACATGGAACAAGGTGTAATTTATATTTCACCCCTGAAAGGCTTTCTGCTCCAGGGATCAAACTTTTCAAAAGGTACAGGGACTCTGGGACAGGTATTGCAGCACTGAACAATCAGACTAGTTTCTCACACATAAACCTGTTTGTTTATCCGATCTTACTGGTCTTTCAACTTCGTCCAAGTCTCTGTGGAGGATCTGCAGCCTCTCAGTTTCTAACCTCATTATCCATAGAGCGATGTGAGTGGGCAGGGATGCTATGGTGATGAGCTGCTGCGCTGATTGGCTGCCCGCAATATAAGTATATTCATAAAGCTCAAATGTCAATGCGTGAGTGTATGAATCAGATCGGGGGGCTGACACCGAGGATTTCAGTTTATTGATGATTCTCAGATGAGTTTTTCCACATGAATGTAAAACAGCGTATATTTATCAGATATATACGGAGGCTGGAGTAAACGGCTGTGGAAAGGGATTCAGTGTTCTGTGAAGTAATGGAAATAACCTTAAAAAGTTCTTTTTACTTCAAATTCACCAGTGTTGAACTGAGTTAATGCAGTCAAGGAGCTTCGATACCTTCCTGATTTTGGAGAGTTTAAAGTAGAAGTAGAGTTGAATGTTATTTGCTTATAAGATACGTTTGGCAGGTAAAAGGAGAAAAGTATTGGGACCCAGGACAGACCCCTGTGGTACGCCACATGACATAAAACTCATGTGACGTAGTTCTAAACCACAGTTTGCTGTAAATGCATGATTTTGACATAAAAGGCGAGAAAATTAAAATAAAAATTTTTTTGCACTGCAAGAAATCCCATCATGCTTTGTGAGGGTAAAGCGGCGCAAATGTAGTTTCGCAGATTTTTTTTACTTTTCTTCATGACATTAAAATCTAAACAGTTACAGTGCTCAGCATAAATGAGTATACCCCTTCAGAGTTGTCAGAAAAAGTTTCCTTTTAAAATCAACATTTGCTACGTCAGACTATACAACAAAATATTCCTCCAAATGTAGGTCATTGATTGCAAACAAGATTTTTAAAGTCGCATAAAAAAAGAATTTATTTCAATTTAAAATCAGGATGCAAAAATGAGTACATCCTAATAAAAGTTCTAGGAGCAAAGCTAAATTTTAGGCACCGTATCACTCTTATTTTTATCTTATGGTAAATCAAATGTTGTGTTAAACTCTGCTTTGTCAAAACTTTGGAAATTGTACTTTAACTCATCTAGATATTGAGTAATACATTGCTTTTAATAGGGGGTGTACTGACTCATGCTGGGCACTCTATATCTTACTTTAAATACATTCCCTAATAGATAAGTACAGTTAAAAAATAACCGATAAGCTGCGTGTTGGAATAAAAGTTTTGCCTTTTAAAAAATACGCTCAAAAAAGAAGTTGTGAAATCGACCTTTTTTTTGGCGCGCTCAGAAGTATTGTCATCCAAATTCTCTCTTTGAAGTTATTCCTGTCTGCAGCACATTAATAGATAATACTAAGCCGAGCTCACTCTCCTTTTCTACATGCCAATTTTTCTATGGAAAGGAGGGAACTGTACTGTATGCGATGCATCATTCATACATCACAGAGAAATGAGATTCGAGAGTCTGATTGACGCATTTTTCGTCCTACTTTTAAAGTGAGGAGTGAAAAGGTTTCATCAGCTTTCTTTACAAATAAGACCTAAATGTGATGTCAAGATGATTTGGTTGAAAGGGGTAGCCGTTTAAAAGTAATGTAAGACTGAATACAATATACTAACAGGGTACAAAAGGGAGAGAAAATAACACCATCACTGCATATTCAATCACAGAGTGAAGATTCGTTTCTTTGTCGAGTTACAAAAGGGAAAATGTGACTCGAATCTCAGGCTGAAAGGCGCGAGGCAGCAGATACAAGAACCTGAAAGGAGGGTGGCTGGGTTCAGACCTGGAAGGGGAGGCTTTGGTGGAGATCTGCAGTTAGAGCCAGTTTAGGATCTGATCAGGCTGCCTTCTGGGCATCTTCCTTTGGAGGATATCCAGGCTCATCCGACACGATGAGGCTCCCTGGATGGGATGGTCGTATTCACCCATCTCCAGAAAGTGACACTTTAATTTTACTGTACAGGGGTGGGATTGGCATCTGATTTAAAAAGACAGAAACACACACACAACAAGCATACTGTTCATATCATGTCAATGAATTAACAAGTACCTGTTCAGCTCGGCAATAGAAAGGTGTAAGAAGTACGTTGAAGTAGAGTTGTTCCGATTCCGATACCAGTATTGGAAGTTGCTCCGATACTGCAGAAAATGCTGGCAACAGTACAAGCAAGTACTGGAGTTTATTTACAAGTTAGCTTTTTATTTAAAAATACTGTGGCTGCACTTTTTACTTCATTGAGTTCAATTGCATTTGCAGTTTTTTTTGTACTGTTCTATTTAAAATTAAATGGCTAAAATTTGCTGTTTTACAAAGACCTTACCACAATCATATCACAGCCATGCAGGTCTGGTATGATTTGATATGGTATGGTTTTTCTTTATATATAACGTACTGGTATTGGATCGGTACTCGGTATCGGCTGATACCCACAGCACAGGTATCGGAATCGGTGTCAGGAGGAAAAATTGGTATTGGAACGTCTCTACCTTGAAGCCATCCTTGAGTAAAAGTACAAATATCGCTCCAGAAAATGACTTTGGTATTGGTGAAAGTTGTTATTTAAAGCTCCTGTGAGGAACTTTTGGCTTGTGTCAAATTTGGCGCCCCCTGTGGACAAAGCAGTCTTTGCTTATTTGACAACAAAACTTATCCAACTTTATCATTCATTATGAATATTTAAGTTGGAATATGTGAAAACTTGGACCTACCCTCTCACAGTGTTTATCATTAGAAGGCAAAAACATGGATTTTACTTTATTGAATTACTGCTAAAAAACTTCTTAAAAGTGCTTTAAATGGGAGTCTTACAGTACTTAAGTATCACATGTACTGTGGTTTTAATTTTCCTTTTGATGTTGTTAAATGGACCAAATTTTAAAGGATGCGTTTTCATGACCTCCTAAAACAAACAAAACCATCCGTGAGAGAATTGATATTTGTATATTAGAGTAGGTGTAAGAAACAGTCCTGTCCTTTTTTTTGTATTAAATACTCAATAAATGATAAATTAGTCCTCCAAAAGTTGGTAGGATTAGTTTTTTTTCTGTTAAAAGTTCCTCATAGGAGCTTTAAGTATTAAAAATAAAAGTAAAAGTACATTTTGTTGTTAAAAAAAAAAGTGTTCAGATTATATATAATTACAAACATTTATTTCTAGATGCAAAACACCAGTTTTAGATATTCAGAGGCCTAAGACATAGACTTCTGTGAGTGAGCAAATTTAATGTGATGAGTTATATAAATAAGCACAAACACACTGTAAAAACCAGTACCGGCTCATTATCTCTTAGAAAATAAGTGATATAAGAATTTAAAGTTTACACACCTTTATAGTTCATCGTAGCTAGATTGAATATATGAATAAGTGTATGAATAAGTATGCTGGTATGAACTATTTTGCTTTGAAATATTCACCTGCAGCTTTAAAATCTCAAAGTTATCTGCATTATTTATCTCTGTCTGTGTTGTACCTGGACTTGAACTCTCCAGATGAAGGTGCGAGAACTCCCCCCTCAATATTAATGGAGCTGGTTTCTCTGCACAGTGGGTAAGTCAATATAAAGCACTCTGGTAAAACTTCAGGGTTTGGGCGAAATTTGATTCGGAAAGCTTCCTGCAAGGTGCTGCGTAAGTGAATTAGATCCAAGAAAGGAGGATTAGATTAGATAAGGGTAAACATTTGAACTGTTTATCCAATAATAACATATTTTTCCCTTGATAACTCTCAAAGTTTAAGGTCTAAAAAGGTTTAAATCCTGTCCTCCAGTTTGCCTGGATTCACTGATAAATAGAATATGAAGGAGATAAAAAGCTGTTTTCAAGCCACATATAAAATATGAAATATTCCCTTTTTATAAGCCATTGTAATATTTACTAAAGGCTGAAAGTATTAAAATATAAATCCACAGTGACATTTACCTTATGATGCCAAACTAATGAGATGAGAAGGGAATGAGGCTGTGTAAAAATATGGCTTATAAAAAGTGTTAACAAATGTTACATGATTTAGTCCAACACTCTTTAAGCCAAAACATTATTTCACTTATTTTTTTACTGGCTGAGTGTCAGCTCAACTACATTCATGGATTATTTATTACCACGGCACACATCCTCGCTCTCCTCATGCTCGCCCATAGCTGGCATGGATGTAAGACATGATTAGCCGGCGCCGGATGAAGCGCTCCAGACAGCCCACAACATTTGCATTCAGTTAGTTGAACAGATGTCATATTAAATGTGCCAAAGTGAGAAACTTGATCAAGAATGGAGAGCATTCACTGACCTAAAATGTTTAAGCAACACAAACAAGAAGGAATCATTATGTCGAAAAAGAAGTTTGAATATTTCTTCAGTCGTTTGACGAATGAAATACGACTTTACTAACAAATTTGACGATCAGCGGACTTCTCAATCAGTATGAGGTAAATAATTTTGTCAGAGGAGGAGTAAAAACTAAATTTTTAGCATCTCTGCAATAAAAAAAAAGACCCAAAACAAGTGTGATTATTTTTGCGCACTGTTTACTGCAACCCCTTACTGGCTGGCATCCCGAGGCTAGAGAAAGTAGGGTGACCATATCCTGAATCCCCCAAAAAAGGGACACTACTATGCAGGGCGGAGTCATGCGCTGAATTTTGAGTGTTTTTTTTTTTCACGTGCTTCTAACCTCTAATTTCCACTGCATCCGGAACGGCTACGAAAAGGCTATATCTGCCGATCGTAACCATTCAAGTTAACGTGTCAATTTCCACCGTCTTCTTTCCGTTCCTCTGCGGATCGTCAGACTCCGCAGCCAATCGTCAGAGTTCTATTTTTTTCCAGATGCCGAAGCATGCCGGATAAATTCAGCACAGATTAACTCCTGCTGGAAAGGAAGTCGGGCACAGACACAAAATAAAATTTCTTTTTAAAATAAAACACTCCGATTTTCAGGCGACATTTCATCCCGATGACACCATGGATGAGGAGATGCCAATTTTATAAAAATATAAGTAGATTTCCTCTTCTGGAAGGACACAATCTACGGCTTATATGGTTAGCCTATGTGGCTAAAGACAACTTGTTCTCGTATGATTACACGTTGTGAGTTCTCGCGATTCCTGCTGTCCGTAATCCGCCACAAAATCTGCCTCACAAATGGATCCGGTAGGAATTGGGGTAAGGCGAAAATCGCTGCCATTCCGGATTGGAGCCGTTTCGGATGCGGTGGAAATCCTGGGTAACTCAGTTAGTCCATGCTACACAAATTCCATACTTCCATACAAAACCCTTGATATTTGAAGGATTTTATAAACTCTCCCCGGACAGGCCGGACAGCCCCCTAAAGAAGGACATGTCCGGGTAAAAGAGGACACCCTATAGAAAGGACAACACCAATAATTTACAGATCCTGGTGAGGGCAGTGTGTGTTTTTTGGCAGCATTCAGAGTGTTTGTATGTGATGGATTCATGTTGAAATGGAAACAGAAGTAATGACTATAAAACGGGGCTGATTCAGCAGCCGGGCCGGTGTTGTTTAAATGGTGTCGGACAGGACGTGTTCACATTCGATTTCCCTCTGCCCGATGTGTTTTGCATTAAATCCACACAAACATCACAGGTAATTACAGTCCTGCCTCCAGGGGAAGGTGAATAAGAAAATCTCAACTCCAGCGCTGAGAAACAAACACCCTTAATGCGAAACATAACATCATAAAATCAACCTCAAGTTCGAAACAGCACAGTGGAGATCAATAACGCTGCGTTAAAAAACTCATCCTGCTGACTTTTGACAGTCTAACATCTCATTTTCTGCGAACATCGAATGTGGAAATTGTAAAACAGCTCCACTGACACCTAAAAGGCATCATTGAGGATTCAGGTCTGTTTCATAAACATCCAAAAACTTCTCACAGGAACTTTTAAAGCATGTATTAAATTTTACTCATTACCACAGCATAAAAAGTTACAGCTGAAAATCCTTTTCTTCTTCTTTTCTTTGGTTAGAGTTTGTTTCCTCACTGATAGATGTGTCCGGCTGAATCACGATCTTGCTATGCAGAGTTTGCATGCATATTTTCCTTCGGGTTACCCAGACTTCCTACCTCTGTCTATCCAAAAGACAGGATTGTTGAGTTAAACGCTGCCTCCAGCCTCTTCTGCAACCCCTAACAGGATAAGTGGTGTAGATTATGAACGGATAGATAGATGGATTGATGGATGGATGGTTAAACAAAAGATGAAAAGTCTGGGATTACAAAAGCAATATCTGAGGTGGGGAGGCTCAGATGTGGCGGCAATAACCAGCCTACGAAAGTCCCTTCAAAACCAAAAACGCTGACCTCACGTTGCCACTGGAGGAAGAGCGAGGGATCACAAAGGTCATTGGGATCCATCGCCTGGGCTAGCATGTATAGAAACGCCACAAGGATTCATCTTTTCATCCTTTTTAGCCTGGACTGAAGCGGAAAAGTGACATTATTGGACGTCCAGATCAAATTTGTCGAGATTGGTGACAAACTGGCAGGTCTGTTTGCTCGGGGATGTGGTTTGGATGTTTGTTGGCGAATTGCAAAATAAGAACACTGAAAGGTTGATATCATTTCCAACATAATTGGCAAGATGGCAAACCTAGAAAAGTATGAGGCCTACTTAGAAAATAACAGTTATTACACGTCAAGATGAACTCCAATGAGCTTTTGGTCAAACTGGAGAAAGATCAAGATCTTCGCCAAAAACCTCAAACCAAACAAAACCTCCTTCGCATTCTGTCACGCACCAGATCCCAGCAGAAACATATCTGTCTGCGTTTCTTTGAACAAAGGAGGTAAACAAACGGATGTGAGGAGGGTATCAGGTGACCCACGCGGACACTGGCCGTCACTTTAAAGCAAACACAGCCTTTGAACCGTCTGTGGGAACATGCCGTTGGTACTTTGTTCCCAGGACTCCTCCAACCTGCCAGCTCGGTTCATCTGACGGCGCAGGTTTGTGATTTATCGTGGCGTTTCGCAAGGTTAAAAAGTTATGGCTGACTTACAGCTCCTCCTCCCGTATTAATTGCACAAACAGAACGGTGTGAGGGGAAGAGATGGGTCCTGATATTCCCTGAAGTTGCACCGATCAATCAATATTGATCAAGAATACCTTGATATATGGCAACAGCTCCTGCCCGGGACCTTGGCTAGCTTGAGTGATGATGGCATCTCGAAATGGCTGTCTTTAAAACAACCCCTCTCCCTCCTTCTTTCTGTAAAATAGATAGTACAGGATAGCAATCTGAAGCAAGCACTCACACTTAGAGGCACATCCACCCTCTGATTGTTTCCCCCCTTTCATTCTGTCTTACTTTCTCTCCTCCAAACGGCACTTTGTCTCAGCGCCGCACAAAGCCGCGCTCTCGTGGATCTTTTTCCGTGCGGTCGGCGTGATGAATAGGAAATGAAATCCATATGCTTCTGTCAATAGCATAGCCGCCAACACAGCTCTGCAGCCATTGTAAGTGGCTGCACCGCGGGCGACGCGCAAGCTAATGAATAGTGCAAGCAACCAAAACGGAACATTACTCCATAACCGTGCCATAAATGAATAAACATGAGGCAGAGAGCGGGAATGAAATGTTTACTCATAAAAATCCTGTTTCACTTAAGCACATTTTGGGATTTTCACCCTGACACTTCAATTTAACTGGCTGGCTTTTATTTAAATCAAATCAGAGGGAAGGAGGAAAAAAAAATTGGCAGAGAAGAGGCTGAGGAAAAAAAACAACACATCAACACACACACGGCTATTTCCATACAATCACATGACCACACGCATGCACACACAGTCAAGGGCAGAGGGGAATTAACAGCAGGCTGAGGCAGGTCTCTCTCCCTGGATGCTTCCAGCTATTTCAGGAGGCTATTTCAGGTCCTCTGTCTTCCTCCTGCGTCTCCTCTCTCCAAAGATCCATCTGACTGCAGCTGAGGGAGGGCAGAGGAGTATTTTTAACACAAGGTCCAAACAACACCTTTTTTTTATTTTTCTTCAGATATACCACAGCTCACAGTTTACAGCTCACCGCAAAGCGAGATGGCGAACGGGTCGGTTAAATTTTAGCATTTAGCCGCAAAAATGACACAAACATCTGAATAAGGACAGATCAGCGGGATGATTGCTCTTTAATTTTTAATCTATATATAAACATGACAAGCAGGAAGGTAACAGACTGTACCCAAAATGCGTCACTGCAGGGGAGTTACCCTCAGATTAAATGGCGTCGATTGAGGGGTAAGCAGACTCGGCTTTTTGGCTGTTTCACATTAGTTTAATTTCATCATCAACTCCTTATTGTCTCTTTTATTTCTTTTCCTACATATTATCTCTCTGAATGGACTTCTCATGAGATCTTAATGGTCTATTCAAACAGGGAAAAACCTCACGTTTATGTTGTTTCCACCACCGCTCAATTGAATTATGTCAGGGGAATCCAGCGTCTGCAAAAAGAACGACTATGACGGCTAACTCGCTCGGGATCGTCTTATTCTGGGAGGATAGATTAAGCGTTTCAGCTCATATGTTGCTGACATCTGTGTTTCACTATTACATCTTGATAAATAACATTATGGCGTACAAAAAGGAATGAAATCTGCTACGTCGTGTTCCTCAAATGTCCCGAGATTATTAAATCAAACGCTTGCGATTGAGGGAAATGATGAGTGCTGTGTGTGCGGTGAGGTAATGAGCAGCAGTGTCCTCTTCTCTGTGACTCATGGCGGCTTGTTTAGACATTAGGTTGAAACTCGACAAAAGATAACTCTTAACTAACATTTTCCTTCCACTCGCGTGTTCTTGGGGCGCTCTTACATCTCCTTAAGGCACGAGTCTTCAACCAGAGGCCTCTAAGGATCTGCACGGTTTCTTAGCTGATGGTAGGATGGTAGTTCACCGGTCTCCACTGGTACCATGGCCGCCTTCAGTTCCCACATTTCCTCCAGCTCTTCTGGACTTCTGGATTTGGAAGTCCCATTTGGTCTTTGCTTGGTCATTCTTAATCACCTTTGGGGGTATCTTCCATCTAGACCCTTGAACCTCCAGCCAATACTTGGTCCAGATATTTCTGTAGACTCTTCCTGAGGTCCTTCCTGGTGTGGTAGACCCCAAGCTCTGCTGAAAGGAAGATGATTGAGATTGTTAGCTCTTTCTCGATTCTGTGGGTGATGGTGCATCGGCGTTCTTAGTTGGTGGAGCGATTTGTCTGGTTAATTCTGATAGTTAGTAGTTTTAGTAGTTTTTAAGTGTCTTAACGGTCTTGGCACATCTTATTTATCTGAACTGCTTTTATCTCATCAACCCTCGCATACCCTGAGGTCCTCTGGCACCGGCCTTTTAGTTGTTCCTCGGACAAAAACCAAAACTTACGGAGAGGCTGCCTTCAGCCATTATGGCCCAAAGTTACGGAACAGCCTGCCAGAGAACATCAGGACCGCAGAGACTGTCGATGTTTTTAAAAGGAGGCTCAAGACCCACATTTTTAGTTTAGCTTTCAGCTGATTTATCTGTTTTAGTTTATTTGATCCTTTACTTCTATCACATTTCTATGTCATTTAGATATTTTAACATTATTTTAATTCCTGTACTCTACCATCTCTTAGTCTTTTTAGCTCCAGTGTTTCCTCGTGGGGCTGCTGTGCATGCCTGTATGTGTTAGTATGGGTAGGCTGGGACGGGTTATATACTTCTTTTATTGCATTATATTTGCCGTTGTTTGTTTTTATCTTTTTTGCAAAGCACCTTGTGTTGCAGCTTGTATGAAAGGTGCTATATAAATAAAGTTTGATTTGATTTGATTTGATTAGTGTTCAACTTCTTAGACGGACCGGTGGCGTTCAGCAATAACAGTTCTGTGATGCCCTTAGATGTCCGGGGCGGCACTAACGCCACACAGATCATCTAACCTGCTGAACCCCACTCATGATAGGGATTGGTGATTGCGATTATTTCCCATGAACGAGGAATTCCCAGTAAGCGCGGGTCATAAGCTTGCGTTGATTAAGTCCCTCCCCTTTGTGCACACCACCCGCCGCTACTACCAATTGGATGGTTTAGCGAGGTCCTTGGATCAAACTTGACTATGTAGAGGAGGTAAAAAGTTGTAACAAAGTTTCTGTAGATGAACCTGTGGAAGGATCATTAACAGGGAAAACACGTAGATATTCAGAATAGATGCTGACGGCACAGGCCTGGTGCCAGTCAATTAAATTGCTGCCTCTATTAATAAGCCAGATTGATCAGTCTAATTTGATACAACATCAGACCACCTGTTGTTCTAGAAAGTGGATCAAATCTTGCATGTTCAACCAAGTTCTTTCCAATCAGTTACCCCGTACTCTTATCATTTATCACCGTCTCAGTTTTCGACAGAAATAAAAACTCTTTTTGGGTCACAGTCACACCTAGTTCTCAGTAACACCCCTCAGCGGATAGTCTCAGAAGTCATCAGTCACCGCTCCTCATGAGGAGTCTCATCACACATAAAAACAGACGCCGGATAGAAGCACCTGGCAGCTGACGCCTGGAAGGACACAGCTGCTTTATGGAGCTCTGCCACTTCTTCACATCTCCCTGTGGGCTCTGTGACAAGCTGACCAGAAAAGAGGAGAACGGGACGTATTGATCAGAAGCTAAGAGTAGAACAGAGTCACTCGGAGTATCAAACCCAGAGGGGGAGGACAGGAGAATTGGCACTTTTCCCCTGTGAGTGTGAGGCACTCTGGTGGGGTCTTTTGTCTCGGGTCTGACAGGGCCCCTCGGTGCCTCATTACAGTCAGCCCTGCCTGTCCCTGAACTGATGTTTTTAGCTGGGACACCCCTGTCTTTCCTCAGGCTCTTGAACCAAACGACTTGCTCTAAAGGAGAGATTTGGAGAGAGTAAATGTTTGGCACCTCCGAGTTCTTTGTCTGTCTGTCCGTCTAATCTGCTTTACATTTCTTGTGGATTAGGAACAAAGGGAGCCATGTTCTTGTCTCGGAGCTAATCACCATTCCTGTATTCACTGTAGCTCTGGAAGGAACAAAAAAACCCTCATTTCATTTCATTTTCAAAGCGGCGGCTCTACAGCACCTTGCTTCGGTAATTGTTACCCTCGGAGAGCTGCCAACAGGTTTGATGCTCTGCCAGATTAGCTGTGTGTGGTTTGTCTCTCGCTTGGGCCCACCTTGTACCCGGCCTCTCGCCCAGGCCTATGCTGGCACTGGCCCCTACCATCTGTCACAAACTTGGGCCTTGAACATCTACCGCCTTATCCCTGTGTGAAGAAAGAAAACAGTAATTCCTGCACAGAGAAATAGTTGGGTAACAAGCGAAGGAGCTGAGCGAGACGAGCCAGAACAAAAAGTTTCTCTGTGTCTATTTTGGAAACCTCACACCGCTTCACACAAATCTTTGAAAAACACATGAATTTATAGATACCGCGTCAAGGAACGGTCCCTACTGAACTATTTCCTTGGTAATAACATGGGCTGACTGGCCGTTGGGAGTACAAGAAGGTGAGCCACCACATAAATTCAACTTGTCTACATCCAAGCCCCAATTATCTTCAGCGACACGGCACGGTCGGTTTTCCCTCCCATCTGTGGATTTTAAAATCATGTCAACGCTGACCTAGCTTGTGGTTGTGACCCATTTCTCAATGTTGAAAAGCTGAAGACAGAATAAAAAAGTAGACACATCAAAATGCTTGTAATTCGACTGTAGTCCAGCGAAAAACACCAGCGAGGCTTTTATTGTATTAAGAGGACTACAAAGAGTTTTGATAAGAGGGTTAAGGTTAAGACTGTTTTTAATCACTCTGTCGATATATTTAAAAAAAAAAAACCTCTATTCTAATTAACCAAAGTCCTCAAAGAATTAAGTCTGTCTGATAAGCTTTGAGCTTCATTACAAAAGGACTCAATAGAGGAAAAAAAAAAACACACTAAAGTGAATTAAGTAGCTGCTCTACTGTCTAATTTAAATTCCATTCCTGCGCCGAATCCAGAACCAAATCCCAGACAGAAGAATACAACATAAAAACGCCCAAACTAAGTGTTAAGGTGCTAATTATCTGTTTGACATGATCAATTAAAAGGTAAAAGTTTGCTGTTTGTTTTCTAACTATCAGGTTTGTTTGGAGACATTTTAACTCTGTTTTGAAAGCTGTCAGCTCCAAAAATAGGAAGTTAATGACATATATTTTCAGTCCTTGGTTCAATCTGCAAATTTGCTCCAAAATATTAAAGTTATTGCAGATTACAGACACTTTCTCTTACTCTTACTCTCTTACTCTTACTGTCTCCACACACCAAGCAGGAGTAAAATCATTCGCGCCAATGAATTACATGTAAGGTCAATGCAAAGACGCGTTTACATATACAAAATAAATGTTAATGTGTTAATTATCTGTCTGATATGATCAATTAAAAGGTAAAAATCTCATCTTTAAGTTTGCGGTTTGTTTGTTTGTTAATTATTAAGTTTGTTTGGAGACATTTTAACTGTTTTTAATTTCGTCAGCTCCACAAACAAAGTACTTAATGAGATGTATTTTCAGTCTATTGCTTCAATAAAATAATTGGCCTCCCTTATCGAAACTTGGGGGAGTTCTTCTATCAATTTTTAGTAATTATTCAACACTTTGTAGCTGCTAATGTTGTAATAATCAAAACAGTTAGTTACCACTGTGGCAAATATGAATTTTTGAGTTATTTAACTTGCATGACAATTTAATGTTATTTCGCTATTAGACGTCTGGTTTATCTTTTAGACCTAATTTCAACCATCTAGATTCTGTATATTATTAGATGGAATTCAGACGTTGCACTTTGACCCATTATTTAATAACTATTTATTTCAAAAAGCAACTGCATAATAGATCTCCAATTACTTAACCAAAATACTTATGGTAGCCGTTAAGCAATATACAGTGTGGTATAGATATAGCCCAGATTTAGACTTGGTCTAATTTTAGATGTCTAAAGAAAAACTTTCATTTTAGGCCTGTGGTAGCCTGATTTTAGACCAGTCGTCTAGGCTACATTTAGACGTCTATTAGACCTCTTTTAGACCAAAAAATGCTCAGTGGGAAGTAGTAATGAACCCATGTATAATCGTAAATATACATAAGACCATGGGTTGTAAAAGATTGATAATTTTATATTATTTTAGTCAAATAAAAAATGTATCACTACTTTGATGACATTTCTCTTAAAGCTGCAGTGAGACAATTTTTACATTATAAATGTTACTGCCTGTAATTGTTGTGAGGGGTTAGCTCCACTGAAGGAACAGCCTGTAAATATTCATAAGGCGTCACTTTCACTGTAAACAAACAGGAGGAGATTTTTTTGTCAATTAAAGCGACTTTCACAAAGACAATACAAAATCAGCAATAATCTTACAGTTATTACTTTGTCCACAGGGGGCGCCAAAGTCAACACAGACTGAAAGTTCCTAACAGGAGTTTTAAGTAGCAGTAAAATCTATCAATCTACTCAAATAAAAACTTGAAAACAGATGTAGACATCAGGAAAATGTTGGTTTGAATTGTCCTTAGATCAGGTTTATTTTTAAACCTGTCATGTCAGTGTGACGGTTATTAAGAAGAGCAACACCTGACACGTCTGTCTCCAAAAGAGTGACATAAAGACAGTTATTATTCGAAAGTCTGACGTTTTTGACCGTCTGCAGGAAGGTCAGAACATGGGACCTCACACAAGCTGTAGTTGGCAGACTACAAGGACGCTTGAGAGACAGCAGACGGTCTGGAAAGGCACTTGAGGAAAGGGCAAATGTGTCAATGATATTGTCTGCTGCACACACACACGGATCTATAGATACTCAACCTCCCGTCCCCCATCTCCCACATTACACCAAAAAGCACCTTTCAGGGCAGCCACACCTGCTTGTCAAAGCTGCGGTTTGAAACCACCTGATCACTGGTGCAGATGGATGCTCATGGACGACCCGTTAGCCTGGAGGGGAAGAGTGAGAGCAGAGGGGGGTGATGTAGTGATCGAGGGGAGACGGTGTTGAGCGAGGGAGAGTGCCACTCTGATGTACATGCTGCAGCTCTGGGCTCTCACAGGGACACAAAATACCTCAGATTTCACAGGCTTGGACATCAAACAAGGTTAGGTTTGAAGTTAAAGGCTTCATTTGTCATTTTCACTCACTCTTTCAGCCCTTTCTGCAGCTCCTAATTATGCACCTCCAGGAGCTAAGGGTCATTTACGACTCTTTCATTCTGCTTTCTTAAAAGTAAACCTCCCCCTCGCGCTTTTTTACCACCACTACCACCATCGCGCTCAACATAGAGACTGTGAAATAAGTTGTTGTGCAATTAGTGGTAAAGAAACCCTGCAGGGAAAGTTAAATAACCCGCCGTGATTGGTTTGAAAACCTCTAATTAAACATAAGCTGGCATGAAATAGAAGGTAGCGATACCTCAAGCACATACAATGCAACAACTGCTTTACTGTGTGCTGCTATAACAGTCATAATGCAGTCATTATGATGCACAATTACGGCTACTTTCATTCGGATAGGATAATAAGCTGCAGCGTGAGGCACCTTTAAGAAGGAAGGCCCGATAGCGCCGATTCAAACTGCAAATTTGCTTCAGAATTTCAAAGTTATTGTAGATTACAGACACTTCCTGTGCTTCAGCCGTATCATTACTCTTAGTATTAAAGGTGGAGTAGTCAGGATCTGAGGAAGTGCCAGACACAATGTTCTCAGGACTTCTACAACTAGGATAAAGTGACATAGTCCAGGATCCAGTTTAGCGGCGCTACAACACGCTACAGCAGGTCCGTTTGACAAGAAATACTATTTACCCTGTTTTCTTGCTTGTGTCAGCAGTCGTGGCCAAAGGAGAATTCAAACAATTTTCTGTACTTTCTGGTTAGTTTCTACCGTCAGATATTGTAGCACGCTTTCTTTGTTTGGCCTCATGAACATTATTCATGGATGTGGCGAAATTTGATTTTGGGGTCCTTTATTTCTGCCAATTATATTGATTGTTGATCATTTACACACCTTCACAAAACTCTTTAACATTCCACAACATGCAAACATACCTTTATCTTGGCAATTTTCTCTGCTCTTAAAGGATATGTCCTTTTTTTCGACATTTTTTTGCCCAAAAACTTCCTGCACTTTGGATACTCAGTGCAAATCGCACAGCAGAAGGCACATGACGGTAGCAGAGCTTTGACATATCGGCAGTAAGAATCAGCAGCAGCTTAAAACACTAAAATTTTTTTACTTTATTTTATTTTTACAATAATATATATTTGATCATACAGAAAGCATCACTCATACATGCAAAAAATAAAAAATAGTTTAATTTTCTTTTTTTGATCGCTCTCGGGGGCCCCCTATTGGCTGCAGGGCCCTTAGCAAGCGCCTAGTCTCTGACTTGGCGCGTGCCTCACAACCAATCAGGTCGGGGAGGCGGAGAATAGCTTTGTTTCCGGCCAGAATAAGCAGACCACTCAAAAATGTTAACAGAGGCATTAGAGAACACAGCCATATCATGATATTCCCAATTGTCATCAATAACTAATAGCTACTGACTGATATTAACAGCTTTTTTGTATATACACAACAAAAAGATGCTTTTTTAATAGAATCCTGTCTACCCTACCTTTAATACGTGTCAAACTTCTGCTGCCTTTTCTTAACTCTCAGTCTGCTTTGTTGTATTTTATTGTCTGCTGTCTCTTGTCATCTTCGGCATTTGAAGGATATTGACATCCTCTGTGCGTTCAACCAAACAAGGCTCTCTCCTTTATTTTCTTCCATCATGTGGAAGTCTTTCAGTCTTTCTTTTACTTCTATTTTCTGTGCACAAACACACACACAAACACACACACACTCTATATAAATAAATATATATTGGGGTGTGTGGTATTTGCTTTCTCCTGGTTTAACAGCAGCCCATAAAAAGTTTACTGAGCGCCCTCCCTTCTGCTTTCATCAGCATCTCACTTTGAGCCCCTATTATGCAAATGAAATCACAGCCCTATAAAGCATATGTAAATGGAAAAACACAAGCATGTCCAGGCAGAATTACAGTCGTAAATTTGATCAACAGCGCTCTAATAATCTGAACAGTAAGTGAAGCTTTTCTGCTCAGCGCTGTTCAGCCGAGATCCTTCCCATTCATCAGCGGGACGCGCCGGCTGAGAGACGACAAATTGTCGGGATTTGAGAGCTGATTGTTGGAAAATGTTCTCAGCGCTCCGATAATCGTCAAACCTCTTTTGAGACCCCTTAAAAAGCACCCTCAATAACACTCACAGGACATAAAAAGGCAGAGGGATTGTGTCCATCACGTCAATTGGCTGAGCTCGATTGGATTCGATTGTGATTCCATTTATTCTAAAGGGCTTCTGTGCGAAATCGTCCCAGATGTAACCGTGATGTAGAGCGGTTGCTAGTGTACCTCACATCACACATAAAATATTCATGCCTAAAAGCAGCAACAGTTAAAAAGCAGCAACAGATCAAGCAGAGAGGAGGATGTGATGGAGAGCCCGTTAAAGGCCGTGTACGCTCCTCTGACGTCCATCCGCATCAATAATGGATGTAGCCACGAGACGCCATTGGTGCAAACAAAGCTGGTGATGCGAATATTGGACAGTGAGAAGATAAAACTTGATCATCATGTTGGGTAAGAGATAATTCTCTGATATAAGACGTCTGACATGTTTTGGTTTGAAAAATTTCCAATTAGACTCAGGGAAAGTTTGTAAAGATGTACATAAAAGGAGTACCTGATGGTTTTTAAACACAAACACAACATGCAAGAATATAAATGTTGATTTTAATTTTAATAAAAGAAACAGTAACATGTTTACAAGTGTGCAAATGTTTAGAAGCTGTACAGATCAAGATGTGGCATCCATTAAATCAAAAAAAGATTTGTTAGAGTTTAAGTCTCGTAACTTCGAAAAGAGGGTTAGGGCCACATGAAGAGAAAAAATAAATGATTACAGGAAGGAGATTAAAGTCAAAATTTGGTGATTAAAATTAGAAAAATCTAAATTATGTCAATAAAGTCAAAATTTTGAGTTTAAAATTTGAAATTTTAAGATAGAAGTCGAAATTTTGGGATTACAAAATATCGAAAATGTGGTGAATCATGTCGAACTAAGAGATTAAAAAATTTAAATTTTTAGATTAAAGTCCAAATTTCAAGAGGAAAGTCTAAATGAATATTAAATTTGAAATGAATTTTACGTGATTTCCTGTAATGAGAGTCGACTGCTTGTGCGAGAGTCTTTATCTGTGTGGTTTTGACTCAAAACTATTAAATTCTCATTATTTGTCACCTTCTCTTTCAGTTTCTAGATCTATGAAAAACTTCCTGTCGGCTCCATCAAGCCGAGGCTGTTCAATATTAACACATCAAAATGTTGAAATGTCTGCAAAGTCAGCCGGATCCTTCTTCTCCATACATTTTCCCCAAACATACAGTCTGTTTTCTTGCTTTAAATTATTCCTCTGGGCTTCTTTTAATAGTTAATTGAAAAGATTAATAATCAGATCCGAACCTTCAGTAGGAATAAGACGGTTCAAACCGAACTCTCTGTTTAATTCGAAGTTCAAATGAATTTTTAAAAGTCTTATAAAGAGATTAAAGAGATGAAACATCTTTAAACTTTCTCTTTTTCGAGTGTCAGGGCCCTACTTAGAGAAACTCCTGAGTCTGCTCCGTGAAGAACTTCAAAAATAGTTCGCAGAGCTCCATTAAAGCGCCTCTTTTCTCTGCCTGTGTGCTGTAAGTAACGTTTACAGACCGGAGGAGCAGGAAACATCCACGTGTGAGACGTAGAACAGCCAGTAAATTATCAACCGGTGTTCAGGCTCTCTGCTTGGCTCCTGCTGTGTTAATGGGCTCTGTTCTATTTCCAGCGTCTGACCTGCCAGCAGGACGCTGATACTTTAGCTTCACACAGACTCTGACCCGTCACCTTTACCGCAGCTCCTCAATGGACTGACGACTGTGTTTGTGCGCCATCAAAACAAAAGATGAGAGGTTTTTCTTCCAAGCTGCTGCCTTGATAAGCAGTAGAAGACCTGCTGCAGGAGGATTTATTTGATCTGACCTAATTTAGAAAAGGTAGAGAGATCAAATAAATCCAACAAAGGCCCGTTCAATACAGCGGGGATGATACAACACAGTTATGGACTGCCAAAACAGTCAAGACAGAACACAAATCAGAAAAATATGAAGGAGATCTTCATTTTAGAAGTTTGCAGGTTGTTTTTCTGCAGGGAGGAGTTCACTGAGAATTGGTTCATTATTTAGAGAGGAGGAGGAAGAAGAGGCTGTATCCATCCAAACGACAGCGAGGGAGGCTGTAGCAATCATATGAGAGTGCTTACGAATCAGGCTAAATCTACAGTGACCAAACCTTTTCTCACCTGAACATCATTCTGTTACATCTCGGCTATCAGGAGATGAAATATTGCGATTGGTACAAACACACAACAGAAACTATTTACATATTTACTCTAATTCTTCCAGGCGTTTTTTTACTATTTACAGTTGTTTTTGCCGCTCCTTGAAGCAGTTACTGTCTGGGATGAGACGGAGGGCCACATCATACTGCTCAGAATCTCTTCTTTACTTGTTTCCAAGTATGAGGACCATTATTTCTTACTTTGCAGACAAGCAGGGAACTTTCTTGTCTCTTGTTGATCTTTGGTTGCCTCTTATTGGACACAATAGAAGAAGAATATGAGACCATGTAATTAAACTAAAGTTATCAAACAGTTTGTCAAACCCGGAAGACATGAACAGCACTTAGCGATAGCGATCTTTCTGTATTAGAACAAATATGATAATAATCCTGTTTTCATTGGTATATCACTGCAGATTTACCATCAAACGTCTCTGATCAAACACCTGTTTTGGGGCTGGATTGTTAACCTTGTGGCAGGTGTAGAAATGACTGGAAACCCCTAATAAATTGTCAAAAAGGTAAACTTTTGAACACTTTGTATCTTATAGAGATAGTCCACATCAGAAACATTAGCAAACTCTCTGGCTCACTGGATAGAAATCGACTGTAGATAACTTGCTGTGGTGGATGATAAGATCCTTTGAAAGGTGCTACAGATAGCATCGTATTATGTATCAGCAATATCAGAATATTCATTGATTCACTCGTGTACAATTTAAAAAAAATGATTCTCACTGTTCTCAGGTCAAATACTAAAATGCGATTAATCGCGATTAATTAACTAGATTAATTCTTTTAATCGAGTCCCACAATCTCTTGGCTCCTCCCCCCTCTGCAGAGCTGACCACACACCTTCAGCACTCTCACATCCATGATGCAGATGTCCTTCCTCTGGTCCTGAGGCTCAGCTGCCTCCAGGCTCCTCCGTGTCCCTCAGCTTCTCTGATACTCTACAGTCTGAAGCAGAAGCTGTTGGAGTATCTGGGACTGTGAATGAGTGAGGCCGTTTCATACCAGGTTGGAGTTTATCCACCCCTTTATGTTGTGGACCTGTCCTGGGAACCACAGCCAAGAAAGACCTCCACCTTCGAGTGAGAGCGTTCCAACACTTGGCAAAACAACCACAAGCCACGCCCTTTTTTCTTACACACAACATGCATGGGGCACACACACACACACACACACACACAAACACACACTCTTACACACTCCTCAGCCTCGCCTGAGGGCTGATCAAACCCGCCGTATAAAAGCTGTCTTGGTTCCCAGAACATGGACTCCCTCTTCTCCCCCGAGGCTCCTGAACCATCTCACCCTGCCATCCTCCACATCTGAGGTGGCCCAGAGATGAAACAGTAATTATCCACATATTGAGGTTACATGTCACATATCAAACAATATGGATCAGGGTATTTGGATGTGATCAGATATTGGCATGGTAATAAAGCGCTCCTCTCTGCGATGCACCGAGTTGCACAGCCCAGATACGATCTAATTACTGCAGTGAAATATTCAAGTTTGACTCTTGGATCATGTTTCTTCCTTTACGTTACATGCTTTGTATATTTTCTGTAATCCTACAACCTACTTTAGCTCACAAGCCCATTTTTCTCCATCACAGGATTTGCTGAAGTTTCATCTCATCTCCTGCAAATACGCACACTATTTGAAGGACGCACATTTTATCATAGATGCAGTAATGGAGCTAAAAGCACAGAGGCCCCCGTCAAGGCTATTTGGTCGCCATCACTCTGCCATTACTTTACATCACAGTCAGTGTCGAGAGAGCGCAATTTGGGCCTCTTTCGGATGGAAAAAGATTCACAACTGAATTTCAGCCCCCCAAAAAAATCAGATCCAGAGTCAGTGAGTGTTAAAATCATGTCATCCTGAGGGGAACTTGGCCGCGATATTAAACACAAAATCTCTTTATTAGAGTAGCAAAGCAATTTTACAACTTTCAGAGGGTGTTACTCAGAAAATCACAGAATTTAAGAGCCATGTAAGTATTTATAAACCAACAGAAAAATACAACAGCTCCTATTTTTTACCTGTGAACCCTGTAAAGCCTAATTTATGCTTATGGGTTGAATCTACGCTGCAACATACGCCATCAGTCCACCACCAAAAAAGGGAAAGTAGCAAGACCAGAAACTTTTGATATGAATGAATGAACATGAGAATCAACAAGGAAGCATTTTTCAAATGATATTTCTCACAGAAAATCAATTAAAGGTTTCAACATGCTCAAAAAAGGAGAAGGAAGAAGCTAACTTTTGTTTACCTTCCCCTTTTATACATCTTAATTTTTTTTTTTTTTTTTACACGGCTACTGTTTATTTTATCAAAGTACAGCCATTTCTCCAAATGAGAAAGTCTTAATTCATCAGAAGTAGTTAGTTCTGGAAATAAAAAACACCATATGCTGGAAATATGATACATGAAAATATGTAAAAAAGGAATGAAAGAGAAGAAGAAGAGGAGAAAAAAGAAAAATGGAGACTTTATGGCTAAACGATTCAGTACATCCTCTTAAACTGGAAATAGCACAGACATCCTGAAAAACAGATTGATGAGCAGCGAGTTTCAGAACACAGAAAACCTTTAATGATTGATTAATTCCTTGTATCCTTCGTCTCCTTGTGTTTTTCTTCCCCAGTGACTTTTCTTGGATTATGCTTTTGAAAAATGATTCCAGAGAGTGTAGTTCAATGCATGATTCGTTCACCAAGTGTTTCAGGCGTCGGTGCATGTGGTCCCTCGTTTTGCCTGGCGATGCTGTTTCTCACTTCAGCTCAACTGAACGAATCACTCGAGGAAGTGATTCGGTTCAGTACATTACACTTAAAAGATTCGGTTCTTTTGAACGGATCGTTCGCGAACGTCACAACACAAGCAGGAGCTAAAAAGTTCCTTCTGGGTTGGATCTACGCCATCAGTCTACATACACCTACTAAAAAATCTGTCTACACATCCAAACTAAAAGCCCTGTGATTGGTCAGCTTTACGACACACATGTCCGTTCTCACCTGTATAGTCCATGCATTCTCCTATATGCAGTAATGAATGCATTTTTAACTGCTGCACTAGAAACATCAGTTTGAGTCACGCTTGAGTTAAGTTGCCATGGTTTTCTGTAGTATATCAGCATATCTATTTACATCTGTTTGCCCTGATGCAGGATGGTTGCAAGCTCCTTTGAAACTAGACTTAGAGGGAGCTGAGACGTACAGCGAGCATTAATAAGGGGGAGCACTGCAGTGCATGGAAGTACTCTGCAGATTTTAGGAGGTAACGCTGCAGAAGCCGATAATGTGTGTGCCGTGATTTGTGGTTGCTTTATGTCTGCTTTCTTCAGCTCCTTCCAAACAGGACATACCATTACTACTTTTGATTTGTCAAGATCGTGTTTTATATGCAGACATTTCCCCCAGAACAAAAAAGGTTTGACATTACGCACTTGAGGCTGTTTTAACGCTTAGACTTGCTCGCCTCAGTCGCTTTGAAACGTCCAAGGAAGATTTCTTCGCCTCTGTGTTCTGCATGGTCTACCACTGACCCCGAGAGCATGTCTGGCACTGACTATTTCCTGCTGAATGTCCCGATAGTGTGTGGAAATTGTCAGGACAGTTCATGTGGGGAAAAGGCTGCAGGGACACGGTAACTACTGATAACAGGTTGGACAGACATGTTAGAAATGATCCTTTTACAATCTCATGACTAAACTTTGCAGTAAGGTAAAATTCCAGTAAATAATAAATATTATTGGAGAGTAAAAGTGTAAGATATGAGCAACATTTGGCTTGAGAATCTGGCAGTTGTTCCGCTCATTGTTGGCTCTCTGCAGCGTTGGCTCAGCCGTCTGTGAGATAAATGAACAGCAGTGAATTTGAAGCAATTGGTTTTATTAGCAAAAATTGTCCTTTTTAAAAAAAAAAGAGGCCCGGAGTGAAACTAGAAGAGAGGCGTTCAGCTCGTGTTGGTAGTGAATATTAACAATGAGCCTTCCTTCCACAGAGTCGCTCTGAAATTAGGAGCTTTTAGCGTCAAAGTTCTCCTCCCTGCTGACTGACAGCTCTGTTGTCAGCTCAGCTGTGATGCACAGTGTGTCAGCGTTAGAGAGCAAACACTCTGATTTGATAGGTCTGCCATAAATAGCGAGATACAAAAAACCCACTTTTACAGACGTTTTATTCAAAGTGTTGTAAAGGTGATGAAAGGAGGGGGGTTGTGCAGAGCAGAAGGGTCTGGTCTCACTCTAGAGGGTTTTTTATAACCACCTGCTTGTTTTACATCAAACCGCTCATTACCTATCGACCAACAAAAGACCTCAACAAGATGAAACACTGATTTAATGATGATTATATTGAATTAAGGTTACCGTATAGCTAATTCAACCTAACCTAGACAGGCTTTGAGACTATGTTTACTCATGCACGGGTACGCAGACATTTCACCCTGTCCGTTTACAGAAAAAAAAAAACTGCTTGCACACCACTACGTTTTCAGAAAAGCTTTTGTTTACACTAACCCGTGTGTATACGCCGTCTAGAGCATGCCAAACCTTTAGGTGGCAGTGTAGCAAGAAGCTCAAGCTGACGGTAGCCAATCAGAATCCAGCATAGCAGCAACAACAACGTTACTTCCTTCTTTTGGAAAAGATGCAAATGCAGACTGTAGATTGTAAACAATGTCGCATCTAACCCAGTTTCCGGCGCATGATCTGCCGTTGGCTACCCAAATCTCTGTTTACCTTCGTTTTTCTTACATGCAAATGTGCAAACAGGAGTTTTTAAAAAGCATCATTTTCAGGGGCGAATTCTCTGTTTTTGTCTAAACCAAGGGTGCAAATGGTGGTTAATGTCTTAGTTTTTAAAATTAACCGGGTACGTATAAACGGGGCCTTAGCCTCTAATGGGCCAATCTTTAAACCTTAAAGGGTATATCGGCGTAAAATTAATTTAGGGTCAAACACACCGTAACGCTGAGTTAGACATCCCGTCAAGAAATGAATGTTGCAGACCGCTTGCTTCTCTAGTTATACCAACTTTAGTAACAACTGCAAGATAGCAAATGTTCTTCCTTGAGCTGCGGCACCCCGCTGTAGTCCGTAATGGACTGGCCTGAGGTCTCGCTACAAAGAAAGAGTGGAATGGAAGAGAGTGGGTGAATTGTGTTCAGTCTCTTTGCTAAAGAACTTAGGCTGCGTTAAAAGGATGTTTGATGACTAGTACTACACACTTTTTATTGAAGTTGTAGGTCAGAGAGAAAAATAAATATATATAGATCATGAAGTTATAGATGTGTTGAAAAAAAAAAACAGGTATTTTTTCCACATCCCTTCAAAAAGGATCAGATTTATGTCCCCTGTGAAACTTCAGCTCCTGTTCACGCTGAAAGCAGCACAGGTAAGATTATTGTGATGTGAACTGACAGCCTTGAAACCGTTGGCAAAGTTTTGCATGCATTGCCTTTCACACAGAACGGATGTGAGCCATCTGTTCAAATCGCACTTGAAAGCAGCATTCACCCCCGACTGAGATCAGACCAGATCCTAACTCTATTTCACCTGCGTTTTCTCTTCAGCCTTACAGGCCCACTGTTGTGTTCGAGCGTGTTAACACCAGCTGCCGAATTCACAAACCAATCTTTGCACAATTCAGTCAGATGACACGTGGATTTCAAGCGTTTGTATGACTATCCTGTGGAGTTTGGTTCTGACTTCACCACGTGGATTGGACCTTCTCGTATATTAGAAACCCTCCTCGACACATTTACAGTTCTAAAAAAGCCTGAGAACGACTTGATATTTGATATTTGGAGTGAGTAATCACGTCCTATAAAGCCCCAGGAGTTAATCCGTTTCCTGATCGGTCTGATTAATGTTGATTCTTTGACTTTCTGAACTCCCTGTTCGTTCTTGCCGCTGTTAACAATGGTATAAAAAGGAGAAAATTACACGGTACGTATATGTGATACGTGGGCCTGAGCACTTCTGCAGCCCGTCATTATTTTAAATGGCGTTTTTCCCCCGACCAGAGCTGTGTCTCCAACAATTTTGAGGTTTCAGCAGCTTGTGGTGCACTTTTCATGTTCCTTGTTTCACCCTCACTCATGCATCAGTCCGATATTCCTAATATTTGCCATTCCAGGGTATTTATCGTCATTACCACAAAGTTTAGTGTAAAACTGCAGAGATCGAGGACTTTCCATGTTAAATCTTAAATCAATAAGTTTTCTATTCCCATGAAGAGTTTTGGAAACTCCTGCTCTGTTGACTTCTCTCACAGTGACGATTTGTTGGTGAAATCGAGTAAAAACACCATCTGGCATCAACACAGGGTTTTATTTGGAAAACTATCTGGATGTTTTAGCTGGTGTCTGACTTCTTTTGACCCTCGTACAAAGAAAGTCAGACAGGAATGTTGACGCCATGTGTATCTGGTGTAGAGGGAGCAAACCAACTGAAGTGCTAAAATTAACCAAACAGGTCACATCATAGTCAGGAATGTCATCGTAAGAGCTCAACGAACTTTTCTTCTGTCTCACAGCTGCATCTTCCAGCTCCGACTTCAAGCCAGAAATTGAAGTCGTAGATTAATATACATGTTTATTTTTTATCAAAAAGGCCTATAAAATATAATTTGTGCAATGTCGGACTCTAAAGCTCGCAATCGTTTCATTACTTGCGAGAAAAATGCATCCCTCTGCGACAAGTGGAGCTCGCCGCTCGCTCTTCTCTCTATCTTACAACATACATGCACGCTCACATGTCGCACCACAACATTTAGAGGTACAGCATGTCAGCACCACTGATTCTGGTCGTCTGGTTGTGAGTGTTTGCCGCTTATACCCTGCCAGTTTTGCACAGGATGGTTTTGACAACCCGAGTCCTTTCCATCGTGTTTGCTGCCAACAAAAAATGGTGCACTGAACTGTCCCCGAACGTTCAGCACCCCAACTGAAAATATTTGCATTCTTCAAAAAGACGGTATGTAGTGATTCGGACGCCGCACATTCTCTTATGGATGCTAGCTTAAGCATCTCTTCCAGGCCTGAAAACAGCGCTGACTCATCCCCCGCCACCCTGTATGAGAAACACTAGAATCTGACTCAGGGAAAGTCGGCCTTAAAGGGATATTCCAAGTCCACCGACTGCAGCGGGGTTACGCAGCTTAAGGAAGAACATTTATGATCATTTCTTCATGGAAATGCAATCAGCATGTTTGACCCTGAATTAATTTTACGCCGAAATCTCCCTTTAAGGTATAAAGGCTGAATGTCGCACTAAGGCCTCGTCACATTTCCCCCCAGGACAAAAACGTTTAATGCGAAGGCTATCTTTTTTAATTCTGTCATCCTGAATATGATAACTTACAGTCAGTTTGTATCCATATCCGTGTCCATATGGTTGTTTGATGTGACTTTGGTCCTTCTCGAGGTTTCTGCCTGTTTAAAATAACTTTTCCTTCTGCTGTTACTAACTAAATGTTGGCAAGTTCTCTCTGTACTGATTTTGGGCTTTAGAAAATATAATTATAAAGCACTTTTTTCACCCAGAGGACTTGTGCAAAAGTGCAGATTTGAGCGCCTTGGGGATGTTGGTGAGCACATTTTTCTTAAGTCAGCCAAAAACAGTTTTTTCCACATTTTTCCTTCAGTTTTATCCCACGATAGTCAGAGCAAAGCGAACTCCCTCCGAGTTAACATAATCGAATTTGACTGATAGGCATGAGAAGGGGTGAATGTGCCCTTAAACCCCGGGCACTGAGGGGGGGATAAGTGTAAATCCTCACATACGTACACCCACACCGACTCTTGTTGTAAATAAGTGGCATGTTTACTTGGTGTTTAGCTTCATTTTTCCCCCTCACATCCAGCTGTGTTTGACAGTAAGTGTTTTGTATACACGGGGGTAAAAATAGCAGCACTTTCTTTCTTTCTTTTTCTGCTGCAGTCTTTATGTTGAGACCTGAAGCTATAAGTGAAAACAGATGCTTGAATAGGTTGTTTTTGCTGTTGTTCACATCAGCCTCTGACAGCAGGTCTGACAGATAATCACAGTCCGAGATCAGATGGTGAGGCGTTAATGTTAGACTGCTGGGTTTTGGTTTAAAAATGGAAAAGTGCTGACAAACAGTGAGCGAACCCCTGCTGCAGAGAGAGAAAGAGAGAGAGACAGAGTGAGATTAAAGCTTTCTGATGAAAACCAGCTAATTTGAATGCCGCTTTCAAATTCAAATCCTATTTTTCTTCGCTTTTCTTCCCCAAAATAATCTATTTGTTGAATTCTTATCGCAAATTCCAGGGTTTACCGAGGTCTTTAGCTGTTGTTATTGATTTGGCAGTGTTTTTAAAATTCAAAACCACGATTTTTCCCCTTTTAATGAGAATTATTTGTGAGAATTAAAACAAAATCAAAACCCAGATGGAAATCCGTCCGTGCACTCCTCCACTTTTTCAATCTGCTTTGTTCTGCTGAAGTGCACCTTCATGCTTGCCTTTGCAAATTGCAGTCTTTACTTAACACAACGCTTAATTGCAGGCACATGCTCGAGTGGTCACGGTGCCCATCAGAGGCGAAATGAGTCACAACAGCTCAGCGTAGATTATTCTGGAAGCAGCAGCCACCGTGCCACGCTCTCGCTTCAACCCCTCCAGTTTTTCAAACCGGAGCCGAGTCCATCTCCCGGGCGCTAACACCAGATGGTGGAGGCAGTGACAGAGCTGAAGGGGGAGAAAAGGAGCGGGAGAATGAGGAATAGAGGGAGGAAATGAGAGAAAAGTCAGAGATTGGAAACAGAAAGGATGGGAAGCGTCTGCGTTTGGGACCGATCATTAGATTTCCAAACTCAGACGGCTGTGGATGGATTTGCATAGCCTCGGGTTGGCAGTGGCCCACTTTCCCCTTGCTGTCTTACTGAAAGACTGCCAGTGCATTCCATTATTTGTGTCAAGGCGGGTTCTGTGATGAAGAAAATAACAGTGCTGGCATGAAGTCAGAGTATAAGGTCTCTCCCCTCCTTGGTTTTTTAGCTGTGACTGGCTGATTCCTGAACGCAGCCCAGATATCTGCTGAGGAGGGACGGCCCAAACCAAGAAGAGAAAGCCCCCCCAAGACCAGAAACACAGAAGGTGAAACAAAGTGTAAGAGAGAGAGGAGGAGAGAGCTCTGTAGCGGGCGCACACTTTGTACAGGCAGAGCTCGAGGTCTGGCTCGCCCTGAAGACGGAAACCCAGCCGGAGACCAGCTCCCACAGTTCAGCCGGCTTTGAGATATTTCTTTCTTATCGAGCTCCTGAGCTAATGGAGCAGCGAGGACACACAGACATACGTGCACAAAGGCTCTGACTGTGAGGGAGTGTTTCACAGAGAAGTGGATAAAAGAGGAACATGTCAGTGATTCTGTGAACGTGATCGACAATTAATGCAAAAGTAAAAACCGTGAACTAATGATCGAATAATTATACAATCTACCTTTAGCACTATACTTCAGAATAAAAGTCTTGTTTTACAATAAAGGGAATTAAAGCAGTTAAAGGTTGATTTTTCATTCAGAATAAACAACTGTTGTCACTGGGTTTTAACTTGGCTCCGCCTTCCGTCACTATATGAATTTGAAGCTGAATCGCTCATCGTTTTTCTGGGATTTTTCTCCACTTCCTGGAACCACCACTGGAGAGTCGCTGTGATGGCGCTCTGCTCAAACAGCGTATTGCCCAATCCTTGTACACCCATTGGCTGTATCAGGTGTCAATCATAGAAAACATAAACCCCCTAATAACTTTTAAAAATGGAGTTGACTTGAGCACAAACTAGTCTAACAGTAACTACATGTCAACATCGCAAAAATTTATGTTCTGTGTCATAAATTTCTAAAGTTTGTCCACAGCTTCATAGGGATTGCTGAAGGAGGCGGGATTTATGACCTATACTGCAGCCCGTCACCAGAGGGCGCTGTTCCTACAGTGGCTTCACCCAGCGAGGAGGCAGACGGCGTCCATGCTATATACAGTCTATGGTTTTGACCATCACAGCCTCATCACAGCGACTCTCCCGCCAAATGCATACATTGCTACTGCACTAGTGGTGAAGTGCGTACAATGCTGCTGCGCAATGTTGGTTTCAGAAGGTAGAAAAAAATCGCGAAAATATCGAGAGCTTTTCGGCTTTAAATCCGTATTCCAGATGGAAGGCAGTACCAAGTTGTCCATAGTATATACAGTCTATGGTTTTGACTTAATCAAGTTTTGAACAAACGGGATGAAATGCTGTCTATAAACTTTTCACTTGTTCGTCTCCGCCCGTTTGCATGGTGTGAAATATGATCCACCTGAAACACGGAGTGTTTTATTTTGAAAAGAAGCCAGATATTTTATTTTGTATCTGTGCCCGACTTCCTTTCCAGCACGGGTTAATCTGTGCTGAATTTACTCGGCATGCTCCGGCGTCCACAAAAAAATAGAACTCTTGCGATCAGCTGCGGAGTCCGGCGATCTGCAGCGGAATGGAAAGAAGCGGGTGGACATTGTCATGGTTACAATCAGCTACGATCGCCGGATACAGCCTTTTCGTAGCGATTCCAGATGCGGTGGAAATTACCGGTAAGAAAGCCAGGTAACAAACTTTGACTTGAACATTCATGAACATGTGAAAATCCCTGTAAATACGTCCCTGACAGCTACAGGTGATGAGAATGAAAGCTTCTGAAGAGATCCAGTCTGAAATCACTGCAGGTCTTTTTTGATGCACTGACTCACTTTTGACCCTGGTGCATCTAAGGGTCAGGACCCTTTCGCTAACAAGCATCATATCCAGCTGTATTTACAGTCGCTTGTGTGTGTTGCGTTCACACATGACAGACACGCCAGCTTTCTCTCGGTGTGGCCGTCGTTTTTCCCTGCGGTCTCTGATATTCTGCGCGTCTCCCCGTTCGGCTGTATTCCTCACAGAAAAGCTTTTGCATCAGGAGGCTATTGTTATTCATGGACTTAGGTGTTTTCACTGTCTTTGCATATTTTGAGGGATTTGAATAAGCATCCCCCTGTGGCTCAGAATCTGCTGACCTAATGAGGCAACCTGACTGATTGACACAGGAGACCATCACAGCAGCCATTCATCATCTCTGCCCGTGAATAAACATTGAATATTTCATCCTCCCAATGTATGCTTGATAATGGATCATTTTAATCCTGTCGGAGGAGGAGAAAAAATCCCATACATGCTGCCAACACGTGGCTGACAATGCCTGATCACAGCCCTGTGTATTAAATACACATGAGAAGGGTGTTGAGGCTGCCAAGAATTTCACAAATATGAAATGATGATTGCTTTTTAGGATGACAAAAGAGCTCATTCTGCTTTAAAATTGCTGGTGGCAGTACAAATTAAAGTAGGAAAAATGTGTTTTCTTTCAAAGAAGTAACTTCACTTGACAAGTTTGAAAGGGCGTCTTCGAGAGAGCGATGAAACGCTCCACGGGCGTGAGTGAAAAGCAGAGGGAGCGTTTTTTTTTTTTGTCACTTGTTTGTTCAAAGGCGTACATCAAGCTGTCTCTCAACACGACTTTTAAGAAGTGGCTGCTGTTTTTGGCTTCGCCCCCCCAAGAGGTTGGATGGAGCCAAACTGTCTTAATCTGGCATAAAGCTGTCAGGATGAAGATTAGCAGAGCGTGTGCACAAGTCCAGCCTGTTGTCTTTGAATATTTTGCCAATATTTACAGCAACAACAACAAAAAAAATCCAGAATGAAAGATAGAGAGATGGAGAAACGGAAAGAAGAGATGTGGAGGTAAACCGAGGAGTGATGGGAAGAACAGTTCTTTTGACTGAACTGGATCTTTAGAATCTGTTCGTAAAAATGATTCGTTCAAAAGATTCATTCACCGAATCAGTCAGTGCTTCGAAGCCAAGCCCTGCCAGGTGCAGTACATGAGCGAGTGACACAGCGGCGCTGATCAGGAGTTCGTTCATTGAACAAGCCCCTCCCCTCCCCTGCTGCTGAAGTAATAGCGTCGATCACTGGGTGACACATGCCGTTCATTCATAAAGTCGTGAAAGACGAATCACTCCCCTGTCCTGAAAAACTCACGATATCAAGTAGCATGCTATTTGCTCTGTGCTCGGAAGTTCGTGAATGACGCCATGCCCCTCCCTCCTCTGCCTGCCTTAAGTTGTTCAGAAGTCGCTTGTTTCGTTCACAGTCTGATACGTGTCGTTCTTTCGCTATGACCAAATCACAAGACTAAGCCCACCCGCTTGCTTGGTGACTGGCTGTGTGTCGTTCGCCAAAGAGTCAAAGGTGGCAGTTCCACTTCTGACCGGCACGCCATGCTCACAACTGAGCTCAACTGATTGTCTTGGAGAGACCTCAGCAGATCTGTTCTTTTGAACAAATCGGTCATGAACAACACAACACTAAAACCGAACTTTATGTTTGCAAATTAGGGAAGTTTGAGCTCGTTTGCACGAAATCTTTATTTATTTCATTCACAGTCTGCCTGATACATGTCGTTCATTCACTGTGACCAAATCACAAGACTACACCCGCCTGCTCACTCGTTCGCTGTATGTCATACATGTCGTTCAAACTTTTGCGGCTGAGCTCAACTGAACAGAGAAAGGAATGAATCAGGTCCTGGAGTGATTCCATTCATGTCATTCGCTCAACAGCTCCGTTCCTTTGAACGAATCGGTCATGAACAACACAGCACTAAAACCGAGCTTTATGTTTGCAGATTGGAAGTTTGAGCTTGTTTGCTCTAAATCTTCATTTGTCTCGTTCACAGTCTTCCTGATACATGTCATTCATTCAATGTGACCAAATCATGAAACTCCGCCCGCTGGCTGGCTGGCTGTCTGTCTGTGTGTTGTTCGCCAAAGAGTCAAAGGCGGCGGTTCCACTCCGGACCGGCAGGCCACGCACACGGCTGAACTCAACTGAACTGAGAAAGGAACGGATCAAGTCTCGTAGTGATTCCATTCTCGTCGTTCACTCAGCAGTTCTGTTCTTTTGAACAGATCGGTCATGAACTACACGACACTAAAACGTGCCTTATGTTTGCAAATTGGAAGTTTGAGCTCGTTTGCAATTTTTGTTTTCAGTGGGCAGTCGCTTTTTTTAGATCGGCAATCAGCAGTAAAAGTCTCGGCGCTGATTGGTGATTGCTGCAGAGTTGATTTTGCTTGAATGTTTAGTGCAAGTATTCCAGTTTCCTGATGAAACAGTGCTCTTCAGTCCTCCTCCTCATCATCAGTGTTTTCCCTTTTCATCATCACGTTATAGAAACCGGTTACACAGAAACGCTGGCTCATTCTGAGAAGTGTTTGTCGTCTGTCAGCAGGAAAAGTGCGGTTTAAGGATCAGTTGTTACATTTTATACTGAGTCAGGGAGTGTTTACTATATCTAGTAATTTTATGGAAATTGTCGAGGAGTTTCCTGAAACAGTTATGTACGCTGTTGGCAGTCTCTACGTGCTGAGGATGAGTCAAATAAAAAAGTTACTTCAGAAACTGCTTAGACCGGGAAACGTACAGAAGTCCTGGCCGCTCAATCTTTGGCGGTTCAATCCTAACATCTCTTAGGGAGGCGCACACCCATTTAAACGCCGCTAAATGATGATTGATGAGGCACCCTCACAACGAGGTGCCCCCTCACACTACTTTGGAAACAATCTGTTATCCTCAAAACACCCGCAGCTCGAGCACTTTGTTGTATTTGGCCCCTTAATTTTCCTGCATCAAGGGAATGGGAGCCATTAGCCGTGTAAGTGACAGCAGAGAGCTTCCAAGGGCAAGTTGTCCAGAGATGGAAAGTCCTCGTTCTAACTGGAGGTCAGGGGGCGGCTGGATCATTGTACCCCTCAGGGGCCTCACACACACACACACGGTCTCCATTAAAGATGGGCCAGGAGGACATATGGTCAGCGGAAACCATCAGGGAAAACGAGGAGGGTCAAGATTTTACTCTTTTTATTCACCGGAGCTATTAAGAAACGAGTGGAACAATGTAATGAGGTGAGACGTCTGCTTTTATGATGTTTTTACTTCATGAGATGGAAATAGCTTTTCACCATTAATGTCACAGGCCGGCTTGTTATCCTCTGAAGTTTGTTTTTGCCTCTTCTGTTCCTCTTTATCATAAATTAGTGAGCGTTAAAAATGACGAGAAATGACCCCCTGATGCCCCTTTTCAGATATATTCAGATAATCACATATTCAGCTACATTTCAGAGCTTTTAATACCTTATGAGCCAACTCGCAGCCTCAGATCCTCTGGCGAGGCCTCCTGGTCGTTCCAAAGTCGAGGCTCAAAACTAAAGGTGATGGAGCTTTCTCCATCAGAGCTCGACTTTGGAACGACCTGCCAGAGGAGATAAGGCGTGCAGAGACAGTCGCTTCTTTTAAGTCAATTTTAAAAACTCACTTTTACAGACTTGCTTTTATGTGATGCCATCTTTTATCGTCTTTTACCTTTTTTCTTTTTCTCCTTTTTCTTTTACCTCTTTCTTATTTAGACTTACTGTCCTTTTAGCCTTTGTTTTACTTATAATCTTTTCTTATTTTATCTCTCAGGTCCTTCATTGATTTTAATGTTTTTTATTTTCCTTTATTTTGTTTTATATATATATATATATATATATATATATATATATATATATATATTTTTTTTTTTTTTTTTTTTAAATTCCACTTTATCATTTATATTACCATCATTATTATTTTATTATGATTTTATTATTATTAATATCCTCTTTTATACTTACTAGCCTGTTTCCTGCCCTCCTTTTCTATTTCATTTTATGTTTTTATTTTGGTCCTCATGGTCCCATTTATTTTGTAGGGTTCTTGTATTTCCTGGGTTTCTTACAAAAAATGAAACAGGCCTACAATTCAGAGGCCTGTTTTTAACTGAGCTTTGGTTTTTATGTGTTTTTATTTTCATGTGCTGATGTTCTGTGCTTGCAACTGTTGTCTAAGCACTTTGTAAACTAAAAGGTGCTATATAAATAAAGTTATTATTATTATTATTATTATTATTCAGATAAATTAGGGTGACCATATTCTGAATCCCCAAAAAGAGGACACGACTACATGGAGTCATGGAGTCATGGAGTCATGGAGTCGCGTGTCATTAATCTTGAGGGTTTTTTGGGTTGGATTGACTGGTTTTTACACACTTCTAACTCAGTTAGTCCACGCGACACAAACTGAAAACTTTCATAGAAAACTCCAGACATTTAAAGGATTTTATAAACTCCCCCAGACAAGGCCAGACAGCCCCTCAAGAACACAAGTTGTCCGGGTAAAAGAGGACGTATGGTCACCCTAGATAAATACAAATTATCTAGAACCTTTAAAGCTCCACAGAACTCCCCGTTGCGAACAATTCGCTGACAGCAACACGTAACGTTTCAAATGATGCCACAAATAAAGGGAAGCTGACGGGCCCTTGGGTCCTGAACGTCTATCACCGTCACCGCGGCCTTGAAATGGAAATGTCTTCGCTTAGATCTTATGCAATGAGACAAAGACGGCTTTTTGAGCACACGACATGAATCAAGTACACGTGTCGTACATGCTGCAACTTCAGAAATAGCATCTGTTCTTTAGAGACCGCACAACACAACACAACACGCCCTTGAATGTTATTTTTTCTTCTCCTTTTTGTCGTCTTCGTTTGCCACTTAGTTAACATACTTTCACTTTCACTGCGCCGAGCGTTTATTCATGCACGGTATGTTTGTGTCGCTGCATCATTCAAAAATATCGGACAGGGCTGTTTAAGTGAACAGAAATATGAAATTGGAGGAACGTGGATCATTGATTGAGACGCAGAACATGCCAGTAAATAGGAGATGAAATCAACAATGGAGATAAATTGGGATTCGGGACACAGTTAAGAAGCAAATTGATTGTCAGGTTGGTATTTTCATTCCCCTGCTGTCGTAATAAATTGTCCACTCTGCACTCGTATTGATGCGCCTCCACCGTGGTACAGTACAAGAGAGGGAGAAAAGTGTGAGAAATAGAAATAAGCCGGTGGAAACAGTGATAGATAGATGGGAGATAGGAGGAGAGTGGAGCTGCAGAGAGAAACGAAGAATTACCAAGAGAGAAACAAAGACAGACAGACAGAGAGAGAAAGAGGAGACACTGTCCCTGCATCCAGAGGAGAATGTGTATTGACTTCAGCAGCGTGAAAACTTAAACCCTTTAAAGGATTTTTTTCCATCAATGCAACTAACACAGAACGCCCCGACTTATCAGACAAGAGCCCAGCGAGCCCTTTGCCCTCACATTACAGATTTCCTACCGAGAGCAAATGGGAAAACTCGATCCTTTGTTTCTCCTCTCCCAAGGCTTACAAATCTTTTTTTTCTGATGCATGTAGGGACTCCAGTATTACTGGGATATTGTATTTCCGTTTACCAGAATCGCTGCATGTGTTTGGTCAAACATTGACTCAAAAGAACATCGCAGCACTCGAGGGAAATGCTTCAAGGAAGAAATATCAAATTTTCTCATAAAACAGTCAAAGATCAGGAGAGATTGAAGGCTCTGTCTGATCTGTGAAGGACGCCCCTGGAGATACTCAGGTTATATCATTGCTTAGATTTAATATGCAGAATCAAAATGATGCGAACAGAAGTTAATGGTTCCCACATTTTCAAAAAACTTGCCTCTCGTCTTTTAAAATTGGAGCTTATGTCTTTAATATAACCATATGTTTAAAGGTCTCCTATCCAAGTTGAAATCTGTCCCAGAGGTCCCACAATCGTTTGTTGTCTGAAACACCAGTTTATCTGTGGATATCAGCCAGCCTGTACCCTCTTCTTTTTGAGCTCCACTGATAGCGGGCTGATTCTGCGCCTGTACCTTTAAATGAGAATGAGCCGTGTGTAACCACGCGATTGCAGTAGCACTAGCACTAGTCATACAGGCGGCGGTAAGGCAACATAAAATGGTCAAAGTAACAGCTTCCACGTTTAAAGTTGGGTCCCTGACACGGACAGTCGGTTCAGATCCAGGTTTTGTCATGAACTTCTTAGTGAATCCTGTTTTTAACTGTCCTTCGTTAGTAAAACAGTCTGTGGTGAAATAGTTAGCACACACATACAACATTTTCGTTGTTGTTGTTGGTACATTTCCATCGACATTAAGGTCCTTTTTTATGTGCGATTATTTCGGACGTCAATATTTTCTTTCGAACCCGTATCCTGTCAATACAAACGTTCACATCAGCGCAGTTTTCCCGTCCTGCGATATTGTGGCATTTATTTATTCGTTTCATGTCGATTTTTCTAAAGTTTCGCATACTGTGTGTCCACTTCAAACCAATCAGATTGCGTGTTGTTGCGACGTCAGATTCACCGGTATATCCAACATGGCCGACCGGATGATTGTTTACGTGTCGGAGAACAGAGTGATTTTAGATAAAAGACACAAATATTACAAAAGATAACGACCTGAAGGACAACTTGTGGAGAGTCATAGCGTCGGATTTCTCATATGACGATGGTTTGTGTGCTTTAACAGTTTGCTAAACGTCTTTGTTTGAACTTTTATCTGTGCTAAGTAACTTTAGCTCGTAAGCTAACCTGTTCAGATACAACATACCATATGTATTTTAACTGTAAACTCAAACTTAATCGGTCTCAGTTGTTACGTTACGTTTATGGATTATAGTTTAATGTTCTTATCTGGTACTGACCCCGACTCAGTACATGCTATCATGACAGACAGACATCTCAACACTAGAGTCTAATTAGAACTGAAAAACACTCAGTCTGCTGTTGTGTCAGTCTTCTCGCTTCCAACCAGGACACGTCTTTTTTCCCCTCAGAAAGTCGCAAAATCGCATCGCGCTTAATGTGTATAGTCAGGCGCATCAAAATTCGCCTCAGAATATTTCATATCATTTCATATATGAATATGATATTTCATATCAAAAAAGGTGGACGCTACCTCAGCGGAGAAGTTTCAGAGGGCTGGGCTGACGATTATCAGGGGCACTTCCACCAACATGTAGGAGGGGCTTATTCGGTTATTTCATCAGAACCGCACAGCTTTTCCATTCGCCCATTTGCGCTCATGTTTTCAGAAAGGAGGGGAAAGCAAAAGAGAGAGAGAATGAAATTTTATCATGCCGGGATGGGGGGGTGTTTGTCAGATTCAAGGGGATGCATATTACTGGTGTAAAACCACCCAAAAGTGTGTTTTTTTTTTTCATAATAGGCGACCTTTAACTTTCCTTTAGAGCTCAAGTGAGGGTTTTATTTTAGCCAACAAAAGGCTCAGAGATGTCAAGTTTTGTTTCCCTCGTCTGCTTTTGGTATGAGGCCAAAAGAAGAGGTCACCCTCACCTCAGTCTCCTTAGACACCTGCTGCACCTCAGTCCTGTACGGGCCAAAAAGCCACAACCCTTTACAGCCCTGAAACTGACACCAGGCTGACCACTGTGTGAGCTCAGTCGAATGTGCAATCGCTCTTTCACACATAAACTTGACACGACGAGACCACTCCTGCAGGAAAACACAACAGGAGAGCCGATGTGTGCAGCCCACCTTTCTGGAAAGTTGCAGAACGTTAGATTTTGTGATTAACAACATGACGCCAGAGTCCCACATGTCAAGTGGAAACATAAAAAAAAAAAAGAAAGTCTCTGTCGTGCAAAGCGTCCATAAAGCTCGGGATAATCTAGAAAAAGCCTCGTGTGTTTTGACGTACCTACCAATGTCGCAGATGGTTTTATAATCTGACCCGCGAGGCTAATCCTTGGAGAGATGCTAACAGCTGAGGATTTTGGTTTATAGGTGGAATAGCATCATCACGTCCAAACTTCAGCTTTGCTTTGGCTCTAACCCTGAAAGATTGATTTTTTAAAACAAGAAAAGAAAGGCAAAACATTTAAAAAATAGAAATACATATTCGAAAAGGAGTGAGAAGAAGAAGAACTTATGACGTACCCACACCGAGGGTACGTGTTTCGATGTACCTGATAATCATGATAAATAAAGTACATTCATGACTTTGTATTACAAACAAAATCTACATCCACTTCATACTGCGCAAACATAAAACGACAACAAAAAATAAAACAAGAAAGAAACAAACAAAACAAAAAAACTATAACCTCATAGCACCTCGAGTCAATATTTTGTTTATTTGTTTTTCTATATAATTAAAAAATGAAAAAATTGTGTTTTCATATTTTCAGCTCAAAACAGAAAATATAATAGAGATGGAAATGAAAATGAAATAATAAATCTTATTTACAATTATTGATTTTGAGTCATCTGTTTTGAGCATACATGCATGGAGGCTACACTGGCTTTCCCATGATCCTCAGTGACAGTTACCATGGCGAAGTTGTGACAGAGCAGTTCGAGCACCAAAATCTTGGTTGTAACAGAGCTCTGGTTGTAATTTTCTCTACAGTCATATCTTCCTCCTTCAGCTCGACCCTCCTGACGGCTTTAAATAATATGTAGGATGCGTCCATCTCCATGACAGCAGGTTAGCCTTTCTCTACCGCTCTGGCCTGGAGTTGTTGTTCCACACTGTTGGCTACTTTATTGTGCAATGCACATGTGCGAACGGTAGAAAGGCACGGTGGGAAATGGGGACATAAAGAACCCAGAAATGAAAAGTAGATTCATTATTTTGTTTTCGTTTACATCTCTGTTAAATATTCTGTTTTGAACTGAAAATACAAAAACAAACACTAACCTTTTATTTTTTTGGTTATATAGAAAAACAAACAAAATATTGACTCGTTTTTTTTTTTTTTTTTTCGTTTTTTGTTTACTAGATTGAATAGAATAATTAAATGGATGAATAATACACAGACTGTTCCTCTTTGTCTGAATCAAACTTAAATTAAAGTTAATTTTCCCCCTTAAACTATAACCTCCCTCACATACTGAATAATTTCTGTATATTTATTGGTAGATGATTATTTTTAGCTTTAAACATTATTTGAGATTAGATTGCAGAAATAAGAAGTGTGTGTGTTCCTGATGGGCAACATTGTGTAAAAACTCGTATTGCTCTTTTTTTGAATGGTGGTCAGTGGCTGTAGTGACGTTTTATAGTTGTTGCCCCAAACCTCAGATTAGGGAACAGTAAAGAGTGTGAAGTGATTTGTGATCCAATGCGATGCTTCTTGAGACTTTGATTTGTACATGCTCGATATGTGATTTCCAAGTGATTCTGTCGTTTATGGTTACGCCCAAAAGACGAGGAGATACCACCTCTGAGCGGTGGAGAAGACAACGCCAACCATCCTCCTCCTCCTCCCCTTTGCGCCCCCAGACCTCAAACCGACCCAACTCGTCCTCACGAGATCACACGACTGCTACTTGACGTGAGGTCCATTGACACGCTGCCTGTCTGATCATGCCAGATTAGCTCCTCTTTCTCATGTGACTCCGTCTCTCTCCATCTTACTGTCCGTTTGATTAGAAGCACGAGGAAGTGAAAGAGTCGAGGGGATAAGGAAAGAAACCGCCTACTGTGAAAGTCTGCAAGAGCGACCCTTTTCCCTTTATGACGGCCAATTATAACCTCTTTTTTTTTTTTTTGCCATTTGTGTTGGAGCAGTCGACAGGGTTTCAAAGTGTAAGTGAAGTACTGGCTCTTTAATGACAGTTTACACTGAGTGTTGCTCTTTATCACAAAAGCTTCCACCACACAAAGCCAAAATTGTCAATTTAGCGCCGCGGCTCTCAGCCCGAGGCGGTCGGCCACCAGACATCATGAATGAGTTTGCTGTCAATGCGGGGCGGCCTTGATGGAGGTTTTAGAAGTAAAAAGTTCAGAGGAAACTCAGAGGAATTGGTGATTTGGCAGCTTTTAGAAAGCAGTCTGATCAACAACTATTTCATTTTCTATTGACAGCTCGGACTTATATATTTAAAGTGAATTTCTACATAATGATAGTCCTGTCAGCTGCATACAAACCGATTCACAGTCGATGGTAGGGAGAAAAATAAGGTCAGTCTTTCCACGGGTATGTCTTGACATTTAAATGAAAGCTGCAAGCGCAGGGCGACACCGCTGCAACCTCCCACCTGTAACCTACTTTTACATTTCACTCTGAACGTGCTCTTTCTTTTTTTTTCCCCCCCTCAGCAGATTTAATCTCAAGGGGAGATTCACAGAGTGTCTCTAGGGACCGTATGGAAATTAATCCGGCACACTGCGGTCATTTCACAGCTCCCTAATTCATGATCGGCGACACAGACAATAGACAGTGAGAATTCGGAGAGATCGAGTCGTATTTCAGGTTAAAAAAAAAACATATTTAACCACAGACGTGTTCGAGGGGTCCAGCGCCTATTGATGACGTTACGCTATATGATTGACTGGAAGTTTGTTCAGATGACGTAGAAGATTGCGTTTGGTCTGGACATTATGGAAGAGGTTTTCACTGCATTCGGTTTCATGGGATTGTCGTTCTTCAGAGAAAACATTGATTAATTTTATGAAGAAATCTATCGCTTCCTATTAAAGGGGACGTACGACAGCCAGACGACCACCTCTTTTAGGCTACCAAAAGTAAAACTATCTATTGATAAACGGAGATCCTGCATATTTTCTTTTTTTCTCTTTTTCCTTTAGATAAGTGAACATATTCTATTAAATCCATCTAAAAAATACAGAACAGTCAGTTGTAATTCTCTGTTTTATATGGAGAGATAATTTCGAGGTCAACTGAATGAACAAACGGAAAAAAGAAAACCGTGAGGGGCTTTTAAGCGAGAACATTTGACGTATGAGATAAATGGAGTTTGTCCGTAGTATGGTGTCTTAAACAGGTGCAGATCTGGTGTCTACACCGCCCCTTTTGCTCACACAGATAATGTAAAAAAAAAAACAATAGAAGTGACAATAAAAAAAAAACAAGATCCAACAAGACAGAAAAACTGTTTTGATTTTGGGGGATTGAAGCCTCTATCTAATTATAGATAAACATAAGGGGCGTATCTGAAATGTCGTATTCACATGATTTAGAATTTCAAAAGTTAAGCGAGTAAAGGTCGTTACACACCGGCGAATCAGCAAGGCGAATTTGCGAAGCGAATAATTCACTTTTTTTTTTTTTAAACCTGTTAAAGTCAATGCAAGCTTCCACAACAGCTACGAACTTCAACAGAGCGAAAAAGCAATTGTAATTATATAAATCTATAGACAGAAATCTATCAGACATGTGGCTTTGTGATATGCAAATTTTATTTGCATTGCACCAGGTGTGGTTAGGAATAGACCTAAGCCGAATATTTTATTTAGAATATTTAGAGAATTTCCCAGTTTGGGATCAATAAAGTACATCTATCTATCTATCTTTTCACGTCACTTCACTAATTCACTGGTGTTTAACAACCTTTAGTGGTTCGTCTAAAATTACTATTTAAAAGAAAAAGTTCCACATTGAAAAGCTGATGGTTTCAATATGGCAAACAGCCAATAACAATTTAGGATTGAAGAGCGCTCAATCAGATTTCACTCCTGCTTTCTCTGCTTTTGATAATTTATTCTGATGAAATTCTGATTCATTAAAAAAATAGCTGAAAGGTTAGAGGAGTCTCCACTCTTCCTCATATTTTAGGACAAACACAGTGATTTTCCCACAGTCCCAAACTTGACCGCTGATTTAAACAGAGTGTTGTGTGTTTGTGTGTTCTGGCCTGTGTGTTTGTGCAGCTTTATTTGTGTAAATAGAGCTTGGGGGGGAAGAAGGAGGCGCGCTGAGGCTGAGGATGGCTGTAATAGATTCAGTTTCTAACAGTGCGCTCAGGGCACCTTAATGACATGAGTCAGTGAAAATGCAAAATTGGAATCCTGACAAAACCTCCTTAGTATTTACCAATCCACTTAATATCAGGAATCTAATCTTACATGACTCACAAGGACTCTGTCTCTGGTAATTATGATTGCAAGGGTGGTATCATATCATATCACAATTGCTTTTCTCTGATTAATTGCCCTCCAGATGCGTACCGCATATAGCCCAGCTCTCAGCTCAAGGACAGCCACCTGGCGTCTGCAGTGTGCTGTGAAGAGAGCTGCCTGCTCGTCATTGTTTGATCCTGCAAGCGCCAGCAAACCGGTGTTTTATCAGGACGGCTAATTATAGGCAGAGAAAAGGATGTGGAAACAGCATCCTGCCTCTAGAGGAACGCAGCGTGCCCACACATTTCATTTGTACACAGGCTCGCTGAGAGGCATCCGAGGGCTTGGCACACGCATTTGTGCGATCGTTGAGTGCGTGTGCGTACACACAGCAATGTGAGATTTCCTCTGAGGTTCACCACTATCCATCTATCACAAAGACGGGACAGGAAAATGACACGGCTAACCGCGCTGCTGAGGTTGGTCAGCGACAGAAACATTTCTCCGGCCCCAATTTGTGGCCCTTGAACTCTGCGGTCTTTGTTTGTATCCTCCCATAACCCCATTGTAAGGAGATTTGTGGAGGTTAAGCCTGGTTTGGGGAGGTAAATATCTTACTGGGCTTTAGTGGAAGTTGCTCTAGCATGCAGAGGTTACTAGAGTTCACCTGAAGCTGAACATACTGTCTGTCACTTGTTTAAAAAGAGAGAAATCCCAGTCTGAGGAATAAAGCCTTTGGCGATGACAGCATGAATGGAAATCTCTGCTTTGGTGTGATTCATAAAGACAAAGTTTCACATTAACTTTAACTAGAGATAGCAAATAAATTAACACAGCCTTCATCAACAGCAGTTTATACTGGCCTACTTACTCTCCTATTTTTAACAGCGAATCTCTGTTTATTAGAGGAAATTCACTGATGAGTTTAAAATACGATTAAAGCAAATCTGCAAAGCTAAAGACACTTACGACCCCAATTACAAAACAGTGGAGACGCTGTAAAATGTTGAAAGGAACGGATTTTGATTGCTCGCAAATCATTTAAACACGACAGTTAATTGAAAATAGAGCAAGGACGAAATATGAAGCACTAGAACTGGAAGTTGGATTGTTTTAGGAGGAATGAACACCCAACAAAGATGGTCGACGAAAACACAACCTGAGGTACGACTTCATGTCGTACCTCAGGTTGTGTTACAACATGACTGAGGTTTAGTATCTGTGAATAAAAAGTCACGTTTAACAAAGATGGTCAACGAAAACACAACCTGAGGTACGACTTCGGTTTACCTGCAAGTGGGTCAATAACATGACTCAGGCAAAATTTCTTGAGTCGATAAAAAATCTGAATCAACTGTTTATGCCTGTGCCGTCAACAAACCAACAAACGCAACAGTGGCGCACTCCATCCAATTCAGGAGTTTTCCCCCGTTAAATTTTGTCACTAGATGGCGCCCTTGCATACTTATTTTACTGTTCTGTCAAAGACCGCAGAAGAAGAAAAGTTGTATTTACGCCTGTGCCGTCAAAAAGAGTGAAGATTGAGTCAGGTTAGAGAGTCACAATTGGAATAAGTGTTTACATTGACACGTTTCGGAATATTGATCGGCATAAACCACCCGTCTTGATTGGAATACAACTTCTTTCAGATTGTTCTGAATTGGATCAGAATTTTACAATCGACGTGTTTAAATTACCCTTTTTTATTCCAATCGGGCCTTACTTCGGATTATTTGTGCATATGTAAACGCAGCCAAAGATGGAAGGGGGATTCATGAGGAAAGGGTTAAACAATTTTCAAAATAATGTTCCTGAGTATAAAACATCCAGAATCCAGAGATTTCATCATGATTAAAGATGCAGCACTAAAACAGACATGACTCTGCAGTGGAAGGAAAGTTTGTCATGCAGGTTAAAACTGCACCATGCAAAGAAAAAAATCATACATAACACGTCATGATACAGAACTTCTACCTTTTCTTCTTTCCAGTTCATAACCAGTTTCTGTGAAGCATCAGTGTCCATGGCTAACACATTTGAGAGGGCACCATATTTACTGAACAATATACTCACATTTAAGAGCAACATACACAACCATCCACTGGGGCTGGGCAATAAACCGAAAATTTACAGATACCGAAATTTACGACAGTAACCAACGTCATTTTGCCCGTGTCGGTATGACTCCACCCCATCCAAATATACCGATGTCAGCAGGCGTCATTCTGATTGGGGGTTTTAGAGAGTAGGAATCAACAGGTTTGAAACCCAATCGAAGAAGTTAAAGCTCCTACGACTCCACTTTTTGACATTAAATCTCCTCCTGATGTATCATTCCATGTAACTATTCTATGTGGAAGGTGTAAAAATGGGCCTCTTTCTTAAACTGCTTGGCTGGCAGGCTGGGCGATAAACCAAAAATTTACAGACAAATTTTCAACAATAACCAACGTCATTTTGCCCATGTCGATATATTTGGTGTCAAAATAAATATATAAATAAAAGTTTGTTTTGGATGTGGACGTAGACGAAGTTAATGTGGGAGGGGGTGAGCAGCTTGTGGAGGAGTTATCGTCCTGCTGCTCAATATATCGTGATATTGATTTGAGGCCATATCGCCCAGCCCTACCATCCATTCTCTTCTCTTTAGGAGACCACAAACCACACACGGTATAAAAGCATGGCCCTGGAGTAGAAAAACAGCCTGTCTGCAATCACAAATGGTCACATGTAAGAAACATTTGGTGCAACCGAACTATGATGAAGCTGGAATCCAAAATCAGGAAATTTATGATCAAGATGAGCACAGATTGTTCATAAAACAGGATGTTAGACATTTTAATAAAGGGTATATGCGAACCACAAAGTTCTGTTTCTTGTCAGCTTCCTCACTTTTTTGGATCTGGAGTTGTATTTTTAGTTTCTTGATGAAGTATTATTCACGGCAAAGCTGTGCTGTCTCTCCGGAGCCAAAAAAAGCAAACAAATCCTTGGTGTAATTACGGCTGAATGATCATCTTAACCGAAAAAAAAAGTGTTGTTGTCCTTCAATTCACGTTGCCATCAATCTGTCAGGTCCCACTTTTATGTGCCAATCACCCAATAGAGGCTCTTGTGAAGCACAGCCTGTCTTGTGGAGAAAATGAAAGTAATCCTCAGATTTTGTGCCAGTACATGTGTGTGTTGTGTTCTGCTTTATGTTCAGACACACTTCCCAGCGTCTCAAGGATGTCAGCAGATGCGTCTCCATCCTTGCGTGCTACTTCAGGGCATGAGTCATAAAACTGCTACTTCTACAGTAACGCTTCGATGTGAGCCCCGCTCCCTCGTGTTTCCTCCACGCCAAATTTGCGGCATGTTGCGCCCCCCCCCCCACTCCCCCCTCCCTTTAAGCACAGTCATATAAATTATGATAAGTAATTTTCACGGTCATGACAGAGCAGCGTGAGGAGAACTTGGCTCGGTCTGTGCAGCAGAGGCCCCCTCAGCAGGGCCCCCGCAGTGAGCAGAAGATGGAAACGCTGATGTGTGCCATTCATCTTCATGCCGGCTGTGTGTAGGTGTATGTGTGCGTATCTGTCAGCCTCCGCCTCTCTGTGTTTGTGTGCAGTTATGTATGTGTGTGTGTGTGTGTGTGTATTTTATTGATAGATGTTCTGACAGTACAGTCTTTCCTAACCTGTCTGAGGAAGAAGAAGCAGCCTGTTCTGATTTGTGAGGCGCTCAGAAGCTGCAACATGTCAGAAAATAGAACCATAAGTGGTTTGCGGACGTCTGTCTTCTTGGTTCCTTTTCTTCCTCTATTTATCCAGTTTATACGGGAGCATGCAGACGCACAGAGACAGGGCGTGGAGGTTATACAGAAGAACTAATAACCGCTTTAACAACATGAAAATATCAGGTGCTTTTGTACCTTCTTCTTCACTTTGATAAAGCTAAAACAGAGTTAAGCTTCATGCTGTGGCGTGCTAACCTGATAGAGGAAGCAAACAGGCCTGAGGAGACCCATTTTCACCTTTCATTATGTTCATCTGGGGATCCATAGAGGAGCTTTGCATGATTTCCACCTTTGAAAAATCTTTATTTATTTCATGCTGGCGTCAATAAAGACACTGTCTGAAAAAAACACAAAGTCTGGGCATATTTCCAGCAATATAAGACTCAAAAGTTCCTTACAAAGCTGCCGCAGTATACCAGTGTTAATGGTAACTGCTTTTATGAATCTGATAAGTATCTTATCACAGGGCTGCCAAGTTTCAGAAAATGACAAGAGTGAGACATTAGCGTTATGATGTTCGGTGTAGCTGTCAGTGAACACAGGCCCTTATCATCAGAAAAGAAAGCTGTTAGTGAACACACGCCCCTAGAATCAAAAAAGCCGTTAGTGAATACAGGCCCTTATCATCAAAGAAGAAAGCTCTTAGTGGACATAGGCCCTCAGCATCAAATAAAGCTGTTAGTGGACACAGGCCCCTAGCATAGAACAGCTGTTAGCGAACACAGGCCCCTAGCATTTAAAAAAGCTGTTTGCGAACACAGGTCCTGAGCATCAAATAAAGCTGTTAGTGGACACACGCCCCTAGAATCAAGAAAGCTGTAAGTGAATACAGGCCCTTATCATCATCCCTAGTTTTTCCTCCTTCATTCATCATTAACGAGTTTCACCTGTGTCTCGTTAGCCTCACCTGTTGCTCATTTACTAGTGTGTATACATAATATAGTCCCTGTCTTCTTCTCTGTCTTGGTTCATTATGTGTTGTGTCTGCCGTTTCCATGTGATCCTGGATCTTTGAGTTCCATTTTTCCATGACTATTGCAATAAATTTGTAATAAACATGAAGCAAAAATCTGACATCTTGACTGCCCGAGTTCCTACACTTTCTGTTTTTTATGTTGAGTTAACATCCACTTCTTCATGCGATTTGTTATGTGCTTGACTCAAATATGAAAATGACTTCCCAGCTCTCAGCTAGAGGTGAGAGGTGTGATCCACTTCATGGTGGACGCCATGGTTACTCCCATCTCCTGCGCTCTTACTGCTTCATCCTATTATACCCAACGTGACAAGCTTAATCCTACCTCTAAGAGCAACAAACAAGATAAATAAATCAGGAGGTCAACCTTGTGGAGTGATGTGAGAATACACAAACAACCGAGCTGGTCCCAGACTCGGTTCATACTGCATATAAAGCAGGAAGTGCTGATTAAAAGAGGAAGATTTTGGATGTAAGCTGCCTGCTAATATCCTTCACACAGCATTAATATAATCGCTAAAGCAGTCTGTAAGTAAATCCTAATCAATTCAATTGATCCGGATGCTTAATTACTTTGTTTTATTCACAGTAAGCAGAGCGATAAACAGATTTAAACCCTGTAAATTCACCTAATAAATCAGTTTCATGCTCAAAATGTCAAAAATTTTATTACTCACTGTGACTGAAGCTTTCATCCAATGTTTGCCATTCCTGTGAATAATTTCTATGAAGGTTTGATGTCTCTTTTTAAATGTTACATCTGCATCAGTAAATTCCTGCCTGTAATGTCTCACAAAGACGGCGACAGGTATTCAAGTTTGACCTGATTGAGGGGTTTTGTGTCAAGGATATATTTTAAGTGTGTAGAAATGATTCAAATTCAAATTGCTCAGCGAGAAGTGCTAGTTCAGTCACAAATAAGTTTTTCTTGCTCCTCTCTTCGCTCACAGTGAATATTATTATATCCCTGCCCTTTTGCTCTGTTGATTCAGTTGTAATGAGCTGCTTTAATGTGCCCATACAAACACCGAGACCCTGAGTTAACTGGATGTTTTGATGTCTGGACTTTGAATGCAAACACGGGGGAAATGGATTTTTGATAGGCAGTTTCTGCTGCAAAAGGAAAAGGTTGATAAGAGCAGATAAACATCTCAGAAAGTCAGGGGCGGCGATCGGAAAACAAAGGATGTTTTTCACGCTTTAAAACTACGTGGTGATAATTACACACTTGTTTATGCGTGTGCACTCATCCGGGCTTCGGGGAAAAGCTCTAAATGAAACATGCGTGCATCATGTTAGGTTACTTCCCCTGAATTGTGATGTGTGCTGTATTAACATTTCAAATGCATCTGCTGCAGCCGCCAAACTGTAACAGGCGTGTAAACCCCCTGATGCTCTTGTGTCCCTTTCTGCTGTGGTTACAATGCACGCGAAATCCACCCAAAAGCAGAGTAAGCAATGAGAGTCTTTTATCAGCACAGCTGGTGTCCAAATATCCCCTGAAAGACTATTTAATATTCTCCTCCTCGCTCACACTGAGGAGATGCCACCTCCTTCTCTTTATGCCGTCAAGGATTGCGTTTGCTTACCTTCGTGACATGACGTACTGTAGGTTTCAGGGACTCTTTTAATTCACACATAATTCCTACGTTTGGATACCAGCATGCTAACATGTTTGAACTGTGATTGTGCATCTGTACCAGGCATGTCAAGGGTTTCATTTCTGCACAGTGAAGCTGTTTGCATGAGGCTGTTATAGGAAGTATATTTGTGAGACTTTGTGTGTCCCAGAGGTGGGGGCTTGATGACTCGACTCGAGACTCGACTCGGACTTGAGTCCCGTTTTTGACTTGCTTGATGAAATCAAGAAATGACTTGGACTCGCTTGGGACTCGATTGCTAGACTTGAGTAGACTTGTAGACTTGAGAATTACGGCCGTTGGTAACACCGTGTTGTGTCGCATCAACTAATAGTCAGGAATTATGGCCGTTGGTAACATCGAGTTGTGTTGCCAAGTCTGCTTATTTCCCGCAAAAAAAATTTGCTTGTTCCTGGAGGTCTGTTTCCTTATTTCTCTCACGAAACTTGGCAACACTGTCTCAAACTCTAGCCTCCCTCATAACGACAAAACCGGGAGGACTGAACATAAATCGCTCGCTAGTATTGCCCGCCTGTTTCCACGTGTTGCCTTGTGTCTCTCTTTTGTTTTGTTTTGGAACATTGAATTAGAGCATCAGTTTAATGTTTAATTGTATTTGAGTCTTCCTTATTTTTGTGCACATTGTCTAAGTTTCCAATTATTGAAGTTTATCTGATTATTTTTTGTATGATATGTAAAATAGTTTGGTTAAAGCTGCACTATGTAACTTAACACAAACAAGAACCTTTGTTTAATAATAAATGCAAATAGTGAAAAATGCTCATGATTTATTTAAATCTTTACAAAAAATGGTTTATGGCTTTGATATGACTTGTTTTTGACTCGAAAGAAACGGTAAGGACTTGGTTGGGACTCAAAGCAAAAAGTTCAGGACTTGGACTTGACTTGGGACTTGTCTGTGTTGATTTGGACTTGACTCAAGACTTGAGAGCGAAGGACTTGGACTTGCCTCGGACTTGAGGGCAAAGACTTGAGACTCGACTTGGACTTGCAACATAGAGACTCTCCCCCACCTCTGGTGTGTCCTCTACGACAGAGCATTCGGGCCACATTAAGAAAAGAAAAAATTTCAGACCTTGGTATTACTTACAAGAATAAAGTTGTAGTAAAATAATTACTTATGGAAAAAAAAGTCTTAATAAAATCATCATTTACTAGAATAAAGTCGCAAAGTAAATGAAGTCTAAAGGCTGCGTTTGTGGAGGAGGAAATGTCTGAACTGGTCAACTACAGAGTTATTAGTGGGTGCAGCAACCTCCACCTGCAGAGGCACCAACACCTTATGGCATATATAGATTCTTACGATAAACTAAAGCCATATGCTATTGCTATAAACGGCTGCATTGAGGGATTAAGCCTCTGCACAGACATTTCCCCCTTCTTAAAAACAGCGATTCCCTACAAGTCATAAATATACTTATAATCTGCATGTATGACTATTTGAAAGGTCTGCCAGAGATGGTACATCGTGTCCATCAAAGTTATCCTTTCAGTCGGTAGAGAGGCCCGCAAAAAAAACACAGTACGGCTGCTTTGATCTACCTCCCTCTGAAATTAAGGTCACTCTTGTTTTGATAGATTTTCCCATTATTAGCCGCTTCCAGCGCCATGTGAGAACGGGAGGCTTGCATCAGTAATCTTAAGTCTGGAAGTGGGCGCTTCACGCAGCGTTAAGCCTTTGGAGTACTGGAGTTGGATAGTCGGTCTCCTGCCAATACAGAAGTTTGGAGTCTTTCTTTATTAAACCTCCTCAAAGATAACAAGAGGGGGTTTCATTTAGCTTTGTTGGATTGGTGTTTCATCCAAAAGGGTTGAAACTCTGTGACAAGTAATATCATCATTTATTAATTCAGCCATTCAGAGTGACTAACCTTGAGTCGGAGCTCACGGCACGCACGATAACTCCTTGGGCATGTCATTTGTGAACGTGTCACATTGTGTGAGGAGTCAATTCAAGTCGGTGAATCAGTCTGCGAGTTTGACTGAGGGACTCGGGTTGGCGATCAGAGTAAAGGACCAGAGCTGGAAAGAGAAATTAAAACTAAGATGGATGTGTTTCATCTTCTGTGCCTTTATAACCACCGAGTCTATTTGTCATCCTGATGTGACCGTGTGAAATTCAGATTTGATTCCAGCTTCCCCCACTGATTCATCGTCCCTGTGTTTTGCCGAGCTCATAACAACACTCCTACAGTCGCACTGAAAAGTGTGTGCAAGGCAGTAAAAACCTGGAAGCAATGAGCCAGTGAGAGGGATGATTCACGTCCACAGTGGAGTTCATATCACCCGGGGTGTAAAGAGGGACACAGCCGAAAGGGAGCACATCATAAGATCATTCAGAGCTGGGAGTTTGCTCTGCTGAGCGTGAAACGTGGACATGGACGGCACACTATAGTGTACAAATCTACACATGCACAAAAAGTACACACAGCTCACAAAACTTAGTTTCCTGTATTTGTGAAGGTTGGATAAAAACGATTAACAGGACGGTTTTGCTTTTGGATTTATTTCAGATTTTCAAGGTGATGATTCATCTTCAGAGGACTGCTACAGCTAGCCTGCTTGCAACTGCCGCTTCTTCATCGCTCTCTTTAGTTTTATATCTATACATTCAGTGTGTGAGAGTCCCTCTAAGTCAGTGGTTCTTAACCGGGGTTCGGTGAGTCGGTCTCAGGGGTTCGGCGGAGCCTCCGCCATGGTAGCCTGGCTGGGCCATCCTGTTGCATCAATCACTTGATGTTCCTTCCCACCACAGTCTGGATTTCGGCCCATAGAGAGCGTGTATTCCCGATCAGAAAATCACCGGGCCAATCAGAGACGGTGTTTCCACTGTTACCCGGACAACAGGGAAAGGCAGCCCCTGATTGGTCCATGTGTAGTGGTGACGTCTAACACATGCTGCGGGACTTTTCAAAGCCCCTTTCATTCGGAACGCCGTTAATTCTGCAGTTGACTCTGCAAAGTCAGCAGAAATCGTTTGTCGCATATAAACAATTTCTGAACCCTCACCAAAGAAGGGTTCGGTGAATGTGCATATGAAACTGGTGGGTTCGGTACCTCAAACAAGGTTAAGAACCACTGCTCTAAGTACTACAGCTCTACAGTAACACTCAGGTCTGTGATGGGATTCCAGCTCTTGTATATTTATCCCATATTAGAATTTTCTGGAAGCACTCGGATTGATTTCATTCAATCATTTAAAACTACTCATGAGAAAGAGAGACAGTAAAAGAGAGGAAATGTGCCACAGTGCTCGAGAAAGTCTCTATTTGATCATCCGTTTTTATGTAACTCAGTTCATCCTTGAAGTGTTTGAGCTGCGCTGCAGGCTGGAGTCTGTGCAAACAAGCTGAGGCTGGCTCGTATGAACAGGTCCAATCCGGGGTTGAGTGTCCACTGCTGTCTGTGTATGTGTTCATCTCCGATAAGCAATAAGTGTTTCCTTGATAAACCTGTGTGGGGATCATCGGTCATTTTTATTGGCTGGTTTGTAGACTTAAGTTTTTAGTCTATTTTAGAATTTACTGGTCTTGAATGGATATAATCAACTACTTATATTCCCCTAATATGTAATCCTGATCAGTTTGGGACAATGCAGTAAACACTATTAGAAACAGTTATTCACATTTTAACAGTGGATGCCGCTTTAACTGGAGTCCCCCACAATGTTGACTTGCCCTGAGTAAGTGGACCCCCATTTAGCAAAACCTGCAGTTAAAGCTCCCATCAGGGCTGAAATTCATGTTGGTGCTTTTATCCTGATATCTGAACTGAAACAAGACCATAACCGACAAGATTTACAGTTTTATACATTTTAATGCCTCAAACAGATGTTAGGGGTTGGGTGTCAGCCAAGCAGTTCAAGAAAAAGACCCATTTTTACTACTTCCACAGAATATTTGGGAACCCTTTCTTTTATGGTACACTTATTACCATGTAATTAACAGGTAATTACCTAGTAACAACATGTAATTATCTGGTAATTACATGATAACTACTAAGTCAATACTGTCTAGCTACCAGGTAGGTAACCTTCCATCATCATACACATTTGAAGCCGAATTGCTCTGGTATATCCAGGATTTTCTCCGCTTCCTGGATATACCATTTGCGCAGTAGCATTGCACACATTCGGCGGGTGAGTCGCCGGCATATCGCTATGCAATCTTGGAGTCATAGGAGCTTTAACTTCTTCAATTGAGTTTCAAATCTGTTCATTCCCACTTTACAAAATCGCCCAAAGAAAAGCACCTGCTGACGTCGGACTATTTGGTTGCACCTGTATGCGTCGGAAAGAAGCAAAATCGGAGGCGGAAACAAGATGGCTACATCTACGAAAGTTATTTTAGCACTTGCCTTGTCCGAATATAAGCAAGGACAAGGCAAGTGCTAAACTAACTTTCGTAGATGTATGCATCTTGTTTCCTCCTCAGATTTTGCTTTTTTCTGACTTATGCTGGTAACTTGGGTGTGACATTATTCCAAGCTCAGACATCTGACTTCCGAGGAGGTGACTCAAATGCAGCATAAATCTGAGCTATATGTATACTTCACTGTATATTGCTCAACGGCTATCAGTTATTTTGGTGAAGTACTTGGAGGTCAGTTATGCAACTCACAGTTCCTTTCTGAAATAAATAGTGATCGAATAATGGGTTAAAGTGCAACGTTTAGATTCCGTCTAAAAATATACAGAATCTAGACGGTTGAAATAAGGTCTAAAGAAAAACTAGACGTCTAATAGCCGACTATCGCTCAGTGGGTTGGCTTTGAAGTGGCTGCTCAAAGATTTGGTTATAGTGTTTGACACAAAGTGATAGTTACTCAACATGTCAAAAAAGCACAATGTTGTGGTTATTTCCATCCCAGCACCAGCACGAAGCAGGAAGATGCTGCAGGAGTCAACTTTTGTGAAGTAGTAGATGTCGAGAACTGTAGATCACTCTCTGCTCTTTTCTTTTTCTGCGAGCAACCCAATGGTTAGATTATTTATAACAGGTAAAAGGTCAACATCCTCTCATGTCTCGCCTCTTCGTGTTGGATGCTGGCAGACATCGATCATGCTTGAGTAAAATCACATCTGCGTAAAACAATAGCTTAGCTGTCAGGCTGACATAAGGGATTTCATGCCACTTTAAAGTGTGAAATCCTGCAGAGGGCAATGAAAGGCTAGAATCCAATTTTTAAAATGCACTGTCTCCTAAAAACACCATAATAAATTTGATTTACTCACTTTGTCTGGATGCCGTAATTTTTCCCTTCTACCAGGCCTGATGCCTTCCAGACTGTGACTTTGTGGTGCAAAGTCATTGAGAAATTTCGTGTACATATTTGGTGTAACAGTCCTTTGGTTTTGGGAGTGACACGAAAATCTATTGATGAATACACAATCATGGGACGTGCAGCTTCTCAAAGTTCAATCACACGATAGCGGCAACCTTTTCCCAAGACGCAGCTGATACATCCAAGAGTCCGTGCTTTTACCCTTTTGAGAAATCCATAACTTTTGACAGCTCAGGATTAATAATGTTTTGTCCGATAAACAGCTGACCCGAGCAATCCTGAGACTGATTACAAATAGGCTGCTTAAATGTCGTTGTCAGTTCTTAATGGGGAAAAAAGGGAGCGAATGAAAAACTGCGACACAGTTTCTAATTTGGACCAACCCAAACAAACCAGATGGGAAGAGGTGAAACCATAAATCCTGGCAGAGTGCAAATTTAATACCCACGGAAATGGAGAAAGATGGTAAGAGAAGTGAAGTGTGAAAAGAGTCCGGGAGACTCCTGCGAGAAGGGAGATTACTTTGGTCCTTAACTAATAAAACTGCTTTAAAATGAAAATGGTGTCCTCATGCATCCCGAGCAAACATTTCACAAAATGAGGCTGGCATGCATTTTTTATGGGGACACTCCAGCTTTAACTTCTAAATTCATCTTATGTATTTTTTCTCTGAGTGAGTTTTGTGGTTTGTAGCCTGGGGAAAACTCCTGCTGAAGTTACTCTGCAGCTCTCCAGAGTGAGAGCAGGTAACTAAACTGTGATAATTGCTCCCTAGAATAAGCAGATTTAATGCTCTATGAGAGTCTTTTGTAAATCTCAGTATCAGACCCAAATAAATACTGCAGCTGCGTCAGAGAAAATCACGTTTTCAATGGAGCTTTACTGACATCTTATGGCGATAGCCTGTAAATACGCGCTTGAGGAGCTTCCCATGTTATTTTCAGCTCAGAGTCTGAGGGTTGAGGAAATATTAGGGCATCTACTGGGATTTTCACGCACAACCATCTACAAGGTTTGCTGAGAATGATCTGAAAAGGAGAAAATATCCAGTGAGCAGCAGTTGTGTGGGTGAAAAACGCCTTGTTGAGGTTAAAGGTCAGAGGAGAATGGGCAGACTGGATGACAGAAGCACGTCAGACCAGTTGTGGTCATAATGGTCCCATGGCATCATTAAAATGGTTGAGGTTTGTTGCTTTATCTGCTGCATAACGCCCAAAACTGTCAGAGGGCTGGACGTCGCCGTCGCCACCTCTTTCAAGAGTTGTGCCTAAATATTTGGCCACTTTCAACGCTACTTTCGGTTGACCCTTACCCAGTTTGACAGAATACCTCAGAGCAAAAAAAAAAAACCCTGAAGTTTAGTTTTTCTATGTTCATAACTTGGGTTTTTGTTGGGCTTGTGCTTACTAAGTAATTAATTTCAATCTTGTATTCTGTTGCTCAGTTTAAAAAGAAGATATTTCTCCACTGACCACAGTCTCATCATTTTTTTACAATGCTTATATGGACAAAGCTACAAAGCTTTTTCATTAATGTCTCTGCAGACGCGTCTCTGAAAAATACACTGTAAGCTAATCACTTGGGCCACTTAGAGTTTGTTGAGATAATCCTCCCAGTGCAGGGTCAGGTGTGTGGGTCTAATAAGCCATGATAATGACCAGGTGTGGGGAGCGTATTTGCTCTTGGGCTCTCGTGCTCTGTGTTGACTCATATTTTTCTCACTTTTACAGATAGTAAGAGGTTATTTCTGTCTTACTGTGTGATGGATATGGCTCTCTTAAAAGGCATCAGAGTTAGCTGCTAGGTTTCCGACTTTAAACGAGAAAAAATATCTTCGTTTTACGATTTTGATCATTTAAGTGACATTTAATTCACTCAATTATTCTTGTGAGAACAGCCCTAACTATAGAAACAAGTAACCTACTTTATATTTGTCGAGAAATGAGGTTTAAAAAGAAAAAAGTTTAAAATTGAGGAGAAACTACAATTCCCACGACGATTGCGCTCACTCTGTTTACCTCCTCGTACGTCACGCTGCGTAACAACGTACGGTACTTCCGGGTGTCGTCGTGCGGAGGAGAGGCGTCGTAGTGGGTGCAGCAGCAGCAGCAGCATCCTCCTCAGATACAAAGAAGAAGACGGCGACAATGGCCGATTTATCTCTGTATCTCACCAACGTCAATGTGTCGATAGGACAGACCATGGATGTGGAGCAGGTCAGTAAACAATTGTACATATTTATTTATTATTTTAATGAAGTCCGTGTTTGTAGCTGAACTGTCACTCTCCACTTGTGTCATGTCGGTTCATAATAAAACCAAATAATTGTACACAGACTGCAGTTATAACCCATTCTAACACACCCTGTTGTGTCCTGAAACACCCAGAGCCCAAACCCTGTGAAGGACTTTGAGAGTGTGGAGCTGGGAGAGCTGAACCAGAGAGAGGGGAAGAAGAAGCAGCAGAGGGAGAAGGTCCCCCGCAGGATTATCCATTTCTCCAGCGGGGAGACCATGGAGGAGTACAGCACTGATGAAGAGGAGGGAGAGGACCAGGAACCGGAGAGGAAAGACCTGCTGTCCTCCCCGGTCGATGCGGTGAGGGTGAGGACAGGGGAGGAGGGATTGAGGCTGTGAGAAGCCAAATGAGGACAAGATAAGAGGGAGAGAGTGTATGAGTTGATTCAGATGAAAACCTCCCTCCCTCCTGACTGTGTTTGTGTTTTTGTGTTTGTATTACAGTCCAAGTTGACCTGGGGTCCGTACTTCTGGTTTCACATGTGGAGAGCGGCCACATCCACCATCTCAGGTTTGTTCAAGACTTCACACCTTGATAGATGTTGCAATTAAAGGGCTCTACGCTGTTTTATTCAACATATTAATATAAGCTCGAAAAGTGAAACTGTGCCATGTGTCAACTTTGTGTTGACACACGGCACACAGCAGTTTGGGAGGCCAGATCGAGAACCTGGCTGCAGACACAGTAGACCTTTGTCAGGCTTGAACAGTAGGAAGCTGGACCTTTACTTCACTCTTACAGGTTGCAGTCAGGGATTAATCTGAGTATTTGAATGCACTGTTTAGCTTTTTGTTGGCTCATGCTCCAGGGCTTGACACTAACTTCTTTGAAAATGTTCAAAATTTGCCTTTAAATTAAACACAGAAATTTTTAGAGGACAAATTAGGGAAATAAAGAGGTGTGTCTTAAGTTCAACATTTAGTATTATTATTTGAACTCAATTTTAGGTCAGTTGGTCACGTGACATGGAAGCTATTGAAGGAAAACAGCCTTTTTTTGAGAACATCAACCGGTAATTTATTGACGGTCCCTCATTTAACAAGTAGATTTGACCACGCTGCTGTTGCTATTCCCCGGTTTGGAGAGTGAATATAATATAATAATATAGATAAATAAATAAATACATTTTACAATTCGCACACATCTATTTTTAGTCACAAATGCAAGATGAAATGGTTGCGCTGTCAAGCCCTGTGCTCAGTCAGAGGTTAACCTCTTGGATCTCATCTGCTGTAAAGTTTGTCAGCTCTGTTTTTATATTATAAATTGCAAAATTCAGACTTAACTTGGTTTTTTAATCACCTGGCTCTGCAGGTGCACAGTTTGACCTCAGTTGGTGCATGCTCTGTCAGAAGTCTACCTCTGCCTGCAGTTTTAATGTCTTGTTTTGATATGCGGACCAATCAAACGCTGAATCTGTTTATACATAACATATGTGACCAAATTTGACGGAACTTTTCCTGTCTCACTCGTAAAAACTTTAACGTAACTTCAGGTTTTTGTCTCGTCTTTTTTCCTGCAGCCTGCGACTACCTTGGGGAGAGGATGGCCTCGTTGTTTGGGATAACATCAGCAAAATATCAATACGCTATTGATGAATACTACAGGATGAAGAAAGAGGTATGTTTTATCCTATTTAATCAGGTTTCTTTGATGCTTTATGTATTTATGAGCGGTCATTTCTTCTGGTGCCAGAGGGAAGAAGAAAAAGAGGAAACTCGCTTATCAGAAGAAGCGGAACAGTCCTTTAACAATCTACAGCCTCAGGAGGACGAAGACGAGCCAATCACGGTGGCCGGGCTAGAGGAATCCAACCCTCAGCCTGATGTGACCTATCAGATCGAGGATGAAAATCAGGCACCGTCGAGCACCATCACAGTCCCCGCTATTGTCACGGCAACCTAACCGCACAGAGGAAACAGTCGTTTGTGTTTTAATGTTTGTTTTTGTCGGTAAAAAGCAGGAACTTGTTTTACAGAGCGCCGTTTGGTTTGTGTACGACACAGCTGTAGTGGAGCAGAGCTGCTGCTGTTACTGATGTTTGGCTTAAAGGGATCTTTCGGTCGATCCAGATGAAGAAAAAGTTTGTGTAGCGAATGTTATATGACGTGCCAAAATTGTAAAAAAAGAAGAGAGAGTAGGGGAGGACATGCGGCAAAGCTGAACGAAACTTTGTCACGTTTCATGAGTTACTTTTCAATCATTAAAATAATCAAGAATAATTTTTAAAGAAAGATAATCGCTGCCCTCGTCGCAAAATTTCCACCGACTGATGCTTCATCAGTTGCTGCAGCAGCCTGCCGAACATGGTGGACTTAAAGGTTCAACGTTACACCCTGTGCCTCTCTGACGGACCTGACACTGTGCCTACATCACCCGTACAAGCTCAGTCAGTCTCACATCTGGACGGAGTTTATTGTATGTTTATCGAAAAAGGGGGTCAAACACCCTTTGATTCATGAGGTCCAGTCAGGTTTTATTCAATAGATGACGCCAACGCAAACAGCTGTCGTGTCCAGATCTGGTCAAACCGGTGCAATCTTGGTTCCCTTTGCCATATCCAAAAACTGGCCGTTTAAACACTCCTTTACTGAGTTTCTGTGTGTTTCTATTAACGTGTGTGAAGCTTGTATTGCACTTCCTGTGTGTCTGTGGAAGCACTGAGTAGATTTAACATCCGTCACGGTTTCACACGTCGACTGTTTTTGTTCGATTCTGTATCAAACGGGTTCAGTTGAAGATTTCTTTTGATCTGCTAAAGCGACATGTACACCTTAAATACTGGCAGGGAGCATTGTTACACTAAGTCTGTATAAAGAAATGCAAACTTACATTTTTAACTGTTTTTAGTACCATTTTTGATATATTTATGTATTTATTTAACTGAACTAAGCACTTAATTTAAGCGTTTTATATTGATTTGTAAATTAACACTGTTAATAAAATGATAGTTATGTCTGATTTTTATTCTCGTCTGTTTTTCCACCTTTTCATGAGTCCAGTCGAGGATCTGGATTATGTTCTCCGGTCAGTGTTGTGGTTTTCGTCTGCATGTTGAGTCATAGGGCTGCTACAGTGCGAGTGATGTGAGGGACTGTCTTTATCGCAGCAACAAAAGAGCCTGTGTAGTCCTGTTAGCAGTCTGCTCTGAGGTCACAGACCCCGTCCACTCACTGTACAAAGTCCCCATTGTGAGGTCAGAGTGGGTTTCTGTGGTCCAGAACGACCTCCACAGCAGGAACGCCCTCCCTCACCGATACTCACATATACTGAACATACAAACAGACTCATACATGTGGTACGAGCTGGTGGTTTTGATGGTGGACTTTCATTCTGACCGTGTCAAAAACACTGTTTATGTTTCATAGCAGCTAAATCAGGACTCTTGACTCAGTTTTCTGGAGATACTTCAGTATTTTATTCATAATTCTGTCAAATTACACATAATATTTCAACACGTATTCAATAATTCTTAGACTATCTCATAATAATAATAATAATACATTTTATGGTAACACTACATTAACCATAATTGATCAATGGTAAATAGATAATTTATTAATGTTTAATCATCATTGAAAAACAGCATATACATCAATTATAAATAGATGGTTTATTAATGTAAGTTAATTTACCATGAAGAAGCAATGAAATTATGATTAATAATTTTCATTAATTATCATTGGACTATTTATTAAAGGTTATATAGGGTTTAAATATTGGTTGTAAAACATCTAGATTAAAATGTGTGTCAGTAGCACTTTGTAAATGGTTAATATTTGGCTTTTTAACCATCTATAAACATTACTTGAATGGTTATTGTAAAGTTAGGGTTAGGTTTTTAAAATTGTAAAATTTACAATTTATTAATGGTCTATAGGCTATATGAGTCCCATTTTATTTGTTAGGGTGCCTTTCAAGGCACTCAAGGTCGTCTTACAATTTACATAGAACATACTACAGAACATTATAAAATAAAGAATTTTAATAACATTAAAAGTACATTAAAACCAATAATAGAACACATTATAAAGCATTTTATTATGACTTACAAGGTCAGGTATTATAATGTGTTATAACTGTGTTGTTAACAGTTATAACACATTATAATACCTGACCCTGTAAATCATGATAAAAGGCTTTATAATGTGTTATGATTATCACTATAAAGCATTATGATAATTTATGAGTGTTTATAACTATAGTTATACAGTGTTATAACGTGTTTATAACACATTATACATATATTTATAATGCGTTATAGAGATAGGGGTCAAATAAAGTGTTACTAAAATCTCAAACTGGTCAGGTATAATAATGTGGTATAACTGTTAATTTCAGGTGTATACAGTTGAATCCCAAAGGCATCAACATGAACACCAATGTTTGATATCAGCCCCTAATTTTAACTTTTAAGGTACATTTACAACTTTTAGGCTGTGTAGTGGAAAAAAGTGGCCTGGACTTTTTGTCCAATGACGGCTGGGAAAGACTCCAGTCCTGCTGCGACCCCGAGCAGGAAAACCAGTAAAGATGATGATGATGGAAAGTTCTCTGTGAGGGATTTTACAGTAAATCTAATAAAGTTAATTCATTCGTTCACTCCTTTAAAACACACGATTTACAACTAATGAAAGAAAAGCTAAACAGTATAAGTGTGATCAAAAAGAAACATGAACAAATCACAAATATAACCTGATTTTTTCCATCCCTTCTTTCCATGTGTGAGCATGTCAGCAGCTAAGGTCCACATCAGTCCACTAGAGGGCAGTAGTGGACTAGTAACAGGCACAACATCCTGGGGTTACCATAGGCCAGACGCATCATTTAAGGTCAAACGGCGAGTGTAAATAAACACAAATGTGACGCAAATGAGTGTGTGATTTTAGAAGCTTGATAAAATTCCCTTTACCTTATGATCTGTCAGATCATGTGTCAAAGTTATGATAGATAGGAAGTATGTTACATAATCGGATGCATGTTGATCTTTTGACAGATTAAATTTAGATTATGGTTTTAGGAGATAGCACATATGTGGGTTATGGGTTTCTGCGACAAACTGTGTGTGTGTGCAGTGGTGCAGCAGGGAGGACTTTTTCAGCGGTAGGAGCTTCCTTTTGGGCAAATGAGACACACAGCAGTCATCAGGCAATCAGTGATTAAGAGGGAAAATCCAGAGTTGAGAATTCACAATGCCATTCCTTGTGACTGAGTGTTTAGTGCTGCGGCCATCACAAATAGCTGCCTGCACATGAGCTACATCTGGGCCAAAGGGTCCGTCCCAGACCTCAGCTTTTTTGTGTCTGATCCCCCCGTGTCTCTGTGTCCACACGCCGGCCTCCAGCTGTCTGCTGCCTCGAACATACCTGACATTTTTGTGGGAAGTGAGTGGAGGGGGTGGGGGTGACCAGTGGAGCATTTTCACTTCTAATTTTGCAGCATTTTCACTTCTGATTTAGTCAAAGGTGGTCCGTGAGTCAAGTCCTGAGATCTATTACTCCTATCTGACTGCCACATGTGCTGATACATGCACTTTTCAGTGGTGGGGAACTGTCAGTTAGTAATCAGGGAGCACATGCAGGTTAGTCACCCAGAAATGAGTGTTTCTGATCGGGCTCAGATTGTGCTGCAGATGCAAACTGCCCTTCAGGTTAGTACCTCAACAGAACACCCAGACAAGGTGAAGATATGTGACGTTTAACCCTAGAACACTATCGCTAAAATTAGTAACACCATCACTGTCCCCGGGTGATTTTTTAACCAAAATAATATACCCAAGAAAAAGCGCTTGTCAGGAGGGAAGCCCAGATGGCCCTCACTCCAGCCACTTCCACCAGCTCCTCCGGGGGGATTCCCAGGCGCTCCCAGGCCAAGCGAGAGATATAATCCCTCCACCTGGTCCTGGGCAGGCCACGAGGTCTCCTCCCAGTGGGACATGTCCGGAACACCTCTGATGGGAGGCGTCCAGAAGGCATCCTAACCAGATGCCACCTCAGCTGACTCCTCTCGACGTGGAGGAGCAGTGGTTCTACTCTTAGCGCCTACTCTTGGCTGCTTGTATCCGCCATCTTGTTCTTTCAGTCATTACCCAAAGTTAATGACCATAGGTGAGGATCGGCACATAGATCAACCGGTAAATCAAGAGTCTCGCCTTATGGTTTAGCTCTTTCTTCACCACGACAAATCGGTTAAGCGTCCGCATCACTGCTGACGCCGCTCCGATCCGCCTGTCGATCTCCCGCTCCATCCTACCCTCAACGTGAACAAAATCCCGAGATACTTGAACTCCGACCTGGAGAAGGCAACCTACCTTTTTCCGACTGAGGACCATGGCCTCAGACTTGGAGGTGCTGATTCGCATCCCGGCCGCTTCACACTCAGCCGCGAACTGCCCCAGCAAGAACTGAAGGTCACTGCTGGACGAAGCTAGAAGAACCACATCATCCGCAAAAAGCAGCGACACAATCCTCTGCCTGCCGAACTGGACACCATCCACCCCCCGGCTGCACCTAGAAATTCTGTCCATCAAGGTTATGAACAGAACCGGTGACAAAGGGCAGCCCTGGTGGAGTCCAACTCTCATCATCGGAGCTTGTGCTCCTTTGGTAAAGGGATTGGACGGCCTTTAATAAGGAACCATCCACCCCATACTCCCCCCACAGGATTGCCCCAAGGGACATGGTCGTAGACCTTCTCCAAGTCCACAAAACACATGTGGACTGGTTGGGCAAACTCCCATCTCCCTTCAAGAACCCGAGCGGGGGTAAAGAGTTGAACCATAGTTCTGTGACCGGGACGAAAACCGCATTGTTCCTCCTCAAGTTCAACTATCTATCGGACCCTCTTTTCCAGCACCCTTCTTTTATTTTTAACTGTGCAATGTCCAAAGGTAGGGACATTAAGTGCCATGAGGGGACCATATAAAACTGTTAACTTAGTTTTTTTCCACCCATTCCTGGGGCATGTGAGTCTTTCCTCGTGAAAACTCAGGGTCCTTGGCACAATAACAGCTGCAGGAGAGAGAACCAAAATACGGCAGATTTTGAGTGAGTAAAAATGACCAGCTGACTAGAATATTTCTTATCACCATATGAATTCCCTTGAACATCACGACCTTGTGATAGTTATTCATAACCACTGTGCTAAATAAAGATATCATGCAAATTCCAGGACCACTGTTACTGACCTTATTCGCCTACATGCAGCTATCAAATCCACCTAAAACTATTTACCCTCTATCGCTATTGAAAAGCAGGTTTTGGATCAGGGAAACAAATATGCTTCCAAAGATGTCAAAGGCAATGCTGAAGCTACCCAGGGACCCATAATACTCAGATGAACGCAACATCATGAAAATCACGTAAACATGTTTGCTCGGGTGAAAATCACCCTGCGATGGAGTTCTAGGGTTAAAACGAGGAAAAGGACGTGCTGCTGGTGAAAAAGCCTGGATGTATATAAAGGAAACTGAGATAGAGGTGAGGGGTGAAGACCAAGAGGGACTGTGAGACATATAGAAAGACAGAAAGCTGGAGGATGATGAGAACAGCAGCAGCCCCTTTGATGTGGGCCTCCGCGAGGCCCTGTGGGTCTCAGACGAGGCAGGCCTGCTGAGGGAAGGGGATTTCCAACACCGCCTGGTCTGCTGTCTCGCCCCCTTAGCCTTAGCTTCCTCCGTGGGCTGCAGCTTAGAAACACAAAGAGAACGGGTCACAACTGAGACGCAAACTTTAAGGGCAAACTCTGTCACAGGCATTTCATTCATTCATATGAGGCTGTTTTATTATATGTCAGGAGTATCGCCTCATTTTTGCATTTGCATCCTTGAAACTGCATTTTTTGGCCATTAAAATCAAATCAAATCTCTAGTTTGCATGCAATAAAACATCAACATTTAAGGATGTGATTTATCTTCATCATTTATTCATGGTTATATATCCTCGACTGCTGCAAAAGCTCCTCTGCATGCAGCTACACACTACACTCCCACACTCACAGTCTCTACACAGTGCCCGACACACACCCAAACACACACATGCATACGCCCAAAAGCAGAAACGTACACTTGACTGTCAAAAAGTAGTTGATACACACACACACGCGCGCATACACACACACGTGTGCGCTCACACACAGACACAGGGTTGTGGAAAGTCCCTGGCACTCGCTGCATCTTTCTGCTGGTACAGGTGGCTAAATACAAAGACAACAATGCTACAACAACTCAACCTCTCAACCTGCAGCTCTTATAGAAAACAAACCAGCTTCAAACTGAACCGAGCTCATGCATTGATTGATCTGCAGGTGTTGGAAATATAAAGAAAATATCTAAAAAATGACTGAATATGTTAAAATAGGGGGTTTCAGGGCTTCAGCTGACTCTGGCTAACAAGCGTTGAGATCATTCTGCAGAGTTTCTTTTTAAAGTGTAGACACTCATTCTCCTCCAAGATTGCAAAATTGCAAGGTAAAAAAAGAAAAACATTGCATAAATAGTACGTTTACGTCATTATTTTAGCTAAACAGAGTGTCATTGTGGTTAAAAAGTTCAGAATTATCTCAGTCTGATCTGAACATATCCTCCTCAACAACCACCTCTGGAAAGTCCTGTTCAGTTTTTGTCGGACTGTTTCCGTCATTCTGCAGTCAGTCAGTCTGATAATGTCTGAATTTTTAGTTTTTCTGCAGAGCTCTTACGTTTGTCAAACATTTCAAACTTCCTCTTAGTCTTGCTTCTTTTCTGTTTTGGTGCTTATATGTTAGATTCTGGCCCATCAGCCTGGTTTGCACAATTTCAGACTCAAAACAAACACAGTTACACATTTTTTATCAGCAAAATTACATAATGAATCGCTAAATTAGATTAAAATCAAACTTTAGTCACTCAGCATACCATTCTGTGCATATAATTTGTTATTTATTGATAAATTACTATCCTAGTTTTTTTGTCTTTGGTAAAAATGTCATCAAAACCTTATTAATGTAAAAGTATGCATTACTGTAAGTTGAATAAACCTTAAATTTGAGAAGAAACAGCTCTCCATCTTCAGTTAAACGGCTCTTAGAGTTTATTTACAGACAGTATAATTTGTGTTTGTTTTATTCAACTGATGTAGATGTTTTAGGTTGACCCCAGTTTCACCTCTGAATACATCACATATATCTTACCTTATCCTGTTGTATCGTATCAGGTCGTTTGGTATCATTGTGGTATTGTATCACATTGAATCACCATGTTTTTGTATTGTACTGTATGATTTCACATCCTAATAATTTGCATATAACATACTTTCATGTCTCATTATAGAAATGAATCATTTTCTATCACATCGTATCTTATCTTATCACACTGTATCATACGGTAGGTTTTTATTTCTGTGGTGTTGCAACTTTTTTGTGTCTGATTATATGAGATTGTTACATATTGTAACATATTTTGTATTGGGCTGTACGGTTTCATGCCAAATTGTAACGTTTTGTATCTTATAGTAAAAGTCCTGTCATTTTGTATCGTCCAGTATCATCATATAAGATCATATTCTATCATTTTGGTTAACGTTGCATTGATTCATTAACGTTAGCATTTGCTACCATCAGAGCAACAATTCAGGAAAGTCAGGAAACTTGTTTCCGTTGTTGTCAGACTCATGTTAAGAATTGGAAAGAGATTTTTTTTTTTTTTTTAAAAGTAAGCACAGTCCTTTTTGTTGTTTTTGAAAAAGCAATGATAAATGTTTGTTAAATACCTTTTTTTTTTTTTGTCTTTTAAGGACTGCTGAGCGTTTGGCGATTGAACCTCTGAAGACGTGCTTTTTTTTTTTTTTTGTAAATATCCGGGAGGTGACATGAACTTTTATTTTTTTAAATTCACACGTGTGATTTAGCATCTCGTAGTCGCATTTGTAAAATCTCACATTTAGTATCTCGCATGTGCGATTTAGTGTCTTGCACGTGTGTTTTATAAGTATCTTGCGTGTGCAAATTATAAGTATCTTGGACATGCATTTGTACGTATCTCACATGCCATTTAGCATCTCGCATGTGGGATTTAGCATCTCGTACATGCGTTTTATCAGTATCTCGTACCTGCCTTTTATTTGTATCTTGCGCATGCGGTTTTTGTAACTAATCTCCAGCGCGCCTCATTTGTGAGAGAATAAGGACATCGACATTTTCTGTCATTTAGGTACAACTCACAAAGAGATACTTTATAGCTTAGCCACATTTGGTATTGTAGCTAACCTCATTGGAATCCTTAAAGCACAGTGACTTTGCCGTCTGCGATATTCTGACTTGCAGGAAGTGATTTTGTTTATTAACAAACAGTTAAATTGCACCTGTGATATAATAAAACACACCTGCGAGATACTAAATCGCACGTGCAGATTAAAAAAAAATGGAAATTTATGTCACCTCCTAGGCTCTGCATAAATGAGACATAAAGAGGCTCAAATCTTTGTGATGGGCATTTAGTCTGACATTTAAAATCTGGTATTTCCTCCGCTGTGTGTCTAATCTGTCAGTCAAAATAGAAGAAGCATTCATTCCTGTAACGAGCTGAATTAGTTTATGAGTGAGGCGTTAATTTCTCACTTATCTGCTGCTTACTGTCAGAACCTATCCGCCTAAATTTCCTCAACTGCAACTTGTTTTTGATTTCCTCCTGGAACAAGCGGCGACAAGCGTGACCCCGGCCTTTGGACCTGACTGGTCAGTGGGTGTTGTCGTTCTGCAGGGTGGAGGCCCCGCTGCTTTTTCTTTTCATAATGGCTTATGTAACTAACGACCGGTCAGAGCTAAACGGTAGTGAAACATCCTCTGCAGAATGAGGAGTCTGTTTGGGAGGAGGGTGTTGCTGCATAGGACACTGAAGTCCAGATGTACACTTTAGGTACTTTCCTCTGTAAAGAGCAGCCCCCCCCCCACACCAACACAGACTCACTGTCTGTCACTTGTATTTCAGATCTGACACAGAGCAAACAGTGTGAACAGGGCTGTGAAACGTGGAAACAGTAAATATGTCTACCTCCCTCTGAGTCAAAAGACAAAAAGATCAGTTTGTGGCCGTCTGTCTGTCACAGATTAGACATTATAAACTCTACAAGAACACAGAAAAGGCCTCTGCGCCTGTTTGGATCCACTCTCAGCTGTTTTGATTGTTTTTCAATAACAAAATCATTCAAATGCATTTATTTTAAACAAGTTAAGTTGATAATTTAGCGGTTAAATTCATATTTTTGATGTTTGCTGCTGGCGAGGCAACGCTGAAAATGGATACCAACTCCTCCTGAGATTGATATGGATGAGAACAGTGATTAACAGATGCTGAAATCCCTTGTGCTTGATTGAAAATTGGGTTGATTGTTAAATTCAGCATGCAAAAACACAGATTTTTGCAGCTTGAACCAAAATAAACACCAACATTAAGTAGCAACTGTGCAGCAGGTCATTGAATCTGTGTCATCTGTCTGTAAAGTGAAAGACGGCGCGAAAACACAACTGAAAGGAAAACACATGTATTTATAGCGCAGCCTGTCTGTCTGTTATCTCCACGCTAAAAACGTCCGTCGTCTCTTTGTTCTCATGACAATCCCTGTCAGGTTCAATCATATACAACCTACAAAAAACATGAAAAGAAAAAGGTCAAATTTTTGAGCGTCTGAGCTGTCAGAGAGTTATGAGGAACCAAACCCGTTCATGTAACAGGCCTAGATTTCACGGACGAGCAGCAGGTGGATGAAAAGATAATGATTAGTGGTTAGATATGTGTCAGTCAGAAGATCTTGTTCTCAATCTTTACAACCCAAATGTAGGAAATATCCTGACATCCTGGTAGAGAGGAAACTCCCTGCTTTTGTTTTGCTTTGACAAACCCACGCAGGAGAAAAACAATAGATATATTTAGCCCTTTGTTAAATTTAACCCTCTTTGCAGCTATGTTAAATTTAAATTACTGTTTACATTTTTGGAGTCTCTTTGTGGAAGTCGAGGTCTGTCTCTTACTCGTTGAAAGCTTTGAATCTTTGTCAAACACAGACTCACAACCGAGTGCTTGTTATGTCTGTGCTTTATATTTAGAGAGAGAGAGACACGGCTCTTTTTAACTTCCCTTTAAATGTCCCTTAAACAAAAGATCCCACGCCGTCTCTGTCGGGGAGTCTGAGGGAAATATGAGAGGAAGAACCGAGGGAGGCAGCCAGGCCACTCATTGTCCCGAGATGAGGATTCAGCGGGACAAAATACACTGAGACGCGCAGTGAGAGAGGAATTCCCCAAGTAGGTTCAAACGGTTGCAGATGTGCGCCGGGACGACTGCTACTGCACACATCTGGGCCAGAAAGCTCCCTCCAACACACACATACGCCTCCTCCTCTTTCTCTCCTATCCTCTTCTGCGCCCTCCTTGTCCCAACTTTATAACAGTGCCCTCCGCTCTCCTCTGGAAAAGCAATTAGGCAGAACACATGGCTGGCCGGTGCAAACTGCAACCCGCCAGGAAGGCAGCAGCTCTTTACCAGCTGCGGCGGATCCGCAGCAGAGTGTGGATCACGGGAGGCCTGAAAAGACCATTATCTTGGCAGCCTGGAGGAGAGATTTGGCGGAGGGGAAAGTTTGGGGGATTTCAGCGGGGAGAGAAGCAGACTCTAAGTATGAAAGTGCTACTGGAGGTCAGCAGTAGTCCACCACTTCTGCAGAAGTACTCTCCAAACTCTGTTTTCTTTTTCACTTCTTGAATCTACCTTCGCAGTCAAGTCATCTACCTTTTTTATCTGAAATAACCTCCAGAAACAATCCAGAGGTTATTAAGCTGGAATGTGTTAATGTGTGGGTGTAATGACTTGTTAAATTTAGAGTACAGTATGTTCTTTTTCAACAAGGCCCTATTTTTGATTTACGTAATTGATCTTGAAATAGCGCCAACACAAACAAAAGGCATCCTTGGCATTTTACCGGCACACATTTGCATACCTCTTCAAAGGTCGACTAACACCTGAGTCTGTCCGACTTGTTTATACTCACTCAAGAGACAAAAGGCGCTCCTCCCAGGCCGCACGCACATGCTCTACGCATGTGCAAACACACAGCGGTGGGAAATTCCCAGCAAAAATTCCACTCTAGCACATTCCTCTGTTTTTCAAAACATCTCTCTGCCGAAATGAAAGTCGAACTTTAACAGTTGTGGGAGCAGTTTGAAGATCCAACGTACCCCCCGAGCAAAGCAATAAATCTAACTCGACTGAGGAGATTGTGTGGAAGCATGCGGCCCAGCTCGACTGACTTATAGAGGAGCATGAAAGGACAGGCAGAGAAGAAAAGGTGGAGGAGGAGGAGGAGGATAAAGCGTTGCAGAGAATGTTTTCTTATGAATTCTTAAGAAACAACCAATGGCAGATGATCAAATCTGATTGCACTGAATCCAGTGTTAACTTGTATGAATAATAATGTGTTTGGATGATATTAAAGCTGCTATAAGGAGTTTTTTGACACCTACAAAAGAGACTATAATACATAATAGCCATGTTTACATCTGCAAAATTACTTGATCCGTTTAAAAATTCGAGGGATCGCACTGTTTATATGTGCGCAAAATCGAATAATCCGATCATGATGTGCGTTTAAAAGAAAACTGTATATAGAATGGACGCAGTCTGCCTCCTCGCTGGGTGAAGCCATTCTGAGAACAGCACCCTCTGGTGACGGGCTGCAGTATAGGTCATAAATCCCACCTGTTTGAGCTGAGCGTCATCACAGCCATTCTCGGTGACTCTACCGCAGAATGCGCACAACGCTACTGCGCAAGTTGTGGAGTGCGTTCAACGCTGCTGCGCATTGTTGGTTTCAGGAAGTGGAGAAAAACCGTGGAATTACCGAGAGCTTTTCGGCTTCAAATCCGTGTACTAGCGGAAGGTGGAACCATGTTGTCCATAGTATATACAGTCTATGGATTAGAAGCATTTGGACATGTGCAGAGTTGTCTAATGTTTTAAGTGTTTTCACTAGATGGCGCCCTTGCATACTTACTTTTCTGTTCTGTCAAAGATTGCACTGTGCGTGTAGATTTGACATCGTTACGCTGTATGTACGCCTTGTTATGTTAGCGGAGGAGCAGACACGGCATCTGCGGTTGTGTTTTATGCCAGAGTGTTAATAATGAAACCTCCTGTACTGACCCAAATAAATCGGAATTCGATCGGAATAAGTGTTTACATGGACAAGTTTCAGAATAACAATCGGCTTAAACCCCTCCTCTCGATCGGAATACAATTTCTTTCCAATTGAGCAGAACTGGATCAGAATCTTCCAATCGAGATGTTTACATGACGCATTTTTATTCCGATCGGGCCTTTATTCCGATTATTTGTGCCCGTATAAATGCAGCTAGTAAAGCTTTTTTTTACGATATGTCAAAGCAAACAAACCCTTTTCATGCCTGATGAGATCTTTGCAATGTGTGCCGTGCAAAGACTGTGTGAAATACTGTGTGTTGTGTGCACATGTGAACGAGATTCTAAATCTGTTTCACTTTATCCACAGGGGGCGCCAAACTCAACCCAAACCCAAAAGTTCCTCTCTGAAGCTTTAATGTAACTGCAGCATTAATACAATTTTTTAAACATGCTGAAATGCCTCATTTTGAAAAGTTGTATGTACATTAATTTGGTTTTAATTCAGATTAAGGAATACAATTTCTTTTGATCGACATTTTAATATGACGCATTTTTATTCCGATCAGGCATTTATTCCGATTATTTGTGCCCGTATAAACGCAGCTAGTAAAGCTTTTTATGTCAAAGCAAACAAACCCTTCTCATGCCTGATGAGATATTTGCAATGTGCACAGGCTCTTTATGAAATACTGCTAATTAATATGTTCATGTGGAGCATAACTGTGACTCTCATTTGATGTTGTACATGTGCAGGAGTAATCTCTCTATTAAAACTAAGGACATGCATGACCTGAAATGCGCTCTAACTCTGGCCTGTATGAATTTATAATGTCATGTAAGCTTATTCCAGCCGGACATATAAATAAACGAATGACTCAATAATAATAAAATAAATCCTTCAAACTTCAAACTCAATAGAATCATGGCGGACTTTTGTGCACAATCATATCTGTGTTCCGTAACTTTTCCTTTTCCAAATTCCCCTAAAAATCCCTGATGTGACTTCACCACTGAACGCGTGTATTTATAACCCTCTTTGACTATCTAACATATCCAAATAAGATCCATGAGAGCATGTTTTTGCATCCGCGGATAAGGTGGACACCCAATTAATGAATGCATATGTGTGTGTAAGGGGGATTTTCATAGGCGTGCAGTCGTGTGTAGAAAATGAGTCAAGCTTTTTTGTCAACGCCGCGAGCTCCTCCATCAAGTGTCATTCTCAAGAATCCCCCAGTATCCAGTAAAACAGAAAACCATTGTTCTTAGTGGTATTTAACTCACTGGTTTAGAGTCATTTCAATGTATTTCTTTCAGCGTTGTGTTTGTAATGGCCCCGCAGAACAGTTGGTTTGGACACTGCAGCTCAGCACAGTTGGCGTCGGTGCATCCAGCTGGGTGTTTCCTCTTTTCTTAAGCCATCAGGAGATTACTGACTTCACTCTGTTATTACTGAAGCCACCAGAAACCGGCCTCCGAAATTACTCTTTGCATGGGTTTTCCAGGTTTTGCATCAGCCATCCACTGTACCTGGAAATCTCTTTAGTCTCCAGTTAAGCTAGGAAGAACTGCAACTGGTGTAGATTGGTCTACTTTGGGAATTTTGCTTGGATCATGGCCGACTGGCATGGTCAAAAGGTTTCAAAATAGACAGAAAGCTCAACATGGTGACAGAGGAAAATATATTGGTCCCTGCGTGTAGTTTGGACGATGGTACTGACTCTCTTTTCTTCAAGTATTAAGAAATAACCAATCTTGTTGCATATACTCTCGCTACCAGCAGGAGGCAGTAGTACAAAAGTGACATTTGAAGCGACTTAAATGCCTCAATTTACCCTCAAATTACAACATATTTATAGGGTGACCATACGTCCTCTTTTACCTGGACATGTCCTCTTTTTTGGGGGTTGTCCAGCTTTGTCCGGGAAGTTTATAAAATCCTTCAAATGTCTGAGGTTGTGGACTTACTGAGTTAGAAACGCGTAAAATACACTCGAACCCACCCGAAAAACTTTCAAAATTTACTATGTGCAACTCCGTCACTCCGCCCCCGTGTAGTCATGTCCTCTTTTTGGGGATTCAGAATATGGTAACCCTAATATTTGTCAAAGCACCTGCGCTAATACTCTATTGGGGCGCTCACACCAAGTGCAAGTAAAATCATCAACTCGCTTAATTCGCGCGAATCTAGATGCGTGAATGAGTAGTATTTAATCGCTTCATTCGCGTGTCAACGGTAATTCAACAATTTACCAGGTAATCCTGACCTCCTAGCTCACTTCTTTTTATTCCAATTTAGGTAATCAGTTTGTCCTCCATTTTAGATAACACGATCAGTTTGTCCTCCATTTTCATACATCACCCGGCAACCTTCGTGCTGATTAGTTATCGCGACATAAATATCTGTTGAGTTGAGACATTTTCAGCTGCCGCCCAATCCACGTCATTTGCGCCATACGAGTACTACGAGCGTCTAATCGCGTCTTTGCATTCGTCTTTAACATGTGATTCATTCGCGCGAATGATTTTACTCGCGCTTCATGTGTGAAGACAGTTACAAGTGTTTCGACGTCGCTTTGTATTTTAATAAAATGTAAAAAAATGCAGGAAATAAGGAGAAAAAGAAATTATATTAAGTTTTCTTTTAAGCGCTAAAGAACCTTGACCTGGTTCAAAGTTTTTAAATTAAATAACAAAATTAGGATTGTATAAGCAGCACGAATAATTTTAACCTCAACCACAGCTCGACCTTTTTGTTTTCTGGTTTGAGTCCAACAAAATGAAAGGCGCCGCTCCAACGCTCTAGGGCAAGGAGTAAAGTTGCACTTGCTGTCGAGCACATGAGTAAAAGCCTGCATGTCTGGTTTGCACACCGCTATCATATGATGGGCATTAAAGAAAACATAATGAGGTGGCTCAGCACGAGGCACGGCTGATACAGTGAGTAGGGTATGAGGCACGGCTGACAAAGCTCACCAGAAGAACCTGATAGTTAAGGCCTGTCTGAATACGCCTGCCGGGGAGAACGGAGAGACTGTGTGCGGGACTCTTAACCTCAAAGACAGAGAGTTCTTCGAAAAAGAAGAAGAGGGTTTGGGTTTCCTGCTGCCCTGTGGCATAGTGTGAGACGTGTTTACTTCCTCAAGCGGGCGTCTTACACAACATCAGAGTTGTTTTTGTTGTTTGAAGCCCACATTAGTGTGTGTTCAACATGTCTCTGTTTTATCTTCATGCTCTCATTCTTCATGTGAACCTAACAGGCCTGTCTTTCTTCCTGTAGGGCTAAGGTTAATCCATCCATGCTGCAGGACAATTAAAATATTCAGGAACAAAAGGAAGTATGTGGGAGTAAGCCGGCTCTATTCTCATCTCCCTGCTGCTTTATTTGCATATTTCTATCACATAATTATCCAGATATTACATTGTGAATTACATTACATCTGTGAATCTAGTGTGTTTCGTGTCTTCCTCCTGGATGTCACGCACAGGTTATTTGAAGGTATTATTATTCATGTGACATTTAAAGGATACGTGGGTTCAAACCACGGATATCCCCCCCTTCCATGTCGGCTGTATTGTTAACCGCAAACACACCTGTCCTTGTCAGGTTCTCTCAGGTCTCAGCCAGCTCTTACTCACTCTTCACACAGTCAGTCTGATTAGTTCCAAGAAAAAGGGTGAGATAGGAAGACTGAAACCGGTTTGAAATGAGATTTTTAGGTCACCACGCTCGCTGAACTTGGACACGAAGACCGTGTGAAAATATGACGGTTTTAAGCGAGGGAGCGTGAACATGTAACTGTAAACTGTCTGAGCAGTGACCAGAAGCAGGCATGTGATAATCTTCACGTAACGACTTCACATAAACTTTACATCCATCCACGCCAAAAAGCAGAAGAGCCGCATGTCAATGTTTAGGTCTCAATTGCGAAGTTTCCCCAACTTCTGCAACAGCTTGCATTCAGCTTTGAAAGACCTGCAAATGCAAACTATCCCATCAGGAACAAGGCTGATCATTTCTGGAAACTAATTTTGATGCATTTAAGCCTAAGACTGCCAGTAAGAGTCTAATTTTAATCAGGCTCCTCATTTACTGCTTTATTTCTATTTTAAGTTCCCTGACAGTCACAGTTATGATGTTAAAAAAAGCTTTTTACTCATTTTTTATTCTGTGCTCAATACAGATGTTGTGTGGAAATGGGAAAAATGCCGCGTTCCAGTTATACTCAGAAATTGGGATTTTTGTGAAGTCAGTCCCGACTTGACGGCAACATCATAATCCAAGATGTAGAGAGTAAGTTGAGAGTAACAATAAAAGCTCTCGTAGTGTATTACTTATTAGCACTTCTCTTTTGTTTTTGTGAAAGTGAATAAGTGGTTTATGTTGTACTGCCCAACGTCTAACTGTGAACACAGTGCTATGGTGTTTGTACGAGTAAAATACTGTGTAAAGTGTTGTTGCCTAACAGTAGTAGGCAGTAGTAGGCGTAGTGTATCATTTATTAGCACTTCTAGTAGGCGGCTAATATCTTGGTTTTCCGACTTGTTCACTGGAAAACCGTCAACTCAGGTGTAATGTCATTCCTAGCTCCAACATCTGACTTCCAAGGTAACTGGAACGCAGCAGTATTTGGCATGTAAACCTGCTTCTCAAATCTGTTTCTCTTTATCCACAGGGGGCGCCAAACTTAACCCAAACCCAAAAGCTCCTTTCTAAATCTTTAATGTAATTGCAGCATTAATAAAATGCCCCATTTAAAAAAGCCGTGTCTACATTTTATCAGTTTTTATTCAGATTAAGCTTAAGAAGTTTTTTTTTTTTGTTTGTTTTTTGGTGTAAAGACTGACAACGTCTAAGTAGTTTTTCTTATTGTCTGAAATTGCCCGCGGAGAGTAGGTGCAGGATGGAGCGATAAATTGATAACGATTCTCAAAGCAGGATGAGTGTTTGTGTTGTTGCAGGTAAAGGAGAACATCAACAAAGAGATTAGAGGTTCCATTTTGTCCACAAGGGGGCGAAAAATCGAGAGAGCAGGTACTAATTGGGCTGTTTTAACAGGAATTTTGGCCTCGTGAAAAAAAAAAGATGGAGTGTAGTAAATTTTTTCAACTTCTTTGGCAAGTTCCAGCCTGAGACCTTTGTTACGAGTCAAGCTCTCTCTCTCTCTGCTTACCTCTCCTGCCCTCCTCACTCTCACGTGAAAAGCGCACAACTCTTCGGTTTTTCACCTCCAGATGTTTTCGGCTCTGATCGCCACATCTGGATGCGTTCAGGTTTTTCTGAGTGTTTTATTGCACAGATTGGAAATCCAAATGCAACCACATTACTCCTGATGCCATGACTATTTTTAATATGGTCCTGCCAACTGTACTCTGAAGTGAGTTATGACGGAGGGACGGGATCATGATTTGCACGTTTTTCTTCCTTGACGCACAGATGATGATTTCAGCGTTATTTATGAACCTTGGTTCACTAACACTGCGTTGGCCATTTGTTGTTTTACTTTCTGTTAGAGATAAATGATGGTTAAGTTTTGTTTTCCTTTCATCACATGAACGTGCGTATCCAATCATATGGGAGGAAAAATACCACAAAAGCTCCAAATGGTGTTTCATCATTAGACCAGAAAATGTCCTAAAAAGTACATGAATCAGGACTTGGTTGAGAAATGCCAAAAAATATATAGCGACAGCCAAAAATTCCTGGAAAGTAGATCAGTTAATGAAAGCTGTGCTAAAGTAGAGCTCAACTGGCACCCTATGATTGAAGCCTTGGGTGTATATATGTACAATATGTTCAGTAAATACAGGGGCGGACAAAGTCTTTTCTTACTGGGGTGCTGATTTTTGTAGGGGTGGCCAAGCTCAGTCATCTCCCATGGTCACAAATGCTAAATTCACATGTATAATATAACTGAACTAGATGACAACACCTTCATATGTTTAAATTATGATGTCGGAAACCGATTATATCTATGAACCCTGGTTCTCTAACACGGCGTCGGCCATTTGTTGTTTTACTTTCTGTTATGGATAAACGACGGTTAAGTTTTGTTTTTCTTTTCATCCCATGAATATTAGTATCCAACTATCTGGAGGAAAAATACCACAAAAGCTCCAATTGGTGTTTCATCATTAGACCAGAAAATTTACATGAATCAGGACTACATGGCAACAGCCAAAACTTCCTGGAAAGTAGATCAGTTAATGAAGGTTGTGTTAAAGTAGAGCTCAACTGGCAGGAATCTGACCCTATGATTGAAGCCTTGGGTGTATATATGTACAATATGTACAATATATGCATTTTAATGCAGTTCTATATTCCAGGACAGGGGCGGAGAAAGTCTTTTCTAACTTGGGGGCCAAACTGAGGTGCTGACTTTTGTAAGGGTGGCCAGACTATACCTGCCAACACTCCCGTTTTTCCCAGGACTCTCCCATATTTAAGACCTACCTCCCGCCCACCTGCCATATTGTCACTTCTCCCGGGAATCTCTCGTAGTTTGCACGGTCCTCGTTCATTCATGAATAGGATCACTATATTTGTCCAAAGTTTCCAGGTTTCCAGACAACTGAAGATTGTCCTGTGTTTCTGCAGAGCCTCACAGACACTGGATTGAGGTCGGTTCAAGCCGTAAACTATATTTAAGCAGTGTTTGTTGGGAAATGAACACTTCAATGAAAGGGAAACAAATGTGAGATGTAACATTTACGCTGATAGTCTTGCACTGTGTCGGAGAGATGTATGCAGCCTCAGATTAAAGAGTGCTGTACTGCACACACAGAAATTCAAAGGCATATTGCAGCTATTATTTCTTTTTATTTCCATTTTTTTGTTGTTAAAACAAAACAAAAAAAGTGTGCAGCTTCATTTTGACTTATTTGGATGAGCAATCTAATTATAGATACTCTCATAATTAGCTCATATATAACCCAAATGTCGGCAGGTATGGGCCAGACGTGTTAATCCCCCGTGGTCACATGTGCTAAATTCACATGTATAATATAACTGAACAAGATGACAACACCATCATATGTTTAAATTATGATGTTGGAAACCCCCCCGTTAACAGCGCCAAAAAAAAAAAAAACAGGTTTTCAATGAAATATCAAGTGGAAGTTTGTGGCCTGTTACACAACCCAAACCATTTCTACTGAAATTGGCTAATCATAATTCAGGGGTTGCCATGGCCACCCCTTAGTGCAGCCACTGTTCCAGGAGTGGAAAGTAACCAATTACTCTGACTCACATTACTGTAAGTGGTGTGTAGTGGTACTTTTTGAGTAGATTTTAAGATCAGAACACAAGTATTTCCCGTAGGAACTGCTGTACTTAGCAACATTTTACACAGCATCAGTTACTGAGTTTAATAAACGCTTGGCTGGCTTCTAAAAATCAAGACTTGAAAGTGCTTTTTGTTTCACTTCCACTCAAAATATCTCTTTACACTTCATGTAAGCAACAATGTCCAGACAGCTCTTTGCATATTCTCTCTTCACTCCCTATTTCGCAATGTGATTCGATGTCGCTATTCTGCAGATAAAAGCTTATCTAAGGACAAGACTGTTTGCATGTTTGTCTGCATTCAGTTCACGCAGGGTTTGTTCAGTACTAAACATCCGTACACCACCCTAAATATGAGTACAGTGGGTCCTGAATGACAAGATTGAGTTATGGGTTTGCCCTTTTCTACCTGAAGTATTTCTTCACATATTATTTGGAACACAACAAATAGCGTCTCACCTCAAGGCTACTGTGCAACCACTGCAGGGTTTGCGTGAGAACCATTGAGACGATTTATAAGGAACAAGATGCAAATTCTGCAGAAGGTGTGTGTTGTAAAAGGAAGCCACCCTGCATTGTTATCACACAGACAGGCTCGCCGAGTTATATCACTTTAGTATCTTTCTGAATTCCATCAAAGAAGAGATAAACCGTTCTTAGAAACTGCTCACAACATGCAAATTCTTAGAAAATGTCTGATATATGTCTTGTGTTTGTTTCGTATTTTCATAACAGTCATGCGCATGAATAGCTGGAGAGACATTTATTTGGGAAATTTCAAATTCTCCGGTGAAAATGTCCCTGGTTACAGAAAAAAAAAATGCTGTTAAAGTGTTTATTACAGACTGACAGAATGAGTCCAAACAGCCCATTTCTCATGTTAACTTATGAGGCGTTTTAAAAACTCCTCAGCATAAAAATGTTTCCTGGATTGCTTAACATCTAAACTCCCGTGCTTGGAAAACATGAGCCAAACTGGGGCTTTGCAGAATAAGAAGTATTTTCATAGACGGTGGAGATCCCCCTGCACTCCACAGTTCAGTCCCACGCCTCTTCTCTGAGACACGAGGGTGGGGGTCTTTTCTGGTTTCATATGTGGATGCGGTGTGCAGATGCTGCAGTGGTAAAGGGTTGAGATGTGCTTTTTAAGAGTAAGAACAGAAACAGGGGGAGGGAGAAGCGAGAGTGGAGGTGGGGAAGAGGACAGGAAAGGGGGAGGAAAGTGAAAGGTATCAGAGGGGCTTTAGCATGGGCGAGGATTTGTGTCTGAAAATGGATGTAACATAGATTTAGCGCATCCAATTGACTCCGAGTCATTTGTTTAACTCTAGCAACAACTCTATTAAAGAAATACATTTTGTGCAATCTAGATTTATGAACTCTTTGCACATTTTGGACATGCAACTTGTAAACTGGAAAGTCGTTTTTGTGTCTCTGCAGCTATGAATAATACTCGCCGTGCAGGACTAGACGAGTAATTTTGCATTACTGGAGTTTGCATAAATATTTAGATCATGATGATGATTAACCTCATTGCAAAAAAAGTAATTACGTGATCTGGTCATATGTGTGAAAAGAAGGTCAGCGGTTATTAAACAAATACTCCCATGTTTGTCATCTGTGGTCATGTAGCAAGCTGTGTAAATTTAGAATAAGCTAATAACAGGAAGGTTTTGCTACTAAACCATAACACAAAAAGTCATGAGATAAACCCAGATGGCATCGCAACATCAGACTGAACTCTTATCATTTATCAGGCATGTGTGTCAGTCATTATCTAAATGGGTTAGTGACTTACAAAAAGGAAGTATTCAGTTGCATTTTACCTGAAGTTAAGGGAAAATCCACGATGACACATGCACATTTTTTTATTCTATCAGAACAAGGAAATGGATATTTGTGCTTACAAAGTGATCTCTTAAGTGTTTTGTCTAAAGCCTCACTCGTGTTTCATGTTGAATTCCATTTGGCTTGTTATACGATAAGGGAAGTCAAACATGTTTTACCGCACCAGTAACAAACTCTTACAGCTACTGTGTGCAGGTTTAAAGGGATTATGTTATCATAAAGAAGGCAACATAATACAAAGACATAGCAACATTAGGTTAGACTTAAGGTGCAGTAATAATAGATAATGATTCCTCGACATATGAGTCACTGGTAAGAAATAGTTTAGTGTTAAGTTGCAAGATGCAGCACTCTACATGACATGGTTAAGAGGACAGATGGATGTACTTAATGACAGATTCATACCAGTAATAAAACTCGGGCCTTTCAAAGCAGAAATTGACCTGCCAAAGAAGGAAAAGCCCAAATATAATTAACACTAATTACAACATATGTATGTTCCAGTTAGTCATGGCCACGACTTGAACTGTGTAATTTCTTAGAAGGAAATGTACAGGTGGAAATCAAACTAATAAATGACTGTCTACTTGTTCCATGTACGCTGGCTCACAGTCACAATGACTTGGCATGGAAAGTTGAATGAGTGCAGAGTCCTCAGCTGGTTTGTGTATAACCTACGCTTTTGTAAAACTCAGAGCAAAATTAGACCGACTGCAAAAAGTCATCATACCTGACAGCTGTGAACAAAATGTTCCATTTATTGTACTTTAGCAAACTATTTACCAAGATACAACGATCAGCGTGACAGAAGCTTACAGATAGGTCATTTATTGTACTAACTGTCTTGTTCTTGAATGACCTCACTGTGTATTAAAATAAACATTACAAATACTCAAATCTGTGAATTCCCCTTGAATCCTCTCCCTCCATTTGATCCAGCTCGGATGTAATCATAAGTATGACTTCACTAAAGAGGAAATAATCATCAAACTATACACATGATATTTATAATACTGATGGAAAACGAGGAAATGGTGAGTTTTGTCTCTAAAAATATCACCCGGCAGGTCACACTGTGTCTGGTTGACCCATTAGTTCATGTACGTTTAAATTTAACAGTGAAGTGAAAGTCTAACCTGAATCAGTCTAGGTTAAAGTAAGAATCAATTTTCTTATCAGTTAGGCCATCTTTAATTGTTGGAATTAAAGGGATATTCCAGCATAAAATTAATTTGATCATTCTTTATAATTTCGTTAAAGTTATAATCACAATATTAATCATTTTGCTCTTCAGACGCGGTAGTTCTTCTGCCTTATCATCTCGGTCTGATTGAATTTCGAGGAGGTGTCTAACTCTGTGTTACGGTGTGTTTGAACCTAAATTAATTTTACGCCAGAATATCCCTTTAACATAATATAGGCCATTTTTTGAGTAGTCAAACAATTCATTATTATTTAATTTTTTTAATTTTTTGTGTTGGGTTAAAGAATTACATTTTTAAAATGTTATAAGAGACAGGTGCTTGTTGTTCAAAAGATGGGATTTTTTAATGTTTATTTTTATATTTATGGGGGTCCTTCAAATCTCGCCTAATGCACCCTGACATGCAGCATACTGCATACAGCTGCCCCTGATATTGCCTGATTTTATTTAGATTTTGATAAATGCCTGACAGTGTTGACAAAAAGTGAGGACACAACATTGAAACCTTAAAAAAGAAGCATGTGCCACTGAAAAATAAATCTTTTACTTGCATAGGATAATATTAAGTGTTTTTTAAACTGAAACTACTTTTTTTGTTCATATAATGAACTTCTGTATACACTTGACCCCTCTCTGTGGACACACTGTTTCTGATGTATTTAGAAGAGACTTTGCTGTAAACATTTAATGTAACAATGATAAATTCAAATTGAAGGGAATAATTGTGTTCAATACATTCTAATATTTACTCAAAAAGACATCAACAGTAGAAAATTATTTTAATTTTTAAAATAATAGCTGCTACATGTCGGACAGGTTTTGTCCCAACCCCCGAGAATCAGTGGACTAACATACAGTTTATTCATCTTATTAATGTCTTTACGGAAGTTTAGGTGTAACTTAAGCACGAAATAGACATATTTTAGTTCACAAAATTCACACTTTAGGACTGAAGTTCATTAAATTTGTCTTAAACTCTTTAAACTCTACACGCTCAAAGCCTCGTAGTATTGTATCACCATGGAAACAAAAAGGCCTCTCATACCGGATGCAGTTCCGACTCCATCAGTTGAACTTCCGGGCGAAACATTGTGCATGAAGAAAAATCTGCTTTGCAAATTCATTTGGACCAACTTCTTGACCAAACTAGCTTTGTAAAATGTCCCGAGGGTCGAGTGCGGGGTTTGATCGACACATCACCATCTTCTCTCCTGAAGGAAGGCTCTACCAAGTCGGTCAGTCGATGATTATGTTCGGACAAAAGCCGGCTCCAGGGGCTAACTTGTTTGCTAGCAGGCTAAATGCTCTGTCATGGTTCGCGTAGCTGAGCTTAAAAGAGAGGAATAAAACTCAGAGGAAGAGAAAGAAGAGTTAAATATGGGGGTGAAAGTTGAACTTATGAAGAGGTGGTTGTTAGTTTTCTTGTATTTTACCTCAGCGGTTCAGAAAAGCGCGAACAAACCTGCAGTTGAGTTAGCATCAGAGTCAAAGAGGCTGATTCATGACTGAGACTGAAATCATCTTATTCAGAGAAATAATGCTCTCCTTCTCTGTTAGTTTGAGTTTTTATCATGATTTTATAATAATTTTATCATACTGAATTTCACATGTACACAGATACGTATATTAATGCACTAAATACTGCATTGTTATGAGTTAAAGGGACAGTTCACCCTAAAACAAAAAACACTAATGCTGTTTCTATGATTTAGTAAGATTTTTTTTGCTGGACTGACGGTGAACAGATGATTTGAACAAAAAATAAATAAACATTTTGAAGCTTTATTAAAGTATAGTTCATGGTAAAACTGCTGTATTGAATTGTATTAGTTTGTCCAGGTGATTTATAATGTTTTGACTGACCAGTGTACATTCCCATTAGAAACCCTACATATAGACCCAACAAACATTTGTAGACCACATTGATATGGCATCACTGATGACTGATTACCTAATTGTTAGATTGAGGGGATAATCTGGTGTAAATCTAATACAGGATCAAACACACATTAACACCGAGTTAGACACCCCCTCAAGAGATGAATGTTGCTGACCGCTTGCTTCTTAAGATTCAAAAAGTTGCGATATTACCCCACCGACCAATCACAAAGCCCCTGATCTGTGTTGTTTTAATGCATAATTATATTAGTAAATTGGTGCATATTTGGCTATGCATGCGGGATTCTGCAAAGAGCTACAGAAACCCTCAGTGTACACTTTTGCACAGTCTTATGTCAGACCTCTATGTAAAGCCTAAGTTACTTAAAGGGATATTCTGGTGTAATATTAATTTAGGGTCAAACACACTGTAACACTGAGTTAGACACTCCCTGCAGAGATGAATTTTGCCGACCGCTTGCATCTCCAGTTTTACCAACTTTAGTAACGACCACAGGATGCCACTCTATAGCCACAAATAATGCTCAGAGCAGCACCTAACTTCATCAATAGGACATATAGGGCCCCAGCCACAGTATTAGCCACCAAACATCTTTTTAACTTTGCCTGATTTCTTTAGCAAAGAGATTAAACACAACTCACCTACTCTCTTCCAGCAGCCGCTTGTTTGTAGCGAGACCTCAGGCCAGTCCATTACAGACTACAGCGGAGTTTCGCAGCTCAAGGAAGAACATCTATGATCATTTCTTGATGGAAATGCAATCAGACCAAGACGATAAGGCAGAAGAACTACTGCGTCTGTAGTGAAAAATTATTATTATTATTATTACTTTAAGGAAATAATAAAGAAATGATCACAAATGTTCTTCCTTTAGCTGCGTCACCTCAATGTAGTCCATAATGGACTGGCCTGAGATTTCTGTACAAACAAGCAGCTGCTGGAAGAGAGTAGGTGAGTTGTGTTTAGTCTCTTTCTAAACAAATTAGTCTAAGTTAAAAAGATCTTTGGTGGCTAGTTCTATGGCTGGGACCCTATATGTACTGTTGATGAAGTTAGGTGCTGTTCTGAGCATTATTTGTGGCTATAGAGTGGCGTTTTGGTCGGTGTGTGACTCCTCAGACCGCTGTGTATTGCTATCCTGCGGTCATCGCTAAAGTTGGTATAACTAGAGAAGCAAACGGTCGGCAACATACATCTCTCAAGGGCGTGTCTGAGTTGGTGTTATGGTGTGTTAGACCCTAACGCCAGAATATCCCTGATATTGGCTGATAAAGCTGATATTGGTATTTTACAACAGCTTGAGGATCACCGATATGAGCTGATCGACTCTCACTGATCAGCTGTTGTAAACTGAAAACAGTTTGCTTCAAAACCCAAATGCACGCTGCGACTAAAACTCAGCAACTTTGGGGAGAGCTAAAACAGCCCATTGGCAACTTGCAAAATACACATCATGATTATCTGAAGAGTTGGGAGCTGCAGAGCTGCTGTGAAAGGCTGCTGCACCAAAGCAACAAACTAAAAAAACTTAAAAGATGGACCTAAAAAATTACAGAGAATGTGGTTGAATTAGTTGCTTTGGAGAACCGCCCATCTCTGAGGTAGAGAGTGCACCTGTTTGTCGTCTTATGCAACTTTAGCATCCATGGTATGCCCTCACTGCACTTCACTTCGTGTTAGCGCAGGCAGTATTACATAAACATTCTACCATACTGGGTATAATTGTGTTTTTTGGGGGGGAATTGTTCAACAATGTCGGTTTCAGCTCAGGACATCTCTTATTGAATTTGTTTTCTTAACTCTTATGAGAATTAAAAACTTGTGTTTAGCTCTGTTATCAGGACAAATCCAAGTATCAGATCAGGACATGGTATTTGCAGATGATATATCTTTTTATGAATTAGATCAGGATCAGAGAAAGCTGATTAAGATGTTCCTGCTGATAACAGTTATTCCCTTGTTGCTTCAATTTCCTGTTGTTGGACACAGTTGTACAAAATGACTCAATTGCTTAAAATCACTGAAAGCTCTGCTTGTTTTTTTTTTCTGACTTCCGAACATTCACGCTGTCCCCAGCTGGACAGAGACGCTCTAAGATGCTATCTTGTGTTTCTCGTTTGCAGAATATGCTTTCAAGGCCATCAACCAAGGTGGACTTACGTCAGTAGCTGTCAGGGGGAAGGACTGTGCGGTCGTTGTCACACAGAAAAAAGTACCGGTGAGTTGACATCAGCTGTGTGTGTTTCAGTCGGGCCCTTTTTTTTTTTTTTACATAGAGATTCCACCACAGCACTGAAACAAAGCTCTGCTGTTACCATGCCTTTCTTTACTTTTACACTGAGTCACACAACAGCGAAATATCACGGCCCCGCTGTGTGACTTTAAACAGCGTTAGAGCGTCAACTTCACACGCACAGACAGTGCTGTTCTGCCTTCCAGCTCTGATGAGTCCACAAACAAGTTTCGCCTCAGTTAGGATCTTTGTTACGTCCTGCTTTTCTCAGCTCAGAGGGATTACATCCCACCACCACCCCACTTCTGTGAATATTACGCAGATGGAAACAGAGCCCCCACAGTCTGTCTTCAAAATTAGGCTTCTGTGATAATCATCCTGCGCTTATGACACTTGTTATGTTATTTACACATGAAAAAATTTTGCTTTTATTTCAGCTTAACTTGGTCGGAAGCAGTGTGAAATCAATTAATGAAAGAAATGCTTAATGAGTTGCCGTAATTTCTTACTGCTAAGGAATCCTTGTATACTGGGAAATGATGTAACATTTAGGAGGTAAACCAGGGTCTTTGAAAACTGAATGTTGTTTCAAGACTCCAAAGGACAGTGTAGAGTTGTGAAATTTGTCTTACTGGTTGTAGAAAGACTTGTTTTTGTAAAGTAAGGATGTGATTCTGCCAGAAGTATCTTAATATCCGTGAGGATGTTTATTTTTGTGTGTCTGATTTTTCCTCTCTCTTAACAGGACAAGCTCCTGGACGCCGCCACAGTGACCCACCTTTTCAGAATAACAGATAATATTGGATGTGTAATGTCTGGGATGACAGGTAAGAAAGAGACTTTAAAGTGTTGTAACTTAAACCTGGCACCTGATATTTGCTAGATATCGATATATATATATCGCTGTGACAAGAACAGAAATCTTCCCTCTGTCTCACTCTCTCATGTCTTCCAGCTGACAGCAGGTCCCAAGTTCAGCGAGCCCGCTATGAGGCAGCCAACTGGCAGTACAAGTACGGCTACGAGATCCCAGTGGACATGCTGTGTAAGAGAATTGCTGACATCTCGCAAGTCTACACACAGAACGCTGAGATGAGACCACTTGGCTGCTGTAAGTGTGTTTACTGGTTTGGAGCTAAGTGAATCAGTGCAGTTGCGTGTTTGGATATTAAAAAAATATATATATAACCTTTGTTTTGTCTTCTGATGCCTGCAGGTATGATAGTGATCGGTGTAGACGAGGAGTACGGCCCCCAGGTGTACAAATGCGACCCTGCAGGGTACTACTGCGGCTTTAAGGCCACAGCTGCAGGAGTGAAGCAAACAGAAGCCACCAGCTTCCTGGAGAAGAAAGTGAAAAAGAAACTGGACTGGACCTTCGAACAAACTATTGAGGTACAAACTAAATCTCTTAGCGTGCAGGTGGAGAAGCTTCAAGAACATGAAAGTGAAAGTAAACTTTTACAGCTGTTTGGTTTGATTACGTTTATAACTGTTATTATGATGTCCCACGCAGATTCGATTTATGATAGCAAAGATAAACGATAAACCCTCTCTTGTCTTCCTTTTAGACGGCAATCTCCTGTCTGTCAACTGTTCTCTCCATCGACTTTAAGCCCTCTGAGCTGGAAGTGGGCGTGGTCACAACACAGGAGCCAAAGTTCAGGTAAAAAAAAAAAACAGCACCGAACTTAAATAGTAATTTTTGCTTTTTACGGTTATTTTAGTCATCAAAAAGTGATTCCTGATTAGATTTAGCAGATTATGTCCGTGTGTTGAGGTGCAGACTTTCACCTTGGGTCAAGAATTACATCAGCTAATGTCAATTAGTTTCATTCTCACTCATATATCAGAGCTGAAGCTTTAACTGCTGGTTATTTTCATCATCAGTAGATTGGCCGTCATGTTGGGACATCATGTTAAGAAAAGGGAAGTTCTCTGGAAGCCTCATGTTTACATTTCTGTCTAATTTTACATCATGACATTGAGCCAACTGCTTAATACTGTGAAAGGATCACACTTTCATTATCCTGTCAGACTGCTGTATTCTTTTAAATCCTGTTTTGTTTTTATCTCGGCGAGTTAATTTCCCAGAAACAGATTGCCGGTATGTAGGTAAGACGTGTCATCCTGAAACCAGAGTAAGACTTATAAAGATGAAGATAAGACCACCACCAGTGTCATGGTTTAAAGATACTCCGAGGAGCTTTAAACAGGTTGAGAAACAGAGTGAAACTGATACCGACGCCCTTTTATGACCTTCAGAAGCAAACAAGACCATCAGGGACGAGGACTGCTGATCATTTGGCCTTTGTGATTAGAGCTCAGGTTTCAGACGGCAGCCTTTTTAACACTTTTCCTTGGCAGTAACTGAAAATACGGTCTGACCTTTCCCCTGATTTTCACCATCTGTTGTCTTTGTGGACGCTGATTAATCAAGAAGCTGTAAAATGACTGCAGAGTGTTAGACTATCAGGGTTTAAAGCACAATAGTAATAATACATGTTCACTTTATACGAGTTTCCCACACTGGGCCTGACCTCATGCCAGGGGGACGATGGTTTATTAATGCGTTGGTATTTTTTGTGTTTTTATCAGTGAATTCTTTTGATATGACTCTAAAATAGTCATTTTTATTTCCCTTCAAAGCTCTTTTATCCGACCTGAAGTTAGGAAGTTTATCTCCTTTCTTTTTATGGCCAAAAAAAATCATTTCTGCTCAAATATGAGATGCCGATAACAGCATGTATCCGGGTTTTTGCTTGAATTTTTCACACCTGGTCAGCCAGCAAGTCGATAAATCAGTCAGTGCAGATTTGGACAGGGTTAAATGTATATAAAGTCCCACTCTGATCGTTTTATTTTTTACTACTCAAAGTGTTCTCAGTGGTTTTGAAATTGTGATTCTGAAGTTTTTAGCCAAAATCACGTTACCTGTGTCATTTTCTGCAGAGCTCCAGTAGCTCATTAGCAATTCGCCTCTGAGTCGTGGATGGAGACAGCGCTGCTCTGCACACTTCTCTTCACGCTAGCTTGCTCGAGAAAACCGAATTATTGCCTTACTCCTATTTAGACCGGACAACTGAAGTGCCTGAGTTTGAGAACTATGATTAAGACACCCAGATAATGCGATTGGAATTCGATTTTCTCTACCATGTAACCAGTGTAATCGGAGTATGATGGAACAATCAAACACCAGAGAAGAGAAGTAGCGTGCACCTCATCTGCAGAATATGTAGCGCATACATCCTGTACAACAAAAACAACGCTGTACGATGCTCCATCTTCTTGCTCCAAAATGCCCGGCAGCAGATGAAGCCACTTCTGACGTCTGGCACGGACCTGCTGTTGTTGTTGACAGTTGTCTGAGGTTCACCAGAAACAGCGCCACTGAAAAGACCCATGTCGACCCCTTCTTTTGGGGAGGAGGACACGTCCACGTCAATAATTCCTCAATAATTCCGTCCTCAGCTGCATGTATACGCGGACAAGGAGAGAAGTCCGATTCTGCAAATAAAAAAACAAATTATGAGCTTCATCTGATTAAGCTGTGCATGTAAACGCACTGGATGTCTTTAGGGACATGATGAAAGTTAATATCACAATTAGTTTTCGTATGAGCATTGCAATCCACTAACCCACACGCTTCTTCGGCGATCATCCTCTCTGTTTCTCTGAGTCTGGTCTGCATAACAGGGCTCTGGGGGTGGAGCTTGGATTTGTGATGTAAGAAATCTCACTGTGTCTGAGCCTGCTGATTTGGTCTGCAATCCACTCACAGCAATTTGAATGCAGAAATACTCAGAAATGCAATTTTGCACTTCTTTCTCTCATATCATGTCCTGTAGAATCAGAAAAATGCCGTATGAACATGTTGACATCGAGAAAAACAGGATTTTCCTCAGAGCGGGTCTTTAAATGTTTCGATAACTGACTCACCGATCCCGTCTTCTCCTCCAGGATCCTGACAGAGACTGAAGTGGACACCCACCTGATGTCCCTGGCGGAGCGGGACTGAGAGATGCAGAGATGCTTCACCTGTTGGACTAAGATAGAGCATGATGGGATATGAAGTTTCCAGAAGGAGACTGGTGTTATCTTTGTTTGCTGTACATTTACCCCACTGTTTCATTCAACAATAAAAAAAAAAGTTTTTGGAGTAAAATAACAAACGTCTTTGTCTGTTTTTTCTTTTTATCCACATGGAGTAGTCGGCATATTCAAGTGTTCAAATATATATAGTATGTTTGCGTTTGTTTTGTCAGCTGTGTTTTCATCTGTCGGTTGTATTTAGCAGCAGGGGAAACATTTCTGGGAACTCGAGCGAGCGCAGAGTTCTACCTCTGAGCTTCCTGTTGTGGCTGATAGTGCTCTAAAATCACATGTCACACTGAGGAGCTACAGAGAGGTAGTTTTACTACACGCTGATGCAGACCAGATTTGACCTCATTTTCTCAACATTTTGGCACATGTAAAATGTCAGAAATAGACGACTTCAACCACCGGAAACATCCTACTACACATTTAGTTTCTCTTTGCAAAGGGGAAAAACTGTTTCCCTTGAGATCTCAGAATGGTTTTTATAAAAGCTGACATACGGCCTCTCGAGTGTGTGTCAGGGGGGAAACAGTGGCGAAGAATTCTGGTCAATGGCCTCCTTAAGTTAGACCCATACAAGCACTCAAACCATCAGCAAATATCTCGAGATAATCAGCACGTCATTCTTAGTTTCTCTGAGACCGTTTCCCATCAGCCGTGTTGATTCACCTCTTTCCTGCACTTCTCTCTCGGTTTTTTTGCAGGTATGACAGAAAGAGGAATCCAGCTGCAGCGTGCGTCTTCGTCCTTAAAAAAAAATGCAGAAATAATCTCCAGGACTTTCTGCTTGGATGACTGTTTAAAGCCTCAGTCTCTTATGTAACTTCCACCGTCATGAAAAACAGCGACAGTTAAGTCCTTGGAAAATTCCCCCTGCAGTCCAGCACAGGTAAACATCTCTGTTAATGTTTAGCACCTTTGTGGACGATTACAGGCTGGCTTCGGTAGTTTACACTGCTATTAAAGATAATCGTGCAGGGGACATTTTGTCAGCAGAGATTATATGCTGGCTCCAGGCGTGTTTTATTGTGGTAATCAAATCAGAAGGGGATTCCTTTTTACATGTGCAGGAATTACAATCCAATATAAAAAACAAATTTATGAAGCCCAATTCAAGACAATATTTTACGAAAGTGCAACGAAATAAGGAGAGTAACATTTAAAAAGACAAAAGGATGGTGGCATGAGAGCTATAAGACTCAAAGAAAAGAAAAGGGACCCTCATCCTCAGCTGCAAGACAAATAATCTATAAGACAGAGCGCTGGTTTGGCACAGAGGTGTCAGTCCTCTTCAAAATTGCTGCAGGTTTGATTCCTTTGGTGCATGTCGTCCCCCGCTCTCTGTCCTCACAGCTCCGTGCATCAGAAAGTAGGTTTGATGGATTTTGCAACTGCGCTCAGGGATACTGTCGAAGTTCTTGAAATTTCCTTGGACTGACTGACCTTCACGTCTTTTAGTCATGATGGAGTGTTATTTCTCTTGACGTCATATACTGGATTATAAATGGGGTTGCATAAGGCTGATCACTGTACAGGGCCGTGCACTCATGCTACCTCTGCACGACACAGCTGATGGTCTCAAACACACACACAAAAGTGAGAATTTCCACCAATTAAGGAACCATAACACTATAATTCTTCATTTACTTCATATCTACCATTCATTATTTCTGACAAGCTTCCCTTTATAACTCAGCAGAGTCTTTAAACCACATATCAAATGTTTTTAACTTGAATAAAACTTTCAGGATAAAGGGTTAATTAATCTTAATCAGACACTATTCACACTTGAGATCCCACCTGTTCACACTGCAGGTCAATTCCGATTTTTTTAACCATTTGTGACACATTTCTGATTTTTTCATGTAAGTGTGAACAGTGCAATTCTGATTTGTTCTAATCCGACCCAGGCCTCTTTTGTATGTGGATATAAATCAGATATGTATCCGATGTGACTGCAGTGTGGACGCTCAGGTCGCGTTCATCCAACCTATACGTCAACAATATGCGACAAACGTCACCATTGTTCGACAACACAAACAGGCGCGGAAAGCAATTTGTGCTTCGTGCGCATGCGGGTCACTTCACGGATGCATTTCATTCACATTAGAACAAAAAAATCTGAATTGTGCATCATAACCTGCAGTGTGAACGTAGCCTTATTCGTTTAAATAACATCCAACTGTGGTTAAGAACTGTATTTGCTGTTATTTATAATAAATTCCTTGCAGGTGTGTTACAAGCTAATAATAAATATGTTAATTGTTAATTCACCCTTGTAAAGTCTTATTAATGTTAATACAGATTTTTTTGATAGGTGTAAAAACTGTTAAGTTAGTAAAAAGAGCCTATGAGTGTGTTATAAACAACAACAAACATGCTAATGAAGCTTTTCTTTACACATATTCAACACTTTCAGAAGCTTATGAGCATTTAAACGTCTTAATTCCTATAACCCTTAAACTTGCTAAACTATCGTCATGAATATTTTCTTTTTTTCTTGATATAATTAAATCTTTAAAGCTCTTGTGAGGAGTTTTTAGCATTCACAGAATAGACGAAAATCCATGCTGATGCCTTTTAATGATATGCAAAAGCAAAAAAAAACCCTGTGAGCGATAAGACTGAAGATTTTTACATCCTTGTTTTTATTGCCTGAGGCCGGTGCAAAGAAAAAGGTCCAAGTGTTGTAACTGAAGAAACACAACGTGACTTTTTCACTACTTTAAATTTCTATGACTGTTTCTTTGCCTTTAAGATAAAAAAGGGAAGTGAAAATGATCTTCAGATTTTCTCTATACTGTTAAATACATATCCGCTTTAACACTGAAATGTGCATTGAGACATTCCTTAGTATTGCTCTAACTTTTAATGTAATGAAGGACTTAAGTATCAGTCGAATGATCATAAATCCTGTTTGTGTCCCGCTGCTAAAGTTGCGGAGAATTCTTGTACTTTTCATTCTCCTGTAAAAGTTCCTGGTCACCGTGACACAGACTTATCATCTCATCCTTATCAGCCCGTTTCTCATATTTGGACACTTCCTCCCTTTTATTCCCTGGGTATTTTCAGTAAATACTACTTCCTAGCTGCTTGTCAGCGTTCGTACCAGAGCGGGTGGAATATCTAACAATAATATGTTCCTCTTATGCCGTAAAGGGACTTTCAGTGCGGTGACTCAGAGACCTCGTGACCTCGCCCCAACAAGGAAATCCCAGACTGTTCCAAGCGGTAGAGAGTAATTTTTTTTTTTTGAGTCTGAGCGTCTTTCACAAGTCAGGGTGATGACTCTGTGCCTCGTCATTCTGAGTGAGAAATGAGGCTGGAAAGGCCGCGAAGGAGTCATCAGGCGGAGAGAAATTACACTCTTACTAAATGAGGGAAATACACAAAGAGTTTTAATATTCAATAAACTTTTATTCTTATCAGTTTTAATAATAGTGTTTAAATTCACACATTTGTACAGGTACAAAAATAATATCTCTGTATTTACATCAATATATTACAAATGTCAAGTATGTACACATCAGTATAGATTTCTACAGTTTACAGAGGGACACGGAGGTCATGGTCTTGCTGTACTGTGGTTTCAGATCACATCGGACTTGACCACTACGGACGCCATCTTCATTCATGATTGTGTTCCCAGGACCAGCTCTGTAGATCTGGACCCGGACCCGGACAGGGGACGTGGACTTGTAAGTCCCTCGTTATGGAGGCTGTTCCCGGGCAACCCTGTAGCAGCTTTACAGTCGTTCACACCACCGGAGGAGCGATGGTCGTGTTTATTTTCCGAACTTTATGTCGTCGTACAGCTGAAGGAAAGAGGAAAAGCGGATGTTAGACTCCATTCGACTCTAATTTTATCGTAACGTAAAGCGACAGAACCGAACTTTTGATCTAAACTCACCTCATCGTCCGATACGTCTCCCTCCTCCATGTCGCTCTCTTCCGATTCGCTCTCGGGCAGCGCCCTCAGCTCTTGCGCCGTCTTCTCAAACAGCTGGCAGCGGATCTCTTCGTTGTGGCGCCCGTAGGTGAGGTGGTACGGCGTGAAACCGCCATAGTTGAAGCAGTTCACGTTGGCGCCGAGTTCGAGGAGGCGACTGACCAGCGTGGGGTTCTGGAGATCCACGGCGAGATGGAGCGACGTTCTCCCACTGCACTGCTCCTACAGGAAACAACGTAGAGATATAACGTTAGATCCTCTGTGCGTTTTACTCAGATGGAAATTTAGAGCGGCTTTGTTTTGGGTTAATCGATACATACCTGTGCGTTGATGTCAGCACCCAACCGGATGAGGCTTTCAACCAATGAGATGTAGCCGTTAATGGACGCCAGGTGGAGACAGTTGTGTCCTTTAAAGGAAAACCAGGAGAAGCTCGGTTAGAAAAACTGCTTTAGTGGAAATTTCCAGCATGTGAGTCTCCTTCTGGATGTTGTTTTATTTGGATTCTTACCATTATAGTTGGGGAAGGACAGGATGGAGGTGAGGTGGCGTTGGGAGTTCTGGGTGATGACGCCAAAACAAGCGAGAGAGCCTTTCTTGCAGGCGATGTGGAGGGCTGTGTTCCCGCTGTCGTCGGCTAGCCGTGGGTCGCAGCCGGCTTTCAGGAGCTTCTCCACCAGCTGGGACTGCTCTGTGATCACTGCCAGGTGGAGGGCGGTCTAAGGAGGAAAATACACTTCTTTAAAATCCTGTTTTTAAAGATCATTTGTGTGTGTAATAACTCATTTATAAATGTGGGTGTATTTGGATCTGACTTTACCTGTCTCTGGTGGTTCTGCACATTGAGGAAGGGGTGGTTGTGAGACAGTTTGATCATCTGGAAAGCATGATCTGTGGCTTCATGAATGATGGCCAAGTGAAGAAGTCTGTGGGTTGAAAAAAAGAGGAGTCTGATTAGTAAAAAGAGTAGTGCTCAGAAAGAAAAAAAAAACTACGCAGAGGAAATGTTTCCAGCCAAATAATGAAGAACAAAGCCTGAGCGCTGGAGTGTTTCGCAAGAATGGAGTTTTGTCGGGTTATTTCCACCAGTAGTGGCTTGACACATCTGATGCTTTATCAGTTCCTGGCAGAGCGCCAGGGACTTTCCTGAACTCGCAAAGCGGACTTAAGCGCCGCCCAGACTGCGCTCTCAGCCAAAGTACACACACACACGCACACACACACACGTATTACGTGCGTGCTGCGCTGCACAAACACACTTTAAAAGGCCTGTTGTTTTCGTGCAACTTTTACCCCAATGAATGCCAATTTCTGCTGGATTTTTCCAAGTTTATTTTCAATCCTATTGCGCATGAAGTTTAGGTTTTGCGCACTGGTGCAAAAAAAAAAAAACTCCTGACGCATTTAGATTTGCAAATGCGTAATTGCGCAAAAATACAAAAAAATAGACAGAAAATCAACTTACGTGTCACCGTCTTCAGTCACTACATTCATCCAAGGCTCGTATTCCTGCGTGTGATCCTTGTGCGTGTTCACTGTCATGTCCTCAAAGACGTTCACCAGGTCGTCCTCTTTCAAGGAGTCCAGGCCGGAGTCAAAACGATCCTCCTGGCAAGGCATCATTTTCCCGTGTTTGGCCTCCATGTTATAGTCCATTTGGTTGTGCTGAGATACTCTCTGTACGTCCATGTTGATTTCTTGCAAGACGCACTGCTCCGTCTGTGTTCACTGTTCAGAAGAGTCTGGTGGAGAGGAGGGAGGCGCGCTGGGTTTTGTGCGCTCGGCTGGGCGGAGCTCCAGCGGGGAATTCCACTTGACTTATCTTAGAATAAGCAAAGGGAAATCACACCGAGCTGGGCTTTTGTGCGACAAAAAACCCCTCAAGATACTCAGAATGAAAACTGGTAGTTTCCTATTAGACACCTATTTTTCACCTGCGATGTAGGTTAGAGGACATGACTTTAGGTCTTTTTGATGAATGACTCGATGGGCATGAATGAGAGAGGGAGACTGCCCCTGGCAAGCTCTGCAAGAATTCCCTTCTGCAGAGGGGGAAATTATGTTTCAAAGGGCTAACCAAAGCAGCTTTACATAATTTCCATTATTTTCCATGACTGCTCTGACTGGCGAAGTTTAAATTCACTCAGTAAAGACATATCCCATGTCCAGTCTGCTGCTCGCTTACAGATTAACACCAAACTTTGACCTGTGGCACCTACACACACCTACACTAATAACCACAGGGTGTGTAATTTTGAAACTTCCTCATTCTGTGTCTCCAACTATATGATATATACACATACTCTTGCTTGCACTGAGAGCCAACCCAAGCCTCAATAATGATTTTAGGGCCCTCTATTTCTGCCAATAGTATTGATTCTTAATCATTCACACAACTACAACAGTATAAATTTAATGTATTTACACATTTAAGGGGGTGGCCTAGGTAATGACATAAATAATACCAATGCAACCATACAAATAATACCAATGAATGACTCATGAATGATGTTCAGGGTGCCACATATGGTTTGTAATCTCAGAATGTAACACATTCAGGATGCTCAGTGCACACTGCGCAGCAGGAGGCACAAAATGGTAGCAAAGCTTTGACATATCAGCAGTAAGAACCATATCGCAATCATGTTTTTACTTTATTTTATTTTATTTTTACAATAATTTATATTTGTTCATACAGAAAGCATCATGCAAAAAAAAAAAAATATTATTGTTATTATTATTTTTGATTGCTCTTGGGGGCCCCCTACTGGCTGTGGGGCCCTAAGCAGGCACTTAGGCTATGTTCACACTGCAGGTCAATTCCGATTTTTTAACCATATTTGACACATATCTGATTTTTTCATCTAAGTGTGAACAGTGCAATTCAGATTTTTTCAAATCCGACCCAGGCCTCTTTTGTATGTGGATATAAATCGGATATGTATACGTCATCAATATGCGACAAACGTCACCATTGTTCGACAACACAAACAGGCGCGGAAAGCACGCGGGTCATTTCATGGACGCATTCTGTTCACATTAGACACCGCATTTGTTGTTGTAATGTGAACAACCGCACAAAAAGGTCGGATTTAAACAAAAATCGGAATTGTGCATCATAACCTGGGGTGTGAACGTAGTCTTAGTTCTCTCATGCCTTGAGCTGGCTCTGCTTGCTCTGCTTCACCCACATTTGAGATATGATAATTTAACAAATTTTTATGGGATAAATTCTTACTCATAAATTTACGGCTGATCTGACTAGTGCTGAGCTTTATGATAGAATTTGCATATTACTTTCATTTTGAGGGGAACAGACTATAAAAAGGGTTGAGTGAAAGGGAATATATTCATATCCAAGGATGTATTTCATATTAAAATTTTAAATCTTTTATTTCTGTAATACATCCTGCAAATTCTCCAGTGTACAAAGATATGATAATTTAACAAATTTTTATGGGATAAATTCTTACTCGTAAATTTACGGCTGATCTGACTTGTGCTGAGCTTTATGATAGAATTTGCATTTTACTTTCATTTGAGGGGAAGAAACTTAGGGTTGAATGAGAGAGAATAGATTTGTATCTATACAGATGTATTTTATTACTAATTTTTTTAATCTTTTATTTCTGTGTTACATCCTACAGATTCTCCAGTGTACGGAGGAAAAACCCTGACTACACTGACAGGTTTTGCACAAGGAAAAATAGCGCACGCATTGAGAAAACATAAAAATTTGTCACCCTGTATTTCAGAGGGTGAGACAGAGGAAAGTTGCATGATTTCTACACTTTCTTCCATGCATGCACACGCCTAAAGTGAGTGTTTACAGTGTGACAAGAAAGAGGAAAAATTCTCAAGTTTCCTCCTGGAGACTCCCTTATGAAACCAACAACAACACCATCTGGATTTACCCATCTAGCATTGCACATGCTGTCCACACCCCTGCAGGTGAAATCCTGCACAAACTAGTTTATATTCCAGAAAGTCATGCAGGAAATGTAAGACGACTCTGACTTTTCGCAGGAGTTTTTCATTGTTTTCCTCATCTGTCTGAGATCTTTTCCTTCTTCTTCTTTTTATGAGTTTTGTAAGTACTCGGATATTTTCTCTCAGGAAATTCCTCCGTTTTGCGCAACATGTGCGTGATCAGGCTACCTGTCTGTGCTTCTCTGACATTTAAGGTAAAGAAAGAAAAAAATTCCCAGGATTGCTGTGTTTACGTTGTGAAAACATAGCAACAGTATCCAAGAGCAGTGATACCTTCACACCTCTACGGGGCAGACGTTACGCTGTAAGATACACACACTGGGAAGGGCTTGATGTCACAATACGACCGCCCCCCCCCCCCCGCCCCCCCCGCGTCTCGAGATGTACGGGAGTGTGTGTCATATCAGAAAAATGTCCCACAGCACCTGAATTCCAGTCATTTTTAATCTTTGCCAAGTATCTCAATGAGCCATGAGAGGACAAACTGTTCTTGCAGATCTGTGTTTTTCCTCATCTTGCGAGTTTTAATGTTTATATCCACCCAAACAGGAAATACTGGAACTTCCACTTTACATCTTTAAAAAAATTCTTCCTTTTTTGTAAAGCTAGCTGATCATGTCTGGTCTCTCCGCTCCTCTTTTGTTTACCTCTTGTTGCCATGGACACCTTCCGCTTAGAGATCACTGACGCCAGCGTATTGTCAAGCGCTGTACGTTGCCCTCTGCCTGCGTTGTTTGTAAATTACCACTTATCTGAGTCAGTAGGGCGCCTCAGGGGGGATCACGCCCTATAAGCGTGTTTAAGTCATGGAACTCTCCTGTTGCCACAACTGACGTAATAACACGAGCCTCACCCTGCATACATTAAAAAAAAAAACAGGTAACTAATGCGCAGGTTGATGATTTTTTAATACAAGTTAATGCAAAAAGAAAAAACAGATAGTTGTCACACTTTTTACATTCTTGTATATTTCTCTGAATCAATACATCATATATAAACAAATGTGAACCAGATGAAAGACCAAAGTCTCAGGTATATATTTCGTATTCATGTCATTTTCATATCTTGTGTCAGTGCAGAGTTATAAGCGATCAAATAGAGAGGGTGAACATGTGACATGTTGCCCCACCATCGGGTAAGTTGTCCCACTACATGGGGAAAGATGTCACAGTGGATTTTGCAGCTTCTTCTTCTTCCAACTCGGTGTCGTGTAGCCATGCCAACATCTCCTAGGTCCTAGGTCAAAGAGGCTTGCTTCTGAAGGTGGTCTGTAGAAGGGGCAGCTGCTCAGGGTCACCGCACTCACAGGCTGCACTTCCTCATTGATGTTTTAAAGCGACCAACCCCAGTTCTTAGGCGGTTCAGTGTTTTCCATTACCTGGCGGGGATTGGCTACTGGCTGACCAGCTTATTTCAGATCGTACAAAGGTTGCCACGCCATGTTGCTTGCTGTGGGTGGACCCAGCAAAATGGAACCCAAGGATCTTGAGGATGTTGTTGGATGTGCGGTGTGTCTCCTGCAGAAGCAGCTGTCCCGGTGGAATCAGCCAGGTGACGTAGGACTAAAGGTCCTTCCACACCGGGACTGACACTAATATAGAACGCAAAATTACGAAATATTCAGAGGCGAATTTTGACGCGCCTGACTATACACATAAAGGACAAAATGATTGTTGTTCTCATTGTTTTACTTGAAAGTGAACATCAAAGTCAGGCACAGAAAATGTTTATCATTGAGCTAGAAAAAGTCATTAAACGGATGTCAACATAAAATATTATGGAACATGCTCTGGAGTTTGGAGAGCTGTCTGACTCTGTATTTTGGCTGGGGTGAATGTTTTGCAGAACAGAGTTAAGGTATGGTGGTTGACGTTAAAGTCCTTTATTGTCCTCCAGATTGATTTTTTGGCCCGGGTCACCTGTCTGACTGCCCTCAGCATCATGTCAGGTACTGCACTGTCATGTTCTGTTTTTCTTTTGTAAATCCTGACCATGTCTTCTCACTTCCTCCTCTCCTTTAAACCGCTCTTTTCTCTGTAAAAATAAAGTCAAAGTTTCAATATGACAACTGCTGATAATCAGACTCTCTATGTTCATTTGAATCCCTTTTAAACGTGTGACGACTAACCCCAAAATGACTGAGACATGTTGCCCCAAACTACCATGTTTGCTAATTCTCGCTCTAGCTTGAAGTTAGAATCAAACAGAACAATGACTGAGGTATGACAGGACGCGTTAATCTCCCCTCTAACAAGTCCACATGTATCACTGTTGGGATTTTTGTCTGAAAGAAGCTTATTTTAAAATATATAAAGTGAATATTTTTTACTTTGGGTTGTGAAAAATGGTTAATTGGCGCTCATCTCAGCTCACAATGTGCTCTTCTCTTCTCAAACAGGACACGACCCCTGACCATGTAAAGGAAGAAAACTAGTATTTCACTTTTTAGTTGCGCCCTCTGGTGGCAAAGATAATTGCAATGTGACAACTTACCCATGTGACAACAAGCCCTGGTCTCCCCTATTCTTTAGACTCCTCAGCACTGGTATTCAGATGTTAATGCAAAAAAGTAACACTGTAAAAACTTGAAACATAATCCAAACTCTAAAAATATAAAACAAGGGTAGAGAGGGGGGTCATTCACCAGTCAGGGGGGTCATCTGTTTCATTGCAGTCTGTAAGACAGGGCATCATTGTGCATGACGGCGCCTTTTGCATGGCACCGTGGGTGAAGGATGACAAGAACTGAAAGTGCTCAAAGCTCAATGAAAGTACATTCACTCTTTGATGTGTAAAAAGTGGAAAAACAGCCGCTTTAATTTAATTAAAACAAAACTTCTATCTCTGAACGTTGTTTCATGTGTTACATAAAGAGTTACATAATCATAACTCTTGTATAGCATCTCTAGCTATCTATATTTCTGACTCAAGGAGTGCTGGAGTTATAACAAGTAACACTTTTGTACCTTTGGTGGAACCTAAAAGAGTTATTCCTGGAAAGTGATCAACTATTTCTGCCTGTTTGGAGCGAGTCGTACTCTGTTTCCCTGCAGAATGTGAAATTAGAGGATAAATAGATTCTCTTGCAAAGTGGAGAGTGAGAGCAAGGAGACTTACTTTGCATATAGCTTAGAAAACTTAGGGAACAGCTGCAAATTGTGTCTGCTTTTAATAAATTGCTCATAGATATAAATAAGGTAGATTCTGCTGATTATAAGCTTGGGTGTGTAGGCAAAGGCGTTTACTCTCTTGTTAAGGATGGCCAGCTGAATGCTAGCAGGTACCATGCTCACTCACTGGTTGAGCCAAACATTATATAACCTTTTTTAATTATGTAATATTTACATAAATTGTAATTATCGGCGGAAAATTCCAGTTAAATGTTGTGTAAACACTGCAACCCGTCACTTCCTCTATCCAGAGCTGTAGCCAGGATTTAATCAGATATTTGCAGCGTTTTGATAAAATTAAATGTTGTCGAGTTGCATCAGGTGCAATTTTCAAGGCCTAATATATCCTTTGATTCAAAAGGAAACAGTAATACATTCAGTACATTTACAAGCTGATCTATAGTGATTTAACTGGACTTCTCTTTACAAGAACTGGGCATGTCCGCATGGCAGCAAGCCTCCTTACAGTTCCTTACTATCAGTTTGTTTTATTATGTATCCCAAAAATGTATTGATGTATTCTAATGTAATCCAAATGTATAAGCTAGAGGCTAACAGGATATACGTCAAACCAGCTTCACACTTGATTAGAAAGTTCCCCTTTTTTATGTCCTTTCTTGGTCTTTTGAGGTTTTGTTTACAACTCGACTTCCCAGCATCACGTTTATGCTTTTTAACTTCTGGCTCAAAGCCCAGTGAGCTCAGGCCATGTTTCAGTTCAACTAAGGCAACTAGATTTTTAGTCCTCAGTCCGTGTATTATCCGTTCATTCAATCTAGTGAACGAAAGACAAAAAAACTAGTTAATGTTTTGTTTATTTGTTTTTCTATATAATCAAAAAATATAAGATGAGTGTTCGTTTTCATATTTTCAGTTCAAAACAAAATATATAATAGAGATGGAAACGAAAACGAAATAATGAATCTACTTTTTGTTTTCGGGTTATTGATGTCCCCATTTCCCACGGTGCCTTTCTACTGTTCGCACATGTGCATTGCGCAACAAAGTAGCCAACAACGTGGACCAAAAACTCCAGACCAGAGCGGTAGAGACAGGCTAACCTGTTGTCATGGAGATGGACGCATTCTAAGTATTATTCAAGGCCGCCAGGAGGGTCATGCTGAAGGAGGAAGATATGACTGTGGAAAAATTTACCACCAGAGCTCTGTTACAATGAAAGATTTTGGCGCTCTGTTGCATCTTTCGCCATGGTAACTGTCGCTGAGGATCATGGAGAGGCCAATGTAGCCTCCATGTACGTATGCTCAAAACAGGCGCACTCAAAATCAATAATTGTAAATAAGTTTATTATTTATATATTTATTATTTGGTTTTCATTTTTTATTCTGTTTTGAGCTGAAAATACAAAAACAAACACTAATATTTATTTTTTTGGTTATACAGAAAAACAAATGAACACAATATTGACTCGTTTTTCATTAACTAGATTGAATGGAATAATTGAATGGCTGGATAATACATGGGCCTTCCTCAACTAGTCTTGGATTGTTGGGAAAACACAGTTTATTCACAAAAATGCTGGATTATTTCCTCTTAATTTACATAACAACCTTTCTAAGTTTTACTTGACAGCAACTGAGCTGTGATTGACTCAATGTAGGTCACTTAATCGGGTGTTTGTTTGTGTAATTTGGACTCAGCTCACCTAAAATAAGCGTCAACTCTCCAAAATACACATTATGTCATACAAACTCGACTCCTTTTTTTTCATTTCGAAGGAAACTAGCGCTCCATTCTTACTGTAATCCACACGACAGTCATCCTCCGCCGGTCCATTTCTTGTGTGGGCTCGATGACAAAGCAGTTCTACACCCAAAGTTTAAACAAACTACACCCACTGTGATGTTTTCACAGAGCCCGTTGGATGTGAATCGGGGAGTATTTCGGTGGCGTTGACCAGATGGTTGTGCTCATTGTTTAATGAAGTGAGTCACTTTAGTTATCTTGATGGATCAACCCACCTGTGTGAGGAGAAAACGATAAGTTGTGGTTGACTCACGTTGTTACATAATTTACATGCCTGTTGTATTACATCTTAGTGATTTTTTTAGAGTTACCATGAGAAAACATGAATGAAGATTCTTGTGTGTGTGTGACTTCAGTTCAGCTGACTCAGTGACCTCATTCACAGAAAGTTAACTCTGGGTGTGTGTTATAATGAGCTGTTTAAACCCAGAAAAAGATGCTAATACAAGGATTGAAACGGCGTTTGTTTTGCATCTTCTGAAAAAGTGAGGATTTGAGAGACGATTGAAGGCGCCAAACAGAAGTGAAAAACCTATATCCTCCCCTTTGTAAACCAGGTTTCATGCTGAATGTGCAAATGCATACGTATTCGGGGAAGAGTGGGCGTCTTTCGGGTAAGGGGTATTACCTCTCTTTTCCTCCTCAAGCATTCCCACGGTGTTACACTCAAAGACAAACAAACTAACCTAAAGACACACACTATCACACACACACACGGTTAATTGTATGCAACAGGATGTATTGTCCTACTGCTCTCCTGCCCCCAGGTATCTCTCACGGTCACATAATAATGTCACTGTTGGGTTCAGAGGTGTTCACTCTTGTCTATTTCACATGCAGAAATACTCATGTCAAGCAAACAGGCAGTTAGCTTCAGCAGAATGGTTCGAAATAACCGTATGATAAATTGGAGTAGTAGTTAAAGAGTTCAGCCAGGGTTCAAGTCCAACATCTGAAAATTGTTCCTCTGTTGTTGTGGACTAAATCAGAAGTCCCACCTCTCCTTTACTTTGCATGAAGGTGTCTCAAAGTTCAACTATTTTAAATACTGAGAGCACAGTGACTAAAATCAGCTGACTCTGTTGGCGTTTTTGTGCTTACTGTCTTTACAGCTTTCCTCGAGCCGTCTAAAGGTCACCGGTCTGTCACAGGACTGACATAAAGAGACACAAAACCATACATCCACACATCCACAGGTAATTTAGCGTGCCCAGTAAACCTGTCAAGCATGTTTTTGGACTGTGAGAGGAAACCAGAGTACTGGTTTGCATGCTGGGTACATGCAAACTCTGCACAGAAAGGCACCTGTCAGGTCAGGGGTTCAAACCAGGAACCATGCAAGTGAACTTTTGTAGCATCACTTGGGTCTCGAGTTTTGTGATTTGCTTCGGTCTGATATTTATTAATCTACTTTGAAAATTACAGTGTTTCTGTTTGGAGTTTAAAATCTGAAACTGAACTAACTATCTGCTGACTAAAGCTTCATATTTTTACCACAAACTGTCTAAAACACGGACGTCTCTCTGTGGTTTCCAAACAATACCAAAGATGGTCATTGTCATGTAGGATATGCTGACTGAGAAACCAGCAAAGAGGCGGGGCAAGCTTAACCACTTAGAGGCAACTTCACACGCCCAGCTATCAGTCAAAAAACCCCCAATTAAACCCAAGTATGCATGACTCGTAGGTTAAATATGTTAATGAAAACTCCTGAGTCATAAGAAAATCTCCCTTTACATTTGAAGAGATGAAGAGATCGTGAATAGAAACCGCTTTTTAAAATTATTGGTTTCTTTTGATTTTTCTTTCAGCTGTGTAATTCTGCTGTGAATTTTAACACCCAGCCTCAAGTGGACACCTGAGGAACTGCGCTTTTTTGCATGCCTATATTGGCTTCTGTCAGAGTTCTTTTCGATGTACTGAATCACTAGTATTAAGTTCACTAAAAAGATTCGTTTAAAAGATTCGTTCACCAAATCATTGAATCATGTAGCGCTCGGCGGGAGAAGCCTGCGACTCCGACCTCCTGAACTGAAGCCATGATGTTTTAAGTGTACTGTCCTATGGTACGCTATTAGTCTGCTCAGTAAGTTGGGGTCAGTGAGTGATTCGTTCACTGAACGTTTAGAAGAATTCACTCTGAACATATACTGTTCCCTCACAAACTGCTGCAATGATAGGATGCTGCAGGTTTAATGCACTACTTGTTACGTGCTGTGTCCTATTGTATGAAAGTTGTCGTGGTGGCAATTTAGCAGTGAAAAAAATGAGTTATTTTTGTCCCACAAAAATGATTCCAGAGAGTGTAGTTCAATGCGTGATTCGTTCATTAAGTGATTCAGGCGTCGGTGCATGTGGTCCCTCATTCGTCGGCTGCTGGCCTGGCAATGCTGTTTCTCACTTCAGCTCAACTGAACGAATCACTCGAGGAAGTGATTCAGTTCAGTACGTTCACTTAAAAGATTCAGTTCTTTAGAGCGAATCGTTCGTGAACGACACAACACTACTGTAAGTGTAAATGTAAATGTTCTTTATCTATACAGCCCTTTACAACAACCCTTTCAGTGAACCAAAGTGCTTTACAATACATAGTAAAAAAAAGGTTAAATAAAAACAATAAAAAAAGGAAAAGAATAAGATACAATGCAATAAAATAAAGGGAAAGTGTCACCACGCTACTGGGTATTAAAAGCCAGCATAAATGAAAACGTTTTAAGTCGAGATTTGAAAAGGTTCAGTTCAGAAATACGTCCCATTTCGGTTGGGAGCTTATTCCGGAGCCTGAGATCAGCAACTGCAAAGGTTCAGTCACCCCAGTGTTTGTATTTTGATCTGAGCACTTCCAGCAGAAGTCGGTTTGACGACCTCAGAGCTCTGCCCCGGTTCAAAGCTCAGTTAAATAGATGGAGCCAGTGTTTGGTTTGTTAATCCAGAGCATGTAAATGCAGCTTTGCACTACCACAGGATGGACCTCTGAATTTGTACTGAGCTTAATTTAAGGTTATTTAAAGATGGCGATTCTTCTTACTTACACAGAAACAAACATACCAGTATTACAGTCAATTTCTATCAATAATTCTGCTAGTAGATCCTGCAATCTGGGGCCATATTTGGTATTTTCTACTATGCATGTTCCGTTTCATAACAATATAATCAGTTAATAGAGGCTCTGACTGTAATATGATTATTATTTTTGTTGTCCTGATGGAAACAATAAAAAATAACCACATCAAAATGCAACATGGAGGCTCTTAAGTTGTGCACATGTAAAGCTTTAAACTCTGTGATGCATATAAAGAGCTATAATGGCCCAAACATGATCTTTTAAAGTCAGTATTTTGGGGTTTGCTGTTGAGGGGATTTACTAAATTTCCTGGCCTAAATTCAAGCACTTGCTGCTGCATATTAAACAAGCTGGAGTTGTGAGCGAGCTTTTGTTTTTTTTTTTTGCTGCAGGAATAAAAGGAGCTTCTGTTCAAAAGGAGAGGAGATAAAAGCATCAGAGGACAACTTGAACTTTTCTTTTTGACTGTTATTCATCCATCACAGCGAGCAAGTCTCCGCTCGTATCCTCAGATGTTTAGTCAATAATCTGATCGTTGGGTTCCTTGTGAAAGATAGATAAGATCCAGATTCTTAGAACGTGAATGAGAACAAAAGGATCGGGTCTTTCTGAAACTGTGTGTTTGAGATCACAGCAGGAGAAAAAAATCAGAGCATGAAGCTTCTGTAAGCAAGTTTGGTTTGAGGTCACAGATTTATGTTGATTACAATGCTGTCAGTCATGTGAATGCACATGAAAAGCAGCCAGAACAATGCAAATTTAAGCACACTGAGGATTATTTCATGTAGGTTTCCTGAATTAGGGGAGAATCGCCTGTTTTTCCAAGCTGTGGTTACACATCTCTTGAGTTTCTCCTGAATTCCTGTGTGAAATCTATTGATAGTCCATTGTGTCAGCAGCTTCCACTCTGGACTGTACGAGCCTGCGAGGGAAAAAGAAAAGTTATTTTTAAAGAATTATGAAACAAACTGAAAAGACAGGTCAGATTTTCTGCTATTGTGCTGTTCTGCCCTAAATACAAATGAGACCGGGAAAGTTTCCTGACACACTTACAGCTGTGTGAAAAAGGATCTGACTGGCAGCGCGCAGCACACCACGGAAATACTGAGACTACGAGACAAACCACAAACCAAATGAGCAGAATCTATTGCTGTCTGGTGTTCTCATGAGCTTTCTGTGTATTATGAGAGATTTCAGCAGGCCCTCTCTCTTTCCTTTTTTAGTAGCAGAAATATTACAGAAGGTTTGTGACCCAAATAGACTCGAGTTTATACTTAAAAACTGTGTATTTGCATAAACTCATACTCATAAAGAATTACCTCTTTAAATCACTGTTATACTGTTACTGTTGAACATATGTCTTTCATCATGGTGTGTAAAGCCAGCTGTTTAATCCGTATATTATGCCTCTTCTTTGGCTGCTGTTATATAACTTTTTAAAAATCCACTTTTTTCAAACTAAAATTTCAGAGAATGTTCAAAATTGATTAACCGATTGATCTTGTTCCACCACTCGTGAAAAGTATCTGTCACCCTCTTGTGGTGGATATATGAAGTTTCTTTTAGAAATTGCAAACAGAGGATTTTTAATGTGGAAAAAGTCCTTTATTGAAATGATGTGAACGGGTAAAATGACCCAAAAAGGGGTGATATTTTCTAAATATTTGATAAAAACTGCATTATTGAAATCTCAATTCTAAAAAATCATGATGCTGTGTAAATATTGCTAAAAATGGAAACTGAATTTCTGTATGAAAATGATGCAAAGACAAAATATTGAATCAATACTGCTGCTCAATCACCTGTTGTGTATGTATATCCTATATTAAAGTATATTAAGGTCTAAATCCCAAATGTTTGAGTGTCAGTGACAGATGTTTTTGACCCGTCACACAGTGAGATACACTGAGGAGAAGTTGGATAAATACGCTACAGTGTGTCCTTGAGTCCGGTACAGATAGGCTGCCTGAAACCAGTGCAAGGGAGAAGCTCCATGCTTTATAGCTAAATGAACAGCCCTGTTTATACAATTTCCACATGATATATGCACATTAAATGATACTCTTGTTTGCTGAAAGTCAGCTGGATTAGATTGGTTATCATAAATCACTGCTCTAACATGAAGCAGGTAAAATAAGCGAAGGCAAAATAAGCCACAGGAGGCGCCACAAAACAGGAGCTTTAAAGTGTCAATACAAAATCTTTTCTTCAGCACAGTTTCTAAACTTATCCTGTGAAAAAAGTATTTTTTTTACATAAAGTATCCTAAACAGTATTTGCCTCCAATGATTTCTTACTCATTTCAACCACAACCAAATCAATCAGTCAAACTTTATTTTTAAAGCACTTTTCATATATATAATGCAGTACAAAATGCTGTCCATTCAAGCAGGATATTAAAAACAATGAAATAAAATAAATAGAAATGCAAATACCAAACCCCATTCAACACATACAGCACTCACACGCTCACACACACACACACGCAAAAGACCAAGTGAGGACTCTTCAACTTGCCACAGATGACTGAGGAAACGCTATCTTTAGTTAAAAGAAATAAGGAAACACTGGATCTAGGACTGAAACGATAAAACCATGATAAAATATAATAAAGGTGATCAAGCGTTAAAAGTTAATAAAATAAAACAGTCTTAAAATCAAACAATAAAAGAGAGTGAATCAAAAAAGAGGTAATAAGACACAAAATAGTTACTCTAGGGACTAAAAAAGGGTAAAAAGGCAGGTCTTGAGTTTACTTTTAAAAATATGAACAGTAGGTGTCGCTCTTAGGTCTGCAGGTAGGCTGTTCCACAGATGGGGACAGTAATGTTGGAATGATGATTCACCGTATGTTTTAATTTTTACTTTGGGAACAATTAAAAGACCACCACCTGAAGACCTGAGGGCTCTACTGGCTCATACGGTAAAAGAAAATCAGACAAATAAGCAGGACCAAGACCATTAAGATCTTTAAAAACTAATAAAAGAACCTTAAAATCCACTCTAAAAGACACAGGTGGCTAATGCAGAGATTTTAAAATTGGTGTGATGGTGTAAAATGGACTATTACACCTAATACACAGCAGACCGCAGACCCCCTCCTCCGTCTGTCCATCATTTCCACTTTGGTGAGAGATGAGAGAGTCAAGCAGCAAGCAGTGACAGCTTTACCCTCAAGGTGTTTGAATCATCTGCCAGTCATTTAGCAAAGGCCTTACTGAGCCTCTTCAGCACATGCCTGCAGCTGTGCGTGGTGCTTTTACTATTAGGAACCTCCTGTGTGCTTCTGATGCCAAAAACAGGGTACTGGAGTTTCCTGCCTGACTGTAATGATGGCGCTGACAGCATGTTTTTATAAAGTCTCGACCTGCAGGTCTGGCACCTTCATGCTCATGAGTCATCAGGCAGTACGTATGATACATCCTCTGTGGTATGCTACAACCTTTTAACTTCAAGAGGATTTAATGCGACTTGTAGATTCATGAGTATAAATACAGCTCACTTTATTGTGCATCAGCCAAACCAAAGGTTTATTCAATTTCCAAAATTCAAAGGCCGTGTTGGTTTTGGGGGATTTGTCATAATTTGAATATGTAGTAAGACAATAACCGAGCAATGACTTCATAGTCCTGTACGCCAGCTGTTATACTGTTGTGCTGCTAGAGGTTTTATACAGTCTTTGGCTCACTAAGCTTGGACAGGCATCGTTAACAGTTAAAGGGATATTCCGGCATAAAATTAATTTAGGGTCAAACACACCGTAACACCAAGTTTGACAACCCCTCGAGAGATGAATGTTGCAGACCGCTTGCTTCTCCAGTTATACCAACTTTAGTAACGACCGCATGATAGCAATACACAGCCGTCTGAGGAGCCATAAACAAACCTCAACCAAAATGCCACTCTATAGCCACAAATAATGCTCAGAACTGCACCTAACTTCATCAACAGGACATATAGGGCCCCAGCCATAGCACTACCCATCAAACATCTTTTTAACTTTGCCTGATTTCTGTAGCAAAGAGACTAAACACAACTCACCTACTCTCTTCCAGCAGCTGCTAAGGAAAAACTACGTCTGCAGTGCAAAATGATTAAGGAAATGATAAAGTAATAATCATAAATGTTCTTCCTTGAGCTGCGTCACCCTGCTGTAGTCCGTAATGGACTGGCCAGAGTTCTCGCTACAAACAAGCGGCTGCTGGAAGAGAGTAGGTCATTTGTGTATAGTTTCTTTGCTAAAAATTAGGCAAAGTTAAAAAGATGTTTGGTGGCTAGTACTACGTTCTGGGACCCTATATGTCCTGTTGGTGAAGTTAGGTGCTGTTCTGAGCATTATTTGTGGCTATAGAGTGGCGTTTTGGTTGAGGTTTGCGCATGGAGACGTAGACTGCTGTGTATTGCTACCATGCAACTACAGTTGGAATAGCTAGGGAAGCAAGCGGTCGGCAAAATTCATCTCTCGAGGGGGGGTGTCTAACCCGGTGTTACGGTGTGTTTGACCTTAAATTAATTTTACACCGGAATATCCCTTTAAATAGTTGCTAATTTCATCTTTTCTGTGTCTAAATGTTCATTTATTGACAACAAACATCATATTATTGTCATTTTACAGTTAAACAGATCACTCAAAGTGAATATTCGATGTGGAAAGTGGAAAAAAAGACTAGTTTTCTTAGTGTCCAACCCCTCACAGCAGTAACAAACATCAAAAATCATAATGCAGAAATTTCCAATCTTGTCATCGATGATCTTATTTGCTATTTTACAGCGTTGACACACCTTACTGTTGATTTCAGTCTGTTTTGTTACCTGTCAAAAACTCCTCACAGGAGCTTTAATGAGTACAACAGAACAAACATGTTTGCCTGTTCATTTACTAAACTTCTTCCTTGGTAAATAATTGTCACCTTAAAGGTCTTGTGAGGATATCTGGCTTTGTTATAGTTTTGCGCCTCCTGGTGGACAAAGTTATGAATTCGTGATATCAACTTCTCTTGGTAAAAAATATTCACCTTATTACAATAAACTTTACCACTCATTAAGAATCTTTGCCATGGATAATGTTAGCCAACAACTTGGAACGGGAGCTTAAAGTAGTTTATATTGGCTGTTATGTAATAATATTACAATTACATTGCTTTAAGTTACAGTTATTAGGTTAAATAACAATAATTATGAAGAACAAGTTGCTGGATTTCTAACTTGAAACTCTTAAATAAACCAAATTACTAAATCGTAACTAGTTTTTCATGTTCCATACACCTACAAGCTAGCAATTGTAGTACTTTGACGTACAGTAGGATCCCAATGGAAAAGCCGTTGGCATAAAGTTTAAAGAACTACAACTCCCAAAAGTCTCTCGGAAAAAAATAAGCGCCGATAGCCCCATTTGATTGGCTCAAATTAGTAAGGCTCTCTGTGATTGGCTGACGGTAGCCATGTTTGCGTTGCCAGCTGTCTGGATGTGAGGCGGCTAACCGGTTAGCTGTCTGAGCTAAATTTGCCCCCCATTTCGGGGTAAAATCAACATAACACCCGTCCGCTCCGTTAACACCGGCTGAAAAGGGAGCCGCGATGCCGGTTCACTCCAGGGACAAGAAAGAAAGCAACCACGAAGAGATGGAGGTGGATTTTCCCGAGCAGGACGGCAGCAGCACAGACGAGGAGGACACCGTTAGCTCGTCCGTGTCTGAAGATGGAGACAGCTCGGGTAGGAAAAATGGGCCTTGTATATCACTTAGTAGCCGTTTCTATCAAAAGTGCTTGTGTGACAGAGTTAAATTCAGAAGGATATGTGGTTAGAGTTAAAATATGTCCACATTTTGGCCGTAAGATGAGGTGTAAGGGTGTTATGATGCTGATGTTTGGGGGTATCTAAGCAAACCACTCGGTCTGAAGGTGATTTCTGATCTGTCATGTCTTTGTATGAACAGAGATGGATGATGAGGACTGTGAGAGGAGGAGGATGGAGTGTCTCGATGAGATGACCACCCTGGAGAAGCAGTTCACTGACTTGAAGGAGCAGTGAGTTAAGATCCTCCTTGTGTTTAGTCTGGTCTCTCTCCTCTTCCAGTTTTAGTCTTATTCTTCTCTTTTGAACTTAAGGTTGTACAAGGAGCGTCTAAGCCAGGTGGACATCAAGCTGCAGGAGGTGATGGCCGGTTGTGCTCAAGAGTACCTGGAACCTTTAGCCAACCTGCAGGAGAACATGCAGATTAGGACCAAAGTTGCTGGTGGGTCAGTTTGGAATAATTACAGTCATTGTTCTTCCATAAAAAATGACTAAGATCCAACTTAAGGAGATATTCCGGCGTATATTTAATTTAGGGTCAAACACACAGTAACACAGTATGGGTTTCCTTCGCAGGGTGGCCGGGCTCAGCCTTGGAGATAGGGTAAGGAGCTCGGACACTCGGGAGGCGCTCAGAGTAGAACCGCTGCTCCTCCATGTCGAGAGGAATCAGCTGAGGTGGCTCAGGCATCTGGTTAGGACGCCTTCTGGACGCCTCCCGTTAGAGGTGTTTCAGAAATGTCACACCGGGAGGAGACCTCGTGGCCGGGCGAGGACCAGGTGGAGGGATTATATCTCTCGCCTGGCCTGGGAGCGCAGTCAGCAACATTCATCTCTCAAGGGGTTGTCTAACTCATAGTTAAGGTGTTTTTGACCCTATATTAATTTTACGCCGGAATACCCCTTTAAGTGCTGCAGAAGTTTACTGAATTTGAAGTTTTGTAATTTAACTCTGAGATAGACAAAGTGTTAGCGCTGGTTGCCTCAGATTGATGTGATGTTGAAACGTTTGTCACAGGGATCTACAGGGAGCTGTGTTTGGAGTCAGTGAAGAACAAGTATGAGTGTGAGATCCAGGCCGCCTGCCAGCATTGGGAGGTAAGAGGTCAACAAATAAAAAGGGTTTATCGGTAGATTCCACTGACTTTTTGTTTCCACTTGATATATCTGTCATTATACGCTCACCCACACCCAAAACAGTCCTTTTCATCAACTCCGAAGCCGTCACCATCACGGACCCTTCAAATTCCTCGGTTCACACATCAATAACACACTCAAATGAAAGCAACATGCAGATGAAAGTTACAAAAAAGCCAATAAAAGACATGTATCCGACACAGGAGATATAAGCATGATGTGCTGTATTGGAAAACAAATTCCACCAACCCTCTTGTGTGCCCATTAATAAATGATTCTGATCCTGATTTGTGCATTAACCTCTATTAAAAATGCATTAGCTTTTGAAAAGTCATCACAGGTCTGCAGGTGTGTTTTCAATCAAACCTGTGATGGTCTGCACAAACTTGCAAGAAGCATCCAGATTCTGTATAAATGCTGCTTCATCCTGCAGCTTCCTCTCCGCCCTGCTCTCCATCACATCTGCAGCTCATAACACATCGCCAACAGTTCCCTATCACAGGTTGGGAGAGATCCACGTTTTTCAAGTCCCATTAATGCCCCCTAAAGATGTCAAAGACAAGTCATGTTTACATCTGCTGCAGACAAATATAATTATGACACATGAGAGCAGAGGTGAAGTCATGCACATGTGAAAATTGAACCTACAGTGACTCACTTCAGCTCAGCTACAAGTTCAACAGATTTTTTTTATGACCGTTTTTTCTCCATCATGTGTCTTCCCCTCCCCTCCTTGTTTCTGTCTTTCAGAGTGAGAAGTTGCTGCTGTTTGACACGGTGCAGAGTGAGCTGGAGGAGAAAATAAGACGATTAGAGGAGGACAGACACAGTATTGACATCACTTCAGGTAACAACAAACACCTGTCTAAAACAAAAAATACAGTTTACATTCATTCATCTGTTTGTTAAATCAAATCTGAAGGTTCACAGCAGGTCAGTGTCATGGCTGATTGAAATGTTGAAATTAGAATAAGGTGTGACTCTTTTGTTGATAAATATTCTTAAGACTGGTCTTGCAGTTCATGAAAAGGTTCAACTATGAGGCAGAGAAATGACTCTCTTCTTTCCGATCATGTTTTCCAGAGCTGTGGAATGATGGATTGCACTCGCGGAAAAACAAAAAGAAAGATCCGTTCTGCCCGGTCAAGAAGAAGAAGCCTGTCGTTGTTTCTGATATCCTTTTGTCCTGTCCTCATTTTATCCTGCTGTTCTTTACCCACACAGCACAGACGGATGCTTTATGCTACTTTCCTCTGTGTTTTCCTTAACCTACTTCTTCACGGCCTTATATAGTTTACATGCTGCAGGATCTTGATATTCTTGAAGACTGGACTGCAATCAGAAAGGTATTCTGTAAACTCTGAATGAAGTCACTTCTGCGACGTGACTGCGCTTTGATTTTGACCTTTTTGAAGTTGTGTCTCATTGCTCCCACAGGCGATGGCATCGCTGGGGCCACACAGGGTGAAGGTGGACGGTAAGAATTTCCCCTTGTCCTCGGTTACAGTCAATATCTGGCTGAGTGCATCCATCGACCCACTGCCGCACAGGAGGGTCGAGTCAATACTTTCAGCTAAAAGTACTCGAGCACACATTTGAAAAAGGAGACAGACGTTGTCTCCGTCTTCTGTCATCTCTTTGAATCGTCTTAAAACTGTTTTCCATCTTCTGGACCCCACCTCGTCTTCCTCACTCGCCCTTTTTCCCCTTCAGCGCCTGCGGTCAAACCTGACAGACATCACCATGTGGCCCGCTCTGAAGACGGGCGACTTTTCTATGACAACCAGTGGTACTGCAAAGGACAGACGATCTGCATCAACAGGAAGGACGAGTATCCAACTAGGTGTGTATAAGTAACTTTACACCAGGAATAGTATAAAGTAGGGCTGTTCTGATATGATATTGATCGGATATCGGTCCGATATTAGCAAAAAAATGAATATCGGATGATATCGGCTTGCATCTAAAATCTCCGATATCAGCACTCTGATAAAAACAGTCCATTCTAGACTCCACTCCGGCACCTTTAACTAGCAGCACCTGGATCCAGCGTGCAGAGCCCACGTGATCACAACAACAGTGTGTACTTAGGTACTAACAAAGTAGTGAGGAGTAGGAGTGATGTTGGCTGTGTGACAGTGTTTTTCGTTCAAGTCCGAAAAAGACGTTGCAGCTGAGTGCAAAACTTGTCATGCACAAGTTTGTGCCAATATCGGACCAACATCGGTATCGGCTGATACTGAAAGCTACAATATCGGTATCGTATCAGAAGTGAGAAAGTTGTATCGGGCGACCCCTAGTATAAGGCACAAAACAACTCGGGTCTGATGTTGGGACGTTTCGAAAGCTCAATTTTCTTTAGTTAAGAGACTAAACACAACTCAACCAATCTCTTCCAGCAGCCGCTTGTTTGCACAGAGACCTCGGGCAAGTCCATCGACCTCTGCGGGTGCTGCAGCTCAAGGAAGAACATTTATGATCGTGATTTTATCATTTCCTTGAAGTAATTATCATCATATTTATCATTTTAAACTTCAGACGTGGTCATTCTAGCATCTCGGTCTGATTGCATTTCCATGAAGAAATGATCATAAATGTTCTTCCTTGAGCTGTGTCACCCCGCAGCAGTTTGTAATGGACTGGCCTGAGGTCTTGCTACAAATGAGCAGCTGCTGGAAGAGAGTAGGTGAGTTGTGTTTGGTCTCTTTGCTAAAGAAATAAGTCAAAGTTGTAAAGATGTTTGGTGGCTAGTACTATGGCTGTGACCCTATATGTACTGTTGATGAAGTTCGGTGCTGTTCTGAGCATTATTTGTGGCTATAGAGTGGCGTTTTAGTTGAGGTTTGTTTATGTCTCCTTAGACCGCTGTGTATTTAAAGAGATATACCTGCATAAAATTGATTTATGTTCAAACACACCATAACACCGAGTAAAACACCCCCTCGAGAGATGAATGTTGCCGACCGCTTGCTTCTGTGTCCCTAAAGCTCTCAAGAGCAGTCATTTGTGGCTAACATCGGTGTATTTGTGTGTCCTGCAGTGCCACCATCACCACCGTGAACAACGACGAGGTCTGGTTCAGACGACTCGACGGCACCAAGTCAAAGCTGTACATCTCCCAGCTGCAGAAAGGCAAATACACAATCAAGCACCCATAAAAAACAAAACAAAAAAACAAAACAAAAACACTACCACGCAGAACAAAAAAACAACAACGCCCATCTTCGCTGTGTTTCAGTTAGTCTACTGTCAGTGTGATATCGTCCAACCTTAATGCCATATGTACAGGAAGGGGAAGTGAGGCGTGTTTATGAGAAACAAAAAAGAGAAATTATCGACTGACCCTTCTAGTCCGAGGGGAAGCTCTTCTGTAAATATGTACGTATGTTGATATCCTTGAAAAGGTCACAAAGTGTTATTCTCTCTGGAACGGAGATCAATGCAAAGTGCTGCTAAAAAAAAATCGAAGAGGCGAAGAACTGGAGCGGTAGCGGACTGTGAACCGCAGAGCTAGGTTGTGTGCCTTTTCCTGAGACAAGTTGATGCCTCTGCTGATGAACACGAATCAAAAAAAAAAAAAAAAAAAGTGAACTATTACTATCAATGCAGTGAAGCCTTACTCTGTGCTGTGTTAGCTCAAAGAGGACTGAAGCGGGTCAATGAACGAGTGAGTGAGAAATCCCCAATCCAGGTGAGGATGCTGTCAGCTGTGTGTTTGATTTTCCTCTCCAGCCGCATCAGTGAGATTTGAATTTCATGCTCCATAGAGCCTATTAAATCCGTATTAGGATCCCCGAGGACCCCAGTTTGAGAAAATGTTTGATTTAGTTGAACAAATTGCACAAGTGTCAATACAGAGACGGTGAATGATTAATCAATTTCTGAGCAAATGGTTGTATTGCGAATAAAAACGGGATGAAAATGTTCTCAGTGAAAACCCCGGGGTTTTCTTGATCCCACTTGGGGCGCCACTTTTCCTAAACGATCTCTTAATGTTTTAGAATAATTTCTCTGCACTATATCGAACCGAGGCCGGCTCCGTGCACTAAGAAAAGCATCCAATTCAAGACGACGGTATCAGGAGGCGGCCTGTAAATAGAGCTGATTTTGTTGTGTTTTTGTTGTCCACTGTGATTCTCCCTCTGTTTCCTATCATGTCGTCATGTATCTGACAGTGCCTGAAACTCTAAAACACAGGAGATGAAGCGGGACGTGCTTCTGCTGCAGTGTGGGCAGCGTCTTTGTCGGTGGTGAGGGGCCTGACATTTGTAACTTTCATTCTTCTTTCTTAATCCAGTCAGTTTTTTTTGTGTGTGCTATGCAGTGTAAATGTTACACCTCTAAAAAATCAAAACTATCGTCTTGTTTCTTATCCTTTATTGTCTGTATTAGCCCCTCTCTATTTAAAGTTTTTGTCCCTCGACAGTAAAATGAAAAAGCAAGTTCAGGGGATTTTTACTGTATGAATCCATCCAATCGTACTTTCTCTCTGTAAATTCTACTTGATTCAGTATTAGGGATCTTGTTTTGTGTAGTATTTACGGTGCTAAATATATTTTATATCATTGCAGTCATACTTCAAGTATTACCCGCTGATATTATTGTAAAAAATGAGGCACTTTCAACATCAGATCATGAGCGCCAAGTGTCGCTGAGCGGAAACTCCTCAAAGGTTGTTGTTGTAAATTTTCATTTCTGCTACATTTCTACCTTTTTATGCATCATGATACCTTTTTCCACATGACAGGTAAAAGGAAAAAAAAACTCTGTGACATTGTGCCAATGCATGTAAAGCTGATTAAAGATTTTTGTTTGTATCATTTGAAAAGATTCAAACCTGCAAGCAAATAATTCTTCATATGCAAAAAAGACTTTCTTGCGTTTCTTGCACACACAAAAAAGCGTCCGTCTGTGCATTTAGGTGATTACAGTATCAACCTGCACAGCCAAGCTCCAGTCAAGCAAATTTAAGGGTGTAAGAGCATTGAGTAAAAAAAAAAATCAAGGCTTTGGATTTGGACTAGCATGCACAAAAAAGTCCAGATACCATCTTACATAATACTCCAGTGTACAATAGGAAGAAGTCCCTGACAGTGCGTAACCCAAAGTCACCCCCGAGGCTGGCTGAACCCCGGCAGCACCTCTTGGTGACAAAAACGAAGTGGCTTATTTTGGAGAAACATGCTGAGCTAGTCCTATTTGATAATGGCTCTTTGGTTTGCTGTGCTGTTCAACCTTTCACTCACTTATTTCTGCCAAAGGGACACTCACTAGATTAACGCCCCGTACTGGTATTGATTCAAGATCTATGCTGATGTGCCATTTTCCCTACCACCCCCCACTTCACTGCCCGGCTCGGGTCTGTGTGCGGACGCCTCATGCAGAACTGCTGCAACCTTTGATTGATCTATTGGGAGTATTGATTAGATCCAGCGATGTAGCCAGGAATTGTAAAGGAATCAATTGAAAGGCTATTTGGTTGAAATTCCGCTTTTGATAGAGCTTTAAAGGCAAAAAGAACATTATTCGGTAACACTTAACAATAACCTTAATTTATAAATGGTAAACATATAGTTTATTAATGTTTAATCATCATTTATAAATAGCATATAGACCATTTATAAATGGCAAACAGTCAGTTAATAGTTACTTTACCATTAAGAAGCTATGAAATTATGATTAATGGACTATTTATTAAAGGTTATATAGGGTTTAAATATTGGTTGCAAAACATCTAGATTAAAATGTGTGCAGGTAGCACTTTGTAAATGGTTAATATTTGTTTTTTTTAACCATCTTTAAACATTAATTAGATGGTTATTGTAAAGTTAGGGTCAGGGTTAGGTTTTTAAAATTGTAAAATAGTCTATATGCTATTTATAAATGATGATTTAACATTATTAAAACTATCTGCTCACCATTTATAAATGGTCTATTTACCATTTATAAGTTATGTTTATTGTAAAGTGTTGCCTATTATTCCATAGAATTACAGCAGATATTAAATAGAAGTAAATTTATGAATGAGAATATTTAAAAATTGGGACATTTGAAACAATTGTAGAAAAAGCATCCCTGTTGCACTGACGCTGTTTCAACCAGAAGGTGTCAGTAGTGCTCCACTGAGGAGACGAAGCGGCCTCTGCACTGGTTGGGAGGAGGGAGGTGGTCTGTGAATCTGGGGCACCCTGCTGCTGAAGCCCTCCAGCTGATGAGAGAGAGAAAGAGAGAGAGCGAGTGAGGAGGGATGAAGGCACAGTTTGATCACAGCTCGCTGGCCACGTCTGCTACTGCAACAGAGAGAGAGAGGGGAAGAGGAAAATCCCCATCACCGCATCAAAGCAACAGAGCTGTCTGTCGCTCTGCGCTCCATGCAGCATCCCTTCAGAGTCTCGCATCTCTGTGTTTATGTGAAGATATCACCAGAGACGGTTATTCGAAGCTAAACCTGCACATACTCCGCTCTGACAAAAGGGAGGGATTCCTTGTTTGTTTTCTGTCTGTTTATGCTGCAGAATCTGGATCTGAATCCAGAGGGTCGGGCTGTCTCCTGCTCCATCTATACTTAATGAGAAACCAGAACTGGGGGTCATTGGGACGTGTTTACTGCAACACTGGGGTTAATTAGACCGTGAAAGTGTCACAGTGTGCTAAATAACTTATACCCCTGCCCCTCTGTGTGATGTATGTGCATTTGCATTGCTTTGTGTTTTGTTGTCAAGAGAGTGAGACCATGTATGTGGATCCCTTTTGTGCATGCATGCATGTATGTTGCAGTGTGCCGGGCCTGTGCGTGGGTGTGAGCCGTTTGATGTTGATTGTATAAGAGAATGCCGAATGCATAGAGATCCAGAAGTTAACATCAAAAGACGCGAGCCGAGCCGCTCGTCATCAGCAGACGTGAGGAGAGAAGAACAAGGTGGATCTCTTAGGACTACGCAGCAACCTGCAAGCTGTGATATGAATGAGCCTGGTGTCACCTCTGTATATGTGTCATTGGCAGCAGCCTGTAACACTTAAGGTGAAGCAGTTTCCTCAGCTGATATTGTGCGTTTTGTCAAATTTCTGCTAAAGATGGTCGGCTTTAGGGAGAATTTTTGTTTAACCTCTACTCCAAAATGAATAAGATGCTGAATTATGAAGTTCGATCTAAATTTATATAAGTCTTATTAAAAATAGTGCAAAGACAACATATCAAAATCTCATGGCTGGATGCACCAGGGCAGAACTGTAGGCTAGGCCCTCTAGCACCTGGACCCTTCTACTGTGGAGCCATCCTGTTGTAATACATGCAGATTTTCAGTAGTTAGAGGCATGTCTGGATGGCAGCATATGTTCCTCCAAAACCTGTAAATATTGTTTAGCATTGATGGTTCCCTCCAGATACTCATGCTGCTGACTTTTGAACCGTGAGCAGATAAGAAGCTGGGTGTGCCCTCTCTTCTGAAGAGTGACGGATGCAAGTTTTGGTTTCGTCAGACTACAGGAAGTTCATCTTAGATGAGCTTGGACCTGGAATCATGTCTACATCTTGTTTACTTTATGCGATTTCCACTACAGAGTCATATCTGTTTTAACTGAAGTGCTACCTTAGGGCTTTTAAATCAGTCCCAGATGCTCAGGTTATATGCTAAGGAACATTAATCTGATATTGTGGAACTATTTCCTCACACAGACTCTCACAGAGATCCTGTTCTTATCTGGAATGTTCTGTATCTACATCCAACCATGAGGAGATTGTCCTTCAGGTCCTTAATTTTTGAGTAGAGTTGCACAACCTTTGCGCTAGGGCTGGGTGATAAACCGAAAATTTACTGATACTGAAATTTACGACAGTAATCAAGGTCATTTTGCCCATTTTCTGTATATTCAGTGTCAAAAAAATCTATAATTGAAAGTTGGTTTTGGATGTGTGTAGGTAGGCTATGGTCTCATGTCCCTTTAAGGCACTTTTCTTTGTCAGAGACATGACTGTGGAGTATTTATCGTCCATTTATTGTTATGAAGGTGAACTGCTCGATATATCGCGATATTGATTTGTGGCCATATCCCCCAGCCCTACTTTGCACTGTTTTGTTGTTCCTGACCCAGTCTTTTTAGATGGTCAGAGCTCTCAGTTCACACATTGAAACAGCTGATATGTACACTTAAAGATAACTACACCCTGTGAATACTCTTACATTTGGTATTCTAGTAACTTTATTTCATTTGCATATACGAGTCCTCGGCACAAAACTTTGTTCTTTCCTTGCGATGACTTTTCAAAAGCATAAAAAGGGAAACTTTTCTCCCACAAGGTGACAATGTGTGGTGAAGAAAATGTCAAATTCAAGTTGACTAAAACAATGCAATCACTTAATAACACATCCTAAAGGACAGCATTTAAAATGCCTGGAAATAAAAAGGTACATTAGTCAACTCCAGATGTACTTAATGAGAGTTACCAGGAGACAAGAAAACAAAATCCCACTCAAGGTTACGAGAAGGTCTGTCTTATCAGGCATCGCTACTTGCACAATACTTCATGTGCTGCATTACAGCCTATGTCGAAAACAGGTTTGTTTTTATTACTGCTGCTTTTGCCAGCATCATGTGTCTGCCAAGCCATCTTTCCAGCGACTTGCAAGAGCGTTCTCCATTCCCCGGCGTCTTAACGTGACGGAGCTCCATATTTGGTAAAGACCTTGGACTGTTTGTAGCAGTTTGACAGCACGTCTTCTCTGCGCTGCTTGGTCGGATTGCTCTCCAGCAAGTTTGTCAGAGTGGATGACGAGTTTGGCTGAACGTGGAGCACCTCCTGCAAGAAGGACAAGGAAGTGGAGCAAGTTTCAGCGTGTCTAAAACAACAGGAGCACCTTTGATTCCCACTCAGACCCTGCATGGTCTCTGAATGTGACTAAAAGGGTCTAGTTCCCGTTGTAGTATCTCAGGTTGGCAGGGCGTTCTCCTTCAGCTATTACAGTGAGGTCTTGCTGGGGTCCCAGTTTTGCGGTGACACACTTGGACCGAAAGAGCCAAGAGGAAGACTATTGAGAGTCACTACAAGAATCCAGCACTACACAGCAATGACTGCCTGAAAGCGATATCACCCTCCCTTGGGAATGGATATGATTGCTCATGATGATACGTAGCCAAAAGGCGACATTTTGGATCCCCTCCATCTGATTCTTTGGCTGTCAGGGACTTAAACAGTAGGAAGTAACTGCCAACCTCTTGGACTGAGCAACATCCACATGATACGATGAGTTATTTCGGCTGGTGTACGTTAAATTCCCTGCTATGAATGACACATTTTTTTGCTCGGGGAAGCTCAATGTGTCTCAAGAAAGGATTCCAGCATCAAAGAGGAGAAATCCTTGAATGCATGTGGGTATTTTTGCCCCCAAACAAAAAGGTTGGGCCGCCAGAGGTGGCGTGAGGGGAGGAAGATGACCCTTCTCCGCTTCTTGGCGCTCTCTGTGTTCTACTTTTGCGTTCTGCTATCTTGATGGGGTTCGGAGGGTCTTTATTTTTGACTACAAACTCCTGAATTTCCACCCAGACGGCTGTATCCTGTGCCCTTCAATTGAAATCACAAGTTAAGATTCACTGGGCAGGATCCTCTAAAGCTGTTATCCGCCATGAAAACATGACCGTGTTTTCTAACAACACTTCAAAGGGCACACGAGTCAGGCGCCCTTTCGTACCACCCAAACTGCATGCTTTGTTAAAGGTTTCTGAGGAGGCCTGCCTCCAGGACGCTCAGTTGCAGCGCTTTTTATTTCCAACTCTACAGACTAATTAATGCATTTTCTGTTGAGTCTGTTGAGTTTTTATTATATGCATTGTGTTCTTTTAGTAAACACCCTCTGGCTCACCCTTTCCTGCACAAGAGTGTCTCAGAAGGACCCTTTCGGCTGTCTGTTTATTCTCGACAACAGCAGCTTTTCTCAGTGAAACATCTGTTAGTATGGCGTTGAGGTGTAGGTCCTGCTTTTGTTAAGCTTGAAAGATGTTGATTTGACCCTCGAATCAGCTCTCTCTTGGTCCTCTTTGTGTGTGTGTGGACTGGAATCTTGAGAAGGCCACTTTGCTCTCTTGCACTCTCTCCAAGGAGATCGGCTTTCACCTGGTACTAGGGCTGGGCGATATGTCCTTCTAATCAATATTACGATAATTTAAGCAGTTCACCTTGATAACGATAAATGGACGATAAATACTCCACAAGATGCTCACTCCCTCCCACATTAACTTTGTCTACTTCAGCCGCCGCTCAAGCCGCTACAACTTTTGAACCGTCCTCCATTTCCTCACCTGTCTTTCCCTCTGAGACTATAGCCTACCTACACACATCCAAAAACAACTTTCATTTTTTAATTTAGTTTAATTTTTAAGTATTTTTTGGGGCAATTTTAGCCTTTTTATTGATAGGACAGAGTGAAATGTGGGGATATAGAGAGAAGGACATGCAGCACATGGTCGAGGCCGGATTCCGACCCACAAGCGCTGCGAGGCTGTGGTCCCCACGGGGCGGGCTAACCTGCTCGGCTAACTGTGCACCTCTGTTTATTAGTTTTTTTTTAAAACCAAATATACCGATATGGGCAAAATGATGTCTGTTATTGTCCTAAATTTCGGTATCGGTAAATTTTCGGTTTATCGCCCGGCCCTACCTGCAACAATGCAAATTTACCTAAAGAGATTCAGGCTGACGGATCCCAGTTTGAGGGTTTGAGGGTTGCTTAACAATCATAGAACAAAAAATGAGCTGCAAAATGAGAACAAGGCAACTTATTTGACGGTAAATGTTTGAGGCCTGTAGCTGAAAATTTCTTAATGACTATGATTATTGATCTCCTGGACCTTCTTTTTCTACTCTTTTCAGCAAGATAGCTTGAAAGTGGCGAGCTGCGACCATCTGGATGTGTCAGTTTTATTTATCTGACCGGACGAGGTTGCAGTATCACCTTCCACCTCCACACCCACTGTCCTCAGTCACCATACAGTATCTCCTCGTTATGTCAGGCCAGATATGCAAAGTAGCACCAGGAGCCAGTGTAGCATGGCCGAGGTAGACAGGAGCAGTGCGTCTGTATGTGTGTGTGTGTCTGTGTGGGCGTGCACGTGTGTGTGTGCCCTTCTCCGTCTGTTTTTTGTGTGTCTGGATGGACTCCATAGCCTGAAGCTTGGATTTTACATAGAGAGGCTATCAAGTTCAGGCATCATCTCCCCAAACACATAAACACACACAACTTATCCGCCACTTGCAGGCTCGGCCTCAAGTGCTCAGTGCAGGCTCAGTATGGAAATGTAGTCAAATGGCCAACTGGCATCAGCGGCAGGATAAGAGCCGACAGAGACTTCAGAGCAGTGAGGGTGATTCTCAGGCATCATGGTTTGTTGTTTATTGTACAGTAGTATGTTCACATATTAGATTTTTATGTGTGTGCGCGGGTTTTTATCGAACGTTCACTCAAATGCGAACATGCTGGCTTTGTTTACAGCGTGTGTGTGTGTGCGTGTGAGCGTGTGGATGCAAAATCAGTGGAGTGAGAAACAGAAAACTCACCCAGCCATTTGGCTGCAGTCCTAATTGGCTGCGTGTGCTGTTGACAGGATGCTGACAGAGCACATCGCACAGACAGGTACTCTCTTTCTTTCGGTTTCATCTTCAGGCTCGCTGAAACTATTTCCTCTGAGGAATTCCCTGCTCTACTATTTTTCAAGCATGAAAAACCTTAAGTGGCGCCCTTTGACAAGTTATAAAGCCTGTTGTTTTTTTTGTTTTTTTCCAGCACTTGAATACAGGAAGAGGGAAGGGGGGAGGCTGAAGATAGGCCGGCCTTAATGAGACTGTTTTCTGCTTCTTACTGTACAGTGATCGGCTCGGCTGAGTGTGTGCGCATGTGGACGGACACATGAACACATATGCACCCCTACCAACGCATTGTCAGACATATAAGAGCACATGTACATACTGGGATTCCTGTTATGTAAGTATTAACAGTATATGCATGTGCGTTCATATCGACACAGCAGCGAAAAGCTCATTAGCTCCACATCCAAATCAAAACAGGTTCAGAGAATCAAGAGCCCCTCTCATCACGATGGCATACTTGACTCTGTGAGGAACAGGAGTGAGCACCTTCGCATGGGGGTTTTTGATAGACAGCAAAGCCCAGTGTGAGGCGAGGAAAAAGGGGGGAGGGGATGTAACTATCAGCTGAAACGAACCGTAGTTAAAGACAGGAGAGGTTTTCGCCTCGGGGTGCTTTTACTCGACACTTTCCTCCTGTGGACACAATCATATCACTTAATGCACTTCTTTCTCTCTCTCTGCAGCTCATTCATAAACACATTTACGAAATCTGCAACCCCTTCAGGTGCCTTTTCATACAGCGTACACTTATGTGAGTTATGTCATACTCTGTACGGTGAGTCCAGTCAGCCATGTCTGCTTAGAATAACACAAAATCATCCTGTTTGTCAACTCGACCTAAAGAGTCGTAGATACTGAGGTTTTGCCTTCAAGCAGGTTTCCTACACAGCTGTAATTTACATACTTTTGCATAGGGCTGTGCGATAAACCAAAAATTTTCTGATACCGGAATTTACGACAATAACCAACGTCATTTTGCCCATGTCAACATATTCTGTGACAAATATCAAATGAGGCTGGGTGATAAATCAAAAATTTACGGATACCGATATTTGCTAACATTAGTCCGACTCTGAGTACAGCGACCCACACCCAACCCACACTCGACCAGATGAGTGGATTCAGAGCTAAGATGAGTAACTCCACTCTCTGGCTCACTGGATTAATGCGATTGATTAATAACAAAGCCTCAGATTAATTAGATTAATTTTTTGATAGAGTCCCAGCCCTATTTTCAACACTTTTTAAGACCTGGAAATTGATCAAAATCATTTCCATACAAGCGTAGGAACCCTGTTCAAGGCTCCTAGGTTATGGAAGAGCAAAGCTGCACTGTCAACGCAGAGTTTCCTGAGTTTGCACTAGAAGCTGGCTGCAGTAGAAGAGGAATCCCCTTTAGGTTTTGATGCTAAAATCCTGAACATGTGTTTTGGAAATTTCTGCTTCTTGAAAGAAAAAGTGACTCAGAGCCAAAACAGTCCTGGACAGTCAGTGGGAGAGTCCCCGGGAAGCTTGGGCGTTTCCTCTCTATAAAAACATCATTATATCTTTCAAACATTTGACATACATGTTTTCATTGGACAATAGTCATCTGCAATACATTTCCAGTCGTTTCATTGGTCATGAGACATCTGCACTGTTACACATTAAACTTCTACTTTCGCCGCCCTCAGGGGTGAAGGTTTCACATCTTCTCTTTCTCTTATCTCAGTGGAGGCAGCTGACCTTCAGTTTTGCAACTCAGACAATAAGTCAACGTGGCAGAAGTTATTCACCAGAAAACAACAGCCATGTTATAATAAGGAATACATTACACACACAGGAGTTTTCCACCATATTATAAATGCTGCTGACTCTACCCAAGTGTTGGTCTACCTAAGCAAAAACACAAAGATCAACAGAGCCAACTGTCAGTCAAATCAGCCACATTTTTATGCAAATTTCTCCTGCACACTGTACAAAGGTTACTTTCGTTTTCTTCTTAAGATACTACAAAGTCAAGGAGTTAAGAGTTTATTTTTACAATAAGGGGTCAAGTTGAGTTGACTGACAAAAGGGCATGTTCCTGTTTGCCAAGAGGCTTAAGGCCTGCCTCAGCTCCGCCTCTTGGCTTGTGTTGAGGTTGACCAAAAGTTAGATTGAGTCAGCGTTTCCAGGATGGCAGCTTCAAACCGCCTCTTCTGAAACCACTTTCCTTCTCACAGAGACTACACCTCTTTTTTTTTTTTTTTTTTTAAAGCTAAAGCCCCATCTGCTCACGCACTGCACCCCTGAAAAGTTCCCTGTTTTGGTCTGCTGCTGTGAAATCATTTGAATAAAAAGTTGGTCAGCAAACTGTTAGTTTGGCTTAGTGCAAAGATTGGCATAGGGGTGAAACAGCTAGCCCCTCTCTCTCTCTCTGAAGATAACAAAATCCGCCTATCAGCACCTCAGAAAGCTGACAAATTAACATCATAAATCTAGTTTGTTTCGCTGGAGTCTCCACTGGTTGCCTGACAGTTACAGCTCCCAGCCCAGAAATAATCTGGCACTTGTGCTGTAAGCTTTCATGTTCAGAAAATGAGAAGAGCAGGAGAAATGACTGCTTTACAAACTAAAGATATGTTCAGTCATTAATATTAAATGATAATCTCTACTGCTGCTAGTCACTGCATTTAAATATCTACTTGATACCTAATCAGTTGGCAGGATCTGAAATAGCGATTCACAATCATTTAGACCATCCCTGGATCAGCCGAGCGTGCCTGCGAAACTCCTGCAAAACCTCGAGTGAAAACCTGATCTAAATACAACATGAATTAATGTGTCTCGCATATTAATGAAAGAGTAGAAAGCAGCGCACAGGCAGGTGGTAAAGTAGTACAAAGCAGATAAGAGATATCAATGTTGTCAGGCTGCACTTCAGACAACATCCTGCTCATGCAAAAGCTGAAAGTGCAACACACTAAAGACAGGGTTTCTGCTGGGTCTTTAAAAAGTCTTAAAACATAAAATAATTTGAATTTAAGGCCTTAAAATGTATAAAATTCTCTTACAATCTCATAAAATGTCTTATATACATATTTGAAAGGTCTTAAAATGTATTGATGTTACTTAAAAATACAGATTGATTTGAAATTAGTTTAAAATGTTCCAATTTCTCTTTGTCTTTTGTAGTTTTTTTGCCAGTATGGATGTAAAATGGATCTTAAATTGTATTCACTATGGTCTTAAAAGTCTTAAATTTGACATGCTGAAACCTGTATAAACCCTGTAAAGATCTTATTGGCAGAAATGCTGCAAATTAAAAACACACTCAGAAGTCCAAAACAACAACAACTGCAAGGTTGAATTGCAAGGTTTCCAGCTGTGCATTTGTCCCAGATTTTTGCACAAATTCTTAAATTTGCAGCCACTCCACTCTTACACTAGAATTAGATATTACCTGAACCGAGAAAAATCTGCTTGATTATTTCAACTTATTCTGTCATGTGCAGGTTATACACGTGGTTTAAATTCCCCTAGCATAAGGAACTTGGATGTAGGAAATGATTGTGCATGTGTAGTACATTTATATAATGTTAAAAAAGGATTTATGACATAAGACAGACTGAAACTGGACTAACCCTCAACAATACGCCCCTTATTGTCTGTCTCATGCTCATTCTCAGGAAGGTGTTTTTTGCTGACAAACTGCATTTCTTAATGTGGTTTACAGCTTGTGGAGTTGCAGTCACATCAATAGTCGTGTGATGTAAGAGAACTTTTTGAGTGAGTTGGGACTTGCTGTTCTGATGAGGAACATACCAAAGAAAAAGAGATGATCATAAAACCTTGAGATCATCTGTCTTTAGGGTTTTGGATTGACTCCAGGAAAAACAGGTTTGTTTAACAAATCAGATCCTGAGACTCAGACGTCATTATTTTTTTGCAAATGATTCAGATCAGAGTCAAGTGTCCAGTCATCAACGACATCTGCTTGGGTTGAAACGGTGTCGAATATCAAATAGGGCTGAGCAATAAACTAAAAATTTACTGGTACCGAAAATTTGAAATTGAAACACCATCCAAACTGGCGCCAAATTTTTGTTTATTTTGAATTTTTTTTTTTCTTTTTTACATATTCTGTTATGAAACCAGAACATGATGTTCACTGTTTACTTCTTTCAAGGAATATTCCAGAAAAAAAGCTAGAGACTAATGTTTGAGGCTCATGAGGCAGCTCGGCATTAAGAGGAGCTGAAGCATCCTTAATTCACTTAAACTGGATGAGAGAGTTGAAAAGGTGAAACTGCTGGGGGCTGAGTGATGTGAGGGAAGCTTTAACCAATCAGGGAGTGACCTCGCGGTCTCTGTTTCCTTTCTGATGTTTCACTACCTCTTTTCCCCCCTCTGTGCACGCGGACGTTTGTTATATAGCTGTAAGTCGTCGGTCTTGACACTTTTCTCTGTATTTTTCTGATAAAAGCGAAGGTGGCTCAGAGATGAAACAACTCTGGAGATTTTTACCACACAGGATCAGCCAAGTCCACCTCACTGAAGGCCCACCTCATGTTGCTAAAGTTAGCGTTTTGAAATATTCACACTATCCTCCAATTTTAATAAACCTCCACCTCTAAGACTATTAATGCAAACTGAGCTAATAGAATACGACATGTGCAGTGTGGAAGCCTTACTGAAATAAGCAGAGACATCCCCCCCGATAGAAGAAACTATTTCATCCTAATTTAAAAGGGAAAATATTGAGTAAGTGATCTGAGTTATGTGATTGCGTTGTTATTGTCAGTCCACAGCGTTGTACAACTCCTTCAAACTCAATCCAAGGAAGCCGTTGAGGTTTACCACACGTGCATTAACAGGTTAGCTCCTTTCAAAGCTTTTCTTCCCTAAGAGGTTTCCTTCAGTTCTGCGACCGCAGCGTTTGCCTCATCCGAGTTCATCAGCTGGTTATGGAAAGTTACAGGAAGTCATGCAGCGTTGACATCAGCATCTCTCTCTGGCTCGTAGTGGCAGCCTGTGATTTCATGAATGGAGAAGTTTGTCTATGATTGTGGACCGTTACAAAACCCCGGTACCTTCTCTTAGGGCTGGGTGATATGACCTCAAATCAATATCATGATATATTGAGCAGTTGACCTTGATAACGATAAATAGACGATAACTACTCCACAAGCTGCTCACCCCCTCCCACATTAACTTCATCTACTTCAGCCGCCGCTCCAACTTTTGAACCGTCCTTCATCTCCTCACCTGTCTTTCCCTCTTTGTTACAGACTGAATGGGGTGGAGTCACGTCTCCAATATAGGACATCATCTTAAAGGGATATGAGACCATAGCCTACCTACACACCTCCAAAACCAACTTTCATTTATTTATTTTTTTGACACCAAATATACTGATATGGACAAAATGACATTGTTGCTATTGTTGTTAATTTTGGTAACGGTAAAGTTTCGGTTTATCGCCCAGCCCTACCTTCTCTTGTTATTAAGCATGAATGGTAAACATTAGCGTCATCATTGTGAGCATGATGACAAAGCAGAGCTGCACCCAAGCGTCAACCTCCGCTGCTTGAGGCTGTTTCCTAAGCCACAAACACACCCAAAAAAGTCCATCTTAACACACCAAAACAAGATGTTTACAGCCTGGTGCAAAAATCGATTTTGGTCTGAATGATCCATCTCTCTATTTGGAGTGAATTATTTATAACTCATTCATTTTGAAGATATTAAGATCACGAGTTTTGTAGGCCTGGCTGATTTGACAAACAGGTGGGCACACTTAAGCTGTATTCCAGTGACCTCAGAAGGGTACCTCGGAAGTCAGATATCGGAGCGGGAAAAGAAGCTACACTTGAGTTGATGCAGTTCCAGTTAACAAGTTACAAAACCAAGATGGACGCCTACTGTTAGCCGTTGTTAACTGTTGTTTAAAATTGTCAGCTGTCGTTAGCCGTTGTCAGTTGGTTCTTGGTTGTCATTAGCCGTTGTCAGTCGTTGTTAGCAGTTGTTAGTTGTTGTTAGTCATTGTCAGTCGTTGTTGGTCGTTGTTAGCTGTAGTCAGACATTGTTAGCAGTTGTCCACTGTTGTTAGTTGTTGTTAGCGGTTGTCAGCTGGTTGTTTGTTTTCATTAGCCGTTGTTAGTTGTCGTTAGCTGTACCAGTTGAAAACAGCGCATAATGCATTACGAGAGCTTTCACTTGTTACTCTTTACTGTTAATGCTCTGCGCTGCCATCTTGGATTATGACATTGCCATCAAGTCGAGGTTGGTGAGGATCGTCCGACTTTCTGAATCAGAAATCCGACTTCAGGGGGGTGTTCCAAATGAATTTCCGACTCAGAGCTCAGAAATTCTGACTCCTGAGTACAACTTGAACGCAGTAATACACTCATTCATTTTGAAGATACTGAGATCAGGAGTTTTTAAGGAGGCCTGGCTGATTTGACGGACAGTTGGGCACACTCTAGCTGTCAGAGGCTAAACGCTCACCTCAGCCCCGCCTCCTTTTTCGGATGTTTCTCATAGTTGCTCTCTCAAGTCTCGTTCATTAAGACCTCTTTCATTCCCCGCAGTTTGATTTCCAACACTCACTTTCCTCCTGTTCCTGTGTCACTCACTCTGAAGTCATAACACGGCATCAAATGCACAGCTGTGAGCCGAGCGACGCTGCCAGGGGATCACAGAGTATAGCACTTTTATGAGGGTACTTGTCAATGTCTGGGCCCATAGGCTGGGCCTCTTCAAACAATCCAAAGCTGACATTAAATCGGCTGTCATCTCCATTTATTTTCAAGAGTCTGCCTCGGTGCTGTTGGAGCTACTGTAGCAACTCAGAGCTGCAAAGTTGAAAGGCAGGTGTTGAGCACGTGGTGTGGAGCCATCTGAGGACAGGATGAGAAGCACTGACTCATAAACACAAGAGAGAACGCAGCGTGAAATTGTCCAAGTGCTGCAATGCCTCTCCAAATCAATTCATTAGGTTGTGCAGAGGTCAGCCTCATTACAATCCCTAGCATGTGTGTGGCTGATAGGCTAATAATGTGAAAGAGAAGCAGCTGCTCGGATACACTTTCAGCACAAATTATCCAAACTCGCTCACGCATTTGCATGTAAACCGACTCATCAGCTGGACGATGCTGAGAAATATCCCTGCTAAATTGTTGAAAGAGGGACTTCAAGTGAAGGTGTGGACCGTGATTTCCACCAGCCAGACTGTGCAAACATGAAAGCATGTAGGTGGATTGTAGTCCGTGCATGTGCATGTGCATGTGTTTCGGCATTTGGATGCGCGTGGGCGGTCGGAATGTCAGAGAAAGAAAGAAAAACAGAGAGAGAGAGGGAGAGCAGCAGCAGCACCACCACGTACGTATGCATACTGTACAGCACGAGCCCGCCTGTGTGTGTTTTTGCACAATGGGGATTTCTCAGCGCTGATCTCAGCGAATTCTGTTGCGTCTCCAGCAGTGTTGGCAGCATGAATATTCATAAGGTCCTCTTGTCTTTGGTAAAAGCCTTGTGTTGTTCCACAGAGACTGCTGGAGGGGCAGTCAGAGGGGGTGCAGCTTTTGTGTGCACTGCTGAGGTGAATCAATGTTTCATCGCAGGTGAGCCGGGGGGAGCCGGGGGAGGTCGTGTCAATCAAGATCGGGGTTTGAGCTTTTTTTCAGTTTGCACGCAGGAGTATTTATCTGTTTCTCAGTCCGAGTCAGTTTGTGACACCAAGAAAACCGGGATATGGTAATTACTGAACGTGATCTGCATTTCACCTGTTGGCTTATATATTGCTCCCGGTCCTGTATGTGTGGTAATTATCTCTGCTTTATACTTCAAAAAGCACTCACACATATTAACAGAAACACACACCACGTGAATGTGTAGAAAACCAGCCCCTGGGCTTTCTATTTATGAATAAGTAAATAGAATTTCCCGTCCAGCAGTGGCTCCATTTGCACCAACCCAGCCCCCAGCTTCTAGCTGTTTTTTTCCCCCTCACATGGTTCTTTATAACACACACACACACACACACCTCACATCCACATCCATGCTTTGGCTTAACAAGCCGACTTTCACCTCCAGCTGCAACAACGTCGGTATGCCTGCATCTTCCATTCTTATGTAACCCTCAGAAGGAGGGCAAGCAGAGGAGCGGGCTCGCTCTGTCTTTATGTGCTGGCTTCACTGAGCCTCACTGATGCCCAGGGGTGCGTGTTAAGCCCTGCAGACTGCGCACTGGATCCTACATAAAGACAAAGCGGGCTAAGAGCAAAAGCAAAGGCCCTTCTACCTGACCCATCCATCCGTCCATCCATCTACACACAAGTGCAAAGCGGAAATGAATAGGCTGATGTGTCTGCTTAAAAGGGAAACGTTCTGTTCCCTTTATCTGCCGGCGAGCTAATGCAGGGGGCTGGGGGAGCCTGGGAAAAAAAGGGCTTTTATTGTGAAACACATGCATGCAAGAATGGGTAAGTTACGAAAGGAAGTCACGGCGTAAGGATGAAGAGAGCACGTATTGATTCTACAATCTTTGTTACATTTTCAGTCAAATAATTCAAACACACTCCTAACATTGACAGTTCAAACTTACCGCACACTGACGAAGCTACGTCCCGTTAAAGCACAACAATAACATGATCGAGCACTCCTAGAAAAAAGACAGATTTAGCTGTCCTGTCGGTGCGAGTACACCTGCCCTCATTAATGATTCATTAGGTCAGAGCAGACAGAAGCACAGTATCAGGTAAATGGTATCAAAACGAGAAATCTTTGATCAAAAACTATTTTTAATACAGAGTTACATCATGCAACAAGGTCCTTTGTCCAAACTAGATGCCTCCTTGTGTAGCGCGTTACTTTGAGTGTCCTTCTCTTGCCAAAAGCGACTCGTTGCAGGTGGCAGGTTTGCCACGCCAACGTCGAAAGCAAAGGAGCTAATTTGGAAAAATGAAATTTCAAATAGGTGTGAATGTGAGTGTGAAGGTGTTTGTGAACAATAATTCTTGATTTTTGGCAGGAAATTAATGCACTGAAAAGCCAAAATGACTGTGTGGTTAATCTATGAGGCAGAAAAAAAACACCAAAAAATTTAGTTTTGGGGATAAAGATGTAAAATAGTTAACCTCAAGATAAGGTTTACGATTTACCGCGTAGCATTTAGGCCCAACTCATTTGGTTGATAAAAACAGATCATCGTCATCTCATCATCATCATGGAAAAAGAGGTCATTGACGAACATTCATCGTCGAAATCGCCACTGCTCGCAAATCAGAAATTGGCCTTTTCAACAGTCTGTGATTAAAAGGAATTTTGTTGTCAATTTTCAATCATTTCAATAAACCAACATCTCAGACTTCGATGACGTTCATCAACACTTCATTATTTATTCATCCAATGACTAACAAAGAGAAGCAGAATCTCCTCTCTCTTAAAAGACGACCTACTTCAAAATCGCTCAAAACTAAAGATACTCTTTTCTGGTCTAACAAGACTTTCAAAACTAGCAAGTATGAACATATGTGAGCATGAGGAAGTGAGGTTAAAACCGGGCATGAGAAAGACTGATAATACTGTATCACTTTACAGACGAAATAAACCAGCAGGTGAATTTATTGGTGTCATGTTGCATCAAAGAATGAGGTGAACCAGAGGCCAAAATTCTCCATGAACCAGTTGCTCTACATCGCGTTCCTCACCTTTGGTTAGCGACAAAAGGTGAGATTGCAGATAGAGGAGGCAGAGTTTCCCATTCGAGGTTGCAAGATATACCTTTGGAGATTAGCAAAGAAACTTGGAGAAGGATTGTAACGGAAAAAGATAGAACTCTTGCAATCAGCTGCGGAGTCTGGTGATCCGCAGTGGAACGGAAAGAAGCTGGTGGAAATTTACACATTAACTTGAATGGTTACGATCAGCTGCGATAGGTGGATACATCCTTTTCGTAGCCGTTCCGGTTGGGGTGGAAATTAGGGGTAAGCATCTATTAACGTGGCGTATGTTGGAGGATCTGTACAGCCCACAGTTTGTTGAGGAGGAACTTGAAACGTGAACATTTAATAAAACAGGAACCAGGTTCTAGATTGAGTTCAGGAGGGGTCTACCACTTGGAAAGTCTAGGAACTTTGGAGGAAAGGCCTGCAACAATGAATGTTTCTGAGCGGCCAAGTACTAGAAGTGGTTCTATGACAGCTGCCATGCATCAACAAGCACATTGCTTGTTTTATCTTCCGCCTTTGTGCTTTGAGAAGAAATCCCACAAGAAATGGACCAAAAACACCTCAAGATGAATCTCTTTTATGCTGACTAGTGTTGCACAAGCTTGTCTTGTCACATAACATGGTGCCATCTTTGTTGTGAGCCCTTCTCCCTCTGGACTGGCGTTTGGAACACCTTGTCCAGGATGCTCCCACGGTGACCCCATCCTGGATCATCAGAAAACAATCGATGGATGGATGGATGGATCACAAAGTGTGGAGGGTCAAACTCGGTCTTACAGCTGTCACTCACTCAAGCTTGCTGCTCACTAAACTGTTGGGTCTCATTATAACACTGACCCTGTTCCTGCCCAGTGCCTCGTGCTGGCCCGGGCTCTGTGCCCACTGGCCTTTGTTTGCCCCTCTCACTTGTTGCCCCTCTTGTGTGGCTAACTGTGAGCCTCTAAACGTTGGCCGGCGGCTGCTCTGGCCCTTAGCTGAGCTCTAACCACTGTCTGGTGAGTGCACCTGCTCACACCAGGCTACAGCCCCTCTATTATTCATCAGCCATCTCAGGTGACCTCTCATAAACACTCTGTTATCATTTAGGATCCGATGTCTCATTAGGAGTCCATTCAGCTTCCTGGAATATTGCTTTTGTGACTTCAGCGGGCCACCAACGGCTGCCCTCACCCAAACGATTGATCCTTAGCCGTCTGTCATTCGCCAGCTGCCGCCACTGAGCCGTTGTGATTGGCCTTCATCGGAGAGGCCGACTGCAGGTGCCTCGGCAGTAACCGAAGACGCCACCGCGGTGATAAGTTTCAGCAGGCCACTTCTGTCGTCTCAGATTCAAGTTTTCATCTCAAAGTCCCCCACAGGTGTCCTTGGCAACCGGGGATGAATTAACTCCCATCTCCCCAAAATATCCCTGGCACTCGGCTCAGTCGCTCAGCTGACAGCGAAGCCAGCTGGAGAGAGATCAGGGATGATGTGAAAGATGTCATTCTTTATTAATCTGGAGGACGGTAACATAAAACAGCATTTTTAGTTCAACAAGCCATGCTGCTATGCCTTTAACCTTTAACCCCCTTAGGTGCTTGACGGTGCTCCTTTGACCAGATGTAGATCTGACTCTTACCTCTCGATGCAGTGATTCCTCTGGCACTTGTTTGAGTGCTTAAATAAACGTTTTCTTTTTTCTTAAAGCTTTCATTTCCGCTGGTTACGATTTTTCTTAGTTCTTGTCATTGCTACTAGATGTTAGCATGTTTATAAAGTTAGGGTGACATACTCTGAATCAGCATAAAGAGGAAATGACTACAGAGGCGCGGGTAGTTAATTTGGAGAGTTTTTTGGGTTGGATCGAGTGTTTTTATACGCACTTCTAACTCAGTAAGTCCACATTACAAAAACTCAAAACTTCCATACAAAACCCTGGACATTTGAAGGATTACATAAACTCCCACGGACAAGGCTGGACAGACAGTACAAGACTGTATTCACAGTTTTAACACTACGTTCATCAATATTCGTGCATCAACAGAGGTTTGAATGATTCTGGCTTATGTAAGGCTACTCATGAAAACAAACTAAACTTCACAGTCTCCCTCATAAGTTGTGAGAATATTGTATCGTCTTCTCCGTGCTCTTTTCAGAAGGGAATCTCTGCTAAACATCCAGCATGCAAACAGATGGCAGAGTTAGCTACTTGCTAAAAACATTGAGGAAGAGTAGGTGCTGGTGTGGCCAAAACAAAAGGCATAGATTATATACTGTACTGTCTGGGAAAGTTGCCCTGCAGCTATGTGCTTGATGTTGAAGTAAGCCAGAGTAGACTGAGTCCTTTGCCATGCTAGTTTGAAGCTAACCTATCAGGTTGTGATAACTTAAAGGTGGGGCAGGATCTGAGGAAGTGCCAGTTTTCGGGAGATATCTTGAATGTAAACTATACCCCTCCCAACCAGTTTTACCCTCAGCTCCTCCTCTCCCCTTCCTCTCTGCTCCAACAAGCCCCGCCCACAAATCGGCACACCTGCTTGCGCGTATCGTTCCAATTAAATTCGGATATAATGCAGATAAATACTTCAAATGGGGCCCAGTCAATGTGAAAGTCAAAAGCATTGGTGCTACTGTAGACGCCAACAGACTACCAGCAAACACAATGTTTGCAGGACTTCAACAACTAGGATAAAGTGACATAGTTCACGACCCGAGGTCAACAGTTTAGCGATGGCGCTACAACACGCAGCAGGTCCCGTTTGACAAGAAACACTTCTGTTACAGACACTCGTCTTACTTTGTTGAAGCGGTTTACCTGTCCAGTAGAAAGGTTACAGAGTCCGTAAGATCCCGAAGCATTTACTGATGTTGACCCGGCTTTTTAGTTCTTGTCCGTGTGGTCTACCTCGGTTTTAAGCACCCGTTATTCCGCCAGAGTCTCCGGTATTTACTTTGTTTTCTTGCTTGTGTTTTCCGTACTTTCTGGTTGGTTTCTACTGTCCGATATTGTAGCAGGCTAACTTTGTTTGGTCTCGTGAACGTTATTGAGGGTGTCTGCCTCACAACCAATCAGGTCGGGGAGGCCGAGAATGGCTTTGTTTGATCTATAATTTCAGATGGATCAAGCTAACTTGCATAGTTAGCATTTAGCAGCCAAACGTCCTGTAGGAATGAAAAGCTAAATTAATATTTAGGAAATGTCAGTTTGATTGACTTATGGCTTCCAACAAAGTTCCTAATTCAGCCTCGATCTCCCAGATATTTACACCCAGATTTCTTTGTGCAGCCAGCGTTGGCGTTTCCCTTTAGCTTGTTTCCAACCAGAGGAACCCCACACAACCACCAAACCATATTTGGCGATTTCTCCACCCGTATAACGTTTGTGGCGCAGCCTTTAATCGTCTCAGTGTCAGCTAGGACCGGGCCTTTGTTGCTCACGCTCTTCTCCGCCATAATGTTTTCAAAAAACAAGCCAGAGAGGCTGCTAATTAAGGGCCAGTCTGCTGTTTGTATTTAACAAAGAATCATCCTCATTAGTTTGCTAGGCTGTAATTAGAGAGAAAAAGGGGCGAGATAGAGAGAGAGAGGGAGAAAGAGAGAGAGAGGATGAAAAAGTGAGTGACTGTTCAGCACAAGGCTGTGTACTCTACATGAGTGGAGGTTTAATCAGGTCAGTTTGACCCGTTTCTGAAGTCACATATTTGGTGTGGTGCCTAATTAACCTGAATATTGATTGTTGCACCTTTTTAATCATGTTAATTCCACTTAATTGTGTATATTTTCTCCTTTTAAAATACATAAAGTGACTGAAATTTTTGAGTTGACTTTCTCAACAAAAATAAACCAAACAGCGATCGACCTGGAGTGATTTAAGAAGCTGTTTTGGGGTTAATATTGTCTAGACAGTGAAGCAGACTCTTCTCAAGGACTCAGGCTCAACATAATTTATGCTAAAGAAATTGTAAATTAAACTAAAAGGGATGAACATCGATAAAAAGGATTTCCTACCAAAGCGAGAAAGCAACTTCTTCAATGAAGCGGTTATGTAATATCGGAAAAAATGGAAATGCAGAGCTGTATAGACAGTTTGTGGTTACACAATCTTAAAGGCGAGAATGCTTCTCTCATTTTTCACTCTTTGCTGATGGATTTTAAGATTTCAATGCAGAAGACGACGGTGCAAAGTCTGATTAATCTCTCCACACAAAGGTACTCGCTCAGTATGATGTGAACCACTTAGGAAAGTGTTTTAATGCGGCCCTGAGTGACTGTTTCTAACCCCGATGACCCCCATTTAAATTAACTGCGTCTGTTTCTGTGTAAGAATGAGCCGGGGTCTGATAGGCCTCACCGTGACTCACGTACATCTATCCGAATCCTTAACCATCACTTTAAATTCCCGGTGAAGGCTCATCAAAGCAGGATGATGGCGTAACTATTTATATCGAGGTAATTCTCTGTTCTGAATCAGCCCCTGCTCATCACTGCTGCAGGAAAACGTCGGTGTGGGGAGTCGAGGAGATAGAAAAGATCTTCTTTTGGCTGGGAAAACCGTTCTCTCGCTGTTTCCAGTGGACAGGCGGCCTCAGCTGGCCAATGAGAGTGGACTGCCAGCCGCCCACCTGGTGACTAGGCCTCTGTGTGGGTGGACACGGCGGAGAGAGGACACTGCTGCTTTCCAGCCTTGTCTCTGTGGCTGCTTGTACAGACACACTTTCATATTCATGTGGCCTTGATACAGTTCAATGCCAATTTAAGCAAATAAGCGGGTGTGCGGATCCTCCGAAGACAATATAACACATTCTCTCTGGAGCAGCCATGCTGGAAATTGGCAGGTTGATTCTCGAGATACTTGTATTAACAAACTGTGCGTTCCTTATAGGCGCTTTATTTCTGTTATTTCTGACCATTCTTACTGCAAAAAATATGTGTACACAAGATTTCCACCCATGTGTTAAAATAGTGACGACTCCAGTCTTTGTTGTTATTTACAATTTAGTTGGATTTTAAAACTGTGAACCGTAACCATGGTTTCATAAATGGAATTTAAGCTTTTCAAACGGATTGGCGCAATTAAATCCGCTCCTATACTGCATTCGAGTTACCTCCGAAGTCAGAACTGAAAATGACGTAACACCCGAGTTCCCAGTGTTTGAGTTACCAAGTCGGAAAAAAACACAATCTGAGGTGCAAATGAGATGACTACATCTATGAAAGTTATTTTAGTGCTTGCCTTATCTCAATATAAGACAAGCGCTAAAAAAAACTTTCGTAGATGTAGCCATCCCATTTTGCTTTTTACAGTAAAAAGCAAGTAAGTTAATATATTTGCATGTCTAGCAAATGTTTAAATCAAACCATGTTTCCTACTACCTTGCAACCAGAAGACAACAATCCTAATAATAGAAACATATAACAGTAACTCTCGAGCTGTGCATAAATATTGTATTTTACTGCATATGGCCTGAGGGGTTTTGAGCTTTTGCTACAGTAATCACATTATTATGGATATTTTAAGTTTGTTTACGGTATATCGATATGGACACTGTGCCTCCATCTCCATCCACTGTAAAAATTCAAAACACCATCTCGATAAGCACTAATACATTGCATTAATAGAGCTAAGGCATGTGCAGAAACTATCTGGCTACTGTCAATCTGAGGCTAACACTCAGGATTACAGAAGCATCAAGGATTGTGAATGCTGCAGGAGCCCATACCTGTCCACAGAGCTGTCAATCAATCATCTGTCCAGCATCAAATATCAACTTTAAACCAGAACCTTCCAAAAAATTAACACCTGCACATCATTCAACACGATAGCGACTACTTCCAATAACAGAAAGCACATTTAAGAAAAGATTATTTAGTATGTTTTTTTAAATTTCTAGCTTGACTCATTTTCCATTTGTTAAAGAAGAGGCAGCAGGCTTTCAGACCCACACTGAAATCTTAACACTTTGTCAAATAATACTTTAATGTTGTGTTCACCTCCAGTTTCATACCTACAGTGCACATGATACCACTGATAATCCATTTAAGTGTCACTGGCATGCTAATTTATGACTGTTAGCATGCTTACATGCTTGTCATGACTTGTGTACACAAGCATGTTAGCAACTTTACTTTGGCACCGCGTTCAAAGCACTGGCTGAACAACCTCAGAGGTATGCAAGCATGTCTGAGAGTGATGGTGTTGGTCCAGGATCAGCAATAACTGAGTGGAACAATACGATTGCAGTGTTCAATTATTAAAGACAGAGTTTGATGGTTTGTAAATAATTTAAATCTTTTATTTATTTGAAAATAGGGCAGAGGAAACTTCTCAAATCTTATTGTCTTTGAGAAGAAATGTTGGGATGCCAACAAGATGTTTGGAACAACAAAAGATTAAAAAAGCAGCACAATGCCAGAGAAATAAAGCCTGGAGGAACACTTTTCAACCAACTGCAACAGGTTAGATACACGGCGGGGTTTAAAAAGGTCATTTAAGAAAGGCTGAGAGAGGTAATAAATTAACATTATCAGAATAATGTTCCCCAATAAATGTGGGGCTTTCATGATCGACAGCACAAAAGAGACAAGCTGCAACCAATACTGGAGGGCTGTGGATTCTGGCCCTGACGCGGCACTACATTAAAAACAGGCATGACTCTGTAGTGGAAATTTCTGCATAAGCTCAAAACAAACCCCCGAAGAACAAAACATTGAATTCTAATAGCTTCACATCCCAACCCCCAATTTCCACCGCATCCGTAACGGCTGCGAAAAGGTGGTATGCGTCGATCGAAGCTGATCGTTTCCATTCAAGTTAACGTGTCGAATTCCACCGGCTTCTTTCCGTTCCACAGCGGACTCTGCAGCTGATCGCAAGAGATCGTATTTCACAACATGCATTCTAGACTGATTCTAGAAATCTAGAAGTGGAATCCTCCTCTGGAAGGACACAATCTACTGCTTGTGTGGTTATGTGGCTGTCTTTATAGACACATCTCATTATTGTGCGAACGCATGTGAATACACGGGTTCTTGAGAGCTCTTGCGATTCCCACTGTCCTTAACCTGCTACGCAATGCACCTCACAAATGCATCCGGTAGGAATTGGTGGATGGCGGAAATTGCTGCCGTTCCATAGTGGAGCCATTCCAGATGCAGTGGAACTTGGGGGGAACACTGTTGGTATACTTTGCAGATGTTTTTTAAACGTCAGTCCTTGATTGAGACTTGCGCCCTAATTACTGATCGGGGTCATGTAAGGTCTCGGACATTTCCTAACCTGCACATACATACACAGCTCGACCGTCTAGTCTCCAGGCCTGAGGTTTCATATGTGACACGTGTTCATGTCGGCTGACGCTGTTGTGCAGAATGGCCTTAGCGAGGTGTTGAGAACAAGGCTTTTTCACTTGCTGACAGTCGGCCCTCTGTCAGTCAACACGGCTCTGGATTAGCCTGCGCTGACGGTTGGTTGACCGACCCATCCTGGGAACGAACGCTCTGCCCTTCCCACTCTGTCGCCTGTCAGCACCTTTCACATACAATATTATACAAATGCAGAGCCTCTCCATTCCCATCACATTTCTCCCTGCTGTCTCCTCCAACCACCCCTTGACAGCGATGTTTTTTCTTCCTTTTTACCCCCACAGCATAAAATGTGGCCGGCGGCTCGTCACAGCAGGACAAAAAAAAAAAAAGTCTGAGTCGGCTAGTTGCCTCAGCTTTCTTGGCACCCTGATATACTGTCAATGCAGGAAGAAGTGACAGAACAAGCGAGGGAGAGGAGGACAGAGTTGCGGTTTGGGCTGATGGGGTTACGCAAACACGAAGAACAAATAAAAGGATCCAAGCACAAGCCGGGCTGTCACAACACATAGTCCGGCTAGTTGAATTGTTCCTGGCATCCCTGAGAGAACGCAGACCATTTTAAGCTTGAGCTTCATTGAATTATTAAATCAGAAAAGGAGGACATTCACATTTAAGGAAACATTTTCCAGACTTGTACTCGGAGAGAACAGGGAACAGGGCTGTGGCTCTCTGACTGTACGCAGTCTAACAAGACTTAAAACGAGATTACCTCTGAAAATTGTATTACTGCGAACGACGTCAGTAAACACCGCCATGTCTACATTACCTAAACCCCGGCCTGTTTGCAGTAATGACTCCTTTTGTGTCGGGTTACATTTGAGCCATTTGTGTTTTGCTCAGACGGCACGTATATTGGTGATGAATAATTGAACAGTTGGGCACGTGTGTATGAGGTTTTGGGAGTGTGTGCATGAGCTGATGAATGTGTATGTGCTTGCTTAGCAGATGGAGGGGTAGAAAGTAGATCTGAAGCCAAATCAAAGAAATCTGTCATTCGGGAATGTGGGAAAAGCTCTTGTGGGTCTGAGTTTCTCTTGCAGATTCTCTTGCACACTGCCATTTAGTGCTGTTTTGTAATGTATGAATGTATAGCATACATCCACCAAGGTTAAGAGAGCATTTCAAGCATCATCCCTCATGCCCATGGGGTTTTGAGTAACAGCCTTCCCTTGGACGTCCTTGCCCTGTCTCATCTGCAATGCCTCCCCCAGCACCACTGCATTATGTTGCATTTGCATCGTATTGCCTCTGCATTGCCTCTGCAAGACTGGTCCACATTTCACTCCCCCACCTCTTTCTCTTTCTCCTTTTGCCTTTCTTTTACCCCCCACCGCCCTGTCATCCCTCTCTCCAGTGTCAGGTTGGTGCCAATCAGCAGAGGCCTGGCAGCGGGGCCGTTGTGCAGACAGGACAGGGCAGTAGTTGTAGTATTTGAAGTACAGGTAGTGGTGTTTGCAGTGTTTGGGTCCTGGCAGGGAAAAAAAAATGCAATGAGCCCTGGAAAGATTACGTTGCGGTAAAAAAAAAACATGGTGGTGAGGGGTTGGAGGGGAATACATCAGAGGGAGGAAATCCCTCGCAGGAGGATCCCAGCTCAGCGCTTTTCTCTCTGACATCCTCCTCCTTCCATCCCCTCTGCCTCACTTCTCCCACCCACCCCACTTTTCCCCCTCATTCCCTCTCCTGCATCTCTTTCCTGTCTCTTCAGATTGGTTCCTCTGCATTGATCTTTCTCGCTATTTCTCTTTTTTTCTTCCACGGGCGGCGGAGGGGGGGTTATCCCCACTAGAGGAGCTGCTGATGCAATCCACTGCCACTAAAGTCCACCGCCCGTGTGTACATGTGATGTATGTGCATACACGCGGGTGGGTGTGTTTGCATTTGCTCTGCATTTTAAATGTGTTGAGCGTGCATCAGAGGGCCAGGGATATCCGGCGCTCACGCAAGGGGGAATATTTATCTGTACCGACCCTCATCTTTGTAGGTGCAAGGGTGAGGGATGTTCGGCATGACGACAACACTTGAGTTGTCCTTCTACGCTGATGATGTTGTCGTTTAATTCAAGAGGAGCCATGGAACAAGCGGACTCCACGTTGCGAACAGGTCCATGTGTGCAAAGGCCTTCACCCAGGGGGCCTCGGTATTGATGTACGGGGTCTCTCAGCATCTGACAACAGCCAGCCGACTGCACTCCTGAATAGGGATCAGGCTGTACTGCCAGAGCTGTTATTAAAGTGCTGTTTGTATTGCCTGCTGTTTTTTTCATTAGCAGGAATCTTATATCATCGCCTCTGAATATTGCATGAGGTTCGGGGAGGCTTGGTTGTCGTGACACTGCTGTAATATTTCACAATCAAAGATGGATGAGCCCATTCTTCTAGGTAAATAGAGGGAGGCCCGACGCCGATGAGGAAAAGCCCAAAGACGGCGATGGCGACGGTGACACTGACGCTGCAAAGGAGGTCGTAAGAAAAGAGAGAGAAGGAGGGTTGAGGGAAAGAAAAGAAAAAAAACTACAAGAGTGATTGGAGTCCATAAAAATGAAAATGCACTGTAAGACAAATGGAGCAGGCAGAGTCGGGAGAGCAAGGTAAATGAGGGGGAAAGAGAGAGGGAGAGGACAAGAGAGGGAGACAGAGCGAGAAATCAAGACGGAGGGAATGACAGAGTGAGGAGGATAAAAACGCGAGAGATAGGGCTATTAGAGGTTGAGAGAAAGAGTTAGTGAGAGACCCACGCTGCTCCCAGTAATTGAAAAGGCACCGGGACTGATTTAGAGAGAGGCTTAGCTGGGTTGCTGGCGTGGCGGTGGTGTTGGTGTTGGTGCTGGTGGTGGTGGATGAAGTGGGGGGAGGGAGGGAGGGAGGGAGGGGAGGGGAGACGCTGCATTGCAGAGTACGAGGGAGCAAGAACAGCCAAACCCCCTGCGGCGCTTTCCTCCAGCACCTCTACAGTCGTCATTAGCGCAACACGGTGAAAACGACCCTCGAAGGCCCATAATAAGCAGTGAGGCTGCAAAAACATTATGGCTAAATCCATAGCAGCTAATTACTGTAGGTGTCTTTGCTTTTTTGGCATGAATAAAACAGTGAAGGGAAGGGAAAAGGGCGAGAGAAAGGGGAGAGAAAGTGTCAGGGAAAGTTCTTTTATTGCTCAAGGTGAGGTCCGCCACGGAGAAATTCTCAAGTAGATGAGTGTGTAGGAGCACATGTGTGTTTGTGTGTGTGTGTGTGCGTGGACGCTGTGGGTGCGGAAGTGTAAAGATCAAGCCTTATAAAAGGTCGTCTCTGCTGTTCTTTATTACAGTACTCTAGACGCTGTACTTAAAACTAAAGAGACAATTGGTCCATTCCTCTTGAACGCTGGCACCTTTACAACCACCAGGAGGTGAAATATGCTTGTTTTGCTCAATATAACATTTAAAGCACATTAAGATCGCCTTAATGGACTTCTGGTGCTGTCTACGTGTGTGCGAGCATGGCGGAAAGTGCCAGAAGCTTCCCCCAACATATTGATGTTGAACCTGGTTCGGCTCACCTCATCCGCTTCCTTTACTTGCTAATACAGCTGGACAGGACACCAACAAACAAGGCTCCATGTCACGGCGACCATCCTCTGTCTGAACACACACACACACACACACACAGGAGACACACACACACACACACACTCCTGCTGCATGTCATGGGCCCGTCTCTTAAGTGTGCCTGTTCTTTCCAGGGGCGCTGATACGTGATACCCCTGCCCAGTCAATCCTTCTCGCATTACTGCCTCTGCAGTGTGCTGCTTCATTTACACGTGAAATATTGATGTTCTTAATTTAACCCCCAGGGTGCTCAAGTGTCCCTTCCTCCCCCCGAGAGGAGAGGAGAGGAGAGGAGTGGAGAGGAGGGCAGGCCTTTTACAGGGATCCTGCAGCCGCAATGATGACACCACCGCCTTTCTGTCTCCAGATTGGTTGACGGTGGTGTGTTTGGTTTCACGTCACCGGTTGGCTGGCATGCAGAGTGACAGAACAAACCTACTAACAAAGCGGCCCACCTGTTTCGAACATATGTGCGCGTGTCGATTTATTACATTTTTTTTAACTGTGTATCTTTCGAGGGATGTACAAAGAAAGGTCAAGGAAGCAGTAAAGGGGTGTTAAGTTAAGTGCGACAAATATTTGACGAGTTGAATCTTCAAGCTTGTCCAAACAGCTGTAAAATTTAATCGCTAAGATGGGCGTCTTATTTGGGAAAAGGAAAAGTCTTTTTTTGACCATCTATTATGCATACGTTCAAGTCAAACTGTACCAGGAGAAAACAAAACTTCTGAGTAACTGTTGGAGTATTTGGATCAGGGATGCACCGATCCGCTTCTTTTACCTGCGATACCGATACAGGTATCGTGATAAAGTTCAAGATAGCAGACCCCTTTGCTCACTCCATTTTAAAAACAATTTGGGCATCCCAGCTCAGCCTGTTTACTTGTGGATACCACTCATGGCGCACAGCTTAGAGTTAGACTGATTAGATCGTTGGGCCCATTGTCACAATACCTGATCTAGAATTTTCTTCAGTATCGGGACTGACACTGATATCATTTATCGGATCGGTGCATCCCTAATTTGAATAATCTAGAAATGACAATAAGATGCATTTAAAAAGAATAATAAGCTAACAGTGCAAGAAAACTCAAATGCTAACAAGCCACCTAGCTTGCAAAGTGGGTGATACACAAATTATATTCTGACTTCCCAAAAAGAGGACACTACTACGTGTGGGCGGAGTCACGGAGTTGCAAGAAGTTAATTTGAAGAGTTTTTTCAGGTTGGATCAAGTGTCTTCTATGCGCTTCTAACTCAGTAAGTCCATTTGACACAAAATGGAAACTTATGGACAAAACCCCAGACATTTGAAGGATTTTATAAACTTTCCTGGACAAGGCCGGACAGCCCCTAAAAAAGAGGACATGTCCGGGTAAAAGAGGACATGTGGTCACCCTAAATAATTACACTTGCATCTTGTTGGGGAATTGATGTTAGCAGGGAAAGCTAGCAGCGTAACTTGGTTATTGTCGTGATTTCAGGGATTTTTTTTTTTATATTGCAGGATGAAAACTAACTCTGTGAAACTCTTGGTGTATTGTGCCAACAGCTACAGAGAGGTAAAATAAGATAGGCACTGTCTCATGAACTTTAGGATTAAACAATAAAAATAAATCAACATTAAATTGTTCTACTGTTAAGGTAATGAGATGCTCAAAGTAGGCGCTCTGCCATATTCCCCTCCATAGTAAATGTCAGGGTTTGACTATTTGACTGTCTGAGTTGCCCCAGAGAAGCAGAGCCTCAGCCCTGGCTGTCAATCAAGCTAACTTCAGTTCCTATTGGCTCAACTAGTGCTGCAGGGAGGGGACACTAAAAATGCTGAGTGCATGCATGAGTGTGCCTGACTTTGCTTCAAAATAAAACACCATGATTGTAATTAAAAGGATGACAGACATGATTTTTGAGGCTGGGTTCCTCATCCTGTTTCTTTTGACCCACCCTTCCCTTCACTAACGTCTCGTTTTTATCTGATTACTGCAGACCAGGCTCATTCCTGAGGAACTGAACGGTGTAATGAGTGTGTGAGGAGACCGCTCGGTGTTTTTCCCTTGAAAGCAGAACCCCACCCCATCTCTGAGTAAAATATTGTGTGTGGTTGTCATGTACGAGGCTGTGATTAAGAGCTCACTACATGCTGTAGGTGGGTGTAGGGCTGTCTCAGCCTGGCTGTGCTCTTTTCCAAACATGGTCAAAATACAGTCCAAGGAGAAAAAACAATGTAGTTCCTGACTTTGCAGACGTTCAGGTAGAATCGTGTGTGAGGCACGGCTCAGACCTTTCCGTCCTGTACTCCTGTGTGTGTGTGTGTGTGTGTGTGTGTGTGCTGTTTGAAAAGTGCACACAGCAGTAGTGTTGTGGCCTGGTTTGCCTTACTAGGACAAGCCAACACGGAGTCATTCGACAGAAGCAGGAGGGTTTATTCAAACTCCCACTTGCCTTTTCGAGAAAAAAAAAAAAAGAAAAAACCAACATCCCAGTTACAGCATGTTCCTGTTGCCTAGCAACCGCCTGGGTCTTGAGAGAGAAGAGAGGCGTCATAGATGTGTATGTATATCCAAGGCTGAGCGCGAGAGCAAACACTCTCTCCGCTGCCTCTCCCTCCCCAGTGAGCCGCTCACTCTCTCTCTCTCTCTCGCCATAGCCTCACGGCCATGAAATGGAGCACAGTAACGCACCTCCGTCCTGCCTCCGCCCAACACCACCCAATGACACTGCACATGGAGAGGAGGAGGATGCTTCAATCATTTATTGTTGACACATTTCTCTAAGGTTAACAACATACAGACTTGATATGCTGTCTTTATAGAGCATTTTTCACAATCGAGCATTAATAAAAATGACATAAGACTTGATAAAGTTCATGGTCTTTTATTTGAAAAAAAAAAAAATAAAGACTAGCATGTACAACTTGGAATGAATGTAAACTGAACTCAGATGAACAGACGCGAAGCAAGGTGCACTGGCACTCCTGACAGCGTGCGCTGCGAACACAGTACACCCCTCGCTATGCTCGAGTCTGAGCCGAGAAACAGAAGAAGAAAAAGAAAAAAGTGAAGGCCAGTGATACTCTCTTGCAAGAAAAGAGGACAGACACTCCATCTCAGCAAAAAAAGAAAAGAAAAAAAAGAAAAAAAAAATAGAAAGCTCACCGTAAGACTCTTTATGTCCCCCCTCCTTTGAAGGGCGGGACGCACAACTACTAAGATGGCTGTCCAAATAACATAACAAAAACAAAAGAACATGCCAAACATTTGAAAATGTATTTTTTGTACATTGTTTTTCTCGTTTTTTCTAGCATACAATTAAGTCCCATTCCACTTTTTAACGCTTGAGTTAGAACCTGGTATATTCTCTCATCTTTAACAGTACAGGGTTCCTCTCCAAATACAAAAAAACTGTACCAAACCAACTAGAGGACAGCTTATAGTGGAATCAGCACGCTCTGGTAGCCCGGAGGAGGGATGAGGGGGGCGGGGGTTAGTGCTCCGGTCTCAAGCTGCATGCATGAAGAACAGAAAACAGAGAGAGAGAAAGAAGAGATGGCCAGCCCAGACATTTACCACTAGCAAATGGAACTGGAAGGAGTTCGCCAAATGCTTTAGCTTTAGTCTGAAGGTAGTAGTTACAGGGTTTGTTGTTATTATTTTTACTTGTTAAGTACTGATGCTAAACTGATCTCCGGGGGGAGGGGACAGGATCACTAACCATCATTTTTCATGCAGATATTTTTTGTATATTTTTATATTTTTCCTGTGTGGACAGAAGGATATTTTATTTCAACATTCAATTATTTTCTATACAGAAACAGTATGAATAAATGAACATTTTTTTTTTCCAAGAGGTAAGTAAAACATTTTGATTTTTTTTTTTTTTTCCTTTTTTTTTTCTTCTAAGAGGGAACAGGACGGGGCGGGCGGGCTTCACTTTGCGGTCATCATCTGTACAAACTCTGCAGAGACAGAGAGAGAGAGAAGAAGAGGACAATAAGGACATCGGGTTTTGAAGGATTTGGCTCAGCCTGTTGCCGGCGAGAGCACTCACCTGCTAAATTGTTAAATGCTTTATTAATTTTTTAATCAAGCTGAGCAGGTTTAGAACACACATCCTAATTAGTGTCCCCTTTCCAAACGGCTTCCATGTTCATCTCATTAAACCCATTTGATTAAAAGCCCGAGCGCCGTGCTTACAGTTGCGGCCGCCGATAAGAGTCTTCATACATAATAAAGAATAAATAAATAAATAAATAAGAGAGGACTTTCTTTGTCCGTCTGCGGCACAATGGGAGCGTGGAAATAGGACACTTTTCAACCAAGACTTATGGACTTGGCGCAGTCTCTCGTGTGATGTGGGGAAGGATGGCGATCTCCCATCCCTGTTTTTCGCCACCTACAGCCCCATTAATAATAAGGAATACACATAACTAATATTCTGAGTGTGTGTCCTCAGAGAAATACACACTGCTCTGGCCCCCCTGTTTAATAAAAGCCTATAGTTTGACCTAGAAACTCAAAGCTATTTGCGCACCGTGACATTTTTGAGCACTCGCTCCCTTTATGAAGCATCTGGCGTTACCTTCATAGTTGACCTGTCCGTCTCCGTCGATGTCTGCTTCTCTGATCATCTCGTCCACCTCCTCGTCTGTTAGCTTCTCCCCCAGGTTCGTCATGACGTGACGGAGCTCTGCAGCGCTGATGTAGCCGTTCCCGTCCTGAAAGAAAAGAAGAAAAAAAAAAGACACGAAATGAGAAAAAGTCTCAGATCGATTAATGAGCAGACATGCTAGTCACGGTGTTAATCAAAGAGGAAGTCGGAAACTGATGACTTCTACTTCATTATGTAAATTTAACTCACTCCCAGACTGACCTGGCAAAACCTAGAGTTTAGTCATCTAACCTGTGAGTCATCTTGCTTATTTTGAAACAGATGAAACACGGATATAAAAAATAAAAACTCAGTCTGCCAATTCTAGAAACTTTGATGTAATTTACCTTATCAAATACCCGGAAAGCCTCGCGGATCTCCTCCTCGCTGTCTGTGTCCTTCATTTTTCTGGCCATCATGGTCAGGAACTCCGGGAAGTCGATGGTTCCATTACCTGGAATCGGTGATCAATGAGGCACATTCAATCAGCGCAAAAAATCGCAATTACTTTAAAAGCAAACTCAGATCAGCAGAGACGGAAACTAAGCCAGCATTTAGCTGATGAAACGCACGCTCCGACTGAAGAGTTAAGTCCTGCGGTCCTTTTGTGTTCCCTCAATCTGACAGTTCGCATTACCGTACGCTCCTGAACTTCTCTGTTCATTAGATGCTTTTCTGGCAACATGAGACGCGAGTAATCGCAGAGAGACGATCGTTTTAGTGTACACCTTCCTTCCTGTGATAAACACCGCTAAAAATGGGGGGGTGTACGTGTGCGACTGTGTTTTCCTTTCTTTCCTCGGGGGAAGCCCCTGGGAAGATTGCGTGTTTTATACGCGGCGCAGCAGGATAACAAGGAGGAACGCGTGGTTAGTCATCCATAATGCAGACGTATAGTGTACTGCGATGTGTGGCCTTCAAGGGAGGCGGGATAAATCAAAAGCCGTGTCCCTGCCGGAGACACCGGCTGGAGGGGAAAAGACAAGAAGTGGGCGGAGGGCTTCGATCCAGATGTTCGCGTCCTCTCCTCCACATTTGTCAACGCTAGAATCATTTCACACGCTCTTTATTTGTGGTTTCAGTATGTTGGCCGGTCGTACAGGAATTAGTGGTTTGGTTTTTATGGTGGTGCTAATGGCAGCTGCTGTGCTGGAGGGGCATGTATGCGTGCAACAGGATCAATATCATGTTGCTGTTGTCAAGACAGGATTAGCAGAGGATCAGACCCTCCTGACAGGGGAAGGATCTATGAGGAGCTCAGCAGCTCGCCAACTGCAACCACAGGAGGGAGGGCGGGAGTGTCAGCAACCAGCGGCGGATCTAATGGTCGTGAAAAGACTTTTGTGAAGACCCGAGAGATTTCAGGAGATTGTCGGGGTATTATAATTGAAAACCGACAACAACGTCCAAAAAAGAAAAAAAGAGGAAAAAGTCAAGGGATTGAAGTGAAGGTCACGGACACGGAGGGTAAAGTACCCAGGAGGATTAGCCCTGTGGTGGGACAGTCGGGGCGGGAGAGATTGCGCGCAGATTAACCAATGACAGAGCGAGATAGAGGGAGAATAAGAGAGGCGGGATGGACGTGTGTATGTGTGTGTGTTTGGAGAACGCAAAAGGGATGCAGTAATGTGATGGGGCAGATGGTGATCTCATGGCCGGGGGTAACAATCTAAGGACCTGTTATCTAACGCACAGAGACAGCCGGCAGCACCGAGAGAACACATGCTGCCACTGGGGGTTGGGATGGAGACTGTTGGAGGGGAGGGGGTGAGTGAGTGAGTGAGTGAGGTGCAGTATCACTCTTGGAGAACTGGAAAACCATCATCTGGAGGGAGAGGGAAGAGAGGCAGCCCTGGAGTTATATCTGCTCAAGTGCACCTCAAGCCAGCTGCTGCAGTGGAGGAAGGAAGGGAAGGGAGGGAGGGAGGGAAGGAAGCAAGGAGGGATGAAGATCAGGAGGAAGGCAGGCGGGTAGAGAGAAAATGGTGGGAGAGAAAGAGAGAGAGAGAGAGAGAGAAAATAGAGAGGGAGGGAGGGAGGGAGGGAGTGGGCGGCAGAGAGGGAGATGGAGATGAGGGAGATGTGAAGAGGAGAGAATATAAGGAGTGAACCGAGTGGGAGATGGTGCGATTACACATAAGAGGTGCTGACGCAAACTATAGAAGGCTGAGGCATCTCGGCGTACTTGTGTGCGTGCGTGTGTGTGTGTGTGTGTGTGTGTGTGTGTGGTCATAGCTTTTTCCCTGCATCATAAAGCCAACTTCCCTCTCCGAGATAAGAAGGCAGGCAGGCTGCTGTTGTGTAATGATGATGATGAGTGGTGTGCAGGGACTAAAGCTAATATGTTTGTCGTACCGTTCCTCTTTCATCCATAATTAAAAAAAGCTTTATCTCGACTCAAACATGATGTAACTTCTCTCACATACGGGGTCTTCTTTAGAAGCCTGAAATATTGACGCGTGTTACAAGCAGGTGGGGTTCGCTTGTTTCCCCATCTGTGCGGGATAAACGGCGGCATTTCCATTTCCTACTGTAATCCAAACCGTTCGTAAACCGTGGCTCGGCTTTTACGACGCAATAGCCAGAAGACTTTTCCTCTTGTAACGGCTTTCAGTCTCGTTAAAGCCGTCCATCCTCTCCTCCATTCATCGTAATTCTTTGCCACAGCCTCCTTGTTTGGTAAATAAAGCTGATTTTCAATGGGCCAGCTGACATCCCATTGCTGCCGATGTGGGTACTGGATGTGCAAAGCGCAGAGAGGCCTTATGTAACCACTTTTATTTTCCATTACTAGCTTCATTGCTGTCTGACCTAGATTGCATCAGCCAAGGGAGGCAGAGGCAGAACAAGGGGATGTTAGTGATGATGTGTGAGTGTGTAAGTGTGTGTGTGTATGCTTGCTCCTAGGAGGGGGGGAGGGCGCTGAGGATGGGTGGGAGGACGTTTCAATAAAGGGAGTGTGGTGAAATTGATTTCTCCTGATCAATGCGGTCCCATTTAAAAAAAAAAAAAATCCTATAAGCTGACAGAGCAGCACTGGGGTAAAAGCTCCACTGACAGCTAACATCCTCGGCTACACCGCCCAAGGATGGCCAGCTGGGGAGCTACCGGCCAACTTCTCCCCCACTCTCTCTCTTTTTTTACTGTCCCTTTCAGAGCCCTTTGGGAAAAGGCTGCAGAGAAGAAGAAGAAGAAGAAAGACTCGTTGAACCTCTTGTCTTGTCCGACAGTCTTTTGTCGCTTCGCCCGCTCTGCTCACGAGCACTTAAAGCAGCGCCTCCTGTGCGTTCGCATTGTCAACTATGATGGAGCTGAACACGCAGTGACTAAACTGCTGACACAGTGAGACACGTCATCTGAAAATAAAGCTGGCCCGGACAGTTGGCCCGGACAGTTGGTTAAAAAAAAAAGGGAGCGGGGTGGGCAATGACACCGCTTCTATGTTTGCAGATGCCGTCTCTAATCTCTTACAGAGGCTTTATCGCCCCAGTCATGCAACGTAACGGTGACATAAAATTACAGATCTATTTCTCAACAATGATTTGGCATTCGCGAGTGACACTCGTACATCATCTCGTTGATTAAAAACGGGGGTGTGAGCAGGAAAGGATTAGTTTAATTGCTGATAGAGAAGGAATGGTGTCACCTTATTAACCTAAATATTAAAGCCCTTCCTTCTGCCTCACAGTCGACTCGCACGTAGAGAGAATATTAACGATTTAATTGCTTCTTCGGGGCTCGACAGCGCGACCATTTCACTCGCATTTGTGTGCGAATTGTAAAATGTATTTAGGGGCACGTGTATAAAAAAATTAGCCGAGGCAACACATGTTTTTTTATGTAAATCAATGTTGTTTTGCCCCTTTTTTTCCACGATGAAGACGTGAAGTTGACGAGCTAAACATAAGTCTTAGACGACTAAAATGTGACGAGACGAATGTGCATATACGTTGACGAGACTGGACGAAAACGTTAGTGGTGAACAACGAACAGAGTTGCAAAATTCATGAGCATTTTGTCAGTCAAACGCTAAACATATATTCTGCAGTGTTGTTTTCGTTGACGATGACGTCATCGCCAACGAAAACAACACTGATGTAAATACCGCGGTGAAGTTAGTTTTACGTTGGATATTCGCCGGCTCTACCAGTGTCTTCTCAATCTCCGTAACCAGGAATAGCAACAGCAGTGTGGTTAAATCTACTCGGCATCCTCGCTGTCAACGTTGGGTGTTGAATAAGGGACCATCAATAAATTACGGGTTGATGTTCTCAGAAAAGGCTGTTTTCCTTCAATAGCTTCCATGTCATGTGACCAATTGACCTAAAAATGATTTCAAATAATAATAATTATGTTGACCAATAAGACACGCCTCTTTATTTCCCCAATTTGTCCTTTAAAAAATTTCTGGGTTAAATTTAAAGGCAAATTTTGAACATTTCCTTCAATAGCTTCCATGTCACGTGACCGATTGACCCTAAAATTGATTTCAAATAATAGTACTTATGTTGACCAATAAGACACACATTATCTGATCAGTTTTCATTGTGAAGAAAGTTAGTGTCACGCCCTGTTCTTATTCACTTTTCAATCGTTTATCCATTTGTGGCACACATTGGAAATATTCTGGGATGGAAAATAAATTTAACGCCAACTGAGTTTTGAAAAGACCTGAATAATTGAGATTTTGCAGATATGATCGACTGTATATCCTCGTGTAAGGATCCCCTAACATGAAACCATCGACATATCAAAGAACCTGTTTGTAGAATGAGGCCATGTCTGAATAAGGAAAGTGTGTTTGATCACTAAACGCTGAAACGTCATCATCCTTTTAGATCTTAAGACCAACGATGGGAGTTTCCCGCTTTATTTTCTATGATACCACCGGGACCTGAAGAACTCAATCGTTTCATTCAAGCCCAGTGTAACTAACAACCGTTATCGACTATCAAGAGAAATCAAGTTTGCACACTAACCGTCAGCGTCCACCTCATTGATCATGTCTTGCAGTTCAGCCTCTGTGGGGTTCTGGCCCAACGACCTCATGACAGTGCCGAGCTCTTTGGTGGTAATGGTGCCGTCACCATCCTTGTCGAATAAGGAGAAAGCCTCCTTGAACTCTGCGGGGGCGGAGGAGAGAGTCGAAGGTGAGCAGAAATTGATTATTCTGAGTAAAGAGACCTTGATGCTCACACAGCTACATACTTTCTGTAATTTGGCCTACATGAGCATGAACATAAACCACATGAGGATCACATGTCAAACTTTTCATGCAAATACTTGAGACATTAAGATGCCTCTGTGATTGAAACTTTGCCTTATGACACCTTTATCCTGAGTCATGATATGCTGTTAAGGGAATATATCATGTTTCCACTAGAGCTTGATAAGGAAAAGGAAAAAAGTGTCTTTTCGTACCTGCGATCTGCTCCTCTGTTAGTTGGTCAGCCTGTGGTTGGAAAAAAAAAAAGAGGGTAGAGAGTTACAAACAATGAAGTTACTCAAAAGGCCCGTCTTTTTCGTCATTGCATTCCTCGTCGTCCCCACACGCCACAGCTCAACACTGGTCGCAGTGTCTGAGGGTCTTTGCTAGGCCATGACAAGAATCTGCTCTCAGAGCTGCCAAGGTCCACGTAAACTCCAAGCCTCATTAAGTCCGAGCCGGTCTATCAGATCAACAACTTCTGGTAACGTTTATTTTCTCAAATGCTTTCCTTAACTGTCCTGAAGTAGTCGGACACCAGGTGGAGTCCATTTTGGCTCAAGAGCTATAAAAGTGATAGTAACCCAGTTCGAGCTCTAACAGTAACAGTAACAGTAGAGTCCATAAAACGTTTTAAAGGTTATCCTTGTTTGATGGACTCTTAGAAAGCCACACTGCATGAATTTAAGGTGGTCTGCACACAAAAGGGACTGCTGGGCAACTTGACAGCGTACTAAAACGGGTGAAGTGCTGTCTCCAGACCGGGAGAAACTGTTTAGGCGGGGTTGATTCAGGACATAGCAGCATGGGGGTGTTTTCCACGCTCCTACCGACAGGAAAAATGGCCCGCTGGGTTGGCGTGGTTTACTCCCCTCCCAGCCTGTTCCCTCTGCTCAGCTCAGGCTCGGCTCTCATGGCTGATAGTGACTCACTCGGCGCTGTAAATGGTGAGTGTGCATCCACTGCCAGGCCTTTTTTACATGGATGGATCAGGCCTCTTTGTGTGTGTAGCAACCGCTGATTTCAAACAAAAAACACCCTCAGCGGTATAAAAGTGTGAATACAGAGTTTGTGGTGCAAAGAACTCCCACAGAAGCCCCCCTCCCCTTATTCCTGCTTTAGAGAAGAAAGGAGATTTTCAACTCATTATTGTAAGACACACACAAACGAACACGTGCGCGTACGCCTGCACACTCACATGCATACACAGAGCCCTTCTTAACAGTATTCCTTCGACACCCATACTTTCCAGCCCCGTGTTTCCTGTGAATTAGTCAGAGTAGCCGGTTCTGCCTCAAAGCAAATTCCTGCCGCCTGTTTGTGTGTTTACGTGTTTGTACAAGCAATCTAAATTTGAGCGGTACTACACAAATCTGAGCCCGTGTTTACGGATGGGGCTATTTTATTTAGTTAACCAGGCCAGAACATCCAATTTCTTGCGTGATACCTTGATTCGGTTAGACTAGATGAGATTTAGCGGATCATCTCATGACACATTGCGAGCTGACCTTTCTGTTTTTTAAAAACAAGGCCTCTCTGTGGCTTGAGTAGGATCAGGATAGATTGATTAAGCCAGTGAAGGGTGCATGGACTATTTCAGCGGCGCTCATACAATTAGCTAACATGATTCAATAACCGTCTCTGCACAAAGCAGCCCATGCTTTTCTTCCCCATCCCCTCCCTGCGCCCTCCTCCTGCCTCCGTTTCCATGCAATGGAAATGTCAAGAGACAAAACAGCTCGGCCGACACCGACATGCCACCCAGCTTGGCCAGTAACTCAGTCTTGTCTGCTTTCTGGTGCCAACCTCCTCCTCCTCCTCCTCCTCCTTCGTGTTCGTTTCTCTGATGGTTGTATCTTCTCCTGTCTTTCCTAGGTCAACTTCTTTCTGCTGCAATGCTCCTGCTGTATCATTTCTGTCCCCTGCTGTCTCCCTAAGTGGACTGGGTGTGGGGTTCGGTGACTCAGTGCTATGAGTCCTCTCCTGGCTCAGGCCCAAGCCGGGGCCTCACGGTGCTGCTGCACCACAAGACCCACGAAGCAGCCCATCCCTTCCTACTCTCCTTTTTCCTCCTTCTTCCTTTCCTGGCACTTGAGCCTCAGCCAACAGCAACAACTCCTCCTCCTCCAGTCGTTTCCCCTCTCTCTGTATACTCTCTATACGCCACATACTGTTTGGAGGAAACTCCCTGTGATTCACTATCTACAGTGTCCTATGGACGGGGCTGTGCACTGCCAGGCTCCCTGTCTCAGTAACAGCTTGTAGAGGAATAGGAGTGTGTCAGTGTTGGGGGGGGTTCGCTGGCATGAGTGGGTCAGCCACTCCCACTGTTGCTCAGGCAGCCAGCCCCAGCAATGCTCTCCAAGCAGGACTGTGGGGGACAGGAGGCAGTTCACTGGGCCAATGTAGATTATCTCTCTGTAACACTCTCACACAAACAAGCTGCATCGTTTTACGGCTCACATTTGTCCGATAGATGATGCAGAATTGTGTGAAAAGATGGTCGACCGTTATCCTTGAAATCAAGCCCGTGCACAGGTTTCAACTCACTGATCAGTCACGGTGAAGTGCTTCAACAACTCCTGAAGTAGCTTCTCTGTGTTCATCTTGTGAAAGGTGCACAACCAGCTGTCACTCTGGCAGATGGGTGTGACACACACACACACACACACACACACACACTCACACACACACACACATGTCCATTCACCCTAACCCAAGCACAAACACAAAGAGTCAGTGTGACCCACACACTCCTTTTCTATAGGAGCACAGAGCTCCACAGAGCGCTGAACGCCTCTTCTCTTTCAGGCCGGACAAAAGACAGTGAGGCCTCGGGGCCGGGCTGTGACTGAAGGGGAGGAGGGAGAGAGGGTGGGTGTAAACAACACCAGCCTCCCCTCCCTACACCCTGCAGACCAGGCCGGTCCACCATATGGCCTGGTGGTGGTAGGTGGCTGGGTACTCCTCCGCACCACAGAGAGCACTTTATCGCTCCTAGACAGTAGGAACACAGGACATGGCTAGGTGTTGCCGCCAAGCATATAAATTATTCATCGTCGTGGATCAGATGTCCATCGAGTTACTAAACATGCATCAGCAAACAAGAGCGTAACAGGAACAGGATAGGGCCCTAGCATAGTCCGACTACTTATTTGATACTTCCACCTCAATGGGGGAGGCTGTTTCCACTCCAGCAGGTACATTGATGCAGACGAGGGGCTTACGCCTGTGGATTCAACTTTTTCAGGTACACTGATACGCCAGCTAACTCCACAACAATCCCACTTTACACTCCAATTACGGCGCTGCATTGCAACGCGAAACTGCAATGCAGTTTCGATACCATATATGGGACATATGATCACAGCAGAAGGAATAAAAGGCATACAGCCTGATAATCAATGGGTCATGAAATGTTCAGATCATTTCCAAGACGTAGCCACTCTGATAGGGCTGATTGCAGATGCCATTGTGGGTGCAAACACGTCCCCTGTGGTTGGTAAGATTAATTAAAACGTAATGTGCATGTCAGTGTATTTTGCAAGTCACTGAGGCCTCATATAAAGCTGTAGACTTGGCAGTAATTGGTGTTACATTGGGGGGAAAAGTCAACCTAACTTCCCCAGCTGTTGATGGTTTCAGTGGCCAGTGAGAGGCTTTGCTTCTTCGACAACTCATACGGGTGCCACATTTGCATAACATCGAAAAATTTGCAAAGAGGCAACCAAATCAGCCGACATAACACAAATAGATAATACAGCCCAAGATAAACCCTACTAAAGGAGGCCTGCAGTGAAGGCAGAACTACGTCTGGTCTGGTGTCCTTTTTTTATTCGTACCAACCACAGTTATAACCTTGTAATTACGGAATATGGTCCGTTTCCGTTGCGGAACACTGACGAGATACAACAGTGCCATTCCACCCATCGTGGCACGAGGCGGCACGGCGCGGCACGGCTCGGCGCGAGAGAGAGGCAAGATGGTGCAACGCAGAAAAAGGGGAAGCCGAAAAGGGACTGCCAGCTCCTTTTCCTCATAACCAGGGGAGCGTCATTCTCGGGTTCACTGCGTTCATTGCGAGTAGAAATCACTCACACAGGGATAGAAACATACCCATTCATGTAACACACTCTAAAACAGGTTAATTCTTGTTGGGAATATCACGGTTTGTTCTCATAACGGTTGGAAATCTTCAAAGGCGGGTTGTAAAATCGACCCCAAAGCCTTTACGACCGCAAAATTACACTCCTATAAACCAGAATGTGGCTTACAAGTCATCCCGATCCAGAATGTCATCCCGATCGAGAACAAGTCATCCCGATACAACCACAATGAGTCAAAATGAGGAATTTTATCCGCACAACGCAGCTACTTGACACGATACAGCCGAATAACGAGTATTGCTGTATGGATTGCGCAGTTATGAGGAATTACGGTCCCATTTTGACTATGAACGCGCTACAACACGTAAATCCACGAAGACGAGAGGGTTTAACCGTTAAAAGCTTTCATATTATCCCATGCACCAGCTAAAACATATCATATGCGCTTTGCGGGCGTTTTCCATCTCCTCTGAGGAGGAATCAATGAGTGAAGAGCAAATAGCCTACAGGAACGGAAACGCATTAAGCAACACTAGTTTTACACTTAAACACACCAGGTTTAACCGCATTAAAACGCATTTTCCTCCAAATACTTAGAATGAATGACGATACATACCATGTCGGATGGGTTGTGTGCTTGTTGGTCTGTAGAGGCAGACTAGGAGTGTGGTCGTTCCTTAGATGGAGTTCCACTGGCGGGTTAGGAGTGTGTATATTGGCCGTGGCCAGAATGGGGATTGCCTTGTGTATCCCTCCGCCACACTAGCACTGATCACTCACTTCCTTATTTCAATTCAGGGGGCTGCTGCAGCAATACAGGGCCTCCAGCAGCAGCAGCAGAAGACATGCCAATCACAAGGGGCTAAAACGCCTGCAGTGCATGGAGAGCATCATTACACACATACTGAACTACATGACAGTGATTATTCAGCAGTTTACTGTTAGGAATATCTTTGTAGAGTTGTGTTACTAAGGTGTGCATTAGAGCTAGCATGCCTTACACATACTTACAGTACACATGAGAGCATACTTCCACAAATTAGTGTGTTGTATTCTTGTTAGGTTCACTTTGCAACAATCCTTGGTTGTCCACAGCAATGTCAAAGTCATATGAGGTGAGGGTCCTTTGAGGAAAACCTGAATAAGTGTTTTTAGGAGCTGTTGTGCAAGTTACTCAACATGATCTTTACTCTATATAATCATCACCCAGAGGCCATTTTTTACACACTTTTTCACATCTGTCTCTCCTCGGTATGTACGCTGTATACCCTACACTTAAACAAAGACAGAGACAAGTTGTCTTGGAGGCTTCTTCAAACTAGTAGAGGTGACAGTAAAGCAATAGAAACTATTAAACTTCAGCCTAGTCAAGGCTTAACCATCCTTAAACTCATCATAAACTACAAAAAAATGCATTTTAAATGCCTATTTACATTTGTTTGATGATTTTAGTTGTTGTTATGGATCCCCAGACCATCAAACTATTGGCCTTATTGCAAATTTCTTTACATTTTTCATTCGAGATAATCATACATGATTATACAGTATGTGTAGTCCCTGTAGTAAAAGACTAACAGAGTTAAATTGGCACCCAGAAGTTGTTTAAATCATAGATATTAAACTTACATGCTTTTCATTGCAATGTCTGGCAATTGATAACACCACAATAAACTTTAAAGACATAAAAAGGCAGACTGCGCCTTTATATTCAATCAGTCTATGACAACTGCACAGCATCAATAAACTGATCTTGCGATAAAGCCTTTGTTTAAAAAAAGGAAAGAAATCAAATTCCCATTTGCTCTTAACATCAATTTTTTCGATCATTACAGTAAAGGGAGCCAGAATCTCCCCACACAGAGCTCTACTTCCCGGCCGCGGAAGGATACTTTAGTGTAGGAAGCAGCCTGGTTGACACTGGAGAATTTGCTGTGCCGGTGTGTGATCGCGTTTCTGATTGGCCGCTGCGGACCTGCAATATTATACTCCATGTGTCGGCTTCATCGATTGGCTACACGGGACCTGCATTGCACCAGGCAGTGGCACTTGATGGAAATATAATAAATATAAATACGAGAAACTTAAAAACCATCGCACCGTCTAGAGCACTCTTTTCTCGGTGTCTTAAACGTGGATAATAATTTTGATTTGTCCCGGTCGAGACGGGAGGAAAAATGCGACAGGTTTGCTTTGCTGCGGGTTAAATGTTTGATAGGCTCGATATAGGAAGTGCGCAGACTTACTATTGGCTACTACAAAGTGTGGTAGGCCAGCGTTAAAATTACAATGAAGCATGTCAGGGTCGCTCACTGCTTATTTAAACGGTACACAACCGGGACGTGTGGCTTTTAATGGAGACCAGCTTTCGTGTTATCATGTTTAACAAGCCGGCGTTTGTCTGCCTCCTGTGAATAAACCCCAAACCTTAGGCAGAATGACGACGCAGAAATGGGAAATGCAGATAGTATCGCTGTGTTGTCATGAAGCACACACACACTTATACACACATACACTCATACTGTGGTTCCTTGCTCTCTGTCTGAGTGTATGAGGTGCACCTACCTGACTCATGCACCACCAAGTGGACAAAATGTGGAGTTATTGGCAGGCTACAACAAGGAAGGAGGATATTTTGGAATTAATAAAGACAAAAAAAGCTCTTATAGTCTACAAAATATGATGGAAAAGCTAAGTTATGCATCTGCAATCTACTGATGTGTGTAAATTTTGGGCTGCTGAGGTATTTCCAACTCAAAACTGTTTTAATTTCAATCAATCAGTCTTTATTTGTAGCACTTTTCATACACAGCCATGTAGCACAAAGTTCTTTACACAGAAAAAGGAATAAAAGAAACAAAGAATACCCAAATCCCATGATCTAAATGCATCAGAAACAGTATTATAACACATAAATTTAAGAAGGAAACAGGAGTGTGCGCACTGAGGAGACTTCATTTTAAAACTTAAGATACGGAAACACTAGAGGTTTTGGTTAAAATCTAAAAATAAAGTAACAGAATGAAATTTAAGAAATAATAGATAAAATGAAATAAAAACAACAGTAAAAGATACTAAAATAAGAGCACCAGAATAGCTCAATAAAAGACAATCCTGTCATTAAAACTAGAAGAGATAAATGCTAAAACACTTCAAGTTAATGATAGAAAACTTTGTTAAAAGCAAAACTAAAAAGGTATGTTTTCAGTTTGCTTTGAAAATTATTAATATTAGGTGCAGTCCTCAGGTCTTCAGGTAAGCTGTTCCATAGATGGGGGCCATAGTAATAAAAAGATGCCTCACTGTATGTCTTGGTTTTAACTTGAGGTAATATTAACAGAGAACTTCCTGAAGACCTGTGGACTCTACCTGCCTCATAAGGTAAAAGCAGATCAGATAGATAAGAAGGGCCAAAGCCATTAAGAGCCTTAAAAACCAATAAAGCAACCTTGAAATCTATTCTAAAAGAGACGGGTAGCCAATGCAGAGACCTTAAAATCGGTGTAATGTGATCTCTCTTTCTGGTCCTTGATAACATCCATGCAGCTGAATTTTGTAATAATTGCAGTTGTCAAAAGTTCTTTTTGGGGAGACCAGATAGGAGGGCATGTCAATAATCTATTCTACAAGTGATAAAAGCATGAATGAATGTCTCTGCATTAGCTTGAGAGAGAAACGGTCGCACTGGGGCTATGTTTTTTAAATCATAAAATGCCTTCTTGGTGATATCTCGTGTGTGAGGCTCAAAGCTCCGTTCTGAATCAAATAAAACACCTAAACTTTTATCTTGTTGACTTGGATTATAGGATAATGCTTTAAGTTTGCTGACCAGTTTCTCTCTCTTGTCCCCTGTCCCAATGACTAAAACCTGAGCTGTGAAAAGTTCTCTGCCATCCATGATTTAATGTCTAAAATGCAGTTAAAAAGGGCACCGAGTGGCCTTAACCCTCCTCCTAGGAAATTCTCATTTTGTCGTGTTTTTCCCTGCACAAAAAACAACGTCATTATGTCCAGACATGTGAGATCAGTTCAGTATGCATGTCTGTGTGAGGGGTATACTGACAAAGAAAGGCCCAGAGGCTCACTACAAAAACTATTATAAGCAGTATTTTCATGGATAATGAAGCCTAACAAGGTAACCTAGAGATGAGAACCAAATTGGATGATAGAGAATTGTTTACAGGTCAAAACTGACCCTTAACATGGTGGGTGTGTAGTTAAAGGTAACACAGGAGGAAGGTTAAAAGAACAGAAGAGCCTTTGAACTGAATAACCAGGGTACACAATGTGCCTCGCATATTCAAGACTGTTAACAGTATCTATGAGTAACTGTCCCCGGACACTGAAACCAGACAAATGACAATGGGTAATACGGTGTCAGTCCCATAGTCCAAAAACAATGCTCTAAAGAGGACAGTTTGGCACCCTGCAACCATTCAGTGCAATATTTGACCATTAGTTTTCCATAAAATCCCTAAATGACATTACTTAAGAGCGATTTAAGAGACTGTAATGAGTCATTTAACGGATGTTTGGATTCAGATTCAGGGCTTTGACTCAGGGCTTGCAGAGTTTATTATGGTAAGAATATAAAGGGAGTATTGTTCTGTGTTTGCAGAACACATATTTGGTTGTAGTGTGGACCCTGCAGCACTGCTGATCACTGCTCAGACTTCATTTTTATACTGTATTCCATTCAGTTAATATTTAAAACATTCAATACAAACAAGGAAAAGTCTCAAACATGAGAATGAAAAGGAGCAGAAAGAAGAAAACTCATATAGAGTCTTAAGATATTAATCAACTAAACACATAAAGATAAACAAGAGCTGCAGGCCAACAAGCTTTTTTACAGTTCAATATTCCTTATTTTCAAAAACAACCCATTAAACAAACAGAAAAGACCACATTAATTCACATTTTTTCACAAAACAAACAATGTTCCCCTGTATTTACTCGACATACTGACTTAGACACTTTTTTTGAAGATAAAATTTGATTTAGCTTCTTTAGTTTCTTTGTTCAGATGGTTCCACAAACTTAATCCTCTAACTGTAACACAGACTTTAACTAACACAAGTTCCCTGCTTTGTTTCTATGTGCAAATTAAAGTTATCAATAATCTGAATTGATAAAATGAAAGTGTGTAGTGTGAAGGTGTCAGATACAACAGTTTACAGAAGAAACACATCAATGTCTGCAAATAATAATAATAACTTTATTTTTATAGCACTTTTAAAAACAAAAGTTTACAAAGTGCTTTGACAAATATTCTTAAAGCTCATGGAAAAAGACAAATAAAAACAAAAAAGCGAATTAAAGGCCATTTTCATATGTCATAAGGAACCCAGACAATACAAGAACTGTGCAACATAAAATGAGACCATGAGGACCAAAATAAAAACATAAATAGGTAAGAAAAAGAAAATGCAGGATAGTAAATATAAAAGACAATATCAATAATGATAGTAAAATAATAATAAAGTAATAGTGATAATAACAGTAATGATAAAATAGAGCAACAGAAATGAACAAAAGAATAAACGGTAGCACTTTACTTGACGCCTATCTCTATAACGCATTATAAATATATGTATAATATGTTATAATCCACTTATGTATAGTTATAAACACTCATAAATGATCATAAGGCTTTATAGCAATAATCATAACACATTATAAAACAATATATCATGACTTACAAGGTCAGGTATTATCATTGTTAGTGAGTTGTTAACTGTTATAACACATTATAATACCTGACTTTGTTAATCATGCTTTATAATGTGTTATGATTATTGCTTATAAAGCATTATGATGATTTATGAGTGTTTATAACAAATCTACAAATTCATGTATCTAATAAAGGTAAAGACTCTGAGAAATGTGTTGCTATGCTGATAAATTATAAATGCAAAAACTGTTTTATATTTAATTTATCGCACATAAATAGTCCTGTTGTGATTTCACAATGATGTCGTGTTAATAGTTTATAGTTGGTGGTGGACTAGTCCAGGGTCAGACAGAGTGTCAGACTCCCGGAGAGAGAGAGATGTTGTACAGTTTGATGGCTACATGCAGGAATGACTTCCCGGGGAATCAGTCTAGAGCACTGAATGTGCTTCAGTGCCTTGATGGAGCGAGCGGGGCACATTGTCCGAGCTGGCACGTAGCTCAGACTGCATCTTCTTTGCTTAGCTCATGCGACAGAGTTATCCATAACCGCCCTGTACTCAGACTCCTCACCTTTTCTGATGCAGAATCAGCTTCTGATGATGTCAGGACTCTGTTGTAGAGGGTGAGGGGGGGGGAGAGACAGGACTGTCCCCTGTGGGGCCCTGGTGTTGCTGACACACAGTGTGTTGTACACATCAAAAAAAAAAGAGTGGGGGTCTGCCAGTCAGATAGTCAACAATCCAGGACACGAGCGGAGCAGCCACCTGCATCCCTGTTAGTGTCTTACACAGTAGAACTGGTAGAAAAGTAATGAAGACCTGCACGGCGCTCTGGTTTGTCAAGGTGAGCGTAACAGGAGGTGACGGCGTGTTCAACTTCTAAGCAGGGCTGGTAGGTGAATTAGAGGAGAGGGGTTTGACGGATCCATAAAGCACTTCTTCATTTCACACGTTGGTTAAAGATCAGTTCGAACATTTCAGCAAAATCAAGCAAATCTCTGCGGTTCAGTCAGAGTCCAGGCTGTTTGCCATCCACACATCAGGTTAAGTAACTCTAACTCAAGTTGAGCTTTTTCTCATGTTAATCTACTGGAACTAATCTGGACTTCTCACTGAATTTGTTCAGTGTTTTGCCCTGTTAAACAGGAGAAATAGCTATTACATAAGCAGACATACATTTGTCTCGCTGCTTTGCTTCTCCTGCTCTCTAACTCACTCGCAGAGGCACAAACACGTATTTCTTCGCCCTCTGCGGTCACACAGAGGATGTGCCCAGTTTAACCAGTTAGTGATGGCAGTAAAAGGAGTGGCAGGATTGTTCATTTTCCTGTAAATGCTTTTTTCTGGGCAGTTGTTCATGTTTTCTCCTTCCTCGCCTCTTGTTTACCTTTTAAAATGCCTGCATTTAAGCTTCAAGTTAGATTTATCGAAGCATGTACGACATGTACTCAAACATGCATGTTACTAACAGGCCCATGTGATATACATGAGGTTTTATTCTGAAAGGCCTGTGTGCTCGAGTGTGTTCGGGAATGCAAAAACATCGCTTTCATGGTGCACATCCTATCTAGGAGCACAATCTGTACACATCACGGAGGAACAGTAGCGTGGAAGTGACATTTCAGAGAATGCCAACACCATGATCAGCCCTGCCGTATCATCCCCCATCAGCGTCTGAGCTCTCACGGGGGCGGTTTAGAAAACCCAACCCGGAGTTTTCCTTGAGCTGACAGGGCAAATGCCTCATTAGATGCACACCCCTTCTCGTCGTAGCCCTCCCAGCCTCTTTGGCCCAACACGTCATGCTTGATTTAAATGTTTTTTTTCCTTCTCCTGTTTGCTGAATGTGCTGCAATGTATGAGCTGGGGTTTGAAATGCGTGACTGATTTAATAAGGAGAGTGTTTCTGAGGAGGGGGCTGCAGCAGTGGCTCTGTTCTCTGTCAGAGCCCAGAGATGGCCCTGTAAAGTGGTTCGGTGCCTGCTGCATGGGGCCACTTTCTGCTGAGCACTGAGTTACACATGGCTCCACATCAAGAGGAATTAAATCAACTTTGCTGTTCCCCTCTCATGTCAGACTGCAGAGCGGGCAGCTTAGCTGGATTTACTTAACCGTGCTGTAATAACGAAAAGGCTGATTTTTGAATAGAAGACAGCGGAATAAAAATCAGAGTGCTCTCTCATCCTTCTGCCAACTATATCAGCATGCCACATGAATCTGAAAACATGCACCGAGAGTAAAGTTAACTTTATTGCCAAGAACCGGTCTCTTAAAACACTTCAGAGTGAAGCATTAGCGCAATGACGTGCCGCTCCTGGAGGCAAAGTCCGAGTAAAACGCTGCAGTCAGGATGTTTTATCTCATCCCGAAACCCTGAGATTTAATTACGTGCATCTGCACTTTCGTCAACTGTGTGGGAGTCGTTATTAGTAGTGAACGTATCTTTAAAGAAAGGTTGGGCCATTTTGGAATAACAGGTAGCATCCTCAGGGAGCGTGAAAGTCAGACAAAAGTGAGAAAAAAAACCTGACTTTGCATATTGATACGACTGATTGTATTTGTGACGTGAGGGCGGCTACACAGAGACCGAACTAATTGAATAATTCATGTGATTAATTATCTCAAGATATTACAGCACAGCAATGAAGTCGATACGCAGCGATCTAATAAGAAGCAGACGTCAACAGATGCTGCTTCTGTGCAAACAAGATTTGAGAGGGTGCTGCTGAGAGCGAGTCAATTTATGTTGACGACAAAAAACATCATAAGTGCTGCTTTTTTGTCCTTTTTATTTATTGTACACATAACAGTAACAGGAGAGTGGGATAAGCGGGACATTACATGCACAAAATATATCAAAACTCTCTCTGGGGAGACAGCCTAGTCAGCTGCTGCCTCCTCTCTTTCACACAGCGGTAGATAAAGGAGAAGAAGGGGTGAGGGAGGCGGTGAGAGTGAGGGATCTGAAAAAAGTTTGAAGGTTAGAGGTAAAGCCCCTCCGGCGTGCCCTCCTGCTTCTTGTACAAGACGTTTTCCTTGGACTTCTTGAAGTCCTCGTTGGTGACTTTCATACGGCGTTCCCGCAGAGCCATGAGGCCGGCTTCTGTGCAGATGGCCTGGAGGACACGGGGAGGGAGAGACAAAAGAAAACCAGCTTTAGGAGATAAAATAAAACGCTTTTAAATAAAAGAGGCACACAGGGAAGAGAGATAGCATGAGGAGGCTCGTTCCAGAGGGGAGCGAGGAGAGGCAGCAGCAACAATAATCCACTTTGTGTTGTCATTTGCTCCAACTATGTGTGTTTAGCTTCCTGCTTAACAGGGTAAACTTGTAACACGTGTCAGGAGAGAGACAGACGAACAGCAGGCAAGGAAACGGGAGAAATGAGGAAACAGCTGATTTACTAAAAGGAGGAGAAATAAAGCAGTACATCGATTTGTCAGAGCTGAATTTAACTCATTTAAAACCGATGGAAGTCGAGATGATAGAGTCAACTTAACCAGCTATCAGGCCCTGAAGAGTCAGAGCTGTGTACTGGGAGTGTCTGCATAATTAATCCAGATTATAATGTTTACATTTGCAAGAAACACACAACATAATGTATCATTAATGGAATGCAGCTTCAGTAATGTACTCTCAATGTTTTCTCACTCAGCCTGTTCATTTAATGGAGAACTGTCATCTCTTAGATTCAGTGGAAACACGCTGCATGAACGTCGTATATTTGCATCGTTCCCAGTGTGTAAGGATCTTAATTCTTCAATTTGAAAAAAAACGGGTTATTGAACATAGAAATCGATTTAAAAATTGTAAAACAAAAAATTGCGATACTTATGTGAATCGATTTTTTTCTCCCACTCCTATAAAATATAAGAGATATGTTTTGTTTTGTTAAAGGAAAAGAGACTCAAAGCTATCTTAAATTGTGTTTAATTAAGTGCATGAAAAACAAAGATTTATAGGGTTACATTTTCCTGAAATAATATGAAATAGTTAGATCTGTATTCATATGAATCAGTCCTGAAACATCCTGAATCAAAGCATACTTTTGTGCAACCTGAGCAAACGATTAACGTTTGTCAAATCCATGAAAAAATGTAATATCTGCATGTAACTCATTAATTTAAGTGTTTCGATGAGTAAAACAGAGTTAAACAAAAATAGTACTGCGATATTGTGGTGAATAAATACTTTAAACTGGAATTAAAACATACAAATGAAGTTTTTGATGCTCTGAACGCTGATAAAAACACAACAGTGTCATTCTTCCAGGCGCCACATGAGGGCAGCAGAGCTGAGCCAATAAAAGCCACAGATGTAAACGTACTGTAAACACTTTTGATGGCAGCTATAACACCATTAGATGCATTGACGCTACAGTAATGTAGAACAGCAGTCCTTGCGGCTCCCCTTCAGACAGCTCCACATTGTTTTCTCTTTCCTGCTGAGCCACAGTGGGAGCTGGCTCGCGGCCAAAACACTCACATAATCGATACGTGCTGCAGTCAGAAAAACCAGGCCGGGCCAAATTAAGGAAACAGACCAAGTAAAGATGCAGTTTGATCGGACACAGCCCTCACCGTGCTGTTTACTCCACTCCTATGCTAAGACAGTTTCTTGTTGTCGAATGGAGGAGAGAAAAGCAGCACAGATGGAAACATGAACCCAGTGGGATCATTATCACCTGCTATCAAACAGTGAAGTGAAGTGAAAAAGGCTGATCTTGGCAGAGGGTCTCGCTCTTACCTTAATGTCTGCTCCTGATAGGTCGTCTTTAGCCAGGATGAGGTCATCGAGGGTGACATCATCCGCGACTGTCATGCGGCTGGTGTGGATCTGGAAGATCCTCCTCTTGGTTTTCTCGTCTGGCAGGGGAAACTCGATCTTACGGTCGATTCTCCCTGTGGAGAGAAAGAAAATCATCATAAACAACCTGCAGGACGCCGATCTGCACACATCAGTAAACCGATGCCAGTAACCCTGCTTCCAGTATGTTTCATAATTTATCACAGTGGTGTGCCAGCTAATCAACCACTGCTGCTATTTGGTTGATTTGTCAAATGTTAGCATGACTTGACACTAACTTTTTTCACAAGGAGCACAAAAAGAACTTTAGGGGCACAATGAAACTTGATCAAATAATGTGTGTTTTATCAGTCGACATAAGAACTAGGGCCTGACCGATATGGATTTTTCGGGGCCGATACTGATTATTAGGGGGGAAAAAATCAGATCACTGATTAATCCGCAGATTTTTAAAATTTTGTTAATTTACTTTTTTTTAACAAATTGTTGCTTTTGAGCCTTTCAAACACTTCTTCAAAGAATTAAGGCACAAAACTCATTTTAAATCCTTTTTATTGCTAAAACAACTAACAAAGAATGAGGTATTTTGTGTAAAGTGCAAATAGTTAACTTCCATTTCAAAATGAGGAACACTTAATGTATTGAAGGCTACTGCTCTTCACGCCGACAGAAACCGACTGATCATCTCAGTAATGTTACCCGTAGTCAGTCGATGAAGATTGTCATGAGGTCGCTGCGCCATCTACAGGATAAGTCGAGGGATCTTTTCAAATGGTGCAACATTTTCGAAGTGAAACCGAATCGTGTTCTTCGCATTTTATTTCTGAGATTATCGGCGAGTTTTGGCTGATTGACGATTAGTCTCAAATGGGGTAAAATTGGCCGATTTAATTGGCTCGCCGAAAAATCAGTCGGGCCCTAATAAGTACAATTATTTGAAATCAATTTTAGGTCTTTTGGTCACATGACATGGAAGCTATTGAAGAAAATTTTCAAAATTTGCCTTTAAATTTAACAAAAACATTTTTTAAGAGGACAAATAACTAACTAACTAACTTACTAACTAACTAAAACTAACTGTGCCAAACATTTTACAATTCGCCCACATCTATTTTTAGTCGCAAGTGCAAGTGAAACGGTCGCACTATCAAGCTCTGGTTAGTCATTCAGGCAGTTTGGTGAGTAATGGTCACTGTAAGTCCACTTTGATATTTCTGATATAACGGCTGCAAAGGTCAAGAGATTATTAAGCCTTTTAAAAATAGTTCAATTGTGTCACCAAGAGAAATCTTAAGACGCTTAGTCATCATTAAGCCCTTTAAATCCAGAGTCTGTAGACTGGTTGGCGAACAGAACCAGAACGAGGGTGTATCAGACTTTCACTGACCGGGTCGGATGAGGGCCGGGTCCAGGGTTTCTATCCGGTTGGTGGCCATGATAACTTTCACGTCTCCCCGAGAGTCGAAGCCGTCCAGCTGGTTGAGCAGCTCCAGCATGGTCCTCTGGATCTCCCTCTCTCCTCCAGAGTTTGAATCATACCTAGATACACAAATAGGGAACATTTATCTTCACAGGAATCTAACACACGACATCCTAATACCGTTTCCAATCCCATGTTGTGAAAGGGAGAAAAAAAACTTGTAAAGTGGGGCGTAAACTCTGGAATTACCTCGTTTTTCCAGCCTCATTAACAAATGCAGCTAAAAATAAAGTTGTGATTTTTGTCGTGAATGAGATCAGCGAGTTTTCACACTCACTGATCCAACACCTTCTCATCCACTGCCGACTCTTTAGCGCTTCAGGTGACACATTACCTCTGTTCTGCCGCTCTCAGTCTCTCACCCTCTCCGTACCACGTACTTCTGAGTAGACGCTGACGTACCTCTTCGTGCCGATGGCGTCGATCTCGTCGATGAAGACGATAGACGGCGCGTGCTCCTCTGCCACCCTGAATAGCTCTCGGACAAGCTTGGGCCCGTCTCCCAGGTACTTCTGGATGAGCTCGGAGCCCACCACGCGGAGGAAGGTGGCTGACGTCTGATTGGCTACCGCCTTGGCGAGCAGAGTCTTCCCTAAAATGTGCAAAACAGCTCAGTTTGTACTTGGCCACGAAAATTAACTTGGCTTCGACTTTGTTTACAGCTGTTTCATATTCATGTGACGCTCAAAAGTGCATCTTTAAAACATTCAAATTGATAATTCTCTCATTTGAATTTCAATAGGTCACTTGAATTGATAATGAACTTTTAACAGCATGAGAAGAACTTTTTTTGCCCTTAAAAAACAACAACAGACACATTAATTTGAAAGATTTTACCACCTAAGTCAAAACATCACAATTTTGTCTTTCAGTCTGCAATCTGCATCAACTAGCAGCTACTTTCCTGCTTAAAATGGAAATCTAAATTCTTACAGTCTAATCCAAAAAGTAAGAAAACACTCAATAAAGTCAAAATTTTCTAACATGGCTAAACCTAAAGTGGCAGAGTCTGCAAAAAGCCGGACAATGTCAAATTGTTATGCCAAGAAGAGCTATCATTCGCAGAGCTTGAACCACCGGCCCTTAGTCCTCTTTGCAGGTCGACTCTCAGCTGCATGTTCTGGTTATTTCTCTGTTATTTTATGTGACGGTTGAAGTAGTCACTGCCCACAGACTACTTTATCCCAATTTTCTGGGTCAAACAGCTCCCAAACCACGTGACGCTGTCTGTTTTGTGTGATTGTTTACACCTCCGAAACAGAACATGTGAGCTTTACGGCAGAAGCCATCACTGAGTCATTAGTTAAGGTTATCACCAGGTGGCTGTGCGATGAATTGTGGATAATATCTGTTCATTATTTTGGGTTTAGAGTGATGAAATTATTCTGATTTGTTTAACAGATTAGTAATTCTGGTGCTGACTCACACTCACAGGGGTGACACACTTGATCTTTGAGTCACTTTAAAACACATCCAGTAAAAATAAAAACATGTAAATGTGACAAATGTTAATTCGGTAATCAATCTGGTCATAATGATACTGTTTTAATGAATTTATTATTATCTGGGCCCTTTATTTTCTCCTATTCCGATTCATTTCAACCGTGTAACGCTGACTGCACATGACTTTTATCGGCAGCAGCACTGAGGGGCTGCAGGAGGTTAGTGACAGTCTGTCACCTTCTCCGTTGCGGTGCCCTTTACAAAAGGTCCCTCCTGGCCAAATGCAATTTGCCATCAATGTCAAACAGGGGGTAGCGACATCTTTATCTCGAGATTTCGAAAAATATACTCGATTTCGATGTGACTGAGCTGAAGGAGAAAAAGTTGAGCTGTTTTTAAGTATCGATAAGAGCTCCTCTCAAAGATTTATAAAGCTGGGTGTCAGAACATGGAATCATATATCTTATTTATCCTTATTCCCACATTATAGACCGCAGAGAGTGTACACACATCATGTCACCACTTAGACGGCTGTGGCCCCTACAAATAAATTTTTTCTGACTAAGTTTTACACATTAAAATTTGACTGGTGGCACTTACCTGTGCCTGGCGGTCCATATAAAATAACACCTTTAGGAGGCTTGATGCCCATCTCTTCATAATACTCTGGATGTGTGAGAGGTAACTCCACTGACTCCTGCGTAGAGGAAGAAAACATCGACAGCCTCAGTTTAAACACAAAGAATCACTCAAGCACAGATTTGCTCAGAGTCCTTGCTTATTGATGCCATTAGAAACATCAAATACGTGTGTTTTCTCCCGACATTGTTGTTAAAATTGTACCTTTATCTCTTGGATCTGATTGTCCAGTCCTCCAATGTCAGCGTAGGTTTCTTGAGGAGCCTTCTCCACCTTCATGACTGTGACCAGGGGATCAGTGTCGTCCATCAGCACTCCAATCACAGCATGAACCTACAAGTGATACACAAACGTCCGACAAGTAGTCAGGATTGTGTCAGCCATTTTTGGGGGGTATCGTAGGACTACATTAGATGGTTGAAGAAAGACTTGGTATAGAGTTCTCACTAAATATCACCTTATGGTTGAGCAGGACAGAGCAGCCAGGCTCCAGAAGATCTTTATCCACAAACGACAGGATGCTGACATAGTGCTCTGATCCCACTGAGGTGGAAACGATGGCGTGGTTGTCATCGATGATTTCTTCAAGTGTGCCCACAGACATGGGGGTTCCACGCAGGTCATCCACCTTTGACCTCTCCTCCTGTTAACAAAAGACCAGGATTTATTCAGTCAGGTTAAGTTTAAGAGAAGCTACGATTTAGTCTTTCATTTAAAGCAAGTAACTTCAACACTTAAGAAAGCGAGGTCCATATGTGACTGAGCTGACCTCCTGTTTCTCCTCCAGGGGCTTCATCTGCTCCTGGTTCCTGATGAATTCTTCCTCCATCAGTAGATAGTCTTTGATTCGCTCCTGTTTGAGTAGCTTCAGGCGGCACTGAGTGTGAGGAGTGACTAAAGAGAGGCAAATAAATGTAAAGCTAAAGTTTAAAAATCTTTTGATTTAAAGTTTATGATCTAGTTCATTAGATTTGCATCCTGACCGCAAGAGTCTTTGCTGATTTTGTGACTGTACTGCAGAATACCACAGGAAGAGACTGACATCCTCTGGTACATCCTGTAACTGCATATAATGAGGTGAACTGATAGACTGGTTTGTAAAGTCCTTACCCAAAGGCAGTTTACTAGCGGCATCTGGTCCTTTGGTCTTCTTCTTTTTCTTGCCGACTCTGGTGGGAATTGGAGGCTCATATTTCTTTTTCTTATCCTGAAGTCACAAAGAGTGGATTTGCACATGTCAGGAGAGTTAAGAAGCTTGTTTTACATATTACATGAAGTATTGTAAAAGGCCTGTTAGAAGCATGTGGTAAACAGCATTTGTAGATGACTGTGATAAGAGCTGAAACAAATCAACAGGGGAAAGAGGACAGTAATTTTATTAATTTTTATTTATTTCATTTCACTTAATTTTAAAGGGATATTACGGCGTAAAGTTAAGTCAGGGTCAGGCACAACGTAACACCGAGTTAGACACCCCCTCGAGAGGTGAATGTTCCCGACCTCTTGCTTCTCTAGTTATACCAACTTTAGTAACGACCACACGATAGCAATACAGAGAGCGACGCGCTCAACCAAAACGCCACACTATAGTAATGGACTTGCCTGAGGTCTCGCTACAAACAAGCGTCTGCTGGAAGAGAGTAGATGAGTTGTGTTTAGTCTTTTTTAAAAGAAATTAGGCAAAGTTAAAAAGATGTTTGATGACTGGGACCCTATATGTACTGATGATGAAGTTAGATGCTGCTCTGAACATTATTTGTGGCTATAGAGTGGTGTTGAGGTTTGTTTATGGCTTCTCAGACCGCTGTGTATTGCTATTGTGCGGTCTTTACTAAAGTTGGTATAACTAGAGTAGCAAGCAGTCGGCAACATTCATCTCTTGAAGAGGTGTCTAGCTCAGTGTTACGGTGTATTTGACCCTAAATTAATTTTACACCAGAATATCCTTTTAAAACTACTCAACCACAGGGGTGAACAAACGTGAAACTCTTAAAAAACAACAGGTGCAGATCAGTGCAAAGTCACTTTTTATTATACATTTTGAATAAATAAGTCCTTATACATAATCACGGATTGATTCTTTTAACTTTTCTTTAAAATATCATAATTGAGCTTAAAATAAAGCACCATCTCTACCTCTGAAAATCAAGCTATCTGCTCATTTAACCAGCTAATATTATTATAATACAGGCCAAAAGCATTTCTTGTCACATTTTCAGCTTATTTTTAAACTCAAACCATCATAATAGATTCATTTCTTGCTCATAAACCTCCTACATGATCATTTTAACCACCAGAATCTCAGTAAACATTCAGAGCAGAAAACTGAAGCTGTGTCATCCTCACCTTGTCATCCTTCTTTCCCCCTCCTGGACCGTGGCCTCCACTCTGGTTCTGACCCTGAAAGAAATGGACATGTTAATAAATATGATCATAGTAATGCTCATACTTAACTCTTAACTGTTTAAATGATTTCTCTAAATAAAGTCAGGAGTCGTCGTCAACATGTAAACGGAGAGAGAAGCTAACACAGCTAGCCTCCGCTCGGTGAGCTCATACAAACTCCTAATTCTGATTTAACTACACTATTATCACACACAGCTAACCAAGTCTTCATTACAGAGTGACAGTTAAAGTATGTGGCGCCCTCGGTTAGGTTTTATCGGTTAAAAATACATTTAAATAGAAATGACAAACGAGCCGGAGAGAAAATTTGCTTGCTCACTTACCATTGTTGCTTGTCGCTCTGGTGAGACGTCACCGGGGTACGGGTGCCTGACGAGGCCAAAAAGGAAAAAGCGACTCTTGGATGGCTGGAGCGCTCCGTTGTGTAAGGCGAACCAGTAAAAAAAAAAAAACAGGCATTTTTCATTTTTGTTATCATTATTTCAAAACAACTATTACTATTTTGATAATTTTAAATATTCAATATAAAATCTACAATCTTCAAGTGACTAGTTTTTTCCTAAATAATTGAAGTTTTTACTCTACGACGGAGTATTAAGGCCACATTAAGAACAAAAAACAAACTTCGAAGTTGAAGTTGTTAATTTACGAGAATAAATTCATTACTAACGAGCATAAAGTCATTACTGACGAGAATAAAGTAATTAAATACGAGAAAGGAGTTGAAATAAAATCATTACGATAATAAAGACGTAACAAAGTAATTATTTACAAGAATAAAGTCTTAATAAAATCCTTATGATACATACGATAATATATATTGAAGTACATTTTCACGAAATGCTCCATGGCTCTCATTTCAACAACCCACTGAGCATTTTTTGGTCTAAAAGAGGTTGAACAGACGTCTAAATGTAGCCTAGACGACTGGTCTAAAATCAGGCTACCACAGGTCTAAAGATTAAAGTTTTTTAGACGTCTAAATTTAGACCAAGTTTAGACTAGCCAGCTAACAGAGGTCTACACTGTATTTTGCTCAACGGCTATCATAATTATTTTGGTTAAGAATTTGGAGATCAGTTACACAACTCACAGTTCCTTTTCCCTGAAATAAATAGTTATTGAATAATGGGTTAAAGTGCAGCGTCTAAATTCTTTCTAAAAGTATACAGAATCAAGATGGTTGAAAATAGGTTTAAAAATAACTAGACATCTAATAGCCATCTATTGCTCAGTGGGAACTGTCATCTTAAACAACAGGTTAGGATATAAGGACTTTATTCTGACTTTACTCTAGTAAGTAATGATTTTATTGTGAAATTATTCTCATAAATCAACGACTTAAATCTCGCAGTCTTATTTTTTCTTTATTAATGTGGCCCTTATACTCTGTCGTATTACACTTTTTGTTTAGTTTAACAAGGAATAAATCCTTATCATCAAAATTCAGAAGACCAGATATAAAAAGGCAAGAAATCAAGAGAAAGGACATGTAGAGATTTCTGTACAGGATAATGACTGGCTGTCATATTGAGGACAAGCTCAGTCAAAGTGTATTGTGCTATACAAAAGAAGATGGTCTATCGTATGGTGCCATCATATACTCAAGTGCCCTATAATTTACAAGCTACAGTCCAGTGTTATAACAACTGCACACCTCATTATGTTGCTCTAATGAAGGCTTTCCATAACACGTTATCTAACTTACTGTGATGAACATCACATAACATGTGTTGCCATGGTTACTTTTTTTCACACCAGGCTATAAACATGATCATTTCTGCTGTGAAATTTGGGGTTTTATGTTGTTCTTCTGGGCAAACTGCAGTTTTTGCACTCCTGATTTGGCTTCATTTTTAATCACCAGAAGTTACTGTTCAGACTTGGCCTGTGTGCTCAACATCAGTAAGATTCAGAAAAAAACAGCAGAAATAATATGACTCAAATGCATGTGTCACTGTGCAGTTATTTAACCAGTCTCACAGCCTTTATTCTCACACACTATTCTTCTTCTTATGTCACACTCATGCACATAATGTTAATAACGCGTGCAACATGTCCATAATAAGCCAAAAGCAAATATTCAAGTATTTCTGATTAATAAACTGCATATTTAACTATTTTTTTAATATCATAAATAAATAAATCCATGTTCCCCAGATAAAAAAAAAATGTCATGTTTTACTTGGTGAATGTCTCCTTTTAGATTTGTACTCAAATCTGCACTGAGTGTACCCACACACTCATCATGTCTTTAAAAACAAAGTTTCAACACCTTCAGAAAACAAAACAATAAAAAAAAAAAAAATCACCTATGGTGTAAAAGTATTACCCGCCTACATTTATTCCCACTGAACCACAGAGGTGAGGTATCACTCAGGCCACATCTGCAGATCCAAACATTGTTGAATCCCACATGAGTGTCCCATTAGAGTGTGTTTCAACTCAGCGGATACCACAGCGGTGTCACTAACTCTCTGGGAGTTGTCATGACGCAGATTAAAAAGCCTCAACAAAGAGTCCCTGTGTGTCTGCATCTGTCAGAGTCCACTTATTACACACACACACAAACACGCTCGCACAAACACACTGACAGTAACACAGGCGTTTGTTCAAAGATGATATCGTCAGTGTAGGCAGCTTCTCTGACATACTCACACTGGGCTTTCTGGAGTGTGCGTGCTTCAATGTGGGATTTTGTGTGCGTGCATGTGTAGTGTGCATGTGCATCGACATTTTGTCTGAGATTGTCTCCATAGCAAAGAGCAGAGGCTGCTGGAATCAAGATATTTTTATCAGTTTCATTATTTTGCTTGAGAAATTGAAGTGCATCAAACAGAGATCTTCATTTCTGCACGTCTGTTTATTTTTCAACATATTATAGCACTGAAGAATTAGTTGTTCAGTAGTTGTTGTGTTGTTTTTGAGCATATTGAAGCATTAAGAAGAGTTTGATAATGTGAGGCAAAGCTGCAGCAAACAACAGAGGTAACTCAAAATTTAATTGCTCATCACATTATCAGATTGCAGTCATAATGGAGGTAATTTTTCCTCTCAAAGTCTGAGATGATTTTAGAGATGATGGGTCCAAGATTTCAGATGAAGGATGGTAACAGCGAACAGATGATTTTGAAGAGTCGTATGACTACTGCTGAGGAGTTTTTAACCACTTGTGAAACAGACTGAGAGGAAAAGTGAAAGCTTATAGAAGCAGACTAGACAAATTATGAGGCAGAAAATTTCTTTACTGTGTAATTAATGCCAGAATAAACTTTTGCTTTGGAAGAGGCTGTCTCTATAGGGTGCTGTAAACCATCTTATCTGACACAGTTAAAAATGAAGTCATAGTAATTGTCATTCCTGTCATTAATAACCTTATTTGCCTCTGTAGGTTGTATAAAACCATCACAGTTTCAGAACCAGTCAAGAGTTCCCAACATAACTGCCTTGTGTGTGTAGGCCTGTAGCTATTGCTCTACCTACCTGCTTAATGTTTATGTATGAAAGTCCATGGTTAAAATTATTTTTGAGTATGCAGTAACATAACTAAAACTCTGAGGTTTGTTACAAACCAAACCGTTTGAAAATCGGTTTAAAATTAATCAATCTACGGTTACTAAAATGTTACATGTACCGTAGACTGGAATGTTATGAATGGGCGAGCTGTCTGAAGCAAGATGGCCGCCATGCGCGGACGTCGGTCTCCATAAGCTAACAGCGTGCGTAAGTCATCTAGCGTTTATATTTGTATCTATGGTAATGGCAGCCTTCTCTTCCTTTAGCTCTGGCCTTTCCCTCCACTTCCGGTTAGCCTCGCCCCTCTCCTCACGTTCACACCTGTACAGGTAGGTTAGCAGTTGGCTGCTTGAAATGCTAAGAGATCGATTATCACACTGATTTGTCTGTGATTCGGTTTGTTTTAGATGCGGTGTTGATGGTTTCCAGCTCTCGCCACCGGCGCCGTGCAGAGATGGTCATCGCCGCAACATTTAATACCTGCTCGGTTCGCTTCTCTCCGTCTTGGGGGTCTCTCACGTCGGCCTGTGGACTTCCCGCGGTGCCAAGCTAAAGTAAGTAAACATTACTTCGCTTCGACGCTGCTTTGCTCCTGCTTTGCCTTCTTTTTGCCGTGGTTTTCCCGCCTCTGTGGCTGCGGTTTTTCTGCCTTGCTGCGGCTGTCTGGCTCCTGGTACTCCGCTTCGCTTGCACTGCTGCCTCGCTGTTTTCCTGCTGTCTCTACTCGGACAGCGTTTGAGCTTGAGACTATACAGATTAGGATGTAAACAAAGAACTGGTAACGGGTCCGTATGGCAGTCTGGACCAGACTGTTTTAGTGAGTTAGTGTTGGTGCTGCTGGTTTTACTCAACTGGTCTTCAATCATCTTGTTTTATAGAGTGTCTGGGTTAATTGTGAGACTAACTCTGTTTGATGGTTGTCTTTGTTTTTCTTCTGTTTTCCTCATCTTTGGGTTTTTCCAGTTTCCTGTCCTTGTGTTGTTTGTATGAACTTCTTTTGGGTTAAGTTTGTTTCCGTGAATTACCATTGAATCTTTATTGCTCTTGTATTTAGTCAGTTATCAGTTCAGAGTATTTAATTTCCCAATTCAAGTAGAAATTTGAGTTTTTGCAGTCTGCTTTTGATGTTCAATCTCGACTGCAGAAACTCAAAATTGGTTTTAAATGCACATAAAACCAAACTCACGGTATTTTCGAGCAAGAGTGAGTTACCAGGGAACATTCCCTCTATCCTAACTTCGCAGGGTGTACCCATTGAGTTTGTATCAGTGTATAAATATCTGTGTTTCCTTGTTGATTGCAAGCTTTCTTTCAAAGCACATAATGCCAGTTTGGTCACTAAACTCAGACTATAAATAGGTTAAATCCTGCTTCTCCATCAGTGCTTGAAAATCCCTTGTATCTGCTACCTTTCTTCCACTGTTGGATTATGGTGATGTTGTATATATGACTGCTCCAGCCAAATGCCTGCAGTCCTTAACTGTCTATCACTGTGCGCTGAGATTTGTTACTGGTTGTAGTCGCCGAACACATCATTGCAAACTTTTTGCCAAATCTGGCTGGCCTTCTCTGGGTACACTCACTGGAAGACTCTAGTTTATAAGGTTCTTCTTGGCTTAGCTCCTTCTTTCTTCAAAGAACTGAAAGCCACGACACCCTGCGTTCAAACAACACTGTCCATTTAATTGTTCCGCGAATCAGAACTGAGTTGGATAAAAAAGCATTTTTCAGTTTTGCTGCTACTTCAGAAGGGAATACTCTCCAGACTGACCTGAAATTGTCGGAATGAATTTCGCTGGAAGCATTTCGTTCAATCTTACATGACAGACTTTTGGAGACAATGGAACAACGCCTGTGTTTTTAATTTCTGTTTCTGGAGGTCATTTTCTTCGTCTTCGGTTAAATAAAAAACTATGGGTTGGGGCCATTCTGTTTTGTTGCTCAGGTTTAATTGTTTTGACTGCCTTGTCTGATTGGTTCGTTATTTGGTTTCTGTAATTACATTGTTTAATTAAAGTTTGACATTATTTGGGTTTGTTCATTTCCTTTGAGTGTGAGCCCACTAAATCTTGTTTGTGTCCTTTTTCAGTTGCTGAGAGTCAACGGTGGTGGTCCCTGGTGTCCTGGTGGTGGTTTCCCCCTTTTATAGTGTGCTGTGTGTCCCCAGTCTTTCGTTGTTGCACTGTGTGAATTTTAGTATTTTAGTGATTGTCACGTTATTTGGTGCCCTCCTTCCCTGAGATCCCCCTCACTTCTTTGGTAAGACCCAGCCCTGAAAAAGGTTCCTCCTTCCCTGTGTGGGTGTGATATTTTTTATTCAGAATTTTTAGGTAGATTGTTTAAATAAAGGATTTCTATTCCTTCTTTAAAGTTGAACCATGTCTCTTGCTTCTGTGAAAGGTAGAACAAACCTGAGTGCCTTTACAATTCCCCTCAAAAATGATTCCTTGGGCGAAATTCCCAAGGTGGCGTTGTTGGTTTGAAATCATCTAAAAACCAAATCTTACACCAAATTAAAGTCTTCTTTTTCACCCCTCAAGTTGCCACAATCGTTGTCGAGGTTCATCTCCCAGTTGATCTACAAGGTCATGTACCAAAACAACCGGCTAACAGGTCGTACGTATGATAAAAACACCGTCACTTTGACGGCTGTATGTCTATCGTATGACACATTTTCATCTTTTTTGACATCCTTTCCTCCTCTGTCAGGGTTTGATTCACCTCCTAGCAGCACATTTTTGCTTTTCAGCTCCCAGGTCAAAGCTCAGCATGCAAACAAACTCTGAAACCATCACAGTTTGGCTCAGGCCAGTTTCAGTCTGATGGAGGCGTACATATGGATGAGAAAATCAGTCCCCGAGAGCATTATTCAAGCCTCTTAGTCCGACCTTTGAGAAGTTCAATTTAGCGCTAGTGTTTTCCAGTTTCAGTCGGACTGATGCGATAAATTTGACTTCTTAAACACCAGGTAACGACTAATAAGACTTACGCCAACACACTCAGAAGTTGGACATGCTAATGACATCAGCTGATTAATAAGTCCAAGTTTCTTTCCTGACTGAAAAAAGCTCTTGGTAGGGGAGATTTGGTCAAGTACAACTTTTCTTTCTTTCCTTTTTTCTTTCTTACTTTTGTGCTGATAGATATTTTTCTTCTGCATATGTTCAATAAATGCCATCTGGATCTCACCTCCTGCTTCAGAGTCTGTACTGAGAACTAAAAAGGATTTCACGACATATGACTCACACATTGTTCTTTTAAAAGCGTGCAATCCTGCACAATTATTAGAACAACCCTGTTACATGTTATTTTCTCGCAAGTTTGCCTGGTTGTCTTTCATAAAGGTAGAAGTGATAGATGTTGTCCTGCCTTTCTCGGTGTATTCAAATCAAGTCAGATTGACCGAAGCTCAAGTAGTGAACATGCAATTTTCTCTCTAAGGCACAGACAATACAGATGCCTCTCTTTCAATCATGCTTACTCTACTGTACAGGAGTGACTCTCTCCTTTTTGCTCCTCTTGGTCGTTGCAAGAGTCAATCACTCCACATTCGAGCCACCAGCAATCTCATCCTCTTTATTACCCTGTGAATCCAGACTGCAGGGGAAAAAACAGTCAAATAACCTCTGTTAGACGGACTTGGTTCATGTTGACGCTGGGTTTGGATATAATCAGTGTGGGAAAATAAAAATCAAACATCTTTTCTGTGCAGAATGGGGCTCATCTTAGACTGAGGGAAAGCTCCCATTCAGATATCGATTGGTGTGTTCGGCTTGTAATAAGGTTACATTTGGAGGACGGGTGGTGCTGTCTGTTATTTATTGTTATACCAAAGATGGAGGTTGTTAAGTATAGCTGCGAAACATTTGTCTGAGCTGCGTAATAGCACGCCGAGGCGAGGGGGAACATAAAGTAATCAATGTGAGACGCACGCCCAAGAAACACCCATTTTATTAAAGCTATTTTCTCCTCATTAGTTACAGATACAGTTTGGACATGGGTCGAGCGGTATTAAGTGTTGTTAAGTGTGTAAGTGGATGAGTCGAAGACAAATAAAGCAGTTAGGTGTGTAAAGTAGCATGTAGTGCATCAGGTATTTAAGGCTTGGATACAAGAGCTCTAGGCAGGTTTTTTTTTTTTTTTTTATCACCATGGAAACTGAATTCCTCACAGGGGAACACATTTCAGTACATCGAGCATGGTCCAGATGTGATGCTCCAGCAGACTATCATGCATCTTTCATGTAACCATGTTCTTCTCATCAAAGACACGGGCAGCGTCGGCTTAACTACACGCCTGTTATTGTCAGGGGGTCCGCTTCTCCACTGATGGGAACCATGTATTCATAAATTCAGTCTTGTGTTTTTTATTTTTTTTATCAAAAAGCAGGTCTCAGTGTCAATTTGTCCTCCTCTGTTTCACCTCTTGCACCCTTTTAAAGAGGATTCACACTGTTTTTCCCCTATCTGTCCACGCTGGTCTCTGCCAGCCGGTTATTCATGATGCCAAGGGCGCCAACCCCTCCTGAGAATCCGTTCTGGTGTGAACTGGAGCTGGACTGGCGCGGGTGCCCAATAGCCATCTCGGAAAGCTGCTTCTGCATAATAGCCAGGTTCACCTGCAGGGATGAGAGGGATATGTTTGAAGCACAGTTTATGCAAATAGTAAGAGAAGAAGGGAGACAATGTGTTGTAGTCGTCTTAGGTGTGATCTAAGGCCACCATATGGTGTTTTTCTTCTGCTTGAACAAAGCTAGGAACAAAGACAACAAACACTGACTGAGTGTGACAGACTGGGGCCAGGTATTTATGCTCCCACACATCCAATCTCCGAAGCAATTTGTGGAGAAAGTAGGCGACGTGATGTGCAGAACTGTGTTTAAGGCACATTAAGTCTATTAGTAGTACAGGTCACAACATGACTAAAGGAACATATATATATTCTCGATGTTGCATTATGCATATTCAGTTATGTGTAAACAGATGAAGCGATGTTTGAGGTATTCCCTTTATTCAATAAGCAGTTAAATGCATTTCAAGTTCATGTAAAGCAAATTCTTACCAGCATCTTGAATTTTGAATAACAGGAATGAAATAAAACAGACATTATATTCTTGATTTTTAGATTTACTTTACCAATGAGTGCTGTACTGCTGCAACAGTGTCGTTTATAACCATGAATTAGAGATAAATAAAGTATTGTGTTCGTCAACTCATCCATCTACGAGGTTTTCTGAGTCAAATGTGAATGAGTGAAGCACAGTGGTTTGGTCATTTTTCATCAGGGCAGCAGCAGGAAACAGGAATTAATCACATCGCAAATAAAGCAACACTGCTGACGGCCTGAAAACTCCTCTGAGGATGATTTTCAGAACCTCTATTTTTTTTCTCACCATCATCAGGACAAAACTCGACAGACTCATTTTGGTTCATGACCAAACGTCAGAAAAATACAGCAGCTCCAAGTCTTCTTTGCTTCTTCTTATGTAGCCAAGTTTTTCAATCAGAACATTGAAAACTGAAAATGATCGCAGGAAGATAAACAGGTGTGACTGTGATAAAAATAAGGAGGAAAACTAGAATTACCGCAGTCGAAAACTCTCACTAATTAAATCAGGCTGTGTATAGCAAATGGCCAAAACCCCATATGTAGTAACTCAGTCTCATACTGCTCCAGTTTGGTGTCTAAGTCCTAACAAAGAAGTCCACGACATGAAAAAACGCACCGACGGGAAGGTGCGACAAAGAAGTAAAATAAAGTTTATTGTTCTTCTCAAAATAATGCGTATCAGTGATATTTAAAACTTAGGAAATTGAGTTTCGTACTGTTCGTGCATCAGCTTATTGTCCTCAAAGGCCACCGTCACGTCTTTAATGGGAGGAGTAAGTAAGGTAGCATTTAATCTTTATTAGCCATGTTTACGTGGGCAAAATTTCTTGATCCGATTTAAATTTTGCCGGATCGAATAATAACCAAAGGCTTAAAACCTTGACTGAGAGAGTCACGATCGGAATGAGTGTTTACATGGACGCGTTTCGGAATAACGATCGGCATAAACCACCCCTCTCGATCGGAATGTAATTTCTTTCCTATTGAGCCGATTGATCAGAATCTTCTGATCAACATGGCACATTTTTATTCCGTTTGCGCCTTTATTCCGATTATTTGTGCCCATGTAAACGCAGCTAATGACACTGCTAATCACTCCTATTTCCTGCAGACTACACCTTTAATATTAACATCAATATTTTCTCATTAGATGCTTAAATATTGTAGGTGTTTTGTTGATTTGCAAGCTGTCATCAGCTACTGAACAACCCTTTAAAGAATAACAAATACCTGAGCTGCCATGTTTGATTTAAAGTCGATCTATAAGGGTTATTGAGGGTCTTTTGTATTAAAACAACACAGGAAATATGTGCTGGAGGGTCGCTAAGTGTTGGCTCCTTAAACCTAAAGAGAGATACTGAAGTAATGCTGAGTCATGTTTAATCTCCGCCCAGAAAGTCTTTTAATTGCATGATGTGTTGGCATCAGAGCGCCCAGACCGCAGTGTTATTATATCAGAGAATTTCACTTTTCTCTGTCGATTGAACCATCCGACTTCATCTTCAGCGTCTGAACTGCTCACCTGCACAATAATATCTCTAACCATGAGTCAGTGTTTGGAGAGGGGTGACTGGTATTAAAGAAATGCTTTATTTTGTAATGTTCGGCTGATCCTGACTGAAAATGTGCAGCAGTGACAAACTTGCTGTTGCGTCCTTGCAGCCTTCCCTCCTTTTTCCTTCCCTCCTGAACGCGCACATGTCCAAATCTCAGACATAACCACTTCATCATCTTCAAGCAAATCTGTGATAATGAAAAAATATGAACCATCCGTTCTACGCCATCACTTCATTCAGCCGAGACCTTCGTGCTCTTTAATCAGAATGATAATTAGGTGTGAAAATTCAGATCTTGTTTTGAATCGGAGAAATCTTGGACGGCGAGAGAGCGTGCTTTTGGCATTCAGCTGCTCACAATGCTCAACCCTCTCGTCTCTGAAAAGTAGGCTAGCTGTTATGGAAATATATGGACAACTGATGCCTTTAAGTGGCTACAAGTGCCGCTGAGGCGATGATGGCAATGAGCAGCATCATTGTTATTCTGAGGCATTTGTCACAAAATATGTGAGTGGACCGGGAAACAGCAACAAATACAACCTACTGCAGAGATGATCATGTGGACGGTATACTGACGGCCGTTATTATAGTATGAAAACAAAATCAAAACACAGTTCATGAAAGAAATTCAGTCCCTTTAAGTGTGAGAAATTTCCATATCAATATAAATTCATCTGATTGGTTAAGACAGGTATCGCGCTGAAATCCTGATCAATGATTGGCTAAGGTTTAGATGATGTATGTGTGGCATTATTTTTTATACACAGAAATACTGCATTGGATGATGAAGAAGGAGATAGTAGATGATATTAAGCGTCCACATGTAATGCGGCCACCCCTACCCATTTTAGTGCCCCAGCAGGGCCACCCCGATCTAACAGGTTTGGACACACCCCTGCACTGAGAACCTTATTGCTTTAAAGTGTTGCGCATCATTTAAGGTCTATTTGAGTCAGCTGATCGGCAACAGTTTAAGGGTTATCAGATTTTTCAGTCACAAAATTCACTTATTTGATGTTTGAGTATGATTACCTTGGGTTTGCAATGCTGTCATTTTCACCGGGCTCCAATTTGATCATTTCTTTTTCATTGGTCTCTCAATCTTGCTACAATCTCTATCTCCTGAGTTAAAACTGGTGGCATCTCCTTTGTGTCACTTTTGAACAGTGCAACAGTAATCCACCTGCAGCACACCTCCAAAACAAGTGAGTAGAGTAGTTTGTAATGTACAAATGCGGTTTTCCAGAGAATTTTACTTTCTTTAAACTGTTAAAGTAGAGCTATAGATAATACTTGATTAGGCCATTTAACTGGACTACTGCATAACTGACAGAAGCGTTTCCTCCTCTGCTAGGATAGGTGGCGACATGCTCTCTTTCAGCTTGTAACTGGCGGGTCGTCTCCCCGTTGGCGTTACCTATCAAAACTTTACAGCTATGCGTCAAAGACAAAAATTTTGGTCTTTATTTACATCCCTTCTTCATCTAACAAGGTTTTGTTGACTCACTGGATTCCTAGCAGTGTATCAATGCTATTCAATGGAGCAGGAGAATTTGATTAAAGCATATACATGTCAGGAAAAATCAATCTCCAACCAGTGTATCCAGGTATGTTAGTCTGACTATAAGACGTTTGATTTCAGTGCTTTTATTTTGAAAAGCACCCTATAATTGTTGACTTATTTTTTATTTTATCACTGAGATGTTTCTAGTTGTAGACATGAATATTCTGATTGATATTAAGATTGATAAACAGTCTGTTTTGTACAAAAGAGGATTAGGGCCACAAAAAGAGAAAAAAATAATTACAGGAGGGAGATTTTTTGTAATTTCTATTTCCAGATTGAAGTTGAGATTTTGAGATTAAAGTAGAAATTTTAATAGGATGAAATTTTGACTGTATTAGTGTCGACTTTTATCTCAGAATTTGGGCTTTAATCTTAAAATTTTAGTTTTTCTAATCTCGAATTTCTACATTATTCATGACATTTTGTAATCTCAAAATTTCAACTTTAATCTTGAAATTTTAATTTTTAATCTCGAAATTTTGACTCTATTTATGTCGACGTTGATCTTGAAATTTTGACTTTATTCACGTAATTTTGAATTTTTTAATCTCGAAATTTCAACTTTAGTCTCAAAATTTAGATTTTTTAAAATTTCAGCATTAATCTTGTATTGGAAATTTTAAAAAAACTCCCTTTTGTAATTATTTTTTCTTTTCATTTGGCCCCCATCCTCTAGTTTTGGCGGAGTGAAGCACATGGCTCTCGGTGAAGATTAGCGAGCCATCTATTTTCCTGATTCTTGCCAAGAGTCTGAAAGCCCTGACTTTTGAAAAACAAGCCCGGTTCTGATTTCAGCTTTCCAATATCAATGAATATTCACTGTTTGAATTCAAACCCTGAATATTAGTCCAGCAGCCCTCATCAACGATGGGCTTGGCAATCTTTTTCAGTCCTCCAACAATGACAGAAAGTTTCAAACATCCACCCAAATTGTGTGGCAACTTTTCAAAAAGGCTGCCTTAACACCTGGTATTTCAGGTTACACTGACCACAGAGAAAAAGAAAAGCTGAAAGCTGAAAGGACTGCCAAATGATTTTCTCCAGAAGCAGGATTTCTGCTTCTTACTTTGATTCTGACATTGTCCACTCAGCCGTGCTGTTATTGGCTGCACTCAGCTGTTTGTCACATGTGCTGTTGCTGTATGTATATGGAGTCGAGCAGGTGTTCATCAAAGCACCACATAGTCCTGAGAAATGGTCCTAACGGGAAAATAAGCAGTTTTATCTGGTTTTCTATTCAACTTTGTTTCAGATTGTATTTTATTCGATTAAATATACATACAGTACAATTTTAGATGAGGAATTCCCTATTTTTTTGGAGATCGAAAAGGAGTAGAATGAAGCTATTTAGCTTATATGTACCTACCCTCATTCATTCCTATTCATTTCCTATCCATACCTATATGCACTTTATATACATATTTATATATATATATATATATATATATATATATATATATATATATATATATATACCTAGAATACTTCAAATCTCTCGTGTACCATACCCATAAACAATATAGTAAGTGTAGCATAACGAAAATCACTTTTGTATGTATTTTTCAATCATACTCTGCTTTAATTACTGTGGTACGAACTAGGGCCTGACCGATTTATTGGCAACCGATTAAATCGGACAATTTTAGCCGGTTTTAGACTATTTGGTAATCGGCCAAAACTCGCCGATTTTCGCCGATTTTTTATTTAGAAATAAAATGCAGAGAATAAAATTCGGTTTCACTACGAAAATGTTCCACCATTTGAAAATTTCCCCGACTTATCCTGTAGATGGCGCAGCGACCTCGTGATAATCTTCTTCCACTAACTTCCTCACAATACAGCAGAGTGACGGATCTGAAGCAGGCAGCTCAGGGATGCACAGAGGAGAGTGGTCCGCCTCAACGGTGAATAAACCAGTTTGTGAAATACACAATAAGTCGACAAGTTTCAGTTCAACCCACTTCAACATGTTCCCCACTGTGCTGGTCTCGGTCAGAAATTTTACACGTCATTTATATATATTCTGAATAATTTTGGTCCCAGCATTGTTTCATGAGGATTGCACAGAGGCTGTTTAACCTGTACGTAGACACGGATTCATGAGAAATACACAGAATATCACTGAGATGATCAGTCAGTCTTCCTGACTGTCAAAGGTTGATTAATCGGCATCGGCCCCAAAAAATCTGTATCGGTCGGGCCCTAATAAAAATATTAGTTTCATCAGCAAAAATAGCAAATTTTAATACACCAGAAATTTAACATGTCATTTCTATATAATATAAATAATTTTGGTCCCAGCATTGTTTCATGAGGATTGCACAGAGGCTGTTTAACCTGTACGTCACGGTTCATAAGAAGTCCTGCACTGACAGGAAAACTGCAATAGATCAATTAAATTCAATCCAGCTGACGATGAGTGGGATGAAATGGGTCAGATTGAATAAAGAGTTAATGAATCTGGTCGACATGACTACAGGGAAACAAGATTATTGACCAATTGTTCTTCCTGCTACTCATCTGAGCGCCTAATCTAATTCCTCTTGGAGATAAGTGGATATCTCACTCGTAATAATACGCATGATCGTATTAAACAGGTGGAAAGTCTCGCGGGCCGCTCCTGCCCTGAAGCTCTCACCTTATTGGCTGCTAGAAAGTCCCTCATGGAGATCATTTCCCCAGACATCCTGCGTCCGGTGTCAGTCTCGCTCTCATTGATGGCGTCTGTCTCGATGGAGGGGTCCCTGCGGGCGCGCAAGTGACCCGGAGCCACCACGTTTCGTCTGGGGTGCCTGTGCGGGTGGTGGCCCCTTCTGGGGAAGCAGCAGCGGCACGGGGTCTCCAGCCGCCTCAGCAGCCAGTTGAGGACCTGCTTGATGACGATGGAGATGACGTTGAAGAGGGAATAGATGCAGCAGACGCCCGTCAGGATGAAGAGGAAGTTGCCGAGACGATACGCAGTGGTGGCATGGCCCTCGTAGACGACCCTCTGGCTGCTTACCATGTCGCCGAAACCGATAGTACTGAAGGCCACAAAGCAGAAGTAAAGCGAGTCCAGGTAGCCCCACCCCTCGGCTGCAGAGTACATGAGCGAGGCGCAGCAGGAAACCAAGATGGCTGCGACTCCTAAAATGAGCATGACGCAGTAAACCGAAGGCTTCCAACCGGCCAGATCGGCTCCTTTCCCTCCTCCGTTTCCCCCGCCTGCGCCCGCTCTGTTCCCCTCAGAGGTCCGTCGACCATTTTGCGGGAGAACGGCTTTGTTGTGGCGTCGCTCGTAACAGGACTTGAGTACGACGGCGATGACGGTGATGACGCGCTCCAGGAAAAGGTTGAAGAAGAGGATGGTCGCCGCACAGCCGAGGAGGCCGTAGAACATCAGAAAGACTTTTCCTCCGATGGTCGCCGGCGTGGTCATCCCAAACCCTGAATTACATTAAAAAACAGAAATTCAAGTTGAGCGACATGATCAAATTATGATGCATCTATGAAAAGCCGAGCCTGAATCCTCCTTTTCATCCTGCAGGATCTAAAAGCACATCAGTAATAAAGAAGTATTCGCATAAAAGCATTACCTTCACCAGAGAAACGCTTCGACTCGGCGCTTTCAGTGTCTCTTAAATGCATTTACAAATCAAACACAGAGCTTTTAGCCAATGAATGCATCATTTAAAGAGAAGATAAGAGAGGCCATCGCTCACAGCTGCTCTGAATTGGCTTTTAAACTAAACCCACTTTCTCTCTGACATGAATATAGATTCTGTATACTGCACTCATACCACTGCCTCAATCTACTGGGTTGCTATTGGTGACACTCTCTCTATCTCTCTAGCCGTCTCTTTTTTTATCTTTCTTTTTCTGGAGGAGTTCAGGAGTTTTTAGGCGAAGCACATCTCTGAAGTCTCTACAGTCATCTCCGTTTATGATAAGTGGACTTTATTTGTTAATGCTTGGATTGTATGTGTTTTTGACTTTAGTACGACGAGGACCCGTCTGCATGTGACTTCTTTTTCTCTTGTGAACTGGGGCTGCTATGGTATCAGATTTTCACCTCATGATTTTGGCTGTAAAATATCAAGATAACTGGAGCAAAATAAATCCAAAACAAGGGTGGAGCAACATAATATATATGTGCAAAGATATAAGTCCATAGATTTGACTGATAATCACAATCATCTTGATCTTAGTTGAGAGTGTTGGTAACGCTTTACTTGACGCTAGTGATTGGCATGGCGGTTCTTTTAGATGTAGCGAATCACTAGAATCAGTTCACTAAAAAGATTTGTTCAGAAGATTCGTTCACCAAATCACCGAATCATTTAGCGGGAGAAGCCTGCGACTCCGACCTCCTGAACTGATACAGAGCTGAACGGTTCAGGATTCAGTTCAGCTCATAGCTTCTGGGACCGGGAGTCGAGAGAGTTTGGTTGAGTTGATTTGGCAAAAACAGGTTTGTAAAAATGAACTTGTTTATAAGCCATGATATTTTAAGTGTATTGTCCTATGGTATGCTATTTACCAGGTCTGCTCGGTAAGTTGCGCTCACTGAACGTTTAGAAGAATTCACACTGAACATGCACCGTTCCCTCGCAAACCGCTGCAAAGATAGGATACTGCAGGTTTAATGCACTACTTGTTACATGCTGTGTCCTATTGTATGAAAGTTGTTGTGGTGGCAATTTAGCAGTGAGAAAAAAAAAATTAGTTTTGTCCAACAAAAATGATTCCAGAGAGTGAAGTTCAATGCATGATTCGTTCACCAAGTGATTCAGTCGTCAGTGCATGTGGTCCCTCGTTCGCCAGCTGCTCGATTAACAATGCTGTTTCTCACTTCAGAACGAACGAATCATTCGAGGTAGTGATTCGGTTCAGTACGTTCACTTAAAAGATTCGGTTCTTTTGAACGAATCGTTCGCAAATGACACAACACTACTTGATGCCTATCTCTATAACACATTATAAATTTATATGTGTAATGGATTATAATCACGTTAGAATAGAATAGACCAGAATAGAATTCAACTTTATTGTGATTGCACATGTCACAAGAACAGAGCAACGAAATATAGATATAGAAATGGTTTTCTGATCCGAGTTTGATCAGTCGGTCTTCCTGTCGGCGTGAAGAACAGTAGCCTACAGTAAATTTATATTTTTCATAACTTCATAAAAAATTATTAAAAATCGGCCAATTGATCGGTAATCGGATTCCCCCCCCAATAATCTATATCGGCCCCAAAAAATCCATATCAATCGGGCCCTACAATATGATCATTTATGAGTGTTTATAACTATAGTTATACAGTGCTATAACATGATTATAATTATATTATAGTTATAATGCATTACACATATATTTATAATGCGTTATAGAGGTAGGCGTCAAATGAAGTGTAAACCAAGTGTTTATTCAAAGTGCTCCATCATCTCTGAGAGACCCACTTTCACTCAGTTTACAGGCAGTCTGCTGCTTTTTCTTTGTTTCGCCTACGTGTGGCCACCAGCCTAAATAATCGCAGCTACTCCTGTTTGATTATTTTTAGCACAATGTTGATATTCAATATTTCAGTAAATACCAGTTAATTGCGAAAGGACCTTTAGTTGATCGAGGGTGATCCAATCTCAAGCTGACAGCCCGCCAATTTAAGGTGCGGACTCCCCACGATGCATTAAGCAGGTATTTAAATTGGCTGTCTCTCAGATCAGGGGCTTAAATGTGTACACTAATTATCACAGTTAGTATTCAAAGAGGTTTTTTTATTCTTTTTATCCTCCTCATTGATTAACTTCAGAGGAAGAGCAGGATTCGTGATCAAAGACGTTAATACAACTTTCCTTATTAATAAGACCTCCCTTTGCGCTGCGAGGGTGCGTCACAGTCTTAGAAACGGATGTTTTTTATGACGAAAATGATGACTGCATATTTGCATAAAGGGCAAAGGATTACGGCGGACTGCAGTGGTCAGCTGTGACGTACGTGCCGCGCCATGATCCGAGGTGTGAGGTGACAAACTCAGAGGTGAACACTTGTAATCGGACCACCCTAGATGAACGTTAATGAGAGATGCAAATGAGGCAAAAGCGAAAGGTCTCTCTCTCTCAACTGCACTAATCTCCACCATCCTTTTCATCCTCCATTGAGCGCTCGAAGCTCATTCAGACGCCGTCTCTGTCTGATATTCCTTTTAGAGTTTTCAGCTGAATTGTGTGTGATTGTGAATATTGTCGAATTCAAGGATTGAAAAAAAAATGAGACTCGTTTTCATTTCACTTGCAAAACAAAAACGAATGTTACCATATTTTGTGTCCTGAGAAAACACATTATGCAGATTGACTAACTGCCACTGTGCAGAGGCAGGCTTCTTGTGGAGGATTTGATTGCCTCCACATTCAGAGTTGTTCTCAAGGTGCTAATTGGGCGTCAAAGTTTTATTTCAAGCACGACAATAAAGCCAAATGAGCTGGATTTTATCCGCGCGGTTTGGCTTTCCTTCTCGTTCCGTTTGCTCGCAATGTGACCTCGTTGTGTCATTTGATCTGTTTAATAAAATAAAGCTTTTGAGAAAGAAAGGCGAGAGAATAATGTTTGAATTTGTGAGTTTGACGTCCAAGTGGGGCTGACGGTTCAGCATAAAAGCTTTGAGCACGGCTGGTTGTGTGACACTGTTGTGACTTTATTGAGAAAGTATGTCAGCTTTTGCTTTTCCTCCTATAGTTGATCTTTTACATCACATATCCAAACAATTGACAAACAAGTTAGCAAGAGGCTAACTGATTAGAAGTCAGGTGGGAAAAATACCGCCAACTTTTCCATCCTGGGTGATTTGCTTTGCATAACTTAACTATTAAATGCAATTCACTTGCATTTCGTCACCTATTTCTAATTACATTCAACTTTATGATTCATCTTGTTGCGCTTTTAATTTGAAATTTTTTGTCCTGCTTTAGGTTGCTTTGTATCCCGCTCTGCTTTTATTTTGAAGTATGCGATTTTTGGCAGATGAAAACAGTAAAAAGGACAAAGAGAAAGTATGTCAGTCTTTGCTTTTCCTGTTATAGTTGACAAACAAGTTAGCAAGAGGCTAACTGATCGGAAGTCAGGTGGGGAAAACACCACCAGCTTCTCCATCTTAGGTTATTTGCTTTGCATATTTATGGAAAACTTGAGGAAACACAAGACAAGGGTGGAGCAACACATTAATTTAATAACTTTATAGTTAAATGCAATTAACTTTCATGACATCATCTATTTCTAATTATATTCAACTTTATGATTCATCTTGTCATGCTTTTAATTTGAAATTTTTTGTCCTGCTTTAGGTTCTTTTGTGTCCCAGTCTGCTTTTGCTTTGAATTATGCAATTTTTGCCAAATAACAAATGAGGGGAATTAATGAAAACAGTAAAAAGGACAAAGAGAAAGTAGAGATATGAAGATTTGCTCAAGTAGAAGTGATGGTCGAGCCAACAGAAAATATAATACAAATGTTTTACAGATGGGTTTTCTAATGAAACGCTTTCAACAGCTGTCAATGCCTAAGCCTATTTGGACACACATATAATGTCTGCTCAGGTTGTGCTTCATATTCACACCTGACAGAGTGAGCACATGGTTCACGAGTTGTAAACAGTGACCCTTGACATCCCATCATGACTCTATCTTCTATCTGACTCTAGCTCACAGATTTGCACACTGACTCATTTCAACTCTTTAACAAAACACGTCAGAAATTTCTAAACTGACCTTAAACATGCGCAGAGCCATAGAAAGATGCAGCGATTCCTAGTTGGAAAGAAAAAAAAACATCTTTTCACTTCTTATTAAAGGTCAGTGAACCAGATGCTTTCACCAATGCTCAGCTTTTGCTATAAAAACCAAACCGACTTTCGCAGCGATCCAAGCCGCAGCTCACCTAAATGGACTTTCACTTCCACTGCGAAGGTTTCCAAAAACTACCAGAACTCCAAGAAAGGAAAAAAACAACCTTTGTGTCCAACTCTAAGGAGAAGACCGAGAATGACGGTAATCTACACGCTGTGTTATTGTCCCATTGTGGTTTTCTTCCGTATGTATAACAGCGTGTATGACGGTGGAATTCCAATTTACATGTGTATATGTTCTGACCGTGCCTTTGAGAAACATCTCCATTATCATGAGCTACAGCTCTGTTTCCAGCTCTGACGCACGCAGCTTCGCTCTTGAAGCTGCAGAATGATGAGAAGAAATGATCAAGAAGATCATACTCTCAAAATCAAATGTAACGTGATGGATCACGAAGCCAAATTGAGTGAAATCTGGATGCTTTCTTTTTCAATGACGATGCAATGACGTCTCTCTTCCAGTGGGGACCTAAACACGAGGTCTTCTGCGTGCATATGTTCTGACTTCACCTTAAAAGAGCAGCTCTATTATCCTCTCACACGCGCATATCCAAACTCTGACTCACACAGGTCACTCTCTGGAGGACCCATTATCAGAATGAGCCTCTGATGGGATCTAAAGAAAGCCTGTGTCTGCTTTTCAAAACAGAGGTGACAGGAGGACGGACGTTTGTTTAATAGAGCAAGTCACGATGATGGCTCCTCTATTCAATTTGCGTTAATATTAGCCTCAAACAGCGCCACGGTCGGTGATCGTCTGCATCCTTCTAAGCGTTTACAACTCTGTCAGCAGTCTCAGGAGATTATTTGAGGTTTGGAAGTTGAGATGCACTGGCAAACAATTCCTGCGAGAAAGACACCCTGGCTTCATCACCGCCACTCTCATTTCACTGGCAGACGCATCAGCCGGTCAACTTATCAGTAGTCCAGTCAAGCTGTCAATCACTCTGCAGCAGCTGGCTCTAATCAGAGATGTTGAAAATGGCGCAGGCCGTCGGACACTGACAGGAGGAAAACAGTGACAGAGGTAGGGGGAGTGAAAGCAGGAATCAGGAGTAGGGACAACAAAAGGTTTATTGTCAGTGTGCTGTGTTGGCTCGAGAGAGGACTCTGTGTCTTCTTCACTCTGTCTGCCTCACTGACACAGATTTTTCTAATGCTCTCTGGCAGCTCCGAGCACAGTCGGGCCTCAGATAGCAGAGCTTTGTTCTCAGGGACATTTCTTGCTCTGAAGTAGACCTTAGACTGGCTTTTGTTCGGCGGCGGAGTTTGCAGAACCTAAATTGATATTCAAGTCAAGATTAAGACATTTTTCGCACAGGTGGTGATGGTATTTTGGATCTGAAATGAACTCAAGCATGACTGTAATTTGCAACAGGTGTCTAATTTGGTCCATTTACTTGGACCTGTTAGTGATGGGAAGAACAGTTTTTTTTGACTGGACTGAATCTTTAGAATCCGTTCATTAAAATGATTCGTTCAAAAGATCGTTCACTGAATCAGTCCCCCGTGAGCGACACAACGGCGCTAATCGGGAGTTCATTCATTAAACGAGCCAATCCCCTCCCCTCCCCTGCTGCTGAAGTCACAGCGTCGTTCACTGGGTGGCTCATGTCGTTCATTCGCCAAGTTGTGAAGGAAGAATCACTCCCCTGCCCTGACAAACTCACCTCTCTGTGTGCCACTGACGTTTGCATCGCGAGTGAAACAACACAGCAGCAAGCGGGACACCCGCTAAACGAGCGCAAGTCGTCGTTCTTTTATATCGCCGGATTAAAAATAAATACGCAGTGAACGAACCAGTGCTAGGCAGTTCATGAACGACGCTACGCCACTCCCTCTTCTGTCTGCCTCAAGTTGTCTGGGAATCACGAGACTCTGCCTGCCCACTCGCTGGCTGGCTGTGTGTCGTTCGCCGAAGAGTCAAAGGTGGCAGTTCCACTCCCGACCGGCACGCCACGCTCACGGCTGAGCTCAACTGAACTGAGAAAGGAACGAATCAGATCTTGGAGTGATTCCATTCCTGTCGTCTACTCAGCAGTTCCGTTCTTTTGAATGAATCGTTCATGAACGACACATCGCTACTGCACACGGTTAGTGAACCCTCATATCAGTTCCTTGTATCGAGAAATGGATTTCAGAATGAACTTCGTTTTCTCCACTTTAAGACCCTGTTGTAGTTTTACTTCTTGTCTTCGTCATTGAGGAGTAGAGACATAAAGAATCAGAGGAGGAGGAGCTAAGACCTCCAGGTCGGCCTTGTGTCTCAGCCTCTGTTTCCGCTCGCCCACATCTAGAAATGGTCTGACTCATATTGCATTCAGGTCATGCCCAAGTGCGAACGCAGGCTAGTCCACGTCGGTGACATACAGACCTACATCCTCGTCCTGCTCTAAGATCTAAAACAAGAAAGGCAAGCGCGCAGATGAACCTGGTGACAGATTGTACTTTAATGTCGTGTAAATGGGGGGTTAGTTATGTCAGCTGCTGGTAACGGCACTAGCACACAGCAACAGATGAGGGCTGCAAGGATTTATCTGAAGATACAGAAAAAATTCACTTAAGTGTTTTGATATAGTGACAAATTTATCATTTTAATCAGGAAGTTGATCATTTGCTTCATTAATTTCAGAATTTGCTGCTTTTTGAGACAGTTTTATTGAGACCTAATGAGATTTTCACCTCTTCTGACATTGTGTGGACAAACAACACATCTGTTAAAATATTGTGCATGCAACTGGACTGGGAGTGATATCTAACCTTCAGGAAGTTTTGTCTGATCATTTTTAAAAATGGCACAATAAAGAAAAAGTTAAAGGTGGTTTTGAAGGGATAGTGTCTTAAATTTTTTACCAAATATAAAAACCTGCAAAAACTTGATCACTTTATTGGCCCCAAGACTCTAACAAATGAGAGTTCACACCTGGAGAGTTGGTGTTGTGTAAAATAAAAGTTTTAAGGTTTTAAGGCTTGTTCCCCCTCTCACCTATGGTTGACACCACCGTTCCCACGAAGTAAAAAGCTCCAGTGAAGTCCCATCTCGGTCTGATCGTGTCCACGCGGATCCCCGCCACGTTCGCCTCCTCGTAGCTCCTCAGAAAGTTATTCAGGTCTTTTTTACTCAGGTTATACTTCTGGCTAAAGAGCTCGAACCTCTGCGCCCAGCGCTCCTTCGCCTCTCGCTCCATCGGCTGCTCCAGCGCGGAGAAGACGGCGGCCCCACACAGGAGGTAAATAATGATGAATAATGCCAGCAGGAGGAACCTCGCGTTATCCTCGTTTATAGGACCGGAGCCGCAGCAGCAGCCGTTCCTACATGCCATTATGTCTCTGTTGTCACCGGGGTGCCGCTGCAGAGAGGGACCTGTGGCATGGCGCTCTCGGGAAGAACGCACAGTCCTCGGGAGAAACGTGGGCAAGATGGTTTAATGCAGCGGAAAAGTCCTGCACAGAGGAGGAGAATTGTTCAAACAGGTGATAACTGAGCTGCCCAGGCTGCGGATCGAGCATTTTGACGAGAAGCGTCTACGTGCAGTCCAAGTCTGAACTGTTCCAGATGCGTCCCTCCGCGACCCAACAGTTCATCTCCGCGTCTTTCTCTGTTTCCTCTGTTCTGCTGAGACGCTCGGAGAACAGCAGAGAGACGCGAAGCAACCTGTAGATGCTCGGAGTCGTGCTGTTGCGCTCTTCAGTGCAGCCTCTCCAAAGAAGTCTCCACCCCCGAGCGCGCGTTTTACGCACCGCAGGCAGAGGTCGGACTCACATCTTCTGCTCAATTTAACTTCACATACGCGGTCGAATTTCTGGCTCCTAAAAAGGCGTCATGAAAGTCTGATAATGAGATCCGAACTGTCCCTGAAAATGTCCGAGATGATCCCGGCCGTGGAGGTTTGATTCTGGCAATATTGCGCGCGTTTGCATAGCGAGATCGATACCACTTGACCTTTCTGCTGCTCTGATGAGGGATTCATGCTCCTGCTCGTGCTTACCCGGGGACGGTGTGAGCAAATGTCAAAACTGAGCAACGCTTGGAGATAAATTATTCAGGATCACAGGGACAACAAGAGAGAGCTGTGTCGGTAAAAGTGGGAATTTAACATGTGGACGCGTCTGATGGAACAGCAGCCTTTCTAGGTCACTTTTTAGGTCTTTTAATTGAAAAACGAGGGGAAAATATTAATTTAAAACCTCTAATTAACTGCTTGACTGTAAATAATGTGTATAAATTTTGGATTAATTATGTGCCAAAACTTCTGAAAGGGCAAACCACTTTGAACACTCTTATAAAACTCAAATGCAGAAGCTCCTGTGTGTTATTTGACATCATGTATTTGCAGGTTTGTAAAGTAGTACACAAATCAAAGACATGAAGCCCAGTAATAAATGTTTAACAATCTAGTAATCTGATTATTTCTTCGTTATGATGTGCCGTTCACTGACTAGAAGTCATTTTCAGTGTCCTACATGTGGAATTATTGTTGCGCAACACAACAACCAGCAGCCTATGAATAGCAGCTCATCAATTTGAAGTGCACCTGAGTGTGTGAGTCTCACAACAATAACACAAGATGTCCTTTTAAACTGTGATATATTCTATCAGCAGATTCTTCCAGTGTTTGGAGGAAGATGCCCTTTCTTTCTAGGCCGCCCAAGTTATCTAAAAGCTGCTCTGTATGAAATATTTAAAGATGTTCTTAACATTAATGTAATCGCTTATTAAAACTGACCTTCTAGGAATTTACACAAGTTTTATTCTAACAAAATAATAGTTTAATTATTTAAATCATGCTAATTAAAGTCATGAATCAGCTGAAGGCCAACAACAGCAAATTGCAATAACACTGGGGTGTGAGCGGAGAGAAAAAAGGCTTTATGTAAACAGGAAGAAAAAAAAGGAACATTTACATTCAGTTCATGGCCGATTTTATAAACTGGATCAAATCCAGAGAGCACAACAAAGTATTGATTTTCCTCTGGTAATCAATTAAAGATGGATGTTGACCAGAGAGTTGTTTCTCCTCTTCTCCTCACGACTGTTATGAGTCTGAAGTGGTTTTTAATGCCACTGGTTGGAGGTCAATAACGCTATCAGCAAAGGATGCTGAGGAAAAGGGAGAATATTGCTAAAGGAGTTGAGCGGCCCTGACACTTCACCGTAATTAACTAAATCATGCTATAAAACAGTAAGTCACCATTAAATATCTTTTTAAAAAAACGTGTGATAGATAACACAAGATATAAAACAAACAAATAAGTATAGTATAGTACAGTATAGTATAGTATAGTACTGTATAAAATAGTATGGTGTAGTATAGTACGTTATGGTATAGTATACTACAGTACAGTATAGTATAGTGCTGTATAGAATAGTATGGTATAGTATAGCATACCAGTATAGAAGGCCAGTATAGTATAATATAGTATAGTATAGTATAGTGTGCTATAGTATAGTATAGTATAGTATGGTATGGTATAGCATGGTTTATTATGAAGAAGACCAGTTTACAATAGTACGGTATGGTATGGTATAGAATAGTATAGTATAGTATTGTCTAGTACAGTATTGTACAGGATGGTATTGAATAGTATAGTATAGCACAGTATAGTATAGTTCAGTTTAGTACAGTATAGTACAGGATGGTATGGTATGGTATAGTATAGTATAATATAGTATAGTAAAGTACAGTATGGTAAGGCATAGCATGGTTTATCACGAAGAAGACCAGTATACAATAGTATATACGGTATAGTATAGTATAGTATAGTATAGTATAGTATTGTTTGGTACTGTATGCTATGGTATGGTATGGTATAGTACAGGACTGTTAAGTACAGTATGGTTTAGTTTAGAATAGTATAGTATCGTACTGTATAGTATAGTGTGGTATGGTATAGTATAGAACAGGAGAGTGCAGTATAGTATAGTCTAGTATAAAATGAATTCGTATAGTACAGTATAGTCTAGTCTAGTATAGTTTACTGTTTAGTGTAGTTCAGTATTATGTAGTATAGCATAATATATTTTGTTCTAGTACAATGAAGTATAGATAAGTTTTGTTCAGATCAGTATAGTGTCATGTAGAGTTCTTCTCTATGTTAAAGTATATCACACTCACTCCTGCATGAAAATGGCATCTCCATCATGAAATGGTTCCTTTTCCTGTCACTTTGGCTCTAGCAGATTCTCGGTTGTTAATTCCCCCATGTTTGTGGACTGGATATTTGTGATGGTGATGATGGCATCCACGTATGATGGTTGAATCTGAAGCCCATCAGCAGCATGCTTTCCCATAATTATTCCAATTTTTTTTCCAAGATTTTGAATTCAAATATAATTTTGTCCTTTCCAAAGAAGTTGATTTCTTTTTTCTTTTACTAATTTTTTTCTGCTTTTACTCCATTTGTAGCAAAGTACAACTAATAGCCATCTGCGTGGCATATGAATGTCGGATTAATCTTGCACTCTGCTCATATTTCATCAAGCAGCAGGGAGATTATCGGGCTGTGGGTCTTTGATTTAAATTATAGACTACTGTTACATTTCTAAAGGTTTCACTCTGATAGGGATTGGTTCATTTTGAATCTTTCATTAGAGGTTTATAACTCAGTTATTGTACACGTACACTATTCCTCACTGAAAAGATCCAATTAGCATTTTGTGTCCACTTTTTCAGCTAAAAAAAGCAGTATGAAATGCAAACACTGTTATTACCAGGAGTGCATTAATGTTAGTGCTGACATGTCCATTACAGGTCATTTGTTAGGACAGAGTTTTGACGTTCACAGGCATGAGGGTGGGAGTGATCATGTCATCTGCTTTCTCCAGAATGACAGCGACACATATATAAGCCCTGCCTGTACATGTGACTGAAGTGTAGTCACCCAGTTCATTTATGGCCTCATCTCAATGATGATCTTCCAGTTCACTTATTTTTTATCTTCTCCACATTCAAATGCATGATTTAAAAATGCAATTAATTAAACAGTGCTGTAACGAGTTCTCACTATTGATATTATAGCTTTATTATCGCAGGAAAACAGTTTGTAAGTGTGCATGGAGTTACAAGAAAGCTTACACAGATCTACATAACTACACAAACATCCATATATGTGGAAAAGATAATAGATGGCTGAGGGTGTTTGCAGCTTTAAAGCCTTTGCGGTTTTGCAAAATGCAGAAAAAATCATTCCATTCAAAACATTCTTTCTATTATTGTGCCGCCACTTTTATTGACCATGCTTTTCTCATTTAGGCTCTCTGTAAAGTTAGCCCTGACTCCATTGTTTGCAAATAGTTTAATGATTATCCTTCAGGCAGACACCAATGTATGAAAATGAGCAATGTTCAATCAGAGCTTAGACTATCAACGAGAGGTTTTCCACAAAGATCGTTTCTTGGGTCTGCTTTATTTACCGTCTTTATCAATAACAATGTCTCCTAAAGAATTAGCAGCAATATCCCTCTTTATGCAGACGACACTGTTCTATTTTACTCTGCTGACTCTCCCTAACTTGCCGTTGAGAAATTACAATTCTGTTTTAATCCTGTACAAAGTGCATGCATGAGTCTTAACCTGGTACTTAAAGGGATATTCCTGTGTAAAATCAAACAGGGTCAAACACACTGAAACACCAAATTCGAGAGGTGAATATTGCCGACCGCTTGCATCTCTAATTATACCAACTTGAGTAACGACCGAAACGCCACTCTATAGCCACACATAATGCTCAGAACAGCACCTAACTTCATCAACAGGACATATAGGGTCCTAGCCACCAAACATCTTTTTAGCTTTGCCTGATTTCTTTAGCAAAGAGACTAAATACAACTCACCTACTCTCTTCCAGCAGCCGCTTGTTTGTAGCGAGTCCTCGGGCCAGTCCATTACGAACTGCTGCGGGGTGACGCAGCTCAAGGAAGAACATTTATGATCACTGCTTTATGATTTCCTTGAAGTAATAATCACCATATTAATCATTTTGCAATGCAGACGCGGTAGTTCTTCTGCCTTAGCGTCTGAGGAAATTATTGTCTCTCGACGGGGTGTCTAACTCAGTGTTATGGTGTTTGACCCTAACTTAATTTCATGCTGGAATATCCCTTTAATGCAAACAAAACTAAAATAAGGCTTTTCTTCACGTTAAGAGATAGTAGTGATATTCAAGGAATCCCAGCTTATTAATATCTTAGTATCTGGCTTGACGAATCATTTACATTAAATTGAAATCCTCAACAGCAAACTCAGATTTTTCTCTACAAACAGGTCAAACTTTCCTCCTACTTGTCAGATAAATGTTATTGAAGCAGTCTTTCTTTCAGATCTAGATTACATTAAGATAATCTAAAGACTTCCTGCAGCCTCTGGACTTAGTCGATCACTCTGCTTTGTACCTTGAGATCCCTTTGACACTCATCATTGTTCTGCATAACAAAGCCGGTTACTCTGAGCTTTTCGCCAAAGAAAGAAAAATATGACAACAAACCTATAAGAGGTGAAAGAGAGACTTTTATACTCGAACATAAATGCCATTATTCCATTTCACTTTTCTGTATAAGAGGTTTGACTGCCACTCTCCTCTTTCCTCTTTTGAAACATAAATAGAAAGACTGAAATGCACATTGATTTGCATTACTTAGCTGAGTTTCTGGAAATGTGATTAGAAATTCTATTTTAAATTCAGCTCCATGCGAAGCAAAGACACCACCTCTTTTCTTTTTTCTCTTGTTTTAGTTAAATCCTGTCAGCATGTGCATGAAAGTCGCTCGATTCTCTGAAAAACAAGTCTAATTTGGGAGAAAATATTAATACATGATTTTTTTTTGCTCAGGAATTAATGTGCTGCAAAGTATAACAAAAAATGTGAGAAGTGCATATTTGGATGTATTAATTTACAAAAAGAGGGTGAAGCATGTAATCACTTACTGTTATGGTAGGTATGAGATCTGTTGCCATGGAAATACACTGGGAATATTCAAATAAGGTTTATTCATGAGGCATATCTAGAGAAATATTGTAAACACCCGTCTGTTTCATAATTAGATTGTCTTTTTTTATTCATAATGCAAGTGTTCCTGGAGTTTTTTCTCCGCTCATGTAATGCAGCTTGGATACCGGCGACTCTGACTCCGCCGTTACCACGTTAGCTGCCAAGGTCACAGCCATTTGTCAGCAGCCTCTAAATCTTTAAGTGGGCACTTCACCTCATTTTGACTTAGTTTAGAAGCAGCATCATTAGGCCGCGGCTCTGATGATTTGCACCCAAACACACACACACAAACAAATGCACACAAGCATATACCTGATTTTTTTTTTTCAGCAAGACCCTAATTAAAGCTCTTGGGAACTGCAAGTTTCCACACCGCTTAGTGGTTCTCAAGAAAATCTCTGGATCCAAACAACTCGTGCAGCTGCAGGGTAGTTGTAGCTGAGCCTGCACTTTGACCTCCCTCTTGGGGGTTCGGAAAGAAAAAGAGAAATGCTTGTTGGAGTCAGAGCAGTGATATATAATTATAACTTTTAAAATAAGATTACTAAATTATCTCATGATGGGCTGAAGCTGCCTCTTATGTTTAAAAACAAAGCCCCTTTAAAGGATCCTCAGAGGAACCTTTGCTGCACTCCAGTTACCTCGGAAGTCGGATGTTGGAGCTGGGAATGAAGTTACACCCAAGTTGATGGCGTTTCAGTAAACAAGTCAGAAAACCAAGATGGATGCCTACTGTTAGCCGTTGTCAGCAATTGTTAGCAGTTGTTAGCCTGTGTTAGCTGTTGTCAGTCGTTATTAGCTATGTTAACAATTGTCAGCTGACGTTAGTTGTCAGTTGTTGTCAGCTGTTGTCAGCTGTTGTTAGCTGTTGTCAGCTGTTTTTAGCCGCTGTTAGCTTTTGTTAGCTGTTATTAGTTGTTGTTAGTCATTGTCAGCTGTTGTAAGCCATTGTTAGCCATTGTTGGTTGTTAACAGTTGTTGTTAGTCGTTGTCAGCTGATGTTAGCCATTGTTAGCCATTGTTAGTTGTTATTAGTTGTTGTTAGCCGTTGTTAGCCATTGTTAGTTGTTATTAGTTGTTGTTAGCCGTTGTTAGCCATTGTTAGCCATTGTTAGTTGTTGTCAGTTGTTGTTAGCCGTTGTCAGCCATTGTTAGCTGTTGTTAATAATTGCATTCCAGATGAATTTCCGACTCCGAAAATTCCAACTTCCGAGTTCAACTGGAACGCAGCACTTGTTCTCATGTGGGCTTCAACATTGGATTACATTATCTGAGCAGTGCCAGACCTTCAGTGCATCTACATGTGAATTAGCCTGTAACCTCTGCAGACATTTGAAGAGGCGCTACCTCAGTTTTCTAGTATATTACGGCTTAGACCTGGTCCACAGGTCTATGGATGCTTTTGAAAATGCTTTTCAACTTCCTGTCTACACATAAACAGCATTTCAAAGTCACTGGAAAGAGAGATTTTCAGACACATAAATACAAACATCATGCTCTGTAATTTAACTTCACATTGAGGAACGCCGTCTCCAACAGCCTACTCTATATTCATGCATGCATTGTTCTTCTTTTGTGTTTTGACGTGACAGACTGGTGACACTTTGTCATCTGGGTGGTCTAGTATTTTCAAAAACACCTCAAGTGTGTTTTGATGGGAGTTTTTGAAAAATTTAAATTTTCAAAATACTTGTGGTTGTGGCAAACTGTACTTGAGATGGACTGATGAATCGGTTGTCGACTGCTGACTGCAGTTTTGTTTCTCTTTTGTTAACAATGTGATATCGGCATAAGATATCGTCCACCCACTGACCTGTCCTCTAATTATCCAAATCGACCACCACTCTGTTTAACATAGTCACAAAGTTGCTATGTTTGCTTCAACATCAAACCCATATGGCTTCTAGTTAAACATGAAAAACAACACCTGCCAGAGCATCACTTTCCTTTTGAATTTTAACTACCGTGCAGTTTTAAATTGACACCCCAGCAGCACCACATTAGCAGCATCCCTCTAGGTTGTTTGCAAAAATGCCTCATTGGTGCTTTTCTGTCAGAGGGCATATCGAGCTTGTCTCTTAATAAGTGTGTGGCTGTGGTTGTGGTTGTCCAAACCTGCAGCAGACTGGAATGAAATCTGTCTGAAAAAGATAGGTGGCACATCTGTGAATGGAAATGTCACATAATCTCGCAGATTTGTGTCATTCCCCCCAGTCAGGGTTTCGTTATTGTACACAAGCAAACAGGCAATTAGTGTCACTCACCGACACAGGGTTTGGTTCACAGTGTATTGTGTTTCCTACCTTCCTCCCTTCCTTCCTTCCTTCCTTCCTTCAACCTAATCCACTTTATCACCTCTTCAAAGTAAAGGCTGTCACCTTTATCGCTTTAACAAGCTCATGTAAGGATTTCATTGCCAAACATGCCTCTGAAACAAGCAGGAGCTCTGTTTCCTGACTGTTCTAGTTACGCCTTCTGTGTGGCTCCATAAAAATAGGTTTCGGTCACTTTGTTGATTCACTATTACTGTATTTTTCAGGCGATAAGGCGCACTGGATTATATGGCGCACTGTGAAATAACGTGTCTATGTTCACACATAAGGCGCACCAGATTGTAAAGCGCATTAAGCATTGATTGGTTTATTGTTGCTAGTGCGTACTTTGGACCCAGGCTCCCTTACATGAATGCACTTTTAATTTAGAAGGTTATTGTTATGGGGCCGATCAGGTAGCGTAATGCTCTGAATATCTATTGAGTGGAGCAGCTTTGTTGCTTACCAAAGTCGTATTTACACATTACACAGATTTTTGAGCGCATTGTTTTTGAGCGTTTTACTCACTGTCCTGATGCCCTGGTGCCTTATTTTGGTATATGGTGTGCCCCAGGGCTCAAGTCCAGGACCACTGTTGTTTACAATAAACAGTATATCAACAGTACTGGTCAAACTGTATGCGGATGATACTGTTATGTGCTGTTCCACTCCAACCCAGGATCAGGCTTGTTTCTTTCCATTAACAATGCCAAAGTAGCTCATTACGGGAGATCAACAGGCGGTGGACAGGATCAGAGCGGCGTCAGCAGTGATGCAGTCATTTAACTGATCAGTCGTGGTGAAGAAAGGGCTAAACCGTAAGGCGAGACTCTTGATTGACCGGTCGATCTACGTGCCGATCCTCACCTATGGTCATGAACTTTGGGTAATGACCGCAAGAACAAGATTACAGATACAAGCGGCCGAACACGGAGCTCTGACACCCGGGAGATGCGAAGAGTAGAACTGCTGCGCCTCCACGTCGAGAGGAGTCAGCTAAGGTGGCTCAGGCATCTGGTTAGGATGCTTTCTGGACGCCTCCCGATAGGTGTTTTTGACATGTCCCACCGGGAGGAGACCTGGTGGCCAACCCAGGACCAGGTGAAGGGATTATATCTCTCGCCTGACCTGGGTGTGGCTGGGAATCCCCCCGGAGGAGCTGGTGGAAGTGGCTGTGGTGAAGGCCGAAGAAAACAATGACGTCGAAAGTAGCTCAATAGTATGCTAGCTTGTTAATTTAAAAAGCGGACATGGTAACTTTTACAACTGCTACATATCTACAGGGGTGTTTGAACGGGCTTTGGTTCAATTTTTCAACCATAGTCAAAAGATTTCCCAAGCAGTTTGAATAATTTCAACACTGAGTCTATTTACTACCGAGGGATTCATATTTGATTCGGTTTCGATTGAGTTTCAGTCAATAAATTCATTATGTTCATAACTCTCTGTCTCTCCTCCAAGAAGATGCCCATCCATCCAGCAGGCGGTTACCATAGTAACTGGAAAGTAGGTTATAAAGAATTGTGTATAAACAAATGTTTAGCTCATAAGACCGTACAGTTCTCCATCTCAGACAGTCAATAACACATTAACAAGGTGTCCTGCAGAGAAATGCTGATTTTGAAATACGTAATAATGGCCTTCTATGTCAGGCTATTTCTGTGTGTGTGTTTGTTTGTGTGTGTTTGTTTCAGGGGTTGCTTTGTGCCTTTTTCATTGTGTTGAACATGAAATACTGGATGGAGACAAAGTAGATTCAGTTTTAATCTTATAAGGTTACCATTCCTGAAGATTTCAGGCTCTGCAGGTGGAATCATGATGTTTATTATTATTTCACAGCACCAATTTCTTCCATAATTTCAGTTTTACTTTCTTCTTAATGGGGCATCAGTGGCTCAGGACTCAGAGACAGGAGGCCACTAATTGGAGGATCAGCTGCTGGACGCCTGGCACCTCCAGTCTGTATGTTCCTGAAAAGAAGGTCCAAATTAGTCCAGTGGTACACACAGTGTAGGCCGTCACTGTGTTTATTATGTTTAACAATCGTCACATTAAATGCTGATCTGCAGGTTTGAAGCTCATTTTGCAGCCTGTGGTATTGATAGATGTATATGATAGTGAGAAGGTGAACAACGGCATGCAAGGTAGTGCAATTTGAAAGGTCAAAGGTTAAGAGAGATGCTTCCATTTATAACAGCTATTTTATTTATGCCACACTGTTGCTCTGGGTAACATGTCCCTTCATTATAACGATATTTCTGTAGTTTATTTTTAACCACTCCACACGCTCTGTCCTCTAAAGACATTGGGGTCTTGTGTATTGACCCCATTAGGAAGCGCCACTTTTTTTAATAGCTGCAAGAATCTGAATCGCATCTGGAGCACGTTTGATGTGTTTTATATCAGGAAAAATGACGAGCAAAATTTACCTTAGATAATGTAACATGTCCAGGTATGCAAAATAATTAATACATATAATATTAAATATCCAAACATGCCCCAATTATGGCCAAATCTGTGACACACTATCACTTTTTGCTCCTGAAGCAGACACACACAGACCTGTCATCAGAAATTCAACATGTGTGACAGTCAACATACACCAACAGTCATATCAGAAATGCATCTGTATAGTGATGGTATGAAATTGGTTCCAGTCCGGGGATCAGATATGCTCTAAATATAGACATTTTCAATAACCAGTACAGTCCAGTACATGGTATTTACAGCAGCCTACCGTAGATTCAGTATTTTAACCTCAGATAAAAGACAGAGAGGAAAACTTAATATTTTCATAAATTAATAAAAAGTTATGATCCAGGCTTGCATCATCAGCTGATCCAAGTTTACTTAAAAATGCATGAAGTCTGTTGGTGTGTAAAACCAAAACTTCTCACCACTATTTCCTTCAGCTTCAGGTAACAACAATCCTTTTTACCCCCCAAAAACTCTCCACCTTTTTCAATTTTTGTTATGCAGATGTTGAGATTTGTTCCTCCGGACTGTAATTTCTTAACCATTGTGTTGGACAAAAGCAGTAGGTATCCTGTGTGTTGAACAGGAGGAGACACACAGAGCTTGAAATAGATTTGAGTAAATGAGCTCCTTTGAGCGCTGTAGCTGCCTTTTTCCCTCTGTGTTTGTCTGACTGTGAAGAGAAGCACACATGCATATGTGATGTGGTCCATGTCTTTACATATTTATGTGTATTTGTGTATCCATGAGAGCTTTTCTTTGAGGGTATCTGGTATCTGAAAAGCCTTTGATGCCAACAGCTTTTCTCTTTTCACTAAGAGACACAGGAGGTACGGCACTTTCACTGTCCTGAGCCAGTTAAGACCCTGGTCGGTCTCTCGAGACCTCTGAAATTGGTGGAAGATATTGAGCTGTTTCCATGGAAGGGAGGCGTGATCGTCCACAGGGTCCGAATGGTCTAAAACACAATCATTTCAACGATCCTTCTGAGGGTGATAGTTGAACTGTAATCGGGACCCGGACCAACCTCTAACACCTTCCACCTCTGCTCAGGCAATTACCTCATTCTATCTGAGATACTGAAGCCGGGGATGGAGCTGTTCGGTATCTTGAGCCTTGAATTTCTCAAGTAGAGACCGGATACTACGCTTAGACAGGGGCTGTGGTTTAAAGGTTCATGAAGTAATTTTTTTTCCTAATTTATGACACTAGTTTAGTGCAGTTGTCTGGGATATAGACAGGATTTTCCTAATATACCTTTTGTTATCCATGCTTACAATCTTGGAACCTGTTGGCTCTTGGATCGGCAGCCAACTTTTCAAGGCTTTCTGTTAGGGCTGGGCGATGAACTGAAAATCTACTGATACCAAAATTTACGAAAATAACTGACATCATTTTACCCATATCAATATATTTAGTGTCAAAAGATAAATAAATAGAAGTTTGTTTTGGGATTGGTTTTACAGTCCTGAAATGTTTGGAGGGTATGCACATGATATTGCAGAAGGTGGAGTCAGTGTGTAGCTGCAGCACTAGCGGCAATGAAAGTGCTGAGCAGAGGCAACTGTAGGTGCGTTTACACGGGCACAAATAATCGTAATAAAGGCCCGATCGGAATAAAAGTGCGTCATGTAAACATGTCGATCTGAAGATTCTGATCCAATTTGGCTAAATTGGAAAGAAATTGTATTCCGATCGAGAGGGGTGGTTTATGCCGATGGTTATTCCGAGTGCAAACTTTGACAGAACAGTAAAATAAACACGCAAGGGCGCCATCTAGTGACAACATTTAACAGAGGGGAAAGTCCTGGATTGGATGAAGTGAGCTACTACTGCGTTAGTTGGTTTGTTGACAGCACAGGCGTAAATACAACTCTTCTTCTTCTGCGGTTCTTTTAGTGAAATTAGACAACTCTGCGCATGTCCAAATTCTTCTAATCTGAATAAAGCTTGGTGCATATATGCGCACGTCATGATTGGATTATTTGACTTTGCGCCTATATAAACAGTGGATTCAGATGATCCGATCCCTCCAATTTTTAATCGGATCAAGAAATTTTGCCCGTGTAAACACGGCTACTGTCAAGCCTGAATGTTGCAAAAATAACTTCTAAAATAAAGACGATGACAGAGCAAGATTAGGGAGTCAGATCTGTTGATGTTAGAGTCAGAGCTCTGGTGCCAACCTACTCAACAAGGACATGACAAAGTTGTGTCCCACGTACATGTGACGTTTTGACTGTATTTTTGTGCTCTTGTTAGAAACTACTAGAATGAAAAGTAGACTCATCTTTTAGATGCATGTACACGTCTGTACTGCCCCTATAGAAGCTGCAGTGTTGCTCATGGCCAAACAGTACCTGATGTGCTTTCATGTTAAAAAGGAGGGGGAAAAAAAGGTTGTTGATAAAAGAAAAATCCCTGCGGTCACTTTTATTCAAAAACCTCAGCGATTGAAAAAAAATCTTTCATCTGCCCAACAGTTCATTGGAGCGTTTTCGAGGAAATCACCCAGGATGGCTTCTGAAATTGCTCTCCCTGCTGGGTTTGAATGGCTTTTGCCCTCAAGGCTTCATACTGTAGTCTCTCCTTACTGTAGATCATCACAGACCTGAGAGATGTCCGCAATATGTGGCAGTTTGACTGTCTTGATCCTGCTTTGATCATGTGGAGGACTCGCACACTCGGCTGTAGGGAGCAAAGTTTCCTCTTTTCCAGGGATGGCTCATCTTTCCTTCAAGGCTGTTTTTCTATTGTGTAATTTTGCACATTTACTCACTCCGGCGTTTGTACTCTTTATATTTTGAGATGCTTTCTGTTTCTCTCAGTACAATATGTACCGGGTGCTTGAGCTAGTCGCAAGGACTGAGATTTCTCTGAAGAATGTGTCACAGAACATGAATAGGACCATTTTTACAAACTTTCAGATCTACGTCCGAAGCTCAAAGCACGTGGCGAACAAAATACGTCCATTCTTCTACCGTCTCTCGGTGTCAGAGTGAATCAGACATATCATAACACATCTCCGAGGACCGTGTACGGTGTTATTGCCCTCTGTGGCGATGTCATGGTGAGGCAGGCTGGTTGCCATGGCTATTTCCTCTTTGATGTGGCTTGGCAGCATTCGCAGTCAGAGTTGTTCCATATTTTTTCGCTTTGGTAAACCAATCAGATGTGACCCCGGTGCCCCAGTATAGAATCTAGCCACAGCGCCCCGCAGAGAGACAATCTTTTTAATGGGGCGGATGCCAGCTTTTTCAATCACGTCTGTGTAATTTATGTTTGGTTAAACAAATCCAAAGGTGCAATCAGGAGGAGATTGGTTCTGACCAAACCACAGTGGAATTGTCATTTTGAGGTAATTGTTGCTCAAAAATCCTGCAAAGAGCTTATTTTTTCATGAGCAAAGTGAGGTAGATTGGGTTTTAACTTTGCGTCCGTCATAAAGAGGTGGAGTGTGGGTGGGACTGGACTGGCTGTCAGGGTACACCATGTGAGATCGGATCGGAGGCAGAAAGAGCTGCCGCCGGGACTTGATTTGTTGTGTAGATAGATGGCCTGGAGGAGGGGTAACTGGAGGGTCAAAGAAAAGAAACTGCTTCACCTCAGGATCCATAAGTATTGATGTGTCATAGTATTGATAATCAAAATCAAAATCCTGAATACTACCAGCAACGATTCAGGGTATTCATTTCATACTCTTCATCGGGTTTGAAAGTTGATGTTTAGAGGAAGCTGATGCTGTTTGTTTCTCTCACAAGTCAGCGGCAGCAGATGGTTGGATGAGCGGCGTGAAACACAGCAAAATGAAGAAGTCACCAGAGAGCGTGTGTGTTTGGGGCTGTGAAAAGACTACTTTAAAAACATACTTGTTATTCATGATTAATCTCTGGGTTTTAATAGATAATCATAGTTTTAACACCATTTTAATTCCACATATAAAATTCACTTATTTTCCTTTTAAATTTTTTTTATAGTTCATTTCATTTTCCCCTCCTTCTCCATCATCTTTCTGTTCTTGTCATTAACTTTGAATCATCATGTCCAATTAGAGACATAAAAGCAGTTTTCTCTTGGAGTCCTTGAGCTCCATCATCCTGTAGGTTCCTCTGGATCGCTGCTGCAGACATTTGCTTCTTTCACTGTCTAACATCAGTCTGGTTCCGCTCGAGGTTTCTGCCTGTTAAAGGAAGTTTCTTCTCTCTAACCCCCAATTTCTACCGTATCCGTAACGGCTGCGTAAAGGCCGATTCCGCCGATCGCAGCTGATAGTTTCCATAAAGATAATGTATTTTTTCCAGACGTCGCAGCGTGCAGCATAAATTCAGCACAGATTAGTCCGTGCTGGAAAGGAAGTCGGGCACAGACACAAAATAAAACATCCAGCTTTTTTTCAAAGAAAAACACTACATGTTTCAGGTGGATCATATTTCACACCATGCAAACAAGTCAAAAGTTTCTAGACATCATTTCATTTTCACCATGGATGAGAAGATGCTGATTGTAGAAGTCAAGAGGTGGATTTCCTCCTCTAGAAGGACACAATCTACTGCTTATATGGTTATGTGGTTTTCTTTATAGAGACAACTCGTTATTGCGCGATTGCATGTGAATCCGCAGGTTCTTGTGAGTTCCTACGATTCCTGCTGCCCAAAATCCGCCATGAAATTCATCTCACAAACGCAACCCGTAGGCATTAGTAGATGGCGAAAATCACCAAATCCATGGCGGAGCTATTCTGGATGCGGTGGAAATTGGGGGTAACTTGCTAAATGCTACGAAGTGTTTCACTCATGTGGTTGAAGATGGGATTGGAGTGGGTCTGATCTTCACACTTGATCTTGTCAGGGTATGGTCTATAACTCATGAACGGTAACATGTTTTACACCTGGAGTTGGATATACGGCCCCTTAAAAGCAGTCATTATAGATACAGGGAGCAGACAGGAGATCCCTGGCTGCAGACATACACTCTTGAGACACTAAGATGTAGTTAGCAGGGCTGATTAGGCCTGCTATCAACTGCATTTAAAGGAGTAGTAAGAGCAAAGCTGGACAGTTTCCAATGGACTAAAAGCTTAAAACGTTTTGGAGAGGTGCCGCTTATTGAAGCTCCGATAAAAATAGACTTTTTGTGTTTGTGTTTCTTACTTTTGGGCTTTTACTCTATTTCAGTCTATTTCTTATCCCATCATACTTAAAGAAATCACCCTACATGGGTCATACTCTCAGTGATGGTCTAATTTAATCCACTAGAGTGTTCATACAGAGTTGTACTGGTGCTATTTTGACCCAAGGAGTCATTTCTGAATCAGACAACCCACAGTGGTGCTCATAAATGAAACAGATCGCAGTCATGATACGAAAACAGAAATCTCGACTGTTTCTGTTCACTATCAAACAAAAGCAACAACAACTCTTCCCCCCGCGCGTCTCTCATTGTTCTTTCCTACTGTGATAAATTTGTGTCTGCAACTTAAGCTTTGTGCAGCAATCTGGTGGAGGTATCACAGATTGGGAGTGGGCAGAGGAAGATAAGGAGTCCCCATAGACCCCTTTTGATGTCATACACAAATGTGCTTATTATCAGAACAGAGCAGAAGCCTGGAGGGAGGAATTATGGGAATGTGTGTGAATGCTGAGACGAATACCGCTACGAATAGAAAAATGGTGTTCGTCATTATCAGTGGAATGGATCATGCCAAAGATAAATGTATATGGTGAGGGTCTGAAAGTGGAGCTCAAGGCCGATGTTTACATGTCTTCAAATATCAAGACAGCGACTCAGAGTGGGTCTGAGTTTTGAGTCTTTTGAGCCACATATAAACCTGCAAGACCACTATGTACTGTATGGTGTACGACTGTAATAGTCATTGGTTTGATGGTTTACTTGTAAAGTTCTGATAACCCTTATTCAAACTTATTTCTTTAATTTAAAGGTGGGGTAGGCAGGATCTGAGGAAGTGTCAGTTTTTTCCCCTCAGCTCCTCCTCTCCCCTCCCTCTCTGCTCCAGCAAGCCCCGCCCACAAACAGACGCTCCTGCTCGCTTGTATCGTTCCAATTAAATTCAGATATAATGCAGATAAATACTTCAGATAATTAAAAACGTGAAAGTAAAAAGCATTGGTGCTACTGTAGATGCCAACAGACTACCAGCAAACACAATGTTTGCAGGACTTCTACAACTAGGATAAAGTGACATAGTCCAGGACCCGAGGTCAACAGTTTAGCGGCGCAGCAGGTCCCGTTTGACAAGAAACACTTTTGTTACAGACACTTGTCTTACTCTGTTAAAGCGGTTTACCTGTCCAGCAGAAAGGTTACAGGGTCACCAAGATCCCGAAATGCTCAGTGATGTTCTTGCTTGTGTCGGCAGTCGTGGCCAAAGGAGGATTCAGACAATTTTCAGAACTTTCTGGTTGGTTTCTACTGTTCGACGTTGTAGCACGCTAACTTTGTTTGGACTCTTGCATATTATTCGAGGACGTGGAGTGTGCCTCACAACCAATCATGTCGGGGAGGTGGAGAACGGCTTTGTTTAGCACTCTAAAAATTTAAAATGTTGACTACACAGACATAAGAGAACACTGCGATATCGTAATTTTACCAAATGTCATCAATAACTAATAACTATTGACTGATAGTAAAAGCTTTTTTCTATATACACCACAAAAAAGATGCTTCTTTAACGGATGCCTGCCTACCCAACCACTCCTGCGTCACTCCTCACAGCCTGCTCGTCAAAAATATCTGGAACGAGCCCAGAAGAAGAAAATTAACCTCCAAATTGGCTCCGCTTGGTGCGGGACATTTCCCTTACTTGGTGCTGGCCTGTGCAAACACTTCAACATTAAAAGATGGAGTCACAACAGGCCTGTAATTAAACGCAGTGCTTTTCAAATCACTCTCGTTTATTCTCCATCAGTGTTTTATTATCGAAAACATAATTATTTTTGTATATTTTCTTCACTTTGTTGAGAATTTTCCTCTGGTTCATTCTTATATTAGCAGTTCATAAATCCATACTGGTATAAGATGAACCAGTATGTCATTACAAGCTTCAGTGATATGGCACCAAAACCGAGACCCTCATGTTTTAATCGAGAACAGCTATGAATTTTAAATAGAACTTGAATTACTCGGCCTTGTAACAGAAATGACAGATTAATCAAACGACAGCCTGGCTTCGCCTCAGACACTCTTTTCCTGCATGATAAACAACTAATTAAACACTAACAAATCAATTACAGAGCAGGGCCGTGTTATTAGCTCCGCACGTGCTAACTAACCAACCAAGCCTCATCGTCCTCATCATCCTCATCATCCTCATCATCATCATCCCCGCCAACGCATCCAGCTGGAAAGGAAGCCCTCTCCCCGCCTCACCGATTGCGCTGTCACTGTTACAGCTGTGAATTAACAGTCCTCGCTCCTGATCGAGTCTCTCAGCAGGTCGCCGCCAGCACAGGGCAGTAATGAACCATCGAAGGGACCCGGGGATCTAAAGCTATTGAACTAATATCGCTAAAGGAGCGAGGGGCTCACATGCTGCTTACTCATGACAGACTCAGTATGTTTCTGCCTCGTCATGTGCGCTCTCTTTGCAGACGGATTTGTTCTGCATGCGTGTGTGCAATGAGGCGAACAAAGCACCAAGGACTTGGACAAGTTGGTGCATTCGTGTGTAAAAAAAACCCTCTTCTATATGACAGGAACAGGAGTGGGTGAGAACCGGCTATCTTGCAGCCAAGCAGAAAAACTCCCGCTCTTTGCTAATTACCCTCCCTGTCTTGTTTGCTAACTTTCTTTCCCGTTAAAAACAAAAAGAGTGTCGCTGCAGAACAATATTTCAGCCATGCAAAGTGCTTCCTGCAGATTCGAAGCCTAGCAACCAGCAGAGAGATATCCGTTTGGGTAAACAAAGAAGATATATAATGTGGTGCTGTAGAGGATATTTGCAGGCAGATTGTTTGAACCTCGCTATTTTAATTCCCTCTGTTTCACTCTCAATGCTAGGATGTGCTAATTGCCTGCTGGCTGTAGCTTAATATTTAATGACTAAAAAGAGGGGAGTTCTTTTTATAGATAAGAAAATATACAAGCAAATATTCCAGTTTATCAAACCGCAGAGTGAAGAAGGAAGAAGATCTGTTTTCGTACAACTTTGTGAAAGTTACCTTGGATTAAAGTAGAAGTAGGAGGAGCTAGCTTACAAACTTGAAGGTTCGAGGCTGGACGGCGTGGTTTGGCAGGAGGAGGGACTAGAGGAGAAGGAGTTAGTCCGCTGGTGATATTACTCGAAATCACACAATTACTCACAAGACAGGGAGAGCCAAACCACCGCCGGAGATGCAGAGACAATCTGGCAGATTGCTGTTAACCAGGGAGGGGTATTAAACGGCCGCTGATTGGAGCTTGATGGGCCGCAGCTGAGCCTGATGAGACCCTCAGACCAGAGAAACGGCACCTCTAGACAAAACAATAAAACACAAAACAAAAGCCTGAAAATTATCTTAAATATCAGGACTCTGAAAAGACTGAGAAACATGATTTTACTAAAGCTTAATTCTTGTACGTAAATGACTTTACTCTCATGAGAAAATGACTTCCAAATGCTTTAAAAAAATCTGAAAATTTTAATTTCTTTAATGTGGTTTTAAAACTCCTTCACATGTTCGATATTTGCACAGCTCAAAAGAACTAATGCAACTAATCAGTGAATTATTAAATAACAAAACTCCTTCACTCAAGATTAATGTGATCTGTCTTTCTGGGGCTGTGGGGCCAAAAGAGGTCAGAGGTCAACTGTCTGGCTGACTGTAGTAGAGTTTGCAGACTGATGTCTCATGCAAGCATCAGCTCTGGGACCGGCCCACTGTGACCAATTTGCCAAGACTTGCTTCACCTCCATCCGCTCAGCATTCGTTGTATCAAACTGAGTCGTCTCTTCATCTCTGAATGCATGATAAATTAAGAGGGCATACTGTAACTTTAAGTTGAACTTTGGCATCAAAGCAATCAAGTGCCATCTTCTGGGTAAAATAGTGTAATGCAAATCAAAACCTCTTTCAGCGTTTTAGACCCCTATTTTGGCGCCTATACCAGTTTATTCATAAAGGTCCCCTATCATGAAAAATCCACTTTTGGGTGGTTTTCTACCAATAATATGCATCCCCTCGAAGCCGACAGCTATCAGGCTGGCTGATATCCACAAATAAACTGTTGTTTTAGATGCCATAAAAAGGGGACCTTCAAAATGCGCTGGATGTGACAGTAGATGATTTTATCGCCACTTGGAAGGAGTCAAACTTGTTGCAAATATAAGAATTATTCAAAAATTAAAAAAGCTGCAGGCTGTGGCTAAATGAAAATACTAATAGTAAAAGATGTCTCACCGAAAAAAAAATTAGTTGTGTGCTGTTAAACAAAAACAACAGGAGAATTTTCTCAGTTAGACGACTGTAGAGTCGGATTATTAGTCCTGTCGACGTTAACAGCGGCTTTTATCCCACACGGACGCCTTTGCTCCACGGTTAATGCAAAGACACTGAACCGCTGTGAGGTGCAGCTTTAACTCAAAGCTTATCAGTAGTAGGGGCTGAGACAAGTACAATCAGTGCTTTAATCAGGCTGATTGAGGGGCAGGGGCGAGAACATAAAAAGGGCACCACTCGTGTTCCTCAGGGCACCAGCACAAAAAAGACGTAATTAATGAACATTTGTCTCCGGCAGCATTTTGAAGACTATTCTGTCGCTTCTTCACACCCAGTGATCATAAAGAAGATTCTCAGCAGAACCAGTCGTAGCCTGTCAGATTTCACATGCTCATTTTAAGACTTCATAACAATGACTTACTCTTTAACAAGATTAAATTAACACATCATCTATTTGGCATGGCAGCCAGTTTAAGTAAATCTAGAGAGCACCCAAAGGGTTTTTGTTCAATATTTAATTAGCTGGAATAGCATCAACAAGGCAGTTTACATTTAATCTACTGGATATCCAGAGGGCATCACTGGTATGGTGTTCAAATGGCACTTTTTGATATTTCTCCATTTGTATGGTTTCTGAGAGCACTTTAAAAAAAAATGTATCCACTGGTGAGGTATCCAGAAGACTTTTTTTTTTTTTTTTGCAGTTTTTACTGGTTTCATCACCAGAGGGCACAAACCTGTATTTCATGTACTAATATTCTCTCAAAAAGGCACTTTTTATATTATACCAACTGTGAAGGTATCCAGGAAGAGCTTTTTACAACATATCCACTGGTAAGGTATCCAGAGGACATCAATAAAGTTCCTCCTCCACCTTCTTCTTCTACATCTCCTTCTTTTTCTTCTCCTATTTCTACTACTACTTCTACATCTCCTTCTTCTTTTTCTTCTTCTACTACTTCAACTACTTCTACTTCTATCTCTACATCTCCTTCTACTTCTTGTTCTTCCTCTTCCACTTCTACATTTCCTTCTTCTTGTTCTTCTTCTTCTACATCTACTTCTCTTTCTTTTTCTTTTTCTACTTCTTCATCCTCTACTTCTACTACTTCTTCTTCTACATCTCCTTCTTCTTCTACTTCTTCTGCTACTTTTACTTCTTTCTCTACATCACCTTCTTCTTCTACTTCTTCTACTACTTTTACTTCTTCTTTCTCTTCTGCTTCTTGATGTTCTTGTTCTTCTTCTTCTGATTCTTCTTTCACTACTTCCCCATCTCCTTCTTTTTGTTGTTCTTCTTCTACTTCTACTTCTATCTCGTCATCTCCTTCTTTGTCCTCTTCTACTTCTATCTCTACATCTTCTTCTCCTTCTTTTTCTTCTTCTACTTCTTCTTCCTCCACTTCTACAACTTCTTCTACATCTCCTTCTTCTTCTTATACTTTTTCTTCTTCTTATACTTATACTTCTGCTACTTCTACATCTCCTTCATCTTCTACTTCTTGTTCTATTACTTTTACTTCTTTTACTTCTTCTTCTTCTTCTTCCTCTTCTTTCTCTCCTACTTCTTGTTGTTCTAGTTCTTGTTTTTCTACTTCTACATACGTACATATTTTATTTTATTATAGAAAGAGCATCCAGAGGGCAGTAAATATTACATGCATTGTAACGGCCTCTACAGACCACTTTGTCATGTTTCATCCTCAGGAGACCGAGCACTGAGTCAGTTTGTTATTCGTTTTTCATGGAAAAGAAACCAGAGAAGGTATTACATAAAATTTATAAACATCAGGAGTATTAAAGACGGCACCTTTGTGGCATTTAGGGATTGAATCTTAACTCTGTCACTGCTTATCGTTCATGAATCCACCCAGGCAGGACTTCTTGGTTTTTAATCACAGATTCCTAATCAATTAATTCCAGCCGACTTGTTAGCAGGATCCTGTCAAAGACTCGATTGTACATTCAGCACCAGCACATGAAAATAAGACGAGTACAAAGCCATCAGTTCTTGTGATGTGGGAAAAACGGAGAATCTAATTGGGACTCACACAGTGTCTGACTGCCAACAAGGACTGCATGAAGATTAAAAGGAAAGGCAGAGCAAAGTGTAAAGTGCTGTAGGCTCTTCATCACCTCCTACCTCAACCCCCACCCCCCTGTCTCCACTCGTCCAGTCATCCGCCCCCATGACTTCAGGAGTTACCGTTCCCTGGCAACACCGGGTGGTTAGGTGTGTCAGCAGCCGAAGGGGCCAAAGGTTTGAACGCATCTGTGTAGAGAGGGGGGAGGTGGTCAGGAACGGGACTCTGAAGATCATTTCGAGCGCTGATTGGGCTTTTTTGTGCTGTGATTTAGGGTCAGCAGGTTAGGTCATGGGGAAAAATGTCAAGAAAATAAAAGACTGGAATCCTCCAGCTAAACCATCAATCCACAGCAGGTAACATCAGGGGTTTGTTTTTATGTGCGGCTCTCCTGTCGTCTTCAATTTGTCCGAGTGAAATATAAATGGGATCTTTGGGAATAAACATCAGTTGGAGTCAGTGCGACCGCGCTCAGGTCTACGAGGTGCTGAGCTGATGGTACCTAAGACGGACGAGAGCAGGAGAGGAACTGGATTGAACAAGATAACAAGTGATTATGATGAGAAAGAGATTACAGGCAGACATAAACGACTCTTGTACCAGACAAATGAGTCTGCCACTGAAGGACCAGAAATTGCTCTTATTGTTAATAGAAATGTGTGTTTCCATGTGTGTGTGTGTGTGTGTGTGTGTGTGTGTGTGAGAGCCTCCTCCGCCCTGTTGAGTTTTAGTTTTGATCTTGTTGTACCCCCAAAGCCTTTATCCCCCGAAGAAGCCCAGATGTAGACCCAGCACGTTTGGGCAACAGTGTTACCGTGCCATCGCTATTATTAGACATCCTTCCAGTCTGTCTGCCTAATTAACATCTCCTTGTGACACCGGGAGAGAAAAGGAAGCCGGTGATTGGTTTGGAGAGAGTGAAGTGTTTTAACAGGGCTGTTGAGTCGTTCCAGTAATGGGCGATGGGAGCCTGATTGTATCCTGATGCACCACGATTGCATCAGAGAGTAAGAGTGTGTGTAGATTAGACAGGAAGCCAGGTCGGAATCCTCTTTGTTAATTTATGGGATCATCTGTACCTGCTGAGTTGGCTTCATCTCGCTGTTTCATTGTTCGGAAACACGGCTAAAACTACACAAGGAAAGTTTGATAGAAGATTAGGGCCACAGGAAGAAAAAAAATGATTTAAGGAGGGAGATTTTTTTAATTTCCGTGTCGAGATTAAAATCAAAAATTTGAGATTAAAGTCGAAAATCAAAAAAGTTCAAATTTTAAATTTTCTCATGTCGACTTTAATCTTGAAATTTCAACTTTAATCTCCTTCCTGTAATTTCTTTTTTTTCTCTAATCCCTTTTCATAGGCAAGCGTGTCCTTTCACAATCTTTGGCGCTACTTTACAGGGCTTGCTTTTGTAATTTGGTGCATTTTCTATTCTGTTGTGTTGATGCAGAAGCAAATATAGAGAACCAGAACTTAAAAGCCTTACAAATTTTGACTTTAATCTTATACTTTAATTTCTTTAATCTTGAAATTTTGACATTATTCACGACATTTCGTAATCTTCAAATTACGACTGTAATCTCGAAATTTTATTTTGAATCTCAAAATTTTGACTTTGAGATAGTTTTTATTTTCTTAATTTGGAATTTTCGACTTTAATCTGGAAATTTCACTTTAAATCTGGAAATTTTGACATTTTTTACGACATTTCAACATTTTGTAATCTGAAAAATTTTGACTTTAATCTGAAAATTTCAATTTCTGATCTTGAAATTTTAACTTTATCGACATAATTTCTTTTTTTTCTAATCTTGGAATTTTGACTTTAATCTTGAAATTTCAATTTTAATCTTAAAACTTCGATTTCATTGACATAATTTCGTTTTCTTAATCTGAAAATTTTGACTGTAATCTGGAAATTTTAACTTTGATCTCCTTCCGATAATTACTTTTTTTTTCTCGTCATGTGGCCCTTGTCTGCTTTCATAGAAAGCATGTTTTTCCACACTTTTCAGTGCTACTTTGTAGGGCTTGCTCATACAATTTGGTGCATTTTCTATTCTGTTGTATTGATACAGGAGCAGATATAGAGAACCAGAACTTTCAAGCCATACAAAGAAATCTTCCTTTTCTTGGGATCTGAACCTAAGACCTGTGTATTGTTAAGCGTTAGTGTTAAACACTGTTATTGTCCTTGTAAGTACAATAAAGTCGGTTTATCATTACAACAAAGCTTGTATTTTTTGAGATGCATCAGTGAAATGCAAACCAAAACATGTAAGAACACAAAGTGAAAATACAGTGATTTTAACACTAACTTTGAAAAGGGGATATTTTCCAAATAATACATGGATGTATCCACTGATCCAAGTTTTCAAGTTTAGTGCTGTCATGTTGTTTCAGCACTTTTTTTCTGCTTATACTTTGGCGTTATCTTGATGTTGGCCAAACTGTTCAACTTTTGCATCTAAAGCTGACAGTGTGGGGAATAAAGTGGCTGTACTGAGGATTTACAAGGTTGCATTTCCATTTTGCAGACACCTTTGTCCAAAGGGATGTACATCTGAGAGCAGGTGCAACACAGGCAAGCATCTACACAGAGGGGAAACAACAGAGTGTGTGCGACTCTCAATGTGAGAAAAATGTCAAAGATCATTTTCTCAGTAAAGGGAAATATCACCAGGTCAGAGGAAATAATAAAGGGATGAAAATGAATAGATTATCCAGGGTAAGGTTTTATGTGTGAGGACAGGGATTGTCTCTTTAAAATAGTGGCGTGATAATTGCACTCTGTGGGTAGAAAAGGTTGTCTAATGTGCTGGCATTAAAATAATGAGCTGTGAATAATAAGCAAAAATGAAAGGAATTGAATTAAGCACAGTTTTTTAGCCATGGAAACCTATGATTTACTCTATATCCATTAAAAGGAGAGTACAAATAAATGCAGCTGTAATGGCTCATGATATCATACATCTGATTGTTATTAACTCTAATGTTGTCTGTAAAAGTTAAACAGAAATCAACACAGTGGGTGAACTGGAGAAAGGCTGTTTAGAAAAGAAAGTGAATATTTTGGGTTATTTGAGGCTGTTTACACCGAAACATAAGCACAGTTTGGTCATTTCTTCTCATTATAATGAGGTTTTTGGAAGCTGAAAATGCAAACTTTTCAAACTTTTCAAAAGAGATAAACCAACAAAGTTAAAGATCAAAATATCTTTCCTTAAAATTAGCTGTTTTCTACTTTCCTCACAGATCGGATTCTAACTCTGCAGTTAACACTTTTCAGATTGTGATAGATTACTTTTGGCAGGTTTTAAAAAACTCAAAAGGCTTTATCTGATAAATAAAGTTCTCGGTCTAAAAAGGTCTGTGATTATCATCCTTTTGGTGAAACTAAAATTCACCTAAGCGATAAATGCTAACATGTAAGAAAGGACGCCCTCTCCATCAGCGGCTTGTTTGAAGCTCTTGAACCCCAGAGAACATGAAGACGACCTCTCCGTCACGTATCTGGTGATCTCGCATTATTCAGGGAATTAGTCAGTTCCGGTGACAAAGACAGTTGTGATGGTGAAGTGCAGCTAAGAGGTACAAACACTCTCAACGACGATCATCTACAGTACTTTTGTTTCAGCGCGGGTCGACCCAGGTGAGTCACGACCAGAGGAAGCAAACGTGTCTCTCTATTTCTGGCGATGTTGAAACTCAAAACAGCTGCAGATTTGAAAAGTAGGTTATCTGCTGTTGGTGATCAGCTCCACTAATAATTTCACTAATCTTGGTGTTAGCACGTGTTTGACTTTACTATCAGAAAGCTTGTTTGTTTATACTCTTTTCCCGGATATTTGTTCTTCAGCCTGTAGCGCCTGTTAATAAACTTACTATTGTTAAATACCTGTTACATGGACCACTGTTATTTACAGCTCAAATTGGTGAAAATGCCCTGAATGCAAGTTTTCTTTATATGCAGATGATGCTATTATGTTCTGCTCTGCTTTAATACAGTATCAGGCTCGCTGTCTCGTACCAGAAGACACCTTTCATGACCTGAAACTGAATAAAACAAACTTACGGTGTTAAAAAACTCTAAAACGAAGCTGCTGATAAGAAGTTGAATAGTGTGGATGCTTTGCTAGGGAGCCTGAAACAAACCTTGACAGATGATAAAAGGACGTAACTAAGATGAAACTTTCTTTTCAACTTCATATTTCACGACTTTTAAAGAAATTAAAGCTTCATTTCTGAAATGTCCTGTTTTTGTTTTGGAGTGTTCTTGGAGCCTTGAGGTTCATTACTCACCTTAAGACCTTAACTCACTGCTCTCTCTCTCTGTGCTTGAGCTGACCGGCGTGTATTTTGTGCATCTTGATCAAATCACTGGCATGTCCTTGTCCTTTATAAATCTGCTTTTAACTTGTTTTCATCTCCTTTGTGTAACTTAATTGATATGAAAAACGGTGTAAGCTACAGTCTCTGCTTTGCGACCTCGTCACATGTCTTAATTTTGCTTTTAGACAGACTAGAATTAGCTGAATCAAATTTGGAGCTTGTCTCTTTAACTGTTTTAAAAGTAGATCGATGGCGTTGGAGGACGATGCATCAGGCTGTACAGCTCAGTGAGGCTGTCCTGATTTAATGAGTCTCTTTAGCGCGTTTTACTGATGTTAAGCATTTGTTGACACAAATGTGTCTCAGCAATAAGTGCTGATTAAGTGGAAGTACTTTTGCAAAAGCATTCTGTCAGTGTGTAAAGGATACTGTTGACATCTAGTGGACAAATGAGCGCTGTACACCTTTAATGAGGGGACAAAACCTAAGTGTTTCCCATCAGTGAAATAAGACCCATATTTTATCACCTTCCTCATCTTTATATGTAGATTTAAAAAAGATTTCTTGTAAACCTGTTTCAAAATAACAATAAAACTCAACAAATTTGAGAAACTTGGTGAGTGAAGTGAGCTTGGCTTCGTTGTACTCTGACTTGTAGTTGCTGAAAGTTTCATAAAACACAAACAGAAAACTAAACTTTGAAATTAAAGAAAGTTTTTGTAACTTTTTATTCAAATAAAAAATAAAAAAAATTCTAAATACTGCAACTCCTGCAAACAAAAAGAAACAAACCGTTCAAACTTTGTTGCTTTAAAAATATTTAAATCTCAGTTTGAAACCGTTTCAGCTCAGATTGTCAGCGACATGATTTGACGCCTGTTTGACAGGATAAAGGGTCATAAGCTGCGTTCAATAACACTCACTCACACACACTCATGCCCTTGTCTGTCAGGTGTAATGACTCCCTTCTTCTCCACTGCGGCCCCCTGCTGGGGCCCCCGACCTGTGGCTGCAGGAGTCCCGTCCACTTTGCTGTGACAGTCCAAACGGATTGACTCGACTCGGCGACCTTGTCCGTCCCCTCTGGACATGTGCACACTCACTCAGCGTGGACGATCAATCCTGCTTTTTAAGTGCGTGTCATGCTCTCAGTCGCCATCAGAGGGTGCTCAGATACTTTTTAATCATCCTGAGTAAACTCTCATCACTCTGAGCGACCCTTTTTCTTCTTCTTCTGTTCTTTTTTTGTCTCTCTCACTGTCCTTCCACTCGCTCTCATGTGTCCAACTTTCTCAGCGTCTATGAGTGTGTGTCTCGCAGCATGCTTGCCCATGAGTGTCCCGGTTTGCAGTGTGTGTACTGTAAGTGTGTGTGTGCGCACATGCTTGTTCCGCTCTCTGTTGTGGAACAAATTACACAGCGGCTGGGGAGCCAAATGACTAATCAGTGGTACACAGATTAAAATCCAATTGCTGCAATTTGAAGCCACACAGGAGTAGTATGGGAAATTAACTACTACAGTGTCTGCGCCGCTGTCTCCACCAGGCATACCTGTTAGATGTTGATCTTTTAATTAGTGCGGCCCGTTGAAACTTTAGATCAAAGATGCTAAAATTGGGGGGGAAAGGCTCCACGAGGGAAAAACAAAGCTGAAAAAGTGATCTGTCAAGTTTTAAAACCCAAACCCCGAGTGTTTTTACCGCATCCCAAGATTGAACTTTAAGATGAACTAAAACGCACTCTGTCCACAAGAGACAAAAACATCTGATTTAACAAAATAAACTCAAACTACGGCGGCGAGAGTGTTTAATTTGTCCGTATCTGCCAGGAGGGACATTAATAAGATGAAGTGTTGGGTTCATGATTGGTCCAAGGGGATTGGATGTTTCCTGCAGTCACTCATTCGCCATCGCTGTATCATCCCCTGCCCACAATAACCACCCATCAACCACAGGCTAAAGTGGCCATTGCCACGGCTTAGGAATAGATTGAAAGCACGGCTTGTTTATTTTAAACTACAGCCCCACAGATAATTCATTTCTCCTCGCACAAAAACACCTTCAGAGGGAGAATGAATAATATGAATAATGAGCGAGCCCTGGCCGAGCTCGTTCAGCTCAGTATATGAACCAGGCAATTGACTCTTGTTCTTATCAGAGTAGTTTTTTTTTTTTTATTCCGAGTGCGCAGAAGTGCAATATGCTCTTGAGCAGGGCTGAGACATCACATGCGCTCTTGCCTGGAATAATCTCAATGGTAAAAAATAATCTCATTTTGTCTGGGAGTGTAAAAATCCTGTTTGCATGGCTGTGGCGTGCGTCTTTGTGCCCGTGTGTCTTATGGCAGGCGGGAGACATGCATGCAGGCTGGTGTTGAAACCAGTACAATCGCGCTGGAACGTTTCTTTGGGACGGAATTGAAACTTAACACGTTCACCTTTTCACAGATGTGACATATTTTAGTTTTGGATCATGCACACAAAGGGGAACCTTGTTTTTCTGATTTCTAAATGGTGCGGTAAATGCTGTAAACGCCAAAATCGCACTTCATTTAGATGTGTATTGACCTGCGTTGAGTTTTCGAAGCACACCTGCTCTTTTTTTTTTACAGCAGTGTCCTGCATATCCTCATGCAGGAGCTGAACTGAACAAACCTCAGAGCTGATACAGCCCCTGGGGACATTGAGCCTCTCCACTGGAGCGGCTCCTAGCCCAGATGCCTTGTTTCAAGGGTATTTGCACGCTAGCCGCCGGGAGAGAAGTGAGCGTGTTCAGAGATTCTTCCAACCAGCAAAACCGTCCACTTGATCTTCTCAAGCCCAGCCCTAAAGTTGGGGGAGCAGTTTTCCAGGACTAATTCAAGATGCGATGTTTGGTTGTCTTGGATACGCTCTTCTAAAACTTTATTATTTCAGTCAAAAAGTTGCTTTAGAGCAAGTTTAGGACATTTTTCTACTCAAGGACTTTTCCAGTATCCAGTGGGTGTATGGGATAAAAGTGGGTACAGGTCAGGACCATGGACTGTATATAGAATGGACGCTGTCTGCCTCCTCCCTGGGTGAAGCCACCACGAGAACAGCACCCTCTGGTGACGGGCTGCAGAATAGGTCATAAATCCCGCCCACTCCAGCAATCCCTATGGAGCGACTCTCCTGCTGAATGCGTACAGCGCTACTGTGCATGGCAAGCAATTCGGCTTCAAATTCATGTAATGACAGAAGGTGGAGCCAAGTTGTCCATACAGTCCATGGTCAGGACGCTAGGCATGCTACTGTTTTTGGCGGACAGGGTGGAATAACACCCCTAAGCTTACTTGCTTTAGCCATAAGGTTCAAAATGAAAATGTTCTTGACAAAATATATTCTTGTAAAGCAAAGACTTTCTAAAAAAAGTTGTTTTTTTTGCGTCTTTTCAAAGTTTGACACAAAAACAGTGAGTCAAATGATCCAGTCTGAGTCGAACGAGCTTGAGGCGGTGTTAACCATCAATTTTGTGGTTTTTGGTTTCGCCCCTGTGAGAGTAATGCTGCTGGGTAATTGTGTTCAGACAGGAGGTGAGTGAAACAAAGGTTGAGGTTGAATGATTACACAAAGCCAATGGAATGAAAATTTCAGACGAATGTGAAGAAAACGGCCAGGGAGGTAGAAACCGAGGCGAAGGCCGGTCTATGCTAGCAACTTTGTAGAGTTAAGCTGTCAGAATGGGCCTTGAGGGCACAGGTAGAACATCTAACCTGTCAGTTTATTAGGTTTTTGATTCTCTTTATCGTCTCTAATCCTTTTTACAAAATCTGTATGCTCATGCTCAAGTTGTCTGTGATCCATCTTATCGTGTTTTAAAAGGGTGCAAGTTATTTCTCTTTCTCAAGTAAACTAACTCACTGTAAACCCAGTACTTTTTATCATTGCACCAATAAGTCCCTCTTTTCTTCCCAAATTTATTGACAATAATTCATGAGCAACAGATTACCAGACAAACCAGAACCCGACTGCAGAGAACTGGTGCATGCTGAGATGAGTTTGAAGCCGTACAGAATCATTCGGGGAACCTTTTACATATGCATGCTCACCCAATACTTTCCACCTCACAGCTAACGTCCAGACAGTTATGTGTCTGCTGCTTGAAGTGAATCAGCATGATTTCAAACTCCCCAAACGTAGAACCAAACCACAAACCGACTTCCCTTTGTTTCTGAACACTGGCTGCACCTGCTCCTGTCACCTTTGGCTGTGTTTTTGGAGCTGAGGCTCCCCTTGGCTTCATACGCTGGAAAACAATGGAGTCAGGCAGGTGAAAAGGAGGGGAAAAAACTTCTTTTATTTTTAGGACAAAAGTCTCTTCAAAGTCAGAGCGGAAAGACTGTGCAGGATGATGTTCCAGATTTCTCACCGGTGGCGTCTTTAAAGGCTCGCTGCAGGAAAAAACATCCGCGCTGTCATCAGTAATTGTACTAATGTAGTAAATGCAGAATAGCTACCTTACTCGGAGCAATGCAAGTGTACTTGTACTTTATACAAGAAGATGATTTACTTATTTTATTGAATTCAACTTAGGACTGTGACACTGTTTCAGCAGGGATGATAACTGTCGTTTAACTCATTCAGTGTCAAGTTCATTTATGCAATTTTCACCCAGTGCCACGATTGACTGCAATAGAAATCTCTGTATCTTTCAGGACCCACAGAATATCTTGTGTTTGGACTAGAATTAAGTGCAATATCTTAAAAGAAAGAGATGACTCTCTTCTTTTCCTAGAAAAAAAAGTTAATCTCTAACCCACCCCTGTATTTAATTATTGCCCGCTCAATGCAGCGTGGTCATTTCATCTTTGCCGATCTGGAAAAAGAAACAAAACACATTTTTACGAAGGAGAGATTTTCAAGCAGAACTCTGATCGTCTTTTTCATTTCACTTCAAACTACTTTATCAATGGCATCAAGGTCCTCCCTCCTCGGACACCACTCCTCATCACTCTCAAGATCCGATTGTGTTCGGTCTCTTAGTGACGGCTGGGAGTGGTATCGGCTCTTGAGAACCTGATGCCATGACTGCTTGCATCCTCCTTGCATCCTCCTCGCTGGGCCTGTTGCTAAATTCCGGCTTAGTCTCGCTTACCAACAGCATGCTGGAAAATTGTTGGTGAAGGTCCGGTACCGGGATCTCCACTGGATTCAGAGACAGTTGCACCATGCCCACGAGAGCCGATGTGCCAGGACCGTTCACTCTTGGCTAAGGACTTCGGCATTTTCCTACAATTTTCATAGAGAAAAAAACACTCCACAACTCTGCTGATTGGCACTCTTGCTGGCACACTTCTCACTGGCGAGTACTTGTTTTTGTTATTGGAACACGGTTATGACGTATTTGTCTGTTTTTCTGCGTTCAGAATGACTCCAAACTTAGTCGCATCTTAGTCAACTGAAAAATCTGTCAATGTCACTGAATAAGTGAAGGAAACTTGATGCTGCCCCTTAGCAGATGAAGAAGAAGCAGCTTACCGCCAGAGAGCAAGCTGTAGCAGTGATTTTGTGCTTTTAAAAACTAAAATTCAGGCTAATTGTGAGTCCAACAACAATGTCAAAGTCCATACCTCTTTGGATAACAAGTCAAATAAAAACTTATACTCCTCTATATCAGTTCTGATCGAAGTTACAGACCATCAGAAGAAGTGTGCTGATTAGTAAACATTATGATTTAGAGTCCTTGTCCGGCTTTTCCTTAATTTGATGAAAGCGTTATTGTTTTCAGTAGCCATGAGAATAAACTCTGATACCGTGACGACTCCAGCTGCAGTGAAGAATTTCATCCATATATATGAGGGCTGCATGTGAAGGGTTGGGAATTTCTGCGCTATATTTCCCGCCAACATTACATGTGCATGAAATAATCATATCAGAATGGCGTGATTATAGGCTTTTATTTAGTCGTACAGCCATGAAGCATGCCACTGTCAATAAATCATTAAATCACTGTAGCTGGGGGCTTGGTCAAAGGACCATCCAAAAGCCATTACTCCAGATGGTGCATTAGGATGAATATCATTATGATGAAATCATCCCCCACAGGTCCTGCCTTTCTTCTGTCATTTTCATCATATTTTATCGCCGACCATCATGTGGATATTTCGACACGTGGTCTCTAACTTATAGTTCTCACATGACAACAGAGGACACAGGTTTTAGGAGTATGTGTGTGTGAGCGTGTGTGTGTGTTTTTATTGTCCAGAGTAAAACTCTTTGAGCAGGTTGCTCTTTTTTAAAAACTCCTTTTCGGCGAATTAAAGAAAAGCTCTTTACAATCCTCAGCTGGGGGAGGAGAAGATTCCTCAGGCTGGAACATTCACTTCCTCCCCTCTCTCCTCCTCTCCTCTCTCCTGTTCTCTTTTGACTATATTTCTAAATTTACCCATCCATTAGCAGGAGACACAGAAGAAGACAGAGTTGCTCGAGCTTTTAACAAGCCTGCTCCTTCTCTTCAGTGTCATGCTCTACTGGGCTTCAAAACACGCAGCGCTCTTTTGTGTCTTTATTATAGCTGCTGGTGAAAGAGATGAGTTTGAGGTTGTTGAGCTTTTCTCTGCGTGTGCGTGTGTGTGCGTCTGCAAGAAGGGGGGGTTTGCATCAGTAGCATTTTGGGGAAGCTGCAGTAGGTGTGTGTGTGTGTGTGTGGAGTTATGTCCCAGTTATCTAGCACAGATAATTGATGCGGACAAGCTCGACTGAAATCTCTGTGACAGCGATCGGCACGCTGCACACTCGCACTTGATGGATGCCCATGTCAATCTCTCTGACCCCCCGCTCCCTCACGTGCGCACACACACACTCGCAAGCTGAGGGGTCCTTTTCAGCGCGGCACAAAAGGAGCAGTCTCCTGGCACGCCGTCACCAGCTGAGCTGTAACCGAACGGTGCTCAGAGGGCACAGAAGGGGGGGAGGAGGAAAGAGGAAGGAGGACACCGGAGTTAGAAGAAGAAGAAGAAAGGGTGAGGGAGTGATTCGAGGGAGATATTAGTGAGGTAAAAGAAGAAGGATATGAGGAGGAGGAAACAGGATTAATGAGGAGCATAAAAGTTGGTGAGATGAGGGGGTGAGGCAGGTGGAGGGAGGAGGCGATCGGTTCAAAGGAGAATATAGAGGGACATAAAAGAAGGAAAGGACAAGGAGGTGTGTGAGTTTACCTTGAGATGCTAAGAGGGAGCTGCTTAGCATTCCCCCTCTCTCTCTCCCTCACACACACCCTAACTTTAGAGCTGGCTCAGCAGAGAACACAGAGACGCTAAAGTGGCGTGATTAATTTGGGATGCAGTGAGCTTCTTAGGCCAGCGTGTGCACACACATACACACACACACACACACACAACATCGAGCAAAAGTTGTATTTCTATAGATCTGGCCTTTCATCCTGGAACATATATCTGTATGCAGGATCCATCAGGCTTCACAGCTGGGTATCCACATTACACACACACACAAAAACTTCACTTCTGACTCCTCAAAAGGCAGTTATAGTCTATCTCACTGTAAAATGATAGGCATGAATCTTGTCGTCTATCTCCTGGGGTGATCAAAATATCCCGAACCAGAATCTCTAAATTCGAACCATCACTCTTCGCCCTGTTTTGATTGTCGGATCCTGACAAAAACAGGAATGCAGGGGATGAAAGGTTGTGGTTTGACAGGCTGCAGACGATGTTTTCTCCCTGGGCCCAGAGCTGGAGACTTGTTGTCGTCGTGAGGTTGCCAGGCAACAAGCAGAGATAGCAGAAAGTCACTGCGCCTGATCAAGAAAGCCTGGTGCATAATGCATACATACCCCAAACAATGAAGATTATCATCATCATCATCATCATCATATTACTTACATATAGTAAACCAAATATCTTCTGACCACATTTTTGTCTCATAAATAAAACATGAGGAGCAGTCATGTAGCATCGATGTATTATTTAGTTTTTTGGACAAGACCGTCCCTCCCTTCAGGACCAGCTGTGTGCCTTATGACAGTAAAGCTCCAGTGGGTAACTTTTGGTTTTGACCTGAGTGACCTTTAAGAACAAAGGGGTGTCTCACCTCTTTGCTGATGCTTTCTAATACATGTGTAAGGTGGTGTTTTTTCTAACAAAAGCACTATTTTGGTCATTTTTTGGCATTGGGAATAAGAAAAACGCAGTGTTTTCAAACGATTTAACAGATCAGACATGAAAAACAATCTAAACACTATGAAGTCCATCACTCATGGACTTATTTGCCTTTTTTTAGGTCATAATTAGGCATTCATGGTAATCTCAGGGTTCTTTGTTTCAAGCCACAGACTCCTTTAATTAACAAGAGAGAGTGAAACTTTTTACTTAGTCTCATAATAAGGGCCTGTGTCCACTTACAGCATTTTTTGATGTGCCTGTGTCAACTAACTGCATTTTTTTTTTTGGCGTGGTGAAAAAGGCATGAAAGACAAGATGAAACTATCAAGCCAATCTCTCATGTTAATCTCAGTCTGTTTTGTAACCAGTCACAGACCTTTCATTATAATTTTAATTAACAATAGAGAGTGTTACTTTTTATTAAGTCTCATAATAAGGGCCTGTGCCCACTGACAGCTTTTTTTTTTGACAAGGTGAAAAAGGCAGTTTTGTTTGTGAATAGTTGATCAATTAAACCAAACAGACGTGAAAATTTAATATAAAAACAATCTGTCCCATCACTCATGGTGATCTAAGTCTGTTTTGTAACCAGCCACAAGCTCTTTGTGCTGGTTTTAATTAACAATAGAGAGTGATTGGAGGCTGTCAGCACTTGTTTTACATTATAAACTCATTTGAGTTCATCATTTTCAGTCTGGAGTATCTGAGGCAAAATGTCCTTTTAAATCAGCTCTCATTTTTTAAACTTTCCTTTTTAGCAGAACTTTTGGTCCCTCTTCATAAAATCTTAAAAAACAAAACAAAACTGCTTGTCTTGCTTTTACTCTTTTACTGAGATGTTTCTCTTGTTTTTTTTTAACCAATAACCTGTTTTTATATCCCTTTGCTGTGAAATTTCTTTGCTTTTAAGATGTACCCCTTCGAGGTCGCTTGATGTAAAAGGCACTACAAATAAAATGTATTATTATTATTAGTAAAATAGCCCCGCCCCCATCAATTTACACCTGAACATTACCAACCAATCAAAATCAAGGATCTATTGCATATGCATGACCCGATTCCTTTCTTTCTTAAACTTCTCAGAGTAAATGTACAGAGTATTTCATGACAGACTTCCACTTCTAAAGGAGGCTGAGGTGGGAGACGACTCTTGTAACCTAGCAACATTAAGGGCCGGCAAAAAGCACTCTGAGACTGAAGTCATGGGCGCTGTCAGCACATAAAGTGCCATTAATGGACACAGGCCCAAAGGCTGAAACTGACTCAGTTTTTTTCAGTCAGACAGAGTTGACTGTTGAACATAAATACAACTTTTACTGCCTTTTAATGTTGTTTTATTTATGTTTATTTTTGGCATCCCTGCAAAGGCTTGACTTGTAAAAACTACCTGCTATCTGTTCACAATAGATTTAATCACTCATTGTGAGTCTTTCCTGTAGAAAAGGCTGTTGACTTTCATTCTTGACTTGAACGAAAGAAACTGAACATCCGTTTTTTTTTAGATTGTCTTCTTTTCTGTTACCTTATCATCTGCTTCGTAAAAGAGCGTCTGGGCTGAGCTAATTGGGCGAACCAAGAGGGAGAGATGAAGCAAACAGCACTCAAGACATTACCGACAGTCTGCCTCGGTATCTGTTGTTCTCCTGCCCATGTTTATGATGCAGAATTGCTCCCACCTGTCGCTGCAGCCTAAACGATTGCTCTGTGCTGGGAAAAAAAAAAAAAGCACAAGCCAAATGCATTACCACCTCTTGCCCCGTAAGAACACAGGAAGTGAAACAAAAACACCCACTGGTATTTCCGGGGGAAAAAAAAGGGAACCCATACGGTTGGAGTGGCGTGTGCGGCGGAGGCACTGTGATGAGAGTTGGACCGCTCTCCTGGCGTGGGTAGCTTTCGTATTTTTCGCTGCCACGAGTGCCCGCAGTGCAGTGCGGGGCTGGCTGGCAAGCTCGGGAAAAAAGGACCCATCTGTTGTATGAGATTATTTCAAACCAGATACAGCACAGGATGTCACCTGTTTGAAGGGACTCGAGGGAGAGTGGATTATAACGTGTGTGTTGGAGGAGGTACATTTCTCAAGACAGCATGTGTTCTCTCATCTACTTGTAGTTGCATACGTGTTTAATGTGAATTTCTATGTTTGGCTGTATGTGCGCCAACCTGTAAAGTCAGCACAAAGAGACTCTCAAAGGTAAAGATGTGGCGTCCTTTGATTTATTATCATCCCCCAACTAACATGGAGCGGTGTTTCATTTTTCATCCTGTATAATATGGATTTGTTCTATTTTTAAGCTGAAAACATAATTCATGCGAAGCTGCCAGAACTCAATTTTCCAAACAGATGATGAAAGTTTCATCTTATCTAATGTATGCAGGGAATGGATGGATGCAATTCAACAGGAGGCAGGTACCTGAAGTCGTTTACTCGCGAATTAAGTTCCTCGCTTTACACCGCGTGAGGAGGCTTGTTTCTTTTTGCTGCACAGATGTTCGCTGAAAACAGTCTTTGTGGAGAGTAACAGTGGCAAAAAGTGCAAAAGTGCAACCTTTGAACTTTTCAGCTGTCATCTAAAAACCGAGTGTACTTCTTTAAAGCCACTGTAAGGAGTTTTTAAGGCATTATTCAAGCCTGAAATTGGGTGACTGGATGAGGAAAGAGGGTATTAAATCCAGCTGTTTAACGGGGGATCACAAAGACTAAGAATATGCAATATAACCTTGTAGCTCACGTCTGTTTAATGTGTTATTAACAACATGAGGAGGCATAGATCATACATTAAAGCAGGCTCTGCATCGAAATACAAGACTGTGCATGCCACATATGGACCCTTTGTCTGGGGTGACCATACGTCCTCTTTTACCCGGACATGTCCTCCTTTTTGGGGGGCTGTCCGGCTTTGTCCAGGGTAGTTTAAAAAATCCCTTAAATGTCCGGGTTTTTATATGGAAGTTTGGAGTTTGTGTCATGTGACTTACTGAGTTAGAAGCGTGTAAGAACACTCAATCGGACCCGTAAAACTCTCAAAATGTAGTCATGTAGTCGAGTCCTCTTTTTGGGGATTAAAAATATGGTCACACTAATTAACAGCCTTTCTAGCATTTTAAACAACAAATCTTAAAGTGTGATACAGAAAGGAGTGACATATTTTTGATTGAAAACACCAGCATGCTTGAACAGAACCATATCAGTGAAGTGATAAAATGCACATCTTCGCCCACAGAGGGCGCCAAAAACAACTGGCATTTGGAGTGAGTTACCTGCATGGAGTAAACACCAAAAAGTCGAGGTGTTCAAATATGCATGAATAATGGGAGTAAATCATTTCATGAATTAACAAGATTTACCACCAACAACTTTAATCTTGCTTCTCAAGAGCTCGTCACCTTGTTTGTATGATTAGTAAACTAGCTGTAGTTTCACAGATGCATCGGTTGTTGTTGGAAAGTTCTCATTGAGTTCTTAGAGAGGCAAACCTTCAGTGCACATCTAGGTTTCAAATATCTACAGCCACAATTTTCCCTTTTTTCATGTTGGAGTTTGTTGCATCATTGTTTTTGTTCTTCACTCAGAAATGAAGCTCTGGTTTTTACCACCTGCACTTCTTAGACGTCTGGTTCTCTGCCAAGCACACCTGTGCTCTAATCTACCTGTGGGTTTAGATAATCTGGCTAAACTGTTGGCTTGTTTACAAGTTGTCTTCTGGTGTTTCTTACTCTCTCAGACTTAAATGAATTTATGTCTTTCCAAGAATCCCAGTTACAGTTTGAAGCTTTCTCAGAGATAGTCCAGGTCCATGTAAGTTTACATCGTACTGTCATTCAAAATATTTAAATCACTTAAATGCAACTGATTGCTGAGTCTGTTTGTGTTACATGACTTTAACTTCAACTGTAAACACACTTCGTCGCAGCTGCTTCATCGCAAACAACCGATTAATAAGACAGATTTTCAGACGGTGATTATCTGCTAATTTCGGAGCTCATTAACATAGCGGACGCATGAACTGACTGCTTAACTTGTAGGACCATTGAGCATTTATTTTAAGCGTTTACGCATGTAAATCATGATGTGATGTGACAACTGCATGCAGAATAAGAGCTTTTCCTCGATTGATATACCATCACAAGCATTGTGATGCAGATTAAACAGTTTTAAAATCATTTATAATTTGTACTGAATAGCTTCATTCATCTATCATACCCTCAATCCTTTATGCATTCATGATTTATCCGACTATCATTCACTCTGCAGCCGACAGTTAAGATTAAACAGCTTGAACTGTTCTTGGTTTGCCTCTACTCTCCGATTGAGGTTCTTGTCGCTGATAGAGGGTCCAGCCTAATTCCTCTCAGACTCACAATCTCCTTCACCACCTGTACCATCTCCTCTTCTTGTCTTTACTTCTGCTGTCAGAGGACTGGACTCGGTGTGGTAAATAAAGGAAGGTGGCTTGATTTAAAAGCAGAAACAGTTTTAGTTTTAAAGAGAATTTTCCTTCAAGTATTCCCCTCTTGAAGTCTAAATAAAAGGTCAAATGACAGGGCAAAGTGCGCCCACTGTCTCATCAGAAACTCAAAGAGTCCCGCAGAAAAAGTCGGACCTTGGGCCAAGGTTAGAGCGATACGCCGCCTGCATCCTAATGGCTGTAAAGTAGAATCCCTGCCTGCAGGTGATGAATGAGTGTCATGTCAGGAGGGGAGGAGGCGAAGAGGAGGCGAAGAGGAGGAGGAAGATGAAATTTGGCTCTAGAGATGTTGCCCACAGGACGCTCAGGCACAGACCTCAGGAAGCCCTAACCCCTTCATCGACCATCTGTGGCTCAGAGGCGTGTGTTCGTGTTCGCCTGTGACTGAAGGAATGTGTGTAGAAGGAAAGTTTGTGTTATAAATTAGCTGATAATGATTATTTATTAAGTTGGCGTGTGTGGAATAGTTGTGCGTACATATTCATATTCTAAGTTCACAATGGTGATACTGTGTTTTCTGCACACCTGTAAAGTGTTCGTACCTGTGTGTGTTTTTGTGTCCCTGTACCTTCACACTCGTGCACACACAGCACACCTCCATCACCTCTTGCACCTCCACCATGCACAACAGATGGGCGAACAGGAGAGAGGGTTCCCACGTCCGCTCCACCACCTCGTCCAAACTCGGCCCCTCGCAGCCCGGCACGCTCCGACCCTGCCAGAACCGCCGTGACTCAGCCAAAACAAACGCATACACACACACACGCGCGGACACACACCTCTGCTGGAAACCACACACTCCGGATACGACGTGCCAAACTCGTGCACACAAACACAGTTAGATACACATTTCTGCTCAAAGCCATTAATTGAAAGGCAAACACACACACTCGCGCGCGTGCTCGCATCGATTACTTTGGCTCGCTGACACTCCAGAGTGACACCGACGAGCCAAATGATGATGAGGTAATCAAACTGTAGTTAGTGGTGAACAAGCTCACATCTATCTCCAAGTTGTGAGGACCTGTCCAATAAAACGCTGCCTGAAAAATCAAAAGGAAAAGACAGGGTCAGCAAACGGTGCGGCTGAATATACTTTCAAAGTTACTTGTGGTTAACCACTTTTGTTGAACAGCAGCCACCGTGACGAACGACAAGCGATTATAACAGAGGTTCTCCTGTAGGTCAGCTGCTTTAAAAAGAGCCTCATTAGACTCATAACAGAGACAGGAGGATACCAACGAAAACCGATAAACAAGACGTTTCCTTCTTGATACTTTTTAATGAACAGAAATGTAAATTGGGATCGATAAAAAGTTTGTGAAAGGTTAAATTCAGTCTGAAATTCAAGTTTTACAGGATACCTATAAATATCAGACATATCAGGTGTCATATCTGTAGTTTAAAAGACCCTTTTTAGTCGGGGTGTCCTGAAACAACTTTTTTTTACCTCCAATACAAAACCGATATTGTAGCCTTGAATATTGTCCGATACTGATATTGACCCGATATTAGCATAAACAAGTTTTCTGATCAGCTGCAATGTCTTTTTCGGACTTTATCGAAAATACTGCCACAGAGCCGATATCACTCCAATTCCTTGGTACTTTGTTACTACCTTAGTACACACTGTTTTTGTGATCATGTGGGCTCTACATGCTGAATCTGAGCGCTGCTAGAGTCTGGAATGGACCGCTTGCATCGGAGTGCTGATATCGGAGATTTTAGATGCAGGCTGATATAATCCGATATTTGATTTTTTGCTGATGTTGCACTGATATCTGATATCAATATCGTATAAGGACACCCCTACTTTTTAGTGAACATGATCAAATGTCGCAGTTAGTTCGACAAGGGTGTTAATAGAGTCATGTTGGCCTCAAGTGGACACTCATGGAACTGCAACTTTTTGCATTTTCTTGTCTTTATATTCGGTTAGCACTGGATGGGCTCTCGCTCCAGAGTTATGTCTCATAGATAGAGAAGTATGTATCACAGGAGTGTATGTGCCGTCTAAATGTATGCAACATATCCCTCTGCTGCCACCTGTTGCGTGGAGGTGGGAAATGCATTTTGGGTGAATTTGTCGCTATTTGCGTGCGGACTGTAAATCTACATTTCATATTTTACTATTTACTTTTAACCTTTGTACTGATTTTTTAAATATTCATATGGATTACACAAATTTTTTTTTTACATCTTGGGGATTGTCAGGGCAGTACCTTTGCATCTTCTATAACGTGAAGTTTCACCAGATTACATGTTAAGTATAACTTCTGTCGAGTTTATCATTCACCTGTTTGTGACTGAAGAGTTTTTGGTTTGTGCAGATTTTGGCGCCCCCTGTGGACAAAGTTATACCTCTTCTCTCTCGTCCTGTAAATGTGGAAGAAGTATTTTCATCCTGTCGTCTCTTAAACAAATGAACTACTGACCTCGATGCTGATGATTTTTTATGGTGGTGCTGTCGAAAACTAGCATAAAAGTGTCTTTGGCCATCTATGTCTTTATGTAACCCTTGCAGTTTAAGAAGGCTGACCATACGTCCTCTTTTACCTGGACATGTCCTCTTTTTTGGGGGCTGTCTGGCCTTGTCTGGGGGAGTTTATAAAATCCCTCATATGTCCGGGGTTTTGTATGAGAGTTTTGAGTTTGTGTCACATGGACTTACTGAGTTAGAAGTGTGTAAAAAACACTCGATCTGACCCGGAAAACTCTCAAAATACGCACGATTCCATGACTCCGCCCCCGCATAGTCGTGTCCTCTTTTTGGGATTCAGAATATGGTCACCCTAGTCTAAGGATGTTGCGTATCTTGACAAATGCTGACTAATTGTAAATTTAAAAGGACCCTGTGGGATAAAACCCTCCTCTTGAAAACGCAGCTTAATTTGAACACTTTGACCTAAAATGCTGAATTAAAACATCAAGTATGTGCAAGTTGTTTTTTGGGGGGATTTGGTTGTTATTTCTCAGGTTCTCAAAGAAAAAAGACTTTTCCGAGGACGTGACCCTGCTCAGGACAAGGATCACCTCTAAGGTCAGATATCGCCCCTTTTATATTGTCGCACTTCTCAGCAATATTTTCGCCGGCTGAATCCTGCGCCTTAAGCCTATTCAGAAATAAATGTCAAGTTCAGCCTCAGGTGAAAAGCCAGTGTTTACCCCGCGCCGTCCAGCTGCCTCGACAGACGCGACTAGCTCACTCGCCAAATCCATTGATTTTCCCAAGACCAATTACCCCGGCGTCAGAGATCTCACTCACAAGTTCCGGACAGCGGGGGGATTCTCTGACTTTAATCACACATCAATGCTAGCGCCTCAGAGCAATCTCCACTGTTTATCCCTCGCCCCAGCCCTTTGCCAACTCCGTATCGATCACTACCCAGCTTTAGCCCTGTACTGCCATCCGTCGCTATCTGTGTCCGTGCGCCAGCCGCCCCTCCAACTCTCCATCTCCTCATGACGGGGGAGAAAACAGCCGGAGGGGGCTCGGGCGGAGAGCAAGAATGATGATTTCCTCATGAAACTGCCATTGATTTTGTGACATGCTGATGCCGTCTCTTTCTCTGACACGGGAGACTGAATGAGTAATCTGGTCCTGACAGAGCAGCGTTGGTCATTATGTAAAACCATACCTGAGGTGAGGGGGTGAAGCTCAGGTGGTTGATTAACAGCCGGGCAGGTGGACTGTGGCAGGATACGGTGATTTACTCTAATGACGGCGTCCGGTATGAGTTTTTTATTCAGTCTGGAGGTAGAGAGGAATATTTCACTGATTAAATGAGACTATATGTCAGAACAGGAAAATTCACAGCTGTTATTAATAATGTTAATTATGGCAATATTCCATACAGCTGCTGCAGTTTCAGGGCCTGATACTGTGCACAAGGGCTCGCTGCAATGGCTCATTGGGACACCTACATGGAGCAGAGCCATCCTTAATGTTATCCCTAACACCTGTGATTTTTCCTCCTAATGTCTGCAGCAGCACAATTACTCGGTGTGCTGTTGTGGAAAGTTCATTTTTCTTTAAATGTTTCTGTTTTCTTGCACTTATTATTCACACACCTTTTACATTTAAAGGGACATTTCGGGGTTATTTTTTTACGCTAAATACGCCACCCTTTTTCAGCAAATGGGGGCCTGCTTTACCTCGTTGACCGAAGCGCTCATCTTGGTTCATATTAGGGCCAAAAATAAAATTTGTATTTTTTTATCAGGAAACTCGATTGTCGAGGAGAAGTGTTGTAATAATTTCAAGCCTAAAAAGATAAGAGAATAGACTGAATAAGCAGCTTGAAGTAAACAGATTTACGTTTGTTTTAATTTCTGTGAACTGCTGAAAAGACGTTTTATACTTCAATGTTTAGTTGTCCAGGAAAAGGAGGTGCATTAAAGATGGAGTCAAAATGTTAGAGTCATAAAAAGGAAATGGGAGGAGTGGAGGCCTGGACATGACTTGTTGACATGACTTGTTCCACCTGCCAGTAGGGCTGCACGATTTTAGCCAAAAATAAAATCCCGATTTTTTTTCTATTTTTTTTATTTTGATTTTTTCATTCAGTGACAACTTCATCAACTTCACTTTAACAATAAGTTTTTCTATCATCTTTCAAAATGAAATTACTGAAAACGATGTAGCGCATATGCCAAGCCAGTGAGCGGCGCTGTGACGCTGCCGAGTAAATGCTCAAAAAAACAGAAGAAGAGTACGGAGCGTACGTATAAAGGTTGTTTTGACCAGACAAGCGCAGGAGCCATAAAAGAGTTTCGTTGTGTGTCACATAATCGTTTTGAGAAATCCAAATAGGCATCCACACGGAGATAAAATGGAAGTCGTTTATGGATTTATGCACCGTTTGCAGTCACCTGAAACGCCGATACAACAAAAAACGTTTGCTTTTACTCCTGAATTTGTTTCCTTGTAGACGGGTTGATACCGGGGAGTGGTTTGCTCTTCGTCCGAAACTGTGAATTATCACCTTTTTTTGCAAACGCCATGTTTGTTTACACTGGTGAGTGTCGGAAGGGGGAGCCTATGGTGGCCTGGAGGCGTGAAACTTGATAGAGAGGAAAACCCTTTTGATGATTTTAGTTTATTTAACGTTGTCGTCATTATCAAATAACCAGATTACGATTTAAAATCGATTAAACGTGCAGCCCTAGTTCATATTTGCAAGTATTTGGAGCACTTGACCCGACATTACGAAGCAGATCCTCAGCAGGAGCGTCGCGATAGTCGATAGGTTGATTTAAATACAGAGAAATTGGCATCAAACTTTGACTCGCGGTGCATCAGGGATGATTTTCTGTCAATTCAGACAGCAACAGTATTGATTGATTTACATAACATATACAAACACAAATCAGCTGTGTAAGCATGGTGCAATAAACGAGTATTCGTGTTTTATAGATGTTTGATCGGTCAGGAGCAGAGCTTGAAAATAAGACACTTTAGAGGTTCGGTAAAGCACGAAGAGGATAAAGATTTAGAAAACCTTCATGTGATTTCTCAGGATGATTTATTTTTAAAGGCTCTGGGAAAGACAGAAAATTATTCATACTTTTTGAACAGGAACGTTAAAATCTTTGATCAGCTGTAGAAGAAAAACTTCAACGTTCGACAAAAATGACATCTTTAGGAAAAGCTTAGTCCCAATAATGAGAAAATAAAACCCCACAATCCCCCTCAGCGGGTTGAAATCATGCATCGAAGTCTGAAGCGGCAGCTCGATTTTAAAGTTATTATCAACTCTCACACCTGGATGGAATACTTGTCGTCCTTTGTGGCCTGTTTTAATAAAGACCAGATTTGTACGGGAAAATAAATTGTGACGCGTAGATCAGGTTGGTAACTTGATTTCTGTCACCCGGCCGTCATCTCCTCCTCTGTTCAACATGACAGCTTTCTGTAGGGCCGGCCTTCATTTTCAAAAAGGTCATTGATGATGCACGGACGTATCAGCATAAATGTGATGCGGTGACAGCTGTGCCTGGGAGCCATCGCTCTGGCAGCACAGACCAATTAGAGGGGGTCTTGTATCAATCAGAAATCAAATAACATCTCATCAAAACGCACGTCTGTTTTTGATTCACCCCTCTCCCCAAAGAGAGCTGATGCTTCCCCAGATCCCACCCCATCACCCCGCATGTCTTTTGGCTTCTGCCTCTATCTCTTGATTTTTCACTAATGCATACACCTCCACACATGTGCGCACACACATCTTCACACACACGCAGGAGCACACACTGCCCAGGGCAGAAAGGGACAGTGCAGGTAACCAATCCAATTAACACCTTAATGAGGAGGTCCCCAGTCACAGCCCGACTTCATCAACATGCACAGCAGAGCGCTCGCTCTCATCTTCCCGGATACAGCGCGAGAGGCAGAGTGCTTCATGGATCAGCTGATGCAGCTGGATTCTGTAGGTCACAGCGTCTTAAAGGTTAGATTGTCTTAAAGAAAAGCCACCTCAGGTGAACATAATGATTCCAGCCCAACGGGAAAGGTTTGATTCCTTTAACCGTATTCTGAAATACATGTACAGAAAATCCTTCCTCCTCCACAGTTTGGTGAATACTATTGTTGTGCCACCTTCACAAATATTAAGTATGTCGTTCTTGTATAAGGCCATTCAATGTGAGCCTCAGTTAGCTTGCATGTCATGTAAATAAGTCACATGTTAGTGTTAGTGATATTAGAAGCACAAGTGTAAACGGGTTTATATCAGGCTACCAGCTGCGATTTGTCTTCGACTTTGTGGCTGTGAAGACGTAGATTTACATGCAGCATTGAGAGAGAGAGAGAAAGAGGTCGGTGTAGCATTGGACTCTGCTTTGCCTGTCGTCTTTGGATGTCTTGCAAACATGACACGAAGGCTGCATCTGAAATCTCAGTGTCACTCTGCATTCTCTTTCTCCCTTTTTTGTTTTGAGTTATGAACCTTGTGAAGTGAGATTTTTGGCACAATTGAAAACCTTTTGTTGTCAATGCTTGGCACCAGATTAATTACAACCCTCCCATTTGTCCATCTTTGCACAATCGTACATGGTGGTACATTGTAGGGTGACCATATTCTGAATCCCCTAAAAAGAAGACACGACTAGTCACAAAAAGCAAGTTTTACGAGTCAGATTGAGTGTCTTTTATGCGCTTCTAACTCGGTAAGTCCACGCGACTCAAACTCAAAACTTTCATATAAAACCCCGGACATTTGAAGGGTTTTATAAACTCCCCCGGACAAGACCAGACAAGTCTAGACAGCCCCCCAAAAAGAGGACATGCCCGGGCAAAAGAGGATGTATGGTCGCCCCAATGGCTGTGTATTTTGGGATTTAAGTCCACCATAAGGCATAATAAGAGCCGCCCCAAGCCTCTATGGGGCCCTAAGTGAAATTTGATTTTGGGGCCATCTACCTCTGCCAATAATATTGATTATTGATCATTCACACACCTTCACAAATCTCTTAACCAATCCATGACATAACACCTTTATCTTTGGCGTTTTTCTCTTCTTCCTCTTTCTTTTCTCTGCTCATGAAGTATACATCCTTTTTTTCGATATTTTTTAGCCCCACAACAACCTGCGCTTTGGATGCTCAGCGCACATCGCACAGCAAAAGGCACATGACGGTAGTGGAGCTTTGACATATCGGCAGTAAGAATCATAGGCCTACATCAGCAGCAGCACTAAAATGTTTTTACTTTATTTCATTTTATTTTTACAATAATATATATTTGATGATACAGAAAGCATCACTCATACGTGCAAAAAATAAACAATATTTTGATTTTCTTTCTTGCTCTTGGGGGCCCCCTATTGGCCACAGGGCTTATGCCTTGGGCCGGTTTTGGGCTTAATACCTCAGCAGGCGATCTCTTCTGCGTCTTGCCTTTCCTGCTGAGAAAGTTCAGAGACTTTGTGTTCGCAGTGCAAAGTTTCCGCTACTTCCTCTTCGGTGTTACTCGCTTTGCTGCAAGTGTATTAGTCATTCACTGTAAGTCTTAACTGTGTCGAAAATCTAATTTCAGCTCTGTAAAACATTAAGTGTGAAAATGTAAGATAATAGAAAAGAAAAAAACAGTTACAGTGTGGATTAGGGGATTTTGCATTTTTATAGATAGGATTGAGGTTTCTTAAATGTGAAAGTGCTTAAAAATTCGCAGACTCCCTGGGATAATCTAGTCCAGGTCTGACAAACTTTAAGACACTGTGAAGACTCAACTAAATGACTCCTGAAGAAAAGCGCTTTAAAATGACACAGGTAACGTGATTTTGGCTAAAAACTTCATAATCACAATTTAAAGACCACTGAGAACTCTTAAAAATGATCGGAGTGGGACTTTAAAGTAATAATTTAGTTAAAAAACATGTATGTGTGTATCAAAACACAAATCACAGATCATATTTTTCTCAAGTATTCCCATGGCGCCTTTGAAAACTGCAATTAAACTCAACCTCAGTTGCGTCTGTCAGAACTATCTGGTGTTCAATAGGAGACGGAAACCACTCAACATCTGAAGCACCTCTTTTATCCTTTTGTGTATCATGCATCAAGTGTTGAATCCGGCGCCACTATAAACGCACATATCACCGTTTTTGACCAGCAGCGCTCTGAAGAAATCCTCAAGAGCTCTGCAAACCACAGAAGTGTGTAATGGAGCGAGCGGCGAGAATTTCCCTCAAATATCAAGCGAAGATTAAGTCGAGCGGTTTACAGCGAAGACGCAAACACTGCATGAAGCCCTTAATTAAATTTGTTTTTTAATTGATTTGTGGCGAGCGCCTGATGCAATCACATAAGTAAATATAGAGTGCTTTATTAGCAGTTTCAATAGAAGCAGAGGCATTAGTGATAACATTGTAATCAGAGCGGCTTCAGATGGAGAAGTCAGAAGAAGTTTAAGCACAACCCCGAAAAGACAGACTGGGGAGCTTTTTCTTTTCTTTTCTTTTTTTTTCAGATCTTGCAGAAACTTTGAATCCTTTCCTTGTGATCAAAGCCGCACGAAGACTCGACCTGAGCTTTTGGTTTAGCCACTCGGTCTCTCCTCGGGGTTGAAACTGGAGTTTGCCTGGAATAATAAAAGCACCTTGATGAGTCTCGGTGCCGCACACCGCAGCATTAGGGCAGGCAGTTTGATTCATGGCTCTGACAAAAATCCTCTTGTTTATGATCACACAACATCTGTTGACGGTGAATCACTTCTTGTAATCAGCACTCTGCTGCCATTTGATCATTTTATCTGTCAAAACATTGGTGCCTGGGAGAGTAAGTGTGGATATTAAGGGCTTTTTTTGCTCAACACAGTATATGAGGTTCTTTATCTTTACTTTTCTGTACATTTGCACTAATAAATGTCTCTCTGTGTGTGTAATGGGATCATTTCCAGCGCAGGTTGAGAATCAAATGAATAAAGCTGTAATCAGAGTGTGAATGTACACACTCGCTGCAAAGGGCCCGCCGATGGTGGCACTTTTCTCTCATCAAAGCTGATAAACATCAATGAGCTCCTCAAACATCCTCCACCGCCGTTAATTAGAAAGCCGCAAATACCAAAGAGGACCATGTAGAAGCTCGAACAAATAAAGCTGCGAGTCTGACCCTGAAAGTCGGAAACCTGACTGTTATCCGTTTGTTTTTGAAGTGTGCCGCGGCTCTATCTTCTAATTCCAAACGCTAATTCAAAGGAGAATCGTAGGCATTTTTTTTCTAGGTCAGACATCACAACTTTGAAAAGCCTTTTTTCTCCACCTCCTACTTCCTTTGCTGTTGTTTGTTTCGGCTGTTTTGTCTTCGCTAAATAGCACTTCTGTTGGGATTGACGGCAAGTGGGGAAAAGAGCAGGAGGCCAACCTGTAAATGTTAGAAAATGAAGCTGGAGGTAGGATGCAGAAAGCCTGAAATCTCTTTCGAGCTCCTCTACATCACATCCAGGATGCTGTAAGGCTCCATGAATGGGATCATGAGTGTAGCTCACTCTGTAGACAGTGAATAAACACAGGAGGAGGTGCAGGGAGATACCCAGAGTAGTGAGTTTTACAGCAGCAGACGTTGGATTTACAGCGTCCGGCGTGCATTCGGCATCGCCAATGCTGCTAGCACTTGAGATAATGCAGCTGGGGTGCTTTAAAGCCAGCTGTTGTGAACATTTGAAATAGTTGAGAGAATAAATCAGCCCAGATTCAAGCGGGAAGAGTCTCGTCTGCAGAAACATCGGACCAAAGTGTTGGATTTTGCAGAGGTGTAGTTTTATGAGAAAGAGGAATAAGTTTGTTGATTTATCGGCTCTTGGCTGATTATTTTAGGGGATGTTTGGCTTTAAAGAAGCAGATTTGCTCCGTGTATCCAGTTGTTTTAGTCAAACAGTCAATGAGTGATAGTTGTATGTAGGGCTGGGTGATATGGGAAAAAGTTTATCATGATAAATTTTTTTCATATCAGTTGATATCAACATATATCACGACGTTTTCGTGATATATGTTGCCCTAGTCTGACTGTACCTTAAGTTAAATAGTTCCTGCGATGTGATAGAAACACTTTTTGGTTTATTTTCCTGAGGTTAAAGCTCCTGTGAGTTTTGGTTTGTGTTAGTTTTGGTGCCCCCTTGCTGCTTTTGCTGATTTGCATGTTAAAAACTGTAAGTAAAATCTCACTCTGCTTTTTTGAAATAGTCAAATGTCATTTACAGTATGAGTTTAAAAAATTAAACCTGAATATGTGACTTCACAGACATGGTTAATATTTTACAGCAAAACTCTCAAAACTAATGAGGTGTTCACACCGAGTGCAGGTAAAGTCATTTGCACGAACAAATTAAATTATGGTTAGACACTCGTACTACTCTGGTAGCACGAATAATGCAAATTGGGTGGCGCGAATTGTGTTAATTGAGCGAGTTATTCGGGCGAATAAATAAACCAGGAATAAAAGTGTGCAAATGGACTCAAATGATTCTCGCGGCTAGAGCAAATCATTCGCGCGAATCAAGCGAGTAAATACATTTTATCCACAAGTCTAGATAAGCGCGAATGAAATGAATACATGATTGTGTGAACGTCCTATTAGAATCTGCTTTTGTCGTATTTCTAGTACAAAAAACTCATTAAGAACCATTTAATTTTAACATTCAAGTGCAATTTATCGAGTACAATAAAACAGAAATGCATTATTGCTTATACAGTATTTGTTCATATACCAACTGTTATGATTGTCCCATTTTTGTCCATGGCAGCCCACAGTGTCTTTTACCTCTCTAGCCTCTCTCTCTCTCTCTCTCTCTCTCTCTCTCTCCTGTTTTTGCCTTCAAGTGTTTAGTCTTTGGTCTTTCTTAAGTCTTTATGTCCGGTCAAATAAACAGATTTTTTTCTGCACAGTTATAGACTTAGAAGAAGTTCTCCAGAGTCTGTAATTAAAGCCCCACTTCATCAAATTCACAATGACTGGACAACACTAATATAAAAGACAGAAAGAAGGAAAACTAAAGAAATAGTATGTATGAAACAGCATGCTGAGTTCTGATCTGAATTCAGTTTGGCAGTTTATTCTGATGTCAGAGAAAAGGCCTAATAGGAGCAGAAACTTGCAACCAAATGATCCATTATTATTCCTCTGCAGAGTACACATTTCATACATTTTTATAATGCGGATATTAACGTCTGTGCGCATAAATCTCAGCCTGATATTCATATTTTTTCTTACGTCAGCTCGGCGGTTGCGGTTGTGGTTGTGGCAGCCGCTGTCAGCCCAGAGATGTCAAAGTCACAGTGACATCAGTCTGAGATGACTGCTGGGCAGAGGTCTGTGAAACAGCAGCAGAGGTGATCATTTAGCAATGACATGTCACCATAATAAGAGAAAAACGGCACAGATTATCACTTCAGCACATGGCGGCGAGAGGTCGGCTGTAGCAACAAGCCAGCAGGCGGCAAAGTCCTGCAGAATCAAGGTCTCTGCTTCTGTTTCTCTAAGTGTAAGCAGCAAAGTCTGGAGCGTGGGTACGTGAAAATAACTGCACTTCCTTGAGTGTCCACTAGAGGCTGAATCAAATCACTGTCAGACTTCCTGCTAAAAGCTAGAACTGACACTAGCATGTTTTTGGCTTGGAAAAAAGAAAAAGTTCAGTCAGGATAACTTTTGTAAACAAATAAATTAATAAATTACATGCATGCAATAGATATATTTTAGTTTATTAAAGTTTATTCTCATGTTGTTTGATTTTATCTCACTGATCTGTTAGCTGCTCAAAGAAAAAATACTGCATCTCTGAGAAAACTAGCATATAAATAGGGCTGGGTGACAAAACAATAATGATGTATAGGGCCCAACCGATATGGATTTTTTTGGGGCCGATCTGATTACAGATTAATCGGCCAATTTTTTAAAATTTTTTATGAAGTTATAAAAAAAATATTTACTGTACAGATATGGGCAAAATGAAGTTGGTTATTGTTGTAAATTTCTGTATCACTAAATTTTTGGTTTAGCCCAAAAGTCAGAGTATTATTGATGATAACAAACAACTATTGCTGCCTCAGGAAAACCATCAGATTTATTCACCGATGGCCGAGCTACAGTCACAACAACATTAAATAAAACTGGAAAACACTGAAAATATTTGAATGTCTCACATTGTTGCTGTTATTCTTACTCTGCATCCCCAAGCTGACACCGAGACGCTGCATTTGTACTTAAACATTTTAAACTGTTACTAAAGTGCTACCTTGGGAGCCGTGCAGCTGATCAGTGTGATCCTTTGAGGTCTATGTTTAGGCACGAGAAACCCCCGAGGCTAGCAGGTTTGTTTTGTTCAACAGGGAATACAGTTAAACTACAGCATGATGAAAGTGTGTCACACGCAGCATGGCACCCGCCGTGATAAAAGATCACTACAGACTGTTCAGCTTCTGAAGAAAAGCAGCATGCTGACAACATTGGCAGTAAAATACTATTAGAAAAACATACAAAGTATGAGTGTTGACGTTTCCTTTGACTGCCTCTGCCAGGCATTATGTTACAGCCGATGTCTGAACCCAGTCCTCAGCAAAAACCGTTTCTTTGATCTACACAAGTTCATTCCTGCAGAACCACAGGAAAGTTTGTTTTGGCACAACTATTTCGGAGAAAAACACTCCTGTGGTTCCTTTTTAGACAGTTCACATAAACAGAAAACAAATCATAATTCTCTTTGTAAAAACCAGTCATTGTACAAATCATGTTTTTTTCTGTTCTCTGTCAGTTTTTACTGGTTTGTTTTGTTGTGTTGCTCCAAAATAAGCAGTAACTACCACTTACTGTGAAGTAGGCCATTTAAATGTGAGGAGGAGCCAACTTTTTAGTAACACAAAACCTGCATTTTCCTTTCAGAAGCACTAATGTCCTTACTAAAGGGCTGGAGAAACGGTTAATTGTTTTTTTAATGCTCTGTGCACAAAGAAAAAAAAAAACTGTTAAAGCAGAGAGAGCGCCGTGGTCATTTCAAGAAGCTGAATGAAAAAAAAAAGAGCTTTTATTCTTACAACTTCAACATTTATCATGAAGTCAGAGAACTAATGCGTGCTTTTGGATCATGTTTAGCTGCTGTATGTTTCAGAAATGCAATTATTAGCGGAAGTATAACGTGTTTGATACGCTACTTAGCGAAGGCGAGACTGGTACAGGCAAAAGCAGAAGCAGAGCTAGTTTAACGTTTAACTCCTCCAGGTCCTGTCAGATGTGTAGATGTTAGCGCCATTTTAACCCTCTTTTACTGCATAACTACTCTCCAACTCCTTAAATTACATTAAGATGACTATGACTGCCGGAGTCATGCTAGCTCAGAGGCTGGCGCTCAAACTGCGGGTAGCTCTTGCACACCTTTGGCAGCCGGGGAGGAGTTAAGTGACAGAAGTGAAGATGAACGAATGTCACCGAGCTGTGACCAGATTTGTGGTCAAAGGGTAGGTCACATAACAAATTATTAGTGCGTGTATATGACAATATTAAACAGTTAATGAGAACAAACCCATTTGTCTTATCTTATTTCTCACTCAATGAGAATCAATAAGAGAATCGATAAGAGAATCGTGTCGATAAGCAGTATTGATAATGGAATCTGAATCACAAAATTCTTAACAATTGCCATCCCTACACATGAGTGAAGAACACTTTGCAGCTTTTACCAACTTTCTCTAACAGGCAGAAACCTCGAGCAGGACCAGACTCATGTTAGATCTGCAGAGACCGCACAGTGACGTCTCCTGTCGTAGTCACATGTTTTTCAGACAGAGTAACCAAAGTAACAAAAACAAAAAAAAACTGCCTGAACAGGCGCTTGTTTTGCTAGAAAGACGTCCCTTGAAAATCCCTTTCTGTCTCTCTCTTCAGCATCTGTCAGAGGTTTAACTGAAGCTGTATCGCTCAGCCCGAGGCGAGATGCTGCTTCAAAGTAAACAGCTCCTCCAGATGAGTGACAGGCGTTTGGGTGTGAACTTGACCAACTGAGTGGGAGGAGATGGGTGGATCTGAAGTTACACATCCTGCCCTGTGGCAAGAAGTTAATATTATTGATGTGATCATGATTACTGAAGAGGTTTCCCCCTGAAGGACTGGAGGTGAAGTTTATACTGTAGTGAATATTTCATCATACATTAACTCGGCCGCTCAGACGAGCGTTTTTCAAAGTAAAGCCAGACTCAGACAAGATGATGTAATGTGTTAAGATCTTACACATGACTATAAATAAAGACTGAATTAACAGTTTTTTCTTATGGTGTGTATAGCATCAGTGACCTCGCTCATTAGTTTTAAACCTGACTAGACGCAGACGTCGGAAATGCTGAGTCATGCTGGCTGAAGCAGAGCTATAACCTGCTCGCTAACTGCTAGTGTGCGTGCATGTCAGTCAGTGCAGATGTGGATTTAACTTCCCAAACTTGTAACCTTGATTTTTTGAAATTAATATATTATTTAAATAAATTATTCCCCATACAGTAGAAAGAAAGGAGAGGGCTGTATATTCATGTTTGATGTAAAGATGGTCTTTTTTTTTTTGGGTGGGCAGCAGTTGCTCAGGAGGTAGAGCAGTTGTCCAATAACCAGAAGGCTGGCCGTTCGATTCCCCTCCTATCCAGAGTTTGTCTGTTGTGTCCTTAGGCAAGACACTTCACCCACCTTGCTCCCAGTGTTTGTCCTCCACTGGTGTATGATTGTGAGTGTTGTGTAGTGGTGGTGGTCAGAGTTTCCAGCAGTCTGCCCAAGGTCGATCTACGTGCCGACCCTCACCTATGGTCAGGAACTTTGGGTAATGACCGATAAACCAAGATCGCAAATACAAATTGAGAGTAGAACCGCTGCTCCTCCACGTTGAGAGGAGTCCGCTGAGGTGGCTCGGGCACCTGGTTAGGACGCCTTCTGGACGCCTCCCGTTAGAGGTGTTCCAGACATGTCCCACCGGGGGGAAACCTTGTGGCCGGCCCAGGACCAGGTGGAGGGGTTATATCTCTCGCGTGGAAATCCCCCTGGAGGAGCTGGTGGAAGTGGCTGTGGTGAGGGCCGGACCCTGATGAAGCGGAAGAAAATGACGACGACGATTATTATTATTTACGTGACGTCTGCCAGCCTCTAGTGGTCACTTAAGGAACTGCAGTTTACACATCAGCTTTATCTCTCAAACCTTGAAAACTTTTTTTTTTTTGTAGTTGTTGTTGTTCTTTTTGAGAAAGTTGCTTAGGAGTAGGGAGTGGGGGAAATCTTGCAGTATAGAGTCCTGGCCAGGAATACAACCAGCAACCTCTGCAGCCTTTGTAAGTGAGCACGCCTAGACTGTTAGGCCATCAAGCAGAGATGGATCAATCGCTCAGATGACCAGTTAACTGAGCTGATAAATGGTTTTATGAGATGTTCATCATCATGACAGAATTGGCCGTCAATTAAAAAACACTAAAAAGAGGAGGGTGACCATATGTCCTCTTTTACCTGGACATGTCCTCTTTTTGGGGGGCTGTCCGACCTTGTCCGGGGAAGTTTATAAAATCCTTTAAATGTCCAAGGTTTGTCTGGGAGTTTTTAGTTTGTGTTGCGTTGACTTACTGAGTTAGAAGCATGTAAAAAACACTCGACCGAACCCGAAAAAACTCTCAAAATTTAATACACGCGACTCCATGACTCCACAGGAACAGTCGACCACAGCTCCTCATTTGAGAGCCTTTTGATAATCAGACTCAAAATCAGTAAACTTGTTGAGTGTTCCTCCTCAAAGCAATGAGATTTTATTTCACGAGTTAAAAGTTAAAAAGCTTTTCTTTAGACCGCATCAGCCGTGCGTCTTCTTGTGCCTATTTATGACCACTTCCTCGGTGGAGGGACGGCGAGCGCGAGGTGCCTCTGAGCCTCTATCACTCTATTAACAAAGGGAGGACACACAGCCGAGCGGCACATTCATCATCCAGCCAGCAGCCGGCCCTGTGGAAAAGACAATACTCGTTGCTCTGAGCTCACATTTTGCTCGTGCTGCTGCAGAAGCGAGCGCGTGCGTTGGTGTGTAAGCATATCTGTCGCTGTAAGATCCCTATGTAGTTGAGGTAAGTGATGGTGACATCCCACAGATCCTCCTCAGACAGCTGGGAAAACGCTAATGAGTCTGTGAACCTGCTGAGAAGTGCGTGTCCGGATGTGCTCGTGTGTGTTTTTGCGGGCGCACGTGTCTGTGTGTGCAATCCTTCTCCCAAGACTCAATAAAAATAGAACATTTTCAGAGTGATACAGCTCTTATGGTTGGAGAGGAGGCTCCTCTTATTCCCTAAATATAAATACAAAATGAAATCAGCTGCGTCTGAACCACAGCATCGCCCGTCTCCCTTGGTAACACAAAATCCTGTCTGCTTCCCGCCAGTAGGAAGAAAAAAACAGTTGGTGATAAACACTATTCTGTGTGGCAGTTTATTGTTAACACAGATTGAATTTCTCTGTGTGTGTGTGTGTGTGTGTGTGTGTGTGTGTGTGTGTGGCTTGAGTTGTGTGTCATACATGACAGCCACCCAGCAGGAGGGGAACACACTCCATCTTGTGACCTTCGTGGGTGCTAACGTTGTTGCCATGGCAGCATGGCTTGATGCTTTCTGACAGGTCTGATTCGCCCTTGACAGAAATACGGCTGCAGGCCCCGGCGTCTCCCCCCTTGTCCTTGTCTCACATACAGCAGACATACATTACCGCTCGCGTTTGCACGTATCCATATGCCCACACACATGCTTCCGTGTAGTTAAATAATATTTTAACTGTATGGGCTTGTGGCAAGCTTCCCGGCTGCGGGGCCCCCTGCTGGTTCGCTACAGCGTGAGACTAAAGTGAGAGGGGGCCGTTTGAAGAACAGAGACTTTAAACTCTCGCAGAGAGTGCAGCACACTCCGCCTATCCGCCCTCCTTTTTCTCCCTGCACTTGACTTCCCCGCATGACTCTTTATCTTGGGCTGGTTCATGGCTAAAGGTTCAATAGGAGCTGGATGGAATCACAGGATGAGGGAGGGAGGAGGGTGCAGGAGTAGTGAGTCAGGAGGAGATATTTCGCTATATAATAAATGGCGGTGTAGTGAGATAACCTGATATATCTAATGATGATGCAGGCGCACATACACACGCCTATAAACACACACGCACACACGACTTCCTCTATATTCTCCCTGCTCTTAATCTCTGTCTGGGCTGCACGGGGACCCTGAGTGCACCTCCCTGACGTTGACAAAGCGCTTTGGGTGTTTTTGGCAGTCGTCCTCCCCTCACCTCCCCCCTCAGGTACCTGCTCACCACTTCATCAAAACCGCAGGCACCGAAATGGCGAGGGATCCATCAACTTCCCCCAGCTGAGAGATGATGTCATCAATGAGGGACGTCTCCGGGGGGATTGCCACTGATGGCTGACATGGATCAGAACCACGGAGAGGGTATGTCACCTGCAGTGCCGCGGAGGGGAAACAGGAGCGACGCCGCGCCAGCTGCACCTGCAGGTGGACAAAGAGGTCCTGATTTACACTTTTCTCCAAACGTACAAAAGAAGTCTTGGTGCTCAGGGGAGGTGAAAGCTTTTATTTATGGCTGTTAATCCTTCGGCCAATCTAGTTAACTTGTGCTCCTATTTCATGAGGCAAACATGCACACACAGAGCGTCTTTCTGTGGACTTGTAGTTTTCCAGCGTTGAAATTCCTGCGTCTCATAGGGCAGGCCGGAAGAAACTTAAAGGTGGGGTAGGCAGGAATCCGTTAAAGAAGCTTTTTTTTTTTTTCTGGTCAGTCAATAGCTAATGGTCATTGATGACATTTGGTAAAATTACGATATCGCTGTGTTTTGTTATGTCTGTGTAGTCAACATTTTAAAATGTCAGAGCGCTTTCTGACTGTAAACAAAGCCATTCCCCGCCTCCTCTAACCTGATTGGTTGTGAGGCAGATGCTGCTCCCCCGTGTCGTTCAGGAGTCCAAACAAAGTTAGCGTGCTACAATATCAGACTGTAGAAACCAACCAGAAAGTACAGAAAAATGTCTGAATCCTTCTTTGGCCACGACTGCCGACACAAACAAGAAAACAAAGGAAATACCGGAGACTCTGGTGGAATAACCGCGCTTAAAAGGCACTTAAAAAGGAGACCGGACAAGAGCTAAAAAGCCAAGTCAACAATGATGGGGGACGCTTCGCAATCTTACAGACCCTGTAACCTTTCTGCTGGACAGGTAAACCGCTTTAACAAAGTAAGACAAGTGTCTGTAACAGAAGTGTTTCTTGTCAAACGGACCTGCTGTAGCGTGTTGTAGCGCCGCTAAACTGTTGACCTCGGGTCCTGGACTATGTCACTTTATCCTAGTTGTAGAAGTCCTGCAAACATTGTGTTTGCTGGTAGTCTGTTGGCATCTACAGTAGCACCAATGCTTTTGACTTTCACGTTGACTGGGCCTTATTTGTAATTATCTTAAGTATTTATCTGCATTATATCTGAATTTAACTGGAACGATTCAAGCGAGCAGGAGCGTCTGTTTATGGGCGGGGCTTACTGGAGCAGAGAGAAAAACATCAACCCATCCACATGGAAACGAATTTGGAAGTAAACGCAAATGTTTTTTGTCGTATCAACGTTTCATCCACACAGATACAGCGTTTTTGGTGACTGAAAACAGTTCTTTTTGAAAACGAGTCAGAGAGCGCATAAATCCATAAACCACGACCATTTCCTCTCCGTGTGGATGACTATCTGCATCTGCAACGATTAAAATTCCAAATTTTATTTTTGGCTAAAATCTTGCAGCCCTACTAGCAGCTGAAACAAGACGGGTCATGTCCAGGCCTCGACTCCTTCCATTTGTTTTCTTTGACTCTAACATTTTGACTTAAATGTCCAAATCTCAATCTTTTCCATCTTTAACGCACCTCCTTTTCCTGAACAACTAAACATTGCAGTATAAAACGTCTTTTTCAGCAGTTCACAGAAATAAAAAAAAACAAAAACTGTTTACTCAAAGCTCAAGATTAAGTCTATCCTCTTATCTTTTTAGGCTTGAAATTATTACACAAACAACACTTTTTTCCTTGAGTTGCATCATATTTACAACTCTCCTTGGCTTTCTAAATTTACACAGTTTCTCTCTCAGTACTTGTGTTCAAATTTCTGCTCATATTTTCTAACTTTCACACCAACACAGACAATAAAAAGCAAGTCTTGTGCAGTTTTCACGATAACTGGTCGTTCGTCTCGGACTCCCTCTTCAGCAGCAACACGTCAGAGTTTTTCATCATTTCCTGTGTGCGACGGCCTTTAAACAGCCGGCGTGTAAAACAAGTACCAAACACGGGTCCTCTTTGGGACTCTGACGTGTACATGATTAGTACATGACTGTGTACTCTCTCTTATTGTGTAATCTCTCTCTATAGCTGCTGTAAATCCTATTTGAGGTAATGTACAACACTTTAAGGCTGCCTAAGTACTCTTGCCTGACACTCATCCTGAATTTTCATTTCGCTCCGGCTGTATCCGGGCTTTTTTTTCTTGCTAGCTCTCAAAGCCAACAATGACTGAACCCTCTCCAACCAATTAAAACACCTAAAGTCATTATAACTCAATTAGCCGAACATGGATCCTTCCTTTCAGGGGCTGTGTTGTGTGCTTTTGTCCTCTTTTTTTGTGTACCTGCATGTCATTATACTTTCACTCTCTACAAGAAAAATTTGGATCCCCTGCTCTATTCTTCAGCGCCTTAATTGACATAATTACAGGATTACAGCGCAAAGCTGCCACTCTGTCACTCCTGGGCTGGAGGCAGCGAGGTGACAGTGCTGAGGCGGGATCCGTGCACCGCCTCTCAGTTTGACACCAACATCCAGGAGGACAACAAAGATAAGGACAGCAAGAGGGAAAGCCCTCGTTCTGACAAGAGCAAATTAACCTGCTGTGCCCAACAGAGAGCTGCTGCTATCTCCTCCCCTTACCCCGTTCACGCCACCTCCTCTTTCCCTCCTTCCTCCCTTGTTTCCTCCCCTCCCCTGGGCCCTCCGTATAAAATGTCCTTATTTTTCAGTCTCGGCTCGCAGTAACTCCAAAGCTGGCAAGTTTTCAACAAGTGTAGGCGTTGAATCTTTTGTCTCTACTTCTAATATAATCATCCGAAACCCTTTTGCTTCTTCTTCTTCCACTCTGTCCCTCCCACTCGTACTTATCCTCATTTACCAAATTATCCCTCTCATTTCTCTCTTTAAAGATGCATTTCATTTTCCTGAAAGATGACCACTCACTCTCTCTCACTCTCAATTTCCTCTCCTCCACAGTCCCTTGCTCATTATTGGTGGATAGCGGCGCAGTAGCCTCCGGCGTCTCACCTGGTGTGGGTCGTTGCTAATCATGTCCTGGAGCTAAATTGACTAAAATGGCATCTTTATCAGGCCTTTGTTGTCCATAATAGGTCTACCTCTGCAGTACCTCAGGGGTGGATTAAATCCGTACACATCTGAAGTCATCTGCTGCTGCCAGAGCGTGAGTGTGTCCGTAAGCGAGTGTGTGTTTGGTCCTCTTCACCTCAGGGAGTCCTGGCAAGAGGGTTATATAGAGCAGCAGGTTGGCAGAGGAACCTATTTACCCCGTTCACATGACGGCCGTTTTCTTCTCTTTGCACCATAATGGTGGGAGTGAAAATGCTCTTATCAAAGGGATAATATCTTTATTATTTCCCAGGATTAATGCTTTTGAATAAAGAGAATCTGACGCATAATTACAGACACACAGCTTCAGGAAAACCATGGTGAGCATTTAATCATTCACAGCGAGGAAATGCTCACGGTTACTGTTGTCTTGTGGACCGAATTATGTTCAAAAGGTCATTGCTTTGACCTTAAAAGCTCTGATGAGGAGGGATTTATGTTTATGAAACTGACTGGAATTCATTTTGATGCCTTTTTATGACATAAAAAAAAAAAATGTATGGCCTGAAATTGGTGTATCTCCTTATGTATTTAAAATTTAAAATATCATGTTAAATAATAAATTTGACCGTAATAAGTCAGTGGGATGAGGTTTTTTTTGTTGAAGTCACTACTATTTTGGCCACAGGGGGCGCCAAAGCTAAGGCCTTTTGCAACAAAAGAGGATTTGGGCCTCAAAAAGAGAAATAAATATCGCAGGAGGGAAGTTGAAATTTTGTTCTTATTCATGTCAACTTTCAATCTTGAAATTCAGACTTATCTTAAAATTCTTTTTTTTTTTTTATCTCAAAATTTTGACATTATTCACAACATTTCAGAATCTTAAAATTTTGACTATAATCTTTCAGTTTTTAATCCTGACATTGTTGACTGTTTTGATTTAATTTCAAATTTTTTATCTTAAAATATCGACTTTAATATCGAAATTTTAATCTTGTTTAATCTCAAAATTTTGACATTATTCACGACATTTCAGAATCTTAAAATTTTGACTATAATCTTTCAGTTTTTAATCCTGACATTAATTTAAAAATTTTTTATCCTGGAATTTCGACTTAAATCTCAAAATTTTATATTTTTTTTATATCAAAATTTTTCAATTATTCATGACATTTTTTTATTTCAAAATTTCAACTACAATCTCAAATTTTTTTTTTTATCACAAAAATTTAAACTGTATTGACATTTCGATTTTTTAATCTAAAAATATATCAATTTTAATTTCAAAATTTTAAATCTTTTTAATCTTGAAATTTGGACATTATTAACAAAACTTAATTTCAAAATATTAACTTTTATCTTGAAATCTTTTTAATCCCCGAATTTTTGAGTATATTGACATGATTTCGATTCTTTTAATCTCGAAATTTTGACTTTAATCTCCCCCCTGTAATTATTTTTTACTTTTTTTTAAATTATTTTTTTGCTTTGGCCACAGGGGGCACCAGACCTGAGGCCTTTTGCAAATATGTTAGTGTAGAGCATGACAATAGTGATAGAGATGTGGCGCCCCAGCTTGCTCGGCCGCCCTAAACTAAATCTATTCAGCCTAAAGCGACTAGTCCCTTTTACACAGGGATTATGCAACAGTGCCACAATAGCTGTGTTAACACAGGCAGCTCATAATTGCACTAATAGCCTGATAAGAATAAAAATGAATCATATGAACTCATTATTCAAACCACAGATCTGGTCTGATTGGTCCAGCTCGCTCAGAAAAGAAATGTCATCCTCCCGGGGGCGGCTGTGGCTCAGTGGTGGTCGGCCATCACTCAATCGGAAGGTCAGGGTCTCATCTCAGGTCCTGCAATCCACATGCCAAAGTGTCTAGAGGCAGGAATTAACTCCAAACATGCCGCTTCTGGCTCCATGTGTGAATGGGATTGGTTAATTCTGACGTTATATGCTCATGTCATCAACATCTGATATAAAAAGATCAACTTTGGTAAATTTTGGCAGCAGGTACTTGAAATTTCTTGACAAATACGAGTAGTCAAGTGGAGTGTTTGCCTGTACCACAGATGGCTCTAACTTCCCCCTCCTGTGCCGAAGCTACAGGTGCACTCGCTCTCTCAGCGTGACCTCTGCTGTCAATACAGAGTCAACCTGAGTGGCGTGTCGTCCATTTGTCTCCCCCTCCCTCCGCCTCTGCAGCGCCCACCCTCCTCCCTTTTGTTGTCGCTCTCCATCGCTAAAGCTCTCACTCAGCTCCTGCTAATCACAAAGTTACACATCGCTTCCATGTGTGTGTGTGAGTGAGTGGCACGCCGGCGGACTGTGCAGTTTGCACAGCTTCATGTAGCAGCGTGAGAAGATGCTGATCACACACATGCACTTAATTAGAGATTGATGAAAATCCACAGGTGAGGACAGGTCTGTGTAACTATAAACGGCCTCTGCGTGCGCCGAATCCCATTAAAACAGGATGCTGTGTCGGGACAGAAAAAAAGTGAGTCATCAGGCGGCACCAACCTTTCACAATAAGAAACTGAGAGGCAGATCAATCCAGCCGTCAGTCAGGATGCATATCCCCGCTCGCTTCTATTCTTGCTGCAGATGATAGAGATCAACGCAGGAATAATAAAAAGCGTCTATTTCCATTTATTAAAAAAAAAAAGCATATAAAATCGGATCTCCTTTGTTAGCGAGGTCTAGCGGTTTCGCACATATTATCTAAACTTTACCCTTTATGTTGCCTGTGGTCTCTTGCCCTCTATAATCCCATTATGCTCCTCATAAGAGCTCCTGCTTCTTAGGCTGACTGTGAATATTGATGACTCTCAAGAGTAAATCAATTTGATACGATGTACAAAAGACCGCTAATCCCATTTCATAAGAGAGGCTGTTTGGAGTTTTAAACCTGGGGTAATACTTCTATCTATATCTATAAAAGTAATTTATTAATTGTTGCAGTACATTTTTGAAGAAATGCATCTGTAATGTCGTCAAAGTGGAGGAAAAGTGTTTTTCCATGATCTAGTATATTAAGTCTGAGTTTCTGGCTCTGCAGTGCTTGTGTTTATCTGTTTTGCATTGCATTGTTGGACCATCGTGTCAATCAAAACCAAATGTCAGGTGTTATGCATTTTAATGTTGTGGGTATACTAAGTTTTACCACTTTTCCTGAAAGAGAAGTCAGAGCAGCAGACTTTAGCGCAGGCTTTTGGAGGTTATTTTTGAGTGAGTAAACACCGTATGTCTTCATCATAAATCATAACATAATATTCATATGACTTCATGTGTTAAATACTTGATTCTGATTGGTTAAGACCCTTTAATACCAGTAATTTCTTGATAGCAAAAGGAACACCAGGTGCGACCTGATCACACGTTATGTAAAAGGGTGACCATATTCTGACTTCCCAAAAAGAGGACACGACTACGCGTGGGCGGAGTCACTGAGTCGCACAAAGTTAATTTTGAGATTTTTTTGGGTTGAATTGAGTTTTTTTTACGCACTTCTAACTCAGTAAGTCAATGTGACACAAACTCGCAGACATTTCAAGGATTTTTGCGACATCATATTCACCGGTATATGCAAAACACAAATATTACAAAGATAACGACCTGAAGGACAACTTGTGGAGAGTCATAGCATCTGATTTCTCATATGACGATGGTTTGTGTGCTTTAACAGTTTGATAAACGTCTTTGTTTTAACTTTCGTCTGTGCTAAGTAACTTTAGCTCGTAAGCTAACCTGTTCAGATACAACATACCATATGTATTTTAACTGTAAACTCAAACTCAGTCATGTTGCTGTCACAGCACCATTAGGTCTCAGTTGTTACCTTATATTTATGGATTATAGTTTAATGTTCTTATCTGGTACTGGTCCCGACTCAGTACATGCTATCATGACAGACAGACATCTCAACACTAGAGTCTAATCAGAACTGAAAAACACTCAGTCTGCTGTTGTGTCAGTCTTCTCGCTTCCACCCGGGAGGCGTCTTCTTCCCCCCCAGAAAGTCACAAAATTCATTGCGCTTGATGTGTATAGTCAGGCGCGTCAAAAATCGCCTCCAAATAGTTCGTAATTTTGCGTCGTAATTCCCGGTGTGTAAGGACCTTAATTCTTAAACTTGACAAAAAAAAAGATTTTTGAACATAAAAATCAATTTAAAAATTGTAAAACAAAAAATCACGATACTTATGTGAATCATTTTTTTTTCCGAATATTTCGACTCACATACTGTCGTCTCATATCCTTCTGCACATCATTCTAACAAACAACAACAAACCAGCTGCATTCATCAGCTGTGATGAACAGACTGGAACAGACTCATTTTGATTTTGTCAAGTTTTTTAAAACAGATTGATGAGGAGCATAAATACCCAAGCAGTCCTGAAATAAAAAAAAAACAACAAAAACCCTCTGATTGTTTGAGAGCGCTGTTGGCTCCAACTTGTAACAAAGAATGTTGGTTTGAGGCCACCGGCGAGTTGGCAAAAAAAAGCAGGTTGTGCATTTATCCATCCCTCTCTTCTTCTTTTTCTTCCTCTTCTTTTCTCTAAACGCTGGTTTCAATCCAGCTCTGGGAACAAACTGTGAACGTTCAGGAAACTTCAACTTTCTGAAATACCTCTTTATGAGATACACGTGGTTGTGAAGTCGATCTTATTGCTCTTGATTCTCGCCCTGCAGAGTTTTGACCTGGAGCTCACCAGCTAGAAATCTGCTTGTCATTTGAAGTATTTTTCCATGTTTCTTCTGTCATTTTTTATTCCTCCTCTCTCTCTCTCTCTTATTGACTCTGCATAACCGATCCCGCAGCCTGCTATTACAGAAACCATTACAGTCCAACGGTCTGCACATTTGACCCACATCTATAAATGACTGACAGCTGTGAACCAAAGCCAGAGTGACACAGATATACTGTAGGCATGCATGTGTGTGTGTGTTTACGTGCTCTTTTATCCTTTTACATTAACATCCAGGAATAGCTCGAGTGACCCTGTTTGTGCTCACGTGCGAACGCTACTACATCATATCATCGTGAACCAGCTCATCTCTTTGTCTATTTCGGTCCTTGTCTCTGCCGTGTTTGATCTGACACCCTTGGTTCTCCTGGACTTTTCCACCCTGTGCTAACTACTCATCATTATTCTTCCATTCTCTCTCCCTGCGTGTGTGTGTGTGTGTGTGTGTGTGTGTGTGCGTCCTCTGTCTCTGCGCGTGTCATCCCGACAGAAGGACGGGCGAGGGTTCAAAGTGACGGAGCGCAGCGGAGGTCAGAGCGTATTGTGTCAACAGTGACAAATAGTCATGTTTGATGATGAAAATAAAGTCAAACAAAAGCACGAGGGAGGCCGCGAGAGAGAGGTCAGAAAAAAAAAGAGAGGCAGAAGGAACAAAAGAATTTAAAGAGGCAGAGAGAGGGGGGGAAAAAAAGAAGGAGACAGGAAGCGGCAATATCAGGATGCATGCAGGGACTTGTTCTCTGCCCGGACAGAGGCTGGCAGTGTTAGCGAGTCCGTCCTGCTAGGAGAATGAAAGCATCTGTATCAGCCCACAGGCATTTGGTTGACATTGCAAAAAGCTGCATGACCACCAGGGACCTGTCTTTACAGTGTTGCCCTCTTTCTCCCGGTTGTTTCCAATGGTAGGAACATGTTTTTGCGCATTCCCTGCTGTACGGGGAGGACAGACATATTTTTAGTGTGCCAGGTGCTGAAAACAATACAGCTTTCCAAAAAATCCACACCGCTTTAAAGCCTGTTTCCAGTCTCTACACCAGCACAGTCATCTGCTGTGTGTTTCCAGCCAAAAACAACCTCGAATATCCAAAAAAGAAGCATGAGAATTCAGGTCTACCTTCTCCACTGATTCAGTAACTGAATGAAGCAGTCATTGTTCGATTTATGCAGCTCCGAATCTAACCAGTAAGGACGGTTTGTTTGTTTTTTTCTTCATTTTTTTCTTCAGCTCGGCCAGTTCAGCAGAAAAGGAAAAAAATGATGCATGACAACTTGATGGATGGCGATAATAAAAGGTTTGCATAGGTTACTGCGGCATTCAAATGATCTCCGCTAGCCTACATAGCGTGCCATATAAATATATGTCTCAGCTTTGCTTTGTCTGCATACTTTCACACCCACATGGAGATGGTGAATGGAGTTCTGGCTGCATATGTTGGTAATGCAAAAATGTTGGACTTTGATCAAAATGTACATTATAAACAAAAGGCCTTCTGTCTTTACAGCTGATTCTGAGAAAATCCGACTTTATGTGTGTCTTAAAGTCAGATTATCTCTGTTTTGATGGAATAATTAATCTGAAAACTCAAGCTCAGAGTTTCACCTTCATCTAAACCGGCTTCTGCAGAGTGGTTCCACATGATGGCACTGTCATTACTTATCCTCCACATGCTGCAGTTATTAATTACCTTTCCTGGTCATGACCTTTTTGATGCATTTATTTTTGGCTCTTAACGGCGGCTGATATTACCACATGCACTGCAAGTAGCCAAGAGGTCTCCACTTTGAAAAAACGCTCAAATGTTTGTGAAACTGGGTCATATGTATGTAAACAGTGGGTTTGATGGACTGGTCACTTTGTTAAAGTAACCTCAGACATGCTTGTTAGCTCAATTTTAACTTTTTTTTGACTCTCGCAGTAGCTAGGCAACAATGGCCGATGCTGTCTTGGATTCAGACACTTATGCTCCATCTAAACACTGAGCAGCAAGAGCAAGATCTCTATGCTATGTGAGCCAGTATCACCAGTTAAAGCCGATAAATCTTGCAAAGAAGAAAAGGGAGGGAACACAGGAGGAGATAGGAGGCACTGCTTCTGTATCAGTAAGAGCAAAGGGAAGGTCTTGATGTTTGTGTTTTTTTGACATATAGTTAAATTTTTGGAGGAGGTGCAGCTTGGACAACCCATTTGTCATGATAGCATTAAGATGAAGAGTTAATGTGGATAGTTAGCATAACTAGGCAGACTTTGACTTTTGCAAACAACACAATGGCCCATTATCTAGGGTGACCATATGTCCTCTTTTATCCGGACATGTCCTCTTTTTTGGGAGCGGTCTGGCCTCATTTGAGGGAGTTTATAAAATCCTTTAAATGTCCAGGCCAGGTGTGGAAGTTTTGAGTTTGTGTCCCATGAACTTACTAAGTTAGAAGCTTGTAAAAAAACACTCAATCCAACATGAAAAACTCTAAAAAATTAACTACAAAACCCCATGACTCGGCCCCTGCATAGTCGTGTCCACTTCATGGATATTCAGAATATGATTACCCTACCTTATCTACTTCTTTTCAGGTTTCTATTTCCCTGAAAGTTAGCTAAAGCCAGCTCTCCCAATATGCGGCCACCATCTTTTGGCCTTTTGATGCCTCTTTCAAAACCAACGGACGATCTCATCGAGACTATGTCCTTGTTTTAGGCAGTATTGACAGAAATCCAATTTTTTTTGCGCCCCCTACAGGCCTGGATGACTAAGCGTTTTTATCTATTGCACTTACTTTCTAGGTTCGCGCATTTATTGACTTTGCATAATATTGCTGATGCGCAGTTATGGTTAGGGTTGGAGTTAGGGGTTAGCTAAAGTCAGCTCTCCCAATATGGTGACCACCATCTTGGCCTTTAGTATGCCTCTTTAGAAATCGATGGGTGATGTCACTGAGACTATGTCCTTGTTTTAGGCACTTTTGACTGAAATCCACACTTTCTTAGCGCCCCCTACAGGTCTGGATGATTGTGCATTAAGCATTTTAATCTATTGCATAATATCGCTGATATGAAGTTGTCTCTTTTGCAGCACATTTACATTGTTGGGTAAGTTTTGTACTTTTTAATGTGTTTTGACAAATGCACTCCCCTGAGTTCGCAGCCCTTGTACGGATACATTTTACAAGTATTAAGAATCTATTTGCAAACTCTGCATCTCTATTTTCCTCCTTAAACGCTAAATTAACTGATGCATGTGTTGGAAACATGACTCGAGGGTCCATTAGTCTGAAAGCTATACATCTGTTCTACTGCACTTCACAACAACGACCCAGTTTCCTTTAGAAACCTTATTGATCGTGGCTGGAAATTGGGTTCACTCTCGACACTTCCTTTTGTTTCCTGACGAATCTGACCGGTGTGATTTACACATCTCTCCTGGAAAAACTTTAATTCATTAGCGAGCTCTTTTCAATCCCATTACTATATTCTTTTTCCACTCGTGAAGCATTTCTCCCCGAGCCCGGATCTTGGCTGTACAAGTAAGGAAATCTCTGCATGCAGAGAGTGCTAAAACCTGAGTGTGGTGATGAAGGCCATTGGAAAAGGGATAAGTGATTCAGCAGGCGGATCAATAGAGAAATATCCATGCCTCCCAGTCGGCTCAATGAGACCCCCTGGGGGGTGAGAGAAACATTAGGAGACGGAAAGATGGACAGAGAGAGAGAGTGTGTGAGTGAGAGAGTATGCTTTCATTTAAGACCTGATTAGTCCGGCAGAGAGAGAGAGAGAGAAAAAGAGAAAATGTGGATCTTTTGTCTTGGTGCTTTGGCATTTCATCCTCGACTGCCATGCCAGTAAACCACAATGTGCTGAAATGAATTATAATAAATTGAACTGAGCTGAAAAGAATTGAGAAATAGGGACTAAGTGCATTGGGATTTTGGCTTTTTTCTTCCATGATTTGATCTTGAATTTCATTTTCAGAGCTTTGTGGAGGCCTTTAACAGAAATCAGATGCTTGACTCACTGGTTGAGTCACAGCAATGACACCATGCCCTTGACCAAACGCTGAACTCCGACGACGGCTCATTGAAGCCTGCTCTTAATGCCCAAATTACTCCATTCCCTGCACAAGATGATTCACTTTTCGCAGCAGTTCATCCTCCAACCATTTGATGTGTGATTGATTAAAACAGAAGCCTGCTCTGCGCCGGTTTGGAAGCCTCACATCGATGTTAACATCTCTTGCTGCTGGTGTGGATTTCAGCACTGACCTCTGCTGAGACGTGTAAGTCAACCCCTCTGTCCTTGTTTGACCGTCACACTAATGCCCCCCAAGACAGTTCAGTTTAGCCCTGACAAGCGAGCCCACCTCCCTTCCGCCCGCACTCACTCTGAGATGTTTTCCTTTCTTGAATAATGTATCAATTTCTACAGAAACGGCAATGTTTGCATTTCTCTCTCCCTCGCTCTCTTCCCCTCTCTCTGGATGGTTCTCCCTTTTCAGTCTGAAAATAGAGTGCAGAAGAAGGCTGTTGCTATGGTGATACATCCACTGGCGTTGCCCGGGACATTTTTAGCCACGCGATGCGCGGGGGGATTTAGCTCGCCTGTAACTTTCTGTAATTTCCATTCTAATTATATCACTCCTGCCTGCGCTGTGTGCCACCACATGGGGTAAAACAGCAGAGCGGGGCTGGCTGAGGATCCTCATCGCTGCTCTTCTCAGCTGCCCTCACACCACATTATGCCACGCTATCGTATAATATCACATTCAAAGACAGGGGAAAGACAGGGACGGGGTGAGGGAGTTTGTGCGTGCACGCTCACTCGCTGCAGCGCAGGGCTTATGTGAATGAGGAAACTGAGAGGGAGAGAAAACCGGCAGAGCAAAAAGAGTAATGCTGCTGCTCCTCTGTACATGACAGAAACTCCGGTTTAACAATGTGATATAAGACAGACTCGGTTACCACTCAGTGGACACATGAGAGACAAGCTGAGATTAGTTGGGAGCTGTGGTGATTCTGGCTGGACTTAGCAGTGAGGACCAGCAGGGGGTCTCAGCTATCACTACTCACCAGGCCGACCAACCGAGCTCAGAATATTACACCTTTTAATAGATAATGAGACACGCAGCAATGAGAGCAGAAAACATATGCAGCATTTTTCAGCTCTACTACACATTAGTTTTCTAAAACACCGTTTTTTTTTTCATTGCATCAAAAAATAACTTCAAACAAGGACAGATTATATTCTCACCTAGAGAGTAAGCACTCTTAAATATTAGTTTAACTGTGACATTTAAATGTACAAAAAGTTGTTTATGCTCAAGGGCAAGTTGACATTGCATTATAACCCTGCTAAATATCATAACATACAGTATTCAAATCACACAAAAATGTAAAAAAAGTGGAAAAAATACCTAAAAAAATGTAACACTATGAGACACATATCCAATGTTTCTGGGCAATTATCCTTTAACTTTGCTCAAAGCATCAAAAGATTGCATAAACCTAATCATATCGTAGAAAACACGAGTTATAACTGCACATGGGCTGCAGATTGTGGTCACTGTGAAGTGTATTATATAGAATTATAGCAAAATTCAATCAATCAAATGATAAAATACAGTCGAAATTCACCAGTTTTTGAAATTTCTGCAAATTTATGAGTGTGCCGGGTATGTAAAATAAAACAACCTAACAATCTCAGACTTTTATTTTGAAGTACAAGTGATAAACTGCCCTTATTTTCATGATTACTGAATTTCTCCTTAAAATGCTAGACTAATTTTGCCGTGGATAAACATGAACTGCTACCAGATTCATCAGCCAGCTTATTTTTGCAGGTGTGTGGGTCTGGAACTGCCATCATGCAAGTTTTTCCCATCAGGGCCAGATGGACTGACCCAATCTCAGTCTTTTATTTTAGACGACAGCACGGGAACGGCATGTTAGCATAATCTTAAACAACCAAGACCGCTGATCTTCTGCAAGATGAGTCGTTGAATTCATTAGGCGGTTGTTTTTTAAATAAACCAGCTGATGCATTTTCACTAAAACAAGACCAAACTGCACATGCAGTGAATGCTCCTCTGCATGCCTCTGTCTGTTTACATTTCTGATCACATTCTGCAGTGATTTGATTGGTTGTAGGTCCGTACAGTTACCTCTTTATAGGCACTTCGGCATGACCATATATTGATGTAGGACTGAGCTAGAAGAGTTTGAAATTTTATAGCAAGCCACTATTTAAAGAATCGAAAATTTGCTGCACCGCCATGACCATACCCTGTAACCAAACAGTGAGACACATCAAGACCAACATCTTCAAGGTTGTCATGCTTTGGAAATTTAGCTCATAGAGTTGCAGAATAGCTTTGCACAGTATCATATTTCACCTCTGCTTGTTAACAATGTGGCAAAAACATCAATTATTATTCAGTGGCGGTTCCTGTCCTGCAATCCAGGCAACAACATCAGAACTGGTGAATGCATCTCTGATAGTAGATCACTACAAACTAGGGCTGGGCGATATGGCCTCAAATTAATATCACGATATATTGAGCAGTTCACCTCGAAAACGATAAATGGACGATAACTACTCCACAAGCTGCTCACCTCCTCCCACATTAACTTTGTCTACTTCAGCAGCCGCTCCAACTTTTGAACCCTTCTCACCTGTCTTTCCCTCTTTGTTTTGGACTGGATGGGGTGGAGTCACGTCTCTGATGTACGACAGCGTCTTAAAGTGACATAAGACCATAGCCTACCTACACACATCCAAAACCAACTTTTATTTATTTATTTGTTTAAAACCGAATATATTGACACAGGCAAAATGATGTCAGTTATTGTCGTAAATTTCGGCATCTGTAAATTTTCGGTTTATCACTCAGCCCTACTCCAAGGTAACTTTAGCAATATTAGCATTAAAAGGGGTCATGGCGAAAGTTGTGACATTTGCCTCACTAAAAGTGTGTCAGTAGTGAAGCTCTGAGAAGAAATCAAGCTGCACAAGAACAGAAACGTCGACAAATATTCATGCAGAAATCCTGCTCACTGTTTTTAATTTAACCCCACACGTTTAAATAGTTCACAAAACTGTAATTATCGTTTTATATCCATCCAGGTGTCATCATCCCACAACTCCCACAACGACTGAGACTTTGTGAGCCAGCATGAGGAAGTATTTACCAAAGTGAGGGATTATTTTAAAAAGTGTTGCCTTTAAATAATTCATGCACATCAAAGGCCTTTCCTCATTGAACCTCATGAATAAACCAAAGGCTCGGTCAAGCTCGGTGTTCCACGGTGCAAGTTCACAACAGAAAATCCTGGAAAAATATTGAACGTTATGAAAGTGAAAGAGGAGAAGACAGAAGGAGGGGAAAGAGGGAAGGATGAGAAATAGGACACCTCAGATCTCAGAAGTTTTTTTTTTTTAAGGCTGTTTGGGTCCAGAGAAGTTTGATGAGGCGTGTTTACATGTTTGAATCTATCTGCATAATTATAGTTGTGGCATCAAAGCTGAAAAACACAGAGAAAGATGGCGATTAGGCTCATCATTGAGTCGTCTTTCTATACCGAACCGTAATGTAAGAGAATGAAGGGCCCTGAATGATGATGCCATTCCCTTGTTGACCACGACATCTTGTATTTCCTGGTGTCATTTTACGCTCCATTAGGGCTGCTGATCTTCATTAAAGTTGACTGCCCTTCAGCAGATGTGGCATCACAAACTAATTACAACTTTCAGAAGCCGACGCCCCAAACCCTCGCTGGCTGTCATGCCGCCTTGAAAGAGACAAAACAAAAAGTGGCTCGGGATATCAACTCAGATTATGTCGCATGAGCGGACTCATTGTTTCAAAGTTTAGAGGTATAAAAAAAAAAGAAAATTACAACAACCTGCACTCCTGCTGACAGTAAAATGAGCTTTATTCTGACATTCACAAAGAGCTTAAAGTGGGAAAGACTTAAGCAACAATCTTCATTTCAACATGTCCTTCAGGTAAAAGGTCCTATTTTAATTATTCATTGTTAATTGCATTGAAGCTATAGGGTTGCATAGAAGCTGTGCCACCGTAGTCGAACTAACTGATCCAATATTCCTGCATTACTTCAGTCTTATATGGACGCCACTTGATGTACATCTTCTTTCTTCTTTCGTGTAACGTCAGAAGTCCAACTCTGTGTCGTGTTGCCATGCCAACATCTCTGGTCCTAGGTCAAAGAGGCTTGCTTCTGAAGGTGGTCTGTATAAGGGGCAGGTGCTGATTTTATGGTGAGAAGTCTGCTCAGGGTCATCGCACTCACAGGCTGCACTGTCCACCATGCCCCACTTCCTCATTGGTGTTTTAAAGCGACCAAGCCCAGTTCTTAGGCGGCTCAGTGTTGCCCATGATTGCGGTAGGTTCCTTCCTGAATGTATCGATGGATGCGAGAGGGTCCAGCTGACTGCCAGAAAAGCATCTCTGGAGATGTCCTCAGAGGTGGAATTGAGCATCTCTTGCTCTGCCTTGTTGTCGGGGAGGCGGGATTTGAGTCTGCTCGGAGGCGCTGCTGTTGTTGTGGTGTTGTGCAGGATGTGCCAATCATGCCTTTGTGCTTTCCTGGCCAAGGCAAGGGTGGCAGCCTCCCGTCGGAGTCCAGCTGGGGCTATTCCTGCGAAGACTGGCAAAACACACGGATGTAGGCTTCAGACATCCAGTTATAATTCGGAGGGCGCTGTTGATAGCCACGTCAATCTACATGAGAAAAGCACTAGCATGGATTTGAATGTAGCATCACCTCAGGACTTCGTCTAGCCCCTCCCCCCTCCCTTTAGACCCCCCTACAAAACAACGTTCTCGCTCACATGCATGATCGCTGCTGTCTGCTGATCCAAAAACCAGACTGAAAACTTTGGGACTTTAGATTGGGAAGTCTTTGCACAGCAGGGACAAAGATAATGTTAGCATCGGGATAATGATAACTAGCAACATGGCCAAATACTTGATCAAGTTTAAAAATCGCCCTGAAATGACCCCTCGACATACCTTTCCAACAGAAAATGAGCAACCATGGCATCATTTTAAAAGCCCTTGACCTCTTTCAGGTCTCGCCATCACTGAAAAGCTGTCCCATTTGCTTTTTCCAAACTCCGTCTTGCTTCGGCCTTCTCTGCCTCCACCTGTCTTTGGTCCATTCTCCAGTGTAGCTGTATCCCTCTCAGCTCAGCTATGCACATTGAATCAGGGCCAGTACACGCCAGCGACATGTATGTGCTGGAGGCAGGCACAGGATTTGATTGGTTTAAAAATTTGGGACCCACATGATGTGATTGGTTGGTCTTTTACCTGTGTTTTTTCCTGCTGTAGATAGCGGCTTTGTTTCGCTCTTTTTAAAGAACTCATTATGTATTGATTGCCATTGGAACATACAGATCAATTTAACCAGAATAACAAAAAGTGCATCTAAATCAGATTACCAACCCTAACTTTAATGCTACATTTAAATGGAGACCTTTTATACTCATTTCAGCTTTTATTGCATCAGTGTGGAATATCTATGGAGCTCAGAAACTCGGGTGGGTGTTACTTTTCACACAGCTCCACAGTCACAAAACAACTTTCCAACTTTCTGAATCAACAAAGTGCAGAATGGAGGGAAAGACGAGCCTTGAGATGGACTTTTCAGCTTCCTTGTGTGCATGAACGTCTCTCCTGGGCTTTTCCTTTAGCATTGTCTTTATAGGGCAGCAAACACCCGATGCCAGGTTATAGCCACGTCTCAAAACAAGCTGTTCAGGGAACCTGTAAAACACGTCTCCAGATTACGCCGCCATCTGTGTATCCCATGTTGCGAAATCTTGCCATGGTCTTGTGTGGACATCCAACATCGTAACATTATATGAATGTATTAAAGCGTGGATCAGCATTAGGGGGTCTCCTTTCAGAGGTTGTCACCAAACCTAAAGGGAGAAAAATCTGCCCAAGGACAGCTTGGAAAATGGATATAAACTTGCGAAGTTTGGACCTCAAACAGAAAGGACAAAGCTGTAAAATTTTACTTTTCCTCCAGAGCAGATACAAAATCTGATTTACAGTAACCCCAGACTCCCATTTGAGGAAATATGCATGGTCAATTATGTTAAAGTCCCCCACCGGGGTCCCTCTCACAGAAAGCCAACTCAAAGTCCAAATGTCTTATCTATCAGGATGTCTCTAAACATCCTCCATGAGTAAAGCTAAAGGGAGAACCAAAGGATTGTCAAAGCCAGGAAGATGATATCTTCAAAAACTCGCACCAATCCACCTGATTAATGATAACACAGATCCCTGGAAGAGTTCAGATTTATCCTGCTCTGGATAACGTCGGCATAATCATTTGGTTCCATCTTCAGGATCATTTCAAGACATAAAAAAAAGTTTAATGGCGACTCATCCATCCAGTTGATGAGCTATTTCCATCTGAGCCAAAATGGTGGATCTTCCAACATCCCAATAGTCATGCTGTTATCATTTCTAACAAGGATGAGACCACAAAACAGATGAATCACTCGGAAATTGGCAGTGGGGCCATTCTTGTTGTTTCCAAACAGTCTTTTTTGGAAACTGCACACATGCTGCATCACTTCTCGTCCTAATGATACGCTTTAACCGCGGTCTACATGCCATCTCTTACCAAATAACTTTCCTCTGGGGTCAGCGTCTGTCTCCCTCGCTCTCAGTGTTGTTAGCCCTGTACATATTTGCCATTGTGTCTGACCCACTTTTTCCAGCCAGTACAAAAGATATTAAACATGTGTGAGCCTGTGCAAACAACTCCACTGCGCCTTTAAATGCTCTTTTATTGAATCCTAGCGTGAATGACCTTTTTTTTTCTCTACAGGCTTATTTTGCTTTTGGCAAGGAGTCGTCTTGAACCCGCCCAACACTGACACATTTTATTAATCAAATCAGTCAGCTTGCATCTGTTTAGTTACCAAAGAATGACAGCATTTGTATCTGGCATTACCTTTTTTTTACTATAGCTTCAGGGTATAGCAGATTATATGATTTTATTTGATTGTGGCTTTGGCAAACGGCCTTTTTGTCTTTCCCTGAGAGTTAACATTGGCAGTGCTGAACAGGACAAGCCAAGTATTATTCTTAATATTCCCAGCGCAGCACTGTACTGATGCCTTTAGGTTGTTTATCAGCTCAGTTTTCCCCCTAAATAGTCAACACATTATATAAAAAAAAGTGGAACTAAATAAAATTATCCAGCTTGCTCATCCTCTCTTGGCCTCTTGCAGTGTTAAATGGATATCGCATACACCAATATCCATTGTAAGAGTCTGCACACACTAGCAAATATAGAACACTGCAGTATTTGGATTTAGCACAAGAGTGAAATCAATAGGATTCTGGACCCCTACCCCCTCTCCCATTTTTTTCTGTGTGTGTCTATCCCTCACACACATTTTCCTCCGTCTCTCCCCGTCTTCCTCGATCCTCCCTCCTCACCCCCCTGATTGGAGGCGTAACATGCAGGCGGGCTCAGTTCCATGCAGGGGCCTCTCCACAGCAGATAATGGTCCATTCCTCTCATTTTGGCTTCCTTTTATTTGTTCACATCAACATCAAAGCCTGTCCATTTCCCCTCCGCTGGGGAGCCGGGCTTTAAGTCTTTGACTGATCCGCCTCGTTCGCTCGTAGAGCTGCCCTGGTGGTGTCCATCCCTCACCGCATGTGAGGCTAACACACACACACATGCAGAGGCTTTACACATACATACATGTTAAAACACTCGCACACACACACACAGGGGACGAGGGGCTTTCTGATATATAGAGCACATGCATGAAAGCTCACATACAAACCCACATATGCTCTCTAACACTGAATGAGGTTCCTCGCTGTATTTATTATGGGTGGATACGCTGAGCTGGAGTGATTTTAAAACTTTCCTACATGCAAATTTTTAAAAAAGCATTTTTTCAATCAGTGAAACAAAAAGCACACTCTTGTTTCAGTGCTGATTTTAAGATTGATTTTGAGCTGATATTAAATCGTAAGTAAGGTTTTTTTTTTTTCACTACTTAAAGTGTTCTCAGTGGTCTATAAATTGTTATTGTGAAGTTTTTAGCCAAAATCATGCTACCTGTGTCATTTTCAAGGGCTTTTCTTCTGCATAACTCCAGTAGATCATCAGCAATTCTCCTCTGGTCGTCTGCACACTCGTCTTCACGTTAGCTTGTAGCCTAACATTGCCGCTGTAGTAGAAGAAGCAGGTAACATAGCAGCTATTCAGCTCTCGGACACTAATGTCTTTAGGGACACGATGAAAGTTAGTATCAAAATTAGCTTTCCTACGAGCGTTGCAATCTGCTAACGCACACAATTGTTCCGTGATTGTCCTCTGTATTTCTCTAATCTAATTAGATTAGACTTAATCTAAGTCTAATCGAAAGGATCGCGCCTAACAGGCTGATGTAGACCATAAATTCACAGAAAAGGGTTTTTGAATTGTGAGTTCAGAGCAACAAAAAGGCAATAAAGCTGTCAGTTTTCTGCTTTGAGTTGACAAAAATACATTTTTCTTTCTTTATTTTGCTCTTTAACCTAAAAATTCTGCTAAAAAAAATAACCAATCTTGAAAAATAAATGGAACATGTTTGAGTAAAATGTTTTGTTTTTTTTTTTATGAAAACTGAAGCTCTGTATTTTAAAAGAAACGCTTAAAAAGTCAAATTTCACTCAAAATACCAAATTATAATAAATAAACTATGTATAAGTATGGTTCCTGGGGATTTTGGAACCAGCCTCAAGTGGACACTTGAGGAACTGCATTTTTTAACACTGTGCATTGACTTTGTATTGTAAAAAAAAAGGAGTTGCAGCTTTACACAGACACACTCAGATGTGAAACTTCAGCCTTTTTCTCCCTCTGAAAGTGTTTTTGGATTTTGGCACAACAACTCCTTGCTTAGCTTCTAACTTCATGAAACTGTCTCATTTACATTGAAAATAGGTTGGTGTAAAAAAAAAAAAACTTTGAAGAGGTTTTTGAATTTTAATGCCAGCACCATCCTTCCCTCGTGAAAATATTCCACCAAAACAAACCGACTGGAAGATTGTAATTGGATTCTAGACTTACTAACAACCTGGAGCATTTCTCCCTTAATGCAGAGTTATTTTGGGTTCAACCAGACAAGTTTTCAGCACAGTTTAGAGATCTGGATCTGGTTTGTGGCTCAGAGCTTTTTATACCCATCGTGCAGTCTGATTCTGCCGGTCCAACGTACTAACACTTCTTGAAGTCTATTTAGAGTAACAGATCTTTCTACTGTTTACTTTGACAGTAAATGTTTCCCACTGATGTGCACAGGGAGGACTCCTGTGCTGGAAAACGTTACTATGGCAACTATGAACTGCTAAAAGTCTCGGGCTGTGCCGCTGTGTGCCGTTGCAGAGTTGTACTGTGTTGGTTTCTTTCTCAGGTGCTCCTTACTCTTAAGTCCCATTCATTTTTCTCATTGATAACGTTTCGTGACTCGAGGATGAAGCCTTTCCTGTTTGGCTCTGAACCGTCAATGAATCACCGCCGAAGAAGCTAAAGAACTACATTAGAAAATATTTTGGCTCTTTGGTAGAAAGTCAAAGGTACAAGCTTGTTTACTTTGGATGTCAGGGGAGAAGTGAATCACAACTCTGAAGTTCTCCTTTATCAGATCACAGAGCCTGGAAATCCTGAAATGTGCTCAGCTGTGAGAAAAAGCTCAGATTAAGCTGCTGATAAAATGTTTATCTTCAATCTTTGACTCTGTGTTCTGGATTAGTTTAGTGACTGCCATCACAGTTTAGAACAAAATATGGCAGCACAAAGTGTTTTAATTTAATCACAGCTCTGACTTGTTGGTTCACCAGCCCCAGGATGGGAACTTTAAAAGGAACAAAAACTCACCTTCTTCTTCTACCCCACCTTTTACATAAATCCAGTGAACCCCCAGACTAGTAAGGAATTTTTGGGGTGTTTGTTAGAGCACCCCTGGAGTAGTAGCCACACACTCAGCCTATATAAAAAGTTGATTTATTGCAATAGTGCGACTGAAACTGGACTTTTAGAGTGCATGTAAAGACGTTAGTCAGACTTCTCATCATTCTGCACATGCTCCAGTGTTCACATGCCAGGCTCAAAGCTGGTGGCTGAACAGAGTGGACGCGTTGCTAGGAAGCAGGAACCTCAACAGACAAAGAGGAATGTAAAAAGGACAAAACTTTCCAAAGAAACGGCACAGATCTGGAAAAGTGACGCCCAGTTAGCTGACATGTTTTGCCGACTGGGTGATGATAGTGACGAGCTGGAAGGGGGCATGTCTCCTCATGTTGTTGCAGAGTTTCTTGTGCATGTAAACTGGAAGAAGGACAGTAGGCCAGTTAAGTTCAGTTTACTTAACCCTTTAATGCCTGAAATCACGATTTATGGCCAGAGAATTCAATTTTTTTGGGAGCCGAAATGTTTATTTCACTTACTACTGAAAACCAAAAAAAATTATTGGTCATTACGTTAAAGTTGGTATAACTAGAGAAGCAAGCAGTCGGCAACATTCATCTCTCGAAGGGGTGTCTAACTTGGTGTTACGGTGTGTTTGACCATAACTTGATTTTACATTGCAATATCCCTCTAACATGAATAGATCAGGGTTGACAAAGTTAACAAATCAATACACAATCTTATCACTATGCATCCTGTAAAAAAAAAGGTGTATCTAAATAGAAAAGTCATGTTGAAAAAAGATCTTTATTTTGATGATTTACTTCCACATCAAAGCTCAAACCACATTAAGTTATTGAGAAATGTAGTTCTTATCTAGAAAAACATCACCAATATCATCCAAAAGGATCACCAGAATCTACGTGTAAAATCGCTTATAGTGCCTTTAAGTTATAGTGAAAATATCACCCTGAGATAGGGAGTCTCAGGTTTATCAACAACACTGAAAATTGCTGATCTATTACAGTCAAAACCAAGTCCTCAGGATCAGAATCAGCCTGCTAAACCCTCTGTTTCATTCTGTGTAAAATGTCTCAAATAATAAGAGTTTTTTTATCAGAAACAAGTTAATTTCCCGGAGACTGTCAGCAAAGCAAAACAAGTTGACTTAAATTTCGGAGTCAGCTTGATAAGCCTGAAAACCAGATAAAAACATGTGCTCTGCTTATCATCGGTGTCCGTGTGCTTGTTCGGTTTGCCTCCAGAAAGTGCTGTCAGAGGGCTTAATGGTATGAGAGGTCCTTTCTTAGAGTGCAGACCCCATCTACACACACACACACACACACACACACACACACACACACACAGAGCGAGCCACTCATACGGATGCAGAAGGCACAAAGGCACAGGATCAATTACTGATCAGACGATAGGAGCTTCTTCTTTTGGCTTTCTTTAGAAGTCAACCTCTGCAGTTCTCTCTTAATTGGCCCCTAATCTCTTCCTCTCTGTACTCTCTTTCTTCCTCCTCTCTTCCTCTGGCTTTATTCTGTCCGTCTGAATATCTGTCCTGTTTCTGTCTTACTGTGTCTCCCTGACCCTCATCTGCCCCACTTCCCCCCCTGCGTCTCCTGACACTGCTCCTAATTACAAAACACACAGGGGCCATTAGCGTGGACCTCCAGCCGACGCCTGTCCCTCTATCCATTCATCCCCGCCCTTCTGTCACTATCTCTCCATCTCTGCCCTCCTTCCTTCTCTCTTGTTGGTCAAAAGTGGCTTTGTGTGGGACCCGTCGGGTGAACAAAGGCAGCGGGCTGCAGCGGTGCTCTGAAAGGTCACAGCAATGTACGGCCCTGGGCGCTGCCGCCGGGGTCAGGCCTGTCTCAATGGGTACGCACTTAACGCTCACACAGCCAAAAGCATCAGGGCGCTCTGAAGGAAATGCATGTTGTCTTGGTGCCGCTCAAAGGAGAGGACCACTCGATGTAACACTCGAGAGCTTTTCTTACTGCGCTGGAACATCAGAAACATCGACGGCTTTTCTGCAGAGCTCGAAAATGAACAGCTTTGAGTGTCACTTCTCGGAGAGTTGATTTGTAAGCATATAAAAGAGTCAACTGGAAATATTGAATTAACTGAATGAGTCTTCTGTTGTTTTCCAAAGTACAGTTTCAAAGATGCTGTCTACCATATCAGAAAACTCTCCACAGACAAATCCGGCGAATATTGAGTGTTTTACTAGAGTGGCATCTTAATGTTTTCTGCAGCCCGCTGTCTTAGAGAGCAGCATAGAGCTTTGGATTAAAAATATTAGACAGGGGTGAGTATGTAATTAGGGCTGGGCGACAAACTGAAAATTTTGTGTCAAATAAATAAATAAATAAATAAAGGTTGGTTTTGGATGTGTGTAGGTAGGCTATGGTCTCATGTCCCTTTAACCCTTGAACTCTATCTATTCAGCATTTCCTTTGACATCTTTGAAGGCATATTTGTTTCCCTGATCCAAAACCTGTTCGGGTGATTTTCAACCGGCAAAAGTTATAGAGGGTAAAGTAGGTTTGGGTGGGTTTGATAGCTGCATGTAGGCGAATAAGGTCAGTAACAGTGGTCCTGGAATTTGCATGCTATCTTTATTTAGGCAGTGGTTATAAATAACTATCAAAAAGTAGTGATTTTCAAGGGAATTCATATGGTGATAAGAAATATTTTAGTCATTTTTACTCACTCAAAATCTGCCATATTTTGGTTCTCTCTCACAGCTGTTATTGTGCAAAGGCCCCTGAGTTTTCACGAGGGAAGACTCAAATTCCCCAGGAATGAGTGGAAAAGAAACTAAGTTTACAGTTTATATATGTATAAATTTTTTGGTAATGAATGCCTAATTTTAGTTATTTGTTGCATTTTTATATGGTCCCCTCATGACACTTTTCTCCCTCCCTTTGGACATTGCACAGTTAAAAATATAAGAAAAGTAGTAAGTACTTTTTCTTGGGTATATTATTAAAAATCACCCAGCGATAGTGATGGTGTTACTAATTTTAGCGATAGTGTTCCAGGGTAAAGACGCTTCCACCCCATCCAGTCCGGAGGCTAACTGATCAATATATCGTGATATTGATTTGAGGCCATATCGCCCAGCCTTATATGTAATGCCAAAACCCGGCATGCAAACTCTCGAGCATGCACAGAAGTTTAGACATGCCCCTGAATGGGACATCGAGTGTCTGTAAGGTGACCATTCATAATGCCACATGTTACCATCTTTTTCATTCATTTTTTCTGTCTCCGATGCATATTTGATGCATCATCTGCCAAATTGAATCCAGTTTCTGCATGTAAAGTCCTAAAAGATGGATCGTAATTTCCTCTGATTCTGTTAACAGGAAGAAATCGTAGCCACTCTTGATACCCACTCGCCAAAACACCAACTCGCCAACTCCTCTTTTGTTCAGTTAGGATAACAGCAGAAAAAAATGGATTTGCATCTGCTTCTGTGCATCAAATATGACCGAAGCCGCTCATTACAAATGCTCTGGTAAGTTTTGAAATTCCTTTAATTCTCACTCACAAGATGGACTTTCACTGAGACACTGCTGGTGTGTAACGGAGCTCGTGTTTCTAGGAAATTGAACAGCGTGTGGGAAGACGAGCTCTTTAAAGTGGCTGCATTCATTGTCCTCTCTCTTGTGAATGGCTCTCTGTGTTGTGTGCTCTGTGAGTGATATTTGTGTTAGGCTGTACGCCTTGTATCAGGGGCTTCGGAGGACCAGGAAAATTGAATCCCATTAGTGTTCTATTCATCCTGCGTCTCTGGATGTGCACACAACGCTATCTGAGCGCCGTGGCATGTGTTGTACTCGTGCATGAGGAGCATGTCAAACTAGCCAGCTGTGCTCAAGTGGGCTCAGTTGCATTTACTCTGCAGCCTTGACCCCGGGTGTGTTGCGTGAGTCGAACATCCGCCGGGCTCCTGTTGCAGATGCCGTGGCTTTTGGTCATTACAGCAATCACGGGCTGGATTTATGCTGCTGCCTGATGTTTCATGGCTTTATAAAAGAAGATGAAAGTGGATCTCCGAAAGAGAGAAAGAGGGGGAGTGGGCGCAATAAAAAAGAGGACAGAAAATATAAAAGGCATGGTTCCTTTTCATTGAATAAGAGTTGTTCAGGAGCTGGTAATGGAAAAGAACAACCACAAGCGGCGGCAAAGTCAGTCTCATGAAAAAGGAGACAAATAGGAGGAAAAAAATACATTAAAAATACATTTTTTTTCTAAATTGGCATGGCTTACATCAGGAGGAGTTAGAGGCTTAACCAGGATTGACCCCGTCCATCACATGACACACACGAATACAAACACAACCCCCTTCTAGCTACGGTCCACTTTACCCAGCTCTAAGCAGCAGATGGAAGGCGTCGTTATTGCTGCAGCTTTGGGACTGAAACACATACAAACACACACACAAATGCACATCTTTAATGTTTTCTGAGGACGACATACTGGGGGTTATTTGTGTGGACAGTAGGGCTGTCAAAATTGCTCCAAAATGACTTTCGAATATTCGTTCTAAAAATAACACATAGGTTTAAACATATTCGAATATCTAGCTTACACAGCTTGCATATAACTTTATCTCACTCAGCATTTTTCTGCCCAAAATCCAAGAATTTCCCAACTGAGCTTCTAAAGTTCGTTTGAGTCCAGACCACTCTCTCTCAAAGGTCGGCTCCAGACATCCCGCCATCTCTCTCTGCATGTGCCACAGCCGTTTTTTGCCGAGTCTCCCTGCAGGTTCAGCTCCTGTGACCTGTCCCTGACCCGTCGTTACAGTGCGCTCAAGCCACAAACATACAGGACCCGTATTGAGCGCGTTCCGTATTTGCTCCGTCGAGCAGCATTGGGTATCGCGTGGGCGTACAAGAGAACAGTTGTATTTATGCTGATACTAAATTAATTATAATAATAATAATACATTTTATTTGAAGCGCCTTTCACGTCACTCAAGGACACTTTACAGAACATATAAAAAACAATAAAACACTATTAACAATTAAAATCATTAATCATCAAACAGTTAAAATCAACAAAGCAACATTAAAACATGAACAACAGCAAAGGAATAAATAAAGAAATGAATAAAAGCAATTGAAATTTAATTTAAAAAAAAGTAAGTTAGGGATGGTGGGAGGGATAGGCCAGTTTAAACAGGTGTGTCTTGAGTTTGGACTTGAAGAGGGGGAGGGAGTCAAATTACACACAGGTGAACTCTATTAACTAATTAGGTGACTTCTGAAGGCAATTAATCGCACTGCATTTTATTTAAGGGTATCAGAGTACAGGTGGCTGAATACAAATGCACACCACACTTTTTCAGATTTTTCGTTGTTTATATTTTTTTAAAACCATGTGTCATTTTCATTCCACTTCACAATTATGTGCTATTTTGTGTCGGTCTATGACAAAAAAAAATCTCAATAAAATACTTTTAAGTTTGTGGTTGTAGAGTGACAAAATGTGAAAAAGTTCAGGGGGAATGAATACTTTTTCAAGGCACTGTATTTAGCAAAATTCCTGCACATACAAGAATGTCCTCACAAGAGAGGTTATCTATCAATGCTTTGGTCCTGACAAGTATAGAGAGGCAAGCGCACAAAGACACACTCACACACATGCTTCTAAAAATAACAGATAAGTCCTGTGGTCATGACCTGCACCATGTTCCCACCATTAAACATACCTGTACAGCTGAAGGAAACATAAGAGCTTGTAAATGTAGACAAAAACACACTATACACACATATACACACACACACACACATGCATACAGTGTATATAAACACACACGTATAACCCTTGTGAGACAGCCATCACGCCGTGTCTCTGCGAAACCATAAGCTGGTTGGTTTTGTTTATTGTTTGTCTCCGGGCACTGGGAGGCCTTTTTACACACATATACACAAAAACACGCTCACACACACAAGCACACACATTTACGCAGGCGCTCCAAATTGTTCGATTAAGTGGGTCATCCTCTCCTACAGTCTCTTGAAAAGAGAAAAGAGCTTTTTTTGTGTGTTTCTAGCCGAGAGGCAATCGCACCCTTGCATGGTTTTGGCTGCACCTTTTAAGAGTATTTATGGAAATGACAGAACAGCACTCTGGAGGGCTGCACGCTGCTTGCTTGGTTAATGTGTGCGTCTGTGTGTGTGTGTGTTGTATGTGTACCCATGTGTGCATGTGTGTGTGTGTGTATGCACAGAGGGGATTTAAAAGCTCACTTGTGCGGACGTGAGCCGGTGTCTGCAGCTGCACACAACAAATGATAGCTCCGTGTGTATGGTTTGTCATGATGGATTTTTTATTTTTTATTTATTTCCCGGTGATGAGCCGGGTTTGTATTACTCGAAAATTGGACTGAGATGTGACTCCGCTGCACATTTGGCGAGAGCGCACAGAAAACCGACCTGTCACTGCAAATGAAAGCCAAATATCTTTGAACCCATCCACTTTGGCTGTCTGAGTGAGAGACACCGAGAGAGAGAAAGAGAGAGAGAGAGACGGAGCTGAAGTGTCCATCTCTTTCTCGATCTGTCTGTCTGCCTCTTTGTGGCAGATCAGACTAACTATCTGTGAGTGTTTGGACTGACTCTCCTCCAGCAGATACAGCTGCACAGGAAATGTGGGTGCTGGGTGAGAAAGCATACTTCAAAATAAGTGAGGGTTGATGATGAATGTTTGGTCAGCCAGGAAGACATCTGTGACGATCTAGTTGAACTGTAAATATCCGATGTATCACCGACAATGTGTATTTTATGCCGCTTGTGTTGATTGCATGTTTATCAAGTTTCAAAGGGATATTCAGGCGTAAAATTAAGTGAGGGTCAAACACACCATAACACTGAGTTAGACACCCGTTGAGAGATGAATGTTGCCGACCGCTTGCTTCTCAAGTTATACCAACTTTAGTAACGACCACACAGTAGTAATACAGAGAGCCACGCGCTCAACCAAAACGCCACTCTATAGTCACAAATGATGTTCAGAACAGCACCTAACTTCATCAACAGTACATATGGGGTCCCAGCCATGGCACTAAACACCACTCACCCAAAGTCACCCACTCTCTTCCAGCAGCTGCTTGTTTGTAGCGAGCAAGTCCATCGACTGCAGCGGGGTGACGCAGCTCAAGGAAGAACATTTATGATCATTTCTTCATGGAAATGCAATCAGACTGAGACACTGAGGCAGAAGAACTACTGCGTCTGCAGTGCAAAATGATTAATATGATGATTACTTGATAGAGTAATGATCATAAATGTTCTTCCTTGAGCTGCATCACCCCGCTGTAGTCTGTCATAGACCAGCCAGGGGTCTCGCTACAAACAAGCGGCTGCTGGAAGAGAGATGGGAAGTTGTGTTTAGTCTCTTTGCTATAAAAATCAGGCAAAGCTAAAAAGATGTTTGGTGGCCCGAACTATGGCTGGGACCCTATATGCACTGATGACGAAGTTAGGTGCTGTTCTGAGCATTATCTGTGGCTATAGAGTGGCGTTTTGGTTGAGCACATGGCTCTCTGTATTGCTATTGTGCGGCCATTACTAAAGTTGGTATAACTAGAGAAGCCAGTGGTTGGCAAAATTAATCTCTCGACGGCGTCTAACTCTGTGTTAAGGTGTGTTTGACCCTAACTCAGTTTTATGCCGGAATATCCCTGTGAATCTCAGATATGGTTAAACAACAAACAGATTCAGACTGTTTTTGTCAGTTTGACATCAGTTATTAAACCAAATAAGCCACTCCCCCATGGCTACAGGTGGATTCTGTGGTTCCTATCCATCTGTAAAGACATGCACATCCTTTTGTTGAACCCTGGAGCAATGATCCAATCATTTACGGATTCACGGACACCATGCACATGCACATACTTGGAATCTCAGCGAGCAGAAACCAGAAAATTGAATGAAAGCAAACAGATCTGACTCTTAATCTAGCAGCAGTAAACAGTGGACTTGGCCCCTTTATCTATAGAGGCTGTATGCTCTCGCTCAAGTTGTCTGTGATCCATCTTACCGTGAAAGTCCAAGGTATGGATCCTTCTTTCTTTTCCTCATAAACCTCATCAAAAGTTCTCCTGATGCAGACCATTTGGCTCGGCAATAATCAGCTCATTTCAGCTGACTTTCAGACTTGTAAGACCCTGTAAGATATTGACCTAAAACTAAAAGAGCAGATTAAGAGGTTTGATCAACATCTGATGATCATATTTCGAGTCCACCATACTCTCAGATCCTTCAGACTCACAGTCTTTCCTACAGCAAGCCCAGACCGTATTCCCCTGAAAAAGTTATTATCGTTATATTATCAGAGTTTCATGAGCTTTTGCCATTTTGAATGCATCTAATTCATCACTCTCCAAGATGACAGCACAGATGAATTTCATCTCATCCAGGTTGTCAGAAGAGGACAACCGTGCAGGTGGTACCATGACAGAGATGTATCGGGCCTCATGAGAAGATGGATGAATATTTTAGGTGTTTATGTCAACTCTTAAGAGGCTGCATATCAGCCAATGGGAGTCTTTTTGTTTCACTGCATCTTACCTGTTGTTACCAGTCAGTTACTAAGGATTGGAAACTCCATATCAATTCACTGTAGTCATTTTTGTCCCTTTTCAAGCTGCTTTGTGTTCATTTTTTAAATTCACACCCCGAAGACCTGCAATGTTTGTTTTAAAATAACACCATCCCATTTTGCAGCTGTTTAAAAAGTAATGGTTTTGTTGCAAAGTGACTTGATTTCACAATTTCCACCCAACAATACATTACAATAATCGCTGTTAACTAGGGCTGCTCAATAATGGCAGAAAAAACATCTTTTTTATTTTCAGTTATTATTTTCACTGATACTGAGATCATGATTATTAAGCATGACATGCATCCAAGGAACTTTAAAACTCTTTAATACTTTTTGCTTTTTCAAAAAGAAGCAAAAAATTAAATAATGGAAATCAAACAAACTGATTTTGTTTACTAAGGCATGCCTGTCTGTCATACTAGATAATAAAAAAGAAAATTTAAAATATATGTTAATAATAATATTTATATAATATAAAAAATACATTTATTTAAAAAATAAATAAAAGTTAATAATATATGTTAATATAATAATAAATAATATGTCACTTTTTTCTTAGAGCTTTGACTTAATTTGAATGATAATACTACCATTCACTGGTAGTCACGGATAATATTTCATCACAGGCTAAAAATCAAACATATCACTCAGCCCTAGTAAGCCGTCATCTTTATAACATCAAGAATCAGGCTAATGCTGCATTCCAGCTACCTCGGAAGTCGGAGCTGGGAATGACATTACATCAGAGTTGACGACATTCCTGTAAATTAGTCGGAAAACCAAGATAGACGCCTACAGTTAGCCGTTGTTAGCTGTTGTTGTAAACAAGCACAACACAGTATTTTACTCCTACAAACACCACAGCACTATGTTCAGTTAGACATTGGGCAGTACAACATAAACCACTTATTTAATTTCATAAAAACAAAACAGAAGTGCTGATAAATAATACATTACAAAAGCTTTCACTGTTACTCTTTACCGTTGATGCACTGCGCTGCCATCTTTGATTATGACGTTGTTGTCAAGTCGGGGTTGGTGAGGATCGTCCGACTTTCTGAGCCGGAAATCCGACTTCAGGGGGGTGTCCCAGGTGAATTTGCGACTGTGGAACGCAGCACAATATTCTATCATGATCCACTGTGATGTCACTGTTTAACCTCACAAATATTATCTTGTTAATTCACGCTTTATTAAAACAGCCTCTCTGTTGTCGTGCTCATGCCGTCCCTCGGCTTTTCAGAAACACCTGCCTCCTCCCACTCCTCTCCCTGCTCTCCTCTCTCCACCTCTGGCTGCCTGATTCTTTGTTATTTGTCCTGTTGTAGTCCAACATGTTGAAAAGAAACTCTAAAACCATGTGGGTGACTTCTTCGTGAACAAGAAACAAATGTAGGTGGTCACACTCTGTAGGCGGCTCTATCCATCGTGCAAGAAGTATTGACACAAAAGTGAGGTGTAACACCTGCACTTTTAACTAAAACAGACTTCCATCCAACAAACACAAGAGCAGGAGGAAACTTGTATGCAAATTGTGGCGCACAGACCCCAGAGTTAAGCATTTGTGTGTATTTGAATGTGTGTGTAGCTCACCTTTGCTGCATATGTCTGCACTCCAGCAGCAAGGTTGACATGACGCTGAGAGGGAGTGTGAAGGGCACAGCACCTCAGGAGGAATGACACAATGCACACACACACACACACACACACACACACACACACACACACACACACACACACACACACACACACACACAAACACACACAAATGCATACACATGAATCACCTCCTCTCCTTTCGGCTTCTTCTCTCTCTTCGATGACTCATCCCACCCTGGGACAGTCAGTGAGGAAGAGAGAGAGAGGGAGGAGATAGAGAGGGGAGACGGATGGGAGAGAGAGAGAGAGAGAGTGTGAGGGGCGACACAACAGTGGAGAGGAAAAAAGCCACTTTATAGATCCGCAGAGTAGCCATATGGCATAAAGTGTTTTCTTATTGACCTTTTGTTTGAATGCTATGCTAATCCGATTGTGTGTTCCATAGGAAAGTTATTCCCAGCCAACATGCATTAGGATTCTCTCCAGTCCCGCGTGGTATTTGAAGATGATTTCCAACAGCGTCTTTTTGTTTTAAATTCTTTCCCGTTTTTGCATTTCAGCGCCTCAGCTAAAAACAACAGAAACCCTGAAAACTAGCTCAGCAACCCGCTGAGCTTTGCTCCAGTCTGCCCCGCTGCTCTACTCTGCTCTGCTCATTTGATGCTATCTGTTAGAGGGATCCCGAACTTCCTCTGCCATCCTGGTCTATATCACCGAGCATCACAGACTGTAGACCCAATTCTTAACTCCCTCCAAATCCCACAGTCTCTAATGTCTTTATCTTATGGTGTGAGGGTATTTGAGGAGGTAGATAGACTCCTGAGGAGCCAGGGATGTTGTCACAAGAGGTGGCTCTGCTGCACTGAAGGAGGCATGCCATTGAGCTGGGTGTTTTGCTGAGGATAAGTCTGTATTGCTGACTTCTGCAAAGCCTACAGATAGTTGAGTGGTCAGGTCCCATGTGCCCCCAAGAGCAACATACAGCACATACCCCCACTGCACCATTACTCTGCTTACTGAACTCTTTAAGGACGCCGTGATTGTTCATGGCGCACACAGCTGTGTAACGGACAAACTGAAGGTGAAAATGCAGGTTAATCTGCAGTGATACAAAGAGCCAGATTTATCCTACAGTTCAGTTGTTTAATGGGGCAACTACACGGGGGATCACAAAGATTGAGAATATGCAATATAAACTTGTAGGTCATGTCAGTTTATTGTGTTATTAACAACATGAGGAGGCATAGACCGTGCATGCCACATATGGACCCTTTGTCTAGGGTGAACATACACTTTTAGCCGGACATGTCCTCTCTTTGGGGGGCTGTCCGGTCTTGTCCGTCTTTGTCTGGGGAAGTTTATAAACTCCTTCATTTGTCTGGGGTTTTGTATGGAAGTTTCAAGTCTGTGTTACATGGATTTACTGAGTTAAAAGCATGTAAAAGATACTTGATCCAACCCAAAAAACTCTCAAATTAACTCAGTGTGACTCCGTGACTCCGTCCCCGAGTAGTCATATCCTCTTTTTTGGGATTTAGAATATGGTCACCCTACCTTTGTCAGATATGTCAATTTACATGTTTGTTGTATTTTGATGTGCTCTGTAAGACAGGTGATACAGCTTGAATAGAACAGCGAGCTAGATAGCTAGCTAACTTAGATCAATAGATAGATAGATAGATAGATAGATAGACACTTTCAGCATTTTACATTATACTACAGTTAGGGGGGGCCCAATACGATATTGATATTGGATATCGGTCTGGTATCAGCAAAAATTTGAATATAAGATTATACTGGCCTGCATCTAAAATCTCCAATATCAGCACTCCCATACAGGCTATTCCAGACTCCGCTCCGGCACCTATCTAGCAGCACCCAGATCCAGCATGTAGAGCCCATGTAATGACAACAACAGTGTGTACTAAGGCACAAACAAATTACAGAGGCCCTGTGGCAGTATTTTCATTAAAGTCCGAAAAAGACGAAAACTTGTCATGCAGAAGTTTTTCGCTAATATCGGATCAATATCGGTACCGGCCAATATTGAAGGCTACAATATCGGTATTGTGTCAGAGGTAAACAAGTTGTACTGGGAAACCCCTAACCATGATCAATTAACCCTTTAATGCCTGACACACAAGTTATGGCCCAAAAATTCTATTTTTTTGGAGCTGAAATGTTTATTTCACTTATTACTAAAAAAAAAAAAAAATCTCAATGTCCTTAAAATTTAACAAATATATTTATTTATCTCTTTTGGTACTTTAAATGTTTTTGGAAACTGATAAACTACAAGAGGACTTTTTTACCATTTATCAGACTGTATTCAGGTGTTTTTTAACTAATGTTGATTATATTGATTTGATAGAAGTATATAAAAGTATGTATCAAATATGATACAAAAGGCATTAAAGGGTTAATTGCTGCTGTATTAGACAACATGACTGTAGGGCTTGTGATTCACAATTTTTCAAAAACTTGTGCAACTTGCAAGTTTGAGGATAATAGATATGTGTTTTAAGTTTTGCTGAGAATTTCAGAATTGCTGTTTTTTTACCCCAACCTAATAATACAAGGGATTTTATGACAGTATTCACTTAAAATATTGTCCAAAGTGGACCTCAATTTAAACCCTGAACCACTCATTGGGTGTTAAAGCATTAACTACCTTAAATGGGTTCATGTTCGCTCGGATCAATTTCCTCATCAGTGTTTACTGCAGCGTGTCGTTCCATACCGTGCAATTTTATGTCGAAAATGACCGTTTTTCAACTTTATGCTCTTTTACCTGCTTTTGGTCATTTTTACTGCTCTCACTTCGCCCAGCAGAAATGGCAGCAGGATTCAAAGTGCTGCTAGATTGCCTCAGATAATGCAATGCTCTCAGACGAGGCACAGGTGTGTGTGTTTGTGTGCGTGCGTCTGTGTGTGTGTGTGGCCCCGTCTGGCCGTCCCTGAGGGGGAACATTTCTGCCCAGAGATTTAAAATGATCCCCAAAAAAGTCCAAAAGCAAGCCCAGTCAAGCCCTCACAGCATGCTGCCAAACAAACCCTCCAGAGGTTTCACTGTGATTATTGGACCTCACTACGAATCGTTCCCAGCATCCTGTCTGGAAGACGGAAAATCTCCCTGTGCTGATTTTTATATTCTTTTTTCAGCGAATTGGTGTTTATTTGGAGTGGAAGAACAAGGTCATAAAACAGCCATGATGGTGTAAATAACTTGGAAGAGATGAGATTACTGTCTTTAGACACATTTACGGTAAAATAAAGAATATATGTCACCCTGGTATATAAGGTGGAGTCTTTTTATGGTCGTGGAGGTCTCCCTGAAAAAGACTATATCCGCCATCCAATCCACAACATGCACTTTCTTTTTAATGTTTTGCTTTTTCCAGTGTCATCTCTTTTGATTTATATTGGTGCTATTTCTCAGACCTACAAACTTTTCATCTACACTTACCTGGGATTTCCACTGCATCCGGACTGGCTCCGATCCGGAACGGTGGCGAATTTCACTGTACGCCAATTCCTACTGGATCCGTTCACGAGGCAAATTTTGTGGTGGATTATGGACAGCAGGAATTGCCGGAACTCACAAGAAACCCGCGGACTCACATGAAATCGCACAATAACAAGTTGTCTTTAGCCACACTTGTTCGTCCCCGCCTGTTTGCATGGTGTGAAATACAATCTGCCTAAAACACGTAGTGCTTTATTTTGAAAAGAAGCCGGATGTTTTATTTTGTGTCTGTGTCCGACTTCCTTTCTAGCACAGGTTAATCTGTGCTGAATTTATCCGGCATGCTCCAAAGTCTGGAAAAAATAACTTGAATGGTTACGATCAGCTACGATAGGCGGATACGGCCTTTTTGTAACCATTCTGGATTTGGTGGAAATTGGGGGTCACTCCAAGCACCTCCACTCGCCGTAAATTTAAGAGTCTTTTTGATCAAATTAGCGCAGATTGAAGTTTATTTTCTTCATAAGCTGTTAAGAAGAATTAAAACTTGCAGTACTGTCTGCTTACTTTGTATGCTTGCTTCTTTGGATGCCACCTACAGGGTAAAATACCATACTGCAATGAAATACCTCTTCGCATTTTTCACTGCAGAATTCGTTGCGCAGGTGTACAGCTTGATATTTAAATGAAAGTGCCAGCAGTTAGCGCTACGACAGTCAAAAACCTTTTGCCCTTCCGGGTCAAACACCTGCCCCCAACAGTGACATGGCTACCTTTATTCCTGAGCCCCCTAGAAACTGAACTGCAACTCATAATATCCTCTACTTTTTATTCTAAAATTAATAGAAACAATCAAAATATTACCTGTTTTTGTCCTGTGTCTGCCTCATAAGAAAATAAATCCCTCCGGTTTCCTTTAGGAAAAAAAGAAACTTCCTCTGTGACTGTAGAATTATAAATTCCTGGCAGGACCAGACAGCCAGCGGCTTGGAGTCAGCACACAGAGAGCTCCAGCCTAGCCAGCTGCTGAGAGCTGCCATCCCCAGAAACAGAGACCTTGGCAGGGGACGGTGTTGAGACACACTGGGTCCCCTCCTCCAGCCTGGAGCCCTGTGAGTCCTGCTCAGTGAAGGAGAGAGGAGAGCCCAGCCCAACAGGAGGCTTTGCTTGTCGGGCCCTGAGCGTGTTGAGTGTGTACTTGTCAGTGTGCATAAGTTTGTGTGTCAGTTTGTCTGCAACAGTGCATGCAGTGTTGTGCTTATGTGTGCAGCGGCGGCGGCTCCAGCTGCACTGAGATTTATGAAGTTGTACACATGTGTTGGTGTGAATGTAGATTCTGTCACCCAGTGGGCCTCACACACATTCCAAAATAAACGGCTCCCACCGAGGATTACTATCGATCCGTGTGGAGCACTCAGCTGCATTGGGAAAAGAGCGAGTGAGAGAGAGAGCGAGAGAGACCTGGCTTCTGAGGAATGTTGTGTCTGCCTGTCACCAGAAAAAGTGTAAGAGATGATTTGGAAACACAGTCCGCTAAACTGTTACAATGACAAACCACTGCAGGCTGTCTCCCAGACATATGAGACAAAGAGTGCGAGTGTGTGTGAGGCACCGAGAGAGAACGAGGGAAGGGTTAAAGAAGACAAGGAGATTCCCTCTCACTTAGTTTCCTCCTCTAAAGTGAAAATCTTTTACTTGTCAGACTTGAGGGAGAGACTTGGTAAGAAAAAAAAAAAAGAAGAAGAAGAAGACAGCGAAAAGCAGAGAAACAGAGAAACGCACACGGGGAGACGGACTTGAGGGAAAAAATAAAGTGGCTGTTTGATTGACAGCCGAGCTGTTTTCTGTCACACACATGAGCGCTGACCCTCCCCTCTGTCCGGCTTAGGCCTCTGGGTAGACAGGCCGAGAAGGCAGCTGCATTTAAAGAATGAAGAATCGTGAATAGACAGATGCCTCTCAGGGCGCCATAAGTCTCAGGTCTGTTATTTGTGCGCTTGGTTTGCCTGTGTGTGTGCACTAGGGGTATGTCATTATCCATATCCATATCTATATCAGATTCTGTAACTCCATAACCAAAAAATAATCTGTATCTGTCAACAAAGTGAAATCTGTTTTTTTATTATGTAAGGATAGAAAACAGGATGTCAGTGGCGGGTACAGACTTTTTTAAGTAGGGTGGCCAAACTGGGGTGCTGACTTTTGTTTGGGTGGCCAACTAATTACACTTACCTCTTGCTTGTAATATACAAAAATCCAAATTTTATTATAATATACTTTTATACAATTAATTAAACAATGTACACTTAAAAGCGTGGTTGACGATCTGAGAAGCAGTTGAAAAATACTGAGCCATTGGGGCAGATTTGAAAAAAGTGTCCCACCCCCCACAAACACAAACCTCCCCCTCGAACCTGTATCACCCGCCTCACGACACACCCACTCTGGCAGAGCAAGAAGCAGGCCAGCAGAAGATCCTGCGCTGGCTTCAAATAGGATTCACCATGTCGGATTGCTTGTGACTAGCGGCAGTAAACGCCAGCTCTGCTAGCAAGCGCCGTCTGCAGCTGCCTGGACAGCTACTATGTTTACATTGCAGAGACTAATTTCTAGAGTTATTTATGTAGATTTGTTGGTCACATTTCCTCTTTGTCTCTGCCCTTTCTTCTCCAGTAGCTAAGATGCTAGCTAAGCTGCTCAGAGGAGCTCCGAGGAGGGCCGGGAAGGTGGGAGGGGACAAGTCAGAAACACGGGAGAGGGGTGTGTCGAATACAGCGATGTGATTGAATGGAGACATGGAGCAGGAGATTGACCGATAGGAGCTGTCCGTGACGGACGGCTCCTATTGGTCAATGTTTTTGCAGCCCTGCACCTGATAGGGTGAACGGATTTTTTCCATTTTTTTTCTTTTCATTTTGTGGAGATCGCACTATGGGACCATGATTGCCATATAAACAAAGTTCATAATAATAACTAATCTCTCCAATCGTCAACCATGCCTTTAAATAAAGGAAAGTCACCCTCAGCTTAATTCTTCTGTATGCTGCAGAGATTTGATTGTTAATCCAGCAGAAATGTGCAGAGGAAGAAGACTGGAGCATGATGCATAAATGGACTGTCTTTTATTTAATGTCTGGATGATAACAAGCATACACGTCTATAAAACCATACCTCTGTCCATATCATTACCCGTGCTTTCCCGAGCCCATATACAGCTTATCTGGAGTGCACACTGTGTAAGTGTGCCGCTGTGATGTCCAGCATTTACCCCATTTCACCCTGTTACCATTAACCTTAATCTCTTACCCATAATCCCACCAATATGACCATTGCATTTTATTGGTTTCAGTGTCCGACATCAAGCTTTATCCTGGTAGAATATTTTCATTTTGATGCTATTGGTTTCTCAGAATACAGCAGACATCTTGGCGTACAACAACCTCCCATCTTTGAATCATTTGATGAATGTTTTGATCCCACCTGCTGCAGACATTGACATGCAGGGTGTATCTGCATGACCTGACTGCTGAAGATGCCGCATGGTGCATTGAGTAAGCGAACACAGACAACATCTGAGGCATCTGGCTTGCTTGTAGATCTGTTAGTTGGATTCTTTAGTGTTTGTGGCCATTGTTTGGGGGCGAGTATCTTATATTTCCATTTTCTGCCCAAACTTGACCAGCAGGTGAAGAAAATTAGGCAAGAAGTCCAAGTTGTGGGCAGTGTTTAAGCTCTTGTATATGAAATCTGGAGGCAAATCACTGCAACACCTCAAACACTCAACAGCAGCCATCTATAACTGCTTTAGTGACTGCATGTTCCCAGTTGTGTCAACTGTGTAAAACAGGGTTGCTTGTCAGATCACAAACAGCAACAACAGAAGCGAAGGGCCCCTCTCGCCTCCTGGTGCCTCTCTGCTGTTTCAGGAAAGCTCCGTACGGACCAATCCTGATGTGACTTGTGTGTCAATCAAACAGGCAGGGGTCTCTAATGTGAAATAAGGAAAATGGATGCAACATTGTCGGTCTGTCTGAGTTCACTTTGGACCATATCTGGATACAGGTGACATATTAACCCCAGGTGTAAACAGGAAATCAATGGTTCAGCTAGGCAAAGAGCTCAACATGAGCAGGCAGTGTCAATAATCTACACTCTTGTTAATGACGATCATTTCAGGTATTGGACAGAATTGAGCAGATGACTTGGCTCATTGAGTTTCGTAAAGACTTCCGACTTAACAGCAATGCTTAGCAGTCACCTGTATGTGACGGACGCTTAACAGTGGGGGTGTGAAGTCTCTGGTGATGCATACTGGCACATTCGAACCCCAGTTTATGGCAGGTGGCTGTGCTACAGCTGCAGGTGGGGTGGGCAGGATCTGAAGAAGTGGGAGAAATCTTGAATGTAAACTCTACCCCTCCCAACCAGTTTTCCCCTCAGCTCCTCCTCTCCCCTCGCTCTCTGCTCCAACAAGCCCCGCCCACAAACAGACGCTCCTGCTCACTCGTATCGTTTCAATTATATTCAGATATAATGCAGATAAAAACTTCAGATAATTATAAATGGGGCCCAGTCAACTTGAAAGTAAACAGCATTGGTGCTACTGAAGATGTTTGCAGGACTACTGTCCGATATTGTAGCACGTTAACTTTGTTTGGGATCATGAACGTTATTCGAGGACGTGGAGCGTGCCACACAACATGGCGGAGCAGTGTCTGCCTCACAACCAATCAGCACGAAGGAGCAGCATCCGCCTCACAACCAATCAAGTCGGGGATGGCGGAGAATGGCTTTGTTTACAGTCAGAAAGAGCCATTAGACGTAACAAAACACAGCGATATCGCTATATTCCCAAATGTCATCAATAACTAATAGCTATTGACTGATATTAAAAGCTTTTTTGACAGAATCCTGCCTACCGCACTTTTAGGCAAATAATTTAAGCTCAAGTTACAAAAATATCGAGCGATATTTTGTGAAACTATCTAGAAAATGTCAGGAGTTCATGTGCAGAAAGAGCTTTCTCTCCTTTCCTCCACTCCCTGTTCTTGCAGGCTCAGAGATACAATCTCCCTCAATGCCAAACTTTGGAAGGCATCTTTAAGATCCCCACTGTCACTTCAGTTTAATACAGCCCTCTAGGTTTAGAGTACAAACACACACAGACCCACACAATCACACACGACCTCCCACTAATAACAGGGGCAGGGAGAAGCAGCTCGGATTGGGGAGCTCATAAACGCGCTTCTTCCCCCCAACAATTCTGTTTGATCTTTATCAAACAAAACTGTTTCCTCGGCGCGCGTTGTGCCTCCATCTCTCAACCTGAACTCACAGCAGTGCACTTTTCCCTCTACGATTTCCCCTCCCATAAATAAAATGAAAGCACATTTGGATTTCCTGACTGTGGGCTCTCGGTAGGGCGATTGCTGCCACGTCTGTCAGATCCATTAATTCACAAGTGTGCAAGCAAGTGCTGGTTAACTGTTTCTCGAGGCAACATGTTTACATCTAAAGCAGACGATTATGCATATCTAGTCAAATTCATTTATTTTTAGCAACATGTTTGGACAGTAGACATGCATTACTAATGCTTTTAAGAGCTCTAATGCTCCAGCAGAGCTCTTTCTGCCCCGAACTGCACTCAGCAAAACTTCCTCCAGCAAAACTGCTACGCTGGATGTTTAACTAAGAATGAGTTCAAGCTTTCCTGTTAAGGGTTCCCACTTCCTGTGTTCACAGAAAAAAGAAAAAAAAAAAAACCCTGTCCTTCAGTTTCTGGATCCCATGGTCCATAATGATCTGATCTCTGTCTCCCATAGGCGGGCTGTTGCTATGGCAACCTGATGACGCTCTGAGGAAGGACGGGAGGGAGGAAAAAGGGAGGGAGGCTCAGCGAGATGAGGAAGAAGGTAGCTGCACCAAAGATTGCTTATGTTTGGGAAGATGCCTCACTCCGTTCAAAGTGTAAGTCAGCCATCTGTCACATTTCTAGCTTTAGTTTTACGCCTCAATAAGAAATGTGTTTTTCTGAATGATTCTGAAGCAAAGTGGAGAGAATCGTTTCTGTGTGTACTTTTTTTTTTAATGAATAACAAAGGATAAAATTCCCACGCACTAACATTAAAGTTAATTGAAGCTGTTTGACTAAGTGCTGCACAGATTACATGAATACATAATTGACAACTCAAACAAAGAGGTTAGAAAAAGCCTTGAAGTAATCTTGTGCAGAGGACATGTCCCCCCCTCCATCCTTCATCTATAATGGCTCCTCCACCCTTGCATGGAGCTCTGCCTCTGCTTCTGCCTTGCTGTTGCCATAGCGACCACTCTGGTGAAGACTCACAACAACTTACTGACAAAAACCTACATTTTACCTTTGGACGTTAACAACTCCACATAAGCCTTGGGTGGCTTAAATCGGCCATCTTTAGCTCTGTACATTCGTTCGTCTTATTAAAGAGCTGATTTTATTCATTTTCATTTTATTTTACAAACAAATATATTAAGAAAGATGTTAGATGTCAATGCTAATTATCAAAGTTGCAAATCCCAGGATGAGACTGCAGGCTTCTCTGAACAGCTTGTTCAAAAATCACATGAGACTTCCACCTTGAACAAGATTTTCTCAATTAATGACATTATTGATGAATGAATCTCCTTAATATTTGCAAAACTGCCATGTGTGTTTTTTCCCCTGGTGATTTAACTAGTCTCTTTCCAAACATGTGAGCTCAGATTTTTAGGACTAAAACATGATTAATGTATTCTTTTTTAAAATTGACATTAAAAAAACAGAACTTAGAAGAAGTGTGGCAACAGTGGAGGAGGCCTCTGGAGGGCTAAAGGTGAGAGAAATGAAGCTCTTCAGGTGGAAATGAGGGTTTTCAAAGACACTAGCCTGAGATTAATGGAGGATTTTTGAGCTGTAAAGCATACAAAGCTTCTTTTAAGCTATTAGAATGATGTTACTTAGCCTGTAAACAAGCCTGATGTCTTCTTTTTAATAAAAAATAGATGATAAATGTAGTCTATAACTAGTTAACAGAGCTGGAGCTAAATTACAATTGCACTTGCTGTTCCTGGAAAGTTGCATTTCTTCAACATAGCATATAATTTCTATGCAAGACCCAATTATAACACATGACAAAAAAGATTTTTGTTTATTAGACCATCGTTTACTGTCTTATTGGTGCTACTGTAAGTGTATGAGTAGATGTGGTAAGGCAAACCCTTTTTAGAGGACGTTTTGTGATCTAAAACGTTTTATTTCTTATTCTTAATCCTCACTTAAATGATACTAATCTCATTTGTTTTCCTTTCTTACTTGCTTTAGTATGGTGGCCGAGAACCGCCACTGCTACAAATAAAAAAGAATAAAAAAAAGAAGCCACCCAGGGTATCCCCTGCAGCTCACTTCTGTTGTGGCTTTATTAATTTGCATCCTTTTATTTTCGCGGTGATAAACTTTTTTATTTTTTGCAACGCTACTTTTTTTTTTTTTTTTGCATCAGTAATATCCGTTGTGACTTTTTGGTTTTTTTCATTCTTTTTTTATTTGCAGCAGTAGCGGTTCTCAAACCACCATACTTTAGACGCCCATACTTTGCATCCTTTATTTTCTTATTTGCATTATTTTTTTTTTTTCTATCACCACTTTTTTTTTTCGTTTGTCGTTAACTTCCGTTGTGGCTTTTTTTTCTGCACCGGTATTTTTTTTTCTTTCCAGTGGGCTTCGGTTTCCTTTTTTCTTTTGCATCAGTAACTTCCTTTTTGTTTTTTGTATTCTTTTTTATGCAGCAGTGGCGGTTCTCAGCCACCGTACTTAAGACGCCCAAGAGTGAGCCGTCTTGTCAAAATCATAGACGATCTTTGACGCTGCCTTCCGTACACAATAGCATTCTTTCAGTGAACCGAGCTCGCGCTAGGACCCTCGTCGGGCACCGGGGGAAGTCCTCTGCTGCTGGCGGGGCAAGGCAGAGCACACAAACACACTCACACATCCACGCACACACTCATACACAAACACACACACGCACACACACTCAACCGACAGCTCTTCTCCGACAGAGGAGAGAGAGCGCGGGCGCAGAGAGGGATAAACCGAGGGAGAGAGAGAGAGAGTGAGAGAGTGAGACTATAGGAACGCAGCGGCTCGTATGCGTGTGTGCGCGCGCGCGTGTGTGTGTAGGTACGCTCGCTCGGTGGTAGAAACGACTGGCGGGGCGGACATGGAGGGGCTCAGGAAAAACGCTGGGAACTGACCGAGCACCGAGACGAAGAGAGAGGGAGAGAGAGAAGAGAGAGAGAAGGAGAAAGAGAGGAAGGACGGACGGACAGCAGGGGAAGGAAGGAAGGAAGGAAAGGAGGAGAGGAGGAGAGAAGTGTGACAGAGGAGAGGAAGACTGTGAAGAAGGGACTCGTCTGGAAAACAGAAGGATCCTAAGGTGACTTTATGGGGCTTCCATGGCTGTGTGTGTGTGTGTGTGTGTGTGTGTGTGTGTGTGTGTGTGTGTGTGTGTGTGTGTGCAGCTCAGGCAGATGTGCGTGTGTGTGAGAGTGTATGTGTGTGTGTGTGTGCGGGGTGTTGACATGTGCTGCATGGCTCTGCACTTAAAGGGAAGAGTGGAGGTGTGTGTGTGTGTGAGAGAGTAAAGGAGAAGGGGGGCATGTGTGTCTCTAAGTGCGTGTGTAGTCTATATATACATCTGTGTGTGTGTGTGTGCGTGGGGGCGTGTGCGAGTTTTTAGTGTTGTTTTTCCACCAGCTAAAAAAGGGGCCAAAGTGTGTAAGGGAGCTGAGCTGACCGCTATAAACTGGAGTGAAGGGATCAAAAGGAGTGGATACTTTTTTAGGGAACAGCCTGATCCCATTCCCACACACACACACACACACACACACACACACACACACACACACACACACACACACTTCTCAGGTAGGCTGCTTCAACTTGAGCCAGAGAAAGAAGAGGGTTACACTCCCTCCAAAGAAGGCATAGTCCATTTTTACCTCCTTTTCCTCCAGTGTGTGTGTATGTGCATGCGTGCAAATGTGTGTGTGAGCAGAGTTTTTGTGCAGCAGGTAACACACACACACACACACACACACACACACAATGTTTGGCTGGTGAACGCAAACGCAGCACAGGGCGAATTTTCTGTTTTCCGAAAGCTGACGTTGACACTGAAGGAGGCTTGATTAGTAGTAGCAGCTCCTAATGTGTGTGTGTGTGTGTATAAGTGTGTGCATGTGTGTATGTGTATGTGTGTGTGTGTGTGTGTGCCATAGACGGCAAACAGGTTGAGGGGAGGCAGATCTGATCAGACGCACAGCAACAGAGGAGAGAGCGTGGCACAGGCTGAGCAGCAGCACATTGGATTACACACAGACGAATACACACACGCACACGCGCGCACACACACTCGCAAGCTTTGTGGCCAGCAGAACAGCTGGGAGAATTGTGAGTGTGTGTGAGTGTGTGTGTGTGTGTTAGTGCCTGACAGCGTTTTCACTTAATGCATGCGTCTGCCTTTGCACGTGCAGGACTGTTTGCCTCTGTGTTATCCTTTGCTACTGTGTGTGTGTGCGCATGTGTGTGTATATATGTGTGTGTGTGTGTGTGTGTGTGTGCCCATCTGGGGCTGTGTAAATATGTATGTGCAGGGAAAGAATGTTCTGTCATCTCTACAGACAGACGGCGTGTGTGTCTACCTCTTCCTCCTCCTCCTCTCCTGGTCTGGAGTCAGGAGGTGGAGGATGATCGAGAAGGAGGAGGAGGAGGAGAGGAGAGGAAAAAAGCGATCAAATGACGGCGAGAGAGAGAGAGAGGCAGATGAGGAGATTAATCCGGTGGCGAGAGATGAAACTGAGACAGAGAGGAAGGAGAGAGGACGGTGGAGATTTTTAGGACAGAAGGAAGGAGAAGAAGGTGGAGGAGGAGGAGATGGAGTGAAGGAGACGCGGGCTGACATGCTCTCACCGGGAGCGCTCATTCATAATTCACCTCCATGGCAAACGTTCATTCACATATTGACCCCCCATGGCTGCGCTCAATGGAGTTCTCGCCCCTCCACCTCTCGCTGTCTCTCAATGGACACCCCTGCGGAGCCGCGTTCAGTTAGCCCGCTTCTTTTGCACTTTGGAGACAGTTCAGCCTCTCACAGTTTGACAAAGAACCCCGCTCTGTTTTTATCCGTTACGGCTCCTCTGACACTTTTTCAGTCGGGGGCTCTGATGTGAGATTGTGTAAATTGAATATTGAATCCAGACTCCACCCTAGACGCAGATAATTGATATGGATGGCTCAGTGGGTTAGTGCTCTCAGCACAACTGTTGTTGGTCAGATTCCCTGAACGCGACTAAAACAGTCTATAATGGATCTATAATTCATGTGCAGATGAGTTCAATAGTCTGTGTTTTGAATAAAACTATCAGACGGCTTTCTTGGGTGCCAGGACATGATTTATTCAGGGTAAATACTGGAAAACGATTGTTTTAATATTTCTGATTGTATTAGCCGTGCCTGGAAGTGAGACAGTGACCCACTGCTGCGCTCAGGTCAGCTGAGGCCCGTCAGCCATATGGCGGAGTGTCTAAAAATGCACAGTCAGAGAAAAAGTGTACCGTAGAGGTGAACAAAACAAGAAAAAAAGTTCTGGATCTGACAAACTTTACAGGTCTGATGGACTTACAGGAAGTAGTCGGTGTGTCAACGCTCCAGGTTTGATGCTGTTGTATCCTCGACTGTATAACAGAGGTTTAGCGTTTCTTAAATCTTCCACAAATTGGAATGAACTTGTATTTCTGCACAGTGCATCATGGTCCTGCCATTACCGGTTTGATTCCCCATGGATTGAAGCAGACTAAATATAGTTAAACTAATTAAAAGCACACACAGCCCCCCATCCAAAAGACAGAAAATCCAATATTAAAGTGACTCCAGTGACCATTGAGCTCAGTGTTAGAACTGAACGAACGCTAAAATAACAGTAAAAAGCAGTTTTTTAATATTATTTTTTATTTACCAAACAGTCTGTTATAGGGAAACTTTTCAGACTGCACCCAAAACATCTATCTGATGGACCTGATTTAATCCTATCGGTGGGATCGACTATCTACTACTACTAATAATGTGAACCCAACATGTTTGAAAAGAACTAGGATAAAGCATTATGCTTATTTAAACCCCTACCCCTTCTCTGCTACTAAATGAACAGTCAGTTTCTCCAACATATTTACATTATATCTTTAAAAATAGAAAATTAATAGAGTAAATAAACAGGAACATAAATCATTTATGAAAACACCTGATGGTAAAAGCCCTTCTTCCTCCATGTACCTGGTGAGAACCATGTGTTTGTACCGCTTTTTAAACTTGATGGATGTCACCACTTAACATGGGCGGCAGTTCATCAGGTGAGACAATTTTTAGGATCCTAAAACACTTTCACACAAGATTCCGGAGGTGTTTTGGTGTCATATTTGTCCACCATTTTTAAAGAGTAACATTACTGTATCAGTCTGTGAGGTCAAGAATGCATGGACAGGCCAGGTTACAATTAGCGCACCCCCTCCTGAATCATATGATAAACTAGTTGAGGTCCAGTTCGACTATGAACTTTCGCCACAAAATTTGAATTTTCGGACGTTTGAAAAGACACCCTATAAATACAGTCAGTGTGGTGTTTACACATCGCAATTCCGCCTTCATCATGCCTTTATACTTACATAATGAACTCCGCAATGGTGGGATATTGCTGTCCCAAATTTACACATAGCGCATTACAGTGCAGTGGAAGTGCAAGCAGCACACACAGCAGGGACTCCTCATGTACGTTCAGTCAGATCCAGCCTGCTGGCCTCGAAGCTACGCACTGTTGGAACAAGTTCGCCCCGGCGTTGCGACCTTATGTGTGCGGATTATGCATAACGAGCGTGATTGTCAACATGTGGGAGCCTTTAGTGGCCGATCAGGCTTTTCTGCATCATCCACAGTTGATACTAAAGAGTTCTTATAATGACTCGTTTGACATTACAATCCAATACTTTATGATATGGTACAATATGATACGATACAAAACAATATGACACGATAGAGATATGTTATGTGCAATGCAATAAGAGTTGACTTGGTAACTTACGATAAGGCATGATATAATTTGATGTGACACGATAAGATGCAAAAAAAAAAGTTAAGCGCAGGAATAATGCCATTAGTGCCACCACAAAGTGTCATAAAGTTGTGACATGATACTTTAAGAGTGAATAATTGTATAACATGAATAACACATGTTGAGCGGTGGTTTGCTTTTTGGTGGCAGCGCAAGTTTAGCTTTGTCATGTGACCCTCGGTTTGATGATAATTCCTTTCAGTCACATTACTTTTCGGACATGTTGGGTTCACATCATTATTATTATTATTATTTTTGCTTTGATTATTGTTATTGTTGTTTTGAATATTCTCAATGGTTTTGTTTGTTTGTTTTCAGTTTACTTTCTTGTGTTGCACGCAGTCCCAGTGTCGGAGGACCAAACAACAATACTCCGACTCTCATGGGCTTAATTTGTCGTGTAAACCCTTAATGAGCCGTATGTTTATGTTGAAACAGTCAACAGTGAAGTTTTTGAATCCAAACACTGACATCGCGCTCAGAGGATATTTAAGGATTAGGCAGTATGAAAAGAACAGGGCGTAACTTTGAAGCCATTACTTTACTGTTACTCACTCTGATGGAAAGCGTCTTTGGAGTCACTCCAAAATAAAGTGAGTCAAAAGTGCACAACAATGTGTTATATAACTTCTGGAAGGCATCGCAGTTGTATCACCTTAAAAGTTACGCTGCGCCGGAGAAACTTTGGCGAGTTTGAAAACCTGTTGCTGCGCCGCTTTCGAGAAGCAGTTGATGGTGAATCTGCAGTGTGTTTGACTTTGATTCATGCGTTAAAACATGTGGAGAGTATGAAGTTGAGTGTTAAACTGCACAGGCAGCCTAAGTGGCCGAGATGGCTGAGAAGAATAATGCTCCTCTGTATCCCCCAGGTTATAATTGTCTTCAATAGGCCTCCTGCTGATTTGAAATGGACTCATTGTCCACAGTGCTGGGCACCTCTGCTCAATTAGCCTCTCTCTACTTAGTCGTGCTGAGCTATTGCTGGTCGCATCCTCGCTCAGAGGTGCGCAAATACACACTGACACATACTGAACAAAGTTAGAGAGCAATGAAATGCACACAGGCATCAGGAAGACGTCAGCGGGTGTAAAAATAGAGCTAATAAATGGGGGGAAAAGTGTTTTATGTTTACAAGGGCTGATGTCATGTTTGGTTTAGATCCATAGCGGAGGAATCGGAGGGCAGCTGTGGCGAGTATCAGCCCGCTCCGCTCTGCTCCGGCTCCGCTCGCTGCCGTTTCTTTTGCTGCTTTCAAAAAAAGGAGCGGAGTTCAAGGAGTTTTTGGTTTGTGTGTTTGCCTCTACGTGTTTGTGCTTGTGTGTTGTTTTCAGCGGCGGAGGCATGCACAGGGTGACGCTGCTCTGGTTGCCTGGCAACACAGGAACGTGGGTGGAAGGATTTCCTGTCCCTAGGAAGCTTTGTTTATAAGTGGAGGGGGTGAGTGTGTGTATGCATATGTATGCGTGTGTGGATTTCAGTATGCATTTCAGCAGTATGCTTGAGTGCGTGTGTGTTTTTAATGCACTCCTCACCTCGAGTTAAAGTGCAACTGAAAAGTCACTTAAGACACGCTCACACACTCTCTGCACACACACACACACACACACGGCAAAAAAGGCTCTTTCTAGTCTGTTTGAGTTGGATTTGTGTTGCATAACTCCTCCAGCCAGGTCTGCTCGCTCGGCTCTGTCTCCTCCTCCTTTTCTCCCCCCCAAAACACTCTCCCTCATGTCACAGCCGCCGCGCTCACGCCAGGCCGCCTCCCCGCTAATGATGTCATCAGCATGCCTCATTTTATGTCTCCTCTCACACATGAGATTGCAATTATGTGTTCTTGCCCTGCATGCGATTACCAAAAAAAAAAAAAAACCCACACTCACAGCATGTCTGTCCCGCAGGCGTTGGACCCCGTGATTACGTAATTGACATTGAGTGAATGGGGATGACGTCAGCTTGGCGCTCTCTGACTCTCCTGTCTTTCTGGCTAGCTACAGTGATGTCATAAGTGGATGCAGCCATACACGGTTTATGTGTGCGCGGGTGTGTGTGTGTGTGTGTGTTTGTTGGCGTGGATAATCATGTGTGGAGACAAAAATGACCTCAGGAACCATCTGATTTATATAATGTGATTACTCCTCCTCCTCTTTCCCTTCCTTCCTCCTTTCTCCCTCAAAGTGAAAAGACTTCCTAGCCTATGGATTTTTTTTGTTTTCCCAGCACCATGACACATCTAAAGACGCTCTTCAAATCTTTAACATTGAAACCTACGTATGATCTGTTTGCGATCTGGTATTTTCAAACTCAAGAAGCAGATTCACGGTTTCTGAAAATGTCACCATTGACCTGAGCAGTTGTCCTCATGCCCCGTGGGCGACAACCTGACCGTCCTCCCATAAACTCATTCATTCAGTTGCTGCTGGTCTAGTGGTCTTGTTGTCCTTTACTATCCTTTACCCTGTCCTCTTTAAAAAGCCTGAAAATAAAGCCTCTGAAATTAAAAATAAAGGGGAGATTTATTCGTTCGGCGGATTAATGGCATTTTAAAATAACGACGCCGATACCTGCGCTCACAAGGCCGATTAAAAATGTATGTAAGGACTTAGAATGGTTGAGATTGAGTTTGTGTTATTGAGCTTGCTGCCCTGGGACCTTTCTGAGCTCACCCTGGATTCTGTTTAGTTAATGATGTGTGTTACAGTTGGTGTTGTACGTTTGCAGAAAGTTACCTCTGTGCAGTCGGAGCGTGCTCCACATCTGTGACCTGGGTTCAATTTAACCTTTCCTGTATGTCGCTCCCATTCATCAAGTTATGACAGATTTTTTGATTTCCCAACCTTAAAGGTGGGGTAGGCAGGATCTGAGGAAGTGCCAGTTTTTAGGAGAAATCTTGAATGTAAACTCTACCCCTTCCAACCAGTTTCCCCTCAGCTCCTCCTCTCCCCTCTCTCTCTGCTCCAGCAAGCCCCGCCCACAAATAGACGCTCCTGCTCGCTCGTATCGTTTCAATTAAATTCATATATAATGCAGATAAATACTTCAAATGTGGACCAGTCAACGTGAAAGTCAAAAGCATTGGTGCTACTGTAGATGCCAACAGACTACCAGCAAACTCAATGTTTGCAGGACTTCTACAACTAGGATAAAGTGACATAGTCCAGGACCCGAGGTCAACAGTTTAGCGGCGCTACAACATGCTACAGCAGGTCCGTTTGACAAGAAACACTTCTGTTACAGACACTTGTCTTACTTTGTTAAAGCGGTTTACATGTCCAGCAGAAAGGTTACAGGGTCCGTAAGATCCTGAACCGTCCACGATCATTTTTGCTGATGTTGACCCGGCTATTTAGCTCTTGTCCGGTCTACCTCCGTTTTAAGCGCCCGTTGTTCCGCCAGAGTCTCCGGTATTTACTTCGTTTTCTTGCTTGTGTCGGCAGTCGTGGCCAAAGAGGGATCCGGACAGTTTTACGTAATATCTGGTTTGTTTCTACTGTCCGATGTCATAGCACGCTAACTTTGTTTCAGCTCATGCGCGTCATTCGAGGACGTGGAGCGTGCCTCACAACCAATCAGGTTAGAGGAGGTGAAGAACGGCTTTGTTTACAGTCAGAAAGAGCGGGCCGCTCAAAAAATATATAATGTTGACTACACAGACATAACAAAACACAGCGATATCATTATTGTTGTCATCAATAACTAACAGCTATTGACTGATATTTAAAGCTTTTTTTGCATATAGACCACAAAAAAAGATGGTTCTTTAACAGAATCCTGCCTACCCCACCTTAAGTTGTTGCTTTTGTATATTATTGAATACAGAAAATGAGTGTGAATGAGCGTTTACATGGCTGTTTAATCCCTGAAAATTAAAGGAATATGCTAACTTTTTGGGGTTTAAATATTAGAAGAGGATCAGCAGTTTTATTCTGATCAAGTCGAGTCGTTTTTATTTCAATTGTACAGTTTTTCCGACTCTTCCCTGACTGGTCCCTGCCTGTTGCATCCCCAGGAGAGCTGCTCCCTCCTAAAACGAACGTCCCAATGTCTCACAAACCTGTAACTCTATCGCCTTCTTGCCCTCCATCTGCGCCTGTCTGACCTTTGTTGATTCTCATCTTGAGACTCGCCAAATACTCCCAGGCAGGCACTGAATGAAGAGAGATAAGAAATGATGCCGGGTCGTCTCCACAGATACTGTACATGCCAGTTCTTATTTTAACAACAAGGAAACGCCGCGTCACACGGAAAGAGAGGAGTGATTCGGTCTTTCTTCGGCGCTCTCTCTCAGACAAAAATATCTGTTTTTAGCCGGCTGTTTGAGAAGACGAGCGCTCTATTTGTGGCGTGAGTCGAATAGGCCGCTTGTTGCGTTTGTGGTTGAAGCTCTGAACATCAGCCAGCGCTGGATGGGAGAACTGGGAGGTTTTTTAGCAGACCTGAGCGCCCGCTAAAAGACGCATAAACACACTTTGTCTTTTTCTGTCCTCTCTTGTTTTTTTCTCTCTAACCTCAAACACAACCCAAATCACACAACACGGTGGAAAGCCAGCGCAAACACACATGCACGAGGTTCAAATGCGAAATATGCAGAATTTCCTAATAAACTGATTAACTTTAGCTCTACCCGCTAAGACCGAACCACAAACAATCAACTGTACATTCCTGCAAACACACACACACACACACGGCTTAACACTCCGCCGGATGATTCGACATCATTCAATACTCACACTTCACACACGCGCAGAAATAAACACAGAGACAAGAGCTGGACGGACAACCAAGGCCACAAATAAATCATGGATGCCGTCTGAATGATATCAGCCGTTACACAAGAGGTTACAGTTGGACACAACCAAAGTAATTACACAAACGCACGCACACACACACACTAACACTAACCCCCACCCCCTAGGAGTCTTAAGGCCTTAGTCAGCGTCTGTGTGTCCGTGCGTGGGCCTGTTCCCTGGCAGAGTGAGAGGAAAAAATACCTTCCCATATGATGTAAACACCAAGGTCCCTGTGTGTGTGTGTGTGTGTGTGTACTCATGAGTGTGTGTGTGTGTGTGTGTGTGTGTATTTGACTGGCATTCCCTGAGATAGGATTCGCTCTCTGTGACAGTTTTCCAAATTATTCCACAACACGGTGCAGTTTCTTTTTAAAGATAAGTTTCCCTGCCATCTCCGCTTTGTTCCACTGCACACGGTGGAAAGAGACGGAGCAGACGGGGCGGCCGACATGTGACATCACACGCGAAAGTGAGCGAGGACGTTAAAAAAAACGCCAAAAACAAACCAAAACAGAAGAGGGCACCGCTTTAACTCGATTTTTAAAAATGTCTTTTATTGATTTTCTGATGGTTTTGGAGCACACAGAACATTGTTTTGAGTAATGCCAAACAAGTGAACTTTATTATTTCTGCTGTTTTATAGAAAACACAATTATTGAGTCTTCAGGAGGCCCCCGCTCGCTTTTGATCTGAAACATGACTCACATTTTCGATATGTATGCGTTTGTGTGCAAGAGAGAGAGAGAAAATGTCAAACTGATGTAACTCAAAAAGGGTCTCCAAGCTGGAGTAAAATGTGTCCCATATGTTTCTATTACAGAAAAACTAAACCTAAAGCTCAGAGACACACCATGCTTCGATAAATACACAGATTTAAAGCTGCATTACAAGTTTTTTAGTATATTGACGGCAGCTACATTTTACAAGATCTAGAGCTGATCAAACAGCATCCCTACATTTGACCTCCTCTGTGGACACAACAGTCTCTGGTTTGAAGACAATATCAGTGCATCTTAGTATTGAAATGTTGTGTTTACTTTTTGCATTGATTCTTAGAAACAGTTTTTCTTCACAAGTAGAAAAAAAACAAGGACTGTTTGTTATGAAATAAAAAACTTTATTTCCTGCACCAGATCACGAAAAAGTCTTGTGTTACAGAGACTGAAAAGTAAAAGTGACTATTGAGTGTCACAGAAATTGTGATGTAGTTAAGTAGGGCTCGGCGATAAACCGAACATGTACAGATACCGAAATGTACGACAATAACCGACGTCATTTTGCTCATATCAGTATATTCAGAGTCAAATAAATGAATAAATCAAAGTTGGTTTTGGATGTGTGTAGGTAGGCTATGGTCTCATGTCCCTTTAAGACGCTGTCCTACATCAGAGACGTGACTCCACCCCATCCAGTCTGTAACAAAGAGTGAAAGACAGGTGAGGAGATGGAGGACGGTTCAAAAGTTAAAGCGGCTGAAGTATATGAAGTTAATGTGGGAAGGAGTGAGCAGCTTGTGGAGTAGTTATCGTCCATTTATCGTTATCAAGGTGAACTGATCAATATATCGTGATATTGATTTAAGGCCATTTCGCCCAGCCCTACAGTTAAGATCCAACGTGAATGTGTTACACAATTGAAATCACATAATATTTAGTCTTATTCAGTGCACCATAGTCAAGCTTTACAGTATTGTCTTCTTGCCTCCTGCTCCTGATGGAGAATAAACGGCATATTTTATTTTGAAAAACTCATATATAGCTCGGTTGATAAGTCATAAGTCGTTTGCACAGTTTGAACGAAGCACGCAGACGCAGTGTCAGCTGAGCGCCTGCATCCCAACCTCACATTCCTCCGTTTTTTTGTTTGTTATGAACTTTTTACACATGCACCTCTGCATTTTTCTAACTGTGGAAAAGTGTCTGTACTTAACAGCAGTCTCCCACCTGTAAGTCATAGTTTCAGGTCATGCTTGTGCAGCATTTACTTAAATAATAATCTAAAATTCATGATTATAAAACACATTTCATTTCATGTATTTGATAAAGACCCAAGGGGGAAAGGCTAGACTTAATTAATATGGACTTTAAGTCTTATTTTGAAATGCAAAACTATAATTATAGTATCTCAAGTGGCCTTGCAGGGAACTTGCACAGAGCCCACAGCCAATCAACAAGTGGCTCTCGAAACGAATGTTAATTAGTGACATCTTTTATGGCTTGGTGAAGATTTTTAGAAAGCGATATAAGTTTTACTGACTAAAGCAAGTTCATATTTTTGTAGTGGTACATTTCTTATAAAAACAAAGAGAGAAGATGACAGACTTGTTGCATTGGGGGAATTTGTTTGTATTTTTAGATTCCTTTTCCACAGACATCAGTAGCACCCAGTTTGCAGACCAAGCAGTCCGGTTATTAGTTTCAGAGTATACAGGGTATAGCTATGTTAACCACTGAGTTATTTGACTTGTTCCAGTTTTAGTTGGAATAAAGTGTTTGGATGAACTCGATTGAAATTGCAGAAGCCTGCACCATAAGTTGAGGCTTTGTTTCCTTTTGCTGGACTAATGTGCATTGTTTTAATGCGGCCCTTCTGCATTGGCACCTCTGCTGCACAGATGGACAGGCTCCAATCAAGTGAATGAGAGGGCTGCATTTCACGCTGGGCTCAAGCAAGTCTGAACGCAGCCTTAGGCGAGTCGAACAGGTGCAGTTCTTCCTAAAAACGGCGAACAACTCAGCTCTTACAAGAGCCTATAAGTTACCGCTGTAGTTACCTCTGTAACTCTCCGTTTATGTAGATATAAAGTCGACAGAAATGGAAAAAATAGAAGCAGGCGACTGATTGTCCTGGTCTAAATGCTTTAATTTCTAAAGCAGCTGCAGAGCAAATTGTGATTGTAAGACATTATATATTCACTGTGAGTGAGTTAGTGAATGAGAGGGGAAATCACTCTTTTAAAGCCAACTATAAGCTGGGGAATCTGTTGACATCAGTTCCCATTGATTTCTGTGTATAGACACCGATAAAATATGCAAAAAGGAAACTCAAACAAACAATATCGAAGTGTGCAGTACAATCCTGAAATAAATATGTACGTTTTCAGGTAAAAAGATGCTTGAAAGGGTCGAATCGTTCTTAAATCTGAGCAGCAGATCTCAACAGAAACGAAACACACGCTGATGCCGCACATTTCTGCACGAATGCTGATGCACACCGACTGTGAACACATTCATCACGACTACACTCAGACCTGGTCATATAGGGGCACATGAGAGATCGCACTGGCAGTTATATGTGCGGTACATTTGTTGCTAGGCAACTTTGTCACAAAACCCCTGTGACCTTCCGACCCTGCCAAGTCTGGTGTTACTGTCCCCGTCTCACACTCCTGTGTGTGTGCGTATGTGTGTGCTATCTGAGACGATGGTGCGACTGCCGCATAGCAACTGAGAACAGCTGTGATTTCGCTGTGTGAGTGTGTGTATGTGTGTGTATATGTGTGTGTTACAGTTTTTGTTTGTGTGCGTTTGTGTCCGCGTGAAGCCGCCGCCGTCACTGCTCATCTATGCAAACACCCACAACAACATAATATGGCACACTGTCAATTCCACAGCATGATAGACTCGTAGACTCAATCAGCCAAAATGCACCCACCCACCCCCTACGCACACACACACACACACACAAACGCACACGCTCTCACTCACACACACACACAGCCGAAAATAAAGAGCAGAGGGAGCGACGGAGCAGTCATTTCCCTGAGGATCCATTCATGTAAAACACTGTTATTCAAACCTCCCTCCCCCTTATTCAATAGTCTTATTCATCTCTCTCTTGACTGTAAAACCAAACACGCCTTGTCTTCTGCTTCCCAGTAAGAGCCTTTGTGCCCGCAAACACACCAGCGCTTGAATTTCTCTGTGTTTTCCCCGCTCTCCTCCTCCGTAAGAGGAATGTCCTTGGCCTGTCCGACCTGCGTGCTCCCACCGAGCCCTCCGTCAAACACCTGGGGCGGGATCTCCCGCGCCGCCCAAGCCAATCAGGAGAAGCGGCGGTTAATGACATCAGTTAGCAGAGGATCTTTAGGACCGGCCCCTCGAGGTGATTCGTCTGAGAGAGAGAGTGCTCTTATTGTTATGATGATTAAGTGTTATATGAAGGGCTATCAGAGGAGAGCCCCTTAATGAAAGTGGAGCGCAGAGAGCAGAGGCAGCGGCGGCGGAGAGAGAGGAAGGCGAGCTAAAAGAGGATAGTATCAGAGCGAGGGAAGGGGAAAAGAAGGAGAGCTTGAGGTGGGAGAAGAAGACAGAGATGCTGAGAGGAAGGGAGAGGAAGAGGGGAGCACGGGGCTGAATATTCAGCAGCTGTGTCCAGACTTGCTGACTCTTGGTGTTCATGCTCTGAATGTAGCATGAGAGGTAGACAGGAAAACCGCTGGAAAAGAGCAAAAAAAAAGAAGGAGGGGAAAAAAGAGAACAAGTGCGTGTGTGGGAAAATGCATCCAAATGTGCATGATTGTGTTGCCCCCTTTTTTTTTTGTTTCGGTCTCATGTGTTTATTTGTGCAGGAATGCATGTGTTTGTGCAAGTGTGAATGCTGGAGTTTCCCTTGCCATTTGGTGAAGGAGTGGAACGCCCTGCCTCAGAGGAAAATTCCATCTTCAGTCGCTCCTACGCCGTCGTAAATCATCAGGCCGGGATGTCCGATGCGTTCTGTTATTTTGTGAATAAGCCCCTGTCATTTGCCTTCTAGTTGTGTCGCCTTTAACTCACTCAGCCTCGTCACCTTCACTTAGTGTCTCACTACATTTCCCATAATGCCCTCCTGAAAGCCCTCTTTCCCCCCTCCTCCTGAGTATGCGCCTCAACTTGTTGATTTTCAGCAGATGTCAGTGCAGAGAGTCAGAGCAGGGATCTCTTTTTTAGCGAGTTTCAAACTTTAAACATCTCAGGGTTTTTTTTGCTTGCATTGCATTATGGGATAGCACAAAAGCTGTCACTGGAAATTCTGTTGAGTGTGCCTCCACAGCGTTGGATTGCTCCCCGTGTGAATGCATGTCCTCACAATCTGGAGGCTCTCGAAAGCAGCTCTCGTATATAAAAGCTCTTTTTTTATTTGAGTCACTTCCAGCACACCTAAAAATATATTTCATTTGTATGGCTTCCACTGGAGAGCTGCAGTGTCTGATTCTGTTTCACAGGCTTTAGCACCCGTACAAGAACACTGTAGTGGAAACACTGAAGAACTTAGTTTTATTTGCTCCATACATGCTTTAGTTTCTCTGGAGCGGTGAGTGGATTTAACTTCTCGGCTTTTCCGCGCCAGGAGTTGCTTAACTAAAAGTGTATCTCACAGCGGTGTTTACCAAGGTCACAACAACTTTGATCGCTCCACTTTTCTCAAGTAATACTTCACAACACTCAGCGCCTTTTTTGTTTGTGTAATGGAGAAGGTGCTCATTTGAAACCTGCTTGCACAAACATCGGATCAAGGAAGAATAAGTGAAGGGCAGTTTGGACAGAGAGGGGTTAGTGAACCGGTACATACTGCTTCAGTTCAGCGCAGGTGTTTGGTTGCTGTTGGAGGTTTGCAAAAATTTAAAAGGTTCAAAGTGAAAAAAAATATCTTGTTTCATGAAAAATATATCTGATGCGAGCAACTAGGAGCATGTTTACCCCTGTGTTGCATCACCTCTTCTTTGAATAACACTCAGTGACTGAAGAAATCAGATTTTTTTGGTTTTATTGTGAATTGTCGTCACGTTCATGTCTGGGATTTCATTTCATTTCCAAATATTTGTAGTAGGTGACCAGTCAGAATTAGCTGCAGGACCCTTCTACTACAGAGCCATACTGTTGTAATGCATGCAAAATGTGGTTGAGTGTTGTCTTGTTGAAGTGTGTTGCATTAGTGCTGGGCGATATGGCCTCAAATCAATATCACGATATATTGAGCAGTTCACCTCGATAATGATAAATGGACGATAACTACTCCACAAGCTGCTCACCCCCTCCCACATTAACTTCATCGACTCCAGCCACCACAACCTTTGAACCGTCCTCCATCTCCTCACCTGTCTTTCCTTCTTTGTCTCTGACGTAGGACAGTGTCTACATCCAAAACCAAGTTTTATTTATTTATATTTTTGACACTTAATATACCGATATGGGCAAAATGACGTCTGTTATTGTCGCAAATTTCGGTATTGGTAAATTTTCGATTTATCGCCCAGCCCTATGTTGCATGCATTTGTGATGCAGCATGCATAGACAGTGGTTTTTGGAGTTTATACGGTGATTTCCACCACAGAGGCATGTCTGTTTTCAATGCCAGAGGCCTTTCCTTTTGGGCGGCAGTAGCTTAGGCGTTAGAGCGGTTCTCCAATAACCAGAAGGTTGGCTATTCAATTTCGCCCTATTCCCAGTCTGTCCGTTGTGTCCTTGGGCAAGACACTTAACCCACCTCACTCCCATAGTGTGTCCTCCACTGTTGTATGATTTGAGGCCGTAGGCGCAAACTGGCAGCCATGTTTCCGTCAGTCTGCCTCAGGGCAGCTGTGACTACTAAGGTAGTTTACCACCACCAAAGTGTGACTGTGTGAGCGAATGAATGATGTATCTAATGTAAAATACTTTGAGGGTCTCTGATAAAGCGCTATATGAAATCTGATGCATCATCATTATTATCATTATTTCCTGTTGCAGAGATTTCTCCAGATTTTCTGAATCTTATAATATTTGAGGGGCTTATTTGGAGTGTATGTTTGTAAGCTGCTGAGTATCTGCTCTTTGTATGGATTAAACAGATCCTTTTTTAGCACAATATGGTGAAATTAAAAGAAATGCTCTTCATATTAAGTTTTGGTGCACAGATTCTTGCTCCATCCTCATGATAACAAGACAAGCAAGTCTCTCCATACTGCTTACACCGATCAATCAATTCATCCTCTTGTATTTGTTCTACAAATCACAGCTAAAGTTATCTCAGGACACTCTATACAAAGCACAGGTCAAGACCTTACTCTTTGGAACATTATTTACAGAAATCCGACTAAATCCAGGAGTAAGCACTTGGCAGCGGCGGTGAGGAAAACGTCCTTTTAACATTAAGAAACCTTGAGCGCGACAGGACTCACAGATCGTCAGCCATCTGCAGCGACCTGTTGGGTTAAAAAGGGATGAGAGATGCCAGAGAGCTTTTCCTCAAAACAGAGATCTTCTTTAGGTGAAAACTTCTTTAGGTTCCCAACAAAAGGGGTTTATACTCTGTGTATCGTATCACACTATGTATACGAGGCATTTGGCTATGTTTAGAAACAAGGCAACATGCTCCTTCTTTGCACTAAGACCACTGCAGTGATGCAGCTGGGATGCCAACACAGAGAGTTCCTGAGAAACACTATGAGTCATCCCCGAACACTCTGCATGGGTTTGTGTGTTTGCCTGTTTTTCCTGTAAACCGAATTATCGTCAAGTTGAAGGAAACACTCAAGTAAAACTCTGTAAAATCCTCTTAGAGCTGAGGTACCAATTTGCATTAGATTTAACATCTGATGATTCATGCATCCACTATCACTTAAGACTTTAAACTGATTGGCTTCCTGATTATCCCGATCGATTTTAAACCATAATCGGACTATTTGATCATGACAATGTTCAAAAACTTTGTCATCGTCGTTTTCTTCCACTTCATCCGGGTCTGGGTCGTGGGGGCAGCAGCTTCAGGAGGGGAGCCCAGACGGCCCTCACCCCAGCCACTTCCACCAGCTCCTCCGGGGGGATTTCCAGGCGCTCCCAGGCCAGGCGAGAGATATAATCCTCCCCGGTGGGACATGTCTGGAACATTTCTTACAGGAGGCGTCCAGAAGGCGTCCTAACCAGAAGCCCGAGCCACCTCAGCTGACTCCTCTCGACGTGGAGGAGCAGCGGTTCTACTCTGAGCACCATTTCGGCCGCTTGTATCCGCTATCTCGTTCTTTCCGTCATTACCCAAAGTTCATGGCCATAGGTGAGGATCGGCACGTAGATCGACCGGTCCGCCTTTCCTGTTCAAAAACTTAAAATCATCAAATCGATTTTTCCTCTCTGTCATGTCTTACGCCTCCAGGCCACCGTAGGCTCCCCCTTCCTGCGAGAGCACTCCCCAGTTCCCACATACACCAGAGTACACAAACATGGCGTTTGCAAAAGAAGGCGATAAGTTTCTGACGAAGAGCAAATCACTCCCTGCTCCAAAGTCTGTCAATATGGCTATTGTTTTTGTCGTATCGGTGCTTCGTCCACAAGGAAACAGCGTCACTCTTTTACGGCGCCTGTTCATGTCCGGCCAAAACAACCTTTATACACATGCTCTGTACTCTTCTTCTGTCTTTTGTGCATCTCCTCGGCAGCATTACAGCGCCACTTACTGGCTTGGCATATGCGCTACATCATTTTCAGTGGTTGCGTTTTGAGAGATGATAGAAAAACTTATTAAAGTAAAGTTTGGTGACGTTGTCACTGAATAAGAAATCAAAAATAGACTTTTTAAAGAAAAAAAATTGGGTTTTATTTTTGGTCAAAATCGTGCAGCCCTACTAACCACGATAAAGGCTTCTGGGAAGTTTGGCGAACCTCTCATGCTCTGATGAAAACAGCTGATAAACAACTGGTCCGCTAATAATCCCGGCGCTGACTTGTAAAGGCTCATTTTGACACGCACACGCCTTCCTCAGTGGTCTTTACCTTCAAAAATAAACCACATTTTCTGTAATTCACTTACAACTAATGGGTGCAGAGTGTGCCGAAACAACAGCACCATAATGACGATTTGTCGTATCTGTCCTTAAGAAGAGAAATAACAACTTTTTAACACTACTTGTTGAAAGAAGATCATTTCTGATGTCTGCGAGGAGGGAAATCGAAATGTAAATGATGTTCTGCTGCTCATTTTTAAGCAGATTGTTCCCTCTTGCTGGAGTTTTTAATTTTGAACAGATTGTTTGCTGCACTTACACCCAGATATGAATGATTTGTAGTCAGAGCTTGCTGATAGGCTTTACTCCAAAGCCTGCTGGTACATGATTGGCCGATATGTAGACTTTAAAAGTACTACAAATAAAGATCAGTATTTCCTTGTCTTGGTGATACCTGTGGCAGAACACCCACAGCTCTGCGGCCCTTTGTGTTGTAATCAAGGCCTCCTTTGGTTCGCATGTCTGTGAGTGGGCATGTTGCTCATGTTCAGGGTTAATGTAGGAGTGGGTGTGTCTTTGAGTTTGTTTGCAGCCAACAGATGGACCCTTCTCAGTTTATCCAACAAACACTACTATCAGCAGCACTCATTTGGCACCGAGCAGATGGAAACTTCAGTCTGTGCTCCAGAGCTAGTGTCAGGCAGGAATGAGAGAAGGCGCTGTAAGATGAACTCTGAGTATACAACAAGAGGTTTGAAGTAACCTCTCCGAGCTAAAAGGGTGTACAAGTGTTGCTTTAGCAAGGTTAGATCGCGTTACGCTGTAGTGTGAGGCTGAAGAAGTCGACGCGGGTAAAGTATCCGCCGCCCTTGACTTTCTTCGAGAAATCTCAAGCTAACAAGGGAGACACCACATATTTTGTTCTGGTAGAGAGGATGCCAGCCCCCCCTCCTCTTTTCCCCCTACATCACCCCTGGCTAAAGGAATGTAGCGGAAAACGAGGGACTTCAGATAGAAGATCAGAGGCCCTAATACGAGCCGCATTGTGTGTTGTTCTTCTGTTCCACATCTCCTGTGTTCGCCGCATCAGGAGTGAAACCTTTGATGAATATCTACAAGGAGATTTGAGACTTATAAAGAGCGGCAATTTAGCCAGGTATGTTATCTTAAGCCTGGTAATTTGGGAATTCAATTCACTCGCAGGGGGAGTCAGGGGAGCCTGTGGTGTTTATCAGCATCAGGCTGCTACACTGGGATAGAGAGTTTCAGGGCTATCTAATCAATGACTGACCAGGTTTATCTCTTAAACCCCGTTCCTTTTCTTCATTATCTTCTTCTCTCTACTGCGTTCATGTATGTGTGAGTGTGAGCGCACTGTTACCACGGATCAGGTCCCGTCTTTCCCCTGAGTTACACATCTAATCACGGCACCATCATCCCTCAACCCTAATTCTGTTGGCAGGGCCTGTCAAACAGCATACGCTGAAAGACGGGGTGACTTTGAAATGCTGCTAATGACCGTAGGATATAGCTACCCTCTCTCTCCTTAACTCCCCCTCACTCTTTTTTTCTTTCTTGTCCACTCTTGTCATTTGCACTCGCGGCCATCTTTTCTCCTTTTTTTTTTTTTTACTTTCTTCTTCTGCAGAATACGAGAGAGTAAAACCAGGAATCTGATTTGAATTTTCAAGGATGAGTCCTGCTGAATGTGGACAGGGTGGGAAGGAAAGTTGTCAAGGGTTAATATAAAGATGGACTTCTCTCCAAATGTTATTTAACCTTTATTGAAACTGGGCAGCCCCGCAGATTACAAATCTCCTCCATCAAGGGATACCGGCCAAGATGCAGCATCCAAACAAACATAAAAGCCTCCGACCGAGAAGAAAACACACAAAAGCAAAATAAAATCAAAGCCACAGAGCTCAGATCTTGCTTTATAAGCACTCCAATAGGCGAGACTGGAGCGTCCAACCAGCGAGGCGCATTGCCAAACCTATTTAAATCATGACTCAACAAAGCAAAGACAGCTTCTTATTGAGTCTGCCACAAGAACCGTCATTAACTGAGTAAAAACTCAGCGAGAGAGCGTTCAGCTTAGTACCAGCTTGCAGCCGATTTCATAAAAAGGGAGCCGAGCACACTGAGACACTTTTGCCTCATTCAGCTCTGACCTCGGGGACAGATAACAAAAACAAATCCTGAGAGCGCAAACAGTCTTTTTTTTTTTCACCTACTTTATTTTTAGAAATGTAAGAAAATAAAGAATTAGTAGACCCAGATTGGACTTACATACTTATTTATAAAACTGAAGCGGGGAATAAGCCGAGACGTGGACGGGGTAGCTGTCAGCTCAAGCATATGAGGTGACGCTGATGAGAGACAGAGGTACAGTGGGTAATACAGCTCAGCGCTACAGCAGCTAAGACAAGAAGGAGGTGATGCATGTGGATAGGAAACAACTTAATCAAGTGCTAGCATGGCAATAGGAGATAGGAGCAATCATTCTGCCTCTGCAAAGGGGAAAATCATTTTAGTCTGCTTGTTCCTTTTGCACGAGCTCCCCTCCTCGCCGGGCTGCCATTTTTCCCTTGCAGATTCAACAGCAGCGAAATCAAATTTGAAAGTTGCTCGAGATAGGCAATACATCACAACCGGTCTCCTGCAGAGGTTTATATTCGTCAAACTTACTTTATCTTTCACCGCTCATTTCAGCGGGACGCACGTCAGTTTCTAAGTGAGCCTCCAAATCGACTCTGAACATTAAAAGTACCCAGGGAGTCAAACCGGAATTATCATGCTGCGTGATTGTGGAGGATTTTAAAGAACGGGGATCCTGTAGGGTGTAGCTGTTGTTTTATTTTTCAGTCTCTGGTGAGCTCAACATTGGAAGTTAATGTCTGTAGATGAGATACTGGTTTCTGGGTGATGTAAGTAGGCATTGAATATGCAAAGGTAGCATTCCTAATGCACGGTTCAACCAGTTTGAGCATGCCATCCCCACTCTATCATAACCTCATGTCCTGTTTATTTTCCTTGATAAAAAACGATTAAAAAAATTCACGAATGAAAACTTTTTTGTGATTTATAAAAATACGCTTGTTTTAAATCTGATGCATGTTTTAGAATTAGGACAGGAACAACAAAAGACCACAAATACAAATACCACAGAACTCATCCATGCAACAGGTAGGGGTGGGAATCACTAGTGGCCCCACAATACGATATTATCACGATACTTGGGCCATGATACGATATTATCATGATACGATATTATCACGATACCTGGGCCAGGATATGATATTATCACAATACTTGGGCAACAATACGATATTATCATGATACGATATTATCACGATACTTGGGCCATGATACGATATTATCATGATACCTGGGCCACGATACGATATTATCACAATACGATATTATCACGATACTTGGGCCAAGTTACGATATTTTTGTGATTTTTAACATTTTTCAATACAGTGAGTATTGCAATATAATATATTGCAATTTATATAATGTATTCAACTGCTTAGCTAATTTAGCATTTGGCTTTTCCTTATGTTTGCCCTATTTACGCTGTATTTTATTTTCATGTCGCACATCTTGCAAACCATATATATATTTGTCGTACTAACTTTCTCCTCTATGATGCCTGGACAAACAGTTGATTTTATTTTTCCATTATCATACATTTGACTTCATATTTGCAATTAATTTGAAAATCAATATTTGGTCAATGGGACGATACGATATATCACCAGACAAAATATTGCGATACGATGCTGTATCGTTTTTTTCTCCTATCCCTAAAAGGTTAGTTACATAAAAGAAGTTCACCAAGATACATAATTTTAATAAAAGATTCTGGTAGGATAAAAAGATAAAGCTTAAGACAGGTCATGACTCTGTAGTGGATATCACTGCATGAATCATTTCCAAGAAGTATTATCAGCGTGCGCATAAGTTACCTGCAAACACTGTTCAGGGTATTTGTCTGCATTTCCTGGGAAAAGGAGCTTCACTCCTCACTCGTAAGGCTCAGTCAGGACAGCAAGAACAAAAAACACTTGGAAAAAAAAGCTAAGACGTGACCCAGCGGATGGTGGAATCAGGGTCATGGAGCTTTAGTGTTTTCTGAAAATCCTCATCAGAAGGAGGGACAGCCCAGGCTGGTATCTTGGGTGTTTTTCTCCAACACAATAACACAAACCCAGCTGTTCGGACGGCCGTCTTCTAAGTAAGAAGTAAAGCTCTGTTTTCAAAGAAACCAAGGTCAAGGGATGTGCAGAGGACTGTAGTCACACATTTAACAGATTTTCATACAGACGATTATTGATGAATGATCTTTTTATTGGAAATATAGGGTTTCTTGAGCTTTTGCACGTAATAGAGTTTATGTCCATGACCAGAATAAAGCGGAATATCCCAGCAGCAGTAGCAGTGCTAAAGAAAAAAGCACATGAGGGGGATTTTGAATCGAGGTGGTGCATGCAGTGAATTCATTGCTTTGGGAAATGTCAATTTTCCAGGTTAAGCTTCATTTGATAGTGTTAGGTAACACATGGATGTCCCCTGAGCATCTTCTGTCCTCTAATGTTTTCACCTGAATCCCATAACACGTACCACAATCTTACATTTGCATGTCCTCGCCTCCCCCACTCCCCTCCCCCTCCCCAGAGCTGTCAGACTTCCACATAAAGGCAAAACTGTTGTACATGTCAATGTCAGAAATGTCAAACAAGACTCCGCAGCCATCCTTGTGGCTCTGTGAGGCACTGTGCTGCTTTGAGCTAATTGCTGATGACAGCATGCTAACATGCTTAGCATGAAAGCACTAATGTGTATCACATACTGTATATAGGTTTGTCATGTCACCATGGTTAGTTTGCCATGATAATCCGATCCTGTTTGCTGGTGTTTGTGAGTTTGGTTGAATCTATAGGGAATGTTTGAAGTTTTAGACTGAGCTGGTCACAGATCAGTTATTTAAATCCTAGCTGACTCTGGTGCTACAGAAAGCTATTACAGTTTATCTGAAGGGCGATGCCATTCTCAAGGTCAGGGGGGTGTATCCTCAGGGGGTCATAGACATCTGTGTCAAAGTTGATGACAGTGCATCCACTACGTCATCCATGGCTTTTATTTATACGGTTTGTGACATTAAGACTCCTACTCTTTTATTTTGCTAACAAAATATCATTGTATTAATTGGCTGAGGTCAAGGGTGGCATGCAATGGTCAGGCAACGACAAGAGCGCCCTCTGCTGAACCAAACAACAAGCTACTTCACAAACACAGACTTTTCTCTCAAGGTTTGAACAAATACCTGAATTTTGGATAAAAATTGACAGCCTTATATCGTTATGATACTAAATACAGCAAAGCTCTCTCATAAGCTGTTTGTGTTACTGGGGTAGGGGTGTCCCTATCGGATATCAGCAAAAAATTGAATACCAAATTATATCGGCCTGCATCTACAATCTCTGATATCAGCACTCCGATACAAGCAGTCCATTCCAGACTCCGCTCCGGCACCTCTATCTGGCAGCGCCCAGACCCAGTATGTAGGGCCCACAGCTTCACTGTTAATTTGACTTTCCCTCTTGGTCTGTTTTAGGTATCAGTGTCCATATCGGCCTTGAAAACCAATATCAGTCGACCTCTTTGCTGTCTTTGTTAGTAAAATGCTCGGCACAACTTCTGACGAGAAAAAATCTTTGAAAATGTTGTTTTCGTGTGATTCTTCATATCACTTTTCCTCTTTTTGGCGTCTTTTCCAGTTTATAAAAAGGCAGAATTTTGTTTTGTCAGCATCCAGAACACGTTTCAGTTGACATAAGGTATCTTGTGTGGTGTTAAAAACAGCTTGTAGGAGTGGGAGGGAGGAGTGAAGGATGTAAGCAGAGTTGTATCATCAGCAGAAGCGTTGTAAGTATCGTCAGCAAAGGCAGGCCGGAGAGGACTGTATAGGCTCCTGACAAACTGCTGCCTCACTCCTTTGTCCTTCACTCTTCACTTTTTTTTCCTCAAATTCCTCCTTCTCTTCTTACGAGAACACATTTTTCTTTCGCTTGAGTCATCTTTATCTGCCATAGGTGGCGTGATAAACTCGTCAATCTTGATCTCTTTCTATCTGGAGCATGTGGCCGCGCCGTATCACCGAGTTTGAGCTCATTTGCTTATTGATTCCAATCTCCCGTTTCAGCCAAATTTGCAGAGAGGGCTCAAAGAGCAGAGTGAGTCGGCGGAGCCAGAAAGGGCGGACCTTTGGAACCGGACAGGCTCTTCCAGTGGTTGTTGCCATGGTTTTTTGTTGTTGGGACAAACTGTCGGCCAGTGGCTGAGAGCCTGAGCTGCTGTTTGTTAAAGATAAGTGGAAAAGCCAGAGGGGGGAAGAGAAAAAGAGGGACAGACAGAGACAGAGAGGAGGGCCTGATTATTTTTTTCCTGGTTTTCTGACTGCGGGACATCCAGCTAAAAAAAACACTCACCACCTCAAAGCTTCACCCTCCCCTCAATGTGGGGATCCCGATAGATCACACTCCCCCTTTTTTTAAAGAGTTCACCCAGCCTTTCTCCTACGTTTTTCTGACCCACACCCCTCCCTGCTCGCTATCAAAGCCCTGTTGGCTGTTCACTAGACGCTTTGATATTGTATAGTGTTCCTGGCAGTCTCCCCCCTCTCTCTCTCCCTCTCTTTTACTCCCTCCTTTACCACAATATTGTAAAAGAGCACAGAGTGCCAGCAGGGACCTGCTCACTGTCAGAGAGGGAAGACAGGAGGGCCTTAGAGGGAGAGAGAGAGAGAGGGACGGGGTGAGGGAGGGAGGAGAGGAGGAAAGGTGGCAGTAGAGGGTGAGCGAAGGAGTGTAGTTGTAGCGACTGCTTTCCGCTGGGGTTTAGGTGCGCTCGCATCTGTGACTCGTTCAATTATCAGTCCGGTTTAAGTGTTAAAAGTGGTTTATTGTTCCAAAACAGACAAGAAAACACGCTGATCCAGGTCCAAAACTTTTGCCTTCAAATGAAAAAGTGATGATGAAAATGAGGGTGGAAGGATGAGTGACATGGTCAACAGAAAATTATCACAGTTCACCACAAAACCTGTTGTTTGACTAAACAAGTGAGATTTAGATAAGCCGCCAAACATCCAAAACCACACCCCTCAGAAGTGATGTACCTATTAGAAATCATACTTTCAACAAATATAGTAGTCTTACTCTTAATTTGACTCTTACTGTCAGCGTCTTTCATCCAAATGCATTGAATCCAATCTGAATTTGTAATCTTGACTCAGAAACACAGATTTTCTTCGTTTAACTCCTAAAAATCTCAGGGTGAGCTTCACGTGTGATCGAAATCTGCCAAAAAAATGACGGAGTTTGTTAAAAGGTTTCTTTCCAGACCAAATTTTAAAATTCTGGATAAACATAGTACATAGAGTACGTTGATTTGATAAAACAACAGGAACAATCAAAATCTAACTTTTTGGGGGTTTGTTTCGTCGTATAAAAGCTCAAACAAGAACAGATTAAGATATTGGACAGCCTAACTCTGCGGTGGAAGTCACTGAGAGGGACGGGATAAGGGAGGAGAGGAGGAAAGGTGTAGTCTTACTCTTACTGTCGGCGTCTGTCCTCAAGTTGCATTCAATCTAATCTGAATTTGTAATCTTTACTCAAAAACACAGATTTTCTTTGTTTTACTCCGAAAAACCTCAGGGTGAGATCGAAATCCGACCAAAATTTTACCCCCAAGTTTGTCAAAAAGTCTCTTTCCAGACCGAATTTGGGTCGGGACCCACCAGTTGAGAACCAGTAATTTACAGCACATAATACTGAAAGACTCATGTAACATTTATCATCTGTGAACAAAAGGGCCACAGCTGAACACTAAAACTGGATTGCTGTGATGTTTTCGGGCCCTGATACGGCAGAAGTGACTCTGTAGTTGAAGTCGCTGCATCAACAAGTTGACATCCATCTGTTTCTGTGTGTCATTGATAAAGGTCAGAGCTTTGAGTGGAAATCGATTAAATGTCAGTAATCCACTTAATTACTCAAGTTCTGCATTTTCTACACTTACTTACCAGATGATGATGCTGATTTTCACAGCAAACATCTGTTAAATAAACTACTTTAATATGTCGTATAAACGAAAAACTGTTGTGTCTGTGCGTCACCATCCCTCTACCCTACTTCTTTCAATGAGCAGGAGTCATTTTTGTCAACACACGCGTCTACCAAACAAATCCAGGAGAGCGCGCCGACCTGACCCGAGCAGAGCGTCTGCAGAGAGATTGAACAGGCTGAGTGAGCGAGTAGCTGAGCGAGCATGCAGGAGCGTGTGATTGCACGTGGCCCCTCAGTGTGTCATGGTCATTACCGTGAAGTCTGGAGCCCTGGGCCTTTTTTTTTTTTTTTTTTAAAGCTTTACCTGACTGTTGCAGTCAGTCCACCACACACACACATTTCATCCCTCTGTTCCACTAAAGGACCTCCGGCCTGCACTCACACTCAAACGGGTCACCTTCAAGTGTCCACATTTGCAACCTCAGTTTGCCTTTGTGTGTATGTGTGTGTGCGCGCATGTGTGTGTAGATCTGATGGTGGGCCATCCTCGGAGAGCGAAGCCGAGCGTGACTTCATGATTGCTGGCTGCTGATGAATCATTCCAAACTTACTCTCTGTTTGCCTGATGCAAATGTCTGTTTGCTTTGTTGGTTAGCCCACTTTGGAGGACAGAGGCTGTGTGTGTGTGTCCGTGTGAGTGTGTGTGTGTGTGTCCGTGTGAGTGTGTGTGTGAGTGTGTGTGTTGTCTTGAATTATTCACTGGCAATATTTGATTTCCTTGCAGCGCGCATTACTCCTCATGTCCTTTTTGGGGTTTGTTTGCCTCTCATGACCCACGTGCGCTGCTCTTTATAGTAAAGTCGTACACTGATGCTCTTGCTGCTCTTGCTGCATATGCTGCGGCCCCTTTCATGTGTTGTGCGCTATCATTTTTCAATCTGAAAGTTCTGGGGCTCCGGTCCCTAAATACAGTGTATGTTACATGCTTGTTATCTGCTTCGTAGAGAGCAGGTTTTGTTTAATCCCCGAGCAGGAAAATCTTTGAACTGAAGTTCATAAAGGTTAGGGTGCAGAAATAGCTTTGACCTAAATTACAGTTTATAAAAGTTATATTCCTTGTCCACATAGATCGGAGAGGTATGCTTTATTCTGCGCATTGTTATTTCAGGACTGAATATGACAGCTTTTTTATGATCTGTTTATCTCTGAGTAATTTCCTGATTGACTGCAGAAATCTTTGAGGCTCTAAAACTTGGCTAATACTGAACAACAAAAAAAAAAAAAGCTCATTTAAATCTTCACCGTGCCAAAAGTGACATTGCAAATTGTTTGTTTTGTCTGATCAACTCCACATTTTCATTTTTACAATGGCAGAGCAGAGGAACGCTGCCAATCTGCTTTTTTTTTCTTCTCCGTCGCTGGAACTGAGCCACGGCTCGAGGGGATGGTGCACAACTTTGGTCCAGACGAAAATATCTCAGCTGAAAACGATCAATATTAAATATTAATTTTGAACACATAGCCAATAACTCTGGTCTATTTCCTTAACACATTTCATAAACGGCATTGTAATGTCAAATCAGAGAGGGAAAATGCAGATTGGATAACAGATTTACCTGCTCCTGAAGGTCAATAACAATAAAATTTATGACTTTATTTTCTCTGAATAACTTAGATCAATATTATCAGCACATACACACAAATCTGACTTTTTATTTTAACTTTTAAGCTCATCTGAAAGCTGATTTTTCATTCTTTAAAATGATTTGATATTGATGCCTCTTCATGACCTACAAAAGCAAACAGGGCGATAAGAATCCGATTAAAAATGGTCTTTTCGTCGCTTTGTTTCTGCCGTAAGGGGGGAGGTTGTCAGACCAGGCGATTGATCGCATGTCGAAGAAAAGAATAAAACAAAAACCTCTCTTCATGTTCCTAAAAGCACGAAATCCCAATGAGTGATTTAAAAGAGGAAAAAGGATGAGGATGTTTGACAGGAAAAAAAACTTCTTTGGCACATTCAGGATAAAATCAGCACAAGAGCTCAAAGTGACGATCTTTCTCTACAGGGGGTGCCAAATTTGACACAAACTGAAGGTTCCTTACAGGAGATTTGAGCTCCAGCTTTTATGATGTTTGAAGGAAACTTTCTGAATCTGTTCAATCAGAATTCGCCTTTTTATTGTGCTTACTGTGGCGACTGCTGCTTTGAATACATGTTTATAGTGACGGTGACTTTCATGTCACTTTTGTTGCGTTAAAACTTGCAGACTTGCAGACTCATGTAGGATGAATTTTGATGGTGTTTCACCTTCATGAACTGGTTTTGTACATATATTCCACAGGTCCAGTAGGGATGCATCAGTACAGTAAGCCCACACTTCAACCTTGGTCAAGGTTTTCACATTGATTTGGGTCTGACAGCCCGGGAGGTCTTGAGGGATTTTTTAGTTTTTCCTTCTTTAGTATCACAGAAACAGAAAACTTTTATTCACATCTCTGGCATCTGATATGTACGAAAGCGGATTAAGGGCCACACGCAGAGGAAAAAAATCATTACAGGAAGGAGATTAAAGTCGAAATTTTGACATTAAAATCAAAATTATGTCAATAAAGTCAAACTTTTGACACAAAAATTGAAATTTTGTCATAAAAAAAAAATAAATTTTGACATTAAAAATTGAAGTTTCAACATTAAAGACAAAAATTCAAGTTTACGACATGTTGTGAATAATGTCTAAATTTCCAAATTAAAAATTAAATTAAATTTTGAGATTTAAGTTGAAATTTCCAGATTAATGTCAACATGAATAAAGTCGAAATTTCAACTTTTTTACTTTCAACCTTACTCTCAAAATTACGGCTTTGATCCCAAAATGGAAATTAAAAAAAATCTTCCTTCTGTAATTATTTTTCTCTCTTCTTGTGGCCCTAATCCTCTTTCCGTCTTCAGATAACATTGTCATGTTGTTGTAACTGAAAGGAAAACAGTTTGAGCCGATTTAGAACTGAAACTCTGAACATTACCAAGTCCCAACCAAAGACTGTATATAGAATGGACATCGTCTGCCTCCTTAAAAAAAACATATGAAATCACTCATAATTTACACAAAAAAGTAAAAAATATTAGCAGATTCTATCATTTCAGGAGCGTTTTATAACATCCTCCGCAGATATTGGAGGATATTTTATCAGCAGTACTCCTACCAAAATATTTGACTGTCAGCTTTTCAAGTATAAACCGGTCTGGTGCTCCTCTGGTGAATTGCCGTCCTCTGCAGAGACGAAATCAGTCCTTGGAGGGGAAGGCAGAAAAAAAAACAGCCTGTGTATGTGCGCGCATGTGTGTGTGTGTGTGTTTGACTGTATGATTCTCCAGGCAGCCGAGAGCAGCAGCCAGGACCACCAGGGTCAGGAGCAGTCCTCTGAGACACCCTGACCCCTGACCTCTATCCCATAACTCTTTGCTGCCGTGGATGACATAAAAGGAAGACAGAGTCAGACCTTATAGGATGTGATTGGTCCTGCTCTGCTTCCTCAAAGCCCCCTGGATCCCTGATATTTGTCGCTGGGGAAAAGCAGGAAATGCAGAAACTGGGGGGGATGATTTCATGGGCTGAAAATGGAGAACATCACAAGGCTTCCTTCAACCAGTGTTGACATATATGTAGCAGAAGTTATTATTTTCCAGTCTCTGAGAGAGTTCTCATTTTCTCCTTCTCTCTGTTGATCTTCCTTTCTCCCTTCCATCCATCCAGCATATGTGTAGGAGGGATAAAGGTCGTCCTTTTGTCATCAAAACTCCAGATTAGTTTTGCCTCGGTGCATCTGACTCTCTGCTTTATCACTGTGGCCAGAGGAGCCACAAGGTTCAGCTCGCCCCTCTGCAAAGTAATAACTCCAACCAGCTTCTATTCCATTCTTCGCCACTATCTCCTGCTCTACCATTACTACTCCTTTCCCGGGTAGGGGGGATTATTTCCATGGCACTGGCTTTATTGGGCTGTATAGTGAGAACTGACAGGAAAGCGAGGAGCATGAGGATGTGGCGTGCGACGTGTGTCATGAGCCGCGATCAAACTGACAAAGTTGTAATAGTCGCTTCAGTCCGCCGAGGCCCAGCGCGGAGCATAAACGCGCCGCTGACAGCATGTCATAAGCCTTTCTTGGTTTTATTTTAATATTTCTGCACTGATGTGGTTTTGGGGGTTCTGTTACTTGATGACATGGGGATTTCTCTGAAAGTCGGCTCGGCTAATATTGCAGCAGACTCCATTACAAGACGCAGAAATGAAGTACATTATTGAAATGTTTCTTCAGTAGCTGCGAGTCAGACAGAAAAAGCCGCCAACAGGGAGCGCAGATCTACCGAGGATTACATAAATGTGGCATGTGATTTAGACAAGTATCAGCCGGAGCTTGAATGCAGTGTTAGATGATTATGCTGTCAATTAAGGCCAATGAATTAGCTTAGACTCCCTCCACTCTCAGAGGACTTTGTTAACCTTTCTCCCCTCTGTGTAAACACGGCTGGCCTCTGACTCCAGATACGAAGGCTTTAGAGAGTTCAAAGGTCAGGCAGGTTTCATGGTGTTGAAAACGAACATGTTTCCCGAGGTTTTAATCCCATACATTCTGATCATCTGGAGAGCCTTACAGAGCGAGGTGCATTCATTAAAATGTGATCATCGATTCCTGGAGGAGTCCCATTGACATCCTCTAATCAGTGGTGGGTTCGCGGCGCGGTGCTTTCCCAGCTTATTGTTTTTGCAGACTACGACAAAGTGAATTGATCAATTGATTGGAAAATGTTCTGCTTCAACAGCACACCATTGTTAGCTGAGGCTCAGTGAGGTCGGGACCGAGCAGCACATCGACATGAGATTGTCAATATATTGTCAAACATACAGTGACAAATTGAGTTCTTATAGTAGCAGCAGATATAGCTCAGACGTACGGCGGCTTTCTTGGACAAATTTGACTGGCTTCTTTTGGTTTTGGTTGGCCTTTTTAAATTTTGGACACAAATCTATCTAATTATTCTCTGAAGATAGTGATGATTTTGTTGTCATTGTCAGTCACCAACAGGTGAGGCAGGAACTCAAACTTTAAGTATTTAGGTGGTATCTGCTGGTTACTGGTGAGACTTGTGGAAGTCCAAGGATGGTAGTTACTGTGTAAGAAGTGCTGACTCTGACTTAAGTATTGATCGGCTTAGAAACGGGCAAAAGGTCGAGCTTTTGTTGGGATATTTTTGGACATTTTTGCCCTCATAAAACAGGAAAAGCAGGTAATCAAGACATGCAGCAAGGTAGTGATGGGCATGGCGGTTCTTTTAGATGTACTGAATCACTTGAACGAATTTTTTTAGTGAACTGATTCTAGTGATTCCTTCACCAAATCATGTAGCGCTTGGCGGGAGAAGCCTCTGACTCCGACCTCCTGAACTGAAACACAGCTGAACGGTTCAGGATTCAGTTCAGATCGTATCTTCTGGGACTGGGAGACGAGAGTGTTTGGCTGTGTAGCTTTGGCAAACAGGTTTGTTAAAATGAACTAGTTTATAATGATGATGATTTAAGTGTACTGTCCTATGGTATGCTATTTATCAGGTCTGCTCGGCAAATTGGGCTCAGTGAGTGATTCGTTCACTGAACGTTTAGAAGTATTCACACTGAACATGCACCGTTTAATGCACTACTTGTTACATGCTGTGTCCTATTGTATGCAAGTTGTTGTGGTGGTAATTTACAATTCAGCTGTAAGAAAAAAAAGAAGGTAGTTTTTCTGACAGAAAAAGATTCCAGAGAGTGGAGTTCAATGCGTGATTCGTTCACCAAGTGATTCAGGCTTCGGTGCATGTGGTCCCTTGTTCGCTGGCTGCTCGACTGGCAATGCTGTTTCTCACTTCAGCTCAACTGAAGTGAAGAACGAACAAATCACTCGAGGAAGTGATTCGGTTCAGTATGTTCACTTAAGAGATTTGGTTCTTTTGAACAAATCGTTCGCGAACGACACAACCCTACAGCATGGGGTCGAATCATGGGGTTAAACCTGCTTCTGTTGCAGTGAGGACTCTTTGCATGGGGTGTGAGCTTTAAGGTGCAGAGTTCAGGAACATTGAAGGATATCTAGCGGTCATATCTTGCTCACCCCTCCTATCAGTGACGGTATCCTACAAGTAGAAGAACCTCCTGAAGATGCATGATGCATTTGATCCTCAATTTGTCAACTTTTTACCATCAAAAACTTACTTTCTTTAATGACTGACAATACGCAAAAATGCACTGGTCACTAGTTTGTCCATCCTGTGTTACTGTAGGACACGGCGATGCAAGAAGATGAACTCCTGTGTAGATACAAAAGCTTCATCCTAAATCAGGAAAACTAAGTTGATTATTTCAGGTTGTTACACACTAATTTAAAGCTCCTGTCAGGAACTTTGAGTTTGTCTTATCATTTGCGCCCCCTGTGGACAAATCCATATTTGCAGATTTTTCCCTGTTTGTATGTAATTCATGTTTAATGATGAAAAATCGCCTTTTTGTCATTTAACAGTGAAATCGCACGCTTATCTTGTTTAGTTTGTCACCTACGCTCCACCTTTGATTGAAATTATCGGTGCAGAAAAGTGTCAAGCCTCTCTTTAATGGTCTTGTTTGTATATATAAGTCATTAAGACACATCTATATCAGTTTTAGTTTGTCATGCAACCACAAAAAACTCCTCATGTGAGCTTTAAATACACTTCTGTATATCATATCATATTTTTATTTTGCTGAATATGGCTTTAAACTACCTACTGCCCCTTTAAGAGGTCTACTTCTTGTAATTGGTGTAATAGTTTAGATGTGGTTTAACAATGCGATTATATAAAACGGCCAAAAAAAAAGAGGAAATGCTCACATTTAAGATGTTGAACTCTGAAAACCTGGGATGAATCCACTTAAACACTAAGATTTTTAAGCCACTTATCATTTAGGCTTTGCAGTCATGTATAACAATGAACAGACGGCGGTTTCACTCGGAGGGAAGTCTGAATGTTCAGCTCAGTTGCCACAGTAATTTTCAGCCTTTGTTACCTGTCAAAGTCTTACGAAACCGATATTCATGGCAGCGTGATAATAGAAACATTCTGACTCGAGTGTACTACCAACCTCTCTGCATTCAAGTCTGCTGTTTAAAGTGGAGAAAGCCATTTAGTCTAATTGAATGTTGTCTTTTAAGTCCATGTTATCGGGGTGCAGAGAGCAAACAGAAGCAGTGTGGTGCCAGGGTCACAGCGAGAACAGAGACACACCGTGCAGATTACAGCTGCTCTAAATCGCATCGGTATGCACAGACACTTGGATGGAGTGTGTAATTACAGTCTGATGCACACACACACACACAAACACGGTGAGAGGGGGGGAGAAAAAAAACACATGCACACGCTAAGCCAAATGTGGACATGCCAAACAGAGATGAACACAAATCAAAACAAAGCATGCAAACACAAAAGAGATCCAGAGAACGAAGAAGACAGAGAGAATAGCACAGTCCCATCTGTCAAACAAATGTGAGGATGCTTCTCACACACATACACACGCACACACACACACAAACAGAGTCATACACATTCACACACACGCAGCAGGCATCATTTAGTCTGAACTTGAGCGATATCTGCCTTTGTCCTTTAGCAGTGGGTCCTGAGGGGCCGCGGTAGAAGTTGCATGAAAGTTTGTTTAGAGCTGAGCGAGTGTGTTAAGCTTTATGAGAGCCCGCGGGAGACATGGTGGCACACACACACACACACATTCACACACACAGTCACACACATGCATCTTCTCATACACACACACAAAACCAGGCACGAGGCTTGGGCGGCAGCTCGCGCTGGCCCCAACCAACAGTGAGGAGTTTGTTGTCATAGCAACAGTAAAATGAGATGACTTTACTGTCAGCCGTAATGTTTCATGGCCCCCTCGCCGCTATGGCAACATAACAAGGAGGAGGAAGAGGAAGATGGAGAGAAAGAAGAGAGCATCAGAGCCCGTCGCCGCGTTCCTGAGGACTCCTACCAGGAACAATGTCACTGCGATGCCCTCGCTTCCTTCCCACGAAGAACACACACACACACACACACACACCGTGACAAGGCTGTCAAACACATACATTGATACACACACACACACACACACACCTTGAAAAGCCTGTCAAACACCCTCTCCACCTCGCCCATCCCTTTGATTATGCACTGACTATTTTCAGCTGCGGCGTTATCGTCGCCGGAGCAATTTGAATTCATTACGCTCAATGTCAATATTGGTGCAACAACGCTGTAGCTCAGACAGGTACAGCTTGTTGAATAAGCGTGCGAGCTGTCAGAAAGTGTGAGGAAGGGAAAAAAGAGAGACGAAGAAGAAGAAGAAGAAGAAGAAGTGGAGAGCAGATCAAAGACATCCAGCCCCATCTGCGCGTTTGTTTCCGTGCGCCGCGGATGGAGCAGCGGGGGTGACTGCAGGCTGGCCAACTGTACGCTGAGCAGCAACAGTGTAAAGCAGTCTATACATCTCCACTCTATATTTAGCTCTGTCCTTCCACTACAGCCTATCAGCATTGTTAAGCAGAGTTATCAGCGCTGGTGGAGAAAGTGGGGAGGAAAAAAAAAAGGCAGAGAGGGAGGGAGGGATAGGTGGCAGAGACGGAGAAGGAAAAACAAAGAGGAAGGAGATAGAAAGAGGAGCTGAGTTGTTTTGCTCTGTTGCTATGGAGACACATCCGCTGGAGCTGTAGCGAACTGACAGTTGTCACGCCACAGCAGGTTGCCATGGGTGACAGCTGTCAGTCAATCACGCAGAGTGAGGGGACAGATCGGCAGATGATCACCTTGGATTAGAGAGTGATCGCACTAACACAGAGGCCAGCCAGAACATATCTGGACTTAATCCCCGTGTCCTAATGGTGTGTGTGTTTGTCTGTGTGTGACGTGTGTGTGTGTGTCTGTGCGTGTGTGCACATGTGAAAGTGTCTGCATGCAAATCTTTTTTTAGTTTTAACTTGCATCACCCTTTCAGAGTGTTTGTGCGTGCGTGTGTTCGCAGAAATGTTCATCATGTTTCTGATTTCCAGCTTTGTGTCTATTTTCTTTCAATCGCTTTTTTCCTTTTTACACCGTTTTTAAAATGTCTTTCTCATGCTATTCCCCCAACATTTATCTTTAATTTATCTTTCCTTTTATTTTAATACCCTTAAACTTCTTTTGTTTCATTTTTTGAACTATTTAATTCTTATATTGTTTTCATTTTGCTTCTTTTTATCATTTCTGCACCTTAATTTTGTCTCTTTGTGTCTGTAAATGATGTTTGAGGGATCAAAAATGCAAACTTTAATCTGTGCAACCTCAGTTTATGTTTCGGCAGCGTTTGATCGAGTGCAAATATTTGTTTTGGTGCAACTTTATCGATTAATTCCTCTATAAAATGTTGAGCGGTGTCCTGCTAAGAGCGACAGTGTCATGATGTCAGTCAAAATCAATGTGCACCTTTGCAGTTATTGCCCGTCAACAAACATCCTATTTTAATCAGAAAATTACATAACCAATCAAACATCAGCGTTACACTCTTAAAGGGATATTCTGGCAAAAAATCAAGTTAAGCTGACCGCTTGCTTCTCTAGTTGTACCAACTTTCGTAATGACCACACGATGGCAATACACAGTGGTCTCAGGAGTCGATTACAGACTGCAGCGGGGTGACGCAGCTCAAGGAAGAACATTTATGATCATTTCTTTATCATTTCCTTGAAGTAATAACCACCATATTAATCATTTTGCTCTGCAGACCCGGTAGTTCTTTTGCCTTAGCGTCTCGGTCTGATTGCATTACCATGAAGAAATGATCATAAATGTTCTTCCTTGAGCTGCGTCACCCCGCTGTAGTCTGTAATGGACTAGCGTGTGGTTGTTACTAAAGTTACTAAAGCGGTTGGCAACATTCATCTCTCGTCGGGGTGTCTAACTCGGTGTTACGGTGTGTTTGACACTAACTTAATTATACACCAGAATATCCCTTTAACTTTCGATTGTCAATCGTCATCCCCAATCTCTCTCATTTATTATGCACCACTGTCACCAGCAGCCACATTACATCACCTGTTGCCCTCATGGCACTGTGCTTCTCACACATGAACCTTAACAAGGCGCGGGGCTTGAGCATATTTGACTCATTATGAATACAAGTATCTCAGATAATGCAGAGATTTCGGTCTTTGTCTTGCGTCTTACCGCTTATGTCTCGGTTTAAGGTCAGTTTGAACATCACCTGCTATAATGACGTATCATTCAGATCATAAGCTGAGTTGTTTTTGATAAGTAAGGCATAAATAAAACCTGTCAGAGGCAGACTCAGACCTTTTATATTGTTATTTATCAAAACTCTGCATGACTTGATTTGTAAAAAGCAACTTGCGCCCATCTCTGCCATATGCATGAAGCCGTAATGAAAATTACAGTTATTTCGTGCACCTGAGCGACGGCGCCGTTCGAGTTCAGACGCCGAAACATGTTCTGGTTGGCGGGTGCAGCGGCTCACATTTAGCTGGGGCTGCTTCCCACAGCTGTCTGTGCTAGAGGAAAATCAAAGGCCTGCCTGTGAGCCTCCTGATTGTGGTGTGTGATACTCCGCCACAGTCCCCTTCAATTACACACACTCTGCCTGCGTCTAACGAGCACAGCATTGCTCTTATTTCAGGAGAGTAATGGTCTGATTAGAATAGAGGCGGATTTGAACTCACACTCTAATTTGTTTTCTTTTTTTTTTCTTCCTTGGCGAACGTCCCAATCTTGATCAGCTGCAGTCACAGATATTCGGCTGCGGTACTAAGTCTGATCATTGGACATTTAATTGTTTGTAATGTTGTAAAAATCCACCAGTTAAAGTTTATTCCGCTCTGATTCATTCCCGCTGGCTTGACAGTGAAAACTCCTCCTGCTGCTCGGATCACGTCTTTGACCGGACTGTTAGACCTTTAACTGTATTCGGTATTTTATGACAGCAACCCCATGTAATGTCAATACTCTGCTGGTACACTAGTAATTAGAGTGTAGTTGTACAAGGCAAGATTTCCTCAGCCGATGAAGCACTAAATTTGCCATCCCAGTCAGAATTGGATAGAAAGCCCCAGAGCGAAATGATGGAGTTTATTCCCCCCGTGATGAAACAGCCTAATTGGGAATGTGGATGAAATCTTGTTGCATGTCTCCACCCTTTGGCCTTTCAAAATTCAAGCTTCATGTGAGCAGCCGGCTGACTTTTTCTCATTTGTTTTCTCTCCTTTTTCTCCGCTGTCTCCAGGAGTGAGCCCTGGGCTGGATGGGACCCACCATGCCCCCGAGTAAGAAGGCCCAGAGCCCTAGTAGTGGAGCCAGTGCCTCGCAGGGTATGAGCCCACCTTACAGACAGGGAGACGCCGCCACAGCAGCATCGGAGGCTGAGGCCGCCGACCTCTCCCTGTCCTTGTCTGCTTCCTTCTCCAAGGCCGAGGACGAAGAGCTCACCAGCCTCTCCTGGCTCCACGAGAGCACCGACCTCCTCAACAGCTTCAGCCACTCGGGGCTGCGTAGCGTTTCTCCCCTGCAGGACCCCGACGGTCAGCACCCTCGCTCGCCCTCTTCCTCGTCTCCCTCCCCAGACGACCCCCTGCTCGGGGATGCACACTCAGCGTACGACTTGGCCGCGGGCGCCAACAGGAAACCGCCGTACTCCTTCAGCTGCCTGATCTTCATGGCTATCGAGGACGCGCCGAACAAGCGGCTCCCTGTGAAGGATATCTACGGCTGGATTCTGGAGCACTTCCCTTACTTTGCAAGCGCCCCCACAGGATGGAAGAACTCAGTGCGCCACAATCTGTCGCTTAACAAGTGCTTCAAGAAGGTGGACAAAGACAGGAGCCAGGTAAGGACCTCCAAAACCAGCTATTTGGACCAAAACTGTATTTAAAACCAGGCTAGAAACATATTACATGGGGGTTTCTTTGGCTTTTGGAGCTGCCCCCTTGTGGAGACTTGAGGAACTGCATTTTTTTGCAGTTGCTTTATCACGGCTTGATTTGCCCCCATGCCAACGGGAGCTTGTATTTCAGATTTTGTCTACTGTTGTCAGTAAACATTTGGCGATTCAGCCGAAAATGGAGTTGCTTGCATTTTTCTGTTGAACGTGCTTCATCATGACTTTCATGCCTTTGACTGGAGATGAAATGTCATGGAATTTAATCAGCTGGAGGTTTTTTTTTTGGTGCAAAAACATTAGCAGGGCGGGAAGTTTCTTTGGAGAGAGAGGTTAGCTTTCACTGAGGTTGGACTACATGATTTTTCTGGTTTACAACCAGTTACCAAGACCAGCGTGATGCTAGTGGAAGGAAGAGGGTCTGGGCTAGATGACAATCGTACATGCAAACGTAGGGTGACCGTACTCTGAATCCCCAGAATGAGGACATAACTATGCGGGGGGGAGTCACAGAGTCGCACATAGATAATTTTGAGAGTTTTTGGGTCGGGTTGAGTGTTTTTTACGCTCTTCTAGCGTAGTTAGTCCACGCAACACAAACTCTAATCTTCCAAACACAACCCTGGATATTTGAAGGATTTTATAAACTCCCCTTGGACGAGGCTGTACAGCCCCCCAAAAAGTGGACATGTCCGGGTAAAAGAGGACGTATGGTCACCCTATGCTAACGCTTGTTCCTCACCAGGTTTCTGCTGTTTCTTCTTTGTTTGTTTTTGAGTGTGCATGGCGTTCTCAGCCACCGTTGGCCAAATCAGTCAGAAGGTCTGGAAGTTGTGTTGTGTTGCAGATGTGTCCTCGATTCTGGGTCATGAAGACACACTACACAAGCTGTACTTTAAACTAGGGCTGGGCGATGGTCAATATGCTTTTCCATAGCCGGCATTCTGACATGTTTTAGTAGTCTGTACGAATAGCCAATGAAAAGGAGAGTTGTTCTGAGTCCGCACCGTGCTGAACCAATCATGTGCTGAATTAGAACCAAGTAGCAAACAACTGCGTTGTAGCAGGCTGCAGCTACACGCAACCGTAGCACGCAACACATGAAGCTGACAGCATATCAGATGATGACATCGTTGACAACACTGGTGTGAAAACATCGGTGGTGTGAAGGTAGTTTGTTTTTTTGAGGTCGGGCATGAAGCAGAGTAATATGTACTGCAGATTTTGTCGAGTACATGTTTTCAAAAAGTCGGGGAAGAGTAACAAGGAACATTTAAGATTGACAAGTGATTTTTTTTATATAATCTTCCCTTCCCTCTTCCCTATTCCCTCTCCATTAAAAGTCAACTAGATGTGGAGAAATACTCACCACAGTAAAGCTTTTCATTAAAGTGATCAGACTTTTATTTCACATAGCAGCTAAAATGCTAAAACTTTAAAATAAAGGCATCCTAATTCCTAATCTTTAAGTGTTATCTTAACATTAGGGCCATTTTCACGTCAAGTAAAGTGGAAATAACATCAGCCCATTGTGTAAAGTCATAGTTTGGCTATGGTCAATTCTTGTGGATCAGACTTTGAGGCAAATTCATGTTATTCCAGTTTTTAGTGATACAGTTTATGAGCTAAAGGTTTTCAGACACTCTTCTCTCCTCACATTTCATCCAAGGTCAACAAAGGGCGCGCTTTTCTCATGAGTATTTCCTTTAATTTCCTCCCATCCTTCCTCAAACACCGACTTAGGAATCGTCCCGGCCTCATTTCATTCATTCCTTCACAGATTTTTTTTTTTTTTTTGGAAACCTCATCTTATAAATAATTTTCTAAAATACCTTTGCAGCTCCAGGGTAAATACTCAGCCTATTATCTTCTCTATCATGTGTCGTTTTAACTTATTTTACAGCCAGGCAGTTATCAGCCGTTTGCAGGCATATCCAACTTGAAGTCAAACATATTCTGTATTTTGTCTACAGCTGTACCAGATTCGGCCTTATCAATAGTTGATGATCTCTGCTTTCATAGTTCTCTTTCAGTCAGACGCTCTGTGCTCCCCCAGTGGGAAGAGCGTTTCGCTTTTGATTTAAGTCTTGATACACTCTTTTATACCGGCTTTCCTATCCAGATTTCACTCCATTAAAGACTGCGGGTAAAGGGGGAATGAATCCCTCACTCAATTAGTGCTAAATTAATACTGGAGGATTTAATAACACAGATGCCAGCAGACTTTAGATTTCATCTCGCCCCAGGGTGTTAGGGGGTGGGGGACAAACAGCGAGGATCAATGCTAGCTTTGCGTGTTTAGCTGTTTGAGATTATACTGAAGGATATGGGAGCTCTTTATGATTTCCTTGACCAGCGTGTGAACCTGAACCCTCGCTTTTGAGTGAGTGTGCGGCTGCGTGTGTGTGTGTGTGTGTGTGTGTGTGTGTGTGTGTGTGTGCGTGTGTTTGTGTTGAGGAACAAAATGGATGAAGGATGAAGAGGACATGTTTTGTGTGTCTGCGCACACACCCTCACGCTATGCTGTCATCTGGCCCTTGACTACAACGGCGCAGAGTTTCTCTTGTATACATATCTCCATAGTAACTAGGTTGCAGTTGACATAAAAGTATGCTGTTGCTGTAGCAACCGGAAAACTGATTTGGCTTTACTGACTTAGGCGTGTGTGTGTGTGTGTGTGTGTGTGAGAGAGAGTTTGTGTTTGAAATGATGTGTGTGTGTGCAGGCGTCAGATGGGCACTGAGGTGCTGAGTGGGGGAGAATGAGTTTGCGCGCTCGTCTTGTGTGATTTGCACATATACGTGTGTGTTCATGTGTGTGTGTGGAGCAGCCTGTGTAGAGGTGATTTTGGCAAGGACAGCCTGCCTTGTCTTCCTGTCGTTGCACACCGTTTAAGACAGCGCACTAATTAACCCTTCAAACCTATTCCCCTCTCTCACGCACACACGTGGCTTGTCTGACACACCAACAAACAAGCACACACACACGCGCGCACACACTCTCGAGCATGCATGAATGCATTAAAGGACCCCCCCCACACTCACACACACACACTCACACGGTGTCGGTGTAGAAATGAGGGCACATCTCTGCAGACTCCTACTCTACCTGCCAAGTGCTGAGCTTTATCTGAAGCTGCAATTACACAATCTCTGTAATTTCAGTCCGACTCTGCCATTCAAAGCCTTTCACTGAGAATATCTGCATGTGAATTCTCTTTTTTTTCCCTCCCGGCTTTGCCTTTTTTTTTTTATTCACCTGTTTATGTCTTTTTGAATTGAGCTCGCAATTACAGGGTCTGAGATATTTTCCTCTTTATGTTGCATTATGTTGTACTCATTACTCGCCGTGGAGAAGAAGAAAGGGATTTGTTAAAGAGGAGGTCAAGCTATCGCTGGAGAGAGGTAGCCGCTTAGACACAGACAGACTGAGAGAAGGAAGGAAGGAGGCAGGCAGACATGGCTTATACTGAGAATGCACCAAATCATATTTCCATCAATTTACAGAGGTGGAGATTAATGTGACAGTGGCCTATTTGTTCCAGTGACTGTATTTCTGGGTCATATCCAGGCAGATGATAAGATGAGGGGCTAGTATAGAGTAAGCTTGCCACTCTCTGTGTGTGCGTTTGAGTGTGCAAACTTGTGTGAGAAAGTGTGAGACAGTGTGAGTCCCACGGTTGCCATGGCATTGTTTACTAACAGGATTCCTTACTGTGCTGAATGACATGCCTTAATGACAAGTGTTGTTGCCCTCAGACTTGTGGATCAGCGCTGGAGATCAGTGTTGTAACACACGCACAAGGACACACACACGCACTTGAACACACACACGCTCTCTCAGGGATATATTTCTCAAAGCCTCTTATGAAATCACAGCAGAGACAACAGGCAGTTTTGTCATCTCAGGCTCTCTATGAAATCTCTCTATGTTGCACTTAAGTGTGTCACCTCCACCTTCACCTTAACCTGTTCAGATGAGAGCGGCCTTGATTCTTCCTTTTTTCATCCGAGCACCCAGAGTGAGCTGAGATTTATCTCCTCGGGGTGCTTTTTTGACGCTCATTTATCCGCAGGTGCTGCAGCTAATTTATCTGGAAAAGTTGTAAAAATCTGTTTTATTTTTTTCTTTCCCTCGAATTAAAAACACATTAATTCGTTTTAAGACTTAATTTCCTGAGGGTGTTGTATTGATTTAAAGGAACAAAATGTAATAGTTAGTAAATCTGACCTTTGGATATAGACAAAGCTGTGTAATGTCAGGCTTTATAGGACTCGATAGATATCCTATGTCGAACCGGATCCTGGACCTGGATGATATAAAGCATAGTGTGATAAACACATGTTAAACAGTCTTTCTAACTGTGCAGGCAAAATGTCCCACCCGCATCCAAAACTAATGAGAAAAACAGATTTTTAACTGTTTTATTCCCATCAATGAACATGTGGGCGGCTTTTCTGAGTCTAAGTAGTCTTGTAGTATTTCCTTCATTTAAAAGATTCTGGTGTCCATTCAGTTTTATTGGATTTCTGTCTTGAATTTGGTTCTGCGTATTGATTCATATTTGCTTTTATTGTCTGGACTTCCAGGCTCTCAGAAGTGAACTGTTTATTTTGACATGGATTTGTCCTTTATTCTTTGTTTTTGACTCTGTGTGGACGTACTGAGGTTTAATCCTGAAAGATTAATGTCGCTGTGTGTAACTGAAAATTCTTGCACCTTATTGAATCCACTCATAGATGCAACGGATGATTTTTTTTCCCTCAAAAGCCTGTTTCCGTCCCCTGCAGTTTTAACCGTCTGAAAACAATGTTACTTTTCGCTATAGCAAACCGACAAGCGTCAGGCACTAGGACCAAACGGCCGCTCAAGCCGAAAATTGGTTTTCTTCGGTTTGGACCGCCCACAAGGTCCTTGATTAGCAGGGCCGCTTTTTGTGTGTGATTTGCTATCCCTGCCAGACAAGTGTTTTGCAAGTTGCTCGGAAGAGTCAGTCCGTGTAAGTTTACAGGAGGGCGGCGTTCATTTTCCCTCTGTAACGTCCCATTCATTGGAGTTACATCCCTGTATTGGGTTTGTACTTCCATCCACCCGCTGGCCGTATTGCCCTTCTCTGTTACTGTGTGTGTGAGATGTGCTGTTTGCTAGGCTATAAGTCACATGTGTCCCCCACCACCTTTGAAATCAAAATTTCGTCCATGAATCCACTTAAACTTGAATTTTGGCTTAATCAGCAGGACTGTCAATTATAAGGTTCATCTATTGGTTTAAGTTTGTGTTGATTTTGGCGCCCCCTGTGGACAAAAGGGTGCATTTCTTTTTTTTTTTTTTTTTTGAGGGATGCACCGATCCGATATTTGCATTGGATATCGGCTTCAATATTGACTAATTAACTGGATCAGATATCTGATTAATGACGCCAATCCAGTCTTTTTTTTTCTCTTAATTACTATCATACGCAGCAACACAGTGATTCTGTTCACCCTGTTTTGTTTACATGGAAGTCTTACTTCTTTTTGCTGTGTGCTAATGTGCAGTTTGTTATTTGTTAATAAATAGTATTAAGTAAATTTATATCTGTGTTAATTTGTTACCTTTTTATAACAAGGCTAATGTCAAGCCTGATGCCTTCGGATTGGTATCAGATATCGGCCGATATGCTCAGCCCAGGTATCGGTATCAGATTGGTTACAAAAAAAAATGGATCGGTGCATCTCTAATCTTTTTGCTTGTTAGCTTCATTCTGTAAAAGTGTGAGTGGTGTTTTCTAACAGAGAGTCTCACCCTGCTTTATCATAACAGTGCACCAGGCATGCAAATATAAGGAAATGGTTGTGTGCAGGCAAAGACTAAAAACGACTTTAAACTAGAACCAAAGTTAGGATGCTATTGCCGTGTGCAGTGAAGTAAGCTCTAAACAGGGGAATGTTGGAAGACAATGTTAGAGACAGAGAGAAATTAAAGGCTGATGTAACATGTCCTTGGATGTGTAAATAGCAATGCTATGCAATTGTGTCAGCTCCATCAAAGTAGGATGATACAAGGTGATAATAACATGTCAATCATCGTGAGTCATGAGTGTGAGTACAAGCCTTGTTGTCACTTACTATTTGCTCAGCGCACCCGCAGGGAGACAATTTAAACATCTGTAAGATTGGTTCCTGGTGGTGTCCTTGGAGGACTTTCAGAGATTTAAAACTGATGCCCCCTTTGACAAGAGGGAAGTCCAGAAACCCCCCGATGAGCTCACTGAAATAAACTGTTCAGAGACAGCTTCTCATAGGTGGGCTATGAGTTCAGCTCTCTGGGGTTTGCTCATATTGGACCGGGCCCAGTTTTTTTTTTTTTTGCCTATGTTTGATGACACAGTTCTGCAGTCACATAACAGAGCTGTAGTAAGATACTGAGGTAATCAGTTTACTTTATCGTCCTCTGAAGTGGACAGGATGTTTTTCCTCTAGACGTCTGAGTTACTGCACAGTAACCATAGCTGTCTTATCTTGCAAGATAACTGGTTTGTAAGAGATAATTCTGTTGTACACACAAGATATAAACTCCCACAAGATGATTTCAACATGAATGCAAGTTATTTAACTTGTGAAATTATGAAAACAGGGCCGTCTTCATCAGCCCTTCTGACATTTAACCTCTCTTTTTGGTCACATGTGGTCTTGTTTTTCTTCTTGAAAAAGCATGAATCTGAATTTCAGGCTGTTTTGACAACTTTAGCACAAATATATATATACATATAACATATCATTTTGGGACTCCAGGGGTTTGTGCTTTTCAAATAAGCTGATTTGAATATTTTGAGAAAATTTGTTTTGAAAACCGTCACTCCTACGTGTCTTTGAGAATCTCAAAGCTGAACGTCTTAAACCAGTGCATCTTAAAAACCCACACAAACCAGGTCAAACTCTGGCATAAACCAGAACCACATGCAAAGCCTGCGTTCGATTTCAACATATGATCACGCTCTGTTTTTCTACGCATTACAAAAATGACTGATATGTAACTTTTACACCCGAACAGGGCCTCTTTGTTGCGTGAAATCCTTGAACAAGAACAAAAGTGGCCTGTATCAAGCAGCTTCATCAGAAGAGATATCCTCTTCTCCCTCTTTTCCCCTCTCTCCTCTTCAAAAGCTCTGCGTTCCTCTCCTTGTTTGAACATTTGCATCCTCTGCTTCATTTCTTCAAAACAGACCTCTTTTTGTTTTGATTCAGCGGGGCTGCATATCTTAATCAGTGCTCAGGCGTGAACGTGCTGCGCGCTGTACTCGTCCTACTTGACTACAATGTTAATCTGATATTTATCTGTGCACATACAGTAAGAAACGATAGATCAGTGTATCAGAGTTGTGCCTAATCGGGTTTAAACACACCCGGGGTTAATGCCAGGACTCTGACGGTGGATGTCCATCAAAGTGAAATGTTTGCCGTCCTAAAGCTTTAAATATGTGGCATAGGTTAAGTCAGGCTGCACGTGAAAATGCAGCGGACGACAAAGCCTCTTAATGCATCTCTGTGCATCACGCATCTTTATAATCTCATGTCATAACTCGGTTCAGACTAAATCTACTACGTGAACTTGTTTAATGGAGCTCTGCAGTATGTAGATGAACAGTATTCAGCCACAATAAAAAACAGCATTTTACTTAAAAATTAAAGTTATTTTTCTCCTCATTTGAATCTAAAACACCAAAACTATTATCCATCCATGGCTGCACACTGTCAGACTTCTTTATCTAGCTCATTGGCTCTCACTGAGAAGAAGTCTTTGTGGGTAAATTGAGGTTAAAAATTAAAAATGAGTCTTTTGGGAGAGGCTTGGTTATTCCCGGCCACTGGACACGGTGGTTTTTCAGCAAATATTGTCCAAACAGGAGAAAAAATAGTGCGTTTGTGGGGACTGTTGTGTGTATTTGGAGCAACAGGAGCTTAAACTTGGTGCCAACAGAGGAACAAACTACTCTGACTAACTTTTAAATCTCGATAATGCCACAGAGTGAAACTGTGGGTCTCAATGATGTGATTTTAATAGCTTTAGGCGAACATCAGAGCTCGGCTGCAGCACGGAAAATGATATTTAAAGCCTGGTGTTCACAGAAAAAATGTGTTTGGAGCATTTATTTCAGGGGATGCCCGTTTCTCTTGAGCCAATAACACTAACCTGCACATGCTGATAAGACCGGCAGTGACTGTTTTTACATTTTTGTAAAGTTTACGCTCAACTAAGGATAAGAGAGGCAGAGATTTAGTGAAGGAGAAGCAAAATACTCTATAGCTTTTCTGTGCATGTATAATGTGTCTGTGTTTAAGCTTTTATTCAGTCTCTGGGCCGACCCCTAATATACATATGTTAAAACTAGTGTCATTCATCTACATGTCGCTATCCGATCTGCCCCGGAAACCCGATTTGTACTGTGCATGTGCGAAACATACGTCACTTCCTCTCTTCGTATTTCAATGCATTTAACAGCAGTTAATGTTACTATTGCTAACTGCCCGATCCATTTACGTCACCTTAAAAAAAATTATTTTAACTACCGATCAATTACAGGAATCAGCTGGTGATGTGACAGGCTAGCTAGCAGGAGGCTCCAGGGCTAATACCGAGGCGCTCACCAGAACTCCTGCCCAGCATGGTGAGACCTTTTGGGCCACAGAGAGCACCGCCACCGGGTCAAAATTATGGTTCTCTGACTTTCCAAAGTATTAAGGGGGGAAGCTCTGGAGGTGTGTGGCCACCCCATCCGATATTTTTTTTGTAGGATGGAAGGGGAAAGTCCCGCCTCCTTCGCTTCTGATTGGCTAGAAAAACTGGAAACGTCTTTACACGCTCAAGCCAAATGTGGGCTGTTGGTTCTGTACATCGAACAGAATATTACAGAACATTGACGCACTTCTAAATCTTCTAACCCTAACCCAACAGACAATGATGTTTCACAGACATTAGGAATAACCAATCGAAACCCAGCACTTCTAGCCAATCAGAGGCAAAGGAGGGCGGGACCTTCCCCTGGCCACATAGTGCACCACAACCAGGAGAAATGTGTGTAGCTGGTGATAAACTGAAGCATCCATTCTGACCGAGACGCAAACCACTGGGGGCCAAGAATTGCTGAGCTGCCGCAAAGATGGCTAGTAGAGGAAGTGACGTACGTTTCGCACAAATTGGGTTTGCGGGACAGATAAGCTGATCCAGCTACATAAGAAGCTGATCCAGTAGCACAGGATGGACAAACTTGTAAGAGCTGTACATGTCTGTGCGAAATTGAAAAGAAGAAAAAGAAGGAGAGAGTGGTTGTTGTGCATGAAAGAATTTGTTTTCACAGAAGTTTTTGATGGTAAAAATGTTAGAGATGGAGGATCATACTTAGCGTCTTGTCCTTGAAGGCCACCGTCACAGAGGTGAGCAGGGGACAGCTCCAGTTAAGATTCTAACTCCTATCACTAAATGTAGGGTGACCATATTAGGGTCATAGGGGGGTGAAGTCGCGTACAAAATTTTGAGGAGTTTTTGGGTCAGGTCAAGTGTTTTTTACGCGCTTCTAACTCAGTTGAAGGATTTTATAAACTCCCCCTGGACAGGCCAGACAGACCCCAAAAAAGAGGACATGTCTGGGTAAAAGAGGACGTGTGGTCACCCTACTAAATGTTTAGTCTGTTTCTAGGTTGATCAATAAGCCCTCTCTTCTCTAGAGGGGGTGAGCAAGGGAGCATTACAATCAAGATGTAGCTAAAATCTGTGTGTGTTGTTACAAGCTTGAAAGTGTTTAGAAAACCTTACCCCACCTAAATCTTTATGCAAAGTCAAGCTAAACAACTTCTGGTGTTCGCTTGAATTTAACATAAAAGTTAGAGAGTTATCACACTTAAGAATTAAACCAGTAAATTTACCAGAATGTCAAAGATCAAACCAATGAAAGTGTGTTGGAAGGAAAGGAACTTCTGAAGACTTCTGTGGATTTATAACTTTCCTCATGTGTTTTCGCCCCTGCCTTACACTTCACATGTTGTTTTGTGTGCTTTAGGTGACTCTGTGTGAGTGTGTGTGAGGATGATCGAGCAGATAGGAATGCAGTAGCAGTAGTATAGTGTTACAAGCGGGGTCAGAGGCAGCACGACTGTTTAATATCTCCCATTTCCAAGGGAGACCAGCCCCCACAGCTTATATAACACAGGAAACAGATGTTGGCAACTCACAATCATCTCTCTCTCACACACACACACACTCTCTCTCTCTAGCCTTTGTCTCCCCTCTCTTCCCCTTTTGTCTTTTACTCACACCATGACGTGTCTCAGGCAAGTTGGAGTCTGCATGTTTTCTCCATCATGAAAATACCTGAGCGCTGCTCTGTGCTCTGCAGTTTTATAACGGGGAGAGGAGGCGAATAAAAGCCGCTGCTGCTGCTGCTTCCCTAATCAAAACTTCCACAAACTGCTGTACTGACACAGATACATATAATTAAATCTGTTTCTTCTGAGAGTAATGTTGCTTAAAGTTGCAATTTAAAATCCAAAGCAGCGCCTCCGTCGGTTTCATCTCCTGCTGGATGAGATGTGTTTTGGAAAGTGGGGGTTAACCTTTTTAGAGTCATGGATTATTTGTTGTCTAATCCTGGGGATACTACAGTAATGTGAATATTTGTAAGTAAGTAAACGCATCATCCAGAGAGTGAGACCAGGTGGGATCAGAGGATGAAGAGGGAGATTATTCAAATGGAGAGCAGGTAAATGTCAAACACACAATCCTGTATCTATCAGCCGAGTGGAGGAGAGCTATTTTTAGACTCAAAGTCATACTGTATCGAAGTTGAACCTCTCTGGAAACTTAAAGCCAATCTCTGACGTCCAATACATTTCTTGATAATCAATTCTGAGACACGCTGAGTTTGATTTTTTTCAACTTTTTTTCCAAGTATGTCAGAAAATGAAAAAAAGTCCATTTCACCTCCTCCGGCTTCCAAACTCTAGATGATGCCTGTTGCCAAGGCAACCACTCTAACCCAGGTGACAGACCCTTCCTGTGAGCCGCGCCCTGTGATTGGCCTATCGACCCGGTTGGGGGGGGTGGTTGTTGTGGAGATGGAGCGTTACGATTGGCTGGCTGGTTGGCAGAGGCAGGAGCCCCGGCAGACAGAGATTCTGAAGGGAGCATTGATTTAATCGGCTGGCAAGCGGGCAGACAGTCAACACACACACACACACACACACACACACACACATACACGTATACACAAACTGGCTGGCGGGCTGGAGGTGCAAGGGGAAATTTGGCCCAGTGGGGGTCACCTCTGTGGGAGCGAGCGTATGTGTGTGTAATATCATGCTCTCCAGGAGAGGCGTTGCTGGCAGTAATAGAAGCACTCCCAGGAGCAGACCATGCTGGGTAATATCACACTCCCCAGGGAACTCGCCATACACACACGCTCAGCCCCAACACACACACACACCAAGAGCAAAACATGGCACATATGGCTTGTGTTCAACACGACTCCCATACTAATGTACAGATCCAGTCAGGGGAGACTCAAATCAACAGGGCACACAGATCCTATTAGCTTCTTGCATCCTTACAAGGTCAGACTGGAGCGGAGTTTCTGACAGATACACCGGACATGCTGGGATCAGGAGACGCACGCGGCTTCCTATGAGGCTCTGCGGGATCTTCATCTATTAAAGAAGACAGTTTGCATCATGGAGCCGAGTATCAGAGATGATCTGAAACAAATCGGACATGAATGAGAGGGTTACTCTGAGACTGAGTCTTGAGGCTTGCAGCAGGATTGTATCGCGCCGCATCAGATGTTCCTAATTTCTGTTTTTTCGGTTTGAGACCTGTCCCACTTTTGCAGCTACAGCTTCATCTTTTTTTTGTGGATTTTTTCAAGTGTTGTTTGCATATGCATCATTTTATGTAAAAGCTCTTCAGCGCATAAGCCAGAGTGCAGTTAAGTGAATTTCAGCTCAGGTTCAGGTCTCTCTTTTAACCCTGTTCTCACCTGTAAACCCTCAGACTTAAAGCACTGTTTGAAGCTGCTGCTCTCCTATGGGCTGTTACAGTCAAATGCACGTTTAAAAGGATGCTATAGATTTTTTTTTTTTACCTTTGGGACGCTCAATATCTTTATTTTTTATTTGAACAGCAGAAGTGTGAAGAATGCAACCTGAGGCGTGTGTCGTTTGCTTCAGGAGTTATAAAGATTAACCTGCAATTGAACAGTAAATATAAAAAGCAGGCTGTGATTTGAGTTAAACCTGTTAAAGATAAAATCTAAACATACAGATTTGTTTTATTTACTTAAACAAAAGTACGATAATAATAAAATTTCATGCTTGCAGACAATGTTTTGGTGTGAGCCTGAACAACTGGGTCACAATCGGCTGAAACTTCACCCTCAGGAGGCAGAAATGTTGTTAGGTTGACACTAGGGCTGGGCAATAAACCGAAAATTTACAGATACAGAGATTTGAATCATCAACTTTATTCTGACCAAGTCCAGACTCAAAACTGAAAAACTGTCCATTTCCCTTTTTGAGCACAGGATGCAGTAGGGCTGAGCGATAACCGAAAATTTATTGATGCCAAACTTTACACCGAGTATAGCGATGTCATTTTGCCCACATCGGTATACTTGGTGTAAAAAAAATTAAATAAAAGTTGGGTTTGGATGTGTGTAGGTAGGCTATGGTGACTCCACCCCATCCAGTCTGTAACAAAGAGGGAAAGACAGGTGAGGAGATGGAGGACGGTTCAACAGTTGTCGCGGCTGAAGTAGACGAAGTTAATGTGGGAGGTGGTGAGCAGCTTGTGGAGTAGTTATCGTCCATTTATCGTTATCCAGGTGAACTGATCAATATATCTTGATACTGATTAGAGGTTATATCACCCAGCCCTAGTTGACACTGAAATCTCTCTGTAAAAAGTTCCTAAATTTCACTTGTTTTTGTTTCATAGTTGCTGTTTATTGCCCCCCAAAATGAGAGCTTGCATTGAAATGTACTTCAAACTAGGGATGTCCCGATACGATATTGTTGATATCCAATATCAGCAAAAAATACAAGCAGTCCAATCCAGACTCAGCGCCAGCACCTCTATCGACCAGCAAGTACCAAGGAGTAGGAGTGATGTCGGCTGTGTAGCAGTACTTTTCACTAAAGTCCAAAAAAGACGTTGTAGCTGAGTGCAAAACTTGTCATGCACAAGTTTGTGTTAATATCAGATCAATATTGGTATCGGCCGATATTGAAGACTACAATATCGGTATCATATCGGAAGTAAAAATGTTGCATCCGGACACCTCTAGTTCAAACTCAAAACACCACTCTGTAAGCAAAAGTTTTGTAACTTCTAAAAAGTCACTTAACAAAGAGGCGACAAATAAAACAAATGAGAAATGAAACTTATTAAAAAGAAAGTTTTATTTATTTTGGCAGAAGTTGCTCCAAAGTTTTAAAAATAACCAGTACCACATCTTCTGTTTAAATTTCCCTTTGTCGCTCTTTCAAAAGGACTGAATTTTATGTAAAAAGTTGTTTCCAAAGATTGGATATGTGGATGAAAAAGAAAGAAACAGGGACAGTCTGCAAAAAAAACACGGCTTTACTTTCTGCAAAAACTTTTCAACCCCACAAAAAGTCCATAAATCCTCTTATGTCTTCATACTCTGTACTTAGATTTTTGTTTGATTCTCGTGGACTTTTGACTTCTACCACGATGTAATGAGGTGTGCACCTCCTCCACTTGAATAAAAAAAAAGTGCCGCTCAGGTTTAAAGATTTGTCCCCAATTAACGCTAACATGCTCTGGCATATCTGACATTTCCTTTTTAATAGATTCCTGGTGGTATTTGCAGAAATCAGAAGCCTGCAGTCATGACATCTCCCCTCCCTGTAGCCTGTACCTGTATCACATCACACAACACTACAAAGTGAGCGCAGCTCGCGACAGGACAGGTTGTATTTTACATTTATTTCCCTCTTCTTGTTCTTCGTCTCAGCTGTACACAAACTTCAGATGATGAGGAAGATGAAAGCAGGTAGGAGAGTCAGCGAGAGATAAAGACAGGGACTGTATTTTCATGGCGACTTTGCTCCTGCCTCTGTAATCTATAGGCTGGTTTTTCCTCAGATTGGGAGCCCACAGCTTCATTAGGTGGTGGGGGGCGGGGGGACCGCTTTGATCTAAAAATACACACTATCATCGCCTCTGGAGTGGAAAAGTTAAAGAGTCTCCCTGTGTCTTAATCAGTAAAAAGCCTCCAGAATTTTCTTCCAAGGCGAGGCAGAGGATTGGAAAGTCTTGAACGTGTTAGCAATGAGGATGTTTTAATTCGCACTCCTGCGGGTGTTTTCTTCTTCTGGGAATATTAAAATCACCGCTCTGTGTACAGGTGGTTCGGTAAATATGGATCCGGCACAAGGTCTGAACTTTGACGTCTTCGCTCGCGTGCTAACATCTCTGTTTGTCTCCTGTTTTTGTTTTTCAGAGCATAGGTAAAGGCTCTCTGTGGTCCATAGATCCAGAGTATCGGCACAATCTGATCCAGGCCCTGAAGAAGACGCCGTACCATCCCTACTCGCCAGGCCTGGCCACCCCTTCCACCTCCCCGCCCACCCTGCCTCAGACATTTCATCACAGGTGAGACGACTCCGCTGATTGGTTGATTGACTTTGTCCTTTAAAATCGTTATGGCGTTGAATTGAGTTGAGTCTGAGTTGAGTTTTGCATATTGAACATGTTGGGATGTCTCACAGAAACTAAATCAAACCATCTATATCATTAAATACGCCTTAAATCCTGAACAAATCCCTGTATGAGCTCGGAATAGATCGTCTTTTTCACTCTGTTGTCGGACGATGTGGGATGTTTATGGATAGTTATCATACTTAGATGCCACAGCAGATTTCTGGCTCCGTCACGGTCCTCTCACAGCTCACAAATTTGGCTCCTAGATGTAGAAGTGGTTTCAAAATTAAACTACGTGTAAAAATATGTGTTTCCTTTACACCACGCTGAGATAGACTGTTTATTAAACTACATCTTTACTTAAACGCATTTGAAAAAATATACATAAATATATATCATCAGCTGTTTGACGACAGTCTTTGTGTCTGGTTGCAGCTGACAGTTCAACATCTTCTCTCTCATGCAGGTTATGGATAACAATGAGCTCCTTATTTACGTCAAACTGTTTATTTCTTAACCCGTTCAGAGAATATCAAACATTTAAAGGTTTTGTTTAACCGTTTCAGGGCTTTAAAGACCATCACGCTGCTAAATGTGTCTCATATTTGTGTGCCAACCCCCATCGACCGGACCGTTTTTTACACTCCTCTTTTATAATGCATTTATGTCGCCTTTATTAGATGAGACAGCTGTGGATGAGCCGTATGTGGTGGAGACTCAGCTTCTGGTCCTGATAGAGCTACCTTTCTCAGAAAAAATGCCAAGCAGGCTCGCACAGCTATTAAAGGTTTGTTAAAATCGAGGCAGAAATTACGAGTTTTTGTTTTTTTGCAGCTGAGACGCTGCTGAATCTGGCTGTAAGAGAAAACCCCAGAAAAAAGCAGATGTTTACCCAAATAATCTGCACAGAGAGGGAAAACAAAGCCAAAAGTTTGGATGAACATCTGCTGTGATGAATTATTAAACCACTTTCTGGTTCCATGTTTTACAACATGAATATTTACTGCGATATTTGAGTGAAATGATCCACTAAAAACTTTAAAAGGCTCTGTGAGGAGTTTTTAACTGATTTTAAAATAGCGCCACTCCTATACTCAGACCTCTTTATGACCTATAAGATTATCAGTGCGTTTCTTCTCTGTATTGAATGTCAGTGTCTGGGTTTAGATTGGGGTTTTGGCATATTTAAAACTCACCTGGAAGTGTTTAAGTTTAGAAATGGGCTGATGAAGAAACAAGTCATCAAGAAAGAAGAGTATGCTTCTCTTTGGGTAATTTTCCTTTTACTCACAGCTAGGGCTGGGCGATAAAACCATAATGATATATATCAAAAATTGCCATAGCCGGCATTCTGCCGTGTTTTGGTAGACTGAAAGAATAGCCAATGAAAAGAGGAGTTGCTTCGAGTCTGCACTGCAAATTATGTCGAGTACATGTTTATGCAAAGTCGGGGAATACCTCAAATCTTTTTCACCACCTGAAGTAGTGCCGTGAGGCGGAGCATGCGCAATCTAAAAGTTTACAAACCCCGAGCGGAGCAAGTGCGAAGCAGCCCACGGCGCCTGTGCAGCCGAAACAGCCGACCATTCAGTCCGCTTTACAACGAAACGTCAAAGAGACAAGATTTTAGTTATAAAATTAATATTTTAAAAATTTATCTGTAAATTTTTGAATCTGTTTTATGTTACATTCAAGGTTGAAAAGTCTTTATATATATATATATATATATATCGTGATATATATCAATATCAACTGATATGCAAAAACTATATTGTTATAAATTTTTTCCCGTATCGCCCAGCCCTACTCGCAGCATTCTGATTGGATGGAAATCTAAATCCTGACTTCTTCTAAAAATTAGAAAAACTTGAGTTTTAATTGAACACAGCTAAAAACAGGATCCCAACGCCTGTGAATTAGAGTTTACAAAGTTCAGCTGTTGTTATACTGCCATAACAAATCAGTGCTTCATCACTCTGCACCCTGTAAAAAATCTTAAACAAAGTTAGATAGCACTGAAAGATCTCTAGTCCCTTTATTTGCTTCCATAACAAACACACCTGTTGGTACAAGCTGCGTTTTATGGCGGTAGATGATGGCGCTCATGGGAAATGCAGTCTCCATCCCAGTAAAACTCAAACAGCTTCATCCATAGGGGTCACCATGACAACGCAACATAAAAACTCAAGCCAGATCCCTTCATCAGTGTCTCTTCTAAGAAAAAAAAAAAGTGCACAAAAAGTTCTGTCCTGTGGTTATTTTTCGAGAGCGGTGCACTCGTGTTTACTCGCTTGCTTATTTTTGGTCCGCGGTTAAATATCAGAGAAATGGGTTTGCTCTCGAAGCGATTTAATACTTAAAAGAAAACAGTGTTGTTTACTCGTGGAGTCGAAGACGAAATGGAGCTCCAAGAATAAATGCAGAGAAATGCTTTTATACTGTATTTACGCCGTTGCGTTATTTAAGTGGATCTTTGAGAAGCAAATCGATTCGCATCAAGTCGGGACTTTGTGAAAGTAAATGCGATCAAATTGAGAAATCAGTGTTGTTATTCACTCCGACAGACCATTGTAAGTGAATTATCTCAGAGTTTTTGGACTGTTTTCAGACAAAAGAAGCCGATTGAAGACATCACTCTGGGAAAGCCTCTCCTCTCGTTTCTGATGCGTTAGAGTCTAAACGATTAATCAGAGAGATTATTAATACCTAAAAAAAAAAAAGAAAATCTGAAGTTGCAGCCCTGAGGCGCATACAACATAAAACATATACACCTCTCCACCTCTCCAACTCTCTCTCTCTCTCCATCTGTCTCTTTCTCCACCCACCTGGCCCCCGGCGGTCTGCAGCTGACCCGCCCCATCCTTTCCTTGAATCTTTTTTGCACGCTGTTTTCACTCCCATCCCTCCTCCCATCTCCTTCCTCCCTCAGGCGCATCGCAGGTAAAAGAGCCGGTTTTCACTCCCGAGTCTTCTCCCCCCCTCGTCCTCTCCCTCTCCTCCGGCTCCTCACACTTCTCCTCCTCCGTTCCGCTCCCCTCTCTCACTCTCTCTTGTCTCCTCTTTTAATGTCCCACACACCCTCCCGCTCATCCTCAGGCATACATTACAACTGCTGCCCCCCTCCACCCACCCTAGCCCTAGTACTCTGTCTTCTTTATTTATCCCTGCTGTGATTTATCCTCTCTTTTCATTCTCTCTCCGCCGCTTTATCATTCAATTAAATCCTCCTTTGTCTACATTCACTTCATTCTCCGACCCCTCGCGGCTCCCACACATTCACAAGCACCTCCGCGGCATCCACCTGTGTTGTTCCCTCCACTCCTCTCCTCTCCTGACCTCTCCTCCACCCTCCATCCTCTCCCTCTGCGAACTTCTCAGTTTCCGGCTCTTTCTATCCATCCTGGTGGAGGTGTCAGCGAGAGCTACTATTAGTCGTCTTTTTTCCCTCGGTCCCCCTCTCCTCTTTTCTTTCCAAATACCTTCACCACCACCACCACCCACCCACCCACTCTGCCCGCTCCCCAGTTGATCCGGGCAGGTTGGCTTGCAGAGCCAGCGGACTGTGTAAGACAGAATAATTGGTTCACCATAAAATGTAAAAGTGTCATTTTGAACAATGAGGTATGGGGAAGTGGAACAAATTGGAGGCCGGATTCGGAACACGAGGAGGACGGGGAGGTGGGGTGATGTGAGGAGAAGGTTGGAGCAAGGGAGGGGGAGGAGAGGGAGAGGAAGGGAGGCTGTTCATTTTGTATTGTGGCTCACAGGGGGAGCGGGAGAGTCCGTTTCTTTACAATGCAGCACCTGCAGAGCATGCATGGTGCAAATTCATTTATGTACTTGTATGCATGTGTGTGTTATCGGACCTTTCCAGCGAACACGTTTCCATTAAGACTGAAACTATTTTTTATCCTGTAATAAGTAAATCTGGAAATATTTACCTGACATGTTCAAGTCAAGATTTTAATCATTGACTTTATTCTGACAGAGTCCAGCACAGCGATATGGAATTTAAAACAGAATGAAAAGTGAAAATAATTTACATATAATTCAATTTTATAACATTTTATCATGATGTCCATTTCCCTATTTTAGCAGAGTTTTTTTTGCAGTAGGGTTGGGCGATAAACCGGATATTTACCTATACCGAAATTTACGACAGTTACCAACGTCATTTTAGGTATTTAAAAAAAAAAAAAATAAATGAATGTTAGTTTTGGATGTGTGAAGGTGGGCTTCTCTAAAGGGTCTCATGTCCCTTTAACCACGGAATCCCACTGGATCTGGAACGCAAATGCGCAAGCATACAGCGCCCAACGGATCCAATCCACCTCCACCGTCAGAGGTTAAGCGCTTGCCTATATTACAGATATTTCTCACAAGACTGGACGAAATCTCGCGTGTTTCCCTGTTAGACATTGAATGAGATCCGCTGATCGGTGTATATAAACATCGCCATCCCACAACCCTGGCCTCTCCTATAATTAAGTTGAGAACAGTTCAATGTATTGACATTATTTTGTTTTGAAAATTAACTGGATATTTTACTCTGTAGCCGCATACAACTTCAGCTGCTGCTTGTGCTGCGCTGCACTGAGTTGAAGCGCCGTTTTGCGGTGATTTGCGGTGGCAGTGATTTTGAGCCCATGCGTTTATTTCCACTACAGAGTCATGCCTGATTTTAGAGCAGTGCTGCCTCAGGGTTTAGAGATCCCAGCTGTCCAGGATTTAAATATATATTCAGTACTGTAGATGATGAAATCCTCAAGTTTTTCAGTATTTTTGTGCTGAAGAACATCATCAACCTCTTTCCATTTTCACTTCTGAGACTGAGCTTCTCTAAAACATGACATGTTGCAGATAAACCTCATCAATTAGAAGATGTTCCTCCAACTGTTTTTTAATTTTAGTAAAATATAGAGTCTCTGCTTTTCTGGGATTGGTGATGCGGTTGGATCAGCTCTAGTTTTCATTTACTTGCAAAAAGACTTTAAAAAAATCGACATTGAGCACAAACAGACAAAACCACTGAATAAGAAACCTTTAAAGTAAGAAATGGAAACATTTACATTAGCCTTTTTTGAGACTTTATGCTCATTTTTCTATTTTCAAAAGAAGATTCCTGCACTGCTCTCAGATGTAAGACTGCCCTTGAACACCCTTGAATCCTTGAAAAGAAGAGCTTCCAAATAGTCACTGCTTTCAACCGTAACTTTGTCATAACATGAAAAGGGCTTGGAAATGCTACCTGCGGCTCAATAAGAAAACATCTTTCTGGTCCCCGGTTGTCTTCTTTATGCCGTCCATAGATGAATGGAAACCAGCCGCTGCCTGGAAAGAATAAAATCAATCTAAGGATTTATGGGGTGCTTTAGAAATTGGCCAGCAGCAACATGGCGCACAGGCGCAGCATGTACAGTATGCACAATCTGTTGCTAATGGGCTAAAACATGAACACGACATGTATGGTTCTTAACGTCTTTAGCAGTTACCTACAGTAATGATGGATTTGCTCACCAGGATTACTCACTGTACTGTGAAATTTCATTGAATTTGATGGTGTAACATTACCAAACATTGATCTTGAGTGCTATAGAGACACTATTTTGGAGTTTTAGTAAGCAAAAAATGGAAAAAATTATTATATCTTAGTTTTTTTGCCAGATTGTATGAATCCAGACAAGCTGAAAATGCATTTTACCCACATTTTACCCTTTGAAATTAACACCAAACTCTTCTGTGGTGATATAAATTTGGTGTGCTAGGTTATGCTTTAGCAGCCTGACCAAAGCTACATCATTAATCTCTGTGGCGCAGGGACACTATCCCTCTGTTAACTCAATTATTGCTAACACACAGCCGTGTCCCAAATGTCTTATTTTCTTGTGCACACAATATAATTCAATAACTTATTTACACGTGATAAATACGTGTGCGCACCAGGTAAAGATTTGCACATTAGCAGGACTTCAGGGGCTTCATAGCTTTATGTTTGGTCTCTCAGCATTTACAACATGTTTTTACTTTTGTATGTGCAGAGAGACGAGTCAGCTGAGGTCTATCTATTATAACGGCACCCTCTGTAATATTTCAGTCTGAAATCTGCTTCTTTTACATTCATACAACAACTTAAATGAGCTTAGCTAACAGACTGCAAACCAGCTACAAGGCTATTTTCTTCAATTCAAATCGCTTACGCCGATTGTCAAGAAAGTCTTTGTGTTTTTAAACTTGTTTTCCTTCTTTAAATTTAAGGTCTATTGTAATGATATCATTTGACAGAAATATGGATATAGATCTCATACATTCAGACTGAAGTGCTAAGAAATAATACATTACGAGAGCTTTCACTGTTAGTCTTTACTGTTGATGCACTGCGCTGCCATCATGGATCATGACGTTGTTGTCAAGTCGCGTTGGTGAGAATTGCCCGACTTCCCGAGTCGGAAATCCGACTTCAGGGGTGTGTTCCAGATGAATTTCTGACTGGGAGCTCGGAAATCCAGACTTCTAAGTACAACTGGAATGCAGCAATAAAGTCAGACAAAGTGGTGTAAGGAAGTAGATCTAGAAGGAAACACACACCAACAGCGAAGCCAAAGTATCAAAAGGCTGATATACAGTAACATAACCGTCCAAATGCTGAATTTCAACTCATATCCAATAGTTGGTCTTCCAGTACACTTAACAATAATAGGATCTGACTGTTAAACAGGCAGAGTGCCTTATTGAACCTGCATTCACATCATGTATAGAGCCTGAAGTTTCTTTTCCTTTTAGGAAATCTTGCAGATTAATATTTAAAAATGCACAGACCCCCTGCAGTTCTCTAAAGTACACTAGTGCATTCAAGTTAAGTCGAACAGACAACTCATTTAACATAATACTGTATTAAATCCTTTAAAATAAGTGTAACATTTAACATTAGAAGTAATCATAAGCACTCTGAGCGCACGCTGGAGGTCCTTCCGCCGTGTGCAGACTGTAGCGATCTCACTGATCGTCTCCGACAAACCTCATCAGGAGAACATTAATTTAAATGTACAGACCGAGTCAGAATATGTAATAAGGTATTAACTGTTGCCTTTGTACATATCTGTGGACTCAGAGGCTCCAATCAATATACCACAATATCTCTCTCAAGAGCACTCACTCTGAAGAATATTATGTTATGAAGCGTAATGACTGTGAATGGCTGCACGGCATGTCTATTATGTGGAGGTCAAGGACTGTCTCAAGCAGTTCCACACAGCTCGGAAGTGGAAGATGAACCGAGGGGATGAAGATATAGATAGAGAGGAGAAAGTGGCAGAGTGGAGAGATGGAGAAAAGAGAGGGAGTGAGGAAAGAGGGAGGGAAGAGAGAGAGCCATGATGCTTCTTTGTCCTCTACTCTTTGTCGCTCACACCTCTTGGTTTTTCATGGACCGTAATAACTCACAGCGCTCCGGTCCAACCCCCACCTGCAGCGTGTGTGCGATTGTGTGACCATATCTGCATGTGTGTGTGTGTGTGTGTGTGTCAGCAGTCCAACTCTGGAAGTGTGTGTGTGAATGTATGTATCGTATGCATGCATTAACAAATGGGTGTGAGTGTGTGCAAGACGAAGAGGGAAGGAGAGAGAGCATGCTGGGTAGGAGGTCAGCTCCATGGTGCATTCCTTCACACCCCATCAGCATCTGGATGAGAGGAGGGGGGAGGAGGGGTGAGGAAGAGGAGGATAGGAAGGATGGAAGGAGGGAAGGGTGTCTCCAAGGGGGGTAGGGGAGGAGTTCTCTCCCTCCTTCTCTTTCTCTCCCACCTCCCCTCTCATGGAGAGAAAGAGCTGAGGTGAAATGTTGGGGTGGGAGGGTGGGTGGGGGTGTGTGTGGATGCAGAACAAGCGTCTGCCACGAGTTTAGCCCCTCGCCCACTACATTAAATGCACAGGGTCTCCTTGGCAACGGGAACGCCGCCATGGCAACACATGTAGTATAAGGCAGGTGCTGTCGCGCTGAGAAGCCATTTGTTGAGAGGTGGAGAGAGAGAGAGATGGATCAGGAGAGGGGTAGAGGACAAGAGAGGGAGAAAAGGGTAAAGAAGGGGAAAAGAGAGAGAGAGAGAGAAGGTAGAGGGAGAGAGAAAAAAGAGAGGGAGAAAAAGGTACAGAGTGGGAAGGTATGCAAGAGAGAGAGAGATGGATCAGGAGAGGGGTAGAGGACAATAAAGGAAGAAAGGGGTAAAGAAGAGGAGATGGGAGAGGGGAGGAAAAAGAGGGGAGAGACGAGGTAAAGAGTGAGGAGGAGGCATAGAGAAAAAAGAGAGGGAGTAAGAAAGGTGTGTAAGAGCGAAGGAGAGAGAGATAGAGAAAGGAATGAAGGGAAAGACAGGTAAGAAAAAAGAAAGAAAAGGAGAAAGAAAGAGAGGAAAGAAGATAAAAAGGAAACAATAAAGGAAGGAAACAAGGGAAGAGAAGATAGAGAATTTGATAAAATGGTTAGGAAACTGAAAAGAAGAATAAGATGAGAAAAAAGGTAGAGAAAGAGTGAGATTGAGAGAGAGAAATAAAGAAAGGAAAGAAGGTAAAAGGAAAGGACACAGTAAAGGAAAGAAAGAAGGGAAGAAAAGATAGAGATAGATAAAAAGAGTAAGGAAATTGAAAAGAAGAATAAGATGAGAAAAAAGAGGTAGAAAAAGATAAAGAGTGCGATTGAGAAAGAAAGTAAAAAGTAGGGAGGTAGAGAGAAATACATATAGAGAGTGAGGAAAGGGAAGAGAAAAGAGAGGTAGAGAAGGACAAAGAGTGAAATAGAGAAAGAACGAGAGAGTACGAGGAAGGAGAGAGAGAGAGAGCGAAAGAGTAAGAGAAATAGAGAGAGTGGGGTAGGAAGAGATAGGGGGTGAGATGGGCGGGGGGTGGGCTGGTGGTGGTGGGGAAAACAGACAGGCTGTTAGCGCAGGAAAAATATGTTATCGCCGTGGCAACGCAATGTGGCAACTCTCCATGGCAACAGCAGGTGGCTCAGGGCTGAAATTTGCGTTCGCTGCTTTTGCTGTTTTTGTATTGCTGTGTTAGTGTGTGTGTGTGTGTTTGTGTGTGTGTGTGTGTGTGTGTGCTTGTACAGTACGTGTGTGTGTGAGAGTGTGTGAGTGTGTGAGTGAGTCCATCCTTCTCCTGCATCTGTTGAGGTGAGAGCCACATCACAAGTGCAGACGTCCAAATCCTCTCATTCAGCAGCTTAGCGGCACATAAAACAGGACTCACATTACAAAGGAAACTCTCCTGATGAGTGCAAAACGAGTGGGCTGCCTCTCCCAGAGTTCACAGCCTCTTCCAGGTGTTTTCTGCCCCTGCGTGCGTTCGCGCGTGTGTGTGTGTTTGTGTATGTGAGCGCACATATGACCAAGATCCATGTTGTCAGACACTCTGTGACTGTGCTTGAGAACAGCCTGTCTGGTTTCACAGGGAACTGGAGAGAGAGGGAGAGGAGAGGAGAGAGAGAGAGAGGGGGGAGAGCGGAGCAGTCAGACGTGTTGCCTAATGGGGAGCTAAAGACCACTCAACCTGGAAAAGCTCTTTCAGCCTCTCTCCTTCTCTTTCTCTTTCCCCCTCTCTCTCCCTATCCCTCCATCTTTCCCCTTCTGCCTTAAAATTATGGCATCACCCAGAGCGCCGCTTCTATTGTCCTCTTGTGTGTGCGTATGAGTGAAGATGTCTCCGTCTATGTGAGAAATGCCGTCATTACCTCCCTCATTAGTGGTGCAATGATCACCTAACTGAGTCCCGGCTTTGTGTGTCGCTCTGTTTGCGCGCGTGTGTGTTCCCTTTGCGAGTGTGTATTCCTTTTTTTGCACTCTAAGTGTAAGTGTGCATTTTTAATGTGTCACACTCTACACACGTCTGTCTTAAAAGAGTGCGTGTTGAAAGTAAGTGTGTGTGTGTGTGTGTGCGTGCGCTGATGATTTTTTTCTTTTAAATGTGTGTGAATGGACTAGTGGCGGGCGGCGATGGGGGGTTGTCATGAGAAATTACCCCCATGGACTACAGCGGCGAGGCTGTAATTCTCTGAGGTAATCACAGGGAATAATGGCAACAGTGGGACACCCGGGAATCTAATCACTATAATCAGAAGCGCCGGCTTATGGGCTCAAATTCCTGCCTTGCTATCTGCCTCGTGATGAAGCCTGCTGGGCTGGTTGGCTGCTGCAACAGGATCAAATGATTGACCAGTTTTCTCTTCTTCTTCCTCTCTCCTTTTTAGTCCTCCATTGTGGTCAGGGAGTCCCCTCTTCAGGAAGAATGGAGGCGTTCTCCTACAAGGTACCACTTCACCTCCACAAGTGTTGTACTGTATATGCGATCTCCCTCCTCCTCCTCCTCCTTTTTCTTTCTATCTTCCTTTCCGTCTTGTCTCGCTCCTCCTCTCCGTCTCACCCTCTTTCTTTCCCTCCCTCCTTCAATGTGCCAACTCCAATCATCTCAATTCCAAATCCCTCTTTTTAGAAACGCACCTTGAGAATACCGAGCGCTGAGTTCTGACACTTGGCTCGCCGCCAGAGGAGGGATGGTTTTTCTTCGGAGGCATATTTGAAAGTTTGAGAGGAGAGAGAAAAAAAAAGAGAAGTGATAGAGACAGAGTAAGAGAGGAAGAAAATCTCAGCTGGGGAGCAATCCCCTAGCCTCCTTTTCTTCATTCAACACAACACGCAGTTTCACTCTTTAACTCTTATACACCTCCTTTTCCAAGTATCTCCCATTATCCCTCTCATCTCCTCCTCTTCCTCCTCACCCCCCTCCCCTCGACCTCCTCCCTGGTGGCTGGACGGTAGTTTAAATGGACATTCAATCCCAATCAGGGAGCACTCCGGGAGCTCGCTGGGCCGCCGAGTCCTAAATGGAGGGGGAAATGGATACATTAGGCGTCTGCGGCGCGCCCTCCATCGCCGCTGATAATGGAGTAGTAATGGTCAAGGAGCCGAGGCTGGTGAGAGTGTCTGAAACCTGGACTCCCTGTAGACGCACACAGTCTGAGAGTGATGTGTCTGTGTGTCCAGATAGACGGACAGAATCAGAGAGACATTGACCATATTCAGGCCATTTTCTGCAGGCGTTGCACTCAGGGTTTGGGGCTCAGATGCTGCTGTGGTTCATGGTGCTCGAACATGTGACTTAAAAGATTATTTAATTGGACTACTGTCCCAGAATACTTGGGCTATAAAGTCCTAGTCGACTGGTCGACTGATCCCCACTCTCCACAGCATCCAGGACTGCTACGAAAAGGCCGTGTCCGCCGTTCGTAGCAGATCGTAACCATTCAAGTTATGTGTCAATTTCTCCGGCACAGATTAACCCGTGCTGAAAAGGAAGTTGGCACAGACACAAGATAAAACATCTGCCTTCTTTTCAAAATAAAACACACGCATTTCATCCTGATGACACCATGAATGAGGGGATGCTGATTTTAGACGTCTAGAAGTAGATTTCCTCCTCTGGAAGGACACAATGTACTACTTATATGGTTAGCCTATGTGGCTAAAGACAACTTGTTATCGTGCAATTGCACGTGAATCCGTGGGTTCTTGCGAGTTCTCGCGATTTCTGCTGCCGTACTCCTCGACGAAATTTGCTTCACAAATGGCAGGAATTGGCGTACGGCAAAAATCGCCGTCGTTCCAGATCATAGCCGCTCTGGATGCGATGGAAATCCCGGGTTATCAGTCGATATGTGCTGAGTCGACCAAAATTCTGATTGGTCAACTCGATTGTTTTCCTGCGTCAATTTAAAGTCTATGGTTAATTTCATTCGGAGGACTGTACCAAGTGCTAATAGGGGTGTTTTCAGAGCACCCCCTGTTTCACAAGTAACAGCCTAGCTTAGAACACCCCCCTTGTTTTCACCATTTTGAATTCGCCCAACCCACTGGAGACCGGCTGGAGACAGGAAGATTGAAGAGCGTCCACGTTAATCATCATCCGGTGGTTTGCTGAATATTTATATTTTAGCCTTTAGTGTTTAATTGCCTTTTTGTGCTGATATCAGTATATTTTCACCCTGCCACAGAAGGGTTTGCCGTCAGAGTCGATTTTTGGTCAAAATTTCAGGGTCTTAGTCAACCAAGAATTTCTTTGGTTGATTGCAGCCTTTCAGAATACAAGCAACAGGCAAGAGTTGGTATATATTTCAGCTCAAACAAAAAAAATGCAAAAATGACTTGGAGTGCCCGTGCAAGAGGGAGAGACAGGAAAAGGAAACTTTTAAAGTGTGTAATGTGTTTCTGAAACGAGAAAGAGTACCGAATGGTCAGGCGTGACATAGAGGAGAGGGAAAAAAAAGGGGAAACCTTGTGACAGACAGCCAGAGGCAAAGACAAGAAAAAGAGGAAGAGGGATTGGACTGCCAGGGAGAGTGAGTTTGGGGCTGTTAGTGCCCTCCGTTATTACTTCCATCTCCCATTCCCAGAGCTTTCAGAGCTGCTCCGCTCTGAGCTGATGTGGGCTGAAATCTGCCGCTCCCTGTGGCCCGGCACCAGCTCAGGATCAACACAAGGACAATGGCTGGCAGCTGTGTCCTTAATCCAACCCACTGCCCCAAAGTTCATCATTTAATAGCTCTAAATCAGGAAGGATCCGTTCAGTCTATTTTATTTAATTGCCTAGGTCACCTGATATCATTTCTAAAGAAACTGTTTTTAGCAGCAATGATTTAAAAAACCCCAAGGCTTTATTTACTCATCAAGGGAGAGCGTTTCAAGATAATAGAGAAATTGACCAGCTGGTAAATGTTTAATTGCAGCGTATCAGTACATCACAGCCTCTTTGAAGGCTTAATCATATATTGGGTTTACGTCTGTTGAAATAACAAGTGAACTCCCCCTTACGATGGAAAAAAGTCAAGATATTCTGCTTTGATATTCTGATTAAAGTTGTCTTGTTGCTCTTTTTTTGATTTATTGCAACTGCAAAAAGCCGGAAAGTCGAAATGATCAGACATTATCACATACGCTGATTTAGAGGGTTCATTTTGAGGTACTAGGGCGTCACTTGAGTATATAATTTCACCCAGTTAGAAATTAAAAAATCAATTATGAGCATTTTTCCAGATGCAGCACCTGGATAAGGTCCTGTAACTTTTCTGCTGCCACTATCTTGCTTGCTTTCTGTCTGTTTTCTTCAATTTGGTAGATGTCTTTTCCGCTTAGTTCCTTGTGTTTTAAGGTTTCTCACTAATTTCTGCAAAGCTCTCTCTCTCTAGGCTAACACCTACCCCCCTCGTACTGGTTTCAGACATTAAAAGATACGATAACAATGTAATTAACTCATTCAGTGCCATTGATGGATTTTGACGGATTGCTCAGTTTTTTTTGTTTTCTGCTAGAGGGCGCTCCTCCCCAACATGAGAACAGAAAAGTCGACAAATACATCATAACCTTGTTACAATAACAAAAACAAGTACTCGCCAGTGAGAAGTGTGCCAATTAGCCTAGTTGTGGAGTGTTTTTTCTCTATGTGGAGAGCACGAAAATGCCGAAGTCATTAGCCAAGAGCTAATGGTCTCGGCGCATCAGCTCCCGCAAGTGCGGTGCTTCCGTCTCTGGATCCAGTGGGGATCCTAGTACTGGACCCTCACATCGTCAGCCAACAATCAAAGAAATAATTTTCCAGCGTGTAGCTGTGGCGCAGATGCCGTTACTGGTGAGCCAGACTAAGCCGGCGAGGAGGACAGAGCTGTCCGTGTGGTTTTCGTCCCGAGCCAATAGGACTCCCAGCCGTCTCAAAGTGACCTATCACAAGCGGATGAGTAGTGGTGTCCGAGGAGGGAGGACCTTGTTGCCACCGGTCAAGTAGTTTGAAGTGAAATGAAACATTCTTGAAAGTCTCTCCTTCGAAAAAATGCGTTTTCCTCAGGTTTCTTTTTCCAGATCGGCAAAGATGATACGGCCACGCTGCATTGAGCAGGCAATAACTAAAAACAGGAGAGGGTTAGAGACTAACTTTTTTTCTGGTATAAGAAGGGAATCACCCCTTTCTTTTGAGATACTGCAATTAATTCTAGTCCAAGCACAAGATATTCTGTTGGTCCTGAAAGATATGGAAAGTTCTATTGGGGTCAATGGTGGCACCAGGTGAAAATTGCATAAATGAACCTGACACTGAATGAGTTTATCGCTCTAATTGTGGTCTTTTTTTCCTCTTGGATAACATAAAAAAGCATCAACATGAAATTTAGTTTTTTCATAACTAACAGGAGCTTTAAGTTTGACACTTAACACAAAGACTTTTTCCAGTATCATTTCACTCCTTATGTAAGATAAAGTTTCAGAGAGCAGTGAGAGGACAGAGTTACAGAAAAGGGTGTTTCGGGGTTAGGAAAAGTCCCCTCAGAGACACATTAGACACTCTCTGAAACAGTTTTTAATTCTCACAGTGATAAACTGACTTTGTTTGTGAAATTTATGGAGCGCCTCAAATTATCTTTCCCCAAAAGCAGATCAAAAGATTTGATTTTTAAATCACATTTACAGAAAAATAGACGGATGAGCCAAAATGCCGCTATTAGCAGAAACGAACGGGAGGTAAAAGTTGAAGCTGAGCAGCGGGGGGATGCAGGAGCGTTGAGTTGATCTGCTGGTTAACCTCCAGCCTGGCGTGACCCGCGTTAGTCGCTGTGTTTAAACGGCTTATTAAGTTACGGTAATTAAGTGTTGCTGTTATTTTGTCCCCCCTCTTCCCTGTAAGTCATAGCACGTCAGTCAGCCAACCACTTAGACGCTCAGCTGGAGTGTCAGATAGACAAGCCGATTAGCCATCGAGTTAAACTGCCAGAATACTCAGCCCACCAGCAACCCAGTCAGCAAGCCAGCCAGCCAGTCAGTCCATCAGTCAGACAACATTAGTATGCGTCCTGCCCTCGGAGTCTGTATTCAGTTCAACACACGGCAGCCAAGACGGCACATAACCAGGAGTGTATGTGTGTGTGTGTGTGTCGAGGGGTGTTTTGACTGAGCGAGAGGCCACTTTCAAACAGTTGCGTTCTCAAGGTCTGCCGGGACTGACCTTTGACCCTTTGGACTGCTAGTGGGACTTGAGGGTGTGTGTGTGTGTGTGTGTTTGTGTGTGTAAACTGGGTGCCTGTCTGCCAGCCGTGCAGAGAGTGCAGCCTGCAGGGCCATGTGGAACTCATTTAACAGGAGAGCAGAGGAGTGCGTGTACGGCACATGAGAGCAGAGGAGAGAGGAGAGAGGAGAGGAGAGGGGAGGAGAAGAGGGGAGGGAGGGAGGGAGGCTGAGGGCGCTGCTTTGCCCTGGAAAACAGGCAGGCGAAGACGTAGGAAGCAGACAGAAAAGGCAGAGCAGCTGAGCAGACAGAGGAAAAAAACGGCAGACTAGAGGATATTTTCTCTCCAGGAAAAAGGCTGAGATTCCAGCAGACACCTCTTCTTTTCTCTATTTACATTTTTCGCTCCTCGCCGCGTCCCGCTCTCTGCTACCAATCCGAGTCTTTTTTACTGCTTTGAGCTTGTAAAACGTATTGCTCAATCTCAGTGAAGGGAGGACAGGCCTCGGAAAGCGCTGCTCCCTTTTTTTTTTTCTCTCCCCCTTTGCTTTATTTTGTCACACCATCTCCTCAGCATATGTCCCATGCTTTTTTTACCTGCAGAGACAGCATGCATGCTCAGTTGGCGATATGAGTCACCACGTTACATAGAGCGACAGTGGGATCAATAGAGAGGGGAAGAAATCAACAAGAGGGGGACGGAATTAGAAAGACAAAGAGAAGGGTTTGCTGAGTCTTTACAGTGTGTGTGTGTGTGTGTGTGTGCGTGTGTGTGTGTGTGTGTGTGTGTGTCGGGTAAACAGAGTCGGTCAGGAGTGTGCCGCCGAGCTATGAGAGGCCGTGTCAAACAGAGCTCGGTATTTCCTTTCCCCCTCTGTCTCTCTCTCTATCACTTTCTCTGCTGATGCATGATCTACCACTCTGTGGCATGTGGAAGGGGAGCCGTTGCTATGGCAACCCAAAGCCTGACTGAAGCGAGGGTGGGGAGGGAAGGGAGCGAGGGAGGGAGGGAGGAAGGGGTGGGTGCGCATCAACCCGGGGAGACCTAATGCACTGCCCACACACACACACTCACACACATAGACGTGCGCGACCACGAGCACGAGCACGCAGCGAGTGATCAAGATTATAAAAGAGACTCTGTACAGGGACCTACTTATAAGGTTATGGAGAGCAGAGCTGGAGATATCAGGGGCAGAGACGCACTAACTGGAGTCAATAAGATTACTGTGGACACAGCCGGACAGGGAGAGGCTACAGAAACACTCCAACAATGACAAACAACAAACAAACAAACATAATTCATCTTCGTGCGTTACAACATGGAGCAAATAAACGCTCCGGGAAGGTTTTCTGGGGGGTCTCGCCATGACATCTTGTATGTTTTAATGAGCTCGCGGTTCCTGGGGCGAATTAAATTTCTCCATATAACATCAATCATAAATCTACGAAGATTGCAAACCAGATTTGAATTATAAAAAAAACGAACGCCCGTACTCTGATGCTGTAAGTATGTAGGATTTACTCCTCGGCGAAGGCTTCTGCAGCAGAGAAAGCAAACAGCAGGTCATCATTTGTGAAATGCAAACTGACCCTGGAGATGAGAATGACAGCTGTTTTCGTGGGATGGCTGTGCTGAGCAGCGTTCCTTGAGTAATGAGAGCTTTTGGCTCAGATGTACACACACACTCTTCTTGTCTTCTTCTCTTATCTCCTCTCTTCGACAGAGAGAATAAAGACATATATTCGCCGCCGCTGCAGAGTTAAAAGCATATACATACAGTAGATTCTCCTTGTTCTGTTTCACGGTCCATTCAGAAACTGTCAGCTCGTAAAGAAGGAAACCGTCTGAGTCTGGAAAACTTTAAACTGTTACAGAAACATCTTATTATTTGGTTTATCTTTATGCTTTTTTTGTTCTGATATATATTGTTATTCCAGAACCGAAAAAGCGTCTGTGTTTTTAGAAATGCCCGTGAGCACACCCAAAACTTACATGAATTCCTTTCATCGGATTTCATCACACAATTCAATCTTCAAGCGCTTTTTTTCCAGAAGCCGACACACAAACCTTGTTCATTATGGCAAAGTAAAAAAGTAGACCTGTTCACTGCCTCGCTGAGAGTGAGATGAGAAGAATGATACCACTCATGGCTATGAAACACTTTTAATGCTATAGCTAGCTGCCTGTTAGCTTAGCATTTCGTGATTTCACTCGAGAAAACGGTGGTAACGGCTAGCTGTGGTCAAAAAAATATCCTGCACTTTGAAATAATGTCTTGGTTATTAAAAAAGTAGACCTGATCAGTGTCTCGCTGAGAGTGAGATGAGAAGAATGATACCACTCATGGCTATGAAACACTTTTAATGCTATAGCTAGCTGCCTGTTAGCTTAGCATTTCGTGATTTCACTCGAGAAAACGGTGGTAACGGCTAGCTGTGGTCAAAAAAATATCCTGCACTTTGAAATAATGTCTTGGTTATTAAAAAAGTAGACCTGATCAGTGTCTCGCTGAGAGTGAGATGAGAAGAATGATACCACTCATGGCTATAAAACACTTTTAAGGCTATAGCTAGCTGCCAGTTAGCCTAGCATTTCGTGATTTACTCGCGAAAGAGGTGGTAAGGGCTAGCTGTGGTTAAAAAAAAATATCCCGTACTTTGAAATAATGTCTTGGTTATTAAAAAAGTAGACCTGATCAGTGTCTCGCTGAGAGTGAGATGAGAAGAATGATACCACTCATGGCTACGAAACACTTTTAATGCTATAGCTAGCTGCCTGTTAGCTTAGCATTTTGTGATTTTACTCGAGAAAACGGTGGTTTCGGCTAGCTGTGGTCAAAAACATATCCCGCACTTTGCAATATTGCCTTGGTTGTTGAATCTGAGTTTTTATTTTGCATTATCATGATATGAAGTGGCGGCAAACCATGATCTTCAGGTTTCCAAGCAGTGGTCGGGCACTCGAGGACACCCGGGGATTTGTTCTTAAAGCTAGTCCATTACTCTGGAAGTGCTTCGGTGGTGTCGAGTCGAATCTTTGTACTTTTTCGTCTCGGAAAACTTCAGAGTGTCTCTGTGTTTCGCTCGGTCTGTGTGAAGGTGCAGGAATCATGCTGCACAGCAGAGACACCAGGTGATAGCCAGGTGATAAGCAGCACCTGGTTATTGCCAGTTGAATTGCTTGGCTTTCAGACTCGAGAATTCAATTTCTGTCTCATTAGATCAGAAAAAGCACTATTTGCTAAACTCCAGGTGGGTTGCCATATGCCTGTTTATTCAGTAGAGTAAATGGCACTCAAATGGAGCGTCGAGAACCATTCTGATATTTTCTCCAGTTTCATTTCAAGATTGGTTTGCATGGCCGTCGGACCACTTCCTCTTCCTTTACCGAGGTCGTTTTTCTTCACCGTTGATAACTGTGGGAAGATTCTAATAGTTCAATCTCACTTTTTCATCTTAAAACCAATTGTTCTCCCAGAAAACTTGGAAACTCTGGCGATCTTTCCTCATTCTCTTCTAAATCGGTGTCCTTGAGTGTTCACTGAGCATTTCTTTTAGGTTTAATTTTGAGCGGTGGGACATGATTGAGACAAATGTGGGATTTCAGGATTCATCTCTGGTTCACCTTCAAGTTTGACGCAGAAAAAAGGATAATTGATTCAATATGATTAGATAGAGCTGAGGTAATTTTCACAGATCATTTTTTAAGTAATATAAGATTTTTTTTGCAGTTTTATTCATTTTCAAGCCAATTTTTTTTACTGCAACTTGCTTCATCTTCACCTAACTTGTAATCTACTTTTGCAATTTTGTCGAAAATATGACTTCTTAGGGTTTTGGAAATAGTGGTGAGCAGGGCTGGGTATCAATGCTGATTGCTTGAATAGATTTGATTTATTGATTTTTTAGGGATATTTCAGTCACAACACCAATTTCGCATCAATTCTAAAAACGATTCTGTAGTTGGTTCCAGAAATTTTCAGCATTTCTACGAAGTTTAACCCCGTGTTTCACATCTTGGATAGCTCCTTGCTTAATCCTGCCAAGGTGTGTGCTTTATAACAGTGGTTCTCAACTGGTGGGTCCCAAACCAAAGGTTGGCCGCAAACATGTTCTTGATAGGTCACGAACAGCTGGTCAAAAAAGTAAATATTTACCGCAAAATTTATTACATATTTGATATTTTCTGTATATGCAACTTCAGTAGTTGTTGTCCTCATGTTGTCCCCCTCATGTGCTCTGAAATGCTCTTTACTCAAGAAAACAAGTAAAGATTAAAGTCTTTGAAGGTTTTTTTAATTCATAAAAAATAAATCAGCTTGGTTTGAATTTTATAAGAGTGGATCACGACTTAAGGACCATGGGAAAATGTGGGTCCCGGAGTGGGACCAGCTGAGAACCACTGCTTTATAAGGTTTGCTGGTGGCTTTATGGGAGCAACTTCATGTCTTGCATGTTTGTTTTAAACTCTGGTGGTGTTATTGGATTTGAGATGAATTTAAAATGTTTATCATACAGAGTTTCAAACACCTCTGAAACTGTTTTGGATTTGCTTTTTACAATAAGGAGTTTGTAACTAAGTTTTAAAAGAGTCAAATGCGTAGTTTACTCAAGTCTTCGAATCAGTGGTGTCTCCCTCTGAGTTCCAGCCGCCTGCTGTTCGGCCCTCAGCATCAGACAGGCTGAATTTAGCCGAGCCCAGCGGTCGTTGGTAATTGAATGATTTGCAGCGGCCTTAACTCATTTATGACGCTTTCCCGCTCAATTTAACCTTGCCTTGCTCATCAATATCGCCCTGTTGGCCTCCTCAGTTGGTCAGTGAAGTCTCATCGAACTGCTCCTGGGTCTCTCCCCGAGATCCGATCGGGTTTTGGAGAAGCTTCCTCTGTACTGTCAAACTAATTTGAGGCTAAAATAGCAGGAATATATGTTCAAAGTCTTGTGGTGTCTGTTTTCTCTCCTGTAGTTCCTCGGGGTGTGATCCAAAATGGCGCCCGGGTCAGGAGCCAGGCTCTCTTCCCTGTGATCAGACCTCTTCCTGTAAGCCCTGTGGGCAGCAGAACCTCGGCTATTAGGTGGGTTCAAGTTGCTTTCTCTTTACTACATAAAATAAATCAGTCAGGGCTCTCCATGCACAAATACATCCCCCCGCATGCTCACATGCACCGGCCTTGACACAAATACAACAAGCACACGCACACCAAACAGATCTCACACCGAAAATTTCCACTACCAGTTTACACAGTAACATTTTTTATTGTGTCCAAACGTCAGAGGCATTCACACGCTCTCCGGCGAACAGAACATTTTATCCAGGTGTGTTTATATAACGGTTCCACATACACACACAGACACACAAAGAAACACAAACAGGTTTATTAGAGGGAGAGGCCTCATGATTCAAAGAACACTCGGAGCATGCATGGACATGCACATCCATCATAGGAGCGTAAGAGTATGATGGCCTGCTCGGCATAATGAATTAAACATAGCCAAAGTCTCACTTAAGGTATGCAGTGAATATTTGATCACTGTAAGAGGTGCATGTTTTTCTTGTAAGATATTAATATGCAAACCCTCTCATCAGAAGGGAGGAGATGTCCGAGGGACAGGGAGGACCGCTGCAGCTCCCTTTGATTTATTGGTTATCAGAAAACACCGCTCTACCTTCTTGCCTAACAGAGAAAAGTGTCTGCACGCTAATAGAGCAAAATATGTGTAGCAATAAAACGCAGGAGCTGATGTTCGGTGGACGGCGGTTAAAAGGCTCCCCTGCAGAATCAGAGTGGGTCTGTGGCGTTCTGACTTTAAAGCTCGCAAGGACCTTTATGTGCTGAGCAAGTTTCACAACCTCAGGGAGCGTTGGAGCTGCTCGAAATGCAGTGTGTCATTTGAAAAATGCAAAGGTGGCAATGTTAGAATGAGTCTGCTCATTTTTTGAAAGCAACCGCCGACTCTTTGCGGAGATCAGAGGTTTTAATCAGAGCGCAGGAACGTGCGCACGAGGCCCTCGGGGAGTGTTTTGAGGTTGATAGATTATCACGTTTTCTGCGTTCGAGCCAAATGCAGGAGAGTGAAGCCGCCTCGGTAATAGCAGGACACCACAATGCAAGTTAACACAACTTTTGTTTATATCACCTGAAAGTGAGAGAGAACTAAGATAAACTTACAACGAAAATAAAATTCTGCAAGACTGAAAATATACGACAATAGAAACAGTCAGATGTATGAAACAGGGCTGTCTAAGTTAAAGCTCCTGTGAGGGATTTTTTAGGCCATAGACAACAAAATTAACTATTCCTATGTTTATATTTGTGATGCCTGTGACTACTAAAAGGGGTTAGGTACACTGAAGAAACTGCCTCAGCTACGTTTCTACAGCAAATGTTCACAATGAATGATAGATTTCACTGCATAAAGACAACAGGAAGAGATTTTTTAATCCACTTTTTTCAAAATAAATCAATTTATTTTGGAACTTTGCAAAGTATTCATGATATTCTAGGGAGTTTGGGGTCAAATTTGGCTAATACTTTGGATAATTCTCAGGATGATTTTGAACATAGGAACATGTTGATTACTTGGTCTGACGCCTACCCACTGAAGTCGTCTCCAACTGTCTTGTTTGCTGGTTTTGGTCATAAAGAGTCATCAGTTTTAAGTTCACTCTGGTCCTGAACCAGCGAAAAAGAAATATTCAAGAAATATTCTTCGACTTGATTAGGGTTTCAAGTTCACACATGAAAACTGCTGAACAGGGTCCTGCAAAGACTGCTAGATGAGATTTATAAAAACTCCATAAAAGCTGCTAATTAAATAGGATGAAATTAGAAAAAGATGCTTTATCTTCAAAATCATACTAAGAATGATCCAAATATTAGCCAAATTTGACCCAAAACTCCCTAGAATATCATGACAACTTTGCAAAATGGGCAAAATTCCAAAATGAATCAATTTATTTTGAAATACGTGGTTAAAAAATCTCTTCCTGTTGTCATTTTGCAGTGAAACCTATCACTCATTGTGAATATAGAATATTCTTAGACTTGATCAGGGTATGGATAAGTTCACACATGAAAACTGCTGAACAGGGTCCTGAAAAGACTGCTAGATGAGATTTATAAAAACTCCATAAAAGCTGCTAATTAAATAGGATAAAATGAGAAAAAGCAGCTTTGTCTAGTTTAAATTCCAACCAAAAGGAATTCAAATGCAAACAGTCGTCAGTTTCTTGTGAGGATGTTTGAACAGGTGTAGAGTTTGGCTAAATGTAGAACTTCTATTGGCTGCTGCTGCTGCAGGTAAGCCATCCTTCTCCTCTCAAAGCAGCTGCCAATACCAATAAATAACTTTTTCAGCTATTATCTGTATCATGCCGGTAACACTGTTCATCCCCAGATGAGAGTAATTAAAATGTGAAAATATCCCTTTAAGGTACATTTAATGTTAATTAAATCATGCAGTAAATCACAATTTTAAAAAGTTAATTGTTTGACAGCCCTAATTAAATTCAATAAATAAAGAAACTTCTGGTTAACGTGACAGCAGACGAGGATATTCACTCTCTGTATCTTCTCACAGATCATCCCTTGGAGATTATCTAAGCCGAGGACAGGACAGCCCATCCTGCTACTCTCCTCCGCCCTGCGGCGAGGACCTCCAAGACGACCACACCTACAGCACCGCCAAATCCCCCAGCAGGTTGTGCTCCTCCCAGGCCGACGACGCTTCCTCCCCCCTGGAAGACGACGACATCATCGCCGTGGAGATCCAATCAGACGTCAAACCCGAGCCCAGGGAGATCCCTCTGGATTCTCACGTCACCACTGCCGCCGCTACCTACATTTCCCAGCAGCCCCTGCGCGGACAGAGACGTAGTTCAGGAGCGGGTGCTGGGACTCTGGCAGGAAGCAGCCTGCCCTGGACCAAAACCCGAGCGAGGTGCATTAGCGACACGCTGCCGCTGAAGAAGCGGCGCGCGGCAGCGGTGGAGAAGCCGCCGGAGAGCGACGACGAGGAGATGAAGGAGGCGGCGGGGTCGCTGCTTCACCTTGCGGGGGTCAGAGCCTGCCTCAACAACATCACAAACCGCACCGCTAAGGGCCAGAAGGAGCAGAAAGAGGCCCTGAGAAACTAAGACGCACACATAGAACAAGTACATAGTCATGCAAACACACACACAGACGATTCACAACTCAAAAGCACGCACACACACATGAACACACACCTGCATATATGACACACAAATAGGTCAACAGGTATCGTTACTACAGCATTAGTCTCAACGGACATGTCTCATCTCCCTCTATCTATCTGCAGGGCATTAGGTGAATCCTACTTATTTGTGGCAATATCAAAAATCTATGTTTTCCTACATGTTCAGCAACACTAACATCTATGGGTATTTCTCATGTGTCTTTGTTGTTTTTGTTGTTTAAAAGGGGATGAAAGCCATAAAAAAAAGCATGTTTTGTCACTAATTTGGACAAGCTGAACCACGACAAAGCGGAATCACATTGAGGAGCGTACAGTACCTGAACACGGAGGATGGCTGTTTGTCTTACCTGTTTGTTTCTATGTGAATCTGTAGCAATCTCGCGGTGATGCCAGCAAAAGGCGGCGGCGGCGGAGGCGAGGAGACGGGCGCTACTCGACGAGACTTAGCGCTCTTTCTCCGGGGGGGCCGCTCGCTGGCGTCACTCGCCCATATCCACGAGCACAAATGTGAGACTGTGCCAAAGACAAGCGACCAGGTTGCTTCATGTAGCCGATACGACAGCTGACAAAAAATAAATAAAGAAAGCATAGTAGTAAAGGAGAGAATGACCTTAAGTGTCAAAATAATTGTAAAACCCAATGTGATATATATTCATGCACTTAAGATTATTTAACGCCACTTATAATAGAAGCATCATGGGTAAAGACATGGTTTTATTTCAAGAGCACTCATAGTATTTAAGAATAGATATTTTAAAATAAAAAAAAGGTCATGTTTATCACCATAGAGATGGATAGTGTGCCGGGTCTGAGGCAATATCTCCTTCATTTTGTTGTTGTTGTTGCATAATGTAAACGTCCCTAAAAACCTCCCCAGTACTTCTGTCCATAGACGTAGACACCTGGTATAGATATCGTAGCTACCAGCAGCTACCACACCTTCCGTTTCATTTGACGACGTCAAAGAAATATATACATGAACTGTGGGTTTGGATTTCTGTTTGTGTCTGTTTACCCTCACTCTACCCTCATAAAGATATAAGCAATTTGTCCCGTGTGGACAACTCTGTAAAAAGGTTAGAAAATATTTTATTTTTTTCCTTTCTTAATTGAAGCAATTTGACCTGCAGGACTTTCTCAGTTATATTGCATGGGTGCTTGTAAATAAGATAAAAAGCAAATCTTTTTTATTCAAAGATCATGTAAGATAAACGATGTATTTAGCATGAAGCATGACTTATTTTCATATAAACCTTGATCCTAGAGGAAAGAAAAAAGTTTTGCCGCCAATTCTTATACCCGTGATTATATCGGATTTGTTTTTCGTTTGTTTGTTTCTTTCTTTTGAATCTTCTTTGGTTCCTTTTTTTTTTTCTGAGCGGGCTTTCAAAGACAAGTCTTCAGGGAGGAACGTGGGAGACCACTCTGCAATTAGAGGCCCCAGGGTGCCACCTCCGGGCTACGGGTTCAGGCTACGTAGGCCAGCTGAATCACCTCTTAGGGGTGGGCTTCCGTCTTCTTCTGCCTGTACAGTGATTTTTTTAGGTGTTCAGTGTTAACCCCAGTGTTATTTCCGAACACATGTGTAGAGTGTGTGAGTTTGTGTGCCCGGGAACACACACCCTTTAACATTGTGCCTGCCTGCCTGCCTGCCCTCAGTACCTCTGTGGTCATGTCTCTGACATGCTTACCTGTCTTTATTTATAACAGTATTGTTTTTTTGTTTTTCTTTCTCTCTCCTGTGTGTAAATGTACATGTGTCCTTATTTTCCATCAGCATCGTTCTGTGTGTTCGTGCGGATCAGACGGGCATGGGAAACTTTGTATGTGTCCTGAAGGAACCTCATATCTCCAAAAAGGCTACTGGGGAGTTGAATTGAAAAGAGAGAGGAATGTAGAGATGGCTCAAACGATTAAAAAAGCGTGTTTTTGATTCACATACAGTATTCTTAACCCTTTGACTAAAGGACTTACCTGCCAGTACGGATCTCATTTTTATCTCAGAGCCCAATCTGGAGATCAGAGGTTGTTTTTTTTACTCTATTAAAGTGTATGTGTATCTCACTTAGGGTTGTGCAAACACTGACTTGATTGAAATTTACATACCTTTGACATCTTTGCATTAGAAGTGGTATAAACACTGCACTGCCATTATTCGGCATGCCTTTGCTGAAATGAGAATGCATTACAGTATTGATTCCCCCCCTCTGCAGAAATGCAGCGCGTATAAAAGCGGCTTCATAGGAGGAAAAATAGGCAGGGTTTGGTTGTAGCAGCAGCAGTCAGACACGGTTTTAGTTTTAAGCTGTTGTCAGCGAGCCAAGCAGGCAAACAAATGCATGTCACATCCACTGGTACAGTCCTCTGCCACCTGTAGCATGCATCACTGGCTTTGCATTTTGTATGGTAACCATGCCGACACATAAAAAAAGTCCAAAAGGAGACGCTGTCAGTGTTCTTGTTGTGTGCCATCCGTCTCTTGTCTGATATCTGTCTGAGTGCCCCCACAGCCCCGGGTCAAGCACTCCGCTGTATTTGCAGTAACAATCCACTGTTGTGGTGACTAATAACGTGTTCAGCTGGTAAGAGGCATGTTGAGGGGGGATGTGTTGCTTTAGCAACCACCTTTTTTTCTTCTGACTCACTCAGTGACATGCAGGAGAGATGAACTCCTGACCTTCGAGTCGTGGAAAAACAGAGCAGCACATAACATAAAGCTGGGACATTTTATCGCAAAGGAAGCAAACTTCACTGCCTGAACAGCCCCTAAAACAAGTGTTTCTTTCAAACCTGCCAAACATACAGTGAAACGCTCTAAAAAAAATACTTGTTGCCATTTTTTATTTGCTGATGCTTTACGCGCGTTTTCATTTTCTGTTTTGTTTTCTCTCTGACAAAAACTATCTACAGTACTGCCATTATTTTTCAGTGACTGTCTGAGCTGAATATTGGAAAGCCATAGGTTAGAGATGTCAAAATGCAAAACTGTTATTGATCTGTGAGATGTGATGCAGAGTACACCCAGGTGTTGGTTTTTTCAGTAAATGTTCAACTCTCCTCTTTATTGTGCAATCATATTGCCAAAGAATGATTTCAAGACCTATTTCATCACTACATGTAAATATCAACGTTGTCCAATACCGTGGCAAAAAATATATAAATGTTGTTTTATTTTGTTTTCCATTTTCTGAAAAACTGCAATGATGTTTATGTGATGTATTGTCTTCCAGTTGGTTGCAATAATAAAAAATACAAGTTGCAGAAGATTAGTTTGGCTGTTCCTTTAACGGATCAAACGTGAAAGCTGTAATCAAAGACAATAGTTCCCACATTGACTACTATGACACATTTAATAACAGCATCACTGATCGGCAGTGCATGTGGGCTAACCAAAGTAGCAATTTAACAATTTTTCCTCTCATATTCATGGTTAAATATAGAAAACGCTTACAAGAAAGCATACCACCCTTCCTACGCCCCCTCCTTTTCAGCACTCCAGCCTGCAACGCTAACCCCCATTACTGGTAAAGTGGCTGCTTTGTGAGACTGGAGACTCTTTAATTTGCTCTCAAGACTGACCCCAATCATTAACCTTGCATATTCCCATCAACAAGGGCCTTATCATAACCATGCCTCTTCCTCCAGTTAATTATTCATTTACTTATTCTAATCATTGAAGTTCAATACTTCTGATTAAAGTCAAACTCCGCTCCCTCCTCAGGGAAAGACGTAAAAGAGTTAAGTGTACCAAAGAGTTCCTCAACGCCTTATCAATCTGAGAGGTGCCATTTTGGAGCCGTGTGGCAGTGGAAGCCCATTCATAATTGAAGCCGAGACAGGCTTAATCTAGAGCCAGTGCCTCCCTGTGCAGCGCGCTCCCACCACCAACACAACTGGAGCTAGCAGCTCCTCTGTTGCTATGCAACTACAGCAAAGAAAGAAGGGGGGGAGAAAAGTGTGCGTTCACTAGATCTTTAGAGGGCATCATACCACTCAGTTACAGAGAGGGAGACTCAAAGGTAGCGACAACACACTCCGGATAACAAAGCTCAGCGTTTGATCGCATCTCCTACTTTGAGAGATAGCTATCAGACACAAGACTCCAGTGAATCTCTCACAACACTTGTTTGTATTTGTCAAACAACTGTGATATGAGTGGATTCAAAAAGCATACCCCCTTCATGTTCAGGTAGGCCTTTAATTTTCATCCAGTTCAGCAGATTAAATGAAGTCACCTTAGAGGAGACACGCTGAAGTGCTAAGTGAATTGATGCACACAAAGCGGTGTGTGTGTGTGTTTCCCGGTCTATATCATCCATATCCACAGAATGACCACTGAGGCAAGTTTCCATGGAGACAGAAGTGGAGGAAACGTTCTCTTGTCAGCTCTCGTTTACTGCAAAGCTTTATTGTTTTTGGAAATTCAACCCTGGTGGTGCAGACAGGTGTGTTTTAGATCAGATGGACAAAATCTATGAACGTGGCTCATCCAATCACTGACTCACATCCTCCATTTATTGAATGACAAGTACAACAGTTGCATGCTACACAAAGTGAATGGATTGTCTGTGTTTGTGTGTGTTTGTGTGTGTGTGTGTGTATGTTTTGCCACGAGACCAGTAAAAACAGAGCTTGTTTTCCCGAGTTCAGAGATGAGACGTGATCACACTCTTGTGGCGGTGAGATGCTACTACATGAAAAGAAATCACTCATGAAACATAAACAAAAGCACCACATACTCCCTCACAGAGACATAGTCTTATCACTATCACTTTACAGTTCAATACATTAATATACAATATTGTTCATTGTTAATACATTATACAATATACAATGTGCTTTGGCAGAAAAATAACTAAAGAGACAGCTCTGTAGCAACATAGATAATCATACTTTGTTCGAAAGGGTGCAGGATGAAGTTGATAAAACGTATCTAGCCCTACCCCTTTATTGTTGTGTTACTGTAATTTAATCAGTCAGAGCATGTGTAGGAATAACAGCACAGAAGAAAGAAAATATATCAGAAAAAAAGGCACGTTGCCAATTGTTATAAGTTCATGTTTCTCTCTTATATCCACTCAGAGTGTGCTGTTTGCTGCAGCTGTTCCACAGATTAACTCCTTTGACTGATACACAGTGCATTTTTGTGTTTGTACAAACAGGTTGTTTTTGTAAAAATGCATATTCCCCTGAGATTATGTTTGTTTTTTCTTATTTGAAACAACTTTTGGACGCTCTGTGGTAACTGATTCTGATTTGCTTTGTACATGATCTGAATTGTTTTGAGGTCGACCAAATCTTTAAACTTTAGTGCCTTCAGTTTGATACAGAGTGGGTTTGATGGTTCTCTGTAGATACTTTTATTTATTGTTTTTATTGCTCTTTTGTGAGTTTGTGTACTGTTTCCGTGTTTGTTTTGTATGTGTTCCCCCCACGAATTTGAACATTTATCAGTTTTATTACATACAAGTCCACATGTAGCTATTGAAAAACTGCATCCTAAGAGACAAGACCAGACCTTTGGTCCTAAAATTCTTCATCTATCCGGGTTAAATCAAATTTAGACCAGTTGTAGATTGAACAGTTTCTCAAAACTGGTCAGTCACATGTGTATCCATGTTATATCATTCAAGTTTTTCCATCAAGACAGCAAGTTTAATACAGTTTTTGTTTCATAGGTAATGGTTTTGTGCAGGTGAATCACTCCTATCACTATTGAAGTGTTTACTTTTGCAGAGATTAAATAAGAGCCTTAATTAGGGCTAACAGTTACTGATTAGCAGCACTCTAAATAATACACACACCTCTGTAAAATACCTGGAATGCTTCTGTGCCCAACACTGGCCAAAAAAGGTAAAACACTAAAGGCTCATTCATCCTGTTGACTGCTTGAATTTGTTAGCAAGAAAAAGTTAATTGGCTGCTATGTGTTATGATGAGAAAAATGTTTATTTTTTAATGCAGTGAATGAAAGGGCCATTTTTAAGTTTGAGTACAGAGTTTGAAAATTATCCCGCACCTTAAAAGCGAGACAGATGGTCACAAACTTTTCAGCCCATGACTGTCACTTAAGATGGTTAGATTTTGCTCAAAGCTGCAGGCAAGCACATAAGCCAATCTAAAACCGCACATAAGAACAACACAAATGCACACAGGAGCCAATCAACCATGATGTTATTTCATGGTGTTAAAAAAGGTAAGAAGCAGAATACAAGTAATCTCCATGTAAGCAAGGAGAGAACGTGCTGCTGAGTTTCATACTGGCTTTGCGCCTGAGATGATTTAGCTGGACTGCAGGAACGAAGCCTGCCCATATGTAAATCGCTTTGTTCCCTGTGCTGCTGGAAATGAACCTGCCGCAACTGATTTTTCAATAATCAGTCACAAATACCACAAGGGTCAGAAGAAATACAGAAAACTGAAGAAACACCTTTTATTTGCACTGTCGTATTTAAAATTGTATTACTGTTTTTACACTTTTCACAATAATTAAACATTACTTTTTTTTTATTTATGGAAGTATCTAACAACCCCCATCAGTGCAAATTTGTCACGTTGGAGCCCTTGTCCATTTTCTATCAATTTTAACAGTCTCAACCCCAGACAAATTAGGCTTTTCATTTATAGAGTGAATCAATGTTAAGTCCCATTTGGCACCAAACTAGAGAGATCTAGGGATTTTAATATTGTATTATAGTGCCCCCTGTCTGCTCCTGTCTTCAGAGGTTTCACAGTGTACGATTAAAATCAATTAACCTTTTTTTTTTTTCCTCTGAAAAATTCCCTTTTTTTTCAGTTGGCTTTATTTCAGTTCTTAGGTCTGTGAAAATCCACAACCAGAGAGACTAATGCACGCTTTTATAACCAGCAGGCTTGACTACTGTAATGCTCTCATCTCTGGTCTACCCAAAAGCACAACAAACCAGCTACAGCTGATCTAAAACTCTGCTGCTAGAGTTTTGACTAGGACCAGAGGATAAGCTCATATTACACCCATTTTAAAGTCTTTACACTGGCTGCCTGTTAGTTTTTGCATTGATTTAAATTTTTTTTACTAGTCTATAAAGCTCTACATGGCCTGGCACCAGAACACCTCACAAAGATGATTTTAATTTATCAACCAGGGCGGCCTTTCAGATCCTCTCAATCTTCTCTTTCAGTCGTTCCACAGAGCAGAACAAAAAGATTTGGTGATGCTTCTTTTCACTGCTACGCTCCAAAACTGTGGAACAAACTTCCAGAAGGTCTGAAACATGCTGCAAATATAGAAATCTTTAACCTAAAAACTCATCTATTTAGCCTGGCTATTATGTAAAGCTTCATTACTTTAATTACTATTATAATGTATTTATTTTTTGTACCACTTTTTACTTTATTTTATTAATAAATTCAAGTTTATATTTTATTGTCTGTTTCAGTCTATTTTAATTACTTATTTTTCTTGTGCACTTTGAGCTGCAATTTCATTTGTGAGTAATTCCATGAAATCTGTGCCTTTTTAACTCGGAAAATTCAAAATTGAAAAAATATGTAGTTGTTCATTTTTAAGTAGCCAGGAATCAAAGAATGTTTAAAATGACAGGATATTATATTGTGCCATCTCAGGCTGTGTCATTTCATATTTTATGACTGTTTTTCTCCATGTACAGGTCAAAAAGCACAAACACTCAGATGCGTTAAAAACAATAGTTTGACATGACAAAATATTGCATCTGATTGTGCATCTTCCCCATGAAGTGGTCTGCGAATTCCCCACAAAAGGAGTCAGAGGGAGTTTACAAAGTTCTTTGACGTGTAGTCATAAAGCACACGGAAAAAGACAAATAAAAACAAAAAGCTCAGAGGAATACAAGAACCATGCAGCATAAAATGAGACCATGAGGACCAAAATAGAAACATAAAATAGTTAATAAAAAAGGAAAGGGCAATTAAAAGGGAGGACGAAAGCGGAAACAGGATAGTAAATAAAAAAGGCAACATCAACAATGATAATAACAGGTTATCCTTATAATAAAAGTAATGATAAAATAGAGCAACAGAAATGAGCAAGAGATGAATCTATAAAAGGCCTAATAGGTTGATTAAGAAAAGAGTACAAGTATAACAAAAGCTCAAAAGACAGTAAAACCGAAATAAAATAGAGGTACAAGAGATAAAAGAGGGCAGATTAAAGATAAAACTGGCCTAATTCAGCGAAATAATACGTTCTGTTCACATTTATTTGCCATTTACGTTGATAAATTTAAACTTCATTTCCCAGCAGCAAGTTAAGTGATTGGTCGTCATGTTCCTCGGCAATCTCGCGAGATGTGCGATTTGACCCTGCCCTATGTCTCGCGCACTCGCAGCTCCATCGCTCAGTATATAAAGCAGGACAACGACGGACGGAGGACGGCTGGGGAGTCGCAGCCCGGGATTGTAAATAAGACCGCAAGAACTGTGTTTTATTTACAAAAGTGATGCCGGCTGTTGTAGAGTACCGTTCCCAGTTGTTTTAAAGTCGTTTTTTGTAATTTTTGGCTCTATTTCTCGCCTATTTCCGTGTGGTTTGTACACTACGCGAATAATGGCGAGCTCGGCTAACTCGAACCCAGTGGTAAGGATCAATCTCTAAGGACTGTCAGCGGGGAAAAATGGGGGGTAAAGATAATAATGGAAGCTGTCGAAGAGCTGGTTTTATTTACTTCAGTGCAAAGGATCTGCTTTTACAATCACTTCACTTACATTTTAAATAAAACGAAGCTTTTACTTAGGTCAATCGGCCATTTTCACGAGTTTCTTAAAACTAGATTGTTCTCTAAGAGCTTAGCATCTGCTAACTGATATAGTATTTTATTAGACTAAAAAATAAAGAGGGCTTGGAAACACAAGGCTGCTGGTGGAATGCAGTTTTTGAGTTGTAATAAGTGAGGTCTTTGTCATGGTTGGAGCTTACAGTGGTGTTCATGGTCGGTTCATGACAGTTTCTGGGGCTTCTGAAATCTAGTGTAAATTGTCCTTTAAGTACATAAAAAAATAGGATTTTCGGTTTTCAGTGGTCTTGCTGTTATTTTGATGAACGTTAAGGGTCAACTCAGTGCTAGTCGATTACAAAAAGACAAGATAGATTTTAGCTTAATTTTAAAAACTATATATTGAAAGCCGATGTACGCTAAGCACATTGTCTAATCCACGATGAAGATTATTTAACGTTTAGAAAAAGAGAGAAACATTTCAGTCGTTGGCCGTCAACGGTTAGTTTAAACGCCTCATCATTGTCCACCATTCCACGACCCGAAGGCAGGATATTCGTCCCAAACCACCACTTTATACCCATCTCATAACAAAAGTTGTCCTTTCTCCCAACTCGAAAAAAACATAACACTTTAGTCAGGACAAAAACACCGAAAAATATCATTGAGATTCCGCCACACACAGTGTTAAGCACGGGGGCCGTCGAGCGCGCAGTTTGCCGCTCCGTAAAATGGCTTCCACGTCGCCCCTTCGTTCCCGTTCTGGCCCTCCTCCTTTCTGCTGCCTGGTTTTATACAGCCATATTGGCTCTCTAATATAGACTGCCCGGGATGGGAAGGTGCTACTCGACGCTACGTCACCGGCTCTACATATAAACACCAGACTGAGCTTTAAATAGTGGAGGAGCAGACGGGCCGGGAGGGAGAGAAGGAGAGACCGAGGTCCGTGCTGCGGACATTGGGGACAAAGCGGCGCACTGCGGTGGCCTGTGTGTGTCTGTCGCGCTTAAGTGTTCACTGTACTAGTTCTCCCGGTTCATAAATCCTACTATTGTTCTTTAATATTCGTTGTTGCTGTGCTTAACTGTATCCCAAAGCGGTTACACTGTTTACCTTGTTTGTCGTGATAGATAGACAGACAGAGCTGCTCCATATGGATTAGCATTATAACGCTACACTGTGTCGTGCATACGACGAAGCTAAATCCTCCGGATTATTTTGCAAGGGCTAGTTAATCTTTCAAAGTGGAATAGCTATACAACTGACTAATCTAACGGACAAAATTATGCTTCACAAAGAGACATTAACTGTTTTGTAACACAGGGTGTAATATATGTTTAGTAAGTTAACTGCTGTATTCACTTTAAAACATATTCAGAACCCAACAGCCCTCTTATTTATGGAAGTAAATCTGTGCCATCTGGTTTTTAATTTGAATTTCTATAGCAGAATTTCTTTTTCCATCAAAATCAGACTTTGAATTTCAAAACCATCAAATTTCAAGAATGCATTTTTATTTCTTAAGGTCCTGTCACACCGGGACCGTTTTTATCGTGCAATTATTTAGGATATCAATACTTTTTCCCGAACCTGTATTCTGTCAATACAAGCGTTCACATCAGCGACGTTTTCCCGTCCTGTGATATTGCGGCATTTATTTTTTCGCACAAAGACAAAATAAATTCGGTGTAAAAAAATTGGTCTCTCAAAATATTTGTGTAGTAAAAATTGGACTTCACTTGCAAACAGTGTAAAAAAAAAAAAAAATCAACATAAAAAAAATGTCAGTTTAAAATTTGATCCTCAAATTTTCCACTGGGGTCGGTGCCACATGACCAATCTAGCATTATTTGATTGGCTGATGATGGATGATTGAGCCAGGAATTGATTGCTCTCCCTGGTTACCTGGATGTTGAGTTGGTCTGTTTTACACAGAAAGTTGAATTTTTACTAAACAAATCCTTTTAGAGACCGATTCTTTTTTTTTTTTACACTGAATTTATTTCATTATTGTGAAAAAAATAAGTGTAAGAAATAAAAACACATGCTTGAAATTAAATAGTTTCGAAATTCAAGGTCTGATTTTGATGCAAAAAAATTCAGCTTTAGAAATCCAAATCCAAAATCAGATGGCACAAATTTACTTCCATACTAACTGTAAAAATCAGCCCTGGATGAACCAAATACTTTACTTCTTGTTTTTTCTTTTTTTTTCAAACAGTAATAAAATGTTCTGTTTCTGTGTTTGCCCTTCCTCTCAGCCTAAACTTTATAGGTCTGTGATTGAGGATGTGATCAGCGAGGTGCGAGAGCTGTTCCTGGATGAGGGAGTGGATGAACAAGTGCTTCTGGAGCTGAAAACGGTAACCCACTGAGCTGTTGTTCTCATGAATAACTTTTTAAGCTTTGTCCTTGAAAGTTGTTCAGTAATGTTCCTCATTTAAATATTCTTCTTTTTCTAATAAACTAGTTTCTCCTGACCAAGGTAAAAACTTATCTGGCTCCACATTGCTGCATTTCAACCACTAATCCTTTTTTTTAAACTTATATTTCTGTAACTATTCAATTTAAATGTTTAAACCAAGTACACAGTTTCTTGCCTGATTTACATTTTGCAGCAGCAACTAGATGCTTAAGAAAAGAATATATGACCGTGGTTTATGGATAGTACACTATAAGGCTTTTATAGTACTCCTATCTCAGGAGTCATGCACGGCTAAAGATTTAAAACTAACTCCAAAAAGTGAAGTACCCACCGCAGTACTCTTGAGTACACTCTAGAGTTCTAGCTCCCTTATTTTAGACACACAGCTCTATTTCACTGTACTGTAACAGCCAACTGGTTTCAGGTTATTTTCAGATATCAGCCATTTCTTTCTTGATCTTTCTATGCAGAATGGTCTGAATAACAGCGGTACTTCTGTAAAACAGTACTGGTTCTGAAATACCTACATTGCTTGACACTGATACTGTCTTCTAACTAACATTGTCTTTTTACCTCCGCCTGTTTCTTCAGCTATGGGAAAACAAACTGTTGCAGTCGAAGGCAGTGGAGGGCTTCCACACAGAGGAGCAGGCCGCCCTGCAGGCCGCTCAGCAGCAGCAACAGCAGCAGCAGCAGGTTCAGCAGGTCCAACAGGTTCAGCAGGTCACCCAGCCGGCGCAGGCCCAGCAAGTCATCCTGCCTCCTCCGCCGCAGCAGGGTCAGTCAGATCTGCGTGAAGAAAACTTATAATCTGAATGTGAAGAAGTCTTATGCAGCCTTGAAATCCACTCAGAGTAGAAATATGAAGTATCCAAGAGCATTCCTCAGACTAAATTTACACATCAGAATCCTATTATTTTGATGATTGGTAAATAGACTTTTTGACCGCTCACTTTAGTCCTTGTGTTCTCTGGGTGTAGGCTCTGGACTCAATCAGCAAAACAATCAAATAAAACAAACAACTAGATTTTAGGCTCTTCAGAACCAACCCTGCAAACACCAGCAGTGTCAACGTGAATTCATTACAGCCTGCAAAAGTTTGCCTAATACATCCTGCAAACGTTTATGGATGTACTGTATAAACTTACAGTACATTTCATTGTGTTGGGCCTCTTCTCCTCTTAGCTGCCTGTCACATAAACCCTGTAATCACAGTGAGACTGGGAACCAAAAATATGTGAGGTTCAAGTTCAGAAATGCAAGCAGAGCAGGAACATTCAGGGCATTTGATTCATTGAGTCTGGAGCCACCCCACATGACCTGCAGAGCACATACTGTACATTCACACACTCACACACACATATCTCTTTTTTGTCTTGCATAACGCTTTAACTCAAACTTGTTTCTCCACTCAGCTCCCCAGCAGCAAGTCATCGTTCAGGATTCAAAGATCCTCCAGCACATGAGCGCAACAGGGATGGTGAGTAGATAGTCTATGTATATTGTGCAAACAGAATAAGGCTTTGGAGTGAACAGGAGATGCAGTGCTTGAATTTTTTGATCATTATTATATGATGATTATGAGCAACATTTTCATAACGAGTTTTAGAAATATATAATTTACAAATTCAAGAAGCAGGGGGCCCGTTAAAAACAAAGCGAGCAGGAACAGCAGGAATGATTCAGCATGTGCCACCAGTGGGGCCATTGCATCATTGCATTAACGGGAGGCTTTATTCAATCACTGAAACCAACCACACAAACACAGCCCTGTTCAAACTGTTAAGGCTAAAACATACAGGGTGCGTATTTGGAGCCTTGCAGCAGCGTCGCATATCATGCAGCAAATAGGTTGCCATTCTAATCAATGCAGCAAAGCATACAGGATGCGTATCAGCTCTGTTGCAGCATCGTATCAAAGCAGCACTGCTAAAGGTACACGATGAGTCTATTTTTGCTGCTCTATACTTCCAATGGGCCTCAATCCACACAGAAAAGATGGTTCCATACAAGAAGTCAAGCATGAAAACCGCGCATGTCATCCAGTGTTTCAAAATAAAACACCATATGGGAACTCCCGACTGTGTATCAGTTTGTGTAGATGAGAAATACTTCCCGGTAACACAGAACAATCCGACGGTCAATCCTTGATCCATGTTGAACCCAACTGGACGTTTAACTGCTAACTCTGTCTAAAGGTGACAACACAGCATAAAGGAACATAGTTTACTTCATTAAACACGAGTAAACCTGCAAAAACCCAAACTGTAAAATCACGTTGTTTTTCCACATACAGTAGAGGCTTGTACTTTCTTCGACTCACACAAGCAGTAAAGAGATGCCAGTGGGACTCTTTTTCAATTACAAACTTCATCACACAAATGCCCAAAGTCTCCCGCAAACACTACAGTAATCAAAGCAACGACTTCGCCATTATGCCTCTGAGAAAAGTGCTGGAATTGTTGCTTTTCTGTTTTACTTTACTGCACCGTGACACCAACAACAACAAAAAGCAGCCTCCTCTCTAATTAAATATTTGTATTGAGGTGAACAACACAATAATAGGGTCTCTGGGATGTTAATGTGTTTACAGGCTAACCAAGAGTAGAGGTGGAGGGACATTAAAACCAGAGAACAGAGGAGCTGCGTTGTAGTCAGGGGAAATACAGTGAAAAACACACCCTCCCCTTCATCACTCCTCGTCTTCCTTTCACAAAGCAGCAGCAGTCCCCGTCTTTTAACAACACTTGTGTTCTGCGAGCCATCTGTTAATGTCAGGGCTTTCATCTGCACCGATGTAATTTTCATCTTCATTCACAGACGCCCTCCTTCAGCTTCACTTGCAAATTCCTCACCTTTAAACCATCAAACCTGGCGAACGAAATTAATGAATGCAAACACTTTTATCAGGACAGCCACGAGAAAATGAATATGAGACGTTTAATTATGAAGAGTGTCTGCTGTATTTCATAAATATTTAAGCATCTCCTCCTGAGAAATGTTTTTAACAACCGAGCCGTAAATACCTGTTTGTGCTCAGTTTGTAATTTTAATATCCCAGCAGAGCTTAACAGCTTAACCACTTAAAAAGTTACTCACAGGATATTTGAACCCTTAAACCTGTCTTTAGGAAGTTGTAAAGAAAAGTTTTGTCTGCAGGTTTCCTGTTTATGAGCGAGTATCTCACCGCCTCGTTTGAGCCACTTGAAAATGTCTTTCCTCTCTTTGTCCCCTAGAGTGCAGCAGCGACTGCAGCAACCCTCGCTTTGCCCGCAGGGGTCGCCCCATACCAACAGCTCATCACCAGCCAAGGTAAAACACTCACTCATGCTTTTCTGTGCGTCACAAAAGGACAACACTTAAAATTGAAGAATGATGTTATCTTTCTGGTCTCAACAGTTCTTAAGAATGCATGCTCCTTCACGTCACGTCACGTCTCCTCTGTTTTTCGCCTCTCAGGTCAGATTCTGCAGGTGGTGCGTGCTCCCAATGGAACTCAGTACATCATCCAGCAGCCCCAGCAGCAGATCCTCCTGCAGCAGCAGATGCAGCCTGGTGGCGTGCAGGCTCCCGTTATACAGCAGGTACGCCCTTTCACACAGGTACGATCTCCCAGTCTGGATAAAATGAGACATAATCATTGAGAATTCAAATCAATTCATGTACAGAGGGTTGGCATGTTTGCACGTTTCATGTTTAACTTGGAGAGTTTATGCAAGTAATAACTGACCCGCCGTTTTTGTCCTTGACGAGCTATACGTATTATCAATAAGACTGATTACTATCATCACACGGAGCCACTTTTTCTAAATGTTTTGATCTGTATTATTATAAAATAATGCAAATTATGTTTCTAGCAAAATCAAAAATGCTCCCTGACTCTATACAGAGGTTCTTTTCTATTCAGGACAGTCCGTATAATCTCATAGGTGTTTGCAAATTTACTGTACAAAAAGCTAAAAAAGGTATGAAAAGCAGATATGTCTCCATTACTGGAGTTAAATTCTGGATTGATGCCAACATAAATCCAAAAACATGTCATTTAAAAAAAAAAATTGTTTGTAAAGCTATTTTTGAAGCTTAAAGTGCAATTATTTATCTGTTGTTGTGGTTTCTTTGCTTTTCTGGAGGTCGGTAGCATTAAAAAGTTGACAATACAGGATAGGCTTTTATAAGCAGTCTGCTTCTGCCTTTTCAGTCAATATTAAACACATGATTCTGATTTAGTGATTTAGTGTGAAATGTCAATATTGTGTACAATATTTTGTGTTGTCATGACTGAATAAACGACTACTACTACTACTACTACAAATACGCACGTTCAGCAACTTTAAAAACAGTAAAAACACAGGGTGTGTGTTCTTCACCTTGGAAACTTACTATCAGCCTCTTAAAACTGAAGATGTTATTCCCTCCAAGGCAAAGAAAACACATCACTACCCTCAGATAAAATCTGCTTTCTTTATATCGACTCTGTTTTTTTCCAGGTTCTTGCTCCTCTGCAGGGAGGCCTGCCCCAGCAAACCGGAGTCATCATCCAGCCGCAGCAGATTGTTTTAGCTTCAGGAAACAAAGTCCAAGGCAATGCACAGGTAAGCACTTCTTCACTTACTTCATTACCAATTTAATTTCTTCTCCCAGCAAGTTTGCTCTACACTTGTAAGCATTTGCTGGCACGCAGTTTTTCTCTCGAACACTGATTGACGTCTTTGTCTGCCTTGTCCTGAAAAGCTTTTATGTACGAGAAATGCCACTTAACTGTCATTATCTATCTAATGTGAACAATTACCTGTTATCTCCAAACAGGTGATGCAGGCAGCAGGTATGGCGCAGCAGCCTGGACAGCCAACAACAACAGCAGCCCTGGTGCAGCAGCTTCAGCAGGCCCAGGGTGCAGCTGCCCCACAGGCCCAACCTCAGGCCCAAGCCCAGGCCCAGCAGCAAGCCCAGCCTCAGGCTCAACCCCAGCCTCAGACTCAGCAGCCGCCGATGATGCTGCAGGTGGACGGCACCGGGGACACCTCCTCAGAAGAGGACGAGGATGAGGAGGAAGAGTATGACGAAGATGACGAGGAGGAGAAGGACAAGGACGGGGGAGAGGACGGGCAGGTTGAAGAGGTGGGATGAAAAAGCCAATACAGTCTTAAAGTTCTGATCCTGATGAGGAAAATGAGGGATATTGTACTGTATCATAAAGACATGATAATGAGGAGTCCTGTTAGATTAGGGTCCTGTTAAAGATTTTCAACCATGTCTAAAACTTAGTTTTTGTTTTCTCTCCAGGAGCCTCTGAACAGTGGGGACGATGTCAGTGACGAGGAGGACCAGGAGCTGTTCGATACAGAGAATGTAGTGGTGTGCCAGTATGACAAGGTAAAGACTTATCTTAAGAGTTGGTGTAAGAGACACAATTTTAATCTCATTTTATCATCCGTGTCCTATACCCTAATTCATCCAGTATCCCAGTGTGCGCGCATTGCACCTTTATACAGTAGCATAAAATGAACAAACAAGTAACATGAGTCTCTATGAGTGAGAGTTTAATGAGTGGCAAGCTGAAAGACAAAGAGGAGAGTGGTTGTTGCTTTTGGGGGTAAAAACTTACAAATGGAGGATCATACTTCGATCTCCTCGTCCTCAAAAGCCACCATCCCTTAACCAATGGGAGGGGTGAGCATGGGAGCACGCTAATCTAGAATGCAACCCCTTGATGTCACTACATGCTCCAATATCTACACACCTCATAACTGTCAGCCATATCACAGGCTGAGATCTACTCTCATTGTCAGTCCCTTGTAACACTGCGATAGCAGATGGTACAACAACTGCAGGTTTGTACATCCGGTACAACTTTGATTCTGGGTTTTGCAGAATCTACCCAACGAGGGAAAACATGACCGAAAAAGTCACGCCACATCTCTGATTTGTTAAAATCTGTGGATGTAAGACGTACATCGAAGCCGTCTTGTTTTAATTGCATCTTTAGATCATTTGTTATTCGACAGGTCACCTCTTTGACCAGCAAATGATATTTAATGGACCTCATGTCTTGTAATAACCAAAAAGACACCAAAAGAACGGTCATGAGAGTTTTATTACAGACCTATGTGATGCTATTTCACTGCTTTTGAAGAGCTCTCCTCTCAGGCTGATCAATTTGGCATCTGGCTGAGTCTTCTGCGTGCATGGGTTAAAGACATTAGAGGCAGCGTCCACTGAAAGATGAAACAGTGTCCATCTGTCCCCGACGCCCACACCATTCATTTCCTTTCTTCACTTCACAGATTCACAGAAGTAAGAACAAATGGAAATTCCACCTGAAGGACGGGATCATGAATCTGAACGGGAGAGACTATGTCTTCTCCAAAGCCATTGGGGATGCCGAATGGTGAAGTAGACAGAAACAAACAAAAAAACGATAAAACAACAGGAGCAGGAACTCTGTAACTCCTTCTATCCAGTCAAACGGACACTTCAGTTTCCTTCCATATCCTGTGACTGGATTCATTTCAGGAAATCTTTTCTGAGTCTTTGAGAACTCTGGTAAAACCCAAGGGACTGTGAGGTACCGTACAAACCCGAGGGTCGTCAGAAACACTCCACAAAGCCTTGTGGGATGAGAAACCTACAGAGGAGGGGAAGTCCTGTGAGCGGAGCGGTCTTGTGATCTTTTTTTTTTTTTCCATTTTTTTGGCTTTTCAGGCTTCTCTTACCTTTTTCCTGAGAGAAATCACGTGTTGCGGAAAGTAAGCATTTCACATCGTACAGGTGTAGTGGACCAGGGTGACCTGACCTGCCCCTGCTATGGGAGGTCAGAGGTCATTCATTAAACCCTGTAGATGAGTAACACCTTCACGATGCACTGTAGTCGGTTGACTGGATTGACATGCGTCTACATTCAAGCCCAAACTTAGTGCCACCAGTCAAGATCGCTGCCTTTAGATCGGCCAGAATCACCTTTTTGGCTTCTGATTTTTGTTCTCAGATCATTTTCGTGACTATGGTGCTCCAGAGTGTTTTATGTAGTTATTATTTTAAACATTTTTTTAAACATGTTCAACGTAGGGTCAAGGCAAAGCAGGCGGAGTTACATTAATCCTTAAATAACTAACTCGTTTGAAGGTATTTTTTTAATCTTTAGAAGTGCTGAATCCAAAAAAAATACGGTTCATTTCCTCACCGGCTTCTCTGGAGCTTCATTCCATATTTGTCCCCAAAAAATCATCGAAAGAAAAAGGAAGATCCAACACCGAACTCATTTATGAATTGTACAAAAAACAGTCTGAAAGTTAGTCCTGTCGGTGTATCTTCTTTGCTCTTATTTTAGTTCACTGCAGCCGTCGGAAAATTTGCACTGTCAGTTTATCAATGTGTTGTGAATCAGTCAGTTGCTTTAATCAATAGCCACAGCGTGCTCTGGTCTGTCTTAGTGTGTGAGTGTGTGTGTGTGTGTGTGTGTGTGTGTGTGTGTGTGGGTGAGTGAGTGAGTGAGAGTGAGTGACTGGCTTACAACGTGTATGTGTGTGTGTGTTGATTTGATGAGTGTTGTCGCAGCTTCTTTTGTTTAAGTCTAATTTCTTGCACACCCTGGTAGTTTTTTTTTTTTCTTTTTTTTTGTAGTCGGGTCAGGACAGAGTCCCCCCGCCCTCATCCCCTTTTTTTTATTTATTCCTGAAGTTCATAACATGTTATATTTTTGAGAAGTTGGAAAGCCGCACCAAACTGTGCTCTTATAATCAAATAAGTGTTCCTTTTTTTTTTTTTTTTTTCTGTTGGCTGGACAAAGCGACTTGATGCTGTGTTCCAAATCATTTCGTCCACCATATGTTCTCCTGTGCTTTTCATTTTAATCATAACTTTTAAATGAAAATATTTTCTATCAAAGTGAGTTGAACTCGGGGCCCGTGTGTTTCTCTGCAGTTTGTTTTTAGTGCCCCTGTTGCAGCAATTTCAAATAAAGTACGTGTTTTTTCGACTGTTGTGTTTGGTTGGTGGTTGGATCTCTAGAGTTTGAAAGAAGCTTCACTGACACATCCGGATGAATAAAGGAAGGCTTTCTAATCTATTTTGTCTTTTCATAAACTATATTGTAATTGGAAGAAGAAAAATGTGTTTCATTTCAATTTTAAAAAGTCTATTTTGTTTTATATTCCACATTAATGCTAAATGACATGATGACCGTCACCTTTAAATTCTGAAAGAATAAATAAAAAGTGCCAATGGGAGTGTTTCTGGTCCAAATGGAGCATGCTTGTAGGACAAATTCATTTTAAAAAATCCTGAGCTTTAAGTATGACACCCAGTAGATCGAAACAAAAATCCACTTAGCTCAAATTAACAAAATAATTTGTCAGTCTTTTCTCATTGAATGTTGCGTGTGCCTTTTGAGCTTTAGTTTCCTGACACTCACAAAAGATGATGAGCTTCTGAAAAGTATGTTTATCAAAAAAAATGTATCTCTGCTTTTAATCGTTTTGTCGTGTGTGTTGTAGCTGCTGTTCAGATAATGAAGGAAATGTAATGTTCATATTCATTTAATTTTCTAAATTAAAACAAGTTTGGATGAAAACACAAAGGGTTGTCTTTTGAATGCATTATACTTTGCATTTTAAACAGGTAAAGTGGTTTTCTGCATCGATGAACTCTACGCGCTATTGACTTATTTTGCTCTCATGTTGAAACTGTCCAAAGTTATGTTTTTGAAACCTTTAACAGTAACTCCTGGTCGCTGTTTTACCAAATCTGGGTGACCTTTGGGGCATGATTTTTTTGTGGTTGGAAAGATTATTACGGCTAATGCAACATAGATATGTGAGACACAGAAGCTGCCCCAGCCAGCTTCAGTTCCAGCTCTCTCGGTAGTCACGTTCATATGGGCAGAACTTCATGATCCGTTTAAATATTTGAGGGATCGGATCATCTGAATCCACTGTTTATGTGAGCAAATTCAAACAATCCGATCATGACGTGCGCATATATGCACCAAGTTTTATTCAGATTATAAGCTGCATCCATCCTGGGCCCTGAGCTCCTCCATCTCTTTGGCTCTTTGGCTTCTCTGGACCGTTGCTGCAGAGACCCCCCCCCCCCCGGCCCTGAGCTCCTTCTTCTCTCTGATTCCTCTGGACTGTTGCTGTTACTGCAGACATGAACATCAGCCTCACTGTCATTATTGACATACAAAATAGAACTGACTACGATTAAGCCTGCTAACTGTAATCACACTCAATTAATTCAACATTGTCCATTATCACTCATATCCTAAACCTGTAAACTGAACGTCTTTTGTTTCACCATTACATGAGCTGTTGTCGTTGTTGCTGTTGTTCCTGCTGCCTCCTGTCTCTCTCTCACCCTCGTTCCCTACTCTCTCTCCCTCCCCCTCCCTCTCCGTACTAATTCTCTCTCGCCTTTCCCCTATCTTGCTGTCTCTCTCCCTTCCCCTGTCCTCTCCTCCTCTCCCCTCTTCTCTCTACATTCCTCCCCAACCCAGCAGCGGCATGGTGGCTGTCTAGCATGAGTCTGGTCCTGCCCAAGGTTTCTGCCTGTTAAAAGGAAGTTTTTCCTTGCCACTGTAACTCATGTTAGTTGAGATGGGCCAAAACCCATCTTAGGTTGGTTCTTGATCATCAAACAATGAGCGCGGTCCTGACCTGCTCTTGTTCCTTGAAAAGCGTCTTGAGATGACGACTGTTGTGAATTGGCGCTATATAAATAAAATTTGATTGATTGAATTTGATTGATTGATAAGCATTTGGACATGCGCAGAGTTGTCTGTGATAGTGGCTCACTCCATCCACTTCACAAGTTTTCCCCTTATTAAATGTTGTCAATAGATGGCGCCCTTGCGAAGTTATTTTACTGTTCTGTCAAAAGTTGCACTGTGCGTGCAGATGTGACATCATTACGCTGTATGCGCCTTGTTATGTTACCGGAAGGCAGACACAGCACCTGCGGTTGTGTTTATTGCCAGAGTGTTACTAATGAAACTTCCTGGACTGACCTCAATAAATAAGCCAAAGGCTAATGAGTGAAGATCGAGTCAGGTAAGAGAGTCGCGATCGGAATAAGTGTTTCCCTGGACGCGTTTCGAAATAACGATCGGCATAAATCACCCCTCTCGACCGGAATACAATTTCTTTCCGATTGAGCCGAATTGAATCAGAATCTTCCGATCCATTTGTTTACATGGCGTATTTTTATTCTGATCGGGCATTTATTCCGGTTATTTGTGCCCATGTAAACGCAGCAACTGCAATCCAGCATCTGGATGTCTGTCAGGGTATTCACAGCATGGGCTCTTCCCTCCCTCGCCTCTAATTCCTCCCCAAACTGACACAATCCGCGTGTATTTCCTTGGAGGTAATTATGAGATAAAACTGCAGTGCTGTCTGGGATTAAAGCTGAGGCAGAAACTACATGGAGATTTCTGCTCCTGATTGTAAATGGATTTGAGGTGGGCTGTCACTTTTACAACATATCATGCTTCACAAAGACTCATTCAGCCCTGAACAGACCTAGTGGAGGAAGAATGTATCCCTGGCTGCTCCTGATGAAGTGGACCCTGTTGCTACTTCTGGGCACTCAGACATAAGAGTCTGAGCTGCTGGCGAATGAGCCTTATAATGAGGCCCTGGAGATGTCAAGCTAAGGCTATATAGCTTTCTCTGCTTACCAGCTAACTGACGGTGACTGCCAATCAGAAGCAGAGTCAAATAGTCTGTAGGTTCAGTGGAACATAGTAGCCAGACCTGCTGGCGGTGGCATGATACATTAGACTGAAAATGTCAAATCTATCAGACAAAGAGCCTCTATCTGATTTTGCTAGACTCTGTCTGTCCTAGGTTTCCAAATAATGTCCATTAATGAATGTGCAGTGGAAGTTGGGTTGTCATTAATGGTGCCAAAAGTCTTTGCTAACCTGTGGCATAACAAAATCTTTTGTTTTGTAAGTGGAGATTTTGGCATTAATACTATCATGGATGCAGCTAAGTGTGTGTTATCTCTAATAAACATGTACAGAGGCACTAGTCCTCTATATGGAGCAGCTTCAAGCTAGAATTCTGGCCTCAGCCGTATGCTGCATGTCACTCTCCTCTCCTTATCATGCTGTCTCTTTTCTGCTTTTGTATCAACTAAAGGCAAAAATGGCCTAAAGTCTGTGGAAAGTTTTCTAAATGCATATTTTTCCTTCATATGTCATCTCAAACTCCTTAAATTAGACCTGCTGAAGACAAAGTTGTTGTGATTCGAGTCCTGACATGTCACAGAATCTGCACAAAAAGACGCCGCACAGAAATCTGGGTGTGACTCAGCATCTTTGGCAAACTTTAACACTCCGAAAAAATACAAATATGGCACCGCAGAGTAAACAGATACTTAGCACTTCTTGGTCGCTCAAGGGCCAAACATTTTTTTGCTAGCTGTGAGGAAGTTGTTGCAAGAGCAGGGTTTTGCAAGCATCAGTGCCCAAGTAATTAGCCACTAATTGCTACCAGCAAAGTTGGCACACTTAAGTGAGCGGAATACTTTGTTTTTAGGCCTTTGGCCAGGTTTTCCTCCAATGCGTATTTAATGAACAATATGGCATTCTGATGAAGCTGTTTTTGCTGCATGCCATGTGCTTCACCTGGGTAATACCAATGAGCTGTGTACAAAGCAAAGTGGGGTTATTATCATCTGTGGATCAACTGTATGTCATGGAGTCCCTCTCAGGTAGGTTATGTCGGTATGGACTTGTGGTTTGCTCTACTTCTCATCTAAGAGGGGAGCTTGACTTCCTACTGGTCTGTAAATAGTGACGTTGTTACTGCAGGTATATTTCCAGAGACAAGACTTGAATAGAAACAACTTTGTCCGCCTCCAGAGGCTGTCCCGATTCCCCCCGTGGAAACATCAGTTCCTCTGCTTCCTATTGTGTTTGGCTCGAGCAACATATTTTGGTGTTTGCGAGGTGCATTGTCTGGCCCGGATGGTTCAGGGATGGGTTTATTTGAAATACTTGGAGAGGAATGATCAGGCAGGCCTGAGAATCAGATACATGAAGAATGAGAAAATAAATCTGGTCCTCGTCTCAATCAGTCGGTTCATCTTTTTCTGTTTGTTAGATGGTGAAATCGCATGCTTGATTTCGTGCGTAATAATCCTGGATTTGAGACAGCACATGACATTTTTATGTGTCCTGTAAAGTGAGGCGTTGGTTGGCTCTGCAGGTGTGTCACAACTTCATGAGTGTTTTTTTTTGTTTTTTTTTTCTTGTGCAGCGATTTTGATTTTTATCAACCTTGACATGCAAACACTTGTGAAACTGGTCTGAACTCTGTGTTAAGTTTACCTGGCAGAGGACAGGGAGAGGCCCTTACTAACGCAGCCAGGCTCATCATACTCCAGGTCTGCATACTTAGCGTTTGAAGGGTGCACTCTGGATTATTGTAAATGGGTGACTGGAAAAAGTAGATATAAATCTGTGGAAAACATTCAGAAGAAACTGTCCAGTTAGTCTGTCGTGAATTTGTAGAGTGAGTCAAGTCAGGAATGCAGCGAGCAGACATTTTTAAAGGTACGATGAGTGGGAATCAGTGTCAATTTTGGCAGCCACATTTTAGATTTCGTCTGGGTCTTAGTCTTTGAATTAAAATGCTTTGTAATTTTTGCTTTAATGGTTTTAATAGAGAAAGAGTTACATATTCAGTCCATCATTCAGAAATTAATATCAAGGTTTTACTTCCCTGAATCGCCCCCATGCTCACCCCTCTTGTTGGTGAAGTGACAGTGGCCTTCGAAGACACACTCTACAAACTCTCTACTTCTTCTCATCTGTTGCATGTAATTCACTTGGCCATTCAATGAATAAAAAAATGTATATGTTACTAATTTGTCCCCTTTGTGCTACCATAGAAACGTGGTAGTGCAAGATTGTGGCCTCTGCTTCTGCACATAAAAAGACTCTAAAATGACAAAAAAATAATAATTATTTTATTCAGGTGATTTATATACAAATATAAACATAGAAAACAATACATTCTGTAAAAACCCACTGTATCTTGATTGTGCACTACCATAAAACCGGAAATCTTTTCAAGTCCTGAAGCAAACTATCGAGGAGAATACTTAAACATCTTCTCAACAGATTTGCAAGAAAAATCTGAAAAAGAACTGAAATGATCCCTCTTTCCTGGAAAGCCCTTCTTCCCCTCAGTTTATCTGTACATTGCCTTGAAAAATGTCACCCAGCGGATGAAATGCTATCCAGATGTTAAGCTCACACTGGCAGAAGGTGTTATTTAACTCATAATGGCTTGGTTAAAGCGGTTATATGCCTCAGCTGTATTTACTTTAAGCTCTCCCGGTGAAGGCGAAGCTATCTCTGCTGATTGTATAAGTCACTTGTTTCCGTGAGAGGATGGGAAAATATCACGATCATACAAGAAAAACAACAGTGGCATTCCAGAGGAGAGACAAGACTTTAGCAGGATATATATTTGTGATTATCATGCCTGAGTGTAATTTGTAGAAAATTGCTAATAATCAAAATATGTCCTATGTTTATCTTTGTAATTGGATCACATGTTCTCAGGAGACGAGGACGTACTTCTGCAGACTGTTTTTCTGGATCATTTCCAAGTAGCTGCATTTGAAAATACTCAATAACATGAAAAAAACAAATGCACAAATATTTCATAAATCCAAGAAAGTAATACATCAATAAAAGTCATATAAAGTACAATTCACACCACCAAAACCATCTATTTTACTTTCCATTATTCAAAGAAATGCCCAAAACTGCAGCAAATGGTCTTATTTTCATCCATTAACAATAATAAACTGCACTCTGTTCTATATTTATACTGCATGGAGAGTTATTGAAAGACTACGATAAATGCAGTGTTTTTCTATTCTCATAGATTGGATAAATATAGATATGGATAAAAATCCACGACGAATGCTCTGAGCCAGCAGGCTGTCCTTGAAACAATGAACCAGGTACAAATATATCCTTTTATATTAATATAATACAGCTCCGAGATAGGTTTAAAGATACTGGTGATATTGATAAACTTTCTTAAGAGTAATAAACTTCTGTTTTGTGTTTTTATCTCGAAATTTTCTCTGTTTTATTCCAGCCAGTCTCTTTAAAAACAAAGGACAATAGGTGAGATGAAGTCAAGCTCATATTTCAGAAACACTTAGTATCCTCCAGCAACTGGAACCATAAAATCATCACAGCTGAAATTGTAAAAACAGCTGAGCCTGGCCTGTAATTTTAAGCAGATACAGAATACTAGACCCTTCTGTTAAATAGCCAAACAGATCTGTCCACAAACACTTCAAGCTCAGTCCTGAACCTGTCTCTCTTTGCAGCCTCTCTCTAGAGTTTGGCTCACGTTAAGACTAAAAACGTTCTTGTTGTTTATTTGGCTAATAACAAAGTGACACAACTTAATAGTCATTTTTCACATATAATAAAAAAGTCTTAGTGGCATTGTTTTGAAGTCCTTTTCAGCAATCTCTTTTCTCATTGAGGTCAAAATAGTTTCTAGCTGTTCCCAAAGACTTGCTTTAGATGAAACTTTTGTGCGACCAACCTTTGAATCTTTTCAATCCCAAATTTGCTCAATAGGATTTAAGGCTGGACTTTGACTCGGTCAGTCCAACAGTTCCAGTACTCCAGATTTCTTTTTTTAGTCAAATAGTCTCTTTACAGCTTTGAAGTGTTGGTCTTGTTGGTATATGAACCCCGAAAGGACTCCTGGTGCAATAAGATGTTGTGGTAGGAGGTCTTGTTTATGATTCTGTGAGTTTTGCTCACATATGGAACCCCATATCATGATGGCGTTTCCAGCATGTTTCACTGTGGGTGCAATGTACCTGGCATCAAAATGTTCTCCATCAACATGATGATGCTGAAGAGTTCAAACTTGGACTCGTCTGTCCAGAGTACCTTCTTCCAGTGAGGCGTTTCTGGACGTTTGCAGGCTTCAATAATGGCTTCTTAGCAGCTACTCTTCCCATGAAGCCTTGTTCTGTCAGCCGTCTGCTTATGGTCATTCTGGAGACTTTCTCAGACTCTGATCTCAAGACATTCATCCCTGCCTAGAATTCAATGACTAAAACAAAAATTTTTGTTCAGAAATGCAAGTAAATAACCTCAATTTGACGTCTTGATCAAGAAATAATAACATGGTTTACTATCTTTGGATTTGGAAATTCATGGATAACAATAATGATTATATTTTAGCATCAAAACCATTACAGAAACATACGACATGATTTTGGTGATTACCAATGCTGTTCATTTAGGGCAGCTGTGGCATTAACCTTACATTGGAAGGTGGTCTAATAAATTTGTTAAGCACTGTATGTCCACAGCATGTCTTCATGTGGATGGGTACTTCTTCCTGGCTTCCTCGCCCACCTTGTCGAGCCCTATCCTTGTCTCTACGGATCTGAGATGTCCCACTGCTGCCCTTTGAGGACACTGTCTGGCCTCTGAACAGCTGCGCTCGCTGCTGACAGAGGCCAACCTTACTGAGGAGGATGAATATGTCGCCCCTGAAAGCCTTGGTGAAGATGGCGTAGAGGAATGGGTTGGCGCAGGAATTGAGCGGGTAGAAAAGCACCAATAAAATCTTAGAGTTGGATACAGTGATGAGTGGCCGGTCCAGAACAGCTGACATGGCGTAGAAGGAGATTGGCGCCATACAAAGAAAGTCTGTAAAGATGAGGACGGCCATGCGCTTGGCTATGTTGGTATCCTTGGATCCAGATCGGTAGTGGGGGTTGTGCACTGCACAGTAGATCTTGATGTAACACGCACAGATAACCAGAAAAGCCAGGATATTGAGGACCAGCACTGATAAGATGTAGACCTGGGCTGCTGTGGACTGGGTGTCCATTGGGAGGCAAATGCTGACCCTCTGGTAACTGCTAACCCCAACCAAGGGGAGCAAGGCTAGGAGGAGGCAGAAGATCCAGCCACCAAGCATCACCGCGGCAGCATGGTGCAGACGAAGCTTACGATCCAGTCGCATAGCAAAAGTGATAGCATACCACCTCTCCAGAGTGATCACTGTTAAGGTGTAGACTGAGAGTTCACTTGCGAATACCGTGAAAAACCCTGCAAGTCCACAGCCAGGGCCTGTCTGCCAGTCTATGGCATGGTTGAAGTACTCAGACCGTGTGTGGAGGTCTACAGAGGCAATAAGCAACAGATAAATCCCCATGCACAGGTCTGCGAAGGCCAGGTGGCACATGAGGAAGCGGGAGACTGAGAGCTTGTAGTGGCTTGTGAGCAGCACCAGAAGCACCACGACGTTCCCCAGAACGGCCAGCAGACTCACAAACCACACAGACACTCGCAGGAAGCCAAAACCCATAATGTCCTCACAAGGATTGAACTCATCGGGTACTGGTGCACACGCCACCTCCTCGCCGTCCTCACACACCACATAATCATCTCGATAGTTAAAGTCTTGGCTGGTGTCCTCCTGGGGGTTCTTGAGGGTCTCTCCAAAACCCACATCCTCATCTGGCAGGCCCCCGAAGTACGCGTGGTAATAGAGGCTGCCATGGAAGTCGCCTCTCCTCCAGTCTTGTTGGGACTCTTTGTGGCCGGCGTTGTTTTGCTCATCGTCTGGGACTGGGTCCACCATGCTGTCTCCTTGGAGGGACGGTATGCCGAGGGGCCCCACAGAGCGCTTGTGATGCTGGTCTTGGAAAGCAGTCAAGTTACACATTGAGTGCTCCCAATGGCTGAAAACATACACAAGGATACACTTAGGATATTGAGTCTATGGAATCATACTGTAGCACTCATTACTTCAGTCCTCTCAAACTCTAAAAGTCAAATCAAATAAACAACATAGCCAGTCGAGGATAAAGATTCCTATTTGGAGAGTCATTAAAAGTCGGGCTCAACCTTTTCCTGAAATAACAGCAATGAGTGACACTAATTATGGCAGCACTGTAAGGAGTTATAGGTGAACACGTCATTAAGTTAATCCAACCTCTGCCAAAATCCACCTCATGAAAGAGCAGCCACTCGGTCACTGTGGCAGAAGTGATTTCTATTAGCCTCTGTCGTTCACACACACTCTTTTTGTGTCTTCTACTCGATTTTATGACCCTCAAACACTTTTAATGAGTACAACAAGCAGAATTAAACCAAGAAAACTCACCTTCGTTTCTTTTTGAGGTTTTTGAAGCCACAGCAGTGGCTAGGGTAGGTGAGGTTGGCCACAGTGAGATGCTTGAAGGTTTTGATGGGAGGCAGTTTCTTAAGGGCCCAAGCGTTGCGTGCCTTCAGCTCCCGAAGAGAGTCCATACCTGTTGTCGGCAGAGACGTGACCCCAGTGATGGACACATCTCTTAAAGAGAGAAAGGGGGAATACAAGAGTTTCAGAGACTACATACGAAAAACGTTAATAATGTTCAGAGGAAATTTGAACATCGCTGATAAGATTCCTTGATGGTCCAGACTTTGTCCAACAAGGGTACAGATTATTCAGGGGTGGCTTGAAGTATGTGCACATATATACATGTAAACAACATTTATTTATTCTTTCCGTGTGAACTTATCATTTCCACCTTAACTCCACACGTTCAGATGATATCAGGAAGTAAAAGTGAAAGATGAAACTGACTCAGAAAGGCACAAAACTGCAGTTCCATGAGTGTCCACTCGGGGCTGGCTACAAAAGCCAATACATCCCATCAATAATAAAGATAGAATAATTAATCAGCTGCCAAATTGATCAGACTGATTAATGGCACTTTGACATCAGTCCTTACAAGGCCGACATCACCACTACCTTTTTCAATTGAAAACAGATTTTTCTCGTCACCTGTTAGCAGCATACTAAATTTAAAACAGTCACTAACTGATGCTTTAATTGAAATTCTGTTACCATGTGTAGAATAATACAATTAAGTATTGATATTTTTAGCAAACCCCCTATCTCTGTCTTTTCATTGATTTGTCGAACTCATGTTACTGGTTTAAATAATCATGTAAACTAGAATTTAATATGTATGAAAACTTAATCCTAAACATGACTTTGTTTATTTTAACCCAATCAATGCTGACTCAGAATTTACTAAACCGTATTTTTCTTTCTTAACAACTTCAGATGGCTCAACAGAAATCAAAAAGTCTTTGCTTTTTGCTGCTAGGTCGACTGAATGTTGGATTGAGTCAGCGTTTCCATTATGGAAACCACCACCACTGCTCTAGATACCAATGGGTAACATTGGTAGATTTGGATCAGACTGGTACACAGAAGCCTTTTCTGTTAATTGTGTGACATCAAGTGTGAAAGAGTGTAATCGGTCAAAAGCAATTTAAATACTTTATTGATGCAGCAGCAATGTAAGTGTAGACCAACTGCAGGTCAATATATGACATATATTGGATTTGATGAACATTTTGTCTGTCATAGCAGACAGATGACGTTGGTGTGATCCTTATATTGCCTGTCGTATTGTTATGTGTTTGAGTGCTAAGGCCTACCTATAAATCAGACTAATCAATATACTTTTATTCGACTACCAGAAGGAACCAGCCAACACAAACAAATACACTGTCAGTAAATCTATATATGGAGCTTGATGTGATGAAAACAGAGAGGTCAGTTCAGAGATGGATTAACTAACAGCCACCATCTGTTTCCTACGGTGAGCTCCTCGCTCTTTTGTCATCTTTAAGTAATTACATCTGGTATTTCTTGTGTTAGGCTGTCATGCAAAAGCCAGGTCATCTCTCCGGGACAGCGATATGCAGGGGATTGACTATCTCACCGACATCCTGTGTGATCCTGTTATCAGGACATTCTGTTGATCCCCTTCTTCCAAGGGGCCGAGCGGGGTTTGAGTTGTCTTTTGCTTTCTTTAGTTTCCTAACCCATTACAGCTCTTAGTCACAGCATCTGCAGATTAATCTGATTAAATAAAAGCAACACACGCCAAACATCTCTTTATCAGCCAAGAGCTCAAATTATTCTTTTTTTGTCCCATTTGCCCTCCTCACCTCTCTGTCCTCTGCTATTTTTCCCTCTCATGAGACACATTGTGAAAGGCCGTGAAAAAAAAAGCAGCTTAAAGTCTATGAGTATCAGACTGATTCTGTCACTCGCAGATGTTTGGCCCATGACCTCATGGAGGTAACCTCATTCAGGACATGTTCCTCAGCGGAGCACAGGAAGAAGACCCACACACGGACTTCATTTACCTAACCCCAAACTTAACGGCTACATCAGAGCCTCCGCAGCAACAGGAGAGCCGTGATGGAGGGTTTTACCATCAAACACCTGTAAAAACGGGAAGTCAGCTTTAAAAACTTACGACTATAACAAAAAAACAACAGTATCAAAGAAGTGTGGAGGTTTCTTTCCTTCACACATTTGCACACAATGAGTTTCAGGTTTCTTGGTCAAAGACGCAGCTGTGGAGGAAAGATCTGAACCCTTCATGATATGCTCTCCACCTGCACAGACATGTCTAATGCAGTCTGCACATTTGTGATGACGAAACCTCTGAAACCTAACAATGTGTGAGGAATAAAATCACCACGCTATGCCTATTATCTATCAATTTTTTAATACAGTTAACCTATCTTGCAAATAAATAAGCGCACCAGGTACCAGTTTGTAGATTTTTAACATTTCAGAAGGAACAGAAATACTAACTCTGCAAGAATCCATCACAAAGCGTCACACGGCTGAGTTAAAACCTTGCGGCGTGTGTCTTGGAGAGGAATATCATCATATTGGAGGCAGTTTGTGTGAAGTAATAAATGATTCCAATAAAGAGGAGAGTTGAGAAGAGAGGGCTCAAACTTTTTATCCCTTCAGGTACTTACAGAAGCATGGGGCCGCTGACGGTGCCTGCAAAAGCCCTGTCATCCATCTTAGTAAGGTATTTATTCCTGTGCAGGTCACTGGAGAAGAGAGCACAGAGTAGAGTTTATGGAGAGGAAATCAATCCTTCACATTTCAGTTTGACTGACAGAGGCGAGGCATGGCGTGGTGTTTTTCCAGCCCTCATTGCTGCACACTCTTCTGTTTATTTTCTCTCATTTCATGGGTGAAACATGACAGAAAAGACTCACTCACCTTGTTGATTTAAATTAGACAGTGTAAGACCTGGTGGCCTACTCCTTTAACACACTGCACCCTCACTACACCTCTCCCCTGAATCCCTTAAATCTAATAAGGATAATAGACCTGTAAGGGGTGTGTTTTTCTTGGTCAGGCTGTGCTGGGATCAGATCTCTCCTCAGAGCAGATCAGGCGCCAGCATAAACACCAATCTGCAAAATCTCACTAGTCAAACCGATGGCTTAATTAGCCTCTTATAAGGATGTGTGTAGGTGTTGTAAAAGAATAGAAGTAATATCATTAATATCTCATATCCTGAATAAGTAGGATTCTGGACCAGGGGGTGACAGGAAAAAAGAAAAATATGTTGTGACAAAAGAAGAAGTACGGGAAGCGATGCGTACTCGCTCTCCTGTATTTTATCCAGATGAGGTAATTGAATGTGAGTGTGAAATTGATTTCTTCAAGTCTGACACAGATTCAGGGTCCAGTGTCACTGAGTGTTTGGGAGAGTCAAACTCATAACGCAGACTTCCTGATACCCACTCTCGGAAACATTTTTCCCATGAGAAGTCCAGCTCGCTAATCAAGAGCTGGGCTTAGGCCCTTTCAGAGTACATATGAGAAGGCTTGTAGAAGAGAGAGCGAACTGTGATCCTGCTGCTTTTGAAGTACAACGTTGGGCAAAGAAATACACATGCCAGATGTCAGAAACTATTTAATCCAGGCAACACACCAAGGAGCCTTGTTTTTTGAGTAATACAAGACTTCGAAATCAAGTAATTTGGTGATCAAGTGAAAGATACTGGCCCTGATAAAAAGAGTTTTATTACCCAAGAAAAAAAGTGAAAGATAATTAATTTAATAAGTTGTGTAACTGCTTAAAAGCACTTTTGATAATTCAGTTTGACAGTGTTTATAAAAGTGTTTGAAACTGCAAATAAATTCTAGGTAAAAAGAAAAAAAAATGCTTTTGGCACATATTTTCCATCTGCTGAAAGGTCCCATCTAATGAAAAAAAAAGTATTTCCTTGCCGATATATTTATATAAGCTAATGCTAAAGTAATTCTACAGTCCTTAGTATGTGATAGCAGTAAAGCCTCTGCATTGTTTAGTCCACTTAATGGAAAAAAAGGCTTATACTAGTTAATTTGAATTAGCTCCTGTGGTGATGTCACGACAGGAGTGATTAGATTATACATGTAACAGAAGCCACTCCCATTTTTTGAGTGATTCCATGTCCTCCTTTGCTACTGAGGTCAAATGTTAGTGCTTCACATCAGCTGCTCTGTTGTTGTTTGCCAACCAACATATACCTCCGTCCCACCTCTGCAGGGCCAAAAAAAATGGTGGCCGCTTTTTAGATTAAACATTAACACCCTGGCAGCTAACAACAGCAGACATACTGCATTATAGTATTCACAGTTTATAGCAAGAAATATTTAGCCAACTACTAGCTTGAGTTCTTCTGGCGCACTCGCCATGTTTGTTTTGGTGTTTTTCCTCTTCTGCATCCACTTGTACTGAGCAGCGAATCAGTGCCGCATTATCATAGCCCTTCCTACTCAGATCCCTGCATGGATAATGAGGCTAAAAACGCAGAGGTTTAAAGGGATATTACGGTGTAAGATTAAGTTAGGGACTCTAAATTAATTTTATGCCGGAATATCCCTTTAAGATCATCCACATAGGCTGAATTTTTGATGTTTTTCAAGACCTTGCTCAGAAAACTAGGATGGTGAACCGCTAAAAAACCCACTGTATCTGACCTTTAAACAAGAGTTTATGAAGGTCACATAATATAAAGTACATAATATAAAATACTTACACTTGATCTAGCTTGGTGCCATTAAATGCATGATGATGGATTTCTCTGAAGCCATTCCCATAGAGCATCCTGGAGGGAATAAAGACGTTTTTACTGTATTGACTCCAAGTACTGATAAGAATTAGTCCATGAGGGTCTCTTGAAGTTCACTTACAAATCTACTAAAATGCAACACGATTGCTTGATGCCGATGAGTGGCGGAGATAAATAAGACCTACTTCTTTCAAATTCTATGGTGAGGTTTTATCTGTCTGTGCAGATTCACATGAGTTCAGAGAAAGGACGTGCTTTGTAACATGCTGTTTTGGGGATAAAAACTGCAATCCCTCTACCCTCGAACCCAAACCTAAATGCAACACGATTGCTTCCAGTGGCTATTTAAAGAGGTTTTGGTTGGATTTAGGGATAAAGGACAAACTGATGCAAGAGCACCCACTGCTTCCAGTGGCTATTTAAGAGGTTTTGGTTGGATTTAGGGATAAAGGACAAACTGATGCAAGAGCACCCACTGTGCACTCTACAACTTAGATGTAGTGATTCAGTCTTTGACTTGTTGTATAAAAATGTAGCATAGAAGTAAAGTTTGTCTGCAGATGTCTTACACTGTCAGCACGTCATTTGTGATGCCTTTGAAGGAGTTGGCTGGGATCTCAGTGATATATGGATGATCAACAACTTCTCTGCAGAGGAAAACAACACAGAGAAGAACGAGGTTGCAAATATGATGTTTTCTAGATTAGAAACTTTTAAAACTTTAAAAAGATGTTGCACAAGTAAAGGCAAATAAGTAATGACTCAACACAATCTTGCAGTATCAACACCTTTTCCCTTAATCTCCAAGCTATACCTCTCATTTATTCATCATTTTTACACCTAGTGACATTGCAGAAGTGATGAAAAACTAAAAAAAAAATCTTTGTAATGGAAACACATCCATCTTTCTGCTTCTTAAACAGTACATAATGTATAGCATGGACAAGCGAAAAAAAGCCAATCATCTCGCCGACAGCGTCGTTGGTTTATGATCGTCAGAGTAATGGCTCTAGATTGATGCGACTATTAATTGCAGACTTTAAAGTGCTACAAGTTGTAGTCTTAGCAAGCATGAAAACTGATTCATGAGCTCGGTTTAGAAGTTGTAAAGATACAGCAACTTACAGGATGAAGTTCATGTCGTTGGAGCGGATGTTGCTCAAGTCAGGGAAGAAAGTGAGGCCTGTATTAAAAATCCCCCTGAAGAGAAAAGGTGCAGAGAGTTAGCACGTTCAAGAGCGCAGTAAAGGCCACACAAACTCTCTTTAGCTTGTTATGAAAAATGATAGCTGTCTTATGTTGTTGTGGCTTTGCGGGTTTAACAAAAACCTCTAAATTCGGGCAGATGACTTCATTTAATAATAGCTAACCCAATTCATTTTTGGCGCATTTGTTTTCGACACCAAATAGTCTCGTTTTGTGCCAAGCCGCAGATTCTTTAAGTACTTCTAAGTAACCGTGAGATCAGGCGAAAGTACACAGCTGTGGCCTGCGTCGAGGAAACAACAACCTATAATTTTCTCACGAGTCAAAAGTTTACTCAAGATTGACATCTTCCCTTCTCCGGCCAAATACGTCAGGTTTCTTTTTAGTTATTTAGAGCGTGCGTTCACTTTTCTGGAGTTGACCTGTACCACTGCATTAAACTCAAATGAAGCACAGTTCAACCCTTGCCCACCGAAGCTATGAGAATATCACAAAGTCCAAATCACTGCCAGACTGACGCATTTTAAATATAAACCACTCATCTTTCTGGATTACCATAATGGTGTCAGTATGTGGAATTCAATGAGGGGAAAAAAAAGGAAAAATACTCACAGGTATTTGAGGTTTGGGAGGTTTTTAAAGGCTTCTGGGTCAACGTAGGTCAGACTTTTTGCATTACGTAGCTCTCTGAAAGAACAGACAGGGAAAAGATTGGCTGTGAGTGCACCTCCACGCAAACACAAACTAATTTGGAGCACAGTTAAAGACACATTTAGGAGCACAGCGTGTCTTCAAAGTTGCTGACAGCACAGGACAAAGTGCATGCCAGGGAGAGAGGAGGGAAAGTCGGTGCAGACAGCCAGGGCCGGAAGTACAGTCCAATTAGTGTTTCATTAGTGTGTTTACTCTGGTCCGCCCTGAGCTGAACACCTCTCTCTGCTGTCTGAAGACATGTGGTTCTCTGGAACGTGTGTGCTGGCCCTTCTTCACACACCTGGCAAACTACAGCGAGTCCAGCAGACAGACGTCAATATGAGTCTCTGAGTGGGAGAAGTTCATCATCCTTGAGCGGCAGCGAGAAGACCGGAGCTGCACTGAAATGTCAGGAGGCTAATTTTATATTGGCTAATAAAACTATTAAACAGTCTGTCAAGCGGACTACAAAACTTGTGAGTGGCAGCACCTAAATTGACTCTAAGAGTTTGAATCTTTGTAACAACTCTTCAACCTCCAAACTTGAGGATAATATAAGAGTGCTGTCTGGAATTTAATAAGCCTTTACTTGGATATACCATTGATAAAGTTTGTTTTTATGGTTGACGGGTGATTTTTCTTCAAGTATCCTTGGCTGACCACTTTGACTAAACCGTCAGAGGAAGTTTGCATTCTTGATGATACTCTTTCTGAAACAATAGAGAGGGACTGACTGCTTTGATAGAAAAAAATATGTTTTTTCAGTTTTTTGGCAAATTTTTTCTCGTTGTTGCAGCTCGTTTCATTTGCTGCTGTAACCTATTTTTGTTATAGCAGCTTTTGTTTTTCTTTTCTTTGAACCGAGCTTCCTACTGCAAAGTGCAGGGGTTCCGATTGGGTTCGGATTGGTTATTCCTAATGGCTGTGAAACGTCATCGTCGGGTCAGGGTAAGGATTAGGATGAGGGTTAGGGTTAGGAGATTCAGAAGTGCGATAATGTTCTGTAATGTTCTGTTTGATGTACAGAGCCGACAGCCTGTGTTTGGCTTGAGCGTGTGATGACGTTTGCAGCTTTTCTAGCCAATCAGAGGCAAGGAGGCAGGACTTTTCCCTACCATCCTATCACACACGGCATACATGTTGTACTAATTACACTTGAGCAGCTAAGCTAAACATGCTAGCAGTAGCTAGCTACTTAGCTCAGCTATAACTAAATAGGTTGCACTGTCTTCATTGTTGACAGCAGGGTCCACTCTTTTTTTAATTCTTTTTTCTTTTCACATGTGAACTCAGACCGGGTAACAACAACACTACTTCCGGTATTCCTTCACAGTAAACCTCAGCTCATCCTGTGTAATGAACCCTGCCTACCTAAGCTCCACTGCTATAACTAAATAGGTTACACTGCTTTTTTATGTCTGTATTTTCCATTGTTTCTGAATTTGTTGAGCTTATTGAAGATCTTTCTGAATCAGTTAGCTTTTTCAGCCGCTACATGAAACAGTTTTGGTCTCTAGAAGAAATACACAACATTATTTGTTTTACTTTTCCACCAGCTGCTCATAGTTAGGGAGCAAATGGCAAATTTGTTATATTTTACAAGGTCCCATGATTGTTTTCTGGTCCTTTTAGTTTAACTACTGTCACAAATAAAATCTTAGTGGTTCATAAACACTGTTGCTATTATTAGCCAGCTAAGTAGTTTACAGGTAAGGTCTGTTTGGCTTTGAAAACTGAGCAGCTCCTTGTTACTCCTTAGCTCCGCTCTCGTGTCTAAGTATGGTAACCTCTGCTTCCATACAGCCCACAAACCAATGACTGAGTTCACAGTGATTGTGTCCTGTCTTTGTTATCCATCCAGCGGCGGCTGTGGCTCAGTGGTAGAGTCTGTCATCTTTTGATGGGAAGGTTTAAGTTTTGATCCCCAGCTCCACAAGACAGTCGCTCTTGCTGGCAGGTCGTCCAAAAAGTAAAAGTGCATACATGGATAATTTTGTAAAAATTGGCAAGTTTTGTATTGTGACCACATCCATCAGAGTGTGAATTTGTGTATAAAAGAGGCATACAGAGATAAAGTGCTTTGAGTGGTCCCAAGACTGGAAAAGCACAGTTTAAGTACAGTCCAATCACTGTTTACGCCAGCATTGATATTTTTGCATCAGGTTTGACTTAATTCTATCCCCAAATGCCTTGGACTATTTGGCAATCACAGCAAGTGCTTGAGAGTTTGTTATTTCGGCTCAGTTTTCAGCTTCGACAGCAAACACGGCATATTTTGATAAGGTAAACGTATCATGTAGACTTGTGTGTGAACACTTAGGGCTCTATTTTGGTGCCTCGCCGGAGACGTGCCGCAAGCGCAGCGTCAGTCAGATCCGCCGCGCTGACAAGGCGTTCCCAAGCACATTTTGGTATTTTGGTGAGCCGCGCAGCCCAGCGTAAGTATCCCCCTCCCTAACTCAGCTCCTCCCAGCACCATAAGTCGTAGACGGGGCGTGTAGTTGGTTTAACACAGCCGAGACCTGTTTTCACCAATCACATAGGCTCCTCTCCTTGCCTTTAAATCCGCCACAGGCGATGCGTATTACTATTTTCATGGAGTAGTCAAAGAGATCAAGAGATGTCTTAAGACAGTAATGCCACAAGATGGCGACAGAGGGCAGCTCCTCAACAAGTGTCCTCCACACTCTCTCATATGAGCACAGATGGATTTAGTGCGCGTAATGTTGGACCCACTGGTAAGACAAACACCCGTTTCCACAAATAAAGACACTCACATAAAGTTGCTCATATTCAAACCTCACGTGACAAAGGTGGGTTGAGCGCACAGATCACAACATAAACTCCAAAAATGGCATTAAAATCGGAACCATCTGTGCGTAAATGACCCATCGCGCTCCGTGGCCTGGCTCTTTCTTTCATAGATGTTGGCATATAAATAAATTTGGCTCACAAAACTGAATATTATAATATCCGTATGTCGGCTTAAAGTAGATAACGCATCTGAGCACTGAAACAAATCATCTGTTCAGCTGCAGCAGCAGCAAGACGGACAGAGGACACGGAGACGTGTCCAGGTCGAGCTGTGCGAGAAATAAGAGGAAGAGGAAGAAAGAAAAGGAGGGAGACACATTACATATCTTGTTAACTTCATCATGTGTGTATATTTACTAGATATTTAATTTAATTTGATGCGGTTTCAGCTGTGTTGATTCGGTCAGGTTGTGTGTCCAAACGCGTGCCAAACGCACTCATCAGATCAGATATAGATCAGAATATATCTATATAGATCTAAATGTATGTGCTGACTCTGATTAATAGTTGATGATGATTATTTATTGCACTGAAATCTGCCTGACACTGTGGAAACCTGCCGGTGAGGCATCAGTGACGTATGTCGATACGCCGCCGGTCTACCAAAATACTACAAGACCAGCTGCGTTCCGCCTTGCGCTGAAAGCTGACCAGGTTTGAATCGGCGAGCTTTCAGCGCACTTTACACGCCGTTGGCGAGCACGAAAATGTCACTGCGCCAGCTGATTCGGTCGAAACCTCCCCCTGCCACGCCACCACGCCCAGCTTGGCGGATCTCGGCTCGCCTCCGTGCGGCTCATGCCACGAAAATACCAAACTGGCCTTACGCTGGGCTCCGCCAGACGAAAATACAACTGCGCGGGGCTCGCCGCCCTCCGCCGCCTCACCGGCGCGCACGAAAATAGAGCCCCCAGTCTGAAGACACACTGCCATTCAGTGGATCTGGATCTGTGGTTAATACACTTACTATGGGCAAGTTACTAACGAGTACCTCATACAACTGCACTGTAATTATTGACAACAACATATAGAATATTTACAGCATTGGTAAACATGCATGTTATGATAAAATGAATATTTGATTAACAGATTTTATTCAGAAACTCATACACTAGGCTACTACCATTAAGAGAAGTCTGTATTGATTCTGTTATTTCAATGTTGAAGTGCAAACAACTGCCCCGAAAATGGACTTCTCTGTCTCTGTGGTGGTCCAGAGGCGACCGGTCCAGCCTTATCTAGATTGGTGCAAGTGCTGTAGCGGCACTAACTAATGCATCGCCACACAGTTTGTCTGCTTCATGATGGGACACATGATGGTTAATGGTTTTGAAAGTCTGGCCTTTACACCTCCTGTGAGCGTAACCCCCAATTTCCACCGCATCCAGAACAGGTACGGAAAGGCCGTATCCGCCGATCGTAGCTGATCGTAACCATTCAAGTTAATGTGTCAATTTCCACTGTCTTCTTTCCATTCTGCAGCGGCTCGCTGGACTTTGCAGCTGATCGCAAGAGTTCTATTATTCCTGGACACCGGAGCATGCCGGATAAATTCAGCACAGATTAACCCGTGCTGGAAAGGAAGTCAGGCACAGACACAAAATAAAACATCTGGCTTCTTTTCAAAATAAAATAGTCCGTGTTTCAGGTGGATCGTATTTCACACCATGCATAAGGGCGGGGATGAACAAGTGAAAGGTTTATAGAGAGCATTTTATCCTGATGACACGATGGATGAGGAGACGCTGATTTTACAAGTCTAGAAGTGGATTTCCTCCTCTGGAAGGACACAATCTACTGCTTTTATGGTTTTGTGGTATCGCGCGATTGCAATCCCTGCTATTCCGGATCTGAGCCGTTCCGGATGCGGTGAAAATTGGGGGTCACAGGTGGTAACACACCCATGCAACATAGGACCGTGGGTCAAAATTGACCTTGAACTCGCATCCAGCACCATCACCCCTGCACCTAAGGCATGCAATTTGACCATTGAGCTAAACTAGTCATCGTGGAGTTGATATTGTCAGAGGAGAAAAAAGGATAAATCAGTGCTTTTTATTTCTGTAAGAAGTAAGAACCCCAGCTGGGCCACCTCTAGTCAAATAAAGTCTCCATCATGCCATCTATGTCTCAGACTTGATCCAAACCAAATGTGTTTGATCCAAAAGACAAAACACATTTGATTTCTCATCATTTTTCTCCCCGAACAGACAACTTAAATGATAAAAACATGAACGTCCATTTATAGGTCGATAATTTCTGCACTTGATACATCCCTACGCCAGCCCAACCGTCAGCTTTCGCTTCGCAGCAGAGAGCCCGACCAGAATTCCTGACAGTGGCGGTTTCACTTGATGCTGGCACGATACAACCTTCACCCAGTCCCCCCCTCTGAATTCTCGTCTTCAACTGCAGTCCCTGAACCACAGCTGCTGTCGGCCTCAAGCAGCCAACAGGAAGCCGAGCATTAATTTGCGTCTGACCCTGAAGGAAACCTGAGAGAGATGCCATTATCTGATGTATGGCATTGCACCACACCAATCAGAGGCAAATAGGCCCCGGAGATCCAAAATACACCACCAGAACAAAGATATAACCCTCGGCGAGCGGTCTGAAGGATCGTTTCTGTCTGTATTTGGATGTCTGGAATTCAGCAGCTAATTAGAAAAGACGTACAGGAAGCGTGATTTAGATAAAAATGACAGCCGAATGATGTGAACACATTCATTTACCCCGTCAAATTAATTCCTGTAGACATATATTATAGTCGCTGTGTCGTACCGAAACCCACTCTCACATTTTCACGCTGTTAATGAAGAGTGGAAACAAATTGCGTACACACAAAACTGCTGTGTTACGAGACGCAGGAACAAATCATTCACAGAGGCAGGGAAGTCTCACAGTAATATATGAAGTGCTAGGAGGTGTTCTGCTGGAAAAGTGTGTGGTCCACCCGAAGCCTCGGCCATAAATCTCGATCCCATAATTGAGAATAGAGTGCACCTTGCAAGACTTTTTCCCCCCTGAGCTGCTTCAACATGAGCGGGAGCAAAAAAAAGAAGAAAAACCAAATACTGACTCGAACATGGTCATTTTAACTTTTTGATTTACCTTGGCACGGTGATAATAAGCAAGATAACAAGTTATGTTATTGAAATGGAGTCTTTTACATCTAATTGCATGTTATAATTTCACATCAGTGTGTTTTTCCTAACTGCTCTGTACCCCCCTGATCAGGAGCCGTGATCAGAGGCACGGGAGCGTAGAAGAGAAATTAGCAACTAATGTGTTTCTTCCCCGCTTTCATTTGCTGCCGGCAAGGTTTAAAACTAAGCTTTTTTCCTCTCCAGAGAGCAAATGGAACAGCTTGATCGATAAAGATCGATAAAAGAGTGTGCCCTTTTCTTTTAGTTACTTACATGTGGGTGATTTTCTTCAGGTTGTAAAACGAGTGTCTCTCCAGCCTCTGCAGCATCACATCCACTGATATGTATCTAAAAGAAACACATACAGCTTATGGAAAGGACAAATTTTCTTTTGTGGCATCAATGTAATGGTGTTTTTTTTTTAGCATCTGTCTTACTTGTGTGCAAATGTAACATCAGACGCGTTTCATCAAAGAGTCTCTGTGTGTGGCTGTGGAAATTATCCTAAAGCCTGCAACTCCTTCCTGAATTTATCATCCCACCTCGTCTTAAGCCTCTAAAGACACGGGTTATTTTACAGGTATGCACCCCACGTATACATTACACAGTCATCAGTCACTCTACTCCCATTTATTTTGACTTGAGCTCTTCAAATAAACCAAAACCTTCACTCCCGAACAACCTTAAAAATGAGTATTCTGTTTTCATACAGCCGTTTATAGGCACTTAATATGCAAAATTAAATGTTAACATTCGCTGGTGTTGTAGAATCAGAAGATGTAAGTTTTCAATAATTCGGTCTATTATTTCAAATGCAAAACAAACAGTGAGTCAGTGGAAACACTGTCTGCGTGCACTCGAGCTGTCTGAGGCTTACAGAAAACGTCTAATCCACCTCCGTCTCCCTTTATGCATGACTTGGATGCAGACTTCAGACTCAGCGGCTCAGGATCCAGTGTATATTTTACCTCTACATGGAGACTTCACCTCTACATAGAGTCTAAAATCAGCACACACCCAAAAAACCTCTGAGCTGATGTCCAAACCCTGCTGCGGTTAAAGGACCCACATTCCTATTGAAGGAACGTATTTAGTGCTTCCAGCTGTGATTAGGAGCCGGCGGTGATACTAAACAGAGAGTAAATCATCTGCTTGGGTGGGAGACAGAAAGGAAAGGGTGGGCAGTTTGGAACTTTGATAGCTTCTCTCTGTTTTGGAGCAGAGCAGTTGAAAGAAAGCAGGTGGATTTGAGCAAGTGTGTGTAAAATCAGTATATGTTCCAGGCTTGAATGGAAGTACAGCAGCGAATACACCGAAACTCACATTCTTGATATGTTGACCATGTTTGCAAAGGCATCTGCGGGTATGGATGAGAGACGGGTCTCGAAGAGCCACCTGGTTAGAGAGTAAAAACAAGTCTGTTAGCTGACACAAATGCACTTTTTATTCAACATCTGACAACTTTGAAGATATTTGGGGACAGATAGAGCTGTGAGTGGATCAGGGTTAAAAACTGTGTCAAATACTGTTCCCAGATTTGTCCCCAAATCAGCAGGTGATTTCTTGCATCTGTTACTTGTTGTGTGGGCGAGGTGAGGCCCTGGTCCTGCTGGTTGTCAGATTTGAGCACGCTAATTTCCTGCTTACAAGTCTGCCTCAGGTTGGTTGTCGGGTTGGGGTTGAGGGACTCAGTGGGGCTTTATCAGACAAAGATGGAGCGTTTCTTAGTGGGGTTTTTGTATTTCCAAGGAGGGTTTTGAGGAGAGTGATTTGAATTGGACCGATGCTCCAGGATGATTTTTGGACTGGAGTTGCTTCTGGTAGTCCGCTGTGGCTAAGACACGGTATATGCATTTGAAGGGACATTCCGGTGTGAAATTAATTTAGGGTCAAACACACTGTAACACCGAGTTAGACACCCCCTCGAGAGATGAATGTTGCCGTCTGCTTGCTTCTCTAGTTATACCAACTTTAGTAATGACCACAGGTTAGCAATACACAGCGGTCTGAGGAGCCATAAACAAACCTCAACCCAAACGCCACTCTATAGCCACAAATAATTCTCAGAACAGCATCTAAACTTCATCAACAGTACATACAGGGTGAGCCCTATAAATGTCCTGGTATTTGAAGTTATCACATGCCACAAACAGCGCATTGTCCTTGAAATTGTCCAGTAATTCAACAGAGAACTGCAGGAACACGGAGACAATGTCCAGGTCAAAAACAGAGGTACAGATAAAAGCTCAACACTGTTAAACCGCAGCTACAGATGAAAGGTTTTCCCAATACTTTCGGTAAAACAGAACCCCTAGGGGGGAACAAAGACTTGGATCTGGACTGGACCTGAGCAGGCAGCCAAGTTCAACAATGTCTGCGTCTGTTTAGGGCAATGTTCCTGTGAGTAAGGTTAGGACAGACCTGAGCAAGAGATGCATACACAAGCTTAAACAGAGCCTGCTGTTGTAGACACACTGTGAAATACGGAGGATAACATTGACAATATTTTATTAGAGGTTTTCTTTATTATTGCAGAACCAACATCTTATCTAAGTTGTCATTTAGGGAATATGCCTTTTGGCTTATATTCATCAAGTTTAATGGTTAGATCAGGACTAATCTTATTTGGACAGTAAATACAAAGCTGAACATTAAGGCTTAAAAAAACTCTGCCTGCCTTAAACCCCAAAGCTAACTTTTTCTAATATCAAAACTTTACTAAAACTGCATATAAAATTCTGCATATTTCTGGGGTAAAAACACAAAATTAATACCTACTGTATTTAATATTGTACCAAGCAACAGCGAGGAGATGGGTAGCTTAGCTTGGCTCAATGTAAAAGTATTAAAAAAGGCCAAATTGGCACAAACATTAGACCTGCCAGCACTTCTAACACCCACTCATGAACACTTACCTCATCTGTTGGTTCTGTACCAAATACAACATGTCATAGTTATATGAGGGTTAATGTACAACACTGTTTTCTTTGTCGCAACAGCAAATTTCTTAACTTAACTCTGCCAATTTATTACCTCTACTTGACCAGACAAAATCAAAGATGTTTACAGGATTGTTTTAATCCAAGTGAAGAGACTGAAAAAGTAATCAAAGTGGAGTAGGTGGTAGTTTTAGATCAATTTTCAAACAGTCATGAAAAGAGACTCAGCAAAAGCTACCATCTTCACACACCTTTGATCCCTCAGGGGAACAAAAGACTAACTCAGAGTCTGAGATCTGGCCTGTAGGTCTGCATCACATATACGGTATATTGAAGGGAGTCAGTCAGTCAGTCAGTCAGTAGTCACTGGAGCATGGCACCCCGCACACGTTTTGACAAACTCAAACAAACATGAGGAGACAGAGCAGACCCTGACACCCAACACCCCTCTGTAAGAACCACCAGTTTCACCGCCACGCTCGAACCCAAACAACCAGCATAAATTTTCCCTCAGGAGCGTGTGGAGAAGACCAATGAGCCCATCTCGGAGGTTTGATTCGAAAAGTGCTCCTCCGATTTGTCATTTCGAAACACAAACCCGTGAAAACAAACAGGTGGCGAATTGAGTTTGAAGTGGGGAGAAACCACATAATTCATAATATTCATTGTCAGCGCAACATAACGTGTGTTTACGACAGGCTGGGCTGCATTTTGATTTGTAATGGTCTGTGGTGACGAGGAGAGAGAGTCGGTTGAGTATTCTGCTGCATGTTTCATCTGTCTCTGATGTGATTCAGTGTGGCACTTAGAAATCACGTCTTGAATCTGTAACTCTCATATTTATTTCTCTGTCTTTAACTCTTATCACACGGGAAAATTAAACGTAAAAACAGTAGTGAGAGCAGTGTATAAATTATTTTTGACTCCAGCTTTTATTTGAGATTATATTCACAATTATTTTCCCATAAATATGAGAAGCACTTATCCAGGATGTCAAATAACAGTAATAATTTCCATTGCAATGAGCCCTCTGACGAATTAATAGCTGAGCAACTGTCAGTATTTCCACTAATATCAACTCATGATGTCCAAAGTCTCTATTCTTATTTTAAAATCAATCGCAGAACTCATCTGTTACCACTCACAAACTGCATTAAAAGCTTCACTCAGCAGCGAGTATTAATAGACAAAAGGTCAGGGGTCAACGAATATCATGAGTTATCACGTTTTTGTGGTTTTCGAAAGACTGGAACTGCTGTGTATTTTCCCCCCTTCCCCTTGAAGTCTTTTTTTTTCTCCCCCTCTTAATTATTCTCAAATGGAACTCACCGGCTGTTTGAGAAATGTGCCGTAAAAGGTAAATATTGTATTTGAATGCAGCGTCCAGACGCAGTCACGAGTCACGCTACGCAGGCTTTTTGAGTGCGCCTGTGCTTTCCTTTCCACATCTCTGACTCCCAGTGACACATGGAGTAACCTCCACAAGTACACACACACACATACACAGACACACACACACGAAGGACTCCAAATGCTAAGTGTTTACATATGCACACTTACACACAGACATGCACAGATGTCTTCTCTGCACTTGCTTTAGTTTGATTCCATAAGGGGAAACTTTGCACACATTACTCTTGTTTTAATAACAGCTCGAGCATGCAGGGTAAAAAGTCGTTGCCGGTAGTTGGAACTCTTCAAAATTACTGGAAATCAAGCGCTCAAACCTCCGCTGATGTTGGAATAAGCCTTACAAGGAACATTTTTGAAGAAATACTTTTATTTATTTTCTGGCAGAGTTCGATGGCAAGATTGAAACCACTTATATTGAGAGAGTGGTATTGATCTTTTCGTAGGACTGAGATAGATTATATTTTCCAAACTTTTCTCACGCTACTTGACCGAAACACAAACTTCCAATCAGGTGGATTTGGAGTTCATTATGACCCTACAGCAAGTATCTATTTCTCTTTGTATGATTAGTAATCATTTTTTTCCCTGTAGAAGTCCACAGAGATCTCTACTGCTTACAGAGGGAGTCTTTTAAATAAGCCAATAGTAGAACCTGCCTGGAATCAGACTGGACCTCAGCGGCCTGACTGGGGCATCAGGGTCATTTATCCTTCAGTGAAAGCCAACATCTTTATGACTCATCTGCCCTAACAACCCAGTCAATACAAAGTCTATTTCAGGCTTATTTGGCAGGTATTTATTGAGAGGGATGACAATCCAAAGCTTTTATGTGTCTGTCCTCCTGCAGGGCTGTGGGTGATGTCTGGGCAGGAATGTGGGGAAATAGTAGGGGGCAGAGGGGCAAGCGGGTATGTGAATTGGGGTGGTGACTGGGAGATAATTGTATGTGAAGGGTGCTGGTAAAGGCAATGCAAAGAGATGGGGGTAAATGTTGCAGTAATGTGCAAGAATGGAATAAAAATGATCATAACTTCGCACAGATACTTGTCAGGGACGTGTCCAGGAAGGTCCTCAAGGGTGGCCTTGATATCTGATTGGCCACCCCTGGAGTCAGTCTAAAATCCTAAACAATAATTGGTTGTTTTTGTTATCTGAAGTGAGATTACCAATTTTCACAATTCCCCAGCAGGCAGTTATTCTTATTAATTCATCCAATACTTTACAATTAAACCTTGCACATTTCCTTTATTTGGCATTTTAAAGCGGATATGAGTATTTTTTGACATTCATGAAATAGACTGACATTTATACTGTTGCCAGTTTGAGAGCAAACATGAAAATCAGCAACAACGCTGACTTGGTTTTGTCATTTTTTATGCCTGAAACTGGTGTGAGGGTTTTTCCCCTTTGCTCAGCTTACATACTGTATGAGCAGACTTTTATCTTCAGTGTAAAATTACGATAAATAAACTTGTTCAGGATGTTGTTGACCCTGATTGTTTTTAAAGTGGTTGTTTAATGAGCAGTTTATATGCTTTAAAAAATAGTGATAAACAGAAAACTGGTCTTCAACAACATTAAAGTTTAATTATTAATTATTTCTGTAACAACATTGTTTTATATTTAATCCAAGAACTGAGTTACAATTGAAAACACCCGTTCTGACTCCTTCACTTGTATATTTCCTCACATGCCAGAGTCCCCCTGAAAGGCATGTGTTTCCATCACTCAAGGCCACAGAAAACTGGTCGCTCTCTGTTGCGTAATTTTCGCACTGTACTTAAGCAATTTAGGATGTGTAAAAAGCGCCGCTACATTTCTCAGACGTGACCCTGACATATTACATCACGTCAGCTCCCAGGATTCTTCACAGATTCTTTGGGGCCTCAGATGACAGGCTGCACACAGATCATGGAGTTGGCAAGGACTTTCTTTTTTTTTTTTTTTTACATGTCTGTTTGTTTCAGTTTGAGGAGCTAACAGAGTCAGAAACAATACAGCATCTACTTCAGTTTAATTTGATCATTTTAGATCCTTCATTTATGTGGCACACGGGTAAAAAACTGTTTTATGTTTTGAGGTTTTTGTCGGACAAAAACGACTTAAAGATGTTGACTCATGTTCTCAAAAATTATGTTAATTCTTCACAATTATCTTGCAAATGTTCAGCAACTATTTAGCAATTAATCAGCATTATACCGATTATGGAAAAACATTATATTCATTAGACGCAGCCCTTGTCAGGAGACATTGTGCATGTTCAGCTGACAAATAAGTTAAGGCCATTATTAGATAGCTCTAAGTATGTAAGCTTTCATGGCTGGGGACATGACACGAGCACTAAGGAGCCTTTATTGTTTGTTTTCCAAATTATCTTCCCAGTTCACCTCAGACTTGCATGAATAAAAGATCTACCGCTTTCTTGTAAAAGCCCTTGAATCAGAAATCTGCGCTTAAGTTTTAACTTACATACAGTACAGATGTACAATGAAATATATAAGACAAGCACCAATTTGGAGTAATCACAGGCAATATTGTGTATTTTTTTAACTCAATGACAGCTCAAGCGGAAAATCAACAAGGACATTTAAAAGACATTTAAGTGTTTTTAGTGTATAAAGTTTGAGGAACAATGTTGTATTGATCAAAGATGGAAACTTTGCAAAATAAGTTCCCAAAATCAGTAAGAATATTTTCCTTTTTCATTATAAAAGACCAGTTTTCCTCTTCTATATTTTCAGACTACACCCTCACACTTAATCTGAAATACAAGTCACACTGACAACTGGGACACGGCTTGTTAGTAATACCATAATAGACGAAAAAGAATACCTTGAAATGGAATAACTACTTAACATCACAGACAGCCTCTGTCCCCTAGGGAGCACTTTGAAGGAATATTCATGATATTATAATGATTTTTCCTCGGGGTTAAGAGCCATTTTACATTCAAAATGCATGAAAAACACCCAGCAGAATCGCTTTTACAGACGCGTTTTGTACGCCTACTTACAGTGTCTCCGTGCTTGATGGAAACCTGGGGAGAATATCAATGTCAATGCAGGAGATTGTAAGACTCTTCCACTCAGAGCACTCGCAGACTGCAGGGCAGAAGTCAGCCTCCGACACGGCGCTGATAGAGAGCGTGAGGAGCGTAAACAACGCACTTGTTATCACCTGCATGCTGGAGAGCTGCAGGCTGTCAGAGTCGATACAAAAATATCCCCAGTCTGAAGCTCTGTTTCTCCACCTGATGATCCAAAGCAGCAAAGTTTTCAATCACTTTCTGTGAGGGGGTCTGATGATCATGTTGTTGGTGCGTAATCCTCAGGTAGATGCGGTGGAGCTGCACAGTATTGTTGTTCTCCTTGCAGGGCCTCAGGAGTGTCTGTGAGGTTGTGAAGGTGTGGATGCTGTATAGGACGGACAGCTGCAGCTCTGTGGTGGGTTTGGAGGTGGTCTACAACTCAAGGGGAGGGTGGACTTATGAGGCACTCTTGTGTCAGACTGGAGAATAGTTTTTTCCCTTTTCTTGAACTGTGAATTTTATTGCACCCTGTACTTTACACTGGTAGATGAAAAAACTGTCTATATTTTGAATGTTTATAGATAGATAGATAGATAGATAGATAGATAGATAGATAGATAGATAGACAGACTCTAAAAAAAGAAGTCTGAAGTAGATGCAGTGGGGCTGCACAGGATTGTTGTTCTCCTTACAGGGCCTCAGGAGTTTCTGTGAGGTTGTGAAGGTGTGGATGCTGTATAGGACGGACAGCTGCAGCTCTGTGGTGGGTTTGGTTCTGAGGCACTCTTGTGTCAGACTGGAGAATAGTTTTTTCCCTCCTCTTGAACTTGAATTTTATTGCACCCTATTGTTTTCACGAGTAAACAAAAAATGTGTGTATATTTTGGATGTCTGTAGAGATTTAACTCTAGAACACTATCCCAGGGTGATTTCCACCCGACCAAACATGTTTACGTGATTTTCATTATGTTGCGTTTGTCTGAGTATCATGGGTCCCTGGGTAGCTTCAGCTTTGCCTTTGACATCTTTGAAGGCATATTTGTTTCCCTGATCCAAAATCCTCTTTTTCCTACAGGCACGTGTTTGGGTGATTTTTACCCAGCGATAGTGTGAGACGGTAAAGTAGGTTTGGGTGGATTTGATAGCTGCATGTAGGCGAATAAGGTCAGTAACAGTGGTCCTGGAATTTGCATGGTAGCCTATCTTTATTTAGCGCAGTGGTTATGAATAACTATCACAAAGTAGTGATTTTAAGGGAATTCATATGGAAAGAAATATTTTAGTCAGCTGGTCATTTTTACTCACTCAAACTCTGCCATATTTTGGTTCTCTCTCCTGCAGGACCCTGAGTTTTCACCAGGGAAGACTCACATGCCCCAGGAATGGGTGGAAAAGAAACCAACTTTACAATTTATATACAGTATATATAAAAAGTGTAGCAGCGATAGTGTTGTAGGGTAAAGATAGGTGGAGATAAATAGATAGATAGTTATAGACTCTAAAAAAAAGGAACTCAATCCAGATATCCAACTCAACATAAATAAAAGGGCATAAAAACTCGAATCAGCCGTTTCAATAAAGATATATTTATGAGTCTACACTTCATCCAAACTTTATTTCCTTTTCCTTACCATTTTTCTACATCTTTCTCGGTGACTTTTTCGTCGTTTTTCTTGTATTTACCCTTTTCAATTCTCACTTTTCTAACCGAAGCGCGGCATCACTGGCGCAAACAAACAACCTCGGACAATGTAGTTCACAAACGCAACATTCCAACACTGCCTGGCAGTTGGAAAAATACACTTCCCATCATCCTTTGGAGTCGCCGTGATCCGTTGTTTTTCCTGTTCAGACGCGGCTAGTTTAAGTTGCCATAGCACAGTGGAGCAGAGGGCTGCTTCTCTTCGCTATTACTTGTTGAGCGAAACGCCAACGGTTGTCGTGTAGAATTCACACAGTGCTGATATGTACTCACCTGAAGCTGGACTTTCGCAGCGTTTTGAAGTTCTGACGGGATAGTCACAAGGCTTAAATAGTTGGCTAACAATTGGTTAGCTTGCTAACGTTCATAGTAGTTTCCACTTGTTGCTAACTGGAGGAGCATCACCCACAACAATGAGCTGCACTGTGATTGATTGGGAAGATGGAAGTTTGAACGGTTGTGTTTTACAGGTTAGATAGCAGTCTTTCTCTATGTGTTGTTAAGGTAACAGTGAACCGTATTATATCTCTGTGAGCTATGACAAAAGTATGTTTGGTGAAAACGGTTCAAAGGCAGCGATGTTTGGTCGATAATCTGATTAACGTTTCAGTTAACAGTTAGCGTTTCATGCAGACGACGCTGCTGCTGATCGATCAGCCGCTTGTCGTCGTTAAATTTGACCTTTCCTAAAATATGGATACATCAAGCGAGACGGATTCTTACGAGCGAGCTCAGGGGCACAGACCTCGGGGGCGGGATGCCCACCGCAGACCCGGCCGGGACAGGTGCAGAGCCAGTGGGAGTGGAGGTGATGGACGTGGTGCAGACATCAGCGAGAAGATCAGCACACTGGCAAACACTTTACAGGTACTCTGACCTAACTGATGACACTGTTACACTTGTGCATGTGTGTCTTAACACTATTTTGTACTATTTATAAGGCATAGACGATTTTTGAAACCATCAGAGCTGTTTTGATCAATATTTTACTCATTGTTCCAGTTGACTACTCTGATTTGGACCTACAAATTCTTTTACCTCAAACCATAACCCATAATTTACAAAGGCATCAAAGAAATATCAGTCTCCCTGTACTTTTTATCATACATTTCACAAAGATGAAATGCTTTTCTCTGACAGGACACCAGTAGGAGTTTGACCAAAGTGGACCGGATGCTGGGTCAGTACAGGGACCACACAGATGATCAAGCTGAAGCCATGGCACTGGTTGGTTAAATGTTCTTTTAATTATTACCTGATTCATTACCCACAACAATTAATTTGCTGGACTTTGCTTTAAAGTATTTTGATGTTTTAATTGGATAATTGCATTTTACTGTTACATGACTCATTTTACAGTTATACTTAATGGAGGTACTGTGAATATGATAAATTTAATGAAAAATTTACATGTTCTTTCATTGTGAAGAATATCATGTCTCTTGTGTACCAGAATTGCTCTTAAAATATGACGGTTTGTTTTAGAAATAGATTTAAAACAAGAAATAAAAGTGATACTGCTACAAATGATAAATATATTCTATTTGAAACGTAGACATTCAGGAATGAAAAACAAATTCTGGGTGGTGTCATAGGTGTGCTAGTACTTTTAAAAGTCTACATCCACAGTGTTAACCCTCAACATCTCATAGAAAATATCAAACAAGTCTTATATGTACTAATACAGCTAATGAATGAGGTCTCGGCCCTCCTCCCTTTATGTCTCTTTCTCCACGTTCTCTTAGGGATGTGAGCTGCTTCATAGTTTGTCCTCTTCTATACCAGTCTTGTTTTTGCTCGTTAACTCTATCATGATCTTGTACTCAGCTCAGGGACAACCTAGAGGAGTCAATCAGTCAGCTGAAGACACAGAGGCTGAGCAGACCCAATGGGGCTCGGAGTGCTTCAGGGTCAGCCTCCACTCTGCACACCAGTGACTTGGAGGCCTGCTCAGGATCAGGTATGGAGAAATAGAAAGGATTTGTGTTCAGCTTTCTCTTCATTTTTTTCATATACTGTTTATGAATGATAACGAATGCGAAGGAAACAACCCGAAGAAGCCCACGCCCTGACTGCAGCGCTTTAAAGCGAGTAAATCCATGATTTCAGATGGCCAGCGTTTCTATCCTACATCTCCGCTGAGGGACTACACAAGCACACCAAGAAGAAGGAGGTCACAGTCTGCCGGTGTGCGCTTCAGGGAAACCAGCCTGACAGGAGAGGATGTAAGAAATGTAGACAGACCTGCCATAGGGGGGCACATTAAGTCAGCAGCATACAGAATGTAGCAACTCAATTACGCTTAAAGGTGGGGTTGGCAGGATATGAGGAAGTGCCAGTTTTGGGGAGAAATCTTGAATGTAAACTCTACCCCTCCCAACCAATTTTCCCCTCAGCTCCTCCTCTCCCCTCCCTCTCTTCTCCAGCAAGCCCCGCCCACAAACAGACGCTCCTGCTCGCTCGTATCGTTCCAATTAAATTCAGATGTAATGCAGATAAATACTTAAGGTAATTACAAATTGGGCCCAGTCAACGTGAAAGTAAAAAGCATTGGTGCTAAAGTAGATGCCAACAGACTACCAGCAAACACAATGTTTGCAGGACTTCTACAACTAGGATAAAGTGACACACTTTAGCGGCGCTACAACACGCAGCAGGTCCCGTTTGACAAGAAACACTTCTGTTACACTCGGCCTACTCTGTTAAAGCGGTTTACCTGTCCAGCAGAAAGGTTACAGGGTCCGTAAGATCCTGAGCACCCCCAATCATTGTTGACCGGGCTTCGTAGCTCTTGTCCGGTCTACCTCCTTTTTAAGCGCCCGTTATTCCGCCACAGTCTCCAGTATTTAGTTCGTTTTCTTGCTTGTGTTGGCAGTTGGGAGCAGTGTCTGCCTCACAACCAATCAGGATGGGGGAGGCGGGGAACGGCTTTGTTTACGGTCAGAAAGAGCAGAGCGCTCTGAAATTTTAAAATGTTGACTACACAGACATAACAAAACACAGCGATATCGTTATATCACCAAATGTCATCAATAACTAATAGGTATAGCTAATAGCACAAAAAGAGATGCTTCTTTAACGGATTCCTGCCTACCCCACCTTTAAGAAAACAACAGCTGTCTTCTTGCTTTGCTTTGTTTGTATTTACTGGTTTTGTATACTCTGGCTGTCACTCTTAGATTCACTCCATGCACCAGTCCATGAGGGATCTGCGCAGTGATCAGCAGAGACTGTCTGATGACCTGGACAAAGAAATCCTCCGGAGGAATAGGTATGGGGAGGGAGGGGTTAAAGTCTAATGTGTTGTTTGGCTGGGATGCCATATTAGGAGGCTGAGCTGCTGTCAAAACAGTCTATTCTCCAGGCCTGTCTGCAGATTTCCTTCATTGTTTTCTTCTCTAGCTTTATGCTTCAGGTCTGATTGAGCCAAATGTAGGATATCGATCTTAATCTTTCACATTAATGGTAAGTTTTTGCTGTGGCCCTAAAGGAAACTATCGTTTAAGCACTTTGAAATCTCTTTGATGAGAAAATGATAAAAGCATTTTTTTAAAGCTTCAAGAGACAGCGCCGTAAATTGGAGTCAAAAGGCAGATTTTTCTCTCCCCATAAATTAGAATTTGATATTTTCAGGTTATTAAAAAATCGCTTCTCTCTAGGCGTGCTGACCAGACCAAATTGACCCCTCGCTATATCTCAGCATCTGCAGCTGCATTGTAATTTTCACTGGCTTCACATTATGCATTCACATTTTGATCAACGATGTCCTTGAATGAAATGACGAGGAACTCTGCTCTGTAAATATTTTCAATCCAAGGCATATTTTTTTATTTTATAGGTCTGAAATTGACACCAGGCGAGCGATGGAGAGCCTCACAGGGCACTTGACAACATCCCAGAGACAGGCCTCGGTGAGTTATAGCTGAGCATTTCTCCATAAATTCTTAAAGTAGGCCTTCCAGCTCTGTGCGCTTCAGAGTAAAAGTTAATGCAACCTGGATTTAAGGATGCCAGATCACAGATTGCCAGATTTCTTTCCTGATAAAAAGAAAACTGCCACAGACCAGTGGCATCTACTTCTATGAAAGTCACTTTTCTGAAGTCCAACTTTAGCAAATGATTTAGCATCATTTACTGTCACATGACTTCTCACTGCGCCGTCACGGCTGTGATAAATATGCTGCACCAGAAGACATCCACCATGTTTAATATTTTTTATCTTGTCATGTCTGTGGTCGTGACAAGATAAAGGTATTAGCTGTCTCTTACAGTTGGATGCGATATTTCCTGATTAGACCAGGAGTTTCTTGCATCCTAAATGTAATACTTCCCGTCAGTTCTCGGAGATATTTTTGTCATCGACTCTTTTAATTTCCTGGTGTCTCATTTATCACATTGCGCCGCCATTCCTGCACGGGCTATGTTTGTGTGACCCGATGTGTCCTGTCCTGCAGGTGACGTCTCGCGTTGAGCGGCGTCTGCAGGAGCTGGAGAGAGAGATGCACGCCGGGGAGAGAGAAAGGAGGGCCGATCAGCGGGCGGCCATGTCTGATGAGCTGCAGGAGGTGACGCTCTTGTCCATTAGTCATCTGCTGTGATAGCGCCATACGACACCTCCCAGTCGACACTCTTACACTCTGTAACACAAAGAAAGCATTCAGCATATTAATTCTAAGATATTACAATGAGGCACTCAAGGCAGAGCTATATTAAATAGATGTGAATGTGTCAGATTTAGGAGGCTTATTGTCAACAGGTGGAAGTGAAATCATAAACAGCACACTAGATCAGCTTGTCTATTTGTGTTGCTCTTGCTATTCAGATAAAAAAAAAACATAGTTATTAGGGCTGGGACGATATGCTTTTCTCCCGATTCGATTCTTGTACGATTTTTTGGATGCCGATTTGATTTAAATTGCGATTCTATGATATTGTCGATTTTCTCGATTTTTAGTCTGCATTTTTAACACTGGGGAAACAGTTGAATGATTATGATTGTCTACTGACTATTCCAAGAACCATATTCCCCCCCCCAGAATACACATCACATGTTGGTCAGTTTTTAGGATTTATTCTTACATTTGAAAAAAAAACGATTTAAAAATTGTAAAACAAAAAATTGCCATACTTAAATGAATCGATTTTTTTCTCCCACCCCTAATAGTTTTGGGTTTCGACCAGTCATAATCAAATATTTATCACAGCCGATGAGTGAGACAGCCAGGTAACACATACATATATGATAATATAACCCCCCTGATGTTGTAGTGAGATATGAGACGCCAAGTCTAACAGTCCTCTGTATACTGTATGTCCTACGTCTGCAGTGCCGTAGGCGCAGCAGCTGATGCAACGAATCACCAAAGATAACCGTTAGATTTCATGTCTTGCGTAAGTGAGCCTCCCCTCTGGTATCAGGAGAAGTCTGTGCTCTGCATAGAGAGGGTGCTGAGGGTCCTTCAGGATGGCTTTTGCCTTCTGAATGGCTCTTCACTCGCTCCTGTCAACACTGACTCTGTGGCATAACAATGAAGGCAGTCAAAATATAGTATCTAAGACATTAATAGTGCCTGTTAAACTTATTTTCTCATCTGCTCCTGGTCTCATGCAGGTACCTCTTCAGTCTGCTTTATCGGCTGGGAATCACTGCGTAATCTGAGACCAACCTACTGTAGAAATTTGGTTTATCTACGGTGTTGCCCCCTTAATTAGCAGTCATCTTCTTATCACAGCATGTTGGTTTTTCAAAGTAATCATACAGACTGCCGTGACTCAAACACCAACTCGTCTATGGATGCTAACATTAAAAATGTCATGAGGATGTGTCACTGCCAGTTCTGACAGTGTTAAAAATGAAAGCTGGAACACCAAGCCATCCGTGCTGACTAATTATTATTCACCTTTAGAAAACAGAATTCAGAGAAGACCGCAAACTGTTCTCTGTAATTGGTGTGATTAGTTATCTTAGCCACATAATTAAACACCGGAATATTTGCGTTTGTCAAAGCACTAACAAGCGATGTGTGCGTCACAGAACTCACAGAAATACATGTCCTCTTGGAGGGTTATCTCTCTACAGTGACAGTCTCCTTTGTCTGGTGAAGCGGTGGACTCACTTTGTCACCAAGCAAAGTGAGTCTTAAAAAAACCTAGGCTGCTACTTTGATCAAGTAAAAATGGTCATTAAGCAAGTAATTACTACTTCCTGTGTGTCGTGCCAGACATGTTTTTTTAATCCCTTTTTGAGTGTTGATTTTCTCTTAACACATTAATAGCTGTCAGAGCTCTGATAGGTGCACTTTCATGTTGTAGATTCACTGCTAATACAGTTTGTAAAGGACACAGTAGTTTGTCTCATCGCAGAGCTGATTTACATTCATGTGAGTGTTATTTTATATCTGAAATGACAGCACATTTATTCCTCATTAACCAAGCTGGACGACCTCGTTTTGTATGTGCAGAGGATTGCCATGACATCAGTCTTTTTAAAGTCTCCCACAGGATTTCCACACATCCTGCAGTTCACATACAGACCACAGAGGGGCACTGTGGAGCTGTATCCCAGACTGATTTTTTTTTTTCTCCCTCAGCCAGACTTTTTCAGAACACTGCGTAATGATAGTAGCTACTCATTCATTTGCATCCCTCTCTTCCGTAGTGCCCTAATGGGACACCAGCAGGGCCCGGGGCGATGGGAAATAACGCATTTGTCCAAAAAATTAAGGGTAAATAAACAAGCATAAGGAAATGAAGAGGAAAATAATCTCTTTTACTACTAAAGAGCAGGAGAGGAAGGAGAGCAGAGGGCACATTTATTCCCCACCGATGGGCCCGCTGTGATCTGAATCAAATAGATGATGAGTCACTTGGGTAGATGTTATTGCTAGCAGCCGCTAATTCATCACCATAGCCTGTTCAGAATGAGGGGGATCTAAGCTCCTCAGCAAATCCACCATCATCCCAGTATCATGTTCTAAGAGGAGAGGCAGGGAGGTGATGTAATGCAACGGCACCTCTTCCGTCTCATTTTTACACCACTTTCATAAGTGTGCTTCTATTATGATACATGCTGAGACTTGCATATTGTGTTTTTCGCAGACTTCTGGACGACGCCAAATTCAAGCCCAGGAGAGAGAGGGAGCCATGACGGACAGGCTGCTGAAGGCGGAGAGGGAAAAGTTCAAGGTAGAGCTGTGAAATGTGGAAGAAATGTATTCAGAGAAGCAAAAAGCGTTCGGTCTATTATTTTAACGTTTTACTGCAAAATCTCTGCTCTAAAATCTGCATAACAAATAAAGGAAATAAGATACTTCCTTTACCCATTCCCTTATTCCCCATTTATTCCTTTCTGAGGGCAAGAAGAGCAAAAATAATGAGAGTAGAAAACAAAATTAGTCGTGGTAATAAAAAGTACTGTATTTTCTGGACTATAAGTCGCACCAGCCAAAAAATGCATAATGAAGAAGAAAAAACATGTACTGGTTTAGGTCGCATTTTTTGGGGGAAATTTATTTTACAAAATCCAAGACGAAGAACAGACATTTCATCTTGAAAGGCAAGTTATAATAATAAGAATAGAATAGAGAACAACAGGCTGATTAGGGGTACAGTGTGCTAACGTAACACGTTGGTGATTCAGCTACATGAAGCACAAACAATGAACTCAAGAGATTTCTGGTATGTTACTGTAACGTATTAACAGTTATTCAGATAACTATAGTATACTAAAAGCTGACAAAACAAGTTTACCAAACTCTCAATGTCACTCCAAATCACTAAATCTATCGAATTCTTCATCCTCTGTGTCACTTCTGAACAACTCCGCCAACTCCGGAGGTGAACAAAGCGCCGCTTCCTCTTCTGCATGACTGTCGTCAGACCATATGTGAAATTATATATTTTAATATATATAAGTTGCACCTGAGTATAAGTCACAAACCTAGCTTAACCATGAAAAAAAGTGTGACTTATAGCCTGGAAAATACGATAAGTGTAAAAAGATAAACAAAAGAAGTAACAGCTGAGCTATTGAAAGTAAATGTGTGTTTGAAATAAAGGGATGTGTGGAGCAGCATCCCTCTATTTCAAAAGTATTGCACCCCTGGTCAGGAGAGAGTGACAGAGGGCATTTACACGGGGTCAGGCATGCATCATCTTCTCTAGTAGTGTATGAGATGTCCTCCAGAGGGTTAGGCTCTGAGGTTGAAATACTTTTTCTAGACTGGGAGAAGTTCAGAACAAATAGACAGGGGAGTTATTATGTTAAGTTTGTCACAGTGGGTAGAAACGAACAGCTCGGCTTTTGATGCATCCTGTGTGCAATTTTGAACAGCAGTGGACGGTGACAGGCGCTACGGGACATTACGTGTATTAATGACAGGATAGATTCCTTCTAAGGTTACGAATTTTAGGCATTTCCCCCCGATTACTCTTCATGAATGTTAATCATCAGTTGTCAATTGCTTTACCCAAACTATCAATTATGTAAAAGCTCAACACTGCCAGTGGTGGAAAAGTGGTAACATTTAGTCTGGCACTACTAATTCCTGAAACATTTGATCATTAGCTGTTGTCCTGATATTGTTTTTTATGTGCTCCTTAGATGGACCAGGAACTGGAGAGATCCAGGAGACGTCTTGAACAGTCTGAGGAGAGCAGGGAGTCCCTTGTTCAACAGGTTTGTTTGTGTCTTTGTGGACTGTGCCCAACTGTGTATTTAGATGTTCAGTTAACCTCAGGGGATGAAGCAATAACCAGTGCAATGACTTGTCAGGGTATACCTCAGTGCTGTTCTGCCAGCTCCCAGACAGTCAGATGTCTTTCTCTGTGTTGACTTACTCGGCTGATGATCCGCAGGTGGAGGATATGCGTGGCGAGCTGCTCAGGATGACGAAGGAGAAGAATGAGCCTCAGAGGGCCCGGCTGGAGACGTCTCGGCCCGTTGCTCAGCCACATGGCAGCTACTATGACAGGGAGGAGGGAAGAGGTGGACAGGAAGGTTCAGGTACTGAATATAGTTCTGGATAAAGAGGCACGGAGAAGGCAGAAGATTTAGACGCAGGTCGAAACAGCTGGGTTAAAACTTTGCTCTGCCAACTCTGTGACCAAAGAAATAGCTGGTACTATTCTGTGTTATTGTTTTGTATCAATTTCTGCTCGGAGAAAATCTCCAGACAGCACACTTGCTTTACCAATAGCTGGATCAAATTACCTGTAAGGGCAGGGGAACGAGTGAATGCAGGGCAGTGGAGAGAGAAAACCTTGAGATCAGCTACAGGGCCAGGTAGAATCAAGACAAAACAAGTGAAGTGTCTGAGGGACCAGAGAATTGATTGGACTACAGTGCCGAGAGTGGGAGGAGAAAAAAAAGTCAAATGTGTGATCTCAAAAGTGGAGAAAATTGAGTGTAGGTAGAAGAAAAGTACTGAAAATCTGACTTATAAATATCTTTCTGTTGCTTGTTATGGTATTGATTTTTGTTCAAAGGCTTTGGATACAGTACCCTGATATAAAACGGGTATCTTCAACTCATCAACATTTTCAGGGTCACTATTGTTGGAATAAAGATGGTGAAAAGACGAAAACTGACATATCACCAATAGTACCCACTGTGCATCATCATCTTTGTTCATGAAATCCTGCCTCCCTCACATCTCCTTTCTCGTCATTCCTATTCTGTTCACGACTATCGACTCGTAGTCTCCCCCAGGTGACAAAGTGAAGAGATTGACAGTGAGTTATGCATATGAACATCTAGTCTGTAAAGAGGTAAACAATATTTAGAGTAAGCAGATAAAAATAGTTTAAAATAGACTCTTACCCTAAAGAAATGTGGTCTTATTCGATAGTTGGGCTTGACTCACCATCTTCCATATTCTAATAATATTAACTAAAACGTATTTTTCCTCGTCTTATACATGCTTTGTATACTGTAGTTATCCTCCAGCTGAGCGACCCTGAAAATATGAAATTCTGCGTTGTTTGTGTAGCCCACCTACAGGGAAAACTCAGCTTTACCAGCACTTTTGAATCGCCTCCTGTGGCGTTGTAATAAAAAGAAGTAATTTGCATAGGCATGCACGCCGAATCACTCCCAAGAGTAATTCAACTTCCCTCTGTACTGGTATGGTTTTGCCTTATCATTGCAAAGCCAAGATTTCAAAGGTAAGAGTGTGGCACAACAACTACAAAACAAACCCAGGTGTCTACTTTTTACCCCTTCGTAGCATGACCAAAGAGAACAGTGATTGCTTTTACTTTTTAACAAGGCTGTACCAGCTACAGTTGGAGCTAATTTGTTTGTTTGCGCAGACCACTTTACCCCCGGACTGCTTCAACAACCACATAATTGTGAGACATGAAGGCAAGAAAGGAGGAATAACACTCAAAGTTTAACCCTACCACTCAGAGACATGCTGCTTTAACTGCCCCCGGCAGCACTTCAGCAGTTGCTTCCTCCTGTTTGGGGATCATACATGAAAAGCACCGGTACAAGTTTTTCAGTAGCACTCATAATGGTTGTTTTGGTGTTTTTTACACCTCTGCATCCATCTGCACCAGTCTTTGCCCTTCCCCCTCAGCACAGCGCCCTATCATCAGCATCCCTGCCTGCAGAGATAACAGCATGAATTATGAAGTAAGAAACTGAGAGGCTGCAGATCCTCCAGGGAGTCTGAATTTGTGATATCATGTCTGTGACTAATCACTGGGCTGTAAGGTTTGGTTGAGTTTTAGTTTAGTTTTCAACCTCGTAGTTTTAGCTTTATGTTAGTTTATAAATAAATCTATATACGCAGCTTGTCAAAGAACTAGAAAAGGACACTTCAAAGTAAGCTGAGTAAGGCAGTACCATGCACTTTCTCTCCTACACCGGTAGATTTCAATCCGAACATCTCTTTTATAACTCGTGTTTATGTGTATAGACCGTGTAAGCCTGGAAAAAGAAGTAGCAGAGCTGAGAGCCCAGCTGAGCAAAGCCTCAGTCCTCAGGGACGTTGAAGAACTGAAGAGAGCCCTGGAACTCAAGGAGAAGGAGAGGGTCCAGCTCAGCTTTCAAGTTGAGGTGAGTATCAAGAAAACGCATGTTGCCGTGGAGATGACAAGTGCTGATTAGACGAGTGGGTCAGGGATTACTATCCATGACATTACTTTGCCGTCGAGTTGGCTGTCTCTCCATCACACCCTGAAGAATAAATGGGAAAAAATTGAGGATCTCTCATTTGGAGCTGACCCTTTTGACTTTGCCGGTTTTCCCGTCTTTTACCCCGAGAAGGGTTTTCTCAGTTCGCGCGTCCTCTTTCATCTGTGGTCTTCATCCTCCGCCAACTCGAAGCCACTTGATGCCCCTGAAATCGTCAGATCAAGTAACAGTTGGAATAGGAGATCAGAAATTAAACCGGCAGTCATTTATGCTCCTCAAACTGGTGCGATGTGTCGCTTCCATCAGCGTATGAAGACATAAAAAAGAAGCAGAAAAACGAGCAAAATTCTCTTGCTTAACAGGAGAATTCAATGCTCTAGTGGATATCAATAAAACCTAAGTAGAAATAGCAGCACTTAAAGCATTGGCACATTCCTCTCATCTCTGATGTTTCTTTCACTGACTGTTTTTTTTTTAAACTCCCACGCTTCCCTCATTGCCGAGTAGGTGTTAAGAGAAGAAGTCGGTGTTTGCGTGTATCACCTGGGGGCACCTCTTATGGTTTTTTTGTCAAGATCAAAATAGACGTTGAAAAATGTTTCACTTAAACGGCAAATGAGCGAAAACCAAGTATAATGACAAGAAAAAGCTAGGAGATTCAATTTTGCAGTGACTGAATTTATTTAGCGTGTAATAGGGCTATGACTAATCAGGCTATGTCTAATTACTGCTAACTGACAGGCTTATTCAGTACACGCCGCATCAGGCGAACCTGACATGCCCCTTTCTTTAGACTTCAATCAAACTTGGAACTTCAAAGTGATTGTGATTTTGTCGTGTTAAGCTAGTGGAACCCAGAATGCTTTTTCAGACCAGCCTTGCAGATAATCCAATCGTAGGCAGCTTGTAAACACAGTCCGCTCCGTCTTCGACCTTTCTGTCTTTACCTTTCGTCCTCATCTTTGTCTGCTGTGCCCTTTCTCTAAAAATCCCCCACCCCATCTCTTGTTCTCTGCTTCCACCCCTTATATTTCCTTTCCTCTCTTTCGTTGCTCTAAACCCACTCATTCCTGCTCCTTTTCTCTTTTACTCCCCCCCTCTCTTTCTGACTTTTTCCCTGTTTGCAGTAGATGAGACACAAACTCACATCCGCCCTTGACCTTTCTCTTTTCTGTACACCAGGAATTGTCATCAGACCTGGCACGGCGGGAGCAGCAGCAGCTACGAATGCTTGAACAGTTGAGGGACATACAGGTATTTTATTATTGCTTATTGCAGCCGACTGTAATTCATCAGTGGTAATTTAATTCAAGGACTCGGAACAAGAGGTGCTTCTTCTAGTGGCAATTTAATTTGACAGCAATTTGTGTGTGAGTTCACGACTAAGTGTGTAAAGAATTGAAAAACTTATGCTGCAGTAATGATATTTCACAGGAGGGGGTTCAGTGGAAATAAAAAAAACACCGGTTCAGATGATTAAAAAATTAAACTTCTCCACTTATAAACTCTCCTCCCTTCAGAGCCAAAGGCAGGCAGAGAGGAGGGAGACAGAGGAATTGATCCAGGAGAGCTCCAGGAGCAGAGATGAATTGAAGACCAGAGCCCAAGAGGCCGTGCGCCAGTGGAGGGCAAAGTGCAGGAGACTTCAGAAGGCGCTGGAGGAGGAGCAGGCCCAGGCTCAGTTCAATACCGACAAAGCCTCTCAGGTCAGTTTACGGAGTTGTTCGAGAGTGGGAATGCTGCAAATGTCTTCAGTGCATAACAAGTCAGGACTGAAGTCAGGCCAGTTTAGCACCCAGACTGTGCAGAGTCAGAGCAGAAGATTCCACCATAATATCCAGGAAGAATGCCAGAGTAGGATTATTCAAACCTCATGACATTTTCCACTTTGCCTCAATACATCTTGACTGGATTTGAACCCAGAGAAGACCCCCAGCATTTCTGGATCATGTTTATGTAAGAGTCCCTCAGTTTTAACCCGTATTTATTTATGCAGTGAGAAGTTGAAATCCCACAATTCTTTTTTATTTTGACATCCTGAAACATAATTCTAAAATTGCTGGACTATTTGCCCACCCAGTCTGTCACAGAATAGTGAAACACCTTTCAGTTCTGACTCTGCATCTCTTGAATACCTGTTCTCAACTCTTTTGAAACATGCTGCTGGAATCAAATTCCAAATGAGCATTGTATAGATTTTTTCGTAAAACAAGTCAAACAAGTGTCAGCATTTGATTTGTTGCTCTGTTTTCAATTCATGTAGGATCTTCGTGATATTATTATTTCGCCCAGGAAGTAGGGTTGTGCATGAATCTGTGTTGTTGGATGCCTAATCTATCATTAAAAGAACTAATTGTACCTCTCACTGGCAGCACGCAGGTTTGATTGTCTTTGTTATTCCAATATAAGCAAAATGTAAAAACACAATTTGCACTGGATGTATAAAAGACTTACATAATTAAACATGCCGTATTTTTACAGCCAGGCATGGCTGTTATTGTTTTTGTACATTAGAGTGTAACTGGCTCAGGGTGTCTGCCAGAATACCAATCAAAACTGCTCAGCAGTCAGCTGCTTTCTTGTTGCTGTTGGCAGCAGTCGCTGTTTTGGCATATCTATGAAACAAGTGAAAATTCTTTGTGGTTGCAAAGATTCCAGCAAAAGTAAATTGGGCGACATTGAAGGATAACACTGGAGCTTATTGAAAAGTTATCAGTTGGCAGTGTTTGGTGCCTACAGCTCAATTACAGGTCTATTCACTGGCTCCTAGCAAGTCTGTCTCTAACAATCAGAATGTACCGCTGTTGGCTGAGCTAGTGGCGAGCCAGCTGGCACGACTGTTATCAACGACTAAATATTTTGGTTGAGTTTTCTTCGCAGTTAAGTTTGGATCACGCTTCGCAACTTTGACTTTGACAGTGTGCTCTAAAAAGCAATCAATAATGTCCTTCCTGAAAAGTATTTCTCAGCTCACTGGTACAATGAATTGCAGGGATGCCAACAGCAGCGAAAAGACAAAACTTCTCTCCCCTGAATTCTCTCTGTGCAGCACAGTAGACACAATGTTAGTAAATCACTTATCAACATGGAAAATCTGCTGTTAACTTGAATGTTATATTTTGAGTATTTGTCGCCTCTCCTTCCATGGCTTTGTCTGTATAGAGTATGAGGGCTGGGTGATAAACCGAATACTTACTGATACTGAAATTTACGACAATAACCGTCATTTTGCCCATATCGGTATATTCGCTGTCAAAATAAATAAATAAATATAAATTGGTTTTGGATGTGTGTAGGTAGGCTATGGTCTCATGTCCCTTTAAGACGCTGTTCTACGTCAGAGACGTGACTCCACCCCATCCAGTCCGTAACAAAGAGGGAAAGACAGATGAGGAGATGGAGGACGGTTCAAAGTAGCAGCTGAAGTAGACGAAGTAAATGTGGAATGAGGTGAGCTGCTTGTGGAGAAGTTACCGTCCATTTATTGTTATGGAGGTGAACTGCTCAATAGATCGTGACATTGATTTGAGGCCATATAGCCCAGCCCTACTTCCAGATTTTCTTAACATTCAGGAAAAAAGAAAATGCCACGTTCAGTCCTTATAGATGGATCCAGTTTTAGTTGGAAGGACTGAAGGACTGAATGATGGGTTAATATCATTGAGATTAGCTGTTCACGTTCAGTCACAAATACACAAATAAGAAACCTGATATTTTCATCATCCTACTGTAAAACCTAAACAGAACAAAGTGTGTGAATGTTTAATGCAGACCTTCACCCAATCATTTGATTTTCATTTTGCTTCAATAGGACGATTGTCAGTTTCATCCAAACTCATCATAATGTATTTTGAAACACCTTTTTAAAGTTTTAACCAAATATGAAGTCAAGTACTACATTTTACAAGGTGTGTTACAGCTGCTATTCTCTGTCAAATCATTAAAAGCCTACTCTTATTATAAGCTGAAAGTCACCTCCCTGTCATTTCCATCCATTTGAACTGAGTGAGTCACCTCCAAACTCCCAGTCAGCAGCCTCGCTCCCCACATACAGAGAGACAGACCGACTCCCACCTGGCATAGTCGACGTGACACGAATTAATTACAAAATCATTTCTGCCCCCTTAATGAATTAGGGGAGAGAATCAAGTGCTCAATTAAATGATTAGGTTCTGAGCTACAGCAAAGTCTTTGCAAATTCCAGTCAAAGCCAGAGTATTAGAAGCAATCTGCCTTGAACAGACCTGACCATTGTCCCTTATCAGGGAGCTGAGTGCCAGCGTTTTGCTATCAGTGCTAGAGCTGGTTCTGCATATGTTTCTCCCCCTCTGTCTCTCTGTCACTTCCTCTCCTCCTCTCATCATTATTGTTCTAGCCTTTTTTTTTTTTACACCATCTCCTGCCTCCTCTTCATTTGTCATTCTTCATTTCCTCTTGTCTTCACTCTTTCTCACCCCTCTCCCACACACTCTCCCTCTCTCTCTCTTTTTCTCCCTCCAGGCAGCCAGGGAAAAGGAGAGCTCTCAGGCCCAGCTGAAGGCGCTGAGCCAGCAGACCGAAGCGGCCCGCAGGGAGCTCGCTGAAATCCTAGGCCGTTTGGCCCAGCGTGAAGAAGAACTCCACCGCAAGGACGTGGAGCTGTCCGAGACCCGCCAGCGCCAGTTGTCACTGGAGCAGGAAATACAGGAGGTAGGGGGTCAAATGTCCAGAAATTGGAAATGTCTTTCAAATTACCACGGATATAAAAATGACATCTCTTTTTGCTGCCGCTGTGAGGGGTTGTAACATTTCCACTGGACAAAGGAAGAGTCTCTGTTTCTCCTCGACTTGAGATAGGAGATGTCCTAACAGTTTTATTTTATCCAGTGATTCTAGGAAATGAACTTGAGTCTGAACCAGGTGTTCATGTATAATCAAGTGATCAATTATTATGACTATTAAGTCTAAGAGGAATTTTTTCACAAACAATCTGCTAAGAGTTGTGCTGGTCTGAGCTTGAAAACATTTCATTTAGGGCTGCTTGATGATGACAGATATCATTATAATGATTGTTTTGATTAATATTGAAATCACAATCACTTAGATTGGGCTGCTGCCTCAACAAAAAGACCATTTTCTCCTATGTAACAGTCCCTGTTATACTGAAACACAACACAGCTCCTAGTAAATGTTCTTGGAGTATCATGCATTGACTACTGCAACTCCTTACAGGTGCACAGTCAACCCTCTGCAGATGATCCAAAATGCAGCAGCTTGTCTGGTTTTCATCCCAAAATAGCTTCTGTTGACCCTCGATGGTGGAATGGATTATTGAACTTTTTCAGATTATCAGATCTGCATATTACCCCCTGTACCTTTAAGAAAAGGCTCAAGACTTATGTAGCGTTTGAGTTACCTCAGAAGTTAGATGTCCGAGCTGGAAATGACGTAAAATACGAGGCGGAAACAAGATGGCTACATCTACGAAAATTATTTCAGCGCTTGTTATTTTAGTTATTTTAAGTTACTTTAGCATCCCCTCTCATAGATGCAGCCATCTTGTTTCTGCCTCCAACTTTGCTTTTTTCTGACTTGGTAATTGAAACACTGGTAACTCGGGTGTGACGTCAATCCCAGCTCGGACATCTAACCTCCGAGGTAACTGGAACGTAGCATCAACTCTTCAGAGAACACCTATGCACTCAAGCTCAGCTCTCGTCTGTTGTCCTCAGTGGTAAAGTAGCTGAAACAAATGGTCGTTTTTTAAAGATATAATTAAACAGTTGATATGATTTTTGGGCCAACTTTCCAAAATGACCAAAATTTAAACTTAATTTAAAAATTTGAATCTTCGAAGTTTAAAATCCTTAATGATGGAAACCTCATATATAACAAAAACCATGAAGAAGACCTTTGATCATTATCTAACAGCGTTCTCCAACTTTAGGTGAGAGAGGCCTCTGCTGCTCTGGAGGAGGAGATCCGGCGTCAGGCCGTCATCAAGGCCAGACTGAAGGAAGAGAACCAAAGACTGGAGGAAAAAGCTGACTCACAATCCCGTCGTTTTCAGAAAGACCAGGACGCCCAGGCCAAGCTCCAGGCCACCCTGAAGCAGATGACCACAGCCAACGCACAGCTAGCCCAGCGCTTGGCAGAGGGGGAGAGCTCCAAGAAGGAGCTCCAGGAAAAGCTGAAAGCAGCTCAGGAGGAGCGAACGGCATTTGGACAGCAGCTGCAGCTGGAGAGGGAGGTGCATCAGAAGGAACTGGACAATCTAAAGGCGATGAATGAAGACAGCAGGACAAAGAAGGAGCGGGAGGTGCAGGACTTGATCAAGCTCTGCAATGAGGAGCGGGATGAAATGCAGGCGATTAAGGTAAGGGTGCTTTGTGGAAGAGCAAGTGTGACAAAATCAGGCATACTATATTCTTTTACACCTTAACACTATCTAGTTAATAGAGCTGGTATCTGGTCAGACTAGATTCAGGGCACATCAGAGCTAGAAACCACTCTGAGGTGGTGAATAATCTGACAAATAAACACATTTTTTTCATGTGTTGAACCATAGAGATATAACACACTGGGTAATTGGCTTTAATTGCATTTTCCTTGAATATATATGCTAAACTGTGTTAACTGGGTGCCGCCTAAAGCTAGGAAATTTGTAGCAGACATGAGGGAGTATAAATAATTTAGCAGCAGTTCTTAGTTAAGGGCAAATACATCCCAAAATGTCAAACTCTCCCTTTAAATGTACCTACAGGCCTCTTCCATAAAGCATAGCTGAGCCCTGGATTATGTATCAGATGTGACAAATTTGTCAAATCATTCGAGATGTCAAGGTCATAAACCAACCAGAAAGATGAGGTTTTCTTTGCACACAGGCATGGATCACAGAGCGCCGCACTCTAATTGACATTTACACTCTTATTGGCTCAGACTCCACATTCAGCACGGGGTAACATGCCTCAGCCACTAAACATCTGGCGTATTTCCGACTCAGCGAGACACAGACAAAACTCTCATTTCGGCTCATTTTCTTTATTGGCCGGGGCTGCGTCCTCCGAGTGCGGGTGAATCGAGGATAGCTGAGCCCTTAATGGTGTGTGGTGCCCCGTGGATCCTCACGGCCGCTCCTGAGCTCATAGCGTGAATATTTAAAAACCCCTGATATCAGACCTCAGAAGTCTCATCAAGCAGTGCTCGAGATACAGGATTCCTCTCCACTCAGTCCCTCAGTGCCCTCCCCACTTCAGTATCTCCAGTTATGAGCCCTCGTGAGTACATTGTTTCTTAAGGGGCATGGGCCTCCCTGATACGGTTGAGTTTAGCCCATTAGCTGTGCTGAACGGCATTAATATCTGACATAGCTCATTGTAATAGTGTCATTTCCGAGTGCGGTGGGGACAAGGGCGTTTGCTCGGATGTTTTTAAGTAGTAGCCTCCGGGTACTGCAGATGTCCCTAAGAAGCCCACCCAATATTCACACAGCATCGCCCCAAGCCTGTATTATGCGTTTGATACAGTCAACTGTCAGAAAAAGCTTAAATATTCTGATTTCTTGTCCTTGTCCTCTCACTCCTGATTTCTCCTCCACTCTATCTCCCCTTTCTCTGTCTTAATCCCCCTCTTACTGCCTCCCTCCAGTTCTAATTCTGCATTCTCCGTCTGTTTTTCCCTCTCTTCTCACTTCCAGCAGTTCCGCTTTTCTTTTTTTTTCTTTTTTACGTGTCACTCCTGTAACTCCCAGTCTTCAATCACTGTTGTTTATTCCACTTTTCCGTATCTTGAGCCGTGTTAAATGATGTGATCATTATAGATCAGAGGCTCGTATTTGAGGCTTGATTTGCTTTGCAAGCCTCAGCTGGACGGAGACGGAGACGGGGATTACGGACATGATTTTAGAGTCTTGTCAAAAGGATTTACTCAGTCTCATGACCTTTGATGGTCCCCGTTTATGCCAGACTGTACCTGGACCTGACTGGATATCCTTTATGAATGTTCAGGGTCCCTTTGTAATTCTCTTGTTTTATATATAGGATAATTTACTTGCGTTGCTTCAGGTCAGTCTATTGGCAATTTAAAAACTAACTTTGAGTCATATTCCTGATACATTTTAAGGTCTCAAACAAACTGATTGAGGTTATACTTTTACTTAATGAGTCGGCACGATCTGAAACTGTTATCAGCGTATCATCTTTTAAACAAATCCACTCTCTACCAGGCAGATGCAGCGTCAGACAAGGAGCTGTGTAGGGCACTGCGCATCAACTTGGACAGGATGAAGGATGAGTGTGATAAGCTGGCAGCTCAGCTGAGCACAAAAGACGGGGGACATGCACTTCTCCAGAGAAAGTACCAGCTACTCAAACAGGAACTGGATGACAAAGTAAGCCCTGCTTCCTCTGTCATGTTATACCAACACAATGAGTCATGTTGGCGTGATACTTCCAACGCAGACAGACGAGGGTCTGTTATATCCACCATTAGCAGAAGCATTATTAAGGGGACAATAAAAGGACAAACTGTGAGGACATGTTCGCCTTCAGCAGCGGTTACAGTTCTAACTCTTAAAGATCCATACTCCTGACTGACTGTGTGGGTTTCACATTGTTACTTTGACAACTTATATAATACCGTCTATGTGGTACATGAGGAGGAAAACAAGAGACCTCCTTTCTTTTTGTTTTAGATTTTTAGAAAAGTACAAGAACATGAAAACCCAAGACGGTATAATAAACAGAAAGGAAGTGACACATGGTTGGCGAATGCCTCAGGAGAAAAAGTTCTTCCAACTTTATGGTAATAAATAAATGTTGATACTTCCAGGTGCTGTTATTAGTTTATACAAATACACAAAGGGACATAGACACTAGGGCTGGGCGATATGGCCTCCAATCAGTATCACAATATATTGAGCAGTTCACTTAAGATAACGATGAATGGGCGATAACTACTCCACAAGCTGCTCACCCCCTCCCACATTAACTTTGTCTGCTTAAGCCGCGACAACTTTTGAACCGCCCTCCATCTCCTCACCTGTCTTTACCTCTTTGTTATGGACTGGATGGGGTGGAGTCACGTCTCTGACATAGGACAGCATCTTAAAGGGACATGAGACCATAGCCTACTTACACACATCCAAAACCAACTTTTTATTTATTCATTTTTGACACCAAATATACCAATATGGGTAAAATGACATCGGTTATTGTCGTAAATTTCGGTATCTAAATTTTTGGTTTATTGCCAAGCTCTATAAAGGGACATAGACACACATAACATACAGTAGTACACAGCTTTGAACCCAGAAACCTCCTGATACATCCCGATATATCCACTAAGATCCCAATCTAAGGGTCTCGAGTAGCCATGGGGAGAGGCACCCCTGGGTCTGGAGGCGTGTGACAACAAGACTGGTTTCACTTTAGGGCTTTTTGTTCAAAATGCAAACAGACATGAGGAGATAAAGGGAAGGACATTATCATGTAAAGGAACAAAGGATTAACGCCAACATGAATCAGAGACAGTTTCAAGAGTCTGACAAGTGTCACATCAAATCTTTTACTGAATATCTCTTATCTGACATCATTTGAGAGATGATCTTACACCAGATCTTAATATAGAGGAGGGTTATCGAGAGGCCATGCTTAGGTTATAACCTTTAAGTATCCTATTCCCCCTCCTTCCCTTCTCTCCTTACATGGTGGGGATATCTGCTCCAGTCATGTGATCATGCAAACCTTTAAGGTTAAACGGAGCCACATCAGCACTATTTTTAGAGGGGCCTTATCAATACACCCTTTGGTGTTTTACAGCTGTAGAGGTTCTCTATTTACCTCTCTGACAGGTACCTGATAAGTTGTTAAGGGCTCTTTGGGGGGATCTATGTATTGATCAGGAATTGGGTGAAAAGAGAAAAGGGTCTTTTATTAATGTAACATGGTGGTTTATCATCCCAAGGACAGGATAATGATCCACACTCCCTAATCAAATGGTTCCTGTGCCTCTGACATATTGATCGTTTGTCCTGGTTGGGACCAGGGAACTATTGATATTGTAGGCCAGAGAGGGAAGCTTAACCAGGTCTGTTTGTGTCGGAGGATTCTGTGTCTCTCTGCTGCCCCAGGTTCAGCTTTCTGTTATTATTGAATGTGTTTGCATGATCACATTAATCTGATTACTGGGACTTATCAAGTTATGATAATAATCTGATTATATGTGTTTACAAGCACTTCATTAATGCATCATTAGAAGATTCTTAGTGATTCTGATTATTCGGCTCAGACAGAATTGGCTTTTTTAGCCTTAAAACAGCTCTCCGTAATGAGTCAAAGGTTTTAATGATCGATATTCAGTGTAAAAGTGAATAAAAAGGCTGTACTGATACTTAACAATCAACAGAGGTGTGAAAAATATTCATATCTGTCTTCGAGTCGAGGATTTTGCTGCGTTCTTCCAGCTCCTGCTCACCATGTTTGCCAAGAACTTTTTCTTTCGTTTCTACATCTGCTCATGTTTCTTTTTTTTTGCAACAACCCTGTGCAACACAAGAAAGTAAACTGAAAACAAACAAACAAACAAAACCAATGAGAATATTCAAAACAACATATCAATAATCAAAGCAAAAAACATAAACATTAACATAAAAAATACTACTAATAATAATGTGAACCCAACATGTCCGAAAAGGAGTAGGCTAAGCGTAGTGCTTTTTTCAAACCTACCCCTTCTCTGCTACTCAATACAGTCAATCTCCAGCATAATTACATTATATGAACAAAAATTAGAACATAAATAGAGTAAATAAGTTCATAAATCATTTATGAAAACACCTGGTGGTTAAAGCCCGTCTTCCTCCATGTTTTTGTACTGCTAAAACCATGTTTTTATACTGCTTTTGTAAATTCCTCACTCATGCATTTTTAACAAAACAAAAGAAACCAGATTATAACGTATGCATGCACTGATTGAATCAGATTATTGGGTAAAAACCTTGGTGTGTTGATTCTATTTTTAATAATCTGATAATGGGCTTTATCTGATAAAGAATAACAGATTATACTGCTTACATGACCACTCGAGTCATCAGTTAACTTAAGAAATCAGATGATAATTGGTTTATTAGTGTGCATGTGAACACACTCAGTAATGTGTTAATAATAAACTGGATTTGGTCTCATTAAAATGAACTTGGTTTTCTCCTCCCTGGAATTTCTCTGATTACCTTTTGAAAAATCCGTCGTAATAACTTCCCCCTCTACTGTCTTTGGCGATAACAATAAAAAACACAGTGATGGCTGATCTGCAGCTCCATTATACCACGCTCTGCTTTCTCCCGTCCCCCACAGGTCAAGTCAGGTGAACGAAGACGTGCCTCAGAGTCGGAGCTTGTTAAGCTGGAAGAAAAGGTTCTGCGGTTGGAGTCTGAGCGAGAGGCAGTCCTCACTTCTCTGGGTGAGGAACTAGACACAGCTTGTCGGAGTCTTGCTAGGAATGGTGAAGACAAACTGCAGGTATTGACTTCATTACATTTTTTACACTTTTAAATCATTGGAAAGTGTGTGTTTGTGTTTGTGTTTAGAGCTTGAGTGAGCAGATTTTGGCCCCTCTAGAGCCAAAAAGAATCCCCAAAATACAGTCACAAACAAAACAAAACAAAATGTTGATATTCCTTTCACTTGAGCGGAGAATTATTGGTAAACTCTGCTGGCACTGGTCCAATATTGACTTATAATTCAGCTCTGATGGTCCAGCAACTCCTGAGAAAAACATTTGGGTCAATAGTTTGCTCAGTGGTCAAGTATAAAAACTGGTACGCTGTTTGTTCAGCTTTGAGTGGGTTCAAACAAAAAACAAAAACACAGTTTCCTCAGTTTGATGCTTTGTGTTAAGGTGTAGACGTAAACTGTTTTCTACATAGACCCAAGATGTCTGCCTCCAACTAACTTTTACCCCCAGTTCCCACCGCAACCTGAACGGCTACGAAAAGGCCGCACCTGCCGATCGCAGCTGATTGTAACCACTCAAGTTAATGTGTCAATTTCCACTGGCTTCTTTCTGTTACGCTACAGATCGCCGGACTTTGCAGCTGATCGCAGGAGTTCTATTTTTTAGAAATAGAGGTGGATTTCCTCCTTTGGAAGGACACAATCTACTGCTTTTATGGTTAGCCTCTGTGGCTGTCTTTATAGAGACAACTCGTCATTGCGTGATTGCACATGAATCTGTGGGTTCTTGTGAGTTCTCTCGATTACCGCTGTCCATAATCCGCCACAAAATTTGCCTCACCAACGGGTCCATAGACACCAGCGAAAATCACTGTTGTTCCAGATTGGAGCCGTTCCGGATGCTGTGAAAATTGGGGGTAAGGCTACTCTCGAAATGAGTTGGGGCTGAAGCCTCATACAGTCATACCTCATCATATCTTATTAACTGAGGAATCCATAATAACCAGACTTTAAATAAGATGTCACTAAAATAAAACAATGTTCATGTACATGTAAGTCTGAAATTAAGTTTGCAGAATTAGCAAACTGTAAAGTTGGAAAAAAAATACACGTATTTATTCATTTTCTACTCATCATTAAAACAGGTACTCATTATTATATAAGACACTACAGTGCAAGATGTCTTCCCATTGCTAGTAAAGGTTGTTATTTCTGTGAAAAACAGTGTGCACACTGCTGTTATTATAAAATATATGTACATATCTTTGAGTGTATGTTGCATACATACACAATTACACACACTACATATTGAAACTATTGAGTTTTGCAAAGTTTCCACCAACAAAACTAATAATTAATGCGCAATACTCAATAAATGTACCCACACACTTGTACACTAATGAACAATGGTGCACACACACTCTCCATCCCCCCAGGCTTGAAGCTGCTTCCCTCTGCTGCTCCCAGCTAATGAACCCCACCAGCTCTTATCTGCTCATATAGATTCCCCAATCTGGTCCAGCAGTGCTGCAGCCAGACATGAGAGCCAACGCCTCGCCTCATCTGTAATCTGTCATGTTGAAAAGAAGTCAAACTCACTAGTGATTGGCCTAATGAGGGGAATCATTAACAGTTAAGGGTATATTAGGTTTCAGATAACTCCTGGTGGCCGCCTTCCTTGTCTTCACGAACGATACAGTGGGAAGACAGTGTTGTGCTACAGAAGAAGTTCAGAGAGGAGTCTGAGTCGGTTGTTAATAAACAGTTCATTAATCCGATGCCAAATCAGATTGTAATTTGGTGAAAGTGCGTCAAGGCACTGAAATGCTTTGACAGCTTTTCCAACTGAACTCATGGGAAACTTCTTCGTCCATCTCTTAAACATCTGGAGAAACACCTCCCAGCTAATTTGGTAAATTTGCAACAGGTATTACAGGGAATGAAAATAGGGCATCCCAGAGAGCCTCAGTCTATCAGAAATCGTGTTCAGCAATTTCAGAATATTGTTCCTCAGCATAAAATTCTTCTTAAAGGAATCCATCATCTGCAGTGTATAACTGAAAAGATAAGAGAATTCTGTGTTCAAAAAGACCAAGGCTGAAAATCAGTATCTTCAAGCTCTCAGGCAGCACAGCAGTAAAAACAGACATGACTCTGAAGTGGTAGTTACCACATGGGCTTGAAATCAGTTTGAAAACCACTGGTTGTAAACACAGTTAATTGATACATCCAAAAAAACACAGCTTTGAAGAGTACAGTGCAAAGAAGAGACCATAAAAAACATGATCTAAAAACACTCGAAGGGTTTCTCTGAGCGTAAACACATCTAAAACGGACTTGAGTGGGAAACTGTCCTGTTGTCCGATTAATCAAAATTCTGTCTTCATGAACACAAAGAGTGACCACCTGGTTCTATATCAGCACACAATTCAAAAGACACAACCCATGGTAATATGGAGAGGAAAACTGCCAATGACATGTGTGGCTTACACATCTTTGCAGGTACCATTACTGCTGATTTCAGGGCAACACATGCTACCATCATAAAGTTTTAAACAAGGGCATAAAATAATTAGGTAATCCAGTTTTAACATTTGATGAAATATGAAGTTTAGATTATTTGCAAACCATCAATTTTTGTTTCATCAACATTTTACTTTTCTCTAATTGAGGTTTTACTTGTAGAATATTTTAGTTGAGTGTAGTCCGTGACTCTTTTCATTTTTGGTCTTTCTCTGTAATCCCAAAGGTGGTTGGCACTGTCCTTATCTTTAGGAAAACATCTTGCTCTGTCCTATCAAAATGCTGGTCGTCTGAACATCATCTCCACCATATGTTTCTCTCTAGACTTTCCCATCTTTGCCATTTTCTTAGCAGGAGGTGAAACAAACTGTAACCAAAGAAGCAGTCACAGATTTACTCGCTTTCTGAGAGAGGCATACAAACCATGCAGTCATGCATTTAAATTAGCAGTAGCAGACACTTGAATTCCACGGCAGAGCTACTGAGAAAAAAGTGGCATTTCTTTCATTTCAACCCCACAGACAGCACTTTGAACTCTCAGCCTACTTGTTCGGTTTTTCAACAGTTTCACCTCCTTTTTGTCTGCTGCTGTGCAGAGCTGCTTTGATGGTTCAGGGAAAAGTAAAGAGAGCGAGAGGCACAGAGGCATGTTTTATCCTCCCACATAGTCACACGCTCTGCTGTGTGGTTGTAAACTCCCCGAGACGGGGACCTCTGCACAGCGGCGTGCCATTGCAGGTCTTTGAGATGTCGCAGCAACAACTCGGGGAATTCGTTTTGCTTGGATCTGGTGTTGAGTGACGGCTTGAGAAAGTTGCTTGACACCTGTGCGGTGACAATGTTGTTTGTCAAGCCTGGGACAGAATAGGTCTAAAAAAAATCCTGCTGTGTGCTTTCCATGTCGGTTGATCATGCGTAAACACCTTGCCACAAGGGTGCACTTGAAGAAACCGTTGTACTTTTTTGTAGACTTTGTTCACAGCTGTGTGTAAGTTTGCGAGTGTGAATTTGTATTTTTGTTGTCTGTTTTTACTACTATAGCAGAATAGGAGTTACGTTTGTTTTTTTAGTTTGTTTGTGTCTTACGGCTGTAAGAATATTCCCATGAAAGTATTCATTAAAAACTCTCAGGAACAAAGAGATCATGGGACAAAGAAGCAGTTAGTTAGCTTTGTGGGGTTGCTTTTGAGTTTTTTTGTATTCCCTTCATTACTTGCACCTTGAGCTGTTGCTGGTTCACTGTGTGACTACTCTTGCAGACTATACAGGGATTGGATGTTCCATAAAATATAACTTTTTGTCTATACCTGCAGGGCACTGTGCATACAGTATTGAGTTCTGAGACCCACAGGCAGTACAAAGTGGCGTTTTTAAGAGTGACTGTAACTGCTGGTGTCTGCACCACACAGGATCTTTACCTGAATTAACGCTGGAAGATACTTCATTTTGGGGTCCTAACCAACTCTTTCAGGATGGGGTTCTAAAATATTATTATCATGTGTTGTGATCAGCTTTCAAGTCACAAGGGCTGTAAAGTCCTAGTCAACTGGTCAACTTATTGGTTGATATGTGCTAAGTCGACCAAAATTAAGATTGGTCGACTAAATTTTTTTCCCGCGTCAATTTTCAGTCTATGGTTAATTTCATCTGGAGGGACATACAAAGTTCTAATGGTGGTGTTTTCAGAGCACCCCCGTTTCACACGTAACAGCCTGTCTCAGAACACCCTCCTTGTTTTCACCATTTTGGATTCACCCAACTCATCGAATATCGTCTGGAGCCCTGAAGATTGAAGAGCGTCCATCTTAATCAACGTCTGGTAGTTTGCAGAATATTTATTTTTATTTTGAGCATTTCAACTTGCCTTCTTGTGCTGATATCAGTATATTTTCAACCCGATGAGCCACCGTTCACCAAGCTGCATCATCCTCCGCCGCGCAAGGGTTTGCCGTCAGAGTTGGAACCCCCATTAGTCGATTTTTGGTCAATGTCAGGGTTTTAGTCAACCAAGAATTTCTTTGGTTGATTACAGCCCTACAAGTCACACATACTGACAAATTGTTGTCATTTCATCTCTCCTAGATTGATATTCAGTCACAAAAACCGATAAAGTGAAAATCATGGGATAAAGTGCTATTTTTAAGTTAAAAATACAGAAATAGATTGTACAGATATAAGGGTTCTCTTCCTGCCACCAGATTGAAGCTTACGTTTCCAGTAAGATAAGACCATTGTGTCAGGGATTTTAAAATCACTGGCGAATTTCAGTCAAATGGTTAAGTTGTTGTTTTAACAGTCTGAACCGCTAGACCAGCCAGCGCCCCTTTGCTCAACTTGTGCCACAAATGACTGATCTAGCATAACACTGAGGTGGCCCCTCAGGTAAATGGTAACAGAGTCCATCCACCGTCGACCATGTAAGATAAAAAAAAGTCAAGGACCGTGACAACTTTCCATGTTCTCTCAAGCAGCAGTATAACAAACAGCTTTGCAATATTTTGGCCTCTGAAAAGCTTTCAAAGTTCAGGATCTTTTACAGAAATTATACATTTTCAGACTGCAGTCTCGTTTGTATCTGAAGCAGGCAGCACACCCACAGTGGCTTGTTTTCTGTTTTCTTAATTCCCATCCAGTCTTGTCTGAGCAATCAGTAATCACAGACAAAGACAAATACCCTGGTATTGGCCAAATTGGAAAAACGTCTTTCCCCTGTTTTGTATTGAACTCCCACTTTCGGATGTCTTGCTCACCCAGGCTCAGTGAAATGTTGCAAATTTGCAGATATTCTGTGGGTTTGTTTTTCTTCTATAGGTTCCTTGTTTGTGTCCATACTATCAGTATCCGAAAGAATGAAAAATAATGACCGGCTGCTTAGTGCTTCGGCTGTAAAAGTGCAACTGTAATTGCATCTGAACGCAGACCTGATTGGCTACAAGGTGCTGTGGTTATAAACTTCAAGAACAATAATGGCTCGAGTCATTTCTGATGTTGAACTTTAAGTGCTTGCATCCACATGTGTTGGTCTCCTCGTGTGAACTAAGCGCAGCAGCACTGATTATTATCCTCTGGAGAGTACTCCTCATACAGGGCTGCATATCTCAGAGGTGCGCTTCGAGAAGAGTGCAGTCTAGTTATCTGTATGTCTGAGTGTCCTTTTGTCTCGTGAGCGTGTATACAGTGTGTGTATGTGCGTGCGTACGCGTCTCTTTGTGTGTCAGCAGTCATTAGGAGTTGGCAGACAGTCAGTTTGTATTGCTGATGCTGACAAGCTTGTCTGGTAAGGACGGCACATACTCCCTGAGCTCATTTTTTATGACACACACACATAAAACTTCAGTGCAAGTGTGTGTGCATGCACTAGTGTGTGTACTGTCACAGGCAGTTTAACAAACATGCACGCCAATTTAAGTTGGCAGAAGCACTTCTTCACGAAAGTTAAGAGTTTGACAAGAGGCTGTTTTTCTCATTTTCATTCTGTTGTTTGTCCGGCCATATTTCAATCACTGTTGCTGTTTTTTTTTTTTCTTCTCCTTCTACTGGCTGATTTATTTTCGTATTTTAAGACACAGAACAGTACGCATTAGAAAGCTTAACGACAAACTCTCTAACATTTGCACTTTTAATTGTGGACTTGCTTGAGGAACAGAATTTTTATAATGCATGCTAACAAAGGCAGCAAAGCTCCCATTTGCATTAATCTCTGCTCTGTTTTTTTTTTTTTTAACAGGCTATCTCCCAGAAACCTGGATTAGTGAGAGACCCTCACCGCTGGCTCGCTGAGACAAAGGTATGATGATAACAGGCAGTCGTGCTGGGATTTGTCTACATAATTAATTCTACGAGCGAGGAAACGATGACTGAGTGTGTCACATTATTTCCATCAGTACCACGCTCACTCACTGGTCTATCACAGGTTTATGTTAGACTGTTGTTAATGTCTAATGTAATATTTATCCTCAACCTTTATTGTACTTGAGAGATCATTTAGGGACTCCACTATCCAGTGTCCAGTGTGACAGAGTAAATGTGAAAGGTAAATAATCAGAAAAGTATTAAAGATCTTAAAAACAGAGGAGGCAAAAGGAAAAAAGGTAATTTAGTATCACCTAGGGGGGCCATTTCATAGATAAATGGAGGTATCGTAAAGTCTGTAATAGAGGTCACATCCCAAAATAAGACACAATTTCCCTGAGGGGAAATAATACATACTTTTTATGTACGGATGTCCTGATCCCAACAAATCTTTTGCAGGTGACGGTTGTAGTCATGATGGCACATAATTATGATGAGCATCAGATTATATAGGGCCATCTTCTGGGTAAAACACTGTACTGCAGCACACAAGAATAATCTCTCTCTGTAGTTTGGACAAGTATAATGGCTGTTGGCTGGCCGTTTGCCAGTTTTACGTCATGTAAAACATCACGATTGGCTCAGACTGTTTGTCTCAAAACCATCCATGTGGACACAGCATGCGTACACTATATGTGGACTAAAGTTGCTTTTGTAGTTGGTTTGATCTTCGAGGCCAGGCTCCGCTCTTAACACATAGCATCAACCTTTGTTCTAGTGCAATGATTTCTGGTTAGAATATTGGATTAATAAGATTAAAGTTTATTTTAAATAATACTTTGGCCTCTTTTCTAGTTATATATTGCAATATGATCCTGTTATCTCAATAAAAAGTACTTAAATAGATGTATATTTAACAAAAAATAGGACATTTATTATTTGGCCCGTAAATTTTTTCATCTACCGGTCCCTTTGGCAGGTGAGCCGTTTGTCAACACCCCTGTGTACAAGACTGAGCTCATATTTCACTTACTCTTTTACTTATTGATTGATTGATTGATTGATTGATTGGGGAAATACTCCCTGAACCAGCTGATACTAAGTTTAGATTAATATGATAGGTTAGAAAACATCAATTTGTGTCATTAGTTTAACAAAAAATGGACCTTAAAACATAATAAAAAAACATATCCATATGTTAGTCTGGCTTAAACATCCAATGTCTTCACCGTTAGACAAATAACCTATAAAATGTGGTCAGGATTTGATTTTCTTTTGCATGTAAACACCTCATTTGCCCCCAGACTGGCCTGGGTATTCTGTACACTCTCTGACCTGAAGGTTAAACGGTTTGTAAACCAAACCTCAGCAGAATACAGAGCAGGGAAGGGAAAAAAGATAAAGCAATCCACACAGAGCCTGACTTACTTTGGGATGAAGGAGACACGGTGGGTTTTGTGTCAGCTGAAGGAAGATGAGGTTAATGACAGATGTGAGATTGTTTTGGTATTTGATGGAACAGTTCAATCAGAAGACGGTGGACATGTTTGTCAATGAATTTAGTCTTGCCTGGGATGTGTATACTAAAACAAGGACAGTAGTCCAATTAATCGCCTAATTGAGCTTTAACTGTGGCTCGACTTAACTGTGCATGTAAATGAACTGAGTTAGGCAGAGCAGAGCAGTTTGGGGTATTCAGATTAAATTGTCAGTAAAGTGATATATCCGTCAAAACAGTGACATGCACTAAACTGAGAAGTGGCAGGATTATTGAATTTGATTTTAGAGTTCGAAGATTTTTAAAGATGATAGTTTATTCTCACTCAGGACTTTATTAAACAACCTGAAAAGTTTGTATCAAGGATGTTCTCCATGTAAATTATTTTACCGAATCACCAGGATTGTAATCTTGCCTGTCGGAGCCTAACACAAAGTGCAGATAACCTCTCTTTAAAAAAAGAGCATTAATTGAAGAAGAAATCCCTCTCTACAGCCGAGCAGTCATGTGTGTTAAAAGTCAGCAGTGTGCATAATGAAACAGTGTAGCTCAGGGATTCGCAGCGAAAATATCTCTTCATAATAATCAAAAAGCCGATATTGAATCTAGCGAGAAGTTTGGTTGAAGAAGATAATTTCACGTTTTCATTCATCGTGGTTTTCATGGTCGCCTGCTTCAGAGAGTCTCTTTTTAATTGAATCACAAGTTTGTTTTGAACACGCTCCCTTATGTTGTTATGCTCTGTTTTTTCATAAACACTCATTTCTTGGCTTCTTTCCGAGACAAATTAGCACCCATTTAGCATCGCCGTGATGTTCTACACAAAAGAAACATGCACTGGTGGCGATGATGTATGATACTGTGTTAAAATGTGTTTGCACAATTCATAGCGATAATGTATGTCTCCTGTCATAACTGCTTTTACTGCATGAATAATTTACAAGAATAAAACTGGAGAGTACAAGAGCAATAATTGGCTGCCTAGTTAGCAATTTTATTTGAGTAAATTCTGGATTTGATGAACGGCCTTAAAAGAGCTCATTTACAATTCCCATTTAGCCAATCATTGCATATGACTGAGACAACCCTCTGAATAAAACACTGTAAGACTGTTGAGATTTTCTGTTAAATCGACAGCATTCAAGTGTTTAAATGACTGACTGAAGTTTCTGTTTTATCCAAGTGTGCAGACTTCTACATTAAAAACAGTTAATGTTTTTAACTATAGAGTTAGTAACTGTAGACAGATGTTGGCAAATAATGTGTCATTCATATACGAGATGCACCAAACAAGAAAGAAACTGAAATCAAGGATTATAGCTAATATAGTCTCTTGTAACTTCTCGTACTTCATACTATTATTGCAGTATCAACATTGTAATTGCATATTTTTTGCATATTGCATATTAAATTGGCACACATTGCCATATGTGACATAGCAGCAGTGGGTCAAACCTCCAGAATTTAAGGCAGTAGCTTAGGCTTTAATCATGACAACTCATGTCCTCCTTAAATTTCAAAAGATCTGAATCAGTGCGTTATTACCAGCATCAAAAAACATCACTTTTGTTTTTATTTACCCACCCAGACAAAGCTACGCTGGCTGTGCGAGGAGGTGCGGGAGTGCAACACCAGAGAACAGCGCCTGAGGAAGCAGCATCAGCAGACCAGAGATCAGTTAAAAGCCCTCAGGCAGAGCCGGGACTCGGAGCAGGCAGCTCTCCAGCAGCGTCTGGACCAACAGGAGAAGCTGCTGCACTCCCTCAGCTCTGAGAAGAGAGGTACACCGACAATATTGCTTTAATTTTACCCACGCCGAGGAAGCAAGTGGGAAGGCAGCGTAGGATTCATGAGTTATGCTGCGTGCGGTGCTTCCTTCCGCAAGACATTTGTACCGTCGTCATCAAAGGAGACACGTTAGTCACACACCCCACACCATATAAAACGCCACAGCATAGACTTCTATTAGACTAATCAAGCTCAGTGTTTTTATGAGGAAACCAACACCTGATTTTAATCCCTTCGTTTAATTCATGACGTTGAAGCAGCTCTTACCAAATAAATTTCTTCTTCTGTTATTTCCAAAAAGTTCAACAGACCCTTGCTCTCGTTTACTTTCAGTCTTAAAGTCAAAACTAGTAAAAAAAACCTCCTTTAAATGAAGGGTTTGAGTAGTTTTTGTGTTTTGCTGTTATGAGTGTATAGTAAAATGGCAGGCTGTGCCTGAGTGTCTGAGCTGTTGTCTTTCAAGCCATTCACTGTCTCAGTATCATTGCAAATATTTGAAGAAGCATCTTAATGTGGGTGAACTTTGAGACTTCTTTAAGTAATGAACTTGTTTGTGCCGTCCCTCCTTTTCACCAAGTGTCTCTTAATGAGCTGTGACTGCCGGGGAAAGAACAGCTTGTTTCTCTCCTCATTGTGTGAACAATACAGGGGAAATGGGCCTAATTTGTGTTCCAATAACAGAGAGATAAAAAAAAGAAGTTCTAAAAGTTAGCGAGACTGTTGAGGGAGAGAAAAATAACGCGTGGATCAGGAGTTGCAGGATTTTACACTAAGGGAATCATTTCTGTGTGAAGTCACATTGTTGTTGTTTTTTAACCTTAGATTTCTTTAACCACAAATTTTTGTTTGTTGAGAGAAAGCACATGGCTAACACTTTGCACAAGCACTTCATATTGTCTTGATAAATTTGCATATAAAAAATCAGTGCAAAGAAAGTTTTAAATAGTCAACAAAAAAGCAAAAAGTTTGATGATCTTTTGTATGAATTTAATCGTGATTTGGAGTTTTGCCATAATCGAGCCCTACTGTATGTGAACTAAGGCTGGGCGATATGGCCTCAAATCAGTATCACGATATATTGACCAGTTCACCTCAATAACGATAAATGGACAGTAACTACTCCACAAGCAGACCACCCCCTCCCACATTAACGCCATCAACTTCAGCCGCCGCTCCAACCGCTACAACTTTTGAACCGTCTTCCATCTCCTCACCTGTCTTTCCCTCTTTGTTCTGGACTGGATGAGGTGGAGTCACAACTCTGACATAGGACAGGGTCTTAAAGGGACATGAGACCATAGCCTACCTACACACATCCAAAACCAACTTTTTATTTACTTCTTGACATTTTTTTAAATGTGGCGATATGGGCAAAATGACGTCTGTTATTGTCGTAAATATCGGTATCTGTAAATTTTCGGTTTATCGCCCAGCCCTAGTGTGAACTGTGGTGAACAGGGGCTGCATGACAGTGTGTATTTTGTAGAAAATGAAGACTGAATTACATCCTGCAGTGTGACTACCTTCACATTTCAGTCTCTGGGTAACAGGGTTTTTTTTAAAGGGATGTGCTGACATTATTCATGCACGCCTGCTCACTTCTGTTGTTGTTTGCCGTTTTAACTTCTAACCGCGTCTCTCTTAAACTGTGGCTCTGTCTGGGCTTTTCAGTGTCTGTGAGCTGATTTGGCCAATTGCGGTACCATTAGGCCCTTCAGATAAGCAATCTTAGGTTCTAGGCTTATTTTCAGACCCCTGTAGAGACACACACTTTGCTCTGTCGTCGGTCCCTATCAGCAGTTTGACAGAAGTTGTCTGTCACCCTTCACCGCAGGCAGAAGCACTGATACAGTCTGTTCTGTAATTACACCTGAGAGTAATCTTAGTGTCACAACAGCCACAAGATCTGGTGAGATGAATTGGAGGCATGCAAATGAAGATTTAATCTGCTGCTGAGTTTTGAATATAACCTGTGTGCAGTGTGAGTTCTTTTGCTTAATGACATGATAAAATACATAGATGTGAATATGCCGATTTATAATCAGCTTTGATAGCAATAAGCTTGAAGGGATATAAATTTAGGTTAGGGTCAAACACACCATAACACCGAGTTAGAAACCCCCTCGAGAGATGAATGTTGCCGACTGTTGCTTCTCTGGTTATACCAACTTTAGTAACGACCGCAGGATAGCAATACACCGTGGTCTACGTCTACACTAAAGCCACAAATAATGCTCAGAACAGCCCCTAACTTCATCAACAGTACATATAGGGTCCTAGCCATAGTACTAGACACCAAACATCTTTTTAGCTTTGCCTAATTTCTTTAGCAAAGAGACTAAACACAACTCACCTACTCACTTCCAGCAGCCGCTTGTTTGTGGGGGCAGCCCTGACGAGTCAATAACCGAATGCAGCGGAGTTTCGCAACATTTATGATCATTACTTCATGGAAATGCAATCAGACCAAGATGCTAAGGCAGACGGACTACCGCAGCTGGGACCCTATATGTACTGCTGATAAAGTTAGGTGCTGTTCTGAGCATTATTTGTGGCTATAGAGTGGCGTTTTGGTTGAGGTTTGTGTGTGGAGATGTAGACTGCTGTGTATTGCTATCGTGCGGTCGTTACTAAAGTTGATATAACTAGAGAAGCAAGCACTCAGCAACATTCATCTCTAAAGGGGGTGTCTAACTTGGTGTTACGGTGTGTTTGACCATGACTTAAATTTACACCAGAATATCCCTTTAACTATTGATGATAAATAATGTTAGAGTTGACCTACAAAAAACAAAACTGATCCTTGTTCTTCATTTTATCAGACTGCAAAATGTGTCCGTTATCAAGCTTTTTTTTTTCCATACTTGTCTGTACACGTCTGTGCATCAGCTGTCAATGGAAACGCTCTGCAGTCTTGTGAGAGGTTGTATTTTCAGAGATTTCATCACCTGGACGATGTTCTCTGTTGGCCCCTCTCTCTTAAAAGAAAGGCAGCGCTGCATGTTTGAATGTCAGTAACTCCGCTCGGTGAGATGTGACTGAATGTGAGTCGGTGGGGGGGGAGACAGGGAACAAACACCCCGGCTCTGCTTGCTACAAAGTGATTTATAAAGTGATGGCTTAAACCACCAGTACGAGACACTGGAAAGAGCCTGAAATGATGTAAGAACTCAAGGCATCAACTTTGGCGGTTGATGTAGTTGGATGTTCGTCTTAATGTGCACAGACTTGATATAGTGGAGAAGATAAAGTCATTAGCAGGTAAATATAATCCTGTTTTCTTCAGAGAAGTTTTGTATGCTATGATTTGTGGATTAGGAGCTTTTTAAGTTTTATCTTAAAGTGAAGTCATCTACAAAGCTGTCTGAAATGGTGAGGCAGTTATTTGTAACAAAATACTAATCCAAAGTCATGAAACTTTGAACAGTAAATGTTACTTATAGGAGGAATAATTCAGTACGATTCTTCAGTGCATCACAGTGATAAATTAAAATGAAATGTTTTTTAGCATCTTTTGTTTAGCGTTCTCACCGTTTGATTAAAAGTTTGCAGAAAGTTTACTTTCTCCGCAGCAAACCGAGCAGAGTAAACTTGTGTAAAAACAGAGGCTTTCTCCTAATAAAACCCCAGCACTTAATCAATGAATTACTTTAAATTAACACTTCATTAGGCAAACAATCAGTGATTGTACTGCTTGTGTGATAAACATAAGAAGAGTGTTTTCTCCCTTCAAATATTCAGGTAAACATAGACTATGACAAACAGACTGTTTGAATGAGACCAACATATGGACATCATTCATCACATGACCTTATATGACCTAGTCATTGATTTTTCCTGGTATGCTTCTTGGTTAGTTTGTAACAACATCTGTTTAGTTCTTCGTTTTATACAAATAAATGTCAATATTTGTCCAAAAATGCTGTTGTTAAACACTTTCCAAGACCATTTAAGAATGTTAAGCAATTCTTACCTGTGTCTTGATTAATAATCAAACAGAAATTTAGATTTGTTATTAAAATAAAAAATGTTGCACTACTTCAACATGGTCTGAAAACGCGATTAATACTTCATAATGTTTTTGGTGATGGGGATGGGAGGATGCTAGAGGTCATTCCAACTGTCATGAGGCGAGATGAGGGCATGTTACCAGTCCATCACAGCACTAGCCTATAGAGACAAACAAGCCCTCATACTCACAGTCTTACCTTTAGGCATTTTAGAGTCACCAATTAAGCTAACAAGCAAGTCTGTGGTCTCTTGGAGAGAACTCAGGCATCCACAGGGGAAAAATGCAAACTTCACACAGAAAGGCTCCTTTTCAGTCTGGGACTCAAACCAAGAATTATCTTGCCCTGAGAGTCCTGTCAGCTGCATCACCATACAGCCTTAGGTTTGCTTTTCAAAACGTGTTGGTGATACAAAAACAATTCCTGGACGCAATATATATATATATATATATTTTTTTTTTGTTGTAGAATGGTAGGGGAAAGTCCCGCCTCCTTTGCCTCTGATTGGCTAGAAAAGCTGGAAACGTCATCAGAGGCTCAAGCCAAACGCGGGCTGTCGGCTCTGTACATCGAACAGAACATTACAGAACATTATCACACTTCTGAATCTAACCCTAACCCCCATCCTAACCCTAACCCTTACCCTTATCCTAACCCTAACCCGACAGACGATGACGTTTCTCAGCCATTAGGAATAACCAATCAGAGCCCAGCACTTTTAGCCAATCAGAGGTGAAGGAGGGCGGAACCTTCCCTTACTATCCTGCAAAAAAAATTCCTTCCTGGACTCAGAAATAATGGCATCACATATTTGATCTAGCAGAGTTTGATATCATGAACTCTCTGCACGGTCTGCTCCACATTCCATCCCAGCTGAGCAGACAAGGTCCACGATACAATCAGCTGATCATGTCTAATAATGTTGCAAGGTTATATGTTACACTAGAGAACAATCCACAAAAGTCAATTTTCATGCCGCCTCAAAATTCAATATAGTATCAACTTTTTTCCCCTCTTAAATCTTTATCAACCTCTCTGAAAAATGCTGTATCAGCCGTGCTCTGATGGTACAGATGTGAAAAACTGATGAAGTGTTTCTCTTTCAGAGCTTTTGGAGAGGAGTCGTAGAAAAGAGGAAGAAATGAGGAGCCTCCAGGTTGGTAAATCTGCACCATGAGTTGTAGTTTTTCTACATGTCCTTATTTCAAGAAGGGCTGCCACACAGAGACAGCTGGTACTATTTTTATCTGCACACACAGCCTCCAATTTCTTTGTTCTTGTTGCTTATCTGTTGGTTTGTTTTTTGAGTAAGAGCTGGCCTTAAGTCATCGGAGTTCTGTTATGCAGTGTTACAAACAGCGGTACACAGCTGCCGGCCTGACAGACTCCTCGCAGCTTTGCTTGGACAAGTAGCTAATTACTGCAGACATGAGGCCTTGGAGTTTAAAAGCCACCAGAGGCCTTGTTTCTGTCTTTCAGTACCGCAGCTTTTACACTTGGCAGGCCACCAGCTCACCTTGTCTGGATTGGACTGGCCCCCTAGCGCCGCAGCGGCCCTTTACTCCCCATTAAAAAGCAAAACACACGCCGTCTCTCCCGCTCTCTTTCTCGCATACACACACACGCGCGCTTAAATGTCAGCTTATCATTTGTTCTTTCCCAGCGTGGGTTTTTTCTACCTCTGTGAACATATGTGTGCGTACGTTTGTGTTGGTTACCAGGGTTCCATCTGTGGTTGCATGATGGCACCTGCCAGAGCTGGTGTGCAATTAATCAGCCCTCTCAGACCCAGCCGAGCTTTTAATTATGAAGAATGAGGGGAGAGACGTTTAGAAAGGAAAGACAGAGTGAGGGATGTTTACAAGCAAAATAGGGGGTGAGAAAAAAAAGAGTAGGGGGATGGGCTGAGGGAAAGAAAGTACCCATGTTATAAACCAGCAAAGCATTTCAGGCAGAGAGGGGGAGGCAGCTGTTTTTGGAGGGGAGAGCAGGTGTTTGTTTGAGTGGCAGATAAGAGGCATAGCATCACTTATGCATCGTTAGAGAGGGAACATCAGTCAGGAGCTGGATGAGCGGTGAAAGCGGTTTGTCTTTGTGTGTTTGTGTGTGGGTGTGTAAGTGTCAGTGTGTTTGAAAAGAAGCCTGTAGTGCGCTATAGACGCTCCCTAGCCCCCTGCATTTCCCTCCCTTGTTACATATTTGTCGAAAAGCTCTATTCCCTCTTCTGTCATCGCTCTCCCACATACCTTGGGTTTTTCTCTGCTTATCTGAAAGCGGTTACCTCAACTCACCGTCTGGTTCGTTTTTGATTAAAACCTGTTTGGTTTTTGGTCTCCTAATAGACGATGATATGCATATTAAGTCTGTGTTTGTTTGTCTTCTCAGGATCGTGTTTTGGATCTGGAGATGGTAAGGTTTGATTTTATCTTATTAAAGAAGGTAAAAGGTGTGCATGTATTCAGGTTATGAAAGCCTGGTATTATCAAGTGCACCGGGATTGTAAATAATTAGACACCATGTTGACTCCCAGCGTGATTTGTTGCAGTTGTGTAGGCAGGTTCACCTCAGGCTATGTTTGTTTAGCAACGCAAAGGGGCTCACACAAGGGTTAGAAATGATTGCTCTAGTCAAGGCTCAGAGCTCTGTTCATCATCATAAGTCTTGCTGATGGGGTTAATAACCAAGCTGTACTGACAATACAGTATTGACCTCACCATCAAAACAGTTAACATTCAGCTTTGAGACGTCAGCCTGAAATTACTGAGCGCTACTGAAAGGTTATATTGACCCAAGCCCCTTTTACTCTCTTGGAAAGCGTTAAATAAATGAAGCCGTCTGTTCCACGCTGTCCATCTATCAAATAATTTCTGCTCACCGTCAACGCCGCAGCTGCAGCGAACATCGACCCCTTCCTCCTTTCAGCTCCGGCGGCGCTGATCAAACTGCTAGCACTGCTTGTGTATCAGCGCGCCATTCGACAACGGCAATCAGGGCGCCGCCTCGTAACAACCAGTTCTTTTGATGTGTAAATACTTCATCCGAATGGAAATGGGAAATCTATTGAAATGTTCAGTGGTGGGATGAATAGGCTGGAGTGCCGCTGGAGTGGTTACTCATTCAAAGATTAGACTGACAGGGTTGCAACAAAAGTCATCGTTTGCTTTCTAACATCACGTCCGATTCTGCGTACGCTTAAACATAGCTTTCCCCGTCCGCATTAAAGCTGTATGAACAGGTAGTGATTATTAGACCACCACACCTTTTAGAGACAGAGGCACGTTTGGACCAGATAGCAAACACAAACGATAGAAGAGGATTTGTATTTTCATCAATATTTTAGAGGCTGATAAAGTAGAGATAGATAACATAGATCTGATTCAAACTGTGGATTTCATCTTCCAGGAATGCAAACATGCTGTAACGTGAAAAAGCGATTTCGTCTTCCGGGCATCAGATACCCCTCCCTCTTTCGTCTGTGGTGCATCTCTCTCCTGATTATGAGGATGGCAGCTGTAATAAGCGCACCTTCAAAAACAGCTCAATGAAATGTCAACATGCTGGTAGAACATTTTCGTCATCCCCGCAGCACAATAATCTCCTCTACAGCTAATCTATATCTTCGGTGTATTCCAATTAGTCTGCAATCTATCAACTGATACTTAGAGTGGGGCTTCAGTGCTGAAAGACAGAAAGCAGACCTGCGTATTTTCCTCTGAAGAAACAAGAAATTTGTAATTATACGTCAGGAAAGCAATTCGCTGTGTGACGTTGAGGTCTAGTTCACAAGATTACAAGTTTTGAGATACGCAAAGCGTTGCATTTTATAGAAAAAATTGCAAAGACAGCATATTTAATGTAGGAAATGAAAAGTTGTAGCAGAGTCTCTTAATAGAAAGATAGATACCTGAGTGAGAAAACAGTTCAACAGTTTTAGACTCAAATTAAAACTTATTTTGGAAGTTCCGCATTTTAATATCATCCAAAGATCCCGAAAATGTTTAAAAAATCTCTGCAGAGAAGGAATGAAAACCTAAACCAGTAAAGCAGACATAACTCTGCGGTGGAAACCACTACGTGGGCCCAAAATCATTTCCCAAACTGGTGTCATTCTGATTGCAGATTGGAAAGTTTAAAACTTACTTTTTACTTTTTGAGTTCTGCGTCCCCATTATCTCTGCAAACACAAAAGCGTCTGTATCCACCAACAGCCAACTCAGAGCAGTTAAAACCCACAGACAGATGATCCAGCTGTGAACCATCATCAGTAATAGTGACTCTGAGTGACCCTTACCTGGGAAAGATATCTCGTGTCACTAAATATGCATTTCATTGAGTGGAAGTTTCTCACTTTCCTTTCTTCTCTTGCTTTTATGTTTTACTCATCTGAAGTGTAAAGTGTTCAAAAGCAAAGAAGAGACACGTAAGGGAAAGGGTGAGACAATTAAGGATTGTAACTCAGCCTCTGTATTCACTTGTGGATATGTATTCTATATTTACTCTGAAGTTCCTGCAGGTTCCTGTCAATCTTTACAGTCAGAGAAGAACCTTTATCTGTTTTATAACTGTAGCAGAACTCAAGTACGGTAATGACGCCCCAGTTTAATCTTTGACAGCTTGTTAGAAATTTAAAAGGGCTTTAAATAGACGTTATAATGATTGTCAAAGAAACCCAAACTGGTGTTAACAGAACTATTCATGTGTTTGTTTGTGGTTTCCAGAACACAAGAGTGGCCTTAGACCACCTGGAGTCCATCCCAGAGAAACCCTGTCTGATGAAGAACTTCAAAGACTTGGAGGTGGGTTTTGGAAAGTGAATGTGCAACAGTAATGCATCATCATTACTTCAGAAGCTGCCCTTCGGTTATACTCAAGGTAGGGCTGGGCGAGAAACCGGAAATTTACCGATCCTGAAATTTACGACCAACGCCATTTTTCCTTCTTTTTCCATGGCTCTGTCAGATTACAGATCGAGGTTAATTGTCATTGCACATCACAAGTACAGAGCAACATAATTTGCTCTGTACTGTCTTTGTAGAGTATGAAGGACCTTCGAGATAAGGCTAGGCGATAAACTTAAAATTTACCCATACCAAAATTTATGACAATAACCAACATTATTTTGAACAAATCGGTATATTGGGTGTCAAAAAATAAATGAATAAAAGTTGGTTTTGGATGTGTGTAGGTAGGCTATGGTCTCATGTCCCTTTAAGACGCTGTCCTACCTAAGAGACTTGACTCCACCCCTTCCAGTCCGTAACAAAGAGGGAAAGACAGGTGAGGAGATGGAGGACGGTTCAATTGTTGTAGCAGCTGAAGTAGACAAAGTTAATGTGGGAGGGGGTGAGCAGCTTGTGGAGTAGTTATCGTCCTTTTATCGTTATCGAGGTGAACTGATCAATATATTGTGATATTGATTTGAGGCCATATCGCCCAGCCCTAACTCAAGGATAAGGTCTAAGGGTTGATTGTTTGGTCTGATAAGTACTGATCGAACGTCTTTTCCGTCGTGCCGTCAGGAGTCACAGCGGGAGAGAGAAGTTGTCGAACAGCGCCACACCAAATACAAAGAGATCGTCTTGGACCTTCAGCACCAGTTGGACGAGTCCAAACGCAGAATCCAGGAGTACAGGGTAGGACACACACAAAGACAGAGGGATCCAGTTCCATAAAAATGAGCTTTATAATGCCACACAAGAGCCTGCACTCCCAAACAGCAGCCCACACTTTTGCTATTTCAGTCACTAATTGCACTGCTTTGTTCAAACAGCTACTGTTTGGATCAGGATAGCCTGACTTTGAGAGCCATTTATGAGTCTGGCTCGCCCACACTGCTGCCAATGTGTGCAAAGCTCCTAATTTGCAAGTAGTATGAATAAATGAATAATTTCACATAATGGTAATGCATCACGGACGGACAGAGTGGATGAAGTGCAAGCAGCGACACTCAAACAAAACCTGAATTTTACCACTCGCTGTTAATTGCTACAGTCTCCTTCTGTGCTTTGAAGCAGCCAAGGGAGCCATCCAGACATCATTGTTGACAGCTGATTGCCATCTGCAGTTTGCAACAACCCCTAAACAGCAATACAGTCACTTTTTAAATGGTTTTAATCTGCCAGATTACCCTGTTGGTTTGCCAAATGACTCCCATGTTGACTGATAAGTGGTGATTGCATTAGTTTAATAGCCGCTGCCCACTCGGGGTTTGTTTTAGGGAGAGGCTGGATGCAACGTCTTTACAAGACTTCCATCTCGGTCAGAGTCAGCAAAGAAAAAACAAACACTGAATCCAGCAGGGTCTCTCTGCGATGAAAACTAGCCTCTAAAGCTCCATCAAGACTTACGTTACACGGGTCAGTGTCCGCCCCGTGATTACAAATCGTCTACAAAGTTAATGATCTGTATAAAAACAGTTCATAAAATTTGTAATCTGCGAGAAACCGCTGTGATTTGGCAACCCTCGCAACAGAATCACAAGAATTTGGCGCTTGTATTTTTCTGCCCCTAATTAAAAAGAAACAAGCTCAGCAGTTGAGACGTCTCACTGGAGCTACGAGCCTGTTATCAACACAAATTATCCTGTAATGGTCATACTTGTTTTGATACGGATGAAGCTGGAACCGACCCCGGGCTCTACCTGCTGTCCCTAAAACCCCTCTCTCTACATGCATTACTCTGCACTTTGATGCTAGCATGGCTGGAGGCCCTCCGCCCCGTCAGTTACCGTCCCCCCCTCTGTCTTCCAGGACGAGAAGCTGGACGCCACCACCAGGAGCCTGAGACTGGCTGCTCTTTCTTCCTCCATCAAAGACTCCAGCACATTCCTGAGCAGCTCGCTGAGATCTGACACACTGTGTGAGTATTCATGCGCTGAAGCTGCTGACAGCTTATCTATCAGAGGGCTATGTTCTTCTGCGTCTCTGCATTCGAAACTCTGTGAAGTTGTGTTTTTTATATCATACAGAATCACAACTCTAAGAGGCGGCTGGGATAAATTAATGATTATGAATGTCTGTGCCTTGATATTCTCGCAGCATCATCTTTTGTTTATTTCAGCACTGCTCTAAAATAAAGCCGCGATATACATCAACAATTGTTTACGCCGTGGCAGTCTTGCAGCACAGGAGATTTTATTTTCATTCTGTATTTCAACATGAATCCCAGAGCTGAAAGTTTCCATCAGTGCCCTGGAAGTACGTCTGTCTGTATCACTGCCAGTGGCCCACAGCCAGAATCACTTGTAGCACTTTCCTAAGCAGCTTACTGATAGTTGGCACAGCGTGAGAGGAAAATACTTTCTGTGGCTCTGTGTCTGTTGTACCTCCAAGAATGATTATGGCCAAAAGATATCAATGGCTATTTAACACCAGTGTTAATACACAATACAGCTTTGGCAGCGACAGGTTTCGCTCATCATTAAGCCGGGAGAGAATAGAGGGGTATTAGATTGATGTGCGGTACTTTCCATTAACACCAGGAATCACAGTCCAGAGGCAGAAGATCACAGTCATGTCAGGTACTTTGTGTCATCAGTTTGCTGGAGTGATAAGAGGGGTGAGGACCGTGAATGTGACGAGTGGAACAAAGTGGGCGGTGGTTCTGAGGTAAGGGTGAGACACACAGACCTGTAAGGCTGCACAATATTTGAAAAAACTAACATTGCAATTTTTTTCAACCCTGCGATAAATATTGCGATATTCAAAAATACAGGAATTTTCACCAGATGACCTGAAAAGCACTTTATGCTGAAATCTTGTGGACAGTTAACCTGCACTGATCTTACCTCTTTTTGTGAATGTTAGTAGAATGGCTTCTCTCTGTCTTAGAGATATTTTTAGCTTTCATTGTTCTGGGACTTGTTATCTCTCCTTGTGGTAACAGATGAAAGGCACAGCCGACACAGAACAGGTGCTCGGTCGATATCATCCTTCTTGTAACCGAAATAATTCCAGAAAACTGACACAAGTCTTCATTTTCTGAGGTTTTCTCTTGCTCGTTGCTCGTTTTGCAATCGTCGTCGTGCTGAAAAATGCATGTCCGCCCAGAATTGCATGCCATGGCGGAAACGCACATGCTTGTAGTAGAGTGGTCCAAGTACGATTTAAAACCCATACAACTGTTATTTGTGGGGCTAAACAGTGATGAGTAATGTTCAGACAGTAATTCTGGGCAGGTATGCGTTTCTCGGCACAACACCGGTAGCGCCAGCGACTCGCCCCATGTGCAGGGGTGTGGCTTCTTCCTCTATGATTTTGATTGACAGCTGGCAGGGTAGTCTGATTTGCAGCTGAGTAAAGAACGAATGTGATTGGTTGATCGCTGCACAGCACATGCATCTGTGTATCTCAGTCAGCTACCCTTGAAATTAGATGAGTTAATTTGCCTCCCACATCGCAGGCTCTGCAATGTGACCTACGTGCAGGCCTACAACTGCCGCTGAAATGGGCCAAATTCAGGGGAATCTACTTATTTATAGATCCAGCTAGATTTACACACACTGCTCTCTTTTAGGACGTCATAATCACTTCTTTGTTTTCCTTCCTCCCTCTGCCACAGCTCCTCAAAAACGCCTTACCCCTTCAGACCTGGATGAGTCCGCCATCACCGGGGCCAAACCTCTCTGAGATTAGCTCAACCTTCAAACGGACCTTGTCTCCATAGACACAAACACACGGTGCTATTGGTTGATTCCGCCGACCCGGTGCTCATTCAGAACAAACTCGACTACTCGGAGGCCTTTTGCACTCGACACGAATCCTCCTCCACCACCTCACCCTAGGAGTTACTGCGAGATTTGACAGAAAACGTTGAGGAATCTCAGCGAGAAGAAGTGAAGGAGGAAACTGTGAAGTGTTTGTTATTTATACAGAGCTGAATTAAATGTATTTATGAGATTTGGACGCTGTTACAAACCAAAGTAGTCTGACTGTTATGAACCATTGTTCCAGCATTTCCTTCTTATTTGTTACATCTGCTCTTTTTAACATTGTTTACCAGTCTGTGTTTCTAACATGCCAATGTGTTTGTGCTGAAATGATTTAAAGAACGCCACGTTAAACTAACACTGGAGCCTTGTGAACAATATCCAATTTCGTCATGTTTTACAACCTCTTTTAAATGTATTGACCAATTTTTTTAATGACTGGTTATGTTTCATGCAGTATATATTTGTAAAAAGAAATAACCACAAATGGAAGTCTATTTTTTATGAAATGCAAAGGAAGTATATGCACTATGAATAAATCCTTGTGCATCTAAACGTCTGCTTTTATGAGCATACTTGATGTCCCCTTCATTTCAGAGTGAAGAGTGGGTTTTACAGCAGCAGAGGGACTCCAGATACTCTCCCTGGTATATCTCTGGCTTTTAGCTAAAATCTTACATCAGGGACGACCATCCAGAGCCTCAACAGAGAGAGTAGCATCCTCTTTGAATTTATGTCTCAGCTTCAGAGGTGTAAACACAGCGCCTGCTGGGTAAACACTTCTTAAAGTTGAACACGGTCTTCCAGGAGAGTCGTGATTTGGGAATATCCAAAGCTGAGGAAAGGTAAGGTGATGTGGTTTTTGGTTTAAAACTGATAATTTGTCCTCAATGCTCACTATATCAAGAACTGAGTTATTCATCCACAGATAATGCTTGTTAAGTAAAAGGTATTTTTACCTTTACATTGTGACTATGAAGCTTTTAGTCAAAATTACATTACCTGTGTCATTTTTTAGAGCTTTTCTTCTGCAGAGCTCCAGTAGCTCTTTAGCAATTCGCCTCTGAGTCGTGGGTGGAGACAGCGCTGCTCTGCACACTTCTCTTCACATTAGCTCAGGGGTGGACAACCATGTGCCATGGAGAGCCGAGAGGCTGCAGGTTTTCTTTTCAACCCAAAATTCCATCAGGTGATTTCACTGATTAGTCCCTGCTCTCTGCTTGGAGGTAAGGTAATCAGTGAAATCACCTGGTGGAGTTTTGGGTTGGAAAGAAAACATGCAGCCTCTCGGCTCTCCATGGCACATGGGTGTCCACCCCTGCGCTAGCTTGTAGCCTAACAATGCCAGTGTAGTAGAAGTTGCAGGTAACAGGTAACAGCTTTCTTACGAGCACTGCAATCTGCTAACGCACACGCTTGTTCTACGATTGTCCTCTCTATTTCTCTGAGTCTGACCTGCATAGCGGGGCCTGGGGGCGGAGCTTGGATTTGTGACATAGTAAATCTCACTGTTTCTGAACCTGCAGTTTGGGTCTGCCAGAGATTCACAACGATTTGAATGCAGAAATACTCAGAAATACAATTTTGCACTTAACTTTTCTCATATGTCCTGTAGCATCAGAAAAACGCCATATGAACATGTAGACAACAAGAAAAACATGATTTTCATCGGAGTGGGTCTTTAAGAGAAGGTATTTTTATTTAAACATTTCCTAGAAAGTCCAATAAGATGAAAAATCATTCCAAAGCTTTTCCTAAATTCCTAAATTTAACCCGGATTTGCAGCCTGCTTAGGGTACATGATAAATTTGAGCTTTTTGCAGCGCATTTCCACTGTTGCATTTGTTTTGAACTTCTTCAAGTCGTGTCACTTCTGCATTTGCAGTGCATTTCATCTGATGAAGACCATTAGGGCCGCTGCAGATCATTTGCCCTTGTCAGCCACTGCTGAGTGCCCACCCTGAGTGTAGCAGTGGTTGGAAGAAGAAAAGGAAGAGAGTCGTTTTCGAGGGTAGAAACTTCACAAATGGATCATCATCACAGGAGCTTCAGAGGAGGGGTGAGTAAGGGAGTTTGATCCTAACATTTGACCCTTAGACGTCACGTCAGATTATGTGATTTTTGTTATTTAAAATTCTGCAGACATACTCAGAAGTTTTTTAGACCTTGTTTGCTGGCAGTGAGGCTGCAGCGTCTGATGCGAAATTCATACAGTGATGCCGAAGCAGTTTGTGGTAAATGGTGATTATCTGCACTGCTGTAGTTTTGTGACAGGAGTTGGCTAACGCAGTTCTCGCTGATAAGGCTGGTGCTCGATATCATAACTCTATTTTTTTTCTTCTTTCGGTTAAACACAAACAAGCCGAGCACTCTGACAGTACAGAGTATTACATTTTGTCTCAGCCGACTAACAATCTGTGTGACGCTCCTGCTGTAGTACCAGAGATGAGATTCTCCTCCTGAAACGATCATACTAATTTCACCACTTACTTACTCATCATTTCAGGCACACTCACCTTAATTATATATCTAGTATTTGGCCTGACGCCGAGCACACACAGAAAAATAACTATCAGCGTATAAGGCTGAACTTCCCCGGAGAAATATCATTCATGAAGCTTAGCAAAATCCAAGCTTCTGGGCTTTTTTTGGAGCTCTGCCAGCCGAACAACACAAATCCTTCTTTAAAGCGTTCGCAGGTGTCTGTTTTTTTTTTTTTTTTTAGCAGCTTGTAACTTTCAGAGAAGAAAAAAAGGTAATTGACAGCTGATAAGTCTTATAAATCAAAGCACACGATAGCTGGAGCATTTTTGAACACTTCAGTACGAATGTAGCGTCTCATCCTCTGAACAAACAGCCACATTATCTCTTTAACATCATTTTCAAAGGTAAAACTCTTGTTAAGTCCTATGTTTGGAAAAGTTAAGTTTCTCTAAGACTTAATAACAAAGAAAAAAAAAAACAGTTCCTCATAGTCCAGTCAATTACAAGTCCGGTCTGTGTTTTATGAAGCAGCATCCAGAGGAAAGCAAAGCTCAGCCAAGCTTAGAGGAAAAATGAGCTGTGAAGCTGTGCTAAGCCTTTGCTCAATCCCTGTTTCCCCTCTTAAGTTCTGAGCACATTTGGAAAAGCCAAAGTCCAGAGAAAATATTGAACTCTTCTCGGAGTGCATTTTTCTGCAAACATTGACTCCGCACTAATGCGCTTCTTCTCCTTAAACATGCTCAGTAGTTTGATAGTTTATTTACTCCGAGGAGCGTTTTCTCAATTATTTTATCTCTGGGAAAATTGATCGTTAAGTACGAGCAACCTTGAAGTGGCAGTTTGTTGAATAGTGGTGAAAGTTATTCTTAAAGTCTTTGAGCTGGCTGGCGAAAGCAAATTTACGCTCAACTTTACCACCATGTCAAGACGGATAATTTCACTCTAGTCGTTTTTAACGCTTAAAAACAAAGACAGACTCGCTCTCCTCTCCATCACCAGTCCAGCTGTACTCCTCTTTGTCGAGCTGAGAGATGTGAATGAATAAATTCACAGCCTTTTCTCAGTTTGTGTTTATGTGGGTTTTTTTATTCAGAGCCTGGAAACAAGTTTGTAATCTGCATTTGCACATGCATGAGGAATCCAGCACACATCTGTCTGGAAGAAAAAAACGCAGCTTGACAGTCAAACTTATTTAAAATGTGCGTGCAGAATTCAGATGGATTCAGACGGACTCGCAGGAGGCTTCATCTGACTGACTGTCTGTTTGAATGTGGAAAGACTGCGAAAAGCGTACATGACACAAGATTATTGGAGGGGCTGTAGGAAATACTTCATAGATGCAAACCTTTTTAACATAATATTAACATAAAAGCAGTAATGCCTCAAAAAAAACCTTTCAGTTACAACTTCTCCTGCAATCATCTGCATATCATCGCAGCTTTTTTCCCCTCTGGTACTTCCATAAAGTCCTCCTCTCAGATTATCTTGAAGAATCACGGCTTTTATGCTTTTTACGCTTTTATGATTTATCCTGATTTCCTGCCAAGTCTGCTAATTACAGCAAACAGAACTCAGATTAGACATAATCAGTCTGTTTGTTTTCACTGCAGATAAACTCTTATTTCTCATCGGTTCTCTCTGTCCATATTTTAAAGAAATAGTCCCCTTAGCTGTTATATTCATATTTTATAATTATTTTTACCATCTAAGCCCATGAAATGAATCTTCTGTCTGTAATTGGCAGCAAAAGATTGGCCTACTTTGTGAGAATAAGACATGAAACACTAAGAGCCCTTTCTTGCAGGCTTGATGGATTAAACCTCAGCTAACCTGTGAAGTTTTTAACCTCCTTCTTAATATTCAGTGTCCCTGATCGAGGCTGTTTGAGTTTTGTCAAGCCAGCTAACACAAAGACAACACGGCTTTGTTGACCTGGCTTCACAGAGGGTTCAGTGTGTGCTCACTGGAGTCTGTTCAGAGCTGACGATCAACCTATACGAACGTGCCAAAACACGATATTTCAACTCTTCTCAAATATGAGGATTGTAAATGAGAGTGTTTCAGTTTCAGTTTCATCACTCCGTCAGTGTCTCTCAGCTCAAATGATGCCAAAGTTGTGTCACATCAGAGCTGGTTTAATACCAAATAGTCTCCGGTGTGTTTGAGCATCACTTCAGTCCATATTTAACAGACTCATATAACTGTCGTTTTGTAGAATATATGAATGTGAATCTAACAAATCATGCAGTTTTATTTGTGTTGAGGGTTTTCGGGTTATGACTGGCTTTTATATGTTTTGCACCAATCTTAAAACATCAGGTTACAACACTTCAGATCGCTGCCTTTAACACCGTGAGGACTGGAGCCAAAATATCACGTCTGTAGAACCGAACAATAAATCAGTTTCAGGGAATCAACAGGAGTTATTATCGTAAATTATAGTTCAAAGATTCACTGTTTTTCGCTCTTTTTGTCTTTCTTTATTTTGTAAACACCGTTGATTCCAGTCTGGATCATGTGTTTAAATTTGTCAGATTTCATTAGTATCCTAAGTAGGGCTGGGCGATAAACCCAAAATTTGCCAATACCGAAATTTACGACAATAACCGACGTCATATTGCTCATGTCGGTGTATTTGGTGTCAAAAAAATAAATAAATAAATGAATAAAAGTTGGTTTTGGATGTGTGTAGGTAGGCTATGGTCTCATGTCCCTTTAAGACGCTGTCCTACATCAGAGAAGTGACTCCACCCCCAAAAGTTGGAGCGGCGGCTGAAGTAGACAAAGTTAATGTGGGAGTGGGTGAGCAGCTTGTGGAGTAGTTACCGTCCGTTTATCGTTATCGAGGTGAACTGCTCAATATATCGTGATATTGATTTAAGGCCATACCGCCCAGCCCTAATCATAATACCCTCTATGATTGGTCCATGTTTGTATCCAGTCGCCCTAATTGCCCAATCAAGCTATCAATGTAGTTTGACTCAACAACGTACTGGGGGTTTGTTCTTATTGTCACAGGTGCTTTTTGTCCTTGAAGGCCACCATCGCTTTAGTACTGAGAGGGCAGAGCAAAGGGTGCGAAAGTTTCTATCTAGAATTATACGCTTTGTAGTTTAGACCTTCAAATTCTCTGACAAACTACGAACCCTCAGTGCTCAGTAAAGACCTAAATCAGCTTCTAAAACTCTGAAGAGTCATATCTTAACATTTAAGGCTGCCTCTCTGCTTCACTCTAAAAATTAATAAAGATAATATACCTTTCTTGTGTCCGTTCCCACAGGGAATTCAGATTTTTTTGGGTCAGCTTTAAAAGTTTTAGCTGCTTTATGGATCTAGTCGATGTTTTTGCTTGAGGATATAACAGCAGGACGTCTGATTCAAGTCCTGTCACGGCGCAGAGGCTTCAGACTTTTATGAAGTTGTAAAAACACCTGAGTCAGTTCGTCTTTTAACACCACATACATAACATATAAAGGCTCCCTGACAAATACAGTGATTGCCGAAGTTCAGGCTCATTGAATATTAGCCCACTAAAACAGCCATTAGTAAACACAGCAACCTCTTAGTGTTGCCTCTCCCTCCTGCAGCCAATCAAACAGCGTCGGGGTGTTTGCCACCGCTGCTTACTGCTGTTATAGTGCTGGCGTAAGCCTCTGCAGCAGCCACAGAGGCTGATTCCCATTAGAACAAACCTATTTGGCTTGCATTACAAACCCATTCAATCAGGCAGCCATGCTCTGCTTTTTCGTTTAAGCCCGGAGGCAGAGACTGTATCCAGCCGCTGACGTTCAATAAGTGAATGGGTTATTGCAGCTGAGGCTCCATATCAACATCATTTTCTACTGTGCTTAGAAAAAAAATAGGATATTTTTGTGCTATTGTTGTGCAACAATATGTATTTATAACCCATTTGGAAATAAAATGAAGTGCTGCACTCGGAGTTTGGTCATGCAGCAGTCGAGGGTGAGCGCAGAGATTTCCATGTTTGATGGCAGACAGGTGTGAGAGACCAGGCGTCCAGTCATGATGCCAGAATGACCTCCTCTGGCCCTGTGAGCGGGCGGCTCTCCCTCTCTCCCTCTCTCTCCCTCTCTCTCTCTCTCTTTATGCCACGCTCGAGTGTCATCACTGTAAGGACCTGTGCTGAATCCCATCGAGCAGCTCTGCATGGCCTCACAGCAAACAGACTGTGACTGTAATGACCCTGCTGTGAACTAGCTTGAATGACGTGACTGTTGTAGTTACAGATTTAGTGTCATCAGTTCATCACTCACCATTCACCGCGCCTCGTGAATACGTGTAAAACCTGCAAAGAGGTGGACCAGATACCGACTCTCTCAGGATGACAGGCTGGTCTGCATTTGTTCAGTCTTATCCTCCTGTGCATATTTTTATTTCATACTGCACTGGTTCTGAACAGGTCTGGATAAAATCTTTAAAAAACAAATTAAATATGCTGTTTTATCAGTGACCAACTGGAACAAGCAGAAATGAATCCTGTCTGGCTAAGAGAGATTATTTCACAGCTGTGAGATAAATGCAGCAGCTGTAACCTGTGAATGGGTTTAGATAAACGTCTGATAGATTTAATAATAAAGATTGAATAAAAGAGGCCGAGCGAGTTAAAGGTGGAGTAGTCAGGATCTGAGGAAGTGCCAGTTTTTGGGAGAAATCTTGAATGTAGACTCTACCCCTCCTGACCAGTTTTCCCCTCAGATCCTCCTCTCCCTTCCCTCTCTGCTCCAGCTAGCCCCGCCCACAAACAGACGCTCCTGATCGCTCGTATCGTTCCGATTAAATTCAGAAATAATGCAGAAAAATTGTTCAGATAATTAAAAACGTGAAAGTAAAAAGCATCGGTGCTACTGTAGATGCCAACAGACTACCAGCAAACACAATGTTTGCAGGACTTCTACAACTAGGATAAAGTGACATAGTCCAGGACCCAAGGTCAACAGTTTAGTGGCGCTACAACATGCAGCAGGTCCAGTTTGACAAGAAACACTTCTGTTACAGACACTTGGCTTACTGTATGTTTCGCACTACAAGGCGCACCATCAATGAACGCGTCTATTCACGTCTATTTTCATTTATAAGGACCGGATTATAAAGCCCATTAAGCCAAACAAAACGGTCAATAACTCCATGAGGTTACAGTAGCTGCAGCGCTCCGACAAGCCAAAAGGATTTGAAGTGTGCCTTATAGTGCGAAAAATACGGTACTTTGTTAAAGTGGTTTACCTGTCCAGCACAAAGGTTACAGGGTCCATAAGATTTCGAGCGCCCCCCCATGTTTATTGTTCGGTCTACCTCCTTTTTCGGCAGTCGTGGACAAAGGAGGATTCAGACAATTTTCCGAACTTTCTGGTTGGTTTCTCCTGTCCGATATTGTAGCACGCTAACTTTGTTTGGGCTTGTGAACGTTATTTGAGGACATGGAGCGTGCCTCGCAACACGAGGGAGCAGTGTCTGCCTCACAACCAATCAGGTCGGGGAGGAAGAGAACGGCTTTATTTACAGTCAGAGAGAGCGGACCGACTACACAGACGTAACAAAACACAGGGATATTGTTATATTACCAAATGTCATCAATAACTAATAACTATTGACTGATATTATAAGTTTTTTTGTAAATACACCACAAAAAAAAGCTTTTTTAACAGAATCCGGCCTTTCCCACCTTTAAAAGTCAAATCTCTCATTTTGAGTCTTCAGTTTATTCGCCTGGAAAGAACTTAAAGCACAAACATATTAACAGATTCGTATTCTTCGTGTCACTGCAAAGCTTCGTCTCATTCAAACGAAACAGATGGCAAGCCTAAATGTTTTATTTAACAAAGCAACTCAATTAAAAACAGATTGTTATTTGCTATGACTGGTTCGCTGCAGGCGGAAACCTTCATGTGGATGCACTATTGAGTTTAAGTCACCTCTACACACAGCAGTGATTTCTGTCCCACTTTTTAAAGAGCCAGTGTTTTTACATTTTTAATGAAAATGTCTCACCTATCGCCGGGATTTTCTGGTTTTGATCTTTATCAGTTAATACATCCAAACTTTTTCAATCCCATGTTGGCTTTTTTATGAAGTCAGACCTGACACATTTGATTTGAGCAGCGTGCACGCGCCCCCCGACAGACACCCTCAACAATTATCCGCCACCTTCACTTCTGATCAGATCACATTTTACAGCCGCTTGTGCCGCAGTCACCTTCACAGCAACCGAATCGGTTTGAAGTTCACCCGTCCTCTTTCTGCTTCCCAGATCCCATCATGCCTCACTCTCCATCTGGGCTGACTGCTGAGGGCTGGGGTCGGCTCGAGGGCTGCGCGGAGACCTCTGGGAGCAGAGCTGCCGCTGAGATACTCATTGCTTCATTGGGATTCTTGCTGGATCCAATCACACTGTCAGGCTCGGAGAGGAGGCCTGTCTCCCTGGGTAGTTGATTCATCACACACACACACAGACACACACACGCACACACACAGACAGAGTTTTGTACATCACACACTGACACATACAGATGGAGACGCAGACATACAGTATAAATGAGCGCCCGCTCTCATACACACTCTGTCTCGCTCCTCACACGCCTGTTGATGCCCCAGACTGCAGAGCAACAGTGGAGCTTGTTTTGATGTGCAGCTCACTCTCCTCTCTCCTCTCTCCTCTCTCTCTCCCTCCTCAATTTTGCAGCCCAGTCTCCTCCAGGGGAGCTTCTCTACCTGCTTGAATTTTGCTCCAAATGTGTGATAAACCATTTAGTTATGATAATGTGACTCTAATGGCAGTAAAATTCAGATCACCCAGAGGACGCATGAAAAAGTAGTCAGACTCAGGGCAGATTTGGTGATCAGGAAGGTTTCCTACATCTTTGCTGCTGAAGGAAGACTGACACTGAAAGTGAAAACTACATCTTTAATTTTCTTTTACATCAGCTTTAGACGAATTGGACTTTAATTAAAGCACAAAATACAAAATATTTTTTCTTTTTTCTTGAATTTGATGTTTGAACTTTCATCCTGTCCTCGTTTTTATGCCTAAAGGTTTTATAGTTCTGCATCTCTGTAGGAATCTTCATATGTGGAGTGTCCTTTTTGTGCATGCTGGTGTCCCGGCTTCCTCCCACAGTCCAAACACACGCTTGTTCAGTTAATCGGTGGCCCTGTATCGCCTGTAGGTGTTTATTTAAGTGTGTTTCTGGTTGTTTGGCGCTGTAGGTCAGCCCTGTGATTGACTGGTGACTAGTCCGGGGTGTGACCCGTCTCTTACCTCGTGACAGCTAACATTTGCTTTGGCTCCTTTGCAAACCTGGAGGGGATTCATGTTATATACACCACGTCTTACATTAGCTCTTTTATTTTTTATAAGCAAACCGGTTTCCTAACTCTGCAATTTTTTTGTCTTTTCCATTCATGCTTCGCTCATTTAAAGGTTATTCTGTGCAACCTTCAACATAAGGATGTTTGTTCATGTTTATAGAGGTGGGAGTTATCACATCCTTTATCGGTTTGATTTCATCTCAGAAGTCAAATTTTAGAGATTCCTATCAAAAGCGTCACCTTGAACGCCCTGAAGTCGAAGTTCCTACTTGGAGCAGCTAAGTTTCTTACCTGGAGCATGTCTCCTCTCTGAGTGTGGACACTGAGATCAGGGGAAAGTCAAACATGCTGCCAAAAATCAGAACCGAATGGCTTTCATTATCAGATAATGAGAAACACTCAGACACTGGATAAAGTTTACAGCTCCTGGTGTTTCACACCCTCCAGTGTATAAATACTGAGCTGCCAGCCCTGGTCCCTAGATGGCAGTGTGTCCTCTGGGCGAGGAGGCGGCTCTGCTGTTTATCATGCAGCTGTGACAGCCTGTAAAAGCTTTTGTCAGAGGAACTGAAGATTTAGAGCCCAGATTAGCGCATTCATATCTTGGCAGTTAATTAGGACTGAGGAGCTCGCTGAAAGCTGCTGAGTGATGGAGTGGAAGAATAAGAGGAGGTGTGCTCCCTGCAGCGAGACACAGGAGTGAATTAAGTGCACATATAACAGGGTGTCCGCTATGGAGGATGAAAAGAGACAGAATGAGATACATAAATACATCTTTAAATAAAGATACTTAAATGTGTCATTAATTAGTTAAAATGAGAGTTAAACACACAAATGTTCGCCTCCTACAGGACTAAGGTGAGTCAAAGCCACAATACTGATGCATTGCCAACAAATGTAATGATTGATCGATTGATAGATTGCATGATGCATTAAGATAACAGGGGCAAGTCCAAACTTTTTTGACTCGTGGGGCCATTTGGTGCACAGACTTTTATTTATCTTTTCTTCCATCTTTTATCATGTCTACATGTAAACATATAATCTACACGTGTATTCTGAAAACATTATTATTAGGTTACTTTGTAGTTTTTGTAACATCATTAAAATTCAGACATTTAAACATACAGTACATTCATGAATACAAACATTCATGCATACTACAATTCATACATCAATCATTAAATGTGTATGAATGTGACATGAAAGAAGGAATGAATAAATAATTATATATGTATGTATATAGGAACAAATATATGTATAAATAAATGTTTCCGTTTGTATGATGTATTTATATATGTATGTAAAAAAAATGTATGTGTGAATAAGAGTATGTTTGTGTTTAGGTATACTTGTATGAAAATATGCATAAATATATAATGTTGTGCATTAATGAATGTCAGATTGTATTGATTGAAGAATGTATGAATGTTTTTATAAATGTATGTCTGTGTGCAAGAACAAATGCATGAAATGAATGTGAGTTTGCATGAATGTATATGCATATGTTTGTAGGTCAGTATGTTACCCTGACAGACCAGTGTATCCTGCAGCTTTCTGTTTGAGATATTTGTTGTAATTTACAGAAACATTAAGAGAAAAGTCAATCATACTTCTGCTTATGTTTTGTATGCAGTGAATTAAATAAAAAGCACTTCAGTGTCGGCTGATTAGTGGTGAATAAATAATAAATAATTTTGGTGAATAAATTCATTAATGATGTTTCGACTTTTATGTTTTCTTTAAAGGTCCCATATTATACTCCTTTTCAGTGGATTTACATAGGTCTCAGAGGTCCCAGAGGAGTCCATTTAAGTTTTGTTGTCTAAAAACAGTTTTTTCCATAAAAAATACGTACATAAAATGTATTTTAGACATAAAATGTCATAGTATAGTATGAAAAAAATTTCAGATTTTAGGATGAAAAAACATACCATAGTATTTTCTACTTAAATGCCAACAAATAGGATGTAAAAACTGTCATATTTTAGCACAAAAAAAAAAAATTCATATTTTAGTCAGAAAAAAAAAAGTCATAGTATACTATGACCAAAATCTCAGATTTTAGGTCAAATTTTTTTTTCCGATTTAAGAAAAAAAAGAATGCTATAGTATTGTCTGATCATAATGCCATAGTATAGGATGTCAAATAAATTATATTTCAGCACAAAAAACCCAACATATTTTAGTTCGGAAAAAAAAAAAAACACATAGTATAGTATGACCAAAATTTCAGATTTTAGGGTGAAAATGAAATTCTGATTTTAGGATGAAAATTAATGCTTAAGTATTGTCTCATCAAAATGCCATAGTATAGGATGTTAAAAATGTCATATTTTAGCGCAAATAAAAAAAACATATTTTAGTCTGAAAAAAAAAAACGACATAGTATAGTATGACCAAAAATCAGATTTGTGGGTTAAAAAATTTTCCGATTTTAGGATGAAAATAAATGGTATAGTATTGTCTCATCAAAATGCCATAGTATAGGATGTTAAAAATGAAGTATTTTAGCACAAAAAAACCAACATATTTTAGTCCGAAAAAATAAAATGACATAGTATAGTATGACCAAAATTTCAGATTTTAGGGTTAAAAAAAAATTCTGACTTTAGGATGAAAATAAATGCTTAAGTATTGTCTCATCAAAATGCCATAGTATAGGATGTTAAAAATGTCATATTAAGGCGCAAAAAAACCCAACATATTTCAGTCCAAAAAAAAAAAACGACATATTATTCTATGTCGTAATTTTCAGATTTTAGGGTTAAAATAAAATTCTGATTTTAGGATAAAAATAAATGCTATAGTATTGTCTCATCAAAATGCCATAGTATAGAATGTTTAAAATTTTATATTTAGGTGCAATAAAACCCAACATATTTTAGTCCGAAAAAAAAAACGACATAGTATAGTATGACCAAAATTTCAGATTTTAGGGTTTAAAAAAAATTCTGATTTTAGGATAAAAATAAATGCTTAAGTATTGTCTCATCAAAATGCCATAGTATAGGATGTTAAAAATGACATATTTAGGTGCAAAAAAAACCCAACATATTTTAGTCCGAAAAAAAAACGACATAGTATAGTATGACCAAAATTTCAGATTTTAGGGTGAAAAAAAAATTCTGATTTTAGGATGAAAATAAATGCTTAAGTATTGTCTCATCAAAATGCCATAGTATAGGATATTAAAAATGTCATATTTAGGGGCATAAAAACGCAACATATTTCAGTCAAAAAAAAAAACGACATGGTATTCTATGTCGTAAATTTCAGATTTTAGGGTGAAAATAAAATTCTGATTTTAGGATGAAAGTAAATGCTTAAGTATTGTCTCATCTGAATGCCATAGTATAGGATGTTAAAAATGTTGTATATAGGCGCAACAAAACCCCCAGCATATTTTAGTCCGAAAAAAAAATGACATAGTATAGTATGACCAAAATTTCAGTTTTAAGGGTGAAAAAAAATTTCTGATTTTCGGATAAAGATGAATGCTATAGTATTGTCTCATCAAAATGCCATAGTATAGGATGTTAAAAATGAAGTATTTTAGCACAAAAAAACCAACATATTTTAGTCCGAAAAAATAAAATGACATAGTATGACCAAAATTTCAGATTTTAGGGTGATAAAAAATTTTAGATTTAAGGATAAAAATAAATGCTTAAGTATTGTCTCATTAAAATGCCATAATATAGGATGTTAAAAATGTCATATTGTAGCGCAAAAAAAAAAAAAAAAAGATTTTAGTCTGTAAAAAAAAACAACATAGTATTCTATGTCAAAAATTTCAGATTTTAGGGTGAAAAAAAAATTCTGATTTTAGGATGAAAATAAATGCTAAAGTATTGTCTCATCAAAATGCCATAGTATAGAATGTTAAAAATGTTGTATTTAGGCGCAACAAAACCCCCAGCATATTTCAGTCCGAAAAAAAAATGACATAGTAAAGTATGACCAAAATTTCAGATTTAAGGGTGAAAAAAAAATTCTGATTTTCGGATAAAGATGAATGCTATAGTATTGTCTCATCAAAATGCCATAGTATAGAATGTTAAAAATGTCATATTTAGGTGCAATAAAACCCAACATATTTTAGTCCGAAAAAAAAAACGACATACTATACTATGTCGTAAATTTCAGATTTTAGGGTGAAAAAAAAAAATTTCTGATTTTAGGATGAAAATAAATGCTTAAGGTTGGAGCTAGGGTTAGGGTTAGGTGTGGGGTTGGAGCTAGGGTTAGGGTTAGGGTTAGGGTTGGAGTTAGGGTTAGTGTTGGAGCTAGGGTTAGGGTTGGGCTTGGAGCTAGGATTTTTCTGAGTGCAATGAACCAACTCCCGAGTCTCTAGGACGTTCCTAAAAAAATTTGATTTTTTCCCATAGGAATGCATGGGTTAGGGTTAGGGTTAGGGTTGGAGCTAGGGTTAGGGTTAGGGTTAGGGTTGGAGTTAGGGTTAGTGTTGGAGCTAGGGTTAGGGTTGGGCTTGGAGCTAGGATTTTTCTGAGTGCACTGAACCAACTCCCGAGTCTCTAGGACGTTCCTAAAAAAATTTGATTTCTTCCCATAGGAATGCATGGGTTAGGGTTAGGGTTAGGGTTGGAGCTAGGGTTAGGGTTAGGGTTGGAGTTAGGGTTAGTGTTGGAGCTAGGGTTAGGGTTGGGCTTGGAGCTAGGATTTTTCTGAGTGCACTGAACCAACTCCCGAGTCTCTAGGACGTTCCTAAAAAAATTTGATTTTTTCCCATGGGAATGCATGGGTTAGGGTTAGGGTTAGGGTTGGAGCTAGGGTTAGGGTTAGGGTTAGGGTTGGAGTTAGGGTTAGTGTTGGAGCTAGGGTTAGGGTTGGGCTTGGAGCTAGGATTTTTCTGAGTGCACTGAACCAACTCCCGAGTCTGTAGGATGTTCCTAAAAAAATTTGATTTTTTCCCATAGGAATGCATGGGTTAGGGTTAGGGTTAGGGTTGGAGCTAGGGTTAGGGTTAGGGTTAGGGTTGGAGTTAGGGTTAGTGTTGGAGCTAGGGTTAGGGTTGGGCTTGGAGCTAGGATTTTTCTGAGTGCACTGAACCAACTCCAGAGTCTCTAGGACGTTCCTAAAAAAATTTGATTTTTTCCCATAGGAATGCATGGGTTAGGGTTAGGGTTAGGGTTGGAGCTAGGGTTAGGGTTAGGGTTAGGGTTGGAGTTAGGGTTAGTGTTTTAGCTAGGGTTAGGGTTGGGCTTGGAGCTAGGATTTTTCTGAGTGCAATGAACCAACTCCCGAGTCTCTAGGACGTTCCTAAAAAAATTTGATTTTTTCCCATGGGAATGCATGGGTTAGGGTTAGGGTTAGGGTTGGAGCTAGGGTTAGGGTTAGGGTTAGGGTTGGAGTTAGGGTTAGTGTTGGAGCTAGGGTTAGGGTTGGGCTTGGAGCTAGGATTTTTCTGAGTGCACTGAACCAACTCCCGAGTCTCTAGGACGTTCCTAAAAAAATTTGATTTCTTCCCATGCGAATGCATGGGTTAGGGTTAGGGTTAGGGTTGGAGCTAGGGTTAGGGTTAGGGTTGGAGTTAGGGTTAGTGTTGGAGCTAGGGTTAGGGTTGGGCTTGGAGCTAGGATTTTTCTGAGTGCACTGAACCAACTCCCGAGTCTGTAGGATGTTCCTAAAAAAATTTGATTTTTTCCCATAGGAATGCATGGGTTAGGGTTAGGGTTAGGGTTGGAGCTAGGGTTAGGGTTAGGGTTAGGGTTGGAGTTAGGGTTAGTGTTGGAGCTAGGGTTAGGGTTGGGCTTGGAGCTAGGATTTTTCTGAGTGCACTGAACCAACTCCCGAGTCTCTAGGACGTTCCTAAAAAATTTGATTTCTTCCCATAGGAATGCATGGGTTAGGGTTAGGGTTAGGGTTGGAGCTAGGGTTAGGGTTAGGGTTAGGGTTGGAGTTAGGGTTGGGCTTGGAGCTAGGATTTTTCTGAGTGCACTGAACCAACTCCCGAGTCTCTAGGACGTTCCTAAAAAAATTTGATTTTTTCCCATAGGAATGCATGGGTTAGGGTTAGGGTTAGGGTTGGAGCTAGGGTTAGGGTTAGGGTTAGGGTTGGAGTTAGGGTTAGTGTTGGAGCTAGGGTTAGGGTTGGGCTTGGAGCTAGGATTTTTCTGAGTGCACTGAACCAACTCCCGAGTCTCTAGGACGTTCCTAAAAAAATTTGATTTCTTCCCATAGGAATGCATGGGTTAGGGTTAGGGTTAGGGTTGGAGCTAGGGTTAGGGTTAGGGTTAGGGTTGGAGTTAGGGTTAGTGTTGGAGCTAGGGTTAGGGTTGGGCTTGGAGCTAGGATTTTTCTGAGTGCACTGAACCAACTCCCGAGTCTCTAGGACGTTCCTAAAAAAATTTGATTTTTTCCCATAGGAATGCATGGGTTAGGGTTAGGGTTGGAGCTAGGGTTAGGGTTAGGGTTAGGGTTGGAGTTAGGGTTAGTGTTGGAGCTAGGGTTAGGGTTGGGCTTGGAGCTAGGATTTTTCTGAGTGCACTGAACCAACTCCCGAGTCTCTAGGACGTTCCTAAAAAAATTTGATTTTTTCCCATAGGAATGCATGGGTTAGGGTTAGGGTTAGGGTTGGAGCTAGGGTTAGGGTTAGGGTTAGGGTTGGAGTTAGGGTTTGTGTTGGAGCTAGGGTTAGGGTTGGGCTTGGAGCTAGGATTTTTCTGAGTGCACTGAACCAACTCCCGAGTCTCTAGGACGTTCCTAAAAAAATTTGATTTCTTCCCATAGGAATGCATGGGTTAGGGTTAGGGTTAGGGTTGGAGCTAGGGTTAGGGTTAGGGTTAGGGTTGGAGTTAGGGTTAGTGTTGGAGCTAGGGTTAGGGTTGGGCTTGGAGCTAGGATTTTTCTGAGTGCACTGAACCAACTCCCGAGTCTCTAGGTCGTTCCTAAAAAAATTTGATTTCTTCCCATAGGAATGCATGGGTTAGGGTTAGGGTTAGGGTTGGAGCTAGGGTTAGGGTTAGGGTTAGGGTTGGAGTTAGGGTTAGTGTTGGAGCTAGGGTTAGGGTTGGGCTTGGAGCTAGGATTTTTCTGAGTGCACTGAACCAACTCCCGAGTCTGTAGGATGTTCCTAAAAAAATTTGATTTTTTCCCATAGGAATGCATGGGTTAGGGTTAGGGTTAGGGTTGGAGCTAGGGTTAGGGTTAGGGTTAGGGTTGGAGTTAGGGTTAGTGTTGGAGCTAGGGTTAGGGTTGGGCTTGGAGCTAGGATTTTTCTGAGTGCACTGAACCAACTCCCGAGTCTCTAGGACGTTCCTAAAAAAATTTGATTTTTTCCCATGGGAATGCATGGGTTAGGGTTAGGGTTAGGGTTGGAGCTAGGGTTAGGGTTAGGGTTAGGGTTGGAGTTAGGGTTAGTGTTTTAGCTAGGGTTAGGGTTGGGCTTGGAGCTAGGATTTTTCTGAGTGCAATGAACCAACTCCCGAGTCTCTAGGACGTTCCTAAAAAAATTTGATTTTTTCCCATGGGAATGCATGGGTTAGGGTTAGGGTTAGGGTTGGAGCTAGGGTTAGGGTTAGGGTTAGGGTTGGAGTTAGGGTTAGTGTTGGAGCTAGGGTTAGGGTTGGGCTTGGAGCTAGGATTTTTCTGAGTGCACTGAACCAACTCCCGAGTCTCTAGGACGTTCCTAAAAAAATTTGATTTCTTCCCATAGGAATGCATGGGTTAGGGTTAGGGTTAGGGTTGGAGCTAGGGTTAGGGTTAGGGTTAGGGTTGGAGTTAGGGTTAGTGTTGGAGCTAGGGTTAGGGTTGGGCTTGGAGCTAGGATTTTTCTGAGTGCACTGAACCAACTCCCGAGTCTCTAGGACGTTCCTAAAAAAATTTGATTTTTTCCCATGGGAATGCATGGGTTAGGGTTAGGGTTAGGGTTGGAGCTAGGGTTAGGGTTAGGTGTGGGTAAGAGATACAGTGATAGCCCCCGCTTTCGTCTGTTGACTTGGCGGTTTGGGGTAGGCTAATCAAGGGCTTGCACTGGCCGTCGCATGTCGACCTGTCACATGTTCCCAGTCGAGTCTCCGAGCCCAATCTGTGAGTAAAAAACTATGTGTGGGTAGGAAGTTTAATTACTCAGCTCAGTTGGTATGCTATGCTGTCTATCTTTTAGACTATGTGTTTGTAGAGCCATTATTTTTTGAGGTTCAGTTAGGAGTTAGAGTTGGTATGGTTACCAGTTAAAACAATAATAATAATAATAATAATAATAATAATAATAATAATAATAATAATGGTAATAACAATAATTATACTAATAATAATAATAATAAAAGTAATAATTGTGTTTATTGAGAAGGACTAGGTGATATTAGTAGGGAGGGAAAAGGGTGAAATTTACCTAAGAGAGTAGGGTTAGGATGCGTTAGTACAAAGTCTCAGAGGATGGGGAGAGGGAGAAACAGGTGGTCTGGATTAAAACCATTCTGTTTCTACAGGGATTCGAGTGATAGAGAGAGAATAGAACTTGCCACAGTGACTAGCCAGAGAAACTCTCCTCACCTGTTGCTTTTCAACCTCTGATACGAAAAAGGAGGGTGGGGTGATTAAGTTAAGATAGAGGTTAGTAAGGTTAGGGTTGGGGTTAGATTTAGGGTTTAGGGGTTAGGGGTTAGGGTTAGGGTTAGGGTTAGGGTAAGGGTTAGGGTTAGGGTTAGGGTTAGGGTTAGATTTAGGGTCTAGAGGTTAGGGTTAGGGTTAGGGTCAGGGTAAGGGTTAGATTTAGGGTTTTAGGGGTTAGGGTTAGGGTTAGGGTTAGGGTTAGGGGTTAGGGTTAGGGTTAGGGTTAGGGTTAGGGTTAGATTTAGGGTTAGGGTTAGGGTTAGGGTTAGGGGGTTAGGGTTAGGTGTGGGTAAGAGATACAGTGATAGCCCCCGCTTTCGTCTGTTGACTTGGCGGTTTGGGGTAGGCTAATCAAGGGCTTGCACTGGCCGTCGCATGTCGACCTGTCACATGTTCCCAGTCGAGTCTCCGAGCCCAATCTGTGAGTAAAAAACTATGTGTGGGTAGGAAGTTTAATTACTCAGCTCAGTTGGTATGCTATGCTGTCTATCTTTTAGACTATGTGTTTGTAGAGCCATTATTTTTTGAGGTTCAGTTAGGAGTTAGAGTTGGTATGGTTACCAGTTAAAACAATAATAATAATAATAATAATAATAATAATAATAATAATGGTAATAACAATAATTATACTAATAATAATAATAATAATAAAAGTAATAATTGTGTTTATTGAGAAGGACTAGGTGATATTAGTAGGGAGGGAAAAGGGTGAAATTTACCTAAGAGAGTAGGGTTAGGATGCGTTAGTACAAAGTCTCAGAGGATGGGGAGAGGGAGAAACAGGTGGTCTGGATTAAAACCATTCTGTTTCTACAGGGATTCGAGTGATAGAGAAAGAATAGAACTTGCCACAGTGACTAGCCAGAGAAACTCTCCTCACCTGTTGCTTTTCAACCTCTGATACGAAAAAGGAGGGTGGGGTGATTAAGTTAAGATAGAGGTTAGTAAGGTTAGGGTTGGGGTTAGATTTTAGGGTTTAGGGGTTAGGGGTTAGGGTTAGGGTTAGGGTTAGGGTTAGGGTAAGGGTTAGGGTTAGGGTTAGGGTTAGATTTAGGGTCTAGAGGTTAGGGTTAGGGTTAGGGTCAGGGTAAGGGTTAGATTTAGGGTTTTAGGGGTTAGGGTTAGGGTTAGGGTTAGGGTTAGGGTTAGGGTTAGGGTTAGGGTTAGGGTTAGGGTTAGGGTTAGCGTTAGGGCTAGGGTTAGGGTTAGGGTTAGGGGTTAGGGTTAGGTGTGGGTAAGATACAGTGATAGCCCCCGCTTTCGTCTGTTGACTTGGCGGTTTGGGGTAGGCTAATCAAGGGCTTGCACTGGCCGTCGCATGTCGACCTGTCACATGTTCCCAGTCGAGTCTCCGAGCCCAATCTGTGAGTAAAAAACTATGTGTGGGTAGGAAGTTTAATTACTCAGCTCAGTTGGTATGCTATGCTGTCTATCTTTTAGACTATGTGTTTGTAGAGCCATTATTTTTTGAGGTTCAGTTAGGAGTTAGAGTTGGTATGGTTACCAGTTAAAACAATAATAATAATAATAATAATAATAATAATAATAATAATGGTAATAACAATAATTATACTAATAATAATAATAATAATAAAAGTAATAATTTTATTTATTGAGAAGGACTAGGTGATATTAGTAGGGAGGGAAAAGGGTGAAATTTACCTAAGAGAGTAGGGTTAGGATGCGTTAGTACAAAGTCTCAGAGGATGGGGAGAGGGAGAAACAGGTGGTCTGGATTAAAACCATTCTGTTTCTACAGGGATTCGAGTGATAGAGAAAGAATAGAACTTGCCACAGTGACTAGCCAGAGAAACTCTCCTCACCTGTTGCTTTTCATCCTCTGATACGAAAAAGGAGGGTGGGGTGATTAAGTTAAGATAGAGGTTAGTAAGGTTAGGGTTGGGGTTAGATTTAGGGTTTAGGGGTTAGGGGTTAGGGTTAGGGTTAGGGTTAGGGTAAGGGTTAGGGTTAGGGTTAGGGTTAGGGTTAGATTTAGGGTCTAGAGGTTAGGGTTAGGGTTAGGGTCAGGGTAAGGGTTAGATTTAGGGTTTTAGGGGTTAGGGTTAGGGTTAGGGTTAGGGTTAGGGTTAGATTTAGGATCTAGAGGTTAGGGTTAGGGTAAGGGTTAGGGTTAGGGTTAGGGTTAGATTTAGGGTTTAGGGTTAGATTTAGGGTTAAGAGGGTTAGGGTTGGATTTAGGTTCTAGAGGTTAGGGTTAGGGTGAGGGTGATGTTTATGGTTAGTGCCTGAAGAGAGCTAACCATGGCTATTTAAAAGAATTAAAATTCAAAGAATACGACACTTCAGATTGTCTAGACTCTGGACTCTGCTAAAGGTAGCAAAGCTATGGTTGAAAGTACTGAAAATGCAGTATAAAATATATAAGGTTAGTTACTAATTCTTATTGATAAATTTTAGTTCAGAGTCAAAAGTGGATGGTCCCGTGTAGAACCTTCTGTTCCACTCAGGCCTGTGTAGGCCAAAGACCCTGCTAAGGTCCCTCAAGGCTGTGACCTAAAATTATTTTTGATTAAATTGGAAATCTAAATTATTACTTTTTAATAAATTTTAATTCAGAGTCAAAAGTGGATGGTCCCGTGTAGAACCTTCTGTTCCACTCAGGCCTGTCTAGGCCAAAGACCCTGCTAAGCTTCCCTTAAGGCTGTGACCTAAAATAATTTTTGAATTGGAAATATTTATAAATTATTCTTTTAAATAATTTTTTAATTCAGAGTCAAAAGTGGATGGTCCCGTTTAGAACCTTCTTCCACTCAGACCTGTCTAGGTCAAAGACTCTGCTAAGATTCCTCAAGGTTGTGGACTAAGATAATTTTGAGTTGGAAGTATTTATAAATTATTCCTTTTAATAAATTTTTAATTAATTTTTTAATTAATTTTTTAATTCAGAGTCAAAAGTGGATGGTCCCGTATAGAACCTTCTGTTCCACTCAGGCCTGTGTAGGCTAGAGACCCTGCTAAGCTTCCTCAAGGCTGTGACCTACAATAATTTTAGATTGAATTGGGTGTAATAATAAATTATTCCTTTTTAATATATTTTTTATTCAGAGTCAAAAGTGGATGGTCCTGTGTAGAACCTTCTGTTCCACTCAGGCCTGTGTAGGCCAGAGACCCTGCTAAGCTTCCTCAAGGCTGTGACCTAAAATAATTTTTAGATTGAATTGGGTATATTAATCAATTATTCCTTTTTAATAAATTTTTAATTCAGAGTCAAAAGTGGATGGTCCCGTGTAGAACCTTCTGTTCCACTCAGGCCTGTGTAGGCCAAAGACCCTGCTAAGCTCCCTCAAGACTGTGACCTAAAATAATTTTAGATTGAATTGGGTATATTTAAAAAATTATTCCTTTTTAATATATATTTTTTTATTTATTTCAGAGTCAAAAGTGGATGGTCCCGTGTAGAACCTTCTGTTCCACTCAGACCTGTCTAGGTCAAAGACTCTGCTAAGCTCCCTCAAGGCTGTGACCTAAAATAATTTTTGAATTGGAAATATTTATAAATTATTCTTTTAAATAAATTTTTAATTTTTTTAATTCAGAGTCAAAAGTGGATGGTCCCGTGTAGAACCTTCTGTTCCACTCAGGCCTGTCTAGGCCAAAGACCCTGCTAAGCTTCCCTTAAGGCTGTGACCTAAATTAATTTTTTGAATTAGAAATATTTATAAATTATTATTTTGAATAATTTTTAATTTAGAGTCAAAAGTGGATGGTCCCGTGTAGAACCTTCTGTTCCACTCTGACCTGTCTAGGTCAAAGACTCTGCTAAGCTCCCTCAAGGCTGTGAACTAAAATAATTTTTAATTCGAAGTATTCCTAAATTATTCCTTTTAATAAATCTTTAATTCAGAGTCAAAAGTGGATGGTCCCGTGTAGAACCTTCTGTTCCACTCAGGCCCGTCTAGGCCCAAGACCCTGCTAAGCTTCCTCAAGGCTGTGATCTACAATAATTTTAGATTGAATGGGGTATGTTTAAAAATTATTATTTTTTTCACAATTTTTTAATTTAGAGTCAAAAGTGGATGGTCCTGTGTAGAACCTTCTGTTCCACTCAGGCCTGTTTAGGCCAAAGACCCTGATAAGGTCCCTCAAGGCTGTGACCTAAAATTATTTTGGATTGAACTGGGTATATTTATAAATTATTATATTTTAATAAATTTTTAATTCAGAGTCACAAGTGGATGGTCCCATGTAGAACCTTCTGTTCCACTCAGGCCTGTGTAGGCCCAAGACCCCGCTAATCTCCCTAACGCTGTGACCTAAAATCAACTTAAGTTAAATCAGAGGTGTTATTTATAAATTATTTGAAAATATTACTGCAGAGTTAAGTGTTAATGTTATCAATAATTTTATTAATTTAATTTTATTAATTTTTGATTAATTAATAGAATTATTGGTCCAGAGTATCGACTTTTCAGAAGGTTGTATTGTTGTAGATGGATAAGTTTGAAATTAATTGGAGATTTTTTTTATGAATTATCTAAGAGCTAGGTATAACTGTAAATTATTATTTCAGGGTTAAGCAATTAGATAGGAATTGTAGTTTAGGTATCGGACTATTCTACAGGTACATTACATGATTAAAGCAATTTTGAGTTAGATAAGTAAGGTTAGCTCCCCAATTTATTGCCTACGGGTTTAAATTGGAATGTTGTATGAAATTGTGTCATCAGTGTGTACGTTGTTTATTTTGTTAAAAAGTACAAGCAGGAACTGTTAAAGTTACATCTAACATTGGATTAATATTCTAGTAAAATTGAGTATAAATTGTAACTTTGATTGCAGTGGAACCAAATTTTTTTATATTTAATTCACAATTTTAAGAATAAAAGAATTAAAAAAATAATAAAAATGGCGATCTAAGTGCACCTACTTGAATTAAAAAGCAAATTAGAATGAAAAACAGAAGAAAAAATTTAGTGTATAGTTGTTCCAAAACATTTTTAATTTGTTCAAAATGGGAGGTACAATATACAGGTAGGGGAAATTAATAGGAAAAATAAAAATAAAAAGTAAAATTGCCCAATAAAATTAATAAATTATAAGGTCTGGGATAAACAGTGGAATGTACAAAGTTTATCAAATTGGAAAGTGGGGAATACTGGAGTGGCAAAAAACGAAAGGTGAAATAAAATCTGTCAAAAACTGGACCCAGTGATCAAAAGGTGGAAAATACGAGTTTGGTAAATGGTTAAGTACTGAAATGCTATGTTAGAATAGAAATTAAGGTAAACCAAAAGGAGGTGCGGGTTTTATGGACCTTTATTCATGCACCCAGATAAATCGACACTCAAAATAGAAGACAAGAGGACCAGATTGTGTTTAGGTAAGTGATTCTTGAATTATTTTAAGACCTATCTGGTTTTTTTTTTTTTTTTTTTTTTTTTTTTTTAAAGTTTTTGAATAGACCTTTACATTGACCCAGCGCTGGTTTTAGACATTAAATTTCAGGACACGTCCTCAGTAGTGGACCTTTAGGGTTAGGGTTGGAGTTAGGGTTAGTGTTGGAGCTAGGGTTAGGGTTTGGCTTGGAGCTAGGATTTTTCTGAGTGCACTGAACCAACTCCCGAGTCTCTAGGACGTTCCTAAAAAAATTTGATTTCTTCCCATAGGAATGCATGGGTTAGGGTTAGGGTTAGGGTTGGAGCTAGGGTTAGGGTTAGGGTTAGGGTTGGAGTTAGGGTTTGTGTTGGAGCTAGGGTTAGGGTTGGGCTTGGAGCTAGGATTTTTCTGAGTGCACTGAACCAACTCCCGAGTCTCTAGGACGTTCCTAAAAAAATTTGATTTCTTCCCATAGGAATGCATGGGTTAGGGTTAGGGTTAGGGTTGGAGCTAGGGTTAGGGTTAGGGTTAGGGTTGGAGTTAGGGTTAGTGTTGGAGCTAGGGTTAGGGTTGGGCTTGGAGCTAGGATTTTTCTGAGTGCACTGAACCAACTCCCGAGTCTCTAGGACGTTCCTAAAAAAATTTGATTTTTTCCCATAGGAATGCATGGGTTAGGGTTAGGGTTAGGGTTGGAGCTAGGGTTAGGGTTAGGGTTAGGGTTGGAGTTAGGGTTAGTGTTGGAGCTAGGGTTAGGGTTGGGCTTGGAGCTAGGATTTTTCTGAGTGCACTGAACCAACTCCCGAGTCTCTAGGACGTTCCTAAAAAAATTTGATTTTTCCCATAGGAATGCATGGGTTAGGGTTAGGGTTAGGGTTGGAGCTAGGGTTAGGGTTAGGGTTAGGGTTGGAGTTAGGGTTAGTGTTGGAGCTAGGGTTAGGGTTGGGCTTGGAGCTAGGATTTTTCTGAGTGCACTGAACCAACTCCCGAGTCTGTAGGATGTTCCTAAAAAAATTTGATTTCTTCCCATAGGAATGCATGGGTTAGGGTTAGGGTTAGGGTTGGAGCTAGGGTTAGGGTTAGGGTTAGGGTTGGAGTTAGGGTTAGTGTTGGAGCTAGGGTTAGGGTTGGGCTTGGAGCTAGGATTTTTCTGAGTGCACTGAACCAACTCCCGAGTCTCTAGGACGTTCCTAAAAAAATTTGATTTTTTCCCATAGGAATGCATGGGTTAGGGTTAGGGTTAGGGTTGGAGCTAGGGTTAGGGTTAGGGTTAGGGTTGGAGTTAGTGTTTGTGTTGGAGCTAGGGTTAGGGTTGGGCTTGGAGCTAGGATTTTTCTGAGTGCACTGAACCAACTCCCGAGTCTCTAGGACGTTCCTAAAAAAATTTGATTTCTTCCCATAGGAATGCATGGGTTAGGGTTAGGGTTAGGGTTGGAGCTAGGGTTAGGGTTAGGGTTAGGGTTGGAGTTAGGGTTAGTGTTGGAGCTAGGGTTAGGGTTGGGCTTGGAGCTAGGATTTTTCTGAGTGCACTGAACCAACTCCCGAATCTCTAGGACGTTCCTAAAAAAATTTGATTTCTTCCCATAGGAATGCATGGGTTAGGGTTAGGGTTAGGGTTGGAGCTAGGGTTAGGGTTAGGGTTAGGGTTGGAGTTAGGGTTAGTGTTGGAGCTAGGGTTAGGGTTGGGCTTGGAGCTAGGATTTTTCTGAGTGCACTGAACCAACTCCCGAGTCTCTAGGACGTTCCTAAAAAAATTTGATTTTTTCCCATAGGAATGCATGGGTTAGGGTTAGGGTTAGGGTTGGAGCTAGGGTTAGGGTTAGGGTTAGGGTTGGAGTTAGGGTTAGTGTTGGAGCTAGGGTTAGGGTTAGGCTTGGAGCTAGGATTTTTCTGAGTGCACTGAACCAACTCCCGAGTCTCTAGGACGTTCCTAAAAAAATTTGATTTTTTCCCATAGGAATGCATGGGTTAGGGTTAGGGTTAGGGTTGGAGCTAGGGTTAGGGTTAGGGTTAGGGTTGGAGTTAGGGTTTGTGTTGGAGCTAGGGTTAGGGTTGGGCTTGGAGCTAGGATTTTTCTGAGTGCACTGAACCAACTCCCGAGTCTCTAGGACGTTCCTAAAAAAATTTGATTTCTTCCCATAGGAATGCATGGGTTAGGGTTAGGGTTAGGGTTGGAGCTAGGGTTAGGGTTAGGGTTAGGGTTGGAGTTAGGGTTAGTGTTGGAGCTAGGGTTAGGGTTGGGCTTGGAGCTAGGATTTTTCTGAGTGCACTGAACCAACTCCCGAGTCTCTAGGACGTTCCTAAAAAAATTTGATTTCTTCCCATGGGAATGCATGGGTTAGGGTTAGGGTTAGGGTTGGAGCTAGGGTTAGGGTTAGGGTTAGGGTTGGAGTTAGGGTTAGTGTTGGAGCTAGGGTTAGGGTTGGGCTTGGAGCTAGAATTTTTCTGAGTGCAATGAACCAACTCCCGAGTCTCTAGGACGTTCCTAAAAAAATTTGATTTTTTCCCATGGGAATGCATGGGTTAGGGTTAGGGTTGGAGCTAGGGTTAGGGTTAGGGTTAGGGTTGGAGTTAGGGTTAGTGTTGGAGCTAGGGTTAGGGTTGGGCTTGGAGCTAGGATTTTTCTGAGTGCACTGAACCAACTCCCGAGTCTCTAGGACGTTCCTAAAAAAATTTGATTTCTTCCCATAGGAATGCATGGGTTAGGGTTAGGGTTAGGGTTGGAGCTAGGGTTAGGGTTAGGGTTAGGGTTGGAGTTAGGGTTAGTGTTGGAGCTAGGGTTAGGGTTGGGCTTGGAGCTAGGATTTTTCTGAGTGCACTGAACCAACTCCCGAGTCTCTAGGACGTTCCTAAAAAAATTTGATTTTTTTCCCATAGGAATGCATGGGTTAGGGTTAGGGTTAGGGTTGGAGCTAGGGTTAGGGTTAGGGTTAGGGTTGGAGTTAGGGTTAGTGTTGGAGCTAGGGTTAGGGTTGGGCTTGGAGCTAGTATTTTTCTGAGTGCACTGAACCAACTCCCGAGTTTCTAGGACGTTCCTAAAAAAATTTGATTTTTTCCCATAGGAATGCATGGGTTAGGGTTAGGGTTAGGGTTGGAGCTAGGGTTAGGGTTAGGGTTAGGGTTGGAGTTAGGGTTAGTGTTGGAGCTAGGGTTAGGGTTGGGCTTGGAGCTACGATTTTTCTGAGTGCAATGAACCAACTCCCGAGTCTCTAGGACGTTCCTAAAGAAATTTGATTTTTTCCCATGGGAATGCATGGGTTAGGGTTAGGGTTAGGGTTGGAGCTAGGGTTAGGGTTAGGGTTAGGGTTGGAGTTAGGGTTAGTGTTGGAGCTAGGGTTAGGGTTGGGCTTGGAGCTAGGATTTTTCTGAGTGCACTGAACCAACTCCCGAGTCTCTAGGACGTTCCTAAAAAAATTTGATTTCTTCCCATAGGAATGCATGGGTTAGGGTTAGGGTTAGGGTTGGAGCTAGGGTTAGGGTTAGGGTTAGGGTTGGAGTTAGGGTTAGTGTTGGAGCTAGGGTTAGGGTTGGGCTTGGAGCTAGGATTTTTCTGAGTGCACTGAACCAACTCCCGAGTCTCTAGGACGTTCCTAAAAAAATTTGATTTTTCCCATAGGAATGCATGGGTTAGGGTTAGGGTTAGGGTTGGAGCTAGGGTTAGGGTTAGGGTTAGGGTTGGAGTTAGGGTTAGTGTTGGAGCTAGGGTTAGGGTTGGGCTTGGAGCTAGGATTTTTCTGAGTGCACTGAACCAACTCCCGAGTCTCTAGGACGTTCCTAAAAAAATTTGATTTTTTCCCATAGGAATGCATGGGTTAGGGTTAGGGTTAGGGTTGGAGCTAGGGTTAGGGTTAGGGTTAGGGTTGGAGTTAGGGTTAGTGTTGGAGCTAGGGTTAGGGTTGGGCTTGGAGCTAGGATTTTTCTGAGTGCACTGAACCAACTCCCGAGTCTCTAGGAGTTCCTAAAAAAATTTGATTTTTTCCCATAGGAATGCATGGGTTAGGGTTAGGGTTAGGGTTGGAGCTAGGGTTAGGGTTAGGGTTAGGGTTGGAGTTAGGGTTAGTGTTGGAGCTAGGGTTAGGGTTGGGCTTGGAGCTAGGATTTTTCTGAGTGCACTGAACCAACTCCCGAGTCTCTAGGACGTTCCTAAAAAAATTTGATTTTTTCCCATGGGAATGCATGGGTTAGGGTTAGGGTTAGGGTTGGAGCTAGGGTTAGGGTTAGGGTTAGGGTTGGAGTTAGGGTTAGTGTTGGAGCTAGGGTTAGGGTTGGGCTTGGAGCTAGGATTTTTCTGAGTGCACTGAACCAACTCCCGAGTCTCTAGGACGTTCCTAAAAAAATTTGATTTTTCCCATAGGAATGCATGGGTTAGGGTTAGGGTTAGGGTTGGAGCTAGGGTTAGGGTTAGGGTTAGGGTTGGAGTTAGGGTTAGTGTTGGAGCTAGGGTTAGGGTTGGGCTTGGAGCTAGGATTTTTCTGAGTGCACTGAACCAACTCCCGAGTCTCTAGGACGTTCCTAAAAAAATTTGATTTCTTCCCATAGGAATGCATGGGTTAGGGTTAGGGTTAGGGTTGGAGCTAGGGTTAGGGTTAGGGTTAGGGTTGGAGTTAGGGTTAGTGTTGGAGCTAGGGTTAGGGTTGGGCTTGGAGCTAGGATTTTTCTGAGTGCACTGAACCAACTCCCGAGTCTCTAGGACGTTCCTAAAAAAATTTGATTTTTTCCCATAGGAATGCATGGGTTAGGGTTAGGGTTAGGGTTAGGGTTGGAGTTAGGGTTAGTGTTGGAGCTAGGGTTAGGGTTGGGCTTGGAGCTAGGATTTTTCTGAGTGCACTGAACCAACTCCAGAGTCTGTAGGATGTTCCTAAAAAAATTTGATTTTTTCCCATAGGAATGCATGGGTTAGGGTTAGGGTTAGGGTTGGAGCTAGGGTTAGGGTTAGGGTTAGGGTTGGAGTTAGGGTTAGTGTTGGAGCTAGGGTTAGGGTTGGGCTTGGAGCTAGGGTTTTTCTGAGTGCACTGAACCAACTCCCGAGTCTGTAGGATGTTCCTAAAAAAATTTGATTTTTTCCCATAGGAATGCATGGGTTAGGGTTAGGGTTAGGGTTAGGGTTGGAGCTAGGGTTAGGGTTAGGGTTAGGGTTGGAGTTAGGGTTAGTGTTGGAGCTAGGGTGAGCGTTGGGCTTGGAGCTAGGATTTTTCTGAGTGCAATGAACCAACTCCCGAGTCTCTAGGACGTTCCTAAAAAAATCTGATTTTTTCCCATGGGAATGCATGGGTTAGGGTTAGGGTTAGGGTTGGAGCTAGGGTTAGGGTTAGGGTTAGGGTTGGAGTTAGGGTTAGTGTTGGAGCTAGGGTTAGGGTTGGGCTTGGAGCTAGGATTTTTCTGAGTGCACTGAACCAACTCCCGAGTCTGTAGGATGTTCCTAAAAAAATTTGATTTTTTCCCATAGGAATGCATGGGTTAGGGTTAGGGTTAGGGTTAGGGTTGGAGCTAGGGTTAGGGTTAGGGTTAGGGTTGGAGTTAGGGTTAGTGTTGGATCTAGGGTTAGGGTTGGGCTTGGAGCTAGGATTTTTCTGAGTGCAATGAACCAACTCCCGAGTCTCTAGGACGTTCCTAAAAAAAATTGATTTTTTCCCATAGGAATTCATGGGTTAGGGTTAGGGTTAGGGTTGGAGCAAGGGTTAGGGTTAGGGTTAGGGTTGGAGTTAGGGTTAGTGTTGGAGCTAGGGTTAGGGTTGTGCTTGGAGCTAGGATTTTTCTGAGTGCACTGAACCAACTCCCGAGTCTCTAGGACGTTCCTAAAAAAATTTGATTTTTTCCCATAGGAATGCATGGGTTAGGGTTAGGGTTAGGGTTGGAGCTAGGGTTAGGGTTAGGGTTAGGGTTGGAGTTAGGGTTAGTGTTGGAGCTAGGGTTAGGGTTGGGCTTGGAGCTAGGATTTTTCTGAGTGCACTGAACCAACTCCCGAGTCTCTAGGACGTTCCTAAAAAAATTTGATTTTTTCCCATAGGAATGCATGGGTTAGGGTTAGGGTTAGGGTTGGAGCTAGGGTTAGGGTTAGGGTTAGGGTTGGAGTTAGGGTTAGTGTTTTAGCTAGGGTTAGGGTTGGGCTTGGAGCTAGGATTTTTCTGAGTGCAATGAACCAACTCCCGAGTCTCTAGGACGTTCCTAAAAAAATTTGATTTTTTCCCATGGGAATGCATGGGTTAGGGTTAGGGTTAGGGTTGGAGCTAGGGTTAGGGTTAGGGTTAGGGTTGGAGTTAGGGTTAGTGTTGGAGCTAGGGTTAGGGTTGGGCTTGGAGCTAGGATTTTTCTGAGTGCACTGAACCAACTCCCGAGTCTCTAGGACGTTCCTAAAAAAATTTGATTTCTTCCCATAGGAATGCATGGGTTAGGGTTAGGGTTAGGGTTGGAGCTAGGGTTAGGGTTAGGGTTAGGGTTGGAGTTAGGGTTAGTGTTGGAGCTAGGGTTAGGGTTGGGCTTGGAGCTAGGATTTTTCTGAGTGCACTGAACCAACTCCAGAGTCTGTAGGATGTTCCTAAAAAAATTTGATTTTTTCCCATAGGAATGCATGGGTTAGGGTTAGGGTTAGGGTTGGAGCTAGGGTTAGGGTTAGGGTTAGGGTTGGAGTTAGGGTTAGTGTTGGAGCTAGGGTTAGGGTTGGGCTTGGAGCTAGGATTTTTCTGAGTGCAATGAACCAACTCCCGAGTCTCTAGGACGTTCCTAAAAAAATTTGATTTTTTCCCATGGGAATGCATGGGTTAGGGTTAGGGTTGGAGCTAGGGTTAGGGTTAGGGTTAGGGTTGGAGTTAGGGTTAGTGTTGGAGCTAGGGTTAGGGTTGGGCTTGGAGCTAGGATTTTTCTGAGTGCACTGAACCAACTCCCGAGTCTCTAGGACGTTCCTAAAAAAATTTGATTTTTTCCCATGGGAATGCATGGGTTAGGGTTAGGGTTGGAGCTAGGGTTAGGGTTAGGGTTAGGGTTGGAGTTAGGGTTAGTGTTGGAGCTAGGGTTAGGGTTGGGCTTGGAGCTAGGATTTTTCTGAGTGCACTGAACCAACTCCCGAGTCTCTAGGACGTTCCTAAAAAAATTTGATTTTTCCCATAGGAATGCATGGGTTAGGGTTAGGGTTAGGGTTGGAGCTAGGGTTAGGGTTAGGGTTAGGGTTGGAGTTAGGGTTAGTGTTGGAGCTAGGGTTAGGGTTGGGCTTGGAGCTAGGATTTTTCTGAGTGCACTGAACCAACTCCCGAGTCTCTAGGACGTTCCTAAAAAAAATTTGATTTTTTCCCATAGGAATGCATGGGTTAGGGTTAGGGTTAGGGTTGGAGCTAGGGTTAGGGTTAGGGTTAGGGTTGGAGTTAGGGTTAGTGTTGGAGCTAGGGTTAGGGTTGGGCTTGGAGCTAGGATTTTTCTGAGTGCACTGAACCAACTCCCGAGTTTCTAGGACGTTCCTAAAAAAATTTGATTTTTTCCCATAGGAATGCATGGGTTAGGGTTAGGGTTAGGGTTGGAGCTAGGGTTAGGGTTAGGGTTAGGGTTGGAGTTAGGGTTAGTGTTGGAGCTAGGGTTAGGGTTGGGCTTGGAGCTAGGATTTTTCTGAGTGCACTGAACCAACTCCCGAGTCTCTAGGACGTTCCTAAAAAAATTTGATTTTTTCCCATAGGAATGCATGGGTTAGGGTTAGGGTTAGGGTTGGAGCTAGGGTTAGGGTTAGGGTTAGGGTTGGAGTTAGGGTTAGTGTTGGAGCTAGGGTTAGGGTTGGGCTTGGAGCTAGGATTTTTCTGAGTGCACTGAACCAACTCCCGAGTCTCTAGGACGTTCCTAAAAAAATTTGATTTTTTCCCATAGGAATGCATGGGTTAGGGTTAGGGTTAGGGTTGGAGCTAGGGTTAGGGTTAGGGTTAGGGTTGGAGTTAGGGTTAGTGTTGGAGCTAGGGTTAGGGTTGGGCTTGGAGCTAGGATTTTTCTGAGTGCACTGAACCAACTCCCGAGTCTCTAGGACGTTCCTAAAAAAATTTGATTTCTTCCCATAGGAATGCATGGGTTAGGGTTAGGCTTAGGGTTGGAGCTAGGGTTAGGGTTAGGGTTAGGGTTGGAGTTAGGGTTAGTGTTGGAGCTAGGGTTAGGGTTGGGCTTGGAGCTAGGATTTTTCTGAGTGCACTGAACCAACTCCCGAGTCTCTAGGACGTTCCTAAAAAAAATTTGATTTTTTCCCATAGGAATGCATGGGTTAGGGTTAGGGTTAGGGTTGGAGCTAGGGTTAGGGTTAGGGTTAGGGTTGGAGTTAGGGTTAGTGTTGGAGCTAGGGTTAGGGTTGGGCTTGGAGCTAGGATTTTTCTGAGTGCACTGAACCAACTCCAGAGTCTGTAGGATGTTCCTAAAAAAATTTGATTTTTTCCCATAGGAATGCATGGGTTAGGGTTAGGGTTAGGGTTGGAGCTAGGGTTAGGGTTAGGGTTAGGGTTGGAGTTAGGGTTAGTGTTGGAGCTAGGGTTAGGGTTGGGCTTGGAGCTAGGATTTTTCTGAGTGCAATGAACCAACTCCCGAGTCTCTAGGACGTTCCTAAAAAAATTTGATTTTTTCCCATGGGAATGCATGGGTTAGGGTTAGGGTTGGAGCTAGGGTTAGGGTTAGGGTTAGGGTTGGAGTTAGGGTTAGTGTTGGAGCTAGGGTTAGGGTTGGGCTTGGAGCTAGGATTTTTCTGAGTGCACTGAACCAACTCCCGAGTCTCTAGGACGTTCCTAAAAAAATTTGATTTTTTCCCATAGGAATGCATGGGTTAGGGTTAGGGTTAGGGTTGGAGCTAGGGTTAGGGTTAGGGTTAGGGTTGGAGTTAGGGTTAGTGTTGGAGCTAGGGTTAGGGTTGGGCTTGGAGCTAGGATTTTTCTGAGTGCACTGAACCAACTCCCGAGTCTCTAGGACGTTCCTAAAAAAATTTGATTTCTTCCCATAGGAATGCATGGGTTAGGGTTAGGGTTAGGGTTGGAGCTAGGGTTAGGGTTAGGGTTAGGGTTGGAGTTAGGGTTAGTGTTGGAGCTAGGGTTAGGGTTGGGCTTGGAGCTAGGATTTTTCTGAGTGCACTGAACCAACTCCCGAGTCTCTAGGACGTTCCTAAAAAAATTTGATTTTTTCCCATAGGAATGCATGGGTTAGGGTTAGGGTTAGGGTTAGGGTTAGGGTTAGGGTTGGAGTTAGGGTTAGTGTTGGAGCTAGGGTTAGGGTTGGGCTTGGAGCTAGGATTTTTCTGAGTGCACTGAACCAACTCCAGAGTCTGTAGGATGTTCCTAAAAAAATTTGATTTTTTCCCATAGGAATGCATGGGTTAGGGTTAGGGTTAGGGTTGGAGCTAGGGTTAGGGTTAGGGTTAGGGTTGGAGTTAGGGTTAGTGTTGGAGCTAGGGTTAGGGTTGGGCTTGGAGCTAGGATTTTTCTGAGTGCACTGAACCAACTCCCGAGTCTGTAGGATGTTCCTAAAAAAATTTGATTTTTTCCCATAGGAATGCATGGGTTAGGGTTAGGGTTAGGGTTAGGGTTGGAGCTAGGGTTAGGGTTAGGGTTAGGGTTGGAGTTAGGGTTAGTGTTGGAGCTAGGGTGAGCGTTGGGCTTGGAGCTAGGATTTTTCTGAGTGCAATGAACCAACTCCCGAGTCTCTAGGACGTTCCTAAAAAAAATTGATTTTTTCCCATGGGAATGCATGGGTTAGGGTTAGGGTTAGGGTTGGAGCTAGGGTTAGGGTTAGGGTTAGGGTTGGAGTTAGGGTTAGTGTTGGAGCTAGGGTTAGGGTTGGGCTTGGAGCTAGGATTTTTCTGAGTGCACTGAACCAACTCCCGAGTCTCTAGGACGTTCCTAAAAAAATTTGATTTTTTCCCATAGGAATGCATGGGTTAGGGTTAGGGTTAGGGTTGGAGCTAGGGTTAGGGTTAGGGTTAGGGTTGGAGTTAGGGTTAGTGTTGGAGCTAGGGTTAGGGTTGGGCTTGGAGCTAGGATTTTTCTGAGTGCACTGAACCAACTCCCGAGTCTCTAGGACGTTCCTAAAAAAATTTGATTTTTTCCCATGGGAATGCATGGGTTAGGGTTAGGTAGGGTTAGGGTTGGAGCTAGGGTTAGGGTTAGGGTTAGGGTTGGAGTTAGGGTTAGTGTTGGAGCTAGGGTTAGGGTTGGGCTTGGAGCTAGGATTTTTCTGAGTGCACTGAACCAACTCCCGAGTCTCTAGGACGTTCCTAAAAAAATTTGATTTTTCCCATAGGAATGCATGGGTTAGGGTTAGGGTTAGGGTTGGAGCTAGGGTTAGGGTTAGGGTTAGGGTTGGAGTTAGGGTTAGTGTTGGAGCTAGGGTTAGGGTTGGGCTTGGAGCTAGGATTTTTCTGAGTGCACTGAACCAACTCCCGAGTCTCTAGGACGTTCCTAAAAAATTTGATTTTTTCCCATAGGAATGCATGGGTTAGGGTTAGGGTTAGGGTTGGAGCTAGGGTTAGGGTTAGGGTTAGGGTTGGAGTTAGGGTTAGTGTTGGAGCTAGGGTTAGGGTTGGGCTTGGAGCTAGGATTTTTCTGAGTGCACTGAACCAACTCCTGAGTCTCTAGGACGTTCCTAAAAAAATTTGATTTTTTCCCATAGGAATGCATGGGTTAGGGTTAGGGTTAGGGTTGGAGCTAGGGTTAGGGTTAGGGTTAGGGTTGGAGTTAGGGTTTGTGTTGGAGCTAGGGTTAGGGTTGGGCTTGGAGCTAGGATTTTTCTGAGTGCACTGAACCAACTCCCGAGTCTCTAGGACGTTCCTAAAAAAATTTGATTTCTTCCCATGGGAATGCATGGGTTAGGGTTAGGGTTAGGGCTGGAGCTAGGGTTAGGGTTAGGGTTAGGGTTGGAGTTAGGGTTAGTGTTGGAGCTAGGGTTAGGGTTGGGCTTGGAGCTAGGATTTTTCTGAGTGCACTGAACCAACTCCCGAGTCTGTAGGATGTTCCTAAAAAAATTTGATTTTTTCCCATAGGAATGCATGGGTTAGGGTTAGGGTTAGGGTTAGGGTTGGAGCTAGGGTTAGGGTTAGGGTTAGGGTTGGAGTTAGGGTTAGTGTTGGAGCTAGGGTTAGGGTTGGGCTTGGAGCTAGGATTTTTCTGAGTGCACTGAACCAACTCCCGAGTCTCTAGGACGTTCCTAAAAAAATTTGATTTTTTCCCATGGGAATGCATGGGTTAGGGTTAGGGTTAGGGTTGGAGCTAGGGTTAGGGTTAGGGTTAGGGTTGGAGTTAGGGTTAGTGTTGGAGCTAGGGTTAGGGTTGGGCTTGGAGCTAGGATTTTTCTGAGTGCACTGAACCAACTCCCGAGTCTCTAGGACGTTCCTAAAAAAATTTGATTTTTTCCCATAGGAATGCATGGGTTAGGGTTAGGGTTAGGGTTGGAGCTAGGGTTAGGGTTAGGGTTAGGGTTGGAGTTAGGGTTAGTGTTGGAGCTAGGGTTAGGGTTGGGCTTGGAGCTAGGATTTTTCTGAGTGCACTGAACCAACTCCCGAGTCTGTAGGATGTTCCTAAAAAAATTTGATTTTTTCCCATAGGAATGCATGGGTTAGGGTTAGGGTTAGGGTTGGAGCTAGGGTTAGGGTTAGGGTTAGGGTTGGAGTTAGGGTTAGTGTTGGAGCTAGGGTTAGGGTTGGGCTTGGAGCTAGGATTTTTCTGAGTGCAATGAACCAACTCCCGAGTCTCTAGGACGTTCCTAAAAAAAATTGATTTTTTCCCATGGGAATGCTAGGGTTAGGGTTAGGGTTAGGGTTGGGCTTGGAGCTAGGATTTTTCTGAGTGCACTGAACCAACTCCCGAGTCTCTAGGACGTTCCTAAAAAAATTTGATTTTTTCCCATAGGAATGCATGGGTTAGGGTTAGGGTTAGGGTTGGAGCTAGGGTTAGGGTTAGGGTTAGGGTTGGAGTTAGGGTTAGTGTTGGAGCTAGGGTTAGGGTTGGGCTTGGAGCTAGGATTTTTCTGAGTGCACTGAACCAACTCCCAAGTCTCTAGGACGTTCCTAAAAAAAATTGATTTTTTCCCATAGGAATGCATGGGTTAGGGTTGGAGCTAGGGTTAGGGTTAGGGTTAGGGTTAGGGTTAGGGTTAGGGTTGGAGTTAGGGTTAGTGTTGGAGCTAGGGTTAGGGTTGGGCTTGGAGCTAGGATTTTTCTGAGTGCAGTGAACCAACTCCCGAGTCTGTAGGATGTTCCTAAAAAAATTTGATTTTTTCCCATAGGAATGCATGGGTTAGGGTTAGGGTTAGGGTTGGAGCTAGGGTTAGGGTTAGGGTTAGGGTTGGAGTTAGGGTTAGTGTTGGAGCTAGGGTTAGGGTTGGGCTTGGAGCTAGGATTTTTCTGAGTGCACTGAACCAACTCCCGAGTCTCTAGGACGTTCCTAAAAAAATTTGATTTTTTCCCATAGGAATGCATGGGTTAGGGTTAGGGTTAGGGTTGGAGCTAGGGTTAGGGTTAGGGTTAGGGTTGGAGTTAGGGTTTGTGTTGGAGCTAGGGTTAGGGTTGGGCTTGGAGCTAGGATTTTTCTGAGTGCACTGAACCAACTCCCGAGTCTCTAGGACGTTCCTAAAAAAATTTGATTTCTTCCCATAGGAATGCATGGGTTAGGGTTAGGGTTAGGGTTGGAGCTAGGGTTAGGGTTAGGGTTAGGGTTAGGGTTAGGGTTGGAGTTAGGGTTAGTGTTGGAGCTAGGGTTAGGGTTGGGCTTGGAGCTAGGATTTTTCTGAGTGCACTGAACCAACTCCCGAGTCTCTAGGACGTTCCTAAAAAAATTTGATTTCTTCCAATAGGAATGCATGGGTTAGGGTTAGGGTTAGGGTTGGAGCTAGGGTTAGGGTTAGGGTTAGGGTTGGAGTTAGGGTTAGTGTTGGAGCTAGGGTTAGGGTTGGGCTTGGAGCTAGGATTTTTCTGAGTGCACTGAACCAACTCCCGAGTCTGTAGGATGTTCCTAAAAAAATTTGATTTTTTCCCATAGGAATGCATGGGTTAGGGTTAGGGTTAGGGTTAGGGTTGGAGCTAGGGTTAGGGTTAGGGTTAGTGTTGGAGCTAGGGTTAGGGTTGGGCTTGGAGCTAGGATTTTTCTGAGTGCACTGAACCAACTCCCGAGTCTCTAGGACGTTCCTAAAAAAATTTGATTTTTTCCCATGGGAATGCATGGGTTAGGGTTAGGGTTAGGGTTGGAGCTAGGGTTAGGGTTAGGGTTAGGGTTGGAGTTAGGGTTAGTGTTGGAGCTAGGGTTAGGGTTGGGCTTGGAGCTAGGATTTTTCTGAGTGCACTGAACCAACTCCCGAGTCTGTAGGATGTTCCTAAAAAAAATTGATTTTTTCCCATAGAAATGCATGGGTTAGGGTTAGGGTTAGGGTTAGGGTTGGAGCTAGGGTTAGGGTTAGGGTTAGGGTTGGAGTTAGGGTTAGTGTTGGAGCTAGGGTTAGGGTTGGGCTTGGAGCTAGGATTTTTCTGAGTGCACTGAACCAACTCCCGAGTCTGTAGGATGTTCCTAAAAAAATTTGATTTTTTCCCATGGGAATGCATGGGTTAGGGTTAGGGTTAGGGTTGGAGCTAGGGTTAGGGTTAGGGTTAGGGTTGGAGTTAGGGTTAGTGTTGGAGCTAGGGTTAGGGTTGGGCTTGGAGCTAGGATTTTTCTGAGTGCACTGAACCAACTCCCGAGTCTCTAGGACGTTCCTAAAAAAATTTGATTTCTTCCCATAGGAATGCATGGGTTAGGGTTAGGGTTAGGGTTGGAGCTAGGGTTAGGGTTAGGGTTAGGGTTGGAGTTAGGGTTAGTGTTGGAGCTAGGGTTAGGGTTGGGCTTGGAGCTAGGATTTTTCTGAGTGCACTGAATCAACTCCCGAGTCTCTAGGACGTTCCTAAAAAAATTTGATTTTTTCCCATGGGAATGCATGGGTTAGGGTTAGGGTTAGGGTTGGAGCTAGGGTTAGGGTTAGGGTTAGGGTTGGAGTTAGGGTTAGTGTTGGAGCTAGGGTTAGGGTTGGGCTTGGAGCTAGGATTTTTCTGAGTGCACTGAACCAACTCCCGAGTCTCTAGGACGTTCCTAAAAAAATTTGATTTTTTCCCATAGGAATGCATGGGTTAGGGTTAGGGTTAGGGTTGGAGCTAGGGTTAGGGTTAGGGTTAGGGTTGGAGTTAGGGTTAGTGTTGGAGCTAGGGTTAGGGTTGGGCTTGGAGCTAGGATTTTTCTGAGTGCACTGAACCAACTCCTGAGTCTCTAGGACGTTCCTAAAAAAATTTGATTTTTTCCCATAGGAATGCATGGGTTAGGGTTAGGGTTAGGGTTGGAGCTAGGGTTAGGGTTAGGGTTAGGGTTCGAGTTAGGGTTTGTGTTGGAGCTAGGGTTAGGGTTGGGCTTGGAGCTAGGATTTTTCTGAGTGCACTGAACCAACTCCCGAGTCTCTAGGACGTTCCTAAAAAAATTTGATTTCTTCCCATGGGAATGCATGGGTTAGGGTTAGGGTTAGGGTTGGAGCTAGGGTTAGGGTTAGGGTTAGGGTTGGAGTTAGGGTTAGTGTTGGAGCTAGGGTTAGGGTTGGGCTTGGAGCTAGGATTTTTCTGAGTGCACTGAACCAACTCCCGAGTCTCTAGGATGTTCCTAAAAAAATTTGATTTTTTCCCATAGGAATGCATGGGTTAGGGTTAGGGTTAGGGTTAGGGTTGGAGCTAGGGTTAGGGTTAGGGTTAGGGTTGGAGTTAGGGTTAGTGTTGGAGCTAGGGTTAGGGTTGGGCTTGGAGCTAGGATTTTTCTGAGTGCACTGAACCAACTCCCGAGTCTCTAGGACGTTCCTAAAAAAATTTGATTTTTTCCCATGGGAATGCATGGGTTAGGGTTAGGGTTAGGGTTGGAGCTAGGGTTAGGGTTAGGGTTAGGGTTGGAGTTAGGGTTAGTGTTGGAGCTAGGGTAAGGGTTGGGCTTGGAGCTAGGATTTTTCTGAGTGCACTGAACCAACTCCCGAGTCTCTAGGACGTTCCTAAAAAAATTTGATTTTTTCCCATGGGAATGCATGGGTTAGGGTTAGGGTTAGGGTTGGAGCTAGGGTTAGGGTTAGGGTTAGGGTTGGAGTTAGGGTTAGTGTTGGAGCTAGGGTTAGGGTTGGGCTTGGAGCTAGGATTTTTCTGAGTGCACTGAACCAACTCCCGAGTCTGTAGGATGTTCCTAAACAAATTTGATTTTTTCCCATAGGAATGCATGGGTTAGGGTTAGGGTTAGGGTTGGAGCTAGGGTTAGGGTTAGGGTTAGGGTTGGAGTTAGGGTTAGTGTTGGAGCTAGGGTTAGGGTTGGGCTTGGAGCTAGGATTTTTCTGAGTGCAATGAACCAACTCCCGAGTCTCTAGGACGTTCCTAAAAAAAATTGATTTTTTCCCATGGGAATGCTAGGGTTAGGGTTAGGGTTAGGGTTGGGCTTGGAGCTAGGATTTTTCTGAGTGCAATGAACCAACTCCCGAGTCTTTAGGACGTTCCTAAAAAAATTTGATTTTTTCCCATAGGAATGCATGGGTTAGGGTTAGGGTTAGGGTTGGAGCTAGGGTTAGGGTTAGGGTTAGGGTTGGAGTTAGGGTTAGTGTTGGAGCTAGGGTTAGGGTTGGGCTTGGAGCTAGGATTTTTCTGAGTGCAATGAACCAACTCCCAAGTCTCTAGGACGTTCCTAAAAAAAATTGATTTTTTCCCATAGGAATGCATGGGTTAGGGTTAGGGTTAGGGTTGGAGCTAGGGTTAGGGTTAGGGTTAGGGTTAGGGTTGGAGTTAGGGTTAGTGTTGGAGCTAGGGTTAGGGTTGGGCTTGGAGCTAGGATTTTTCTGAGTGCACTGAACCAACTCCCGAGTCTGTAGGATGTTCCTAAAAAAATTTGATTTTTTTCCCATAGGAATGCATGGGTTAGGGTTAGGGTTAGGGTTGGAGCTAGGGTTAGGGTTAGGGTTAGGGTTGGAGTTAGGGTTAGTGTTTTAGCTAGGGTTAGGGTTGGGCTTGGAGCTAGGATTTTTCTGAGTGCAATGAACCAACTCCCGAGTCTCTAGGACGTTCCTAAAAAAAATTGATTTTTTCCCATGGGAATGCATGGGTTAGGGTTAGGGTTAGGGTTGGAGCTAGGGTTAGGGTTAGGGTTAGGGTTGGAGTTAGGGTTAGTGTTGGAGCTAGGGTTAGGGTTGGGCTTGGAGCTAGGATTTTTCTGAGAGCAATGAACCAACTCCCGAGTCTTTAGGACGTTCCTAAAAAAATGTGATTTTTTCCCATAGGAATGCATGGGTTAGGGTTAGGGTTAGGGTTGGAGCTAGGGTTAGGGTTAGGGTTAGGGTTGGAGTTAGGGTTAGTGTTGGAGCTAGGGTTAGGGTTGGGCTTGGAGCTAGGATTTTTCTGAGTGCAATGAACCAACTCCCGAGTCTCTAGGACGTTCCTAAAAAAATTTGATTTTTTCCCATGGGAATGCATGGGTTAGGGTTAGGGTTAGGGTTGGAGCTAGGGTTAGGGTTAGGGTTAGGGTTGGAGTTAGGGTTAGTGTTGGAGCTAGGGTTAGGGTTGGGCTTGGAGCTAGGATTTTTCTGAGTGCACTGAACCAACTCCCGAGTCTCTAGGACGTTCCTAAAAAAATTTGATTTTTTCCCATGGGAATGCATGGGTTAGGGTTAGGGTTAGGGTTGGAGCTAGGGTTAGGGTTAGGGTTAGGGTTGGAGTTAGGGTTAGTGTTGGAGCTAGGGTTAGGGTTGGGCTTGGAGCTAGGATTTTTCTGAGAGCAATGAACCAACTCCCGAGTCTTTAGGACGTTCCTAAAAAAATGTGATTTTTTCCCATAGGAATGCATGGGTTAGGGTTAGGGTTAGGGTTGGAGCTAGGGTTAGGGTTAGGGTTAGGGTTGGAGTTAGGGTTAGTGTTGGAGCTAGGGTTAGGGTTGGGCTTGGAGCTAGGATTTTTCTGAGTGCAATGAACCAACTCCCGAGTCTCTAGGACGTTCCTAAAAAAATTTGATTTTTTCCCATGGGAATGCATGGGTTAGGGTTAGGGTTAGGGTTGGAGCTAGGGTTAGGGTTAGGGTTAGGGTTAGGGTTGGAGTTAGGGTTAGTGTTGGAGCTAGGGTTAGGGTTGGGCTTGGAGCTAGGATTTTTCTGAGTGCACTGAACCAACTCCTGAGTCTGTAGGATGTTCCTAAAAAAATTTGATTTTTTCCCATAGGAATGCATGGATTAGGGTTAGGGTTAGGGTTGGAGCTAGGGTTAGGGTTAGGGTTAGGGTTGGATTTAGGGTTAGTGTTGGAGCTAGGGTTAGGGTTGGGCTAAGTGCCAACCCAATTTTTCACCTTCCAGAATTGTGTTAGGAGCACGTTTCAGGGCATGGGGAGTCTATAGAACCTAATTCTGGGGGAAGTTTTTTGAAAAGTTTACTTAGGGTTTGGGTTAGGGTTAGGGTTGGAGCTAGGGTTAGGGTTAGGGTTAAGGTTGGAGCTAGGGTTAGGGTTAGGGTTAGGGTTAGGGTTAGGGTTAGGGTTGGGGCTAGGGTTAGGGTTAGGGTTAGAGCTAGGGTTAGGGTTAGGGTTGGGGCTAGGGTTAGGGTCAGGGTTAGGGTTAAGTATTGTCTCATCAAAATGCCATAGTATAGGATGTTAAATATGTCTTATTTAGACGCAAAAAAACCAAACATATTTTAGTCCGAAAAAAAAAACGACATTGTATAGTATGACCAAAATTTCAGATTTTAGGGTGATAAAAAAATTTCAGATTTAAGGATGAAAATAAATGCTTAAGTATTGTCTCATCAAAATGCCATAGTATAGGATGTTAAAAATGACATATTTAGGTGCGAAAAAAACCAACATATTTTAGTCCGAAAAAAAAAATGACATAGTATAGTATGACTGAAATTTCAGATTTTAGGGAGAAAAAAAATTTCTGATTTAAGGATGAAAATAAATCCTTAAGTATTGTTTCATTAAAATGCCATAGTATAGAATGTTAAAAATGTTGTATTTAGGTGCAAAAAAAAATCATATTTTAGTCCCAAAAAAAAAAACGACATAGTATAGTATGACTGAAATTTCAGATTTTAGGGTGATAAAAAAATTTCAGATTTGAGGATGAAAATAAATGCTATAGTATTGTCTCATTAAAATGCCATAGTATAGGATGTTGAAAATGTCGTATTTAAGAATTGCCATATGTCTGTTAATAAGTCTTAAAATGTTTGTTTTTACCGATTGTTTTTATTTCAATCATATTACTAGCTAAACTCAAAGGGCGAGTAAAATACGTTAATTTTTCTAATTTTGACAAAATTGTTCACAAATAAAATCATGTCACATTTATCACAAATCATCATAATTTGTTTTTATAAGCCCACTTTGAATATCAAACTATGCTGTCTACTGCCCTATAAAAGGCACTTTAGTTTACCTAAAACAGGCACCTGAGTTTAAGTCATTTTTTGAGCTTTATTCCTTCTCAGCTAACCTCATTTATGTTGAATTACAAACTACAACTGTAAAAGATGTTCAAGTTGCGATAAGGTCTTAAAACTTTTTTGAAAGGTTTCTTAAAAAGTCTTAAAAAGGTATTGAAATTAACCTCAGGGTCTCTGCATATACTCTGTATAAACACCAGACTATTCTGCTAATGTATCACTGTGTGCACCCACTGAAACATATGAATATGGATGTTTAACCCCACCATGTGCAAACACTTAGCTTCTTTTTTCTGTGTGAGTGAACTGTAATGAGGTTCAGTGTAAATAGACCAAATGCAGAGACACACACTCCTTCCTTAGTTTGTGTGTGTGTGTGTGTGTCCTTCATAATGCAGAAGTTAAGGTCAGCAGGCTGATATTTTACCTGTCAGGACTGATCACCATCGCCTTCACAGCTGCTTTGCTTCAGTCCTCAGAGGATACAGCATCTCTCCTGAATCTTTACCAGAGTGGGGAAAAAAAAGCGCATGTCTTCGATCCATACAGAGGAGCCGTAAAATGCTCCAGCTGCTGACGCCCCCAGAGCTCGAGGTGCTTTACAGCGTCAGCAGCAGGAGGCAGCAAAGAAGGATTCCATCTGTGATTACTGCCAGAGCTGATGTATCGCTCTAACAAAGCTGCTGTTTATCCAAAAGGAAAAAAAACACACCGTAAAGCGTTTAGGTGGAATTAACCAGTTCATTAGTTGAAGTAAAAATTTCATGACAGGTCAACTGTCAGCCTGTAAATGCGTGAAGGGGAGCCGAGCTGCTCCCTCGTCGGCGTTCCTGAGACCCTATACCACACGCAGGCTCGACTAATGCAGCCGAACTCACACACAAATCCATTTGGAAAAGCCATTAGCAAACGTAAATTGTTTTTTTCTGTCAATTAGGATATGAATTATCCAGCCGACATTGGGGGGGACTGATGTAATCTGCTCCTACTAATTTGACTAAAAGGAAAAGTAGTTGCTACATATAAAACCCAATCAATAAACTTTGTCAGGCAACAACTGTGTGAGCAAATGGGTTGTGAGTATCAGGCGTTTGCGATTGCCAGCACCCCGCTGATGTAAATCTGGAAGTGACGAATGCTTGTGAAAGCAGCAATACCTCACTGTTAAATGGTTTGTGCTAGAGAGCCGTAAAGCAGTTAAAGTGACTTATTTCCTCTGTTTCAGACTTCTTTGACGACCTCAGGTTATCATGATCATGAAATTAATGGCCAGTGTAAATATAATCACGGGTTATTTGGGGGGAAATTGGGCTGCACTTGAATGTTTTGATGTATTTTCTGTTTCTTACTGTGCTGGTTTACTCCATAATTACCTTCCCTGGTGCTCGTGTTTGTTCTCAGTTCTTTTGATGTCATTGTTGTGTGTGTGCGGCTCATAAAATTTGCCTTTTTATTTTAATCTCTGCCGGCTGCACTGTTGAAAAAGTCAATAATTTCTCACCAAGATGTCATAAACAGCATTTTTTCTTATTAAAATTACGCAGCACATATCTGGATTTGGTGATTCTTGGGTGGTTTGCGTCTGTCTATCAGCATTCTGTCATTAGAGTCTGGTCTGACAATTAGACTGCACTTCATGTCCTGTTTTCTTTCCGTTTTACAAACTGAAATCCATTTCAGATTAAAGTTGAGAATGATATCGGATGCTACTCCTGATGTGGAGCAGATCAGCTTTAACAGAAGAAAGAAAAAGAGTAAAGTTGTTGAACTGCTGGTGCAGCTGGAAGCTTAATTTATGTAAGACTGGAATAACAGTAAGTGATTTAAGAAAGGGTAGTCAGTCTGAAAAGGTTCGGATAAGGGATGGTGAAAAAAGTTTCACAGGGAAGGGAAGGTTAGAGTCGGTTTGTTGAAGCTGACCTGTGAGGAACTTGTAATCTGTGTCAAAGACAAAGCTGATACCATAAAACAGAAGTCGTCTATATTTCAGTCATTTTCATAGGTGTCAAAAAACTCCGTACCGGAGCTTTAAACCTCGTTTCTGTATCTTTAAAAATATTTTTCATTCAGCAAAAATAATAAACTATGAAAACCTTCAAAAAACTGCCATTGAATTTGCAGAGTCAGTCACAAGTTAAACTGCAGCGTCTGCAGCCAGTTTGAAGATGATGTGCATGAATTCAGAGTTCTTTATCAAGTTAGTATTCAACAAAACAGACAGTATTTTACCTTAAAACTCATATTACCTGTGTATTAAACATTTTTTTCAAACCAGACCACCAGCAAAAATACCTTCGATTTCTAAACACCCATTTGACTGTTAACAGAAAGCAGGGTGAGATTTTTCTGTCAGGAAATTCTACACTAACATGTTCAGGACAAGATCAGAGACGAGCTGATCCGCACTCTCAATATATGCGAAAATAGATTTGTGTGTTTGAAAAGGTGTAACCACCCTTTAGTGTTGGAATGGATGTTAAAACGTTCGCCAGAGGGCGCCACTGAGACTCAAAAAGAGTAGAGGCAAAAATCTGAGTCAGCAGTGCAGACAGTTGTAACCTTAGAAGACATTATATATTTAACATGTGTCGTGTTATTTTACATGCTTTACATAGTCTATGATTTGACTATTGACTGTACTGTCACCACAACTCTTTGTTCTGCAGAAACATTTATCAGTCATGAGTAGTACGATATCTGTCTTTGCCCACAGGGGGCGCCAAAGTTGACCTAATCTAAAAGTTCCTCTCAGCAGCTTTAAGTTAAAGTTGTGGAGGTGACTGAAAAGGCTGATGAACGAGACTTTCTCTCGATCTGACCCTCTTGGCTTATCCCGTCACAGCAGATTACCGTCCATCAAACTGGTTTCTGCCTGTTTAAAAGGTGCCAAATGCTCGCTCGTGGCGAACTCTTAAGAGATTTTCCAAAGTGACACCGTGGAGTAAGATGAGAAGTGTCCTGAGGTTACACTTGTTCTTTTGGTGCTGGACTGAAATAGTATCATATGCACGGTGAGTTCGGGTCAGATTGAAGCACTCATGGCTGGGAAAAAATCGACTTCCTGTTTAATGGTGAAATCTCTAACTTCTAAGGTCCAAGAGGGGTGAGTTTTACCCGTTTTGAATTGCTGTTAAAATTTCACCATGACGCAAAAGACTTTTTTTTAAGCCTTGGGAAGCTGGATATGTGTGAGAAAAATCTGCTTTTCAGGGGAAACTGCTGGGAGAGGCTCTAGTTTCAAAAACCATGTTGTTGAAATGCACTCTGCACATGCTTCGGTGTTCGCACATGGGACTCGGACTTATACTGTAACTGATGCCAATTTCCATTTTTATGCAGATGACACCGTTTTGTACTGCTCGGCTCCATCATTAGCTAGTGCAACAGAATATCTGCAGTCTGCTTTCAATGTTATTCAGAAAAATCTCTATCAATTAAGACTTGTACTCAACACTGACAAGACTAAAATGATGTGCTTTTCAAAATCAATCAAATCAGATGATGTCTGTCAGATTGTTACTTTAAATGAGAAAGTAGTTAAATGAGTTTGTGTCTACAAATACCTGGGATTTCACTTGGAAGAAAATTTGTCCTTTAGGCACCATATTGAATGTCTTACAAAGAAACTCCGGGTGAAACTGGGTTTCTTCTATAGAAACAAAGGTTGTTTCTCCTTTGGTGCAAGAAAAAGTTGTTATCCATACTTGATTATGATGACTTCTTATGCATGCATGCAAATCTCTCTTTTTGTAAAAATGCTGGATTCAGTGTATCATGCGGCATTAAGATTTGTAACTGGCTTAGATTTTCGTACGCTTATATGACAGTGTTTGTTGGTCCTCTCTGCAAAATCGTACATTGGAACATTGGTATATCTTTCTTTACAAGGCCATTCTAGGTGACTTGCCCTCTTACCTCCTAAAATCACCAACAGGAGTAATCTCCGGTCTGATGGACAGATCATGTATGCTATTCCTCAGACAAGCACGTTTTTTTGTGTAACTGTTTAGTTTATGTGGTAGTTTTTTATGTGGAACTTCTTGTGCTGCTATCCTGGCCAGGACTCCCTTGTAAAAGAGATTCTGAATCTCAGTGGATTTATTTCCTGATTAAATAAAGGTTACTAACTAACTAGGAGAAGGAGGAAAGCAGGTACTTCTTATGGTCATGGTTCAATTTTGCCCGGTGCGACCCTTTCACACACATGTAGCTGATCATGTCTGAATTGATAGCGTAGTGTGTTGTAGTGCTGATTGGATGGCATTTCTTGCTCAAATCCAAGCTGTTCTCCCACACATTAACATTTTATTGTGTTGACTCACACAGAACAAATTCCCTCTCTCTCTTTTTTTTTTTTTTTTAGAAAAGGATTATTGAAATGTGGGTCTGCTTCAAGTTGTAAAAAAAGGTCCCTCAGTGGCAAAAATCCCTGCTGGCCTCCTTGTTCCCGTTGCCCGTGGCAGGATGAATGAGTTAATATGTAGTCATTGAGCGAGCTGGATATACTCACACACGCTGCTCTGATATCCTACATCAATGGGCTATTGCAAGTTAATGACCGGCTCTGTGAAGGCCCATTTGCGCGAAATATGGACGGTGTAAAAAGGGGCTGGGAGAGCAGGTGCTGCTGCCATTGAGTAGCTCATAACCCGGCCATATGGTGGAGGAGAATCTCATTTGGCTGTGCACTTGCACAAAGGCCTGACTTTAGAGAAACCCAAAGCTATTTCTCTGCTGTTGTGACGACTCTGGACCCTCTAATAACCGTTTTCTCCACCCGCTTCCTTTTTCACTTTCTCGCTGCATCGATGAACAGTGTATGAATTTGCATAATCATCTATAGGTAAATGATAGTGTTGAGCTGCTCTGCTCGGGACTTCATCTGAATGGAAATGATAGCACTTTTTGGTATAAAAGGAAATCAGTGAAGTGATAGCAGCCGGATGAGAGGCCGCCGTTTGGGTGAAGAGTCGTCACCGTCGATGTTATCCGTCTCCATCTTCTCTTCTTTCACCTTTAAAACCACAAAACAGCCGACCCCGCGGTCTAACATCCAGAAAAGTTTGGGAACAACATTTTTTTTATTTCTGGGAATTGTTTGGAGTCAAAGGAGCAGAAGACAATAATAATTAACTGGTTTGAAAAAAGCCAAATACCAACACAAAAAATCAAAGTGAACATACACACTGAGTGATTCTGCATGAAAATGAATGAGAACAAATAACTTCAGCAATAAATAATGACATTAAAAAAACCCCCGACATATTGCCAGAAGAGAATGTCGTAAAAATGAGACATGAAATCAGCGACACAATAACAAAAATAAAAAGCGAACAGAGGAGCCGAGCGGACGAGAACGTTGACGTCAGATAATAAAAAACAAAGTAAGAAAAAGAAACACCTGTTAGTCAGTAAGGTGCTAGCAACTGACCTCCAAATCCATCATAATCTGTATTTATTCTCTTCTTCTGTTTTTTTTAATTTCCAATAAAAAAATAAATGACATGATAAAAGAAATTTCAGATTAAAGAGGAGTCCCTAATACAAGATCAGAGGGAGGTGTTTTCCGTTTGACTGACAGCTTCCTGTGGTCAAATATTCATGCGACTGAAGAGAAACACCATCCAGAGAGACTAGACGTCTAAGCTAACAACATTTCCCCCCTGCCTAAACAAACCATCCTGCGCACATCATCATTTTTTACCTCCTTGGCGAAACAAGAAATGATTTTTTTATGTCATGTTGCCACAGCAGGAAAATCAAAAGATGTGTCTATACAAGAAGAGGGTTTAACAAAATCAACAGAAACTGGAGTTTTCTGTACAATATCGACCTGCAAAGCACGACGGCTATGATGTAATAAAAGATGTAAACATATCTGCTGTTTTGACACAGTCATAGAATCACACTTCATCACACTGGAGTGAGTCTTCAGCCTGGATTTTTCTCTTTTTTTTGTTGAAGATTGAGACGATTAAACTGCCAAACACAAATTATCTTCATGTACTTTTCTTTTTTTTTGCCACAGCATCTTTAAAAATGTAACAAAAATGATCGGAAACAAAAGGAAAATGCTATCAGAGATTTAAAATTCAAATGGATTATGCTTTTCGCCCGGTGGATCCACTCCTGCACGCTTGAAAAATAAAAAACCATCTCGGGATTTGGACGCCATGCATAGCAGTCCAATTGTTATCTGGGACGTGAGAGAGAAAGGGGGAAGAAATATGAAGATACACAACTGTATCACATCCTGCTGAGCGCTCTCTAAGCACTGTCTGGTCAACCCTGACTGGACATCATTCTTTAAAAAAAAAAAAAACTAAATTCAATAAATAAATAAATAAATAACCCACTAAATGAAGACATAAAAAACAAACGAACAAATTGGAATAAAAAGACGGCTAAAAGTACACGTATACTTTAGCTCACATTGCGTCCATGAAAGCTACATTGAATGAAACCGTTTGAAATGTGAACTCATGTTTTGACTTCCAACTTTCCCCGACAATCATAGTTTCTTGAGGTCCCTCACTTACACAGATGCCAGCACCACGTCACATACACCTCACATGCATGCTCAGAATGGCCGAAATGACAGTGAGCGTATTTTACAGGGTTACAATGGACAAGGTTGTCAGAACTCCAAGGATCACACACCTCATGACAGTCACTTTGGGGTCGTGTGGATGTACGAGTGATGTTATTCACACTGCCAAAAGTCTCCAGCGGGGACTCCTGAAAAAGATCCGCGCAGAGTCCCGCTGAAGTCCCGCCGCATTGTCTCTCCGTAATGCTTACAATAGTAAGTGTGCTGCCTTAAGCCAAAGTTCTTTAGTAAATGTTTCAGGACTCAAAAGAGTTCTCAGGAGATTGATCCTTTTTAAATCACAGTTGCCAATATGGTACTGTCAAAATGTTTATAACTTTGTTCCAAACAGTTTTTTTTTTCCTATGTGTTGGGAAATGATTTGATTTCTTTCTATACATAATATTCCTTGTCCTTGTCTTTCGGTCTCTTGCTACTAGCGCTGCTTTTGGCGCTACCGCTGGGTGTTTTATCCTTCACCACAGCGCCGTTGGTTTGCGCCGAGTTGCTGATGTAATTGCGCGTCTCGTCCACCTGGTAGGAACCCTCGTCCCTGTTCCTGTACTTGTACATGGCGTAGAGGAGGATGAGGATGCAGAGGGCTGCGGCTGACACGATGCCCACCACCATACCCGTGGTACTGCTGGATTCCCGGATCACCTCTGAGGCCCCGGGGGGAACCCGCCGCACCACGCCGGGCACGGTGGGCAAGGCGGCGGGCACCGTGCGCAGCATGGGCGAGGTGATGAAAGGACCCCGCGGCTTGGTGCCGTCCAGATCGAAGGACGTGGGCAGGGGCAGCAGGACTATGTCCGGCTGCGGGGGTTTTACCTCGCGGTTGTTCATTTTCCCGGCGGGCAGCTTGGGTGGCGTGTCCGAGGGGACTGCCGCCGGTGGCGTGCCCCGGGGGTCGGGCAGAGGCGAGGTGGGTGTAGTCCTACCTGCCTCGGAGGCTTTGCTAGGCCTCAAGTCCTTGGCCTCCCACTTGGGCGCGAGAGCTTTGTAGCCGCCTTCATAGGCCGATGTGGTCAAGATCTTATCTGTTACCAGGGAGAAGGTGGTGTAAAAATCTTCATCGTCAGTCGGGGGCAGGCTAGAGTCGAAAGCTTCGCCAGAGCCAAACCCCGAAATCACCATGCCATCATCATCATCATCATCATCACCATCATCACCACCATCACCATCATCACAATCATCGCTGCCTCGGTCCGACAAGCAAGGTACCCCCGCCTCAGTGGCCATGGCCAAGGACTCTTTGGTGGTCTCAATAATGGTGAGGACGGGGCGGAGGGTGGGGGGGAGGGGGATGAAGGGAGAACGGGTGGATACAGAAGGGATGTCTATGGGGTCCTCGACTAGCACGGGGATGACTAGCTCCCCTCCTGAAAGTGAAAGAAAGAAAAAGACACAAATCAGCGGGCGGAGCGACTTTCTCGAGCGAGGCGAGAAGCAGCCAAACACCAAAGGAACCCATAACCGAAGAACGAATAAAGCAAAGCTCAACAAAAGGAGAGAAAGAAACCGAAAAGGAAACGAAAAAAAGAAAGAACAAAAGTACTGTACCAGTGCAAAAACAATGAAACTCAGAACCAAACAAGACCCAAACTGAAAAAAGAAAACAACAGCCATTAAGAAAGGTTACATTGCATCAAAAGGCTTTGAGGGATGCACAGGGTGAGCCGCGTTACTCTGACTCCACAGATCCTGAACCTCCTGTTTTAACTGCGCTGTAAACTAGTCTGCTCTTATTCATACCAGATATGAAAACCTGTAAATTACATGTAATGCCACCCAAATTGTGGCCCTATATCCACTCTTATCTCGTACTGCTGCTTATTTCTCATAAGAGACTCATTCAGGCTTTTAAGAGGCTTGTTTTTTATTTTTATCGTAAATCCTTTTCCGCCTGTTTTTCGAAAGACTGAGCAGCGAAAGATGCGCTCTGTGGATAGGAGGAAGCAGAGGGTATTAGCGTTTGTTTGCGATCCTAGCTTAAGCCGGTGACGGCAAACTAAATACATCTGAAACAGTCTGTAAAGTGTGTCATATGACAAGTCAGAGAGGTACTTTTGAACCCTGTTGACCCAGACAAGTGAACTCACGCTGACAGCTCCTGAATCATAAAACTAAAAATGATAACGGGGGGCGGTTTGAGACTCAAAAAAAGGCTCCAGGGTCCTAAAACAAGAGCTCAAGCCTCTTAAAAAGCCTGATTCATACGCTAGCCGTTGCTCACTCGCTTAAAAAAGGAGGGAACTTCTCGCCTCAGGTTTAGTGGGCTCCCCTATTGACCCTAGCCTCTTGCCTTTTGACCCCTACAGTCACCACAATGGCACAAAGTCACCGGGCAGTTCAATGGGACCTGAATGTTTCTTAGTGAGAATTTCTTCATTTTGTACCATAATAATATTATTATTAAGTGTGAGACCAGAGAGTCTAGCTGCTTCAAACATTATTTCCACATGCATTAATTAGTATTAAGCGCTTGATAACACATGCTTTAAGAGTTAAACCCATTTGTCGACTACAAAGAGTCTGAAGAAACATTCAGATGTCCATTGAAGCTGCTTATCCTCTTGCCAAAGTGGCTCATTTGTACATTGCAAAGGCTCACAAACAGGGCACTATAAAGAGATGCAAACCTTTTGGAACGAAAAAAGAAAAGAAAAAAGAAAAAGACAACGGAAACGAAGGGAAAAGAAAAAGAAAAAGAAAACAATAAAATAATAATTAAGGCATTGCAAAAAGAGTCCAGAGTTAGAGCAAAACATTGGAAAAGAAAAAAGAAGAAACATTCACAAAGTAAAGACACAGATAGAGCTATCCAGAAAGGGATTAGTAACAGGTAAGTAGAAAAACAAAGTCAGCTCGGGAAATCATAAAAGCCTACGAAAAAAAAAAACAGAATAAAGTTTCAAAGGAAGAAAGCATACCATCAGTTTTGTCAACTTACATCAACAAATTGCCCGCATGATTTTGGCAGGAAGAAAAAAAAATTTACAAAAGAAAGTTGTGTAAGAATGCCTTTGGACAAGTTAGGTTAGTTTCTCTTTTTAAGCAGTTTCTGATTAAGTAGTGTATATTTCTCTTTTTTAGACAGGATGGTACAGGGAGGCAACAACACATACATCCACACATCATGACATGAAAATAATCTTCACCATTCTGTTCAGGATATCTTTTTTTTTTTTCTCTCCAACTCTTTTTAAACGTACTTTTGTATAAAAAAGAAAACTGTTTATTTATAGATCTTGCTCGGATAGATAAGTCTCTCCATAAATATCTACAGCCGGATTAGACGACTCTTCTCTTTTTTTTTCTTTTGCTCGACTTTAGCTTTGTCGGTAATGAACAAATGGATGACTGTACATATCTTAGAATCTTAAAGGGTTTGGGAGGAGGGGGTGTGAGACGGGGTGGGACCTATGAACATACTAGGAAGGAAATGACATAGATGGGGGTGAACGTGTACATCAGTTGCCATGTCCATGTAAAGGCGGCACGAAGCGGTCGGGCGGCATTAGAGCTTTTGGCTGTAAGGAAGGGATGGGGATATACAAACAATGAGCATATACATGCCCATCTACAAAAGAGAACAGCACTCTCAACACTGACAGTTTTACAAACCCTAAGCTGCAACTTCTTTGCCATGCACAGAAATTAATCGACTCATTTGTTGATTTAATCCAAATTTCAATCAGAAAAAAAAAAGCTATTAGATATAAGAGGAAGATATTAGAGATCAGCATAGAAACAGTTTGGAACAGTTTTCACAGGTAGGGTCTACTTTGGAGGAGGCTTCTCTTTTTTCTCTATGAGAGATAGACGTCAAGTCAAATTCGTTTGCTCTGATAATCAATCTGTCGAAGATTCAGACACTTTAGCGGTGAGTACGTCATAGAGAAAAGAGGAAGTTTCAATCTAATTAGGGTTGAAAAAAAAATCATTGAAACATTTGCAATTCTTATCAAATTATCAGATAGTTAAAATTTGAACATTTTCCAGAGAAAAGAAACAGAGATGAACATATATGCGTGTTTTTTTTTCTTCATATATGTACAAGAAAAAAGACAAAAATAAAAAAAAAAACAAGCAAGAAAGAAAGAAAGGCAGTAAATTTATCACACTATCAAAGATGAACAACCAGAAAGCACACACTGAGGCAGACAAAGAGAGAGAGGGGGACAGTTTATAGGCAAAAGTGTCACCACCTTCATTTAACTAATAATAAAAGCTTTATTATTAGTTACTCCAAATACATTTCTCTTGTTAGTATTTTAAAACACAGGACAGGGCGTGCAATCTGGATGTACGTCAGAGAGAGAGAGAGGTCAATCAGACATGGTTTTATTTTGGATTTTAGTTCCACTAGAGTACGCTGGGTTAATGCATGCTTAAGTAAGTTGCATTTAGGGAGAGTAATATACAGTAACAAATACAGCAAGCCATGGGACAGAAAGGGGGAGGGGCTTAAGAGAGGGGAGGGGTCAGAGGTCAGTAAAAGGTAACTGCCATCAAGGGCTGTGGGATATGTAAGAAACCATTCATCAGAGGGAGCAGGTGCATTATGGGAGATGTAGAACCAACACTACGTGGCGTTTAGCATTCGAGAATTAATCAAGAGGAGGAAGTGGAGTGATAATCGATGAGTCACTTTTGTATTTAATGTTCAGATGCTTTGTGTTATGTGCATAACCAACAGCCTTCGTTCTGACAGATACACAGCGTGTTCAGAGGGGAGGAGTTCCACAGGAGTGCACATGAGGGCGCGTTTCTCTGTGACGCAGGAGGTTTAGAGGATGCGCGTTTGTCTTCGGGTATGAGATTTCATTACTTCAGCAAAAACAGGGAGTCATCAAATCTGACGTCTAAAATGTGGAGCGCACAAACGTTTGCAAGGCCGCTCTGTTTGTGTGTGTGTGAGTGATAATCTAGTGCTTATGTTGCATTACAAGTTTAATATTCTAATAACGGATCTGTAATTCCTTTTCTTGTTAGCCAAACAAAGCCAGTGCGGAGTGAGTGATTTCATCCCAGCCTCTTGTTTGCTCATCCCTGCCCTTGTTGTCTTGGCCTTGTTTGCATCCTTTTCCACTCCGTTCTTGGCTAACTGCTCTCCGCAACTGTTAGCTTAGCGCTAAATCAACAAAGCACTTGGATGGGTGGAGGGAGCCGCAGCAGCTAAGGGTCTCCGGTAAAGTCAGTGCAGAGGACCTTGATGTTTTGGTAAACACTTTAATCCTGTGTAAGCTCTTGCACAAGCGTTGCACATCTTGCTGAATCTCGGAGGCACACAAACACCGCGCTTTCTAATGGGTTTGCTTAACCAGACCGCGTTTGTTTTCCGCACTTGTAAAGATGGATGGGGATTTTATTCTAAGCCTCTTCCTGCCTGACAAATAATTCTAGACTCTGCGAGAGGTACAGCCAAGTATTGGGTTTCTTTCTTTTTAGGCAACAGGAGTCAAGACTCTGGATTAGCGAGTGTTTCCTCGCCCTTTATGAAAGAAACACCAGAACTCGAGTAGAAACAAACACAATTGAGTCTGTTTTTCAACATTCCTAGAAAAACTAGACCCTCTGCTGCGTGCCTGTGCTTTTAAAGAGGAATTAAGTAAATGTAGCTCCTCCAAACGGCTGATTGACTGACTACCTCAGCAGCTTGAAGGCTACAGATGCAGCACTTTCTCTCCTCTCTTTTCTCCCTCCCGGCCTGATCCCCGTGTCCATCTAGCGTTTGCTGAGACTTCCAAATGGGGATGAATCCCGACGATGTGTCGGGGATTTGACGACGCTACGCCATAAAAGAGGAAAGCCGGTACACCAACCAAGGATGAACTGAGTCTATGGGATTTCGACGCAGCAAATTGTGGGCGAGTCAGTGGTTTGGGGGCCTGAAATCCCATTGTTGCTTCGTACATTGTTCACAGAGACCTGCAGTAGCAGATTCATTCAACTTAACCCACTACAGGTAGGGAGCTGATTACCAGAGAGCCAGCAAAACAGAGAGTCTCGGTGTGGACGTGCTTAAAGGGACATGCCAGGGATTATACGGGTGCCGGGTTGAAAAGCTGAACTTCCTGGAAACGTGTTCTGAAAAACGCTGAGCACTTTGCCCCGCTATTAAATTATCTTATCTAGCAGGTGCAGACACCCGCCAAGAGTGGTCTGATTTCTCTCTGATGGACATTTCATTTTCACCTCAAAGTTTGAAGAAGCTCTATTTCAAAACTCAAGAAAAGCGAGGGGGGTCTGCTCTGTGAGGAGGCAGGAGCTTCCCCCTGGCTGAAGGAGCTCTCTGCCCCCGGGTGTCCTGAAGTCACAGCGCATGGCAGATAACTCCTAATCCGTCATCATGAGGCCGGGAGCAGTCTGGCGTATTAAATTGGCATCTCCAGCAGGCGTGGCGACTCGCCCCTGTCAGCCGGTCGATTTGCTGTACGGCCATTAGGCTGCACCTCTGCACTCAGCGGACGTGTGTCAGCTGAATAACCTTTAAACTGATCTGAGGCCTGTGTTGAAGTGACAGCCAGCCCGATGGGGCTTGACGGAAGCCATGGAGGACGCCACGAGAAAACCCAGTGATCCATTTCTATCATACTTCATTCGGCACCCTACATGTGTTGGGGCTCGTCATATACAGCGATGAAGAAATCACACGGCATTGCATCCGTGCCCCCTGTCCGCAGACTCTCCACTCTACCCGGCATGGCTCATGAGATGAAGAGACATCTATAAATGTTACATCTGTTTGCTCGGTGGTTCACTTCATCAAAGGCTGAAAGGGTAATGGCGCATGCAGGACCATTTATGGCCCATTTATTAAATACACAATCATTTTTATGATCTATCTGACTGGCACATAGAGGGCAACACTTAGCCTGTTTGCAGAGATTTGTGGGAGGCGGGTATGTCGAGAAAAATCGTATTTCTGGTCGTTTATTTGAGATGATTGACACAACCTACCTGTTAATGTCCTGTGGCAACACAGGAGGAAGTTAAGCTCTCTTAGGAAAGTGGAGGAAAAGTGTGGAGGTCTAGAGTAGGACGCCTAAACAAAGGACACCCCCAATGGATTTCCTAAGGATACCGGTTATTCCACCAATATTTGGGATACATTAACTTAAATCTCGAAACTTGACACTCAAATTTTAAAAGGTAATATAGCAGATCTAAAGGCAAAGGGGAGACATTTGAAATAGTTTCTTAACATTGACCCGATGCATTTAAGAACAGTATTCCCATATTTTTGCTCTGGTTGGGTCCCCACCAACTCCTGAGGGAAACACAGTGTCTGATTTCTACAGTTAGTGGTTTAGCTGAAGCTGAACGAGGCATAAATACGCCGAACAGCTAAAGGATGCTGATAGAGCTGTCAGTCATATCATCAAATCTCGTTTTCAGCATCAAGTAAACAAAGAAAAAATTGGTTCAGGACTCAATTTTACTTAATTAACGTCGAGTAAACGCGTAGGGATATTTTGTGGTGCAAGAGTACTTTAACTAGAAGAAGTAAAGGGGTGACTTTGTGGTGAGGAAGATTCGGCTAGCGGTCTGTACCTGCTATCAAAGGTTTACCCCGGCTAGCATACTGGTAAACAGATAGTACTAAGAAGAGCTACACAGCTGCAGAGAAACTGAACATTGCTGAATGCAAAGGGAAGTCTAGACTGTTAAATCTCTCAACGACAGACTTAGTTGGTGGGAACTTAACGCCTGCTAGTGACAGAGTTCAGTTTAAAGAGGCAGAATAATATTTTATAATACGGGAGATATAACGGACAATGGCGGGAAAGGGGTAAAATACAAAAGTTTCCTGGCCAACACGGGGTTCTTGACAGCTATGGACAGACTGGCTCTTGTAAACTTCAGTAACTTATACTCCAGATTTTATGAAAAATGTTTAAAAAGTTGAATTAAACTCAAGTAAATTGCCATAAAATACTAATGTCACATCATGTATGCCTATTTTGTTCCTGCTCCAAGTGTGAGAAGAAGATCTGAGAGGTCAGTTTTTGTGGGTTTGATCTCGTCTACTGTTCTATAGATTGGCCAAATCTGCTGGGTTATTTATTAAAGCTGACCTTGCAGGGATATGATCACTCAGAATGGAGCAGCATCATGACAGAAATGATGTTTGATAACTGGTTATTTAATCTGCATTTTCACTGTGTCCTGTTTGAATTGCGTCCCATCTGTTAACATGAAAGAAGCAGGCTGTACGGTCTCTCTTGTCCGTTGTTTTATCCAGCTATTGGTCATTGAGATCTACTCTACCTGTTATTCACTGGCTCGTTATTTTATTTTTAGAAAGCACTGATACAGTAAAGTCCCAAAACTGCATTTCTGTTCAATCAGGGGTGAAACTAATACCCCTGATAACAGCTGTTATCCTGTCTAACTGAACTGTCTGAGTAAACTCTACATCAGAGCTTCTGTGACTCCCACTGGTGATGCATTCTTGTGATTCTTGAAATATCAGCTGGTCCCGGTTTATTTGGGCCTTTTTGCAACTGTTCCCATTTCGAGCGGAAATTAAAATGATTTATTTTCTTTTGGTCCGACATTTTTTTTTTTTTTCTCCGCAACTTCAAAGCACGGCATGTTCAAACCAAATATTCTGATCAGCTCGTGAATTTATCAAAATCATTTGCATCAATTACCAAAACATAATTACATATCAATCACGAAATTGCTCTGATTACACGGTAATAACAAGCTGCAACACTTTTAATCAGTTAATCACTGTGAAATTAAATCATAAATTGACTTATTTGCTGCTCTATGAATGAAGCGGTGCTTAATTCTCCTGAGTGATTCTCAGACTGTGGGCCTAACCTGCTACTGAACTCCTGCACAAAGTTGGTCATGAGTCTCTGCAGACCCCCGTGCACGGTGTTTTTTTTTTGGAGGGATCTCGCCGCACGCTCCTTATGTGCGCTCTTGTGGAACTCACATGGGACAGGAGGGAAGAGGTAAGGTTTAACAGTTTCATTAAACACACACACACGGACAACACGAGCACGAGACGAGCACGTACAGTAGACAGGACAGGCTGTTTGGGCAGACACGGACACAGACAGCAGGCACAAGCAACAACACGAGACGCCTCCGAGAGGGAGGGGCTGCTGCGGCAAGGGGGACGGCGGCGGCGCGGGACCGCCGCTGTAGCCCCGAACACACACACGCACACACTGACATGTAGTAGAAGCCAGCTGGGGGTTAGCTTGAGACATATGGGTGGAGAAGAAGCAGCACACAGAATGGATGCCAATCATATGCATGCAGAAGCAGGGGGGAGAGTCTTGAGGGAGGGGGGATTATTAGTTAGTCTAGAGAGCTGCGGTACAGTCCAGTACAGTGTGCATGCCACAAATGCCTTCTACTTGGAGCAACAGATAGAATAGAAAAACAGATATACTTTGTGGCAATAAAAGTCTTTTTATGCCATCTGCATTCAAACAGACATGTATATGCAGAAAGGCTAAAAGAAAGAAGGTGGGTGAGTCGGGGATGGATGGGGAGGGGGGTCAGGGGAGTTAACGCTCGGAGGAGGGGAAGGGGGACAGGGAGTCATTCTTTCACACACAACTTTCTTGAGACAGAATGGGGTTGCCTGCACAAGGCCAAAAAAAGGATGATGGCAAGAAAAGATTTTGTTGCCGTTCATTTCCCTATGTTGTATCGAAAAATGGGAGGGAGGATGTTTCTTTAGAAGCCATATGGCACAAAAAAAATGAACACAAACTTGATGATGATGATGAGGAGGAGGAGAACTTTGAAATTTTCCAACCACCAAAAGTTCATGCGGCACAAGATGAGGCAAAAACGGGAGGAGTGGCTCTATCCTTGCTTGGAGGATGGACGACGGATGATGAGGAGGAGGACACCAAAGGAAAAAAATCAAAACAAAACCGAAAAGAAAAAAAAACCCTCAACCACAACAAACCAAGAAAAGTCAAATCAACAACCCGCCCCACCACCTTGCTCAACCCCAAAGGAAAGCAAAAACAAAAAAACGAAAAAAAAAAAAGCTCAAATCTGAAGCAAACCCAGCAGCTGGGTCCGAATCGATACAGAGGAGAGATGTTCATATGTGCATCACAGGAGAAAATAAAACAAACAAAATGCAACAGAAAAGAAACAAACACCATGTCATGCAACTGTTCATACGACTGGAAGCGAGGGGCAGGAATGAGGATATGAATTTCTGTGTCAACATGGTGAAATGTACGGTATGTATGAGTGTGTATGACTACGTATGTTGCCACTATATGAGGGGAGGGTACCATGTCAAAACTTCCCACTCTGCACTTTTTTTGTACACTTCCACTTTTTTTTGAGAACACTTGGGTTTGAGGATTTAATAGAAAATAAATAAAAAAATAAAACATATGAGCTGTGAAAATTCGCCCATTCAATTCCAATTATCTCCGACTTAAGAAAGCAACCCGCGCTTATAGATAAAGAAGCTAAATGCTGCGCGGAGGTACGGGAGGAAATGGCTTTCTATTCACATCAAAAAGCCATAAGCTGGAGGACCTAAATGTGGCCATAATTTCAACGAAACAAACGCTAATACAGCGCGATAAGGCTTTAAAGTAAATGAGTTCTTTTCACAGATTGGAGGAAATGGTAAAATGACGAGCTGAGCATCTACCTAAATACACAGAGAGACCTCATTTTCCCAGAGAAATGTATAAACGCTTGATTATCTCCTCTTTGCTATAAGCAGCGATAACAAAGGCCACCGCATTGTTTCAATTTATGCCTATTATTAACAGTGAAAAGTGGACATATGCTCAGTGCTAAGCCGAGCCATATTTAGCCAGATTAGCGCAGCATCAATTAGTCCTCTATGATGGTGCGTTGAAGGACAGTGAAGCCATTAAAATAGCCTGAGCCGTTAATGATTTCCAGAGTGCCTTAGGGGAAATGCTTCTCACATACTAAGCCAGTTTCAGTGGAGCTCACTCTCTCCCGGTTTACTCCAAAGTACTCAGATGTATGCCAAGTGCTCCCGGGCACGGCTTGATTGACAGCGTGTTTCAGAGGAAGTCGTCCAAACCCAAGTCACCTCAAAATAACCATTCCTTTTAAAAATCTACAGTTTTATTTCCAGCTCTGGCTTTACTTTCAAACTCCACTCTTTCAGTGTCTCTTATCACTTTGATATTATCACAAAGTGATACGTGTGTATATGTGTGTTTTCTGAGTGTGTGTGTGTGTGTCTGTGTGCGTGTACAGGGAGGAGGGAAGAGAGACGATGCGCACAGAAATTCGAGGATATCTGTTCTCTATTAGAATGTTTCAGGTAAGGCAAGCCTCCGACGAAGGAAACAGAGGTACAAACAAGAGAAGAAGAAGAAGGGAGGAAGAGGCTCTGTTGCAGTTAGTCTGCTACATATCACAGTATCTATGCTGAAAGCATCTTTGTTCTCGAAAGAATCTCAAAATGTATCCTCTGTCAAGAGAGACGCACACACGCACAGCAAGAGGAAATCAACCATGTACAGGACAGATACATTTTGAAGCATCAGTGCGGGCGACATGGGGCTTGATACTAATTTCGTACTTTGAGTAAAGTTTTGCTCTCCACTGAATGCTGAGAGAACAAAATTAGTATCAACGCTTCCACATGTCTGCAGCCAGAGGCCCCATAGCTAAGTGTAACTTGTTTTTTCGAGATGAAAGGTGTGAGCTTGGACTGACTGAAAGACGTTAGCGTTTACATTTTCACAGTCAAAAAGTTGAAACTTCCTGCAGAGGGCACGCTCAAGGTCCTTACACACCGGGAGCGTTTTTTCGTGCGATTATTTTGGACGTCAATATTTTTTTTCGAACCTGTATCCTGTGAATACAAACGTTCACATCAGCGATGTTTTCCCGTCCTGTGATATTGCGGCATTTATTTTTTCATATCACGGTCAAATTTTCTTAAGTTTCGCATACTGTGTGTCCACTTCTGACCAATCAGATTGCGTGTTGTTGCGACGTCTGATTCACCGGTATATCCAACATGGCCGACCGGCTGATTGTTTACATGTCGGAGAACAGAGTGATTTTTGATAAAAGACACAAATATTATGAAGATAGATAGCGTTGGATTTCTCATATGACGATGGTTTGTGTGTTTTAACAGTTTGCTAAACGTCTTTGTTTTAACTTTCATCTGTGCTAAGTAACTTTAGCTCGTAAGCTAACCTGTTCAGATACAACATACCATATGTATTTTCACTGTCTCAAACTCATTCGGTCTCGGTTGTTACCTTACGTTTATGGATTATAGTTTAATGTTCTTATCTGGTACTGGCCCCGACTCAGTACATGCTATCATGACAGACAGACATCTCAACACCAGAGTCTAATCAGAACTGAAAACAGTCAGTTTGCTGTTGTGTCAGTCTTCTCGTTTCCACCTAGGACACCTCCTGTTTTCCCCCCCAGAAAGTCGCACAATCGCATCTTGCATGATGTGTATAGTCAGGCGCGTCAAAATTCACCTCCTAATATTTTGCGTTGTATATTTGCGTCGTTCCCGGTGTGTAAGGACCTTAAGGATGCAGAGACTTGATTCTGACTGCTTTCATCCGTCTCCAAAGAGTTCTTTAACTTTGGATATACGCTGAAAACCCCTCACACTAGTGGATATTTCTCACTGTGACTACTTTTCCTTTACGGAGGGCTTTTTTTCTTTTTCTTTTTTCTTTTTTTTGAAGTTACACTTGAAGCTCCCATGGGACATGATGCTAAGAGGAGAGGCTCCTCGGTAGCAAATCAAAGAAAAGATAAGGAGAAATAGACCAGGTTCAGAGCAAGCACATCTCGACACACCCATCCCACCTGCGTGTCCGGAGTCGCACTCTTCCAGGTCCTCGTCGTCGCTGGAGCACTCGGCCGACGAAACGATGTCATCCGTCGTCTGCGGAAGAAAGAGACACGAAAGAGAAAATGAAGCGAGGCCTCCAGCAGCGAGCAGAGTGAGTCCTCAGCTAAACTGCCCCGCAGCCGAGCCATTCAAGGATATCTCGGCACACACAGACCTCTCCGCCTGTCCTTCGGCTTCCATATATCACTTGGAGTCAATCATATTTCACAGTGTTTATCATTCTTCACTTTATGTGCTTTCCACCTCCGCAGATAATTGTTTTCCTTCACCCTCCGCACTCTGCCTCCCATTATTTATCGCCCCTCTCCTCCTCTGTCGTCCACAATCAATGGCCCCACCAAGCCCTCACAGATCAACACTGTCCCGGCGCCTGATTTGTGCGAAAGGGTGCAGAGGGAGGGAGGGATGGTGCAGTGGACTCGGGGAGCTTACACCCGGACCTGGGATGGATTATCTGCACCTTCCAGTTCCCACAATTCTGATTTATCTACCCCCTCCTACCGCCCCTCTCCTCTTTTCGGGTCGACCCATGGAGGACAGAAGGGGGGTGGGTTGTATTTCAGCCGCGGTGCGCTGGGCAGCCGGCGTTTATTAGAATGAATCAGCGGGGCGATAAAATAAACCCTGTCACCGAGCAGGGTTATGAAATCAGAGTGCTGATTGAGTTTTCCAGTCCTGGCCGAGGGTGTGGGGCTCTAAATATCATTGAGTTTGACAGACTAATGAAACGCGCCCCCATGCTCGCCGAGCTGCTGCTTTCAACAGGCGAGGGCTGGAGAAAACGGTCTACTCCGACCGCATGCATACACATGAACGCTGATGTTCAACATGCATTTCTACCAAAGCTCACTGAGGGAAACTCGATTTTTCAAAGCTCTCTCCTAATGTGCGGTGTGATTATGCAGGAGGGCCGGCGCTATTTTCCATGTCGGTACATTTGATAATGTGTTAATGCCTGTTTGTGCTGGCGTGCATAATGCAACACATTATGTACTGTACTCCTGCACAAGGAAGCAAAAAAAAGGAAAAACAGAGCAGGAGGGGAGCCTCTAAACTAAATTGCTGTAAAATATGGCCCCTTGGTAAACATGACTATTTATTGAAGCCACATTACGGGCGTAAAAGTCTTGGTTATTGCTGAAAGAGGGTTATTGCTTGTTATTATGATGGCGGGCAGATGTGGGAGGCAGGGACACAGTGAGCGAGATGAAAACGCTGAGCCACTTCAAAGTCTGTTCCAGCAATTTTAGCCCCAGACCATCACACCATAACCCTGCATCAACTGAAAACACTGTCGCCTCGCTCTTGTCTGTTCATGCTGCATTTCTCCGCAGACGATACCGACAGCGTCTCAGCACTGAGCAAATATTTTCTCTGCCTCGCTCGCAGCAGCTTAGCAGAGACTTACACACCAACATATACGTCGGGAAGACAAAATTTAGCTGAATGGATGCTCTTTTGTTGTCGTTTTTGAAAGCCTGACATTTTTTAAATGACACCCGTATTTTGGAGATTAACCTGGTAACAAAACACATGCAGTCACAGCTTATATGTTGTGCTATTAAGCCTCTTTTCAGGATACACTTCATTATAGAAATCCAACATGACTATATTAGCACCACAGAGTTAGTTTGTTTGAAAGCTAATTCAGATCAAGTCCTAGTGTTTGTAGGCTAACACTGTTTGTCACGTTCTGGTAGTTTTAGATGACAACTGCATCCTCATCTTTAATGATTTGGTTGATTAAAACTGTCTCAAAAACTTCGTAAATACACTCAAACAAATCCTCAAATTAGATCAAACCTGGGCATCAACTGTAAATGTCGGATCTTGCTTGCTTTTGAAATTAATTGGGATAAAATTATAAATGTTGGAGAAAAGAGAAACCAGTATTGAAATGTACTGCAGTCACTTATTTAAAAAAAATGAAAAAGGAAACTGTTGTTTTGAGTAATTTTTTTGTTCAATGACAATTTTTTTCTTGTTTTCCTCTGTTCTTTTGTTTTTTCCACTCTTTCTGTCTTTCGGACAAATTTTTATTCAGTTTTTCGTTACATATTTTTTTGTCTTTCTCTTTCTTTGACTATACTTTTCCCTAACTGAGCGAGATACTTCAAAATCCAATGAGAATCTCATACAATCCTTGATAACTTCGACTACGGGGTCAATGAGAGTAAAGCATGTTATTAGTTAAACATAGGGTATGCAAATCCTAAAGGTGCCTGCGCAAACTAGACAAACTTATGACCATTCCATCTGTCCGACTTAAATAAAGGAGTATCTCCCAGTGTCTCAAACCCAAAAGAAAGTAAAACTTGATTAAACTAAACAAGTGGGCCGTGTTTGCTTCCAATAAATCGAGCAGAAGAAGATGAAAGTGTCTGTTTTTAAACGATCATGATCCCAGAGAAAGGGGAAAACGATCAGTCTGAAAAACAGAAGAGAAAAAAAAATTACTCCACTCGATTGAATTACTTTTTTTTGAGTGAATGCAATACGCTTCCGTATACCAGAATGGCCATTTCTATTTTCTGGTTAAAAGACAAGCTGCAAAGTTCTGAACAAACATTATTTCGTGTTTTATGATCTTCTACATTCTGACTGTACATCCCTTTGGTCAACTTCTGCAGAATCTAGATCTGCTATATCAATTAGATAATATCCAGATATACCTGAATGAGAGAAACCTGATTTCTCCGGACTTTGACTGCAAAATGCTGGTTTCATGAATACTATAAAGGTGAGTTTTTTTGTTGCAGTCATAGCCAGAGTAGGATTGCCCAGTGATGGCTTAACTTAACTGTAACCCTTAATTTATACTGATAAGATAACTAAATAAGTTTGTATTTAGTATGTGTACAACTGCATGATGGTTGTGCTTTGAGAACAAACAGTCAGAGTCTCACAGTCATCTATAAGTGATATCATAAAGTGTATTTTTCACTGTGTTTGTATAACCCTCGTCTTCCATGTAAAGTCTGTTACATATAGGCTGCAGCGCCACACAGTAAAGACAGCGATATTAAAGACATCTTTCCTGTCCTCTTCAGAGCACTGTAATAAATACGTAATTTCACTCATTTCTTATGCATAAAGGAAATAAAATCAGTTCAATAAACCGTGAAATACGGTAATGAGATATAACTAACATGTAGAGGAGATCTCCTCATGTCAGAGCAGACTGTAGAAATAAGACTCTCATTCATTTTATAAATCTATATTCCCTCTGCAGTGCTGCACACGGAGGAAAACGGCTGCAGACCATTAGTCTAAACTAGTCCGATTCTTATACTATCACTGCAGTAATTCACAGAAATTAATTAAATCAGAAACCAAACTTAACATTTAGCTCTAACTCTTAATGGGCTCTTTAAGATTGTCGACTCCAAACGGGCAGAGACGTTTCTATTCTATAAAGAAATGATGAGAACATTAGTTTCTAACCTTTTTTTTTGTCTAAAGTGCCCCCACAGCCTCCTCAAATGAGCTCAAGTACCCCTTTATCATGTTAGATATGTTCCTTTGAAGCGATTAGCCAAATGAAAGTAACTGCGTGTTAATTATTTAAGAGTGGATTAAGTGTGCGCCTCTGCAGATTAGGAGATATTCTGCTTCAAATCAAGTCCGTACCAGCGGAAGCGAGTGTCCCTCATGTGAACGGTGATTAATAATTAAACTACAGAGATTATAATAATCCTTTCATATTATTTCTCAACCTCACAAATGGTCCACAGCTGTGCTTCCACAGTGAAGAGACAGAAACTGGGATTCAAGAGCGACAGAAATAACTTTCAATTCGGTGAACTCAGACAAACAAGTCTGTGAGTGAACTGGATACTCTGGGACTCATACTACCTGAGAAACTATTGAACACATTCTTGGTTTTTATGTTTTCCACCATGACTAAAACTTCTACCACTTAGAGACTGAAATGCATTTCCTCCAAGCTGGATATCTGCAGCAGGATTTCTTTTTTGAGGATCAATTTCGGGGCTTTTTTTTTGCTTTTCTTTGATAGGAAATTTGAGGATGGACAGGACTCGCCAAAGACAGAGCGAGTAGCAGTTAAGTGCCAGGGATGGAATCAATCTTGGTTGTTCAATAAGGATTTGGTGTTTCGTTAAGTGCACTCTCTAGATCTGTTTTTACTGAAACAATCTTTTCCCATTTCTCTCTTTTTTACGAGACGACATCAAACTGGCCGGTTTCCATGATGTTTCTGCACATTTTACCAATCAGTAGAGAAGTAGAAGAGGAAAAAATCCACCAAAACGGCTGCAGATTCTTCTTTTAACACTTGGGGCTCTATTTTCGTGCACCGACAAGGCGTTCCCAAGCACAATTTGGTATTTTGGTGAGCAGCGCAGCCCGGCGCAAGTATCCCCCCTCCCTAACTCAGCTCCTCCCAGCGGCGTAAGTCGTAGTGAGGGAGGAGAGAGGGCGTGGAGTGGGTTTAACACAGCCGAGACCTGTTTTCACCAATAAATGGACATAGTCTTGGCGGCTGCCAAAGTAGTAATGCTGATTCAATCTTAGCAAAAGCTGTTCAGTGATTGCTTATACAGGCAGGTAGACATCAAATCCCTTTCAATTTTTACTGTCCATTATGGAGCATCGTCTGCTCATTTTTATATTGGTGCTGATCTGGACAGCATATCAGCAGACTTACACAGACCACGCACAAGAACGGCTGGGAAGACTGCGGCAATTAAATAATGTGTTAATACACGAACGTCACAGGAGATGCTCGGCAATCAGACGGTCAGGCAATAATTCGTAACATTAGCCCTACAGGATATGACATGTTAAACGGTGTGCTTCCTGTGATTGGTGCGAATGGGGTTCATACCAGAAGTAAACCATTCGAGAGTTCACTTGACAGCAGTCTGAGACCACCCCTACTAGGTGGACCCGAGAGTGGTCCACTGGGCTGCACCAGAGTTCGAGGCCAGCGTTCACACCAACCAAAACGAACCACACCAAGAGGGTAAACGCTCCAGGGTTCAGTTCAACTGGACTAAACAAGGCCGGTGTGAATGCGACCTAATATACCAGATTTGACCTCAATTCTCCAACTCTCTTCAGTGGCTGAACACTAAACTCTCACTCAGTCTATGCATTGCTTTACTGGAGGGTTTGTATAGGAGTAGATGTGTAATTTGCTGCACAAAAGGAAAGCTGGAAACATCACAACTTGCTCTGCGACTCTGCAAAGTTACTGTGATTTCAGGATTTTTTAAAAAGCAACATTTGAGGATAAATCAAATCCCCGGAGGGAGATGAAACACGCAGAATCAAACTGTGCTGCAAGCCGTTTAATGAGAACTTAATCAGACCGATAAAATCTGCAAATCTACTAATAAAACAAGATCACAACTCTACCTCAAAGACTGACATTGCGTTAAATGTCTAGAGACAGTGCGGTACGTTAAGTCTACATATAAAGGGAAAAATGGCACAGCTTTAAACTCAAGGTGAGCCTCATTAAAAATGTTCATATCCTCTGTGCTCTCCTGACTTGTCAGCTCGCTAAGACCGGAGAATTTCTCTGCAGAGGTTGTGCAACGCAAAAAAAAAAAAAAATCACTAAGCACTTCATCTCTGAGCCTATCCACATGAAAGAGGACTAGCTGCCTCACCTCATGCATCGTAAAGGTTGCATTTAAATGGTAGAAGGACACCCTCACAGTCAATGTATTCACTCTCCACTTGATTGAAAATCATCTGTGACTCTGAGTAAGAGACCCTCTCATCCCAGCGACTTTGATTCCACTTGCAGAAATTGAAGAGGGCTTTTGAAGTGCGATGTTTGACATTTGTAGATCCACTAGATGTGCTGCCTGATTCCGTTTCATAAACATATGATGAATCTCCAATAGTGACGGTGCTGAAGAGCTCCTCGTGAAAGGCTTATGGGTGCCGTTTTTTCCACGTTTGGGCTAATGCAGAAGCAACCAAGTGACACAAACAGCTCACAGTCTTCTCCGTATATGTCGATAATAACATATAGCATGAAGCCGGGTGCTGTAAATGCAAAGACAGCTCACGGAGCGGAAAAGGCACAGGCTGTATGTGTGCAGTGATGGGAGTATGGCAGAATGATGCGGCTGGCCAGCAGGACTACAAAAACTGATTTCACAGCTGGGGAAATCCAATTCTCGGACTAAATCTCCATAACACAGAGAGGGATATATTTTGGCAGTAAAGTGATTTCTTTTTTGGTGCAATTATTCCCAATAAATCATCATTTTTGAGTTGGTCCGGGCTGATGGATTCACAGGCTGGTTTTGTTGTGTGTTTGAATCAGAGCTTTAAGGAAAATGATCCATTTATTGTGATTTTAGGACATAAAATTCCAGTGCATCCTCCCTTATTATCCTGATTACCCCACCTTTAAGCGACGCTCAGACTCCACAAACAAACAGCGAGGTAGCACGGTGAAATCAATAGTCAGACTTCATTAAAACAGCATTTAGCTCTGACCGCTTCAGCACATCAACTATAAGGATCACGCCATGGGATCGATGAAGATAGACAGCCTTCCTCGGAGGCCGGCCTCCAAAAATACACTGCTTTTACTTTCACAGCTGATGGCTCTGACGCAGGCGAAACGGAGAACGTGCAAAGATGTCCGGACAAAGCTTGTGTGGTGTTTAATCAGGAAGTCTGAGGAGTGTGAATCAGCCAGCAGCAAAGCAGAGACCATTAACAGGCTGAGCTGCAATTACCTCAACAGCTGAATGAAGAGCACGCAATGTTACCACTCAGGCCTGACCTCAGAGCCAACACAGGGGATGAACAATTGATTAACAATAAACCCTAAAGCCACGGAAACCAACACGTCTTTCATTTAAGACTTTAAACCATGTGCAGAAAAGATTTGTTTTTTAGTCTATGAAGCAAAGTTTTTCCCCTTTTTTTCAGAAATGTACAGAAAAAGTTGTGGTTTGGGTCTTTGCTGTCTTTTTCGTTGCTTCTATTTTAACAGTCTCACTCCCAGTGAAGGTGAGTGACCTTTCGCTCTGTGCTGCACCTTGTGTGGCTAAAGCTGCTGCTCTGCTAATGTGCTGCGATTCCTACAGGGACGCTGTGTTTGGATAAATCTCCTTTCTGTTAGGGCGACCAGACGTCCTCTCTTACCTGGACATGTCCTCCTTTTTTTGTCCGGGGGAGTTTATAAAATCCTTCAAATGTCCGGGGTTTTGTATGGAAGTTTTGCGTTTGTGTTGTATGGATTTACTGAATTAGAAGTATGTAAAAGACACTCGGTTTGACCTGAAAAACTCTCAAAATTAACTACACGCGACTTTGTGACTCCACCCTCGCGTAGTCCTGTCCTCATTTGGGGATTCAGAATATGGTCACCCTATTCTTGTGTCATCCTGTTTAAATATCTGTGTAGATCTTACAACAGTGAGTGAGGAGGCTGACAGCTGACAACCTAAAAAATTACTTATTTATTGGAGTGATGATATTTGCTTATATAAGGCTTCGTTCATGAGCAGAAACGTCTTTAAAGTGCAAAGAAAAGGACTAAGAAAAGCTTCTAATTAACAATGAATACATTTCATCACAGCAGTGATTCCCAAACTGAGAGGTGGGACGCCTGAGAGGGGCGCTGCAAGGTGTGATAAAAAAAAATAAAAAAGAAACACACACCATTCTGCAGAGCGGGGCATGAATCGACACCAAAAGTTAGGACGGCTAACACAAAGTCCTGAAATCATGGAGCCTAACGCCTCACCCTCTGTTTCACCTCCACCAACAGTGAGCTGCCCACACATGAAAAGTTCAGAAGTTGGATGTTGCAGCTTGACTTTTAATTGCTCCCTTTGTAAAGGTGGCTTGTTGATTTTTTAGTTTAATTTCACTGAATTTCAGCTCCATCTCTTTTTGTTCTCGCAGAAAATAGTCCTTATAATTCGGAAGATACAGTAAAGGCTCATTTATGCTCAACGTTATATACAGATCCAGATACGGACAGAGTGCTTGGTGTTCTTTTCGTCTGTATTTCCTGCATGTATCCTTTAAGTTTACAGATACGGGCTAGACGGAGCAGTACCACCCGAAACCATGGGGGCAGTGTTGCTGCTGTCACGACCCGACTCACATCTCTAGAGAGAGAAACGAAGAAGACAATGGCGGGGCTTTTTGATGATCGTCGTCAATCCCGCTCATTGGCATTACAAGAAAAAAGAATTCCCCGTCCTCCAACCGCTAGGCATTTAGTGGCCTGACTGGCCACCGCTTCCTCCAACGCCGCCTCAGTTTCTGTCTCCTATGCAAAATATACACTATCCAGAAACTTTTGTCTCCGGCCTGCCCCCTGGTGGATGGCATGAATGTAACTGTTAACATCCATGCCAACGTAAAGGACGCATGGAAGTATGTTGGCAGTGGCAGGACCATCATTTGAAACGGACGCATACATTTTCATGCGTATGGTGAGCATATATGAGCCTTAGCGTGTTAGCGAAGAACCTGTCCTGATGTATGAAGATGTATAATAATTGATACATTTATATATTATTGATTAAGGATTCTCTCTAACCTCCTCTCACCAGAGTAAATACATGTACTGACAATGCATGAGCACATTTATAAAGTCATAACAACTTAAAGCAATGTTTATGGAGTATTATGCGCAGTAAACATAAAGCCATATAAAAGCACGATTTATAATGGATTGTGTGTATCTGTATTTTTGCAGCCGTCTGGTTAAATACAACATAAAAAATAATATATAAATGCAAAACTAACAACAGTGTCTTTTGACGTTCTGGTTTTATAAGAACTACAGGGCCTGAACTAAAAATACAGCCTTGTTCCTCTGGATGGGCCACTAACTCTTTCAGTGTACAAACTAATCCTAACATTTTTTCATCTGTGTAATATTTTGTCCCATAAAAGCAGGAGATTTCTCATAAAAAGCCTCTGACAAATAAAAACTTTAAACTTCAAGCCCTTCCAGCCATATTAGCAGCAGCACGCTCGGTTACATCCTGCAGATAAATGCAACCGGTGTCTGACAGTTTCCTTCCACAGCCAAATAAAATCCACTATTCAATACAGCCAGACTGCACTTTTCACACTTTTCACAGGTTTTTCTAGCAAAGCCCAGTCAGTTCAAACTAAAAAACGAATAATAATAAAAAAGAGAAAAAGTGATGCATTTGCTTTCCAGTGTTTCTTCAGATTCTCGTCATTAATTTCTGCGCCGAGCTGCTGAGGCATGTCTAATGATGTGCCTGCTGGAGGGAAAGTGCATTCACACCATCTCTTTACGCCTATGACTAATAATAAACCTGACTGAACTCAGAGGATCTGCTCTGCTAAAACACGACCACTTTCCATAAAAAGCATATGTCCTCGCTCAGCAGTGCTGCGCGACAGATTGTATGCCGAAAATGTAAACATGACATAACCAACCACCCACTTTTGTGCGACAGATAAACAGGAAAGCAGTCGTTCTAGAGCCGAAACCAACACCGCGTTAGGATTGATCTACTATGTTACTCTTTAATTGAGAAAAAGTGACATCTGCTGAGCTCATTTCGCCACAAATTTCATTTAATGGGACCGACTAATGACCTAAAAGACAGAATTTAAAATCGTGCTGGCAGATATCATCCGAGGGTCATACTAATCACACAGAGGATGTCTCAACTGGAGATAAAACTCATCAAACACATGGATGGTAACAGGAGCAGCTGCTGCAGCTGCGGCTGTGAATGCAGTTGAATATTCTGCTGAGCCTGATGGTGATTTGATGGGGCACATCAAAGCAGCCGCTTGTGCTCGGCAGGGGGAGAAAGAAAGACATAATGTACTCGACCACTGTCTGTAGTTTTCCCCTGGGTCAGTAGAGGCAGTGTAAAGGCTAAAAAGCAGCCATGGCCCCCGGGTTACAAACATGACATGAAATATGAGCGCCAACAATGCCGTATCTTGGAGAGGCGAGGGGAGAAAATAAGCACACATGCTTAAGTACAACACACTGAGTCATAACATCGGCGAAGGCGGGGGCTGGGGGGTTGCTCATGAACACACCACGGTCTTATCATAACAAATGACCTTCACAGGTTTTTGCACCCAGAGGGCGGAGAAAGCACTGAGAAATGAATTCTTTGGAGAACAAGGGAAGAGACACAACGTTATAGATCCACATTATAGCCCCGCTCTCAAACCCAATTTGCTTTATTTACAATGCCAGAGTGCCCAATGGCAAAGCTGATTCTTTTTGTACTAAAGGGAACGAACCCCAAACAAATCAATTCTCCTCCCGTGCCTCATCCTGGCAGACAGTTGCCATGGATATCCAATGTGGTTGCAATGTTGAGAGATCAAAGTGACGAGACCGAGGCAAGGGCGAATCAAAGACGCACAATTCAAAGCAACTTCATCTTACCTGAGGTGCCTCTTTGCCGACGTGGACGTATGCACATATTTTTCACACGTGTTAGATTAGGAAACACTCCACAGACTATTTTTCAGTTTGAGAAATGGCCCTGCGACAGACATCAGAGGTCAGACTGACTCCCACTCCCATCTCCTCTTTCTTGCTATCTCACTTATTCCCATCCCTTCACTCCACCGGCTCTCGTACCAAAATAAGATAGTCATCTCTGCGGCGGAAGCTTCGCCTTTCTATTGACGGCTGTCTGATGTGCGTGTTATCATGTCCGATCTGGGCTTTGACAGGCCGACAAGGAAGAGGCTTGTATTACAAGGGGAATCAATGGCGCTGGGCCATATCCCTATCAATTGGCTGCCACAACTCTTTTTGCTCATACTCCCTGCTCTGTGACAGATAAGATGCTTTATCTGAAAAAAAGAGGGAAAATGGTGCCGAATGGAAACAGGAGAACAGGGGTAGACGACTCAAAAAACACAAAATATAGCTGGGATGCCAATTCAGTGAGAGTCTGAAATGTCCAAAGAAATTTCACAAATAGTTTCAAGTGCTGCAAAGCCAACATACAAATATTTTAATGTTTCATGACAAATATATGCCAGCAACATGTTTCAAAACAAGTTGCAGAAGCTTGTTTACCATCATGTTATATCAATTCTTAAAGCAACACTGTCGACATTTTAAAACTGAGGAGGACAGTTTCTTGAGCTCTTTTTTTCCAAAAATAAGACTTCAGCTGCTCAACAGTTGGGGTCTCCTTTGTTGCAATTTTTGTGTCATGACTATAGACTGTATATACTATGAAAACTTGGCTCCACCTTCCGTTAACATACAAATTTGAAGCCGAATTGCTCTCAGTATTTCCGAGATTTTCTCCACTTGCACAGTAGCGTTGTACGCATTCGGCGGGGGAGTCGCTGTGATGACCCTTGACTTATACAGCGTATCCCCCAGGTGAGCTACCCAATATTTGCACACACACAGGCTGTATCAAGTGTCAACCCTCCAATAACATTTAAAAATGGAGCTGTTAGGAGAACTTTCTTTAACCACTCACATCAGCCTTTAGGGCGGTGGAGCCGTGTAACTCAGATACCATGGATGCGTTGGTGTTAGATTCCTGGAGCCGGGGGCCTCAGACAACCACCCTAAACAAAAAACCTTGTACACATTTTTTGACATCACTCAGGTTCCCAAAATATGTTATACTATGGTATTCAATTAAGGCTCCTTAAAATATATTGTCCTTTGTTATTACCCTATGTGGACTCTTCTTCAGGTCAACTAAATGCCAGCAGAATGCTTGGAAATGTGAACGACTATATATACTTGAACAGTCTCAGACCAGTCTTTGTTACACCTGTGGCATGATGAAGCTGTAACCCAGATCTGCAACCAGTCGCAACCGGGGGGGTTGCGACTGGTTGCAACCCCCCCGGGGTTGCAACCAGTTGGCTCCAGCTCCGTAGGGATTGCTGGAGGAGGCGGGATTTATGACCTATACTGCAGCCCGTCACCAGAGGGTGCTGTTCTCACGATGGCTTCACCAGACGGCGTCCATTTTACATACAATCTACAGTCATGATCGACAAATGTTTATACTAGGTGAGAGATCAGGACTCTTTTACTGCTGTTGAAGTTTAGCATCTTCTTTCCAAACGATGTAAGGTCTCTACATCTTCCGGACGGCAGCTAATGTTAAAAGATTTCAGCAAACACGAGCGAAAAGGTCTGAAGTCCCTCTGTCAACCTTCTCTTTCAACATGGAGGATAAATGAGCTCCAAAATCAACTTGTAAGGCCAAAGCCAGCCGCTAAATGATTTCCCAGATCAAATATTGATATTTCAAAATGAGCACGCTCGGTGGGCTTTTCTGAGCCGCCTCCTGGAGTCAGCACTTTTTTTTGTAAAGGAATGGAGCGACGGTGGGCGAGAAGGGGAGCAGCAGGGGAAACAGCTGGGAAGGTAAGAGGAAAAAATAACAGAGAATGCATTTAATTTGTTCACCATCAGCGTGCTGTGTTGGTTTCAGCAGAAAGGGTTATGTGCCGAGTATTTCTCTTTTTCAAGGACCTGCCTTTGTACACAGAGCAGGGAGGGTTGCTGGCTCACAGCAAACTCTAATTGCCCTGAGGCCATAGGCAGCCACTTTCAAACAGGGTCATTCATCTTCCCATGGAAAAGGAAATGGTCTTTGGCCCTGATCCTTAATCACCCCCCTGCCGCAGTGTACAAGGTCATCAGGGAAGCCCTGTGACAAACACACTCACACACAAACAAGCGCTGTATGTGAACAGGCAGACAGACGGGCTGAGATTGAAGTGGCTGTAGGAGGCAGGGGGACATGATGAGAGACAGGCAGGCAGGTCCATGTGAGGTAAGCAGACCAGAAATGGAAGGAAATGTCTCCTCTCTGTGCGAGCCTGTGCCGTCCTCGAGTGAAATTGGAGCAGCGATTACAGCTCCGAGTCACGGTTTGTGTTACCGTTTGTGGTTCCTCTCCCTTCAAAGAGGAAGTGCAGAATTCATGTGGATGTGGTGGTGAGCTGCGCTGAAAGCCATGACCAAAGCAGAGGTAGAGAGGAGATGAGAGCATGTGGAGGGGGTAATAGGAGGAAGGAGGGAGTCGGGACAGGAATGGAAAGAGATCTATTTTACTGCAGATCACAAGACATTGGCAGAAAGTCCTCAAAACAAAATTAAGGTGGGGTGAGGTAACGATTCATGAGGCAAGACCACCAAGCAGAGCAAGAGTTGAAATCACTTTGATTCATAAAGCAGGATCGATTTTTCTTCTTAAAATAGTTCCATGTTGCAAGTTTTTTCACATGTTTGGATTTCGGTTCAATATTTCAAGTTCAAAAGTATGAAGGAAAGTGAGGAAATATATATGAGAGAGCCTGGAGAGCTGGTGTCAGACTTCAGGATGTCAACTTTTTCAGATACTTATTAATACCATGTGGTTTGCACAAAAGAGGATAAGGGCCACAAAAAGAGGAAAAAAATAATTACAGGAGGGAGATTTTTTCAATTTCTACTTGGAGATGAAAGTCAAACTTTTAAAAGTTGAAATTTTGACTTGATTCATGTCGACATTCATCTTGAAATTCCAACTTTAAGCTCCAAATTTTACCTTTCTTAATCTCAAAATTTCGACATTTTGTAATCTCGAAATTTCAACTTTCATCTCCAAATTTTCTCTTTTTTAATCTCGACATTTTGTAATCTTGAAATTTCGACCTTAATCTTAAAATTTCAATTTTTTAATCTCAACATTTCATTTATCTCGAAAATCCACTTTTCGATCTTGAAATTTTGTATTCATTAACATAATTTTGATTGTTTAGTCTCAAAATTTCAACTTAAATCTCCTTCCTGTAATAGTGTTTTTTCTCTTCATGTGGCCCTAACCAACCAGGTTAGTGTGTCTAAGAGTTTGTCATTGTAGTGTTGGGACAAGTATTAATATTGTTTATTAATCAGTTGTTTGGCAAAAGTTTTTTCAATCAGTTCAGTTTGTCTTTTCTTCCAAAACAAAAATCAATGAGCCGACAAATTATATGAGCCGTATTCTGTTGCAAATATGAATTATCCTCGTTAAATTGCTGTTTATTGGCCTAACCTAAGAAGGCATGAGTGTCGCTGTTATTGTCTGGGATGCCTTATTATGCAGCGAGCTCTATAAATAAACCCTCTGACCTCACTAATTGCAACAATACAATCAATGAGTAAGACAATATGTCCAATTTGAAGCGCTTATTGGCTTTCTATTGAGAATGTGTGAAGTCTCAAACAAGGAGATGAAATTGGACCTTACATTCTCTCCTTGTGGACCACGTTTTGATCTCCCTCTTCAATCCATTTCAATATCGCCGTACTTCTCAGAGTCGGAGGCTATTATGACTTCAAGGCTTTAATACCAAATCGATGTAGGCGTTGTGTAAATGGATGGGGCTGGCGGCTTCACTCCTCCTAAATTAGCCCGAGGTCCCATTAGGCTTCAGTTCCTAATGAGCACAAACCAAATTAAGCATTCAATTTAGTCTCTTTTTAGGAGATGAAAGTTAAATTGTAATCGCCGACCAATGGAGATTTTCCTGAAGTATATCCTACTACGTCTTCTGCTTTTCCACACCGCCTCGGCATGTAAAGGTGATGATCCGCGCATACAGCCGCATGCATTCATGTAGCTAATCTTCACTCTATGCTGTTAAGAGCAACAGGTTTGGTTGTACATTGCAGCATCTCTCTGTGGACACAGATGAGAAAAATTACCGCGCCTTGCTAACAGCTCAGCTGAGCAATGAAACAGAACGCATTATAGCCGCGGAAACATCAAAGGCTGTGTCTGTGTGATACATATTTAATTAAATCCTATTGACTCCAGCAGACAAACAGTGCATTCGGTGCACGCAGAGACCGTCATGAATATACAGATCTGTGAAAATTCTCAAAAGAACATGGGCTCTTTCTGTTTCTCCCTCACATACAAGCATAAATCCGAGGGTATAGCAGAGGCAGGCGGCGTGTATATCCACAGTCGAGCTGAGTGCAGGGATTCATTACAGCTCGACTGTGGAATAATTCACCAGGTCTGTGAGGGCTGCTGTAACGGCAAGCTTCAACACACCTGAAGATTTGATTTATGATCCTATAGATCCTATAATGTTTTCTCTGTGACATATTTAACCTGGATAAGCCCACCACTGTTGCAACACATGACTGTTCAAAACAAGTCTGATTTCTTGTAACTGTTTCTGGTCAGATTAATGCTCTATGTTATAAAAAATATGCTTTATAATGGAGCAGATGTGGTCGAGGCGTATGGTGTTCGATGGGGATTGATTGGTGGGTTAGCTCGAAGAAAAGCAGCAGCATAAATCAGCCGACGACCTTACTTTAAAAGAGATTGAATCAAAACAAATGTACGAGCCGCACCGGCTCTAAAAGTTTTATTTACATTTTGTTTCGTGTTGTCCTGCAAGTTAATAACCCCGGCATTAAGAAGTCAGTCGGATTTTCTTCAGTTATAAAAGTTTACGGAGCTATTGCCTCTTAATGAGAAGAGAGCTGGTTGCTGCCGTGAGTAGTAAATCTGCCCTTCCAACCACCACAATGTCTCCGTTTATAATTTGAAGCACCTTGAACGAATGCAAATATATCTGAAAGTATCTGAAAACTTCTTAATTGGAGCTTTAAAAGAGCTAAGCTGGTTGTTTAGCTTTGTTGTCGTCTTTGAGAGAGATAAGCTGAGGCTAAAACTTTCTGTCAAGGTGGAGTATTTCCAAAAGTTGAGTGTTAGTTCAGGCAGGGCAGAGAGCGAGGCTCAGCTAGTGTCATGCGTATTGTTACTTACACTGTGTTCCAATTACCTCAGAAGTCGGAGATGGGAATGACGTTACACCCGAGTTGACGGCGTTCCAGTAAACAAGTTGGGAAAACCAAGATGGATGCCTACTGTTAGCCCTTGTTAGCAATTGTCAGCTGTTGTTAGTTGTTTCAGCTGTTGTTAGTTGTTGTTAGCTGTTGTTAGCTACATCAGTTGTAAACAACACATAACACAGATATTTTACTCTTACAAACACCATAGCACCGTGTTCACAGTTAGACATTGAGCAGTACAACATAAACCACTTATTTAATTTAACAAAAACTAAACAGAAGCGCCGTTCCAGATGAATTTCCGACTCAGAGCTTGGAAATTCCGACTTCCAGCATTAGGCCAACCTTTTTTGGCATAATTATGTCACTTCCTGCTAAGGTGCATCTCCAAGGTCTGCAGCATTTAAACAGGATGCTTTGGAGTGCATGCACAGCTTTTATTATAATTAGGGTTATGAATACTGTCTTTTTCTTGAGCTGTTACCTGAAGAAGTTTTGTTTTTGAATGCAAAGTTTCATAAATATGATTTGTATGTCTGTCAATTCCAGAGGAAATGGCAAAGAGCCTCGAGCGAGCAACGACACACCTGAGAACATCTGGTGAGTAAAGCACGGCGAACAACAGAGGAGTTATGTGCCTGTTTATTAATTTTATCTATTCATTTTCTTTTACTGGAAAAGCCTGTGATGGAGTTCCTTGCAAAGTGCAGAGGAAAAATAAATGCTTGTGAAAGGAGTTTGACTTTTAAAATAGTTTTTCTCCCAGAACTGTTGTGCCGGAAAAAAAGCTAATTAAACACCAGCAAGAGTGTGGGATCTCACAGCTACCTCGCGACTTTAAAAATGGCTTGGCACCGGATTTAATACCAATTGTTCCACTTTGATAACCCATGCTAGTCGACTGGCGTGTCCCCGGGGATAGATGACATCTGTATGGAAAGTGGGAGAATCTGGAGTTGACACGTGAGGCCCTCGGAGTTGTTCAGAGACAGAAATGCTGCATTTTAATCCTCTTTAGTGATCTGTTTGATTGCATTTTGTTGTTTGTGGAGTTAGAGACGATCATCCTGGATACCATCATCCTCTTTGAGCTGGTACTGCTCCCTATTTTTTGTAAGTTTGACTTATTAGTCCAGCTTGTGCACCGCTCTATAACCAGTCAGCCATCTTCGGTGGCATCGCAGTGGGTAGTTCAGCCTGCGAGCGTGTGCCGATGTCCCGCCGACCAGCTCAGAAACAAACTGCTGCACAGTGTGTGTGTTTCTCGAGTTTGTGTAACTGATGTGTGTTGTTCGCTGGCCCCTCGGTGTGTGGGTGCCCCACTGCGACAGTAGAGGCTGACAAGACAGCGGGTTTACACAAACACACACACACATAAACTCACACTCTTGCACACATACACAAGCTTTTCCCGGAGGATCTATATAAACTGTGTTGTGAGGCATGGGGGACATCCATTACGAAAACCCCTATGGTTCAAAACCCCTGGAGCCGGCTGCTGGTTCTCACACACTGAGAGACAAACTGCCCTAAACACACACACACACACACTCACACACACACACACACACAAAGAAACAAACACATGACCTACAGACATGAGTTTGAACATCGACAAACGTGTTCACACTGAGACGTCTAATGGAAGTATCTTCTCGTGCATTTTCTCTTGCACACCAAGTGGCATGAAAGATTCATACAGACAGTCGAAACGCTGCAAACACACTCAGATGACAGAGGAGACAGACAATCCATGACAGTCCCGGAATGAGTTTGTCATGTTGATGGTTGTTGAGGGGCTGAAACACTGAAAATCCTCTGGTATTGTTCTTACGTTGGAGATGCAGCTGCATCACAGCTGACAGCGTGTGTGTGAGCACACACGAATATATGCAAGTAACGGTATTCTAAATTAGCGCTGCATGACGTGCGAGACAATGATGAAGAGATCCCTGAACAAACTGCGTGTGCGAGTGTGAGTCCGTTTAATGAGCCACACGCAACAGCGGGCTCCTCATCAGTCGCTGTCTCCTAATTGGACCTACAGAGCAAATAGTGGACCACCAGCATTCATCTCCCAGAATTCACAAAGAGGAAGGGTGTCTTGCAGAGAGTTAAAGACAAAAAAAGGAAATGGAAGACTGTAAGAAAGGACTGTAAAGGTACTCCTGCAAACTAGTTTGACCTTTACGCAATTACTGGCAGGTCTGCCGCAGGAAAGGTGATCACAAAGACTGCAAAGAAAAGACAACTGACAGCAGGTGGAGGAGAAGAGCGGAGTGGCGGATTCACACCTGTATGCTCACACACACGCTCACCAGAGAAGATGAACACACTCATCAAACATCATCTGGCAGACTACCACGTGGAGACGCACAGCAGGCTGCACAGCGCCTTCCTCACCGCCTCTCGGAGAGAGAATAAATCAGTGATTATCATATATCCCCAGGCGTTAAACAACATCCTTGATGTGCTTTAGATAGACGCCGTAAAAGAAGCGAGTCGAGGAAAACAGCGAGGAGAAAATGGAGGGTGAGCGAGCATCGCGGGAGCTTAGTGTGCAGAATCTTATCTCACAGCTGCGTGAATTGATTCTGGTTCGCGACCTTCCTGGAGCAGGTTACTCTCCCTCTTAACTTTTCTGAAACTCTCCACCTCTTAATACCCATCAAAACCGCTTGAAAATCACCTGAATATACAGAAATCACACACTGCCAGCAAAAGAATCCACGTCAACTCAACCTAATAATATTGTCCTCGTGTAATGCATATTGAAGCGCATCGAGACGGCCTTTCTCGCCTCTCAGCTGAAAAAAGACTCCAATTAAACCGCAAACAATTTACCTCTCATTTTCTCGTCTCCTGAGCGCCAGGCCAGTTGAAGATGATGGACGCGAGCAATTTCTTTAACACGGCAACCATGCAAATCACTTTCAGCGTCTCTCCCTCAGCGTTTACCCCCCCTGCGGTACTCGAGATTGCAGCCTCCTTCCCTAATTGTTCCCAAACATCTCAGGCCAGCAGCGCCGGCTAATTGAGAACCAGAGACGTTGATCTCCCATGATAGAGAGCCTAGAATAAATGAGTGCTCCCACAACGACTATCTGCATCGAACCAGCAGGCCGTAAAATCTCATCTTTGGTTCAACCAGAACACTGCAGAGCTGAAGGAATTAGGTAGAAAGATATCAAGCTCTACCTGGTTTGGTTTTAAGAAATAAGTTCAAGGTTTGTTGTTGTAATTACCCATCAGGAGCAATCAAACCTTTCAGATAAGCAGTGTGAAAGCAAGAGGGGTTGAAAACCCGCGAGGTGGAAGACAAAATCTGCTCCATAAATAAATCAAATGAGGAACTGTGATGCAACAGCAGCACTTCACCTCATGGGATGAGCTCAACAGTCCTGCCAACATCTTCCCATCACGAGGAGGGAAGACTCACGGCTTTGCTGATAAAAGGTTCAAAATGTCCTTTTTTTCTGCATGTTAAAGTTTCACTCTGATCGTTTCTTTTGTACTAATTAAAGGCATGGTTGACGATTGGAGAGATTGTTCTTTATCATGAACCTCGTTTAGATGGCGATCATGGTCCTATAGTGCGATCTCCACAAAGTGAAGAGAAAAAAAACAAAAAAAAAACGGTTCACCCTATCAGGTGCAGGGCTGTAAAAACATTGACCAATGGGAGCCATCCGTCCCAGACAGCTCCTATTGGTCAATCTCCTGCTCCGCCTCTCCATCCAATCACCTCGCTGTATTCGACACACCCCCCTCCCGTAGTTCTGACTCGTCCCCTCCCACTCTCCCGGCCCTCCTCTGAGCTCTGAGCAGCTAAAAATAGCGTAGCAGCTTAGCTACAGGAGCTGTGATGGAGAATGACGCAAAAAGAAACACACAGGTAATTTTGCATTTTTACCGTGGCACATATAACTCTTATTAGACTCTATAAGGTCAACACGGTGCGATCGCCCTCTCTATTTCTCCGAGTCCGGCCTGCATGACGGGGCTCCGGGGCGGAGGTTGGATTTGCTACATAGGAAATCTCACTGTATCTGAACCAGCCGTTTGGGTCTGCCAGAAATTCACAGCGATCTGAATGGAGAGATACTCAGAAATGCAATTTCACACTAATTCTCATGATATGTGGGTGTTTAACAGCTTTAAATGAGGTAGGGGACTTTTATGATTCCAAGCAGAATCAGAGATATTACTTTTGTACATCCTCATGCAAAGAAAACTACAAGTAGCCTCTTTGAAAACAGCCAAATTGGTTGATTTTAACACAAACATTAAGTGTGACATTTAGATTCAAAGGGGGACTATGGCAACTCCTGTCTCAATGTGAGCCCATTTCTTTCTGAAGAGCTGCTTCATTCAAAACTGAAAACTCTTTTCTGAATGTGATTGTATGAAGAAAAAGAAAATCTGTGTTCACATGACAACACAGTGACAACAATCTGTATGCACACGGATCCTCAAAAGACCGCTGAGGACACTGGAATATGCCTGCCAAGCCGGCGGTTTGGCACTCAAACTTTTTTAATGAAGCATCGCTGAAGAAAGACATGTGCCTGTGCAAATAAACAAGAACAGTAAAAATGCAACAAATCTCCTACTTGGGAACATAAAACCGACCTTAAATGCTGCCACTCGCTTATAGATTTTTAATGAAATGTTGCATAACTTCCTAAATAATTATCATGCCGTTTAAATTTTAACACAAACCACGTACACCGGAGCTGATGTCAAATTTTACGCTTGATGAGGGAACAAGTTGTTTTGTAAAAGCAGGTCAGGGTCCGGGAGAGGTGAAAACACATCACTGAGTAAACAGGTTTATAAGAGGACAATATTTGCTTCATTATTCCCGTTCATATATAATGACTGCTGCATAAGCTGTTTTTTTAAAGACCTTCCTGCAAAGTCAATAAAGAAGAAATTACTATTTATGAGGATGATGTGGCAAAAGTCAAGGGTAAGATTGACTCCAGGTGAATTTGACAGTTTTTTAAACGGATATAAAATGTTTTTGCAGTCCCTGAATTTGCAGTTCCTTCAGGGGAAGTTTAGGACATGCAGACAAAGCTCACATGGCGAGCATTAGTCACTATCCTCTGATTAACTCCAACCTCTAAATGGATGAGACACTGACGGATGACTCAAGGTTTTATCTTCAAAGTTACCCATGCAGCGAAATTATGTTCCGTGGGCCGGTGAGTGGTTTTTAGAGCGATCCAGCTCATTGACAAATCAAATGTCAGGTCCCAGACCACATACAATATTCATTCAGACATGCTTCAAATCTTTCACTAATAATCTAAGCGGTTTGTTCACTTGATATTTTAAAAATGTCCTCTTCTCTTGTAGCCTCTAGATTACTCAACCTGCAGCGAGGCCGACAGTGAGAAAGAGAGAGTAAAAGAAAGTGAAACATGTCCGTCTCGTCGGTCCGTCCCAGCAGAGCTATCATTAATTAAGCGTGAGATTGGCTCTCTCCACTTCCCACCCCTGTCTCTCATCCTGTTGATCCTCGGATGTCGAGGGATTCATCACTTCTCACCTCTGAAAAGGAAACATCTTATTCCGGTGAAGTGGACCACAGAAACAGACTTGTGAGAAGGTAACCAAACACAAACAGTTTAGTCTACCTCTACTCCTAAAACAGCTGCACTCCAGCTCAAGTCCGGCACCGTGTCACACACCTATAGCTCTTTTCCAGCGCTGCAGTACATCACTAATGATAGCTCAACTCCCACAACTCCCCCTACACTACCCTGAGGGGTGGAGAAATCTGCCAAACGGTACAGGTCCTCTCCTCACCTCTCACACCGCGGTTCTTGACAGCCGGCGAGGGAACGGCAAAATTAAAGGCCCGGGCAAATGAAATTCTGCGACACGGTGGTGTGAATCAAAGCAGACGCTGCCACAGGGGGGGAAGAACGGGAAAGGTGCTTGGAAGGCAAACAAAAGTAAAGTGAAAAGTCAGAGAGGGCAGAGAGCGACATTTATATTGTTGAGTTGAAAGAGTGCGCTATCTAACAGATGCATCCTGGGTATTTACAAAAGAGGTAGAGGTTCATCTTTTCACCTTGAAAGGGGGAACGCTTTGTGTGAAAGCTCTGTTAAAGCACACACAGCTATACTGACTTCCTTTGATATTAATAGCCTTCGACACAAAACGCCATTTCCTCAATAATGCTATGATTTTTTTTTCTTTCTTTCGCATCTGATGTGACCTTGATATGTGCCGGAGATGGCGGTGTAATGTATCCGAGCTCAGTCATCATCATTGTAGATTACTGACAGAATAGATAGAGACTCCTGCAGACCTTCAAACCGTCCGTATAAAGCTTGACGTTTTTGTCAGCTCTGTCCAAATCACGGGGTATTTAGTGGCTTTCTAACCGCCTCCCCCACTCCACACTCGCACTGATAGAGAAATACAAGTGTCAGCATTGATATGAAGGGCCATCATCACCAACATGCCAGGCAATCTGTTGTTAAGGTGAAGAGGCTGATAGTTGTGCTGTCTGTCTGTCCGTCGGTCTGTCCCTCGTGCAGCAACAAATACCTCCCGATACCCGGCGCTGTCTCACTCCTCAGGGAGAGTTATTGCTTTAATATGAGCAGTCAATAGCTGAATTTGTCCTCTGGGTGTCAAAGGCGTGATTACTTTCTTAGCACATCGATGACAGTCATTGGCTTCGATTCAGAAGATATTGGAGAAAGGTCTCTGCAGGGTTGGATTGGTTGAGTGACAGAGATGTGTGGAGACAGACAGAGAGAAACAGAGCAAGTAGAGAGAGAGAGAGAGAGAGCGGCGGCTTTGCACACCTCAGTGAACGGCAGCACTTCAGTTCTCAACAGAACGAGTAATCCAGTATCCCGACCTTGACTGATCAAGCAGGGGGAAAAAAAAAAACAACCTGGCTACAATCAACCCACGCAGAGTCACGGAAAAGTCACAGAAATACACACAGGTGTGGGAGGCTGAAGAGGACTCTGGTGTTTGAATACTTCTCTTAGTCATATTTTCAAACCTGTTCATCTAGGAAACAAAACAGTTTGTGTCGCGCCAGCGTTTAAATGCCAACATCTATGAGAGGTGACATTTTAGAGGGTTAGACTGGTAGAACACTCGGTACATTTACATGCAATAAAGAAAACTGATTTACTGCATTAGTTTGACTGAAACTGGGCTTTTCGAATACATGTTCATACATATGTCCGACTGAAACCAAACTTCTTCTAATGCAGTCAGCGGTCGACTTTTTCCTCCATGTATCCCACCAAAGACATCTTCACTAAATGTTTAAGCAAGGTCTAAAATTGACGGTCTAAATGAAGCCCAGTTTTCAACGTCTTTTTGGGCTAAATAACAGCCGTGATGGACTGACGTCTAAATGACATCGGGTGTTTGGTGGGATACAACTCAATCAGACTGAAATTGGCCCAAGAGTTGAAAAGACATCTTCACTATATGTCTAAACAATGTCTAAATCCTGACCGTCTAATCCAAGCCCAGATTTCAAGGTCTTTTTCGACAATATGACTTATCCTGAAAAAGATGTATAAATGACATTGGGTGTGTGGCGGGATACGACTCAATCAGACTGTAAGTGGCCCAAGAGTTGCTCCAGAGTTTGACCTGAAAGCTAAATAGCATAAATTTAGGGTGACCATACAGCCTCTTTTACCCGGACATGTCCTCTTTTTTGGGGGGCTGTCTGGGCTGTACGGCCTTCCTTCAAATGTTCGGGGTTTTGAATGGAAGTTTCAAGTTTGTGTTGCGTGTACTTACTGAGCTAGAAGTGCGTAAAAGACACTCGATGCGACCTGAAAAACTCTCAAAATTCACTTTGTGTGACTCCGTGACTCCGCCCCAGCGTGTTCATGGTCACAAAATATGGTCACCCTAATAAATATGCTGCTAAGAAGCCAGATAATCAACAAAACACTAATAGGATGAAGCTGTCAGGCAGTAGGTTAAAAAAAATGCAGAGCTGTAAAAGCAACATTTTCATCCTGTTAGTCGTTTGCTCCTGCTGAACTTCATCATTTTAGTTTGCTTGATTTCAGTATGATATCACTATTTCATCACTGTAAAAAGACAGTTATCATTCATAACGATATACTGCAGCAGCTAATGAGGGTGACGCGTAACTTAAGTAATCAAATGTACAGTGATGCTTCTATACGTCTGTTTTCTTTACCAAACCAAAACCCAACATAGTCGCCAGTCTTACCTGAATAGTAGGTGGCGAGCGCTGTTTGCGTGTGGTCGTGGTTGAGAGCGTGGTGGTGGTCTCGATAAAAGTAGTGGACATCTCTGGCGGCACTGAAGTGGTGGTGCGCGCCGCACCCCTGCTGGCTGGCACATCTCCAACCAGCCGCACGCTGCCGTTCACTTTAATGTTGACGTGGCCTTCTGCGGCCATGTTGAGCACTTTGAGGCCGTTGTAGTAGAGGCCGGAGAGCTGACCCTGGTAGGGCCGCTTCCGGTCGTTCCCGCCGATGGAGATGGTGGCCTGGGTGTTGAAGATTGTCAGCTGCCGGCCTGACGCAGGAAGGGGTACAGGTGAGCGTTAAACGTCTACAGTCAAAACTCAAAAAGTTGCACATATAAAGCTGTAGCTGCGCCATGCATCGCTTCAAAGATGAGCTACTCTTTCACTGCCAGATGAGAGCACTGAAGAAAAAGCTTTAATAATGGCTGTTAACACTATTAGTTCACTGCGTGGTGTAATGAGAGCGTATGGAGTTGAAATGGTCGAGCGTAATGGTGATGCAACATGCTTTTCCCAACGTAAAGAAAGTAATTAGAGTATCATTTGTAATGTTCCCACCTTTCTGTTCATAAAAGGCTGCTGCTAAATGTTATCTACAGTAAAAAGGTTTTTTTTTTTTCCCTTTGGTGTATGAGAAAAATACCCCAGAAAAAGACAGCTAATGCTGGAAACAACAGACGCCAGCAGCTAGAGCAGCATTATCAGAAGGGTGCAAAAACATGCAGGTGTTACACGGAAAAATATCTCCGTTTGAAAAATGAAACGTGTTGCACTGGCACTCTTTATATTCTCTGGACAAAACAATGGACTTGTGTGCTAAATGATTAATAAATATGTATACAAGTGTTGGCACAGTATGATAAAGTGGGAGCAACACACACTCGGTACATGTCACAATGAATTTCATTAGGAGAGGCCTAAATATCATTGTCAAAACACACTGCTCATGCATTAATAATGAAATGAAAATATACCAAACTTTCACGATAGAGGAATCATAATTAAAATCTCACTGGTATAAATAACAGATACACATTGCATTGCAAGCTCATTATGTTTGCAGAACTGACACAATTAGGATGTATAATACATCAGGCATGAAATGACAGGGACAGGACGTTCATATCACAGAAGCCAAAATGGAACAGCACGTGTGGAGTCATGCATGCAGCTGTAATGACTTTTTTCAGACCTGTCTGTGTTTAGGCGGTTGTTAAAGGGACTTTATGAGCAGGTTAAGGTGATTTTTTTGGTGCAAAATTAACTTTAAATGCAGTTTATAATGATGTTATGTTGAGTAAGACTGAACTGAAAAAAAAAGAGATTGGATTGGAAAAAATCTCTGTGAATGAAAAGCACAACTCGATCAGGGAGTAGTGCACCTTGGCAGGCTCGCTGTCAAAAAGACTCCAATTAGCTCTCCATCACCTAACAAGTGAGGATTTTATCATGTGTAATGTGCATAACTACAATCAGATAAATTACAGCAGGAAAAGGCTCCTGCTGTTTGGAAAGTTTTCAGGGGGATATGCCCGCTGATTAGTTTGTTCTCAAACATCACTGAGGATTTGAGCCAAGGGAGATAATTCTCCTCTCAAAACAATTGGCTGACTGTTGCAGCACAGATAATGCCTTCTCCCAGTCAATTTTGCAAAAAGGATTTAGAGTGCTTGATACTTAAAATGGTTAGAAAATCTTTTCCCAGTCCCTTTAACTGGACAGCATGATTCAACAAAAGTCCAAAAGATGACAATGACAAAAAACAGGAAAGTCAAAATGAAATCAAAACCAGAGGAGAGAACTGAAAGTATCAAACAATGTTTGGTTTTACTCGCTTTTTAAAGGGTTTAAGGGGTGGTTTTTTCATTCTCAGAGGTTGAAGGGGAACAAGCCGATGAGATGACAGAAAATCAAAATAATAAAAAATAAAACATTCTTAGAGTTTGATAAAGATTTACCTTTCTCCTGAAGCCAATCTTCTACTGGCCGGGTATATTTGAACGGGATTTTCTTATTTGCCATTTGATAGCGCTCAATGTCGCTGTTGCCTTTAAAATTTGAGAGTTTAACAGACAACTTGAAACAGTTGGCAACAGCAACAGACAACACACATTTATACAGTGATTTATAATGAGTTTTATCTTTGTTTAGAAGTATTTATAAAAGCTTTATGAGGATTTTTTTCTTTCAAGTAGCTTTAGTTTTAATTTGTTTAAATTCATATTTAAACAGCATACTCCACACCTTAACGTAAATACATATCAATGGCACATTCTTGTAGCAGTTATACAAAGATAACCTGCATAATAACCTGAGAAAAAAAGGGTTAGAAACACAGGAAAACACATGAAAGGTTCGGTAACACTTTACTTGGCACATATCTCTATAACGCATGATAAATGTATGTATAATGCATTATAATCATGTTATAGCACTGTATAAATATAGCTATAAACATAAAGCAATAAGCATAAGCATTTTATCATAACTTACCAAGTTAGGTATTATAATTTGTAATAACTGTTAACAACTCACATAAAATGCCCACATAGATAATGCATTAAACATATATGCATGATGTGTTATAATTTGCTAATAAACTTGTATAACTATCATTATAAACACTCATTAATTATCATAAGGCTTTATAACAATAAGCATAACACATTATAATACCTGACCTTGTAAGTCATGATAAAATGCTTTATTGTTATATAGGATTATGATCATTTACGAGTGTTTATAACTATAGTTATACAGTGCTATAACGTGATTATTACGCATTATACATATATTTATAATGCGTTACAGAGATAGGCATCAAGTAAAGTGTTACCAAAATTTCTGTAATACATTCACTACGTTAGACAAAAACAGTGCTTTTAAGTCAAAGAGGTCGGCGTGCATTAAATGCCTTTCTGTGAAGTAAACTGAAGGTTATTAACGTGCATTAATTCCCCCACTGGACACCACCTACTTCTGCACTTCAAGGGCTGAGGTCTGATTCACTTGTTTGGAGAAAAAGAAGCCTTATGTGTGTCAGGTTTGCAGAGGGGGGGCTGTGTGGGTAACTATAGAGAAGGAAGCGGTAATTTAAAGAACTGCAGACCTATTGGGAGCAGAGTCCCACAGTTGCACAGATCCAAGGAGGACAATGCATACAAATGAGATCATTACTGACATGGTGGGAGGCTTTTTGGGTAAAAAAAAAAAAAAAAAAAGAGCACTACACTGCAGCTGCCACGTTCTCCTCTTTTGAGACCATGGCTAACACACTCCAGGTATACGGGAATTACAGATAATGGACCACCTTTTACAGCGAGTGTTGTGTGAGTACTCTGTATTATTTCAGGCAGGATAGGATTTGTGCCCGTGTGTTGTGCCAAGATGCCATTTTCTGACAATCACAGAAACATTCCCTCTGAACGGCAGCAGCAGTCTGTCAACACTGAGAATTGAGATGTTCGGCTCTGTTTTCAAAGACTTTAAAGGTATGACAGAAGGCTGTGAAGCCTGTGTGGAATTATGAATGACAACATGATGTCACTCTGCATCCGAGTGGGAGGACGTTTAGACGAAAAACGAAATCACCGACGAGGACGGCGTCTTTTGATTCTCGAGTTAAAGGGCAGGGCTCGGTAATTGTGAAAAAAGGGCTTCCTGGAAAAGCGTCTGATCCTGCTGCACGAATTCTGTCAGGTGATTCATCTATTGACGACATCATGCACAAATACACACGTTCAAGGACACACACACGGATCCACCAGACTAAGGGTGAAAATAGGGTTTCTGGCTATGATGTCATGCTCACCCTTGAGTCCATAAATCTTTCAGTGACTCTTATTTTTGTTCTCTCTAGGTTCAGTTCTTTGCTGCCAGAGGTGGCAAAGGTACACAGGGTCTGTACTCTTGAAGAAGCACAGAAACTCAAGTGGAAAAGAGACAATGGAGAAAGTAGAAGTAGTCTTACTGCAGAGAAGAAAAAGTGCACACTCATAAGACATCAACTCTGAAAATTAAGTAAAGTAGATTATTCCATCTCTGCAGCTCTTAACTTTCTCATCCTTTTGATCTCATAATATCTCTCCGGCATGATGTGCAATTATTGATTTTAAGCAGAATTGTCTTTTCCATTAGATATTGTCATATTTATTTAAGTTCAAATTGGTCCAGAGATTAAGAAGCCTGCGAGCAATGATGCAAAATATAGGCAATCAATAAATCTTCCATAATGGATTCAAACTGAGGTCGTGGGCCTGTTTGTAAAGAGATATTTGTGTTTAATTTAGAAACTGTTGGACAAATAAAAACAAATATAGATTTTTAAAACATTTAGTTTAAAGTCATTCACTGCTTTTACATGCAAAGATTAATCAGACTAAGCCCAGACCAGTCCAGAAAATCGAATTACTGATGTAAACGTGCCCTCCCCCACAAAACTAGGGGGCGATATTGGTCTTTTCAGCGGCGCTGTTTCAACAACAATAGCAGTTTCTGTGCCAGACGTGAGAAGTGGCTACAATTTCTGCTGGGCATTTTGGAGCAAGAAGTTGGAGCATCGTACAGCGTTGTTTTTGTCGTATATGATGTTCACACTACTTTTCCTTTAAATGATCGTGCCAATTCTTCTCTGGTGTTTTTCGTTCCGGGGTTACGGAGGCGTGGTGCACATGCACATGCATTGTCCAATCATACTCCCACTACGCCGGTTACATGGTAGAGAAAATCGAATTCCAATCGCATTATCTGGGTGTCTTAATTTGAGTAGTCCGACTTCAATCAGAGTTTAAGAATTCCGACTGAAGTCAGACTAAGGTGTTCACATGCACTTCAGTTGTCCGGTCTTAATTGGAGTACGGCAATAATTCGGTTCTCTTGAGTGTCATGTAAACGTACTGACTATCAGGAACTTTATCCGGTCTTTTTTGCAGAACCTCAAATACCCTTTGTTAGACCTGTTTACTTAACTGCCATAAATATTAACATCCTTTATTTTCATTATAACTAGGTTCAGAGTCATGTCGAGTTATGATAGACACACAGTGAGGTAAAAGAAGCCCATGAGCAGCACTTTTTCCTCCATCATTAGGCCGTAATCATGCTTTTAAAGCGTAACAGTGGTATGGCTATTAAGTTATTAAACCATGCAGAGAGCAGGTTTGGTTGGAAAGCTTTCTCAATTTTAGACAAGTGATGAACAGAAACGGGTGGTATGAGTCTTGGTGAACCAGTGGAGGGTCCTTATCTCATGAATATCAAAAGTGTTACATCCGCTATGGCCGACCGCTGTGCTGGACTTACAGCTAGTAGCCTTTTAGACCATAGACTGTATATAGAATGGACACCGTCTGCCTCCTTGCTGGGTGAAGCCACCACAAGAACAGCACCCTCTGGTGACGAGCCATGGTATAGTAGGTTGACCACATTCTGGCTACCCAAAAAGAGGGCACGACTATGCCAGGGAGAAGTCAAGGAGTTGCACAAAACCGAAAACAGATTATATTAGAGGAGTACACAGTTACAAAAAAACTGCACTCTCGACAACACCACACAGGAGGACAGATTTGACCTTTTCCTCATTGGACCCCCTAAATAGACTTAGTCATTTATAGCAGTGCAACTTTCATTCTGGATTTACAACACTTCACAGCTGTGCCTGCTGCATACCTGATTTTGAAGTACATGGTTCTCCAATGTGCATCGTAATTACATTAATTCATTAATTTAGTCTATCACGCACCAAAGCAGCAGGGCGAACTCTGAGCCTGCGCTCCAGTTTCTCTGCACTATTTTTCTATCATTCCTTTCCACCTTCAGTATTCAGAGAAACACCAGCTTAGAGCTCAGTTTACAGCCAGCTGGGACAGAGTGTGGATATGGCTGCGAGGGAGCCCAAGGAGCTAAAGGACTGGGTCTGCAGCGTGCCAGCAGGTTAATCAGCTACTAGCAGGACTCCCTCCCCGTTCCTTTGATCTCCTGCAGGTTTCGGGTGGCGGCCAAATACACTCTCCTCTGGACAAGGGCCATGGAAGGAGGCGTGAGGGCTGTATGTGAAACCCGACAGGAAAGAGTTTAGTTGTTTGGGGGAGTAGGTGGAGAACTGGGGTGTAGGAAAAAAAAAAAAACAGGCGAGGAGGAGGACTTTGCAGCTTCCAGAGAGTCACTGATGTTTTCTCTTAGCTGGAGTAAAACCACACCTGAATCTGAGAGCTGGGCGCAGAAAGGCGGCACGCATTGCTAATGGCAAGATCTCAGGTATAGCTCTTACATTGTTTCAGGTGATTAATGAGGTGACAGTCCCCTTGTAATGAATACACCACAAGCTAATTGTTCGGCTAATGAGAAAAATCTCTCTAGTTTGTCAATTTGATATTCGCTCTCCAAAGGTGACTGCAGAACGGACGACCTTGCCAATAAAAAGCCTGTTTTTATATTACTGCCTGTGAGATGAATTTACTCAAAGCAGATTTTTTTTAATCAAACTGCCTTGTACGACAAAAAGGAAAAAACCTCTTAGCACAATTATGTGTCTGATGTTTTTTCATAGCCAGAGAGACAATTTTGCTGTAAACTAAAATCTATTATATTTATTTGAGGGAAAAACATGCCATTCAGTTTAGATCAGCATTTGCTGTTTGAGTGAGCTTTGTCTCTTTTTTAATTTCTTTCATAGTTTCTTTGATTCATACGACGGCGTATTAGGGCCACATTAAATAAAAAAAAGACTTTGAGACTAAAGTCGTTAATTTACGAGAATAAAGTCATTACTAAGGAGAATAAAGTCCTAATAAAATAATTACGTACAAGAATAAAAGTCCTTATATTTTAACCTGTTATTTAAGATTACAGTTGTTGAAATGAGAATAAGAATAAGAATAATTTAACATGAAGCATTTCGTGAAAATGTACTCCAATATAGTATGTTTCTCAAACAACGAGATACTTAATCTTTTAGCACATCAGCACCACACTACCATAAGTATCATAATGATTTTATTACGACTTTATTCTCATAAATTAACAACTTTAATCTCAAAATCTTGTTTTTATTTTTTCTGAATGTGGCCCTGAAACTCTGATGTAGATTTTTGTTTTTATGTTGAGTTTGATGTAATAAAGCAAATCAAAATGAATCAAGTTTCTATGAGTTTTACGGTTCAGACATGATCTGATTTCTGTGAAGTTAGAAACATCTCAGTGGAGTGAGGCATTTAAAATCTGAAGAATGAACCTAAAATCTGATTATATTCCCTCTTTTCTTAATTAAACCTTTTTAAAAAGTTCCCTCATTGCTTACACACTTCACCTGTTGTAAACTGATGAATGAAATTCTATTTAAAGCTCCTGTCAGGAGGTTTTGCTGTGTGTTGTTTTTGTCTCCCTCCATAGACAAAGCAGTACCACTGATCTTTATACTGATTTTGCGACTGAAAATACATCACCTCCTGAGGGCCTTTGCTGTTTTGGCTTTGGTATTAATTTGTCTAATTTGAGCTTTAAAGGCGCATTACAATTATGCAAAAGCATTATTAGAAAGCTTCTAAAACAATATATTGCAGAGTATTGAAGGTTTTTGCATATTTTACAGCTGAATACAGACCTGTTGAATCTTGTAACAGGCCTATATGATGATATACAGCTGTTATTTGTGTTCACATGCAGTTTGTGTTAATGCGTCTCTTGTAGCTCCAATAAATGTGTCACCGTTTTCTCTCCCTCCCAGCCAAAACAATGTCTAAATGTTTCCCCTTTGGTGGCAGCTTTTCAGTCAACACAAACACTGGCACGCCGACAGTCATCTGCTGGTTGCTCGGCTCGTTCTATTCAGTTTGCTTGCCAGACTAATCTCGCCGGGGTTCCATCACAGGGCCGGTGCTGAGAGCCCATCAAAACTGTGAAAATGGCTACCGTGACAGGCTTCTGGCTTTCTCTCCATTTGGGGATGATGAGTACATTTGATATACTGCAGCCCTGTCCAAAAAAAATCATCATTCCTCTGCTCTACTCTGTAGCTAGCTGCTGCTGCTTCTGCTAGTGCTGCTGCTGGTGGTTGTGAATATCCTGAACTACACACCTCCTTTCCAATCTACACCTTGCTTTCATCTCTGTCTCACCTGCTCTCTCTCTGAGCGAGTCTCTTTCTTTTCTCCCCCTCTCTCCGCTCAGCCAACCACCCATCCGGCTATCCTCTACTCCCTCATCTGTCCTCTGCTATTCTCCGTCTCCCTCCAATGCAATCTGCCCTCCTTGCTCCTCTTGGCTGAAATCAGACCTTTTTAGCTCCAGACGCAATTCTTGTATCATTTATCTGCTTTTCATTCGCTCTTTATTCTCTTTCTCCACTCCAAAACTAATCTACCTGGACTATATGTCAGCTTTTCTACCTTTTGTTAAATTATTCCTGTCATCTACTCCATTAAATACTTCTGAATTCAATTACGACTCGCCCTCTTCCATCTGTTTCCCCCTAGCTCCGTCTACCTCTGTCCTTACTCCATTCTCTCTCCAACGTCAAACACACTGAGAGAGTAAATTCATCATTTATCAGGTCGCTCTGAAATTTACGGCATTGAAAGAATGAATTAAACAGGCGGCTTCTACGCCCAGCTTCCTCTGAGGTTCTGAGAGCGACAGAGATTGTGTCTCTGATACGGCTAATCGTGTTTGGCCCCAAGAGCGCGTGGGGGACTTATCTTGCTCCTGAGGGATTGTTTCGTCTGTATTTCAAGACAAAGATTGGCAGATATTCTGAAACCGGTGCTGCTCATTGTGTCTGCACCAGGTGGTAGGAGAGGAGTTGAAACATCGTGCGCACCGGTGCGTGGATGAAGGTCTTTGTATGTTTGAGCACATCTGAAAAAGAACACAAGGCCGTCCTCGTTATGCCCGACCCGCATGTACCCAAAACAAATGATGGAACACACACAGTCACAGTTTCCCCGAGGCCTGCGCAGACTAGTTGGGCCAGTGGTCATTCATCTGAAACAATGTCGGAGCCTCAGCCAGCCCCGGCGAAAGTGTGATGCACAATTTCCGCCTGGCTCGGTCTAGTAATTCTTTGAATCAAAGATTCAAACTGGCGCAAAAAGATCATGTAATCCAAAATCAAAGAGTGTGGGGATTCTGAGTGTTATATAAGGAAATTGGAGCCGTTCTCGCTAAACAAAGACAAGCCCCTGCAGTAACGTGGGTTGTCACAAAAGTACACACGATTGGAGGAAAGATGCAGAGCTCTGATGAGAATGAAAGGAAACCGGATGAGAAACGCAGATAAAGAGGAATCTGAGGACAAAAACGACTGGAGATCTGCGAGGGCAACGTTGGAGGGAGGGGATAATTAGAGAAAAGAGAGACAAAACAATCAAAACACACACAAACACACACTCAACGCCCACACACAAATACACACTAAACATGTGTAAGCTGCGGGAGAAATACTGCTGGATGGGATCAGTAGGTATGGAAGAATGGGACTCTGTCTGATGCACCAATTGATCCTCTTTATTTCTTCATATTTATCTGCGTGACAATGCCCAGTTTTTATCTCATAAACCTGCTTGAGATTATCACTCCAGATAAACTGGGAGTAGATTACACATTGAAATATTTATGTCTCTAATATCCTCTCAACCTTTGTTAGTTAACGGTGTCGGCAAATAGATACTTTGAGTCCAGAGACAAGTAGTTAAATCAAAACCGAACATTATTCTCCTTTAAGTTAGAATGTCTCGTACTGAACCGAGTTGTTCCTCATGATAGTAATATGAAAATGCCCCGCATGGCCGATAATTGAGCAGTGGCCTTTACTCTCCCATAAAGGCAATAATCCTGGTCATTAGAAGAGGCCCGGCTGATTAAATACCTCTCTTTACTTGGTCATCTGCTCATGCTTGTTGCTAGTCTGGCTCAATTTAAAGGGATATTCCGGTGTAAAATAAAGTCATGGTCACCATAACTCTGAGTTAGACGTCCCCGTCGAGAGATGAATGTTTCCGACGGCTTGCTTCTCTAGTTAAACCAACTTTAGTAACGATTGCATGACAGCAATACACAGCGGTCGACATTTCCACGTGTAAACCTAAACAAAAAATCCACTCTATAGCCACAAACAATGCTTAGAACAGCACCTAACTTCATCAACAGGACATATAGGGTCCCAGCCACAGTCTTAGCCATCAAACATCTTTTTAACTTCGCCTGATTTCTTTGGCAAAGAGACTAAACACAACTCACCCACTCTCCTCCAGCAGCCACTTGTTTGCTGGGGGAGCCCTGACGAGTCGATCACTGAGTGCAGCGGAGTTCCGCAGCTCTAGAAAGATCATTTATGATTGAGAAAATCATAAATGAGACACTAACGCAGAACAACTACCACGTCTGCAGATGATGATTATTACTTCAAGGAAATGATCTGCTGCACTCAGTGATAGACTTGTCAGGGCTCCTTCCACAAACAAGTGGCTGCTGGAGGAGAGTGGGTGAGTTGTGTTTGGAGACGTAGATGGCTGTGTATTGCCATCGTGCGATCGTTACTAAAGTTGGTACAACTAGAGAAGCAAGCGGTCGTCAACATTCATCTCTCGAAGGGGTGTCTAGCTTAAGGAGTCTAGACATCCTCGATTTCTGGGGACAGTCCATGTTTTGCATGACCTGTCCCCTGATTTAAGCATTTCATGAATGAGACAAAAATGTCGTGTGTAGACGAGAAAAACAGTCATTACGGTAGCCGAGTAGGTAGGAAGCACGAGTAAGCATGTAGTGTGCAGTCTTAAACAACAGTTTTTAAGGGGGGCTAAGTAGTACCGAGTTGTTGTCTGTGATCATGCAGTTGATGCCCTCCCTTCCAGCTCCCCAGAAATAGAGGGCCTGAAATCACATTTCATTACAGAAATCCAGTCACCTTAGTCCAGCTTGATGTTATGGTGTGTTTGACCCTAACTTACTTTTATGCCGGAATATCCCTTTAACTGTAACAACATAACAGGTTCCAAGAGGAACAAGCTTAAAAACACCTTATTGTGTGCAAATCTGACTCTTGATTGCTCCATTCGTTATAAACCTCCCTGCCTACATTCATAGAAGCTACCTTAAAACTTCAGTTAGCAAGAGCTTCAAAGCCGCCGCATTTCAGCCACTTCTGTTAAAATGTCCAATTTGCACCGCCGAGATTTTCTGCAGGCAGCTTTGAATGACAGGCAATCCACCAACACCTTTGTCTTCACCTATTTCTTACCAGACAGAGAGAGCGAGTGAGTGAGAGAGAGGGCATGCCCAGATCCGGTAACTGTTTATTGAACGCTCTGAGAGCCTTGTGGCGGCTGCTGCTGCCTTCAAGTTAAGCATGGGGAGTGTGAGAAAGCAGTCGATGAGTCTGCACCCCAACATGTAATTACTCATGAGATGACAATGCCTTTACAAGGGAGAAAGGGTGAAAAAAAAATCAATCATCGTTGAATTACTATCACTGAGTGCTCGGCAAATACCTGTGCAAAAGAGAAAAGAAATTACCACGCATTCGATCCCCCCCCCGACCTCAACTCTTTTCAGAGACAATGGCAGGCGGACAGAAAAGAGAGCAAACCTCATAGGGAGCACTTAGAAGGAATCCAAAGCTAAAGAGACCTGATTTCTTTTGTTTTGTGCATTGTTTAAAACTCAGATGCAAATGCAGCAAGAGTTTCGCAGTGATTTTTGAACGGTCTGGTTCATATCTATCGACGGATCTGTTGGCAGAAGGTGGAAAAGACAGCTATTGAGCTCCTTCAGAAAGGCAATTTGAGAAAATTGTGATGTTAAGAGGGTTTAACGGTCCAGCATCCCTGCCCATCAGACAGCTGAATTCTTGTTAATGAACAACAAAAATATAAAAGACAGTGCTAAAAACTACATCTGTGAATTAAGGTGGCTGAATTTGTCCGATTATGTCAATTCCTTTCTATCGGGCACGTGAGTACAAGCAAAGACGATGAGGGAGATGTCACTCCTGTGTATGCTGTATGCACTTTTAGAGTTCCTCAGTGTTTTCCAGTAGAAATGTGGCTGAAACGCAGTTATGAAACCCGTCTAACTTTATCTGTTCAAAGAAAAAGCGAAAGACAGCCGACGGCAAAAGAAAGCCGGAGACAGAAGGGATTAGCGTCACCTGCGCTGGCATTGAACCAAACCAAAACAGCGTGCCAGGTCATGCCAGGAGAGGCTGCTGCCCCGTCCTCCCCCGGTGAAGGCATGCGACTCTGAGCACGCTGTAGGGCTGCTGAGACGTAGGGCTGAGAAGTGAAAGGGATCAACTCCTATTTGTGTGCTCCTCACCAATGGCAGCATCAGCATTTTTGGATGTTTTTCTTCTTCACGTTTGGAAATAAACTGCTTCTGCTAGTGATGACAGCTGTATTTCTCTCCACATTAGCGTCACATCTGGTAGAGTAGCACTACTTCATCTTTAAAACGTGTTTTACATCTGTTTCTGTTCAATTATGTCTAAGTGCTATGGCACGATTTCACCTCAGAGATCACTGAAGTTTCATTTTATCTCCTGATGTACTGACCCCCTCCTTGTTTCAACAGCCAGCTCCTCCTTGTGTTGCTTCTCTGTGAGTCTTTTTCTGTTTGACTAAGTGAAAAGGAAGAGTGGCTAATAGGGAACAAGGAAACAAAGGTGTCCTCTCCTCAGCCGGCTGGTGTGAAGACACAGATATCAAAGAGCAGGAGAGCCAAGCTAATTTAATTGACTGTTATGTAGAAGCAGGAGAGGATTTTCTCCCCCTTCCTTCTTTCTCTCTCACCTTTTCTCTCGCTCTCTCACCTAGTGAGCTGAGCGGCACATCTCGGTGCCAAATGAAGGGAGCGCCTGAGCCTCCAAATGGAGCGAGCTCTGTTTGATGACCCTATTTGTATTCTGCTGCTGTGCGGCTTCTGCTGACCTGGGAATGAGAGATACAGGCAGGCTGCAGCTTTATCTGGCCAGCAGGCCACCCCTGGTTTCTGCCTTCTATCCTTCCCTCGCCTGCCCAACAAGCAAACGCCTCTTGGTGCCTTCAAATCCTCCTCCTGAAATCAGCTGGCCAGGTGTTGCGCGGTAAATGCCTCTTGCTAGACAAAAGCGTGGTGTGCTCCTGTCCTGTGGAGTTAGGTGTGGGGGCAAGAAAGCGTCTGTCACAGAGGCAAAGTGAGCTCAAGCTTACGCAACTGGATGCCTTTTGCTGTTTCTTTTTCAACCTACAGCTAACAAGCAAACTCTGTAAGAAGGAGCCTGAAGAAAGCTGTCCTGAAACACCAGGATTTATATACTTTTAAGGTCCCTTGAGATTTAATCCTGTGAAATGATTAATTTCAGAGCTTTAAGTGCAGAACTCTTTTTTTTGCATTTTCTCAGCTTGACTGATTAATTACTGGCCTTACAGTTATACCGCCTGTAATAAAGAGTGATATCAATTAGCTGTGAGTCAGAGTAGCTGACTTGTATGACAATGAATCAAAAAAAAAAAAGAGTGCTGAGATGGAGATCTGCTGCTTCCCAACCTCAAAAAGTGGTCTCTGTTTTAGGAATGGTCGTGATTCATCGATAAGTTGATCGCTAAGGATTACGTCGATCATACAAAATTTCAAACGATTAAACGTTATTAAAAAGAGCTGACAGTGTGCGTCCACCCTCCAGCTGCTTTCCAGCAGAGATTTAACCTCTGCTGATCAGGAGGGATACCCTCTCTGTCCAGTCAGTGTGTGTGTGTTGAAGCGATGCAGGGACGATCACCATGCGGAAGGATTTTGAGGGGGCGGAGCCTTCTCCGCTGCCCCCCCACACTTTTAAATCACTCCTAAAAACATACCTCTTAAAATTGTCTTTTAACCTGTGAACTTCTCTTTTATGATCTTCTCATACTGTGTCTTTTTTAACCTTTGACATTGTTGGTTTTATGTCTCAAAATTTGTTGTATTTTATTGTGTTTTTTTGTTCTATTCTCTTCTTTTTCTTTGTAAGGCGTCTTTGAGCACCTGTAAATGTGCATTATAAATAAAATGTATTATTATTATTATTATTATCATTATTATGTTATTTTTCAGGGGGAGTGATATAACATCGGCGGGCTTCTGAAGAGTCGAGAAAAATACATGAAGAAAGTGAGACGAAGCGTGGCGTGGGACCATTTCGAGCAAAATTATGAGGTTTGCTACAAACACTGCGATGTCGTGTACAAGTACAACACGACAATGCAACCCCAACGATGTACCACTTGAACTACATAGATCCGACTTAGGCTAATGAATCCTCCGAGCCCTCTCAGTGTTTACCCACCGTTAGGATCTGTAGGGTGACCAGACATTCCCAATTTCGGGGGACAGTCCCCTTTTTGGATGACCTGTCCCCAGCTAAAGTTGTCCCTGGAAATGTCCCCGATTTTAGCCAATCATGAATGAGAAAAAAACAAACGGTTATTACAGTAGCCGGGCAGGTAGGAAGAGCGAGTGAGCATGTAGTGCACAGTCCTGGACAACAGTTATTTTGGGGGGGTGTTTCCATGAGGAAAAACATTTTTTTGGGGGTATTTTCAATTAAACTGATGATTGATCGTTGATTTATATGACTAATCGATCAAGTGACTTTCTTAAAATGCCCATTTCTACTGTTTTTTTTGCATTGCCTCCAGTTTGCAGTCTGCATTTGTCTTATAAGATGGTTAACATAAACATCTTTGCATGACTACTAGTGAATTAATCGTAAAGCCCTTTTGAAGGTGGTGTCCAGTGGTTGAAAAACTGTAATACTGTTTAAACTCTTGACAATAACCCTGACAGAAGAATTAAAAGGGACAGTACCTGTAGGAAAGTGCTCATTGACTGGCCAGTTGTCCACCTGTAAAGTAGCGTTGCCTCCGTTTCTGGTGAATCGGACTAGATGGTATTTGCCGTCGTTCACCGCCGTCGTTGTTTCCTTAACGCTGATGTCCACTGTCCCGATGTTAAACGTCACACCTATTTTCCCTTGTTCCTAAAACAAAGAAGACACAAACAGAGAAAAAGTAGAATAAGTTAGCGGGTCGATCCGAACATCAATTTAATCCAAACTGGTCCAGCGGGTGTTAAATCTCACATCGAGAAATCCGTTCAGGCTGTCAAAGCTCGACAAATCTAAAATTTTAAAATGCCATTTTGCAAAAAGGTCCCAGCTATTGTTGTGCAGAGATTAATTAATTACACAATAAACTAACTGTAAAAAAGTTCAATACAGCTATTTGGTTGAGTGCCCTCGGCTAGCGCTAATGGCGAACTGCTCTGAGAACCTGAGGACGCTAGCTCGCTACGCTTCATTATACCACTGTAATGTGATGAAAATAGGCTGCCAGCAGAGATTGTAATGATGAGTAATGCTCCCTGCAGCTTGTCACTGCAAAAACCGCCAGGACAGATGCCTTCTTCTGCAGCGGCCCTTAAAAAAACTGGATGAAAACCATATGTTTTGTTTAGCCCTTAATGCTAAACCGGTTTTTACCATGACCATAAATCGTGATCCCGCCCCATCATTCCCTGACTCATCTCCCCCCTCGACCCCACAATTTTTTCATGAGCTGCCAGCGTGTTTTATTGTGACCGTTTGCGTATTCAAAGGCGTGTAGGCGTTACGAGCGAAAAAAAGGGTTTTTAAAGCGGAGGAAGAGCTTGAGTGAGTGGCGATGAGGAAGGGCTGTGTTTTCTGTGTCATTTGTTTTAATCCCCCGCAGGGAATCTCTCAGTGTAATTACCTACTCTCGAAGCCACGAGCAGAGGGACCGTTTCTCATAACAAAACCAAAATTAAGAAGGCATGCACATGGGGGCAGACACATATTGTTAACTGATCATCTGAGACACTAGCCCTGGCTTACTCTTACAACGTAGAGCCTGATAATGTCAAGCTGAATTTAACACTGCTCGCTCAGAAAAAATATATTTCAAGACTGCCAACACTTCACTGACATAACACTTCAACCTACAGATCTCTGTTTAATATTATAGGCTCTTAATACCACGGAGGAGCACTTAATAAGGCCAACCTATTCTTTACACAGTCTCTCATGCTTTTACAGGCATAATATTATATTCTTTATTAACCGCCCGCACCATATTGTTATGGAAAGCTGCAATGAAGAGTAAAAAATAAGGTGTGACACTTAATCCTTGCTGAAAAGCTTTAACTCTTAGGACTCTTTATAAATGTATGTATCAAGAGTGCATAAGAAAAGTGACCAAATTAGAAGTAGCACACTGAGAGGTTGGATTGAGTCCCTCAGTTATTCATGCATGTGTGTTTCATGAATCAAACTAACCAGTGTATCTGCTCTCAGGAGGCGTGTTACTATTTACACAGCAGATTTCAACCTTTGCATGCAAATACACCTGCCTCGAGCGGACGCAGTTGACTACCGCTCTTCCACTGTGCTTCTGAAATGCAGAAAACACACACAAGTAATGTCAGTTGTTCTTAACCTCTCCGTACAGCTAAAACAGGAGCAACTCTTCAGGATTCCAACATAGATGTGTACATTTATGCATGAGACATAGCAGCAAAACTCCTCAATTATTTAAAACTCAAGACACTTCAAGATATCTGAGAGGTTCATATGATAACGAGTGACCCTAACATGACCTACCACCCAGGCAGAATTCCATGTTAATCTTTACTGGCTCACTTTTGCCGCTGGATCACATGGCTGTTTTCTGTACTGTGTGCACAATGGTTGGTGGTACTGATGTGTGTGGGCATCTATGCGCATGATGGAGAGCTTGGGTAGAACCAAGATCAATGTGTCAGCACAAACGATGATAATTCCCTTTGAGTGGGAGGAAAGACATGAAACAGAGATAGATATTTATACTCAATGTGTATTGGCCTGGCCTGGATGGAGTCAAACTCCTGGCCTGAATTATGGTCCCAGTCTGCCCCTGACAGCAAATACCTATGTTACTGCCTCACTAGATTTCAAGAAAGTACTCCAGACCTTAGACTAGTGACTTCCCATGTCATCTACACCCAACTTGATTTGGCAATTATGAAATCTGGATGCTGAGCATAAAAATGAGACCGTGAGATTAGAAAGGAGTAAAAATAAACTTTAAAATCAAGTTTGCCGCATCATTTCAGCTTCTTAAGTAGAGCACCTAGAAAACCTCACAAGTACGCAGACAGCTCTCTTTTAAAAAAAAAAGGATACTGTTTCATTTGCATTTTTTAAGCACAAGGACAGAGTTGTATATCTTTGTCTTGATTTAGGTTAGGCGGCCTCTCCTTGACATTTTAGAGAACTTTTTAGCTATTTAAAGTAAAAAATGAAATGACTGTGCATGCAGTGATTGTGCTTACCGTCGTTTTCCTCCACAAGCTCGACAAAGCGAGTCTGAGGATCCGCACTGTATTCAATCTCTCTCCGGTACTTACAGTCAAAGCATCCTTTGTCTATTCATCAAATAAGATACTGCACAGTATTACATCGTGCTTGAGACTATAATGCAGGAAACAACAGACTACTTCTCCTCTATAACAATCTCCTACTCGGCTAATAATGGAAAAAGAATGTCGCCGCAGACATGAGAAAGCCATCTCCTAAAAGCCAAGGTAGGACGCAGAGTGAGAGCCAGACAAGTAGAGTATCTGAATGCGCACTTAATGTCTCAGTCAGAGAGGCTGTAAATGGGTTCTTAATTTAACTAGTTGTCATTAAAAACTTAGAGCAGCAGACAGATGCGCACAATGAAAGCATGTACGGCTAGCACGCAGATACACATAATCCGTGCACCTAGACAGGCTAAAATAAGCACGCACATGAATATGTTGATGATTTAATGTGACAAGGTGATGTTCAGTGTGTTTGTTGTACCGTGAAAAATACTACTAAAGCATCCCGGCTCTCCTGACTAATGATAGAACCTTTCCCTGGTACGCGCAGAAAAAAAAGCACCCTATGTCTGACGGCCCGAGCGCACACAAAGACACACAGACACACACATCAGCGGTAGTACATCCACTGTGACCTTCAGAGGCTGTGGCAGCCCCGGCTCTCCTGTGTAGTCGCATCAAAGCCACATCACCGACCCACTAATACCTACAAACATAGACAGATCGTCACCCCCCCTGGCCCTGGTACAAACAAACAACAAAACACAACAATTGTACACCCCTGTAACGGTTGCTGTGAGTGCCTTCAGGCGGTGTGCGCGGAGAGAGAATTGTGTGTGAGTGTGTGGTAGTTCCTCGTAATGCCACAGCGCCTGCTCTTCTATCTCTGCACTGCTCCTGTTGTCCGGCTCTCCGCCACCCACCTGCCATCCCCGGCCCCCCCGCGCTGCAGCAACGTGTGATTGACAGATCCAATTACGTTTTTTATTGGCCTGTCGCTCGCGAGGCGGGAAGGCACTTCATTGTCTCCTGAGCAAAGGGGAAAAATGGCTATTGTTCTTTTAGTGGAAAAAGATGATGGCCACAATTCCAGGCGTAAACAAATGATGCGCGGAGAATCACTTCCACACACACGCGCGCCAGACACTAAACACACCCAAAGTCAAGGAGTGTAACCTTGCGCGTAAGAATCTTTGCTTTAGTGGCTTCACAGGGTAAAAAAAACAGAGTGCATCATCGCGGCGTTCAATCACTCGCCGCACAAACACTCTAAATGTGACATTACAGTATGGAGAGTGGTAATTTACTGGTATGATATGCTGTGCTCCCACTCTCTGTACATGCCAATCACAAACGCTGGCCGTGTTAGTGCGATTGGAAAAGAGCGACAGTATGTTGGCGTTTTGTTGTGTGTCACACAAGTGTACAATACGTGTGGGCATGTTGTGTTTGCTCCCACTGTGTAACTAACGCTGATAAATGTAATACCAAGGGGGCAGCGCGACCCCTCCCTATCTCCCTCCCTCCCCGCTCTCTCCCTCCTCGATTGCGCCCTGGCCCGGTCTTGGCACGAGGAGCCCCGGCGGTCCCACGTGACCCGGCACACACTGACATCAGTAATCAGGCCCGCCGCAATCCAATTCGGCGCCGATCAATGCCTCCAACACAAGCAGCGCCTCGGGCAGAGTGAAAGAGAGAGAATCAGTCAAAGCAGTGGTGGGCGATCTTGCAGACGGCTCTTAGCAGACAGGGGATGGGCGGCTGACAATAGACCCCATCCCAAGCCGGTTGAATGGTCATACTGCTGCACCATGGGGCCACAGGCTGATACATACATCTGAAGAGGCATTTCATGGGGGAAGATTGGTTCAATTGGTGCATTTAGCTCGGCTGGGGAGGCAGAAAAATGACATGAGTGGAATGAAGACGGAAAAAGAAAGTGGAGGATTTAAGTGGTCATATGACAGGTATTTTCTTTGAGGTATAAAGATCAGGAAGAAGTGTAAAAGCGAGAGTTTACATCGTGATTATTCCTGTGATCTATATAAAGTCTCAAATGGGGGGAAAGGAAGATCTGATATCGTGAATGTGAACACGTCCCACGGTAGGAGATTCGGTTACATATCCACTCTTTTATCTGACACCGGCGCTCAAGTTAGCTTTTGTGGTCTGCGGCCATCAAAACTGGATCATAGGAGTGGTGGAAGCAGAATCAATAGAGTGGAGAAGCTAGGACAACGAGAGACGCCGTGGATTGATGCACCTGGCCTTCACTCTGCCAGAGCCATTTATTGTCAGTAATTGACAGAGATAACTCAGACGGAGCAGTGATTTGTAGCTGTCTGTTCCTGTGCGCATCAGGCTCTACAGTCAGAAAATTTTCAGGGTGGCGGTGGCGGCGGGGTGTCGGGTGTTAGCGGCTGCCGAGGAGAGATAGTGTTTACACAAGTCATTTCCAGACAAACATAAAGTAATGAAAGCTTGACAGGCTCTTGACTAGTAGAGAGACCCTGGCATATTTATTCCTGTCTGGTCTTGAAATTTTGTTATGATAGTTTCGAAATTGAAAAGCCCCAGCGAAACAAAATGTGCACCATAAATTGGAGAAGTCATGTGTGAAAAAACGGATCAGCCTTGATAAAACTCTCAGGAAAGCTGGAGAGATTGGTTCACAGACACTGTTACAGCTCCATGACAGCCTCCGTCTGAAAACGGTGACCTTAAACCAAACTTTGTTTGAGTGGTTAAAGGTCTAAGCATGATTAGAAGACACATTTTGTCAGCGTGTCTTGCTCAGATTTGTTTTTATTTGTCAAGGATTTGAGAAATCTCTTATTTCTGCCTGCTTGTGGTGTTCTACTAACTCTCACAGTCAAGAAATTCATGAAAAGACGAAAAATTAAAAATGATTGATCCTTCAAATGAGTACTTTTGAAGTTGTTGAAGCTAATTTCTATAGTCCCTTTGTTTCCCAAAGCATCAGGCAGTTACACAGCTGCAATGATTGACATGCTCCTTTATTAAAATGAACATGCCCATTATCCTGACTCGACTTAACTCAAACTGTCCTGTTGAAGTAAAAAAGAAGCATAAATATGTGAATAATCTCCAAGTTTCAGTCGTTCTCGACAACAGCACCTTCCTTCTCTTTAAAGCTCCTGTGAGGAACTTTTGGTTCATCCTACTGTCAAGTGTTGACCATTGAAATTACCGTTGACGCATGAATGAAGCAAATAAATACTATTCATTCGCATGTCTAGATTCACGGGAATTAAGCAAGTATATGATTTTACTTGTGCTTGATGTGAGCGCCCTATTACAATGAATCGTGACATGGAAAATGGCGATGTAAGCATAAAAAATAACAATAAACGCCTGTGCTGATGGCTTTGCTTGCTTAAGCAGGTTAAACAGAACCGTCAGTATTAACCATAGACTGTATATAGAATAGAGGCTGTTTGCATCCTCGCTGGGTGAAGCCACTACGCCAACAGCACCCTCTAGTGACGGGCTGCAGTATAAGTCATTTATTAGGGTCTGACTTATGACTTATAAGTCATGAGTCAGTTATTAGGGGGTTCATGTTTTCTATGATTGACACCTGATACAGCCTATGGGCTTACGGAGATTGCGTAACTTCAAATTCGTATAATGGCGGAAGGTGAAACCAAGTTGTCTATACAGTCCCAAGCCCAAGCTTAAAACTCCTTACAGTACCTTTAATTTACACTGTACATTTGTCTTCTATTTTAGATCTTCATCAGACTCGAAAGCAGCCTCATTGGAGGTGTTCACTTTTTTGATGAAACAAATCTATTTATATTATTTTGCTAAATGCCACATTTCACCTTTAACCTCCTGAAACACTATCTGTGCAGCTGGTTTAACTTTAGACAATTGAAAAAAAAAAAGTGCAATAAAAAACTTGAAGAGCAGTGTGTCTTAAAAACAACAATGTCCCTGTTACTCCGGATGATCAACAGAGCAAACAGTCGGGAGGTTTCTTGGGGGCTATTTCTTTGATAGAGGGCTTTTTCTCTGACAGCCGGGCACAGAGAGTTCTGTGGATTACACGGACTGACAAGGCCAATGATTTTTAAAAGAGAAGCCGCAAAGTTCAAATGTCTTATTTTTTTAACTGGAAATAAATCTCAAACTATCTGCTCGGCTGGAGATCCAAAGTGGTAAAAGTAAACATATGTTATTTTGATATAAAGTTTGAACAGTGTGACCAACTGGAAATCCTCGGTCAGGTTTAAAGCATAATTTGGTAGAGATGTAGCTACACATTGCAGTGATGCATATTTAGTGCTCTGGATGGACGAGCACCCTCAAAAAGACTCTAATTTTGGAAACATATACTCCACAGCGGGACTGAATAAAACACCGAAGACACGGTTTTACTTTCTGGTAAGAGGAGCAGAAACTGTGGAGATCTGGGTTTAGTACCGGGACGGTTCTTAATGCACTATTCAAATAAACATCCCTCTGAAAACTGTGAAATTTCATACATCTTTAAAGGACTCCACGCTTCATCCAGACATTCATAATGGGCTGCAGAGCTCTTGTGTGAGAGGGGATGTAGGAGGATACAAGACGCAGGGGCCTGGTGCCTCTGAAATATTGATCGCACCTAAAAGAACCCAGAGGTCTAACGCAGACTATATTTCACACCTGAGAGAGTCAGGAACAGCTTCATCGAATGGACAGGCACAAAATGGCTGCCACCTTTCTTTACTCGCGCTAAAGCTGCCTCTGCTGTAGATAATGGCGAGGATAATACCGGCGAGTCCATTAACCAGCTGGTTAATGCCCAGGAGTGCCAGATAGTGTTGGCCCAGACTGGAGAGGGAGAGTCGGTGCATTTTTAATACAAACACAAGCAGAAGCAGCAGAGCAGCAGTGTTGCAGGGGAAGGTAATGGCTTTGACTCCTGCGCTCCGGCTCAATGTCAAACTCCGAGGCTCGCTCTTTGATCCTCTGCCGCAGAATATGAATCGCGCAGGGTCAGCCTTATCAATTATTTACACCCACTCTTTCTCTGTTTCCTGTTTGTCCGCTCTTGTGGCTGTAACTTGCCCTGACACTAATGGCCGATGGCTTGGTGAAAACATTTATCAATGTTACAGCAGAGTCCTTTCTGGCTCCATACTATCACTTTCAGCCTTTTGGAACTTGGAGTACTGACACTGCACTGATCCTAATCATCGCTACTATACTTCAGCCAACGTGTCCTGGCTGCATCGTCTCAGCAAAGTCACTGCCCCTGAAAGAACCTTTTGTTACTACATGCTGTACTAACGATGAATCTCAACTCAACTCAGAAAAAAACACCAAACCAATGAACCTTTTTGGTTCCCCTGTGGACAAACAGTCACAACCAAAAACACTCAAAAGGATTTCTATTGCTAAATATGTTTATTTGCTCGAGTAGATCATAAAGAGACATCAGTATTACCTTCAGTCTGCTTCACAGCAGCTATAAACTCCTCACAGGACTTATATATTCCAATACATTTGAAGTTGTTGTACCTGGAATAAAATACAATATTTCTGTACTGCTTCTCAAACCAAATCCTATTCAAAAAACAAGACAAACTGCTGAAGATGTGTCTGAAACAAAGAGGGAAACCACTTCCATGTCTTGCTGTGATCCCATTTTGGCTACAGATTCATAAAAATCAGGCTAGATAAGGTCTTCATATTACATTACATTTTAAGTTGTTGTACCTGGGAAAGCTCCAGCGAGGAACTCTCAGTTTGTGTTGATTTTGTTTATACACCATGTGGACAAAATGCCTTATCACACATTGAGACTAAAAAATCCGACACAAGGATGCAGTTGAAAGAGAAAAAAGATATAGAAATATACATTTTTCCTCTTAGTGGTTTTATTTGCTTTTTACGGTCACAAAGATGCATCAGTATTAATTTCAACCTGTTTAGTAAAAAAAAAAGGCTAGTAAGGTCTTCATGTTACATTACATTTTATCTATGTCCTTTTAAAACACCAAAAGCAGATATACAAAACTCATCACTGGGGCTTTAAAGCTCCAGTGAGGAAGTCTTAATTTAGACGTTGCACTTTAACCCATTATTCAATAACCATTTATTTCAAAAAGCAACTATGAGTTGCATATCTGATCTCCATGTACTTAACCAAAATAATTATGATAGCAGTTGAGCAATATACAGTGTAGTATAGATACAGCCCAGATTTAGACTTGGTCTAAGTTTAGACGTCTAAAAAACTTTCTTTTTTAGACCTGTGGTAGCCTGATTTTAGACCAGTTGTCAAGGCTACATTTAGACGTTTAGTAGATCTCTTTTAGACCAAAGAATGCTCTCAGTGACCCCTTTAGATGAAATCATAAGTGTTTTCTTATGGTTGAACTTTTTTGTCTTCAACAAGCAGTGAAACATAAATATTCTCATGTAAACATTAATACCTGTTCATGTCTGTTTTTGCTCTTTAGAAAGTACTAGTTATAAAGTTTCCTCATCCAAAAGAAAGCTTTGGTCTTTTTCTAATCTTAGTCCAACATCAGGAATTATTAAACAACATTTAGTCAAACAACAACAAAAACAAAACCTCTTCTTGATTAATAATAATCTTATTTAACTATGTGGTTTCAGCGGAGGACTCAGACTATTTCAAACTCTGTAAAAACTCCCAAGAGAGTCTTTAAAATCTCAAATTTGCATTTCTTCAAAATGCAAATTGTAATTTTTGTCAGTTTTAAATATGAAAAATAACTGTTTGGTTTGATTGTCTGAGTGAAATATTTGCCTTTAAATACAATTCAGCTCATAGATTCATCTTTCATCTTGTAGGTTATGACGCATAAATCACAGCTAATGTAAAACTAAAAGCAGCACCTCTCTCTCACCTCACCTCCTGTATTATTATGGGCTTTTACAGAATATATATGTGGATGTATGTCACATTATGGATAATAAATACAAACATAGCTCCATTTCTAGAAAGTAGATCCTTTGAAAGGTGGTGAGTGATGCTCTCTCGCTCTGTTTATGGTCGGAGTACTTCACAGCTGAAGTAATTATAATGCATGCTGCATAATTATCAGCTTGCTGAACCACAGAAGCATGGTAAAACTTAAAACAGCCATGAATTTTCATCTGTCTGACCTGCTGTTACAGTACTCCATTTGCACCATTACCACGCAGGCCTGCAGCGGCGTGCAATCACATGCAAAAACACACACTCTCTCCACGTCGCAGTGATTGTGCTAATACTTGGCTCGGACGGATGTTCGGCAACAGCTGTTAAGAAGGTGCCGACATAAATCTTGGCTTGATTGCATTTAGTTCTGCACCGGTGTCTGTAAAAGAAAGAGCGGGAGCTGTGTGTGACCTCATGGAGCTCCGCGTTGGGCCACACAGTCCCTGGGCGCTGGGGGGCTCATTTAGGGAAAGAAAAAAGAGCCAATGAATGGGATTTGTGCTAGATGGAATAATATGCTGTGAAAGTCCATTAGGGACCAAGCTAATGAAATTGAAACAGCTTGGTGATCAAATTAGAATCTGTTCGGCAGATATTTAATTTAATGTGCCGCTGAATTCGAGCACTTTCTATTTGGTGGCTCCAGAATGAAACCAGTGCACAATAAATCAGGCGGGGACATGATTCATCCAACGTTTTCTCCTCTGTTCTGCTTCTTCCTCTGAAACGAACAACTTCCTAAGATCTGAATTTGCAAATCTTATCCAAAAGAAGAAGACAAAATATCAATTAATGGTACTGAAATCTCTCAAGTCCCCCACACCACTTTCTTGGGTGTTGTCCTTGATGTAGATCTGAAGTGGAACAATCACATCAGTCAAGTTTGCAAAAGGTCAATGAAGAGCCTCGGTATAATTAATAAGGTCTGTCCCCTGATCAATCCCTCTACTCACTTGTATCTGTATTATAGCTTCCTATATCCTTATATGAACTCATTATTTGTTATGATCATGTTTCTTTCCTTTTTATTATGTATACTTATATTGTCTCTATCACTGGTTGATGATTAGTCTATGTTCTATTTATGACAGTTTGTATATGTTTGACCTTTTCCTACTCATTGTATATTTATAACCTGTCTATGTCCTAGTCACTTTGTCGTTTCCCCACCCCACCTTTAATCTGTGCTAAATAACTAAATACAAATACAAAAAACAAACAAAAAAAGCTGTTTTAGTAAATTCACACAGAAATACACGGAGAGAGTTTAAACAGACAGTATCTGAGAGTTTATATTTGACCTTTCAGAGCATGCCCCCGGTGAGAATACCTTCAGTCGGAGTTGTACGCATGGCTGCAGCTGCTTGGTAAAGAGTCACGGGGTGAAAACATTTGAATAGGCACACAAAAGATTTGGGCTTGTTTGAAGAGCTGCTCTCTGTATTTTGCACGCTCTCTTTAGCATGTCTGGGGTGGTATGCAAAGCAAAAACCACATGGGGAGAAAGAGAAGCAGGGAAAAAACCCTCGACAGTTTGCTATTTTAGTCAGAAAGCTGCATCTTCCCAATTATCAAAATGGATGGTAATTATTGGAGCAAGAGGAATGGTGGGAGGGGGGTGTCTCTGCTGGGGAGACTCTTTCTAACACAGCAGGATGGACGGCCTGCTCTCTTGTCCTGTGTGCGGTGGCTTCAAATAAGTCTTTGAGTGTCGGGCAAGTTCATCGAGTGAGAGAGAAAAAGACCCAGACAGAGATGGAAAAAGAGAGACACGCAGCTTCCCATCCATCTGTTTATGGACATAAACTATTCTGAGCACGCACTTTCAGGCACAAACAGACGGGCCGCTGAATGTAAACACACAAACCTGCACGTGAGCGCACACACAGCCAAACAGAGGCTTGTTTTTGTTTTTTTAATTTTGTCACATCCCCTTGTTTGCCCAATGTTGCCGCATTAAAATTAGAGGTGCTAACACCCACTCATGCGGGAACAGGTGTTAAAATGCTAATGCTAATGGGTGGCACTAAGAGGAGACAGCGTTCTGATCCCTCACCGGCTATGTCAGGGCGAGATAGCGGAGGGCAAAGCGAAGTTAAAAGAGGGGAGGGACGTGTGTTTTTTCGAATCACAGGAGATGATGGAGCAGAAAAAAGGGCCTCCTAGGTTCTCCACCAACAGGAGGCGGAGGAAGCTGCCAGGGCTGGCGCTAAAGCGAGTTGGATCACCTCGAAACACGCTGGCAGCAGAGGGGTGGGTGGTCTGTTGCCAAGGGTAACCTGCCTGGGATCAAGACATGCCCTCCACCTTACCTGCTGAGGTGTCAGAGATGAAGGTGGAGGGGGGGCAGGAATGAAAGAGAGAGAGAAAAGGACTCAGAGGATGAAAGTAGAGAAAAAAACGGAGAGGAGCAGAGAGGCTACGAGGTGAGGTGGAGAAAAATGATTAACTGAGAATAGAGCGCATTAAGCACCCCAGTCCCATCCACTCTCTCCTTTTCCCCCCTTCTTCTTCTTTCCATTTCTCTCTCGGTCTTTGATAGCCCACTGAAGAGGAGATTCATTTTATTTTGATTTAAGATTCATTTAGTTTCAAATCCTCAAAGTCTCTCAGAGATAATATCAATTCGTGGGTTGCTCCCTCCCACTAAGCACCGACGATACAGATTGCTGCTGTTTAAATTCCCGCAATTTACAGTGTAATTGCTTCGACTTGGAGAGATTATGATTGGGTAAGAAGATAAAGTTGCTGTAAACACAGTTATAATGGGGATATATCAGTGGGGCTTGTGAAATTTCATACAAAACAATGCCTCTACATCTGCCGGATCTAAACAGCAGAGAAACATAACTGAGTGAGCCCCCTTGAGTACTGTTGAATTTACGGCGATGGTGCCGCATCCTTAGGCGCTTCTATTTCAGGGCTTTTTCACACTTGTTTACATAAAGATAAATTATTAGTGTATTCTGCTGCATTATTCAAAATAAACCAGCGGTGCCAAACATGTTCCCTTATGTGAGAAATCTCTGTCTCTCTGTCATGTTTTAAATATCTATGGGTTATTAATGTCACATTTCCTGCTATAAACTCTTTCAGGATGCAAACAGTCCTAACACATGTTGCTATAAAACGCATCTATAAGAGTTAACTGTTACACTGTAGAATTTATACTGCAGAAATGATCTTTTTCAATAATTTCCAGAGATGAATCTTCATTTATTTGGATCTGTTTGCTCTTGTTGTCTCCTGGAAGGATAAACCTTAGTAGCATCTGACTTTAACTTTCTCCACAGACTCTTTATTTCTGACTCCAGTGTCTTCATTTTCAGATAAAGAGTAAATTCTGTCACTACACACACCTGAAGCTTTTTTTTTTTGCTCTGATTCAGATGATAGAATGATATAGTCAGTGCGTTTACATACATGTCGTTCAAATGACTCAAAGTACAAGTGCTAAACTAAAAGAGAGTGCCAAATCTCTGTCTTTCTCCGTTTACATGCAAACAGAGTTTATTGAGTTTTTAAAAAGCATTGTTTTCAGGGGTGAATTCTCCGTTTGCGTCTAAATGAAAGGTGCAAACGATGGTTAATGTCTCAGTTTTTGAAAATAACCGGGAAGTATAAACGGGTCTTCAACTGTCTTAAATGCCTCTGCACATACTCCACAGTTCACATGTTGACCTCTGAACTCTGAGTTTAGAAACATGTGTTGCTAATCCAGAAGATACAAATCACTGTCTGATATCCACCCTGTTGGCCTCTTGCTTACATGTTTGTTGATCACACTTTTAAGTCAGTGTTCAATGTTTTATTACTTAGTACATGACCTTCTGGGGGCTGAAAATGCATACTCATATTTTTGATGGCGTTGGCTGTAAAGAGGTCAATAAGGCTTAAAAAGTAATAATAAAATGGCACAGGTAATGTCCTCACCTGCCCTCCTGTCTTTACACCTCTGTTCAGCTACAGATGTTAAAAAAATGACAGCAGGGGTCAGAGGCCGATAGCGCCCTCTGCTAGAGTCTCTCTGTGATATTTATTTGTCACCTCAGTTTACCTGAACTGTTCTCCAGCTATCTCATGAGCGCGACTATCTCCCCATCAGTTGACGGACAATCAGCCTTTCACAGCAGGTTCTTATTTCTTTGATTCCTTTCAGACCTCCACTTCTGTCGTCTAACAGATTTCCTCAGGTAAAAGATGTGAAAACTCCTTCTTCTTCCAGCGCCCTCTTCTTTCAGTGCAGGTATATATCTTCGCCCGCAGCTGCACACTGCACCGTGACCCCGGGGCAGACATAATCTAATGTATGAGAGACTACCTGCGCTGACATAACGCTGCAGCCGAGTCAGAACCCTCCTGCGGCGCTGCTTCAGATGCCACACTGGGCAGCATATGCCGTCTCTGTGTGCGTGGCTGTCATGTCAGCTTGATACTGGTCAACAGTCCAAGTCTTCGCTTTGTATTCATTCATTTCCAATTCATGACCACATCCGGTGCATTAGAGCTGCGTTAAATCAACCAGAACGGCACCAAAGTCTCTGGAGTGCACAAAAAGATGATGAGCTGTGATGACTGATGTAAGACGTTTTTGAAGAAAGTGTGTTTGACTGATCGTAAGGATTTAACTCGGTTGTATTTAAGTAATCAGCAGAGGATGCATTCAGGCTTGTATCAATGAGATAAGATGATTATTTCCTACAAAGAAAGTAAAATATAAAAGCCGGTTACACCAGGTTTTTCCAAGATAAGACGAGCTTTCAGACCCCCTGCCGCTAAGCAGCATGGGTTATCTCTGCAGCTTGTCTAAATGTGTCACCACCATTTAGAGCTGCTTTCATGTATGTTTCGATGCTGGGAGGTGATACGGACAGAGGGCACGGAGGAGAGAGAAAGCCAGCCAGTCAGAACCAACAAACAAACTCCAGTAGCGGCGTTAAAGAGTACAAAGGCGGATAAAGAGGAGTGCTGAAATGGAGACATGAATAGCCAGCACCTAAAATGGCTGAATAAACAGGAGGAAATCTAGGTCGGTCTGTCTCTCCCACTTCAAGGAACATTGAGGCAAGTGCCCTACTTCTTTAAATGCTTTGGACACTTTCAGGGCAGGCTGTCGTCAAACTCAGACTCCGTTTTACCTCCGGATACATTAAGACAATAAGACCTGTCTATAAAAACGAGGAAGTAAAAGTCTTATTTACGAGCCACAAAATACAAGCAAATTTGCATTCACCTCTCCTCACATCCTCCCTGTGTGCTCGTCCCTCCTTGTCAATTATTCTACATAATTATTTCTCCCTCGCTTTTCGGAAAAAAAGGCATTATTTTTCATCAAATTAATTGGCCCAAAAGTAATAAAGCACCCGTCATTTTTAAAGGCAATTTTCTTTTCCCATAATGTGAAACTGCTAAAAGATAAGTGCATATCAAAGGCTCAGCAGATAGCACTCATTCGGGCTCTCCTCTCCCACAATTAACAGGGATGCCTGCAGAGAGGAGCCATGAAATCTAGGTGATTGGAATGCAACGAGATGCCGATGAAACTCTGAGTAAAGCCATTAATGTTAATCTCGGCTCCCAGTGATCGACGATGCCTCCTCGCATGTTGGGAGCCGCGCGCGCATGCTGATGCGTGACGCCTGTTGTAAGCATGTCAGAGTGCACGATCAAAGGAGCTGATGCGTTTATCGTGGGGCTTTTATCTGGCTCTTATGGCTTCTAATTGCACGGGTGGGAAGAGGGTGATGGTTGCTGATAAATGCAGCGGTGGTGTGCGTACGAACATGACTGATGCGGTGCCAAATCCTGTGAACTCTCGCGTACATTTTCCCACGTCGAACCAGCCTGGAAGTGTCAGAGAGACAGATACGGATAGATGCGTTTGCTCATATATATCTTTATCTTTCTCCACTCAGAGATGACTATATGGAAGTTCACAGAGGGCAGGAAAGAGAGACCCAGAGAGAGAGTGACAAATATATTGTCTATCTTGCGAGACAGTGGGAGGTTGTTTTTAAATGTCACGGTGTCTCTGAAGGTCTGTCTCAGGTCGATTTGTGTCGCTGCTCTGAAAAAGAGGGGAGGAGACTCGTTGCTGTATCACACACGCATACACGCGACACAAAACAGTCAGTATCTGCCCCCTTTGACGGCTCTGAACTCCAGAAGCACTGAATTGATGCTAAAGACGAGCACACACGCTAAGATCTCGATTCCAATGTGCGACAGAAGGTAGAGCTACCCTGATCTGGAGTTGTTTTTCCTCTTCAAATACAAAGTTACTTTTTCTTCACAGTCTGACTAAAGTTTGCTTTATTTTAAAACGACTAAAGCTGCAGAAGAAGAAGAGGCAAAAAAAAAGCGATGCAGCCTGACACGAACACATATAACCGCAGAGGCTCTCAGAGGCAATTTTCCCCCCGTTAATGTTGAGCGAGCAAGCCGCACTCCAAAGGAATTAGGGGAGATCGAGAGATTGTTCATGCATGGACTCTGCCGCGCATAATCCGAAACAAAAGCCAAATAATGAAAGGGTGACGAAAAGGTCAGATGGCTCATCCAGCTCTCCTCCAAGATCTTAACAATCTCTAACAAAGTGAGAAGAAGAGCGACTGAGAGAAAAAAGTGAATGAAAACAACACCTCCTGCTGGTTTCGCTCTCCATCTGTGTGCGCCACAGTGGAGCAAACAGTTCTCTCCTCACACTTTTCTCTTCACCTCTCAGCTCATCCTGCCCTGCTAACAAAACCGCCCACTCGACACCAGCTTGTTCCTCTCGCAAAAGCTGAATGGAAACTAGTTGCTGCCTCTTCCCCTTTAACAGAAACTCTGGGTCAAGTTGGATAAAGTGATTCGAGTCGGTACTTTGAAAAAAACACATTTACAGCAGGATGTTTGTCAAAAATAAAGAGATATATACAAGGTTATGAGGCATTTCTGAAAAGAACAGAATACATCTTGTTTTTGCTTCTTATTTCTTACTAGTTTGAAAAGCCTTAACTCTGTAGTTTAAGAGCCTGTCTCCACTAACAGCATGATTTTGCACTCACTGCACAATAAACTTAATTTCAGAGCACTTCTGACTCTAACTCTTACTTACAGTTGCTAGGTTAGATAAGTTGTTTTGTAACATCTCCACTTCTTGTAGTAGTGGATATCAAGTCTCTTTCAAGATGCTCTGTATACCCTCTTTTAGTTTTGGGCGGTAAAAACTGCAGTAATCTGTATAAAAATTTCACTGCTAGTGCAAAAAATGCTTTTAGTGGAAACAGGCCCTGATGGTTTTCCAACAGAATAAGTTTCTGCCAAGCTTGACAGAAAGTCCTGAAGCTTATAAGGAGTTTCTGTCAGGAACCCTAACCCTTACTATGTAGTTTAAGGGCCTGTGTCCACTAACAGCACCTGTAATCTTCATTTCAGGGCACTTCTTACTCTTACTTACAGTTGCGTGGTGACAAAAGTTGTCTTGTAGCATTTCCACCTCCTGTTGTAGTGATGTCAAGTCTATTTCATGATGCTCTGTGTATACTGTCTACTTTTGGCACTTTGGGCATCAGAAAATGCAGTAATTTGTATAGAAATTTCACTGCTAGTGCAAAAAATGCTCTTAGTGGAAACAGGCCCTGATGGTTTTCCTACAGAATTTGTTTCTGCCAAGCTTTACAGAAACTCCTAAAACGTATAACCATACCAAAGTAGGTCTACCCGTTAAGTTTTATTCTGTTATACAAAAAATGAAGTATTTCTAAATATCAATTAATTGTTTTTGTATCAAAAAATTACAGAAAGAAAAGATTTTTTAAAGATGTGTATGAATATGACTAATGCTGATAAAAGTGGTGCTTATTTTATTCAACTCATTACTTTGTTAACTAGTTATTCAAATTAATAAAGCAATAACTTTTCAGTCTGAAAAATGAAGCGATGTGGAAATTTAAGACTTTTCTTTGTAATCTGCTTTTAATCAAGAGTAATACCACAGCTTTTTTGTGATTGTTTTTACAAAACGTTTTTATCTCTGAGATAAAACGAGTCTTGTTCAGCTTTTTACTGATTGTAACCTTTATGTAGTTCTCAGAAATTTGATCATCTTCACACTTAACTTTCTCTCATAGTTTTTATTACTGCCGTTAATTTCTGTTCTTATTCCCAGTCTGTTTGTCTCTTTGTGGAGTGCTTCAGTTTAATGCTTTTATGCATGAAGAGTTCAATGATAATTAAGTTGGAGGAAATTATTGTAAGTTACCTTAAAAAATGATGTGAAATGGTCATAAAATACGATAATATGGGGTTAACTGGAGTGAAATGTATATGCCGTTATATCTGTGTGGAACAGCCTTGGAGCTATGTGGTTATTCTCCTCACTGGTGGGGGTCTCTCATGTGGCTTTTGGCTGAGTTTATCTGTCATCGAAAGCATCCTAACAGCAACACCCCTGAAGGAAGATTACTGTAGACACATCGCTCTGTTCCACCTCTCTCTCCACATATCTCCAGCCCTTGTCTGCCCTCTTTCTCTCCCCATCAACATCCCCCTCGTTTCTCTCTCTCCCCGGACGTCACCGTCTCCTCTATCTTATTCTTTCCACCTTTCCCTCCCCATCTCCTCCCTGTATTTGCCAGCATGCGCTCCACTGAGCCAGGACCGCGAGCAGGTTACAGTAGTCGAGAGGGGAGGTCCGCTAGGATCAGCCATGCGAGGCACAGATGGGCCTCCTTGTCCATTCAGCAAGCCTGTTGACACAGGTTGAAGCATCAGGATGCATGGTGCATTTCAAACCCCTCGCCTCTGTATAGTTGACAGCCGAGCCAGTGAAATAATGTCAGATAATGCTTTGTAAAATGTCAAAAATACATGGCTGTCACTGTCAGAGCCAATAGTTGTTTCCTCCACGGCTGCTGGGACGTTTCAGGACGGATGTCTGCTGAATATTTATAAACTGCAGCCTGACTTTTCCGGAGCTTATACTGCAAATAAGATTCCTCTGCAATGAGAAGATTCCTCCTCAAAATGATATCAGTTTAAAACACTTAAAAGCTGTTAGACATCAGATATACTCTATAAAACCCCCTCCAGTATCCATACATTAACTATATGAGTCTGAAGCTCACGTCAAGTCAATCCCAGGCTTAATCTCATCCCTGCCAGCTCTGCAGAAGACATTTTCATAGTGTATTTTATAATTAGAGTGTTATCCAACTTGTGCCATCCCCAAGTGGCAGCACTGGCACACAAAAGGAGAAGGCTCCTTAGAGGCTTTTTCTGAGAAAAAGGCATATGTAATGAGTCATGAGGTCCCTCTCCGCTCCAAATGACATTAATTGCTGTCCAGGCAGAAGCCTGCTGGAAAACAGCCAGCACATGCGCAGGTTAGAGCAATTCAAGACTGATGAAAACTCATTTCTTCTTTTTCTAAAAATCTGCACAGTTGCATCATGGGTATGTCAGGAATGGTCACAATCAAAGAATGATGTGAGTCGTAGCAGGGAGGGAGAAAAACGAGCGAATTTTGTATTTTTTTAAAGCGAGAGAAAAACACAAGTGAACAAGCCTGTTAAAGCCCAAAAGAACAAAGTCGTGTCTTTCCGTTCTGTGGTCAGCCTTGCATGTTCAAGCAAGATGTGAATAAATTAAAGATAATGTGGGAAGGATGAATTAACCATGTGCTTTCATCCTTTAAACCAACTTAATCAAAGAGGTCCTGGGAAATTTAGAGGGGAAGGAGAGGACAGGCGGAGTTGGGTCAAGGGAGCTGTGTTTGCTCCCGTGTCCATCGTCTTAACGCCTGTCACCTCTTTGCTGACTCACACTGTCATAGCCATTAGATAAGATGAAACACAGGGCGGCTCACTTGGGAATTCACACACACATACACACTTACACAACACTGTGAGACCACATTTACTTGATGAACTCTGACCCTGAGCTTCCTCTTTATTCGCACTCTATGTAAAGCATTATACATCCTCATTACCTCACAGGAGGAATTAACCTTTGCTCTGTGATGGTGTAACTTTTGAATTAACTTTTCATTATGAGTTTTAAGCATTTCTATAAAACTGTAAAATGAATAAGAAAAAATAGCTACTGTGACTTTTTGTTCACTAGCTTTGTTCTCATATCTCTAATAACCTTCATGTTCAAAAAGCTAATTTTTACAGCAGAAAAGAAGATGTTTCAGCCTTATATGAATGGTATGTTTGGTCTTTATATCTTACTAAAGCTGTAGGTGACCTTTCCCACAATCCATCTATTTTCATCACATTAAAGTGGAGAGTTATGCAAAGTTAGGCATTAATCAGAAGCATGCCTGATTGGACAGGTGGGTGCATTGTGGCCGGAAACCAAGATTCTTACACCTCTTTGCTGCTTCCTGGATTAGCTGAAAGTTACTTGGAGTCACTATTTCTAGCATATTCATGAGCATGATGACGCCTTTGCAGAAGCCAGCGAGTGCCATCACTTGGACTACGCGCCAGTGTTTTAAATAGTCCGCGTTCAGCGCCATGACACCTTTACAACCCCAGATTTGTGTTATAATTCAGAGATAACTTCAGATTTCACTCCAGCATCACCAGGGTTAGTTCACTCTATAGTATCTGTTCCTGTGTGTTAAAGAGGTTTTTCTTTTCCTGAGAGAGTTCCTGAAAGATTGCGTAAACTAAGAAGCGTCAGTTATCTAATATGTGTGTCATATATCATGAACCATCCTACTAGGGGTAGCTGTGGCTACAAGAGTCACATACTGAAGTAGCCTTGGGCAAGACACCCACATAGCTCTCAGTAACATAATCAGCCGTGTACATGTGCATGAATGGGATTATTATCAACAGCGCCCTACAATAGCATCCTAACGAGTGTAAAGCTCTTTGAGTTGTTGTGATGACATCACTACAGCTCCTTTATCTGCCACTCTACCTATCAAGCAATTTACTTATTTTCTCTCCATACAACTTCCTGGAACCGCATCATTGTTGGACTTGATTCTAACGCCTTGCAAATGACTGAGATGCTGTTAAAGCCAGGTAAATACTCCTTTATTTGTTCAAACACTTTCTCCATCCTACATTAGACTTAAACATTCCAGCATTTCAAAGCCGTACAGATGGACAGTTTTATATTTCTGCATGTTCAGCTGCCCCGATTTTAGAAAAAAAATCACATTGACAATAATAGATAAAGCTATTTATTTTCCTTCTAATTAAAATCAACATAATCCTTTTGAGAATCGGATCTGTTTACAAGCGTAATCCCAAAAAGTTGGAACGCAGTGTAAACTGTTGGTTAAAACAGATTTTGATGATTTGCAAATCGTTCAAGCAGCATATTTACACAAAGATGGATGCACAGACAGCAAAACAAATGTTGTCTGTGCATCCATCTACGCACCTTACAGATATGTATATGATCGTTTTAGAAATTGATGCCAATGCTGAGGAAGGGAAGTAAAAAAACTAAAAAGCTGTTTAATAAGATAAATCCAAAGAGGTTGAAACTCTCTGAAGTAAAGGGCTGGGTGATACAGCCTCAAATCAATATCACAATATATTGAGCAGTTCATCTCGATAACGATAAATGGACGATAACTACTCCACAAGCTGTTAACCCCCTCCCACATTAACTTCGTCAACTTTTGAACCGTCTTCCATCTCCTCACCTGTCTTTCCCTCTTTGTCACAGACTCTGATGTAGGACAGTGTCTTAAAGGGACATAAGACCATAGCCTACCTACACACATCCAAAACCAACTTTTATTTATGTATTTCACTGACACTGAATTCCTCGATATGGGCAAAATGACGTCGGTTATTCGGTTTATCGCCCAGCTCTAGGAAGAGGGTCACCACTCAGTGAGAGACTGCGAGGACAAAGAGTTCTTCAGCATCTAGAGCATTTCATTAAAAGGTCTGAAAATCTGGAGAGAAAAAGGGTATAAAAGGGGGCAAAGCCAGAAACCAGAGGCCCTCAGGTAGCGCTGTAGTGGAAGTCACCGCATTGGCTCCAAAAACACTGAGTGAGCATCACTGGTCTTCCTGCTGAAAATATTTGATGCATAAATAAGAGGAAACCAACAGATACTCGAGTTTTAGTGCGAGCATTATGGATTTTAACATTTATGGTAAGGTCAAAAAAATAACCTACTTTAGAGAAAGTATTGATTAAATATGACATTTCATTTATCGGAGTGGATTCCTTCCACTGTTGCCCTATCGTTTAACCACAATTCCCCAACCTGAAGATGATTCCTCACAAAAAAACTCAGAAAGTATGCCAGGTCAAACCCGTATTGGTCGACTCGGGCGCCCAATCAGACAGGATCCTATCGGGGGCCGTGGCCTCTTCGAAGCCGGCTTTGACCTAACAGGAAATATGCTGTGTCTGTGTGTATGTGTGTGTCTGTGTGTTCTGGGGCACAGAAGGAAGGCTTAGCAGAACTGGAGCTCAAACTAAAAATAGACAATTATTATTTTTTTCCTCTGCAGAAGAGAGACAGAGGAAATGGCTGAGGGCAACAGAGGGGAAGAACAAGAGATGAGGAGATGGAAGACTCGGCTGTCATGTCCTTGGCCGTTTGCCCCGCTGCCCGCCCAGAACGCCTGAGGATCAATAAAACCCAGAGATACACTCCATAACCTTCAGTGATTCAAAGCTTATCATAATTCTATATAAGAGGAAATATATTTCCTCCCTATAGATTGGTTTTCTGATGACCCCAGCTTAAAAAAAAGAGCGATATAGTCCTTTTTGTCTCGCTGTCAATAGAGCTTTGTCATGGTGAGAGTCAATAATAGGAGGATTAAATAAATACACACTGGCACAGAGTAAAAACGCACAGGTACTCACTTTCACATTTTCACTCCATCTGTGAAGAAGCTTCGCACTTAAATTTGATCCCCCTCGTTCTTTATCAGCGGGGACGGGTGAGAGAGAGGGGGAAAAACTTCACGCTTAATCCTCCATGAATACATTTGCAGTGTGAACACGTGTGGGGAACCCGCTGTTGCACTTATTTTTATTTTTTTTGCAATCGTTCTGCTAGATTTATTTTCTAATGTTGACGTTTATCACTTGAGTAGGCTCACAATTCATCACCCCCCTCCTCTTGTCGATAATCTAGAAGGGAGTCAATTCGCTAAAATGCGAATCTCTTCCATTTTTATTCGGTTTATCTCACCCCCCTCCTCCTCCTCGCCTCACACTCCATCCCTGTCTCCCTCGCTGTCTCTTTGTCCTGTGGCGGCTCAGGTGAGAGACAGCTGAGGAGCGCAGAGTGGCTGTAACAGGGGTAACGCAAAGCCTTGTGGGAGGATTTAGGAGTGTCTTTGGAGCTGAGATGGCACCTCGCCTTGTCTGCGAGATGCACCTCAATCGATTTCAAATCCCTCTGATCTTTCATTAGGTGCTCGTCACAAGCTGTCCCGCTCATCACTCAGCACACACTGCTGAGCTTCTGGAGGAGGGGTAAATAAAGGAAATTATAAAATGAAGCCGCGGCTAACTGAAGTGAAGTGCTTTTATCTCCTGAAGCATCTGTCTCCACCTGAGAAAGTGCAGATCCTAAAGACTACAGTAGGTGACGTTTCGACTCCCGCTGACAGGACGCATTTGTTATCTGACGATTTTTATACCTGGGAGGAAAGTTACAGCACTGATATCTCTCTGTAAATGTGCTGCTATAAAGAAAAATGATATGAAGTCAAATTATAACATATATATAATATGAAGTTTGCTTAGCTTTCAGTTAGCTTTGTGCTGCGTTCCAGTTGGATGACGGAGCTGGGAATGACTTTACACCAGAGATGGTGGCAGTCCAGTTAACAGGACGGAAAACCAAGATTGGCGCATGCTGTTAGCTGTTGTAAGCTGTTGTTAACAACGGTCAGCTGTCGTTGGTCCTTGTCAGTTGTTGTTAGCTATACGAGTTTTAAACAACGCATAAAACAGTACTTTACTCTTATAAACACCATAGCACTGTATTCACAGTTACTGGCAATTTCCACCGCATCCGGAACAGACATTTGTCAGTACAACGTATACCTCTTATTTGATTTCACAAAAACAAAACAGAGGCACTAATAAATAATAGATTACTAGAGCTTTCACTGTTACTCTTTACTGTTCATGCACTGCGCTGCTATTTTGGATTATGACGTTGTCGTCAAGTCGGGGTTGGTGAGGATCGTCCGACATTCTGAGTCGTAAACTGGCTTTAGGGGGGCGTTCAAGATGAATTTCCGTCTCGGAGCTTGAAAATCCGACTTCCGAGTACAACTGGAATGCAGCATTGGACATTGCCCCTATTTTTTTAACTTATTGAAGGCGCTAACTGGTGTCTTTTTAGCTTGAGCTACAGCTGTTGGTGAAAGCAAGTTTATAGAGGAGGTAGAGCCAAAATTCGTCTTCTGGTTTGTGTTGATTCTGGTGCCTCCTGTAGACTATGAAGTCTCTGCTATTGTCCTCAAGATGCCTGACTTCTCACATGTATTATTTATTGTGAATATTTTGAAGAAGCTGTAAAAACAAGGCGGTTTCACCCCCTCGCACCTTTTCACCAGGTGTGAAAACTCAGATATAAATACCATCGGCTTCGTAGATGATCTAGACTCCACTGTCACCTACATGGAGCAGAACTGCCACATTTAGTCCACATCTCTGAGTTTAACCTTGGCTTTAACCAGGAGACAGGTTTTTCACACTGCAGCTGAATTCAAACGGACTGACCGACCAGGTACCGCCGGATGAGACGTGTTGAACGACAAGGGGAAGAAAAGGGGGTACCAAAGAGTGGGGTCGGAGTGAGGCAGGAAGGTAATTTGATCCTTCTCTGGATCAAAAAAAGTCCACGTCTCTCTAACTCTCCTTCCCTCACACCTCTTTTCATTCCTTTCTTCCTCTCCTATTTTTTTCTATCCAGCTCTTGTATTTGTTCTACTTTTGGATGTACATGACGCTCTACTCCCTGTCTCTTTCATCTCCTCCTCCCGTCTCTTCATCACTGTGAGAATAGGATTCATGTCCTACCATGAAGCTGTGAAAACACAAGCATCCCCCGGAGGGACGGCTGTCAGAGAGCAAAGTGAGGAGAGAGGGAGGCACCGCTCTGTTTGTTGTCTCTCATTGAATTTTTCATCCTAATCCATGAAATATACATCGCCGAGACCGGGGCAGAGGCCTTTGACGGCACAAGGACATTGTAATAATGTGGCTCTGTTTGTCCAACGCAAGCAGTTTTTACTCTGTGTGTGTTTGTGAGTGTGCGGTACAGTACAGTGTCTGTCTGTCTAAACTGTTCCCCTCCAAGTGCCTTTTTGTTGACATGGATGACAGACAGGCAGAGATGTCCCTGAAGAGCCCTGGTATCATGTTTGGAGTGTCAGCCGCAGTGGTGTGAGAATTTGTTGAAGAAGCCTGTGGAGGTGTGTGTGTGTGTGTGTTTAGATATGTACATGGCCACAGCTGAGAGTGTGACAATAAGTGAGAAAAGGAGCACGTGGGCGGGCGCACAGAGAGGGAAGAATAAAAAGTGTGAGCGCTTGTGTTACATATGTTTTTGTGTATTCAGGCATGGGCGGTATGAGAAAATACAAGACACAAAAAGGATTTCTGTGTCATGTTCATCTAAGTGTGGAAGCGCCTTTTTCCGTGTTTCTACTTAATGCGGAGACACCTGTCAAAGTTGTTAATCATTGATGACCCCAGGCACACAACTCCCAACCTCCACCCATGATTATTCTGTGTCATCTTCGAAATACAAGTGCAAATAAAATCCCAAGGACAATTTTTTTTTTCCCCTGAAAAATTCAAAATCACTCTGCCAGAAATAAAATAGTTGATGACAAAGATTTCTAAGGGGATTGCTTTGTGACTAAAGACTGCACAGACTGCATCAAATCAAGTCCTTTTATTATCACTCTGCCTTAAATGCTTAATTCTGGTTGGTCGAATATATAGATATAAATATAAGTTACCGACTAGGCCAAATTATCTCTAATAGGAAAGAATGGAGCAAGATCCTGTCCTGCAATCCATGCCACAGCAGCAGATCTGGTGAGTACATCTCTTAGATAGGATGTCACGAGGAGTTGTTGTTTGTTTGGTATTTCCTCCTTGTGTGTCTCTCTCAGATTACTCCCTGCGTTCACCCCTCCTGTTTAATTGCTATCATTAGTTTGCCTGTGGTTTTTGCCACACCTGTTGCTAATTTCCCCGTGAGTATTTAGCCTCTGTGTTTCCCTCCATCTGTGTCAATTCGCTGAGTCTTTTCCTGTCGTGTGTGCTTCGTTCTCCCGTGGTTACCTTGTGTTATTTCAGTCAGGAATTTTTGGACTGGTGCTTTTCTCTTCATCTGCCTTTTGTTATTTCAATTCCCTTTTTCAAGTCTACGGTATGGGTCTTCTATTTATGTGACAAAGGTGAACCAGATAGGGACAGAAATGTCAATAAGTCAAAAATAGGGCTGCAACTCACAACTATTTTAATAGTCATGACTATTGAAATGGTTAGTCGACTAATCAGATAATTATGATTTTTTTCTTAAATTCAACATTTTCACCTTATCTTGGCTAAAGTGCTCCAAAACTCTGTAGGTTTTTAACCTGCTGTATGGGATGCCCTACCGCTCGGCTGAGACGCTATTGCGCATGTGTGACTCTAGGCAGAGATCATAATGAAGTAAGATGCCTCACTCCACTGGAAAAAACATGTCTAACGAAAATAGTTGATGACGGAATTCATTGTTGACTTTTTAATTATCGATTTTTGTTGCTAATTGTTGCAGCCCTTGTCAAGAAAAAGTCCTACTCCCCTTGTTTAACATTACCTCCAATGGAAATGTTGATATAAATGTCCGCTGTAAGAAGTAGCTCATATCAGTCAGTCTGTTGGTGGCTGTGACATACCTGAATAATGGATAGTGAACATGTGTTTATACAAATTATAACCTCTTTAAGGTGGTAGGACACCTCTCTGCTTTGTGTCGGGATTCGACTTACATAAAACCACCTGATCACCATACATTACCCTCCACCCTGTTGGTTTAGTTAATGCTGTGATCAGATTGCACATATTCATCAATAAAATAATGGTATTGCAATTACCTGCATTCATTTACTCACCTACCTTGAGGCAAGGTAATATTTATTCATTAAAACAGTCAGTTTAATGAGTGAGGAAATGCTCCAACTATTCGGTTTAACACTTATTAAAAATATCTGAATAAATGAAACAACCAAAGCTTTTCATTTAATTCAGTGTTACAGGAATTTATTCATCTAATGCCACTGTCAGGATTTTGAGCCAAATGGGCTTCCAATTTTGGATCAAATTTGGTGCTCTAAGTGGACATGTAAGTACAGTGTTCAGCACCCCTTTAGAGTTGTCAGAAAACCTTTAGTTTCCTTTCAAAATCAACATTTTCTATGTCAGACTATTCAACAAAATACTCCCCCAAATGTAGGCCATTGACTGCAAACAAGATTTTTTAAGTTGCATACAAAAAGTACTTTTTTTTCAATCTAAAATCCGAATGCAAAAATGAGTACACCCCAATCAAAATTCTCGGAGCTAAGCTAAGTTTAGTTACCATATCACCCTTATTTTCATGTTATTGTAAATAAAATGTTATGTTAAACTCAGCTACACTTGTACTTTTGCTCATCTACATATTGAGTAATATATCACTTTTAATAAGGGGTGTACTGACTTATGCTGGGCACTGCACATCTTAACTCCTTGCAGACATTGCCCTGTGCACAGGTAGGTGGTATTTTATGACAGACCTGGTGGCAGCAGTTACAATCATTATAAGTTACTACTCCTCTGCGATAGTAAATTTTGAGTCCTTTAAGTCAAATCAACCTAAAACCCCCTCACAGGAGCTTTAAACGAATCCGACAGATCAAATCTCTCAAAGGTTTGTTGATACTCTTATAAACAGCCACGCTGTTGAGCTCACTTTCCCTGTTTCCCACGAGCGACAGAGATTCTTTATGATCATCCGGTGATTTACAGCTTCTCATGTGACGCATGTAAAGGTTTTCCTGCCCACATGTGTACTCACCATCTGGTGGCTGGTGTGCCTGTTAAGCTCAGCCTGCTGTGAAAAGTCATCATGTCAGCCTCAGCGGCAGTATAGCGCTGATTATCTGCTGTTATATACTGATGTCTTCAGAGGCTGCCTATGCTGGGGTTCATGATGTTCTTGTAATATTAATATTTGATTATCTGCTTGTTTGAATAACAGCAGCAAGGCCACATAACGTGGTTTGTTTAATAATAAAAAAAAGAAAAAAGCATCTGGTTCGGCTTCAGAGAAATACATATTCATCAACAGTTACAATAACACTGCATACAACAAGTCGTGCAAACAGCTGTAAGATATATTTCCTCATCTTTCTATTTCCAAGGAGGAATCCAATGTGGGTGGTAAGGAAATACAAACTCAAATAAGAAGCCGTAATGCTATCAGAGGCCATGAGCCACAACCGCGATAATATCTGTCTTTCCCTGCCGAGGTGGGGTAACTTGATAGAGGCAATACAGTGCTGGCCTTATACGTGCTGATGCACACAGGTACACATCAAACATCCTATATTAGGTCTGTCAGAGAGAGAAGGGGAGGGAGAGAGTAGGAGGGGGATGTGGTAGCAGACAATGTTAGACATAAACTCAAAGAGACAGAGACGAGGCTGACGGACGGCTGATGGATGGATGTGGGAAGACAGTAGTGGTTGAAGAGCTGAATGAATTATGCATCCGCACTTAAGCATTAATTTATTCAAATTTACATCCACCACTGTGTGTATGCATGTAGCGCATGTGAGGATGAAGGGAAAACGGATGCAGGTGCTGCACAGCGCTCACCTTCCACATCCTTTCATCTCGCTCCGCGCAACGTGTGTCAGAACGTCTGCACTTGGGTTTTCAATTATCCACTATGCGGCATATTTTCTCAGTGTAAATTAGCACCAGCAGAAACCTCAAGTGGAAAATGGAATTCTGTGTGTCCTTGCTCTGTAACAAACCATGAGACTGATTGGATGAGGGATGTATTCTTTTAAAAGGGGTTCAAAATACCTGGAAATAAGGGCGCGAGGAATGTGAGTGTTTGCCAAGACATTTGGAGCATCCGTGCATTCATTTCAGAGAGTGGTTCTTACTCAGAAAGGGCCTGAAAGTGTCATGTTGAAGCTCCCCTGAGGAGTTTTTATCTTGTCATGAAAAAAACTGACATCAAAACCAATAAAGTTAACCAAATCATCAGCAACATGGTGATTTTTGCACAGTCAGTTCCATTTTTTTTGGTCAAAAATACAAACTACTTGGGCTGTCGGTGTAAATGCATTAATTGCAATACAATTACAGGTCTAAATTAACATATTCTTCCAAATGTGCATTATTTCATTTTCATTTTGGCACACTGCAGCTAAGCCACAACATCGTTTTGCTTCTAAATGACATTTCCTGTTGAAAAACTTCCAAATGGCTGAGCTGACAAGTCAAGAGTAAGCTGAACTTCAATATCACTAAAGTACTTTGGGTTTGAGTTAGTTACCAATACGAGCTAGACCAATGTTAGCAGACAACCACATTGCAAAAGCTGGCAGTAGCTCAGGTAGAGGTAGAGCAGTCGTCCAACAGTCGGAAGGTTGGTGGTTCGATTCCCCCCTATCCCAAGTCTGTCTGTTGTGTCCTTGGGCAAGACACTTGTCCCACATTTCTCCCAGTGTGTGTCCTCCACTGGTGTATGATTCTGAGTGTTGTGTGGTGTTGGTGGTCGGAGGGGCTGTAGGCACAAATTAGCAGCCATGTTTCCGTCAGTCTGCCTCAGGGCAGCTGTGACTACTAAGGTAGTTTACCACCACCAATGTGTGACTGTGTGAGCTGATAAATGATGTATCCAATGTAAGGCACTTTGAGGGTCTCTGATAAAGCGCTTTATGAAATCTGATGCATTATTATTATTATTTAGAGCAGTATTTACTAGTATTTACTCTGAGCTATGGTTTCAGATAACTGCATTTACTGGAATAATCTAGAAACCAAGATCATGAGATTTTATTGCATTATTTAATTCCCAAATTAAGACACTGAAAAGAATTGCTTTATGGTAAAAATACAGTATTTTAAGTGGGTTTGCATTAGTTACATTACTTGTCAGGGCCCCTTTCATAATAAAAAATTGCTAAGAGAAACAATATGCACAGTAAGCAACAGTTTTCTGCAGACAGAACTGACTCTGCCATGCCACTTGGCTAAATTTGAGAAATTCTAACCCAAGCATTTTTTTCCTCAGATTAGTTGCACACTGCAAAAAAAAACAAAAAACTTGAAGCACAGAAATCAGCTGATTCTGAAATTTAAAAAATGAGAAATATAACAGTTTGGACTAATAACACATGTACAGCAGAGTGGTTTAGGGTTCACTCTGTCCACAGGGGGCGCCAAAGTCAACAGAATATTCAAGTTACTCATACGAGCTTTGAACACAAAATTTAACCATCATTAAATGATGATTTGAACAAGTAACTTTTAATATGTGACTAACCTGCATCCCATTGCTCTAATTGTCCAGATGTTACGTAGACTGGTTGACAAACAAACTAGATGCTACATGCTAAAAGAGATCATTTACTCCAACAAAAGTTTCTCAATCAAACAAAGCAGCTCAGTTGTTAAAAGTTCAAATGAAATATTCATACAGCAATTTGCAGTTGCAGCTTTCTTTGTGGCACAGCAGCACAGAGAGTGGCATATTTTTAAACTACCTGTAACTGCGAATGTGTTACCGCCCTCCCAGGGTCCTTATCTGCAGCTGTCTAGTTGTGATTTTCACCCTTAATTGGAAACCAAAAGAGCTGCCAGACGTGAGATTTCACGAAGCCTTACCGTATCCCTGCCCCGCCTGACTCCGACTTGTTAAATGACGTTTTGGCAGGGTAGAGTTCATCTGGGCTTGCAAGAGCCGTGATGAATCGGGATTTCACTGCTTTACACAACTCTGCTGGAGAGTTAAAACGGTGTTAAAGAGACAAGATGGAGTCTGGTGGTGGTTGAGGCACGTACAAAGTTACCGTCATGACCTGGGACTAACCTGGAAGAGGACTTTACTCTCGCTTTCTGTCTTTCCTGCATCTCAATATAAACACCAAGTGAGAAAGTGAGAAGTGCATCTACAGTCGCTGTTATTTACCTTTAGATTTTCCCAGCCTTCGCTGATTAAAATTGATGACACCCATCCACAAAACTGTGTCTTCAAATGGGAAAAAAAGCTGGTACTTTTCCTTGTTTATCCAAAAAACACTGTGGCATTTTTGAAAACACAACCTTTAATAAAATTTACCATCTTGAGCACATTTACCACTGGAATAAGGTTATGCCAAAGTCTCCAAAACAGCGCGGTTTCTTTAGACTCGCTGCGGTAATTGTTTTATCTTGACTGTTTGATGCAACTGTTCCTGCAGTTATAGTCAAAAATACAGTCTCCTCCTCACAGATGATGTAGTAGAGATGAGATTCAGGAGGATTTCATAATGTGTGTGCGCATGTGTGTTTCGTGTAATCTATAACCTGCAGACATGTGCGGTCCCCCGTGAGAAACCATGCAAGTCATTACTGGCACATCTACTCTGCGGATTAGTCCTCTGTCATGGATTTAATCTTAACGCCACACATCCTAACGTAACCTAAGATACACACACACACGTCCGCGATTGCATTAAGCCCTCCTTTTGACTCACCTTACGCTGAAATGTCACCTGCAATAAAAACGTCTCTGCGGATTCAGATTATCAGCGACACGAAACAAAAGATGACAAAGATCCTCTCGCCAGGGTTCCATCAGCACTCGGGATGTAAATGAACATGTAAATGAAACACCAGAGGTTGCGAAATGTTGTTCTCACCTCTGCAAATTACCCTAAATTGCCCCTCAGATTTCCAACCAAGCATGCAGTTGTTCTTAGCAGTTAAAATGTAAACACTACAATCAGCATTTTAATTCATGATTGCCAAACAAGCCGTAAGCTAATCACGGAGAGGAGATAATGAAGAAAGCGAGAGAGAGAGAGAGAGAGAGAGAGAAAGAGAGAGAGAGAGAGAGAGAGAGAGGGAGAGTAAGGAGGGAGTCAGTGATTAGGTCTTGCCTCAAAATGTCTGTTTCTTTCTGCGCTGTGGTCTCTGTATGTTTATGTACGACTTCTTTTTGTCAGAATAATCAGCGAGCATGAGACTTAGTTTGGGATCAGTTGAAGGCTATTCAAAGGCGTTCAAAAAAGGAGCTGAAAGTATCTCAGTGGAAGACTGCAGCAGATATTTCTCCTTCGGTCGACTCTACCTTGTCACATACTGAGCTATCAAAGACGGTATAGCGTGACCTCGGTGTACTGATTCTGAAGTAGTGACCTAATAATGGCAGCGGCTAAGGTAATGTCCCTGGGCCTGTTTTGACCTTTGGTTCGACGTATATCAGGAGTGGACAGGCATAATGCCTTTAACCTTTTCCTCCAGAGTCGTTACTGAACGCAAAATGCTGACAGTGATTGCCTGACGACTGGCTTCAGGAGTTGTTATCTAATAACATGGATATCAGCTGATTTGACAGCATTTCAATCATACATGAAACTCATGGAGACAGAGGAGTTGATTTAGCCGCAGATGAAACAGGTATTCAGGGTTTCAGGGAATACGATTTAAGATCCATTTTACATCCATACTGGCAAAAAAGTACAAAAAAAGGAAGGGAAATCGGAACATTTTAAACTAAGTTCAAATCAATCTTCATTTGTAAGTAACATCAATACAATTTTTAGACTTTTCAAATTTGAATTTAAGATATTTTATGAGGTGTTAGGAGAATTTTAGACGTTTAAGGCCTTAAATTCAAATTATTGGATTTTAGACATTTTAAGACTTTTTAAGACTTTTTAAGACCCTGGTATTTGTCATTGGATCCACAAGAGGTAATATGTAATGGTAAAGTAGGCACTGTTAACATTCATCACATCAGAGGTGAGATCAAATGGTGTGCTTTCTACTAGATGTAGAAGTTCCTTCATTGGTTCAATAAATATGTAATTTTGCAGGAATATTAGGCAAGTTTCCGGTAGCATTAGGCGATCATATAATAACTTTTAAAAATGGAGCTGCACAGAAAAAAGAGGAGTTGAGCACAAACTAGTCTGACAGTAACTACATGTCAACATCACAAGCAGGGAGGAGAAAACAATTATATTCTGTGTAATTCATTTTTAAAGTTTGTCCACAGCTCCATAGGGATTGCTGGAGTAGGTGGGATTTATAACCTATACTGCAGCCCGTCACCAGAGGGTGCTGTTCTTGCGGTGGCTTCATTCTATTCCATTCTATATACAGTCTACGGGAGGTCCTGACCCCCCCACTGGTGACTTAGAAAAAACAGGCAAACATTTACAGGACCCTACTTTAGAGTTATAGTGAAGGTACAGGGCTCAAAACAGACTTTTTTTTGTTTTGTTTTTACCACCCTGCTCGCACTGCTGACCAGACTGTCTGCAGAGTACAGGCGTGTTTATTTTTTAATCAGCAGTGTGAGCGCAGGACGAAGAGAAAAATACTAAAAAATATGTTCACTGTTAATACTGCTGTTGGGAACGGCAAAGATATAAACCATAGGGGACGGTTTACTGAAAAGACACTTCATGAAATAAACTGAATAAAAGACTGGTGAATATTGGGAATAAAGGGTGATACAACAAGACATTTTTTCCCATAAAGATGCATCAAGGATTTAAGAAACTTGTTGTTTCCATTGGAGGTTTACGAGGTTCTCGGAGAGCCCTTGATTTGATATCCAGTCATTGCTGATATTAAATAACACTCACTTGGTTTGTGCACTCTTGGCAGTCACTAAAAGATCTGAAATATTAGCAGTACAATTTTTTTTTTCTAGGCAAAACAAACAACGAACAAAAAAGGAAAAAAAAAACCATCAAAAATAGATTTAAGAACATGTCGTTTCTCTAAATGAATAGCAGGAATCTGCAGTTGCTGTTTTTCTATTAATAAATTCATTAGCACCATGAGGCTGGAGGAATGAAGACATTCGACGCCCAACGTCTCGCAGCCAAATTATTTGAGACACCCTGCTTGGCTGGCTGTGCTCTGATATCAAAAAGCTGAATTAAAAATGCATTCCTTTTCCCCCTCCTTAGGGGATCCTGCAATTACTCAGTCGGTTAGCGACGCGGGGAGGCGTTTCCAACATCCTCTTCGCAAGCTACTGTACATCTTTATGATTTTCTCACTATGCATGCTTCCTCACTTTATCTTCTCACCTTCACACACACATACACACACACTTCCACATTTCCTCGTCTATATACTGTAAAGGCAGCTCAGAAATGCTTCTTGTTGGCCCTCATCTTTGCAGAGCAGATGGCTGCTTCTCTGCACCACATGGCCAGCACTCAGGAGATGAGGGGAGCTCTTTAAGAAGAAAAAGACTTTCAATCTGCTTTAGCAACTGTAGCTCCTCCTCATCATCACATCCTCTTTTTTTTGCAAGGCATCAGCAGCAAAACTCTCACACACCCCCACTTCCACCGGCACCCCCTCCGCCTTCTCTACAGATCTCCATCTTTCTGTCTTGTCGCTCTGCATTCATCTAGCTGCTGTTGATGATTATGTAAATACTTAATGCTTATGTAAACGAGTCAAACACAAGGTCACAAAGTGGGATTATTAAGATGCTGCTCAGATGCGCAGTCCACCAGCCAAGAACTCCAACCCCCAGCCTCTCTCGTTTCTATCATGTAGCTCCAACATGTGGGAACACACTGCATATGTATGGAGAGCGGCATTCATTATTCATGCTGGGAGTCGGTTGGAATGGTGGAGAAGTGGGGTTATTCTGGAAGAGGACAGCGAACAGAGACTCTGAGCAGGGGAGTAAGTTATCTTTTTTTTCTTTTTATGGATTTGCTCTGTTTGTATAATTCAGTTTCAGCATGATGGGCTGAGCCTGGCCTGCAAACCGAAAAACCTTGAGGACTGATTTGCAGGTTTGTTTGTGGTCATCATCTCGTGGTTGTAATTCTAGAGACATGTGTCCTTGTGTCGATAAACAGGCTCAGGTGAATTAATGGTGATAACAAGGTGCTAAAAAGGCTGGAAAACAGCTCGTTATTAGCTCTCGGCAAATGTTTCACCTCGGTTGAATAAAATAAATCCCTAACATCGAGGTAATCTGATGTCTAATTGTTAAACTCCCACTCCGATCTTTTCTTTTTTTATACTACTAAAGTGTTCCCAGTAGTCTTTAAATTGTGATTATCAAGTTTTTAGCTTCATTATTAGCTTTCTGTTAGGGTGATTTTCTTTAGCCAGTCATAGTTTAGGGTGGTGGAGCTGAATCACTCAAATACCTCGGATACTTTGGTGCTAGATTTCTGGAGCCATGAGCCTCCGACAACTATTGTCAACAAGGACCTTGTACCCGTGTTTAACATCACTCAGGCTCCCAAAATATGTTGTGCTTTGTTATTACCCTACATGGACTCTTCTTCAGATCAACAAGATGCAAGCGCAATGTTTGGGAACGTGGACGACTACATATACTTGAACAGTCTCAGACCAGTCTTTAATACACTTGTAGCATGAGGCTGTAACCCAGATCTGCAACCAGTACAGCTTGTCAAACTGACCATTCGTGTGGACCTTCCATTTTTTACACTTTCTCACGAGCATTGCAATCTGCTAATTCCGCAATCGTCCTCTCTATTTCTCTAAGTGTGGGCTACATTACTGGGGCTCCGGGGGGCGGAGCTTGGATTTGTGATGTAAGAAATCTCACTGAATCTGAGTCTGCCGTTTGAGTCCGTTAGAGATTCACAGCAATTTGAATGCAGAAATACTCTTCTTTTCTCAGGATATGTCCTGTAGCATCAGAAAAATGCCACATGAACACGTAAACGACGAGAAAAGCATAATTTTCATCGGATTGGGTCTTTATATAGTAGAGAAGAAAAAAATCTCTACATAGAAGTGACGATTAGAAATAGAGTCTTGACAGTTTTGGCACATAATTTACAGATCTAATATAACCAGGTAAGGAGAGATATGATTCACTACCACCTACTCAACTTTACCACTCCTCTAGAAAAGAATGTTCAAAGTTTAAGCTTTTCCCTGGTCAGAAATAACTTTAGTCCCTCTAATCACCTGCAAAAACAGCATGCAAAAACAGAGATAGTGGCCTCAAACTAAGAGAGAGTAACTGAGAGTGTAATGCAGACACTAAGGCTCGATTTTCAAGAAGAACAGGCATCGACAAAAGCAGTTTAGGATTGCCTTCATCATACCGCGTAGGAGAGATCTTGTGAACATCCTCCTTATGATTATGAGGATATAGGGATTTGTGCTCGTTCGATAACAGGTGATGTAGTAATTCAAAAGTCGTAATAATCTTCTACTTACAATATGTAGCATGATGTAGTCACCCAGACGTGGGGCGCTGTCGATGCGGACCAGGATGCCGTCTTTGATTGTAGTGCTGAAGCCGACCGCCAGCCTGTCCGTCCGTGTGCTCGGCCTCTCATTGTTGGGCCACGTGTACGTGATCAGACCCCCTCCTTTCCCGAAGATATACGTGGTGCCAGCTGTGGAAACACAAGAGGTAGAGAAGAAGAGATGTTAGATTTGTTCCTGGAGAGAAGAGGCTGATAAAAAGTGATGGGGCGGAATTAAAGTTTGCGATGTATAAACATACGGCAACAAGACACCAGAGAGAAACCAACGAGACACTTTTGGGATAAAACCAGCTCCAAACCACTTCCATTAAAGTCTAACTCGACTGTAATTCCTTTACAGCCGCCTTGCTACTTCTACAACCTAACTGTGTTGGGTGCTATTTTTGGTTTTTAATGGTATTCAGCCAACACCACCTTTTGGGTAGAAGTCAGCAGCTCCCTTGACACCATCCCTGACCTATCCCTGCTTAAATATAGCTTCTTTCCAGGGAATAACAGCCAGTATGGCCAGAATAGGATAAGTCTCCCTATCCTCATGTATTATATATGAGACCTGCAACCAAAGAACAAAGGCTGGCATGAAGAAAGGAGAGAAGGGGAGGAAGAAAAAAAAAAAATCGAAGACCCTTCTTGGGGTTTAATTTGACAAATGCAGCGCAGGGAAAAAAAGGGACAGTGCGGCAGTGAGGGTGGAGACGCCGGCTAGAATGAAATTTTTGGTGATTACATCAGCCATGATGCAGATTTGTGTCATATTAAAGGCTCTGATTGGATCAAGCTGGGCCCTCAGCCACTGAATCTGTGAGAGTTGTTTGTGGCTTCGTTTTTTTTTCTCATCATGTGCACCAGAAGAAGAAAAAAAATACAGAACAGTTTCATTATATGGTTTCAGGGTTGGACTCAATCCCAACTTCAAACGTTCCCTACGGTGCGTTCGAATTAAAGTGCTGAATCCTTGAGCTGCTAAGCCATCTTGTCCACATTTAGGCAAAGATAATCAAGAGATCAAAGGCATTAGACCTACAGCAGATAGACTGGTGGGCGGATCAATACGGAAGACCAAACAGACTCCTGTGGCCCCGGGAAAGTGGGAAGCATTTGGCCCACCTCAGAGACTGACAAGGGATTTCTAATGAAGTCTCTGAGTTCTCGAATCAGTTTATTTATTCATTTTTTTCCCCTGCCTCGCCATCCCACTGCGTTCCTCTCTTCCACATCGCCTCCCTCTTTCTCTCCCAGCCTGTCGCTCCCCTCTTTTCCAATCACTTCCTCTTCCCAGTCACCTGAACATCTGTTTGGCCTTGTGATGGGTGCCCAGCTGTCTCACTGTTTCCCCCTCTGAAGCGGCCAACAATCTGCTCTGTGGTCCACAATCCCCTGGAGACAGCGGGAACATATGGATGCGAGGGAGTACGAGAAAAGAGAGGGAGACGATTCATCCGCCACATGAGTGTCTCTATTCGCCTTCGGGCGCTCAAACGGGGCTGCATTTCACACTCCTCAGGTGCCAACAATGCAAACCACCGGCTAAGGTCGCTCTATGTGACGTGAAAAATATCTAAACAAGTGAAGCATCCTGCGCCTCAAACAACTGCTTGTAACTGATAACCGAACACGGCTGGTTTAACACAGACGCCTCCCTCTGAGATATCTTTTTCTCCTAAAGAGAAACAATAAGATCTCTCGATTGCTCTCGATGACATTATAGCTACAGCAGCTGATGTTTGTATCATGCATCACCTGTTTCAAACTGCTCATATCCTCCATGGCATCTCCTCTAGGCCCGAGACAGCAGATCGAGGCCTGCAGCCAGGTCGAACCAGATCTGGCCCTGCTGTCTCATCGCCTCAAAGTTTCTTCTAACCAAAAGTGTTTTAGGCAGACTTGGGATCAGTTTTCCCCGGCAAACTTTGCCTATCTCATCACACACACTTGTTTTTTCCTGGAGGGGATGACGATGATGAGCAGAAAAGATACAGAAGCCCCGGGGAGCCAATTATCACATTGAAGAGATTTGCTTAGTGTTTCAAGAAGACAATGTTGGGCATGAAAGACACACAGGCAGCCGCGTGCGCGCCCTCTCATATACACAGGAATAAAGCACTAAGTGAGTATAAAAGTGTGCGAACACGTGCGCATGCACACAAACAGGCCAAACACGATGTTTTGTCACACACATTCACACAAGTGGGTGATTATCTGCACAAGTACAGAGAAGAGAGAGAACCCGAGATCGTCCAAATGTTGCACATTTCTCAAACAGGCTGCCAGGCCCAGACAGCACCGGCTGTATTTCCACACACGGAGGAAGTCCGCTGCATATCAATTCATGCATTCAGTGTGTGAAAACCATCAAGTGTGGCATCATTTCAGATACTCATCTCAAGATTTCAACAGAGGGAAAAAAAAAGAACTTTCATGGATGGTTAGCAACTGAGAGGAAATGTGGAAATGTGGCGGCTAGGCTAAACTCCCAAGGTCAAGAGTTCTATTTGAATAACTTCACCGACGAGCGAGCACTCGAGTGTGGATGTGAGGAGCAGCGGTAGAATGAATTTCCACGCTTTTTTCAGGGGGACTAATGAGATAAAAGTGAGGGTAAGCAGTGGCAGTTTTCAGCTTTTCTATCATACTTGTAATTATTTCTGCTAACACCTCCTCAGGCGTTAACCTAACTCCAAACGGTTGATCAACAACGCTATGTTCAAGGTTTTGTTTCCTTCGTTAAAGGATATTAAAAGATTAACCAATAACAGAATGAAAAAAAGTGAAGACGCCTTACTTTCTGGAAATAAAACAATGCCTTCAATGTTCAGCAACCGCGAGTGCAAAGAGTCCTCACATCTTTGGAAATGCACGCGTAATTAAACTGCGAATGTGCAACAAAAGGAGAAGAGCTTTTACATCTAGGGGGAAAAAAACGGTTTATTGGAAAGAAAAGGGATGACAGAAACAGTAACTAATGGGTTTGTTCGCCTTTTAACACTCTGGTTTGCTTTTTAACTTTTGAAGAAGGACTTTGATAAAACATCTTAGCCGCTCAAATGGTCATTTAAGCAATTAGGTAAAAAAAAAATGTCTAATTTGGAAAATGGTTCTGAAAGTGCTCTCCAAAATGTGCTGCTCTCTCCTGTGTTTACCTGACTTTAACCTTCCTCTGTGGTTATTCTTGATGGACAATAAAAACCTGCTGCTGCCACTCTTTCTAACAGAGTCGAAATAATGCGATGAGTAGAAATGAAAGAAACTAACATATGTGCTTTTCACAGCCGTGAGGCCCTGCTGAGAAGCCCGACCGTAAGGAAACTATCATCAAAGGAGTCACATCTACAAACACATTACTGTAAAAGATGTTATTTTGGTGGATCAGAGGGGACTTTCATCTCCATCTTTGAATAATGCAATCTCGCCTTGGCCGGTGGGTATCAGAGGGGGGCCATTTGAAATCTAATTGAAACATATGGGTGCTGCATTGATTTGTAAAGCGCGGTGATGAGACGTAACTCTCTGAAAGAAAATTATGCCCAACAGTGATTTTTATTGATCACACTCGCTGGATGCTGCTTAAAGACTGTAAAGCCATCAAGGGCTTCCAGAGTAGTCAGCTGTAAGCCTTGAATGCTTTCCATCAAGACTTCTGTTTTCATTTGCAGCTATTGTTTATAGTCTGTCATGCAATTGGAGACAGGAGAAAGGAGTTGATCAAGTCATCGGCTGCAAATGGACACTGATGTTTGGTTATTGTGTTAGAGACCCACTCTGGAGAAAATCATGTTTTTTCTTGTTGTCTACATGATCATACGGCAGTTTTCTGATGATACAGTAGGGCTGGGAGATTAACCGAAAATTTACAGATACAGAAATTTATGACAATAACCAAGGTCATTTTGCCCATGTCAATATATTCGGTGTCGAAAAATTATATAAATCAAAGTTGGTTTTGGATGTGTGTAGGTAGGCTATGGTCTCATGTCAGAGACGTGACTCCACCCCATTCAGTCTGTAACAAAGAGGGAAAGACAGGTGAGGAGATGGAGGACGGTTCAAAAATTGAAGCAGCTGGAGCAGCGGCTGAAGTAGACAAAGTTAATGTGGGAGGGGGTGACCAGCTTGTGGAGTAGTTACCGTCCATTTATTGTTATCGAGGTGATTTGCTCAATATATTGCGATATTGATTTGAGGCCATATTGCCCAGCCCTATGCTACAGGACATATCATGAGAAAAATATGAGTATTTATGAGTATTCTTAGCAGGATCAGATTCAGTGAGATTTCCTACGTAGCAAATCCAAGCTCCGCCCCCAGAGCCCCGCTATGCAGGCCAGACTCCAAGAAGTAGATAGGGCAATCACGAAACAAGCGCGTGCGTCAGTGGATTGGAATGCTCGTTAAAAAGCTAATTATGATATTACCTTTCATCATGTCATCTAAAGTGTCCAGGAGCTGAATAGCTCCTATGTTACCTGCCACTTCTACGACACCGGCAATCTTACGCTGCAAGCTAACGCGAAGAGAAGTGTGCAGAGCAGAGCTGTCTCCACCCACGACTCAGAGGCGAATTGCTTATGAGCTACTGCAGCTCTGCAGAAGAAAAGCCTTTGAAAATGACACAGGTACTGTGATTTTGGCTAAAAGCTTAATAATCACAATATAAAGACCACTGAGAACACTTTAAGTAGTAAAAAAATAAAAAAATCGGAGTAGGATTTTAAGTGAGCATTATGGCTGCTGTGTTTGACCTTTTTTTGCTCTTTACAAGGAGAATTTTAGTCAGACAGTTCACACAGTTCTCCACTCTAACCTTGGGCTGATGCAATATACCGATAAACCGCTCTGTCATTGAAATCTTTGCTGCTTTTACTCAGTTCTGTAATTCACAATCTAGTAGAAGTACTCTGCATGTCTTTACAAAGTAAAAGCATTTATTTCCAAAAACAGGAATTGAAGCAACACCAACGCCAGACAGTACAAATTTCAAAATAAAAGCAAAATGCATGTTTCATGAAGCAATCTCAAAACAAAACAAAAAATGTTTAACTTTGCTTTTTTTTCGCTTTCAGTGACCATCGTGATTATATCATGACTTTTTTGGGTCATTATAATTGTTAAGTTAAAGCGTCATCTTATCCTGAGTGATAGGATAATAACTTAACTCTTATATCCAGAGCCCACAGGTGGATGCTGGGAGGTAAAAGGGGCTTAAGTTTAAGCGCAGCACCTGTGCAGGGATGACAGAGACTGTAAATCTTGCAGCTTAAAGGGAGACCACCAAATGGGAATGTATGTTTGAAATCAGACTAAGCTCATGGGTATCACTTTATTTTTATGCATACTTTTATTTTTAATGCGGAGTCTGTGAATAAAGATTAATGACTTGTATCATAAATATTCCAAATAAGCTTTTAAACTCCAGTCTTTGAGTTTTGAAATAGAGGCATTGCACTGATGCATGACTCTCTGGTGTTTCTGGTGATTCATTGCATCTGCAGTGCACCTCCGTTTAGAGACAAACTGTAGATGAGAGACTAGGTCAAAGCCTTGGCCTCTATTTCGCCGAGGTCCCCCGAGGCGTGGGAGTGCAGACAGAAGGTCAGGACACCTGTCTGCAAAACAGAACTATGTCCTGTCCTTCAGGCTCCCCAATGTGACATTAAAGAAGGAAGGAAAAAAAAAGAAGAGGATGTTTTTTTTTTCTCACACAGAGCCAGGAATGACTGAAGGTCACCAGTTTCAATACACCGGACCAGCGGGAAACTCAGGGCTGAGCAAACGTCAAGAGATTTTCGAGGAAAAAACACATCTCGAGGACCTTTCTCCTGCAATATTAAGAGGCAGGTTTGCTTTTTCTGCTCCTTTCCTGTCTGTCACATAAATGCTTTAACTGTACATGACAACAATGCTGTCTATACAACAGTAAAAAAAAGAGCAGCTGCCACAGTGCATGCGTGTTAGAATTGCGTAATTGGTTGTATTCATGCTTCACGTCATGCTGAGATTAAACGTTCTGTCTACAGTCAGCCGGTAGAGGACATAGAGTGAAAGACTGCAACTGTCTGTCCACCTGAAAAGGGAGGCAGCGGTCGAGAGTGTGTGTCTTTCTTCTAAATATGAGTGTGTGTGTGTGTGTGTGTGTGTGTGTTTGGGGAGCCACAAAGAAACAGGTGCCACTGCCAGCAGCAGCCCAGAAAACAGCTGCAGCAGGTAAATGTTTAAAACCGTGACTCCCTGTGTCGGTATGCACGCACACACTCGCACCGAAACTCATCTGCATAGACACATATGAGTCTGAACTTCTTCACACACACCCTCAAACACACACACACAGCCTCTACTTTCTCCTTGGCTTGTGTTGTTTATGTGCTTTTATGTCTTTCCCCTTGTTATCTCTTGGGCTTTCTGCAGCGCTGGCACCCCAGGGGATGGAAAGAAGAAGACAAACACGGTTTGATGTGGTCGAATTTTCTGCCATCGGAGAATGAGGAGGAAAAAAGAAAAAAGAGCCTGAAAAAAAATTCCTGAAAGTGAGATGCAAAAATGTAATTGCCTCCTCAATAACGTTCAAAAGGAGTCCATCATCACAATGCTTTTCCCCCTGTCGTGCTTCATACATGGGGAATTATTAGACTAGCTGTCCTTCACTCAGCCACAATAAGGAATCATTGGCGGAGGAATCGAATTTTGAGATACAGAGATGTGTAATAACCGGGATTTATCTCCATTTTACAACCTTTTATCATTTTATAATTCATATTTCCAACTGTTGCCTCTCCCCTCTGGGATACGGCGAGGGATGAGACCAATGATTGAACGTTCTCCCTCTCTCTGCCTCCATCCTCAGTCAGCTGTCGGAGGCGAATTTACAGCAAATTGCTCAAACGCTGACGATGTTTATGTGTGCAGATGGACACGCACACGCACATTACATGTTGTAAGTGCATCCTATGTCTACGTCCTCATCGCCGCACATGGTGGCCATGTGTCCCATCTCTCATCAGTGACACTGAGCAACATGCAGACTATGATTGATGACGGGCCGTGTGATGTGAAAAATGGCTGTGTAAAGAAAACAGCCAGCCTTGAAGGATTTACACTGTCTGTTTCCCTCTTATAATAAGCTGCAGCATTATCACACTATATGGATTCACGCGCCAAAAAACAGGAGTAATAGAAGTGGCAAAAAAAAGAAAAAAAAACAGAGATGGAATGGACAGAGCATGCAGAAGGAAAAGTGGAGGAAATGTGCAAGACGCCGGAGCGATATTATGATATATGTGCTGAAAACAGGCGGTAAAACAGACTGAAAGCTACATTTGTCCATGGTTTCCCATCAAGCTGTTTCTGCTCGTAGCTATTTTCCATTGTGATATGTTCGACTTAATTAAAATTACATGTCGAGTATTATTTGGTATCAGGTTTGACTGCTGGAAGGGAACTTTTACGCTGGGACTTAAAGGGAAACTCTAATCAATGTCAGAAAACTACCAGGCAATAACACAACACGGTCGATTTTTGCTTAAAAAGTTATTTCTCAGTCTCCGCAGAGGATTGTATGGATTATTCCATATTGTGTGAAGTTTTTTGGGAGTCATGTTCGAACTTTATGAGCCAGCACCTACTAGTAAATGCATGAAAGCAGTGCAGAAAAGTACAGGGAGGCACAGAGGCAGAGGCTTAGCCAGGCAGTGCTGCTGCTTCTGCTGCTGCTTGCTGCCCAGGCTGCAGAGCGGCTTCAGTAGCCAGGGTGATAAAGTCTGAGCCGCTGGGCAGCAGCTCTGCTCACTGGGATTGAGCAGTCAAATACTACAGAGGTTGTTTTGTGCTACAGTTACCCCACAATGCCGAGAAAAGCTGAGGCCCTCTGAGCTGCGGTGAGATTTAGGGCTGATGGTTTTGTTGTCGCTGGCTGCAGAGGGAGAGCAGGCGATGGCAAAGAACCAAAGTCATCAGTGAGTACAGGAGTACAGCATGCATGTGCAAAGTGCCGCAACCAATGATTTACCCTCGAGTGATTAATCTACCAATTAAACTCTCGATTCTTCATTGATAACTGTGCAGATGGTGAAATGAGGAAAAGGAGCTTAAATCAGGTGCTTGGTCAACTATGACTATAAGTGTTTGACTTAAAAAAAGACTTTACAAATAGTTTGCTTTATATTTTATGGATTGATTGAATGACAAATGGTTTGAGCTGTAACTGTGCACAGAACGATAACATGGTTGCCTCTTTACAAGGGCGGTACTCCTTTGGATTCATCTTCCAGTCAGATTCTGGGAGGCAGGCACCAAAAAGCTGGTTTTGGCTCTGAGTAATGCTGCTACAGGATTAGACTGTCAGAGGAACCGGAACACAAAGCTCCTCTTTCCCCATCTCTCCTCTCAATCTGTCTGCTTATCATTCACTTTAAATCCTTATATCCCATTAAAGTTACCATTATTATCACTGTATCCCTTTTTTTTTCACACTCTTTTTTTTTCTCCATTTATTTTGCATTTAATTCATTTATCTCATGATTATGTTAACTATGAACGGAGGATGCTGCTGTTTATTTAATTAATTATTGTTATTTATGTATTTATTTAAATTTTATGATCATTATTATTGTATTTTTTAATTAATTTCTAAAAATATATTTATTTATCAAATTTTTCGTCTTCCAGGTAATCAAATTTAATTTTACCCCCGGGACAAGGATGGGGGCAAGGGGTGTTGATAAATAAAACTGTAATGAATTAAAAAATTAAAAAAAAATTGCTGCTGTTTATTTTATTACTATTATTATTATTATTATTATTATTATTATTATTATTATCATTGAGGGGCAAGGGGTGCGAATAAATGAAAATGTAATAAAAATAAATAAATAAATAAAATAAAAAAAATGACCCCCCCCCCCCCCCCAAAAAAAAACAAACAAAAAAAACCCAAAAAAACTGACTGAATTTCATATTAATGCCTCGACATGATCGTGACATGATTTCCATCAGTCCTGCACTATACGCTTCTGAATTTCTTCTGCATACACCTTGGCCAGTGCAGCTTGTTAGCATGCATAAGTCATTCTGGCTTCACTTCTCCAAAAAAGGAGACTGGGGCATGTCATCCATATGTTCATACTGCAGAGTCAGCACAACAGACGATAAATAAATAATCAACTCATCTGTTTAATTGTTTCATTGTTCCGTAACACATCCTTCATTTTAAGATTTCCGGCACGATAACTTTTGGTGCTGCAACACATGGCGGGATGGCTCAATCAAAAACTTCTCATCTTTTTCGTCTCACTTCATTGATCGGGGGACATATTTGACATATTTCTGTGACTAACAGCTTGATTTGCCATCTGTATCATGTTGCCGAGGCACAGACGAGATGTGGAGGGAGAGTACAGGAGTAGCGTAGTGGAAGAGTCTTTCTTTACAACAGGAAGGAGGACAGACGAGCAGAATAGAGATACGAGATAGAAGGAGAGAGAGAGAAGTGCAAGCCTGAGACGCTCTGCGGGAAAAAGAATAGTCTCCTTTTACTCACAGGCATGTCAAGTCGTCCTCAGATCGCTGCAGAAGAACAGGAGGATCGACTCACAGACGCCCATTAACCAAACAGTCATGTATCTTCACTTCATGTATCACTGCGAAGGCGCAAACGTGAGTACACAGAAGTGAAAATACCCACACATACACTCACTGACTTGAACAGCAGAAGGTGAGCCATAACAACTCTCCCCTCATTACTGTGAAAACTCAGATAGCAAGTCTCACCCGCCGCCCTTGCCTCCCTGTCTCCCTGTCTCCCCCCCTTTCCTACTGCATTACTGACACTCTTCTCTGTTGTGGCGGCGAGCGGACAGAGAGGAAGGGCTTTAAATGATTTTTTTCTCGGTTCTCTGGAGATGTCAGCTCCTATTCTTGCTGCTTGGAAAAGAAGGGGGGATGAGGAAAAGGGAAGGGGGTCTGGAGAGGATTTCAGAAGCTGGGGGGGGAGGAGGAGTGGGGGTTGGATGCAGCTGAGATCCATGCAGCACTCTAGGCTACAAAGAAGACCTGTCTGCTGACTTTAATACTGCACACTGTCACCGGGAGAAAATTTTGGAAAGGGGAGGGAGACGTTGCGGAGATGAAAGGGAAAAAGAGGTACGATGCAAGTAAGATCCAGAAGCATGCTGGGTAAAAGGAAAACGAGACAGACAAACAAAGGTGGAGAAGCTTGAGCCGACGTAAACGCACAAAGATTGAAAATAAACAGTCAGGACACTTGTGCACTAAAGCGGTGTAAAACCTGACTCAATCCCGCTCCCCTTCTATGGCGAAAATTAGCATTCTGTCAGCTCAAGTGTTGATGTTCACACTGCTCTCAGCGAAATTAGGACATGAGTGTCTCCTTCCCATCATTCATAATGCATGACGCGCAATGTGTGCGAGGCATATCACTTCAGAGGCAGGCCACACCAAACCCTGCTGAGGATTAGGTGAAGAAGATCTCCTAAAGAATAAGGGATTCCAAGATGGCTCCGAGTGGAAGCATCATTTATAATTGAATCTTCCCCAGAGGAAAGTGCAGCCTGTCTGCCTTTGCCAAAGCATCGCACAGAGCCCAGAACTCCTCTCCTCCTCCACCTCCTCCTCATCCCAAGTCTCTCCCCTAGACTGTCTCTGTCTCTCTCTCTAACTGAAAGGCCCTCATACACAAGAACAACACAGCAACCTCAGCTACTGATCTTATCCCAAGGCCTTTATGACTCAAACCCCAGTTGGTCACATTTACTCATTCTGAACTTTTTACAAACTTGATGTTTTTTAGTCCAAGGAGAGGGGAGAAGTTTAGATAGTACCAACAGTGAATTACAAAACTGTTTGTGCATATCTTTAAAAACTAACACTGTCGGTGTGAATGTGAGGACTAGTTTGACTGCAGGGACAAATGAACACAAGTCCTTCTGCCGTTACTAGTTCTGTTGGGTTGTAGTATGCAAGCAATCGTTTGGCTTTTACATACTGACGCTTCAAGGCTGGATTTTTGTGAGTCTGTTACCCCCAATTTTTCGCCGTCCGCCAATTCCTACCGGATGCGTTTGTGAGGAACTGGCACTTTCAAGAACCCGTGAATTCACCTGCAATCGCGCGATAACGAGTTGTCTCTTTCAAGACAGCCACAAAACCACATAAGCAGTAGATTGTGTCCTTCCAGAGGAGGAAATCCACTCTGTCCAGACCAGTAGATCAGACACTTTTGTGGTGATTGGGAATTAACTTGGTTTCGTAACTTGGTTTAACCTTTGACTTGTTCATCCCCACCCACATGAATGTAGTGTTTTATTTTGAAAAGAAGCTAGAGGTTTTATTATATGTCTGTGCCCGACTTCCTTTCCAGCACAGGCTAATCTGTGCTAAATTTATGCGACATGATGCAGCATCTGGAAAAATACGAACTAAACTGCAGGGGAGTGGAAAGAAGCCAGTGGAAATTGACACATTAACTTGAATTTGAAACATTGGCAGCGATCGGCGCCGACAGCCTTTTTGCTGCCGTTCAGCATGCGGTGGAAATTGGGGGTTATGCTTCGTCTACATGGAGGTGTAGTAGCAGGGCAATTGTTTCTGCCCATGATCCCTCCTTAGAGGTAGTAACAGAGGCAAGAAGGAGGAGAGTCAGAGCTGGCTTGCATGTATGAGGGTGCATATGTGATGTACGCTATGTGCAATCACACCAGTTACCGCATTTCTGGTTGGTATGTATAAAAGGGTTATGATGGTGGAGCTCTGCAATCGCCCTGTTGCACAAGTGAAGTGCGTATGACACTTCAGCTATGGGCAATTCAAAACCAATTCCTATTGTCAACATTAAACCGATGCACTTCATAGATCATTGGATCTTAAGGTTTCACATAAGGCATTAAACAAGTGGGTGAAATGTAAACATAATTTTATTTTGAGAGAGTATTTTTTCTTGCAAAGATACTAGCTGACTCACTTGCTTTCACATAATGTTCCAAAGCACAATCAAGGACATCTCAGGATACAAACTCAGTAACTTAGTGTGGTTTTAAGAGGTTCAGTTCGTTGTTTTTTTTCTGCCTTTTTAACAACAAATAAGAATACACTGTGAAATGTTTGCGAAGGTCCATGGCCTTGTGTGTCTCAAACTAATGATATAGGATACTCACAGGTCACTCTCTCCCCCTTTTGCTCGTTCAACAATTTGGTGTTCAGCCATCTCACATTGTACACAGGTACAAAGAGACTGTTTATCTCAGGCTCTGTGTTGTGTTGAATGAAGAGCACACTCTCACAGCGAGGCAGCTACAGTTGCGGTGTTATTTTTCACCAAATGTCAACAAGCCACGGCGGCAAATGGATTTTGCTAGTTCGGTTTGTTTGCCTCAGACTAGTTGTGTACAGAATGTAATAAGTCAGGATAGATTGACTATCTGTCAAATCAGCCGCTGCCTTTTGCTACACACATAAAAACAGCCCCGGTGTTTGCTCGGTGGTACACGGCTGTGCTTTTACTCGGAGCTCTGATGACAAAGAAAGCTAAATAACTTCTTCGCCTCTGCAAGTGGACTTCGCCGACAAAGTGGGAGGAGGTAATGGAGGTGGCGTACTGCATATAGGTCTCCTTTTTGTATAGTGAAGGGTGTTTTAAATGGAAGCTGACAGCTACAAACAAGCTGCAGGAGAGAAATATTCTAACCTTATTATGACAGCCCTGTCAAATCATCCAACTTTCTGAAATGCAGGCTGTGTATTTCAATTACAGGAAGTCTTTATTTATAAAAGAACCTTCCTGGGAATCTCAGTTGAAGATGCCCACCAGCCTTTGAAGAAAATGGATAAGAGAGCCGACTGGATGGATACTAAAAGGAATCAGCATCTTGTTTGAAGCAGGGCTAATCTTCCCTTTGATACTGACTACATCAAATAAGGGAAAAAAAAAACTACTTGAACCAAAAATGTGATTCACGGTAATGACTCGTCCTCACAAGGGAAAACAAACAAGCTGACAATACAGATCTTTGTTTTTGGAGATCAAAATCAAACTGAGAATAAACACACTTGATGACCTTTTACGTCTGCTCGGTGCCTTCATTTCTGTCTGAAGTTGATGATTGCCTGCTGAAACACTGCTTCATTGTCTCGTCCAGAGCTAAAACAGATGTGCCCTCCGTTGGCATGGCAACACTACATCCCAGCCTCCAACGTCTGAGGCAAACTCGATATCGTCTCCAACCATACCTACATCAAACACCTTTACATCTCAGTGATTAACCCACGAGCGGTTTCCTCTCATAACTAATTAACAGAAATACTTAAATGTACCCTGTAATGCACCTCCCACACCTCCTGTACTCTTGCCATCGCTTACTGACGGGAAAAAAATAACACATAAAAATGCAGGCTGGAGTGTGAAACTGGGAAAAAAAAATGTTTCAATCAAGTTTGTACTTTTCAGAAGTTCACTTAGAAGCCAAGCAGTGAGCCAAGGACTTTGATTCCGCGGCAACATTCACTCCATGCCTGCTTTTCTCGACAAACGGCTCCGATTTATGCTGTGGTCTACCATTAACAGCGACCTTGATTCGGTCATGACAGGTAGCTCATACTTCATTTTGACATGCATTTCTGCGTGTATGAATAAGGTGCACAGCATTCACAGCTGAGCGTACCAGCGTGCCATGCTTTTATAGAAGCAATCACCCCAAGGTAATGGTCACTTATTAAAGTGCAACAGGATCTTTGTCTCTGCGGGGTGTCACCTGTGTGCCCCGCTGATCTCCTTGGCACAGTATTATTTCATGCAGAAGGAGGTAAGAGGTCTTTGATAAGTTGGCAGCGTGAGACTCAGAGATGCCTGCACTTGGTAATAAAAGGTTACACTTAAAGACCCACTGCGATGAAAATCACATTTTTCCTGTTGTCTGCATGTTAATATGGCAGTTTTCTGATACTACAGGACATAGCATGAGAAAAGTAAGAACAAGTAGTGTTGTAAGCACTCCACCACTTGTGCAATCGCATTGTGCGCATTCAGCGGGAGAGTCACTGTGATGACGCTCGGCTTAAACAGCGTATCCCCCGGGTGAGCAATCTTCGTGCGCCCATAGGCTGTAATCATAGAAAACATGAACCCCCTAATAACTTTTAAAAATGGAGCTGCACAGAAAAAAGAGGACTTGAGCACAAACCAGTCTTAAGGTAACTACATGTCAACATCGCAAGCAGGGAGGAGAAAACAATCATATTCTGTGTAATTAATTTCTAAAGTTTGTCCACAGCTCCATAAGCTTTGCTGGCGGAGGCGGGATCATTTTGTTCATTCCATGTCTGGATTATTTTGAAGTCCTCACGGTCGATTATCTGTTTCTTTCAGTCTATCTGTTGGTCTTTGCACAGACAGATAGCCTGCTAGATAGGTAGTGGCTTTTTAACTGCGACTGTGCTCCAATATTGGAGCGGTTCTCCACAGTTTTCCAATTCCCTCAGGTAGGTGGTTTGACTTTAGCCCTCTATTGAATGTGTCAACCTTATAATTAATGCCCTCCCTCTCTGCAATTCACCTCCACTCCCTTCCCTCCATTCTTCTCTCTCCGACTGCTCTTCCTTCACCATTGACCAGCTATACTTTGACCAAGACTTGCTGGTAGTTCTTCCAATTGCTCCAAGGACATTGAGACCGGGACAAAACAAAGCAGCGACTGGGAGAGAAAATTTGGCGGTGGAGCTACAATCCATCTCCTTTTAGTCATTTGGCCACAAAGCCGTGGAGAGGTCGGTCCTGCACCACCTCCTCTGTTATCTGTTTCCAATCCTTTATCAAAAGGGGGAGAATGACTTTAGGAGGGGAGAGGGGGGGCAACAGAGATAGATGCTTAAAAGGCCACTGCCATGCAGCCTATCTACAAATAAACAAGAAGAGCTGAAATCGATGAGTTCTTGAAAGCCGTAATTAACGGAATACTTAAGCGGGGGTTATGGATTGGCGATAGGCAGGAGGGTGAATGCCAGTCTCACCAAGGGCGAGACAAAGACGCCAAGTGAGCACATGTTTAGAGGAGATTGCCCACATCTGCACGCGCGTGTAAGCTTGGCAGCGTGAAGTGTACTTGTGTTGAATTGCATGCGGATGTGTATGCTGATCAGCAGCCAAGGCTTAGCTGAATTTGCCTGGGGTGAGGTTGAGAGGGCCCGGGGGAGTTCACAGGGCAGTGGGATGGAACATACTGGCCTCTCACAGTGTCTTAGTGTCGTCCTAATTAAAGGCTAAGCCAAAAAGCTCTCCGTGTTGTTGTTGCTGCCTCACTCCTAAGTGCGTGCGGATGTGCTTGCAATTGCAACTGTGTTTGTGGATGTTTGAGTCCTTGAAAGCCTATTCTTACATTCTGTTGTGTTGCTAAATACTCTGTGATGAGTTCTCCACAATCCTGAATGGCCTGTCAGCCCAAATTGTGTCTCAAAACTCTCATAATGCCACATAAAAGAGTTGTTAAATTGTAATTTGAATTGAAGTCTAGCCTACTTTGTCACAAGAAAAGTAGACTAGGACAGCTTGAAATTGATTTAACGCTTACAAAGCCCCGAGGAGAGAAAATGTTCCTGAGAACATGTTGATCATGTACAACAAAATTTAGCCTGTTTGGAGGATCAAGTTGTCTCCATAGACTTCTTGTATGTTGATATTTCCAACACAACACAAATATAAAGCCACCATGAGGAGTTTTTCCAGTGATAACAACAGACTGAATTCATAATTATTGAGATTAATTATCTTTTTTCTAGGATTTCAGACCATCAGCAACAAATATTACTAACTATATACAGTGCCCAGCATGAGTGAGTACACCCCCTGTAAAAAGTAATGTGTTACTCAATATCTAGATGGGCAAAAATACAATTTCCAAAGTTTTGACAGAGCTGAGTTCACAATAACATTTTATTTACCAACAGATGAAAATAAGGGCGATATGGTAACTTAAATTTAGCTTTGCTCCCACTTTTTTTGTATGCAACTTAAAAAATCTTGTTTGCTATCACTTGCCTACATTTGGGAGAGTATTTTGTTGTATAGTTTGACATGGAAAATGATAATTTTAAAAGGAAACTTCAAGTTTTCTGACAACTCTTAAAGGGTGTACTCGTTTATGCTGAGCACTGTATATAAGTCTCTTGTCAGCTTTTAACTACTATGAGGGGGTAGGTGTCAGACAAGACAATTTATAGCAAACTTACATTTTCCACAACAATGAAATCAAAGTGAGTGACATGTTTTACATTTCTGACGTTAGTGAGCAAAGATTAAAAGATTTTGTAAAGCACGGGGCTACACCATTTTCAAGAATAACTTGTCATTTAACTCCAACTCGCACACTTATACTATAATCTGACATCTAAGGGTAATTATGTTATAATTATTGGTAGGTGAATAAGTGAATTAATTAGGCTGACTGAGCTGTTGGCACAGCATAATTATGTTGAAGATGGTTGTATTGTTGTTCTTAAGTTTCCCAGAATTCATTACAGTTAATAGAAGTCGATTATTTTTTCCACAAGTATCAGGTGACCAAGGCCGAGGCTCTTATGTAGACTGAATGGGTCCACTTTTTTTCCATTATAAGTATGTGCCTACCTGAAAACTAAGCTGCCAAGTGTTTTTTTTTAAATCTCCTTTTTCCCTCTCTTTCTTTCTTACCATTTCCCCCTTTCTTCCTCTTCTATCGATCTTTCATTCTAATACCTAGACCCCACCCGTACCAGGCAGCCCAGTTGCTGTCTTTGAAGATGTACTTAGCTGAACTGACGAGAAATTTAAAGCGAGCGACAGCAGCTTTCAACAGCTCATGAAAGGCAAAAGAAATCTGCCTCTCTGTGTGAGTCAAATGGATGTGGGAATTGTCGCAGTGTCATGGGTAGTGGGGACGGGGACTATAGACAAGACTCCGTACAAAGCTTCCTTCAATCCCTCAACCCGGGCTCGCACACATCTACGCTTTTATGGCACACATGAAAATGAGCAGATTCATAAGAAAGACAAAGAAAGCCACAGATCGTAGAACCCTTGAGCTAGCTTTGACAGAATGGGAACCAAAAAATCCATCATTTAAATGTGTTTTGGCAAAATCATAAGTGAACTGATTTTTTCTCTCCTTGCTCTGGGACAATAAGTTGGCACAAAACAGGAAGCTCCATTTCTTTTCTCAGTCCAAATTGAGAGTTTTTTCCCCACTGCCCTTGGGAGCCGAGCTCATTAAAACATATTACTACACCTGTCATACAGAGTTCTACCTATAGGCCCAAAATCCATTTCTGTAAGAAAGAAAAATCACAGATTCTCAATGACCTACACTCTTTAAATATGTTGCAGAAGAAAGGCAAGGTGATTGCAAAGTCTAGACATGAGCTCGTGTTTCATCAAAAGGAGGACATCAATCTGCAGGCAGAGCCAATAGGGCAACAGGTGCCTCAGCCACACAGCGCCTATAAGGATCTGACTTCATTTTACTACAGCGTTGGATATGAATACTGATAGGAAGGTGTTTGACTGTGCCGAGGGAGGCCATGCAAGAGGAGCAATAACTAGCTTTGAACTTTTATGCATGTAGAGTGTATACACAACAAGTTTACTTGTAATGCTTTATGTACGCAAGGCCTCTTAAGTGAAAGCTCAGGCGTACAGTAATAGATCCTGCGTGGTCTGTGGACAAAAGGCATATCATTTTTTTATGATATCCAGCAGTTGAGCTGTTCACCTTGTGGTTAGAAAACCAGCTTCAAGTGAAGAATAATAACACTGATCGTGATCTGATTCTATTTACTTTGAGGCCGTATGAAGAAAAAGTTACATAAATAAAGCAGCTCTTTCAAGTCCATTATTTGTCCGAGACTGTGTTCTTCCTACAAAGTAAGTTATGAAACATAAATCCCTTCTTACTTTCCTGCATTGTTGTGCACATTTCAACAAAATCCCTTATCAAAGCAGATCTTATCTTGAGTTAAAACACATCTGCCTCCAGTTCTGCTGCCACACTTGACCCTGAGCTTTGTCAAGCAGGTTGCTGATTCAGTCTGTTAGAGACGAGGTGACAGCTCGGATGGGAACCACCTCGGGGGCGCTTCTGTGCCAGACTGTATTTAGGAAGAAATTTCAGGTGAGGCACTGCGGTCAGACCAACAGAGCAGGGTTAGTTTTATAAATTATTAATATCATGAAGGCAGTTTGACATACATATCAATAGAAGTTCCCTTATTAAAGTAAAAGTATGAAACTGTGTCATATTCTTATATCATTTTGTTTTCTACTATATCATATCACACTGTTTTGTGTTGTTTCAAATCTTATCTTACCATACTGTGTTGTATCATAACCTTCCAGTATCGTATTATGAGTATCTAACTATGTTGTATCCTATCCCATTACATTGTCGTATACTATATCTTATTGTACTGGATTGTATTTGGACTATTGTATTCTATCTCATTGTATTTCATTGTGTTATATCATATCACATTGCATGATGTGCTCTTGTGTCATATCATTTTGCTGTATAACCCATCATATAATTTCTTATGGCATCCTATTATATCATATTGTACTGTGACAGACTGTGTGTTAACTTGAATCTTATCACATCACACTCCATCATATGTCATATCATGTTATTTTATTTTATCATTTTAAATTGGACCATATCCTGACATATAGTATCACAATTGTATTAAATGGTAATGGACTGTATGGTAATTTTTGTAATTGTGTTATGAAGCCCAGCCTAGTATATTCCAGTGTATAGCATAATACCCTATTGTATCATATCTGGATGAAATACTATCTTATAATATAGTATCTCACTATTATATCAGCTATTGTAATGAAGTGTACAGTACCTTGTGTTGTATCATACTGTGTCATATCCTACTGTATAGTATACGGTGGCCGTACATCCGCATTTAGGCCAGACAGTCTGGAATTTAAATGCCTTATGCCGGCGTCCAGCACATGTCGAAAAGACGGACCCCTTATTCAATGCCAAATGGTCAACAGAGCACGTTTTTTTCTCTCACTGTCTTTTGTTGTTTACATAAAATAAGTTCTATATGCTTGTTAAGAACTGGAATGTGTATTTTTTGCATTTATTTATTTTTATGTAAATTTAATTTGCACATTTAAGGCCATAAATGTTCTGCTTTGTGGCACTGCACTTAGCTAGACAGATGTATTGAATAAATACAAATAATATTTTTTCCTCTTTTGTTACACATACATCATGATATATCATAGATTAATTGTCTTGTGATGAACAGAGTATCTCAGAATCACTGTATCATGATACCATTGTTATCATGTACAAAATTGTATTGTTGTATAACGCAAAGTGTCCTACTCTTTGGTGATTAGAAGGTAGATTAGAAGGTAGCTGATAGTGTCTCTATGTTGGCATCATGGAGGTAGTACTAAGAGGACGATGGGTCAGACTAGGGCCAATGAACTTATTTCCAAACAGACTCGGAGCAGCATTGATCTTTATAGAGATATTGGACTGTACAGCATTTCAATTCTTTTCATTAGTTCAAAACATTCAGCTGCATATTCTGTTCGACACAAAAACAACGGAATTTTAAATGAATCCGATGTCAAGAAAAGAGAGCTGGGATGAAAGTTGAGACTGGAAGGCATTTTTCTGCCACAACAAAGCATGTGTACATCTAGTCAACGAGCAAGCCCGACTTCAAACTTCGAGACATAGTGGAAACATCAAAGCTGTCTCGGGGAGAACGTTTTGCTCTGTCAAACTCTGCATTACCTTGATCAATCTGAACTTTTATTTTGTTCCATCAAGAGCACCACAAGCATCCTGCGAGCAAGTACAATAGAAGTTCCTCACGCTGATGGCATTTTTATTAAGGCAGAGAGGCATTCGCTGTTACAAAGAGGGGAGCTGTTGTAGAGGATAGGATGGAAATAGAAAAGGCTTGAGTTGGTAATGGTATTGACTTGCACTGGAAATATATGTGCTTCTACTGAAAAGTATGCTTTTTATACAGAGACTCATGCTTATTCAGAGAACTGTGAGTCCCATGAAATACCTTCAGGCAAATATTTACATTGGCATATGCAGATTGCTTCACTAATGGCCGAAGCGGTGCGCCCTATTCCTAAATGATGAAGAGACCGCTGAGGCGAGATACCTGATTTAAGCATCGCAACTAAGGATGGCAAGAGTGAGAGGGATATCGTAGGGAGATAAACTGTGCCTGGCTGAAACAGAAAAACAAAACAAAAACAGTCAAATGGGAATATTTGAAGCCTCACATCCCATTACCCAACGCAATATTCTCACTCAGATGCTCTCCACGCAGACCTCCCATGACTAACTGTCCTGCTTGTTCTGTCCAGCTGTGTTTGTATGTAAAAATGGCTGAACGAGCTCGATTACTCACGGGGGGTAATTTTCAACAACATTACAGTTAGTGAAAAAGACATTAGTCGGGATGCTAAATATCCCCATTTTATTCTATCAACATTGTGGTTGTTCAAGCCTCATCAGGATCTAATAAAAGATTTAGACAGTTATCTAAGCTTGCTAAACCAACAGGGAGAGATTAGACTAACAAACAAACTCCAAAGAAAACTCCTCTCTCGCTCTTTATGTCAGTTTGTTTTGCAGCTTCTTTCCACAGGCTATGATCAGACCTAACCCAGAATTAAAGATGACTCCTGCTTCTAAATATTTCTCTTTTTTTCCTCTGGTTTTAACATCACATGACACTAAAGCGAGTCTGTTTAGTTTTTAAGGGTGGAGGGAGCGCAGAAGTGTCAAGGGGATGACGGCAAAGCCAAAATTAATGGCTGTCTGAACCCCCGTGTAGTACTGAGGGTCGTTTCTCATTATACACTATCAGCACTATCAGGTTTGGCTGCAAGGTATTTCACTTATCGGGGAGGAAACCCAACAGGCTTGGGAGCGTCTCTCTCACCAAACACTTTAATTGGATCTTTAAGCACTAATCTGCAGCCCCCCAAAACACTGCCAGGGTTTTAATTAAACAAACGCCATATTAGATTTCACTTAAGGCTCTTTGAAATACCACATCTAAATGATCTGAAGCCATGACGCCGAAGTGGAGTAACTGAACCCTTCAACCCACCAAAAAACCTGATATGAATCTCAAATTTATCACAACCCCAATTTCATTAGAGTTTGATTTGTGTGCGAAATATTGACAAAACCAGGACAAACCTTTAATACCCAATATTTAATCGAAATGGTACAAAGGTGCTTTAAAAAATACTCATGAATAGCTATAATAAGGGCATCCAGAGAGAAATGCTACATTCCAGTTGTACTAGGAAGTCGGGATTTCCAAGCTCGGAGTCGGAAATACATCTGGAACGCCCCCCTGAAGTTAGATTAAGAAAGTCTAACGATCCTCACCAACCCCGTCTTGACGACAATGTCATAATCCAAGATGGCAGCGCAGTGAAAGCTCTCATAATGTATTACTTATTAGCACTTCTGTTTTGTTTTTGTGAAATTAAATAAGTGGTGTTTTTAAGAGTGAAACACTGTGTTTACAACTGGTATAGCTAACAACAACTAACAACAACTGACAACAGCTATCGATCGCTGACAACCGCTAACAACAACTGACCACGGCTAACGACAGCTGACAACCGCTAACAAGAACTAACAACGGCTAACAACAGCTGACAACCACTAACAACAGCTGACAACAACTAACGACAGCTGACTGTGTAAACAACAGCTAACAACGGTTAACTGTAGGCGTTCATCTTGGTTTTCCGACTTGTAAACTGAAAAGCCGTCAACTCGGGTGTAACATCATTCCCAGCTCTGACATCCAACCTCCGAGGTAAGAAGAAGTAAAGATGGGAAGCGATATACTACTCTTTGAGAGACTGGGCGAGCATAAAGTTGGCCATCAGGTGGCACAGCAGAAAAAATATATGCATGACTCTGTGGTGGAATGTACTGCATAGGCTCAAAGTAGACCCCAAAACTGGTGTCTGTGAACAGAGTTTGTTGCTGCATCTAAAGACCCTTAAAATGGCCCACTGGTTGAGTGTTGTAAAAGGAAGACTTGAAATAACACAATATTTCAAGCATTTATTTTTGGATATGTTGTGTTTTCGACTATTTCCAGTTCAAAATTAGCACTAAATAATTTGCAAACCACCAAATTCTGTTTATATCGACATCTTACACAGTCCACAGTCCTGATTCTTTTAGAAATGAGGTTGTTTAAAAGCCAATCCTTTAAATCACTGCAGTTCAGTCAAAGCTCTTTCCCTGAGTATCCAACCTGATAAACTGGAGTGCCCCCATTTGGCAAGTCATAGCTTTTGAGCTAAGGCTGTGCTGCCAGCTAAGTCACCTCATTTGGATGGCACCTTACCTTTAAGTCCTCGAAACAGCAGTAACCTCTCATCTTGACACTCTTTGGATTCGATTAATATTGGTATTATTCAGGCAGAAAACGTCAAAAACACTCATATTTCTCCCAGAGACAGGGATAAATTGTTCTTTCTCCTGCTGCCGATAAATCAATACCAGATTACGCTGATGCAAAAAGGGCCCCTGTTAGAAAACCAATGCCGCTGTCTCGCTTTGACGATTTGTCTTTATCTTTCTCACTTTTATCAGGAGAAGACGCATCAGAAAAAAGGATGGGGCTGAGGAGAGACATGAAAGGAGGAGGAGGAACGTTTTCTATTTCTCCGCTTTGTTCCGTCTTTATGATGGAAGATTTGATCTTGAAGAAAACATGAAGTAATTTGTAACACTGAGATAAGCAGAGCATCGGAAGGACCAATTAAAACTTGAGGTGGATGATTGAATACCAAACAGAGAATGAAGACTTGAAGGAAAAGACTTCTACTGCTGCGATTACACAAGGAAGCTAAAAAGAACCACTTATGCACCCTGTGTGTAAGAAATTTACCTGCACTTGGCTCTAGTGCTGATGGTGTTTCACCTAAGAGACCTATCTCCATGTCCTGGCCAATGAGTGCTTGACTGTTTTCTCACTTACAACCACTTACAGAAGTCACATTGAATCAATGCCCGCGGGTGGTTTGATTGGGTCACCCCTCCTCCCTTTTCGAAGTACAATTTTTTCCTCCTACTCCAACATCTCAACTCCTCAGTGCCCTTGGGTGCTTTTTACTTCTATTACAAGGTTTTAATTCTGTTTGATGATAGGCATCTAACACAGCGCCCTTAACCCTTATCTTACTTGCTCTTTTTCTCCTACTTTCTTCAGCTTTGGCATTAGGGGGATTGTAATTATGTATGACATGATCATTAATTTGGTGGGAGGTAGAAGGTGTCTTCCTGTTGGAGTATCCCTACCTAGATACGCAGAGGAAGGATGTCAAGGTATAGATATGCGCCTCAAGCTACAAAAGCCAATATCAGACAACACACCTGAGACATGAGAGTGCTGGAGGTGGTGGTCGTCATGGCTTCGACCGCCAAACTCCCTTATATAAGCTTTTATTACCACTGATTGTTAATGCAAATGAGCACAGCTGAAGCTATGAACACCACCTGAGCAGAGCTGAAAGAAACAGCAGGCGCCGAAACATCCCCGCGAGTCTTTGATAAAAACAATTTTGTAAAGTCTGAAAAGGATAATTCGGTAAATGATGAATTACCCCTCTTTTCAGAGCACTTTTGATCGTATCCAAAAGCACACATTAGGGTTTTTTGCTGGCTGGTTATTGCACTATTCACCGGCATTGGTATTCTGTTGAAACAATCTTTCCTCAAGTCTGTGGACACTCCAGGGAAGAGAAAGCAAAAAACAGAGAGAAAGGAAAGGAGATAGAGTCAACTGCATTCAAGTTTGGATGACAACGGTGGAATATTGCTGAGAGAAGAAACTCAAAAATTGATTTGGATATGAAAAGAATTGAAAAGAATTGAAGAGTTTTGGTGGGGAGGAGGGAGAGGATGTGACAAGTGAGACAGACAAAAAAAGAGAAAGGGAAAGAAAGATAGCAAACAGCTTGCGGGAGGGATCTCCAGGAGTTGCAGAAGAGTAAGAAAACAAAGGTGACGGATAAAGAACTGAACTATCTTTGTCAAGACTTTACACATCTCTCTCCAGTGGCTCCAATTCCCTCTGTAAGCTTTGCTTCCCCCTCCAGCTACATCAGGCCACTATCGCCTACCTTTGTGTGGTTGGGCTTTTGTGCGTGTGTGTGTGCTGGTCTGGCTCTCTGCCTAGCCAATTATGTCCTTGTGCTGGAGCCATCTCCCTGTCCCTGACCTTTACCGCCCATCTCCCAACAGACCGCCCCCAACCCCGACACTTTGTCTGAATGTCTGTCCTGATATTGCTCTCCGCTGGCTCACTAAGAAGAAGAAAAGAGGAATGAGGTTGCTTTTTCTGATTTTACAAAAAAAGAAGTAAGACTTTTTCCATCTACCCAAAAGTTTTCTACGCAGCGGTTTAAAGGCTCATTTATGCTCGCCATACGTATGAAAACATACGCATCCATTTTAAACAATGGTTCCGTCACTGCCCACATACTTCTATATGTCCTTTAAGTTGGCATGGACGTTAACCATTACATTCACCAGGGGGCAGGCTGGAGTCAAAAGTTTCTGACAACATCAAACAAAAAGAAATATCGGTGGTGGTCGGTCAGGCCACTAGATGGTTGGTTTTAGGTTGGATATTCGACAGACATTCACTGCGGATCTACTGATGTCTTCTGATTCTCCATAACCGGGAACAGCAACAGCAGCGCGGTGAAATCTACTCAGCACCCTCGCTGTCAACGTCGAATAAGGTTGTTGATTAAGGGACCATCAATAAATTACCGGTTGATGTTCTCAGAAAAGGCTGTTCTTCTTTAATAGCTTCCATGTCATGTAACAAATTGACCTAAAATTGATTTCAAATAACAGTACTTATGTTGGCCAATAAGGCACACATTATTTGATCAATTTTCATTGTGTCCCTAAAGTTCATTGTTTGCTCCTTGTGAAAAAAGTTAGTGTCAAGCCCTATCTCTAGTGGTACTGATGAGAGAAATTGATGGCGATCGTCATTTCCAGTACTTCAGGATGTCTGCCACGGCACTGTGGTAGTGACAGCAGCAACACTGCCCCCATGGTTCTGGTGGTACTGCTCCAACTGGCAGGTATCCGTCAACGTCAAGGACATGTGCGGAAATCCGAATGAAAAGAACACAAAGCACGGACGGAGAGCTCGGTCCATGGACATATGTAACGTTGAGCATAAATGAACCTTTAGGGTGCAGCTAGGCAGAGGTTGGATTTGTTCATTCCTTTCCAAGCACGTTAACAGTCGACCATTTCTTTTGCTTTGATCAAAGCTATTAACAGCTGTAAATATATATCCCAGCTTTGTTGGTGGATTTCTATCTAGGTTAAAGACCAAATCGAAATAAAAAAATAAAACTAGATGTGCCCATTACATCCTGATGGCGTACCTCAGCAGGGCTCCACAATCCAATCAAACAGCAGATAATGAGAGCAAGGAAGCAATTTCGAATCTTGAGGGTTTTTTTCTTAGGAAAAAGGAAGCAAATCAAGCAGATCAGCCACCATTATGGCATATAATCTATACAGGTTGTATTTTTTCTCCTCCCTCTTGTCTCCCATGCTGTAAATCTCTTTCCCTACCACAGTTCCATATCTTCGTCACTCTCCCTCACTGCAGGACGGGATAATTAGAGTTCTTTGATGCTCTACCTCCTGAACTACTTCACAGGGACAGAGTTAATGGAAGTCACCGGCTTCCACCAGACCTTAGATTTTAAACTGAATGACTCCACTTCATTTGAGAGCTGGAAGAAAGATAAAAGGGCAAAGTAGTCATCTCTTAGCTTCCTGTTCATAGAGCACAAACTAAAAAACCGGAGACACTTTCATGGTCACTACTCTGCATTATATTCAGGACATGTGGACGTCAGTTTAAAGTGAGTGACAATTCGATAGGTGAGTGACCGGCACTCTGAAAGGCAATTTCGCATGCATGTGTGGGCCTACGTACACTGACAAGCACAGAAATTTCTGCTTTGAGATCTGACAGTCTTGTGGTTTTGGCAGTGAGAAGAGCATCAGTCTGTTTTCCCTATTTCTCTTTTCTTTGGCTCATGACTGGCACAAACATTTTGAAGAGGCAAGGTCTCCAACAGGACGGCCAGAAGGAAGGGGATGTCCTGTTGGCGGAAAGGGTGGTACATTTTGTGACACTGTGTTTTGCTGATATAAATTTGGCTGTCTCTGTTCTCAGCTGTTATATAAAGCCACTAAAAATCCGAAGTAACAAACTATCAAAAGTATTGTATTCCTCAACATATGCTCAATTATCATTTGCAGCTGGGCATGAAACCCGAGGACAAATGAATCGAAATACGACCCAGATTGTAAAAACGTTTTGACTGTTACAAAATTATGTTCCTCAGTAGAAAATAACCTCAAAAGATTATTCTTGGAAATCATGGATTCATGTCTTCAGATGGACCAAAACTGTTCATAATCAGAAAGCTTAAAGGGATATTCCGGTGTAAATTTAAGTTATGGTCAAACACTGAGTTAGACACCCCCTCGAGAGATGAATGTTGACGACTAGTACATATAGGGGAGCCCTGACAAGTTGATCACCGAGTGCGGCGTATCATTTCCTTGAAGTAATAATCATCATATTAATCATTTTGCACTGCAGACGCCGTAGTTCTTCTGCCTTAGTGTCTCTGTCTGATTGCCTTTCCATGAAGTAATAATCATAAATAATCTTCCTTGAGCTGCGAAACTCCGCTGCACTTGATGATCGACTCATCAGGGCTACTCCTACGAACAAGCGGCTGCTGGAGAAGAGTTGGTGAGTCATGTTTAATCTCTTTGCTAAAGAAATCAGGCAAAGCTAAAAAGATGTTTGGTGGCTAGCACTATGGCTGGGACCTTACATATACTGTAGATGAAGTTAGGTGCTGTTCCGAGCATTATCTGTGGCTATAGAGTGGCTTTTTGTTGAATTTTGCGCTGAGACATAGACCGCTGTGTATTGCTATCGTGCTGACGTTACTAAAGTTGGCATAACTATAGAAGCAAGTAGTCTGCATCCCTTTTAATGTCAGCATTGTGATAGGTATGCATAAGCGCCTATGGCATTAAAAAGCTCACACATCTGGTAAGTCACCCTTAGTGTAAAATAGTGTAGATTTGGAGCGACATGTGCTGCCATCTCTAGGACAGACCTGGCATATTTCATGAAGTCAATAACAAACCACATTCTGTATGTTGGGATATCTCCCATCTGCACACGTTTGAATATCTTTCTGAGCTTCACTTGGACACCAAAAGGGGCTTGGCTGTATGAAAGTATAACGCTTTGATGTATCCTCCAGCTTTGGGTGGGAATACTTGCACATGCAATACATTTTCTACTCCAACATATATAAACACCAATCAATTCTTTCACCCACACACTTCAGTCGTGTGCAGCATCAAAGCGGTGGGCTTCCTGGCACCAACACCTTGTTCCTGATGAGTGTTTTTTTTCTGTCAGAGTGGGAAGAGTCCAGAGTATAAAATGTACATAAAGTAAGATGTAGTTTTTCTTGAAGTTTGAATGACAGCTCTAATAAGAAGCCCTTCAGCTATTTCTCAAATCTATTTTTATTTGCCTGTGATGTTAGGGTTTCTGATGAATTGGTGCCCTTGTGCTCTGGCTGTCAGCGCACAGACTTGTGCTGCTGGAAAATACTCGCTTCAAAATAAACCTCATGACTTGTTTGCACTCATTTCCCAAATCGATGTCACAACAAAATGTGGGTTAAGACCTCCACTCTGCTCTGGCACTGAGGTTTCTGTACCTCAGAAGTATTGTCTAAATACCAGTGCATGCATGTAAGTTCTATATGTAGAGGATGGCTGCATATGGAAATATCCACATGAGTAGGATGTTTTATATTGTGGGTGCATCTATACTGCAAGCGTCTGTGTGCATCTTTGTAGATACGTATGCAGAGAGGCTTTCAAGTGGATCTTGCTGTGTTGCACCTGCATGGCAGGAGAATTTCTCCAGGCGATACCATGAATACGCTGCACAGCTAAAACACACACAGGAAACACAAGTTAAGACACATAAAGCACACACGTGGACACTCACAGTTGGAGGCAGTCTAAGACGGAGAGCAACATATTCCATGAGACAGGAGAGTGGGCTGCGAAGCACCGTACCTGCCAGCTCCTATCTAGTCGGCAGCCTCCTCAGAACCAGACCTAACCAGACTCGCCAAGTTTGGTCTGTGAAAAAGAAGCCTGGCATTTCGGATCGGGCATGCAGGCTTTCCTCTCTTTCTGCTCTGTCTTTGTTTTGCATTTTTGAAACGTAATAGTCAGAACGAACATTATGGGCTTGTTTCATCATCTGTAACAAATCAAGAGATTCCAATGTGGAGCCGCTGAAGAGCAACCTTCAGATTTCAGTGTGTGGAAATGGTCTGCCTGTGTCTGTCTTTTTTGCTTTTTGTGGTGTCATGTATGTCAGCTACTGAAAGTACACTTTATCTACTGTAAGCCATTATGGTTTTTATATGCGATGATTCCCACATGGATTTGGCAAACACCAACCTTGCTGGTTTCCTGTAAATGACAAGGCCGTTTTTGCAGCTGCCCATGTTTTGATGAGTCAGTTATGATGTCTAACATAAAGCGAAAGATTAAAGATGAATGTTTTAGTGGTTTTCCTTTTGCCCTTGATCCATTCATATGGTATGATGATAATAAAAATGAAAAAACACCACATGGCTCCAGTTTTAAAGGTTTAAAGACAGGTGTTTAAAAAGCAAACACAAAAGTCCTTCAAAGCGTTTACAGGACACTCGTATCCTATATCTAGCTCACACAAAAGTCAGTATTTTAACACCATGGCTGTAAAGTTGAACTGCATCGACACTGAAGGTCTACACTTTAACAAAGCCTGCCGGACAATGGTCTTAACCTTTCAATGAAAATCCATCCCCTCACTAAATCATCGTCCCGCGCTCATCTCCTGTTTGGCACAACGCGCCTCTTTCTCCACTTCATCAACAACAGCCATAAGAATCAATACAGCACTTCGGTATTGATTCTGCATTCTGTGGTCAATGCCAACTCCAATAATCACCTTTGTCCGCTCATCAATCACGCCTGCTCCACTGTTAGAGGTAAGATAAGATGTTGTTTTTTCCCTTAGAATCCCTGACCAGGACCGATGATGATCAGCAGGATATATTCATCAGAACATGTGGGGTGTAATCATGTAAAATTGAGCTTTTTGAGTCCTTTCACTGATGGGTTTCATTATTGCGTCTCCAGCAAAGAAAAGGAAAGGGAAAGGTTTCGCACAGGATCATAAAATTGAGCAGAGAAAGTCTTTGTGGTTTGTCCTCGCTTTAAAAAAAAAGACACATTTTGTGTTGTGAAAGGTCTGGAAGTCACCGAAGCAGAGCAGCCGTCTACACTGAGAGCATTAAGGTCAGACGAAACATTAATTCACTATCAGAACTCAAAAACACAAACACACACATACATAAGCATTTGACATTTAAAAACTGCGACTATGTTGCCTGTACCGGCGCTGATATGTACACTATGGCATTGCAGTGGGGGTGAATATCCGCCTCCCTTTCCTCTCCTCCAGTACATCCTGATAAGCTCAGCTCCAGCTTGGCCAGAAAGACAGGATGGGGGGGCTGACTTTTTTCTTTTTTTTTCTTCCTTTTTTCCCTGCTGCATGTCCTAGATGTCTGCACACAGCGGCGGAACTGCGTTAATTCACTCAGACGCTGTCACGAATGCGGCTCAATGTAGCCCAAGTCTGCAACTTGGCATAAGGGTGAGAGCGAGAGCGAAATGATAAAGAGAGAGAGAAAGAGAGAGATGTTTGGATGAAGGGCTGCATGGAGAGAAAAGCAGAGATAAAACCGGAGAATTAGACAAGAGATAATGGTGAAAAAAAACAACAACAGGATGGATAGACAAGGGATGGAGATAAAAACCAAACAAGAGCTATTTATGAAACTGAATGGCTTGGGATGTTGGTTTTGTGGAATTAACGTCGGTGACAAATCATGCGTGGGCTTCGGTTTGGAGTTTCATTCAGGCGACACGTGGTCCGCGTGTTCATGCCTATGGATTTGTGAGAGTGATACTGTATCAGGATAAGCCTGTCTCTCTCTTTGCTGCCTTCAGAGATATAATCTGTACTTCACACTGCCAATGCTGAGACCAGGTCCTTTTCATACGAGCCACTTCAACAGAGAAAGGGAAGATGAAGAAGAAAAAAAAAAGCTTCTTCTCTTTGAGACACAGGTATAAAAACAGCATCTTCACTTTTCAGCAAGGTGAAGATTACTCGTAAGCAAAGGCTGCACAGTTTTATACTTCGAAAACAGGCAGCCAGTGATCTGCAGACATTAAAGTATGCTATGAGTATATGCTTGTATTAATGCAAGTTTTTATGTATGCAGATAAATATGTGCTTTATGAATGTATATAGATACTCTGTGCATACTTCTATGGGTGGAGGCATGTATGCTTATATGATGCATACAATACACTCATGTATCAATGTTACATCTATCCATCGCTCACTCATTCATCTGTCCATTCATCAGTATATGTCTCCATTTATTCATCTACCTGTTCACACTTCTCTATCAATGTACCAACCGTCTGTCTGTGCATCCATTTAGCAATCCAATGAACCATTTACCCATCCATCCATGCTTTCATTCATCCATCCACACATCATTTCAGTTATCTGCTCCATCAGTTCATGTTGCCTTCATGTGCTCATGTACTATTGTATCCATCCATCCGTTCATGTTTTATCCATGTATCATGCATTAATGCATCCATTCATTCGTGCCTCCATGTTTCTATCAACTCATGCATCCATCTATCCGACCGTCTTTTCATCCATGTACCCATCAATGTCTCCTTTGATTAATGTCCTTTTAGTGTATCAATCCATCCATCCATCCATCCAGTTATCCATCCATGTATTAATGCACCATCTGTTTTTCCATCTGTATATTTGACATTGATCTGCCCATGTTATCATCCATGTATCTATCAGTGGCCAATTATATCTCTTCATTTATCCTCTCATCAATGTTTTTATCAGTCTTCTCATTTATGTATCCTTGTATTCATTGTATCATATTTGACACATACTTTTTATGATAATTTTTTCTAATCAATATGATCAACAAATTACTGAAAAAAACACCAAAATACAGTCCGATAAATGATAAAAACATCTAATGTATCAAATGATAATAATAATAATAATAATAATAATAATAATAATTTTTTCTTTCTTCTTTTTTTTTTACATTTTAAGGACATTTTGATTCTTTTTGGATATCAGTAGTAAGTGAAACAAACATTTCAGCTCCAAAAATATTAAATTTTCTGGATATAATTTGTGGTTTCAGGCATTTAAGGTTTTAATGCATCTGTTTGCATTGCCATCCAACAGAATAGGTTTAAGTTAAGTTGTCAATAGGATCACCTCCAATTAGTGTTTATCAGACTTGTCTTGTCTGGCAGCCTAGATTTGCATGTTCATGAAATAATCAATAAATGTGACTGTGTTTTTTGTTTGTGCTAAACCTCAATTCTCCTTCTTGTCTTAACAAATTAAGAATTAAATGTATTTTTGCAGCCCTGTCAGTAAGAGTAGGTTTCAAATCTCCCTGCTGCAGAATTTCATCTCTGAAAGAAAGAAAAATTCTATTTTTACTCATAAGTCATTCCCAATTACCCCAGCTTTGACATTTTTATTGTGATCTCTGTAAAAGTCAGACCAAACCCCGCGCTTCACGTGGAGATGTTTCATATTTTAAGCTCCTCAGCTTTTCAAAGGGCATAAATACATTCCTTCTTGACTTCATTTTTAAAGTTACATGACGTGCAAAGTGTAAGCGACACGAGTATGTATTTGCAGATTTTACAAGGATTTACGCCGGATAAGAAGTGACAGAGCAGGTTTAATAGCTGGATGGAAAGCGATGGATTTTAGTTGGCACAGTTTGCTTTGTTTACAGTCGGCGCTGCGAAGGGCGGGCAAAGGTAAGAGAGGAGTAAGGATCGAGTGTGGTGGCTGGAGGATGGCTAAGGAGAGGAGAAATCAATTAGAGGGAGGAGGGAGGGAGAGAGAAGGGACTTGGCAGCATGTGTGTGTGTGTGTATGTGTGTGTGTATGTGTGTGATGTTATCATCAAGTTTGCAGCTGAGTGTGGAGTGGGGTGATTTTATGAGTGAGGGATGAGAGACCAGAAAGGTGGTGGAGGAGTGACTCATATCCTGGTGCAGAGCGAGTACAGCAGCAGCCTGTTTGTTTGGACCTCACAAAAGACCTCTTTTCTTCGTTACACACTTCAAACTGCAGCTCATAAGTGGATTAAAAGCGTAACAGGGAAGCGAAAACGTACACACATATGCGTATTAGCGGGGAAAAAAATTAAGTCTGTTCTGGCAAAAATACCATCTGCTGCTGGCAAGAAAGGTTGAACAAGTACATCAGGAGAGGGAGCAAACATAAGGAGAGATGTGCGCACAGTATATAGAGGCGGAAATAATCTCCTCTGCAATTCAAACTACATCATAGAAGAAGAGATAGAGTCACACACACACACACACACACACATACACACACACATTCAGCACAAGTGCGAGTCAGCATCTTCAGATAAAGCAGTGTAGATAATAGCCTGGCATGGTATCATTGCAGTGATTAATCCTTCGGCCTGCTTTGGAGCACTTGATAAATCAAATCAAGGAAACACCCACTCCCACCCACGCGTACACAGACGCCGGCGTGCGTGGAGTAATGAGCGTCTAATCAATCTTACTCACGCGGGGCGGCTGCAGTTTCGCCCCGCTACAGCGAGCCTCGACTGCTCCTTGCACTCTTCATTCTGGCAAATATGGGACATATATTGTTTACATCAACGATACCCTGGAGAGCTTTTGGGATCCATATGAATTATCCATATCTACTAAGTGCCCTGTAAAACAGGATGAATCACAGGTTAAGGCTTGCTTTAGAGTCTCCGGCGGTTATATAAGACTCGAGTAAGAAAAGCCATGCCTCCTCCTTCCTCTCGTATATTTCTGTGATAATTTCTCCGGTTTATTTTACACTCAGGATTGCAGCAAAATAAAAATGTAAATTTGCTTACTCCTTGATACAAAGCTTTTTTCCTTCTGAGCTGAGGGAGAGGCAGCCTGAAGTTGTCCAGAGGAGACACTTCTTGTGTGTACAATAAACAAGAGGTCAAGGAGTGAGAAGACAAACACTCGGGCCCTCTGACCCGCTCTTAAACTCCTGACCCGCAGTGGCCCAGCATCGCCCTTCATAGAGTGCTAACAATCCCCTAGACAGTGCTTGAGTGGTGAGCAGGGTTAAAGTGTGGTTCGATGGCAAGGATGTGTCAGGACCTGTGTGTGAGTGTGTGTGTGTGACCCCTTAATGGTGTCATTTATAAGTGTTCACATTTGGAACAAAATTCCTCGAGTTTTTTGGCGCACTGAGATGCTAATCAGCATGCTTCCATCAAATACTTTCATGCAAAAAATAATTAGGAGGACTTGACAAGATTACATAATTAATCGCGCATCTCAAACTGGTGTTTTTAATCAGCCGTTGTTGTGATTAAAGAGGGGTGACGTGTAACAAGGGTCTCCATCTGGACCCAAAACAAGGAGATTGTTGTTCGGTAGAGCCCCCCGGACACCTTGGCTCTCGTTTTTTTCCTTCTTCTCCAAATTTAGACGAGTAATGAGGTCTGCACTGTGGCGAAAATTTTCCGTCTACTGTCAAATTTGTACAGCCTGTAGCTATATTTAATGGTGTTTTTAGTTTGATTTTACATTCTCTGCATAATCAATACACGTTTATTTTTAATGCTCCAACAACCGGGTTATAAAGTGCATTTTTAGAGTTGATATTTTAGCCAAGAGTTTCGTCTCTGTATGCACAGCCAAAGGCGGGGAAAAGAAACATGAAGGGAAGTTTCGTTTTTGACAATCCACCGAGGATTTTCGGCGTCTAAGCTGCGTGTCCCTGACCATGAATTCAAAGCTCCCCCCGGCCACGCAAGCAGCCTAACACCCATTCTTAAACAGGAAGAAGGATGTCTGAAGTGTGTGTCTCAGTTTGTATATGTAGTTTTGGTTCGATGTGTCGATTCTCTGAAAGCAAATCTGTCACATTGGGTGTTATTTAAGCGGCTATATGTCAGGACACTTCAGGTTTATGCTGAAACACCTCCATTGACCCGTAAACCCGGCCAATCCATTTTCTCTACAGGTGTTCCTCCATAGCTTCACTCAAAATTGGGTCCCCGACGGCTCGGTCAGCCTCCCTGTCTCTCGTCTCCCCTCACTGTGAGTCCATATTATTGGTGCTAGCAAGATGATATCATGTTTCCGGCTGGCCAGCGAGCCTCTTAGCAAACCTGGCTGTCTGTTTGCTAAGGGACTGTAGGAAGTCCCAATGCAATATCCACTCAGTGTGTCTGGGCAAGCCCATTAGCTACTTTAGCCTGGACTAGAGTGGATTGGAGAGGCTATCCCAATCTCTCTTTCTCTGTCTGCCTCTCTGCTGCACTTCACACACACACACACACACTCTCTCCATCTTGCGCGCACTTTATCTGCCACCTCTCTGCTATCTTCTCTTTCCCTCCGCACAGCTCTCTATCTATCTCTTGCGTATTTGCCCTTTGTGTCGCCGTGCTTCCTTCTCCTACTGCAAATTTGTCTCCACCTTTCCACCCAGATAAAACACAATGAAAGAGGAATAATTCATTGGGAATCCTGGCAGAGTAAAAGATATTCATCCAGCTCTTGCAGGAGTGAGATGGAGAGGATTACATTTTTTATTATATTTGCCTGGCTGTAAACATATTTATCGGAGGGTGGAATTATCCGTTGGTTGTGTATGTGACTGAAAAAGTATGTTTATATAGATACTCGGTCCCAGCTGCGGAGAGCTGAGCAATAACAGAACTCACCTTTGACACAGTGGGACCGTCTGAGCTTGCAAAGTGCGTTTACCTCCGTCTATTGTTTTACCCACACGAATGTAGGGCAAACAAAGGTTAATTGACTCAGATATACTCAGGAAGACATTTATTTTGTTTCCTCTTAAATAATTCACTGTTACCGTGGTGATAAACCATCAAGAGCGGCCATTAACCCTAAGGTGAATATGAAAATAGACGACATTATGAATAAATGTCTATAAAGGTGCTCCATCTTGCTGCCAATGGCATAAATAGCCTCTCTTAGAGAATTAAGAATCTATCACCGGAGCGCTAATTATTGCAATAAGACACATCCTAAAGGAAGGTGAGTGTGAGTCATTGAAACACTCTCCTCCAAGGTCACAGTTATCGGGGCAACAGTGTCTAATAATACCCCTGTGGCTTCAGTCAATTAAAACCAATCTATAGGTGACTGACTGAATCCAACGGTGTCATGTCAGGAGGTCGAAATGAGAAAATGGAACAATTGTTGGATGCTGGAGGGATAGATGGCGGCAGTGCAGGTCATAAACCCATAAGTCATAAGCCCCGCCCCTTCATGATGTCGTACAGTTCTTCCCCTATGGAGGATACAGTCATGAAAGCTGATGATTTATCTCAGTGATGAAGTTTACTATAAGTTATTTAATGTTATTGACTTAGTGTATGACAGAGTTATCAAACTTCCCATAACTGTGAATATCCACTTCTAACTGATACAAGCTGTTGTGCCGTATATTCGCAGCTGGACTAGTGCTGCGTTCTCAGAAGTCGGATGTCGGAGCTGAAAATGACGTCACAGCGTTTCAGTTACCAAGTCTGAAAAGAGCAAAATTGGAGGTGGAAACAAGATGGCTACATCTACGAAGGTTATTTTAACGCTTGCCTTATATTTGGACAAGGCAAGCGCTAAAATAACTTGCGTAGATGTAGCCATCTTGTTTCCACCTCTGATTTTGCTCTTTTACAACTTAGTAACTGAAACGCTCAGCTCCGACTTCTGACTTCCGAGGTAATTCCAGCATAAAAGCCTCTGTGTGTTCTGACATTAAAAAATAATAATTTAAAAAACTTTTCGTTGACTTTGTATCTTATATTGAACATATAATGTGCAAAATGTTGGGATGCACCAAGTATTAGGCAAGAGTATTGGTATCTAAAATATACCTCCACGCTGTTGGAGAGTGACCTGTCTGTAAATCACATGGCATTCACCAAATGAGTTAGCTGAGATATACCTGTTTGTGATTATACACAGTTACTTTTTTTAGGGTGACCATACTCTGAATTCCCAAAAAGAGGACCGGACTACATAGGGGGCGGAGTCATCCTGTCGCACGTAGTAAATTTTGAGTTTTTTTGGTCCGGTCGAGTGTTTTTTACGTGCTTCTAGCTCAGTAAGTCCACGCGACACAAACTAAAAAGGACATTTGAAGGATTTTATAAACTCCTCCGGACAAAGCAGGAAAGCCCCCCAAAAAAGAGGACATGTCCAGGTAAAAGAGGACGTATGGTCACCCTACTTTTTTTCAAATGGTATGTGCTTTTAATTTCTTTCTTTCTGTCCTTTTTTTTCTAAGGGGCTTTTAGTCTTTGTTACAAAGGGCAGCTTGAGAATGAATCAGAAAATGTGAGCAAAGTGTGGGAGGTGACATGCTCAGAAGCCTGTCAGGACTGGGAATAAATCCTTTGACTGTGGGTTCAGTTTGCCCCACCAGCTGAGTTTCACCTGCACCCCATATAATTTCAAAGTCATTTGTTAGACTGTGTGAATAGGCCATATTTATATCGTTTCAAAGCGCTCGTACGGTACATGTCGTGTTCTGTCATTTACACCACATTCATACAGAGGCTGCTCGGTGTAAACTAATCCCACTCATACACGGCTGGCACACCTCCAGGGGCAGTTTGGGGTCAAGTGTCTTGCTCAAGAACACTTCAGCGTGTGGACAGCAGGACCTGGGATGCACCCTTCACCTTCTCAAGCAAGATGACTCACTCCATCACTAGGCCAGCCCCACCCATGTGTAAGTACTCCAAAATGACTGGGCGGCTGTATGGAAGACTATTTCTCCAAAATGGGATATTTTCAAGACAAGAAATAAGACTGAATTAAAAATTAATCAGAGTAAATATGTATAATTTAATTTGTGCCAAGTCAAAGGTTCTGCAATGGAGGCCTGAATGATTATTGAATTCACAAATGTTGTTATAATGAAGATTTATCTGGGTCTCCTGCTTCAATTGAGCAATGGAAAACAATAAAAATAAACAAAGCAACAACAGGTAATTGAAAAATAATGGAGCGCTGGTTGTTGGCCATTTCAGCTATCAGCCAAAATTGTTCGGGGGTTTTATTTATGACTTTAGGAGTGCGGATGGAGTAAAAAAACAGGAGAAAAGTATAGAATGACATGTGGTCAAGTGCTACAGGTTGTACTGAACCAAGGCCAACCACTTCAAGGATTGCAACCTCTGTTGGTTTAAAGGGATATTCCACTGTAAAATTAATTTAGGGTAAAACACGCCGCAACACCGAGTTAGATACCCCCTCGTGAGATGAATTTTGCCGACCGTTTGCTTTTCTAGTTAAATCAACTTAAGTAACAACCGCAGGATAGGAATACACAGCGGTCTGAGGAGCCATAAACAAACCTCAACCAAAACGCCACTCTATAACCACAAATGATGCTCAGAACAGCACCTAACTTCATCAACAGGACATATAGGGTCCCAGCCATAGTACTAGCCACCAAACATCTATTTAACTTTGACTGATTTCTTTAGCAGAGAGACTAAACACAACTCACCTTCTCTCCTCCAGCAGCCCCTTTTTTGTAGTGAGACCTCAAGCCAGTCCTTTACGGACTGCTGCGGAGTTTCGCAGCTCAAGGAAGAACATTTCTGATCATTTCTTTATCATTTCCTTGATGTAATAATCATCATATTAATCATTTTGCACCGCAGACGCGGTAGTTCTTCCACCTTGGCGTCTCGGTCTGATTGCATTTCCATGAAGTCATGATCGTAAATGTTCTTCCTTGAGCTGCGAAACTCCAACAGCTGTAGTCTGTAATGGGCTGGCCCGAGGTCTCGCTACAAACAAGCGGCTGCTGGAAGAGAGTAGGTGAGTTGTGTTTAGTCTCTTTGCTAAAGAAATTAGGCAAAGTTAAAAAGATGTTTGGTGGCTAGTGCTGTGGCTGGGACCCTATATGTACTGCTTGGTGTCATCTAAAACCATATTGTTCTTTAAGTTACAAATACACACCCTTATTTCTTTTTAATCAGTAAATTAATGAGATTTGACTCCACCTGTGCAGACTCCTCAACCATCAGCAGCACAATATGTAAGCTCTTGACAGTAGGGGGGTATTCTGGCTTCATATTTGTTCCTCAGGAAGAGGTGGAGATGCGTTGTCCCTCTTTCTATCCAGTCATTGGATTTGACAGAGACCATAATGAGCTCAGAGTGAAGTCGCTAAAAGGTGGCGTCTGCTGCTGAGCAACCTATTAGGTAACCTTATGATGTCACCGTAGGTCACATCTAACATGATTTATGACCTCTGCGGGAAATCCTGGTACTGCCTAATCTCTGAAGGTTCCAACGCTGTTGCCATGGAGACAGGGGTGACATGAAAGACACATGTTTAACACGAGCTTTGAGAAAGAGGCGACAATCTTTCCAGGGTGTAAAAACTATGTGTAGATAAAAAAAAAGGCTGAATAATGAAAAAAGAAAGAAAAATGTTAAAATGGGTAAAAATATAAAATATCTATAAGCCTGGCTCCATCCCCGCTCATCTGAGTCACTCATTTGCATTAAAGATGGAGCTCCAATCAGTGGGGGTTTGTTCAAATGAATAATCATTTGATGGATAATTACGAGATGTGTTCAACTACTTCCTGTTGGGGCCACAGCCATAATTATGAGAGCTAGAGAGCATAAATATCATTAATAAGCCAAGGCTGGAGTGACCGTGTGGGGGAGGAGAGGGGGAAACAGCATGCAGTGAGTTTGTCGAGGATGAGTCTGCGAGGACAGACTCTGCCACTTAATTTGCAGAGTAAGCAGATTTAAAAAAAGAGAAGACGCCGAGTAGAGGGGAAAAAAAAGATGTTTATCTTTATGTTGTGAGAGAAAAGAAATATGAACAAAGAAGAGAAAGTTGGTAGTTGGTAGGAGAAGGAAGAAAGTAAGAATGTGAGCTGAGCAGGCAGAAAAAGAGATAAAGGTCAGGATAAGAGAGAAAAGGAGCAGAGGAGGCATTGCGGTGTCACTGTCACCTCATTAACGCTTTCCAAACTTTTTCTCTCACTTCTGCTTTATTTTATCTCCCCTTCGCCTCCCAACTCCTTCCCTCCGCCTCTCCTCCTACGCCCTTGCCTCCTTTCCTTCCTCAGCAGGAAGATAAAATACGTGAGGGGCAGGGAAAGCAAAAAACCTAAAATAACCATGTAATTAAGCCCCCCAAAATGGCTCTTCCTATTGATTTGCTGTCCGGGGCATAAACAGGGAGCGGCGCAGAAAGCAAGAGGGCGAGGAGTCAAGCGAGGAGGAAGAGGGTTGAAGAGGGGAGAAAGACAAGCGAGGAGGAAATGTTCCCAAATGAGTGCCAGGCGAGTAAAAACATGATGTCCACAGGAATCTCTCCTTCATCCATTACTCACTCGACTTTTCTCACTTAATTCTGCCGCCATCAGGAATACCCAGCAGGGACTATCATTTAAGCCTGCCAGTGTGTGTGTGTGCTGTATACCAACACAAACGCACACATGCACAACATCAAGGCAGACAGCAACAGAAAACGCACACAATGCTGCCGGTTCATTGGAATAATTCATATACGTGCCACGTGTGGGACAAGTGATTATGCCGCCCCGGCACCTGGACCGATACATTTTACAGGAGACTGTAGGGTCAAATACATTTTTCATTACTTCAGCTGTGACAACAAAAAGTGTTCCAGTGTGTTTCTGTGCCATCTCCACCGACTTATGAACCCACTGTGAAGGGAAACAAATACCCCAGCATTTTAAATTTTCTTGTTTTTTTCCTCTGTCCTTGCAGCAATACGAGAAATAAGTTTCTGTTTGTGCCCTTTGTGCACCCAATGGTAATAGTGACACTGTCAATTTAGCATTTGTTTTTGTGGAAACGGGTTACACTGCCGGCCAAGGTTACGAGTGGGTAATAGTTTGACTTTTTTCATCAGTTTTCAACAGAGAGGTCAAACCAATGAGAGGAAACAAATTATAACTATGCAGATGAATAAAGTTAGACTAATCAAAGATTAAGGGCTTTGTTGTCGTCGTGCAAACGCGATGACAAATGCAAAGCAGTGGGTCTTGGCTGCATGCGCCGTGTGGGCGTCGACATGTGCAGCTGCTGTTGTGGTTTATGTATGTGCAGCTGTGCAAAAAGGCTGGAAGAGCTGGGACACAGATTGAAGGGGTTTGCTGGCTGATAACAATGCTCCCAGCCCGTCCTATCACTGTTTTCATCCCTCTGAAACAGCCAAGCCAATCACAGAGAGGTACAATCACAGCAGTTCAACAAATAAAGACACAGCCTCTCCAAAAAATCATATTGTTCGGACGGTGCCAAGTGGTGGAAAAATAGAGCAACACAAATTTGAAGCTCCAGGCAGATGGTGGTGGAGACAGATAATTAAAAACAGTATACCGAGGCCAGTAATCTTGATGTAACATTCGGAGTTCAGTTTGCTCTCCTTCATAAAAACCAGCAAAGTGGGAGCAGATTGGTGCAAACCAGAAAAGACAAAGTTCCTCTTTCAGCACATTTTCCAACAAAAATAACAAAAAACTCAATTTCACCGGCTCATTTTTATCAAATCTCCCTCTCATTTGTGCCTGGACCACCTGTACAGAGAGCTGCATGTGCAAAACAACACAAGGAGAAAAGTGGAAAGATAATGTTGGGAGTCAAAAAATGTACTGGACTGCTGCAACCAAACAAAGAAACAATAAATGCTGTAGGAAGGGAAATCATAGTCCCATGACATTTTATGATAATAATTGATGACTTTTAAAGACAGTCTAAGACTCTTTGTAAGGGTTTTGGGGTGTTTGCACTGACTTTAAATGGCCAAGGCTGTGCAAAATAAATTAAAGTTACAGTATGAAACTTTGTGTTTATGATGATTGTGCCTCTTCTTTATACAGAAGAGGATTAGGGCCACTGGAAAAGAAAAAGCTCCAAACGATTTTTTTAAACTATTATTCTGAGATTAAAGTCACAAATCTGACTTTGATCTAAAAATTCTGAATTTTAATTTTTGACTAATAATCTCAGGATTCTGACTTTCTGACTTTAATCTCAGTATTCTGATTTTATGAATTTTCTCTAAGAATTCTAACTTTAATCTCAGAATTCTGTCAATGATCTCAGAATTCTGACTTTCTAGATTTAATCTCAGAATTCTGACAATAATCTCAGATATCAGATTTTCTGACTTTAATCTCAGAATTCTAACTATAATCTTGAAATTCTGACTTTTTGACTTTAATCTTAGAAATCTGACTTTCTGACTATAATCTCAGAATTCTGACAATAATCTCGAAATTCTGACTTTTTTACTTGAATCTTAGAATTCTGATTTTCTAACTATAATCTCAGAATAATCATTCTAAAGAATTTATATCTAACCATTTTTTTCCAGTGGCCCTTATCCTCTTTCTCTAAGTTTCCCATATCTCTGCTGATTTTGCTCTGTTCATGAGTATTTTGAAAACAAAATCTGTAAATTGTCTTGCCTGACGCCTTCCCCCTCACCCCCTCCCACACACTGCTTTCAGGTAAGTGGTCGACCTTGCTGTTGATGGTCTCTTTTACTTTTGTAGATCATAAAGATTCATTCCTATTAATATCAATCTGTTACATAACCTGCTGAAAACTCCTCACGGTGGCTTTAACGTTGAAAAAGTTTACCGCTCGTGACCTTTTACTACGCTTCAAGAGGAAATATACGACCCAATACTGCAAACTGCTACTATATACAGTTCACTTTATGGATGCATACACATATGAATAAAAGCTATAACAATAAATCCAAGAGCTGCTGAAATATTTAAGCTTGCACATGAGCAAGAGGTTGACTGGTGAACAATATAGCCGGGGAGTGCTGCAAGCAATGCTAAAAAAAACTAATTGGACATGGAATATGTGATTCAACGCGTTTCCAGTGCACTTTATTTTCGATATTCTACATTAGATAGCTCAGTAAAGCGTAAAATATATTTGTAGGAGTATTTACCACACCACAGACTTTAAATGTACTTTGATCCAGAAGCTTTACTCAATTCTCTTTTTTGCGTCAGAATGTGTCTTTGTCGCCTTCTTTTCAATTATTCCTCCAGCTGTGAGAGGAAGCCATTCTTCAGTTAAACTAAGTGCCAATACTGCCACTTCCCTCCACACTGTGTCAAAGGCCCCGAGGAAGAAAGTCAGCACACTCAAAACTCAAAATGTCAACCCTTTGATAATTTGTGAAAGAAAAGACGGATTTGATGCAGCCTTTATTCAAATCACAGAGCCGCAGCTTACCTCAGAGGAAAAATCCGACAGTTTCTTTTGCTTTCTTTTTCTCCCTCCATTTTAACCTTCGCTCAACTTACACTGCAGCAGGACCATGCTATAAGGAAGATGGTGTTGCCAAAGCCACTCTCTTCAAGGTGATCCTGCATCAAACGGCTACTGCACATATATATATAAATATATACACACACACATACTGAGGCAAACATCACACACACCCGCTCCTTTATTCTCCTTAAGTGCTAAGGGCAAAGCTTCGATACAGGTCAAACCACTCTCCCAGTTGTTATTCAGTTCACTCATTCACTTTTAAACAGTGTCTACTCTACATACAACTGAGTGATGACGCTTTTACTATCACTACACTTCCAGCTGTGTCTATATAGTCCATGCACACCATGCATGAGAGCGTTATGTACATTACACATGATCTGAATACGCCAAATAATCCTTTCATGATTATTGCATGTGTGTTGACACGGTGATAAGAGTGGGTGGACCTGCTTTAAGTGATTACCAGCATGCTTTCACTGGCAATAAAATAGTGTAGCAAAGATATTTTTGTCCAGCTTAAATACTGAATTATTGATATGGTAGGTCAGCTGTGAGCATCTATGTAAAGAACCTGCAGGGGACTTTCAGTGTGCTGAATATCATTTGTGTCAACCTGGCTCAGCTTATGAAAACAGAAAGGAAAAACAAGTATCTGCGGTGATAGCGACGCTTCTGCTGAAACGGTGCAGTCATCAGGGTTTGTGAGGTGTGAAATAAAAACAAATTAAAGAAAATAAACCTCTGCGTGCGCTAATAGCTTAAAACTCAATGTTTCTGCTGCTTTAATATATCAGCTAATGGAAAATGTTCCAAAAATGATCTCCACTACTCCACAGTCATGTAGGGATGGGCGATAAATTATTGTTCACGATATATCATCAGAAAAAACCTCCCTGATGAATAGTCGCCATCTCATTAAAAGTTGATGACGCAAATGTGAGCGACGGACTCGCAGCCATAGTCCAAACAGAGCAGAATAACAAATAAACATGGCCGGAGGTATGAAGAAGACGTTTCTGAGTGGCTCGTGACAGAACGAGGCTCCACATGAGGGATTTCCCTCAAGATTGGGGCTTAGACGAGCGCAATCAGGTAAGCCTGACAAACAGTGGATCTGCTGCTGTTCACTCTGTTTTCAACACATTTGAGACTTGTTTGATGTTACTATTTTTCTCTATAGCCTACCGTTCAAACTTGTGGTCAAGTATCTTATTTGACTACTCCAGCTGGTGTTCTCAAGACAAAATGAGTCAAAAATAAAGATTGGTATGACAATATTTTTTATCGGGACTTTTATCGTTATCGCCAGAGTGGCAAATCTAATTGTGATCCATTTTTTAGCCCATATCGCCCATCCCCAGAGCCATGTCTACTTTAATCCAGTGCTGCCTTTGGGCCTGATGATCAGCTGTGCAAGAGGAGACAAAATCTGTTCACATAAAATGTTTTTTGAGCCAATGCAGCGACTTCCACTACAGAGTCAAGTCTAGTTTCAATGTGTTCCAGTATCAGGTATTGGTCTCTTCTCTCTTGTACAAATATTTCCTTAGATTCTCTGACTCTTTGAATTACATTATCTACTATTGATTTTTTGCTCACATGGTCTCTCACAGAGAAGTAAAACCCTTCCTACTGTGTCTTTGAAACATCCTGTTTATCACCAATCATGCTGTGAATTTATGTATCCAATTTGGAAATGCTCCTCTTGCTTTTTTCAAACATTAAACAACTTTTTCAGTGATTTCTTGTCTCTGTCCCAACTTTTACTGTCATGTTTTGCTGTAATCTGATTTAAAGCACAGATATATTTCAGCTTCCAAGAAAATATCTATAGATGTAGAGCTGAAATGATTTGGGAATTATCAAAAACCTGCAAACAGCATCCCAACTCTTTTGGAATCTAGTTTGTATTTCAGAATAAATTCCAGCTGGATATTCATGCCTATAGCTGCTTGATCACACTCCCCACTTCCTTTAATTATGGATACCTTGGCTCTGTTTTGCCCTACCAGAGAGGATCATTCCTAGTCACTGCCTCTAATTAACAGTTTACACATACAGAAGCTTTAAGTCTCGAGTGTGTGTGATGCCCCTGTGTCTGTACTGTATGCACACGCGGATTAACCATCCATGAGTTGAAGTTTATGCGCATAGACCGTGCGCCGTGTGTTTACGTGTGAAGGCATTAGAATGTATCTGTCGAGTCTTTATGTTTTTCTTTCAAGGTCTCTGCTGAATCTGTAATTACACTTGCGCCAAAACCAGGGTCAGTCCGTGGCTGCTGAATTGTAAATAAGCGCGTACACACACAAACACTCGAACTCACACACGCATGGGTATACACAATAACTAGCCCTCCAGACTCCTGATTTTATCTTCACTCTTATCTTGCTCCTTGGTGAGTCACCACATTCTGAATGCAAATGTACACAGAAGTCAGGCTGAATCAATGCAAAATAGCCAATACACTGTTATAAAACTGGGACTTACTGTATGAGGCTTACACTGATGTACTGCAGGAGTTTCTTTACTTATAGATGGAGGATAAATGTACTTTGATAACTAAAATATATCATCCTTGAAAAAGAGTTTATAATGAGTTTTAAATGAATTTAGTTGATGTCATATGTCTGGGAAAACCTGTGCCATGGTTTTGCGCCCTTTACCATCAGGAGAAATTCAAATCAGGTCCCTGGCAATCAAAATTCAGGGCAAAATCGAGGCACCTATTACCGCATTAATCAATCATCATATGACTTTCTGACACCAGGGAGCACGCATCGTACATTCAGCTTTTTAAATGGCTGCCACCCAGTCCCTGCCCAGACTCTGGCACTTTGTATGGTTTGCACATTTCACATTAGAAATGCAGATCCTCTCTCTCTCTCTCTTTCTCTCTCTCTCCCTCCCTCTCTGCCTGTCAGGCTCATCTGCTCCAGCAGCCCTCAACGTGCTCGAAATGAGCCCTCGATGTGTTAAAAGGAGTCAAGCGCAGACCTGGCTCAAATTTAGTTTTCAAACTGATTTGATCCCCCTCGCAGGGATTGATTGATCCGGGGTGACACAAAAAGGCAAGAGAGAGGATTGTTCTGAGTGCTGCGCATCCAGAAAAGAGCAAAGGCCGTTTGAATTTATTGGTATTTTTTCTCAAGCATCTTCTGTATTATGGTAAAATATTCCTCAGTGGTATTTCATCCCAACATTTCAGCAAAAACACATCCCAACACGATGACGAGCCGGCTTCTGACATTCAAGACCTTTTTAATACAGTGCAACCACGGTGAATCATTAAATCTTTAAAACATAAAGACAGAGGTCACAAGTTTGAACTCATCACTTACTGACTACTCACCTCAACATCAATAAGTAAGGCCTGCTCTGTCCAACAACCATTCAAAGAAAGCCAATGAATCACAATCTGACAAACCAGGTAAGTAAGATAGAAGAAATTCTAAAATCGGTCAGTCTTGAGATCACTCTCCTGATGTCTGTGTAGCACATAATAGTCTGAATAGATCACTTTAAGCACCCATAAAACTAAAGTCAATATTGGGAAGACATTTGACCAGCAGAGTGGATTCCCCCTTTTGGGAGTGTGCGTTCATTGTCTGAGAGGAGATGGCAGATGCGTGAAATCCTACATGGACGCCCAAAACAGGCTTGATAGCGTTAAAGTCAACTTTAAAAAGCCCGATGTCACAGCCCCAACATGCATGAGGACAATCCCCTGACAAAACAGGGTTTGGTTCAAGACTTGTTCAAGACGTGGAGAACAAACACAGAGTTAGTCACCCTCCATCAATCATCAATTACAGCAGCAGCAGCATCAAACCAGGTGGGATACAGAGTCGCACTTCGCCCCTCAGCTGATAGAGTCACCGTGGGTGTTTAGCCTGTCACTGCCTTTCACTGACAATTAAACCTATAATCTCATAAAGGATGTACAGCTCGGTGATGCAGAGCTGCTGTCAACTATCGTTATGCTGAGGTGGAAGGAAGAGTGAGAGCGGGAGTGAGACAGAGAGACAAAGACAGAGGGACGGTGGGAGGGAGGAAGTGAGGGAGTCACTTATAGAGAGATAAAGATGATGGAGAGGTGGCTACAGATGGCTCCTTTTCACTCTGATCATTCATGATGATAAATCGACCGATACAAGGGGGACGCCTGAATGGAAGGGGAGGAGGGAGCGAGGGATGAAAGGTGCTGATGGACTCACCGTGGCCGGCTCGTAGCGAGGCCGGGGAGCGGTATATGGAGACAGGTGGCTGGTGGTGTCGGGGCCCATGAGGGCCCTGCGGGTGATCGGGCCGGGGCAGGGCAGGGGGCTGAGGGGCTCCGGAGGTAGGAGATAGGAGATGGAGGTCTGATGATGAGGAAGATGACGAGGAGGAAGAAGAGGAGCCCCAGGCAGAAGCCAGAACCATGCATCCCACCGCCAGAAGCAACATCCAGAAGAGCTGGCCCTCTTGGGGCTTTCCTTTGGGGAGCATGGCTCACGCTCCCCCTCTCTCCCACTGGGTATTTAAATCAGAGGTGTGCAAGAATCTCAGAAAAAGTGACCTTCCAGTAAATAGGATACAGAAGCAAACTCCATAGCAGAGAGAAATCAACCCCAGCTCCTTGTTAGCGTAGGATCCAGCAGTTTCCTCCAAAACAAAGCGCGTCTCGGTCTCGTCTCTTGAACTCCTCTCGTTAGAAGCTGCAGATCTCCCGCTGCTCTCCGCTTGCTCGCCGGCTCTTTGAACCAGAATCCAATATGTCTTTACTTTCTGTTCTCGGCAGGATCACCCTGTGGCTGCTCCTTTGATGACCAAGTGGTGTGCATGTGTGTGTGCATGTGTGTGAGAGTGTATGAGCAACTGGCGAGCGTGTGCATGCACTTTTTTTTTTTGTAGCAGACGACACCTGGATTGTGTCCCTGTGCACCCTCCTTCACCTGCAGGCGCAGAGTGAGTGACAGGAGGGGGAACAACCTGCGCTGCAGCCTTCTGCCCCGATCGCTCCGCTTCGTTCTGCTCTGCACAGCTCCGCTCAGATAATACACAGCCTCAGCTATGAGACCGAGGAGAGGGAGGAGGAGGAGGGTGAGACGGAGGGAGGGAACCGTGGCTGAGAGACTAGGAGCTCCACACACTCAAGCACGGACAAACTGTCAGCTCCCTGTCTCTCTATCCTCTCGGCAGAAACACACTCCTCTCTCCCTCACAGCTCTGCCACAAAGCTTAAACGCAGAGTGAAGATCCCCACTTGGGCTTTATCTCCGTCTGTAAGTTTGGATCCAATATTTGTTTGACTTTTTCTTCTCTTCTTTTTCTTCTTTTCTTTCTTTTTTTTTTATCGTCCCTGCTGAAGTGAAGTGGTCTGGCTTGTTAACCCAGAGAGACCCAGACTGATAGCTCTTTGTATTACTCCACAGGAGAAAGAGAGAGATTTGCAGACAGATAAAGAAAAGAGAAAAGCCAGGGAGAAAGAAGGGGAAAATGAGAAACCGCTGGGAGGGAGTGAGATGGATGGGTGAGGAGGAGGAGGGGGAAGAGAGAGAGAGAGAGAGAGAATAGAGGAGAAAGATATATAGAGAGAGAGATAGAGGAGAGGATGAGAGCAGGCTCAGGTGAAACTAAGCGAAGATGATGGGACGGACGGAGGACGGGGAGGGAGAGGAGGGGAAGGGGGAGGGGAGAAGCGGCAAGTGGGCCAGCCTATGCAAATCCTCCCCGAGCAGCGAACAAATCAGGGAGGCAGGCAGCCACTGCAGAGGAGTGGGCTGCCTTTAGTCACAGGGAGAGATGTGAGGCAGGGAGGAGAGGAGAGGAGAGGAGGGAACGAACGGCGGAGAAGGAGAGAAAAATGAGAGAGTGAGGAGAAAAACTGAAAGGGATGGATAATAGTAGAGGATACAGCGGTGTCTGGGATGCCTTGAGTCATCTTTTCAAACCCAACTTGGGGGGTAATGTGGTGTCACTTTCCCTGCAACATCATGTGACCTCCTCTCCCTGTGTTTTGATGCTTCTGAAAGCCTATTGAAGCCAAACCACTGAACTAAAAGAGAAAAAAATCCATGCATTATGCACACGGCAACAGATTTAGTGAATTTCAAAAGGGTGAAATCTCTGCGTGCTCAAAGAGAAACGACAGAGAAGAAAGACTTGCAGTCCCTGTTCTGTCAATCTCAGAGATTTCTGAAGGGGGGGAAACTGTCTGCAGAGCCTCAGGGAGAAAAAAACACTCAAAGTCAAATTGCAGTTTAATCATGTTGCTCCCCGTAACATAATTTGATTTGACGCCGACGTTGAGTATTTGGCTGCTGACCTTCCAGATCAACACTGAGATATTCTGAAATGACAAGAGGACTTCATGCACACCAAGTGATGGCATCCCCATTGATGGGCTGAACTGTAAAACTTTCCAAGCGTATGACTCATTGTTGGCTTTCGTGAAGGCACGGCGCGCAGCCACTTCACGGCTCCGGCTTTACTCTGTTTCCTCGCTTTTGTCAAGATGTCCCCTCCTAGTTTTCCATTTAGGAGGAGTCTTTATCGGAGACCACCACGGGCATAATTATAGCACTGTTTGTTGTGAGCACACAACACAGAGAGATAATGTTTCATGGGTAGATGAACGGCAGAGGAGGGAGGACATTCTGACATGCATTGATCCGTGTTAAAAAGATGCAGCCGTTTGGATTAGTGTGTATTTCTGTCTAAGAATAAATAACAGCGAATGCAAACATGTCAGTGCATACATTTGTGCTATTATACTCAGACTCTGTGCTTTCTAGATTAGCTCTCACTATTATACTGTTACATAAATAATACATGGAATGGGTTTAATCTAACTCTAACATAAATTATAGATTTACTTTATGTAAAATGGATCATCCAAACATCAAAAACTACAAACTAAAAAGGGCCAAAAATTTAACTTTTAATTAAAATTAATCGTGCGATTATTCGCACAAGTTCAATTAATCGCACAATTAAAATTCCAGCAGGTTCAAACCCAGTGAGATTTCCTATGTCACAATTCCAAGCTCCGCCCCCCAGAGCCCCACTATGCAGGTCAGACTCAGAGAAAAAGAAAAACACGGAATAAGCGTGTGTGTTAGCAGATTGCAATGCTGTAAGAAAGCTATTTATGATATTAACTTTCATCATCTCCCTAAAGACATTAGTGTCTGAGAGCTGAATAGCTCCTATGTTACCTGCTTCTGCTACTACACCGGAAATGTTAGGCTGCAAACTAACACAAAGAGAAGTGTGCAGAGCAGCGCTGTCTCCGCCCACCACTCAGAGGCGGATTGATAATGATCTACTGGAGCTCTGCAGAAGAAAAGTGCTATAAAATGACGGTAACGTGATTTTGGCTAAAAACTTCATAATCACAACTTAAAGACACCCGGATAACATTTTTAGTTGTAAAATAACAATCGGGGTGGGACTTTAATGTAATATGTGTCATGTTAAAGTTCCTCCAAACATCAAAAACAAATACAATTTAAAAAGGGCCTAAAAAATTTTACTGTCTAATCAAGATTAATCAAGCGATTAATCGCACAATTTTAATTAATCCCATGATTAAATTTCCATTAATTTGCATTCTTAAACAGGTTTCAAGTCTATAGTAATAAAACAAAACCAATTCTTTATACTTTCTTAGTTTAAGATTTAAATAAATGCACTTATTAGGAGACTTAGGGTGGACCTGCATGCTCAGCTTACCTTAAACTCAATATACAGTTCCTTTTAGACTCGGTTTGACACCAAGACTTATCTGACTTGAACCATGAACCATGCCTTTTAAAAGTCATTATTTCCCAGCAAAGCAACAGTAGGAATCAGGGAGACACTGCAGCAGAGTAACTACGGTGAGCAGGAAGGGACAAAATAGCACAGAATGGAAAACATACTGCTTTACAACTTAGAGAACTTACTGTAAGTTGTTTATACTTCATACTTCTTCAGTACAAAATCACTCAAAACCAGAAGTGGATGAAGACTTCAATCACTGTAGGTTGCACATTATGTGGTGGTGCAAACAAATAGCAGATTTTGATGTAATTTAATAAACTCATTTTTTTATGTGAGTTTAATTAACACAGCTTTATTTGTCTTCTGGGTTGTTTTTGTTGTACTTTTCCATGTGAAATAATTGGTGGCTTGTAAAAAAAGTCCAAAGTAAATGTAAACCAGTGGTGCAGAGCAGATTGCAACAACACAAGACCACATTTTTGCTAAATAGTGTATATCACCATGAGCGCAGTGTCCGGGCTAAATATATCATCAGAATGAAAATTCAATTAGCATACAAGTTTGCTGAACCTCTTCTCCACGGACTCGTCTTTGGTGAGCAGATCCTTTTATTTTACTCCGCTGTAGCTCGGCTCCGGATCTGGCTGCACGTCTGCTCTCAGGCTAAGCTCACTGTCATTCTCACGCTAAGAGTCTCATCGTCATTTTGAAGGGAAACATAACAAAAGCCGACAGGCCGACAAAAAGATGCGTCACCTCTGACACTCCATGCAAATCATCTGCTCATGTCAATCTGTCCCGGATGTGTGAGGCCAGATGCCAGAATATTACATCACGTAAATATTTTATTTAAACATTTTCATGTTTTAATTAGTCTCCTGGGCCCTGATATAAAATTAGATTTTATCAATTTGAGGAGGAAATGTGATTTATCCTCTGCCTGTGCCTCTTTTTTTACAGACAGAGTGAGTCTACAAGTTAACTGACAGCAAACATGCAGCTTTAATTATAAAACTGAGGTTTTAATTGCATCTTGATCTAGTGTTTCTTATGGTGGTAACAATTCTGCATGACTTATCTGAATGTTTTTTTTTTGGTCTTAGCTCAGAGCTGCCGTCACAAATTCATTCCACAAACACCTTCGGGCTTAATGCCGGGTAATAAGCCGCACTACATGTGTCGAAAACAATCCTGTCTGTTTCTCCTCTGTGTGACGAATATAGCGAGAAATTAGCGGGAAATGGCTCACTTAGTATAAAAAGAACTTCCAAAAATGGGCAGCGGTGCCAAAAATAAGTTTGAAGGGGCTATGATAGCAGCTTACATGCTAAATTAATGAATAAAATACACAAAGCTGGAGGCAGTGTTTGGAAAAAGACATCATTCACAGATTTAACTTCACACTGTGCCACGTTGGTGTATAGAAAAAAGGAATATGTCACCCTCATCATTATCCTCCCTCCCCTACAGCTACTGTGGACCATCCAAAAAGTATTTATTCCCTTTAAAGTGCAGTACAAGTAGAGCAAGCAGTTGATACGCAATCTTGGTGAAACCCATCAGGGTGCTCGGCCTTTCAACGCGAATCAGAGGCATTTATCCTGCAGATGGAGGCTCTAACTCTTGTGGGCGCGCCAGCCACAACAGCCGCTCTGTAACCAGGCTTCTTCTTCTTCTTCTTCTAATCCACCATTTGCATTTCATACACTCATGCATAAGCAAACAAGCCACCTGTACTGTACACACACGCATATAAACAGCATACTCAAATGCAGAGCCACGCCCAAGTCTGCTGCTGCTGCTGCTCCTGCTTCAAACTAGTCAACCAATAAGGATCTCCGGAGCGCCGAGTCTCACGCTGACTCGGTAATGAACCCTCGTCAGGATCGTGGCTAATTAGTGTTTTACATTCTGATTTCTCTGCGGTGGCTCACTGTGACAAATGAAGTCTGTTCCTGCCTGCCCCGCACACAAGCAAATGGAGCGCAAAACATCTTAATGTCACAGAAGAGTGGGGACACAGAGGGGGAAAAGAAGAGAAACTCCCAAACTCTATTAACCTCAATTCCTGTTCCGTAACTTAAAATTATCTAACCAAGACAAGACGTCGGGAACCAAACCTGTCAGAGAAGACCATCATAAGTGGAACTGCAGCTTATCTTATATTTTCACAACTGAGAAATTTGTGAATTTTTACAGTTTGTGAAAATTGTCAAAAAATAATTGAGGCAGGGCTTGACACTATAGACTGTATATACTAAGGACAGCTTGGTTCCGCCAGTATACGGATTTGAGGCCGAAAAGCTCTCTGTATTTCTGCGTTTTTTGTCCATTTCCTGAAACCAACATTGCACAGTAGCATTGTATGAAGAGTGGCTGTGATGACGCTGTGATGACGGCTTAAACAGCGTATCCCCGGGTGAGCGACGCAATCCTTGTACGCCCATAGGCTGTATCAAGTGTCAATCATTGAAAACATGAACCCCCTAATAACTTTTAAAAATGGAGCTGCACAGAAAAAAGAGGACTTGAGCACAAACCAGTCTTACAGTAACTACATGTTAACCGTGCTGCTGTTGCTATTCCCGGTAATGGAGAGTTAGAAGACACCGGTAGATCCACAATGAATGTCCGTCGAGTATCCAACTTAAAACTGACTTCACCACAGTGCCCCTAAATACATTTTACAATTCACACACGAATGTAAGTGAAACTGTCACACTGTCGAGCCCTGATCTGAGGTGTCCAAATTACAAAGTTATGCAATGAGTTTTACTGATTTATCCAACAAGTAGTTCAAAAAAACAAATGGCGGTCATTTCACAATCATATTAAACAAAGAGAAGAAGAAACAATCAAATACTTGGCATTTGAGTCTGACACAAATCATAAAATAATCACTGTTAACCTGCTCTGTTAAATACTTGATTCTGATTGGTCAAAAACCCATGAGTATAATGTTTCAGATTAGCTGATAAATATCTATTGCTAAAAGAGTGTTGACTGTCAATTTGTAGCTTTTCGTCGGTAGCTGGGTAATAAGCAGGAACACGTACACTAAGCAGTTGATTATGCAAATGAGGACCACTTCAGGGTAGGGGGAAAACCCCTCCACCTGCACACCCTGTCAGGAATCTGATTGACATTACCACCTGCTCATTATAGATAACCTCTTACATAGCATACAGATTTGACTCTCCTTACACAAACATTCAACTGCCAAGTGTAAAGTGAATGCATCTTGGCTGCTTCTGAGGTAAATTCAGCATCCAAAGCTCGCTCTTTTAGTTCAAAATAACTGCCAAATTGTTATGTTTTCAGCGCATCTCCACATGCAAACAGCTTCAAACTTCAGTCTTTCTGAAGTGACGGGTTTTAAAAAGGGGGATTTGCAGAGGACAGAGGACATTGATGGGTATTTGGAGCACCGCAAGCTGGCATAGCAGACGCTTGACGCACTCCCCTGGTGAAAAAAAAAAAAGACTGAGGAGAACAAATTTATGTCAATACAGTGAACAGCATTTGAAGCTGTCTCTCCAGTTAAATTCACTCCTCTTTTGCAAAGTATGAGGACAAAATCGCTTTATCAACAACTTTGCATTTAACATCACAAAAAAAAGAAAAGAAATCCATCTATATCGCACGGAGGAAGACAATAACACATCTAAAGCTCTAAGAGCCCCTGGAGGCCGCAATACTGGTACCAAACCACAATAGAAAATCTGAGAATAAAACATCTTCTTCAGTCAGAGGGAGCAGCTCTTAATTTTCATCGACAATCATCAGTTATATAACAAGATACTCAAAAGCAGAGGTGACCTTTTTGGCACTAAACCACATCGTACTTCTTTTGACTCTAACAGCACATAAAGTGTGAAAACACTGTGACTAAGTGAAGTGGGGTTGCTTGTCTTCATTATCAACAGAATCTTATTCAACTTTCAAGCTTTTTATGTGAGTGTTAGAGCGCTGTTTCACTCGCTATCTCTGATTTTACCACTTTTTGTTTGACTCTGTGAACTCCCATACCAATGTCACCAAACACCTGTTTTAGTTTAGAATGGAAACGCTCTTAACCTTCCTCCTGTGTTAGCTTTTACAACGCACCCACTATGTTAAGGGTCGGTTTCGACCCGTGTCTTAAATCTTAAATCAGCTGTAAATTACACTAAAAACATTTCTCTATCATCCAATTTGGTTCGCATCTCTAGGTTAACTTGTTAGGTTTCATTATCCATGAAAATATTGCTTATAATAGTTTTTGTTGTGAGCCTCTGGGCCTTTCTCTGTCAGTTTACCCCCATACAGACATCCATACTGAACTCATCTCACATGTCTGGACTAGTGTTGTGTTGTTTGCGAACGATTCGTTCAAAAGAACCAAAACTTTAAAGTGACTGTACTGAACTGAATCACTTCCTCAAGTGATTCATTCGTTTCTCACTTCAATTGAGCTGAAGTAATAAACAGCATTGCAAGGCCAGCAGCACGCGAATGAGGGACCACATGCACTGACACCTGAATCCCTTGGTGAACGAATCACACATTGAACTACACTCTCTGAATCCTGAACCGTTCAGCTGTGTATCAGTTCAGGAGGTCGGGGTCGCAGGCTTCTCCCGCCAATCGTTAAGTGATTTGGTGAACAAATCTTTTGAACGAATCTTTTTAGTGAACTGGTTCTAGTGATTCAGTTCATCTAAAAGAACTGCCGTGCCCATCACTAGTCTGGACATGCCCGACGTTGTTTTTGGCAGGCAAAAACGTGAATTTCCTAAATCTCACATGATTGGAAGAGGATCTGACTGTCAGTGTGGTGTCTGGAAGTGCACTTATGATTTTAGTTTTTTCTCTGATTATTAGATATTAATCTAACCGGGTCAACAGCAACCCTAACACAACAAGTGCCATAATTTTAATTAGAGCATTTTATAATTTAGTCAATCAAAATTTTTCATTTTTATTTTGTCGATATAGAGTTTCCTAACAAAGTCAAAAAATATTGATGCAAAAAAAGCTAATTTAAGTGGTTCTTTTATGCATTTAAAAACAAAAACAGGTCGGTGCGGACCCTAACACAGGAGGAGGGTTAAAAACAGCTGCACAGTGCCTACTCAGCACCAAGCAGACCAAGGTTATAGCTGAGTGGAGCATTTAGCAGAGCTATGATATACTGTATGTGCCTCAGGCAGAGGCAGAGACAAAGACTACAGAAACGGTTCAGGCACATGACTCAAAGTGAATGACGATGTCGCTCCAAGACACACCAGAAATCAGGACATGTTTCTGCTGATTAACAGTTATCAGGAAACACCAAATTTAGTCATTATCATACAAACATTACAAAGGTACACACAGCTGGAGTTTGAGTTATATTAAGTTACAATGGTTGAAAAAAACTATCATTAAGTGTGAGGCTGTTTTATTTCTATACTGTAGCTGTTAATGAAGATTCTACATCTGTAAATTACGCTCTAATTATAAAACTTTGTAAATCTATAATTGAGACGTCGTTTCCTCAAAGATCATCCTGCACCTGTTGCTCTTGTTTCATTATCTGCTGTGTGTCTCGAAAATTAGTCCAAGACTCCCACTGAGTTATTTTCTTCAAGAGTACTTCGATCCTGGCAACACTGTAAAGTCAGTTTGAGTGTCATACTCACAAACAGGTGCTGAAAGCTATATCGAGCCATGTGTCTGGAAAATCTGATGTGCTAATCAGACAGTCGCCCAGAATAGATAAAGCTACCGATAAGAAGTGATAGATAACGCTGGGGTTGGTTGAAATGTTGGTTTTCTCTGCAGACTAAACACAGACTTTTGCATCAGTAGAACTGGATGATGACATGTAAGTAAATCGATTGTGTTTGTCAGTTAATGACTTGCCTTTCTTTAATTTGCATAATTGCAATTTTTGGTCCAAGTTTTCCTGAAGTTACATCATGATAACATTTTAAATTTTTGGGTCGTGACAACCCTGAAGTGAAAATCTTGAAAATTTAGACAGTCCTAACTTCAACCTACATGGAAACTGAAAATGGAAAACTTTAAAATTTCAGTTTTTTTATAGAAGTTATAATTATATTATATTATTATAATATAATATTATTATATTATAATAATAAGGAAATCCACATGTAGGAAACTTTATACCCATGGTACAGTCAGTAAAGCTATTTAGTAAATTATTTATTAGAAGCAAAGTTATAAATTATAAGAATGAAAGATGATAAACTAAAGTGGAAGAAAGAAGAGAAAGAAATCTAGTAAATAGATGTTAAGATGAGTCGGTAGTTTCTGGTTTGGGAATTTCAGATGGTTCGTTCCGCTAAACAGAGATGACAAAAGACAAACAAGTAAAGCAAACAACTTCCGAGAACACCTTGTAGTACAGACAATGCAGTTAGTCTAATTTGGACTCTTTGTTTAGGTCAACACACATCTGCTCCAAGACAGCTAAGACAAACTGCAACCACATGTGCAAACACAAGTCGCTCCACTCCTCCAACACACATCAGCAGCAGACCCAGGCCCTGCCCATGGCTAAAGTGCAGTAATCCATCCGCTGCACTGCACTGCACTGCAGCCTAACACACTTAATAATGAATGAATCATAAAATCAAAACTGACAAGCAGCAATTGAAACGTGGCCGTTTGTTTGAAAGATTAAAAATGCAGTAACACCCGCATGACTTATGAATGAAGGCTGAAACTTAAATTGGAGGGCGACGGCTCAGGGTGAGCTGAGTGGAGCTGAAGTCAGCCAACCCGACCCAAAAAACAAACAAAAAAAACAATAAACAAATACACAAATAGTCAAGGAAGGGAAGTGCAAAGAAATAAACACATAAAGACACATAATTCAAACACCTCTATCAAAAACAAACACATCTGAGGCTGCAAGCTTTTATAAACCTGCCATTTGTGAGGAAATTGTGAAGATTCTCAAGTGCTGGTAGGATTTATTAAAAATGAATGACTGCACAGCAAATTTATTTTTGTTTTCACATAAAATGTGAATCAAGATAAGGCGCACATCCCAGCCTGTTCCCCTGGGTGCAGCGCCGAGAACAATACAATCCCCCAAGACCTAGTTTCTACAGAGAAGACAATTATTCTGCACATACAGATTTCTGTCTCACCTTTTATTTGTCACAAATAAAGATCCGTGTAAGGGATTAGGCTGTTATTGCCTGTGTAAGAACATTCATCACACTGAATGAAGTTACAGCTTTTATTTTTAGGGAGCCTTTAGGGAGGAGGATCAGGCACTTTTCTTTTATCACCTGTAGTGTTTAAACACCGAGCAAAATAACTGTGCTTGATTTAGACAGATTCCCCAACCACTGACAAAAAGCAGTGATTGTGGCGAAAGAGAGCATGCTCACAGTCTGGTAGAAACTGGATATATCTAAAGTCTATCATTTTAACTTTAAAAGGCTTAGAGTGTATCTGACACAGTGGTATGATTGTTATGCACGAAATTTTGAGATAAAAAATGGAAATTTCGAGATTAAAGTCAAAATTTTGAGATTAAAAAAATTACAATTTCGAGAATAAAGTCGAAATTTTGACTTTTTTAAATTTCGACTTTAACCTCAAAATTTTGACTTTAATCTAGAAATGGAAATTAAAGAAATCTCCCTTCAGTAATTATTTTTTTCTCTTCTTGTGGCCCTAATCCTCTTTTGTATGAATGAATGCATTTGGTCGTGAGAAAAGATTTTCTAGTCATACCTTATGTCAGCCTGTGTGTGTTTTCAGTTTAGGAGCATAATGAAATGACTGAAGTTAAACATCGGCTCAAATCTGGACAATTTAATTATATTTCATTATACTTTATTATGAGTAGAAAGTTTGAAACCTACAGTGTTAATAGGATTTTGCCTGTCTGCAGGGCGATGCATATACTGATTGGCTCAAAGACACTCTCTAATTCAAGATGTGAAAAATAAAAAATGCTGTGTTTGCAAATGAAATGTTTATTCAGCATTTAATCATGTCATCTGACACCAGTCTGTTTCAGCCCCAAACTTCTCTTAGGAGCTTTTATGGTATTTTCCTCCCCATCTAGAGTACAAATTAAGCAGAACACAAGTTGTGAGGCTATGTCTTCATTTCAGTCAGACAGATTTTTCATTTGGTTCACCCGACTTAAAGTAAATATTTCTGCAGAGCTTTCTCTTTCCTGAAGTGCCCTTAAGCAATAAAGATTCTGAATGCGTACCAGCTTTCCCCACAGGGACCAGTGAAGTCACCACTCACACAAAATCCTTCCTTGGTGTGAAGCAGCTGCAGCCTCCAGCATCAGCAGCCTGTGACATCTGCCTGCCACACAGCAAACAGCCACCGAGTGCCACACAGCTTTAAAAGAGGGTTTACAGCATCCTAGAATAGGATTTAATTTAAAGTTTGTTTGACATTAGCTCTCCGAATGACTTTTCCTGAAATTGACTTTCCATACAGTTGATAAACCCAAATAAACAGGCACCATATTGCACATATAGACCTAGCTCAGACATTTCCTATAGACATGGCTTAAAGGGAATAGATGTAAATTAATTTGGCTTGCCTAGGCTACAAAAAATAGGACAGTATTACCTCAGGAGGGAGGCCATCTCCATTTCTGAGCGTCAAAGCTATCAAACAGAGAATTAAGAGTACCCTTGTGCAAACAAAGCCCTCCCCAAAAGAGTGGATAACTGCTCTCTGTGGGGTTGCACTGATTTAGTAAAGTCTTTGCTATGAATTAAAAAAAAAAGGCAGAAGAGAAAATTTGCTTTCCCTAATCCCTTGCCTGAAACAGTTTATATTACTGGTTTTGAATGATCATGTGCACAGTGCAAAGCTGGCAAACCTTCCTATTAACACTATTCTTGTGTAAAAACCTGTAAAGATAATTCTGCTGGCTGTGTGGTTTCTTCACTAGTAAACACAGATCTCCTCATATCACACCCTGCAACTTCACCCGATCACACATGGAGATAAGTGACAAGGTGATACCATCATGTGGCACTTTGTTTGATGAAGTGTCTCGGAAGGTTTCTGACTAAAAGGTTCCGCCGACAAATATACTCTCCAGAAAAAAAAGAGACTATTTTTGATGCTCATTGTGGTCCTTTTTTCAGCCTGTAGCTGCTAGAAACCATTAAGTCAACACGTCAGAAAAACTACAACCTTGAGAAGTACCAGAGACCTGACGTACATACAGAAGACACTGATGCTCCGTTCAGAAAAAGGGCAATATACTTTTTTAATCTCAAGTGTGATTTTTTTTTTTTCACTTGGTTGTTAATCATCTTACTCACATGGGCATAAATTTAAACACACACGTGAGCAGAAGTCTATTTGGGTAGATTAAAGGTGCAGTGGGAAGTTTTAGGTGGCATTTGGCAGAACAGACTTGAATGTACTGTAATAGTAAATATTGGTGTTTTAATGAAAGACATTCATGGTGGTCAATGGAGGGACAGAATATCTTACTCTGACTGGAAGGGTCGGCTGCACAAGGACAAGTGTCCCAAACAGTTGGGGGCTCAAAGGCAACTGCCCGGTACCCAGTGCCCAAGGGGTGAATTGGCCCTCTTCCAGAAACTAGACCGACCTACATATGTTAGGCCATGTCGGGACTTGAACTAACATCTGCACAAGTCTCTTGGGGTAGGACAAACAACAAAGGGCCAAGGTTGGGATCAAACCTACGGTCACTGTGACGAGGCCTTTAAGCTCGGTGTATGGAGGCTTTGATTGCTCAGCTAACCTAACTTTTTATCAATCAAATGTTATTTATATAGCACCAAATCACAACGGTTGTTATGCCAAGATGTTTTCCAAAAAAGAAAGAGCAGGTCTAGACCACGCCCACTGTTTAATGAATTACCAAGACCCAACTTTAAGATGGGACAGATTTGACCCATCTCATCTAACATGAGTAACAGTGGCAAGAAAAAAACTTCATTTTAACAGGCAGAAAACTTGGGAAGGACCAGACTCATGTTAGACAGCCACCAGGCCGCTGCTAAGGGGACCAGAATGATCAAATAGATCAAGTATGCATGTTTATTTTTAAGGGCGAGTACTTGATTTTCTCCTCCTTTATGTTAATCTGTTCACAAAGATGTTAACTTTAATAACAATTAATTCTGTTCAACATTAACAGACACTGACATTTATGTAAACTTCCAACCTGCAGAAAGTCTGACGGTCCACGTCTTCTCCTGCTGCATTGAAAAGATTCTCCACAACCCAAGTTCGGTAAAAAATTGAATTCGAACCCATTACATCCATATCCATGAGCTACTTCATATATAAAAAACTTGTATGCTATGTGGCCTGTGCCTAACATCAAGTCAAGGACAGGAAATGGAGAAAACTAGTTTAAATTTTTTAAAATTCAGAAAACAGCACCTCAAAATCTCACACATCACTATCTAATATATCGCACAACATGAGAAAAAAATCAGTAATTTGCTGTATTAAATTCAGCTGAGGTGCTGGTAGATTTTATTTCATGTTTGGACAGAACTAGGCTATCTGTTTCCTCCTTTACAATTCCCTCTGATGAGCTAAGTAGCCAGCTCCTGCTTCATACTGAGCAAACAGACTTGAGAGAACAACCAGATCGATCTTTTCATCTGAATCCCTGCAAGGGAGGGAATAAGTGTATTTTTTAGAATATCCTTTATAACGTTACAAAAGATTTATCAGGGTTTTGAAAACTCCTCTCCTCTGGTGTAAACTTCCTTTATTCCCTGCAAATCCCGCTCACAAAGGTCTGCACAATTACGAGCTCAGAGACACAACAAACCTCTCACTCACCTGATTTCCCCCCTTCTCTCCCGTCCCCCTTGACATTAACCTCCTGCCGGCATTTCGAGGTAGAGCACACACCTATTTTGTCTCCAGCGTGGCGTTCACCTGAGCCACTGCGCTCAAGTTTATCCAGGATCAAAGGATAAGCACGTATAAATAAATAGAGATGCGCACGAACACACGGACGAGACGACAGAGTGGCAAACTTTACAGCAGAGGATCAAACTAAAACACTCGTGGGTGCCGGGGCGACTCGGACGACTTGACACAATAGCTTTGCATTTTAAACATCCACAACAGGGTGGAGACATACAGCACAGATTGAGTTTTGGCTTTATTTTATAAATGCTTAGTGCACACAGGCTGTGTTATTTGATGTAAGACAGAGGGAGGAGAGGGCTTTTGGAATTGGCTCTCCTTTACAGCAGAATGGGAGTTTGATTGCTCTATTTCACGAAGCCTGATGATGCCGTTTTCCATTTCTCAACATTTTAATCCCCGTCTTAATGCACTCTGGCAAATTGGTTCCAATGAATACACACTGGTTTGCCAGGATGATGATAAACACACAGTAGATTGCTAAGAAATGGTAATAGAGCGCATTTCAACCTTGAAAACCGACACTGAAAACACTCGTATACAGCATTTTACAGTTCTTGCAGAAGGCTTGTTTGTATTCTGGGTACGGTAAGTGTGAGGCACAGAGCCAATCTGCCCCCTGCCACTTCCAGGGCTTCGTCAAAACAGTTCTGGCCAAGCGATTTAAAGGCAATATATGAAATATGGATCATACCTAGTTGAGGGAGAAAATGCCCTGGGATTTTATGCTTGTATGTGTATGATACATGTGACGGCTGAGTGGGCGAGAGACAGAAATGATTGCTTATGGAATGGTTTAGGAATGTGAAACCATCACGACAGTAATGCGCTCACGCTGCCTGTGCTCATCTGCAGGCTCATATGCCGGTGGGTACAGGGGGTATACACATGTGGACAAACTAATCCAGACATGGGCTCATGTTCTCTGACAGGAGTCTCAAACTTTGTCAAGAGGTAAGGGGAGAATCATCTGATATGGACAGGGTCTTGCTTAGTGAGGTACATTCAAGTACTTGTATTGGTAAGAGGAAGAACACAATCACGGTGAAAGGAAATTCAACGATGTGATACGATAGATTTGATTGGAAAATTTGTCTTAGACTAATTCTAGGGTTACTATATTCTGAATCCCCAAAAAGACGACATAACTACGCGGGGGCGCAGTCATTAAGTCATGCGGAGTAAATTTTGACAGTTTTTTGGTTTGGGTTGAGTGTTTTTTACGTGCCTCTAACTCAGTAGGTCCACGCTCAAAACTTCCATACAAAACCCCGGACATTTGAAGGACAGACCCCCCCAAAGGGGACACGCCCTCCAGGTAAAAGAGGACGTATGGTCACTAAATCACTCACCTGACTTATAGCTAATTTGCCGGTGTGTAACGACCTTCAGACTAAAAGACTTTGTCATTGTCTTTGACTAAAGCTGAATATGCTTCAACTTCCACGATATTCTAAGAAACAAAGTAATGAAACATAATTAAAAACCAGTAAAAAACCCAAGGCAAACAGAGAACACGTATTGGACACTATCCATTTTGTTTAAGAGAACAGCACAAGTAGAAGTCAAGAACATCATGATACTTCTGCACAAGCCCCAAAGCCTCAAGAAAGTTGATTTAACATTTTGATCGAGGTGGACACAGAGGGGTTTTTAAAGCAGTTCAGTTTACACAGGAGGGGGCTCTGTATTGTCTGCCTGAAGGTAAGAGCTCATCCTTAGAGTGGAGGATGTGTGACAGGTCAGACAGCACTCTCTACCAAAAAAATCACACAAAGGCAGATCTCAGGTACGTGGACACTGAGACAGTTAAAACTCCGAAGTCAGAGTTTGATTTTTCTGTTTAAAGGACGACAACATGAGTCACGGTCATCAAGTTGTCATACGAACGCACAATGCTTTTTCACTTTGGTTCGAGAATGGTCCAACAGTGAGGATTTATCAGATGTCAAGACATTACGAAGCAGTTAATATTCTCTACAGCATGATTGTTGAGCTCTCAAGGAGAAATACGCCGTAAATAAAGATGTGTTGAAGACATTACATACAGATCTAATGTCTTTGTTCAGAGCACATCGTTTCTCCTTAATCCAGATAGTCCAAGAAGCAAAACCGCCATGATATCCTTGAGCCACATTTTCCTCTCCTCTCCTCACCCCTGACGTTAGCTCACCTTGAGGACACAACCAAACTGACACTAATTAAACTGACGGCAAGCCGAGGCCTCATCTGATTGGCTGAATGTGAATGCGCTGCCCGTGTGTGTGTGTATTCAGGGCATCTTTTTGCAGATCACATGCTGCCATGCTGAATTTGTAACATTATTTGCTTATTCAATGGGTTTCCGGCAGTGTTTTGTTGCGTGCTTATAGTCCATTTGCATCTTTATTTTGCAACAACAATGATAATAAAATGTATCTGTGAGCTCTATTCAGTGTGTGATTTATCATTTTTACCAGATGACACTTTGTTTTTTTTAAACCTCTCAGCTGACGCCCCCGCTGGACAACAAACTAGAAAGGATTTTTGATGTACTGCAACATCATCATGAGCTGAAAAATGGCCCAATTGTTGATTGTGTGACTGAAATGTCCTTTACAATGAGAGCGGCTAAAGACAGCCCGGCGGCTACATAACACTCCACAAGGGACGGTCAGGAATCCAATCCAACACCTCCTCTAAAAGCCATCATGATGTTGTCCAAGATTCCACCGGCTCGACTCTTCTAGCGAGGGGACAACAATGCAAACCTGTCTAGTTTGAAAACAGCATCATTGTGCGTTCGAGGGCAGCGCTGAGAGACTGTTCAAAAGCAACCCCCACGCCTCTGCTATCGCTGCGAGCCTCAATTTTGCTTGTTTTTGACAAAAGCAACACAGAGTGGCTGCAGAGGCTCTTGAATCGCTCGCACCTGCCACTCAGCCCACGCGTGTCACCCACAGGCCAGCTGGAGGTCGACCGTCAGCTCATTTGTCGAACAATAGACAATCATTCTCCGCTCATGTTCCTACATGCATGCATACGCACTTACACACAGGTAAGCGAATGCACACATACCTCAGCTTTATCTCCCCGCCTCATTTCCCCTAGTAAAGGGACGAGGACGGCCATGCTCAGCTGCATCTCTGCTCTGCGGACGTGTGTGTAGCAAAGGCACTTTTGCATCAAAACACACTTAATCGTGTCGGTATAACAGATGCTAGTGTACAGCAGGTATGCACAGCTCTCAGCCAGGTGTGGCCCTGCAACACTGCTGTCACTGCAAAAATTGTGTGGAGATGTTTTGGGTCACGTCCTAGGGGAGAGAGAAAGATGACAATGCACAGAGGACGACTGCAGCATTCCTGGAATAAGCTGGCGTTTAATATCATTGCATCCTTAAAAGGTGTCTTCAGTTTTATGATTTCCTGCTATGAAACACAGCAGAACCTAAAATAACCTTGAATTATAATGCATTCCAATAATGATATCATGCTTCAGCAGCCGGGTGTGAATTAAACGCAGGACATTTTTTAATTACCCCAGGGTAGCTGAATATTGGCCATCTTGCCCTGGTGAGGCTCTGCGCTGATACTGCGCTGGGGTGATAAAATTCAACCACAGGCCCCTTTGACCACAATCCAGGCTGGCTTCCACCTTCTTTCCTTTCCTCCGCTTAGGCTACCTGTGCCGGTCCAATTAGAGTTGGCAGAGGATAGGACAAAGCATGGTGGGAAAACGATGACATTTCACACGGGGCGCTCTCTCTCATGAATATGGAACAGAGTAATTATGGCTGGAAAGCGGCCTCTTCTTCCCACACGGGGGGATGCACCCATTTTTAGGTCACTTTCAGGAGAGGCAAATGATACGACACTAAGCAGAAGGCACATCAGAGGCGACTTGTTATGACACGGAAAAGACCTGATGGGTAAAATGTTTGTTCCCTTTAATTCGGATCAGATAAACACAAAATACGTACTGATGCTTGGCCGAGGACTCTAATATGATGGCTCAATATCCAGTGACTTTACAATCACACATAAAGACTGGTCCTTCGCCTGTAACATTTATTGGAGGTGGTTAGTTTTACAATGGCATTTATTCAATTTTTGTGCATTTAACTTATGGAAAAGAGGAAGAATACCTCGATAATGCAGCTGGGGATTAATTTTCTTTTTCATGTATTTACTAAGGATGGGGGTAAAAATCAATACAGCGTAGTATCGTGATATTTTGTCTGGTGATATATCCTATCATCTCGTTTACCAAGTATCGATTTTTCAAATAAATTGTTAATATGAAGTCAAATCTATGATAATGGAAAAATAAAATCAACTGTTTGTACAGTGAGGTTGGTAGGGGTGACATCATAGAGCAGGAGAAAGTTAGTGGCAAAATATATATATAAGGTTTGCAAGATGTACTTAATACATAAAATACAGCATAAATAAGACAAAAATAAAGGAAAGACAAATGCTGAATTAGCTGAACAGTTACAAAAAACGGTATAAATCTGAATATATTGTGTCGCAATACTCACTGTATTGCAAAATGTAAAAATCGCATCGTGGCCCAAGTATCGTGACAATGTTGTATCCTGGGGCCACTAATGGTTCCCATTCCTAGTATTTACCTCAATCAGACTGAAACTGGCTGATCTGTGCACACATTATCAGTTCATAGAACAAAGTGTATTAAATATAAAGGCCTCTGACTGTCTTAGCAATCATATATTCAGGGCTTAGCTCTCCCTGTGAGAAATCTGAGGTAATGATAAAATATGTGCAGGTTTTTTAACTATCAGGCATTTCCATAAAGGTGTTACCTGTGTCACCCAGTGCAGCGAACACCTGTTCAATGTTGACATTGTGTTGTTACATTCAACATCTGAAATATTACGATAAGACCATCACTTTCTGAATCTTAACCTAGGAGGCAAGCAGCAAGTAAGCTTCCCAGGGGGCGCACGACGATGAGGCATGAAATGTGAATAGATAAAAAGATGTGTTCACTCGACTTTGTTGATAGGCAGATAAACAAGATAGGAGTGTATACAAACGCACAAACAAACACACACACACACACACACACAACCCTCGGGCAGGAGTGTCTCGGCTGCAGAAATAATTACGATGAAGTTCAAACCACTCATTTTAACCTCGACGGAGTTACACCTGCACAAAAATCAACTTGCTTTTGTTTCATGTTTGTGTGTTTGAGCTCTAATTATGAGGTCAGGTGCTTTGCATACACTGTTATCTGTGAAGCATATGTTTTCTTGTTTGCTTCTCATTTGAATTGTACTAATCCTTTAAACCCGCTGATTTAATCTGATTGATATTTGTATTAAACGCCGAAATGAGGTGGCATTCAGTGGTAGGTATAACTCAATCAAATAAAAAACAAAGACAGAAAAGGATGAAAAGCCGTCTCTATTGTCTACTTTTTGATTTGTTTAAGCACAGACACACAATCAAACACATGCTACTCTGTTTCCTCCACAGATGATTATTAGATATTTAATGTACAAACTGATTGAAGTGCTTCATTAAAGCTTCTTTATACTCCACTGACATTAAAAAATGCTATTATTGTTGCCTTTAAAGACAACTTCAAATAGGACTAATAAGTTCCATCAGGTAATGGGAAGAAATGGTACAAGCTGAACTACGGTTTGCGAAAAGTAGAGGTGTTCCGATACCAATTTTTCTCTCCTGATACCGATTCCGATACTTGTGCTGTGGGTATCATCCAATAACGATTACCAATCTGATACCAATATGTTCTTTTTTTCCCCCTTTGCTCTGGACTCTAGAACTCGCCGATACCAATGCCAGCGTTTTTGGCGGTATCAGAGCAATTTCCAAAACTGGTATCGGAATCAGAACAACTCTTGCTAAAAGGGACAAAAAAACAAGTATTAAAAGAAAAATAAAATAAAGCTTTAATTTTGGACCTTGATCACATCAAAATTTGAATTTATTGTCCTTATTCTGTAACTTTTCTATCATAGTTTTTTAATTTTTTAATACTGACCTCTAACATTCCTCTCAGTCTTTACTGTTTTCTTGCTGTTGAGATATCTACAACTGGGACATTCTAGAAATACAGTAAGACTGATTAAAGTGCTTCATTCCCACTGCGCAATGCAGCCTCAAAATGACATCTATTTTACGTATTTTTTAAGACAATGAGGTACAAATGTGGGCGCCGTTTCAACGTCTAAAAGAGGTCCAATAATGACGTCTAAATCTCGGATCCATTTTGCACGTTGTGGTGACGTCTAGACTTGGTCTTCAGATGACGTCTTCTTTATATTCCACTGACATTAAAAAGAAAAATGCTGTTATTGTTGCCTTTAAGGACAACTTTAAATAGGCCCGCAGATCTTAAATAAAAGTCATTGCGTGCGGGACACAAGTTTGTAAGAATGGACCAGCTCAAGTGTGTGGAGTTAAAAACTTTTTGTGAACATCTTTTTAGATATTTTTGGAAAAGGAGACAAAGGGTAGAGCTGTCAAAATGCTTTGCTCAAACAGGAATCAATCAGGAAAGAAGAAAGCTTTTATGGGGCTAAAACGTCTTACTGTACTTCTTTGTGACCCAAGGTGAGCGAGATACACGAGGAAAAGCAGTGAAAAGAGCGAACGGCGTCAATATTTCAGCTGTATCTAATGGAGGAATGAAGCGCCGCTAAAATAACTCAGGACTGTGTCTCTTTTTTTTCTTTTTTTTCGCTAGCCCGAGCCAGGCTAAGTGCAATCCCTGATGGGACTCAGCAAAGGCAATCAAGCCTGAGCAGGAACATCTGCCTGAATGTTTCTGAACATTGTGCAGGCTGACGACAGCTTTAGGCTTTTAAAAAAGACACCGGCTCCTGTATTCTCACATGTTACCGTGTCTCACGCCCAGGTTATGCTGTGTCCTGCCATTCTCTCCACCTTTTAATGGAAAAAAAGGGAGAGCGCGCGCCTTTAGGTAAACGTTCAAACTGTAATGAAAGCTTTGAGAGGGATGATTCACTTTCTTTGGAGTGAAAAGTTCAGAGGATTTTGTTCAAAAAGGAAACTCTCTCCGCTTTTTTTTTTTCAATCAGTTGAGTAAATTGGGATCATTAACAGCAAATGAACTCGGCATGTACTCGTAAAAAGGCTGCACATTTACTGGAATGTAACAAAAACCCAATTTGTACAGAGAACTTTTATGAATTATTAAAGGTGATACTAAATTAATGAAAGAAGAATTAATGCCCGTCATCATGAGTTGCTTTTAATAACCTAATCTGGAGTTAGCTTTGAGAAATATTTAAAGTATCCTCTTTTTTTACTCGGGTTGGACGATATTCAAAGATTATTCATCTTGCAGACTGATATCACTTGATCTTATCTCATCGAACACCACCTTCATGCTTCCTCAGAGAGCTAACAGGATTCCTCTGCTATTTAGACTCCGCATTCACTTGTTTCCTAATCTCCAATAATCCCCGGTGGAATCACACCCATGCGCTAAAATAGGACGATTTATTTGGATTTCACACCAATTTTGAGCGTCTCCACATATCTGCATTTTCCCTCCCTTTGTTTCCGCCGTGGATTTGCAGCAGAACACCACGATTGTGACCGACTGTGAAGTGATACTGAATTCAGACGACCAAGTTTTCTAAAGAACAGATGGTCCATAATAAGCGACAGACACCTAAAGCCACGGCTGAAGCAATTTGCAATAAAACCTTGAAGTCTTTAACATGTGATGCTAGAATCAGCTATTTTATTCATACGTGATGAGCTTGTTAGCACAAACCCAAAGAGAAAGAGACAGATGAAGAAATTGCGGATAGCACTGCTAATGGGGGAGACTCTCATTCAAGGTAGCATCTATTTTACCACATCCCAACCCCCCATTTACTTCTGTATAAAAGAGCAATGAGACGAGTGCCGGTTTCCTACTTAATTATCTCTCTAATGGAGGAAGAGAATGGCATTTAATTACTCGGCCCCAGATTTAGACTCATGGCATGCAAGAGGTAAATGGATTTAATGTTGCGAGGATAAATGGAGCTGCGGCGGTGATATGCAGATGTTTGCACATGTGCAGCAGGCGTAACAAACTAGCACACAGCACTTGATACGCCGTTACAGCCTCCCTGCTAAATCTGCCCTGTACCATAAGGGCCGTTAGGAGTAATCACATGGCATTTAAAGCCCAGGCACACACACCGTAAAGGATGACGGTTCTGTGTGTTGTTGAGTGATTATCTATCCGAAAGTGTGTTAAAAATATACACACGCAGAGGAGGGGGGAAGAGGGAAGCCCTGGGAGTTCAGAGGAGTGTTTTCTGGTGCCAAGGTTCAGGAGCAGCTGCCAATTAAGATGCATTCAAATCCTCTATCATGGAAAGATTAGAGGCGGCCGTGACACCAGAAATGCTCTAAGAATGTTAGGCATCCTCATCTGAGTCATGCCTTTAGTCACACACAAGATTAAAATTCCAATGAATAGTTGTTAGTCATTTAAGTTTTTTCCAAAGAGTTTCAATGAAGGGAAAAAAAAAAGATGTGAATTGCAGAGTTTTGTTATTCATTTGAGCCTCATCTGTTGATTCGCTCATAGAAATGAAGCTCTTTGTCATCTGATTAGAACAAGGATTGAAAAGATGGAGTCATATCACCTGTCATGTTTGATAATACGAGACATTTTTCTTACTTTACAGTTAATTTCAAATGTGCTACACATCAGACGCTGACTCAGCCATTAGACGTAATATGCACATATCCACGTTGTATGAAAGCTACGGCGACGTACGAAGAAGATCATTTGGGGTCTTTTTAATCTCTCTTTTCAGAATCAGTTTAAAGAGAGTGAGTAATGATATATGGCAAAGGGCAGGTATAGAGGTCGCCACTTCAGAGACTCTGGCCTCTGTTCTTTTGGCACGCAATCAATCCACTGAGCTGAATCGTCATCTCCAAACTCAGTGGGAGATGTGTTGTTGAACTGCTGAAGCTTAAAGGGATGTTCCAGCGTAAAATTAATTTAGGGTCAAACACACCGTAACACCAAGTTAGACACCCCCTCAAGAGATGAATGTTGATGACCGCTTGCTTCTCTAATTACACCAACTTTAGTAACGAACGCAGGATAGCAATACATACAATACAAACCTCCACCAAAACGCCACTCTATAGCCACAAATAATGCTCAGAACAGCAACTAACTTCATCAACAGTACATATAGGGTCCCAGCCATAGAACTAGCGGTCAAATTTAATATTTAATTAAGTTGCTAATGTTAAAAGCAGCAACATTCGTGCCACCTCTCAAAATATTTTCCTGGTAAATGTTGCATGTCGCAGTCTTACTGGTGGAAGAATCCAGCTTGAAATACTGCCACACTGCCGACATGACGCTAGTGCTAATTAGCTGCTACTTAGCTTACGTCCGAGCCTCGTCAACTGTGTCAACAGGCTCTGGCTCGGCGAAGAAGAACTGTGTCAGAGCTAAAGAAGCCAACCAGTAAATATTTTACTAATTTCATAAATTGCGTGGTATCGGATCGGTGCCTGGACTCCACTACTTGCCGATACAGATGCCAACATTTTCGGCAGTATCGGCCCAATTTGCAATGCTGGTATCAAAATCGGAACAACTCTAGCTAAAAGGGACAAAATAGGAAGTGTTAAAAGAATAATGAAATAAAGCTTTAATTTTGGACCTTAATCACTTCAATTACATGGTCTCGGATCGGTGCCTGGACTCCAGTACTCGCTGATACCGATGCCAACATTTTCAGCAGTATTGGGGCAATATTGGTATCGGAATCGGAACAACTCTAGCCAAAAAGAATAATGAAATAAAGCCTTAATTTTGGATCTTAATCACATTTAAATTTTAACTTATTGATGTTATTCTATGACTTTTCCATCATAGTTTTTTTATTCTTAAATGCTGACTTCTAACATCCCTATTCTTGCTGTTGAGATTCATCTACAATTGGGACACTCTAGAAATACAGTTTGAGTGATGATCCCGGCAAAATGAATATTACAAAAATGTGAAAACTTTACACTTTGAACTGTTTTTTCAATCTTTTCTTTGTCAATCCCAGACATTTTCATTTAATCTGCGACTTTCACTGACTTGTTCTTCGGTGCAATCAAAGGGACTTGTCATGCATTTCACCTCACTTAACTCTCTCCTCAATTCTAAATTCCAGAGGCACCATAGTAGGTTTTAAGTCTGCAGACTGCATTAATCCACAATAATCTGTCTTCAAAGTGGGGCTGCAAAACTATGGGGAACACAGCGCTGTCAACATCAGTTAGCTGGCTCGTCACCAATCCCTGCTCCTCTTTCTAAATCTCACTCCACTGTTCCCTCTTGCAGACAAAATGAGAGGTAGAGCTTTTGTGCTTTGGCTCTGATTCCTCCCAGATTAGGACGAGCTGTTTATAATCTGCCTGACTGGCTGGCTGGCTGGCTGCAGACCACTTTCACTGGTCAAAGTAAACAACTCTGTGGAGGCACAAAGTGTGTACTTCTGCTTACAGTAAGTGAACACATGAACGTGCTCATGCGCATCTCAAATAGCATGAAGATAGCGCGCATCAGCAGAAAGAGAGACCAACGGCTCCTAAACAGCCCACGCTCTACCTTCAAGCAGCTGCAGCATCAGGCTACTGAAGTGTAATCAAAAGCCTCAGTCCGCCTCTGGGTCAATTCATCAGAGAAGTTATCACGCCTGAATTATACATGACAGCTTCTGTAAACCATAAATGTTGAATATCCCGTTTGCACACAAGAAACGACTAAGAGAAAAGCTGGAAAATGAGATGAAAAAAAGAGAAACAGACAGGAGGAAAAGTGGAGAGAGGGATGACAGGGAGCTGTGGCTTTGCAGGGCAGTCACTTAAAATAAAAACGTCAGCGGGGCGAAAAGGGTTTCATTCCAAGACAGATGGATTTAAGAAAAACATAAATAAGACAGGACAGTTCATGCTCGGATGCACCGCACGAACGCATCCAAAGAGAGAAAAACTACACAGAAGGCATCAATTATGTACAGTATAAACAAACATCAACCAGCGTTAGAACGGAGACAATCAGGTGGAAGCAGCGGTAAAATGTTTTAGCACTACACGCTAAGAGTTTAACAACACGGATTAGACTCTCATGCCTGTTTGCAGTTTTATTTTGACATGACAGGGAATATGAGGTCACCGGGGTCGATCTTATTCACATCTGCTCCTCAAGATGGAGCCTTCAGCTGTTAAGTTCCAGTGTCAGACTCTTGCTGTGAACCCAAACGAGCAAATCAATAGCTATCGAGTGAGGTCAGCCTCCTTGAACTCGGCTCGCTCTGCGCTTCACTGACTCGCTGTCTTTCTCTCTCCCTCTGTTCATCTCGGCCCCCTCGCTGGCTCACATGGGCTTTTAATCTCAGCAGAGAAAGAATAAAAAAAATGTGAGGGGCTGATAACGAGAGAAGCAAATGGCCGGGGGAAGCGTGTCGGAAGCTGGAAACTCAAACTAGATGCTGTAGAGAGATGTGTGTAAGATTTAAATATATAAACAGCGGATAAAAGTGAAGCACAGCTGCAGGAAACGGATTTGAATGTTTGTTTTCCTTTAAACGACATATGGTCCATTTGTCAGATTAAGGCATAATAAATAACAGATCAATTATTCAGTAAAGTATTCAAGAAGTCAGAATCATGGACTCTTAAGGGACGCTCACACCAAGAGCAAGTAAAATCATCTACTCGCTTCATTCGCGCAAATCTAGACGCGTGAATGAATAGTATTCACTCGCTTCATTCGCGCGTCAACGGTAATTCCTGCCAATTCAACCGGCAGGATGAATTTATAGACGTTTTTTTACAACTTCCCAGGTAATCCAACTTCCTCACTCACTCTCCTTTTTACCCAGGAATCCCACAGGATCCAGAACGGACCCGCTCCACTCTGGACCGGCAGGCGGATCAGATCTGCAAGCGTACAGTGCCCACCGGATCCGATCCGGGAAGCGCCCGCGAAATTACAGATATTTCTCAAAGACTGGACGAGATGTAACAAGCTCTTTCGTGTGCTCTGCTCGGGAGTCATAGAATGAGATCCACCGATCGGAGTATATAAACACTCACGTTCCACAACCCCTGGCCTCTCCCATTATCAAGTTAAGAACAGTTCAATGTTTTGACTTTATTTTATTTTGAAAATTAACCAGATATTTTACTCTGTAACCGCATAAAACTTCCGCTGCTGCTGAATTGATGCTCCGGCGTCCGGCAAAAATAGAAGCCTTGCCTGTCTGATCCGGAGCCGAGCCGCAGCGGAGCCGGACGCCAGACGGATTCTATGGAATGACGTTGCATATTTGATCCGCCAGTCGTGCCGGAGAGGAAAAGAGCCGTTCTGGATCCTGTGGGTTTTCCAGTTTTGGTAATTGAAAGAAAAGGTATCATACAATTTGGGGCACCCACACACCGACACGATCAGTTTGTCCTCTGTTTTATTTCATTTTCATACGTCACCAGGCGACCTTCGTGCTGATCAGTTATCGTGACGCGAATATCCGCTCAAGTTGAAACATTTCCAGCTCCCACCCAATTTGCGTCATACGTGCCGCCAGAGTAGCAGGAGCGTCTAATCGTGTCTTTGCATTGACTTGACGTGTAATTCAGTCGAGCAAATGATTTTACTCGCGCTTGGTGTGTGGAGACAGTTAAAGGTGTACCTGGGGGCTGGGATCCATGTTAAATCAAAAGTGAAGGGTCAAAGAAAAACAAACAGACTTCACTCAGGTGAAAAAACTCACCTTAACTCCAAGTTCAGAGTTAACTCTTATTTTTCGGACACTATTGCGAGTAAAGCATTTCTCCAGATTTCTTTCCAATTGGCAATGAGTCATAAGACCAGACCGGAGCCACAGTGTTGAAGATTAAAACTAAATGTGCCACCTCCTGCAGCCTATCGACTATTGATTTCCACTTGGGGGTGTGTGAAAGTGTGTAGGGCAGAGTGATGGCGGAGGGGACGCTGGGTGACAGCAGGCGAGGCTCAAATTAAAGATTTCCCGTCCATGTAATGAAAAAAGGCCAACCGGGCCAATAAAGTGGCTCCTGTTGAGTGGGCGCTCACAGAGAGCCTCACACACACTTTAAACACACCCTTCACAAACACTCGGGCCTCCATCAGCGCACTCTCTTACATCTCCTCATGGTGTATCCTTGTGCGGTTTGACAGCAGGAGTTATGGCGCTCAGCACGGGGGAGGGTATAACACTGACAGTGATGACATTATCCCTGGCCCTCTTTTGTTAGGAAACGACAGCGTGTTGTCTCATAAATAAGGCGAGGCTCCATTAAGACCAATGACTGTATCCATCCTCCCCTGTCTCTCATTATAAGGCCATCTGCATCCATCGACACACGCATCCCTCCTGGCAAGGCCACACAGGGCCCATCAGAGGCAAGAGAGCCGGCAACGCTTCATCGGCGGAGCTCGCCAATACAGCCTGTCTCGTCTTGATGAGGTCATAAAGATAGTAATAGAACGATAGTTGACACACAGACGGACGGAGGCGGATGCACACCTTTGGGATTCTGTGGTATTTTGTTCCATTTCTCTTCCATTTCTGTTTCCCTCTCATCGTTTTTTTAGCCAGCTTTTATGCTCAGCCTCTCCGGTCAAAACGTAAAACAGAGTCTCTTCAGCTGGAAAATAGCCTGTGTTACACCCACAGACACACACACTCATACACGCAGCATTGCTGAGAATAAACCAAGCCTTCCCGGGCCTGTCAGCTCGCCGCTTGTCTTTCTGTGCAAGCCGAGCGCTCAATCATTGATGAGGCCGAGTCCTCTGGTACGAATGAAAGGACCGAGGCTGAGGAGTGCAATCACCATTAGACTCTAGAAGAAGCATTAGTGAGAACCACATATTAAAAAATCCCCCTGTCCTCAGGCAGATACTAATGGCGCAGGGAACACACACACACACACTTACACACTCACACAGTGGGAGAAACACACAGGAAGCTTGACATGAAACATTGATGGAGCAGAACTGTCATGAGAGTCCTGTACACTGTTAGTGTTCGAACGCTCGAGCTGTGAACAGAGTTCGTTCTGCAATTATAATCAGCACACTGTTCCATGTGTGCGTGCAAACACACAGACACACAAATGACACGGTTTAGTTATGGCCAAGTGTGTTGCCATTCATCCCTCCTCTGCGCTGCTGCCTGCCTCTCCTGTTTGCCATTAGCATTTATTAATATTATTTTTCGAACAATGCGTTCCCTCTCGCTCACCCTCAGCCTCTCCTCCAGTTCCCCACACAGTCGGATCACTGCGTCTCCCCTGCTTTTTCCCCTCTAATTCACACCAGCCTGCAGGCACTCTGGGACAATAATGCCGAAGCATGGCCAGGGGCCACCAGAGAATGAGAGCTCATTTTCTATCCATTTCACCGCAACCTTTCTCAGTTAATAGTTACCAGAACAAAAAACAATGAGAGTAAACAATGGCATTGATTCAACTTGTATAACCTCAACTCCAGAAGAGTTGGCATGTTGTCTAAAATGTTGATAGAAACAGAATTTGATGGTTTAAAACTTATTTAAAGCTTCTATTGAATTAAAAATGGTGTCAAGCCAACACACCATTGTACTATTTTTGATTTTCTGCCTCCAACAGCGACAACTAGAAGAGCTGAACATGAGGCTGGTCCAAGGCAATTCCATGAATTTGATCATTAGACGACAACTTTATTGACATCAACAGGAAAGGAAAAGAAAGTATACAATCCTGCGAGTCATTGCAACACCAACTCGGGAGAAATGTATGTCTAGCAAAACTCTTGAAAAGATAAGCTGTCAATAGTGAGGTCTAACTTTATCTACAATATTCTAAAATTTCCCATTATTGGACAATCTCCATTAAACATAGTAACGGATACTTCTACTCTTTGCGTCATTTCCTGTCTTTGGTACAAAGGTCCGAACCTTTCAGAATAATGCTTTCACACTGGGCATGAACCAGACCATGGTTCAGTTTGGTCCAGACTGAGACCACCTCTTTTGGTTGGACCAAGGTCCTGGGGAGGTTTCACACCCATCATTTTGGTTCAGACTAAACAGAAAAGTTCTGACTAAAAGACATAGGTGTGAAAGCTCTCTAAGTATAAACACAGCAGAGGAGAGGCTAAGTCTCTCAGAAGTGAAGATGAGAAGTTTATCACCCTGAGACTGAGTTAGGGAGTAGTTCAGCAATTTTAGAGTCATGTCTCTCTGAGTAAAACTACAAAATACTTACAAATTTTATGCATGATATCATCAAAGATTTAAAGAATCTAGAGAAATCTCAGTAAAAATGGGACAAAGCCATGATCTTTGGGCCCACCACATGGGCTCAGATTTGCTTCCAAAAGTCCATTAAAGCAAGAGGGAAGCAAGAGGAGCTTTTGTGATTTTGCATTTTCAAACATTTTCACATTTCTTCATTAAATACAGACTTTGATTATTTGCAAACCATCCACTTCTGTTTTTATCGACATTTTACACAGCCTCTCAACTCTTTTGGAACTAGGGTTGTATATCTACACCTTAAATGTCAAACCACAGATGCTGTCTTTGTCTGGACCCTTACACGTGAATCACAAAAGAAGTTAATCAGTCTTGGAATAAACCTGCCAGGACATTATCACCCGTCGCTTCACACTTTCTCCGTCTGTGAAAGAACAAACAATTAACCCTCACTGCAACTCCTAACCCTCGCTCATCTTTGCCGATTTCATGCCTCAACTTCTCACCTTGCCAGCGCGGGATAAAGCAGTCGACAGAGTGCTGAGAATCTTTAAAGTAAATGTGTGTTCGTGTGCGTGGAGGGGTGACGGGGGCTGGGTGAATGGCTCGTTGCTGAGCTCTCGGTAGGCCCCGCCTGGGGTTCGCTCTCCACATTACTGGATGAGAAAAAATCTCTTAGCCTGCTGGGTGAACTCTTCAACTCGATGCTGAGTGAGCACGTGAGCAGGGCGGGCAGGCGTAGCCCTCGTGGTCTCGAGCTGTAGCCCTGAGACAGGCCTTTTCTCTCTCTCTTTTTTTTTCTCTTCTTCTCCTCCAGCATGTAAACACACAAGACAAATCTGGCGAAAGGGAAGCTGTACTTGGCTGATAAAGTGCTACCCTGAGTGAACCTGGAACCTTTACATCTTCTCACTCTTGTTCCTCCTCCCTGTCGCTCATGCTCTGTTTAGCTTCTTTTGCCCACTCTTCACCTCGCGGATGTGTGAGGTGTTAAAAGGCAGGTGCCAAATTGGTTGCAGTTAAAAAGAGGCGAGGTTAACCCTTAGAGCTCCCAGCTATATTTTGCTATTTTTGGTCCAACTGTTTTGTAAAAATCAATGTGGCAACTCTATCCTTTCAAACACAGCAAATATATATTCCAAGCCACTTTGGAGTCCGTCCTCCTGTATGGCTGTGAAAGCTGGACCCTGACACCCACCCTGCAGAAGTCCCTGGATGGGTGCTACACCAGAATTCTACGAGCTGTTCTGAAGGTGGACCAGAACATCCACATTACCAACAAGGACCTGTATAGGCAACTGCCGAGGCTCAGCAAGAAGGTAGCATCTAGGAGGAGGATGAGGCTGGCTTGCCACTACCATAGACATCAGGAGCTCCCGGCCAGCAGGCTGGTCCTATGGGAACCAACACACGGGCACCATTTGCGAGGACGTTCAGCGCTAACATATGTGGACGTCCCCAAGAAGGATGTGGGGGCTGAAAGCTCTTCGGAGCTGGCCGGGTGTATGGAGAATCGGGAGGATTGGAGACTCCGATGGAAGCTTGTCTGAGGACGACCGAGATAAGATTTCTTACTTTGCAGACAAGCAGGGAACTTTCTTGTCTCTTGATGATCTTTGGTTGTGTCTTATTGGACACTACTGTCAAAGGAACAATGGAGGAGGAATATGAGACCATGTAATTGGCCAAAAGTTTGATAGGAAAAGACGTCATCAAAACAGCTTGTCAAACCTGGAAGACATATGATAACAATATTATAAATAATCATGTTTTCACTGGTATATCACTGCGGATTTACCATCAAAGGTCTTTGATCAAACACTTATTTTTGTGGCTGGATTGTAAACCTTGTGGGAGGTGTAGAAATGACTGGAAACCCTTGATAGATCGCCAAAAGGGTAAGCTTTTGAACACTTTTCATCCTATAGAGACACATGGTAAAGTTCCAGAGAAACTGTAAACAATATTAATGGTGTCACGTGGGATCACCGGCAATCCAGCGGAGTTCTAAGTGTTAAAAAAACACAAGTGAAGAACAGACTCAAAACACTATTTTTATATCTTAGCTTGAGAAAAAAAATCATTTCTGATGTTTGTTTCTCTGTTTTTCAACCATTAAGCAGCTCAAATTGATTCGTTTTAGCCTCCATTTTTGTTTCTTTAGGTTGCACTTTTGCGGAGGGCTTATTAGGCGGTGATGGAACAGACACATCTGGATGCAGGAGAGTCACGCCGTCACGGGAGCACCCAGATGAATTGAAATGCAATTATATGTGCTGGATTAATTATGAGTTCTTGCTCTGATGCTGCACTGCTGCGCTGTAGGAGCACAGGAGAAAAGGGAAGAAAAAAAACATGTACACGCACACACACTCAAAGAGGAAAAAAAAAACAGTTTAAATGCAGAAACAGATGTCCCTGGCATATTGATAACAGTTATTTCTCCACCAGCGCTGGCTGGCTTTGAAGGCTAAATAACAGGGCTCTGGCAGAGGGCCGAGGAGATACATGCTGTTTGAGGGTGAGAAGGGACCGCCTTGTAGAGTGCTACTACAAGCAGGAATGAGAGGCTGCTCTGCCCCCAGAAATGAGAAAACACCAAAGTATCAAGACAGGCTTGCCTCCTTTTTAATGTGGAAATCACACGCATATACCATCTGAGGGGGTTTACAGAAAAGCCGAATGCCGAACATACTGTAGTTGGGGGGGGGGAACCATGAAGAAGTCGACCATTTCCAGGGGCTTGTTCACCCAACCTTGAGGAGGAAATCAAGCTGTCCAAACTGCCAGCTGGATTAGGAGCGAACGCCGCAGTGAGCAAGCACCTGCGTTCACGGTGCCACTCAGGTGGAGAGCTGGAAAGGCTACGCTCAATGCCGGGCCCCTTCAGGTGAAGCCTTTTCATCCGGCCTTGTGGAAACAGAAGGCTAAAAGTGGAGATGTCTGCGCTGAAATGTCCACGGCAGAATAAAAATCTGACACGGTCTCAGATATCATGGAGGAGCTGAAACAAAAGCACTCACTGACTCTCATCTCAGTGGCACCAATGAGAGAGACATATTTTATTTATATTTTGTTCCTGAGACAATCTTTCTGAACATGTTTGTGTATTTATCCTGACAAACAATCAAACCTGTTCTATTTTAACATCAAACATATCAATCATTTTGAGTATTTGCCATGAAAAAATTGACAAAGCCTGTTTCTCCAGTTTGCTGTAAGGCGTCTTGTCTGACACCCACCCCCTCACGACGCTTACAGGCGTTAAAAATTACATTAAAGAAAATGTCAATCTCATCGCTGATGGTCTTGTTTGCTTCGTAGGTCATAAAAAAAGCCTCATTTTTAATTGCAGTCTGTTTCATTTCAGCCCTTATATTACAGGTTTCATGTTGAAGACGTTTCCCTGCTTGACTTTTCTTTACAATAGCAAAACACAGAACAAAAGAGTGTTGTCTCTCTATCTCTCTCTCCAGGGAGTTGTCTTTGAGTGCATCGCCTCCAAACGTATCTCCAAAGCTCGATCTGCTGCGGTTGTGTTAATGACGGCACCTGCAGCTGCAGTCGCAAAGCAATAGTTTAGCCAACCTCGAGAAGAAAGCAAATCTTATCATACCTCACCTGAAAATGTCTCCATTGTAGGATCAGGTTTTGTCCTCTCTTTTCTCACTCAAGAGCAGAAATACTGCATCTTGTAGCCTTACATTGCGACATCTTTATTTCTTGAAATTTTCAGACGTTTACTATAAGGGCGAGCGAGGGGGAGAGAGGAGAGGATGACAGGAGGAGAAGGAGAAGAATAGCCTCTGAAAGTTGTTAAAGTTTGGCTCAAGCATGCATTGTAATCACAGCTCTCCCTTTCTCGCTGTGGCTGAGCAAAATCAATCCCTGCGATTTGTGTGCCCGGCAGACAGCTAACAAGAGCAGTCAGCTGGAAAATAGGTCCACCGTCACCCCACAACACCTGGCCAGCCTGAGACACTGCATGGGTGCTTCCATTGGAGACCACAGGCACAGACAGACACACACACACACGCACACAAACACACATATAAACCTATATAAGCCAGCGAGAGCGACCTTCGGCTTTGTAATCTCAATGGCGATGATGTGGTGGCTGAAAGACTCGTGATTGTCACAGACAGGGCGAAGTCTTTGGTGCACAGCCATGAACTCCACAAAAACCAACAAAGAAGACACAAGGTTGAAGCTGTGGGCGGCTGGTGGTGCGGTTACCTCACACCGGATTGAACAGAAATGTAGGACATACAGTTTATAAGCCGTGCCCATCAGCATGATGAGTCTTATATTTCCTCGCCGTTCCTTTGAGCAGCATTAAGACCGATTGATGCCCCCTGGGGAGAAGGAGGGTAATTTAAATCGTAAAAGACTTTCTAATCCTCATTTTATGCCAATGCCAGTACTGAACTGGTTTATATAGACGCAGTGGAGGTCTGGGAGTAAGAAGAACGCATCTAGGTTAGACTGTGTTTGAAAGCTGAAATTATTACCTCTCACAAATGAGTCATTCTTCTCTCGAGGATTGCTGGATATCTGGCTTTTGTGTATAATTAATCATAAAACTGGCATTTATCCCACTTTATGATGATAGTCTCTCATTATCGTAACTTAAAAGTTAGGTTGCGGTTCCAAACGGTCATGTACAACACGCACGGCCTTCAACCACGCCTCCACAACATTTCATTCTGACTCACGCGGGGACGGCTGTAAGCGATATGACTGGTTTACTCACTCTCTCATTTGAAAGTTTGGCGGTTTGATCACAGCTCCCACAGTCCACATGTCAGCGTAACCTTGGGCGAGACCGTGTTCTCAAATTGCCAGAGTGCTCCCAAGCGCCAGCCAGCAGCATATGATGATGCTAATAGGCACTTTACATTGCATTCATAGACATCCACGCATAAATATGTTTGTACAAAAGATGCTCCCTGCACATGTTTTGCCACACACATGAATTCCTACACTGCCGAGGTCCTTGAACACCCCACACTCATACCGCTCGGCTCAGAGCAAATGTCAGCAGAACTATCTCTCTATATATCTACACATCTATATATATATCAATGGATAGCTGGTGTTTATCAAAAACACAGACACAGACACAGGGGGTCGGTGGCGGCGGTGGGTTTGACTGAGAAATTGACTGAGAAGAAGCGACTTTTACAACAGCCACTAGTGACTTTTCTTGCTGAGAAGTTGGCAACACTGCGTCCACTGAACTGTGAGTTACGATGTTTACTCCTTTGTTACACTTTGTTGATGTTTATGTTGATCCATATGAGTCTACTTGATGACTTAACCGTAGTTTTTGCCATCGGTTTGTATGATGTGTTGAGAATCTAATGCTAATTCATGCCGCTAGTGAGTGACACGGAGCTAGCTGCTAATTAGCAATAGCCTCACCCCCAATTTCCACCACATCTGGAACAGCTACGGAAAGGCTGTATCCGCTGATCGTAGCTGATCGTAACCATTAGAGTCAATGTGTCAATTTTCACCGGCTTCTTTCCGTTCCGCTGTGGATCGCCAGACCCCCGCCATAAAATTCGCCTCACAAACAGAGCTGGTGGGAATTGGCGGACAGCGAAAATCGCCACAGTTCTGGATTAAAGCCGTTGTAGATGCTGAGAAAATTTGGAGTTAAAGGTTTAAGCTACTACGTTTCTAATTTCTGTTGTTTATTCATCGCACATATTAATGCCGACTCTAAGTTTAAGAAATTATTATTTTATTAGTGATAAATCTAGCTCAGTATGTTTTATGTTCAGTTGTTCTTTATTTCTAATCAACCTGTATTGTTGTGCTTATTTTGCAGAAACCACAAACTCAGCTACGTGCATTGGCATTAATGGATAAAAAAGTTGCGTCCCTTTAATGTGTTCTTACTTTGATGAGCAGTAAACTAAACGGGGACGTCATTGTAGCTCATTCCGGAGACAGTGAGGGACTGCAAACATGACTGGAAGATCTGAGCTGCCGAGGGTTGTCAAGCTTTGTGATCTACAGAAGCCGAAGTCGGATTTACGGCACCCCACATGCATTTGGCATAGATGCTATTTCACTTTTAGTGTGAACTCGTACAAACTAGTTTAAACAAACTTCTCTTTAGGAGTACTCAGCGAATGGGGTTCATTATTCTTTGATTTGGATCTTATCTCTGAAGTGGATGCTCTAACCTGTTGGATGTTGTTGTTGTTGTTGATCCAGCTGCTTATTATTCCTACTCCCTCTTTTTTCATTGACAGACACCCTGTCCTCATTTACAATGAAAAATGTATGCAATACAGCTCAATTGAAAACACTCACCTAAATATTCAGCTACACTTTAGATTTAGACTCTAACAAAAACATAAACACACAAATGCTGCATGTGTGAATCTAAGGAAAAATAAGTGTTGATTATATTGAGATGTTTTTGTAAATACTGGCATCTAATTTGCAAGTTTTAAGTGTGTGATGAAACACATGCTGGAAAATAGAAAACTGTTACAACCAGCCGTCTTCGAGTAAAATCTGTTTTGAGTCAAATTTGGAAAGAAACTGAAAATATCTCACTGTGGACCTTGACTTTTTCCCAGCAACACTCTGCTTACGACTGCAACTCTTTCCTTTCCTTGTGCAGCACTTTTTATTTTCTAACCTCAGACTGAGAGAATATGTTGGCTCAGCTGCCTGCATGTTTCTCTGTGCATGTGTGACCCAAATATGCACAAGGTGTCAGATGAAACCACAACATTGTGCCCCCGCTGCCACACAGGCTGACTTTAGTCCATTCAAATTAAATTGTTTGATGAGTGGAGACCTGCCGTCCAAACAGCATGTCAGACTGCTGTAATGGCTCTTTGAAATGGAAACAAACGCCATTGATCAACACCACAATCCTCTTTTCTAAGAGGCTGTGTAGTCAAACAGCATATTAAATGACTGGCTACACCACAGAAAGACGTGTGCAAACAAGACTTCTCTGCACCAGGATGAAGGCTTCTGTGATTTTCCAGACGGTTGCCCGCTGATGTCTTTGTTTCTTTGTTTTTATTCAAGTAGGATGTCTCGTGTGCTGCTGATAATGATGATGGTAATGATGATTGTTATTGTGATGTTTTCACACTGAATCTGCAGGACGTTAGTGGGTTTCAGGTGGTAAGTGTCAGGCACAAATAGAAGGCTTTTGCTGATCCTTCCCTGTGCAGGTTTGTCTCACTTTATCCCCAGGCCGGGTGCAGAGGCAGCATCCATTTGTCTGTCCGTCTGCAGCCGAGGGACGCCAATATCTGGCTCACAATATAATGCATCACCAGTCCCATCAGAGTCCACAATGCAGAACGCTAACCATAACCCGAGCAGCTGCCTCCTAGAATGAAACTGCACGAGGAGGCAAGAGAGCCGAGATAGAGACTGACAGAGAGAAACAATTATAAATCTTGAATCATGTGTTTGTCGTCCCTGAGTGTGGCTTGGTCTGACTTTAGTTTCAAATTGTTAAAGCGAGCAAGATAAATGAAAGATTTTATAAAGAAAAATGTGGAATCCTGCTTCTTTCAAGCACATCAAAGAGCACATTTCTCTCGAGCAGCAGGGGGTGAACTCGCACAGCACACTCGGCTCTCTGCCTCTCCTTCCTCCTCTTACATTACAGATTTAATGAAGTCAAATTGCAGCAGGGTTTCCGAGGGAAATCTGTGACTGAAACATCATTTATTACTGAAGTAGCAGGAGCTCGTGATTGAGGAACATTTTTATTGCTAATGTCTGTTGTTTTCTAAAAATGCTTCAAATGTGATTTACAAGACTGTTATGAAGTACTGATTGCTACTTAGTTCTCTTTAGCGCTGCTGTAACACGCTTAGTCAAAAGCGAAGGAAATAACCAGTTTTTGATGTTCTCTTTGGATTAATTTTTAACAGTTTCTTGGAAGCTACATGCGAACCTTAAGTCAAATACCATAAGGAGCAGATTATGTATTATTTTTTGACACTCAAACTTAAAAATTTAAGCGACTTAAATTTTATTAAGAGTAGGGATGCACTGATTCGATATTTGGATCGGATATCGGCTCCGATATTGACAAATGAACTGAATCTGATATCTGATAAATGACGCCGATCGAGTCTTTATATGACTCTTTATAGTTCATCTGCCTCGACTGCAGCAGCAGACCAACAAAATGGAGGTTTGAGGACAGGTCAGCTCAGTCCCTCTCTCTCTCTCTTTCTCCTCTTCTGCTCTGTACCCTCAAAGCATTATCCTCCACTGACTCATAAGACTGGTACATGCTGGTGAAGGGTCTGTGCAGGTGGGGGAGTAATATTTTGACCCTTTCTGAGCTTTAATTTTCAAAGGTTGAAAATACTGAAGTTGCATAAAATGTTTTGGTTAGGGAAAAATGCAAAAGCAGCAATACTGGAAACTTAACATGATTTTGGAAATATATACATTTGCTGACTTTTCTGCAGAAACTAATTACTTTGCGATGTTTTGTGTCCCAATCCCAGACGCTGATTCCTGGTGGAAACTGCTGCCTTGATGTTTTTCGGTTTTAACAAAATTCACCGTGTATTAAATGCATCGATTCAAAGGAATAATCATGCAAAAAGTAAAGGACCTGAGTACACCTATGCAAATTTAAGCCAACCATCAAGATATACGTTCTGACATCTCCAGGGAGCATGTGTAGCCTAATTTGCAACACGGTGAGGTGACACATGGATGTGAGTGGGGAGGGAGAGCCGTTGTGGCCCGTGGCGGCGCTGCCCTCCCTCTCTTCTCAACCTTTCCCTCCGCTTCTGTCTCCCGCGATCTCTCTCAAGCTCCTTCCCCCTCTCCTCTCTCCTCCCACCGTCCTGCTTTCCCCTTTTAACTTTTCTTTGCCCTGCTCTCCACCTCTGTCCCCACTACCCACTTCCTCACAACACCCCCCCCATCCCCTGAGTCCTCTGTTCAACCTCCTCCTTTCATAAGAGAGGCAGAAGACACTGTGAGTGTTAGTGATGGGCACAGCAGTTCTTTTAGATGTACTGAATCACTAGAATCAGTTCGCTGAAAAGATTTGTTCAAAAGATTTGTTCACCAAATCATTGAATCATTTAGGGAGGAGCCTGGGACTCCGACCTCCTGAACTGATACAAAGCTGAACGGTTCAGGATTCAGTTCAACTCATAGCTTCTATGAGATGAGAGTGTAAATAATCAGTAAGAGTGTGTGATTCGTTCACTGAACGTTTAGAAGAATTCACACTGAACCTGCACCGTTCCCTCGCAAACCGCAGCAATGAAAGGATGCTGCAGGTTTAATGCACTGCTTGGTACATGCTGTGTCCTATTGTATGCAAGTTATTGTGGTGGCAATTTAGCAGTGAAAAAAAAAGGTAGTTTTGTCCGATAAAAGAGTGTAGTTCAATACGTGATTCGTTCACCAAGTGATTCAGGCGTCGATGCATGTGGTCCCTCGTTCGCCGGCTGCTGGCCTGGCAATGCTGTTTCTCATTTCAGCTCAGTTGAAGTGAGAAACGAACAAATCACTTGAGGAAGTGATTCGGTTCAGAACATTCACTTAAAAGATTCGGTTCTTTTGAACGAATTGCTTGTGAACGACACAACACTAGTGAGTGGTGCTCATGATGAAGATGATGTGTTTTAAGACGGCAAACAAGAAGTTTGAAGTTGGTAACGGTGCGATTGTCTGCCATGTGTCCACCTACTTTAGGGAACAAAATTCCCTAAAGTGGGTGGTTGACATTTTGTGGCTTTTATCGTATTTAGAAATTGCATCAAATATGATCATGTGAACAGAAAATCTTGCTTAAAAAGTCTTTGAACTCCTTTAAGCTGTTCGGTGTCATTAACCATATTTGATGCACTTCCTTTTAAGTGTCTTCTCTCTTTTTAAGGTGGCCTAGAAGCACAGACTTGAGATGAAAATAAAGCTGCCATCTGAACAACCTACATTGCATCTCCCACCTCTTCTGCAGTTTTTATCGCGCTCCAAATATGGCTTTGAGAGGGCAGCATTCATCACTTGCCAGTGGCACGTCCTAATGAAGCCGTCGTTTGTCTGCCTAATGGCACCTGGTCTCCATCTGTCACTGGCACGCCGATGCAAAGACACGCGGCATTCACCTTGCCAGTTCTCGCTCGCTGACTGAGAGAGAGGAGGAAGGGGGGGATTAAGTCCGACCTTACTCCGTGTGTGTCTCTTTTTGCACGCTGTGAAATCCCTGTAACATCGCTACTGTGCGGCATGGCCTCTTGCACTCGGCTGGGCTGGAGTGTTTCAGGCCAAGAGGAAGTGTGCCACATTCTCGCCGCTACAGAGGCTCCCCAATGCGGCCCAAACTGGGACTGTGACATATGTCTGTGTTGTCAGGGATGTGGGCTCGTGTGTGCGTGGGTCTTTGCTGCTCGACAGCTGGAGCCGGGCTCTGCTGCCCCTCTTAGGGGAGCACTTCATGGCTCTTGCCTCTACTCCACCACCATGGCCCGGAGGCTGGTTTGACAACAGTTAACCTTGGATATATCTAGCCCAGTGTACCGCTCAGGAGCACAGATACACACACAGGTTTTTATATGTAGGAAGAACACTTTAAAGCCGTGCTGTTTTCTTATTCCTGAAACATGCATGCATGCGAACACACTTCAAAGCACACACGGATCAGGCATGCATATATGCAGCACGTAAAAACACCTACACTCACTTCCGATCACAATGAAGCAGGCGAATCATCACTTTTTAGGCTTTTGGTATTTAGCGACTGAGTCATCACAGGAAGAGATCCTACTTTAGTATTTCAGTGTAAAAAATCCTCTTTCCTATTCATTCCCCCAGTTTTCTTCACTTAGCGTGGCTTATTTGCGTGCCTTCACGCCAGTGGGTCGGCGGGGAGGGGGGCTGAATCCATTACATTACTTTATGATGCTACATCTGTTTAGCCATCCTTGCAAATTAAAGCACCTCCAAGCAGCCTCATCGCTCAGCGCACTCAATTAAAATAAGCCTGCCTCTTGCATAGATATGCTCCTGAAACTGCGATTTTTTTAAGCTTTTAGTCTGCTGTTCGGGTGCAACCGAGAAGGACTGAGATTAAGTTAAACAGATAAGCGAGGAGAAGAGGGCATTTATCACCTTAGTAAAGTAAATTAGTGTTCTATTACGGTTCTGTGCATGCGCCGAAGCCTGAAGAGTGTGGATGTGAAGCAGCAGTCAGGCATGTGAATGTTATATATGTATACGCTGACAGTTTATGCATTAAAATGAGTACATATATATGAAAGATACATACCAGTGGGCGTATCTGTGAGCACACAACTGTGTATGATCACCTTGAAATCATTAGGATTAAAGAATTGGTCTGCTGCCACTATGCCGGCTCTATGGAAAACATGGTGTATCAGTATGCATGAGGCTGTATGCAAATGAGTCGAACAGCAAAAAGGGAATTGAGGGTTTGGCTACTATGTTTTCCTGCAGAAATTTAAAGATGAAATGATGTAGCTGCTTCAGTTCCAAAAACAGACATTTTTTATATCCTGTATATGAGGAAATCACTTGTTTGCACATGACAAATATCTTCTAAGAAATAGTTCTCATCTCATACACATCAGCTATGATTTTATGCATGCAAGATAATGATCTGTTCCCATAAGACAGTTTTAATATTAGGTATTCAGGTCATTATATCCTGTACGCATAATATCAATATCATGTAGAAACAAGTGATCATCTTGTCGTACAACACATACTCTTGTATCAAAATTCAACCCCGCAAAATAATTAAAAAGTGTGCATTAGACAATTTACAAAATGACTTTTGTGCACAAAATTATAAACCTTTTTTTCTGCAAGATAACAACTTGTCTGCACAAGATAATAACTTTTTCCCAAAATGAAATGACTTGTGTGAACAAGATAATCCATTTCTGCACTCATGATGGTGTTTTTTTTTCAACAAGACAGTAACTTAAAAACACTTCCGGTTAAAATCACATGTGAAAATTAGTTATTGTCTTGTGGGGACAAGTTCCTTTTTCTTTTGTTGAATATAATTAGTTTGTTTAAATAAGTTCTAGTTATGTTAAAGAAAACTATTGTGCAAACAAGGTTATCTGCTGCATCCCATAAGATATTAGGATGTGTGCATAAGATTACTCACAGTAATTTTGGCGGGGGGTGGGGTATACAGGTTGGTGGGAGATGAGCTAGCGCTGTTTCCGGGGCTGGGAGAGATGCTTAAGCTAGTATCCACAAGAGAATGTGTGGTTTCCACATCACTATGAACCGTCTTTTTGAAGAATGCAGATATCTTCAATCTGAAATTGCTCAAATTTAATTTTATCGGCTGTTTTAATAAAAACTTTAATTTGCTTTCACAAGATAGTTACTTGTGCACACAAGATTATAACTTCTCCACAAAAAAAAAGGAAAACAGTAACTGTCTAGTATGAGTAACTTATGATGTGCACACGATATAGCCAACAAGTGCCCACAAGATAATGATTTGTATGCACATGATGAGCATATAGTGTCCACATGATAATGAATAACCTGATGCAATAAGATGAATAAGCTGTGTAGATATGATTATTACCTTATTAGCACAAGATAACGAAAGTGTATTGTTTGCACAAGATAGCAATCAGTTTCCAAAGGATAATTAACATGTGAATGCAAGTGAATTTTTTCCTGGAAACAAGCTGTAATCATAAACATGCGAGCCATAATCTTATGGAAACAAATTAACTTGTTCACACGTCACTTTATTGTGGAACAAGTTCATTATGTTGTGCACACAAGTTGTTTTGATACGGAAACAACTTCATTATCTTGTGTACACGAGTCATTTTCCTGTTGGATTAAGTTGTCCTGCTGTTGATATTTCGCCTGTACTTGTTTAATTAGCGCCGAGAATCTGAACCGGTTTAATTACTTCCACAAATCTTTCAGCAAATCACGTCTTAGTTATAGCCAGTGGACAAATCACCGGGTCCCGGGAAGGAAAAATCCAAGGATGTTCTTAAGGAGGATGGTTGTGTTTGGTTTTAATGTTCGATGCTTAAAAAAAAAGCCATACTCCACAGGCTACATCTCTGCCTCGCTGTCTTATTTTCTCTCCTTCTCTCTCTCTCTCTTCCACAGACCTCCACCTTATTGAGGCTGACAATGGACAAGAGCGGCATGGTGAAAAGTAATTATGAGGAAAAACTGCAAAGCTGCCCACGCAATCATCTGTGTCAGAGGCCACACAACGAAACACAGGGCTTGCTTAAATGAGCCTGACAAGCCCAGAGAATATTAATTTTCTCTCCCCTGATTTTATCTCCTCGCACATGTATTATTAAAGCCTTTCTCATCAAGGCCACAATATGGAAATGATGAATGGTAAGCCAGATTGGAAAAGCGGTTCCTAAAGGTGTGTGTGTGCGATGCAAAAGCGAGGTTGAAGAGGTCACGCAAACACATACAAACACAGCGAGAGGAGAAAGTCACCCACAAACACATAGCAGCACCTCCTGCATGGGCGACCCTGCGGGAGACGGTCTGAGCGGTCTGATTGGGGTGCTGACCAAAATGAGACGGTGGCCGCCCCTCTGGCCTGACAGTGAACAGCGGGGACACACAGCCAGCAATAACGGCCACTCAAGTGCCCTCGCGCAAATACACAAACTACACTGAGTCCAAACCGCACACACCAAAGTCCAAAGTAGTCAGAAGTTTGAATTACAGGTTTGGCCTCCTGATTGCAGACCCCTCAGACTGTGGAGGCTCTGCCGGCTCCATGTAGATATACACAGTCTCATTACACAGCGCTCAGGTCCAATCAGTGCAACTCAGAGTGTGAATAAGGATCATAGCAGGTGTAATGTTTCCACAGAGGGAAATGGATACTTTGAAAAAGGCAATCACCTTTCCTTACACTTGAAATAGAAACCTCGAATATGATCGCTCACTTCATCCTGAGTGTTCACTTTCAAACTGATACTTTTTGTTCTGGAAAAATGCTGTGGACTGCCGCCATGCTTTCATGTATGTGCTGGCATCAGTCGACTTTGAAGAAAAGAAACCAAAAAACGCAAAAATTCTTTAATCAAGAAGAAATAACCATCCACTATTCTCCAACTTTACTACTTAGCATGCAAGGCGATCATGGAGCTGATCCAGCTGGCTCTGGGTGGATGTGCCGGTCAATCACAGGACTGACATACAGACAAAAAGCATGTCTCCCAACTGTGAGAGGCAGAGAAATAGAACCTGCAAAGTCCACACAAAAGGCCACACTGCTAACTAACATGCAACCCTGAGAAATACGGGTATTTGGTTAAATTAGAAATGCAGATTCACGCCTTTTAACCCTTATTTGCAGTGTTTAGGTAAACAGCAGAATGAATTTTCACCGTCTAATTCCTTGCAGGTGTGACTGAACATTACACCATGTTTAGGAATCATGACTGCAGGCCATAAATCCCAACTCCTCCATTATAACAGATTGAGCACAGGACAAGTTATAGATTTAAGTACTCATCAAAATTATTTTGTAAGCATATTTTCTACAGTTATGGTTTGTTTTATCAAGCTGAGTTTCATTAAAGTGTTGAATTTTTTCTGAGAAGTTTGATTTCATTGAGTATCTGGTGTTAAAAACTAACTAATGGACACCTCTGTTGACAAATGCAGGGTCATCCTCGGTGTATAATATAGTATAGTAAAGGGGGAACATGTAACTAACTTTGAAGGTCGTCAGCCTTTTCTATGGCTTTGAGTGTCTGCTTTGAATCAACACAAAAATCAGTTTTGCTGGGGACGGATTTGATGTTGTTGAATGTATGCTTTGATTAGCAGCAAGTTGCCTCCGCACGTGCTTTGGCACAATATGTCAGGACTCATGGAGGCGGTCCTTTAGCTTCACATCTCACAATGGAAGAGCAATGAGACAATGTGTCCATTTAATAAACTTAATTGATGATACTGTCAACGCAAAACCAGGGGCAACAATCCCAGAGAGTTTTACAGACAAGCAGATAGGCCGCGTCGGCAATTATCCTCATTGGTTTGATGTGTATTTGCCTCCGCACAGCACAATTAGCTGTCTAAAGCCAATCAAAATAACTGTCAAGGGATAAGTTTGAATTTTGACGCATGGAAACATGTCCAAGACCGTTGGAAAACACGTCTCTGTGTGTTTGAAACATCTCAATCTGAGTTTCTCCCAATGAGGCGATTTGAGTCAAGCTTAAGGAGAGTAACCTCTCTCCTCATCAGCATAAATTTGCACACAGTGCCAGCTTGATACAGCTGCATCAGTTGCTTTGAGCCGCTTAAAAGTATGTCACTCATCGGGCCTTGGAGACATACTGTTAACATCCATGAGCCGCACCATGTCTCTTGTTTATATCCTGGCGACTACCTCTCCACGCATGCAACTCAACCAAAAAAGCCACTCTATAGCCACAAATAATGCTCAGAACAGTACCTAACTTCATCAACAAGACATATAAGGTCCAAGCCGTACTAGCCACCAAACATCTTTTTAGCTTTGTCTGGTTTCTTTCGCAAGGAGACCAAACACAACTCACCAACTCTCCCCCAGCCCTGACGAGTCGTTCACTGAGTTCAGCGGAGTTTCGCAGCTCAAGGAAGAACATTTATGAAAATTACTTCATGGAAATGCAATCAGACTGAGACGCTAAGGCAGAAGAGCTACTGTGTCTGTGCAAAATGATTAAAATGATGATTGTTACTTCATGGAAATCAAGCAGTCAGCAACATTCATCTCTGGACGGGGTGTCTAACTCGGTGTTACGTTGTGTTTGACCCTAACTTAATTTTACACCCAAATATCCCTTTAAAAGCAAATACTCAATGACTGAGATGTGAAAAGTTTAAATATGATAACTAAGGTTTTGTTTTCATTTTCCACCTCTGCAACATAATCTAGACTGAAAGGATATTCTTTTTGAAGTATGTGATTACAAACTGGAAGGAGATTTATATCTCTGTGATATCCAGGACTGTTGGTGTGTGAGTCACTCGATTGTGAATGAGAATGATATGATCTGTATGTACGTTTTTTAATAATAAACATTACTTTTGTGGAAACGCAGCAGCACACAACATCAGGGTTTACAAGAAGCCATCGAAGGAGAAATGTATTGTGACTAATAGGGTGGTACACAGTGTTAATGTCAGGACAATCCATTTGAATTAGGGGAAAGCAAACTGCAGCTATATGGTGCAGAATGATCACGTATCCTGCCAGCATCATTATGCAGGGAAATAGAGATACCAAATAATGTGTTCCCATGCTTTGAATCTGTCAGATCTCCATGTATTAAACATATCATTTCCCCCCTTATGGCTCCACTCCGACTCACATCCCTGTGCGATTATCTATCTCTGCTGTCAATCTTCACCACTGGAGGTTATGTGAGCATGTAGCATTGCTGGAAAGCCAAACACACATGCACCTGCACATGCACACACACAGAAATAAAGCAGATATGGTTTCACTGGAAAAAAAAAAAAAACTACATGATGATGAGAGACTTCCAGAGAGGCTGTGGACATGAGAGAAAAAAGAGAATCGTTCCTTTCATCTGATATCACAACAGATCCCAGTGAGAGGGAATGTGCTGTAGTAGATGTAGGATGGCTGAAAAGATATGGAGGGAACACGGTGTAGCTAAATTTAATAGCAAGGCTGCTGTGTGAAAGGCTTCATTGAGTTTCTATCTACTGAATCCTTATTGACATCTCACGGGTAACTCCAGAGTTCAGGTAAGAAAAAAAAACAGCACAGAGTTTACCATCTGTGGGTTATCGTCTTTATTCGAAAGATATATATGAAGAATCCAGGACTGCATTCAGACATTTTTTAACCTTCAACTGAGTCCAGAGCAGCTGATGTTAAAGCAGGCTGCAGCCAAGCTCACAACTCGAAACGGCTTCATATTACGCATTTTTCTAGTGAGGGGATGGTTGCATGAGTGAAAAATAAACCCAGTCGGAAAAAACTGTCTCACTTGGCTACATGTGTACATGGCCTCAAACGCACACCGGGTTGTTAAAAAACACTTGAAAATCAAGCACAACTTTTTAAAAATGGCTAAAAAGAGGACCACGAATTCTGCACATAAACAATTTCCAATCAGCTTACCAACTCTCCCAAACATTATCAGAGCTTGCACCATCAGCCCTCAGTCTTCCTTGCAAGTGAACAACCACAACCCTCGCAGGCCAGTTTAAGCAGACACAGCCCTCATACAACTTTATCTCTATTTCCTACATGAAAAAAATGCACCAAATGACCAGCAGCGGCCATTAAATGGAGTTACAGCCCTGTGGTGGGTGTGTGGGCTGCAAGATATTTCTAAGTCTACAAGCTTTAATGGTAATCTATCAAATTTTTATGGTACTTGTTATAGTTTAGATATAACAAAAGCAGAAAAAAGTATCAAATTGAACTCTAAAAAGTTATAGATTCAGGGTTGAGTGATGATTTTACTCATTTTGCATAAGTAAACAATTCAGCTGTAGTGTTTTAAAGTTACCAAACACAGGCTCATGAGATGTAACCAGCCCGGCTTCATATCCCCGGGGGATTTTTACGAACTGTGCAGGATAAACTCTGCTACTGTATATTACTGCTTCTCCTCTCTCCTGTTATGATGATACAAACCGCCTCTCTTCACACAAACAGCCCGCTTTATGTGTCATATCAGTCGTTATCAGAGAACAATCTCTTCTGCAGCGTTATCTCTCCCCTGGCTCCTTCACAGTCAATAAACCGCTGGATGGGTCTCAGCACTCCAAAGTTACTCTCTATCTTCCTACATCATATTTTCATTTCAGTGGGTTACAAGTAAAACACATTATTATTTAAACTGATATATATGTAGATATATATATTTACTAGACCAAGTGGGAGTGGTTTTATTGTTTCATTGCCTGGGTAGACTTTGAAACTGAGTCAGCTGACACCTTAAATTTCACACTATTCTTTCATTTACCTGCAGGAAAAAGTCGAATAAAAGTCCCAATCAGGCCAAACTGCACTGGAAGACAAACATCAAGTTGAACTTTTACACCTGACCAGTTACAATGGATCCATTTATATCTTAATGAAATCCCCCCAAAGGTTGTACCTTTCTCCTTCTTCAAATTCATCCTCAACAAAGCTGCATGTCCGTATTTATATCTGGGTAAAGAGGCCAGGAGAATTTGCTAATATAAATTGAACTATCCTGGAGCTATGGCATAAAATTAACCTGGGAGAACTGGAATTTAGCAGGAATTCACAGCAGCCCCTCAACCATGTAATCCTTATACTGAGATTTACATATCCCACTTGGATATTTGTGCAGACACACATTTCTCTCCAGAATACAGTGACTGAAAGCCACACACACACACATATGCATACAGCCGCCACGTGCTGCGCTAACGTGTCCTGGGGATACAGAACATCTGAAGGAAAGCAACACTGCTGAGCCCAAACAAAATCAGCCGGCCCATTAAATGAGGCGTGACCCAGGAATCGTGCGTAATTTCTCTTGATGGTGTCTCAACGTGTTTTTAAAGTCATTTATATAACGACGCTGATGATTCACAGAGGAGGCGAGCAGAAATGGAGCAGAAAAAGAGCATATTGACTCTGTTGAGTCCCGCGAATTATGTCCCCGAATGTACAGTGGGGCAGCAAGCAGAAGGTCAGCATTATGATGTAAGCTCCAGGGGGTCAGCTTTTGACAACAAGGCACCAACAAAGTGAGAGACGAAGATGGTTTCTTCTCTGTTAAACTGCCTTTACATCAGGACGACACAGACGTACATCCCCAGTTCCAATACAGTTAATAAAAAACAACAGTTACGACTTAAAACCTGTGTTGTTTCTCTAAAGAATTCAAAACTTATTTTAAAGTATTTTAGAAACACTTTTCTATGTGTTGTCTTTGCACTATTTTTGATTAAGTATCAGTTTTGAGTTATAATCAAACCACCAAATTGTCTTCAAATTCTGAAAATTTGTGAAATTGAGGTTGTTCAATGCGACACATGGTTGTAACGCATTTGTGGTACATTCACAAGCCAAGTGTAAATCCTTTGCATATCTCAACTCATGCAACACATTAAGCTGACAATGTGAGAACACGTATGTAAGGCGCAGTCTCTCATGTCTGTCCCCTGTGGAGTGTAAATGAAGGGGAAGAAATGAGAAAAGGTGGTGTAAAAGTACGGAAAGGATGAGGAAGTTTTCACAATAAAAAGGCCTTAGTCAGCTGATGAAACTTTAAGATGCTTGTGGGGGGGAGGGTCCAAACATGTGTTCGGGGAATCCAGGTGGCTTTGCTCAAAGCGCCGGATCATTGAGATGGAGATTAAGGAATCGCTGGAATACTCCAACAGCCAGGGATGTCTTCTGTGATTAGAGAGGCTTAGAGGCACCGCCACTGGAGATACAAAATCATCACTTTCTCTGCTATTCACTGGGTGATTTCCTTCTAAGTGACTTACTGTGCCATGCAGGAATATAATTTTAGTACTCTTTGCCTCGGTTGGAATCAGATTCCAAACCAACCAAAAAAATGGTTCTACACTTTGCCTTTCACTATCCGGAAATCTGACAGATATCTGTGGATTTTCAGTCAGCCACTTACTGCTAAATTATGCCAACTTACTGCAAACGTCAGATGAAATGGAGGGGAGGCAGACGAGGGAGATGAGGATGAGGAATCCATTAGTTTACAAGGTGGAGGGCCAAAATACTGCTGTCGAGGGGGTTACTTTTACATGATTGCAGGGGCGGGTGTAGTATTCTTGATTTAAAAGGGACTTAAAACCAATTCTTCAGACTGCTTGTGGAACTTTAAATGGAGCATTTTCAGTTAATGTGCTGTAGGAGTGTAAATCAAAGGTAATGTCTCCATAAAGTATCCAAAAAGAGCGATAAAGAATAGAAATATCTACTCTGACACATCAATCTTTCACACTAACTGTTAATTTAACAGTAGCAGACATGTTATAAGTTTCATTTTAAGAGATATAATACTACACATCGAGCTGCAGTTATATAACTACCGCTTTTTGGCGTCCTACCCTCTGACCTGAAACACATTACCTTCATTATGCCGGCGGTGCTGCTTTATGGTTCCTTTCTAGTCTTGTTATTTAAAGAGCGCAGTCCTAGCTAATGGCTCCCATCATCCTCCGTCCTCCTTAGAGCCTGAAACGCACTGATCAATGCAAGTCTGACAAACAACATTACCCACAACATGCATCACGATACTAATGGCAGAGAGCTAATAATATACAGGTGATAAAATATTGATTTTCTGCCAGAAGTATAAAATTATAGGTGGATGCACGCAAACACAACACATGTTTATGGATGCAGAGAGAGAGAAGACACATAGATACCGTCTGCATATAATCTGACTGAATAAGACAGATTTTATACAATAGAAGAAGTCTACTAAAATAGGTTGGTGATAATTGGTGCAGTGGCTGCATGTAAGGTTTGACTGGCAATTTTTTTTTATACTTTTCACCCCCGCTCAGTCATCACCTCTCAGATTTTGGAGGTGCGAGTGAAAGCAGAGAGAAGTGGGTGCTAAAAAAGGAAGTAAGGGTAAGTGTTTCCAAATGTGGGGAGAAAAGAGTCTTCTGGGAAGGCTAATCACTTTGATTTTGTGTCTCTGAAGAATTTTAAAGAGAGCAGCAGGACCATAGAGGCACAACGGAGTCAGTAGAGAATGATGCCTTGCTGCAGATACAATCCCAGACAGTTCTTACCTTTGTGTCGTTAAAGTCCCACTCTGATCGTTTTTTTACTTACTACTTAAAGTGTTCTCAGTGGTCTTTAAATTGTGATTATTTAGTTTTTAGCCAAAATCGCGTTACCTGTCATTTTCAAGGGCTTTTTTTCTGCAGAGCTCCAGAAGTTCATTAGTAATTCGCCTCTGAGTCGTGGGTGGAAACAGCGCTGCTCTATTCAGCTCTCTGACACTAATGTCTTAAGGGACATGATGAAAGCTAATTTCATAATTAGCTTTCTTACGAGCACTGCAATCCACTAACGCACACACTTGATCCGCGATTGTCCACTATTGCGGGTCTCTGGGGGCGGAGCTTGGAATTGTGACATAGGAAATCTCACTGAGTCTGAGCCTGCCGTTGAGAGATTTAGTTTTGCACTTAGTTTTCTCATGATATGTCCTGTGGCATCAGAAAAATGCCATATGAACATGTAGACAACAAGAAAAACATGATTTTCATCAGAGTGGGTCTTCAAAGAGAGCAACAGGACCGAAAAGACACAACAGGGGCGGTAGAGAGTGATACCTAGCTGCAGATACAATCCCAGACATCTCTCACCTTTGGGTCGTTAAATAATTATGGTGTTGTAGGATTTAAGAGTCCATATTTAAAGTAGCACATTCATCACTCAGGTCTGTTCATTTGGGGCAGCATCTAAAGACTCCTCTTCTTCAAATATGTATATAGTGGGATCTGTTTGTGTGGAGGAACAGCTTGCCATGTTAGATCTATTATTCACATTTCTTTGTGTGAGAAACTTTGCAATCAGGGTTAACTCTATGTTTTATCCATGCTGTGTGTCTTTGTGGACTTTTTGGATTACAAGGACTAGGCTGTTATGACAGCAGGGTAATATGTCACTTCACTTTTTCTAAATTTCTAGATCAATATTAGCTCTAATGGGGGTATTACTCATCTGCATCTCGTATCTATAGCCCTACGAGCCATTAAGTGTGAGAAAACCAAGCCTCCCGAGTGTCTGCCTGTTTTTGTAATCCTTAAAAAAAGGAACCAAATAAAAAAGGAGAGAAAAAAGGAGCCATGTTTTCAATTTAGCTGCAAGAAAAGTGTTCTCTGCCATCCTCTTCTTCATTTGCTGTCTCTTGTGCCCTTTCCTGTTTCTTCCCTCTCACTGGGCTTTACTGGAACAAATCATTAGTAACACACACTGCTGTGTTATTTTTTTCTTTCTGGGTGAGCCAGGGCTAATTTTGACACGCTCATTATGCCTTCGCTCTCTCTCTGTATCTCCCTTCTCCTTCAAGACTTTTTCTCTCTTTAAGCCCTGACCTCCCTCCTTCCCTCGCTGCTGCACACTTGGCCGTACGATGCATCACTGTAAAATCTCCATTTCTCTCAGGGAGGAAGCCTAGGGTTAAAGCTCTGATGGGCGAAGGGTCAAACCGGGGGCGCTGACCAATCTCCGTCCAGAGATGGCTAACTCTGATCTGAGTCGCTAAAACTGGCGGTTAAATATCGCTTTTTTTTATTCGTATGTCGCTACCTTCCATGTTCCCAAATTTGTGTGTTTCATGTCTCATGTCTTTTTGTGTTTTCCAGTCTTTCCTCTCTCCTCGCTCCATGTCTGCACAGAGCAGTGCGTGCTTGGATGCGACCATGGCGAATGGCAGGAGGTGGGAAAAAAAAAAAAAAGATGGAGGGAGGTAGGGAAGCAGATGCTTGTGACAGTGTGGGGGCAGTAATGAGGGTTCCTATGACGGGGAAACAATCAGTTAGGCCTGAACACACAGCCCACTCGCGCACGCACACGCAAAACAGCGAGGGAGTAATGGGCTGGCAAAGGCCCGGGGCCAGTCTCACTGACACACACATTCAGCACACACAACATGGTGAATAATGAAGAGAGAAAGCACCGCCATCACTGTCAGCCACTGACTGAGCAAAATGAAATCAGCGAAAAGTTTGTTATCGGCGACGTTTCCTTCAAGTCTTTGTTCGGAGGAAACAAAAGCCCAGACTGGATCAGGTGAGTCAGCTGAGTTTGATAGTACAGTAAAGTGAAGAGGGGAAAAGGACTTTCTGGGACTCTCAGCCGCTCGGTCTCATGCCAGGACGGCACATATGACATCCCAGTGTGCTCCCCAAGCCTGCCTCTAATAGGCACGCAAAGCCTTTCAAAAGCATTACCCCGCCGATGGGAGACGCTCCTATCGTGGCCGACACTTCAGCGAGGAGGAAGGGGGTTCGATTCACCAAGGCGCGGGCGTAGAGGAGGGAAAACAAACGGTACTTGCCGAGCGTGGGGTTCACGGTGCCGCAGAGACATTTTCAAGAAGTGGAGCAGAGAGGAGAGAGTGCACGTTGAAGTGAACAAGGTTTGAAAATAGCCTGGGATAAAACAGAGACTGCACGCCTGCTGGAGTTCGGCAGAAAAAATACAAAAGAATAAAAAAGCAGACACGCATAAACAAAGACGCATGCATCAGTCCATGCACGACACGCGCCTGCTCGCCCAAACAGAGTACAATGTAGAGTCTGAATCAGCCGAGGAAGATTGATTACGATTGATTATGTCACCTCAATAAGTGGTAAGTCTTTATCTGCCTGCATCTCTCTCTCTCTCTCTCTCTCTCTCTCTCTCTCTCTCTCTCTCTGCTGAGCTTGATTTGGTCGGGATAGCTGTCAAGCAGAGGAAAGACTTACAGGCGGGGAGACGTTCAATAAAGTGACATAAACAAAAGAGCTCTGCTGCGTAATGCTGTTGTCTGACGTGATTCATTACTCGCTCACTCGGCGCTGCATCATCCTGACCTTTGGAAATTGCTCATTATATCGAGGCTGCGCTTTTTAGCTACAATGATTAACCTTTTAAATTTTAAGCAGGGGTACACATTTTTGTTTTATGAGGTTCGGCTGATATCAATACTGTATGTCCCAATGAGACACAACAACAGCATTTACGGTAATAACTCACCTATTTCCCCCTGTAAAGGTAAGATTAACTCGTGGCTGGAAAAGGTCTCGTGCCCTTTTTTGTTGTGTTTTCGGAAAAGTTTCCCACAAGCGAAGAGAGAGCGCCGGTACTGCAGAATCATCTCAAGTCATTGGGTACATGCACGAGTGCGTAGGTGTGCGTGTGTTTGTGTCAGCTTATGACTTGTATCAGGCATCTCAAGACTGACAGTAGTCAGTCTGCATTACCTTTACGCTGATGTATTTGACCCTGGTGTTTATACGAGCCTCTCCCTCTGCAGACGCGAACAGGCAGTGACACAGTTACATCCGCGCAGAGGTGACAACACAAGAAATACACACATGCACACGATCGCAAACGCACACATACACACCATTACACATTTTCCTGTTTCTTTGCTTGACACTTCAGAGACAATTTGAAAAGCAGGGTCCACGGACGATCAGCCCTCTGCTGTAATTGGGTCCCTTGTCACCCTGCAAATTCATGTCAGCATCGGTCACATGGGATACTAATCTAAATGGCATCACTGTCCTACTTTGTGTGTGTGTGTGTGTGTGTGTGTGTGTGTTTGAGACGGCTATAGGTAGTGAAATAAGGCGGAGTAACTCCCAAGAAGAAAAGTGAAAGGTTGCTTGTAAATTATTTAAAGATGTGTCACAGGATACGCTGAAAACGGAGCTGTATTCCAGTCATGAATTTAGTATCAAGACCGGCTCGATATGTTTGCTTTAGTCCTACGAGGTAATTGCTATTGATAGTCTGGACACACACAAACAGTTTCCTGCTACTGATTTTGTTCTTTTTTCCAGCTGAGCCAAACTTTAACAACAGGGCAGGATTAAAATTTCAAATCAATCACAGCTTTTGAAAACAGGAATTCAACTCAGCTGAGAAGGAATGTGCTAACACGGTTTAATTTACTCTCTAGAGCTGTGTGGGAGTGGGTCCAGGTCACTGCAGGGGGCAAAAACCTATATTGAAAACCCATAGTTCTGTTACTTATTTCAAGTTTTAGTGACCTAACCTCATTATTTTTTGTCAAAGCAGCTAATGGTGCGTAAATTTCACTTTACTCAAAGTTGCTCGCCATATCTATCTTAAAGCTTTGCTAACTTTTAAAGAGCAGATTTCGATCCTTGAGTGCTGTTTTTTTGTTCAGAAGAAAAAAATGAAAATGCTGAGACTGAAGTTGAAAGTATTAGAATAAGATGAAATACCAAGAAAGTGAAAACTTTATTTTCAGATTTCAAGACAATGATGTTCGTTGGAAAAGACTCAAAACTCAAGAAGACTGTGCATCTGAGGTTTTTGCTTTTAGATGTTAGGACTGTTTTCCACTGACTCATAGAACTGTGTTTAGTTTTTTTTTTTTAAGAATATAAGTGTAAAACTCAACCTCAGAAGAGGATTAGGGCCACTGGAAAAAAAAAGAAAAAAAAAAGGTCCAATATGTATTTAATTTTTATTACTATTCCGAGTTTAAAGTAAGAATTCTGAGTAAAAAAGTCAGAATTCTGGCTTAAATCTCAGAATTCTGACATTTTTTTTCCCTTAGAATAATATTAATAAAAATATCTGGCTTTTTTTTTTTTTTTTTTAATTCAAGTGGCCCTAATCCTCTTCCGTAACTTCCCCTTCACATGGATATATGAAAATAAAAGTCATTAATCATTAATTTTTTAAAAAGTTTTTCTTGTCTAGATTCTGTAAGGAACTTTTGGAAGCAGATAGGAACCAGTCCTTCTTTGTTTTATTGATAGGGCAGGGTTAAATGTAGGGAGATCGGGCGCTGTAACCCACTCGGCCATCTGTGCATCCCTAAATTAATATTTTTTAATAAAAAAAACATCCTGTTAAATTTTGAGAGACAAATAAATATGTCATTATAAATGATGAATTTATGCAGAAATTCTTAAAAAAAAAATTGTAGTGTTTGGCAGTTGCTTCACTGACACCCTCCTGCACTGGTTTCAAACATTAAAACTTGGGATTTAAGAAAATGTCCATCTTGTCCCTGATGATCCTTTTTGCTTTTGAACATTATGAGTAGAAAATTATATGAATTTCAGTTGACTTCATGGATGTCAATAAACTCCTCATAGTAGCTTTAAAGGGTTAGCTAAAGATCTACTAAGAAACTGAGAGATTATGATAACTGCTTACTCTGCTCTTGTATCAGGTCAAACTGTATACATTCTCGACTCTCGGTATATGCCGTTTTTTCTGTTGGTAAAGATGTCTTATACAGCTCTGCAGGTTAAAAGAAAATGTTTGGGAGCAGATGGTTCATGTTAACACAACAATAACCTATTACTATCCCCATCCTTCCTGCAACTGCAGAGTTCAAACCTTCACATGCAGGTTAAAATACTCTTTTTTTTCTGCACTTCCGCTGATTCCTTTCAACTTCTTGGTAGGGAGTATCTGCACAAGGTGATGAATTCAGAGCACTGGGAGAAAGACTGATAAGGACTCACTACAGTATGTCAGAGTGCTGTTATGTGAAATTAATCAACAACCCTTGAGCAAATCAGAATTTCATATTCATTCAGGCTATTGTATAATGAATATAAATGATGACCTTTGGAGAGCCGGGCTTTTTCTTCATGTCATGTTTCCTCAAGTAGAAGGAAAATGAACCACTTTGGAGGAAAATGCTCCTCAAATATGAAACAAGTGAGCTGTATTATTAAAAAGGTGATGTCTATGTATATCATGGGAGCGATGACAGAGAGCGGCAGCTTTATAAACCATCTGGTTAAAAAACACCTACAAAAACCACCTATACAGTGACTCTAGTTTGCTAACTCCTATGACCCTAACCTAAATGTACTGACCTTCTCTTTTCCTTCAAACTGATATCTGGTTGGCCGTCTCGCCTGCCTTAATCAACGTGAACGCAGCAATAATAAAAGCAGGAGGAGTTAACCTTTAAATCAACGGTGAACCTCTGGAAAGGACACTAAAATATTCATGTTTTACTGAAAGGGTATTATAAGGATGAAGGTCTAATGTTCAATGATGCAAAGTTCAGACAGTGACTATCACTCATTAATACAGAATTACCTTAGTGGATTTAGCTTTATTAGAATAAACCTGCAGAGAGGAAAACAGAATAGAAAGAAGGGGGAAAAAAAGGAAAGGCGATGAGCAAAGGTTAATGAATATCACCGCTGGTGCATTAAGCATCATGAGGGCATATGAATTAAACACACTGCGGCTTGTGAGAGTGTAAAACCCATGTCAACTATGGGCTATTTTAAAGCGATATAAAATCACAGCTGCTGCGTAAAAAAAGGAAACACTATATAAACCCACCATAGGCTCATTATCAAGCCTTTGTAAATGCTTCATAATAATCCTTGAAATTAATTTAAAGCATTCATAACAACTTACAATGATTTATATTAAGTATTATAAGACATTCTCCCATTTGAAAATCACAGAAATTATAACTTCTTGTGACAATTTCTTATTCAGTGAGCTTTCAGTGAATTTTTTATAACTGGATGAAGATGTTTTTCAAAAGACGCTGTTTTTACTTTTGGATTAAGGTATGATGTATCAAAAATCAAACCTGTATTAGGCGTTATGCTCACTATTCATAACACTTCATATGCAAACATTGAAGTTGTTATGAAAGCTTACACTCACATATTAAAATTTGTTTCAAAAAAGGAAAGTTGTATGACATGAGTTGTAATTTTAAATATTGCTTTTCAATATCTGGCTGTATTATGTAACATTAATCACAACTAACCTTAGTCCATTATCATGTGGGACATTATCGCTCAATAGCACATGTTTCCGTCATTATTATGAGCAGACTATTCTCTTCCTTTCAGCAGCTACTGGCTAACCACTAACCCAGATACAGTGTGTATTTGTACATGTCAGTATCTGACCATATAATGCCCCTTATTATGTCCAATCTTACTTTATTATATCTGGCTGTATCATGTTCATAATGTCAATGCCCATAGACATTATTGCTGGATCATAAGGTCTATTGATAAAACCTGCAATTTCACTCCTTCAATTCTGGAGTCATTTTTACGAGTTTATTTTATTCAGTCTTTTGCTCAACATTATAACTAATCCATTCCGGCTATTTAAGCCATTTATAATATTACTTTAATGAATATAACTTAACCTATTTGGTATTACCATGTTCACTTACATCTACTATTAGTTAGTCTTTCCATTTATTGCATTAGTATTTTTCTAAATACAACTTCTCACCCTCTTATTTAACAATCTGAAAAAAGATCAACACCGTCCAACATGTTGGTCAGATCCTGTGTGCATGCTGTCCCTGCACAAAGTTAGGAGTACAGACTATTGATCAAATTTCAATGTAAAGCTAGATGCTGTCAACATGACACAAATGTCTCCATCTGTGATTCACTGTCATTAGAAATCAAGTAGAGATTGTTTATGATATTTTGCACTTGTTTGTACTGCAGACAGCAGATATCTGATCAAAGTCATTACCTTGATGGCTCCTATGGAGGCAGGTGGGACATCTGTGGGCGATGACTTTAAACATGATGAGCAAATTAGAACTATGTAGCGTGAAAGTCTGCGAGCACCATCTGTAGGGGGCTAAGTGATGAACTGGGAAGCTGCTGACACCGTAATTGCAGGGATTTAGAAATCAGACAGAGAAAGAGGAATAAGAAGGACGTGTGGAAGCGAAGAGGTGGAAAGGCATGATGGATAGAGAGAGAAAAAAAAGAGAGAGAAAGGCAGGAACTTTGAGTGAGAGGTTGATTATTATCAGGATGGGAGTATTAAGCACTGAGCGTGTGGCGTTGCAGAGCTTTTAACAGAGGATGTGTTTGGGCAGATGTCAGTATCACAACATCTTGTATGTGTTTAGACACACTGAACGGGATGATCACACACTGTAAAGCCAGTACCATTAAATTGCAGAATCACTGTACAATCAAGCCAAAGGTATTTGTTCACAACAAACAAGCAGCTTCATTCGTATTTGAGCAGGTCCATTACATGACTACCTTCCTAATTAGCAGCAAAACTTTCCTCCGTGACTTAAAAACACCAAAGTTTGTTACTGAAAAGGTCGACTGAAAAACAGAGAGTGCATTAAATTCACTATCATCTGATTCTGGTCCAGTGGATCCACTTGAACTTAAAACATTTTCGTCCTAGTAAAGGTGACGTGTATTTAACACAAAAGAAATAATACCCAGTTTGTTTTTGTAAATGCTATGTATGCGTGGAATACCTGAATAAGTGTCTGTATACAGTTACTGCACACTGGAGAGAACTGGGACCCATCATTTCTCTATGACCCGTCATTAATCGCTGTAATCATAGCTTTACGAGAAACACATTCATCAGACCAATTAGCGATCTTGAAACTAAGGATTTAATTATTCTAACCACCATTGCTTAAATGAGGGGCACTACACATAGTTACACTTGAATGCAAATTAGTAATAAGAATCAAACACGACTAGATGACTGCCAGTGAGATTGTATGATGGTTGAATTTTTCAGCCTTTTTGTTTCCACATAGAGCGACTTTCTGCAAACAGCCAAAACCAGCTGAAACCCATTTTTTCTGGAACCACAAAAGGAAATGTATTGAACACTAAATCTGTTGCACCAAAATTTAGCCACTTGGCAAACAGTTTGAAACATCAAACCTGAAATTAACCTCTGAGAAATAGACTAAAGTTTATATTTATCCAAAAACAAATAAACCATCAGCGACTTGGTTGACAATTTCTTTAAATTACGATTTTTAATGCCCGGGAGTAGTGCTAGGGGGTTGATGTCAGACCAGTTTATACAAATTCCACTTAAAACATTTACAATAAACAACATATTTGACAGTCAAAAGTCTGCAGGATGAGATTACTGGTGAGGCGACACCACTTAACTGAGCACTTAACAAAACAAGAAGCCAATCACAAACCAAGCTGCTGCTAATTTCTACTTAAATTTTCTTTTGTTTACATTTTGCTCTTTGTTATTGTATTGTATCGTATCTATTGTATTATATGTTATTTATTGTATTGTATTTTTAATCTTGGCTTAGAAATGGACCTGGGTACTAATTTTTTACCACAGACTGTCAAAGGTGTGGGGTATGATAAATAAAGTTCCTTGAATCCTTGAATCCAAGAGGTTTAAATTCTATATTTCTGGATAAGGAAAATAAGGTGATGTTTATATTTGTTCAGACATTCTAGAAAAGAGGTTTTGTTATCTTCATTACAGTTCAGTTTGCGTCATTGAAAGTTCAATGTCTTCTTCAAGCTGCTACGGAGTCTCAGCCCCCACATTTTCTCTAACTAATCGAATAGCATCGGTCGACCCTTAAATGATCTGGGCAGGGTGACAGCATGTTCAGTCCCACCTGTGAGGTCATCAGCTGAGTAATTGTGAACCACCTGTCCTCTTTGAAACGCAAACGTCAAAGGTAATTGCCTTTTAAAATCCCTTGACCTGATGAAAACCATCAGTTTCACGTGATGGACGTCTTCAACGCTCCTCACAAGAGCGCAATCTCCATCTGAGTGCCCTTCAGATACAACAGGGGGTTTACTCTGCTGAGAGCCCTTTAGTGGTTAAAATTAACGGCTGTAAGCTATCAAACCGCACAATTTCATCTATTCTCTTTGGGCTCCAAGGGTCAAACCAATTCATCCCACAACCTTCCTTTGACTGGCCTCGCTATGGCAACAGAAGTCATTGAGTGATATGGACACCCCGTGGATAAACCTTCGCCTTGTAATCATGAAGCCACATGCTGGAAATGACATGAAAAAAAGACTGTGTTACCAATGTAACAGCCGGGATGTAAGGTAGGAGAAAAAACGCATCTGCCAGGAGGAGTACAATTTTCATCTCTAGCCATCTATTCTTTGTGGTCCTCTTTGAGTCATGACTACCATCTACATCTGTCTCATTGCTGATAGAAAAAAACAGCAACAACAAACCTACAAGGCGAGACGAACTCTTCTCCCTTTTTCAGTCAAAATTGGTGTTGTGGGGCAACAGAGGAGGAAGGTTATTGTATGTACTTGATGGCGCAATTGAGTGCAGAGTGCAAATAACTCGTATTTGTGTGGCCTGTCAGAGCTGAAATATAGAGTTAGAAACACTGTCTTGTCAATGTTGTTTTTCTTTCCAGTTTGGTAACATGATGCTGCAAGAGGAGCGAAGGAAAACAAGATCGAAAGACACATCTGATAAAACCTCAGCGAAAAAGAAATATTACAGCTGCCAAAAAGAAAACATGCATGTGAGCATCTTACTCAAGACATGCCTGTGCTCCAGTTCAGATGAGTTGTTCCAGCTATTGATTGGGTGATTTGTATGTGTTGTCGGCTCTCCTAAAATGTGTTTCGGAACATGCGTTGATGGATGTGTCTGTAGCTGGGCTCTCAGCCTGAGAGGGCCAGAGTGGGTGCTGGGAACACGCTGACAGCCTCAAGGTTACCCGGCTGGCTCCAAAACAGATGGATGCCCCTCATCGTAACTATCTGTAATGTGTTCGACTCAATCATTCCTCCCTCGCTCTCTCTCTCTTTCTTTCTCTCTATACAACATCTCTCTCTGGCTGTTTGTAGAAAGTCTGATTGCGTTTTTTTTCTATCACAACAGACCAGCAACAACAGCCTGAGTATGCTACCCTTATATTTTTGATATGTGTTTGATAAATACTTTAAAATGTCTTGAAAATAAGAGAGGATCCATTTCAGTCTGGAGTCAGAGTCAGGATTTATCTTGGCGGAATGATTGAGAGTGGAGAAACATCAGGCAAACACAAACTTCATTTGGTTTTTGGACCTCAGTTGCTAAAGTAACTGGTGAAGTGGAAAAGCTGTGGTTTTACTGGGAGAATGTGGCTGTGGACAATGTTTGTGCTTAGATAAAATCCAACTCACACTCGATTTATTAACCTAAATTGATCAATACTGCTCACCAGCTCGTTTCTGCCTTTGTGCTTGTTTTATCCAGTGGAAAAAATAAGCATCAATGCCACTCTTCATCACTTGTTTTGCATGTAATTGTAAAGTTCCTTACAATTAACATAAGATACCATAAGATAAAAGCAATTTTCACCATGTAGGGTAATTAAATTTAGATATATATACTTCCCTGTGTTACACAAACAAAGACAGCACATCTCTGCATCGCCATGTTCCTATCCTAATTACATCAGGCTAACGAAGTCATCAGGCCCACACTTGAGGCTTTCACAGATTCTCTTTGTTTATCAAACACTGTAGAGACTTGTGGCTTTGAGTTAATTTGACATGACTCTCCAGCAGAAATAAACATGTGAGCGCCATGCTCAGAAAAGAATGCAAGCGTCACAAGGCACGTCATGGGTAAGGTGCTATCTGGAATCGCCGTGAGAAACTGTAATGGGAGAGGACAGGAAAGGCTACTGGTAACAAAAGTCCCAGTAAAACCAAGGGATTAGTAGCAGTATATTTTGTGTTTATTGGAATTCTTTTGCTTTCCAAAAAAGCCGCCTGCTGCAGCAAGGAATTCATTTAATGGTAACCGATTACAGATTACATGATAAAAGTATGATCACCTTTACAGATTAAATCCTAACGTTCATTCATCTCTTATGACTGAGGCCAATCAGTATTTATGACTTCAAAACCAGGGGGATGAGAGACACAGTGATTGTCAGGGACAAAGCAGCTGAAGGTGGGCTTAAATAGTCAAAAACTGAGGCAAAGTTATGATGCTGCTTTTTCAGATAATGGGTAAAAGTGCAACAGGAACATTAAACAACTGCCATGAAGTACACCTGAGTGTGTGACTTAACATAAACAATGGTATTTCCATTACCATCCGGTGGGTATTTTCAAGCTGTCAGACTTTATAGAAGAACCAAATTAAGGTGAGACAGTTACGGTCGTTACACACTGGCAAATTAGTGCGACGTGAAAATGCGAAATATCCGGCTCACGCCTTTTCCTATACACACTTGGTGTGGCGCGAACACAATTTGCATATTTGCATACAAATATGGTCTGTGGCGCGAATTACGGGAGAAAGAGGGGGAGAGAGAAGAAGGAGAAACAATGGTGTCGACATCCTCAAGTGATAATGATCTGGTCATGGTTGTAAGACTATTAAATAACCAAAAGAAAAAACTGAGAATTGAAGTGTCTGGGTACATCCAATACTGACCTCGCGACAGGAGATAGGGGAGCTCTACACAACGATCCACAAGCTCAAATTGCAAAATTTCGCAAAATTTGCTACGGGGGCGAGAAAATTACAGTCGCTCCTTTGCTTTGCTGAAGTTAGTAGCCGGTGTGGAAGCTTGCATTGACTTTATGAGGTTTGAAAAAAAAAGCGAATTATTTGCCCCTTTAAAGATTAATAAGCAACCCTGTGAAGAAGTGACATCTTCCATGTTCCAGCTGGTAATTCGATTCATCGTTAACGTTATACATCAACCAGAGCAGCTTAAAGTCAACTACCAAGACACAAGCCTTCATGAGGTTCAAGCTCAGATATACAGCAACATGTAAACAATATCAATAATAAATGATTCAAACAGCTATATTCTCTTCAAATATCACCTTCATTGACACTTATGAGGAGTAACATCCCCTGTTCCAGTCCTCCATCTTTCTTCTTATTCCCGGTTTACATTCTCTTTTTTGTGGCCCTGAGGCATTTAGGCTCTGCAGCACTGCATATATCCAATTATACCGCTGCTCTGTGCACAGAGGTGACACATCGATTGACACAAGTGACACCCAGTCTTATCACAGTGACATGATGCAGTGCTGGGCAGGCATCATTAGCTTGATCAGCCAATAGCTGGCCAGATTGTTAGACCCCCTCAGGCTGGACATGCAGCTGTGGTTGGAATACAGATATCATAAGAGAGAGAAGAGGAGAGATAAAATGATCGAGAGAGGAAGAGAGATTGTGTATCTCGGAGGGACAACTTGTGTGTGCGTGTGCTAATGTGTTTGTATGAGTTTGAGGCAGCTCCGCCGGGTTTTTGTTAGGCAAGCACAGTCCTCCTTAAAGCCACAAATTCACAGAAGCAGGATCAGTTTCCTCCGAGCATCAATCCTCCATCGGTCCAAACTTGTTTCTATGAGATGATACTGCAGGCGGCTGTCAAAGCTTTAATCGGCTGTTTGAGCTACCGGGTCCTGTAATGCCTCGGTCTAAGCTAACGTAATCGTCTCAGCGACTGCAACAAAGACGACCAGACCCTCTAAAAGTGTGCTTTTGGAATAGGTTATGCCTGGAGAGCAAATCACTCTCAATGGATCTCTTTTGGCCCATTTCTAAACTACCTGTGGTATTTATAGGCAAATGTCTCATTTTTCTATGCTCCATTTATAAGCCCACTTTAGCCAAAAGGTACTTCAACATACTGGAACTCTGAAATAAGCTTCTGAGAGAAAAAAAAGGAAGCAAAGTTTTTTCACATCAAACTCACTTGGTTTACTAACTGCCCTGCTTTCTAGATTCACCCTGATATCAATTATGCTCACTGGATGAAGAAGATGTCCCAAAAAATGTTTGGGTGCTGCGTTAAATGTCAATAAAAAGACAACTTATTAGACAACTAACTTATAAGACCACTTATTAAATGTTGAAACTGAGAAAACAATGGCCAAGTGCCAGGTCAACCTTATCCTCCTGATTTACAAAAACACTGTCAAATTCAGATTTGTCAGATGACAGGACAGCTGTCCACTTTGCCTCAGTCCTTCATAAGTGGACTTGGATTCAGAGAAGTCTCCAACAGTTGGTTTCCATTTTTGCATGGCATAATTATGATCTGCTTTGTTGATGCAGAAACAAACTTTATCGAGAGATTTTGAAGTCCATGCAATGATTTCCACTACAGAGTCATGTCTGTTCTTGATGCAGTTCCATTGTGAGGTTGAAACATCTCAGCCTTCTAGTGTCGATTATCATTATCGTCTGTTTTTTTTGTTTTTTTTAAGGGGTTTCTTTAAAAGATTACAATGATATTGGATATTAAGATTTGGGTTTTTACTCACAGCTCCTGTTTCCAGACTGATCCTCATAGACTTTCTATGTTGGATGAAAAAGTCTGGTTTTAAAGTCCCACTCTGATCGTTTTTTGTTTTCTTTTTAACTACTTAAAGTGTTCATGGTGGTCTTTAAATTGTTGATTATGAAGTTTTAAGCTCTACACAATCCTCTTAATGCGAGCTTGTAGCCTAACATTGCCGGTTTAGTAGAAGTGGCAGGTAACATAGCAGCTATTCAGCTCACGGACACAAATGTCTTTAGGGACATGATGAAAGTTAATATTATAATAAGCTTTCTTAGGAGTATTGCAATCTGCTAAGGCACATGCTTGTTCCACGATTGTCCTCTCTACTTCTCTGAGTCTGGCTTGCATAGCGGAGCTCCAGGGGCGGAGCTTGGATTTGTGACATAGGAAATCTCACTGTGTCTGAACCTGTCGTTTAGGTCTGCCAGAGATTTACAGCGATTTGAACACAGAAATAGTTAGAAAAGCAATTTTGCACTTAATTTCTTTGTGATAATTCCTGTTGCATCAGAAAAATGCCATATGAACATGTAGACTAAGGTGACCAGATTTCTGTAATGTAACCCCCCGTAAAAACTGTTGTTCTAGAGAGCATCCAACATGAATACTCGTACCTCCTACTTACTTGCGGCTACCGTAATAGCCATTGTTCTATTCTACACGCAACATTTTTGTTCTCATTCATGAAACGCTTAAATCAGGGAAATTTCCAGGGACAGCTTTGGTTGGGGACAGGTCATCCAATACGGGGACGTCTGGTCACTTCAATGTAAACAACAAGAAAGACATGATTTTCATCAGAGCGGGTCTTTAAGATGCCTCTACTACATCTGTGCCCACCTAATGTTACGCTAGTGGTTACTGTGCTGTATTTTACAGTCTGCTGACCCAAGCTCTACACCTGCTAGCCCGTCCCAGCCAGCCCCAGCTTTTTAATCCCATTAAAAGAGACAGCAGGTTAAATTATTCAGCTCTGAATGAAAACCCCTCAAGTATTCATGAAGAGGTCTATAGATACCACCGCCGTATGCATGCTTCATTGTGCGTGCATTTCTTTTCTCATTTGCTTGTTTATTCCTAAAACCTCCGCTCATCATTGACGTCATGTCAAAGTGAATAGCCCCATTGTGTTTCAGCCATTCCCCCCCCTCCGAGTTTAATACTGTAGAGCAGAAACATCAGTCAATAGAGGGAAAATGCTGTTATTATTGTGGGTTTTTCGACTCCGTAGAACACTGCGGACCAGAGGAAACACAGCTTGTTCCTCATCCCCCGCCTCTTTTGTCCATTTCTTTTCTCTTTCCCCGCTCCTGTCCCAACGAGTGGGAGAGAAATGACTACAAGGCGAATGCCATGATTACTTTCTTTTAAATAGAAGGCAGCCATGCCGCTGTGTTGTTTGTCGTTTATGTAAGCAGTTAGCCAGATATGGTTACAGTCTTCTGAGCACGCCTGGGAAGTAAATTACGGACCTTGGGTTGAGCAGAGGGTTTGTTGGGATCAATTCACTGACAGAGAGGAATTCGTCGCTTATTCTATCTAAACAATCACTGATGCGGGCGTGAAGCTGACAAACACTTTTCTGCTTCCTGTCTCCAGCTTCCTCTATTCTTTCCTTCCTTCTTTTCCTGTTTGTTTACCATGTTCCTGACTGTGGAAAAATGCGAGCGACCTTTGCCGAGATAATTCTATTACGTAAGTTGAGTAATTGCTCTGGATGTGGAAGAGGAGTGTCCGCTGCTCATCTCGCTCGGCCCACAGCTCCCATGTCCTTGGATTTCTGAAATGAAACTCTGCGGTATTCATAGAAGCTGACAGGGAGAGTTCCGTTCAGAAAACAGAGGAGAGAAGAAGAGAGGAGAGAGAAGAGGAGGAGTGAGAAAAGACGAGAAGAGAGGAAGGGAAAGAAAAAAAAAAAAAAAGGGGGAGGATGGATATGAGACGACAGGGAGATGGAGATGAGCATGACAAAAGCAGTGAGCCAGAACCAAGCAGGATGAAAAAGCTATAAAAAGAGTCCACCCCTCCACCCCCTCTTTTTTTAAGCAGCGCTGGGCACGACATGCACCTCCAGATTGTCCAAGTGGCTCTGAAAATGGCTTGTATGCTGCAAAGAGCCCTGCAAAGGGGGGTACACAGGAATAAATGGAAGGAGCGGAGATAGTTCTCGCCTCTTGAGGTTTTTTTCCTCTTCCCTCTTCTTTTATTTTCTCTCTGCCACCTAGAGCTCTGTGTGCTACAAAAGAGGAGAGCAGAGAGGGCACACAGGCTTGACGCTAACAATCGGCACAGATGAAACTGCGAGGGGCTTAACTGGCAGAAATGTTCACTTTACTTTGTTCAAGTTTCTTCATTTGGACAATGGGTAGAGACGAAGTCAGGGAGGCAGACAATTACTGATATTTGCTGGCAGCCATCAGAGAGGGAGAGAGCGAGAGAAACAGAGGGAGAAGCTCCACTCCCACATTGTTAATTAAAATCTCTCTCTCAGCGCTGTGCTCACTGAATAAAAGGCAGTGGAACAGAACACACACGCGAGCACGAGGCGAAGGCTGCACTCTTCACTGTTTTTATTTTTATCAAGACTCTCCAATCAAGCTGTAAAAACTGTTGGCAATGTGATTGTGTGTACTACATTTGATTTTGCTTTATTTGGGATATTGCACAATTTTCTCTCTATGATCCATAACTGTAGAGAAGTACAAGAGGCAAAGCAGCGCAGGAAAATAACAGGAAAGCTGATTTCATGCTCGGGGGATTGCATCTCATTTTCTCCATCACAGAGGGACACGGTGCGGTTCTGCTTGTGGATTTACTGCCACCTGGTGGTGTAGGAAGGCGCACAAGGATGCAGGCTAAAGCGCCAGAGTCCACATCAGAGGACTGAGACAGTGCTAGAGAAGTACACTAGACCCTTTCATGCAGACAGTTTCTGGAAAGTCAACTTGAATGAAATGTTCCCAAACTAAACCTCCTGTTCTCTCGGCTTTGGCTTTTCTCTTCTTTCTGCTTCTCTTCTTGACTGTTTATTTTCTTACTCCTCGCCTAGGAAATGAAAAAGAAAATGCTTGAAAGAGCACCCAAAGGAACAGAAAATCAGCTGCAAAATTCCAATTTAGGACCATGACGCTCAGTTAAGGAAGCTATTATACGCTCCAGGAGTCGAGTCGATATTAGTGAGCATTAATCTACACCAGCAAGACGCAAACTAAGACTTTACCCTGCAATGTCATGAGATGTAAAATAAGTTACTGTCCAAACTCAAGAAGACATTTTTCTAGCCGATAGGAAATCAATTCGCCTCCTCTGTAAGTCATCCCAGCCTGTACCTGGAGGTGAATTAATGAGGGCTCCTCATCACTAATTAACACTTAAAAACACACAGCTCCCACCGCTAGGCGGGAGCCAAAGTCGATGACTCGTCCTGCGTGGAAATGAGTGCATCACATGATCTTTTGTAGAAGGCGGAGGAGAAGGAAAGAGAGAGAGAGAGAAAGGGAGGATTTGAGAGCTTTAAAGTCATAGACAGCGGCTGGGTCTAACATTAGAAAAGGTCTGTCTGATTAGGGGATGCCGGCGCTAACGGAGAGCAGCTCCTCTAACAGCCTCCACCACCTCATTAGTCTGGCCCAGCAGCAGTATGCCCCCACTATTAACCGCTAAATGAAAGACCGCCAACCGTGATTACTGAGGGGAAGTCCCCTGTCGTCATGGGGATAAGAGATCCCACACACATATACCAACACACACACACACACATCCACACTCTCGACTCCTATGATAGCGATTTGAAGGGCGTATTTGAAAAGGTGATCGAGGCAGAAGTGGATATTTTACACACCATCAGTCGCAGCCGTTCACTCTGAAGCTCAGCACGTGAATGTTCAGGACATCCAGCAGACCTGTACCAACAAAGTGCCTGCACTGCACTGCAGCAAAAAAAAAAAAAAAAGTCTCAACGATATCAGGCATCGTTTAAAGATCACGGGATGCTTTCAGCTCCACTTTTCAAGCAGTAAATTCGACAAAAGCTTCGTAAACACACACGAGTGAGCCAGCTCTGGGAGTCCTTGAGTCAAGGAGATGATACTTACTGTGTGTGGAGAGGAAAGAGAAGCTCTAAAGGTGTATCTGAATTTAATGAGTGTGGAAATCACAGCGCATAACCACGTAAATAAAGAGGCTATGGTTTTATGATTTAAGTGTTAAACGGTAGCTTTGTAAAGCTGAGTTTGTTCTGCTGAATGAACACGTCTTCAAGGCGCACTTCTACACCATAGTGATGCAGTTCTGTTGGATACAAGGGTCAAATGGGTGCATTAACAGCAGATGACCTGACTTTCACCTCCTTTAGCAACAAATATTGGATCCTCTCAGGGGGTTTCGCTAAAGGCCACCATGTGACTCAAACCTACTTTCCAAGATTGTGTTTATGTCGACACTTTGAGCCGAGTTTCACCAACTTAAGGTCAACAACTTACAAAACCTTCAACCCGATACAATAACTGAGTTGAAAATTATACACAAACAAGTCAGTCTGGAATATTTTCATGTCCTGCTGAATCTCCAGAAAACTTTCAGAAACAGATGCCTCAAGTAAAACTTCTGATTCACCCAACAATCGAGTCCTTGCATCAACATTCGGAGTGGCGTACAACTCCGAAGCAACTCTTGTATCTAAGTTGGTGCTGATATTACTCAAGAGGTGTCGCTCGAGTAATTTTCTCAGACTTGATAAAGCTCCCTTCAGAGCCACAAGATAAATCACACAACCCGTTTGATGTCGCCCATGACTCATACATCAGCTCAGACATGTACAAATCGCAGACACGCACGCGAGACACACAAGTACGGGTTATTTTTGAGTACTCACGGTCGTTGCAGTGGGACCCCGTGTAGGACGTCATCGAGCAGTCGCAAGTGAAGTTCTCCCACTGCTGGATGCACACGCCCATGTTGGCGCATGAGTCCTCCTGGCAGGTCGTGCTTGGACCTGGGAGAAAAAGGGGAAGAGAAAAAAGGGAGAGGAGATACAACAGGAGAGCAGTTAAGCAACACTGAAGAGCTGCTTCTGAGCCTTGACGGTGCAGAACCCATGCAGAAGAAATGCACTCTAGATAGAGATAGATCTACAGCAGAAGGAGGGGTAAACAGTGCCACCACAGGAGGCCTGACCTGGGGTGCAACATGCTCGAAAACAACCTGGGGAATCTTGTTTCAATGCTGGTTGAAGCTGCAATCTCACTCAGTGACGTTCACATGCACAGCTTAATCGGACTGAGCTCATAATTTGTTTTTTTTCCGCCAAATCAGTGATCTCTCCTTGTCCGCGTTTACATGCAGCTGAGAAATCGAATTTCTTGACGCGAATGTGTCCTCTTCACCAAAACTAGGGGGTGATATCGGTCTTTTCAGCGGCGCTGTTTCCAGTCAACCCAACAAAAACAGCAGGTCTGTGCCAGACATCAGAAGTGGTTAAAACTGCTGCTGGGCATTTTCAAGCAAGAAGATGGAGCATCGTACAGCGTTGTTTTTGTCATACATGATGTACGCTCTACACGCTGCTCCTCTTCTCTGGTGTTTTTGTTCCAGGGTTAAGGAGTGCTTTATTTTGAAAAGAAGCCGGATGTTTCATTTTGTGTCTGTGTTCGACTTCCTTTCCAGCACGGGTTTATCTGTGCTGAATCTATCCGACATGCTCCGGCATCTGGGAAAAATAGAACTCTTGCGATCAGCTGCGGAGTCCGGCGATCCACATCAGAACTGAAAGAAGCCGGTGGAAATTGACACATTAACTTGAATGGTTACAATCAGCTACAATCAGCGGATACGGCGTTTTTGTAGCAGTTCCGGATGCGGTGGAAATTGAGGGTAAGGTGTTTACATGCACTTAAGTTGTCCGGTCTTGATCGGAGTAATAACTCAGTTTTCTTGAATGTCATGTAAACGTACTGACTGTTGCAGGTGCCAAGTTTTCAGAGGATCAACAGACCAGCATCTCAAGCAGTGGAAGCATCACTTTATTACAGTAAAAAGCTGCTGAAAAGGGTGCAAGTGCAGCTGTAATCTGCATTTAAGAAATCTACAACAACATACCAGTCGAACCTCAGATGGGCCGATGTGATGGCACTGTCAACATCCCTTCATTTCCTTCTTATTTAAAGTGTGTGCAATCAGACAGGCATGCAGTCTACTATCATTCCAACGAGTGATTTCAAAAAGTTTTATCAGAGTAAAACTTCAAACGCTGCATTCCCTCTGTGAACAAGCAAGACAAGACGTACAACAAAAGAACCTTATTTACGGATAATCTAGGTATCAATTAGCAGCTTTAACTGGTTCAATCTGTTCATTCACTGTGACACTAAAGGCGGCAATTTTAACACAATAAACAGACAGTATTCATGAAGAGAAAGAGAGTAAAGGAACATAAAGAGAGCTAAAGAACATGTAGTGCATATCCTTGTGTATGCACTTTAGTCAGACAGAAGTTGAGGAGGGTATTCAAAGTCAAACTGGATGTGTGTTTGCTATTCCTCTACACCACACATGGCTCCTACCTTTGAATACTTATACTGAGAGGGAATGCAGATAAGGACAAGCGCACAGCATAGATAATGAGATAAACAATCCCCCGTCGGAGTCTAGACAGAGACGCGGGGGGAGAAACCTTGACAAAATCCTTTCCGATAACCACATAGGAGACAACCGAAAGTAAATAAAATCAAATTAAATCAACGGGAACAGAAAAAGGCAGACGAATGCAAGTGTAGAAGAAGAGCAGGTGTCTGTGCATGACAAAAGAAGAGCAGAGTGTGGAAAACAGATTTAGTTTGCCAGCTGAAAGTGCGTTTACTGTGTAATGTACGGTAAAGGTAGTCAACCAGGCGCTGTGAGCATACATGGATCTCTGCGTTGCATCGGTGTGAGTTTCATGTTTGTATTCACACAGCGGTGCTCGTTTGTCAGAGGGAGAAACACAGGGTTTCGCCGCGTTTGAGTGCTGCAGCGGGAGGTCGCTCGCTCTCTGAAAAGCACTCTCATCTGGGTAGCATGATAGCTTTTTGAAAAAAAAAATGAGAGAGGTGTGATACATCAGCTGCACACAGGCAGTGTTCAGCTGTGCAGTGACAGCCTCTTTTTGCTGTCTACCCCCCCTCCCTCTGTAATGTGTCAGTGCTGGCATTTTCATACAAGAGCACACAACTCCTACAATCTGTCCGCCCCTGCCTACAGACTGTCTGAACCACAAACATACAGAATATGACTTCTTTATTGAAAGAGGTCCTTCAATTTGGACGAATCCGGTCTCTACATATCACAATATGCTAAAACATTTCACAGAAAGAAGAAAATAATTCAACAAAACACCAAAATGTTTGATAAACTGCAGGAATATTCCAGAAAATGAGTTTCATTAAATATGTTTTGCCCTTAAGGACGTATTTTTGTGTTCATTTGCATGAAAGAATTTGGTGTTCAATGAAATTATTTTGCCATTCAGTGAAATGTTTTATAAGGCCATAAAATGTTTGTGTAGCTGACCTTCAGGGCTGCTGTATCTGAACCAACCCTGGTGGTCAGAATAGGGGAAAAATATGGCTCTAAAGCATTTATTTGGCTTTCAAATGCAGCTGCATATACCGGTATCTAATCCTGGATTCACAGTGCAGCAGAGCTTTATGAAAAATGCACAAGTGTTTCTTATTATTTATTTATCCTCCTGTTTCTTAATCAGTTGTTTTGTCTGCCAGTCATCTCTCGCTGTCTCTCTTTCTCTCCCTATTAACTTGTCTTTTCAGAGAGCAAGTCACCTCTGCCGCACCAAGGGGACGTTATTGCCATGGTGACACCCACGATGCATTGCACACAGCAGGCTTTCAGGCGAGCAGGCCTCCGAGAGGCTGGTTTTTAACCCTCTACCTTGCAGGTCGGCTTTGGTGAAACCAACTTTGTTAGCGCAGAAAGAAAATAACAAACAGAACAGAGCAGAGCGGAAAACAAGAGTAAAGGTTAGTGAGGGAGCAGCATTGTTAGTGCTTGTAAAAGTTTGTTACTTTGGCAGAGTGCAACACATTTGAAGGTTGTCGAGGGTCGAGTGCCCGACTAAAGGTCCTATAAAGTTTTATTTCTTTTTGCAAAACAAGATGTCAGCATGTGGTCAGCTTCTGTTACTCCTGGCCAGATGTTCTGTTTTAAAAAGCTTCAGTGTTGGACTTAATCTAGAACTTAATTTGAGCTCCTGCTGCCCTCTAGAGGTTACATGAAAAACATCAACTCAAAGGAGCCTGATGGAGTTATGTATTCAAACACAATAAAACATTAATTTGGAAAAAAGTAATGCTGCTTTAAGAAGTAAATAGGTTTGGATAGTTTTAGTATGGCATTATGGAGTGGTTGGAAACAGCCTTAGGTTTCCTCTGACTAACATTTAATTAACAACAATTTAAAATGCTTTTAAAACACCTTATTAGCAGCTTATTTGTATTCTACAAACAGTTTTTACTAGTTTACCAGAGGGAAATTTGCAGAGGGAAAAAGGCAGGCACTTGAGTTAAGCAGGAAAATTGGCAAAACTTGCCAGTATCTTACCTCGTAAAACATTATTAGATTTAGAAGAACGCCTCATTGTTTTGTTTTGTTTTGTTTAAACTTCTCTCTCTTTCATAATCCTGTTAGACAGGATTTTTTTTATCTTTGTTTTATTCAAGTGTAAGTACGTCTAGTCATTTGAAGATAAAGTGAAGCAACATAAAAAGTTAACAAGCCATTATTAGAGAAACAGAAAGACAAATGTAAAGCATTTTCTAAGCTGTGACAAATGCCTGACAGAGAAGAAGAAAATAAGTGGGATTAACAGAGCCAGCGAGTGGCTTTAAGGGTTTCTAAAGAGCTTCTAATTAGGCTAATAAATCTCACACAGCAGGTCATGATTCTTATACCCTACAGGCCATCTGTACCTTCACAGCCACGCTCAATCTGCCCGCTGCGGAAAAGGGCGTCGTTGATGAGGTCTGGCAGACGGCCGTTCAGATCAACTGAGGCCAAGCAGCCTTGGAAGCCCTCCCGAGAGACCACCAGTTTAGGAAGGTTCTGGTACATATTGGGTCCTAGACCTCCGATGAAGAGGTCACCTAAAAGGATAGAGAGAGAGTGTAAGCAGAGAAGTATATATGAGTATGTTCAAGAGTTTGGCTGTTTTATTAAAAACTATATTAATTTGACCCCAAACACGCTGCTGATAGTCACATCCTTTTTCAGTGTTACTGTCTCCACACACCAAGCACGAGTAAAATCATTCAAGCGACTGAATTAAATGTTGAGTCAATGCAAAGATGACTGTTGACGCGCGAATGAAGTGAGTAAATACTATTCATTCACGTGTCTAGATTAGCGTGAATTAAGCAAGTAGATGACTTCACTTGCGCCTGATGTGAGCGCCCTATTAAGGCCCCATTAACCAAAATTCTAAGCTATACTGTCCTATCTTAATAGAAAGTCAGGTTACGGTCCATTACTTGAGTTTGGGTCCCAAATATGTCCATTTATCTCCCCCAAGGTTACGCCACTTCCTGCATTTGTGTTTTAAAAATTGTTTTAGTGACTTTGCAAAAAACAATACTTGTCTTCTAAAGGAATAGTTCAACCTTTTTGAACTTATGTTCTTACACTCTTACTTGAAGTTAAATGAAAAGAATGAAATCTCATTTTGTCTTTACATAGGAGATCAGACTACCACTGTTTTATGACATATTAGATATTTGGGTTACCTGGCCGACGAGTTTTGTGCTAAACTTTTTCTCACTTGGGATTGCAAGGAAGACCTTGACAGTAATAGGAGCACTGTGACACCCACAGTTTATGTAGAACTACTGCATTAAAAAACAAATTTAGTTCTTAGGTGCATGTGCTGTGGATATAAAGCCAGCATCTGTTTGCATAACTTAGAAAAACTGAGGAAAAGGAAAGTTAGGCCCAGTTAGTCTGGCAAAGTCATATTTAACAATAATAAATAAAGTATTTAAGGGTTTGTATGTGAAGCCATTTTCACAGGAGTTATAGTCTGACACATCACCCACTTGTAAAACAAGGCTAATGAAACCCCTGTGACTTAATTACTATCATTTGTCATCTCCGAGCTTAATGTTCTCTAAGTTTCAACCTTTTTTTTTTCTGGATCACACCAGAGCGGCATCTGAGTGACAGTCTGAGGTATTACCTGCTGTCATGCTTGCACATGATTGGCTGCTGTCAGAGCGATTTAAACACAGCTTAATGCCAGATAATAAAACACTATAAGAGGGAGATTAATTAAAAGTTTAAGTGCCGTGGATTTATAAAATTCTCTTCTGTCTAGATCTTAAGAGCTGATGTGATGGAAAACTTTTTTAAACATTATTTTTTTAGCAGTCAGTCGAGTCAGTCCATTTCAGAAAGTCAAGCTTCTAGGGTTCAGTCGAGTCAAAGACTTTAGCTTTTTATGACCTGAGTCTGATGCAAGCCGGAGTCATGAGTGGGTAAACTGCAGGGGATCTAAGTGTGACGTGAGGACTAAAAGATCTCCTTTGACCCTCACTGTGAAGATAATCATCTCAATTTCTCTGAGAGCCAGGATTTGGTACCTTTGAGGTCGAGGTTCTTGGCTCCATTGACATTCTGCGTGACCGACTTTGAATCCACCTTGAGGGTGTGTGTGTTTGAAGCGTCTCGCGTGATGACCACGTTGTGCCACTGGTTATCGTTCAGCGGGTTGTCACTGTTTCCCTTCAGCAGGCTCGGCCCATTCCCCAGGTCGAACACATAGTGGATAAACCTGAGAAGAAGAAAAGAAGATAAACACGTCAGGGAGTGTTAGTTTATACTGTCAGCATTGTGATTTCAATGTTCTCTATAACTAATTAGACTGTTTTTTTCTCACTGAAATACTACTAGCTGTTTAAAGAGGTAGACATCTCATGTGCAGCTCCTTTCTGTGGAACAGAAGTGAAGCTGAAAAACAAGGCAAGGCAATCATAGCTTTGTCTCTAACAAGTGTATCTGCATATATTTCAGGATGTTGTGCAACCCTGCACACCAACAAAATGAGTGTAAACATAACTGTCTTGATAATATAGGATGCCAAAAAAAAGTGGTTTCCTATAGTCAACTTACCCCGTGTATGGGGTAAGTTGGATATAAATGCCTAACCCCTTCACCCATGTGCTTCTAACCTTCACAGACTCCATTAATTGATGCCCATTTCCTAAATATTTGGTCACATGATCAATTTCTTTTATCATTTCCAAGGAACAGGGGGTGGCTCAACTTACCCTTTGGCTCAAATTACCCCACTCTTCCCGACCTCCAAAAACAAGCACTACAACATGACTCTCATTTTAGTGTTCATTCCCTTCTTTTTCTCTCCTCTTATACTTTACTGTTGTAAGGCAATATTCTTTTTTTAGCGTTACATTTTCGAGAAAATTGAAAATTGGTCAAACGATTCCTCTAGGACCTCAGTACCTCAATTACAAAAAATGATCAAGGAATTTTCTCTGCCTTGAGGACTTGTTTATAAGCTTAAATCGTCACTGGTTTGCACGGATTATTCTTAAGGTGACACAACTCGCTTACCTCCCCACAGTAGAAGGAGGCGTAGGCGCGGTTTTGGTTTCACGGAGCGAAAAAAATAAATGATGGAAGGGGCTTTTCTTCTGCAGAGTTCCAGTAACTCATTAGCAATTCGCCATGAGTCGTGGGCGGAGACAGCACTGCTCTGCACACTCCTCTACATGCTAGCTTGCAGCCTACCATTGCTTGTACAACAGGGGTTGCAGGTAACATAGGAGCCATTCAGCTCTGAGACACTCACGTCTTTAAGGGCACGATGAAAGTTAATATCATAATTAGCTTTCTTACAAATATTGCAATCCACTTGTTCCACGATTGTGCTCTCTACCCTTCCGAGTCTGGCCTTCATAGCAGGGCTCCAAGGGCAGAGCTTCGATTTGTGACATAGGAAATCTCACTATAAGTCTGCCATTTGGCTTAGATTACTCAATTAATCGATATAATATTCTGGAAAATACTCGATTACTAAAATATTCGATAGATGCAGCTCTAGTTTGCCTCATGCCCTAACTGTCAGATCATGCCCTCAATAGCCTATATTGCATCAAGGTAATAAGGGTACCTTTGAATGTGTTGACTTCACTTTTGGGAAAGTATTATGACACCCATCTATTCATACAGCTAACGGGGTCTTAAAATTGCTTCACAGTGCTTAGACAGATGAGAGCTAAACTTAAAACAGTATTATTCATCACAACAGCATGATGAGTTGGCTCACACAAGGTGAGCAGAGATTTGGGATTGATAGTTTGCCCTTCACTTCAAATTCAGACATCTTAAGAAGCAAAGCCACAGGGTGCCAGATTAGCTCAGTAATTTAATTGTGCGCCCCGTACGAAGAGGCTATAGCCCACAGTAGGTGGTCTGAGTTCAAATATGACCCATGGTCCTTCGCTGCATGTCTTCCCCCAACTCTCTCTTCAGAGTTTCCTACCCAAGTCACTGCCCTGTCTTCTAATAAAGGCATTAAGAGTGCCCCAAATAATCAAGGAAAGCCAAATCCCCACATCATCATTTTAAGATAATAATCGCCTCGAGACTTCCTCCTGCTTACCCTTTGACCAGCTCTACTGCAATAAAGTCATTCCCGTCTCCGCTGTTGAAGATAATGAAACCATCCGCTGAGGTGGTTTTGAACTGGAAAAAGAGATGCATCGTGGTATAAGCCTGCAGAGTGGCCAAGCCCAGGTAGCTTCCTTTAGTCTTAAAGGTCACCGGGTCAGCGATGATGAAGCGCATGCCGAAGCGGGCGTTCAGCTCGCAGAAGTCGATATCCCCGTTCTTGCACATGTCGATGTACTGCATGCCATTAAATTTCAGGCTCTGTGGGGCGAGACAAAGATAAAGTGTGGTTCAAATAGAGCCAGATTTCTTCCATAAAAGTGCTTGGCAAATGACCAACAAACATCACTGAGTACAAACAAACAAATAGAAAGAGTGTGGTGGACCTGTCATCTAGAGTTATGTTAGTCAAAACTCAGAAAAATGTCAGCAATCTCTCAAGTGGAGATATTTAAATATCCAGGACATTCTTGATATGAGCCAAGACTCAAGTCAAGGTGTCAGTATCAAACAGAAAAGGTGTCACAACAACTCTATCTCAAATCCCTCTGTACCAGTGTGAGACATTTCTTGTTTATACCTGAAGATGCCCGATGAAGGAGGAAGGAGCAGAGGAGACAAAGCGTCTCTCAGTCAAGATGCCTGTCTCAACGTTGTTGAACTCCAGTCTGGTGTGGTCGCCCGCCATCTGACCTGAGGTGGAGGAGGGGAGAGAGAGGAGAAGAAGGCCAGGGGTGAAGGGGTGGAGGAGGAAAGAAGGATACTGCAAGCAAACCTTACCCCAAGAAAAACACAGCCAGGATTCAATGTGTCATGCAGGTGTAATAAAACCCAACTAATGCTGAAAGTGAAGTGATGTGAAAGAGAAAACGCAAAGAAACTGTGAGTATTTTATTTACAGACCAAGGGCTGTTACGTTTAGTCAGTACTCCTGTTAGGTCTGAGGCAATATAGCAAAACCTTTTTTTTTTAAATGAGGTACTTTTATCGCGCAAGAATAAGCATACAAGCATATGATGACCACATAACAAACAGCAGCCCAGTCAAGCTAGTTGCCACCTGTCGCAAGAATGGTGAATGACGCAGCAGTCGCTAGTAAGCTAGCCTTTAACTGCACTCCAAAAGATGATTAAACACTGTCAAAAACACACATTCAAAGATTTAACAAGATTTAACGGGATTTTCTCCACTTCGTGGAATCACCACTTTCGCAGTAGCGTTGTACGCATTGGGCGGGAAACTCACTGTGATGACGCTCAAACAGCGTATCGCTGCATGAGCTACATAATCTTGTACGCCCATAGGCTATATAAAGTGTCAATCATAGAAAACATGAACCCCCAAATAACTTTTAAAAACGGAGCTGCAAAGAAAATAGAGGAGTTGAGCACAAACCAATCTTACAGTAACTACATATCGACATCGCAACTCCCAGAGGGTGCTGTTCTCGCGGTAGCTTCTCCCAGCAAGGAGGCAGACGGCGTCCATTTTATATAGAGTCTACGGGAATGACGCAGCAGTTGCTTGTAAGCTAGCCTCTAACGGCACTCTTAAAGATGATTAAACACTTTCAAAAACACACATTCAAAGATTTAACATGAATCCAAAACAACGTCGGAGCATTTTCTCCTCTTCAAGTTACGAATGAATTGATATTCATCATTTCTCACGGTTGATTGAATTGTTTCCCCTCACTTTCGTAACGTACGCTACACCGGAAGTACTTGTACTTCAAAAGAAAAGCACCCTCTTATATTACATGAATAAAGTAACGTGAACACAAGATAGGTTAAAATTTCAAAACAAAAGCATAGCAAATGATTGCTTATGGGGGCAATGTAGCCTCTAAAGAAGTTCCTGTGACAGAGCAGGTGATGTGGATAAACTACAAATTTGAAGGTCATCTGGAACAGCTACATGATGGCATTAAATTCAATTCTGTTTCGTTGTAAAGCATGTAAATTAATGTGTTAACCCCCTCTTTTATTGCCTTTTCTGAATTTAAGTAATTGTGTTGTCTTATTTTTAAGATGTCTATTAATATTGCATTACTATCATAAACAATATATTATATTTTATGGTCATGATCATCCTAATGTGATAAAATGGACATCCTTACAGCACTGCTGCATTACCAGTCCAGCAATACTATGATAATTACCACTTTAAATAATCATGGCTTGACAAAATGGCATCTATGAAACACAATGTGGCACAAAACAGAACAACTTCAGCCTTCAAAACTTCCCCCTGAAAATCAAAAGACAATATGGCCATGCACAATATGGATAAAAAAAAAAAACAACAAACCAGTGTTCCACAAAGAGTAATACCTTCAGCCATGTCGTCATCCACTGTTAGTTTGAAGTTTTTACCGCGGCGGACCACTCGTACTGAGTGCCACTCATTGTCGTTGAGCTTTTGTCCGGCATAAAGAACCTCAGGGCCTTTGCCTGAAGAGGAGGGTTAGTTAGTCAAGGGAAGGGGGAAGCACAGGTACAAAACAAGTCTTTTGTTTTTTTTGAGAACAGATGCAAACAAAACTGGCAGTAAAAAGAAAATCATTCAGATTTTTGTCAAATGTTTGTTCCAGCGTTAAAATAAGGAAAATGCTTTAGTACTTTCCAAACTAACAAAGTCCTGGACTCATACAGCAAAGGAAAACTACATGAGAAATTGCATCTGACAGCTTGATGATGTTTTAGGATTTGCTGTTACTCAGAAAAGGACTCAAAAGCTTACACTCAACTCAAGGGCTCATTTATATTTAATAAGAACTCTCTCATCCTTTCTTTTTTGCTTATGTTTCTCTGATTTTTAAATTTCTAACTAATGCTGAAATGTAATATCTCAGTTTATATAAGCTGATTCAACAGGATTGAGTTTAATGAAATATGGCAGGTAATCACAGCTGCATTACAACATGCCTGCAGGGATCGTGGACTGCATTGCTGTAGTCAGCCACTAAAGGGCACTAGAGTCCCATTGAATTCCTGCTAAGGCCAGAGTTGCTCATTTAAGATCCTGAAACTGCTGACTAATATTGACCACGGACTTTAAACCTTAATACGCAGCAGTCCGGTCAGTAAAAATTGATTTGAAGTATAGACTCAGGTTTTTAATTTGATGAAGGAAATTATCCTGTCCTCTGTTGACCTAACGCTGGTGTGTTGCACTTATCTTCAGGACAGCCCATATGTTAGTTTAAGAGGGTGATGCATACTTCTAATGTTTCAAACCACTTAAATTCTTAATTAATATCATTGCATTTGTAATTTAGACCATGTAGTGGTGTTTGATGTCTTGATATTTACTGAATAAATCAAGAGGAAGCTAATTAACATAAAACAATGCCTGCTAATCTGCTTCTATCGTACACAGACACCCTCACACCCACTCGTACAAACCCTTTGTGTTCTCCTTTCATCTCTCTATTAATCTCTCTCCATTAATGTCTCTTTTTCTCTCTGCAGGGCTTTTAAAATAATGAAAAATAAGAGTCTCTTTCATGAGTAAGAGCACAGCTGCTACCGCTGAGCGTATATCACACTATAGGGGTATATAGTGAAGAGAGTGTTTAAAGAAGAAGGGCAAGTAAACAAAGTGATGGAGACACACAATATATTACAGTGTAATTGGGTAAACAATGTAGCCCATAGAGTTTGAAATTGTAATTGTTCAGTGAGTAGCTAAAGGCACACAGGGAACAATAAAGAACTGCGCGCCTGACTTCATTTTAAAAATGGGCCATTTAAAATATATAGAGTACATTAAGTCAGATTTGCATAACTTTGATCTCCGGCTATTACTTTTTCCCTCCTTATCTGGAAAATCCTCTAATCAGTCCCCAGCATTCACACATTTTTCTACCCTAACATCTAGCACACAGGCTACAATCAAACATTGACTGAAGGAAGAAAGCTGCAGAAGAAGAGTGTTGACTTACTGGTGTTACAGTTTATCCTGACACAGTCTAGATGGGGAGGGGAGAATAAGTGACAGATGAAATCGCATCCTTCAAGGTTACAGCTGCAGACATCCAAGAGCAAGAAAAGCCACCTTCCGGGGACGGACACATGACCCCAGCGACCATTTTTGCCTGGCTGGCTATGGGTTGTCAGTCTTACTTTACTGATAGAGGAGGAAATCCAATTTAATCCATATCTATTTGTTTGAGTAGTTTAATTTCAAAGCCAATTCTAGTCGACACCGCTGTCCTGATTACACTTTTGTTTTTGTTTAATTGTCTAAATGTAACAGCAGGGGTACTAAAAGTATTACACTGATATTTTTTTTAATAAGCTATAATGAATTAACTTTGGCTGTTGGATTTCAAAATGGTCGCACGAGATTCCATGGCCACATCGATTTTGCAACCTGGCAGCTGGGACCAAAAAGGTTAATGGCAAACCCACTCCATAATTAAAAATTAATTTATAATGCATGGCATGTTGTGAAAGCTGAGGCTTAAATCTCCATGTGAGAAAGAGTACTGAATCTGTGTTTGGCAGGTGCAGAAATCCATGTGACCAGGCTGGTCATGTGCCGTCAACCGCTACAGAAAAGTGGGAACAAACAGCCTCGAGCCACGCAGCACCAACACCGTACAGAAACCTAACATCCTACATTAATGACTCAAACTACTTTTGTGTATTTTGTTCTCTCTCTTTTTTGAATATTTGGAAAAGACCACACGGCTCATTAAAAACATGAAATAAAGACTACAGATGTTCCATGTTTTTAGCAGCTGTGGTAACCAGGTGCGTTACAATCTCTTAAAAGTGAGGTGCACTGACATATCTAGTTGAAAAACATATGCTTTATGTGTAGACTAGGCTGGTATAAAGGCCTGCACTCTACTTAAATGTAGCACTCGTGCCACCATCTGCAGGCGCGCTGGGTGCTGTGGCATCGGGCTGTTTGCCAGACGGGCCGCAGGCTCGGGGCCTTTGAAGGGGTGAGTGCCATCTTTGAACAAGGCATGGGAGATGCCAGCTAGACCAAGGGTTACTAATGGACAGAGAGAAACATGGACCTGCTATCATGAGGAAAAGAATAAATAAATAAAAAAGACCACGGAGACAGACCCACACGATAAGAATGCATACTACCAGTGCAGCACTAACATGTACAAACGCTTACCTGCTGAATAGATGGCTGAATATAATCTAAAATGCTGCTTTTTGAATTGATGAACTGCCATCTATCAGAGTCATAATAAAACACTATGCTTTGGAAAAACCTAAACCTGCACAATAATGAGCATGACTACAATGATCTGTTCAGAAGATGTGCCGCAGAGCTTCGATAACTCTGATAAGTGTTAGACTGATGGACAGTAACTCTACGAAGACATTTTGGCATCAAGGCAGAAAAAACTAACAGTTCAGGCAAGTCAAAAACAAGCATGCAACTACGAAACAAACTACAGAAACCGGTTAAGTATATGTTCGGTCTGACCAAAAGTCTGGACCATTACAACAAAAAATAATCACAGAGAAACAAAGGCCGCCTCTGATCTCGAGGAGAGGTGGCCCAGCGTTGACGGTTTATACGATACCTAGGTTGACCGTCAGTTTGACCCGCCCGCTGTCCAGCTCCAGTCTGAGGGTATCAGCAGACTCCCGAGACGTAGCAGCCATGAGGAGGCCAAACGCCCGCTGGGACATGAATCTAAGAGAGACGTCCTCTGCTTCTGTGTGCATGACGCTCGGGATCACCACTTTCATGTACATGCTGCCATCGTAGGACAGGATCGATGATTCTGCGACAGAAAAGACAAGAGAGAAATGTCTAATTTAATGGACCAGTGTTTCGAGCGAACACGAGTAACAAGGGGAAAGAAAGCTGTCTCCTTTTGTGTCAAACGGAAACATCAGAAAAAGACAAATACATTCTTTATGCTTAATCTCCGTGTGACAGCTTGTGTTTATGATACAGCTGCTTCAATGAGATGAATGAGGCTGTGATGAAAAAGCAAATATACATCGAGTATGCTCTTGAGAAAAGTGGGCGAACTAGAGCTGAAAGTGGAACATTCATGCATGTTTACTTCACTTTATCAATGGGAAACACGCACATACATGTCCCACATACCTCATTCAAGCAGTGTTGTCACCACCCACAGAGTGACAAGCAGGAAGGAGAGTGACACCGCCTATCAGAGCGTACTTGTAGACATTTATATATAACCTACTTCTCTACCTTCAAACTCCCCTTTTTATCCCGAGTTCTTGTCACCGCAATGAAATTTTGCTCTGAAATGTAACCAGCACTGCAATATGTAAAACCACACAGAAATACAAAACTATGTTTATATGTATTATTACACCTTAAACTACAAAATATTCCTTAAGTAAAATAGGAAACAATGGTTGAACACAGTGATGTTTTTCAAGAATTATGGGTCCAACTGTTCTGCCCCGGGGTGTTCCTCAAGGCTTGATTTTAGGACCACTACTTATATAGCCACATTACATATAGCCTTTTATCTCTGTCTCTCTGGTCTCCTTCCTTCCACCTTTTAGTTTCCTTTAACATATTTTAGATTGTCAAGTTTTTATTTTAGTTTGAGTTATAGCTAGCGCTGGAGACAACAGGAGCTGGAGTATTTTAGTTACGAGTCTATTTACTTTCTTGTATTAGTTTCTGCCTTTTTTAGTTAGTTTGAGAGAGCAATGGTCAATGCATGACTAGCCCAGCACCTTTTTAACCTCTGTTCATTTTTGATTTTAGACTTTGTATATGTTTCGGTCTCCACTTGGTGTCTTTGTGCAAAAGAGGCCATAATAAAGTGACCATATTCTGATCCCGAAAAAGAGGATACTACTACACGAGGCAGAGTTGCACATAGTTAATTTTGAGGGTTTTTCGGATAGGATTGAGTGTTTTTACGTGCTTCTAACTCAGTTAGTCCACGCAACACAAACTCAAAACTTCCGTACAAAACCTCTGACGTCTGAAGGACTATATAACCTCCCTGGACAAGGTCAGACAGCGCCCAAAAAAAGAAGACATGTCCGGGTAAAAGAGGACGTATGGTCACCCCTAGGCCATAACAACATAATGTACAGAATACACTGTTATGCTGATGACACCCAGGTTTATGTCCCTTTATGTTGCACCATTCCTGGACATCTCACAACTTCTTTTGATTTAACAAAGATAAAACTGAAGTTGTTTTTTTTCCCCCCGCACTCAATTCAGCAGGTAACATAACAGACCATCTCAGAGTCCTTTCACGAAACATTAGGCCAACTGTGAGAAACTTCAGTGTTGTGTTTGATTCTGAGCTCGGCTTTCATGTTCAGGCTAAGACAGGTGTTCAGATGTTTTTTTTCCAGCCAAAAATAATTTCTAAAATGTTTTTTTTCTATCATTCGATGACTCACACAGGGTTGTTCATGCTTTTGTTTTGTTTTATTCGGTTTTCTGCAATGCCCTCTCTTCAGGTTTTCAGTTCAGTTGGTTCAGAAAGCTGCACTTTTTTTAGAACACAGATCACAAACCTCCGTCCTGACCTCTTAGCATTGTCTCCCTTTACATTTTCATATTGATTTATACCTTTTATTTATAACTAAAAGCTCTACATGATCTGGCACATTCGTATATCATTGACCTTTTTGAGCCTGTGCACCCACAGATCAGGTGATATGGGTTTGCTGGTTGCACCCTGAGCCTCATGCAGGACTAAAGGCTATCAGGCTTTCACAGTCTGTGCTTGAGAACAGTGAAATAAAAATCTCTTGGGCTGGATCTGTCTTTACTGTAACTCTGTTCTTAAAAATCCTTTTTTTTTAAAGCAAGGTGCTTGTATCTGAGTAAATCTCTTCTCTGTTTCTATTATTTCTCCTCGTGGATTGTTGTTAAGTATTCTATTGTTCAAATTTTAATGTATTTCAAGTTGTTTATGAAGCCCTTGGTGCCTTTTTAGGGAAAGCAGCTAAATAAATAAAGTCATGATCATTATTTGGAGCCCAAAAAGGAATGAGAAGCCAGAGCTAGTGTGGCAAAAAAAGGAGGAGGACTGTCAGCAGACTAGAAGCCTCTTGGGCAGAGAGAGACAGATTAAAAAGGGCATCCAACCATGACATACCTGTTTTGACACCTCAGCTTTTTAAAAGAGAGAGAGAGAAAAAAAAGCCCTGTGGCCTCAGAAATGCACAAACCGTTTGGCTGCATCTGGGGAAATGCTGAGGCTGTAGGTGAGAGTGTTTTAAAAGCATCACGCCAGAGAGGATTTGTACCTGTAAATGATGCAATCTTACATGGCACCTCCCTTCTTTACACTTTTTTTAAAGTAGATCTAAAGAATGAAATGTCATTTTTAAGTTGATTTGTGAAGAAAAACAGCAAAGCCATGCAAACAGGAATGAATCATAAGTAGTATTGGATTTTGCTTCGCTTAAATGTCAAGATCCATGTGATATGCTGAAAAATTCATGTATAAGCAGTGTGAGATCAGTGAGCCGTTCATCTCACCAGGCAGTGCACTGCTGTAAAAAACCCAACACTTGTCTGTGTTGCTTTTAGGGCTGTTGTAAAATCCATTTCATGAACAAGCTGTCGACTGTGTGGGTACAGAAGCCTGGAGGGTAATGAAACCTTGGCTCTGCATTGTTTTACTCAATTTTAAATTGCACAGGCGGCCTCACTCTCTCTGTCTTTTTCTCTCTAGTGCACAAACTCACATAAATAAGAAAGAAAAAAACCACACTGCCACACATCCACACATGTATGCCCAGAAGCCTGTCCACACCGCAGACAGATCCCGTAACTGACAGAGGCATGTATTGATTTGTGAGGCGGGTCAGGTCCCTGCTATCGCAACAAAAAAACAAGAATAAAACGGGATGAAAGTCAGCCTTCATTTTGAAGAGCACTGAGTGTCAAGAGGCGATGTAAAAGTTCCCTGTGATGTCCACACTGCAGATTAAAGCCAGTATAAGTAACGTTTTCTGTCAGTCTGAGGGTCCCCTGCAGACAAAGCAGTGTCCATCATCTGGTCAACTGGTGTTCTTCATTCGAGCCAACGCCCATAGTTAGAGAGCAGATGGCCAATAGGGGAGACTGGGGAGAGTTGCAACACTTTCTGCTTTTCTCTCAATTACTCAGATGATTTGGACGAAGCCAATCAGTCAATAGCTATTAGTTATTGATGACATTTGGTAATATCACGATATCGCTGTGTTTTGTTATGTCTATGTAGTCAACATTTTACATTTTTTGAGCGCTCCGCTCTTTCTGACTGTAAAGCCATTCCCCGCCTCCCCCATCCTGATTGGTTGTGAGGCGGACGCTGCTCCTCTGTGTCGTTCAGGAGCCCAAATAAAGTTAGCGTGTTACAATATCGGACAGTAGAAACCAACCAGAAAGTACAGAAAACGGTCAGAATCCTCCTTTAGCCACGACTGCCAACACAAGCAAGAAAACGAACTAAATACCAGAGACTCTGGTGGAATAACGGGCGCTTAAAAAGGAGGTAGACCGGACAAGAGCTAAAAAGCCGGGTCAACATCCATGAAGCATAAACAATGGGGATCTAACTAAACACACTGTTTTTAACAAATGCTAACCATGTAACTTAGAAATCAACTAAACAATGATTAAAACTAAGTTGTAATTCATTCATGCAAAACAGGACGGTATGACAAAAATAAACCACATGAAAAAAATTACTTTCATACATCGACAAGTTTTTTTTACAGTGAATCCAGAAGATGATGCTAAATGTGTCTTCTGTCCTGCTGGTAGGGGGGAGGGTCCAGTGTCATCAATCTAGCATGTTTCTGATTGGAGGAATTAGCCTTGTTGCAACCGTCTCTTGTTGAAACTGTCCCAGTCTCCCCTACATAATATTGATATCATGCTGCTGTTGGGTTTTTAATTTGATTAAATACAACAACCTTTTTTTTTTTCATGTATGTTACAGTCTATTACAGTCTTGTGCTGGTGGATGTACTTGAACCTTGAGCTAAATGCTAACTTTAGCATCAAACTAGGCTCACAAATATGACTTTAAAATGCCCAAGACTTAACTTTCATTTGCTATATTGACTTCAAACTCTGAATAAGATGTGCCGATGCTCAGTTTCAGACACCGCCCAGCGTCTCCAGAAGCAGAAGGACGACAGTATTTTCTATTTTGAGACTGAGCTGCGTCTAAACTGGCATAGTCACAAATTGCATCCATCTTAAGAGGATGGAGAAATTTACTTCACAATCACAAATGTCAGGGTGACAGTGACGCAAATAAGTGACGCATCTGTCAGACTTCTGTCAACATCTGTTTCCATGGAGTCACACACCAACGTGGGTAATGACTGCTTTCCACAGAGCTTTACTTCCAATTGATCGAATCTTTTCTTTTTATCAAAACAGTCCACAAACCTGTTCATGTCTCAATAATTCAAATTGCTGCTAAAAGCATGCAAGTCTACTCTGGGATACGTAACAAAATCTCATCAAAGACATGATTACAAAAACACAATTGGACAACTTTATCAAATATTTCAGGAAAACTTTGTTGAAGATCTAGATAATATTAAGGAAAAATGGGACAAAGAGCTGAGAATTACTATAGAAAGAAATGAGTGGAATCAGAGTTTCATGGACATTTTCAAACACATAAGATCTCCCTTCTGGCAGGAATATGCCTGGAAGATGAATATACGGTACTTCCAAACACCACTGTCCGTATCAAAGTACACATTAAACTCTAATTGTTGGAGGGAATGTGGGGAGAATAAGGCTGACCATACCCATATATTTTTTACATGTTCCAAAGTACAAAGCTTTTGGCTGAAGGTCTCACACACTATAGAACAAATATTTGGAAGAGATATTCAATTAGAAAATCACAATATAATTCTAGGAACACGTCCCAAACGATTGAGGAGCCAAGATCTTAATCTCTTCTGTATACTGAGAATGACTGCACTCAAACAAATTACAAGAGGTTGGAAAAGTGTGGACCACCCTAGGGTGGATAGGTGGCTGGAAACAATGGAAAATATGTATTTAATGGAAAAGGTGACATATAAAATTAATGGCAAGGAAACTTTGTTTGAGAAAAGATGGGTCTCTTATCTTTCAAATAAGGATAACCTGTATGCCTAAAAACAGAATTCTCATTGCTGAAACAAACACAACAAAGCCTTTTTTTTTTTTTTTTTTTTTTTTTCTATTTTATTTATTAACATGTTTTTTGTGTAGAAATGTCATGTTTTACGTCTCTGTTTAAGTTTATTTCTGTGTGCAGAAAAAAAAAAAAAAAAGGGTCAAAATGTCTGTAAAAAAGTGATATAAATGATGGAAAAGAAACATTGATGAAATGGCAATTGAATTGTATTGCTATATGTTACGGACCTAATAAAGTATAAAAAAAAATAAAACTCTGAATAAGATGTGCCGATGCTCAGTTTCAGACACCGCCCAGCGTCTCCAGAAGCAGAAGGACGACAGTATTTTCTATTTTGAGACTGAGATGCGTCTAAACTGGCATAGTCACAAATTGCATCCATCTTAAGAGGATGGAGAAATTTACTTCACAATCACAAATGTCAGGGTGACAGTGACGCAAATAAGTGACGCATCTGTCAGACTTCTGTCAACATCTGTTTCCATGGAGTCACACACCAACGTGGGTAATGACTGCTTTCCACAGAGCTTTACTTCCAATTGATCGAATCTTTTCTTTTATTGAAACAGTTCACAAACCTGTTCATGTCTCAATAATTCAAATTGCTGCTAAAAGCATGCAAGTCTACTCTGGGGCTGATCTACCCCCCTTCCCCTTTAAAGAGTCCAAAGCTGCTCATGGTTGAAAAACTACCCTCGACCTCTCTGAACAGGCTGCATAAAACCTTCCCAACCAGTTTGTCAATATGCTCGACTGCTTCAGGGCCGACGCTGCGCCGTGGCTTTTCAAACAAGCAAAAACATCACGTTAAAGACAGTTTTAGAGTTCTGGTTTGAAGTACAAGATCCTTTTGAGGGCAAAAATAGTCCCCATCGTGTCTGACAGTCATGGATCATTCTCACTGGGACAGGATTTGATGTTGTCAAATGGCTTTTTATCTTTAGAAAGATGTGAGAGGAGTCTGAGGTTAACTGCAGATCAGTACAGTATGTTATAATATTTCAGTCCCATGGTAGTCTCAGAGTTTTGAGTGACAGAAATGCAAAACAGAGGGTTTAAGGAGGAAAACCTGAGAGAAACAACCAGAAGTAAAACCAAGAAAAGGAAGGATTCAAATGGAAAATAGTTTTCTTTCTTGTCTGCTACAAAGCACGGTGATTTATTTTCAATAATTCCTCACAAATATAAAATCTAAACAAACACACCCACATCTGTACCTACAGCTACATCTGTTGCTCAAACTCTCATTGTGCCGTTCCTGCGGTGCCGTCTTTCTTTCAGCGCCAACCGGTGGGCTGCCTCCAGCTGTGCCGCGCAGACTGAGCACAGCGTCTTTAAAGGAGAGACTCAAAGTGACGCGCATCCCGTGCTTCAAACAATCGGCTGGCTTTGGCCGTAATCTGAACTCACTCAGCTAGAAGTTGATATTCAAACAAGAGTGGGAGGCTCTGCAGCTGTGCAAATCATCATGTTTGCGTTAACAATGGTCGACACTGCTGTGTGAAATGATAAAAATGTTGCTCTGACGTGTAAAGTAAAGGCCCTCCCTGCTCTGAAGACCACCTAAGTATCTCGAAGTTTCCTATTAAACAATGAATATGACTGGTGCTGGACAGAAAAGCTAGAAACACGCCTGATATTTTCAATATTTAAGACTTCATTATATTTTAAAACTCAAGATTTTCTTGCGCTGTAGGCAGAATACAAACACCCTGATACTAGCTAATATTTTGTTGTTGTTGTTGTTTGAGGCCATGAAATACTAATTTAGTTTTTTCTACAATAATGGATTAAATAAAAATTACCTGAGGTGTGATTTAGAATATGATTAATTTCTGTGACAGTGGGTTGATATTTGGTTTCACGGCCTCACCACCGTAACCACGAGTACAGTGAAGTTGAGCTACAGTTACAACTTGATTTAACCGAACTACTGCCTTTATCCAAGTTTACAAGCACTGAGCAAGAATTGAGAAACTGACAAAAACAAGTCCGCCCCTGCAACGCTAGAGACACGCCCACCTCTTAGCCCGTTAACCTGGTTGACCCATGCCATCTGGCAAAAAGTAGCTGAAAAGATATTTACCATATGTCTAAACAATGTCTAGATTTGGGCTGTCTAAATGAAGCCTGGTTTTCAACGTCTTTTTTGGGCTAAATAACGGCCATGATGTGCTGACGTAATTTAGCGTGAAAAAAAGACGTCTAAATGACGTCGGGTGTTTGGTGGGATTATGTACCGAAACTATCAATGAACAGAAATCTGCAAATATGATGTACATTATATAATGAAAACACACTTTTACAGCTCTGTACTTTCTGTTAAGATGGCAATTTCATCTTTTTTTACACATCTTTTCTTCTTCGGTGGAGTTTTTTGTTTTTACCACAAACTACTACTTCAACTTCTGGGCCAAAGCTCAGCATGTGAACACTGAGACCTGTTTCAGTTCAATAAAAACTCATACACAAAAAGAAAACTGATCCCTGACTGCATCATCTAGGTTTATTAGTCCAAATAAGCAGCTTGATTTGGTGCGATTTTAGCAAAACTGACGCTGTCATGTATTTTAGAAGTCCAGTTTCGGTCACATTAAAGCGACTAATTGCTTGTTGCAATTATTAGTATTTCTGAATTTTGTTTTAATGATATCTTTCCCTCAAAGCTCTCCTCTTAGAAACCCTGTCCCTGGTCCTCACATTTTTACGCTAAAACTGAGTCTAACTGCATATCGTACTTTTCGCACAATAGGGCGCACATATAATCCTTTTGGCTTGTCGGAGCTCTGCAGCTACCGTAGCCTTGCAGAGTTATTGAATGAGTTAAAGTTTGACTTATCTGACTGTTTTGTTTGGTTTAATGCGCTTTATGACCCGGTGCGTTTTATAATCCGGTGTTCCTTATGTATGAAAATAGACGCGCTTATTGATGGTGCGCCTTATAGTGCGAAAAATACAGTACATTAAAAACATAAGTCTTGACAAGAATGACCACAGCAAAGGGCAGAAATCTCATCAAACACAGACTTGACAGCCCTACGTTACTCAATGTCTCTCTTCCCTGATGTCTTAAAGCTGTTATATGAGCGTGTTGTTCTCTCTCAAAGTGGCCACATAACCAATTCATTAAGACGTAAAGAAAAAAAAAAGGGTTTATAAAAGCTGTAATCTAGTTTGGGGTTGTTGAAACCATCATTTATGCGGTTACAAAATCACTGTTGTCAGTAGAGAAGTTACTGAACACAACAGCGCCGCTCAACATAACCTAGACAAAGCTTCTATATTAATAACATTTGTTTCCAATTTCAGATAAATTAGTCTCACCTTGAAAATGGTTAAGAGCAATATGAACCTCTGAGTGCTTTTTCTCTTTTTCATCAGACTTTTCATCCCCTCATCTTAGCTGTAATAAGGGCGAGTATGAGCTTAACAAACGAAGAGCGAACATTGGTCAAGGCTATGAAACCTGAAGGTTGCAGGACAAAGAAATTACCATTGCGCGGAGCTAAAGGTGAAACTCTGCTGCTAAAGCGGTGTCACAGCTGAAAAGTTACGAAAGCAAGTTAACAGCGAGTTTCATGTCTGGTTCTGCAGAGATGAAGAATGCCAGTCATTCAAACCTAATGTAAAGCTAATACAAGACAGAACAGGTGACTATAGGGAACAATCAATGAGTAGTAAATCAAATGCAAGGCCTTGGAATTCAACACTTTTCTCGATTTGTACAGGATGGCAAGTGATTTTGAAATTTTCCCTTTAATGTATTCAATGTGTTGTTTCCATGTTAACTTTGAATCAATGACAACCCCAAGAAATTTAGTCTCAGTAACTCTGAGTTACCATGCACATTACAAAAAAAGGGACTTCCACTTTTTGGAATGACAAAGGTTCCCTGTTGGTTGGTAAATAGTGACAAAAGTTTCCGCTTAGATAGTACGCAGCGACTTCACACTCCGCCATGGATGAAAAGAAAAAAAAGTAAAATTGATAAGAAAAATTACAATCTTAAATATATAATTGTTGGTCAAATAGGATTTTTTTATGTGTTAGCTGTGAGAGGGCATTGACTTATTAGCATGTGAAGCTCTGTATCTCTGCCCTTGGTATTTCTTAAGAGAGATATCAGCGGCTATGAGGTTGTCATTTCAGATGGTAATGAAGCTGCTACTTGTCAATTTATGTGTGTGTGCGCCTGTTTACGCGTTAGTGTGTGTTTCCCAGCAAGCCCTACACTTTACATAATTAGCAGTCCGATTGAAGCAGAAGATGGAGGAGGAGGAAAGCTATTAAGTGAGAGGCTTTACAAATATTCAGGGTTTAGAGGGGGCAGTACGCAAGTGAAATCTTTTCAGCACGCACACACAGAAACACAGTTTTCTTTTCACTCTGTTTTTCCTCGCTGCGTTCCCGTTATTTACTTGCCTCGGCTGGAACCGTGTAGGATTATCTAATCTTTTATTTCCCTGAACAGAGTGACAAGTCTTTGTTTTGATAAACAAACCGACACAGGCCTTGACTGTCAGTGCTGTGTTTCATGTGAATGCCTGTCAACCCATCTACAATCTCTCGCACACAAAAAACACACACAGTCACACACAACAGGCGCAGTGTCTGCTGTCAAGAATCTTTAAAGATCAAAAATCACATCCTCAGCCTGACAGCAAGGATAAGGACATCGATAAAGAATCTCACAGGCACTAAGTGTGTTTCTGTCTCCTTTGTGTGTGTGTGTAAATGTAGTGTGTGTTGGTGTATCCACACTGAAGCGGTCGGAAATGCCTGCACTCGACAGAAGAGGCTCTTGGCTGTGGACGTTATCCAAAGTAATCCTCACCACGTGATTCACTCTGGAGACACTCACACACACGCTAACACACAGAAATTAAGTGCAGCTAAAACACACAACATCACCACAACCAAAAATATCCCGGCAGGCCACACTGTACTTTTAAAGGCGCACTGGAGTTGAATCCAAACCCCTTGTGAAAGAAAACCACTTGAATAATTCACAGAGTGATGCATTTTAAATACAGGGGGAAGTAATCTAATTTAACAGTGTGTGTGCGTTAGGCAGGAATATTATTAGTCCCGCCTCTACACAGGTTTATACCATAATTACATTGATTTGGGTCTAATGATGTGATCATGCAGCTGTAATCTGTAGTTACAGTAAATAACAGACTTCATCAGAAGCCGAGGGACCTTCATTCCCCTCATTCCTAATTATATTTCCTCTTAACAATGTAAGAGGCAATATTTGTACGCCCCGAACGCACAAAATGACCTTATGTATCACTCAGGGTTTCAGAGGGCAGCTGAGGGACTGCTGAGTCAAAGACTATTTAACCTGCTGCTGCTGCTGACGTTAATACATTTTAAAAGTTATTTTACAAAGACAGAATTTCTATTTTCCATGGCAACCGTCTAACTGAAAAAACACCGCAACTCAAATGCCCTTGGAAAGTATCACCACCAGTGTGTTAGCAAACTGTTGCATATTCTGTTGAAGATTAGCATTCATTTTAAAGGGTTATTTGTTAGCAGAATGTGAAGTTTACTAAAAGCAGGTTTGTTTTTGTCTTCATTATGATTGTTGATTTATTTGCACAAAACACTTTAAATTGAGGACCAATCAGCAGCAGAGGAAATGTAGAGATGTATTGACTATTTATGTTCTATTTTTTGTTAATATAATGTAAATATCGTCACCCTTTCAAAATAATGACCTAGGTCATTTTTTGACAAAAATTAGTTTTTGGCCTAAATCATCTCTAAATCATCTCAAGAGATGATTTTGGCCAAAAAGTCATTTTCGTCAAAAAATGACTTATCCCATTATTTTGATAAGGTGGCGATATGTTAGAGACCAACTGTTTATTGAGTAGAGAAAAAGGGGTAGGTTTTTAAAAAAAAGCATAATGCTTCATCCTACTTCTTTTTATACATGTTGGGTTTGCATTATCATTATTAGTATTTTTTTAAAAAATTTATATATACAGTATATATATATATTTTTTTTTGCTTTGATTATTGTTATTGTTGTTTTATATATTCTCATTGGTTTTATTTGGTTGTTTGTTTTCAGTTTACTTTCTTGTGTTGCATGCACATGTTCGACATTAACCAAATTGAAGAAAACAGACACACACAGAGACACAGTATAGGTTTGAGCACTGCTGAGGGGCTGCATCAAGTGTCAATGATAGAAAACATGAACCCCCTAATAACTTTTAAAATGGAGCTGCACAGAAAAAAGAGGAGTTGAGCACAAACCAGTCTGACAGAAACTACATGTCGACATTTTAAGCAGGGGGTAGAAAAATTTATATTCTGTTTAATTAATTTCTAAAGTTTGTCCACAGCTCCATAGGGATTGCTGGAGGAGGCGGGGTTTATGACCTATACTGCAGCCTGTCACCAGAGGGTGCTGTTCTCACAGTGGCTTCACCCAGAGAGGAGGCAGACAGCGTCCATTCTATATACAGTCTATGTCGAAAAGAAAACCCACAGAGCGTTTATAAATCCGACTGCAGAGGAGATTCATGATTCAGAATAATGATTAGTTTACATGCAGGTATGAAAATAATGAACTCCTGAGGGCAACTAAGAAAACTCACAGTGAAGCACAAGTCCAGAAGAAGCTAAAGACGTTTGTTTTATATTATCTTAAATTCAGAGCTCAAGTTTTTAGCTGACCTGGGAGTTTATTCTCTGTTTTTGTTCTGCAGTGAAATGCCCTTACACACAGCTGTTTCATGCATTATTTAAATATTGATACGTTGGGCTTGAGAAAGTCAGTTTATCTGTAGAGCCCTGCTGTTTCACTTCAGTATCTGGTCTTGTAAAAAGATCACTGTAAGAGCGTTTTTATTAAAAGCTAGCTTGTTATTTATAAGTTTTACCAATCTTTTTTTTGTGTCTCTTTCTTATTCCTTGCGATAGACACATCGTGACTCGTAGAGAAACCCTGAAATGTAAAAACACAATACTCTGTCTGAAAATAGCACCTACTAAGCACTTCTAAGAATGACTCCCATTCAGACGGTAAAACTCAGGAGGTCAGCGCACTCGCAGGGATTATCAAATATTCTGCAATGCTCAACATAAGCAGCCCCAGATGAAATTATCAGGATATCAAAAAGCATGAGGAGTGACGTCGCATCAATATGAAACAGTAAGCGGTTTTGTGCATCAGACATATTGAATAGGCTTTACACAAGGATAAGGTAAATCCGTAAAGCTTTATCAACATGTGACAGACGTAATCAGTATCTGAAACAAGCTTCCGCACATTAAATTTGAAGTATGATTTTAGAACAGACATCATACTGTAGTATTTATTTCTGCTGTATTCTGGGTCAGCCACAATAACGCGTTTGAGTCATTCCTTCCGTGTTGGATCAACTGCACAGCCGGTAAAAGTCACAGACTGACATTTCCCTACAGCCTCAATGAGGTGGATTATTCAAAGCCAAGCTGCTGCATTTCACCTGGAGGAGGTTGAAGTTTTGATTAATTGTGGTTCGTGGTGATTTATGAGGCTAAAACTGCTGCTTAGTGTGCAGGCCAGAGCTCCTCCGCAAAAACAAAACCACACAGCAATCTGGAAAGCCTAAATACCTGCATATTAACCTTATAAAGTCAAGCTGACAGACTCCTTATAAAGTTTTCACTCCTAGAATACTAAAAATTGACATAAGAGTTACAGAAGCGTCTTTATTAACTTGAGCAGAAGGTCTCTTAAGTAAAATGTGAGGCCTTATCGGTGGGACCTAAAGGTATCAGAGCAGCGGTGAACTTAAAGGAGGGGATCACCCCCTGGTGCCCTCATGTCTACGATGGAAATGCCCTCTTGGATGCCCCTGATGTAAATAAAACTGTCTGGTGCCCTTTACAAGGAAAAGGCATTAAAAAGAGTTCAAGGGGCTGCTCCTCTGAAGGTAAAAAAATGTCAAAGTGCCCTTTGGATGCCCTTCCTGTTAATATAACATATAAATAGTACCCGTTGCATGCCTGTCTAGTATGAAAGGGTGGAAAAAGCATACTCTGAATGCAGTGAGAATGCATACACATCAATGAAAAAGTGCCCTATGGATGCCCTTCTTGCAGGTATATCAAATAAATAGTATCCCCTGGATGCCCTTCCAGTACAGTCAACAATATATAGTGCCCTTTGGATGCCCTGTCCTGAGGATATAACATTTATATAGTACTCTTTTGATGCCTTTCTATTTTAGAAAAGTAGGAAAAGTACCCTCTGAATGCCCTTCCAGTATAGTCAACAATGAAAAGTGCCCTTTGGATGCCCTGTCCCGTGAATATAACATTTCAATAGCACTCTTTTGATACCTTTCTACTACAGAAAAGTGGGAAAAGTACCCTCTAAATGGCCTTCCAGTTAAGTCAACAATGAAAAGTGCCCTCTGGATGCCCTGTCCTGTGGAGATAACATTTAAATAGTACTCTTTTGATGTCTTTCTATTATAGTAAAGTGGGAAAAGTGTCCTCTGGATGCCCTTCCAGTATAGTGAACAATGAAAAGTGCCATCTGAATGCCCTTTCTGTGTGTACCAAGTTTGAATAGTACCTATATTTCCTTGTCATGCTCTATGGAGTGACGTGTATTCCCTTTATGACGAGTAGACATGGAAGGTTTTAGAGCCAAGTTAAATACTCAAAAAGTATTCCTATGTTAAGTGTTAAATCAGTTTATCACTTGATGCCCTTGCAACTACTCCATCTCAAAATGACCACATGAAAAATAATATTAAATCTTACTTCAACACCAGCTTCATGCAGAAAGAATAGTTTTGTGGGGTGGTGTGGGAGTTTCCATCGCCAAATGTTGCCTCAATACTCACCAGATTGTGGAGACTTCAGTGTTAAATTCTTACAGAGTCCTGGGGTCCTCCTCCAGGACACTGTCAGAATCTAACACTAAATATTCCACATCTTTCTATAATACATTTATAACCCTCATGCTGCTGGTATCAGAGGTTTGATAAACTGCTCCAGTTTTGTAACCTAGAGGCTATCTACCATTCAGACTTGCCAGAATAAAAAAGTTTTACTAGCCCACTTTTTTGTAGGGCAAGAACAGCTTCTGTTGTACAACTAAAGCAACAAGGTTTTTAAAGCCCAACTCGAGGCAGATCTTCATGAATCATGAGTTTCTGTAGGCTGGTACCTTTTGAGCTTTTGCCCTTGCCCCTCAAATAGCTTGAATATGCCACTGCACCAGAGGCCATGAAGGATAAAGAGAGAATCTAAGTATTACAGCACATGTAGAAATCGATATGTCTCCTTAAAACAGTCATGTTTTGTCATGTGTGAAATGTAGAGCCAAAGAGATGAGGTTTTTAAGACTTATACTTTTCGTAGCCGTTCCGGATACGGTGGAAATTGCTCGTTACAGTAACTACATGTCAACATCGTAAGCAGGGGGATGAAACGTTTACATTCTGTGTAATTAATTTCTAAAGTTTGTCCACAGATCCATAGGGATTGCTGGAGGAGGCGGGACTTGTGATCTTTACTGCAGCTTGTCACCAGAGGGTGCTGTTCTTGCATTCTTACAGGTATACCTGTGGCCCCACCCCTGCTCTCTTCACACAGCTGATAGCCACGCCCACTTCTTTCTGTTCACGTCTCTCTTCATCTGCTAAATGTTTTCTTTGCTTAAAAAAAATGAGTTTTATAATAATAGCGTATCATTTCAAAATGATTGAAGAAAATGAACATGCTAATTTTTGATCTCTTATCATTAAACATGGTAAATCCCTCCCAGTGTAGACTATTTGTTTAACCATGGTGCTCTCCTACACGTGTGCACAGTGCAGCATGGAGTTGAAGTGCTGTCTGCTGAATCACAAAAAGATTTGTCTTTTTGTACTTTTGAATGAACGCTACAAGGTTATGTAGAGAATAAAACTCAAGGGTTGTCGCATTACAAGATTTTTTTAAACTTTCATACAATACCAGTAAAAATCAAACAATATATTTGCCAGTTTCAATACCTGGGTAACAAAAAAATAACTCCCAGGGACCAAAATTGGGTAATTTTCTTTCTCAGCACCACAGTGCATACAGTACTGTACAACAACTGACCCACTGCTGACAGTAAAGAAAGGCAGAACAATTTTCTGAAAAGATAACAGACACAGGACAAAAAAAAAGCCTATTCCCTCTGATTCACAATTCATAAACCAGAACAAGTCTGCTGGTGTGTGTGTGTGTGTGTGTCTACAGAGAGTGTGTTGCCTCCCTGCAGTTTCAAAGTTTCTTAGCTGGGAAATTTTATAGCATCAATCATTGTGCAGTTCTGCTGAGCTCACAGCTGGCAGTCTGAACTAATAGTGAACATGTAGGAAATTACAGCGCCTTCCCCTTCCTCTGCTGTCTGTTGGCGTGTTTGCACCAGATATAAACTCAACATGCATAGCCGTGTGTCAGAGCGGCAGGTGCGATGGAAAGCAGAGCAGAGACACACACTGTGCAAGATGAGGAAATCAAACAAGAGTTGTAACTAAACAAATCCCTGCACCTTTGTACTTTTGCATAGATTTCTTGATCAGTTCATTAGAGTGTAACTAGTGGAAAATGGTGAGAAATGCCAGGATGACATTAGTTTCCAAAACCCAGAAAATATGTAGCCCTGATTTGTAATGTCGGATGCACACCCATTCAGTAATATCTGTGTGTGTGCCAGATTGCCCATTTTTTCCTCAAGGGTGATGAAGCAACAACCCACCCTCCTCTGCCTCTAATTGGCTGGTACTCGCTTTCATCAACTTTAGGGATGAGGACTGATGAACCAATCAGAGGCAGAATAGGGCGGGTCATGATGCGGAAAATATTGCTAACACTTCAGTGCCATTCGAGTTGATTGACAGGTCACCGCACGTCTCGTTTAAAGATGCGTGAAAATGCGAGAAAGGTAGAATCAACATCTTTTAAGTGAGTGGCGCATATCAAGAGAGAACCTACTTCTATGGAAGACATAATTCTGAGGTAAGTTTTAAACTACTGGTAATATGACTGCACATTTCGAGAAGAGATTTTGTCGCTAATAGTTCAAAAAATAACTGAGACACCATGTTTGCCTCATGAAAAATACATTTTACATTCATCTAGGCTGCTTGTGTGACCAGTAATAACTACAAACATGATGATTTTATAATAGTAAGAAAGTAGAAATGACAGATTTCGGGGTAAACTAAATAGAGTATACCCACTTCTCCAGGAAACACGACACCACTGATAGGATGTATAATAAAAATGACACTAATCTTGGGACACATATTGTCTAATAACCCCTCAGCCTTCATGTAGGGTGTCCAGATTTAAGGGTTGTCAACAGCCAGCTCCCTAACTCCACTACAGGTGCAGGCGTCACATGACAAACGCTCAAGATTATAAGGACTTAATCAGACTGAATGCGGGGGAGTGACTGAATTAGTGTGTAAGAAGTCCATAAACTACTGTCTGCTCCTCTACGACTAACATCATCCTCCAAACTTCTAAGATGTGAAATATATGTAGATGTGGAGACAGTGTGGGGGAAGAGCCGGCTGTTCTCCTGTGGGTTTACTCTTGCAGATTGTCAGAGTCCTTGTAGCAGGAATCTTTGATCTGCCTCATTTCCAGCAACTCTAGCAACATGTTGAACAAATGAAACAGCCTTGTACTGCTGTAAAACTCCTCCACATCTGGCTCACTGAGCTCTACCTCCTGTGCCGTGTTTTAACTTACTGAATATGCTAATGAAAAAATACAGTAACCGCCTTCAAGATGGAAAAGTCTCGTCTGTAGCTGCGTGATGCTCAGTGCTCGGAGTAAAAAAAGCAGAAATGTTTAAAAGGCTTTCTTCGTAAGTGAAAATCCAGCTCTGTCCTTGAAACTGATATCTGCAGACAGAGAGGCGAACGCGCACGACAGTATACTGTATTTAATTCTGCATGTGCATAAAGCCAGTGAACCAGGAGACCATTAGGGGGCAGCAGAGTCAAAGACAGCCAGCTGCTGTTGACACCAGCTTCTCATTTAGCTTGTTAGGAAATGAAAAGGGTGGGAACAGGGATGATGAGGGGGAGAGAAGGTGATGCCTCAGGGCGACACACACAAAAAAAGACAAAATAAAAGACAGGAGAAGATAAAAAGTACCAAAAACGACAAGAAGCTAAAGGAAAATCAATCAGACTTGCAATAATTTAACCCTTTTAGACTCAATTGTTGAAAATGAAGCTTTCTAGACTGTGTCTTGATGCGTAAAATACAATTAGAAAATGCTCAGTCATGCTTTTTTCACACAACCTGCAATCCCAGTTATCGCTAAAAACCACACAAAGGTGGAAAGCAGAATCTCCACAAAGGATTATTCTGTATTTTCCCTCATTTCTTTAAGCTAAGAGCCAGGTAGTCTCTCTGGGAAAGCTCCTCCCTGCTTTCAGAGGTTTGGAGACTTGTCAATTTCTCAGATGGCCGAACACTGAAGGCTTGATTTCCTCTAAGTATTCTCCCTCTCTATCGCTCCCTCGCTGTGTGAGAGTGAGAAAGAAAGAGAGAGAGAGAGAGGGAGAGAGGGAGAGAGGGAGAAACCACACAAGGATAGAGGGAGAGAGCTTTTGCGCGTGAGTTGGAGTGAAAGAAAGTAAGAAAAGGGGAAAAAGAGAGAACGAAATCAGACACAAGACACAAGCAGCAGAAGAAGATGGATGCTGCACATTCACATCCTTCCCATAATGCATGGTGTGCCACAATGAGAGTCAGGGTTTACATAACCCAGCACAGACATTTAATTACAAATGGGGATTAGGGAGCAACAGCGTAATGTTCTAAGTAGTGGAAAAAAAGAGAAAGGAACAGATCGTTTTAAAGTGCAGGAGGATCTGTTCTCCTCAGGGGTGAACGTTGTCACACAAATCTCCGTCTTGATACTTCAGCTTCTTGAGCATCTTTAATAAATTAGTCGATAGTCTGAGCCGCTTTCTCCGTCCATTTGCTGCTACTTTCTTGCTCCTTTCCATTTTCACCCACTGTGTGAGCGGAGCTGAGTTGCGTCAGTTACTACTTGCAAACTCTCCCCGCACAGGAGGACGGCTGTCAGCTCACCATGAGACTGTCTCCTGGCGCCGGCGGCAGGAAAACACCATCTTTAATGGCAGGCAGCTTAAATCTCCTCAGTAGGAGAGGACAGGAGAGGACATTTCACTCCATGTTTCTTCTGCATGTGCTCAGAGAAATCACTCACAGGAAGTAGAATATAGTCTACATGACCTCGAGTCATTTAGGACGTCCTTTCTGCGAAACCATCATCTTAACAAACGGAGAGGATTGTGAATTAGGATGATACCATTTCAAGACGGGTAATAAACTCACCCTGAGCTCGGAAAAACATGTGACACACGAGATAAGGCGAAAGATACCGAACCCATTATTCTGCTCAATTCGACGATTATTCAACAGCGAGAGAAACAGATAAGTGTTAAAAAAAGACAAATGGAACAAAGCTCGGATGAGGACGGAGAAGAGGGGCTCTGTTTGTCGATGTTGGGAGTTAGGAATGAGCATCTTCTGCACTCAGCACACAAAACAAGCACGTTTCGGCTCCAAATGGAATCGGATTAATTTAACATGCCTCCCTAGGCTGCAAAACAAGTCATACACAAACACACGCACACACACATGCAAACAGGAAAAATCTCAACACTTAGGCCAAGCAAGGGATGTATTTGTGCAGCAATGTATCACGAGATTAAGAAAAACAATATAGAGTAGAAGGAGCGTTGCAGTGAGGGCTTTACTCCGACTCTATTCGAAGCAGATTTCTTTTGAATTTGAGACGGAGGAAGGATCAGATGTGTACGTGTTGACTCACAGGTCCTGAACGCATGTCAGCACACTTTCACACATCTATTCTGAACCATGTCAAACATTTTCTACATGCTGACACTGTCAAGACATGAGAACTTTATGATATGCTATTTTTACAGATGACTACACATATCCATCACTCTCATATAGTATTGGATCTGTGTATTTTTTCTCATGAAGCTTTTATCCTGTCAATCATCACCTACATACTGTATATACGCCCTATAGAAGAAAGGGTGGAGGAAATATGACAGGTAAGTTGTTTTGCAGCATGTGCACGCATTCAGCCGTGAAATGTTTAGTATCAGTGTCCCACTGGTCACTAACAGTCCTCGATATTATCCCTCTAAAATAGGGACGCCATAGCGGCATTAGCTGTAATGGCGAGCTGCAGGTGCAGCTGCTGCTGTTGTTGCAAATGAACCACCTGCAGGGCTCCACAGATGTATCGCAGAGGCGTGATGTGCTAACTGATGCAAATCGGTTAGCACATCCAGAGCCGGTGAATGGTTACTGTCAGGCTTCTTGTGTTTGTGGAAAAATTCATTCACATAAAAAAGGGCTTTTTTTTTTTTTTGGTGATTTAACGGATAATAAATATTTATCCAGAAACAGCAAGAAATAAGTGTTTTAAAGGTCCCTTATTTTTTATAGGTCCCACAAATCGTGAATTTGAAGTTTGTTGTCTAAAACACCAGTTTGTTTGTGGATATCAGCAAACCTGTACCCCCCTCTTTTTGAGCTCCACTGAGAACAGGCTGATTCTGCACCTGTACCTTTAAATGATAATGAGCTATGTGTAACCACGCCCCTCTCTGGAAAGGGCTGCGGCTTTCGGTCTGATACCATGTGCTAACGTTTACAGCCTGTGGTTTAGCCTTACTGGCAATTTCCACCGCATTCGGAACGGCTACGAAAAGGCCGTATCCGCCGATCAGAGCTGATCGTAACCATTCAAGTAAATTTGTTAGTTTCCACCGGCTTCTTTCCATTCCAATGCGAATCGCCAGACTCCGCAGCTGATCATAAGAATTCTATTTTTTCTGAACACCGGAGCATGCCGCATAAATCCAGCACAGATTAACCCGTGCTGGAAAGGAAGTCAGGCACAGACACAAAATAAAACATCCGGCTTCTTTTCAAAATAAAACACTCTGTATTTCAGGTGGATCGTATTTCACACCATGCAAATGGGTGGAGACGAACAAGTGAAAGGTTTATAGACAGCATTTCATCCCAATGACACCAAAGATGAGAGGATGCCGATTTTATAAGTCTGGAAGTGAATTTCCTCCTCTGGAAGGACACAATCTACTGCTTATACGGTTAGCCTGTGTGGCTAAAGACAACTTGTTATCGCGTGATTGCACGTGAATCCACGGGTTCTCGTGAGTTCTCTCGATTCCCACTGTTCATATCTGCCACGAAATTTGTCTCACAAACAGATCCAGTATGAATTGGCATATGGCGTAAATCATCGCCGTTGTGGATCGGAGCCATTCCGGATGCAGTGGAAATCCTGGGTTACCAATTTGACCCAGAGTCTGACCCAGAGGGAGAGCGTCCCGAAGAAAGTCAAACTCTGTGGCTGCAACAGGACATTTCTGAATGGTTGGTTACAAATATTATGTGTCTTTACTCAGCGTGTCTTTGTGTTTTTACTCAGTGTGTTATGTTACACTGCTAGGTGGGTTAGCTTATCTGACGACTCTGCTGTCTTGTCGTTACTTGGAGCTCTTTTGGTGAATACCCAATATTTTGAAAAGTGGAATATTATAGTTATCTCTCGTGACTAACGCTGTTTGGTGTCTGTCAGTCCGTTTGAAAAGTGGAATATTATAGTTATCTCTCGTGACTAACGCTGTTTGGTGTCAGAGACGGACAGAGAGAGAGAATTTATTTTTTCATGTCGAGGGGGTCGTCGGCTTCGAGGGGATGCTTATTATTGGTAGAAAACCGACCTAAATTGACATACTGCTGTCCTATATCAGAACAAATAAACCTGTAAAATCAGTCGACTTGATAAATTCCCTTCATTAATAGCTTTCACGTCTACTCTCCAGCTTAACACTGCTGAGTTCTCCTCCAGCTAATTCTCTGCCGTCATCCGTCTCCATTGTTACATTTCCGTTCTCTTCTGCGACCTTGCTTACTTTTTATCCATTTCCTGTGTCTTCTCCTTCCTCCGTTCGACATCTTTCCCTCTGTTTGTCCTGTGTATGTATGCGAAGTGAGCCCCGGCCTGTTAGTCAGGGCAGACCTTGAAGTGTCATTTTTCTATGTGCGGAGATAAATGTCCCGGCGAAGGTGCTTATCACCCGTTTACAGAGAGGAGTGAAGCCGGGGGAAGACAAGGGCGGGAGAAAGACAGAGGTAAATGACGGTTATGGTGCAGTGGGCAGGGAAGAGAAGGAAGCAAAACAGTCATAGATGAGCAGTGGATTTTTAACACTATTAACTTAACCGAAGATAGAAACACAAACAATCAGCGACTTTCCCCCAAATTCAGCAGTGCGGTAGGGAGGAAAGAGAAAGATGAGCCAATTCCACTCTTAGAGACAGAGCTGAGGGCAGAGCCGACTGCTTGATCGTAACTCTGCGCTTCTAAAGACTTCCTTGGCTCTCCCTCCCTCTCTGGCTGGATATCTACTTTATGATAACACGAGAGGAAAGTGTTTTAAAGGCTCCAGTTGTACATCTTGTTATATCCACAATAGCCCTGCGTATGCCAACAGCTCAACGGAGAAATAAAATAATATGAACGGAAAAAACAATGAATGAAAAGTGATGTTCATCAACCTTGAAGTGTTCTTTATTCAAACCGAGTGTAAACAACAAGATGGGAGCTTTATTCTAAACCGAATTGTGACCTTGAGGATGGAAAAGTGAATTCACTCTTTTTAAAATCGTCGTGACACATCCCGCTTTTACATTCGATCTCAAAACAGTTTATACACTCTGTCAGGTCGACACAGAACCGATGATATCCATTTAATGCCAAAGCCGAGCGAAACGCCGAGTACATGTTCTGGAAACCAATTATATCTACACTGCAAAACTGTCCTTCACCCAACATTCAGACGATGTGATGACAGCAGGAAACTATTATGCTGCTTTCTGCAGACATAGCAAGGCTAACCAGTATTATCCACGTGTGTTAATAGTCAGCAACTTAGTTAAAGGTTTATTTGTCCATTTTTGACCTTGGGGAACCTATACTGTGGTTGGAACTTACAAATGTGAGCTTCACTGACTCAACTATTGGGCTTTTCACAATTGAGCCGAAGCTTTGAATAGCAGAGGGTGCTGTGTGACTATGATATTATAACGTCTCTCACTTCTGTGTCTGAATAGAGGTGTACAAACACGGCAGTCTTACAGTCGAGTGTGTGCAAATGGTTTTTCCCACCCATCGACGATGCCTGGAGACCGGCCAAACTGAATTTGGCAACCGTTCTGGCCAAATTGCACGATTGCCAACACTTATTGACAAACCAATGAATGATCTATTTCTCTCAACACCTCGGGGGTCCCTTTAACTGCTGTGTAGGTAACAGTGCAAGAACAAGAGACTAAACAAACCGAATATGAAATGAGATAGCTTAAATCTTTTCAGGGTTAGACTTTTGTTTGTTTCTTCAAGCTGCTTTTAGTATCCTAATAACCATGACATCTAGCTGAAGTACCAACACATATTGAGAAACCAACATTTCCAATATGACTATCACCATCTTTAAGACATTACAACTGGTGGATGACTGATACCAATTTTTTAACAGCCAATAACGGACACCCAACAGCTGATTTATAACACCAAAATCATGTTGTTTTCATTTTTTTGCATTTGATAAAATAAAATAAAAATGACACAGCAATCACACCCATTATTTTGTGCATATTACAATCTAATATTCATAGTTATCTGTATTGTATCGTATCGTATCGTATCGTATCACAGCCTATCCCATTGTCTTGTTTCATATAATGGAGAATCATACTATTTTGTACCTTATCTCACCGTATCACCCCACTCTGTATCAGAGTATTGGTACATACCTAATAGAAATACAGCATAGATCTCTTTGGATAACTCTAACAGACGCTAAGTTATAGTAACAGACTGCAGTAGGGGTAAGCTCACTCTTCAATTCCCGCACTTTCCGAGAGCCTAGCGGTGTTTTAGCAGGAAAATCCGTCTTATAACTTTTGTGTGAAGTCTTAAAATGTTGCTCCAAATTGCCCTTCTTTGGTACGGCCACGCTGGCTTTGCAGATGAGACAGATGGGCCGAGAGTTTGAGTGGACAAAAAAGGAATCATCTTCCCACTCCAGGTGAAAAATGTAAGATTTGCGTCTGCCATCTTCTTTCATTTCAGCTGCTAACTACCGTACTACTGCACTCTCAGCATGTGTGTGACCTGACCTGGAGAGGGGGCGTGGCGCTGGTGCAGCACATCCATGTGAAAATACTATCAAAGCGTGGATTGATTGCAAGAGTTTTATTTACCATTGTCAAGACGACTTCTCACGATCGACTGAGAATTAGTTTGTGATCTACCGGTCGATCACGATTGACCGGTTGGGCACCCCTGATTTAGAGGTAAGATTAAAGATGCTAACCTTTCAGGATTAATATTTTAATTTGTTCATAATCTCAGGTCCAAATATGTATATGTGCGAATGTATTTATATTCTATTAATATGTTCTTATATACACCTGTATATATTTATGCTTACAGGCTGTCTTGAAACTTTTTTCGAGTGAACAGCTACAGATGAAATCGTACATAAAGCACTTTAAGAAGGTCCACTCACAAGAAACAGCAGGAATACTCAAGTCAGGTTTGACATATAGGATCAGGATCATTTGTGGCAGTAATTGATACCTGACCCCAAGAACTTATTCATACAGAGGCCGTCACACACCTCGGCAGCTACTGTGATTATAGGACTCAGAGTTAAAGGTAGGCTTTTAGCAATAACAACTGGGCCCCCTCCCACTGTGGGTTGAAAAGGCATATAGGCATGCATTTAAATTATGCCACTGAAGCACTGTTGGAAGTGGCTTTTAGTACATTTGAGGAATAGATGCTGTGTGAATGCTAATGGGATTGGAAATACTTCAAAAAGTGTCTTTCAAGTTGTGGAATTGGGTGCACAGAAGGTGTGGTGGGAGTTCGACGGCTAAGGAGTGGTATTTTTCAGACCTTTTATTTCTGTAATACTTTTCAATACATTGTTAAGAACGGATTCATGTGAACCAGACAATGAAATATAATTATGGCAGCCAATTTGATAGTTATTCAGACTGAGCGTAACAATGAAGGATGTAAGGAGGACTTGTCACAGCTTGTCACCGAGGCTTGACAGTAACACCCGCCGACCCGCCAAATGCAGATTGATTTCAGCTGCAGCGGGTGACACGCACAGGCACTCCGATTAGCCACTTTAGGAGGGTTGACTCTTATATATGTTCTTTTTTAATTGCAGTCTTCTCAAAAGACATCTGAAATAAAAGACTGGTCAAAAAGAGATGCTAGGACACGACAAGTGGCCAATCATAAAGCCTGTTATTATTCACTTGTTTGCTCATGATCAACTGCGGTTGAGATGTGTCGTGCATGATTCACCCGCTGACCATTCTTTCTTATCTTTGCAGGCCTGTGCGTCAGACCACCTGCAGCATATTGTACACCTTCAGCTGGTTTCTTTCCTGCACAACTCCAGCAAGTAGAGACCGATCAATCGATCAAGCTGTACAGAGCAGATCGTTCAAGACAGGATGTCAAGCTAGAAAACATGTGCTTGTCATCCGGTATTTCAAAATAAAATGCCATACGCGGACTCCTGACTGTTTATCAGTTTGTATAGACTAGAAATGCTGGTAACACTTTACAATAACCATAATTTATAAATGGTAAATAGATAGTTTAATAATTTTTAAATATCATTTAAAAACAGCATATAGACCAATTATAAATGGCAAATAGATAGTTAATTAATGTAAGTTAAGAGTTACTTTACCATGAAATTATGATTAATAATTTTCATTTATTATTAATGGACTATTCATTTAAGGTTTATGTAGGGTTTTAATATCGGTTGTAAAACATCTAGATTAAAATGTGTGTCAGTAGCACTTTGTAAATGATTAATATTTGTTTTTTTTAAACCATCTATAAACAATATTTAGATGGTTATTGAAAAGTTAGGGTTAGGTCTTTAAAAATGTAAAATTTACAATTTATTAATGGTCTATATGCTATTTATAAATGATGATTAAACATAAATAAACTATCTGCTTACCATTTATAAATGGTCTATTTACCATTTCTAAGTTATGGTTATTGTGAAGTGTTACCGAAATACTTCCTGGTTGTGGATTTATCGGTAACACAGAACAATCCGTTGGTCAATCCCTGATCCATGTGGACCCCAACAGGACTTTGAACTGCTAACTCTGTCTGAAGGTAACAGCACAGCATAAAGGAACAAAGTTTACATTATTAAACACGAGTAAACCTGCAAAAACCTAAACTGTAAAATCACATACAGTTTTTGATCTCCTTAAAAAAAATTCAAACTATTTGCGATGTAATGCCTGAAACGAGCTGCTCATAAGTCGAGTGTTGACAGCAGTAAAAACATGACAAAATAGAAAGCCGGCGCTATAATGAGTGATGTCAGCACTGATCTGCAGCGGACACTCTTCCAGCCATCAGCTCAGGCCCTCAGCCATCACTACTCCTCTCCAGTGACAGTAGGGAAAACACAAGCACTTACTGTATTTGGGCGGTGGCATCTTGTCAGGGAAAATGCAATATGCATTAGACACAATCCAATCTGTCTCCGGTGGATTGGTGTGTAAGTGTAGGTGTATATGTGTGTGTGTGTGGATGCAGCAGAAAGACAGAAAGAGGAGAGTCTCAGTGGGACGGCTCGATGCTGGGCTGGCACACCGTCAGACAAACACACTTCATTACAGGCCTATTTACCTGATTAACTGGGCTACTTTATCAGCCGCACAGCACTCTGCAACGCACCGCTGTCTGCTCGGCTCCCCTCCCACGCCCACACAAACACGGTTTACAAACACAACGCGTGACTTTCTGGATGACTGTCTGACTGACTTACTAGTACGCTGAATCCGAGCAGCGTGCATGAATACATGTCTCTCTGCAGAGTCACTATTAAGCATCAAACGCACCTCCCTGTAGACCTGATTTAATGCCACCTTTTACAAGTTAGACCCAAATCAGACCTGAATAATCTGTTGTATTTGATTTCTCCTTCTGGGGAATAACATTTGGTTAACCTTTTTATGTAATGGAACGGAACAATCAAACAGGAATAAAGCCTGGAGCTGCCTCCCAAAGACTAGAGAGAGGACATCTTGAAAGATTATCATTACAGGGGGGTAATGATTTCCTTTCTCTTTGCTTTCTGTGGATCTGACTCTAGGCTATTTGAGAGGAAAATCATTCGCCAGCATCACTTTTTAAAGCACTACACAGACCTAAACCTGTGCGCCTGATTCAACCCAATTAAATGTATCCCGCAGAGGTGAAGAGCTGAGCTACAAAAATAAGCGTTCACACATTAACGGGTGATTAAAACTGACAGTCAGGCAGTTGAAAATTAAAAAGGGATGCAAAATATGATAGAACTACATGTCAATTCAAGTCAGTGTGTGAAGGCGAATGTTACCCCCTCAAACCATGTTAATTCAAGAGCACAGTGTTGTATTTCAGCGTCCCTTTTCTCTTCGCCATGTGTGCCTGTCGGGGCCGCTCTGAGCCAAGCCGCCCTATTTGAATTCAGATCACAGGCAGATGGGTTTTTGGCAGGGCTACGCTCGTGGTCACAACCCAGACGAGAAGGGGTCCATCAGGGCCAGGGACCTGGTATCGTACACCTGCATGGAGCCTCATCTGGCAGGCTAATACACACACGAAGAGTCGACGTATTCACGCAAACTCGACATGGCGGGAATAAAAATAGGCTTTCTTAATCATGAGGATGGATGCAGACATGTACGGGGTGCAGACAGAGAAGCATATGGACCCTAAAGACAACAGCATGATGTTCTGGATGCTTTTCATACATCATGTCGAGCGAGCGCATAAATCCATAATACACTTACACACACACACACCATGTTAATTCAAGAGCACAGTGTTGTATTTCAGCGTCCCTTTTCTCTTCGCCATGTGTGCCTGTCGGGGCCGCTCTGAGCCAAGCCGCCCTATTTGAAGACATGCCAAACAGACGGCGTGTGTTTGTGTGTGTGAAAGACAGTTCGAAAGAGAGAGGGCGGAGGAGCAGGGTAAAAAGTGAGGGATTTCAGGAGAGGGAATGAAAGAGGAGGCAGAAGAACAGATAAAGGAGACAGAGAGGAGAGATAAGAGACAGAAATCATCTGTATACTAAATCAGGCACAATAGATAACAGAGCAGACAGGAGCACTGTTGTCTGTTAGTTGTCGCCGGGTACGATCTTTGATCTCCTCAAACAGTCTAAAATATCTGTCAGGTTGTATTTTCACTCTGGTAAATAGAGCAAGAAATTTGCTGCCTCTTCCCAGAGGAAGAGAAGAAATTACAGCGCGTAATGTGCTGCGCTCGATACGAATATGATGAAATCATCAGGAGACTTTCATTTTCTGATAATTCTATTATTTAGGGTTTCAAAATATCATTAGTGTGAAACGTGCTGAAACCGCCTCCATGCGGCCCGGGTTTCTCTCCAGTTATAAAAACAAACAACACTGAGGAGGAGGTTTTACTGTTAGACCATCGGTGCTGAAGAAACATCAAATTTCATGCTGCAACATACGCTCAAGGAAAACCTCTGGAGGCGATATCACTTAAAACAGCATACATGAGGATTCAGCTGTCAAACCTCAGTCTGTGGCGCTGCACATATGGAGGTTTAAACAGTAATCTGCTTTTCTGTGTTGTTAGAGAGCATATAGAACACTCAAACACCAACTGTTTACTCATAGTTGGACTTCTATATGTATTTGTAAGAGAAGAACAGTTACTTTATCAGAGTTGTAGCAGAGCACATACTGTATGTGCTGACACAAACAGCTGTTAAAGCTGACTGACAGCAGATCTAGTGAGATGATCAGCTGATGAATTAACATCAATTTTGCAAAGTGAGAGACTCCAGTGAAGGAGACGTCTCATATTTCTTATAGCAATTTCTCTCATTGATGCTTTCCTATTTTAATTCCCTTGCAGCTCCTCATGCATCTCTTATGATGCAGACTAACACTGATGCTAACGCTAACGCTAAAGGCTAAAACATACAGCATCTGTACTACAGGGTGACCATATTCTGACTTCCCTAAAAGAGGACACTACTGAGCGGGGGCGGAGTAAGGGACTCGCACGGAGTTAACCTTGAGAGTTGTTCGGGTCAGACCAAGTGTCTTTTATATGCTTGTAACTCAGTGAGTCCATGTGACACAAAATCGAAACTCTCGTACAAAACCACAGACATTTGAAGGATTTAACAAACTCTCCCGGACAAAGCCGGACAGCCCCCCAAAAGAGGACGGATATCCGGGTAAAAGAATACGTATGGTCAGTCTACGTAGTGAATGTGTTTGTGTATCACGCAGCAAATTAGTTGCCATTCTAATCAATGCAGCATTTCATACAGGACTCGTATTAGGCTCCATATCAGAAGCGTATCGAACGCAGCTCAGCTAAAGATACACGCCGAGTCTATTTTTGATGCTCTACGCTTCCAATACAAGTCAATCTACAGAGAAGATCATTCTAGACAGGATGTCAAGCACGAAAACTACACACGTCATGCGGTAAATTTCAAAAATAAAAGACCAAATGCGAACTCCTGACTGTGTATCAGTTAGTGTAGATGAGAAATACTTCCTGGTTCAGAATCAGAATCAGAAATACTTTAATAATAGATCAATATGTAAAAATAAAGAGATAATTAAAATATGCAATATGTGTACAGTTTTACAATATACAAATATGTACACTATACAACACAAAATATGCATATAAACAGTAAGCAGAGTCCAGGTAAAGACTACCGACTGAGGGTTCTGGATTTATCATTAACACAGAACAATCCGATGGTCAATCCCTGATCCATGTGGACCCCAACAGAAGGGGTCTGAGGGTAAAAACACTGCATAAAGGAACATAATTTACTTTATTAAACAAAAGTAAACCTGCAAAAACCTAAACTGTAAAATCACGTTGTATTTTCACGTACAGGAGAGGCACAACAGTCACCAAATTATCAGGAAATAGACCAAAAACAAGCCAAACAACCTGACCGGGGCTGCACTACACTGCTGCCGCACTATATTTTTCAGCTTCGCTAACCCTGACACAGTTGAGGGACACTCATGAGCCTTTATACTTAAACATCGCCATGGGCAACACCCTCCTGTAACCACTTGGCTGCTGCATAACGCACTGACTCGTTGTTGACTTTACACTCCACAGTTTAAGAAGTGTTTTTGTCGTGTCTTGGTTACCTTTTTCTTCTGCGGTTAAAAAGTATCACTTCGTCTGACAGCTTGTTATGAAAAAAAGCAGCGAAAAAGACAGCTCCGCTTTGTTTGATTAATTTAATTTCACTTTATTGTTTCATCTGTCGCCTGCCTCGCAGCAGCTGTTTCACACATTAAAAATGAAAACATATAAATAATAAATCTTTATGCTCATTTAAAGACATAACTGCTGAATTTATTCTGTTTTATAAGCAAAAAAAAAACATCCTTAGGGGAGCTTCAACATAACATCCTTGTTTGCCTTCAGAGCTACAGCATTAAATTTTGAGTCAAAACTTCTCTGATTGTGTCAAATAGAAGCTGAAGAGAACGGCATCCTAAAGTTGAAGTCCAGCTCGCAGCACAGCAGTTTTATTTGATTGCATTAAATTGTAATGTTCCAAATCAAGTAGCCACTGGGTGAGCGCCGATACTGACAGCTCTGTTTTTTGCTCATAGCAGAGCTCTGTGGATATTCTGATTTCCCAAAACATCAAACACTCCCAAGGCTTTCCAGGGACTCCCATTTGAAATAAATATCACAAACAGCGTTGGCCGGTCTCAAAAACATGTTTTTGAACAAAGACAAAAGTGCTTTTTTTACATTCCAGCGCCTAGTCAGCAGCAAAGGCCAATCATTGTGATGTAAATGCGTAACCTTTGTTGCTCTCCCCGGGAGAGCGCTGATTTCTACCATTCCGCCCCTTGTCTCATCAAACCCACACAAATCTCTGTTGTACCATATAGAGTGCTGGAGATCAATAGCAAACGCAATGTGTGAATACATCTTGGTGCTTGTTTGATATGTCACTGGGGAGCTCCAGGGGCTGCTGAAAAGCACGAAGGAGGAAGAAAACACACTCCTCTACCAGCACTACTAATAACACGCCATTTGTACCAACGTGTTGCACCCTCATTCGGAAAAGCAAAAATACAACTTGTCGTCTTTGAGCCCAGAATTTCAAATCAAAGCCTTTTCTTCAATTTATTGTAGAAGTCGTGGAAAAGCTTCAGAGGTATCCCTCTCCGAACTGTAATATGATTCACGATTAAAGAATATCAAAGCTAATGAAACTGGACTCATTTAGAGGTTCAGTTTCCCCCTCCGCAGATTCTCTTTTTGTATTTTTTGCAGCTGTTGCTATCATCCTGGTTTTTCTCAGACTGTGACCTGCTGTGCGTCTGAGGTTCATACATTAAGAATGAGGGGAATGAGCCGGACTGAGCGCTTCAGATGAGCTCTCGATCTCAGGTAAAGGTGCAGACGGTTTGAGTAACTGCTGAAATAAAGCAGAGAAAAGGTACTGAGTGCTGCCTTCACGGTGTCAGAAAAGAGTTAGCTCCAAATCAAAGCACTCAATTTACTCCTCGCTCCTCTTTCCGACCCTTTTACCTGTGCTCACACGCTTTGAGTACAGTCAGAAGAAAAAAAAAAAAAAAGATTGCTGACACAAGCCGACCGAGATGAGGTTCCTCCGCAGGGCGGCTGGCCTCACTCTATGCGAGAAAGTGAGCAGTTCAGCAAACTGAGAGAGCGCTCCGATATTGAGCTTCTTTTTTTTCTTTTTTTTTCACTGACAGGAGCTCAGACTGAGGCGGTTCAGGATGTTCAGGTAAGACCTCGGAGGAAATACAGACACGCCCGAGGGATTAATGATGCTACAGGAAGGAAGAGGAGGAAGGGACAGCTGGGGCGCTTAGGAAAGACCCTGACCTTGATACGTTTCTGTAGGTCTAGGAAGAGAAAAGGGACGGATGTGCTTATTTTGTTTTAACAACTATAAAAAGGAAGGAGAAAAGCAGATAATGTCCAGACATTTGGCAGTAATTGTTGTTTAGCGATACATCTTAAAGGGATATTCTGGCGTAAAGTTAATTTAGGGCCAAACCAACGTAACACCGAGTTAGACACCCCCTCCAGAGATGAATGTTGCTGACTGCTTACTTCTCTAGTTATACCAACTTTAGTAACAGCCGGAGGATAAAAATACACAGCGGTCTGAGGAGCCATAAACAAACAACAGAACAGCACCTAACTTCATCAACAGTACATATAGGGTCCTAGCCACAGCACTAGCCATTGAACATCTTATTACTTTAGCAAAGAGACTAAACACAACTCACCTACTCTCTTCCAGCAGCCGCTTGTTTGTAGCGAGACTTCCGGCCAGTCCGTTACAGACAGCAGCGGAGTTTCGCAGCTCAAAGAAGAACATTTATGATCATTTCTTCATGGAAATACAATCAGACCGAGACGTTAAAGCAGAAGAACTACCGCGTCTGCAGCGCAAAATGATTACATAATGATTATTAGTTTAAGGAAATGATAAATTAATGATCGCAAATGTTCTTCCTTGAGCTGCGTCACCCCGCAGCAGTCTGTAATGGACTGGCCTGAGGTCAAACAAGCGGCTGCTGAAAGGGAGTGGGTTGTGTTTAGTCTCTTTGCTAAAGAAATTAGGCAAAGTTAAAAAGATGCTTGGTGGCTAGTATTGTGGCTGTGACCCTATATGTCCTGTTGATGAAGTTAGGTGCTGTTCTGAGCATTATTTGTGGCTATAGAGTGGCGTTTTGTTTGAGGTTTGTGTGTGGCTCCTCAGACCGCTGTGTATTGCTATCGTGCGGCCGTTACTAAGGTTAGTGTAATTAGGGAAGCAAGTGGTCGGCAACATTCATCTCTTGAGGTGGTGTCTAATTTGGTGTTACAGTGTGTTTGGAATATCCCTTTAACACGTTCTTTTACTGTACAGAACACAAAGTTTTCCCAGTCTTGTTACTCTGACTGTGATGCAGTTTTTTTATAGAACCAGACATAAAGCAAGATAAACAACATTTTAAATTTCCATGCAGCTGACATATCGCCACATATGAACTGTCACTGAATGCATGATTAATGCAAACATAATTAATGCGTTAGAATACCTTCAACTTTTTTCTAACTCAATGCAACAAAGTTTCAAAACAGCAAACTGACAAGAATAAATTCAACAAACAACGTTACTAAAATCCAGAGTCGAAGCACATTTCGAATCCCCTCAAGTCTGAGTTAAAATCTACTGCCGAACAGACTGAGGCTTTGTTCTACAGTTCTGGACCTGGAGGGCAGACCCCGAAGCCCCTTTAGGTTAGCAACCAGCGGCAAGATCTGTCATAGAGCGCGGAGATACGGGGCGTTCAGGCACAGATACGTGGGAGGCGGCGGGAGGACAGTAGCTGAAGCGAGGGCAGTCTGAAGCGAGAATATGGGACTATATGACTTTTCTTGCAGGAGGTCGGTGAGGCACGTTGGCTCGGTTTGAGCGTTTCTCAGCCAAAAACAGCGCTGCCTTTACAGCTGCTGTTTTCCTCCCTTCGGTGCAGATTCAGCAACATGAGAACTCCTAAAATGGATGCAGCGGTTTGGCTAAGAGGAGGTTAACTCGCTCCGACAGGCCCGGCTTCCTAACACAGCTCCCAGTGGAAGTTTTCCTCTCCAACATGACAGAACATGTACTCGACATCAACGCAACGTAAAGTGAACTTTCCTTTTATTATGTATGACTGTGCAGTTTGAACTCCGGCGATCCACTTCATTTGAATTTCAGCTGTTTCATGATCCTCTTAATTTTTGATGGTATATAAACAACATTTGAAGGACATACTTAAATCTCATGCATAATGCATCCTAAAGAAGGTACATTTTGATCCCTCTTCTCTTTTAGCTTTAATCATTAACATCACATTATCATCTCGCCTGCCTCCCACAGTCACACTCGTGCTCGTTAATTCAACCTACACTGCAGATTAGCATTATTCCTCCTACGAGCGCGCTTCTTCACACGCCTCAAGTTCTTACTGAAGTGCTTAAAGAGCTCCACTGCACCCCAAAAATCTCTGTAAAACAGCGAAAACTCGGGACAATCCGAACAATAGTGCGGTAACATGCACTCCCCTAGCCCCGAGTGTCCCTATCTCCACTGTCTCATAAAAACTTAATGCATCCAAGCTCTTAAAACCCAGACAAGGAGAGCCCATTTTACCAGCGGAGAGAAGTTCAATTTCACTGCAGAACCTTCACTAGAAAAAAAAAAAAAAAAAAAAAGTGGCTTTGCTTCTCCAAAACCACTTGGCAGAAAAGTGAAATCCTATTAAATCTTTCAGCAAAGCTTCCATAAATATTGTGAGGGAAGTGTCCCAAGTCACACTTGTGCCCGTCTGCAACTCCGAGAACCGTCCACTCTCCCGGAAGAGCTTTTGTTAGCAGATGGTGGACGTCAGCGCAACTTTATAACAAGAAACGTTACTTTTTATTTTGTTGAGCTATTTCATGACTATTGCAAACAGTGTGCGTTTGCAGCCTAAACAAACACTCTTGGAGAGAGTAACACAACTCTATTCCATAAGCACCTTTCCCGATCGATTTTACAGCAAGTAAAAGGAGCTCTGCAGCAGCTGTGCCCCCTCTTTAAAAAGTCCTTTACAAACAAATCAATACGCCTCCTGACAAACCCAATAAGATTTAAAATCATCACAGTGAGAGAGCGCTCACTCACCACATAAAGAGGAATGATCGAACAGTGACCCTACCTCGCTCACAGGTGCTCCCCCAGAAGCCGGTTCCAGTACAATCACACACAAAGCGGTTCCATCCCTCCTTGCACATGCCGTTGTTCCTGCAGGGGTTGCTGTCGCATTGTTTCCCCGTCACCTTGCTGCAAGAGGACTTGACCCCCGTCGCATTCTGGGACTGAGCGATCTGCCGGATGTCCTTGCTGCGTCCGTCGATGAACAGATCCCGAACGCAGCCCACGTAGCCGTAGTTGAGCATGGCGGTCCAGAGCTCCGTGGGGAGAACCAGGCCTGCTCGGTTGTCAGGCAGGCCGCCGAGATAAAGGTCCCCCTCCAGGTCCAAGATCTCGTTTTCCCCGCTGGCGGTGAAAGGAGTCCGGCGGCTGTTTACAGAGATGATGCCTGGAAGAAAAGAAAAACATTATCCATTCCTGCCGTGTACTCTAAAAACTGACAGATATCTCTTTTTTTAAAATAATATGTCATGTTCTGTAACATCAGTGGTCTTCTGTATTTTGTAAGATGTTAGAAAAACAAAAAATGACCCTTAAATGACAAGAAATCTCTTGAAATGGGACATTTTCACACTGGGTATGAGACTAAAAGATGTGTTTTGATGATAAAAGAGAAGAAAAGGTTGAAATAACAAACAGTCGCTTCCTTTTGGTAACTTTTTTTAACAGGCGCTCCGGCTTTTTGTTGTCGTGTCTGTTGAAATAAAGGTTGTAAAAGAGACGGACTAAAATAGCACAGAGCGCCTGTGTCTGAGCTGAGATGTGGCCTGAGTGGGTGGAGGTTCAAACCTATGTTCGGCAGCCAAAATTGGACTGATCACTGAAATCGTGACGCTCTCTCCGGGGATACTCAATTTGAGTCTCAAAATTACAGAAGAAGGGGCCAGGGGGAGAAAATAGGGTTGCAACAAACATAATAACTACTCCACTGAGCAGAGTGATCTGCACCAGCAAGAAGGGCCCTGACACCAGACAGAAAATGTGTTTACAGGAGATACTCTACGGGGAAATGTTCTATTTTTCTATGTTTTAACCGCATGTTTTATCTCATACTGCCATAAATCCAGATATTATTCCACATAGAGCTAAAAGAGACGTATCAAAATCTAAACTAAAAGAGCAAATAAAGAGTACATTTTGTTGAATTAAAGTTAATTAACAAGAGTTGATTCCAAAAAGTAAAATTTTAGGTGTTCCTGTAAATATGATCCAGTCTCATCTGTAGGGGTTAGTGTTGTGCCGTTCGCAAACGATTCGTTCAAAAGAACCGAATCTTTTAGGTGAACGTACTGAACTGAATCACCACCTCGAGAGATTCGTTCGAATGAGGGGCCGCATGCACTGACGCCTGAATCACTTGGTGAACGAATCACGCATAGAACTACACTCTCTGGGATTATTTTCGTCGGACAAAACTACCTTTGTTTTTTTTTATGCTAAATTTTTTAAATGCTAAATTGCCACCACAATAACTTGCATGTAGGACACAGTATGCAAAAAGTAGTGCATTACAGCCAAACGCTCTCATCTCCCAGTCCCAGAAACTATGAATTGAACTGAATCCTGAAACGTTCAGCCATGTATCAGTTCAGGAAGTGGGAGTCGCAGGCTTCTCTCACCAAGCGCTACATAATTCTGTGATTTAATGAACGAATCTTTTGAACGAATCTTTTTAGTGAACTGATTCTAGTGATTCAGTACATCTAAAAGAACTGCCGTGCCCATCACTACCTTTAAGTCAGATGAGTTCAATTGCCTTCTTCATCGCAGGCTCTTCATCACGCACCCGTACATCGCAATGAAGATGCTCAAACAATATATCGTGCAGCTCTCGCTGGAAACGTTAGCTAACACTTTCATGCCAATAGTTGCACTTCACCTGCCCTCAAAGCCAATTCAGCCACGCCCCCAATTATGCAAATACATGCAAAACTTTTGTCTTGATATTTTCAAAATGGATTAATTACAAAAAGATTCCTGTGTTTTGAGCCGTTAAACTTTTTTAATGTTGCTCTGAAAAGGAATTTTTATCTCGTCTTTACAGAACTTTCTCTAAGCGGACACTCAGGAACTGAAGATTTAGCACTTCTGTGTTGGCGTCATATGTCAACACTTGAGGCTGCCGCTTGTTTAATGCTCATAGACCTTCTACAATTCTCCACTCCTGTTTCTAACCTGCCATTATTGCTGAAACAGTGTTAGTAGCAGTGGTGAGAGGTGTACTGCATGTTTTTAACACCAACACTGGTGTCACCGTCTGCAGTGACACACATTTTGCAACCAGTTTAAACACTCACTTTGTTTTTTTTGTACACACACATTACAACCCGAGCAAGGCTGCAGCTGGCGCACTCAGACAGCGCCTGCTCCTCCTCCTCCTCCTCCTCCTCATGTTCGAGCTTTTTTCAGTTTTACAATGAAAGTCCGTGGAGGCTAACAGGTAAGTTTGCACTCTTTTTTCTTCAAGTTTGATGTTGGCGAGAAACAGCACTGCTGGGATCTGCATCTGTGTTAAAACAGGTCCACCTGCCTGAAAGTCTATTTCAACTGATGACTCAGCTCACAGTCCAAAAGGATGAAAAGGAGCAGACTGTGACTGTTTCTCGTAACTTCTAACAATCACAGCTGAATCACAGCTCCGCTAAAGGTCGTTTACTTTCATAATAAACGCATTTAATGTCTGACAAATCTTCTGTCTCTGGTCTCATGGACAGACATGAGTGGATGAGTCAATGCAAAACAGCTTGTGGGTTTGCATGCTTGATCCCTTCGCAGTTTAAACACAATTTGAGATAAATTTGATCATTTGATGAACTCAAAAAAGCCGAAGACGCCACATGGATGTTAACCAGTTTTTATAACAACCGTTTTGTCCTTTTGTACAAGAAAAACCTCTGTCTGAAGCTCTCCACCAGCTCTAAATGAGGTCAAATAGTTGCAGGGAAAAAGATGAAAAGATCACTCTTGACACAAAAAGGCGTAGTACGAGCTCTTTTCGTTTCACTTGTTACATTCACCTTGAAGTCTGACAGAGAGATCCTGGCTGAAGTTCTTTGAGGATAAGGAATTTAATTCACTTGCGTTTCTTATTAACATTTCACTCAAGCCACAAGTGTGATTATGCCCGGTGTTAACCATCCTTCAGTCTGGTATCCATATATCTGTCTCATTCCTTTTTTTTTCCAGTGAAAATCCTACTTTCTGCTCCGCTATCGCACTAGGGGCTGTGCCGGTGATTAATCAAAGCAGCACGCTCTGACACGCGGCTAAATTGGCTGCTCTAACCTGATATATAACACAGGCTGGAGCAGCGACTAACAGAGCCCGGTCCTCTGGAGGATCACACCTAATGCAGAGATTGTGTTGGGTTTGGAGCTGGAGGCAACAGAAGCTTCTAACCCCTTTTCTCTAATATCATCTTCTTCGAATATTTTCTGTGGACTCGGGCATGTTTTCAGGTCAGAGGACATACAGATGGGAGGAAGTAGAAGGAAATGGACTCAGTATCTATCCGGGGAGAAGTACGGTTTTATCCCGGTGATAAATCACAGCTGAAATTAATATAAAGAGGAAGTTTACATCACAGCTGGGGTTGTGGTGCTGAAAAATGAACACTAACAGGGTTACAGCTTTGATTCCTGCTGTTGGTGGAGTTCAGAGGAGAGAGATACGGAGCGACTAGACTGCTGTAATCATTAAAGGAGTTTTTCTTCTAATGTTAAATTTCTGTTGACTTGAACAACACGAGTCTAAGAGGAGAGTGCAAAGATAAAGTGAGAGGAGGTGAAAGTTCTATGAAGCAAAAATGAGTTTAAGAACTAAAGGCACTATAAGGGTTTTTTTAACTGGTGAGAAACGAAGAGAAAAGCAGGGAATCACTTTTGCAACAGCTCATCTATATAAGCTTGGGTTTAATTTCTGAATGTCTCCTATCGCACATTTGATAAAACACATACTGTCTTTTTTATTCTGAGGCTTCTATATTTTCTATTTCTATATAGTATTTTGAGTGAAAATGACTTTAGGGGTATTCTGGTTTAGTTCAGTGTAGCAGACTCCCCATGAACAGAGGCTATAGACCAACTTGTCACACCCCAACTGTTTCCCCACATTTCTCAGCTCTCTTAAAAGCTTTTTTCTTTTTTTTTAATCTCAGTAAATTTATAGAAGGAACATTTACGGAAGAGGATTAGGGCCACATGAAGAGAAAAAAAATATTACAGGAACGAGATTCAAGTCAAAATTTCAAGATAAAAAAATTAAAATTATATCAATAAAGTCAATATTTCAAGATTAAACATTGAAATTTTGAGATTAAAGTCGACATTTCGAGGTCATGAAATTGAAAAATATTGAAATTTCGAGATTAAAAATTAAAATTTTGAAATTAAAGTCGAAATTTCGAGATTACGAAATGTCCTATATAAAGTAAATATTTAGAGATAAAATTGAAATTTCAAGATTGAAGTTGAAATTTCAAGATTACAAAATCTCATGAATAGTATTGAAATTTTGAGATTAAAAATTGAAATTCCGAGATTAAAGTTGAAAAATTTAAGATCATGAAATGTCATGAATAATGTCAGAAATTAGAGATTAAAAACATTAAAATATTTCGATTAAAGAAGAAATTTTGACTTTTAAATATCGACTTTGATCTTGAAATGAAAATTAAAAAAATCTCCCTCTGAGATGATCTTTTTCTCTTCTTGTGGCCCTAATCCTCTTTTATTAACATTTCTACATGGCATGTTTAAGTATTTTATTTTTTAAAATCAGATTTTAGTTTTCAGGAAAGTTTAAGTCTAATCCATTTATGGCAGTTTGGAAATGACATCTCCTTCAGGGAGGATTTCAGTCACAAATTTAATGAATGTCGCTAAATTTTCATGTAAATCAGATTTTCTAACAGCTGTTGTGAGACTCTATTCTAAACCAACCAAGAGTTTAATTAGATAAATGTATCTTTTCAAGGTTTAAAAACAGTCATACCACTAAACTCCAGACTGACGGTACAGGAGCTTTTTCCCTTCCTTCTCTCGGTCTGATTACTCTGTGCAGGTTTTTATTTGCCCTGTCAGCTCTGCTGATAAATTCATATTCTGTGCAGCCTCGGGCAACATATTTTTAATTGAGCCAGGAGCTCTGAGTCCTGATTGAAGTCTTTCTTGATTATGTGTTTGTGCTTGTGTGCTAAGACGAGAGAGAGAGAAATGAAAAACAGCGACATAACGAGACCCTAGAGTGTTCCCAAAACACTGAGCTGATCACAGTTTACAACTTCAGCAGCCCAGAACAGCGATATTTAACTGAAAGACGTTTACAACAGTGAGTTTCATGGAGGAGTGCTCTGAAGGTGTGAACGTCCTCCATCCTTACCTGAGCGTCCATCTCTCTGGATGTCCACGTGATGCCAGGCGCCGTCGTTGACCTTAGCCTGCGTGGCCTTCACTTTGATGGTACCAGAGCCCATGTCCAGCAGCAGGAACAGCCCTCCATCCAGAAGCTCCACCGCAAAGAAGTCCACTTTGTTGTTCTTCTGGCCTTTTGCGTCCCGTCGGTCTTGTGCTTTGCCGTGAGTGAAGAGGATCAGACCGTTTGGCTCGGAGGTGCGGAAATCGAAGGAGATGGAGCCTACGCGTTTGGTGTTCCATTTCGGCAACGCCAGGAAAGAGTCTGGGGTCTCGAAGTTGATGGGGTCGAGGGTGGGGACGTTTTCACACTTGAAGACTACGTCGCCTTGGAGTTTCATCTTGGGGTCCACGATGCGGGCGAGGCGGGAGAGCTCCAAGCGGATATCGTTATTTTTGTACACCACCTAGAACAGCATAAAGAAACCATGAGATCAATTTTAGTTTCATCACAACAACATGGGATTATGTTCAAGAGAAGAAATGGTTGAAAAATGCACATTTCCAAGTGAATAAAACAAACTTTTTTAAGCTGTAAATCAGACCCTTAAATTCGAGTAATAAGATTGGAGGACAGCAGAATCAATAAAACTAATATCTTCTGAGGTGTACGGGGCCCAATTTGTTTCTCAGTTATTTTCCATTTCAACTTCAATTTATCCAAGATGAAAAGGAGATTGTACACAAATCCATGACCGTCTTTTTGTCTGATTGAACACCTGCCAACCGACAGGAGTGTGAGAACAGACAGCTAAATTACGAGCCAGCGATTCCAGCGTAATGTTCAGAAAGAGCAGCCTTTCGAAAACGTGCCGTGAAACCCCAGGGGAGCGTGCATGATAGTGTGAGAATATACCCAATATTACTCCAGTTTACCCGCAATAAATATGCCTCAACCTTCTAATCCACAGAAGAAGAAAGCAGACCCACATCACAAGTACTACAAAATAGCACATGAAAGGAAAAGCAGAGTATTGTCAATTGGAATCCATTGAGGCAGAAAATTAATGTTTTTTTCTGCCTACTTTTTTCTTTTCTTGAGAGGAAGGGAGGCTTTTTCTGGTATATAGGGCAGTGTGTGTGTGTGCAGGAAACAGTAACACTGTTAGAGGGAGCACAGCTGTCAGCAAACAGATTTTACTGCTGTGGGATTACCGATAATCCTGGAAGATTTGACAGTAAATCAACACAGGTGACCCGAGCTCGGAGGAGGACTGACGAGAGAGAAAAACCAGGGAAAGAGAGAGAGAGAGAGACAAAGAGTGACAGAGAGAGAGAGGCAGTCTGGTGGGAATAAGGGCAGCAGAGGAGAAGGAAACGACACGAAAAGAAAATATGTCAGGAGGCAAATAGAGAGAGGAGGAGGGCGAGATGGAGAAGATTAAATGCTGTGAGGCCACTGGCTTTAAAAATATGCCTCTGTGTGTGTGTGTGTGTGTGTGTTTGTGTATTTGTGTGTCTGTGTACAGTACAATCAGGGTGATGTAGCTGTCAATGCGGTTAATGGCCTCACTAAATCTCCTGAACATGACACACAACAAAATACTTACAGCACACTTTGTCAAGCACTTAGTGTACAGTAAATCTCCACACAATGGTAATGAAGGTGATGCCCGTTTTTAATACCGTCTGCAGAGTGTGTGATACTGGAAACACAACCTGAGCTGGGAGGTCAACTAAAGCTACAACTAAAGATTATTTTAAAGATTGAAACCACCCACCTATCCCTATTTTTATTCATACTGTAGGACACAAGGGGCCATGTATATTTTATCCATGCAGCATAAATATTGGTAAAAAAAGGTGTGATGAGATGGGTCTCTGCGGTGAGCACCGATCCTTTTCATTAAAGCGCAACTGCAGTTGAAGTGTCGAGTAATGAAACTGCAGCTAAACTGAAAAATCAGTTTGTGATTACGATCATCACACTGAAGGATTTTTTAACATTGTGTGAGGGAAAAATTAAACCCCGTCAAAACTGGAACACATGCCAAAATTAAAGTGGATTTTTTTTAAGCGCCAAAGTATCAGGCTGCGGGGAGTGAATTTTCCGCTTCAGTGTTCGTTTCTAGATTTCAGTTTTTGTGTTCATTGCATTTGACTCCTGCAGGTTTTCGGTAATAACAGGGTAAAACTTTTAAAATTACAAATTTGAGTGAAAATATTTTCTCTGATAGTTTCTGCTTGTGCTCTGCATTTACGTCACTCTCTACAGGCAACAGCTGAAGTTCCACGTGATGTTTTCCATGAAACCAACATGGTGATAAGCTGGTGAAGAAAGCTGGCACTGTGGTTGGAAATAAGCTGGACTCAATGGAGGATGTGTTTCCCCAAATTTCCACCATATACATAACGGCACCACTGCAGAACGGCGGCGATGTTCGCTGTCTGCCAATTCCTACTGGATGTGTTTGTGAGGCGAATTTCGGACAACGGGAATCACAGCAATCGCGCGATAATGAGTGTCCTTCCAGAGGAGCAAATCCACTCTGTCCAGACCAGTAGATTGGTAATTAACCATGGGTAAGTGCAATATTTATCTACGAAACAAACCACATTTGCATGGCGTGAAATACTCTCCGCCTGAAACACGTATTTTATTTAAAAAAAAGCTGAATGTTTTATTTTGTTTCTGTGCCGGATTTCCTTTCCAGCATGGGCTAATCGTTGCTGGATTTATGTGGCATGCTGCAGCGTCCAGAAAAAATAGAACCCTGGCGATCGGCTAAGAAGCCAGCGTGAACCACAGGGGGCCAGAAAGAAGCCATTGGAATTTGACACATTAACTTGAATGGGAACGATCAGTGGTGATCTGCCCTGACAGCCTTTTCGCCACCGTTCGTAAAAAAATCATCCACTTCTTAAGCACCTTATAACGGACCAAAAAACCCAATGATGGTGGACGGCTGCTCTGTCTTCGCTACAGGACAAACAGATTCAGAAGATCTTTGTACCCACAGCTATCTTCTTCTATAAATAGTAGATGACAAGAGATTCCAGACAAAGGAATTTCCCTTTGGGGGTAAATAAAGTGCTTCTATTGTGTTGTATTGTAACTCTTGTTTTGAAGTTTTGTGATGGTGTAAACTCCCAGCCTGGCCTGCATGCTCAAAGAACAAGGGGGGATTGTGAGTCAGTCCCTGCAGGGTTTTGTAGTATTTTTCGTGACTGCGGCAGCCCAGAACGCCAGGAGTGTTTTTTACACAAGTGGAAATGAAAGTTGCAATGTTTTGAGATGTTATTTTCTGGGTAAACTTATCAAACGCAGACTGTGAGCGGCTTGCACAAATGCTACAATAAAAGCCAGGTATTGCCTGAGAATGCTGTTTATCTCCCACCATCATTTCTAGTTGACGTCACTGTCAAGAAACAAAATTTCAATGATATGAAAGATTAATGTAGTGTCGCAAGTCCTGCATTCCGCTGTATCCCTGTGAGCGACGAATGACAATAATGCTTTTAATCGGAAAAGTGGATGAATTCATGTCAGTGATTAACAACCAGCTATCAGGGGTGACATTAGGTTAATATTTTGAGTCTTTAAGTGGCTGTTAACTTTGATGGTTTTGTGTTGAAGCCTCCATTCATCCTAGTTTGGAGATATATTACAGGAGCATATTTTAAGGTGACCAAATTTCTGTAATGAACTTCGGGGACATCCAGTTGCTGGGGGCTGCTAAGCAAAATGTGATTTCAGGCCCTTTGTTTCTGGAGAGTGATGGGGTGGGGTGGTACTTAGTAGCAGCAAATGCCACCCCTAATTACCCCCCATAAAAACGGTTGTTCAGGACTGCGCGCAACGTGTTTACTTGCACTTCCTACCTACTTAGCTACCGTAACAACTGTTGTTCTAGTCTACGTGCAACAATTTTTCCTCATTCATGAAACGCTTGAATCGGGGACATTTCAGGGGACAGCTTTAGCCGGGGACAGGTCATCCGAAACGGGGACTGTCACTGGAAATTTGGGACGTCTAGTCACCTTAGCATATTTAGCATGACAGTTTCAGTCAACTCTCGTGAACTTGAGATATTAACAGACACACTTGCGTATATATTCATCTGGTTTTGTTAAAAAAATTGATTGTGATTGGATGAGGAGGACAAGAGACGTTTGAGCACAAGGAGACATCTACCAAAGTTAACGACGCCTGCTATGGTACAGAATATCTTTGCACAACTTAGCTAACCTTCTGTTAGATAGCTTCAAGATTTAAGTGAGCATCGATTTTTAATTAATTTCATAGAAGTAGACTCACTGAATGATTGGTCCTTTTAACATTTCAGTTACACAAAAACATTACCAGGAAAGAATCATCCGATTGCTGCCATAAACAACGAGAATGCTAATGCGACTTCTGGTAAAGTCTGGGTGTAATACGACTCTGATGACTCTATCCAGCAGCAGCATTTAAGGTCGTAGATGCCCAACCAACTGTCAGATTCGATGCAACGTCTGAATCATACAGGCGAAATTAAAAAGGGCCAAGGAAAGAGATGTTACAGCTGCCCTGAGCTCAGAATTCTTCAGGCTCAACTATCAAAACCAATGTGTCTTAAAAAAAAGTGTTTTTATGTGTTTTCTTCTGAAGCCAAATACCTTGCTTTCCACTTTCAGCAGGCTCTCTGACAAGTCTTGCTGAAGAGAACAAACTGAATTTTACATGAAAAGAGAAAGAGAGGGAGAAAGATGCTTTAATGTTGCTCATTTGCAGTATAGACTCTTTCTTTTTCTTTTTTTAGCTGAGCTGTGATGGTCACTGAGCACTTATTAAAATCACTCCGACTTGTTGAAGTTACAGGGCAAAACTGTCTCTGTCTTTTGAGAAGTGTTCAAATAAAATTTCAAGAGATGGGAAGAATCATTAATCTCCGTGATCCCTCGCAACACAAGGACTCCATCACAGCCGTAACGGGCTGATCTCTTTTCATGAAAAACACACTTCGCCTACTCCGCACACAAAACCTTACTTTCTCTTTATTTTCTTGACAAGGCAAAACTCTCCCGGGTTATTCTGGGACAAACTAATCTTCAATCAGCCAGCGTCGGATCTGTTTTGGGATTATGATTATGTCTGTTCTGCTGCAGGCGGATCAATAATGTAATCGAAATGATGTTATAAAAGAGGAACTGACTACTGCCGCTATGTGAACCTCATCTTTGCCCTGTGTTATGACCGTGCTTTGCTACGTTATCCTTCGGCCTATCAACAGCCTTATGGGGCCCATTCATTACACACACTCTCTCACACACACACACGCACACAGGCGGGCACACAGGGGAGTGTAACGACTCCATAAAGCCCAGATCCTCCATCTCTGCTCCACGATGGTGTATTGATTGGACCCTGGTAAGGGTGAGGGAAGGGCAGGTGGGTGGAAGCGCAGAGTGTGTGTGCATATAAACACTAACCCACACACACACACACAAACACACACACTTACACACACGGACACAGAGTCTCCTCCCTAATCTACTTCAGATCAGTGCTCATGTACTCTTGGCCCCGGCCACAGCTGCTGTCAGCTCATGATTTAGCTCCAGTGTTAATGAAGAAGCCAGTAATTCCACTGAAGTGTGGTGAAGACACACACACACACACAAATATATTTATACACACACAAGCCAACCCACCCACTCGTACACAAACACAATATGCTTATACAACCTTGTCTCTTCCTCAAACAGATCCCAAAATGAACAAATATTAAACATTCAGTGTTTGAATAGGTAGCAAATCCAGCGAAACAAGAGAAGCATGAGTCAGTTATAATTATTAAGGGTCAATGAGATGCTAATTACCATTTTACAATGACTCGGCTGCCACAGTGCAAAAATACCAAAGGGTTACTCATTCATTTTGTCGTTGCAACACCATATTAAGAGCGTTCAGATGGTTCAGCTTTCTAAAAGTTTCCTGTTGAAACTTCTGAATCAAGCTTGATAAAAAAAGGTAATAGAGTTTATTTTTGTTGCTAAAATGTAATTTACAACTTAAAAACTGTCTGTATTGAAACTATCTTCTGTCATAAACACAAAGTCTTATTTTGGACTGTATTCCGCTAAAGATAGCGGTAAGCCTCAAGGTCCACGGATTACACTGAGTCACCGGGATATTGTTGAAAGAAAAAAATAAGACCTATTTAAGGTGAGATAAGCCTTCATTGATCCCACTAGAGGGAATTTGCTTAGTGTAGCAGCAAAAAAACACACAAATAAGCAGATTTAAAGAGGAGGTAGGAAGACACTTTTTCAGCGAATAGGTAATTAAATCTGGAATAGAAAGAATGGGAGAAGAGTCTAAAACTTTACAGGTGGGATTTAAGACAAAAGTGCACAAAGTGGTTCAATTAATAGGAGCAGGTCAGCAAGTCTAGTGGAGGACTAAACAGAGTACACAAGAAGTATATATGCTAGGATGAAGTTGCGCTACTCAGTTTGTCTGTATTTTATTATAAATCACATAATAATAATTACGAGTATTTTATTTTGAAGGACTGTTACGTGACACAGTTTTAAAGCTCCAGTGAGGAGTTTTTGACTCAGACAAACACTAACTGACAGCATCCGTAACAATACTGATATTTAATGTCTATAATTTGTGCGAGAACGTATGTTACGTAAGGTGAAAAAAACAGCCTGTATCTGAAAAGTGAGTGATGCAGCTCACTGTTAACTGTAAGCAGGATGATTTCTGCAACATGGTCTATCATATTTCAAGTGGGGCACAGGCCACCCCGCCTTAAACTTAGATCTGCCCCTGCTGACAAGATTACCCACGCCCCTCCAGCACATCATGTCCACTACGACGCTTCGAAAGACCTCCAATTTGGCTAGCTGTTAGCACACATCCCAGCCATACCTGCCAAAATTTGGGTTATAAAATCTGGGAGATTTTTGCAGTGCGCACCGGGCAGTTTTGGGGTTACCTTGTATGGTGGATATGAGCTAAACTATACTAAATACTACTAAAAACTATACTAACTGAACTAAATATAGTCCGCAGCTTAAACCGACCTGAATCATCCCAAATTGTAAAGTAAAAGCATCAATCCAGTGTCTGTGAGGCTCTGCAGAAATACACGACAATCTTCAGTTGTCTGGAAACTTTGGACAAATATAGTGATCTGGTTCATGAATGATCGTGGACCATTAAACTACCTGGGAGATTCCCAGGAGAAAGGTCTGAAATACGGGAGAGTCCCGGTGAAAACAGGAATGTTGGCAGGTATGCACTCCAGCCTAAAGACATCAACAACTGTAGGTTGTATACCCTGTATTAATCCTGTTATCCACTCTTTTTGAGGACCATCAGGCTTTGCGATCAACACACTTTTTTTTTATTGTTTCATAATTGGTAACACTGGATCTGGTTTCACTTCCTCTCCTTAAAGTTTGCATCATTATTTAAAAGCTTATTTCAATCTTAAATAACACTGAAACTCAACGGATTAGAAAATAATTCTCATGATTTGGGTGAAATAACCCTTTAATCCAGCAAAATCAAGGGAGAGCTGTCACACTTTCCAAGACAGACATCTTTAGTTGTGTAACACGGTACACTGCTAATAGCACCACTTAAGAGCACATTATCCTGTCACACACACACATGGGCAGGTGTGCTATGTATTCAGTGAGATGAACTTGTTTATGCGCACCTTTAAACGTGTTGCTGCTCCCCCACAATTCAGAACATCAACGTCTGTCTCTCCACCCACACCACATCATACGTGTAACATTAGGAGTCTAATTGGAGGGCTCTACCTGGGGAGCCACTTTGCCTCTCAGTTGAGATTATTTCGAAGTGCTAACGTGTTCTTATTGCAGGTGTCATAAGTGACAGCCATGATGGGAGACGGCAAGTATATATAGAGAGAGATATAATAACCCTTTCTGCAGGAGTCTGTCTCACAGGTTGTCACTGGATTAAAACAATTGTACATTGCAACACATGCACTGCAAATAGAAAAATAGACTTAATCATATTATAAACTAGTCTGCCGAACATTACCACATCATTATAACATTACGTGTGTACGATTGTCCTTTTTTGCTATCATTGTTACCAGGGATAACCAGCAAACTGAAGCTTTCCTGTGTAGTAACTTGAGTTCAAAAGTAATGCAAGACTTCAAGGTTGCAATACTGGGAGTGATGCCTGAAGGTTTGGACAGGAGGTCAGAAAAATACATCTTAAACATATTATTGACTGCAGCCTTGAAGTCTATAACCATTAGAGAACCTTTCTCATACAATATCTGGATTCAAATAGTAATATTTGAGATTTATCAAATTGAGCAGATCACATTTTCACTAATGCTTCAGAGGGCCTGCTTTATTAAAAGATGGGAACTCGTGGTACCTTTATTGATGCAATGACAGTTAATGTTAACGGTGTAAGTACTTCCTATCCATATCAAAATACTGTCATACGCCTATAAATCTGTACTTTAGAGTGGACATTGTTTATTTGCGATGATTACTATTACTTATTCTCTGTGATTTAATCCTACATTATCTGTGGATGTTTGTAAAAATGCACAGTAACCCTTTCTTATTACCAGGTAATTAACAGGTAATAACCTTGTAACAACATGAAATTATCTGGTAACTACATGATAACTAGAGAGTCAATACTGTCTTGTTTTTCTTTTTTTCTTTTTTCTGTGCAGCTCCATTTTCAAAAGCTAGTTGGGGTTTTTATTTTCTATGATTGACACTTGATACAGCCTATGGGCGTGCGAAGATTGCGTAGCGATACGCTGTTTGAGCCGAGCATTATCACAGCGACTCACCCGCCGAATGCGTACAACGCTACTGCGCAAGTGGTGGTTCCAGGAAGCGGGGAAAATCCTGGAAATACCAGAGCAATTCAGCTTCAAATTTGTATGATGATGGAAGGTTAACTACCTGGTAGTTAGACAGTACTGACTTAGTAGTAATCATGTAATTACCAGATAATTTCATGTTGTTACTAGGTAATTGTATGACAGTTAAGAAGGGATTGACTTTGTTCACTCAGCTTGTTGCACATCTGCATCAGCCTCTGTATTAGTAACCCAAAGGCTGATTCATAGCAGCGATTCTTCACTTTTTAAAAATAGTACTCGGCTTTTCTGTCAAGGCAAGAAAATTCAATTGGCTCCGGAGCATCCCTACTGTTGCATTCATGGGCAAGCTGGAATTGTTTGCACTTAGTTACACTTCAGTGATAAATTCTCTCACGGTTCGGCTGATTCGAACATTACAGTTCTGCACTTTTTTGGCCTGAATCTCGGCACTTACTCCTCAGGTGCTTGAGTGGTTTCTAGGTTTTATTTGTTAGGATTTTCATGTACTTTAGGCACGTTTGAGGAGGAAGGAAAATAAAACCAAAAGAAAGCCAGTATTGTTAAAGGTAAATTGGGATCTGCTGGCTGATACAGTACATTACTGTGTGTGATAAAGTGGCGGATGATGAGGAGATTAGGTTAAAAAAGTATGTGTTTAATTTCCTGTGGAAAACGAGACAGAGATCATCTCCTCAATAACAGAGTAAGCATTTTTCTGCACCGTGAGGGGACATGAATTAGTTTCCAGTAATTGCATCTTTTTTTTTTTTTAGCCCATTTGAGGTTTTGTATGGAAGAAACGGTAAGATTTTAAGCAAGAAAAACGTCCAGGTAGCACTTTATTTGACACCTCTCTATAACACATTATAAATATATGTATAAAGCATTATAATTATTTTAAATTACTGTATAACTATAGTTATAATTATGTTAAATTACTGTATAACTATAGATATAAACACTTATAAATGATCAAAATGCTTTATAGCAATAATAATACCACATTATAAAGCATTTTATCATGACTTACAAGGTCAGATATTATAATGTGTTATGCTTATTGTTATAAAGCCTTATGATAATTAATGAGTGTTTATAATGATAGTTATACAAGTTAATAAGCAAATTATAACACATTATAAATATATGTATAATGCATTATCTATATGGGCGTTTTCAGTGAGTTGTTAACAGTAACTACACATTATCATATATGGACACCTCTCTATAACGCATTATAAATATATGTATAAAGCATCATAATCACATTAAATCACTGTATAAATATAGTTATAAACACTCATAAATTATCATAATGCTTTATAACAATAATAATACCACATTATAAAGCATTTTATCATGACTTACAAGGTCAGATATTATAATGTGTTATGCTCACTTATGATAATTAATGAGTGTTTATAATGATAGTTATACAAGTTAATAAGCAAATTATAACACATTTTAAATATATGTAGAATGCATTATTTATGTGGGCATTTTCAGTGAGTTGTTAACAGTTATAACACATTAAATACCTGACCTTCTAAATCATGATACATTGCTTTATAATGTGCTATGATTATTGCTATAAAGCATTATGATCATTTATGAGTGTTTATAACTATAGTTCTACAGTGTTATAATATGGTTATAACGCAATATTCATATATTTATATGCGTTATATAGACAGGCTCTGAATAAAGTGTTACCAAAGTCAGTTTTTAGCTTTAATTAAAAAAAGGTTTCACATCCTTGTGGTTAAAAAATCATTTATTATACACGCTATCAGTTTCCGTGGCTGTATTCTGCTTCTTTTTACCTCACACTATAGGATTTCCTTCTGCAAATCAATTTGTTTTTGTGTTACAGTGTACTGCATTTTGAGTAACCCCCGAGTTGAGGATATCAAATGTGTGCATAGGGTTGAACCGAGGGACAAATCCGGTAAACAAACATTGTGTACCGGCTGCTGAGTTCAGCCTACGTTACGAGGGCGAGGGTGAAAGGTGAACACATTCCATTAAAGTCTGAGGTTTGTACCCATTCATCACTGTTTGGCTCTCTCTGAGGGGTTATTTAATAAAGCTAAATAATTAAAAGGACGGAGTGACATTTGCATTTGTATTGGAAGGGAAAGCAAGTGCGGTCTGCACAATCAGAGGTGACTCACACACAACTGATGAAGACACACTCCTCCCAAATGCCAAATATTGGTCTTTTGCCCTCTCCTGTCTTCTCCTCAGTTGTTAATCATTCCCCTGATTTCTAAAAGTGTCCGGATTTTCCAGTTTTCTCTCGTTTTTCCTACCTTTGCCTCTCTGCTGGTTACTCATCAAAATTTTGTCCCCTCCCCCTCTCTCAGAAGCCATGACAGCGCATGCCCCATCTCCCCCCCTGCCACACACACAGTAGTCTGACACAAGTTGCCACAACACCGCTCCAGCGCCGCCACGGGTGCCCTGTGACATCAGAAGGAGGGGCCGGATGGCGTGAGAAGGCACTGACTTCACGGCGCTGCAAACATCAGCCTGACCGGAGAGCTGCCCGACGGCCTCTTTGGTCACGTGACACAGTGCAAGCCCACATGGCGTAACACGAGCGTGGGCGGGACATGTATGTGTGTATGTGTGTGTGTCTTGTGTATGGATGACATCGCATGTAGCCTGTGGGGGCAGATGAGTGCAGCGGAGACCAAAGAGAGAGGGGTTGTGATGGCTGCACGCACAATCTTTTTAGTTGTCAGACAGAAAGAAAAGAGAGGAATCCGCTCGCTGCAGAAACACATGCCTCCCTCAGCTTATTCATAAGTGATGCACTTTTTATCTAATAGTGAGCGAAGCCCAATACGCACCCACAGTCCTGCTTGGGTAGTGTTTGAAGCGCTTTAGCCAGACTCTTCTACTCGCACTGGCAGACAGAAATACTGACGCATTCTGATCTGAGCAATGGGCCAAACTCAACTGAATCATTCCCTCATTATCCCAGGATATTGAATCCAAAAAGAGGAGGTGGAGGGGGCAGGAAGCGAATAAATATGGTGCCGAAGAGAAAGAGAGGCAGAGAGACAAAAGGATGATGCATAGGGAGCAGATGTAGGTGAAGACACGCTGCACATACCCACAATACGGCACGTAGAAAAACCTTCAAGCTGGAGTTCACACGGCCATAAAAGAGATTTTGTGAATGAAGGGGGATAACAAAGCCGGTCGTGAGCAGTTTGCGCAATCCTGGGTAGCAGCTGGCATCATGCCTGATGAACAGTTGAGGATCACATAATGCTACAGCTACCCAACCCCATGCTGAATCACCTCCATGATGCTGTCCACCCAATGTTCCCTCCCAAGGGGCTAGCTAATGCTGAGTCACGCTTGTTCGGATAACACAAAGAAGATTCAGGCCTGCTCTTTATAAAGTGAATGCATTTGTTTCCCTAAAGCTGCACCGATCATTACCTTGATGTAAGTAGCGCTTCAAGAGTCATATGCAAAAGGCTGCCTGAGAGGGTGGACGTTCACAGAATGATGAACAGACTCTGTAGCTCCCAGAGCACACCTGAGCGTTTTCAGCAGCTTTTTTTGCTCATTTTGTTTGTTGATTGTTGTTTGCTGTGTAAAATTGCACTGTTTAGAAAGAACGGGAACACTCTCTGCAATCTTGTTTACAGCGGCGTTGGCAGCTGTTATCAGGCAGATAACCATTTAAAGACACAAAAAGTCAGTGTCAGTGTGATGATAACAGTGGGATGACGGGCTAAGGCGTGAAACAAACACAGAAGGGCCAAAATTTGAGCATTACTCAGCCCACAGTACATCAGATGATCCAAACAAACGCCAGCCTGTAACAGCTAACCACCCAGCTGATTGACTTCTACACATCTACTGTATTTTTCACACTATAAGGCTCACTTAAAATCCTTTTGGCTTGTCGGAACGAGTTAAATAAAGCTTGACTTATCTGACTGTTTTTGTTTGGCTTAATGCGCTTTATAATCCAGTGCGCCTTATGTATGAAAATAGACGTGAATAGACGCGTTCATTTATGATGCGCCTTATAATCAGGTGCGCCTTATAGTGCGAAAATACGGTAATTGGTTTTTGGTGTGATTTGCTTCTGCTTGTCTAGTTTTGCTGCTTTCACCCCAGCTCCTCCTTTTTATTAAGGATTGACTAATAATGGCACAGCTGATAATAAATATTCAGCATTTTTATAATAATCGGCATCAACTGTTTTTTCCATTGATAGCCGATGATATATGTTTATTTTAAAACGCGCTCATTCGTCTCTTACGCAGCCGCCATGCCAAGAAGCATGGAGAAATCGAACAAAAGAAACAAACTCCCAGGTAACAAAACCACGAGAGGTGCTCCTCAATCTCTGTGAGGCATATGGAGCTAGTATGCACTACTTCCAGTTCTTTTCTCATTTCAAAGTAAAAGCACATGTTTCAAAATAAGGCCAAAATATACATTTTTACTGCAAATGAATATTGGTCACCTTGATTACTAATAATCGGTATCGGCCCTAAAAAAAACAAACATATCCGTCGATCCTTACTTTTTATACCGTGTCCTCTTCTACTAGTGTCATATGCACTGCCGCATATTCTCACTCCAATCTAAAGGTCCTTTCACGCCGGGAGCGGTTTTTTTTCGGACATATATATATTTTTTGAACCCTTATCCTGTCAATACAAGCGTTCACATCAGCGATGTTTTCCCGTCCTGCGATATTGCGGCATTTATTTTTTGTATCACGGTCGAATTTTCTAAAGTTTCACATCCTGTGTGTCCACTTCTGACCAATCAGATTTCGTGTTGTTGTGATGTAAGATTCACCGGTATATCCAACATGGCCGACCGGCGGATTGTTTACATCTCGGAAAACGGAGTGATTTTTGATAAAAGACACAAATATTACAAAGATAGCGACCTGAAGGACAACTTGTGGAGAGTCAAAGTGTCTAATCTCTCATATGACGATGGTTTGTGTGCTTTAACAGTTTGATAAACGTCTTTGTTTTAACTTTCATCTGTGCTAAGTAACTTTAGCTCGTACGCTAACCTGTTCAGATACAACATACCATATGGTATGTATCATACCATATATATAGGATAAATAAAGTTTATCTTATCTTACTTTTTAGGTACGTTAGCTTGACTACTAGATGTTTACTTGGTGTGATTTCATTTAGATTTGTGTGTTTATGTGCTTGTTAAAATGCTAATTTCAGGCGGACTAATGCAATAAATCATTATATGACGACATGTAAACCTACTAACTGTGACAGCACTATATCTTCAGGCACTCACACACTAACCAGGGATACACCCCAATGTCTGTGAATCTTACATACATCTCACAGTCAGCCAGCCTGTGAACTCTCCGAGGCTGTAAGTGTTTATTTCAGGATAAAATACACAGTTTTCCTGGAGAGAGTCCAGCGAATCTTTCATTTTCCTGAGGTTTATCTTTATTCTGTATGCATGGAACATAAGTCTATGTAAGCATATTTCCACTTATTATGAAACCAAGATCTGCTTTAATATTATCACACTGGGGAAGATACTGTGTACGGGAAGATAAATGAGCTCAGCCCTTGCATGGAAATTTACTGCATCACCAAAGTGTAGAATACCTACTGAGTTACCTGTCAGCGGAAAAAAATCTTTATCACCTTATTTTGAATAGACTGAGCCAGCCATAGAGGCAATGTAGGCATACAGAAAGAAAGAGGCTAAACAGATACAGAACTTCCACGGTGTTTATGCATACATTATAAATTATTAAGCTAAAACTGATGCAAATACAAGCTTTAGAAAAAAACATGGCGATAGAAACGTCAGGCTCTAACTTAAAGAATGGAAGATCGAGGAACATTACTCTGATGATGTTTTGTTTTTAAGGCAGTAACCTTGAATTTCCTCATCGCTGCAAATGAAATGTGCAGCAGAGAACCTCTAAGACTCTAAACAGCTTACAGCTTGCAGGCCTGCTTGCCGTACAAACCATAGCGCTCATTTATCTTTCATGCCGCGTGCTGGACAGACTTGCACAGCTGTCAAAAACTGCAAATCTAAACATTTTGCAACAGCACAAACAAAAAAAAAAAATAAAGAAACAGCTGGAAAAGAAACTCTAAAAAGCTCAATTTAATCACAGGGGTTTGATATCCTCATGAGCATCGCTCTTTATGAACACTAAGCGGATCATGAATCATTCATTTATGTCTATTTGATTGTACCAACAAGAACAGGGAGGCAGTTCTTAATAAAAAAGCTTCATCACTTTTTGTGCCAAAAGCTGGAAATGTGACATATATGATCCATGCGAATAAAATGTCTGATTTAAGTAGAAGCAGCAAACTAGGAAAAACTGCAATTTTTATTTGTGTTTGTATAAGAGAAACGAAGATAAAAAGTTGTAGCAGTTTAAAAACAGAGCAGGGATACCTTAGCGGATATGATAACGACTGAAAAACAGTCTGAGCGTCTCAGTAGAAATGTTTAACAGTCCCGACAAGGTGACTTTCTCTTAGCCGGCACCCAGATGCGTATACGTGCCGCCTCAGAAGGAGATGAAGGGAGTGTATAGCGGTTCTGATGGAAGCTTGCTTGGCTAAATGAAAGGCGTGCTGGAAGGTGCTCGACTGAGCTTGGCAGCACATCACTGGGCTTACTGGCACTTGTCAGTATTGAGAAGGTGGTGATGGAAGGGACAAGCCGCCGAGATGAGCGGGTGAAAAAAGGACAGCTTGGAACGTCTATATATGGTAATGTCACTATTAAACTATTACTCTCAAAAACAGCATTAAGAGTGTTTACTCGCCGCGTGAATAAAATCGGCACTTCTGAGCCGAATGAATGTTGTTTTTCTCCTCTTGCCAAACAAATCAGTTTGAAAGCACTCGCAGCGTGCGTTGGAAAGTGAACACAGCACTTACATTTTTAATGTTGTGTCAATCCCCATTGACTCAGTCGGGAAGTACGGTTGAGGAACATGCAATCTTGTGTAAGACTTTCACAGAGCTGTTACAGTAGAGATGTTTCATGATGTTTTCGCCTTTCAAGTCTTCTCATAAGATTTACATAAGGAAGTCATTTTCCATCTATCATTAGATTATTTTGTCTTATTATATGGAGTTATTATGAATTACAGCTGCACAATTTTGGCCAAAAATAAAATCTGATTTTTTTTTTGCAAACTCTATTTTTGATTTTGATTTTTTTATTCAGTGACAACTTCACCAAAATCCACTTTAATGATGAGTTATTCTATCATCATTCAAAACGAAACCACTAAAAACAATGTAGTGCATATGCCAAGTCAGTATGTGGCGCTGTGAAGCTGCACAAAAGACAAAAGAAGAATATGCAACATGCTTATAAAGGTTGTTTTGGCCGGACACGTGCAGGAGCCATAAAAAAGTTATACTGTGTGTCACATAATTGTTTTAAGAGATGCAGATAGGCATCCACACGAAGATAAAATGGTCGTCTTTTACGGATTTATACACACGACTTCTTCACGACTTCACTTCTTCTTTTGCAAACGCCATGTTTGTTTACTCTGGTGGGTGTGGGCACAGGGGAGCGCTCCCGCAGGAAGGGAGAGCCATTAGTGGCCTGGAGGTGCGAGATGTGATAGAGAGGAAAATCGATTTGACGATTTAAATTTTTTAAAGATCGTCATAATCAAACAATCAGATTACCTTTTAAAATCGATTAATTATGCAGCCCTTTTATGAATCATCTGCTTGTGTTGTGGACCGGATTCTGATTGGTCCAACCCTTCCATAAGAACAACAATGAATCAACCTGCAGAAGAGCGTGGGAACATTACAAGACTTACTGTTGACATTGTGGCAAAAATGTCTATTTTTGGTGTCTGATGAATGAAACAGTGAACATTGCCTTGTATATGGTGGATGTGTGTGATTCCACAGAATCCGTCTGCCATCCAGCTCCGCTGCAGACCGGCTCAGGCACATCAATTCAGTGCAGCGGAAGTTTAATGCAGTTACAGAGTAAAATATCCGGTTAATTTTCAAAATTAAACAAAGCCGATACATTAAACTGTTCTTCACTTGATAAATGGAGAGGCCAGGGTTGTGGGATGTGGGCGCTTATATACACCGATCGGCGGATCTTATTCTATGACTTCCAGGTAAACAGGCGAGAGCTTGTGAGATCTCGTCCAGTCTCCGACGGCAGCGGGGGATCGGATCCGGCGGGCGCTGTATGTTTGCGGATCTGATCTGCCTGCCGGTCCGGAGCAGAGTGGAGCCGTTCCGGATCTTGTGTGTTAGGCCAGTTAAATGTCCACCAGTGTCCTCATAGGATAAAATGCATAAATATAAAGGGATGTACATCTACCTGAGATTATAACGGCTGCTGTTAATGTTTGCAGCTTGCAAAGCTTGAGCAGCTGCTGCAGGGTCTTTTACATCCTGCATAAATATAAGCAAACTCTCCGATTACAAAGGCATGACGGTAAATCATCGCTCCGAGTTAACGACAGCCACCTGAATTATCTATGACACATTCATTTCACCATCCTTTTAACCCTTTAACTGAGCTAAAAACAAACTTTTAAACACAGACAGGTACAGAAGTTAAATGGATAGGATAAAATTACTGATAAGATGAAATCAAAGCAATGTCGAAAACTACAGCCTCTACGTTCTGTCCCTCGATGATGTTCCTCTATCTTTTAAGACTCCTGCTTAACTGCAGAAATCGATGCGGATCCTTTTTACACAGTCCCGGAGAGCCACCAGTCCCCCTTTAACACTTATTACTCGCCGCAGAATAAGTAATGCTGAGCAAAATGTAAATAACGAGGCACTTAATAAATTTCTTGGCTGTACTCGAAAGCTCAAAGAGCCGGCAGAATGCATTAGAAATGTCCCAAAACAACAACGCTTTTACACGTTTCATCATAGGCAAATATTTCTTTCAGATTGCTGCCCATTGGGAGGCGTTTTAGCGGCACACTCAAGCTGAGGCTGCAAATTACATGTGACAGAAGCAATTTTGGGGATATTTCCTCACACACCAACTGCAGTAAGTGTTGTGAATTACATTAAGCAAGGGAATATTGAAAGTCTGATACTTCCCCCGCCAACTCAGCAGCTTTAATTGATAATGCAATTTCTCCTCCCTCCCCTTCTTTTCAGGGAAGGTGCACTGGTTTTCTATAACTGTCCTGCTTCACTTCTGAAAGGTTAAATCCACATGCAGATATGACATTGAGAATGATACACCCACAGTTTTAGATAAACATCCGCCTGTTTTCTTTATGTATTCACTGGAGTTCGTCTTACCTCTCTGAGACATCCCATAAAATTGTTGCTAACTGGAGATCCGGGCAGGTCCGCGGTGCTGGGGCTCCCACCCACATAGAAGAAATCATCCGAACCCAGCATGGTGTAGTCTTCCTGGGTGTAGCCGGTGGTGGTGAGGATCCCGTCAACGGAGATGGTGACCTGTTGAGGGGCAACACATAGCCAAAGCCAAGCCATTACACTCTGGGATTAGATGGCGTGCTGTGCATAAAACACACCTCCTTCCTTGGTCTGCATTCGAAATGAGCTTTTGTTGGATCTTTTCCACACTGAAGTTGCTCATCTGAATCTTTTGGTACCTTGGAGCGATTTTTTTTTGTTTGTTTCTCTTTTTTTTGGACCAGACAGCGTTTTTGTTGGATTTTGTTAATGGATTTTTTTGCCGTAGGATTCACAGGACAGGTAAAGAAAATATGGCAGAGGCATATTTTCTTTATCTTTGATGGGGGTAAGAGAATGGATCTAGGTTTGGTTCGGAAACTTCAGGTTGGGGGGAGGGTTAGTACAATGTTCAAACCAAGGACAAATTGACTGCACTTGTCTTAGGTTTCGGGTTTTATCTGGTAACTGCAGACACACACATATACAGTTAACATGTATGTGGGCACGCATACTTACACGCGCACACGGGCGGGCTTGCGCACGCCGGCACTCATTCATCCTCGCACCACAAGTTCGCCCACATTCGCCCCTCTTTTGCAAACATTAACATCTATATATCCACGCACATGCAAACAAAGGGAGGCTTAAACACCACAACAATGTGCAAACAGAAGGTCATCACTGTTCGAAGGCAAATTAAACACACTTAACTGGACGTGTAAGGGAGTAAGTGGATCAATGGTGCCATACAAAGCTGGAGCAGGTCACATGGGGTGCAGAGGCTCATGCACAATCAAGACCAGAGCCCATATTCATACACACTCTCAGAATAGCTGCTGCTGATCTCTGATCTGGTTTAGCTCAGGTGTCATGGCGGTTTCTCGATGTCACTGGACTGCACCATTAATCCTCGATCAGTATGCGTATTCTTAGAAATGTTATGTTTATGAGCCCAGGGGTAAGGTTAGCCAAAACACACGGACGACACTTTCACTAGCATGCTACAAAACCACACACAGGGGGGGCAGAGTGAGTGAGAAGGTGACAGGTGGGATGTGGGTGAGTGAATTAGAGTGTTAGTGGTTATTCTTGGTGACAAGGTGGAGGTTCGATGAGTCGGGGGGAGGTGAGAGGTCGATGAGGTGTGGGCATGCCATGCGCCATAGTGAGTTGGAAACAACTGTCAGAGCTCCCGCAATAAAGGTTAAAGGGTTGCCACTTATTAGGTTTCTCTTTAAGGGCTCGGTGTCGAGGTCACCATCTTTGGGATTGTGGTAAGCTTCTGTCAGTTCTGGAAGACAGTCCTCACAAAAAATGGGGACTTATTGTGTGAAAAAAAACTAAAACAAAAAAAGTAAGTTGCCCCGTTGACAAACAGGCAACAAAGTTAATTTTGGTTTACTTGTTGGAAATCTGCAGTAATGTGGAGGAAACAAAGAGAAAAAAGTAAAAGCCAAAGTGGAAAAAAAAACAGGATGGGATATTGTGGGGTAAAGAAGGAGGTTGTTGGCAGGTCAGGGAGGAAATTGAGAAGAAGCGAAGAAAGAATTGCCTGGTAATACAAACCCATCTCCTCATTTTTTGATAAGAGTGTCTAGGATGGAACTCAAAGAGAACGAATAAAAGAAGAGAGGGGGAGGGGACACACGGCAAACCCAAAAAAAAGACAATAAGAATGATATCTACCAGACAATGTAGTTTGTTTACCATAGCGTGTCCAATGCCTGATTGCTTTCCAGAAAAAGGGGAAGAAAGGAAATCAAAAGAATAGTGAACAAAAAAGGTTGTTAATAAGGATGGACAGAAAACAAAAAAACAAAAGCAATGATGGAGAATTAGGATGTTAGTTAGTACATTAGTTGGTTAGATATTGGTTAGTAATAAAAAAAATGACTTTAAACATGGATGAGTTAGTGTTGCGGTGAAAAAACACTACATGATCTGTAAGAGACTCGCAGCAGTAATAAAGTGCCATGTTGCCATCCTAGCCAAATTTTCTACACGAGAGTCCTGCAAGAAGAACACAGAGACAAGTACTGTAAGACGTGGGACTTTCAGATCAAAATTTGTGTAGGATGGCGTCAACTCCAACAAACTTGTAGTGTTTTTTTCACCCCTCGTCTAACAAAGTGCGCCTTTTTAAAGAGGAAGAAAATGAGAGTGATAGAAGGAAAGACAGATCTGTAAAAAGAAAGAAAGAAAGAAAGACAGGAGAAGAGAAGGTGGGCGAGCAGCCCTCGATTCTTAGCTTCTAACCCCCTAAACTGTCAGGTATCCTACTGGGACTTTCTGCTACGACTATTTACTAACCTGAGAGGCCAACGTTTACTGTCAGGGAGGGTCAAGGAACAGGCACTTACTTGTTCTGCTCTGAGAGCAACACTAAATGCTGTCTCACCTTTCAGACAAAGCAAAGGTCGAACAGAGATGAAGAGCGAGTCCGCGCTCTGCAGCCAACCCTACCTCCTAACATCGCTGAGTATCACTGTCTACAACCACAAGTCCAAAGAAAGTTCAGACGCTTGTAAAATGTTCATAAAAACAGAATCTGATGGTTTAAAAATCATCCATGCCCCATATTTATTCGAATATAGTATCAAGACAACATATCAACAGTTGAAACAGCATAAAGGTATTGTTTTATGAGAAGTATATGCTCATTTTTAATTGGATTGCAGCAACACATTTCAGAACAGTTGAGATGGAGGCTTATTTACGAGACGCTGTATCACGCCCTGTTTTAGAAACAGTGTAGATGTTCTGGGAAAATAAGTCGTTGGATTCATTGTGTCATGATGCACCAAAGAAGCGACTGAGAAGAGACTGCACCAGGACTCTTCTACTACTGAGCCATGCTGTTGTGAGACCCGCAGAATGAAGGTACTTGCAGGTTTGGAACTGTCTAGCTGATACGAGTTTTGCCAGGATAGATTGAAATGTCGATGCACGATCTGTATATAATGATCAGCTCTAAAGGCTTTTATAGGTACTCAAGCTAGCCATGCCATAAGCACTTAAAGGGATATTCCAGTGTAAAATTAATTTAGGGTCAAACACTAACACCGAGTTAGACACCACCTCCAAAAATAAATGTTGCTGACCGCTTGCTTCCCTAGTTAAACCAACTTTAGTAACGACCGCAGGATAGCAATACACAGTGGTCTGAGGAGCCATAAACAAACCTCAACCAAAACGCCACAAATAATGCTCAGAACAGCACCTAACTTCATCAACAGGACATATTGGGTCACAGTCATAGTACTAGACACCAAACATCTTTTTAGCTTTGCCTGGTTTCTTCAGCAAAGAGACTAAACACAACTCACCTACTCTCTTCCAGCAGCCGCTTGTTTGTAGCGAGACCTCAAGCCAGTCCATTACGGACTGATGCGGGGTGACGCAGCTCAAGGAAGAACATTTATGATCATTTCTTTATCATCTCCTTGAAGTAATAATCACCATATTAATCATTTTACGCTGCAGTAGTTCTTCTGCCCTGACGTCCCGGTCTGTTTGCATTTCCATGAAGACATGAGGCGTGTTTGACCTTAAATTAATTTTATGCCGGAATATCCCTTTAAGCTAGGGTGACCATATTCTGAATCGCCAAAAAGAGGACATTACTAGAGTCGCTCATAGTAAATTTTGAGGGTCTTTCGGGTCGAGTGTCTTTTACGCACTTCTCACTCAGTTAGTCCAGCACAAACTCAAAACTTCCATACAAATTCTGGACATTTAAAGGATTTTATAACTTTCCCCGGACAAGGCCAGACAGCCCCCCAAAAAGAGGACATGGCAGGGTAAAACAGGACATATGGTCACCCTACTTAAGCTTCCTCTTAAGATCATGGATACTGGATTTTGAACCAGCAGGGTGATCCCTCTCCTCTTCGGTGAGCTTGGTCCTAGAGGAGAGTCACCTGTGTTTCTAGATCGTATTTACAGTCTGTTTACTCTTTGCATTGTTTGTTGTTGACTTTCATTTGTGTTGCAGCAATAAACTGTGCTCTCTTTGAGTCTGTGCAGAGATTTCCACTACAGAGTCGTGTCTGTCAGTGAAGGAGTGCTGCCTGAGGGCTCAGAGATCACAGCCATTCAGGACTAGTTTTGGGCCTTTTTTCCTTCCTCTTAGAGACTCAGCTGCTGAAACGAACCTTTTTACACCTGATCATGTTTCTAACTAATGCCTAAGTAAAGAAATTTCTTTTTTTTTCCATCTCAGCTCTTTTAAAACATATTGCCCGCTTCACATGTGAAATGAGTATATACAAGCATGTTTCCTAAAAACAATACCATCAACACCTGATACAAAATGATTAGCAAACCATCAAAATCCTTTCTCATCAACGTTTTGCAAAGCCTCCCATCTTTTTTGAAATGAGGGTTGCGTCGTCTCTCTCTTCCCGCAGCCTCCTTTACATCTAGCTCTGACTCATTCTAGCTCCACCCAGCAGCAAAACAAGCTTTTACATCACATTAAGAAACGCCAAACAATATCTGTCAAGTAACAAATTCTACTTAATGCGCCGCAGATGCATGTCTTTGAAGGCAATGTATTTCTATCTTTAAAAGGCATCATGATCATCTGAGCTATAAATACTTGCATTAATGGATGGCTCAAAGGCAAACACTCTCTGCCTGGCTTTAAAGTCGGAGTCTTTATTCTACACGAGCATAAAAACAAGAAGATAGCGACAGTGCCTGATGGAAGTGTCAGCTCAGGGGATTGTAAAGCAGAAAGATTTATCAAACAACTTTAAAAAGGGACAGGCTGATAAACAGGAGAGAGAGGAAAAGACCTAGCACGATGCTACTCTTACTTAGCTTTCATTAAAATGCAAAAGGACTGCTTCCTCTTGTTCAAGTGAGAGAAATTAAACGATGAATCAACTTAAAAATAAAAAAAGAATCAATGCAATCGTAAAGACAACTTAAAGTTAGATGACATCAGTTTTAATAATGTTTCTGAACCGTGGCAATGGAATGACAACCAATCAGAACAAGGTGACATTCTTATAACGCCAGCTCTCTCTCAAAGCTCTAGGAAGCAGCTAATCTAAAGGCGAGAAAATAAAAAAAAATCCTCCTGTCTGCAAACTCCGTCCATCACCGCTCCCCCCGATTACCTGTCTCAGGTTGCGTGTCACTTTGATGTCGTGCCAGGCGTTGTCATTGAATTTTCCGTTGACCGGCTCCACGATGGCCTCGAAAGCCCCGGAGCCCAGATTGATGACAAGGGAGACGGCCCCATCTTTTAGCGCCAGGTTGACATAGTCTGCTGACTTCCCCGTGTGGAGGAGGAGGCCGTTGCGTTGCCACGTCTTGAAGGACAGCGTGATCTCATCGCTGCTGCTCTGGATGGGGTTCTGCGAGAGGTCGTAGCAGAAATACTCCGAGCCGCGGAAGGTGGCTACGTTTTCCTCCCTCGCTGAAATGACAAAGAAAGAAGAGAGAGAAAACATTACTTTTATTAAACTCACAGACCGGAGCTCGCTGTGATTCACAACATGTTGCGAAAATCTTGTTTTCCTCTCGAGTTTGGAGCCGAACAACACTGTTGCCCTGCAGTCATTATCACATTCTTCCTGCACATATTGTCCAATGTTTAAAACATGAAACAAGCCCAACATCCGTGTTGGCCCCCGCATCAATCATGAAACCGCCTCAGTAAATATGAGAACTACACACACACACACACAAACACACACATACATGCACAGAATAGACCGCGCCATAATTACAGCTATGATAATCCCATCATTCAGTTCAGATCATAAAATCCTATCTGTACGACCGAGGGTTTAGGTTTCCCATACAGCCTCTAGACAGACAGACTACTCGCGATGGAACACTATTCCCCGCTAATGGCGTGCATAAATCAAACGTAGCCTGATTTTACAGTTTTATATCACTCTGCTGTTGCAAAGTGACTTCCTGGGCCCATTTTTTAGATCGACGCTGAGAGTAAGGTGAGACAGCTTCAGACGGAAAAAGTGATGGGAGGCTCGAAGATGGATGGAAAGAGTGAGAGGGCAAAAATAAAATTGCTGGGCTGACAGAAAGTGAAGACTTTAAAAGAGAGAAAGAGTGGTTCAGAAAGAGTAGGGTTTCCTTACGACCTGTGATCAAATAATTGACACTTCTCCCGCCGCCTCTTAAAAAGTGGTTCTACAGCTTGAGTTTGGGTGTATCTGCTCGAGACAAGGTCAGACTCGCTGTCAATTATTTACACAGTGTGTTAAGCTGGACGGAGCGCCGCAGACCAAAGGGTCGACAAGAAGATTTCTCCTCCAAGAACACACTTTTCAAGGCAGCACCTTTTAGAAACTGCAACCTTCAGAAAAAAAAGGCCCTTCCAACATACCAAACCAAACAACCTCTGCAGCACTTGGTAACAGTAACTATGTCATTACCTGCCGACAATGCCGTTTTTCAATGTGTCACTTTATTTCCATTGCCTCCTGCATTTTTCCTTTTGTGCATTCGCAGAGAAGTCATGAAGGCCGAGGACAGACAGAGGAACGGCATAAGCAGGAAGACAGAAGAGAGAGATGAGAGGGAAAGCAACCGTGCTGCAGGCTGTGAAGCGTCAGTTTGTTCTGTTGTGTTGTGGATCAGGCTATATGTAAACATGAGGGAGCAGCCATGTGGATCTGGCAGAAAGATACAGAAGGTGGAACGGGAAAGAATACGAGAATATAGAAGAGAAACAAAGACAAAGGGAAAGAGGCCGCCGGATGACGGGGCGTTGATTCTCCTTGTGGAAGAATCTCTCCCCTCAGCTTTAAAGCCGTGTCTTTTCGCGGCATGGAGACAAAGAGGAAATGGCATGTGAGGCAACAAAGGCCTCGTAGAAGCCCCCATCCATGTGCCAAGAGAATGAATAGAAAGTCATTAGAACTGCAGCAGTGCAACGCAGACTGAGGCAGCAGAATACGCACTGGAGCCAAACGCTTTGCACTCTAATTAGGAATGTAATGTGACACTGAACTCACTGCATTATATGATATATGAGATGATACAATACGATAGTGAACAACTTGATACGATAAAATGAAACACAATTGGATACAACGCAATACAATATCTTAGGGTTTGATGCGATATGGAGCAATACAATACAATAAGAAACAAGATGGCACAATATGGCACAGTGCGATACGATACAATACGATACGAAGCAATACGATACGATACGATACGATACGATACGATACGATGCGATACGATACGATGCAATACAATCGTTACAATGCGATACAATACCATGCAATATGATACCATGCGATCCAATACAATACAATCGTTGTATCGTTGCGGTACGATACAATACAATGCAAAAAGATATGATACGATGCGAAACAATGCAATACGATATGGTATGATACAATGCAATGCGATACAATATGATACGATGCAATACAATACAACACGATACAGTGCAATACCATACAATACAATACGATACATGATGAAACGACGCAATCCGATATGATACGATGCAATCCGATATGATACGATAAGATGCAGTCCGATACGATGCAATGCAAAATGATACAATATGATTCGATGCGATACGATGCAATATGATACCATCCGATATGGTACACTTTAAAGTGATATGATACATTTCAATACAAGAAATCAAGATACTATACAAAATCATACAATAGGAATCTGATACTAATAATATAACATTATTAAATATGATATAAATAAAGAGCAGGATCATCCTCTGGTTTATTAACACAGGATAGCTCCCTCTATGGATCGGAGAATTGTGCTTAATTCGCTGATTTTTAACTGTCTTGCAGGGAACCATTTTATCACAATTTCTAATAATTTTATAAATTTAATTCAAGAAACTAAAGCAGCTTTTTTTAAATTAAAGAAATCAATACAAGGGCTTTCTCAGCAGACATGTTTTTAAATGATTTTTTAAATATTTATCTGCAGTGTGGTTACTTAGCCGTTGGTGTCTATACCACAGAACACGTCTCCAGCTCCTTGCTCCAGTGTGTTTTACAGTACATCTGGATGAGTATGGGACACAAGCCTCTGGGGGTCCCCGAGCTAGAGAAAGTCCTTGAAACAGTTGGTGCAATAACTATGATCTGCTGAAATTTTCAATGCACCACTGACACTGGTGGGCCTGCTGTCACATCTTGCCTGGAGGGCCCTTGCATATGGCTGGGAGCAAACGGGAGGCATGCATGGGTAACTGGGTGACTGTCTTTGTGAGACTAATAGTAGTTTATCAATTTCATATCATTTTGTCATTACTAAGTGAACACAACCCAATGCTATTTTACTTGCCCAAAGGTGGCAAAGTTATTGGCAAGACAACTATTCATGTATGTATCTTTTTATATTAGATTTCCTTCAACATTATAAGACATAACAGGGCTAAGGAGGAGGTGTAATGTGATGTAATATAATGTGAATTTAACTGTATTAAAGGCTCCAGTTCTGGATCATTCTGACATCTTAAAGCTCTTGTAAGGAGACTTTGAGTCGCTTCAAAGTAATGCGTTTTCTTCGATACAGTGACCACAATCTAGATGGTCTCCATCTGGAATGATAATGTCTTTGCACTAAAATCATATTTCCTTTTCCTGTCTGATGAAAGAATAGCAAACCTTTTTAATTGTGTAATTCGATTTTAAGAGACACCCATACTGTCCCTGAAATGTTCCTCTAAGTCTAGTCATTTATCCCGAGCGATGTTGAACACGTAATGATATTAACATGAAAGGCTACCCGTCTATGGTACCTTTGACTCTCTGTCTGAGTATTAATTATAATGATGTAATTAAAACGTAACTATGGAGCTAGAGAGGCTATCAATGTACCATAGCTGCTATGAATAATAGAGAGAGCAAATTGATATAATGTAATATTTGTGCACCTCAGCAGTATTAACCGGTGGTAAGTGTATACGGATCCATAAAAAACGGGGGAAATGTATTGCCTGTTGAGACATATTCTGCACAGATCTGTGGCTTTCAAATCGATCATATCACGGGGTCACTTTCCTTTATTTTCGCCATAGTCATCAATATTCCATTTGCAAGCAGCCAAGCTCCTGCAACGGGGACCGGGGTTCGATTTCAAAATCCACTGGAAGCAATTAGCTCCTTCATTACCATCTCCCATTCTCTTACACTCCCCTGCGCTGCACACGCCCATGCCCCCGAGCTCCCTCGCCGGTTCCGACCCTGAGGGCGCCAGAGCAGGCGAGTGCCGTCACCTAACAGACTTTAACCTTCAACCTCCTCGAGATCAGAACAGGATATCAAACCGTCCCTAATCACTGTGGGAGGTAAAAGACTTAATACACGTAGGAGGAAATCAGATGAGTTTAATGATAGGATTAGAGACGGGAAGTGATGCGATTATTGCAGCAAATCAAAGACTTGATGCTACAGCTGGGAGACCGCCAGGCGTATGCACCTCATGCTAGCTGAGCTCCTAACAAGAGAACTCCTCTCTGCTGATGTGGACTCGATCTGGGCTGACATCTAACACATCGAGCACTTGTTTGCTCTACATTTGGAGATAGACGATAGACAAGCCTGAAGTTCCAGACCTAAACATAGAAAGCTTGATTCTGCTTTTAGCCATCATTGTTTGAGTGACATCCCCGGGAACAGAAGTCACTCAAGGTTGTGGTGTCATCCCACACAATGCATTAATATCTGAGAAGTTCTTGCCTCTTAACATTCCTTCTTCCTTTCTTTTACTCATATCTTTGCTCTTTTGCAAACATCCGTTCTGCACAATCATCCTCAAAGAAGGAAATTAGCGTCGTCTGCTCATAACACGAAGGTTAACCTTCTGCAGACAAACACGGCTCACACTATCCACACATTTGTGCAGCTTAGAGCTCAATGGTGAGCTACCAAGTGTCAAACAAATTTGGAGCATCACGGCTGATGTCTCTCTTCAAAGGCAGGCGGCACTGTCAGACAGGCTTAAGTTAGGGGGAGATTTGGTAGAGTATATTGCAGAGTATTTCAACCGCTGAATTACTACACGTGTACGACTGCAAAAAAATTAAAGGGCAATTCTGCTAACTTCCTAAAATTTTCATGATCTGAATGTCAGTAGAAACAAACAGCTTTATAATTGTGCAAGTGAATTGCTTAAAAAACAGGATGTAATGCCTGCAAAGTACATCTTTAGGGAGGATGCACCCAAGTGTTTGTGGTCCTTAAAAGGTCAAGACAGCTATCTGGCTAAAAACAACAGTTAGACACCCTCTACAGACTGCCAACCTACTGTACTGTAAAAAGGTAGAGTGAGGGTTAAGCTGCAAAACATGCCTTTTGCTGATTTAAGTGCAGAGTAAAATGTGTGTCATAAGCGCCATCTAGACTATTTCTGTGCATGCCTTGGCTCCAGAATAAGTTTACCAGCCTCAAATGTCACTAACATTACGTTGGCTTCATTTTCATTGAGGTGTGCCATTTATATTCATACAACAGATTCTCCAAAGTGATGAATTTCCTCCTTATTTAGGAAGAAACTTAAAACCCAGACTAACTCACTAGTTGATAAGTAAAAAAAAAAAGAAAATAAAGCTCATCTGTGCTGGTTCTACATTTCTCTAGTCGAGTGGTTTATGCTGGTTTGACGTGAAGCAGCAACAATCTTCTACAAAGTGCCATTTGTTGTCTGTATTTGTTTACATTTAGTAATAGGCAGCGATGGAGTTGCAATTTAGGCACAAGATGTCCCCAGCATTTTGAGTACATTTTATAGTATTAGCAACAAACCATTTAACCAAGTAGTTACTCCGGTGCCAACTAAATTAAGTGATGATGTTTAACCATCATATTGACCAAACAAGCACATCCAGAGTTTACAAAGTTAGTTGTCTAAAAAATATCAAAACTACTAGACACAGATAACTTATTTTTCTCTCCAAATCCACCGGTGTCATAAAAGTTAATGCTGCAGTTTCATCACAGTTCTCTTCTATAGAATATGTTTGTCTTATTGAGTGACGTCAGTGTTTTTATAGGTTATTTCCACACTTAACTGACATAAAGTAGAATTCAAGTTTAAGGGCTGAGCCATGATAGAAAAGGAATGATTCACAAATCAACTATTATAAATAGATAATTGTCGAAGAAATGTGTACGCTTTGGAGAAAAAGCAGCTGGTCCTGGCTCTAAAACACATTTCTCCCCTTAAGGCATCCTTTATTAATTTGAAGGACACTTAAAGTGGATTTACCTCAACCAAGCGCATTCTGATTTGAGATTTCCTTTCAGCCGTTATAACGCTTATCACAGCTGCCAACTAAAGTATGCTACGAGCTGAGGCAATTTAACATCCCAAAATATGTAGAGTTTAAGAGATTTAAAAGATACTGAAGTCTTCACATTTATCACTGGGAAGCTGTGTCTGCTGAGCGATTTATAAGGGATTCATTTTACGATCAAAAACTGTATACAATCTGCGCCGCCTGTGTTATTTTCATGACAACTTCGAAGATACGAGGTGAGGTTAAAGCGAATTGTCACCCTGACACTTCTATTCTCATCTCGTGTTTTTCGTAACCTTGTGACGCCGCGGCGGACGACCTGTCAGACTGTTTTTGATGTCTGCATGAACGGAAGAGTGACAAAGAGAGAGACAAAAAAGAGAGAGACCAAGACCGAGCAATAAACATAAACAGAAGTGACAACCAGGAAGCAACAAAGTCCTGAAGAAAACAGAAGAGAAAGATGGAAGCTGAGACAAGAGGAGGAAGAGGAGAAAGAAAAGGGACAGGGGAAAACAAGACTTTCGCAGACATGGCAGTGCAGGGAGAGTGGAGAAAGAGAGTGGCAGATGGAGGAAGTAGAAACGGAGACACATTGAATGACTCTCCAAAGAAAGGAGGTGACAGTGGGTGTTAGTCCTAGCAGTGAAGAGCTGTCCCTGTGGCTTGTGATTCTAGCGGTGATAAACCTTATTACCAAACACCGTATCACAGCACACCCGCCAAATCCCACTCTCTCTTTCTCCCCTTTCACCTCCATCAAAGCACACAAATGCCACCACAAATCCAGCAACTTCTCAGACTCTATCTCAAAGTCTGAGGCTTTTATCCAGTGGTTAATCCCCCCGACGAAAACGAACAGCTTTTGAAATTTGAATCTGAAAATGGTGATTTGAAAAAGATTCTTGAAAGACGCCCCGCTGGAAAAAAAAACATTACATTTAGAGTTCAGAAACCACCATTACTCGCTGTACAAGCTCATTTTAATGCAATATTTACAAAGCACATTAATAAAATAAGCCCCCTCTCTACTTCAGATACGTTTGAGCAATAGAAATCGCTGCAGGGAGAAATGAGGCAAACCTTGAAGAAAGCAGCATCTCGACTGCGACAGAGTATGACTCATTACGGTTGACTGGAAAGTTCTGCATATGGAGAGGGAAACAAGGTGGTCAGCATGTATGTTATTTGGAAACACTTAGTCTACAACTCTGTGATTACCCTCGGTGGGCTGCTCATTTTATCAATAGATCAGCACAGATAGGAGCTTAATTGGCTGACTTTGTAGTTCTGGTTGTTGGGTGATATGCGTAGGCTTAAAGAAAAAGAAATAAAAGCCCTGTAGACTCAGAGGGCAAATATTAAATATAAGTGTACTTAGATATTCAAGTATGATGTTCTGTGGTTGTTATACATTTCCTGTGTTTTTTTTTTTTTTGTTCAGGCACCTGTTTCGACAGCCTGGGGTCCTTAGGATTTGATGTATTTTGTTCAGGCACTAATACAGGCAGTTTAGGGTCCTTAAAGTTAGCAGTGAGTGTGGAGTGTTGCTACCTGATCTGTCCCAGAAGCAATATTTTTTATTCATAGGATGGTAGGAGAAGGTCCTGCCTCTTTCGCCTCTGATTGGCTAGAAAAGCTGGGCTTTTCTTCATCGAACAGAACATTACAAAACATTATCGCAATTCTGAATCTCCTAACCCTAACCCGACAGACGATGACATTTCACAGCCATAAGGAATAACCAATTGGAGCCCAGCACTTCTCGCCGATCAGAGGTGAAGGAGGCGGGACCTTCCCCTACCATCCCAATTGCATCCCTGACACCTGATCTGTACTGCCCACATGCGAAATGTACGTCACTTACTCTACAAGCCATCTTTGTGACAGCTCCGCAATTCTTTGCCCCTAGCAGTTTGCAAGAACCATAATTTTGACTGGGTGGCGGCGCTCTCTGTGGCCCAAAAGGTCTTACTGTGCTGGGCAGGAGCTCTGGTGAATGCCTCGGCATTAACCCTACAGCCTCCAGTCAGCTAGCCTGTCACATCGCCAGCTGGTTTCTGAAATCGATCGGTACTTTATATAAAGTCTTTAAGGTGATGTAAATAGATCGTGTAGGTAGCAATCGTCACGGATACAGGCAGTTTGACGTTTGAAAAGGTTGCAGTGAGTGTGGAGTGTCGCTACCCGATCTGTTCCGGAAACCCGATCTGTGCTGCGCACATTCAAAATGTATGTCACTTCCTCTACTAGACATCTTTGCGACAGCTCAGCAATTCTTTTCCTGGAGCCTCCTGCTAGCTAGCGTGTCACATCGCCAGCTGGTTTCTGAAATCGATCGGTAGTTTAAATAAAGTTTTTAAGGTGATATAAACAGATAGTTAGCAATAGTTACGACTAACTGCCGTTAAATGGATTGAAATACAAGGAGAGGAAGTGATGTACATTTCGCACATGCCCAGTACAAATCAGGTTACCTGGATGGATCTAGTAGCGACAGCGGAGATTACCGCAGAATGCAGTGGATGATACGATAGAATCTTTACGTTGAATTGGTTGTTAACAGTAAGATCTTAAAGAGTTTTGTAGAGGGAAGAAGTACCCCAGCGGTCATCGCTCGGTCCCCTCCTCCTCTTCTCAATGCACCCTTCATTTTGTGCAAGTACTAGCTGTCATTTTTACACCGATATAACCTCGTTCTTACTATTATTCCCAAGTGATGACACAACAGTCATGCTTTGGATGGATAAACAAAACATACAGCTCAACCTGTCTACAAATAAAAGAGAGCAGGGTTGTAGGTTAGGTGTGTTATTCCTGTCATAAAGAGTCTTCCTGCTGAAGCTGTCACTGTGAGAGTCCATTCACAGAAGAAAAACAATCCGCTCCCTGGCTGGTTGTTTATGCAAGATCCTTGACCTCCTATGAAGATCATGACTCATATTCTTGCTGATTTTTTTTGAGTGTATTTGTGTGCACAACCTGTTTTTTTCTCCAAGTAATCAAAAGAAAATAGGTTGTAAAATTTGGGGCGGGTGGATGTTACTTTTACATGTATCTGCATTAATGTGGACATGGCTGAGGGCTCCCCTCCGGCTATAGGCTGTAACAAGCTAGTCACTGTCACCTTGTGTGTGTTTTTCTACTGCTTCGTATGTGTGTGTGTGCCTGTGCGTGCATGCGTGTGTAAGTGAAGCTCCTTATTGGCTGCTGATGGTGGAGTCTCCATGGAGTGAGTGATGAGGTTTGGAGTGACAACAGGGGGGATGGTGTGAGTAGCAGGAGTGAACGATGGAGGGATGGAGGGTGCCTGAAGAATGGGGGCAGGCGCCTGAGGTCCAATCCCATCAACTGAGGCAATTGTGCGGAGCGAACACTGGTGTGAGGAGGTGGGGGGCTAAGGATGAGTTTGCAAAGGAGAGAGAGGGAGCGGACCAGAGATGTGGTGTCTGCACTCTTATTTCTAATACTGGACAATTAAGAGTAGAGAGGTCCAACTCAGGACAACATCTCAGGCTGAAGCTCTCAATACTGCCGAAAGCTAGAAGAAGCTAATATTAACATCACTTCTCTGGGCAAAAACGAACGGATTAAGTGAGAAGAAATGGACACATTTACAGTTTTCATCGAAAGTCTCATCCAATAACCGGCATACCGCTTTAAAATAGAACCAAGTGGCTCCAGGGTGTAAAACAAAATATCAGCAATGTTCACAGGCTGATTAAGCTGTCTGACCTGTTGCCTGTTAAAAAAAAAAAAGCAACTTGCATTCATTTAAATGTGCTCCTGTCAGGAATGATATGCTATAATTGGGGTATGAAAATATTCTGCCTTAAAGAAGAGGAACTCAGAGCAGCAGGGATGAGCACATGCTATGACTGTTGCTAGAATAGGTGTCTACATGAATATGAATTATAGTGGTTGCTAGGGGCATCACGCACCCCTCCATGTTTGATTCCTTGTCTTTGCTGATGATGCATTGAAGACCAGACCAGATATGAAGCCTTGTTGTTACTGGCATACCATCCTCCCATTTACAGTGTGCTGGATAGAAATGTTAACTATATATTTGCTATTGGTTTGATAGGACACTCAGCTTTCAATGTAGTTCTTATGCAAACTAGCTGGCTTAAGTTGTTGGACACAGCTGGGATAGTCAGCAGGGGGGTGGAGACATACATAGGGTTGTTTTAGGGGAGAAAAAGTTGCAACCACATACACTTTTGACCAATCTAATGACCAAACTGTGCCTGTGACTAACATTCTATCATATTGACACAATTTATGTGACCAGTAAGGACAAGTATGGAGAAATCTGGACACTGGGAATCTGAAAGATTTTTCACAAGTTACTGGCAACTTTGAATTTGCATCCCTTGGCGATAAGGCCTCAAATCAACATCATGATATATTGATCAGTTCACCTCGATAACGATAAATGGATGATAACTACTCCACAAGCTGCTAACCCCCTACCACATTAACTTCGCTACAACTTTTGAACCGACCTCCATCTCCTCACCTGTCACCTGTCTGGATGGGGTGGAGTCACGTCTCTGATGTAGGACAGCGTCTTAAAGGGACATGAGACCATAGCCTACCTACACACATCCAAAACCAACTTATATACCAAATATATACCAACATGGGCAAAATGACATCAGTTATTGACGTAATTTTCAGTATCGGTAATTTTTCGGTTTATCGTCCAGTCCTACCTTGACTAGTGTAGGTGTTTAAACTTTCTGTAACCATCTCTCCTCTGCTAACCTAACCTATCATACAATTATCTTGACAATATCAAATAACTAATAACACACAGTCCCTTAAATGAACACCTGGATAAAGATTTGCATGACCTGAACTAACTTTAATTAGAGATATTTGATAGGGTATTGTCAGATACCGCTGATGAAGTACAGGCTATCAAAGCTAGCTTACTCCTGTTATTTTTATTGCTGCGTTCCAGTTACCTCGATCGTCAGATGTCGGAGCTGGAAACGATGTTACACCCGAGTTGAAGGCGTTCTAGTAAACAAGTCAGAAGACCAAGACAGACGCCTACTGTTTGCCGTTATTACTTGTTAACAATTATCAGCTGTTGTTAGTTGTTGTTAGCTATACCAGTTGAACAACACAGTATTTTACTCTACAAAATCCTGACTTCCGAGTATAAGTGGAACGCAGCATATGATATAAGCATGTAGTTTTTGTAACCTAAATCTTTCAAAATAAGAGTTTACAAGAGGTTACACTGAGCATCTTGTTCTCTTCATCTGCCAGTAGTTACAATGTTATGGTTGATTAGTGTTAATAGGAAAATAACAGACACTATCATGTGCATGTATGCGACATGCAGCCAAAGTACCGCAGAATGATCCGCTGAAGGGTAATGACATAAACATAAGCACTCGACGGCCTTGCAGAGGAGTGCAGACGAGAAGCTGAGGCAACTCCTGGAAAGAAATAACTTCAGTAGAACCAGCAAAACAGACTGTAAACGTAATTGATCACATCTGCACTCATTATTTGGCTGGCTTAGTGTCTGATTTAGTCTGCCTTGTGCAAGATCAGTCAAGAAAATGATGGAGTTCATATTATTAATTCGAATCATTCAGATTGCTAGGCAACAGGGGGTAGTTGGTCAGGCATAACGATGAAAATTTAAAGCAGTGAAAAACTTGTTTCCCTGCTGCATATGGAGAGCCAGAAGGCAGCATCCATCAGCACTTTGGGGAAAAGAAAGATATAAGGGATGTCCATGAGCGAATGTGACGACTGTAAAGTAAGACTACCGCTCTGCTGGAGGAAAAATCCTGACACAGCTCCTATTTTTACATTTTGATGACATCGTTGAGTCCTCATTGTCTGGTTTTCAGCTCTTGGTGTGTCTATAGTGTCAAATGTTGATTGAATTACTGCGCTCTGCAGGCACAGCATTCATAAACCCCTGAGTGGTTTCCCTTTTTTAAATGGCTGTAACTGTGGATTACAATACTATGAAGTCATCCTCGGTCTGCATTATTTCCGTCAACAATCAAACCATCTCTGACGGTATGTCTCCTGAATGCGCGCTCTTGCATCAGCCTGACAGCTGCCGTCCTGAGCCGAAATAGGAAGTGACGGCAGCGAGCATTGTGTCGGTTTCGTATTCTCCCCCATCCTGCAGAAGAAGAAGTGCCCTGATGGACTTGCATCACTCTCACTCTGTGTGGGTTTGTGAGTTATTTGTTTTCATCTGTCTGCCTGACACATGACATATTTTAGCATAAATGTGTTTTTCTATTTGGGATTCCTATCATTTAATTACTTAAAGCCACAGAGAATAGATTTATTTGTTTTATGTATTGGACTACCTTCGTAATTTGCTGTGGGCATTCGGTGAATATCAAACAACCTGTCAATAATGTGAGTCTTTTATGTGCGCGAACGGCTGTGTGACTGTGTGTTTATGTGCTTGTTTGTTAAATTGTTTGTATCAACCGTGGCTGGCTCCGTGGAACAAGGTTTCGGGCGGGCGGGGCCTTCCCCTGGAGCCTGTCAATCACCCTGACTGGCGTCGCCTTATTGGCTATTATCTCTCCTGTCAGAAGGCAGGCCGTGCCTCCACCTCACCACATCAGTCTCTGTCAGTTCGCACGCTGCCTGTGGATAGAGCTGTGGAGCATGACGCTGCATGCTACTGTTATCATTCCTTTTAGTGACATTTGCTGTTTCAGCCCAAGACTCCATCAACAAATGTCACCTTTTATTCTCCTGCTACAGCTTAAAAGAAATTACTTCATTTGTTAAATTAAAGCGGATGTCAAATATTACTTCAAGTTGTTTTAAAAAATCTCCCTTTTTTTCCTCTTCATTGATGCATCTCACTTTATCACCTTCTTCACTGTGCAGATTCAGAAAGCTATATTACTGCTTTCCACCCACACATGTTGGGGCTGCATCTGCAAAAAAAAAAGAGGAATTAACAGGTCCTTTGAGCGCAGTTAAATCCCTCTGCAAAATGCATATAGTTTCTTTTATTTCCTGTACATTTATCAGTTTTTCCACGACATACTTAAAGATACATTTTAAGCATTTGCATATGGCAAATTCAATTTATGGTAAATCTTCTCAACCTTTTTTCTAAGGCATGGTTGACTGTAAGTTCAGTTATTCCTTCAATACCATGCGTACTGTTTTATTTCCGCAGGTGTGATTGTTGTTTATGTTGACACAGTGTCGAACTGCAAAGAGCCCCATGGGAGGCTCTTTGGAACGATGACAATGTAAATCCGCATCAGTAATTACCACTGTGAGGTAGATATGAAGGCTTCCTACGTGGAGAAAGAAAAATAATATGCGTTAAAGTCAACACATTTTAGAGTGAAAGTGAGAAAACTGAAATAGCTGCCGTAACACACAAAGGATTGGAGATTTGTTATTCCTGTTTAATTTTGCACTTCGTGGGATTTAAGAAACGAGGAAGTCCTCTAGGAAGTTTTTAGCACAATTCTATTTAGGAAATTGGTGCTCAAGGTGTATTAGGTATGGTAAGGATTAGCTGGTATTAGTTTTTTGATTAAACGCTGTCTCTTTTACTCATGAACACCATGACCACAATTTAGTTAAAGGGATATTCCAGCATAAATTTAAGTTATGGCCAAACACACCGTAAAACCCAGTTAGACTCCCCCTCGAAAGATGAATGTTGCCGACTGCTTGCTTCTATAATTATACCAACTTCAGCAATGACCTTCACCACAACTCACCCACTCTCCTCCAGCAGGCGCTTGTTTGTGTGGGGGAGCTCTGACAAGTCTATCACTGAGTGCAGCGGAAATTTTATGATCATGCAATGAGACTTAAATGCGAATGCAGAAAAACTACCGTGTCTGCAGTGCACATACAAGATACACAAGAACTCTGATTGTATTTCCATGAAGTAATGATCATAAATGTTCTTCCTTGAGCTGCGAAACCCCGCTGCACTCAGTGAGCTAAAAAGATGTTTGATGGCTAGTACTTTGGCTGGAACCCTATATGTACTGTTAATGAAGTTAGGTGCTGTTTTGAGCATTATTGGTGTCTATAGAGTGGGGTTTTGGTTGAGGTTGGCGTGTGGAGACGTAGACCACTGTGTATTGCTATCGTGCGGTTGTTACTAAAGTTGGTATAACTAGAGAAGCAAGCGGTCAGCATCATTCATCTCTTGAGGGGGTGTCTAACTCTGTTATAGTGTGTTTGACCATAACTTAAATCTATGCCGGTATATCCCCTTAAAATAAGTTGTTGTGAGCCTGAAATGTGTTTTGAGCTTTAATATATGTACAATATAAAACTGCATTGATGTAAACTGGTCGTGTCCTTTATTCCTGAGCAGTTACCCTGTTTTTAAAAACATCTGCATGTAGAAAATTAAGACTAAGTTAAACTCTAACTGTGTGTGGACGTGGACCCTGCTGATAAAAGTGACCCTTCCTTTGGGAAACGGCCTTTTACAGTGCGAGTAAATTATCTTTAATGAATTGATTGATACATTTTGTGAAACCACACACTGAGCCTGCTCTTTTGTGTGAAATACAACCTGACTGTAAACTGTCCATTATTAAATAACACTATACTAATACGATTTTTGACTTACTTAAACATAACTCAATAACCTGCAGCAGAGATCATAGAGTAATGAGCGCAGCAGAGAGGCACAGTCCCTCTTCAGCAATTGAAACAGATTAGCACACATTCCTAGTCGAAGCTGAGACCATCTAATATTTATTACCTCTATAACTTACTCTCCTGTGTACTGCCAGAACATTTAGCTGCGTGCAGGGAGGCGAGGGGTTAAAAGGGGAACAGCGGTGCCATAAAAGGGACAATGAAATAAACATGACTCACCGTGAAAGAGCCCTTCAAGCCAATATAATCTAGATGGTGGGGAAGAGCAGGGTGCCAAAGGCGGTTAACGGCAAGCACCCCCATCAGGCTCGAGCTTAGACCTCATCTCAACAGCCAATTATATGAGGTGCTGTTTTAAGATGGAGGTGAGCAGCTATTTGGTTACGTTATTGTCTACTCAGACGGTGTGGAAATCTGTTTACAGCGCACTCAAGAGACGTGGGATCACGGATGACTAAGAAACATATCCTCTCTTTGACAATACACTGTTTTTCTGATATAACGCAGGAGCTGTGTACGATCATTGTTTCCTGGAAAGCAGATGACAGTCAGGGATAAAGCTGCAAACAACTCTGGGAAACATATTACACTCTGAGCTTAGCGAAATGAAGGGAAAAAAAGCAGCGCTGTAGCTTTAAATCCAGCTAGAACCAGTTGTAGCCTGTAGCCAAAACAATATGTGACTCTCACTCTAAGAGTGTAACTGTGTGTGTGTGTGTGTGTGTGTGTGTTTGAGTGTGTGCAGGCATTTGCAACGACGCTCCCCTTCAAGAGATAAGAGCACAATAGATTACTCTCACCTTTCTCAAGCATTTTTCCTATAACCTTTAACTGGAAGGCTGGTTGCAAACTTTACACATGAATAAATGAGGTTTAATGTGGTGATGCATCTTTATAATATGAGTCAACAACAGAGACAAAAATGGATGCGCAAACACACCCTTCAACATTCATAAGCAAAAGGTAATCTCGGCATATGCTGGCAACACTAATCATCCAATTCAGACCGGCGCACACACACTCACACACACACTCACACAAACAGCCTCCATCACGTGGCAGAAACACTGACACTGCAGGCCAGGCCACCGTGTGCAAAGACGCTGCTTTTTTTTCTACACTTTCACTCCTGTGTAATCCACCCTTCTCCTTCCCTATATGTCATATACGCTTTCTTGAAATATGTTCACGTCGCTCGAAGCGGTTGGGGGAGGGTTTTAAGCTGCGTCCTCAGCTTCCAGGCTTGGCTCAGTTGAACTAAACTCAGCGTTCCCCCGGCTCCTCGCAGCTTTCTAAAATTAGCAGAGAGGATCCACAGCCTCCCCAGGGAGAAGCAGGCACCGACTGATATGTCTGCACTTTTTCATGGAGTCATCTAGACCATTACTACACCCTCGCTTAAAGTGCATTTTTAGCTCGTTTTCGCGGTGTGTGTTTAAGCTGGAGCCGCTACATGCATGCCAATATCATGCACAATAAGTGAACATGTGTGTGGGTGTTTTATGAAAAATAAATGCCAGCTGCTTTGCAAATCCTGTTTGGCTGCAAACAAATCTACTGATCCTGACATGCCGAGGTAAACACAGAATTACTGTCATTGAGGAAAGAGGTATTTACTATTTCTGGAGCCAGGTCTGCCCACGTTTAATATAACTATGCTAATCCTAGCTTGTTAGATTTGCACCTCTGACTCTCTGGCCGTCTGTTTAATGTAGAAAAAAAGGGAATAACCAGAAAAATAGGGCTTTCCCTTCTTAGGACCAAACAAGTGGGAAGGACCTTGCCAGTCCTTCTTGGTGTACAGATGTTAATATCTATGAGCGATGATGACAGCATGGTTGAAAGGTTGAAAACAAACAGGGTGGATAAAAAACTTGTATTTTGCATTTTGATGTGTGAGACACCCACTTGAGAAGACGCCCACTTCTGGCTGCAGAGCATTGGTCGAGCTGCTGGTGATGAATTTATATATCAATCCAGAATAACACTCTTGACTTTGCTTTTACCAAAATAGTAATAACTATGAGAATTTATCCAAGAGTGTTTATTCCACACTGCTGAACTCTCTCGGATGAAAAACTTTGTTGTGACCATGCACACACACTCAGATAACCAGGATACCTGCACATGATTTCAGAGGTGTACACTGAAATAGTCCATTTACTCAGGTATACGTTTAATATAACTGCTAATCCTAGCTTGTTAGATTTGACCCTCTGACTCTCTGGCCGTCTGTTAAATGTAGAAAAAAAGGGGAATAACCAGAAAAATAGGGCTTTCCCTTCTTAGGACCAAACAAGTGTATAGACCGGTTTTTTTTAATATCATCTACCTTGCTAATCCCTCTAGCTGTACAGATATATCTATAAGTGATAATGACAGCATGATTATAAAGTTGAAAACAAACAGGGTGGAAAAAACTTGACATTTTAACTCAATATCCTCCACCACGTTTTGTGCGTTTTGATGTGTGAGACACCCACTTGAGAAGACGCCCACTTCTGACTGCAGAGTATTGGTTGAGCCGCTGGTGACGAATGTATATATCAATCAAGAATAACACTTTTATCAAAATAGTAATAACGATGTGAATTAATCCAAGAGTGTTTATTCCACACTGCTGAACTCTCTCGGATGAAAAACTTTGTTGTTGCCATGCACACACACTCAGATAACCAGGATACCTGCACACGGTTTCAGAGGTGTACACTGAAATAGTCCATTTACTCAGGTATATTCACTCGTAATGACAGTACATTCATATGAAATCGCACGCAGAAACACACACTGCCTGGCAGCAGTCTAGCTCCGAAGTCAATAACATTATCCCCTCTCCATCTCAGCGACGGTTATTAGTCTGGAGAGCCAAACGGCTCTCTTCAATGACACTCTGGAGATGAAGGGATAAATCATCACTCTGAAAGGATGAGCGTGAGCAGAAGAGAGAGAGAGAGATGCAATGAGAACCAGAATCACAAAGAGAGTAAAATATAGACTCAGACACGAACTCAGACATAGAAACAGTCGGGTCAGGGTGATATGATTTTCTTTTGTTTAATTTTTGGTAAAGAGAAAAATAAAAGTCCTTCACTCTTTTTATTCAGCTTTATCCGAACACCTGGGTCCCTCTCTCTCTCTTCTCTCTCTTTCTGTCACTCACGCTCTCAGTCTGCCTCCCTTTTGCTTTGACAAATAGAGGAATGTGCTTTATTTGACCAGGTTCACTAAAAAGCCGAGCCTGTGTTCCTTCAAGCCTCTGCCTCTGACTTCTCTCGCCATTTCAACCTCCTCTGGCTCTACAGAGACTCTTTAAGACACGAGGAGAGAGGAACAAATGCCAGCGGGTTTACTGCTGCTTGGATAACACACAAGCGAAGACATCATGGACCTCTGTGCCTTGTTTAGTTCCACTTTGGTCACATCAACAAAGTTAGAAATGACTTTCCGAGTCTGCAGGGAGTCGCTTTATTGATCTCTGCATTCGAGTTCTTTCATAAAAAATTCAGCTTTTACGTTTTTTATTTCCGAGAATTGAGGACCACAGTTGTAAACCTCCCTCGAACTTGCACTTTGGATGATTACGAGAACTTTTTTTGTGAATCAAAGCAATATTCAATAATTTATTTTCCTACAAAATGAGGTGATTTGGAATAAACTTCCATGAGAAAATCGGCCCATTTAGTCTCTCAGATCAAAGTCATCTACAAGCACAGCTCAAAAAATAAAAACCCGGACTCTGTGCAGAACCAACGGAGGGTTTGCAATTCAATTCAAACTTGTAATTACTTGAAAGTTGTGCAAAAGCGATACTTCGAGAAGAGTCGGGACAGGGACAGCGAAACTCAACAGGAGTCGTGCAACGTCAAAAGACAAATCCAACATCTCCTAACTTACCAGGTGAATTATGAACAGGTTAGTTACACAACTGGTTATTAAAAGGGTGAGTCTCTACCTCAAGGATTTCAGTTTAAAGTTCAGCAACATAAACTGATTAGGATTTCATCATCTACAGTTCAGGACATTATTGAAAGATCGACAAACTCTGACGGTAGAAAAGGTCATGCATTCTAATCATTTTATAGTGTTCCAGTATCGTTAAAAATTGGATTGCATTATTAAAGCTTATGCACTGTTGAACCTCTCAGCTATGCTTCGAATTTTCCGACGAGAACACCAACAGAAAATCACCTGCAGCTCAGGACATGTTTCCCCTGGGGACCACGATTACAAAAGAGACATTTGTAAACTGCTGGCAGGACACTTTGAAATGCAAATAAAGTGAATTTTAATGATTCTATTTTTTTAACCGTTGAGGTTTATGCATATATTTTTGTGGCTGAGAGAAGTGATTTTAAAAACAGCATGACTTGGGAGCTGAGTGAGAAACTTCAGCTCTCTGTTGTCAAGTTTAGGCCTCTTATATTTAAGGGCAGAAACCCTACAGTAAACCTGACGGTAAGAAACTATTTTGACAGAAATCAATGAGTTATTATGGAGCATGTTAAGAATTTTAGTTTTGCTTTCACACCTACGTCGTTTGGTCTGGACTTTCGGACTTTGCTGTTTAGTCCGAATCAAAATTAAAGGTATGAAACCTCACCAGGACCTAGGTCCGGACCAAACAGCCTGACCTTGGTCCAAAAGAAGTGGTCTCGGTCCAGAGTCTCGGTATTTTGAAAGGTTTAGATCTTCGTACCAAAGACAGGAAATGACGCGAGGAGTAGGAGTATCCATTATTATGTGTAATGTAGATAGTCCAATAACGGGAAATGTTATAATATCGTAGATAAAGTTAGACCTCACTATAGACAGCTTATCTTTTCAAGAGTTTTACCACACATACTTTTCTCCTGAGTTGGTGTTGCAATGACTCGCAGGATTGTATACTTTCTTTTCCCTTTCCTGTCGATGACGATAAAGTTGTCATCTAATGATCAAATTCATGAGACCAGCCTCATGTACAGCTCTTCAAGTTGTCACTGTTGAAGGTAGAAAATCAAAAATGGTATAATGGTAGCAATGACGATTTCATCCACGTTTACACCATTCAAGACCGCCAGCCAGCCTAATGACCAATTAATGTAAGCTACATAGACATGCAAAGCAGGTAGTTGATGACGATCTCAGGTAGGTTCATCATGTAAAGTCTGTTGGTCCATTTTGCAATACTGACAGTGTGAAACCTAAACTGACTGAACCAAATGTAAACAATGAAACAAAAACATGGACCTTAGTTTGGACTTTTAAGACATCTCCAAAAGTGTAAAAGACTTAAAGGGATATTCCGGCGAAGAATTACTTTAGGGTCAAACACACTAAAACACCGAGTTAGACACCACCTCGAGGGATAAATATCGCCGATCGCTTGTTTCTCTAGTTATACCAACTTTAGTAACGACCACACAATAGCAATACACAACGATCTGAGGAGCCATAAACAAACCTCAACCAAAACGCCACTCTATAACCACAAATAATGCTCAGAACAGCACCTAACTTCATCAACAGGACATATAGGGTCACAGCCATAGTACTAGACACCAAACATCTTTTTAGCTTTGCCTGATTTCTTCAGCAAAAAGACTAAACACAACTAACCTACGACCAGTCCATAATCGACTGAGGCGGGGTGTCGCAGCTCAAAGAAGAACATTTATGATAATTTCTTCATGGAAATGCAGTCAGACTGAGTCGTTAAGGCAGAAGAACTACCGCTAAATTAATTTTACGCCGCAATATCCCTTTAACAATGACTCTGACTAAGTCTTTAACATGTTCTATCAACTCGTGGATCATCTTCGTGAAAGCAGACTGTCCAGTGAATGATAAAGTGCAAGGAAACAGTGTAACACAATGGGAGCGTCCCATCCTTGAATGTCAAAACCGAAGCAGTTAAATCTAAAAAAGTTGCATTCACTTTAAAACTGAAGATGTGCAGAATAGTTTTTGTGGCATTACGGTTAACTTTCCTTCGCATCAAAAGTGAAGATGATTCAAATCTGAGGGCCAGCTGCCCAGGTTCATCCAAGAAGGGAGCACACATCCTTAAGATATAAAGTAGAACTTATACTGCAGTGTGTGAGCGTGTGTGTGTGTGTGTGTGAGGACCAATCTAAGGAAATGTCAATTCCTGTGGGACAGCTGGCTTCATGGTCGAGTGGTCAGCTCCACACTGCAGGCTACTTCTCAAAACATCTATTTCTGGAGCCACTGTGAGTGTGTGTGTGTGAGTGTGTGTGCATATGTGTTCGACCAGTTCAAGCTGGTGAGGAAAGAGACCGCAGCGCTGCACCAGAGGCTACTCCATATGGACGAGGGTCTGCAGCTCAGGTGGGTTTAAAAGAAGAGGGTGTGTGGGAAGGCTAGAAAAGATGCAGAAGTAGAACTGATACGGGGAGTTTACACTTGTTCATGCATATAGGTTCAGTTAGAATATGAGTTAGTGTCATTTCCACTCGAATGGTTATTGCATCATATTGACCTCGGCCGCTTTATTCCTGACCGCATTGCTCACTTCACTGATTTTAATTGGCTGCTGTGGTGCGAATGCTACACGGGTAAGAAAAGTTCTATCATTCTATTAATTCAGTGAGTGGGTGATCATGGAGATAATGGTGGCGATGATTGTGAAGGTGTATTTAAGTGTGTCTCCGTGGAATTACAAGAAAAGGAGCTCATTTACACCGAGGAAACAAGCCGAGAAAAGAGGACAAGAATAAAATAAAAAAGAACAGACAAAACTATAAAATGCAAATCCTCAGAGGGGCCACGGGGACTATTACACTGAGCTCATGAAATTGCTTTTAGAAGAAACACTGAGCTTAGTGATGCATGTTTATTGCACATTTGTGTATCTGTGTGTTTGCTGGTATTTAGTCGAACACTTTGTCCACAGTGTTCTACATCTGAAACATTAATGAGCTGCAGCGGCGAGATGAGAAGAGAGGCAAATTTGCTGAATTGCCGCGTTGAACGCAGTTGATTTGTAATTATTCATGATGACACATTTAATCTGATGTGGCTGAGGAACCGGGGAGATGTGGCATTTTGCGACACGGAAGCAGCTGTTACCCGAGAGGACTAGCTTTCTCTTTTTCAGCTTCAACCACACTCAGATAAACAATCTTTAAACTCAGAGTGCTCAAATATGTTAAAGACTTGTCTCAGTTACATATAAAAAGTGTAAAATGTTGATAAAGACAGAATTTTAAGGTTTGGTTAAGTGAAAAATTGAGGGGAAAAGGAGAAAAAGCTAAAAAATTGATAACCAAACAGCAATACTGAGAAGAAATGCCAGCTACCATCTCTGGATCCAAGCTAGAGATGCACCGATCCAGATTTTTTTACATCCAATCCGATCCTGATTCCTAAATTTGGATATCTGCTGATACCGACACTATTGCGATACCCTAGCTCTGTTGGCTTTACCATTGTTATTATCATTACTGTTTCTTCATTATTATCTTTCACGCTGTCTGCTGGAAGTTAACCTTGCTTTTCCTGGTGGCTCTTTTCCTCTTTCCTGCCCCTGGCTACAAAATCCTTGTGCTCTTTCATGCGGTGCTTTTACAAATGTAAGATTACATAAGTGGTCGCGGGCATTGCGACGCAGGTTCTGTCTCTTGGAATCTGCAAGTTGCTGTCTTGCTTTGCGGTGTTTAGACTGTAAAGTATTTCCACACAGCAGACATGTTGAGTGGAAAAGTTTGCTAGCCTGAGCGCTGCTTAATGCTAGCATGATTGCTGCCTGGCTGCAAAACTGCAGAGTGGATTTCCTGTATGGGGCGTGTTTCATTTCTGTGTCACCCCTCCGTTCAGGAAATCCATTCCACAGTTTGCATCCAGCTAGCAAACTGACCAGCAAGAATCACTTGTACAGTATACCTTATATGGGCGACTATATGAAGGTTAGCGCCATTTTGAGGGGTGTCCGAAACCTCAGTGATCAATTCCAATGCCCCATATAGGAGACTCAAAATTTCCCATAGAGCATTGCAAAATGCTGTGACCATCCGATGGTCTCTCACCGATGGTGGGCATCCCATCATGCATTGCGTCTTGCCATGTAGTGTCCGAAACCCCAGTAATTGCGCTCACTACATAGTCAGCTATATAGTGAAACCCCATATGGGGGTTAGGGGTTCGGGATTGAGTGATTCATTTCGGAATCCAGAATTTTCGCAGGTTGGATCGGAAATTCCCGATCCATGAATTATGTTGGAATCGGAACCCAATACCGATTCTGGATCGGATCAGCCCCATCCCTTATTCAAGCCCTTTAAAATGGACAAAGGCAAAGGTAAGAGAGGAAAGGTAAGAAAACTATCCTGAGGTCTGAGAAATCAGAATTTGACAGTCTTTAAGGAAATCATGGACAGAAGAGAGGGGCGTCCTAGGTTGTTATCAGCGCACAGTCCAAAAACAGCATCAATGATAACATGGGGATGAATAAGAGACCACAGCATGACTAATTTTGTCAGAACCATCAATTCTCAATGATAGATTAAGGTATTGAAGCAACACACCGTCACCGTCAGGCAGATTTCCTACACAACCTCTCACTAGGAAGTAAAAATAGAATAAACCGAACGATTTCCAAACCATCAACTTCTTCTTTTTGCTGCATCTTAACTTTTCTAGGGCTGTATATCAAAAAGTCTTCAAATCAGGACAAAGTCGGCTAGTGTGAATTCAGAATTCATGCTTTTAACCGTCTCTGGTGATTTGGATACACAAAAAAAGAAACGTGTAACTCATACATTAAGAAAAACTTCCAAACCTCAGATAAGCACTCTCACAAACCACACCAAGGATGACATCACCATGGAGGGACTGGTAAACAGTCCATTAAGCAAAAACTCCAGAGGTTACCCCCTATTTTTGCACATCACATCACATTACAGTGGAGGACATAGAGGGCAGAACGCCGCGTAAATGCTCCAAAACTTATCAGACCGTAAATTTAGACCGGTTATTCATAAAAGATGACCTCAAAGCAGCCTCGGCTGGGCATAACCAATGAGGAAGACCAAGGCTGGGAGCGCAGGGAGGAATCCAACTTTGAGCTGCATGCATTAGAGTGTGTGGTTGCATGTGTGTGCACGCATATGAATGGAGCTCTTTTATGGAACTTTCAGTTTCAATTTATGGCCCATTTACTGGTAATAAGAGCCATACGTTCCTGGCTGCCCTGAGAATCAACAGTGAGGGGAGTGATAAGAGAAGGGGCATGCAGAGGTCGGCTACAGAGCTGCACAATGCAGTGATTAGCATGATTCTGCTCTTTGACGTGACATTAAGAAAAGCAAAGGAGGTTCATGCTGCAGTCAAACACCGGCTGTATGGTGTTGATTTCCATAGCTAAACGTATGTAAAATAAAAGTTACTGGATGATCTACAGACAAGGTTTGAAGCAGCAACAATTTCCCCATCATCTAACTCTGCAGGGCCTCAGAGCAGCCGGGATATTTGTTAGTAAAACCAGTTAAGATGACATAAAAAGCATTCCCTGCAGTGTCCCTCCTCTCTGTTCATCAGCGAGGCTAATAGAGAAGCCGTCCCAGAGGATTGACTTGAATTCATCCCTTACATGGCTCTGCTGCCTGTTGAGTGCTTAAGAAAGCCACCTGGTCCTGTGCTTTAAAGTGCCTTTTTCTTTTGGGTACTGCCAGAGAGCAGGTAGCTTTTGGAAGGATGTCTTCTTCTGGGGCTCAGAAATATAATTTTTATAAAACAGATTTTATCTTTGGGAACTTTGCTTCACAAATGTGAATACTGCCCTAGATCCTATTTTCATTTGAAACGTTAAACATATATCGATAATGATGAATTCCTCAGACCATTTTGTACGGTGACCATTTTTATAAGACATCTGGTTCTTGGCAAAATTCTCTAATACTACACTAATGTGTTCCCACTTTCAAGCTGTCTTATGAGAACCAAACGTATCATTCTCCGTGTTTTCAGAGTTGGAGGTCAGAGGATTTAGGAGCTCATTGTGGAGCGAAACAACCACTGACAAAATCCTCAGTTTACCCACCCCGCAAAAAGTGGTTAAAAACATCTAGATTTGGACCGTCTAAATGAGGCACAGTTTTCAACGTCTAAATTACAATGGGCCGATGTGATTTAGCCTGAAAAAAGGCATCCAAATGACGTCGGGTGTCTGATCACACTTCTCTAAACTGAGCTCTGAAAACACAATTGGTCGGTGTTTACAGACGAAGGGGGAATCTCACCAAACCGGATAAGAGCTGGATCAGAGATAGACTACTGCACTCGAAAGTACAACTGGAATCATCTGGAACCTCCGACTCACAAAGTCGGACGATCCTCACCGACCCCGACTTGACGAGAACATCATAATCCAAGATGGCAGTGCAGTGCATCAACAGTAAAGATTAACAGTGAAAGCTCTTGTAAAGTATTATTTATTAGCATTTCTGTTTTATTTTTGTGAAGTGAAATAGATGGTATATGTTGTACTGCCCAACGTCTAACTGTGAACACGGTGCTATGGCGTTTGTAAGAGTAAAATACTGTGTTATGTGTTGTTTAAAACTGGTATAGCTAACAACAACTAACACCCGCCGACAATGACTAACAACAGCTAACAACAGCTAACAACAGCCAACAACGGCTAACAACAGCTAACAACAGCTAACAACAGCTAACAACAGCTAACAACAGCCAACAACGGCTAACAACAGCTAACAACAGCCAACAACGGCTAACAACAGCTAACAATGGCTAACAACAGCTAACAACAGCCAACAACGGCTAACAACAGCTGACAACGGCTAACAACGGCTAACAGTAGGCGTCCATCTTGGTTTTCCAACTTGTTTACTGAAACGCTGTCATCTCAAGTGTAACATCATTCACAGCTCAGATGTGGTGGAATTCAAGTGTGACAGACTTACTAGCAAGCATTCATCAAATAGCTAGCTAGCTGTGCTGTGGATGCTTGACTGTGGCCGACAGTTGATTCACTAACTCAGTTGGAGGTCTGGACTTAATACTGGGTCCGCCGATTGAGCTCCCAGACTTGGATTTTTCCACAAACAGACTCTAGACAGCCCTTTCTGATCTGTACTGTGCTTTTATCATCATGCCAGAGTCTCATTTGATGTTGCAAGCCCTGGCAAAGAAGTTCTGATATTCTAGTTCATGTCTGAACAGGATGTCAAATATCAAGGCTTGAATTTCAGCGCTGTATTGGAGTTATGGCGCACGAAATGGCGTTGATAACGTGGAAAAATCCTGCTTGAATTCAAAGTATAATTAAAATAACCCCGTATGTCTCACAGGGAATACTGTCAATGAGCACAGGACAGACCAACTCACTCTGACAGGCACACCATGTATGGAAGATGTGACCGCTGCATATATTGTCCACTTAACTAATGCTTGCTAAGTGTGTCTCAAAGGGTAGGGTCTTTTGAAAGTTGAAAAAAAACGTCGTCTCAGGGGCCCTTTATCCTCTGGATTTCACTGCATTAAAGGAGCAGCGAGTCAGGGAAGCAGCGGACAGAGTGGATGTTGACGGGACTCAAACTAACTTCAAGCACATTAACATTTACATTACATTACAATCAGCCTTTTATTCCTCCCTTTTCTGCAAAGAAATATCCCGGAGAGAAAAGTACAGTGCATTGTGCAGGGGGAATATGCCAGCACAATCATGCATATGGAGCACAAGCATGCAATCTGGAAAGAGGATTATATGTTTATACACTGTGCTTATGCAAAAATACACCAGAGTTGAACATAAGCGCGCACAGATGCTTGAAGTCTGTAGTGTATATATGAACGACTTGAATGCCCCTTTTCTTGGCATCAAAAATGAAAATCTGTTCTCATGGCTACATTACCTGTGAATCTTTCCCTTTTTTTTGCTTCAAGTGTCAAATATTTTGTGTAATTTGCGCCGTGTTGTACAAAACGGCACGGCATTAACAGTAGGGGTACTACTCGGGCTAAAAGAGGTAATCACAGCATTTTCTTGAGCAAAGTCAAACAGCATTAAAACACTGCCAGGAAAAGCAAAGCAAAGAGTAAAAATCTAATAGTGGCTAAATCAACAAACTTGAAACAAGTGGCTCCATGAATATTCTGGTTACTCCCTCAGGGCAGCGCTTCATTCTGCATATAGTCGTCTTTTCCTCTCATTCCCCTCTTTTCTTCTCGACTTCAAAGGCTCACTCTTGCAGAATTCCAGTCAGGTGGGGAGGGAGAGAGAGAGAGGAAGAGGAAGGAGGGAGGGGGCTAAATCACACAATATGCTGAGCACATGCCATATCACACATCTCTCGGTCTTTTATGTGTTAATCATTGTCAGCGCAGCGGCGGATGGAGGACAGATGAGAACGTAATGAAGATTTAGGTCGTGGGAAGTGACTGGCACACCCCCGTCTCCTTCTCCTCAAACCGGCCAAGACTCCTTGACATCTGCTTGTTCCATAATTTGTATTCATGTCTACTGCCAACCTGAGGAGTGTCGGGGACATGTGCCACATGAAAGGAAAACATTCTGACCTCTCATGCTTGATCATAAAAAGGGACGATGGCGGTGGAGCTGGCGCCTCCCCGACGACTCAACCGGTGATTCTTTTAAGCGTCTTAGAGAGTTAGCAGAGCCGGTTGAGTCATTAGCCTTCACTGATGTGGTCTCATCTAAATCATCAAAATCAAATCAGGTAGTGTAGCCTGTGACACCGATTAAAGTCTCCTCTAGGAGGGAGGAGGAAGAAGAGGAAGGAGCTCAGGCTTTGATACAGAATAGCAGGAAGGACCTTACTCTTAAAAATAAATAAATAAATGACATGAAATAAAAATCCAGGCTTGAGTCTGGCAGGCAGAAAGCTCTATCAGAGCCAAACCACACATCTATCAGGGAAAGGCACTAAGGCTATTGGGGATAAGGCATGGAGGCATGAAGAGAGGCTATTTCCATGGGGAGTCCTCAGAGAGGCCAGGCCCAACCTGCTCGTGAAGCCTAGCAATGAGAGGTCTCTCTGGGGGACTGCAGAGGATAAGAGGCCCCGGCGGAAGAACTCTCACGTCAGCACTTCAATCACGCCTAATCCCTGCTTAGTACACCCACTGCTATGGCAAGAAGAGAGAGGAAGAGGAGAGAGAGAGAGAGAGAGTGAGAGAGTGAGAGAGGAAGGGGAGGGGGAGTACAGAGTGAAAATGGTGAGAAGGGAAAGAAAGATAAAGAGGGAGAAAAAAGGGAAGATAAGAGCTGCAAGGGAGGGGGGGGAGGGAAGATTAAGAGGAAGAGAGAGATGAGAGACAAAGGGAAAAATTGCCAAAGGAAGCATCAAAGGTGAGCAAGTGGAGATGGTGTGTGAAATCGAGAGCAGGAATGCAAACTCGGGCGTGTTAAAAGCATCAGAGCAGCCTCTGCCAACACGTTCGTATTTTTGTCGTTTGGAATCCAATCCAGGTCAGAAGAAATCAGAGCTAACAGAAGTGATGCATGAAATATTAATGGGAAAATTAAAACTTCAAAGGAGATTGCATTTGCAGAATGTACTTGTGGTTATAAAACCGTAATCATTACATTTAGGAGGATGAGGTCCTCGGGTTTTATTCATTTCTGATTAAAACAACAAATCACACGTAGGCACTGTGCGTCCATTTGAGGATAGACTTCGCTGTCTTTGAGGAAGTCTCTGCTGTGCCGACAAGACGTGAAAACCAGAAAACAACTAGAGAAACGAGAGAGAGAGAGGGAAAGAGATCTGCTCTATTGACCCTCCAATTCTTTCTAGAGACACAACAAGACAGACGCATCTTAATCTGATGAATGCTGCGCATATGTGCAGCACAGCGAGTGTGTATCTGCATGCTTATAGCTTCCTCTGTATGTCCATCAGTGAACAGATACTTTAATGTCTACATGCTTGTGTGTGTGTGTGTGTGTGTCTGGATGGAGGGATCCAGCGGCAAGGAGAGGAAAGAGGGATGGAGATGGAGCAGATGGACGAGGGGAGATCAGCGAAAGAGGATTACGGCACGTCAAACCATCATCGCACTCATAAAATCAGTCCACCCACACTGCTTCAGAGGCTTCAGAGCCAATGTAGAGCAGGGATAATTTCAGGCCCACACTCAATCAGCCTCTCTGACTCCACGTAGTAAACTATCGCTGAGGGGGAGTGGACAAGAGAGACGCTTTAAATTAAGCGCAGGGGATTCTACAAGAAAGGGCGATTGAGAGGACACGCTGATAAATTGGGAAGGGTGATCGTGCAGGAAAGCTGTGAGGGGATTTTCAAGCATGAGGGGCAAAGGCTGTGTATGTATTACCAAGGTGCTAAAACAAGGGAGCGGTATGGTGGCCCTGAAGATCAATTTCATACATGTTTTATTATTTCAGTGGCAAAACAAACTATTCTATAATTCCACAAACATTCAAAAAGCACAAGAAAAATCTGGAAATTCACCAATTTTGAGGGATTTCAGTTCAAACGTTTGTATTACATTATTGCATTTAATAATAATAAAAAAGACCTTATCAGCCATACATGTCTTTGTTCCTGAACCAAAAAAAACTGTATTTTATGATTTTTTCCCTGTTCAACTTTTTTTTTCAAAAGTTAGTTGTTTTACAATTTTTAATATTTCATTGAAAAATGTGCATTTTCTTAAACATTTCAATTTAAAAAAACAAAAACAAAAAAAGATGATGATTTTGCACTCCAATAAAATGCCTCTGAATCTAATTAGACTATTTGTGGTCACAGAAAAAATAAAATAAGAACTTTTGGTATCATGAAATCTTTTTTTTGATGAAATATTTTTTCGTTTTTATTGTTTTATTTTTTCCATTTAATTATTTTATATTTTGTATTTCTAAATTACTTTAACCAAATCAAAACATTTTTTTAGTATGTAAATATTTTATGACAATTTTATTAAAGGAGTTGTTTTTGGTCCATTTTTTTTTTTTTTTTTTTTTTAAAGCCCTTCAACTTTTTCATTACAAAAATTATTGAAATTTGGGATTTTTTTTACCATTATATTTATCTCTGTATTTTTTAGTATGGGAAACTTTTTTCTTTTCTTTATCTTTTTTTTTCATTTTGGCAAAATGTTTCTTTATTTATAGAGGTTTTTTTTTTTTTTTACTTAATATTGAGTTTTTAAAATGTTTTCCGGTTTCTAAAAAATTCTTGTGATAACAGGAATGTTTTCGACCTTCAGTAAAACACTTATGCTCATGATGTGTTTTGGTAGTTCACTTACAGGTCACCGTAGCATACTGTAAACAAACATATTCTGTGTGTGTTCACTCTTCTGTGGGAATAGGTAGAGCTGCATGGATGGAAATGTTGAATTGAAGCTACACACAGGTTTAATATTAAGAGTGCTTTTGGCACATACCTGACATTTAATTTTCCCTGAGAAGTGCAGCGTGATTATTGGCCCTCAGAAAAACTCAACCAGAGCGTGTACCTTTCCATTACCACAAACTGAAAATCAAAGGAATCAAAGCTGCTCTACAGTTAATGTAATTTGTACCTCGGAGTTGCAGCCTGTCACAGGAAGGAAAAAAGAAGTTGTCAGATGCTGTTTAACCAGCGGCATATTTCCCAGGGTTAGCCTCCCTGAACGTTAGCTAACATCATCTGAGCTGCTTTGAACAGTTAGAGACAAACTGATATGAAATAGGCCACCTTTTAAGCAACATTTCAACACGCACTCAGAACCAGGAGCGTGTTCACCGAGGGATCCACATGGATGCTGGCCAACTCGAAATGTTTACAGAACAAGGCTGCTGACAAATCCTCTCTGCACGCTGGAAAATCTGTAGCCTCTGGTGAAGCATGTTGTTCACATAGTACACGTAAACATGATCTACTGAAGGATATTGATAGGAGCTTTCCGCCTTATGATGTTGAGCCTTTGATTTTGGTTTGTTTCGTCTGTTCCTTTTATGCAGGAATCAAAAACCTCATTAAATCGCAACATTTTTAATTTATTTACTACCTGCCTTGTCAAATTAAATCAAACATCTATTTTTATACCACTTTGGATCAGGATGTGTAATGTCTAAGATCACAGTATTCAAAGTGCCACTTTAGCGAAAAAACACGACAATTTAGATGCTTTTGTTTCAGACGAGATATGAAAAAAGAAAGGCGTTATCGCACGTTGTTAAACCAGGTCAAGATGTTTAATGCTCATCAAAAGAGGCCATACAGGAAGGCTCTTGAACCACCACCCTGGACTTCTGCTGTCGTACACTGACACTGTAACGCTCCTTCACTGAGCGGCATTGAACATTTCAGCACCATGGACAGAGACAGTCACTCAGTCTGCTCCTCTGTAGCTGCAACAACCTTCACAATCAAATGGAGTATTTGGCTGGATGTACAACCGAAATTCATTAAATTCATTTAAAAAAAAAACAAATTTCTTATCTCTAATGTGCAGGTGTGCATAAACTGGAGTAGAGTTCATTGTCAGGATGACTGACAAACTCCCACAAGAGAACATATCGGTTTGCAGGTAGCAGTGTAATGTCATTCACACTGCTACACCAGCCAGTCTGCACATCTCATTTTGGCTTCACTTGTCACTATAGGAGGGGTATAGAGGCATAGTGTCCATAATAATATACTATCAATGTTATGTGTGAATAAATCGTTAAACTTGTGCAACAGACATCATGTAACTCGTCTTGTAAAGGAGACCTGTAGTGCTGATGCATACTTTTTTACATGCACAAAATCTTACAATGTTGGATGACTATAGTACACCTTAAAACAGAGAGAAGATTTAATGTTTTCATGAAAATAGTAGCCACACCTTAGCTGTTTATGCCACTTCACTGATTTGTAAACAGAGGCCAGTGTGAGCTGGATTTGCATCTCAGCTATTACTGAAAAAGATGTTCAATGATGACTCAGAACCACAAGCTGCATGTAACAATAGCAGCTAAAGTATACAAACGGGAAACTGCAAAAGCATAACTTTATACATCCCTGGAAAAGCAGCTGAAAAGCGCTGGAATGAGGGTTTCTGCAGACGCCGGTATAAGATAGGGTGTTTTTTGAGCTGCAGGTCATGCAAAATTACTCCATAGGTGTCCAAGAATGGCAAATTTAAAAGTATAATAGGTCTCCTTAGAGCTCACTGTTTAAAATGTTAAATATCTTCTTAAAAAAATGCTTTGGATAGCTAAAACAACCATAAAACATTACTCTGAAGTTGCAAGTGTCGATAATTTCTTTAATAAAAGCTGTCTAAGGACACATACAGTTAAATATACATGTATATTTAATCGCCACACTTACACAGTAAATAATAGAAACATGACTGGCTGTGTTAGGCATGTCAAAGTAACTTTGTTTGCAGGTTAAAACACTATAAAGGAAGCCTTGAAGCATGAGCATACATCATTCTTCACTGGCGTGTGTACTAATGTCTCATACATGTTAAACAGAACAGACCGAGGCTTCTCCTGGCAGCCACTGCGGCCTAAAGAGGTGAAGGCTGGCAGACTGGGTGTCCCCAGAGAGGTGGTCTCATCTCCTCTTTGAAGGCCTGCCAACAAGGAAGCATTGCAAGCTCACTGGTCAATTATGTAAACGCTCTCATCCCATTCCACTTCCCAGCCCACCAGCTGCCCTTGAAAGTGGAAAAAAGCATCCAGACCGGGGGGGACTGAGGAAGGATTAATCGCTTTCCTTATTGTCTTGAGTTATGTCTTATGAATCTGCGCCATTCCAATCTTTGGTTGCTGCCCCAAGTGACTCCCCTCCTTGATTTCCCACGCAACTATGAAATCAACGCCCAAAATGGCTGACAATTAACGCCATCTGCCATGGGTGGACACCATGCTATCATCCTGGAAAGGAATAGATGGTGCATTCCAGGTCCATCTGTGCCTAAACATACAGATATGTGCGCAAACATGCCTGCATACTCGCATGTGGGGTATGTACGCAAACTGAAACAAACCGTTATGTGTACTCAAACATCAGAGTACAAATAGAAATCAAAAGAATGAGAGTAAAGAGAGGAAGAGAGTGGCACACGCTGTCTTCTTCTTCTCCTCCTTATTGATGGCAAAGAGGTTTGGACTCCGTTTTCCTATAAACCAACACTTCATGTCCCTGGCAGCAGATATAGTCTGAGCCATATCCAAAACAGCACGAGAGAGAGGGGGGATATTAATTAGCACAGCGCGAGATCGGTGCACCCAGAGAGGCGCATATTTGTACTGTTTTTGATGGGCTGTCAACGGGTCAGTAAAAATAAACACTCATAAAACGGCCTCAGCGAAGTCACACGGCAGAAAAAAAACACAAACGCAAGAAGTGGTTGAGTACACGCCGCAATTAATATGTCAGAGAGTTTCTTTGGAAATGCCATTTTGGGTTTAGTGGAGGTGACTCACTCGTCTGATTTAAGTCACAATTGTATAACCTCGAGTCTTTTGAATCACTCCTGACTAACAAGATAATGACTTTCGTGCTCGTGCGCACGCTTGTAGGAACAAACAGGTGAAAATGCAGAAACGAGGGCCTATTAAATCCCAGGTTCTTATCGCTTTTATGTTATTTATGTCGCAGAGGACATTTAGAGTCCATTATACACAAGGGTCAAGGTGCTGAGGATGTTTTATATGAGTGAAATAAAAGCTCTAAAGCTTTCAAGCAAAGAGGAGAGCAAGGGAAGAATTATGCTGCTCTTGCAGAAACCATTTGTCACCTTTCTTTTTTCTGGTTTCGCTTTTTGGTCGGTCTTTCTCTCCGCCGCGGATGTTTGTTTACTCCTTTTTTTGGCTCCCCTGTGCTAAAAGCAGATGAATCCATTTTGTGCTTTAGTGTGTGGGAAAAAATCCAACAAACAAATATGTAACAGCGCTCCCTCTTCATGGGAGCTAAGAGGAGAGCGGCTATTTTTGCTGCGGGGGTGACGAGGCAAGGCACGGCGAGGCAAGTGGAAACAGGCTCGCTCGATGTTTGGCTGCTGGTGGAGGTGGGGAAGATGTGAAAAGATAAATGGCTTTGTTCTTTTACAGACTTGCGGCAGTACAAAACCCCTTTAATAGTTACCTCCCCCCCGAAAATACAAACTGAACGGGAAGCTCCTTTTACTTCACAATGTAAGCCAAGACGGGGGATGTGTCTATGAACGCAGACGTAGCTTTGGTTGTTTCGTCAGGCTCTCCACTTGACAAGAGGAAAGAGACCCATTCATGGGGAAAGTGCGCGAAGGGAAAAAGGGAAACATGTGATGGAACTCATTTCTCAGCAAAGTGACAACCAGCTCCAGCCGAGACGGAGAGAAACCGAGGGAGAGGAACGCTGGAAGACAGTTCGAGAGGGAGGACTGGGAGCTGAGGCTGAGATTGGAGAGGGACTCGGGGCTACTGGGAGTCTGTGGCTCCCCTGAACATCTGGGTGAAGTTCATTAAGCTGTGGGTCTGTTGTGCAGAGACTTCATTATGAATCAGATAGGGAGCGGGAGCGGGAGGGGAGGGGGCTGGGGCTGCAAGGTCACGCTTCATCCCCAGGGGTCAGCGACTTTAAAGAGCGGACTGGAGATGATAATGATGAAGATGATGGCGACAACGATGATGGATGATGCTCGGACACTTGCTATTTTTTTCTCAATGAAGGAAAACAAAGGCATGAGGGGTCGAGGACAAGCATGAAAATGGAAATCAAGTGAGATAAGGCGTGCATAAAGGAAAATATTTCATACTTCATTGTCCATATATGTGTATAAAATATAAGTGACAAATAAAGAGAAGAAATTAGCCTCTTAATTTGTGAACAAACATCTTACAAATGACGTTTACCTTCAAGAAAAACAAGCTCAATAGAAACAGAGTGACACCTGAATCACATTTTGTATTTCTCCAAGGATTGTTGGTTTCTGATCATATTCTCCTTGAACCACTGACTTCAACAGACTTTGAGTATTTCATCTACAGCTGTTAGGATAAACATCGCACAAATACCTATGGGTGATCTCCAAACATTGGTGATTCTGGGATTTTCACTCACTGACACCAAAAGGTCAAAGTTACCTTTCCAGCCACAACAAACAATAAACCGCGGATTTCATAGTTTATGTATAATTTTAGAAAAGACGAGGATTATGAGGAGCTTATTTTGTTATAGTTCAAATCTGTGACTATTACGGGGTTTATATCGGACTTCTTTAAAGCGAGTGGTTCACAAAGTAATTTCAGATCTGAAATGATCCGATTATCAATCAATTGAACACAAAAATAGATTGATTATTAGAGTCTCCGTTTGGCAGTGTCTGTATCGGTCTTTTATTTTAATAGTCAATAAAACGTAGGAGTCAAAAAATACACTGTTTTGGTTCTGTTGTCAGAGTGTCTTTCTTTATGGGTCTGTTTTCCTGCGCCACTCTGGTGATGTCCCGCCCACAATCCTATCTGATTGGTTGTTGAATGTTTCTTCTTTCTTTACGTTGACTAAAGTTATTTAGAATAAGTTAGTGTTGGTGTTTGTGATATTTCAAATTCTAAGTTCTTCATTTTGTCTGATTGTCTGACGAGCTGCCAATTATTGTACGGTTATCGGCCCTGAAAAATCAATATCAGTCAACTTGAATGGTCAGAATTTAACATTTTGCAGTTAAGAATAATAATTTGAAGGCACTAAATGAAGGAACACACAATTTTTAACAATATTTTACTGACATATGTGCACATTTTCTATTAATAGCCAATAGCAAATAACCCATTTCAAATTTATTCCAATTTTAACACTTTGGTTTTTTTCATCTTAGTGCACATAAGATCAAAAATGATTATTTTTTCCATTAATAACAGTGAAACAAATGACCTCAAAACCAACCTCAAGTTACCTTGTGTGTTCCTAATATTGTGAACATGGTATAAAACGAAAGCCAGCCATGAAAGTGTGTCAGCAATATCTAGAAATGAGCTAAATGATTTTAATCTACTTCATTTATACATTTAGGGGCAAGAAAATCAAGATATCACTGTGCAAACTGTTAAGTCCTATATACTTTATCCACACTCCAAATATAGATTGAAAAACATGTACCTTTAATGCCATTACTGCAGATATGAGGGGGGAGCGTAGCCTCTTAATGAAGGATAGATTTCTGCAGGTTGTTTTTGACACCAAGACAATATTAATTCAATACATTCTTCTAATCTCTGGGTGCAGACAGACTCTCATCAGAACACAAATTCCTTCTGTGATGGAGATTACTGTGTGAGGTAAAAACACAATGGCAACCTTTCGAAGGATTTTCTGTGATCTAATAATGCGTCCTCACATCAAATCTTCGGTTTCATTTAGACCCCTGTGTCCCAATTGTTCCCTGTCCGCTCTATTTTTACCCCCTCCTGGCCCCGATTGCACCATGTGATCTATATGTGTCACGGATGATTTATACAATCTCGGGGAGAAATAATGTTCCTTCAAATCATTAATCTTTGGATTTTAACAGTCGGTGATGTGCAGAGTGTATGAGCGAGTTAGAGAATATAATACAGTGTGGCTCGGGTCTTACATGAATGAGGGTATCCATAAAGGCCTGTCAGATTAGGTGTGCCAATTCCTCAGTCTGGATTTATTATTATTATAGGCTGTGGAGTACTACTGAATACTGGCTGCATGCAGATGAGGGGCCCGCCGCCGCCGCTGCCGAGACGTCAGACCAGATCACACTCCATTAACTTCTATACTGAAGCGTGAGAGTGTGTGTGTGTGTGAGAAAAGTAATTTTATGTGTTCTAGTGTATTTGGAGGATGGTGGCTGAGTGTGAAACATGTCTCAGAGAGCAGCAGAGTGACCTTATTAATGACCTTTAAGTATGTTCTTTTTAAATCCAAAACTTGACTCTATAAATTGGTAAATATTAATATAATCCAGGAATAACAACTTTAGTCTTTAGCGAAAAAGTAAAATTTCGATCTTTCTTGCACCCAAGCGTCCAAAATACCCCGACTTCGTCAGTGAAACTGCTTTATTCAAAACAGCTTTGACTCATGTTTCTTTCCACGAACAACTCACTGCTGTTTTTCGGTGCAGCCACATAATAAATCATGTAAAATTTGTTCTCCTCTAGAACAGTTTTTGACAGTGGCGGTCAAAATACATCCAGCTCTGATTCTGTCTTTTTGTGTGGGTTGTGGCAGCGGACAACAGAATGATTTCCGGGGGAAATGTTGTTGTTTTTTGTGGAGATATTAAATTGGATAAAAACAGAGTGAGGTATAATCCAGGACACCTGGTCCCAGATTTTTTGGCTGGATCAGATCATCTTTGATACCAGTTAATGATCCCCTCTAAGCCTGATTTGTGTTTACAATACATCTGCTCTTATTTGTGCTCGGACTAAGAGGCAGCATGTCTACAGTGGGATGAATGCGAATGGGGGAAAGTGCAGTTCCTCGAGCGTCCACTTGAGGCTGGCTTTGAATGCAAAGGAGACCCAATTAACACCCATGTTAAAATGGAGGTTTTTGAAGTAGAATTAAACATGGTAACCTGCAAAAACAGGTTTTGTTTTGCATATTATTTTATGCAGCACTTTGTGATGTTTTTTTTTTTTTTTTTTTCTAACCTCATCCATTATGAAAACATGTCGACCAAAGGTTTTGCATAGACTTCCAGGGTTATGGAGGTCGACTGACAGGCAGGGTGTAGCCGCCACAGCTCAACCTTTTTACTGCTGTCTAGGCTGACCCAAAGTAAGGCTGGGTCAGAATTTTCAACATGGTATCCACTATCTCCTCTGAAATAAACTGATATCCTGCTAAAAAAACAAGCCTAAAATTATACTTGTTCATAGTCCTGGTTCCATAAAACAGGAAAAACAAAGAAGAAGAAGAAATAGCTGCTAGTGAGTTAGTTATAGCACCCCTCCGAGAGATATCTGAGCACTTTTAAAACTTACACAAACTTTTTACAAGATTAATTGTAAATCCAAAATTGGGGTGCTGATGTATATAATATTTATACTTTCTGACCATTGACTGTTTTCATTTAGCTCTGTGATTTACAATCTAACAGAAGGAGCATATTCTTCAAAATAAAAGCCTGTTTAATGCAGGAAATAAAGTAACCGACCCACGAAATAGAAAATAATTTAGAGTAAAGCATCACAATAAATCAATAGATGAGATCATGATTTTAAAATAAGAAGTTTCAGTCAGTTTCAGAGCTGATAATGTGGATGAATCATATGTTTAAACATTATCAAAAATAGATGATGGCTTTTATTTGTTATTTGTTACCACACCCATGTTTGACAGATTTTTTTTTAAGTTTCCATTACTGTCAATATGATATTTCATGTCCACAATAAACATGAGATGAAAATCTGACATCACAACACTGTTTTAGAAACCAGTCCATGTTCTGTGGTCAGGTCTGACCCAGTATAAAATCCAAAGCTCTCTATACAACTCTGCGACTACAAAAGAAATCGACTCCAGAAAACTCTCAGCATGAATAAGCATCTTCTGCTCAGGGAGACTGCAGTAAAGGACAGTAGCAATAATTTACATTCAACCTGAGTCTGCAGCTCTCCTCCAGATGTTGTCGCAGGAAATCTAAAGTGGGATGCATTTGTTCTCCTCTGATTTATCTCGAGACAAACTCCACCTATTAGTATGACTTAAAGCACACCTTTGGCTCCTATGATCATCTGCACAGCGAACAAAGTCCTGATATGCAATCTCCTCACCAGCTCACACCATCTCTTTTCTCTTGATCTTTATCTCACTGTTTACTTTCTCTTCCCTCCTCTTCAGCTCTCTGTTATTATTTTCTCCTTCTCTTGATTCTCTAAATTTGCTCCTCTCGTCTCACCGCTTCTCTCCCCGTCTTTGTTTCTCGTCTTTGCTTTCTTCCTCTGCATCTCTACCTCTACTCGACAGGTTCAAGAGGCACCTGTGGTGACTGTGTGCACAACCGTGCTCGTATAGGATTTATAAAAGTCAAAGCTGCACAACAGAGCTGCTGGCTTTTTAAATAACTAAAGAGACAGAGCGACCGGGAGATAGAGAGGAGAGGGGGAGGGGAGGGTCGAAAGGTGAGAAAAAAATATCGACTTTCACTGTTCGATGCCGAGTCAATGTTTGAAGTTTGAAGGAAGTTTTGCCTGGAAGCTTAGATGTTCAGAGGTATCGACTGTTCGGAGAATAATGCCTGTGAAGACTGCAAATGAGGGATGAGTAAAAGAGTCGACAGACTTCTGCTTCGGTGTAAGATGAATGATTTTGGATGATTCACAAAATAGAAAATGTTAATGGCTTACTACTGCCAGAAAAAGGGAAAGAGAGATGTTAAAGCTTTCCAATTGCTAGCTGTGTAATGGCCTGAAAACAGTATCTCCTGGAACTGTTACTATAATGATTTTTCAATGATACAGGTATGTGCAGAATGAGAATAAATACTGTTCCTCCTCAAACTGCTTATCTATTCATTTGCAACCAAGACCTTAAATCAAGCTAAACTAGCATCTCAAACCCTAAGTGCCAAAAATTACCCTACCACCAAAGTCCTTCAGTTAAAAAGTCACGTTAAAGCAGCTGAACAGAGTTTTCATTTTCTGTTGCATTTGGCGGCCACTATGGACAAAAGCGGTAGTGTTTTGCCAGAATGATGACTGCATTTCCCATGAGCTCTTGCAACACTTACAAGGGCTTTGGCCTGGCGTGTAGTTGTCTTGGAGGCGAATGAAACAAAACGGAATTTACCGGTACTTTAAACTTTTTTTTGTGTTTTTTTTATTTTTTGGGCCATCTGCAGGATGCATAGTAATGAAGTAATGTATATATTTGCATTTCTATGAAATATAATATGCCGCCAAAGAAACAAGGGATGTTGTATTTTTGTCACTTGTATTTTTAGCCTACAGTTGCGTCCCGTTTGTAACAGTAAACCTACAACAAAGAGATTAGAAAACTCGGTTGTAGATTAGTATATAAAGCTAAAGTTGTCAGCTTTCCTTGGTAATGTTATATCTTCATATCAATAAGCCAGCAGTATAAAAAGGCGCAGCTTACGTTACGAGGCTTGAAGGAATTTAGGATCTGATTTGAATCCCTTCAAAAACACACTTTTCTAAATTGGCTTTTAACCTGTGAATCTGTTCTATTATTGTCTTTTTTTTAACCTGTTACATCATTGATTGTATTTCTCATAATTATCTGTATTTTTTTTTTTCATTTTTATTTTTTTCTTGTTCTTTGTAAGGCGTCTTTGAGCACCTGTAAAAGCGCGTTATGAATAAAATTTATTACTATGTTATTTGCTTTTGCTCTGATTTTACTGGCTAGCTTAGCAACAACCCACTGCTCATCTCATGTCCCTATCTAAGTGCTCTAACTTCCGGCCTTCATGCCATAAATCTTACTGTCGGTGGGCGACCCGCCCACGGATTCTGAAAGTAGGACTTACACTATTTAGAAATATCTTATCTCACCTCTGACGGGCTCATTTGCTGTTGTAGGTGACACATACATATCAGGAGAAGTGAGATACTTTTTAAAATCTAGTTAAAAGTTCTATAGGGAAACTTTGACAATGCATATTATGGAGACATTTATTATTCCACACCCCTGTAAGTTTGAATCTACTATTGCAGGTCCAAACTCTTGCACTGAAGCTCTAAAAACCGGCTAATCTGCTTCGCAACATTACCCGGTTCGATCGAGAAAAGTAACTAAAGGCCAAAGATTTAAACAAGTCAATGCAGAGTATTAACACACCTGTCTTTGACTCAGGCTGTGCACAAAAATAGCGACCAAAACCCTGTCACAGCGAGTGTTTCAGCCCAATCTAACTCTGAATGTTTGGCTGTCATCATGGGTTGGTCTTGAAGCACGAACACTTTTAAGGGCAGCAGAGTTTTTTCGCTCTGGGATATTTGTCAGCTGAGTCATATTAACGGCAGAATTCAACAGAACCTGACCTAAAACATCACTCTCTCCCTCTCTTAGGTGCACAGTCTGTAGCATAACAAATTTGACCGATGATGTGCGCCTCCAGCAGTATGTTCCTCTTTTTTTTCGAGGGGGAAGGGAAACAACTTGCATGCAGGGAAACTTGGTGATATGTAAAAAAAAATAAAGGAGAAGGAGAGAGAGGGGTGGAAAGAGGGAAGATAGAGCAGCAACGAACAACAAAGGAAAATAAAGATGGTGACAGCAAAATGAAAAAGGGAAAAAGTGGGGGTAAAGTGTCAGCAACATCAGAGTCCCCTTCCCATCTGGAGAAGGAAAGATGAATGACGGAGACTAAATGAAATGCCACTCTGGGTAATGGGAAAGAGGCAGCATCGGGAAAGCAGGTCACTTGAATTGCAGGGGATGTTCTTGAGTGGCTTTGCCCTCAGGCCTCGTGCATTCAAGCTTCCTCCTTAAGAGTCGATAATATTAGCTCTAGCACACGCGCACACATACGCACATTCACAAACGCCACTGCAGATGACTTGCAGGTGAAAAGCCGGTGAAATCATCACCTCTTTTTGGATGTTTTAACGTACAAAACGCCGTTTTTCAACATGATGGAGGTGACGATGTTCCCTAGCGTGCGTTTCCTCCCTCCTTGGTCCTTAATGCCTCAATCTCTGACCTCTCCTTTTTTGTGTGCTTTGCCTTCATCCTTCTCTCCCCAAACTCCCTCCCCCTTTCACTGCTCTGACCTGGATTATATTTTTTTCAGCTCCCTGAGCTAAACAATACGTGCCAGCGTATTAGCATGCAGCCCAAAAAAGAAAAAAAAAATCCTGCTTAGGCCCCTCCCCTCTGTGTGTGTGACCCTCTTCCTCCTCTTGGCCTGAGCCCTCCATCTTACGCTCGGTGACTCCCTCGTCTGCCTTCTGGTCACTCTCCATTTCCGCTGCTTCTTTTTTGTCCGTAAGGCCTCCATCTTTCTTATCTCCTCTTGTCTTGAAATTCCCCTTCTTCCTCTGTTTCTTTAACCCTCATTTGCTTTCTTTAGCCTTGCCAAATCTCTCCCTGTACTCTCTGTTCTCCTCCCCTCGCCGCTGCCCACACTTCACTGCCCTGCCGCTGGAGTGCTGGAGAGAAGGGGGGGAGCAGCACGCTTCATTTAATGACAATAATTAATTCTCCTTCTCCTGATCTTAATGAGCCAAATCAGTCACGAGCCCCGAAAAGAGAGAGAAAGGGAGAGAAGGGGAAAGAGGGGAGGGAAAGGAAGAGGGGAGGGAAAGGAAGAGGGGAGTGACGTGATGAGACAAGTGCCTCTCATCCTTAATGCCTGTAAACGCGGCTTTGACAGCCACCCGCGGCTCAGCTTCACTCAAACTCCTTTCTCCTAGCAGCCGTTTACCTGCTGATCAAATACCTCAGCTCAGTCTCTGCAGTCGAATCTGAATGATGAGACCAAACAAAGACGAATTCAAGGAGAGGTGTGTGTGCGTTTCTGTCTCACACTCTCAACCTTTTGATTCCTCTTCGCCCGGTGACAAGTTACTTCGCTGTCTGTTCTCAAAGCGATTTGAAGGGAACGCTCCAAGAACCACAAACAGGAGTCCATCCCTTTTCCTATCTTTTTCCAAACAACAACAACAACAACTCATTAGCTGGTGAGCCTTGGCCTCATCCTATAAGGCTTTATTAAATAAAAGCATCTTCTTAACACTCTCTAATGATAAAGCACTAAAAAGTCAAGGTAATTAGATTGCAACTACAGTTTACCAGAGACCCTTTTTTACGATGCTTCCACAGATATTATTAAAGCGTGCTGCATCTTATTATTATTGCCGGATATTTTGCCTGCAACATGTTCAAACACACACACAAACAAACACACTTTCATCTCCTGTAACACAATGCAGCCTAGAGGTAAATTAGCTATGCATGTTCAGACATGAGCTGACTCCAGTCCCATTTTCTTTGCTGACATCAGATTGATTAATACGCAGGAATTTACTCGCAGATGAATACATTCAAACATACTTTTATCATTTGTGGAAGAGGAGACAAGATGTTTTATGATGTATGTATTTATGCAAATGCAATGCATATCCCCTACTAATGCAAGATCCTTTTCTATGATGCAAAGTATACAAAAGAATTAACTACAGCGCGATTGACACGATCAGCTGTGCGGTAAATAAAAATTGCAGTGGATTTTACAGCATTTTATTAGCTGTGCAGTACACATTATTTAACTATAGGATATAAGATCTTATCGTGCAATAAACAGTAATTTACTGTGAAATTTATAATTTTTTGGTGCAATAAATATTATCTTCTCCACAATACACAAGCATCACCTCTAGAGAGTCTACTTCTATGCAGTATACATTGTTTGCTGTACCATATATATTGTCTTGTATGTAATAAAATTTGTATTTTGCACAGCATACAATACTCACTATGCTCTGTGGAATATACAATTTATATTGTGCAATTCACATTATTTATACTTTTTACTATGCATTTTATAGCACCTATAGTGCAGTGTAGAGTTTCTTCACTCTGCAGCATTAATTATTTCACCTTGGTGCAGGTATAAATGTGGCAACTTTCCAACTCTTAAGGTGAAAACTTTCTGACTTTAACTGTATGACAAAAATGAAAATGTTTTTTTTCCAACATCTGTAGAAGTAATTTAAGTAAATTTATTTATTTATTTTTGTTGTTTTTTTTTTGTTAAAGTTATTTCAGTATATTTGTTTTTTGTTTGTATTTTGTTAAAGTTATTTAAGTATATTTGTTTGTTTTTTGTTTGTGTTAAAATTATTTGAATATATTAGTGGGTTTTTTTTTTGTTTTTTATTTGTTAAAGTTATTTAAGCATTTTTTTTTGTTGAAGTTATTTAAGTTTATTTGTTTTTTTGGTTGTCTTTTTGTTTAAGTTATCTAAGTTTTTTTGTTGTTTTTTCTTTTCCTTTAATTTATCTAGATATATTTGTGGGGGGTTTTGTTTGTTTTTGTTAAAGTTTTTTTTTTTTTTTTTTGTTTCTTTCTTTTTGAAGCAGTTCAGTTTTCGATGTCGTTTCTTGACTGTAATTGTAGCTAATTTAACTACGTAGTTCGGTCAAATGAGCCATCTTTATAGATATTAAATACACGCACTTGTGGTTATGGCTGATTATTAACAGCTTTACAACCCTGCATTAAAACCAATCTGTTCTACTGCTGCGACTATGACTCTTAACCCAAGAGCTATTTCCAAGCAAGAAGCTATGAATGACTTTCTAGGTCAAAATCAAACATATATAGCCCAGAGCAGTGAGGTCTCTGTGCGAACCAAACCAGATTGTTTTACTGAGGTTAATTTGATGTAGCCGACAGCTCAGAGACAGTAAAATAGAGTTTGTGTCATTTCTGATCAGAGAGAAACCCCAGCTGCAGGTCAGGCCTGGTGAGAGTGTGCGGCTGATGTGCTTCAACACAAAGTGAACTTTTTAGCATACAAATTATCTGCCTGGCAATTAACACCGAGGCCAACCTTAAAACAAGCTCCAGTTGTGTAAAATTATTACACTCACGATCCACAGGAATCTAGCACTTATGCAGAAAATGAGGTCAATTTAACATGACTCTGGGATAATAACAGAGAAAAGAGCCTTGTTAAAGTGACAATGGGACATTTTTTAGTGTAATTTTCTGCGAACAAAGGTTGGGTGCATTAACCGTGTTGAGCCTTCACCAACTTTGAAGTCTGACTCTTGAATATTTTCATCTAATGGAAAAATTGGTTAGGCTGGCTAATTTGGCAGCACCTGCGGTTAATGGCTCCAACGCTGGGAACGTCCTGCATTAACCTCAGAACCCCAGAAGTGAGCTAAATGTGGGCTGGGAAGTCACATTGAGCAGCTAAAACATCAGAGGAAGAAGAGCAATTACCCTGTGAGGATTCGTCCTCTGCAAAGAACTTGAATGGGAATGGAAATGTAGCTGAAGAACGGCGGACCCTGCCAAGAACAGTCAAAATATACAGAAACACTCCAAGAACCGTGACTTTTTAAAGCACTTAATGAACGGTTTAGTGTTTATGAGTCATGTTCGATATTATGAACAGGATTTTACAACACTCTGTTGTACAGTTATGGGTGCCCAGACTGTGCATTTAATGATGACAAATGCATAAAGTGACATTTACTGTATATCTGCTAACAACAACACTGCGCTGCGTTATAAATCAAGGCACCATTTTATAATGCTGATATAAGCTAGATGGTAAAATGTCAAAGAGATAAATAATAATAGGTGTTTGGAGAATAAGTAGTGGCACATGCTTTCCCTAGACTCTTACCGCAGTAGATGGTTTAGGGTTAACATATCATGGTGCGGTATTAGGAGTCTATCAGTCAACAGAAAAGCCCTCATAGGTGAGAGTGTTGTGTGGAAAACATCCTATCTGACTGGCTCATGTGTATTGACATGTCAGCTTGTAGTCGCAGTCTGATCTGCAGGCTACCCAAGATCACGATGACACCGGATCGATTCAAGGATAAAGATCTGTCCTTCTTACCAGCCTGCTACCTGGGAATACGTTTCAGACTCCACTTAAAGGGATATCCCAGCGTTAATTTAAGTTATTGTCAAATACACCATAACACTGAGTCAAACACCCCGTCGAGAGATGAATGTTGCCGACTGCTTGCTTCTCTAGTTATACCAACTTCGGTAACAACCGCACGATAGCAATACACAGAGGTCTCGGTCTCCATCACAAATACTCAGAACAGCACCTAACTTCATCAACAGGACATATAGGGTCCCTGCCATAGAACAGGCCATCAAACATCTCTTTTCTTTATCAAAGGGACCAAACACAACTCACCCTCTCTCCTCCTGCAGCCGCTTGTTTGTGAGGAGAAGCCCTGACAAGTTCGATCACCTAGTGCAACAGAGTTTCACAGCTCAAGGAAGAACATTTATGATCGTGCAGTCATTACCAATTGCAGTTTATCATTTGCAGTTACACTACGCCTGCCTGATATTTGGAAGGAAAACATGCAATTTGGCCTATTTATGTTGTAATGATGTGAAGTATAATCAAGGAAGGGAGGGAAGATATGCCAAGAGTCAAACCGACATCACTGCAACAAGGACTTTCACTTTCACTGCGGAGCCAAACTGGCAAACGAATACACAAACATTTCTCCATTTCTATCTGCTGTTCTTGATGTCTTACACAACACCGGTGTTTGCAACCTTTCCCACCTAAATCCGAGCGGTCGCTTTTACTCCCAGCTTAACTGGCATCAATTCATCTTTAAATAGCATTTAGCTAGCTTAAGCATTATCTGACTGCAAAAAGGCGGAGAGAAAGAGTGGAAAGTTAAATCCAGGCCTCCATCTATTGAGTAAAAAGTAATCATGCTGAGTGAGAAAGGACTGCCTGTTTACATGAAATTATGTCTTTTATATTGCAATAAATTAAGACTTTGCGCTGAGTTTATTGCCCATATTGGAAAAACAATGAAATTCTGATTTATAAGGCAGCTCTAAATCATAACGAGAGGAGCTAATTTGAAATTGAGGGCATAACTTTGGTGAACGTCTTTGTCTCATAACAGAAAAAAGCAGAAATGATGCACATCCAGAGCTTTAAAGCGTGGACTCCTGTGGGACGTGAACCATTTGAATGTGAAGTTTTGTCTTTGAAACTTTGTTTTCAAGTGTCATGTGGCTAAATAAAGGTTAAATAAAAGTCAAATCAATGTAATTACCCTGCCTGTCCGGCCTAATGCTACGAATAATAGACTGGGATTGACAGATGGATTAGTGCTTTAAACAGACAGAGATTATTCCTCTGAGCAACTTCGCTCCAAGGAGAGGAAAGGAGACGAGAGGAAAGGAGGGGAGAGGAGATCCAACTCCCAACAGATCCTGATCCCCGCTGGCTGTTTTCATAGAGAGGCGCTGAGCAGAAAGAGCCCAGGGTCAAGAACAGGAGGAGGGCGGAGGAAAAGCAAAGGGGGTTGACTGCAGTATTACATCACTACATTCACTGCCAAACCTCATTGCCTCTTTGCTGACATTTCCAGCCATGAAGCGAGGTATCCACGGTCAGAAATAATGTGTCACAGCCACAGCTGACCCATTACAGCGCTTGAAAGGCGGTGATTATGTTGGCGAGCTAGCGAGACAAAAACACAGAGGCCCAAACAATAGGGAGAGGTCACCTTGATGCAGCTGCCTGCCGGAGACAGTGCTCGAACAAGGAGAAAATGACTCAATTACAACCAGGCGCGCAGCCGACGACTGGGGAAAAGAGGAGGGCAGAGATGGAAGGACAAGGGCGGAGGAGAGGAAGAGGGGGAGGAGGAAACACAAATACAGATGTAGAATTTTTAAACATCCCACATTTGATTATGTACAGTTCACGCTGTGCTGCATGGCTGACGGAAATCTGTAAACCAGATTAGTGGAATAAGCCCACATCAGGAGTCAAATTTAAATATCTCATAAAAATACGGCAGATTTAAGAAAATATATTACACCTCATGTTTGAGGGGTTTCTGCAGTATTTATCTACATTATCAGTAGTTTACTGTTGTTTTCAGCAGAGTGGTATGACTATTAAAAGACTTTCGGCATCTCCAGGCCGCCATCCCCTCTCTGAAACCAATGCATCAGCAGCAGCAGATGAATGTTGCTGACCGCTTGTTTCTTTTGTTATACCAACTTCGATAACAACCGCACGATAGCAATACACAGCGGTCTATGACGCCATAAACAAACCTCAACCAAAATGCTCAGAACAGCACTTAACTTCATCAACAGGACATATAGGGTCCCAGCCATAGCACTAACCACTTTACTTCAAGGAAATGGTAAAGTAATGATCATAAATGTTCTTCCTTGAGCTGCGAAACTCCACTGTAGTCTGTAGGCTGCTGGAAGAGAGTAGGTGAGTTATGTTTAGTCTCTTTGTAAACAAAATTAGGCAAAGTTAAAAAGATGTTTAATGGCTAGTGCTGTGGCTGTGACCCTATATGTCCTGTTGATGAAGTTAGGTGCTGTTCTGAGCATTATTTGTGGCGTTTTGGTTGAGGTTTGTTCATTGCTCCTTAAACTGCTGTGTATTGCTATCCTGCGGTCGTTACTTAAGTTGGTATAACTAGAGAAGCAAGCGGTCGGCAACATCCATCTCTCGAGGGGGAGTCTAAATCGGTGTTACGGTGTGTTTCACCCTAAATTAATTTTACATCAGAATACCCCTCTAAAGTTTTGTCAAGAGTACTGGGATCCGATGTTCCTGATGTGACACCCCCCTTTAACATAAGTTGTATTTGCTTATCCAAGTTCTGATGTCTCCATTGAAAATAAATGTGCCAATGTAGTACTAACAGCCAAATCAACAATGGCCTCAAATGAAAGAGCATGTTTTTATCCAAATCCAGCCAGCTTGCCGCAGAAACTCTCCCACTCCTCCTCCTCCTCCTCCTCTTCCTCGGGCTCTATAGGGGTGACATCTGACAGCTGTCAGGCTGAACTGACAGCATTGTCTCATACACTGCCTGTGGCTTTATATTTATATCCTCTGTGGAAAACAAGGATTTTCAGAATTCAGACCCAGGCAAAGCGCTGCTTGAACATAAATGTAACCAAACATTGCCAGGATGCGGGGGTCTCGGTTATTTTACCAAGAGTTGGCTCGCAGGATATTTCATTGGCACAGTAGGGTAAGTAAAGCTTTCAGGAAAATTTTTTGGCTGATCCTCAACTTCAGTTTCTCTTATTGACGAAGAAAACTTCCTGACATCTTCATTGGAAACTGACTCGACTACTGTTCAACACTCTCATGCCTCACAAAACGCCGTATTGACTTTCTGCTGCTGGACAGCCAACAAAGAATAAGTTTATTCAGGTACCATAACACCTTAAAAAAGGTTCAAATGGACACCAAGGAGCAGGAATGCAAACCATTTTAACTTTAGTGGACAAAGAAGAGGAAGATTGAGATTTTTCGGTATGATTTGTGGCATTAAAGATTAAACTGAAGCCCTTCCACCAACATAAAGAATGAAGCACCTTCAAAACTCTTCTAACATGCAAGAAAAGCTTCAAAATGCAATCTTGACAGAGGTCCCGTCTTTCAAAAATTTCTAAAAGGTACTGAAACCTTTTTTTGAAAGGAGACTTCTCAAAGCTTGATGTGACCCCCCTCCCAGCCAAGTGTTGTCAGCGCCTCAGGTAACGGTGGGCACCGAGGTCAAGGCTCACCGAGCTGTCAGAGGATTTAAGGTGACTCACAACAACAACAACAACAACAAGCTGACTTCCTCTTCTAGGACTTTTAGTGAAAAACTTCAAAAATAGAAACACAGAAGCTGCACAGAGAGATGACTCTGTCCCGGAAAAGGCAGAGCTCAATTCAGATTTATCCAAACACACATGCTATGCTCTTTTCTAAATACGTGCAAGTATCTTGATCTGGATCTAATGCAGCGAATTATTCTAATTATTCATGATTAGTTCTGTAACTTCAAATCCTGGTCTCTGGACTTCCTCACATTGTTGTTTCAGGTAAAAGCCTCAGCCGAGCCCCTATAATTGTTACCCTTTATAGTGTAAATTATGATTAATAAACCCGTGCTGGTGTGGCAGTGATCCATCCGAACAAAGCTACCCAAGCAGTGAAGGTCGTGTGTGTGAGGAAATTTTCAAATTATTTTCAGACGAGAAAAAGGCGAAACGTCTCAAGGACAGGTGGTTTTAATTACAGACTGTATTGAACATGAACCTATAATGACACACATTAGCTTCTGAAGCCGAAAGACGACACTCGCCATTGTGGAAACGCTGACTCCAACTGAAACGGCACAGGTGGAGTTTGACGCAGGTTTTCAGACTCCTGGTAATTTCATACAACAAGCACAACCCTCAGTCAAATTAGCTTTGCCTTTAGTTGTAGCACCGAGCACTAAAATAAACACTAAGGATGGGTTATTCAAAAATCAGCTCTTGTCCAGATGTTAGGAATAAAGAAATGAGAGTAAAAGACGGAAACTGGACTGTGAAAATTAGGGGTGGGAATCACTAGTGGCTCCACAATACGATATTATTACGATAATTGGGCCACGATATGATATTAATGCAATTTTTAAGATTTTGCAGTACAATGAGAATTGCGATCCAATATATTGCAATTAATACAATTTTTGTAGCTAATTTAGCATTTGGCTTTCTTTTGCTTTGTCTTATTTACACTGTATTTTATATTTATGTAGCACATCTTGCAAACCTTATATATATTTTTGTTGTACTAACTTTCTCCTGCTCAATGATGTCACCTCTGCCAACCTCACTGGACAAACAGTTGTTTTTTTTTCCCCTTTATCGTAGATTTGACTTCATATAAGCAATTAATTTGACAAATCTATACCATCTTTTTGAAGAATGCAGCTATTTTCAATTGGGGTGCTGAAAGTTTGTTGCTCCATGACCATTTTTTAATTTTTGTTGTTGTCGGCAAACACGATGGAAATGAGTCAGAACTCCAGGGCTGTCAAAACCATCCTGCGCATAACTGGCAGGGTATAAGCAGCAAGCGCTTGCGACCAGCGGAGAGATACATTTTTCTTGAAATTTTTCTTAATGAAACAATTGCAAGATTTAGAGTCTGAAATTGCACCAATTATGTCATAGGCTATTTTGATGAAAATTAAAATTAAAATTAAACCTATATATTAACCTATGACTTAAATTTCTGGGTTGGGATCTTGTTGGCAGGGCCTTTAATCAAGCCTCAAGTGGACATTTGAGGTACTGCAGTTCCTCAGACTTCCACATTGCCTTCATTTGTTAGCACTGGAGGTTTCCCCTATAATCTATATTTTGAAATGATATTACAAATTGACATACCTTCTTCGGAATATTTTGTGAAAATTATCCTGAAAAACAGACTGCACACGATTCACAGATTAATAGTAAATTAATCACCATACTGTGAGTCTGAGCAAACAGATTTGTTGTTGACACCCCAAATCTGTTCAAATATTGTTAGGGGGGTTTTGGCTGAACTTTCATTATTATAAAAAAAGTGTTCGATATTTCTGTTTGTATCACACAGGTGGGGGGAAAGCTTTCGTATTCACACGTATAACTGAGCGATTTGATTTGTTAAACTCGGAGCTGCTTACAGACAGAAAGTTCAAGTTGATCTCTTTGGAGGCAACAGATGGAGTGAACGGAAATTTCATCTTTTTGTTTTCGACTGAAATTATCCCCAGAGGAGGTAATATCTCTGAAGTTTTGCATTTACGTAGGAGCAAATGAAAGATAGAGAGTGCATACAGTGATGTTAAACTGCACAAATGTCAGAGCAGAGGAGGCAGATAGAAATAAAGACGGTTATATCAAAAAAAGAAGAATTCCCCTGAAACTGCTACATCTTTTCCTCTCAACCTTGAACTATCAGTCTCACAAATTATCCCCTCAGAGTCTCCCAAAAGAGCGAGGAGCATGTAGGCAAACATATATAAAGTGCTTCCTAATGCCTGAGGCTGGACAAGCCTTCTAAGCAACAAGAGTTTTCCTCTGTGGCTGCACACAAACACACACACACACACACGTATGTACACACACATTCATGAATATGAGTTATTCATCAGCTGAGAGGCCTGGGTGTGTGAGTACAGTAAAAATGTGTGTTTATCAAGGTGAAAGATGGACGAGACTACAGGGCTGAGACTTTTCAGGGACAAACGATGAGCGATCGAGCAGAAGGAAGCGGCGTGTTTGTGCGCGGATTCATGTCACATGTCGTGTGCACACGCTAGTGAGCCTGAATGATTTTCTTAGCTTTGTGTCAGGCGGCTTATACACAGTTTAAGTTCAATGCAGCAAGAACTGTGAGGCGTGCAGGTAGCAGAGGTCAGATGTCGGAATCCAACGGCTGGACAGAGAGGACGACGTTTGGTTTATCAAACAGATAAACGGGGACCGTTGAAGGTGGGGTAGGCAGGATTCTGTTAAAGAAGGATCTTTTTTGGGGAGTTGATAAACAAAAAAGCTTTTACTATCAGTCAATAGCTATTAGTTATTGATAACATTTGGGAATATCACGATATCGCTGATGATTGGTTGTGAGGCGGATGCTGCTCCCTTCAGTCGTTCACAAGCCTAAACAAAGTTAGCGTGCTACAATATCTGACGGTAGAAACCAACCAGAAAGTTCGGAAAATTGTCGGAATCCTCCTTTGACCACGACTGCCGACAAAAGCAAGAAAACAAAGTAAATACCGGAGACTCTGGAGGAATAACGGGCGCTTAAAACGGAGGTAGACGGGTAAATTACAGGTAAACTGCTTTAACAAAGTAAACCAAGTGTCTGTAACAGAAGTGTTTCTTGTCAAACGGACCTGCTGTACCGTGTTGTAGCCCCGCTAAACTGTCCTCCCTCGGGTCCTGGACTATGTCACTTTATCCTCGTTGTAGAAGTCGTGCAAACATTGTGTTTGCTGGTAGTCTGTTGGCATCTACAGTAGCACCAATGCTTTTTACTTTCATGTTGACTGGGCCCCATTTGTAATTATCTTAAGTATTTATCTGCATTATATCTGAATTTAATTGGAACGATACGAGTGAGCAGGAGCGTCTGTTTGTGGGCGGGACTTGCTGGAGAACTGAGGGAGGGGAGAGGAGGAGCTGAGGGGAAAACTGTTTGGGAGGGATAGTGTTTACATATAAGTTAGATAAGATGTCTCCTAAAAACTGTCGCTTCTCCCTCGAAAATACTTGATTATTTTCAACCTCTGATCTACAGGTTGTTGTCGCACTCGTACTCTGACTCTGCTAACTTTCATAGATTTTATGTGTTCTGCCAAGTGATGAGGACAAAAATACGATTTTAGAGAGCAAGGACGCCATGTCCCCAGAATCCCCCTGCTGAAATTACGCCCTTGGCTAAATATCCAAATATAAAACCAGTACAAGCTACCGAGCTATTTAAGCGGAGGGTGGTGTTTCTGCACCTTTTAATGCAGTGGCAAAGTTGTGAGGCTTATATTTCCACTTTGACTCTGAGGTTTAATTTGGCATCTGAATCTCACCTTGAGGAATTAGTTATATCGCAGGGTAGGAGTTGCAGACTGCAGATGTGCTCATTTTACCCGGCGAAGACCCTTAAAACTGAATTTTTGACACACGGATACAAACCTGCTTCTTCATATTCAGAGAAAATATACGAGAATTTCCATTTTCTTTCCATTTACTCTAGAGAGTCTGTACCCAAAAGGTTTAACAGGCAAGTGTCCTGAGCTGGTGTGGAGTTCAGACTGGCCCGGGGCTACATCCATGGCCCCATTCTGCCAGGAAAACCAATTACTTAGTGTTTCAAAGCCCTCTGAGTGCCCGAAAGGGGCCCATCATTTAACCATGAGACGGTCCAACTTCACTCACTGACGGCCTTTCAGCGCTGGGTCATGACGAAAACACACACGCAGAGAAAAACTGAACCCACACTCACAGGAAAGTTTGGATTAGTCCATCTGATGTTTTTTAATGCTATTGATCGCTTAAAAGTCCATCTGCCAAAACTTATTTTCTTGTAACTGTCATTCTGAGTTTCCGTTGATTTATGTTTACACATCAAAAAATGCAAAACTATTAGCAACACCCAGAGAAATCCATAAAGGGCACAAGCGCATCCTTAATGAGGTAGGAGGAATATAGATAGACACTCTCGCCCCTCCAAGAAAAAAAAGTCAGTCCAGAAAGTTTGCAGCACTCTAAACTGAAATTTCCAATTAATTTTTAAACAGCGTCGGACAGTGAGTCAGCGCCAAACACGGTGACCTCTCAGCGCAGCGGATAGAGTGAGCTTTCTACCGCTCAGTGTCTTCTTACGGCCGTGCGAACAAACAGGTAAGCAGCTGCAGACAAACAGCGACGCTCGAGTGCACACTCCTACACACAGGTCTGTCGTAGCAGACGTGCTGTCATACGTTACCCTTTCACGCGAGGCCTCGTTTAGCCCCCGAAGAAGCTATTCTTGGTTTACACAGTGATGCATCTCTATCTGCGGCTCATCAGCTACATTGTGAGGTAAAAAGGCTTCAATACAAATCTTCTCCGGACCGCTCTGATTACCTCCGGCGCATTCAGCGTGCTCACTCTTTGTCTGTCTCGCTCTGTCTGCCTCTGCAGGATAACTTAATGAGTCTAATGAGAATAAAAAGTGAAGGGGAGAGAGAGAGAGGGAAGGAGAAAGAGGGGAGGCAATCAGATGTGGCTTCGCCCGGGCCCTTGGCAATGACAAAGTGGAGCAATTATGCATGAAGGCTATGACATTGACTGTGGCATCACCTCTTCTGCTGATCTGTTAAAAAGCAAACATACTCTATAATTCAGAAACACACTCACTCACTCTCAGACGCACACACGGAGGCGTACACACCTCCTGCCAAACATGCGCAAGGTCACAGATGATCATCCTTTGACAAGCTAACACGTCTGCGCGCGAGAATATGTCAGCGACCGGTGTGACGATGGTTTCGCAGCGCAGGTCATCAGAAGGTCACGCGTGTGAGGTGTAGTGTGAGAGGAAACGGGTTCATCCATTAGTTTCACGACTCTCTCTCTAGACATGCACTTTCAGGCACGCTCACAGCTCCACGCTTAACCCATCATGGCTCCGCCTCACTTGGCGCTCGGGTGCCTGTGGGTGGTGTCACGCTTGAAGGAGATATTGATTAGACTCAAGAATGAGGCTTCAGTGGGTCCGGTTTACACACTCACTCATAAACTCAAAACTCAGTGGATGTTAAATGTATCAGCATGATACCACTCAGGGGGGCGGAGTAAAAATCCAGACTAGGGACGGGCGATATATAAAAAAAATCACAATTAATATTTTCCATTCTGGTGATAACGATAAAAGTCTCAATGAAAAAATATAATTCCAATCTATATTCTTTACTCATTTTGTCTTCAGGACACCTGTTGGAGTAGCCAACCCCGACTTGACGACAACGTCATGATTCAAGATGGCTGCTCAGAGCATCAACAGTAAAGAGTAACAGTCAAAGCGCTCGTAATGTATTATTTATCAGCAGTTCTGTTTTGGTTTTGTGAAATTAAATAAGTGTTTTACGTTGTTCTGCCCAACGTCTCACTGTCAACACGGTGCTATAGTGTTTGTAGAAGTAAAATACTGTGTTATGCACCATTTAAACTGGTATCGCTAACAACAGCTAACAACGGGTAACTGTAGGCGTCCATCTTGGTTTTCCAACTTGTTAACTGGAATGCCGTCAACTCGGGTTCCATGTCATTCCCAGCTCTGATATCTGACTTCTGAGGTAACTGGAACGTAGCATTAACCACAAGTTTGAGTTGTAGGTTATGGAGAAAACTCGTGACATCAACAAGTCTCAAATGTGAAACATTTTCAACATTAGAAAACAGCAGCAGATCCACTGTCCGATGTCAGGCGTACCTGATTGCGCTCGTCTTAGCCTCAATCTTAAAGGACATCCCAACGATGTGGAGCCTCGTTCAGTAATGAGCTGCTCAGAAACGTCTTCTTCATTACTTTCGGCCATGTTTGTTTGTTACCACTTTTTTCGGGCGATAAGGCGCACCGGACTATAGGACCACTGTGAATTAACGTGTCTTTGTCTATAAAGCGCACTGTCAATTTTTGAGAAAATTTAAGGATTTCAAGTGCGCCTTATAGTCTGAAAAACACTGTATTCTGCTCTGTGTGGCTGCAAGTCCGTTGCTTGGGCTTACATTATCAACCTGCATTTATCGTATTTATCATAAGATGGCAAATATCTATCATGGAGGATTCTTCTGACGATAAATCGTGAACGATAATTTATTGCCTTCCCAGTCCAGACCAGTAAGAGGGGACGGTAGCAGTAATGGGAGCTCTTTCACTGGCTGTGGTTAGATGAAAGGGTTGAGGAAAACAGCAGGGAGGCGATCCTATTAGTTACAGAAGTTATTCAAAGTTTGGACTCAGGCTTGGTCGGTTTTCAAAGATTTCATCTTCTAAAATAACCCCAAGAAAACCCCAAGCTGGCAAACAGGTAGGCGAGGAGAAAACTGCTTCCTTAGATATGATCAAATGCAATTACTGAGCAGGAAGAAGAAATCCAGCCAGCCTGCCTCAGTTTCATTATTTCCCACTCATAGAAACGGGCGAATTTATTCCAGCTACATATGCAGCTTTGGAAAACACATTTTTTGATTAAACTCATGACTATTGGTGGTAATGCAACCCATCTGCTCCACACAAGTCACCAACCAATTTGTAGACGAAGAACCATTAGCACCAAAGCGTTACAGCACTAATATTAAAGATGTGAAATTTGCTATTAGTCAGCGAAAAATCTGGGCGAGCATGTGAGCGCCGAATGTTTCTTCTCTTCCTGAACAGTTGTGTTAAACGCACCCTTGGGCCAGACATTTAACAGGCTATTTAGTGAATAAAAAGCCCTCTGAAATCACGTTTCCTTCTCGTTTTTGTCCTCTAGCCAACAGCACACATGAAACAAGGAGACAGCTCCTTCCTAGAAGTACAATTAAACCGAAACACGACATGACAACTGTATATGAAACATGCAACCTCCTTCAATAGGACACAAATAATTATGGGTTTTAATTAATGAAGCCCTCTAACTGTGCTTTAATGAATCCAACCACCAAAAGAAATCCCAGAGCGCCGTCTTCCACGCTAAGACTCGTGCCTGTCAAAATCTACTGTAGGGTCAAAAACACGCCGAGGCAACAGAGTGCGATAGCTCAGCAGATTCCCGTGCAAGTGATCAGCCAATTACACGACTAATTATTGCTTTGTGCAGATCTGTCAGGCAGTGCCGGCACAGGGCAGCGGAGATCAATAGGATGTGCTAATCCGAGCATCGCATACAAACACACACGCACATGAATGAAAGCGAAGACGATGATCAAACGCAATCAAACGCCTGTTTGAGTCTCTCGGAGGACCCCCAGTCAGGCGCTGAGGCAACAGGGGTTAATGGGTGTACTGGGATGCTTTGAGATTTGACTATAAGAACATGCAAGTTCAATCCATTATCTGCTCAGCTTCATTTAAGCTCAAAAAGAAGAAGTGCGAGAGGGTTTATCTTGTTTATTCAAGACTTCGGGGAGGGTCAGAGTTAGAACCGGACTGGAGCAGGTTAGAGAAAGGTGCTCAGGGTTGAACGGAGGGGAGAGAAAGGGAGGGAGTTACAATCAGATCTGAACTTTAAATGAACTGAGATGAAGAAAGAGATGGGGAAAAAGAGGTATGGATGATTTAATCATGAAAGAAAAAGTACTATTTTCTGATCGTACAAAGGAGGGGATAAAAAGAAAGAGAGAGAAGGGAGGGAGGGCAATGTAAATTGAACTGATGACTGTCTGATAGCCAAACAAGGGGAGTGGGGGGAGGCAAGTGTGTGACTAATGCGTGAGATTAAAAGAATGACAAGAGAGGAAGGACAGTTTGGATGAAAGCGAGGACAGATCGGAGGAAAACCAAAAGGAGTTCAAAAAGGACACGAATCAAGAGGAATCACGGCGAGATGAGAACACAAGAGACAGAAGCGGCGAGAGCACCTCTTTCAGCTGAGCCTCGATAAATAAATAAATAAGCGCATGAATAAAAAGCAGAACCTTGTAGGGAAGGTCTTCTCAGTACATTTGTTGTGACGGCAACAGGGACGCAACAACCGCCGAGGACGCCGAGGTCGTGTTCCCTCAATTTGTTCGTGGGAATTTTCGAGAGCTTAAATCTTCAGGTTCAAAAAGTAGGAGTCGTGTTTTCGACAGGCGGATTCAGGCGCGTTATGTACTTCAAGTTGAGTACATTATAAAAACAGAGACAGAGTACAGGGGGAGAGCGTTATTTAGCGCTGTGTTGATTCCTTTATTTTGGAGGAAAAGAAACATACTTTGCATTTCTTTCTCTCGGCATGAAATCCTGCATAATTTAAAAAAAATCCAATATTCATGCAGTGTTTTATTTATTTACAGTTTTACATATAACAGACTGTTTTTGGCTGGTATCTTTAAAAGTCGAACAAAATAACCTCTCTTTATTTCTGCCTCACTTGGGATACAGTATTAGAGCCAATTTTTCACAGTTTTCCCTGTTTATCTGCATGAGATTGCATCTGTGATTGAAGATGATCTCCTCTCTTTGCAGGAAGATGTCTTTAAATGCATCTTTTGTGAGTGAAATTCATTGCATCGAAAGGTACTTCAACACGCCATCCACCTGTTATGATGTTAAAATGTCGAGTGAAGGCATCTCAAAAAAAACAAGGCTAGTGTGCTGTAATAAAAACTAACTCTAAAGCTCCTGTGAGGGTTTTGATAGATTATGAAACAGACTGTAATGGACATTGATGTGCTCCTATAAAAAAAGCAAATGAGACCATCAATAACGAGATTAACGGAACAAAGTCAGACACTAATCAGCGAAAGGATGATAATTCACAGTAGATTTCAAGATGAAGCTCTGAACATAACCTCATCCTGATCCTGTTTAAGTAGTCGATTAGTTATCTTTAATTTAACTGGAACATTTTCGTCTCTAAATGCAATTTATTATCAGCAACAACATTCATGCACGGCTAAAACTCCACAATGGACAAGCAATACAATGTACATACAGACCTGAACTAGGGCTGCGCGATTTTGGCCAAAAATAAAATCCCCAAAACTCAATTTTTGAATTCAATTTTGATTTTTTATTCAGTGGCAACTTCACCAAACTTCACTTTCATAGCTAAGTTTTTCTATCATCTTTCAAAACGACACCACTGAAAAAGATGTAGTGCATATGCCAAGCCAGTAAATGGTGCTGTAACACTTCTGAGGAAATGCACAAAAGACAGAAGAAGAGTATGGAGCGTGCGTATAAAGGTTGTTTTGGCAAAACATGCACAGGCGCCATTAAAGAGTTACGCTGTGTGTCACATGATCGTTTCAAATGATGCATATAGGCATCCACACGGTGATGAAATGGTTGTCGTTTACGGACTTCATTTGCATGTGGATGAAACGCCGATACGACAAAAAACGTTTGCATTTACTCCTGATTTCGTTATCGTGTGGACGGGTTGATACCGCCTTAGATTAGACTTCGCAGCGGGAAGTGGTTTGCTTTTTGTCCAAAACTGGGAAGCCATGCCAATTCCACACAACTGACTTGCCACAGAATTATCGTCTTCTTTAGCAATTGCCATGTTTGTTTACACTGGTGTGTGTTGGAACTGGGGGTGCGCTCCCGCAGAAAGGGAGAGCCTACGGTGGCATGAAGGTGCGAGAAACGATAGAGAGGAAAATCTATTCGCCGATTTTAATTTTATTAACATCGTCATAATCAAATAATCTGATTACGATTCAAAGTCGATTAATCGTGCAGCCCTAATCTGAACAATACATCACTCTGCTGGCTGGTGATGCACACAAGTAAGCGCACTGTGCTCTAAGGTAAAGACTGCAAAAGTACGACACTCGCTTTATCTCTGAGGACAAGTCATGAAAAATATTTTCCTTTAAGTCAAGAATAGCATTGAAAGCGTGACATGTTTGAGTTTTTCATTCATTGCATTGCAAAAATAGGATAGGCTGCAACCCTGAATGCCTCCAATGTAAGTGAAAAGGATCTTTGCAGCAGCTCCTGCATATCCATCTCATATGACCTTCAAAAGCCTCGTCTATTAGCGATAGAAAAACAACCATTTTGTATTTGCATGCGACGAACATAGCATCCCCCTCAAAACATACACGCAGACAAAACATAATGTCTCTTGAAAATAAGGCAAACCCCCACAGAAGATGCAAACACGACTGTGAAACACATGCACACAAATAAGCACACAGCGAGCGCGGCACTAGGAGCCGATCACTGCTTGATTATCTTCCTCCAGCGCAGCGCAGCCTGAGCAGAACCAAATCGGATGACTTCATTAGCATATCATCTGCATAATGGCTCCAGCAGAGCGAGGGCATTCGCTACACAGCTCCTACCATGTCTCATTCAGAGGGGTTAGGGTTAGATTTTCCTCTTTCATTTTGGTTAGAACAAAGCATATGCTGGGTCTTTCTTAGGTCACACGACCACCTTAGACAACTCAACCGCCAGTTAATTGAGGGCAAGACGGGAAAAAAGAGAAGAATTGAGCAGATAATTTCTGTCTATTGAGCGCGATCGCCAGAGTTTCCTCGCTCGTACATCCAATTATAAGCTCTTCTGCAACAAATTAAAGCACCAACATGTGGGCATGGATGTTTGCAAGGAGAATATTAATCGCCTGAATATTCTTATTTTAGCATTCTCAACATTTTCTTTTGCAAACAGCCTGCAGAGTGTTTGGTTAAAGAAATACTTCATATAAATATTTAAAATCAAGCCCAAAAAAGATGTGATTATAGTACAGGACGGTTAAAATGAATTATGTAGTTTGGGTGTGATCACAGGAAAAGACCACCAGGTCCTCACCAGTCTCACATTTCCCTCTTCTGCTGTCCTCAGGAGGAAAAGTCATGTAATATTATGAAAGCTTTTGGAATATTTATACCCTTCAGATGGAGAGTCCTGAAAGCTTCCCACTCCTAACCTCACAAAAGACTGCCCTTGGTTGAAGTAAAGCTCTTTCTTTTTTAACTTTTCATATCACTGACACCATATCTCTGTCGCTCATGTTAGTCATGGCCGTTTTTCCATTATCTCAAGCTCTTCTGCTTTTAATAGGTACTCACTCTATTCATCATAGTTCACAGGTCAAAGTTTCACCAGCTCACATAAACACTTTCCCAACCAACCGACCGAGGCAGCAACCTTTTTGTAGTCATCGATGTCAGGATTTCAGAGCAGACGTGTTGTGAGAGCTGCGATAGACGCTCACGCAGACACGTGTAGAAACAACATCCGAGACGGGAAAACGCAGCTGTTCTGTCAGGCAAGGCTGCTGCCAACTAATGTTAGAATCCACAGACAAGAAAGCTGAGGAGGTAAGTCCGTCTTTGAGGGGAGAGAGAAAAAAATAGCAACACTTATGAAACACAGCAGTAGTGCAACAAAAAAGCACAACTATTTAGCTTGATTTGCACCTGACAGATTAAAGAGGACCTATTTGTAGTTTTAGTCATCAAGAACCACTATTTTTAATACATTTACTTCCCTACTTTCTTACTAATCCCCAACAACCGGACCACACACGTCATATCAAATAATCCTCAGAAAGGAGTCCAGAGCATTAAGACGGGATCCCTTTGGCAAAAACAACTTTAATGTTGCACTAAACTTTAGATTTGAATAGTTAGAGAATAGAGAAAAGATAATGGATGGCAAATCAAAAAAAGAACTGAGTGGCTGAAGGGCAGAGACGTCCACCAAATTGAAGAAAACAGCTAATAGTTTTCTGGAAACTTTACTTTTCTCAGAATGAAACCATCTACTTCAGCATCAGCACAGCTACCAAATCTAGAGGGAGGTGTCTCGATTATTTACCAAAGAAATGAACCGTTGCTTGGTCAAGTCTAACCCCAAATTTCTACCACATACGAACAGCAGCGATTTTCGCCATCCGCCCACCCCTACCAGATGCTTTTGTGAGACAAAGTCACAAGACCTCACAAGAACCTGTGGATTCACATGCAATCGCGCGATAACTAGTTGTCTCTATAAAGGCAACCACTTAAGCATCTAATCCCTGGTGTCAATACAGAGAAATGACACCATGAAAGAAATGAAGTCTAAAAACCTTTGACTTGTTCGTCCTTTCCAGCACGGGTTAATCTTTGCTGAATTTATGCGACCTGCTGCAGCGTCCGTAAAAAACAGAAACCTAGTGATCGGCAACAAATCGCTAACCGCAGGGGTCCAGGAAAAAAACTGGAATTTGACACATTAACTTGAATGAAAACGATCAGCTGCAATCGGTGGAGATTGGCGCTGATGGCCTTTCGCTGCCATTCGGCTTGCAGTGAAAATTAGGGGTTAGAAAACAGCCTTCAATGTCAGTTATCCAATCAGAGCACAGCCAATGGTTTTTCTTATTTTTCTTGATTCAAATTAACCATGTGAGATTTGGGGTAAAATCTGCCCAACTAAGAAAGATACCTGAAGGGTTTTATTTCAGAGAAAATGTTAGGTGTAAAAGAAGATGTCGTTCTTCTAGTTATTCCTGAAATCTTTACATAGTTTCTGCAGACAAGCAAACACACAAAAACCAAACAGCAAAGAGAGGGCGGACACAGAGGGAGAGGACGGTGTGTGCTCCAACCGCTGCCATGTTTGTTTACTTTCTCCCTGGTGTGAACATCTATGCATGGCTGCAGCCATCACATCTACACATGTCACCCCTCCGCACAGGCGCACAAACACTCCGCACACAAGCTCCCACATATTCCTGAGCCTTCCTGCGCTCATACTTACACTCTCACAATACAGCCCTTCAAGCCACATCTTAACCCAGTTCTTTGCATAAATCCTCCTCACACAGTCTGAGGCTCTTCACAAACAATACTCAGAGCTCCTCACTTCTCTGCTCATGTTCGTTGGTGCAGCACTTCTGTCATATGTTCACCATGTTATGTTTCTGTAGAGTCTTTACTCAGGAGTAAATTTGGCACATTCATGTCTGGTCGTCTGCTTTGAGAGATGTAGCTGCATTCATTTTTAATGCGACTACTGCGTGTTCAACCAAAACTGAATGTGTCATGGCGCGTTTTCACCTCTCACCGTAAAAGTTCGCTCTTGTGAGTGTAAGCAGTTTGTACTCGCTGCTGTCGGATATTACGAGGAAGTGACTAAACCAATCTTCAGGTGATAAGCAGCAATGCAAATAAAAATAGACAAATATGTCAGTTACATATTCACATGCACTCTCTCTCTCTCTCTTCCTCTCTCTCTCGCTCGCTCCGTGTTGCGTAACCGCTGACGCACTCGTGATCCGTGAAAAAGTAGGAATCAGTTTTGCTCGGTTGATCCCAGAGGTCAGCGTCACACAGAGAGAGAACAGAGGGAGAGGGGTAAAGAGAGCAGGAGGCCAAGAGAGAAAGAGAGAGAGAGAATTCAAATGAAGGAGGGATATTAAAAGGAGCTGCCATGTTGGCATCAGCAAGGTTGGTGTCTGGGTAACAATTTAGCTCTGCAGCTGACAATGTTTTGCAAGCCTGTCATGTGGGGAATCAGAGATCCAGGAAATGGCTCAGAGGAAGGGGGACAAGAAAGAGCAGAGCGTAACTTGACAGAGAATAATGCAAACTTAATGGGAAACAAAACGCTTGAATAACAGAGGGGAACAAGGGGGTGAGAGGAAGAAGAACCGAGGGAAATGAGAGAACGGGGGGATAAGGGTAAAGGCAATTAAAAATGATGACTGGTACCTCCACGTATCTCAGTAGCAAATGTACCGAAACCACAAACTTCACTCCTCATTTGTGCTTCCTCTACAAAAAAAATACAGTTTAATTAAAAAAGTTGCTCAGCTGGCTTTCAGAGACAATAAGCTCCAGGAGGAACCTCCCACAGTTAGCGAATGAGGTCTGTATTTACAGCTTCAATTTTCCCCACTTCAACCGCTCAGCGCTGGAATCAATTTGACCATTGCCCTCAATTTTTTAGCAACTTCGAAACCCACCTCGAGGACGGCGGCGCGGTTTCAAACTGAGCAATGAGCAGAAGGAAAGTTAAACTCAATTTTGGGGGGGAGCGTCTGGCTCTTAATAGCCGTTTATCAACAGCACCACCAACGTGGGCCAAGGCCAATAAGCGCCAGCTGGTGCTCTGAATCCAACGTCTGACACATGACTGGAAAACACGACCATTGCCTCTGTGGCGCAGCGTGGATGCAAACAAACCCAACCCTGATGGCACATGGTGGCTGTTCCCGGAATTGTGTGTCACAAAGAGGAAGGAGGGACAACTGGCTCTTGTAACATGTATTCAGTTCAGGAGGGTTAGGACTCAGCTCAAATCCCTCATAATATTTCCAATTTTCAACAGCGATTCATTTGGTTTACATGTGTTCGATAAAAAAGGTATTTTGGCTACTTGAAGATTTTTGTTATTGCACTCAAACTGCAGCAAAATTACTTCCAACTGAGGTCTTTTCATTCCTTTAATCCAGTTCTAGCTCTGTGGATTTGGACTCGTACACACTTTAAAAAACTCAACTCCAAGGTCAGAATTTGTCGGTCTCCTGGTGTTAGACGTGGCACCTGGACAGGAGTGATGAATACCAAAGTATCCTCAGGCATATTTTGCCACTAGCAGCGTTATTGAGCGGTGATGCACGTTTCTTTTAGTCAATGCATTCAGCCAAAATCATTCCCAAACGTTACGTCCAGCCTGTCTTTTGTAAGAGAGCTGTATTTATGCGGTCTCTCACTCTGTGTGTGTGTGTGTGTGCTGCAGACCCGCCGCACCCTCCTGCTCCCAGTCTGCCACGTTGCTGAGTTTTCCAATCATTCTCTCAGCCGAGACTCATCTGCTCATCAGTGGAGCCGAGAATTAAAACTCCCTGAGAAAAGCGCCCCTGCCCTTCGTTTCGACTTCAAGCCTGTGTGGCGGCACTTAACATGTTTATTATTTGGTGGAGGGTTTTTCAAAGTTGAGTGTTGGAAATGTGATTAAACTCAGGATCTTAAAAGTTCATTCTTATAAAGTACATTTTTTAAATTAGTATACTGAAATGATGCTTGCAAACGATGCAAAACGACACCGTGTGCTAACCTGGTGGTGTCCCTTAAATCTAGGACTGTCTCGGCGTTGGGTAGCGTGCTTGGAGGTCAGTTTGCGTCCTCCAAAGTCGTGCTCTGTTGGCTTTCGTGATGCCCTTGCCTGCTGATATCAGTCTGGTTAGTTGCACCTGTATGCTGAGCTCACGGGGGGAGGTTGCTCAAACTTCGCACTTCTGCTCGGGTGTTATTTCAAGCAAAGCAGCATCGACTTCTATCACAGCAGGAGTGGGAAGATGCTGTTGCAGCTGAACTACAGCGTGATGCAAGGGACAAAAAAGCTGGTGATTTACAGCAAACAAACAAAAAATGTTAATTTTGGACCTTAATCTCACTTCAGATGGTACACTGATGTTGTTAATCTTCAGGGCTGTAAAGTCTTAGTCGACTGATTGATTTATTGGTCAATATGTACTAAGTCGACCAAAATTCTGATTGGTCGAGTTGATTTTTTTACGCGTCAATTTACCCAGTTTCACAGGTAACAGCCTGTCTCAGAACACCCCCCTTGTTTTCAGCATTTTGGATTCACCCAACCCGAATGGGAAAAAAGCGGTAGAAAATGAGTGGATGGATGGATTCGCCCAACCCATTGGGGACCGGCTGGAGACAGGAAGATTGAAGAGCGTCCGCGTTAATCAACATCTGGTGATTTGCTGAATATTTATTTCAGTTTTGAGCGTTTCAACCTATCTTTTGTGTTTAATCGCCTTCCTGTGCTGGTATCAGTATATTTTCACCCCGCCAAGCCGCGCTCCACTGAGGGGTTTGCCGTTAGAGTTGGAAAAAACCCCACTCCATCAAGTTTTAGTCGACAAAGAATTTCTTCGGTTGATAACAGCTCTGTTAATCTTAGTTTGGTTCTGTAAAGCCCCTTTTAGTTACTGTTGAGGTTCAAGGTCAGCTTTTTTATTTCCAGTTAGTGTTATTTATTATTTTGTCCATGATCAGTGAGTTTCATTTGTTATTCAGTTTTCAGTAGATAACTACTTAACGAAGGTTCGGCAGTCTTTTACCTCGCTCATCTTCACTTCATCAAAACTGTTCTGTTGCTGGAATCTTAATTAGAGTTTCAGCAAACTCAATTACTGACCGTTTGGTCAGAAACTTTCTCGTTTTTCTGATCTTTTGGTGGGTAGGCCTGTTTCGGAGCTGTCATCTCGCCACTTCTTTGAAATTCCCTCTCCCTTTTTCTTTCACATGAGGTCTTGTAGTCGAAATTTCCAGCCCAAAGTATCATCGCTCGAGGCAACTGATCAAACTACACGCAGCTTCCTTTTGGACGATGTTCTCTCTCTCTCTCTCTCTTTTTTTCTTTTAAAGTGGGACTCCCAAAAGTCTGTAAACAGCCCTTTGATGTTTAAAACTCCCCTCAGACCGAAATGTCGGCCGGTTCACCGCACAAGCACGGCTTATCACGCTGAATCACCAAAATCGATATCTGTTACATGTTGTGCGTTTTTCGAAAAGTTTGCAAGAATCGAACGACAGAGACGGAGACGGCGAGTGAGCATGTCACAGCATGTCATAACGCACCTCCCTGCAGGCACCGCCAAGTGCCACGGCTAATTTTGAGACGGTTTCAAGGCTTTTTCTCACATTCGCTTTTGTGATCCTGTGTGACTTATTTTACACGCATACATAGAGGCCTATCCGTCTGATAGTGAGACACAATTTTTCTATTATTCATCTTTCGGTTAAATAAAATATGACTTAGCACTCTCTTTGAGGGGAAGTATCTTCGTAGACTGCTGCCTAAAGTTACAAACAAGCAAACAGTGCATTGTGACATCTCTGGATCGCTATCGACAAACTCCAACAGACTAACTAGGAAGCGCTAAAGAGGACGGACAGAACTGCACATGAATCCCACTGAAGCCCAACAGCACCAGCGCAGCACTCCAATCTTCAGCCCGAGTGTGATGAGAGACTCGTGATGCTCACAGCACTTTGAACTGAGGGGAACACAAGAGAGAGTGAAGACGAGGAGGAGGAGGAGGAGGAGGAGGAGGGAGAAAGCATAACTAGAATACAGGGGCAGACAGAGATGAATAGGTTGAGACAAAAGCAGGGAGGGAGACTGAGAGAGATGGAGTTAACGTTAGAGGAGGGGTGACAGGCAAAGAAAAATATATATATGAAAACAAAGAGAGAGGGAGGGAGGGAGAGGAATAGAGAGAGTGTGAAGAGGCAGAGAGCTCGAATCACGTCTGTGTGAACTTTGCAGCAGGACTTTGAGGGGATAATTAGGGAGAGTGACTCCAGAAGAGGAGAGTAAGTTCTCTGTCCTAAGCCTCCATGCAGGGGGATTAGACTCAGGGCTGCACTTCCAACCTCTCTCCTCCCATCATCCCTCCTACTCTTACTGCCCTCTGAAGTGGACTCACCCCCTTTTGCCAAGCTCTGTCCGAAGCAACTATGGCGGCGATGTATCATCTAAAGTGCAGGGAGTGAGTTCAATTCCAGGAAACATCCCGCACTTCTCCTCTGTATTATGGAATAATGTAGGATGTATGATTATGTAGTACGTTTAATCATAATGCTCACATTTTGATGAAACCATGTCAACACGGTTTTAAATTAACTCTGGATTGCATTATAGCAAGGTGTAACCAATATTTCATCTCCCCCCATTGTGTGTGTGCATTCAAGCAAAATTCTCACTACATTGAGCTTTTGTCACGCACATAATAGATGATTCTGTACTCAGAGGAAAGCCATTAGGTAACGCTGGTGGCGAGAGCCGCGGGCTGAAACGTGGAGTCTCATCTCTGACCTTGGGCTGAACAGTCATACGCTGATGAACACCCTCCAGGTGTCCACTGAAAGCACATCATTGATTGGACATGAGGGAGGAATTAATGATGTCACGAGTCAGCGAGCGCAGTATGGGCCGTCATGAACTGGGGCAACGTGTCAGAGTGTGTTTGTGGGTTTCTTTTTTCCCTGTGTTTGCAGGAAAATATCAAAAGCCATCGATTTAAACAGCGAGTCCTGGCTGGAGGACCTGCTGTCCTCTCGGTTAAATCAACTTCCATTCAAGGAAAGTTTTTGTTGGTGTTGCGATTTGAATATATCGTAAATTTAGATATATATTACATATTTTGGTGCCCCGTGTGAGGGCATACAAGTTTATTATCTTAGGACATTTATTTTAAATTCAAAGTGCTACATAGGTGAGTAATTTAAGATATTTGAGTATGTCATCTGTCCTTTTGCTCCTAAAGGGTCGTAATTTTTATGCTTAGCATCCACACTGCACCCACTTAGGGTCTTAAGAGTTGACTACACTCATTCTTCTGCTTGTTACACTAATTATTTTTTCAATGCAGTAAAATAAACATTTGTATTACAGAGGGCTATTTGCATCATGATACTGTGCTTAGTATTGGGCTTATCTAGGGATGCCAGAAGACAAGGTCACCCCCACACATCTGCTTTATAGCCTAGCCCTGCATACACCAAAACTGCAGAGCGAAGGTTATTGCACACCGGGTCGAGGTTTTTTTCAAAACCTCATGAAGTCAAAGCGAGCTTCCACACTAGCTACCAACTTCCATGGAGCGAAAAAGTGACTGTAATTTTTATCGCCTCTGTAATTTTCACAAAATTTGCATTTTTGCGTATCTTCGCTAATTCGCTACCGTGTAATGACCTTGACATATCAACTACACATGCAGTACCAAACTCAGCCATGTTGTCCAACAGCAAAAATAAGTTACTCCAGTGGTAAGACTGACGATTTTTATCTAAATTTTGATGCCCGAAACTTAAACAAGTGGTAAGTTTCCACAAAGACAGCTCTGTTTTTACTTTATATTCAAATTAAAAAGATATATCAGACTGTCAAAAGTCAGCATGATGAGATTTTTATCTCCATCTAAGCATGTAGAGGACAAGATTAGCAAAGACTGCATTGTCCGCAGAGGTAGCCAAATTAACACAAACTTAAAGCTCACTCTGGAGCTTAACAAAAGGCTGAAATTTACAATTTAAACAGCGATACACCTGGCTCTGAAAGGGGATGGGAGAAGATACCTTGATTGGTTTAAGCCCAAATCCAACCTTGCTTGAAAGACACAGCATCTTTTTCTCAACACTACATCTCTTGGTTTCAACCTCATTTTCATCTTCTCAAATCCAAGCTTGGAGATAAAGTTTGGCCTTAGTTCAAGCTTACAAACTTTACATTTCTGCAGGTGTGATGCAGCATGTTGCTAACTAGAGCAGTGTTGCAAACTGGAGCACACTTTCTGGTGCGGTGCCATGGCTTAGAAAAAGTTTCCAGTGCCGCCAAAGCCATGCATCTTATAAAGACGCATCTCTGAGCCAACAACAATCTGGGTCTTGCAGATATCAAAGGACTCAAACTTCTCTGGTAGATGGCTCGGAGATGCATGCAGCATGAAACCAGAGACAACAAGAAGCTCCATATTGCTGCACATGAACCCCCTCATACACCGGCATGGTCCCTGATCCCCTTCATCTGCAGCCCTCCATCTATCCTTTTTACCTCTATCTTTCTCTTTGTCTTTTTGCTCTCAGCCCCTCCCCCACTCTTTCTACTCAGTCCTCAGGGGTCTGCGCTCTGCTCTGTTGTCCCCTGTGTCCCACTTACTGTGCCCCCTGACCACTGTGCCATTTACAGTACATACTGCGGGAGACATGGATTTAATAGCACAGAGACCTTCTGTAAGGCACCGACCATTTAACACAGCATGGTCCTGTTATGTCTCCCTATAAGTTATGTAACCTGGTTAAGTGCCTGTGTCATAGATACATCTCATTTTATATCGCGAATGTATTTAAAGCCGGTTTTAACCACGCCATTTATTCATTTTCTAAACAGAGCGATACATTTTCAGGGTTAGAGGTGCCCGAGGCCGATCGGGGGGGATCACTGCAAGTTTAATCAGATACAGAGACAGCCATTCACACAAACACCTATGAGACTTCCATATGGATGTCCACAGCCCGTCTGATTTTCATGTTCTTAGACGGTTAGAAGAAAGTGAGAATCCCAGAGGAAACCCCCACAGACATAACAAGTGAAGAATCCAACCTGGGTCCACCTTGATCTGTTATGCAACAGTGGAAACAAGTGAACCGCTGCCGGACGCCTCACTACACACAGCTCATCCCCTCGCTTCCTCGTTCGCTGATGTTACACAATCGAAAGGGAACTCTGTTTTTGGTTTCAGCCCATTCAACGGTGAAAAAGTCGGATATGGAGCCAAATATCTCACATTAGTAAACACTACAGATGTCCCTATACCATTTCACGATTTGAGGTGGAAGGACTCTTGCTTCTGACCTGAGACACCAGAGGCCAGTGAGCATCTCGGCTCACAAAACCCACTTCTACAACAGCTCCTTTCAGTCCGCTGTAAGACTCATACATCAGGACGTTCAGGTACGGCGGAAATAGCATGACCCATACCTCACCAACGCAAAAGGCAGTGAACCAGCTCATAGCGCAATAACAACAACAACAAAGGTGCAAGGTTTACTGTAAAGCCCTAGACGGTCTGTGTATTGGAAAATGTGAAAAAGATGTGTATAAATTTATATTATTTTTTTTATTATTATTAACTGGAAGCAGGGAAATGAATTATTGATGGAATGGGACTAGGCAAGTTTCGACTTCCTCCCACTTCATTCTGAACATGAAAATGACAAAATTATTTGACTCTCTGGTTTTGTGTTCTCTTTTTTATTTTATGTTTTTGTGTTTATGTCTTTAATTTGAACTATGTTTAATTGTTGTTCATGTTCTAATAAATTCTATAAAAAATAATTATAAATTAATAAATAAATAAATGGATAAACTAGAAAAGCACTCGAAGAGCGCAGACCTCCAACAAGCAGCTCATGTCCCCCCTTATATTGTGATTTACACCAAAACTTTTACTGTTACGTGTCTTTTATTAACTTTTATTTGTGTTTAAACTGGTATGTTCACCATTCATAATGTTCCTAAAACAACAAAGCTCATATTAGATACATAAATGCATGATTTATTTTACACTTCCTTGCATCTTCATTGGTTATCTTTCAGCATTGAAAATTCCAACGACACCCTTATTTTTGTGTGTTCTGGATCACAGTATCAGGAATTTTGTCTGGATCAGGATCAACCTTTGTACCTCATAAAACTCATTGAGATCCTTTTGTGTCATTTTTTACTAAAGACTCTGGACATTTTTATAGAGTTAAATGCAAAAATTCCAAAATTTGCCCTATCTCACTATGATAAAGAATCCTTCAAAAAATTCCTGGATCTAGAAGGCGATCCGGATCAGCACCAAAATGTAATGGGATCCTCCTGGGGCTGAGACGCCCCTCTGGTGAAAATTTCAGGTCAATGCGTCTGTAACTTTCTCCATAAAGTTGTTCACAGACAAACAAACTAATGCTGCCGAAAACATAACCTCCTTGGCGGAGGTAATAAAGACGCAAAAGCGATATAAAAGCGATAAAAGGACCATAAAAAGACATTAAAGGACAGAGATCACACAACTCTCATGCTGAGCTAAAGGCAAAGGAATAAAAATGAGTTTTAAGACGCAGTTATTATTTAATATTGTCATCTTTGAAACTCCCCTATCTTTAGTACCTAATACTTTAAAACTGACTTTAAGGAGTAGACAAAAAACTTCCATTGTACATGTGCATTTTTATTATTATTAATCAACAGAAGTAGGCTAGGCTACACAGCCGAGCATGTATGAATGTGGTTTAATGTGGTTTAATTTGATGGCCCGACTTAGTAAATTGAAGGAATCCTGACCTAAAAATAAGCAGAGCACCTACAAGCAGGCTGAGCGTCCGCCGCCCCGGCAGTTTGGCTCACAGCCGCTCCTGACATCCTGGAGACTGCCAGAGGAGAAATAAACAAGCTTTACATAAATCCCTCAAATTCTGGGAATCAAGCCCTTCCCTTTCGGTCAAAGCCTCTGATACGATTAATGATGAAGACTTCATTTACCTGCTAGAATTCTGCTTCGAATAGCAAAGGTTGGTAACACATACTGGTGGAAGCGATGGCCATGCATTAATTTAGTTTCACTTGTGTTTGACCTTGAATGCACCTCTGTATTGTAAACTATAAAATGTTTGCTTGAACTGTTAGATCCTGAGAAATACCAAGATTTTAAACCACTGCAAGAGCAGACAGAGGACAGATTACTGCTGAATGTACATTTTTTGAGTGCTAAATAAACACGAAACAATATTTTAACAAAAATTATCAATATTTTATTCAACTTCAAGGAAAATACAGCCATAATAACTGTTTTTACCAAGTATATACTATACTCTGCCAAGTCTGCCTCAAAGAAGCGATCTGTGGGATCTCAGTGGGACCAACTTTGCTAAATGAAGGTTAAATACATAAAGTATGTCTGTGGAAAGTTGTGCGATTGATGGGAAGGAAGAGCCAGTACATCACTGAGTTATCAAGGGGAAACAGAGAAGAACTGTCTGATATTAACTGCAGAAAATGTCTGATAGATGATGCTGTAAGGATGGTGCATTTCGCTGTTGGGTGATAACTCATTTTAGACGTTATTACAGGCATTTCTCATCATCGTATTTATCTTAAACTGGTCTTGTTGACATATCAACTCGCATACATTCAATTTTAATCAAATATTAGCAAAAGCATGACTCTCCTTTACTCAATAGCAACTCAGATCAACCCCAAGGTTGCATCACAGCCAGTCCCAGTGTGGTCGGGTTTCAATCAATCAAACTGATGTTAATCTACACATGTGATAAAAACTCCCTGTTTTCCTTCATGCGGTGAAAGGAGGTTAAAGAAAGCGCACACAAATTTACAAGACACCTAACCGCACAAGCGACTACACAGCAACGTATCGCATGACTTTGATAAATGAATAATGAGGATATTCTCCGCAGGGCTACAATCCACAGAAGCAACAGCTCTGACCTCATTCAAGTGAAGCCAAATGTCAGGTCACATTCACCAATCAGCTCCTTTTCGACACACGCTGAACTGTCACATTCAATTAAACACTTACACACGAGCACGCATACCGCCGTATAGACGTAAACACACAAGCATGTGCGCCCGATCTACACACAGAGGAAGTCTATTATTTATATTTACTGTTTGCAGTGAAAAATCCATTATACAATATACTCTCATCACGCTCATCATTTCATATTCAACAGTGATAATCACTTAGTCTCAAGAACTGGCACCACATTTTTCTTCCCATCTCCACTCATCTCTCCGCTCAATCACTCACCCTTCATGCAACAGTGAATGTGGGCGCTCGCAAGCTGCAGCATCCCCCTGATTTTCTCTCTCTCTCTCTCTCAGACACACAAATGAGCATATGCGCACATTAATGAACACACATAATGAATGATTAACCAGCGGCGGCACGAGCGCAGATTCAACACACATACGAGGGCAGAGATATTCACACACAAACTCAAGTTTTTTTTTTTGCAGTGCAGAGAAGAGTACAGTAGGGGAAAAAAGGACTGCAGTACCTTTGTTTCTACCTACAGTTTTTTGGAGAGAAGAAAGGGTCCGTAGAGATTAAAGAGGGAAGAGTGTCATCCCGCGCAGAGCACCGGAGAGAGACAACAGAAAGTGGGGATAACTAGAGTTAGTCTACAATGAGCCTCAACACAGACAACTGACACTTGCATGCAAAATGGTGATAATCATGCAAATGGGGGAATGCAAGAAGCGCACACAGGCATCACAAGACGAATTCAGCACATGGTTTTTTGCACTTAACTAACTAAACAGTTTCTCTACATGTGAAGCACTTGCTGCAGAGTGAAGCTCAGTTGACCTTAAATGAAATACATGGTCATGAATGAAACACTGAAGCATGACGAGTTCAATTCAGACGATTCTGTTTTTTGCAATACGTACGATGTGATGCATTTCAATCCTCGCTAGCAGTCCCCTCACCTACTCCTGCTCTTAAAGTTCCTCTTGATTTGTCACAGGAACACGCCTCACTAAGTAAATACTACTGAGCTTTCTCAGAGGTGGTGTTATACCTTCATGCTGCTCATAGTTTCTCATATATCAAATCAGAGTTCGTCCAACAGGTGATTTCTTTGGTGAACTAGTAAGTCAGCGCAATAATTATAGGGATAAGATGCAATAAAAGACAGATTATCACCAACTACTGGAATTGTTTCTAGGGCTGGGTGATATGGCGTCAAATCAATATCATAATATATTGAGCAGTTCACCTCGATAACGACAAATGGGCGATAACTACTCCACAAGCTGCTCACCCCCTCCCACATTAACTCCGTCTACTTCAACCTCTGCAACTTTTGAACCGTCCTCCAAAAGTTGCGGCGGTGGATCGGATCCGATTGGTCCAGATCCTGTGGGTTTAGCCAGTAAAAGGGACATGAGACCATAGCCTACCTACACATATCCAAAACCAACTTTTATTTATCTACTTATTTGACACCGAATATACCAAGCAAAATGACGTTGGTTATTGACATAAATATTTTTTCAGTGTATCGCCCAGCCCTAGTTGTTGCTTCCCTTCTTATCACTTCCTGTGTGTTTTCTCATCTCAAACTTGTCCGAATTTAAATTTGTGGTAAAAGTCTAGAAAGCTGTTCCCTTCAGAACATCTCTTACACTTACAATGAACGTCACGGATAACTGCCGTTAGCGAGGATGACTTACAGATTATGGTACAGCCCGGGTAAGGGATCAGACTTGGATGCAAATGATGATAACGATGCAAACGATGCCAATTTGCTGAACTGTAATTATATCCGAAGCTAGGATACTCAAACACATAGCTGGGATAAGAGAAAAACGCCGGCTGCGGTTTGAAAGAGAAGCAAACATTAAATGTAATTGCATCACTGATGGGATGCAGTCGGTGGAATAAAAGTCCAGCTCGATACACAATCCTCACACCCGTCTTTTTTATCTCAAATCACTCCCTAAACTAGCGTTGGGTGTGCATATGAAAGTAGATACCAAGCTCTGTCGTTCATGTGTTCCTTACCTAACATGACACTGTTTGCTTTTTATTTCCTGTTTCCCCCCCTCTCTATCTCCAGTACCCTTCTTCCTCTTGCTCCGAGCTGTCTACCCTTATTTGGGTGATTTTCTTATCCACCTTCCTGCTTCCCTGGATTTCATCCTCCCTCCTCCCCTTTCCCCTACACCGTCGCTGCAGAGGTCGAGCAGGAACAGTGGAGTGTGTCACTGCATGTTAGCTGTGGAACTGAGAATGGTACACAATTATGTAATACATGGAAACCTGGGTGAATCAAGGGTGAGGAGACATGGAGCCATGGAGAGCGAGAAAGAGAGAGAGAGAGAGAGAGGCGGAAGTGAGATGAGAAACATGCCGCCCCGTCATGCACCCCCCTCCTCCCCTTTCAACACACACACACACTCACACAAAAACACACAAATACCCTCCCACTTCTCTGCAGCTACAATGGAAGCATTGCAACACACAAATGCACACCGACAGGTAGTGAAGGCACACAGCGCAACATAACGCCCCAAAACCAAGCCAGGCGCGAGTGAGCGAGAAAAAAAAACAACAAAAAAAACTCTAGAAAGACAAGAAGAGAGTACCTTGCTCTGCCTTTAGGTGTGCGAGGCCTTGAAGAGAAAAAACCAGGGAGGGACAGAAAGAGAATTTAAGAAAACAGCACACCAATACCACAGTTGTATTGTCAGTTTGCATGCTTTGTGCAGGAACAAAACATGGCAAGCACACTAAGAGCAAAGCTTTCCCAGATGCATTTAAAAGCTTTCTAATCAGAGAGCAACACAGAATGTGAATATAAAGTAGCTCCGCAGGTTGTTAAATCAATACATATCTATTCTAAATTATACAACAGGAATACTGGTACATTATGCTCTGGCTTTTACAACTCAGTAGGTTTTAAAAGTTAAAAGGACTTTGGGTCAAATTTAGTCAAAAAAGTAGAAAATTCCTCCTTCAAAAACTCACCTGGTGTTCTCTGGACTGCTGTGGAGTTATCGCAGAGAGGAGAAGAAGAAGAAGCAAAGAGAAGTCCAGAGTTAGCAACACACTTTAGCTTGGTTTGCATGTGGAGCTAGCATGCAAAACAGAACACACTTCTAAGCATTGTAAGGGGCACAAAGCTGCCCCTTGACATGCCTGATCAAAAATCCCAGTAAAAATCCCTGTGGAGAGAAACACTTAACTCTAAATCTGTCCCATTGTTTTCCTGGAACCAGATCCACATTTAGACCTTTTTTACAAAAACAACTCTTTCACATTTTCGAATATCGTCACAGTCACATAATATTCCGCACCTTGCATCGCACAGACGGCCTCACACACGTTAAAGAGGCATAAATCTGGGATGATTTATGGTGTTGTGAGGTTTGTGGATTCAGATGTTTTGCACAGACCCATGTCATTTTCCTCCAGCGACCCTTTTTTTGTCCTTTTAACCCCCCCCACCCGACCTTTTTCCTTACACTGACCCATATTTAACACACCTCCTTCCAAGGGAATGCTCACTTACAGGATTCAAAGTGTGATGTTGCAAAAAAAAAAAGGGAGAAATAAGCCCGACATTAAGCTTCATTTCTCGCAGGGTAAGAAAAAAAAAAACATCTCACCAGGTTCTCACCCGTGGACGACACCTTCAGGGTGTCATAAATGCCACTCTGATTCAGGGCGAATGAAAGATCTCTCCAGTCTCAGTAAAGCGGGGTAGACTTTTGATCTGTTACAGACCCCACACATGAAGATACAAAATCAGGCAGTGAACAGTTGTGATCGTACTCTGAACACTTGATAGCGCACGCAATCCTGATCTACTAACCGGGTGCACCGAGGACTGCGTCTGTCAAATGAGCAAAAACAGCACGCTTAATCGATTTGGCGTGTTTGCCTCCATGAATATGCAGAATGTATGTAGATCATCAGAACGCAAGGAGCAGCTGCAAATGGAATCATTTAGCACCCGCAAACCAATTGCGCTTGCTGTTTCGCTTCTATATTTAGCACATTTGAAAGCCATATTCCAATAGCACGTGCAATTTTTTAGTTTGCGCACGCAATTTAGCAACTTCTTTGGATTTTAGTAGATCAGGCCCTCTGTGTGGTGTGCCCCGATAATCTCAACACATCACAACACACACAAAACGATTCTGTTCCACCGCCGATCTAGAATCTAGTCCTCCAAGGCAGAAATCTCGCATGATAAAATGTGATCTAACAAAAACGAAGAGGAAGAAACATAGCAACAACCTGGAAACACAAGACGCAAAATGGAAGAGGAGGGAATGATGGTGGTTTTGGGAATATTTTTGACAAAAAAATCCTGTACCAAAAAAAAAGACCGTGGAAAAAATCGTGGAGACAGTGTGAACGCAGACTTTATGGTCTACTGAGCGAGCTAGAGGTGAGTTGTTCTCAAATTAAGCTAATGGCTGGTGTGATTATCCTCGTAACACTAATAAATCGGCCATGCTTTATTTTTATTCGCTTTATTTCGTTCCTTGTTCCTCAGTCAGCTCGCTTCTTGATTGGCTACATTCTGTTTCACGTGACAATTCACGAAGTCATGACTCGAGACTCGTCGGCTTTCCCAAAAAAAGTGAGGATTTTTGGTTGTAAATATCGAACAAGTTTAATATTTACGATTGTCGGCCCCGGACCCAATTATCGGGACAAATTCACTCTTAATACACCTCAGACCACAGGATAATCTTATAGGATAATCTCAGAAGACATTAGATAATCTTCCGATTGTCGGGGGAAAATCAGGACAAAAACAGCCCTGTTATGGTTACGTGTGTATTCCGCTTAAATCTGTTGTGCAACATCCTACAAACCTCTTGAACTTGTAGTCTTAAATTAATATTGGGAGTTTCCTCTAATCAAAGCCCCTCGAGAGCATCAAGGACCGACTAGAAGAAGTTAAACAAATCTTCATTAAGATGGACCACAATAAGCACTTCGAGTGTCGCCTCTAATACTAAATATCTGATGTAAATTTGACTCAGTGCTGCGCCTTGATCTCTGCTCAGGCTACACAGAAAGCCTGGCCTGCTTCCCACCTCTGGATATACTGAGGATTTTCATGCTTTATTTTCCTCTCTGGCAGCATTAAGTCCTTGTATAATTTAACAAACTCAGCCGAGGACGTAAATATCATTTGAGAGGAGGCGCAGAGGGAAAATATCCTGTCGAAGGAGCCGGTGAAGGCAAGGTGAATTTTTTTTTTCCTCCTTTAGGGAGTCAAAATGGCTGCTATTTCTCTTCCCACATGAGAGGGGGTGACATTGGGAGAGGGGGAAGGAAGGACGACGGGGGGGAGGGAGGGAGATAGCGGCGAGCTGATGGACAGCAGTGCGGCCCCACCTCTCAAGAACCGGGAGACGCAAAGACCCTTGACCGGAGCGGAGCACATGTGTTTGCATATACTTGGTGTGCGTGTTAAGCGCTCAGTTCCCCATGTAGATAAAACCCTTTCTCTTGATGCGACAGCGCCCAGAACAAGCCAATGCGCCGTGGAGGACATGTGGTCTGAGCGTAATCCTCTGCTCTATTTTACCAGCAGCTTCACCACTCAAATCCAAACATCATTTTCAGCTCGGGCACTAGACACAAATGCCCTTTGCGCTGGAATCAGCCACATCCCCCGCACCATTTTTTTTCCCCATGACCTACTTTTTATAGTAAGATTATTGTAACTGTCATTTTTTCCATGTCTGTTTATTAATCCCCAAAGCTAAGCCTGAAGGCACCATTTTAGCACTTGCTTAACAGTTTGCTTACCCAAGCCTTCAATTACCAGCCATCCATCAAACCAAACTGTATTTTTTTTTTTTTTAGTAAAAGGGACCTAAAACTGTCAAAATCCAAATGAAGGATGTGTGAATTCTACATAATCATTCATTCTCCTCATAAACTTGACCTTATGCGTAACACATCCTCAGTGCAAAACCCAGAGGTATTCAAGAGACCTTATAATGTCACCCTGATTAATTTAATTGAACCGACTGAGGGACAGTATATCCAGATCAGCGCCGTTTAAATATACTGCTATTTGCACAGGACAGGAATCGTGTTGATCTTAAAGATGACTCAACAGAAGGAAGTAAGAGTTATAAACGGAGCACACGACTGCAGAGCAGCCTGCCAAAGTTGACTCGTGTTCAGAGCGAGTGGTTAGAGGTGTCTAATTTCAGCTCCGTGCCCTGACACAGTTAGTCACTGATACATCCTGATCCACACGGAGGAGGAGGAGGGACTGGACATGTGTTTTATGGCCAACTGTTTATGGTGCTAAGCTGCGAGCCGGGGATGGATGGTTTGGGAAAAGCTGCAGGAGTTTAAAGAGAGGGAGGGCGACGGAGAGAGAGGAGGAGAGTCTCATGATTATCACTGCGCTGAAGCGGTGATGCTTCAGCAAAAAAGCTAACCCAGCTGTCCCGTGATGCGAAAGACGCACGCCGAAAAAACAGCCGAACAGTGAGGGAGTACACTTCCTCATCCTTTTGCACTGGAAAGGCTCTTATCTCACATGTTAATTCTGCCCACTTCTCATATTCCGCTTCTAGGCCAGTGGGCTAGCAGGCTACCATTAGGAATACGGCTGGCAAAACGCTGCCGAGGCCCAGTCCACTCAGTCAGTCAGCCATCTGCCCGTTTTAACGAGCAGCTCCGGGGCCTTGTTGCACCGTGTGCTCATGTGTGTGTTAGCGTGCGCGCGCCTTGGAAAATGCAAATGTGTCTGAGTGCGTGGATGCCAGGGCCCGAGCCGTGCAGCCTGATAATGTTACGTATAAATATTCACAGGTTTGACAGATTGCTTTCATTGCTCGTTAATGTAGAGCATAATCAACAGTATGCAGATAAAGACAGGTGTGCCGAGCAGTTGTTCACATCTAACCGCAACCAAATGGCAAAGTTTGAGAGCTCTGAAGCATTAGCTGCTCGGGGGTAGCTCGAACAACAAGTATAATGGCACTTGTAGACATGTGGATGTAATAAACAAAAATTCCGCAGTAGTTTGCCGATGGACGGTTTAAATAGACGGCGGTGTTTGTGCAGGCATTTTCCAGGCAAATTAGCCATCTCTGTTCTCATTATCCTCCTAATTATGGCTCCCTGTCTCTGTGGCGTAATCAACAATCAGCCACATCAGTTAATGGGGAGGCAGGAAAGAGCAGCAGTCACATCAGCTGGGAGCTACCCTTTGCGCCTCGCTCTTTTTTTTATTGCTTGAAAACAAGAGGGGGGATGGAGAAAAGGTGTGCGAAAAAAGGGCCCGTATGTCAGCGTTAAGGAAGGCAGACGGAGTGGAAGTAAGCAAGAGTTGGTTCTTGTCCTACAGCTGACCTCCTGGGACAAATTGGGGTTCAAGGGGCTTGTTGTAGATGCACTCATCGCTCTCGCTCTGCCCCCGGGGCGACGTTATGACCGTCTCTTCCCCTGTGAAAGCTGTCTGGCTGAGTCACAAACGCACTCTTAAAAATCTCGGTTGTCTCGACTGGAAGATGCCACCGCTCCCCCTATCAGGTCAGGATGCTCTCACATAAATGGATCACTTCTCCTCCCCTTCCTCCTCCTCTTCTTCCTTCTCCTGCTTCGACTGGAGGCAATGAGCAAATAGGATGGAGCGAAAAGGGGGCAAGTCCAGCCCGTCCGCTTGACTTGACTCTGCAACCAGCACATCGCGTGCTATCCGCAGCGATGCCACAGGCGAGTGCTTGGGATTTAAGCTCCAAACAGCTTCGTTTGAGCGGCAAATGATAGGACACGTTATGAAACCAAACACGGCAAAACCGCAACTGCTTATTCAAAACGCATTCCTATACGGCGACAAACTATAAAAAGTCTTAATTGTATTAGACGTGGTGAGAAATAGCCTGCAAACACGGCTATAGCATTCAGCGAGCGTGAGCATTCCCCTGATTTTCAGAGGAATAAAGTCATCCCTAAACCATGTCAGCTTGATTTAGACAGGCAGGAAGTGGGTCAGCGGTGGAGGAAATTTGACATGGGTCTATTCACACATAGTTATCTTTCACAGTACATTCACATGAAGAAAAGAGAATCAGATTATTGTGAAATTGTGTATTCTAAGGATTATTAAATTTCTTCAATGACAAGAGAAAGAAATTGAGTTATTCTTGGCGTCAACTGACATTAATCTCAAGACGAAAAGTGGTTGTAGGAAATGAAGAGTGTAGATTTTAACATTACACAACCTTAGCAAAATAAATATGAGTAATTCAGCGTAGTAGAAAAAATAAATCTAGTATTTTGTAGGAGGGGAAGAAAGGAGCAGAAGCAATTTTTAAAAGTGGCTCCAGCATTGTGTCACTGTCGCAGGCCTGTCTGATAGCATACATGAGTATTAGCTGAGAAAACCTACACTTTTAAAGGTGTGGAGATAGAATAGGAAAGAATATAGTGCCGCATCTCATTACAAAGAGATGACCTTGGCACAGAAGCAGAGGAAAAACAGATGAAGTTGTTTCTCATCCAAACACTGTTGTTGTGTACCTTCAGGTCCCTGCACCGTCTTGCAGGAGTTGAGTACATTTAACTGAGAAAGAGAGAACTGAGCGTTGTAATTTTAGTCATATCGGTTAAAGTCGTATCCACCGCTTCCTCGTCAAAAGTAATAACTGTGAAGGAAGAGGAAACGCTGAGCACATCACCTTTAATTTAACTCCCACGTGAAATATAAAGTCTGTAAGAGCAACTACACGGAAAGAAATATCATGATTCTCAGGGTTTTAAGCCACAAATAATTAGGAGGTGTTAACATGGAATACAATACGAAAAGAAAATATGACAAGTTTTTTAAAGTCGGCCTGGGGGCAAACAAAACACCAGAAGTAAAGGTGTATATTTAAAGGCATAGCTGGAGTATCTAACCATGATTTTAATCAATATTCAGCGCTTGACACAGAAAGCTCTGGGGCCAGCCCTCTTACCTTCAGTGCAGTATCGACCTACATATCCAGTTTTGGAGCAGTCACAGTAGGTTTCTCCATCTGCCAGTGAGCAGATCCCACCGTTCTCACAAGGGTTGTCTGTGCAAAGGCCCATCATTTCCAAGCGTACTTTCTGACTGTTGATGAGCGTGGGTAGCTTACTTCCATAACTGAGATCTGTGATAATTCCTTTGAAAGGCGGCAGCTCACGCACAGTGGGCAGAGTGATGGCCGACGTGCGGATGTCCCCGGGGAGTCCACCGAGGAAGAGGTCACTGACTATCTTCATAAACTGTCTCTGGGGCCGCACCTCCCCCGTCTTGGTCTGACCGTCTACAGCCAAGCCAGTCCGCAAATTGTTCCTGTTAATAGCTGCGAAGTGCCAGCGGCTGTCGTTGACCATCTTGTCGGAGGTGATGGTGGTCTCGGCGCAGTCGATGCTGATGCGAAGTTGCAGTTTGCCCGCAGACACAGCAAGGAGAAGAAAGTCGCAGTATCCGCCGTCGTCGAAGTAGAGCAGCAGGCCTTCTGATTCTGAAGTCTTGAACTGAAATGTCAGGTCACTTCTGGAGCTGGCGTCCCAGCGCAGGTAGCGAGCCCACTGACCCTCAGAGCCAGTAAACTCCAAGCCTACGCTCAGGCCCAGAACGGTACTTAGCAGCAAGAAGACATGCCCCGGTATGCTGTTGGGATTCATTGTAGAGAATAAGAGGATGCGCCAGATGAGGGTAAGAACGGGGGAGAGATCCTCAAAGTGATAACATCTGATTATGCCTGGATGAATCTGCTGAATGTTATATTCCACATAGATAATTTAACAGTCAAGCAGAGAACGCAATATCCTTTTTTATATTCGAGAGCCAGATCTGATGTTGTTGATAATGGATGATATCGAATCTTCTCAGCCGAGGCTTTGCAGAGATATACAGACAAATATCCAATTTCCACACAAAGTGGACAGGTGAAAGAGCCAAGACGAAGATGCCCCCTGTGTGTATGTTGTCAGTGATTCAGAGCTGCATTTCTGGACTTCTCCTTGAGGCGACTTCCTGGATTGAAGCAAATAACCTTCACTGTTGGTCCAGTTTGGTGCCCCATCGTTCAGGCTCTGGATCAGACCTGCGAACAAAGAAGATCACTTCAGCAAAAAGAGTCGAGCTTTTCACTCTTAATTCGCACACAGAGAAACTGGTAATAATTAGGGGTGTCCAGGTACAACTTTTTGACTTCCAATACGATACCAGCCTTCAATATTGACCTATACCAATACTAATCCGATATTGTACAATATCGTGCATGACAAGTTTTTCACTCAGCTGCAACGTCTTTTTCAGACTTAAACAAAAATACGACCAAAAGGCCGAAATCCCTCCTACTTCTGGCTACTCTGTTAGTACCTTGTACACACTGTTTTTGTGATTTTGTGGGCTCAGCTTGCTGGATCAGGGTGCTGCTAGCTAGAAGTGCCGGAGCGGAGTCTGGAATGGACTGCTTGTTTCGGAGAGCTGATATTGAAGATTTTAGATGCAGGTCAATATAATCCGATATTCGTTGTCTTTGCTGATATAACCTGATATCTGACATAAATATCGTATCGGGACACCCCTAGTAATAATATGACAAATATAACCAATAAGAATAAACAATGTCATAAGGTCATATATTAAGTGATTCTTACTATTCGTTTGAATTGCACCAAACAGCTATTAGCAAACTCAGAATTATCCATCTATCATTGATACTTTGCAAAAAAGGTGTCATCAACCCTAAACTGATCTGCTTGCAGCATTTTACAGAGTCCTACCATTACATCATTGTATATGTGTGCAGATAAGTCAGGTCAATTGAAGGAGAATAGAGCCTTTGTGCAAAAGTTCAGCAAAATATACCTTCATGTTTGGCTTATGTCAGGCCAGTGAGTTTAGATTACTCTGTAAGAGGATACAGAAAAGCGCCACTCAATGCAAATTAAACTCTCCATGTGGCCGTTTAATCCCACCAACACCATTATCACCAATTAGAGATTTAAGAGTGTTTTGCTTAGGGTACCATATCTCCCAATTACCCGTTTTATTTGTAGATCAACTCAGAGAGTTATCAAAGTATAATTGGATTTTTAATGCCTGACTTTTACTATTAAAATTCCCAGGTAGAGGTTTGCACAAAGAGAGAATTTTTGCGACAGAAAATATATTCATTTATGTAAAAGTGAGCGCTAGTGCTGATTTTGTGATGAGCGAAAAACTCATCGAGGTGAGCCACAACATGTGTTAAGCCTCAAATGTTAGCCTGCTATCTGCAGGGGCCTGCTGGGATCCTGATAAATATGACTAATTATCCGCCGCCACTCTTTGGCTCATTTGCATGTCTTTGGGGGATTACAATCATAAACAGCTATTCAGAAAGATGTAAGGATGGTGCCACTTCATATTTGAATCCTGCCACTATTAACATTTTTTAAATTTTCTTCCAGTGAATGCATATTCAGTTTCTTTTTCCTACACAGAAACCTGGATGGCACCGCCACAGAATATTAACTAGTGCACCAGCCCTTGTTTGCGACTCCTGTACTCATTCAGCTCTGTTTAAATTTGCTCAGCGGGACTAGAAATGATTCACATAGTGAAACCTTATATGTGTGTGTACTCTTCCAGCCCCTTGCCCTTGCAATTGTTTTGGCAGTGGGCTGCCCACCAGACAAATGCATTGTCCAATCATGACAGAAGCACAGCACCATGCAATACAATAGGGCCTTTAACCACCTGCCCTGAATAGTTAATCTTGCTGCAGCAGGCGAGCTATTGAATTCTAGTAACTGATACCTATGCTAATGCACCGTGTGTGCACGCATGTGTGTCCCTGTGCAGGTGTGTGCATGTGTACGTCTCTGTGACAACACAGAGTTGCCTGGTTGGATCACTGTCTTTGTCTCAAAAGTGACTCAGTAAGACAGCACAGGGGTTAAAAGGTTCTATGTGGTGAAAATAACCCTGAAGGAAGCTGTGTCAATCCAAACCACTGCCTTTAGAGTTGTGCTGCGTACTCCGTGTCCCTCGAATAAACTAAGCTTGATATGGCCATGAAACCTGAGATGCCAGACTCCTATGAAAGTTGGCTCTGGCTTCTTTTCAATTAACATGACTTACTGTGTGTGTTGTAACCTGGGCATCAGGTGTCTCTGTGAGTCATAGATATGACAGGGGATGCTAACAATGCTAGCATGTTCTCTGCACTTAAAGGCAAGGGTAGGGAGACTTCTAAAACAACTATAAATACAGATACTTTGCTGATATTTCCTTAAGTAGAAGTCAATACACAAGTTACCTGCTCAAGTGACTATGCAGACAGGCTGTCATTACGAGGCAAGAACAAGATTAAAATGAGTAAAAATAGCTGGAGGCGTTACTTTTTTTTTTTTACAATTTTCTTCAAACTTATCAAGAAAATGTCAGCTTGAAATATATTAAAAACAGGATTTATGTTTGGGACTGTCATGTCAGAGAAGTTAAATGTAAGTATAGTGAGATATGTTGGCAAACTGAGAGAAATTCACTTAAATTTACATCATTGAATCAGCCAGCTGTCATGCAGTTAATGGAAAGCTGCTCTCTAATAAACATTTATTCTAATTCATGCTATGTATAACATCAATCCATCCATCTTCAGCCTAAGAAACATTTGAAGCTTGTTTAGATTCAACCTCTTCATATTCGACGACTCACTTCTTTTAACACTTGTGTCATGTAGACTTTCCGCCTGTTGGCTAGTTTGCAAGGTAGGCTAAATTCAGCTAATGTTGTTCATTTAAGGGATATTCCGCTGTAACATAGTTAAGGTCAAACACAGCATAACGAAGAGTTAGACACCCCATCAAGAGATGAATGTTGCCGACCACTTGCTTCTCTAGTTATACCAACTTAAGTAACGACCGCAGGATAGCAATACAGAGAGTCACGCCCTCAACCAAAATGCCACTCTATAGTTACAAATAATGCTCAGAACAGCACCTAACTTCATCAACAGGACATATAGGGTCCCAGCCATAGTACTAGCCAACAAACATCTTAATTTGCCTGATTTCTTTAGAAAAGAGACTAAACACAACTCACCTACTCTCTCCCAGCATAGTCCGCCTTTTGGCTAGTTTGCAAGGTAGGCAAAATTTAGCTAATGTTGTTCATTAAAGCACATTAAAAACCAATGAAAGGTGTCCTTAAGCCTTAACTGCCGTAATCTCGCTCTTGAGGGTCAAAAAAGGTAGCCTATCTAGGACGCTAAGTCGCAAATCTGAGAAACAAGTTAGCTATATGCTAAATCCTGTAACATATGAGGAGTCTGAGCCAAGTATTAGAAAGTATCACCTTAGGATAGCTGTTCTCTGCCCCAGATGTTGACCTTTGCAGCTTCTGTTAGCTAGCTCATGCTCCTTATAGAGAAGCAAGTATGCTAGAATGAGCACATATTTTCCTGGATACATACACCTTGAATTATTAAAAAGAAAAGGATATGAGATGACCCAAGCGGGACACTGTCACTGACTATAAATGATGCATTGATGCATTGAGCTTGGGAGCTGCAGATTTATTGACATGTTTTGTAATACAGCCTAGCCCCCCCCCCTCCATCACGCACTGGAGACCCCTCATCCCCCGCTGTGCTCCCTGTCCATCACAAGCTGCAGCCCGCAGGAACGATTTAATCCCACATCAGTCACAGCAGACGAGGGGGGGATGCTACGCTGGGAGTGTGTCCGGACCTGCTAGACCGCTACTGGTCGGACAAAGTGAGGTCCAAGGACCACGGGAGGGGCCTCTAGGGAGTCACCAGAGAGGAGCGAACTAACCATGTTGTTAATTCTAGCATTTTCAGTCTATGTTCACAGGCTTGGATGTTTTTAAATCCTTGAATAAAAAGAACTTTGATTAAGGCACTTTGAGCAGAATTTTGCACCTTTAGGTTTTCTTTTATCACGTTTTTCATCCATCCATGCTTTAATTAAGAAATACAGCCATTTTTTTATCGTCTGAGATGAATCAAGTCTACACCAATAGCCTGACAGCATGCCCACTGACTCTAAAGAACACAGAGGTCATGAAGTGAAGACATCACTTGGAGTTCTTGCAGAAATATTGAACTGTAATCATGTTTTAGTCTCTATTTGAAGCCATTTTGGCCATATCCACTTCATACAATGATGCTTTGGCACCAAGAGAACCACCGAGTTTCAATGACCATAAGAGAAATCGTGATCAGTTTGTCGATTATTTGTAATCTTCGGATGAGAGTAAACTTCTCTCGAAACCGGATCTGCAGCAGCCCTGCACCGATGAATAAAACAGCGGGCAGCAACATTTTCCAGCAGCGCGCTTGCAGCTTTCCCTCTGCTCCACGCACGGTGGCAGTCTGACTGTTGCTCAAGGGTTCACAAGCTCTCTTGCTTTGAAAAAATTACAGAAGCGAAATTTGAGCCGCAGTCGTGTGCGTTTGTAAAACAAATCATGCGTAAATCGTGAGAAGTTCCGTCAGTTTTCTGCGTGGTGTGGAATAATGCGTCGTTACACCGAGCTGTCCCGGCTGAGACACGCGATTCGGTGAGCTGAAACTTTCCGTCTCATCGCTCTGTCACTCATATGTTTGTCACAAAATCAACCCAGACGTACAAAGAGACGCGGTTTCACCACAAATCTGCCGCTTTCGTGCGATAAAACTGCGGAACAGAGCTTTCCAACTCATCATCCAAACCATCCCATTGCGCTCAAATCCCCATCTCTCCAAGCTCCAAGTCACCAATTCTACATCAGATCCTCAGAAAATGAAAACTCTCGCAAAGAAAGACACATGAATACATTCACGGGACATCTAATGCAGAAGAGATGTGTTAATAAAACGAATACCCCAGTTGGAGTCTTCTCCTACCTTTTTCGCGCAGAGAGAGATGAACCTAGACGAATAAAGCCCGTGTGTAAAGATAAATTATAGAAATCCAGAGCTAAATCCCATCCAGAAAGCGCAGTATTTTTTTAATTGCAGTCAAACCGGGGTGGTGAGATGTTCATGCTGGTGATGAGAAGGTTATTCTAAGTGAGGCGCGGTGGAGGAAACGCAGCGGTCCTCCTCTCCCCGGCTCAGTGAACGCGCATCTCTCAGCTCGGCTCACTCAGCGCAACTGATGATGGGCCCCTGGATTTCTCCCACACTGACGCTCTGACCCGCCTTCTACACAGCATTACTCTGCACAGTGAGGGTGGGAGGGAAGGAGGGGAGGAAGGAGGGGGGATCAAATTGGAGACAAAATAAGGAAAATAGCCCCCCAGGACAAATTAGTAATTATGAAACGTTTTGTCCCTTTACTGTGTAGTTTACAGCTTGTGTGGAGGAATTAGTAAAGGGAAGGAAGGAAGGACGCATGCCTACTGCGTGTACTGAATGACAGTGAATCTATATGGTCTTCTTCTATATTATTAGTTCACTGCTGTGTGGTTAAACCAGCAATGTAGTACTCACCGTTTTTGGTGAACATATGCTTGGTTACTATAGGTGCTGTGATGCATTTGCTGCTCAATGTTGGCTAATGGCTAATAACCATAGACTGTATATACTATGGACAACCTGGTTCCGCCTACCGCCAGTATACGGATTTGAAGCCAAAAAGCTCTCGGTATTTCCGGGATTTTTCGTCATTTCCTGAAACCAGTGCTGCGCAGTAGCGTTGTGCGCATTCGTTCAATCCCTGAACGCCCATAGGCTGTATCAGGTGTCAATCATAGCAAACATGAACCCCCTAATAACTTTTAAAAATGGAGCTTCACAGAAAAAAAAGAGGACTTGAGCTCAAACCAGTCTTACAATAACTACATGTCAACATCGCAAGCAGGGGGGAGAAAAATTTATGTTCTGTGTAATAAATTTCTAAAGTTTGTCCACAGCCCCATAAGCTTTGCTGGCGGAGGCGGGAATTATGACCTGTACTGCAGCCCATCAACAGAGGGTGCTGTTCTCGGAGTGGCTTCACCCCGCGAGGAGGCAGACGGCGTCCATTCTATATACAGTCTATGCTAATAACCCTCCTCCTGTGTTAGGTTCTGCACCAACCTGAACTACATAAATTAGCTTTTATGCATCAAGACTTTTTGAATTTGTCATGAACCTCTATTTAAAAAAAAATTTAACTAAAAAAATTAAATAGACTAAATTATAAAATGCTCTTATTAAAATTATGGTACTTGTCTTTAACTTGATTGTGTAAGAGGGCACATCACTCCCATTCTCGCCTCCCTCCACTGGCTGCCCGTGGATTTTAGTGTTCATTTTAAGATTCTTTTATTTGTTTTTAAAACCTTAAATGGTCTGGCCCACAGACTGTTTATACTACAGACAACTTGGTTCCACCTCCTGCCAGTATATGGACTTGAAGCCAAAAAGCTCTCAATATTTCTGCAATTTTTCTTCATTTCCTGAAATGAAACCAGCGTTGCACAGTAGCGTTGTACGCATTCGGCTCAGACATCGTATTCCCTGGGTGAGCTACACAAACCCTGAACGCCAATAGTGTCAATAAGTGTCAATCATAGAAAACATGAACCCCCTAAAAACTTTTAAAAATGGAGCTTCACAGAAAAAAGAGGACTTGATCACAAACCAGAACAATTTATATTTTGTGGAATAAATTTCTTAAGTTTGTCCACAGTTCCATAAGCTTTGCTGGCAGAGGCGGGATTTATGACCTATACTGCAGCCTGTCACCAGAGGGTGCTGTTCTCGGAGTGGTTTCACCCAACAAGGAGGCAGACTCTGTCCATTCTATATACATAGTATGGTCTGGCCCGATCATACGCTCCTGCCCGGTGCCTCAGGTCTGCAGTGGAACGGAAAGAAGCCGGTGGAAATTGACACATTAACTTGAATTGTTTCATAGCCTTTCCAGATGCGGTGGAAATTGCCATTGAGGGGTAAACTGACAACGAAGGGCACAGAGGCCCACAACAAAAACTATTATAGGGAATATTTTCATGGATAATGAAGCCAAACAAGTTAACGTAAAGATGAGAACCAAACACGGGTCAAAACCTACCCTTAACATAGTGGGTGCGTAATAAAAGCTAACACAGGAGGAAGGATAAAGGGGGGAATCACACCTGGAATGTTAGCAAAGGCTGCATGAGTAGTTCAGCACCTCGGAGAGCACCCAAGCATCCACTGGCTGCTCAGTCCAGGCTTCAGCACCTCAGACAGCACCAGAAAGTTGCATGGTTCTAATACCAGGGAACTGTCCATGGTGCTGAGTCCCTGTGAGGCATAAAACGAGGCCAGGAGGATTCTATAGGGAAGAGCAGAAAACCGGAGATACAGGCAGTGCTCAGTTCTCATATTAAATATCACTGCACTTCAAAATGCTCCGGTGCATTTCTTATTACAGGCTGTCACATTTTTGTGCAGAACTCAATTGAACACAGGCTTTGCGTTAGGCTAACATGTTTCCTTTTTACATTAATCACACTGTTGAAGTTTGTCATGTTTATCACAATCTTATGCTGAGCTTGGGGCGGGTTTTACTCATCTCTGACACATCTGCTGTGTTGGTAAAAGAGGGATGTGAAGCTAATCCTATAGCAGTAGACGCAGCTGCTTACGATGCATTATTTCTTACTGTCTATTGTTTAAATGTATGTCCTTAGAAAGGGAGTTCAATAAAAGTGCAGAGGTGAAAGGTCCCCCCTCTCTCTCAGAGTGCACCACAGAGCATCATTTATTATTATTTTTAGCCTGCCATTTCTTCTGCAGGCAGCCCTCTGCTGCTAGTGATGATGACTGTTCTTGCTGTTACATAATTAATCTAAAAACAGTGTTTACAAAGTGCTACAAGAAGAAAATGCGAGATGAGAATAACCCTAATGAAATGCATAACAAGAAGATTAAAGTGACAAGAGAGAATAAACAACAGAACAAATAGATTTGTAAAACGCAGTAAGATATTAGGCGGTGTAAAACAGCGCAGAGCAGAAATTGTCAGAATAAAAACAACTGCATCAAGGCTAAATTTAGCATATCTAGGTTGTGAAACAGGATTGTTGAGACATGCAAAGGGACCTCCAGTCTGGAGTCTGCACCAAGGGTCAGTCGGTGAGGTCTCGCCTGTGGGGTTCGACCTGATCTCTGACACAAGGGCCAAGAGGTCAGACCCAAGAGGTCTAAATATATCCGGGCATCAGACCAAGATAAAACATTGTAAGTGCTTGCAAACACTGGCGAGGTGCTATAACCGGAGATACACTGACTCTATTCACTGGCAGCGATTCAAATCTGAGCTGATGCATTGGGAAATAGCTCGAGGCATGAGAGTGACTTTTGACTGTGAGGCAGCGCTTCAGGGAGATGAGAAGAAAAGCATGAATGACCTTCCCTTGTTCTGTGTAGACTGAGGCGCGCAGCAACTGACGAAAGCTGGAGAACACAGGAGGTCGTACAACAAAAAGGAAGGCTTACCTTCAGTTGTGTGATGGAATTGGGATTGTCGGGCGATTAGATTCATACAAAACCTTCTAAATGCTTGGCGGCTTCTCAAGGCACAAAAATAGTTCGTCTTTTGTTTGTCAGAAAATGCAGCTAGGAGCTAGTTTCAGGACAACGTGGATGTTAACATCAGAACATCTACGACACACTACACCTCGGCAGAAGTGTTTATTTTCTACTAGACTCCCAATGTTGCTATGTTCTAGACCAGTGTTTTTCAACCTTTTTTGAGCCATGGCACATTTTCTAAGTGAGTTTAGTCAGTGTGTTGTTGCATGTTCTGAGTGGGTTACACCTTTAAGATGGCACCCATGAGTGAGGAGCAAAACCAACTCAAAAGTTCTAAGCGAAAAAGTGTTGTGAGCGGTAGAGAAGTGGCTAGAAGAAGTAGCAATTAAGCATTACACGCTTTGCCGATCGCTATCCGTGGTTATCAGATACATTGAAATACGTCCACACGGCAGACATGTTGGCCCTAATCCAGACAAGTGCGTACTGGTCGCATTATTTTGCTTGCGTCATCACAACATCTGTTTCAGCCGTGCTGTTTTGGTTGTTTTGGCATTGCTGTCTTCAGACATCTCTTGATATCTCTGACCACTGCACGAAAATTGTAATACACCTCACCGGTGGCGGATTTAAAGGTGAGGAGGGGAGCTGATGTGATTGACGAAAGCAGGTCTTGGCTGTTTTAAACCCACTCCACGCCCTCTCTCCTCCCTCTCTACAACTTACGCCGCTAGGAGGAGCTGAGTTAGGGAGGGGGGATGCTTACCAAAATGTGCTTGGCCTTGTCAGTGCAGCGGACCTGACTTTTTCCACGCCACACCACCGGCAGAAGAGAAAAAATAGAGCCCTAAGTCTCTCAGACGCTTGACAATGGCACATTATTTACAAATTGTATAATTTCCCACGGCACACCTGACGATCACTCACAGCACACAGGTTGAAAATCACTTTTCTAGACAAACCGAACCACTGTAGTATGCTCACTGCAAAGTGGTCTAGCCAGGGGGCCTAAAATGGCGCCATGGGGGACTCCGGACTTGAAATATGTTGCTCGGTTTCAAAGTTAGTATTTGAAAAGGAAGAGATTCCTTCAGTCATCTGTGAATAGAGCCTGAGCATTAAGAAAGCCAGAGATGTTTACCTGCTTCTGGCAGAGGTTATGTGGCTGCATTTGTGAACAGTGTTGAATGAGACACCAAGGTCTAATTGGATTTAAATGAAAAAATCTCTTGCTTCTGTTGTCAAATTGAGCCCATTTGTTACTTTGAAAAGGGCTGCGAGGCTTATACAACATCTGTGCCCTTCTGTTTCTCCGTTTCCTCCACTACAACCCTGACCTAAATGGATCAGTGCTCCTCTGCTGTTTTCTTGGTAAAAAAAAGAGACAGGCCGACAAAGATTCTTGGTGTTTGTAATGGTCACAACCCCCGAGTGAATCGCTGTCTTTTTGGCTTAAGTAAAGTAGATCACTTTTCTCATTACTGACATCAGTGTTCAGCAGGAAGCTTATATACTGAATGTGGCTCCTTTACTGCCAGCAACTGAATGATGTCTCTGATGGCACTTTCACACAGGAACACGCCCCCTCAGTCAGACCGCCGAGTGGTAAAGCATCCTGCAGCCTTAAGTGGAGGAAACAACAATGTGGAGAGAAAATAAAGAACTGTTTGCTCGGAAACAGATTTACCGACATCTATAAGTACCTGGTTTATAACCTTGGGATGTAAACCAAAGCTTCGGTTAGGGCTGGGCGATATGGCCTCAATCAATATCAGGATATACTGAGCAGTTCACCTTTATAACGATAAATGGACGATAACTGATATGGATATTTTACCATGGGATATACTGCAGTTGTGTCTCATTTATTCTTATTTAACAGCTACACAGTGTAATTCTTCAATAATGATATATTCCATAACATTAAATCCCGTACTAACTGAATACAGAGGCTCTTTACAAAGTTCAAGGTTCATGTGAAGTGTTACCAAGAATTTTTATTGATTGACTTTTGAGTCATAACACAAACTTTTTGTCCTTGAAGGCCAAAGCCACTTCACCAACAGGAAGGGTGAGCGAAGGAGCATGCCAACCTTCAATATGTCTGTTCAATATCATTAAATTCTACCAGGTCTACTCACTGTACCTTAAAAAGGTGAAACTCTGAAGATAACCTGGCCTTCGAATCGTAAAAATAAACACATTTTTCCTTTTAATTTTGCTTGTTAGTTCACTTCTTGTTTCTTAATCTTTGAGTTTTATGTGTTTTCACATTATCCAGGCTTAACAATGGCACTTTGATATTGATATCGGATAACAATCCGATAGCCAAAAAGAAAATATCGGATTGAAATATTATATTAAAATCTCTGATATCAGCACTCCGATACAAGTAGTAGTACAAGTAGTATTCCCTGTATACAAGTCCAAAAAAGACGTTGCAGCCGAGTGCAAAACTTTTAATGCACAAATTGCGCCAATGCTGGATCAATATCGGTATTGGCCGATACTGAAGGCTACAATATCCGTATCGTATCGGAAGTTAAAAAGTTGTATTGGGACACCGCTAATTCTACCACATGCTTTCTGCTTCTACTCATTTGATGGTACATCTGCCATGATACCACATCTCTTCCATGTCAATAACACCAATAATATAAACAAAGATACCTTAGCATGAACTTAAGTCAAAGCAAAGTATTTTAAGTTAACTATTCCAGACTGCCAAATCTTCACATGGCCTATCCAGCAGTTCAATATTAGAGCTAATCCAGTGACACATTAAAGAGGTGTTAGGGGCTAATTAAATGCAGCAGTGATGAGAAGATCAGCCGCGCTCTCTAACGAGCAATAGCAGAGAGAGAGATGGCAAAGAGGGATAGTGGGACGGAGAGCAGCATGAGTGGAATAAGAAAAAAACAAACCTTCATTTATGACCTAATGAACACAACACACACCATCTTTACAAACTTGTCAAAAATGCATGCAAACACAACGCCAAACAAAAGGGTTTGTTCCACAAATAAGTCACTAAAATCAAAGACAATAGCGCCCCAAGCACCCCCGCTTCCTCCTCTTCTCCCCTCTTTTCCGCCGTACTAAAAGGCATAATAAATGAATTATAACCCTTTGATAATGGCTTCAAACTGAATTCAACACAAGCTTCTAGTTTACTTTAATAACAACCCGGCTTCTTGTTCTGTAACCATGGAATAAATTTCCAGCTGCCACAACAACTGCTGTAATGTACACGGTGTATCGTAGAGTACATGCTACGCTGTTAAATATGTATAAAGTACGGGTGAGTCACATCCCACAGCATGCAGATTTACTTCAGATCAAGCTTAGCCGTCATGCGGAGAAATAATGTGCTGCAGTTGTGGCGTTCTGTGACATGTTAGCATGCTTTCAAAGCAATGACATGACAGGGAAACCAGGCAGTCCAGCAGGGGTTTCCTTAGTACTGACATGTCTTCTCTTACATCTTTGGTTTTCATCTCTGAATGTCATATTCCTCTCTATCTCAGCGGTGCACCATGACAAACAGCAGGCAGACACAGTTAGCATCCAGCTAGTGATGTAGCTTGTAGATATTGTTGAACACTAAGCCAAGGAAATTTCTTTCAGACACTAAAAACTAAAAGTAAAGACGGTTGCTGTGATATAAGTGACTTTCTCTTGAGTGAACAGGTTTATTTCAGCCAACTCCAAAAAAGAAGCTAATTACCTTCGCCAAGGAGGTTATGATTTTGGTAGCATTGGTTTGTTTGTTTGTTTGTTAGCAACTTTAGGGAGAAAGTTACAGACGCATTGACCTGGAATTTTCACCAGAGGTGCGTCTCAGCCCCAGGAGGATCCCATTACATTTTGGTGGTGATCCGGATCGCCTTCTGGATCCAGGAACTTTTTGAAGGATTCTTTATCTTTTATAAAAATGTCCAGAGTCTTTAGTAAAAAATTCCAGATACTGTGAGCTGCTTGGTGGAGGTCTGCGCTCCCCGAGTGCTTTTCTAGTTTTATCTGTTTTCATCTGATTCTTTTGATTATGAAGACACTTTTTTTGTTTTTATGGTTAACTGCATGTCTTACTTGAGGGAACAGAAAGTCAGCTACAGTAGCGGAGGGTCTCAGCAAACGGTCATGGTCTGTCTGCCCCAGTCACGGGCGGTTCACAGTGGAGTCTGATCTTCAGCTGACTCCTCTCTGTGTGATGCTAACTGCGCCGCTGTACTGTGGAGAGCGCTGAGCCTCCACTTACCAAATACAGCCGATGAGCCGCTAACCTATTAGCCTTTTATTTGAACAAGGATTATATTTAAAGCAAACATGGCTGACACTTTGCCATCACTGTCCAAATGCGTGTTCTTACTATGTACTCTGCAAATATTCATTATCTCCACTGATTGACCTCAGATTAACCGTGGCAGCGGCTCTGAATTGCTTAACTATCATATTTCATGAGGAGTGCAAAGTCTACATTTGCCTATTATGTGAAAATAATGCGGAAGACTGTATGAGATGGAAAACAAAAATCATTCATTTACTCATCTATCTGTTTATAACTTGTTTAGTAAAGGAGACAGGCCACATTGATGAAGATGGACGTATAAATGTGCCAGATTGTAGCTGTGGGCAACTTCCCATCTGTAGTCACCATCAGGTTTATAAATATAGAAATGCATATACTTGTGATTTGAAAATTGCACACAAAACCAGACAACAAGTGGAGACCAGACAGCATCAACTACACTTTACAAAGACCCATAAATAGCAACACAGACAGCGGCTGTACAATTATGCTCCTGGAAAAATGTTAGACATAGAGTTTAAGTGCATAACGTGTTGCAAGTGGTTAAATATCAGATAAAATATGGTTAAATATGTCAGATTAACACTCGATGAAGTTTGACAATTCAACCGTAGATCAAAAAGTAAAACCAGTTGTTTTGTCTTTCTGCAAAACAAATATAACGACAAATTTTCACCACAAATTAAAAATTAAAACATGCTAACACTCACCCTAAAGCTTAACATGCTAGTACACTATATCATCAGACTAATGTGCGTGTCCATCTGAGCACTGTAAGCCTAAACATCACATTTCCACCAGCCTGCTGCCAGTGAGCGCCACCTGCTACTCTATTATCAATAATCCATGAGGGTCCTAATAATGCTGTATCATGGTTTACCACCTCCTCACTGAAGGTCACATTAACTTTCTCTTCATCTCTCTGTCACACACACACACACACACACACACACACACACACACACACACACACACACACACACACACGCACTCACAAATCCCCCACAATGATGCTGATTGATCCTAATTGTACTGATTTTACCTCAAATCCCAGCTGCCTGAAAGCCTGCCTGTCTGGCCAGCCGGTCACTAAAGAGGCCCTTAGCAGGTCAAAGTGATTACACTATCAAGGACATCTATTAGAATCCAATTTGGCCTGGTTGGGTCCTCAAACAGGCCCAGCTAACCTCCTTAATGGACATTCATTTATCTCCCGTTGTTTGGGAGCTGTTGCGTGCAAAGTCTGCAGCTTTGCTCCTAAGCAGGATGAATGTGATATTTAGATCAATAGGTCCGGCTTATGGGGAAAAATGCGATGGTATACAGATGATAAGAGGGTGATATTTCCTTGTAAATGTCAGTGTAATGTAACCATCAATGCCCAGGGTGGGGGCCTGCGCATACACACACTGTACTAAAGGTATAATGCCATGTGACTTCTAAAGCAGGACATACTAAAGCATTTCTTCTATCACACCCTCTCATCCTGCTGAGAATCTATTTGAATAATGAGGAGAAGCACCTGTCAGGCTTGCTTATCGTGGCACACGGACTGTAGTCCCAACACCTACCTACATCTGAAGGCAGAGAGAAACAGAGAGCACATATACTGCACTGCAGGCCAGGGTACCTGCATTTTTTTAAACCCATATACCTCGCAGCTTGAATAGACAATCACCAAAGAGGTGCAGGTGCTGTAATACTGCATCAGTCACCGACTCCACCGTGAGAAACTGTTACGCTAGTAGAAGATCTATCATTTTTGCAGAGCCACAGGTTTAAAATATGCAATAAGACCAACATAAAACACCGTACGAGTCCTCTACGGAGGGTATTTTTATTCTAAAACACTTCAGTGAGATATGTTCTTATATAGAGGACTTTTTGCAATGCCATGGCAGCTTTATTAATGCCATACTTCAGACATAGCAGGAACTGAGAGTGCTTTATGTGGGCAAAGAAAAGCATGAGAATCTAAGAGCAATGGGAAATAGAAAATAGAGTAAATGTGAATGAAATTGGCATTAAAAACGGAATGAAAATGTGACCCGATTAAACATTTATGCACAAATACACTTTTTTTCCCCAGTATTTCTTTTTGAATTCAGAGTTATAGGTACAGTAAAAGGGGCCTCACCATTTTGGGTTTGACTTTAGGGACTTGCAGCCGACTCCTTTGTCAGATCTTAGAGCTAGACAACCAGAACACACATCATAAATGCGACTTTTTGTCAGCATTTTTACACATCATAGATAACATCTAAATTCCTGCTATCAATGGGGTTTATAGAGAGTGAAATTTAAGATTTGTGCTAACAGTAGAGAAAAAATGAGTGAAAGGGACATCAACCAAATAGAAGAAAACAGACACAAAGCAACCACAAACTGCAACTAGTCCAGGCTTTAGCCCTGTCACAGGGGCACCCTATTTGGATGTTTTTCCCAGCACCCATTATGGCTAATACACTTTTACAACCTTACTTAAAAATACTTAAATATCCCTTTAAATACAATAAGAAAGAGAAAGGGACATCAACCAAATTGAAGAAAACAGACACAAAGCGACCACATACTACAACACGGTCAGGGCTTTAGCACTGTTACAGATGCACTCCATTGTGATTTTTATCCAGCATCCATTATGGTTAATTCACTTATACAACCTTGTTTAAAAAATACTAAAATATCCCTTAAAGTAAAATAACCCCAAGAAAGCTGATAAGAACAGAAAGAAACATCTACTTAGACAATACATCTTCATTGTGGTTGAAATCACTCGAATTAAAGATATTGGTTAATGACCCTATCAAATCACTTGCTATGCTGGTTAAATGGAAATCCCATCACATGTGGAAATTAAGGCATAAGTGAGGAGATTTTTTTCCCCATCATGGATTACCTTTGAGCTCATTAAACCAAGATTGCAACCACTGATTGAGAGTCTATTTACAGAGCTCTTTAGGTCTCCTGTGTTTGTGCTTTTCACCACAGTTATCCACCTGAGAGAGAAGAAGAGACCCCTTACAAGTCGCATTATTATACGTGTTTATCTTACTTACAGTTCTTTGATGAACAGTGTGTCATTATTATGTATTCATGCTTTTATCACAATACTCCAGAAACCCTGACACTAACTGTGAAATATATCCTTCTTTGTGCTGTTTGCTACACTTACCATTCAGCTGTTAGTCTGTTAAACTTACTATCTGTGAACAGCAGATTGTTTTCTTCATAAAAGTGAGTTTGACCCTTCGGCTTGTAAACTTTCAGGAAATAAATGTTCCCAGACAAAAGTAAGCTCTACACTTTTTTTTTCTCTACCACAGATAATTCATCAAGTCTAGCACAGATTTTGGCAGCAGCCATAAAACTAAAGATGAATGTGGATACCCTTATGATCCAGGCCATATGTTGTGTTGATCTTAGCTCGGGTATATAAGCAGTTTTGAAAGCTTTCCAAGTCAGTCCTTTCATGTGAACAGATTTCTCCTCAGCCGTCTCTGGTAATAAAATGAAATGCAGCCAAAACGATCTTACAAAGTAAATAATAACCCAAGAAATCACTTAGTGTAAATATGAATAAACACTTCAGCAGACTTTAGTGCAGACTAAACCAATTCCATGTTGGGTTCTATAGAGTTTTTGCTTTATAGACGGTATCTAACAGATTTGGAGGAAGACAAAAAAAGGAAAGGGTAATGCTTGTTCCCTTTTTAAAGAGAGACAGAGGAAAACAAAACATATTTCTCTGTTCATGTAAAATTACAGAAAACATATCAAAGACTGGTGTTTATCATTTAACTCTGAGATAAAAAACTGACACGTTGAGGTTATTTTCTTTCAACATCTTTGCAGAGAAAAATCACTAACGTTTCATATTTAATGAAGAATTTTAAACTTTAAAGCTCCTGTTTTGAAAGTTTCATTTTAATGAAATAGACTAGAATTCACATCTATGCCTTTTCATGATATCCAAAAGCTAACAAAACCATCAGCAACAAGATTGAAGATTTATACATTGGATATTTCAATGTGTGAAACCGTTAAAATGGGGTAGGTGTTGGAATCACTTCATGTGTGGATTGAAATATAGTACAAAATGAAATACGAATGACTTTTCTTATGCAAAATGGCAAAAAATACGAGAGTGAAGGCTCCAACGTCATCTGTGAAATATTCCTCTGTGTATTATGTCTGATGACAAACAGGCAAAAGTCTTCGTGAAACACTTCCACTGCCTGTGTGTGCAGACACCCTGATACCTGGCAAGGCTGACGGTGTGATACCCAAGTGTTTCAGACTCCGGACAGATGGTTGCGTGACGGGGGATTACACACGTACAGACAAAGGTGTGCTTGTGGACACGTATAGTTTGGCATACACAAATAATTCATGTGAGGCAGATGCACTGCAGATCGGCAGTCTTAAACACATGCGTAGAGACAGACACCTCTCATGTTCCTCGTATGAGAGAGGTGAATGACTTTTATACTGTATACCAGATGTCATATTGCACATTCAATGTATCTAGTTATCTCCAAAATGGTTAAAGTTTCTACTGGTAGATCTGGCATAAGTGTTAAAATGCTGGTTTGGTTGTACTACAATGAAGAGTGGGTTATTTTGAATCCACATATTTACATTGAAATAAAACCTAGACACAGACATGGTATTTTTACAATCTGGACCTCAGCTCAATACAGAGAAAAAAAAAGCGAAAGCGAAGTGAAAGACTAGAAACACTTCAAAATTCAGTCAATTTGGGAAAGCGAAAGGCTCACCTCCCACCCTTTTCCCCCCCTGCAGCAGCAGCAGTGCTCAGATCAAAAAGTGGCCGTTGCCATGGGATGCCACATCATACTCCTCTGCATGGACTGGGAGTCCAGCAGCATGTGTTATGACCAAGAGTTGGACTAGTGTGCCAGTCCCCTTAGTGGTATCCCACTAAGTTAAGTGGACAGTTAGAATTGGACTGTCACTGTAGTAATGGCCATACTCCAATACAACAATAAATTGAAAATTGCATGTAGATATCAGTTAGGAAAGCAATGCTCCCACTGAGCAACAGACGGCTATTAGACTTCTAGTTTTTTTTTAGACCTAATTTCAACCGTCTAGATTCTGTATATTTTTAGACAGAATTAGGTGTTGCACTTTAACCCATTATTCAATAACTATGATATCAAAAAGCATCTGTGAGTTGCATACCTGATCTCCAAGTACTTAAGCAAAATAATTATGATAGCCCAGATTTAGATTTAGTCTAAACTTGGTCTAAATTTAGACGTCTAAAAAACTTTCATTTTTAGACCTGTGGTAGCCTGATTTTAGACCAGTCGTCTAGACTACATTTAGACGTCTATAGACCTCTTTTAGACCAAAAAAAATGCTCAGTGGGCTACAGCCACATACATGCTGGTGTAGCCAGTAAGCAGATAACATATACATTATTAGCCTAGTAAGAATAACTTTTAAAATAGACAGTTTGACAGCTATAACAATAGAGTAAGATGGAGTTAGGTCCCTCTAACTGAGGCTTGGAAACCTTATGACCTTGTGAAGATCTTTGCAGGAGAAGCTGAGAGTTAAAGAGCTTGGACAAGAAATCCGAATCAAACTGCATTTAAATGATGGAGGGAGAAACTAGTCAGCTAGCTTGGGCAGAAACATCTAGAGATGTTCATGCTGTGTTTAGCTTTCCCCGCAAATGAGGGTTCACGTGGAAAATACTCTGTTGATTTAGCTTGAATCTGATTTAGAATAGAGGTTTAATATCAGTAAAAAGAGTCAATGCAACAGCTTAGCACTTTGACATATTCACTACAGGTTGATATAATGAAAGAATGCTCTCGGCACACATTGTGACATACCATCAGCCGCTTTTTGATTCCACCACTCACTTGAGGAAAAGAAATTTGCTCATCTTATCTACTCAGATTTGTCATGTTGAAAGGGAGACATTGGCCGTACTCTAGACTTTGAATAAGCACAAGAGAAGACACAATAACGCCCTCTGCCCCTCAAACGATACATCAGAGGCAGTGGGTGAAACAAAAGCCAGCCGCTGAGGGACAAACAGAGTGATGAAAGCTTGGAAAATTTTGAATAACATGACACATTTCTTTCATTTGTGGAGAAGAATGCCTGCTCATCAAAGCAACACTCGATACAATGGTGCGGCATGACTCATTTTTCCTTTTGTTCTTCCTGCAGTTGTACAGGAAATCATATGGCACATAAATCATGTGGACATTTCTTTTCGACTGCGCACGCACCGCTGCCATATGCTTTCAAGAGGGAGACCATTTGTTTTTCAAGGAGGCCCTCGAAAAAAAAAAAGGCTTTGATGATATCCAGGAGAAGCAAAAGAGAAAAGGCATGTTCTGTTGAAGTTGGTCCCCCTCAGGAGAAAAAGCCAATGCAGAAAAGAGGTGAGCCTGTCTTCTTAAAACCCCCTGAAAAGACTCTCATTTGTTCGAGATGGAGTTCAGCAGCAAGGGAGGAAGTCCCACTGCTTCCAGTCTTACACAGAGATGTTGTGACCAGTAAAACCAGCACCGTCTTCTCTGTTTGACTAAGATCAGTTCATTTATTTCCCTCCCATCTTCCATCTCTGAAACAATCACTCATGTCACAGTCTTAATGGAAAGTACAGCAGTCACTTCGACCTAGTGAGAAGGAGCTCCTATTATTCCCTCATCGGGTTGATTGACGATTTCTGGATGTTGTAGCAAGAAAAGACAGAGAGAGAGAGAGAAAGAGAAAGAGAGAAAGAGGCAGAATGGAAAAGTGAGGTAATGTTGAGACCTCTAATGTTTGCTTTCAGATTTGAAATAAAGCTGCAGCACTACGATAAAAGACGGATCAATCAATGCACGGAGGACAGGGTTAGCATTCTGGGTCTGTGCAGGTGATTTGTCTATAAGCTGGAATGGAATTGGACATTTATACAGGAATGGTTATGAATATGGAACCAGGCAGCGGCTCTGAAAATGGAACAGTTCAGGATGAAGCACAGGGACTGCTGAGGGAACGACTGATGCGGTCCGCGGCGGATCCATTTTTCATACAGTCCCTGTGTAAATCCCCCAACGAGGGCCCGGGGTTCACCTCCTTTAGTATTCTACGTGCTGTGATCCTTCTTACCCTGAAACACTTGCTGACTTTTCAGGATGTAAATGGAGTTGACAAAAGAGGAGAAAGGCAACAGAAAGATTTTGTTCATCGCATACTCTGCCAAAAAATAAGACTTTCTTATGCTTGTGTTAGCAGAATTCAACTGAGTGTTTCTTCTCTTTTTATACATTGCTCCAATAACCTATTTATACTGAAAGAGCTGTGGATCACTACATTCACAAAACAGATTGTACTCTGAGGGAAAATGTTCTGAAAGTGATCTCAAACTATTATTCCCCAGCTGAGCTAAATACTTGTTTCTCATTGGTCAAAACTCGAGTGGAGTCCTGTCCTGCAATCCATGTGTGGCAGCAGAGGTGCCGTGTTGACTGTGAAGTCCAACATCTTCTTTAACCTTACCGTTAGTGAGAGAATGATCAAACCAAAAGGATAATTTGTTGTTTTATATATTTTATGTTCCTTTGTGCTTATTTAGGGGTGCTTCATATATTCTAACAGGGTTCTAACAACTTTCATAACATCAGCAACACCCTTCATAATAGCCTTTATAACTCAGGTAATAAAACCATTCAAAATATCCTTTATAAAACCTTCATAACACCATTTACATACCACTTATTACACCCCGTATAACACCCTTTATATACTTCTTATAAAACCCTGTATAACACCCTTTATATACCACTTGTTACAGCCTGTATAACACCCTTTATAAACTTCTTATTACACCCTGTATAACACCCTTTATATACTTCTTATTACACCCTGTATAACACCCTTTATATACTTCTTATTACACCCTGTATAACACCCTTTATATACTTCTTATTACACCCTGTATAACACCCTTTATATACTTCTTATTACACCCCATATAACACCCTTTATATACTTCTTATTACACCCTGTATAACACCCTTTACTTACCACTCATTACACCCTGTATAACACCCTTTGACAGCCTTCATAACACCCAGTATGACACCATATATAAACCACTTATTACACCCCATATAACACCCTTTATATACCACTTATTACACCCCATATAACACCCTTTATATACCACTTATTACACTCTGTATAACACCATCTATATACCACTTATTACACCATGTATAACCCCCTTTGACAGCCTTCATAATACCCCATATAACACGCTTAATATACCACTTATAACACTGTGTTAAACTTCCTTTATATACCACTTATTACCCTCTGTATAACCCCCTTTGACAGCCTTCATAACACCCTGTATAACACCCTCTATACACCACTTTTATCACTCTTTATAAGACCTTTTATAACACCCTTCATTAGATATCTTTTAGGTATCCTGGAACCAAAGTAATAAAATTAGTTATAACAAGTTATCATCACCTAGTAAGTTGGATTTCCACTTATATCCAAAATCTTATTATTGCCAAAGCTCAACTTCTATTGCAGATATAAGTCATTTGAGTCAAAACTTCTGAAAATAAACATCAGCATTTGTTTTACAATGAATACTCTTAAGCGAGTTTGAGACAAAGCTTAATGAAATGTGTTTATGCAAAAATTACTGAAGTTTGTGGCTATTAGTAAATGTCAAAAGCAAAGTCATGATTCAGAATGAAAGTAAAGGAGTAATTAAGAGCACTCAGTTTGATGTTAGAATAAGCTTATCCAGCCCTAAATCAAGCTGTGCCCTATGAATCAGCCATGCCCTTGTGATTCATTGCAGCTGATTTGGATCTGAAATGTCCTTCCCTCCCACTTTAACTATCTGATTGGCTTCCTGATGTAGCTTCCTCCCATCTCCTTCCATTTGTCTAATGAAGAGACCATTGATTACTCATGCAGACAGATGGACGGACAGATGGACACGGACAAAGTGAGAAAGAGAAGAATAAACATACCAACAAACAAACACAGACGGGCTACAGGGCGAGCGGACAGACTGCAGAATCGACAACAGCTATGAGTCAGTGTTTATGTACGAGCGATCTCACCAAGATGGAGCGATCAAAGGCGAGCATCTTTTACATAGCTGACTCATATCATATCCAAGCCAGAATGTGAGAAATTTCAGCAACATGCACAAGAAGCAGCTCAGAGTCCTTTTGTGAGTTACACATTGAGTTTGACATTTTTTCTCAAATACATGAAATTTATATGAACTACACTGTATATCGCTCAGATTGGCTTAATCGGTGTCGTTAGTGAGACACATATCAGCGGTGTGGATCATTGGTTGTGATCATGATCGGTCTGTCTTTTGGACTAAAAAGTTTCAACAAGCCCTGACTGGTCATTTTCACACGGTGGACCCGATTAGGGGGTGAAATAGCGACACTGCATCGCCTTCATGTTTGGTGTCACACCGCACTTTGGTCAAATGAACCAAACGTCTGGACAGTCACAGTCGTGAGGGAACTCTGACGAACAAGAAGATGAAGAAGAAAACAGCTCATTTGTGAGCTTCAGCGGAGAGCAGAAATTCATCACAGTGACAAGTCGCTTTATAATCACACAAAAAGGCGCCCAGCATGAGCAGAAAGCCAAGTAGAGGTGAATGAATCATGAATGATGAGAGCGAGAGGCGACCACATGTTGCCATGGTATTGACACGTAGATGCACCGTTTTTTACACCACCTGCCTGTGGTTCAGAAGACTGCTTTGTTGACTTGGAAGTGAACCCAGACCTCCGTTTTTAAGTGGAGCAGAGTTTGCTTGTTTGGTCCGTATCAGAGTTCCCATGAGCTTTCAAACTACTCCAATCGAACTGGACTTTCTGAGGAAAAAGACCAGGCTGCAACCCGGGTCAAACCAAGAACCGTTGTTAGTACCAGATGTGTTCGAGCTGCCAAGATGTCACACTAAGGCAAGTCCACTCGGACAAACTACATTGCGCCCCATTTAATAAGTCAAATGTGTTCGGTTAACAGCCCCACACGGTTTTCGTTGTTTCTGTTTGTTCATTCAATTGACCTCGAAATTCTCTCTCCATATAATACAGAGAATTACAACTTACTGTATTGTAATTTTGAGATGGTTTTAATTGTATATGTTAACTTTTCTGAGGGAAAAAGAAAATCTCTGTCTACCAACAGAGAGTTTTGCTTTTATTCCACATTTCCTTTGGCGACCTAAAAGAGTCTGTATCCCTGCTGTTGTGAGTCCCCTTCGATAAGTAACAATAAATTGCTTCATAAAATTCATCCATGTTTTCTCCCAAGAACTACAATCCCATGAAACCTAATTCGGCAAAAACCTCTTCCATTATGTCTGGACTAACCACAATCTTCTACGTCATCCGAACCAACTTCCAGCCAATCATGATCAATAGGTGCTGGACCTCGAGCCAATCTGGCAGCCTGAATAAATCTGGTACCTACACCGTCTTGCTCTGAGGCTCCAATGCATCTTCATGCTGCAGTAAAACAAAACAGAAAACTACATTTTGAAGTAAATGTGTATAAAAGTATGGTTACATGCACGGTGGATTTTTACCCTGCTGGGCAGCACATAACATAGCCTCATGGAGCTGCCAATGGAGCTGCAGACTCAGCATGATAAGCACTGGCGTAGTACACATAGTTACCAAGGTGAGGAGCTGAGGTCAGTTCACAAAAGTATCCTCTTAAATCTCACTGCCCCTGGGTAGGAGAGTCAATAAAACTTTGGCTGTGCAGCAAAAGTTTGTACTAACCCACAAAAACTTTCCTTTAAATTCAAGTGGAGATCTATAAGTTTCAGAGTTAGGCCGTGTATCAACCTGAATTTGGGTTTCATACACAGATCTCAGGAATATTTCTGTTTGATATGAGGCTGAGGTTTCATAAATAGAGTTAGGTTTAAATATTTTAAGGAGTGTAAACATAATGCAGCTTCAATGAAGCTCTGGGATGGACAGGGTTTGATTACATATGTGTGTTCACTCAATACAGCATACAAATGTGTTTGAGAGTGTATTTACTTCTCTGCAGTTTATCTAAAAGTTACAGTATAGTTTAAAAAAAGAGGGATTCACTCCAACAACACAAGGTTCTTTGTTTCCTCAAAACCACAAATGCAACGTAACAGACAAACTCGACAAATAATGTCACTCTGTGTCTTTTAGATTGTGTTTCTAATAGAGCCCGACCAATATGGATTTTTTGGGGCCGATGCCGGTACCGATTATTAGAGGGGAAAAAATCAGATTACGGCTGATTTTAAAAATTTTTTATGAAGTTATAAAAAATATATATATACTGTTGGCTACTGCTCTTCACGCCAACAGGAAGACCGACTGATCAAACTCGGACCAGAAAAGCGTTTTCAACTACCACCACCACCCCCTGCCTGCCGCCGCTCGGTGCCTCCGCGTCCTAACTCACGTTACTCATTTCCTGTCCGGTCTAATCTGGAGACATTCAGCTGCCTCAGTAAGAGAAGTCGCTCGATCACATAATGTGTACTGTTGTTTTTTCTACCGTTACTGGCACGGCTAACAGTTTAGCAAGGCTAATAGCGGGAAGCTAACTCTAACTTTAGCTTGCATATTACATGGTGCTTTACTGTTAACTCGGCGTGACTGAGACCAGCACAGCGGGGAACATGGTGAAGTGGGTGGAACTGAAACTTGTTGACTTATTGTGTATTTCACAAACTGGTTTATTTACCGTTGAGGCGGACCACTCTCCTCCGTAAGTCCCTACAGCTGCCTGCTTCAGAGCCGTCACTCTGCTCTGCTGTGCTGTGAGGTAAGTAGCGCATGAAGATTGTCATGAGGTCACTGCGCCATCTACAGGATAAGTTGGGGAACTTTTCAAACAGTGGAACATTTTCAAAGGGAAACCAAATCTTAATCTCTGTATGTTATTTCTGAAAATATCGGCGGCGAGTCTCAAACAGGCTAAAATTGGCCGATTTAATCAGCTCACCAATAAATCGGTGGGGCCCTAGTTTCCAACATGAGAAAACAAGAAAAAAGGATGCATTTTCATTACATTCCTTCGATGTTCTCTGTGTTGCCCTCTGAGTTACTTCTATCAGATCAGTATCCCTCCCCCCTACTCACTTCCTCACTCTCCTTCCTCTGTAGTCAAACCCCTCTAAGACAGGGCTGTATGAGAGCTGATCTCCTTTGATTCTCCTGGACTAGGAGGAGACAGACAGCATGAGAGAGAGAGAGACAGAGAGACTGGGAAACAGGGGATTCACTCAGAAAAACAGCCTCCGTCCTCTCATCCTGCCGCCCGTGCGCGCTTGTTTCCCTCAGAACTTCGGTATTCTTCCCAGGGCCAAAGAGATGCGGCGAACAAAGGGGGAGGGATGGAAGGGAGAAAGGTGTAAGAGAAAGGCAAGAGCAGAACGGGCTCTGCATACAGACAAAGATTAGGGCGAGAAAAAGAAGGAGTCAGAGGGGAAACGAGGAGAAAGAGAGGGTAGAAAAGTCAGGGATTAGACACTCAAAGATCTCTGTTGAGTCCCTGCCGTGCTGTCTAAGTAGTAGTTGAATATGTTGCTTTTAATAGAATTAAACCTTTGGTTGTGAGTCACTGAGTCTACGTTTGAACATAAAGTGATGAAAAAAATTAAAGAGAGGACACAGATTATCCACCAAAGTTTTTTTTAAATTACTATTTTAACTTTTCAACTCCGAAGCTCAAATAGTTCACCTCTATGTTTGATAAAGTTTGGACTCGGCCTACCCAACCGCAGACAGTGTCTTACTGGATTAAAAATGATTTGGCTCCAAGATGAATGTTAATCATGCATAACTCAGTACCAAACTTTCCTCTCTGGTTTTTAATTTTTGGGGGTAATAAGCTATTAGAGAAAATGGAGCTTGTCGTTTGGGTGAAATATGTTGAAAACTGTAAAATTACCCCCAAAAAGTTGTATTAGGCGGATTGAACTTCAAGGAATCTGCTGGTTGGGGGTTATGCAGATTTTTTTCCCCGCCAAGGGTCCCGACAGGTGGGCTGATTCAGTCTTTATTATCATCAACCAGCGGACGGAGAAAGGTGATAATGAAATTCTGGGCACATTTACAACAAGTCTAAAGGCTCCACACCTCTGAAAAAGGCATCATGTGATAAATCATTAAGAGTGGATCTTAGATCAAGCTGTGAAAAACCTCATGAATTCAACCTGTGTAGAGGATCTGCAGCCTCTCAGTTTCTAACCTCATTATCCGAGCAGGGATCTCAGCAGGCGGGGGGGTGTTATGATAATGAGGTGCTGCCCTGACTGATGCCTGAAGGTGCAGACTGGCGTGGAAGGATGCAGAGGTGGAAAAGCACCGAAAACAAACACATACTACACATATGATCCAGTAGGGTGCATCTGCTACTCTCAGCCTTTCCTGTGTAACTTTGTGGCACTAATGAATAAGTTAGAGTCATCTATAGGTGGCATATTTTTGTTCAAAATTAAAAAAGCAAACACTTTTTCTTCTTGAGCAGAACACATGCACAAACAGAGTCGTTCGGTGTGTGTGGTTGTAACCTTTGACATCTCGACTCTGCAGCACCAAAATAAAGCCAGTGTAGCCCAGGAAGAACTCTGTCAGAGTGGAACACGGTGTAAGAGTGTTGGAGAAGTTGACTGCACACATTTATAAGAATTGCCCAAAACTACAGAAATTCAGCAATGGTAGAAGTAAAGTTACACTAATCCTAGAAGTTTAGCACGCAATGCATTATGTGCACAAAGAATTAAATGGGTATTATCATGAATATGTTGATCTGCTGCAAAAACATCGGACAAAAACAATCATAAATGAAGCATTGACTGCACCGTTTCAATCAGAGAGGACATTTGGGTGAAAACACGTCTCTGTGTGGAGGCATATACTTAATTTTTGTGCACGCAAAGGTGGACACAAAGGCTGCTCTTAATCTTTGAATTTTACTCTATCATTATTTTATTGATTCTCCAACTCTGACAGACAATTCGAGAGAGGCTGTTGAATCATCAATGTGTTATTAAAAAAAGCAATAAACTTGTTTTTAATTAGGAGATTTATGGATGTCTCCTGTTTTGAGGTATGTTCAGTCCAAAAGGGAACTCAAGAACAAGCACAATGAAATTACAGAGAAAGCCAATGTAAAACGTCAAGTTGGTAGAATGACTAGAATTCGGATGGATACAAACAATACAACTCAAACACCCATAACCCCCAGATTCCACCGCATGTGGAATGGCGGCGAAAAGGACGTTGGCGCCGATCACAGCTGATCGTTTCCATTCAAGTTAACGTGTCAGATTCCACCGGCTTCTTTCCGGCCCCCTGCGTGTTTTAGACGGGTCGTATTTCACACCAGACGTGGGCAGGGACGAACAAGTCAAAGGTTTTCAGACATCATTTCACCCAGTTGACACCATGGATGAGGAGATGCTGATTCTGGAAGTCCAAAATCTCAGACTAATCTATGACTGGTCTCATCCCTAATAAAAGGACAATTCTAAAAAAAAAGGATACGATATAAAAAGGATTTACTGGTCTGGACAGAGTGGACTTCCTCCTCTGGAAGGACACAATCTACTGCTTGTATGGTTATGTGGCCGTCTTTATAGAGACAACTCGTTATCGCGCGATTGCACGTGAATTCGCGGGTTCCGGATCCTACCGCATCTGGTAGGATTTGGCGGACGTCAAAAACTGCTCCTGTTCCGCAGCTGTGGAACGGTTGTCAATATAGAGACGACTCATTACCACGCGATTGCATGTGAATTTGCGGGTACTAGTGAGTCCTTGCGATTCCCGCTGTACAAAATTCGCCTCACGAACACACCCGGTAGGATTTGGCAGACAGCAAAAGTCGCTACCGTTCAGCACGCGGTTGAAGAGGATTCAGAAATATGATTGTCGTTGTTAAATAGAGAAATCTCCTCATGAGGAATGTCTTGTCGGCTTTTATTTCCGCCTCCTAACCCAGAGTGCAGCCTCTGTGACTTCGACAGTCTACAGATGTTCTCCTAAACTTTCTTGGAGAAGTTAAGTCTAGTATTTCTTTTACTTTTTGTCTAAACCCACCTCTATGACGATGTGCGCCAAATTATTCCCCTTTTTGTGACTTTCTTGTGAACAAACCCAAGACGTTTCTTCTTCTATATTGTTTTGAGCTGTGTCGCTGCCATGTACATCTAAAGAAGTAGTCCCTGTTTTCCAGCTGTTATTAATCATACTGTAATTACAAAGCAGTGACCACTTCTCCTGGAGTGTATAATGTCCTCAAGCGCTTTTTGTTTTTGGCTGCACACTGAGAGAGGAAGTGAGAGGCAGGAACAGATAGCGGGAGACTTCTGCTTCTTAGCAGCAGCTTCTAATTGATTTGGTTCCTTAATCCCTCTTGGATTGAGTTTAGGAGCGAGCGCAGACTGATTGAGGCGGTTGAATTCCCCCCTGTGAGACGCAGCATGGAGGTCATTTTAACCGAATGTGGATCAGTCACCGCTCATGTTTACTCTTAAGGGGGGATTTGGCCCCCACTGACAGCCAAGACTCTCAGTCTGTTAGGACAGATCATCAGCTAAGGGTATCGACTCCGGTCTGTTTGTATGGATCTCTGACGCCGCTGTGTCACATGTGGTTTCTTTGAGTGGAGCGTTTGAGCGTGGGAGCTTTTCCCAGTGCAGTTACAGCGTAAAACACCCATCAAACGCCTGTTTTTCACCCGTTTCTCCTTGCTACGTTCCTCTCTAACTCCCTCCTTTTCCATAAAGCTTTAAATGAGTGCAGCAGCGAACTTCTCGGAGAATATTCATGCCAGAAGTGACTATGGGTCTCTTGACATTATGAGGTTAAGCACAAAAGAAACACATATTACGGCTTAGCTCTGGACTAATATTGGAATGTGACCATGAAAGACATTTCTAATCTGCTCAGCCAAAATCACATTAACTCCCTTCATGTATTTTCTCCACACTAACAGAGCAGGGGCTGGGAACATTTTTAATAGGAAACTTTACACAGACGCTGGTGAAGGAGAAGGAGGGGGCAAAAGTACAAGAAAATTCTCCTTCTGTGACTAATTGACGCAGATTTCGGAGGCAGGGAGGAAATTTTTGTACACTCGACTATCTGCGCGTGGCTGGAAACAAAGCAGTGCAGATTTCCCCCTTGTAATAAACACAGCACAAATCTATCAGAGTCATTTTTTCTCCCAGCATGTCAGGGCAAAGAAAAACCACCAGTCCATTCTAAAACATGGAGCAGCTCTCCGGGCAGGAATATAAGAAATGGCACCCCGCTGAAATGTGAAGCCAAGCAGGACGCCACGAGAAGACAGATGATTGGCTGTCAGGATCTCTCTAAGACTTGCTGATCATCACACGGAGCACGCAGACTCTCCCTCGGGTCCCCTGCAGGATTGTGAGAGCTTGGTCTACAAAGCCAGGGAAGGAAAGAGGGGTGGGAGTGAAGAGGAGGTCATTACAGGAGCTGCTTTATTGAAGAGAGAAGTATGGAAACGAGGGCAGCAGCACATGTGACCAGCTACAGAACCCCCTCTGCAGACCTATTCATAGCATTTCTAATTACAAAGCAGTCACTTCCTATCCACATGTCACATTTCTCAAAGTGGTGATTATTAGCTTTCACGAGGGTTTGATCAACTTGCCCTTTTCGGTGACTGAACTGTGTGTTTAGGCTGCCATGGCCACATAAAGGAGCACAATGAGGAGATATTTACAGCACTACAGACCCTCACTTAGTGTTGAAGAAAAGGCAACAACGCCAGGGTGCACATGCCGTTACATGCAGCTTGTTATTTACCTGTAGTGCACCAGACAACCCCCCAAGTTCTACCTCTGCAGCGCTAGTTTCATAAATGTTCATCGGTAGCCGTGTTTACATGTGGAAAAATTCTTGATCCGATTACAAATTTGAGGGATTGGATAATCTGAATCCGCTCTTTATATGGGTGCGGAATTAAATAATCCGCTCATGCACCAAGCTTTATTCAGATTAGAAACATTTGGACATGCGCACAGTTGTCTGATTTCGCTAAAAACAACCACAGAAGAAGAAGAGTTGTACTTACGCCTGTGCAGTCAACAATTCAACAAACGCAATAGTGGCTCACTCCATCCAATTCAGGAATTTCCCTCCTAATTAAATGTTGACTCTAGATGGCGCCCTTGCTTACCTATTGGGTCATTCCATGTCAATTCAACCAAGAATCGCCACTCAAGTCACAGATTTTGATGAAATTTGGTGGTTTTCCACCTAACGTACCACGCATTTTGACTGATTACTCAAAAAGTTATGGAATGCCCATCCTGAAACTTGCAGGGATGCTAGTGGACATGATAGTCTTTCTTCTTTCGCGCGTTTTTTGCTATTTCCAATTTAAGTTTTTGGTCTTTTATATTTTTTTTCTGGTCCAATTTGGGAAAAAATGTTGTGAACAACAAGATAGGACTTGAAGAGAGCTTTAAAATGACCCCCGAATCAGCTCTCTAGGTGCCATACTTCCAGAGATATGAACACTTTTGTAACGCATGTCATGCTAGTTAGCCAAAAATTCATTAGCCCCTATCTCACCAATTAGATGGCTTTGAACAAAAATATTTGAGCTCTGACAGTTTCTCCTGAAGGCCAATCACTCCACCAAATTTCATCAAAATGTTGACTCTAGATGGCGCCCTTGCTTATCTATTTTACTGTTCTGTCAAAGGTTGCACTGTGCGTGTATGTGACATCATTACACCGTATGAATGCGTTGTTATGTTATCGATAGGGTTGGGCATCGAGTCTCGAGCATCGATGGGGACCTGGACTAACATTTCGATTCTCCCAGAATACAAATTTTCTGTCTGCTGACCGGAAGAAATAGCCACCAAACACCAAAGAGGAAGACGCCGCTGACCACCAACGAAGAAGTGGCTGTGGTCAAAAGTTTGGCTAAAAGTTTGAGGAATCGGAACCGGAATTGTTCAAAATCAAATCATACCCAACCCAAGTTATCAGAGGAGCAGACACGGCTCCTGCGGTCGTGTTTTATAATGAAACCACCCCTATCAAGCAGAGTACAATTTCTTTCCGAATTGGATCAGAATCTTCCGATCAACATGTTTACATGACGCATTTTTATCCCGATCGGGCCTTTATCAACATGTATTTGTGCCCATGTAAACGCAGCTACAGCCTCTTTAATGAGGAGGATGAGATGATGAAGAGCTAAAATACATAGGAATGAAATCCACCTTAGCATCCTCGATTCTCAAAAGCTTGTCCCAACTTTTTTTGGAATACGTCATGACTTTAGCATAACTTAAATTCAACCACTTTCTATTCCTTCAACACAAAGTATAAGCGGCTCAACTCTGGAAGTTGTACAGTAGTTAAAAAGGTACTGATATATGAGGTAGATACTGTGTATGTGACGGGGGCAGTGGAAGCAGCAGCAGCAGCAGCAGCGTGCCTCCAGATAGTCTGCATGAGCTTCTCCAGAATAGAACAAAAGCAGATAAGACTCTAATCTCTGTAATTGCAGAATTTGTATCCCCATGGAAACGGATGAGGGTCAGTAAGCCATGATTGTCCTGGTGTTATCCCAGATGACGGCTGAGAAGCAGGGTATACGACTTTTCCTGTGCAACGTGTTTTTTTTTTTTTCCCCAGCTGCAGATGACTCTGCAATTCATGCTAAAAGCCGTCTTCCCATTATTCTCTACATGGGACAAGACAAATAGATCCCCCCTCTTAAAAAGTGCCAAACTTTACGTCTACACCTACCGGATCGGTGTTTGAACTGTTTCTGCATGAGCTCAGGGGCAGCTTTGGCTAATTGCGACTAGCTTGAGTGATAAATTGAACTGCAAATGTACATTGCCAGAGAAGGTAATGAAACCGCTCGGGGATCCTTACAGCCGTGAAGTGATTTAAACGTTGTGGGAATTAAAAAGTGCTGAAATAAAAGCTTTTGGAAACCTGCTCAGGTAATGTGGAAATGCAGCGAGTCAGAGGGGAATGCTGCTCCCATAAAGAATTCAAGGATCTAATTATGTCTCTCAGACTCTGCTACCTCTGTGCTTCAATCATGCTCGGAAGAAATAGAAGGAGGAATGAAAAGAGTATGTGAAAGAGGAATGAAAAGATGCGCTGAAAGGACATTTTTGTGGTGTTGCTAATGTTCTCCTCTGACCTGAAATCAGTCAACAGGAGATAGCATTAATCTTGATGGACTGCAGTGTCTCTATTGTAAGCTGAGGCCCACCACCACCTCAATTACCGCCTGTTAAATTCAGCAGTGCCCACTCCATCAAACCCATGCTTTATTATTCACAGGGGCATTTGATTTAGCACGGCATTCAGTTTTAATAGGGTAAACATTGAGAGTCACAGTTTAAAACATCCAGCCATTGTGAATCCTCCTTTGTTAAATTTGTTCTAGCTGGCACGAGTGTATTTTAATTATGCTGCTGAAAGGACACACAGTATCTCCATATACAAATAAATCGCCGATTCCTCTCTGTTAGAAAAAAAAAAATACCTTGATTCTGTTTCTGCAGTCATGAATAGGTTTGCACAAATATGGAGTACAATGGTGCTCAATGCTTTCAAAGGAGACAGAAATGAAGCCAACGGGAGTTTTAGCTCAAAATGTTTTCCATGGAAACACCGAGGTTTCAAACGCTACCTCATCTGCACAAAGCTGAGAGCAAAGTTAGGTAGAAGCAGTACAAAAGCTGGAGAATGGAAGATATTTCCCCCGTCTTATCACGTCCAAATGACGTCAAAGTCAGGATGGGAGGCTGGTTGTTCATATCTGGCCTTGCTGTATTTATATAATCAACAAGAATCTGACAATTGATGGATTTTTTCTCTTGTGTTCCTGTTCTCCCTGTGTTCATTATGTCATCTTAGGGCTGTGCGATAAACTGTAAATTTACCCATAATGAAATTTACGACAATAACCAACATCATTTTGCCCATGTCAATATATTCTGTGTCAAAAACATAAATAGTAGGCTGAAGTAGATTAAGTTAATGTGGGAGGGGGTGAGCAGCTTGTGGAGTCGTTGTCGTCCATTTATCGTTATCGAGGTGAACTGCGCAATATATCGTAATGTTGATTTGAGGCCCAGCCCTATGTCATCTTGTTCTTGTTTGTCACTGTTTGGTTTCTTCTTTATTTTTTTTTTGTGTTCCCTGTTTTATTTTGTTGGAGTTCCTCCTCATGTCTAGCTCTGCTTCCTTAGTTTTCCCTCCTCTTTTAAAAAGTCATCAGTTTTATCTGTGTCTTGTCCCTCACACCTGTTGCTTGTTCCCCTTTGTGTATGAAGAGTCTTTGTCTTTCGTTTCTTCTGTTTTTGTACATTGCCTGTGTATGTGTTTGTGTCTGTGCACCTGTTTCCCAGCGCTCCAGTGATCTCCCCCCTGTGGTACTTTATTTATTGATTTTGTTTGTCTTTGGTTAAGTGTTTTTTGAGTTTGGATTTTTGTTGGACTTTTAATGTAAGCTTGTCCTTTCCTTTCATTTGAAGTCCTGGCGTGTTGGCTGGAGACTTAATAGTCCTTTTGCACTAGTGACTTCACTTTAAAATGGCTCAAAGTGAGCTGTAGCATCATGGGGCCCATGAGACTCAACAGAAGTTTCAACAAGGTCATCAAAGGTCATACTAGACATATTAGTTTTTAATATTATCATTAGGTTTTTTTTCCACTTGCACCAATGTGCATCCCCAAATGAGTGTTAAAACATTGCGCCATTGTGCATCCCTAAATTAATGTTTCTATACCGTGCCATTGTGCATCCCAAAATGAGTGTTGAAACATTGCACCATTTTGCATCCCTAAATTAATGTTTCTATACCATGCCATTGTGCATCCCCAAATGAGTGCTGAAACATTGCGCCATTGTGCATCCCTAAATTAATGTTTTTATACAGTGCCGTTGTGCATCCCCAAATGAGTGTTGAAACATTGCGCCATTGTGCATCCCTAAATTAACGTTTATATACTGTGCCATTGTGCATCCCCAAACAATAATACCACATGTCAATCCAGACGAAAATATCTGATGAGGCGTTCGTGTATATTGGTAAAAGCAGAGCACAGTTGAGCCACAGAGGAGACATGAGTAATCAGAGTGGAGAAATGTCACTTTGGCTCCTGCCGCCTTTTACATTGATTGGACAAAGACGTAATTAAACGCGACAGCTGTACAATCAATAACAATCCCCACGCTCACCCACAGGCAGGACTGCAGACCACCCTCTCAGCACCATCTTAAACACACACACACACAAACACCCTTGTGCGCCCACACACACCTCTTGATGTTGGACTGAGGAGTAGCGATCCGGAGCGTGACGAAACATGTCATGCAGCAGCAGCAGACGTTATGTAAGAGAGTCATCCCCGCCTGGCTTGTTCTCTTACTCTCTCTCTTACTCTCTTCCTGTCTCTCATTGGCTCTTGCTTTCAAACAGTGGGAGTGAAGACTCAGCAAAAAGACAACAACAACAACAACAACCAGAAAACACCTATGAACGGCTAATGCTGGATCTGAGAGCCTCCCACGTGCTCTCATCTCCTCACGCTTTCATATGTCATCGCAGCTCAGATCAACACCTTGGCCTGTTGGTTGACTCATAGTGTGAAAACTGCAGGGAAGAGGCCGAGGGTGCCAGTTAGTAGGCATAACAGACGTGTCGTGCACAAATCAGAATGATAAAACAGCGGGGATGCAAAGTTCTTGCTTTGGATTTTCTTTCCGCAGAATAATCCCCGTTTATAGATGTGTTTACTGCTATTTTGGGTTGAGAGGGCTTCAAAAAGAAACTGAGACTGAAATAGATGAATGTCTCTAAATGGGACAATGACATCAAATCTAAATTAAATCCTCAGCAATAATAGATGAGTAAGAAGTGCAAGGAGTTGTCAAAATCACTCTGACTAGAAATCTCAATCGAGTCAAGGATGTCACAGATAAACAAGCTGTACAAACAGGTTAAATAAGGCATTTGGATTAATAAAACGCTTCCTCGTTAGTAGACTGTCTTTGGCGGAACTCTCATCATAACCTGGTTATGTTGAATTCTTACTCTGATTGGTCAAACCCAAATAACTCATCAAGCAAAGTCATACCAATGACAACCTGAAATACGGAAAAGAGTCCAGCGAGTTACACTGTGGCCCGTTGACAGTAGCCATGTTTACATGTGCAAAATTTCTTGATCCGATTACAAATTTGAGGGATCAGAAAATCTGAATCCACTGTTTCTATGGGCGCAAAATCGAATAATCAGATCATGACGTGCGTTTACATGCACCAACCTTTATTCAGATTAGAAGCATTTGGACATGTGCAGAGTTGTCTGATTTCGCTAAAACAACCGCAGAAGAAAAGTTGTATTGGATCGAATTGGATCGCAATCTTCCGATCGACATGTTTGCATGACACGTTTTTATTTGTGCCCATGTAAACGCAGCTTATGTGACACAAACATTAGTTTTCATTAGGACTAAAATTTACTTCACAGACACGAGTTTGAGACTTGGACTGCATTTTTGTTTCAATCGCTATGATAACTAAACAGTAAAGGCTGGAAGCAGGTCATAGTGCAGCTGAAAGAGGAGAGAGCGGATGTCAGGACAGATTTTGGTTATGAATAAACATTAAGTACATATTCTTGCTAAAAAAGTCTCTTATTTCTGCTGATGTCTCTCTGTCACCTTCAACAGTGAATGAGCCCGTCTGTGTGATAATAAGCTGTTGCTAGACGAAACTATTTCCACGGACGAAACAATTTACGGCATTCAGACCAGAGATGACAAACACATTTTTCTCTTTATTTTGCACTGAAAACAGTTTTCTACACAAACGGTGACAACGTCTTGCAGCAGGAGATTCATGCAGACACCTTGTCATGCTACTGCTGCAGCCACAGAGTAAGAAGCTCCTCCACACCGTAGACAGAGCGGAGCGGCTCTGTGTCACTAACCTCAGTCGTTCTGCAGCTCCACATCTGTCTCACACTCCCAGACTCGCTTCCCATTTTAAATACATTTACAAAGTAAGTTGCCTCAAACTGCTCACAAGAAAAAGTTAGTTTCTGGAGCCCCGACGTACAAACCGTCTCTACGACAATACGCGCTGAAACACTATCGCTTTTGTCCATAGTGGCCGCCAAAATCAACAGATGATGAAAACTCCCTCCAGCTGCTTTAAGAGCCAAGAATACAGAAGATCATTTACAATAACCATAACTTAGAAGTGGTAAACAGATAGTTTATCAATGTTTAGTCATCATTTATAAATAGTATATAGACGATTAATACATTGTAAATTTTACAATTTTAAAAACCTAACACAAACTTTACAATAACCATCTCAGTAATGTTTATAGGTGGTTTATAAACAACTTATTAATAATTTACAAAGTGCTACTGACACACATTTTAACCTAGATGTTTTTCAACCAATATTTAAACCCTATATAAACCTTAAATAAATAGTCCATTAATAATTTGTCAGAATAATGTGTATAAATGTATATTAAAGTTATCATCTTACTCAAATTCTTATGTAAGAGTTTGCTACAAGTATGAACTGTTTTAACCTCTTGTTACACATCATATAAGAGTGTTTTCTAACTTCTCTCTCCAATAGCTTTATTACACAGCATATGAGTGTTTATTAACTTCTCTGTGACCTTGTTTCTCCTATCAGCAGGTGTGTGTGTGATGTAACCTCCACTGTGAATCGTGGGCAGTAATAAGGAGGATCCGCTCCTATCAGAAGGAGCTTGTTTAATGTCAACAATGTTGCCTTGACCCTCACATATTTTCTGCTGTTCATTATTATGTTTTATGAGAGTGCTTACGTTGCTGCACATATTTTTCCCCCATCCTTTAGTAACACTGTGTAACCAGGGACAACCGTAAATAAAAGAGACTTGACAGAAATACCTTCAGAATGGTTTTGAGATTGTAACTGAAACTATCTCTGTCCATTCTCCTCGAGTCAAAATCTAAACCATTGTCTTTCTCTTCTTTATGTGTTTCCAGTCATTTGTTGCAGGTTTTAGACCCAACATAATTAATAAAATTAATTTCATTGCTTTGTAAAGTAACAATTAACTTACATTAATAAACTATCTATTTACAATTTATAAATTATGGTTATTGTAAAGTGTTACCGATCATATCATTTGCATTGATTTGTTTGAAAATCAATCAAATTTCATGGCATTCATCAAACCATGCATTTATTTAAGGCGGGAAGCATCAGCCCTAAAGCTCGACTCACTGTAGAGATTTAAAACAATTCTCTCTCCCATGTAAAGTCCTGGTTTGCAGGATTATCAGATTATCTGCATTGAATACAGCTCTCATATTTCCATACACAAAATGTACTGTTGTGTGTAAGAAAATTACAAAATTCCTCTCCTCAGATCGCCGCTGTGTGATCTTTAAGCCCTGGCCGGTCACCCTGTTAACATACTGGACAGCAGAATCAGGATCAGTACGGAGTTGGAGCGCCCTGTGCTTACACGGGCTTATTGCATTACCAGCATCCCAGCATGCAAAGTGGGACAGAATATTTATTTAGGGATCATCTGTTTACAGGCCCACAATGTATTAAACATCCAGCAGTGGGGTGGAGGATAGAGAAGTAGGGATTGTAACAGTTGGAATAACTTTACTACATCTCCATGAGATAATGCATTTGCAGAGGATAAGCCGGAACTTCTGTAGATTTCCCATGGTGCCCCTTGCCGTGTGCTGGTCTAGTTCTTGTCAGGGAAAGGAAATAAGATCAGATTTGTTTCTGCAAATACTCTGACGCATTTTTCTTCCTCCCTCGGCTGTACTGCTTTTGTCTAAAACTGTGTATTTTCACCCGGTTGGTGTGGTAAATCATATCACAACTAATAATTGGAAGGGCAAGTGACATCAGAGTGTGTGTTTTTTTGCGAGTGTGTGCAGTCTCATGTACATCTGGGGTAACCCCCTGGGGTAGACAGTGGCTCTGTAAGCTCCTTTAGCAGGAGATAGCTCTGTGAGTAGATTAGTTGGGAAAGGAGGGGGTGGGTTGAGGCTGGTTACACCCTCTGTTCTGTCTGTGTGCCCGGTGGTCACTCACTCTGTGGATCAAAACCACTAAATCCTCACTAGATCCAAGCTGTGCTGTCAGAGAGCGACTCCCCCAGACCCCCCACCCCTCCTTCAAACACACATGCTGGAGTTTACCAAGCGACATATATGTACAAACACATCCAGACAAACCCTCAGGCTGTATCTAAGCTCCAATAAATCTATTTTCCTCTATGCAATTTCATTTCATTTAACGTTAGTGACAATCGATGCCTCCAGGATGCAACACATTCGATGCAAACTGCTCCACTTAGCACAATCAAATCTAGTCTCAGAGCGCTGGACTTCCAGGAATTGTCATATTTTTCAGTTCGATGCGTTCCCCCAGCATTCAAACTCAAAGTTAGAGAGAAGAAAAGATCAAATGGGAGTAGTCCTCTTTTCTCCTGCCCACAAAGCTTCGCCAAGGTCTCACTGAAGACGTCTAATTCCTTTATATCTGTATCTGATGCATGTCTTTTATGACTGTCCTGTAAGACCACTGTGTGCCTGGAAAGATTTCAAGTAATTTGAAGAGCAGCACAAACAAACGGCGCTTTCTCTGGAATATCAGAAGCGTGTAACGAAGTGTTCCCATGGATTATTGTGTGTAGTTAAAAGCTTGGTGAAAGATGAAAACGGGCAGAGCAAAACTGGCTGAAATTCATTTCGTCACCCTCAAATTAAGTTGTATTATACATGAGTCAATAACTGGAGTGGTATACAACTTCTAAATGTTGCTTTTCCAGTGACAGTTTGTGAGATTTCTGAGCGGTGGTCCTCAATAGCTGCCAAGCATCTATAACCGGGCATGACAGATCTCTCGAGCTCCACATGAAGAGGCAGGCAGCGAGCCGACTCATCACTATGTTTACATGGATCTCAAAAAAACAGTAATATCCTCAGTAGAATGAACAGACTGTGAGTAAACACTTCAGTCAGAAGAGGCTCATCCAATCAGGCCCATTTGGTAAGAACTTTAATGTAGTGATCTGGAGGGGGGAGTGAGTGCTTTTTTATAGCTTGGATAAATGTCCGTGCAAACACTCAATCTGAAAATTTCTGCCAGGTTGGGGTTAAATTATTCTTTGAGGACATGTCTGAACCAGTTTCTGTTTTGTATGAAAGAGGATTAGAGCCACATGAAGAGAAAAATAATAATAACAGATTAAAGTTGAAATTTCAAGATTAAAGTAGAAATTTTAAGATTAAAATTAAATAATTAAATTAAAAAAATCTAAATTTGAGATTATTTTTGAGATTACAGTCAAAGTTTTGAGATTAAAAAATCAAAACTATTTCAAAAAATTTCAAAATTTTTAGACTGAAAAAATAATATTTCAAGATTAAAGTCGAAATGTCGTGAAAAATGTCAAAATTACGAGATTAAAAATAAAATATTAAATTTTAAAAAATCAAAATGATGTCAATTCGGTCAGAATTTCAAGATTTAAGTCGTAATTTTGAGGTAAAAAAATCTAAATCATCTCAATTAAGTCGAAATTTTTAGAATAAAAATTAGAATTCAAGATTAAAGTCGAAATTTCAAGATTACAAAATGTTGAAATGCCAGGAATAATGTCAGCATTTTGAGATTAAAAAACAAATAAATTTCAAAATTAAATTTGAAATTTCAAGATTACAAAATGTCTTGAGACTGAAAAATTAAAATTTTGAGATTAAATTTTGACTTTATTCATGTTATTTCAACTTTTTTCATTTTGACTTTAAAATTTCGACTTTCATCTCAAAATGGAAATTAAAAAAATCTCCCTCCTGTTATTGTGTTTTTTCTTTTCTTGTGGCCCCAGTCCTCTTCCATAGTTTTGTCACTTTTATGCTGGAGACTTTGAAATAACCATGGACTGTCAAAAGTCTGAAAACACAGAATTACTCAAACTAGTCTTTGACAAGTGGATAGAATTGGGGGCTTCAGATTTGCCAAAAATCTTACCAAAGCTAAGACAATCAGTGATGTAACATTAATTTAACACTTCACAGTGCCGTACTCAGACTGTTTGAGGGCCTGGGGTGAAAATTAGAGAAAGGTTACCAGCAGTATGTCAGGGGGAAGTTGTAATAAATGAAAATCTGCTTCTCTCAGCGTCTACAAGACAGTTTTGAAAGCTTTCTCTTTTCTGTCTCTCCTTGGCAATCTGTGATAATATGGTAGATTCACAGCAGAGCCAGTCCCAGTCCATCAAAAATAATGATAGGCTTGTAAAAATCTTATTTTAGTATCCCCGGATAGCAGGTAGTCTGAAAGTTACTGATCTGGAATAGTTTCTCAAAACTCTGATACCCTCAGTGTAGGGTTCATTAAAACATGTAAAGGCACAAAGAGGTTCTGGTAAGAATTTATGCAGCACTTAATGGTGGGAAAGGAAAACACCCTGAAATACACCACTGTCACTTTACAGTATGCAACTAATCTCTCTGTTTGCATCCACAGAGAGATAATTGAATCACTTAAATCATTCAGAGTCTCAAATTTACGGACCAAGTTCTGCAAAAATATCTAGAAAAGATTGGTTAAGTTATGTGCATGTATTGTTTTGAAATGTGTTCATTTAGCCGCATGAATAACTTAATGTCAGCACTCTTGCTAGTCATCTCAAAACATCCTGATTGATTAAACTGATTAATTAACAATAAAGCAAAATGAACAATATTCCTACAATTTTAGACTCAAAATTATGCCATAAAATTTGTTAGGGCTGGGCGATATATCACAATATCAATATCACGATATATTGAGCAGTTGACCTCCATAACGATAAATGGGCGATAACTACTCCAGAAGCTGCTCACCCCCTCCCACATTAACTTTGTCGACTTCAGCCGCTACAACTTTTGAACCGTCCTCCATCTCCTCACCTGTCTTTCCCTCTTTGTTACGGACTGGATGGGGTGGAGTCACGTCCCTGATGTAGGACATTGTCTTAAAGGGACATGAGACCATAGCCTACCTACACACATCCAAAACTAACATTTATTTATTTATTCTTTTGACACCAAATATATTGACATGGGCAAAATTATGTCGGTTATTGTCGTAAATTTTGGTATTGGTAAATTTTTGGTTTATCACCCAGCCCTACAGCTACCTACCATAAACTGAGGCTGTTGCTCTTGACCCCCTCTATAAGCTCTACAACCAGCCGTGTCTGATTAAACTGTCATATCAGCGTTTGACCAAAATAATGCATACAGAGCATAGGTGTGTGGAAATTAACCATCAAGGCTGCTGGTACAAACCAACTGATATTTTTAGTGCACTCTGCAGCAGCCTTCATGAATGATTCCACTGCACACTAGCAGCAATCTCAACTTCCAGCATCAGACGGTAAAATCCAAAGAACTATCTTCTCCGATCTCACTGCAGCTATTCAGAGAAAATAAAGCAGTGGTAAACTCAACACAAAACCCCTTACTTGTTACTCCCCCTCATGCCACATTTATCCGGACATCTCTCTAACCAGACCACACCGCCTTCTTCTGGTCCCTTTTGTTCACCCTTTTATCCTCACCCTGGGCCTCTGCAGTAAAATCCTTCGCCAGTACAACCTTCAGTCACAGTCTGTTCCAGCTCTGCTGATAATGAAGACAATATCTGATGTGCTGAAGCTCCCTGTTGTCATAGAGATTGCACCTCTGACAGTAATAACAAACTGACATAATGTGTTGATTACCTGACAGAATACACACAATACACAGAGACCCTGGAGGGACAAAAGAAAGCACCAGCTGGGTTTTCTAAACTCTGAAAAATACAAAAGTCCTTTTTATCAAATTCAAAAGTTTCTTTTAATCAAGTCTTTTGCAACAATCGCTCAGGGAATATCCTAGTATTTTATATATCTCTGTGACGCCCTGTCTTAATGAACATTTCCATAAATAATACTCTTCTTGAGTAATGATAAGTAGGTTCAAACTTGGCTGAAAGAGGTTAAAGAAAAGAGATAAACAGGTGGGAAAGTAGTTCGACCAAAAGCAGAACATACCTCGATACAAGCAGGAATTAGTCAAAAGTTTCAATCACATTTTAAGGTTTCTCTCTGGAGACATACTTTGCAAACCTCAATGCATGCAATGTTCCAATATAGTTTAGCAACTGAGATGAAGGTGACAGCTTTTGTGAGTGTTAATAAGGTGTTTTTCATATGAACTCGCTGGAAAATCAAATTAAAGGTGATAGCCTGTTAGCTCAGCAGGAAAGCTGCCGTTCAGTCCTCCAAAACCCGCCCCAGTGGATGTAAGGTGATTATGAACCAAAATTTGAGAGTAAAGGAGTTCCCCCATCGCTCTGGATATCACAGAGATTCACATTTCCTTTTCTCTTTCTAATCAATCAAAAGCCAAACAAGAGACAAAAGTTTAAAACTAAAAACAGCTAAAGGGGCTGAAGTTGTACTTTGTAATTTCGTCACCCCTATCAAATAAACTACAAATGAATAAATAAAATAATTTCCGTTTGACTCGCCTCTCTGCACATATGAATGTGGAAATGAGGTCTTAAACACCCCCCTCCTAATGTAAACCAAAAGTGACTTTACTGCTTATTGAGCAGGACAGAACTATGCTTCTGCCAAATCTCAGTTGGCTTTTACCAGCAATTTCCACCGCATCCGCAACGGCTACGAAAAGGCCGTATCTGCTGATATTAACAAGCCTACAATTTACACGTAGGAGGTGATATGCTATCTACCATCACTAACAGAAAGAGGAAGACCAACAAGTGCAGCTGCATCAACATCCAAAGCAGCATCATCTATGAGTATGCTTAATCACCACTCCAGATGAGAATTACCCTAAATGCAATTATGCAAACATGAATCAGCAGTAGCCCCCGCTATGGGTGCCAATTCAACAGGCATCTGACAGCTGCAGGAGGTTTGCCAGAGACGAATCAAAGCCGAAGCAATCGATGGCAGAAACTCAAAAGAAATGTCACTGGATGACCATGCAGCTTAGCATGAGGGCCAAGAATCTTGTAAGCTAATGGTGCATTTTCACCGCAGGGGTAGTCTACCATGCATCCCCTACTTGGCATATGAATCCATACCCACCCCACTATAAGCACTGTCTTCATATAAGCATGCTGACCCACACTACTGTCAGTGAATACACTTTGCAATGGATTTATGAACTTCTGATGTCAGCTAAGTGAATTCTGTTTTTTCAGTTTGGTGGTCCAGTAGATGAACAAATAAGACTTCACAGTGTTATTTGTTTATTTACATTAATAATGGTTAAATTGGACAGTGGGTGCCTTGTAATGCCTTGTCCGACACGGCAATGGCTTGACTCCACTTTGGGGATTTTTGGCATGATCCAAAAGCTGGTGAGACTCAGCCGTTCCATTTTTGGGCAACAGAAACTTGAGGGTGATACCAATGGGACTACAGCCTATAGTGCACACCATTCATTTCAGAGGGAAAGCTAGTAGACGATTATCCTCACACCACAACTAAGACGGTCTTTTTTTAAATGCAGAATCTGTAAATTGTAATTAATTTATGGCCGGTCTATCTGGAGAATTCTTCCTCCTACAGAAAGGATGTTTCTGTGGTCCACTGCTTCAGGCAATAATAGGATATAAACAAGCCCCTCTTACAGGCAAGAATTAGTATGCTAAATAGGATGTTGTATACAATAAGATAATTTTGGACAAAGCCCACATATGCTCTATTTCTATACCCTCCTACAACCAGCTTCCACTTTTTGACAAATGTAGAGCAGTTTGTTTATTCACTTATGGTAAAAGAAATGGTCAGTGCCTTCCCATTTGCACACCGGCGTCATATCCATCATCCCCCATCCCTCTTTGCTCACCTCGAGAGGAAGGCAGTATCAGAGTGTTTGCTTCCTCTCTCCAGCCCCCGGGGGGACGCTCTCGTCTCTGCCCCCCCATTACCTCATCATCATCCATCTGGGAGGCAGGATAAGCACTGCACGGGACATTAGGCCCATTACCCAATCACGACAGGCTACCAGCCCCGGCCCACCAACTCCCCCTCACTATCGTACTGTGCTCCAATTTACTGGAAAGGACACTGTGCTTAACACAAGCAGGGTGTATCAATCTTTGGTTGGGTCACACATCACTAATTTGTTTTTAAAGATATTTCTCCCTCAATTACCACTCTCTCTCCTTGTTTTGAACAGATAGGTTGTGTTAATCTGTCTTTAATGTGTTTCAATTTTTAAGTTTTAAATGAGACTCTACTTGTGCATAATGATACTCCAATCACAACCACAGTTAGGCTTTAGTGGATTTATTTATAATACTTTTGGGGTTCATCCCATTAAAAGAAATGATTCAAAGCAGATTTAGCTCATAGTGAGATTTATTTCCCGAGACTATGAATCAAGCGATGTTAAGAGCTCTGGTTGGCAACTGAAGGTACAGAGGTGTTTGGCTAAATGCTCATTTAATACTTTAAGAGAAAGCACACATGGGTTGCTTGTAAGTATTATTTAGAGTGTGAAGATATTTTTGTGCAAGCTTCAAATGACTCAATGAAGAGAGAACCTTTGAGGACGGTCAGTCTAACCCGTGATTTCCAACGCATCCGGAATGGCAGCAGTTTTCACCGTACGCCAATTCCGTTTGTGAGACGAATTTTGTGGCGGATACGGACAGCAGGAATCGCGAGAACTCACGAGAACCTGCAGATTCACGTGCAATCACGCAATAACAAGTTGTCTTTAGCCACATAGGCTAACCGTATAAGCAGTAGATTGTGTCCTTCCAGAGGAGGAAATCTACATCTTGACTTATAAAATCAGCATCCTCTCATTCGTGGTGTAATCGGGGTGAAATGCTGTCTATAATCCTTTCACTTGTTCGTCTCCACCCGTTTGCATGGTGTGAAATACGATCCGCCTGAAAAACGGTGTGTTTTATCTTGAATTGCTGAATTTATCTGGCATGCTCCGGCGTCAGGGAAAGATAGAACTCTTGCGATCAGCTGTGGAGTCCGGCGATCCGCAGCCAAATGGAAAGAAATTGACACACTAACTTGAATTGTTACGATCAGCTGCGATCGGCGGATACGGCCTTCTCGTGGCCGTTCCAGATGTAGTGAAATTGGGGCTTATTTGGCTTTGAAAACCAGCCCCGAGTGGACAGTGGATGAACTACAATACTTTGTACTTTTGCACTGGCTTCAATTTTTTGTAGAGGTTGCTGTTTGGTCTGCAAGACAACAGCCCAGTGCGGACAGGGGGTGAACACAACCTGATGCATCTCATGGACCCATCGGCAGTCACAAAGCACAAGCACTATGATCAAATATCTGCAAATAAGTGCAGCTAACAATCTGGAAACTCTGTATCTGGAGTCTGGGACTCAATCAGGACTTTCAAGCTGATGCCCAGAGTTAAAAGTCCTTAATCGCCACTGCTGGCTAAACCGGGAGCTCCCTAAGGTTGGCCAGCACATTCAGGAAGTATATATCAATGTCAAACATTAGCTGATGGAGTCTGAGATTGGCCATACATTGGCAAAGCCACAAGTAGATTTGTAAGAGGGCCAATGCATGCCGCCAAATCATTCAACAAGTATTTGCAGGCATAGATTCAGCACTGCTTGAGATTTTGGTCAGAACTGTTCCAGAGAGTTAAGAGCCAAAATCATGAGCATCCCACAGGCCTGAGTCCATCTCCCCCTGCCAATTCACTCCCTCACCCTGAAGTGTATTACAGAGTAGTCCTGAGAGAAAAGGTGCGCGGGCAAGAAAAACAAAGATCTGTCAGAACATCTACTGTAAGAAGGGCCTTGAAGAATCGCCTTGGACAAGCGTGTAAGCACTCAGAGAATTCCTGCAGACACGAGAAAGTTTAGTTAAAAGGAAGAAGGAGGGAGAGAGCACTGAGAGACAGAGATTGAGTGAAAGTCAGAGAGAAGATGAAAAGGGTTCTCTTCTATCCCTCCATCGACCCTGGGGCTGGATTGAAAGCTGTCACCTGCTGAGATAGGACTCCTCCTCAAGGGCTGCAGTTAAAGGTACGACTCCTGACAAGTGTGTGTGAATATAATCAAAGTAAACTGGATGAGCCGGCTGGTGAGATCAATATACTGTGACCTACGGACATCTTTTTTTTCTCAGAGTCATCATCAGATTCCTCGCACAGAATTATAATTATCTGTTATTATGTATGCATACAGCCTGGCAAGTGTTCCAGCTACTAAACGCGAAGCTTCATTTTACTGGAGACACTGATAGAGAGCCTCTCCCGGGAGCTCGTATTGCTCCTTCCATCTAGCTTGAATGGAGGAACAGCACTTATGCTTATGTGTATATGCAAAGGCGTGAGTGTGTAAGTGCAGACAAGAGCATTAAGCTGCAGAATTAACGGAGCACTGATGTACCTGCAGGCTGTAAGCTGCTACTTTCACAGCTGGGCAGAGGACAACAGTAAGTCCTTATGTGTCTAATGAATATAGAAAACCAGGGGACACACATACCGCCACACAATGTACACGCATAAGCCAAAAAGTGTCTCTTCGTCTATCTGGAGTGTTTTGCCAGAAAAAATAGAAAAACATTCACATGGTGAAAGTTAATTGAGTTGCTTTAGTCCCTGAATTGTCTCAGCTTCTTGCAGTTAATTGCTGATTTTGTTAGATAACTGCGTCCAAAGCCTTTGATGGAATAACTTCTGCAAATTCTAAGTGCTTTTAAACAGCCAAATAAAATGTTAGCATAAAATGTGAGAAAACAAACATAAAAATGGTTAAGTCTAAGTTGTTTTGCTCATTTTCATGAGGTTAGAGAGGTTTTTGGTTGATTCTGGCACCGCCCAAGAGCGAAACAAAACTTGTTGTCACTTGTCTTATCTTGGTCTATACCTGTGTATGATTTTTAATTACTACTCTTAAAAAAACCAAGCACAGTTGATGTGGATGAACCTCAAGGCATAATCACTCTGTCGGGATGTCTTACAGCTCTAGTTTCTAAGTTCTAAGTTTATTAAAGTTACAATTTTGATCGTAGGAGTTTCTGGACCCCAGGTTAGCTCCTTTTCCTCAGTATCTCAACTTTTATTAACCTTTCTTTATTCAGTAAGACAGATTGGATAGACTGACTGTGTATTAAAGCTCAGATAAAACCATAAGATTGTTGGATAACCATTTCCAGTTTCATATTTTCTTTTCGTCCTTTCTCCCTTTTACAGTTCAGGGCCTCAGAAGTAGAGTAGGACATCTCTCAGTTTGAAGGATAGGGGTTTAATCTGAGCTCCTATCATTATCATTCAAATACAATAAGCATACTGAAGGGTCCGTGGTACTTGATGGCCAATTCATTTTTGAGAGACGAGCTGTCTCCTGATGACCAGTAAGGAATAGGGAGACAAAAAAACGGAAAACAAACCGTGCGTAGAAATCTTTTGTTCAAGTTTCATTCACTTTTTTTATTGTGTCCCAGAAGTTGTGACTTGGGGCGGGACTTGAGAGCGAGAACGCTGCCCCCGCCAAAGTGGCTGCCACGTAGGCACGTCACTAAGCAGGCTACTACAGCGCGCTAGCGTATGAGTCTTCCAAACCTGTGCTAACGAGAGCCAAAGTCTCGCTCCAAGTCACAACTTCCGGGTCACAACAAAAAAGCGAATGAAACTTGAAACATAAGATTTCCACGCATGTATTTGACCTTCGATTGCCACATTAAAGAAATTCAAATACTGGGTTGTTTTTTTTATTCTCCGATTTTTATGACAAAAAGTGGAAAACGGTTTCTGTTCCGTCTCCTAATTCCTTCCTGGTCGAGTTTTTTAATTTTTTTTCATATGAAAACGAAAATCTGTTGGCCGCCAAGTTCACAGACCCTGGAGCATGCACAGAATGCTTAGTCCAATTTCAGTCAGATGGAGCAACATTTATGAGAGAGACTATCCATCCAGTCAAACTAATGTGTTTACGTGTATTTTAAAAGTCCAGTTTCAGCCAGACTGATGTGATGAATCTTTATCTTTTTAAAGTGTAAATAGTCTGTTTGTTGCAATGAAAACATTACTTTGATTCTATGAAGCAGAGGGACTGTTCAGCGGTTATAATAGGCTACAAATGTGTCATTCTACCCTGTATTTTTAGTTCCATATGAATTGCAGGAAATAGGTCACGGCGTGTGTTTGTTTCCTTGGAATAACACACTTTGTAAATATGACGTTCATCATCATAACAGCATTCATTCCTCCCAGACTCAGATGTCAGACAAATGGCCACTGTGGGAGCGTAATTTCTTTGTGTCACCTTGATATGTAATTAGATGACTCATGGCTCACATTGTAGTCATATATCCGCCAAGGATTTGGTTATTGCTTCTTCACTGCAACCAAATAGCTAAAAAAAAAAAAAGTAATAGCGCTTAAAATGTCTTTAGCTTAAGGTTCTTTGTCCCAGTTGAACAGTCTTCACAGAGAGCGGCAGATACAATAACCAGTTAGTTGTACCAACATTGTTAGGAAGAGTGGATCAAATACGTCTGTGTGTCTCTGCGTTTGAATCTTTGTGTGCCAGTCAAACAGACAGAGGATGAGTCGAGTTTCCCGCTGTGCTGGAAACTCCCTCGCTGATGCTCTCACGGGAAGCCGACTCGCTTCAGACCAGACAGGCAACGTAAAACAGAGCAACACACAGTCAGATTTTCTCATGTGCTGTTCTACTGAATTCTGTTTTATTTCAGTTTGATCTTTTCCTCTCCTGGTTTCCTTTTAACCCCATCCTCACTCTCTCTCCCCCCATCTCTTCCTTTTTCTTCCCTGACTCCTGGCCTTTTTCCTTTTTCCTCAGCGTCTGTTTCCTGATGCACAAACACTCTTCACGTTTCCCCTAAACAATTCAGCACTAATGGAAATCTTCAATATTGCATGTTGAAGCCCTCTGGGTGCTGTTGATGGCCTGTTGCTAGAGATTGGTATAGATGAGAGGTGGTCAACTGGAATAGAGGAAAGAGCCTGTGATGGTGTAAATAAATGGAAAACTGAGAGAGAGAGAGAAAAGACGAGAGGATCTGTGCATTTAGAAACTGTGCATGTACAGCCTTAAAAAATGAAGCAAGTCCAGGAGAGGACAAGGTTGCAAAGCTTCCTGAAAAGTAAGCAATATTCATGAAGTTTAATAGTAATTTTGTGATGAATATATTATTAAAATATAGATATACACTCACCGGCCACTTTATTAGGTATACCTGTCCAACTGCTCGTTAACACTTAATTTCTAATCAGCCAATCACATGGCGGCAACTTAGTGCATTTAGGCATGTCGACATGGTCAAGACAATCTCCTGCAGTTCAAACCGAGCATCAGTATGGGGAAGAAAGGTGATTTGAGTGACTTTGAACGTGGCATGGTTGTTGGTGCCAGAAGGGCTGGTCTGAGTATTTCAGAAATTTTCTTGGCACTCTTTGGGCCCCTTGGTACCAATTGAGCATCGTTGCAACGCCACAGCCTACCTGAGTATTGTTGCTGACCATGTCCATCCCTTTATGACCACAATGTACCCAACTTCTGATGGCTACTTTCAGCAGGATAATGCGCCATGTCATAAAGCTGGAATCATCTCAGACTGGTTTCTTGAACATGACAATGAGTTCACTGTACTCAAATGGCCTCCACAGTCACCAGATCTCAATCCAATAGAGCATCTTTGGGATGTGGTGGCACGGGAGATTCGCATCATGGATGTGCAGCCGACAAATCTGCGGCAACTGTGTAATGCCATCATGTCAATATGGACCAAGCTCTCTGAGGAATGCTTCCAGCACCTTGTTGAATCTATGCCACAAAGAATTGAGGCAGTTCTGAAGGCAAAAGGGGGTCCAACCCGTTACTAGCATGGTGTACCTAATAAAGTGGCCGGTGAGTGTATAGCTTTTTTATCGCATATTTCCACAAAAGCCTGATACGTTTATCACACCGAAGCAAACTCAAACTGATTTAAAGTCCTTAAAGTTCACCACAAAGTGTTATGATCCCAATTTCCCCCTTCATAAATAATTTCCAGCCTTTGCACAAACAGTCAATAGTCTTCAGCAGCACATTAAATTCACTGCTGTATAAGTTTCCCGGCTGAACGCGGTCTTTTGTATGAAAAGCCTTCAGCTCTGCGAATGTGGCCTTGGTTTTTCAGTCCACCTTCAGCAGGTGAAAGCAGCACCCTGAGGGAATCCTGTTTACTCCCACTCTATCTCTCTCCAGCCCGCTGCATACGGATGCGACCGGATTATGCAAAATATCTTTCCACACACCTCTGAGCGAGAGAAAGAAAGACAGGAATTGAGATCTCTGGCATGAAAGGGTTTTATCTTTGTTGTGGCTGTGGTTAGACGGCTGCTGTCCTTGTGCGGTGTTTGTGGTTTTTTCGCAGCCTTGGGTTTAAAATGAATCTCGAATCCTGCGGATGTCACAGGTGATGCAGTGCAAACCTTGCCCGAAAAGCCACTTTCTGGATGAAACAAGTAAATCAGATTCGGTGACATTTGAACTCCAAATCTGCACCAACACAACGGCTGACGTTCGGTGTTTCGTCAAGCTTTCGCAGCAGCAAGCCTTGGACATGCCTGCAACTTCTCCACCTCTCCCGGAATATCTCACATCTTTCCATTTATCCTCCTCCACGCTCCGCCCCTCCCTTTCTCCGGGACAACCTCTGGCCTCATTATGGGAAATCTGTAGCGCGCACGATGCTCGCAAACTAAGTGTTAGCATCAAACAGCATGATAATACAGGGAGACAAAAGAGGAGGGGAAAATCAGAGTGACTGACTGAGAAAGGAAAAGAGAGAGAGAGAGAGAGTGAGGTCTGAGGCACTGGGGCTGCCTCAGTGCAACAAGCCCCAGGGACAGACCTATTTCCTCCCATTAAAGACTATTTGCTGTGATCCAATATTTGAAAGGCTCTGCAGGAAAAAAAGCATCTAGTGTAATACAGCTCAGCTTTTGGGTAACATGTTTTTTTTTTTTTGCAGTGTTTTCAAACCAAAACATAACAAGTTAAAGGCAATACTGTTTGACTGTGGTGTCTGAAATGAAGGTGTTTCATAAGCTGTGTTGTATTTGACTGTGAAAACTCGCCTGTGAATAAAGTTTACAGATAAAAGCCACTGTAGATATTTAATATATCTCAGAGAGGAAACATTAAAGGGTTAGTTTGAATGATCTGAAGTGCGGTTATATAATTACTTGTCATCAGTATGTGTCATACCTACAGGGGATGCCAGTTGGCTCGGCTTCTTTCTTGTGAAGTCAGGATGGATGATACTGAACATTTGGGTTCATTATGATACTGATACAATTGCCAAATGGTAGCTTTGTGCAATCCCAACTCTCTAGCTAAAAGCATTCAAACAAATAAAGTAAAGTAAAACATTATCCACAATATTTCTGATGGGTTTTCGTGAACCAGGAGAATCTGGATGCTGAGACTGCAGCTGCATGGGATCCTAAAGGTCCTCAAATACTGTTGTGACCAAACTATCATAATAATCTGTTCTGATGTGGACTGCGCCAGATCTCTTCCTCATTGAGTGTCATTCATGAAGTACAACAGTAATGGGCGGGTTGGCGAACAGAACCTTTAACACTAATACATGCTGTTGCTTGTCTTAAGGGGATTCCTTATAGCGTGGCATCAGTTTTTGTCATCATACACAAATGTGGATTTTAACAAACCTTATCTAATACTCAAACCTGATTATTACCACTAATATAGGTAAATGTGCCTTATTTCTGCATGAAACACAGCGTTTCGAAAGCATCTGCCCACTTGTAACTAACCCTTAATTATGGACAGAAAATTCACATTTTTTGGAGCTGGAATGTTTATTGCACTTACTTCTGCCCTACTACCCTAAAACTTAACAATTGTATTTATTTATCTTGTTTTATACATTAGATGTTTTTGGAAACTGATAAACCACAAGAGGACATTTTTTATCATTTATCGAACTGTATTCAGGTGTTTTTTAGTAACTTGTCGATCATATTGATTGATAAAAGTGTAATTAAAGTATGTATCAAATATGATATAAAAGGCAATTAAAGGGCTAGAGTTGTTCCCATTCCAATACCATAACCGGAAATTGCTCCGGTACTGCTGAAAATTCTGGCATCGGTACCGGCGAGTACTGGAGTCCGGGTACCGAGCCGATACCACGTAATTTATTAAAAATGGTTTGAATTCTATGCATTTATGTGTGTTTTACAAAGGGTTTAAACTGAGCCAGACCTCACCACAATGATAAATATATCACAGTCATGCAGGCCTGGTATGATATTTTTTTTATAACATACTGCTACCCGATCGGTATCCGGTATTGGGCGATACCCACAGCACAAGTATCCGAATCGACATCGGGAGGGAAAAATTGGTATCAGAACATCTCTACTTCTAATCATCTCAGTTTTTTTATACATGCCACGACTAAAATATCACAATTTTATAATTATCAATGCACAACACACAACGTTATTTTCGACTTGTTGTTAGATCCTGTCAGACCCTCTTCCATCAATACAAAAGGTAACGTCCGAGCTCATACACGGTCTATATAGCGAGTAGTGCGGGTAACTTAACATAATGTCCCCACCCCGCCACCCTCACGGACAAACCGCTGCTGAAAAAAATTCTAGGGAAAACACTGAGACCTTTTTGTGTTGCATAGTCAAGAGAGGTCGCGCCGTAATAATCCGTCACTACATGTTTCCTCCTTCTTCGTACAAAGACTATAGTCGTGAATAATGTCCATGTGGTGCTGATCTTGTAATAATGGACTGACCTGTTATTCTGCATCAGCACCTACTTTGGCCCTGAAGATGGGAGAAGTAAACTGAAAGTCTCGCAGAAAGACACGCAATGAATGAAATATTCGAGGTCCATCTTATCAAGTGTGCACTACATTATGTTCAAAGAAAAGGGCCAAGGTTTCCCATCTCTTTCTGCGATCACGACGGTATCTGGTGTGCTGTACATCTTCCTCAATGACAGAAAGACTTTATATAACCATCCGTACAACGCTCCGTCTACCCAGCCATCAAAACACCCACAGAGGCACAAAAGGCAAGCATCCAGATGAGCAGCCAGCCTGCCAGTCATCCACACAGACTTCCATCCATCCAGACAGGCAGACAGGCAGGCTTCCATTATGTTCCGGGCTGTGATTGCTGATTGCCCGCCATGGCTGCCTGTGTCAGGATTAACCATTGTGGCCGGAGCAGAGTGGATGGGCTCAGAGCCTGAGATGATGCTGAAAACCTCCTCGGTAAGCAGCAAGGGGCTGGAGTGTATTCACAGTGGAGTGAATAAACATTTACAGTACATACACACTTATGTTTAGGCTGGCACACAACCACACAGGCGAGCACTTGGAACCCAGCACGCTCACACAAAACGACTATCAACAGTGCATTTAGGCAAGTGTGCATGCACTCACTCATCATTCAAACAAGAGGCAAACAAACCGGCTGCCTTTCCCTCTCTTTCTCTCTCTGTCAATCCCCTCCCTCATTCCTCCTTTCCCAGAAAAGTGGCAGGCGGCGAAGCTGGACGTGCGCCCCGTCAGAGTGGTCAGCAGTAACAGGATTAGCAGAGGGGGGAGAGAGCGTGACGACAAGCCGGTTTGCTGCCGCACACTGTCATTATTGAAATACATTACACACTCAAAATGGAGCCGCTGGAGCCAAACTGCTGTCGACTTAATTACTCCAAGAGCACTTTGTGGCCGTGGCACATTTTAATAATTTCTTCCCCTTCTCACCCGGCTTCTTCCGCCCACTGGTTTTGGGAGATTTTCAAACATGGCACCCTTTTGCTAAAGCTCCTCAACATCCATCCTAGAGGTGTGTCGATAACATTTCTACTAAAGCATATTTTAGGGAAACCGAGCACCTCATTCACAGAGACTTTATTCCATGTTGCAATGGTCGCTGGTTCATCTCCTGGCCTATTGGCTCTCTCTGCCTCCATGTTTCCTTTCTTATCAATAAAGACAAAAAAGAAATACACAAAAATACATCTCAGGCTGTGATTACTGATTGGTAGCCTGACTGAGTTAAATGAAAACATCCTAACTTGAACCCTAAAAACAGGTTTGACAAACATTAGTGGCTAACCTTAACTACAATCTGCTAATACTGATACTACACTGATACTTATTCTCCATTTCAGTTAGGGATGTCCAGATATGATATTAATATCGGTCCGATAACAGCAAAAAAAAAAAACTAATATCAGATTATATCGGTCTGCATCTCAAACCTCCGATATCAGCACTCCGATACAAGCAGTCCATTCCAGACTCTGCTCCGGGACTTCTATCTACCAGCGTACTAAGGTACTAACAAAGCAGCAAGGAGTAGGAGGGATGTCGGTTATGAGGCAGTTTTTTTGGTTTAAGTCCAAAAAAGACGAAGCTGAGTGCAAAACTTGTCATGAACAAGTTTGTGCCAATCAATATCGGCATTGGCCGATACTGAAGGTTACAATATCAGTATTGTACCGGAGTAGGGCTGGGTGATAAAATGATAACAATATATATTGAAAATAATTTCCCTCAATATCAATATAAAACATGGTCAGTATGCTTTTCAATAGTCACCATTCTGCCATATCTTGGAAGACTGTACAAAAAGTCGGGCTGGGACGATATGCTTTTCTCCCGATTCGGTTACTCTACGATTTTTTGGATGCCGACTTGAATTTAAATTGCGATTCTACGATATTGTCGATTTTCTTGATTTTTAGTCTGCGTTTTTAACACCAGTGAAACAGTTGCATGATTATGATTGTCTACTGAATATTCCCCCAAAAATACACATCACATGTAAGTCAGTTTTTAAGATTTATTCTTAAATTTGAAAAAAAGGGGGATTTTTGAACATGAAAACTGAACAAAAAAAATCGCGATACTTATGTGAATTGATTTTTTCTCCCACCCCGAACGATTAGCTGGTGAAAAGTAGAGAGTCCACTTCGCGCTGAACCAATCATGTGCTGAATTAGCACAAGTAGCAAACAACAGTGCAGTAGCGGGCCGCAGCTACACGCAACCATAGCACTTTAAAACGACAAAAGAGACACAAAGACCTCACAGACCTGCGGTACATTATTGTATTGCAAAAGACATGCTACCAATTAGCAGTGTTAAATTTCATTTTTTATATTGTGATATATAACAATATCGACTGATATGAAAACTTTTTACCATATCGCCCAGCCCTACACTGGAGGTAAAGAAAGTTGTATGGGACACCCCATATCTCAGTACCTTCAAACACAGTCGGATCCTTTGGTATCAGGTTGAGAAATCTACCACTTTTTTTAGACATTATTTCAGGTTGTATATTTTTAATCAAACCCTTCACTTTCACATCTTGCACTTACACTTCCTCAAATTACACTCTTGCCAATTTGCTCTATCAGTGTTTGTTGAAGAGTGTGAGAAGTGCAGACCCCAAAATCGCACCAAAATAGTCTTGTGTGAGTGAAAGACACACACACCTTAAGACCAAGCAGAGATCCCTTAGAGCAGCCATTTTTAAAAAGCACCTCTCATTTTAGGAACATTAAGCTCGGAGCAATCCCGCTGCTTTTCACCGCACACCATCCTGCACTTTCCTTTGACTCACATCAAGTTCAATTAGCTCTGAGATCAAATCTCATGACAGGCAAACTGTTGCGGTGGCAGCTGCATACAGACCTCCTCCTGGCTGCCTGCGCTCTACACTCTACTTTCTCAGCAGCACTGCTCAAGGCCATAAGACTTGACTCTATGAATTATGTAGAGGCAGAGTCTGCTGCAGATTATAGGACTAGAACTGTCAGTATCATCTGTGGCCACCCGTGACCAATGAGGCTCTTGATTGGCCATACAGTATGTCAAAGTCCCCAGAGGTGAAGGGTCACAAAGGTTCAAGTCCAGGTAGATAATGTTACCAATAGATGTTAGCCGCAGGCGAGGCGCAAGTCCTGAGGGAGGAGTGGGAAATACGATATCTGGGTGAGGAGCGCTGAAAGTCCTGCAGGAAAAAGGAGGAATAAAGACAAAGTGTTCTATAAAAAGGGAGGGGAACCGGGAGCGGTAGACAGAAAAAATACAGGACCACAGGGAAGAAATCGACGTGGAGTGCTCCTACAGTCACGCAAGCATGAATTAAAATGCCAAGCATGTGCAGGAGACACACCAGGAGGTGTGCACACACGAGCACATGCAAACATATTTGCAGAGGCACACATGCAGGGACGTTGTCGAGTACCATTAGCAGCATACTGCTTCATTTGCACCATGTAGATAGACCACAAATACATTTATTCCCCCTCCAGAGCGGATATTGCTACAAAACATTAACTAGACGTGATAGTCTTTCTAACATTGCACGATTTCCTTTTCTGCTTTTTTCCCCGGTGCAAAGGGAAAAGCTCCTAAATGTGCAGCTACACACCTGCACGCCGCTCTCTCCCACTGAAGCCGACAAATGGAATTCGTCTGAGCCGAGTTTGGCATCAGAGTATTAAATCGACGAGGAAACTCAAACACGGAATCCCCCTATCTTTCCCATAAGGCTGCACCGCGGGGCACATATGGTACTGAAGATTTATCTCATTCTAAGAAGTGCATTTATCTACTTTAGAAGTCTCTCTGGATGAGATAAATGATATCACCTGCAGTCACCAGGGAAATTAAATAGATTATTTTCTTAGTGTGCTAGTGTACAGATGGCACTGAAGCCTCAACCTCCAATTCTGTATTCATGCAATCAACTCTGAGATTGATTTTTTTTTAACTTTGCATCTGCTTTCCACAGTTTCTCCTGAGTTGAGCTCAAACATGTCACAGTTTATATATTATACAGTGACATAGTGCAAGGGCTGCGTATCAAACCCTTTATACAGATGCGTTAGGCTCATTCCAGCTTCATTTCTGCACTTTTTTTGAGCGGTACATTAAGGTGGAGTCATGTAGCACTTGCGTCAACAAACTTAGCTGGCTCACAAGGCCATGCAAAAAATTAATAATGTGTGAAAAGCAGGTTAGTGTTGAGAAATCTTGTGAGTTCAAGGTGCAAACAAGACCCAGGAGGGTGTACCAAGTGTGAAATTACACAAACAGCCAATTGTGTAAAGCTGAAATCAAGTACGAACATGCAATATGTACTGCAAACACTTGGAGATAACATATGCAGGAATAAATGCATACCAGATGGGAGTGGAAACTCTTAGACAGGGAGGGAAGTCAATAAGGAAGGGGAATGAAAAAGCATGGAAATCCCCAAGAAACATATGTTTTAGCATTCCAGCCTGCTAAGATGAATTTTAATGTTATTTTTTATAGCGTAAGGGAGCGCTGTGCGTACATTGATTTCTTCATGGAAAGGATGGAAACCCTGTTGGAAAGTGCAAATGTGGACAGGAAAAGAGTAATGTATGAGAGGAGATAATTACTTTTTATTCTATTCAAGAGAAGCTGCGGCGTTTGTCTGGAGACGGTCATGACAAGGCTGTATCACACTGTGCTGAGCAATAAAATACAATTTGGCTGCGATTTGCATCTTTATTTGGCTGTTTTTGCATGTAATAAATAGCTCAAGTTCATAGTGTGTTGTTGCTCTTATTGCACCTTTGTATTTAACAGTTACTGGTAGTTGTGTTTAAGATTTGAGCGCAATGGTCTGCAGCACCCAGGATCTGTAAAAATGTCGTGTGAAAAGGTCAACGGGCCAGTCTCGAAGCTATAATATGGTTCACTAAGATTTGATTGTGTCATTCCTGCAAACTGTACTCAGCCCCTGCAAACCCACAGGACACAGACAGTGACCTTTTACATTTCGCGGAAGTAATGTTAGCTAACGTGGATGGTAAGGTCGGGTCAGGTCATTGTGTGAGCGAGATTTCAAGGCCTGAAAATTAAAACAACAATTATTCTTTTTGACATTAGGATCACAATAATCTAAAGGGATATTCCAGCATAAAATTAATTTAGGGTCAAACACACCGTAACACAGAGTTAGACACCCCCTCGAGAGATGAATGTTGCCGACCGCTTGCTTCTCTAGTTATACCAACTTTAGTAACGACCGCAGGATTTAGCAATACACAGCGGTCTGAGGAGCCATAAACAAACCTCAACCAAAACGCCACTCTTTAGCCACAAATAATGCTCAGAACAGCACCTAACTTCATCAACAGGACATATAGGGTCCCAGCCACAGTACTAGCCACCAAACCTCTTTTTAACTTTGCTTAATTTTGTTTACAAAGAGACTAAACACAACTCACCTACTCTCTTCCAGCAGCTGCTTGTTTGTGGTGAGACCTCAGGCCAGTCCATTACAGACTGCTGCGGGGTGACACAGCTCAAGGAAGAACATTTATGATCATTTCAGACGCTAAGACAGAAGAACTACAGCGTCTGCAGTGAAAAATGATTAATATAATGATTATTACTTCAAAGAAATGATAAAGAAATGATTATTAATGTTCTTCCGACAGCAGTCTGTAATGGACTGGCCTGAGGTCTCACCACAAACAAGCAGCTGCTGGAAGAGAGTAGGTGAGTTGTGTTTAGTCTCTTTGTAAACAAAATTAGGCAAAGTTAAAAAGAGGTTTGGTGGCTAGTACTGTGGCTGGGACCCTATATGTACTGTTGATGAAGTTAGGTGCTGTTCTGAGCATTATATGTGTCTATAGAGTGGTGTTTTGGTTGAGGTTTGTTTATGGCTCCTCAGACCGCTGTGTATTGCTAAATCCTGCGGTCGTTACTAAAGTTGGTATTAGAGAAGCAAGCGGACGGCAACATTCATCTCTCGAGGGGTTGTCTAACTCGGTGTTACGGTGTGTTTGACCCTAAATTAATTTTACGCCAGAATATCCCTTTAATTCAACCTATTTACCTGATTTACTACATCCCTTGGCTTTTCAGACACATACACACTAACCTGCTCTCCTCTCTCCACCTGCAGTTGCAAGATAGTTTGTGTTACCGCAGTACAACATATTGAAGATCTCAAGGTCCATAACTAAATACGTGACTTCCACATGGTCCTAAACTGTGTTGCACACTGATCACAGCTGGAAATGATGACATAAAAGTGAGGGTAGAGCCCACGCTCTGCTTTTAAAGAAGAAAAGGATGATGTGCCTCATTTAGCATGTAAGACAGAATAAGCGGGACACAGCGGGGCGGCACAATAACTCTCAGTTTTGATAGTTCTATTTTTAAGAACTTTAGGGGGCCATAATTGTAATTGAATTGAAATTACCATGAAGGATAGAAAACTTTCTACAAAGCTGCTCGTCGGTACACTTTGTATAAAAGCGATTATGCACATTGACTTCAATTTGGCCTCAATTTGTCACATGGGCAATGAATTAATGTTTTGTTTTAAGTGCTAGTGGGGGTTTACAACATTTATGAAGGCTAATGTGCAGAGAAGCTAAGATCTCTGTGTTAGTTATGACAAGTTTTCATATTTCTCTGCCGACGATTGAAAGAACTGAGCATGAGATAAAGACTGAGGTTTATTATTATTTCAGTTTGTACATTAAGCCTGGTCTTTCGTGTCTTGGAAAATTAAAACAAAACAATCTAAGTGGTCCTACAGGCTCTTGTTCTATCACACAGCGACAACTGCAACTCCTTACTGGCAGGCCCTCCCTGCATGCACATCCAAACCTCTACAGATGATCCAGAAAGCAGAAATCCATCTAGACCAGGGGTGGGCAATTAATTTTTACATGGGGCCACATGAGAAACCTGAACTGTGTTGGAGGACCGAACCAACAATAATTTCAACTTCAATTCAGGGGGTCACACGTACAGAAAAGCAAGCCTTGATAAGCAACTACTAGTTGAAAACAAGCCCAAAAAAGCAGACCTGCGACTACGAGTTTTGCAAGCGACTTCTGAGAGAAACAAGCTGAAAGTCTTTTATAAAAAGCGAACTTGGCAACTATAAGGCGTCTACGTAAACTTGTCTCTGTTCACAAATGCAGATCTACGATGTATGCACGTGCGTTCAAACGGAAATAAAACAACGGCTAGTTTTTCAAAATAAAAGCAACACACTTGACGGATGACGGATGATTGACAGACCTCACAAAGGGCCGGGCAGGGACATCCAATGATCTGACGGTCTGATCTAGACTGACCCCGAATTGCACATCACCACGGTTCATCGTTCTTCACTGGCTTTCAGTTGCAGATTGAATCAAATGTCGGCAATTGGCATCAACCAGTTGAGCAAGTAATGTTTTGTTCAATCTTGTATAAAGATTAGTCCCTGTGTCACATCAGATGATAACAAATAGTCAAAGCTTAACAAATGGTTTCATTTATTCTCAGTGAAGCTGAATCACATCTTTCTATTCGTTCTTGAAGAAGTAAAGGAGTATTTACAGCGAGTTTCACAGCAGGAGGTGACAGCATACCAATTTGGCGAAACACTCCTGACCTGAGGTGAGCTGCATCTGTCTCTCATTTCCAGATGCCCTGCATCCATTTGGATCGGGCCATAACTGGATGGATCCTGCATTTGGCATGAGTTGCACTTGGTGTTCATAACAATAATCCGCAGCTAGTGAAGACAAATGGATATTACCTTCCAAAAAAGCTTCTGTCTACACAAAACGAGTTTGGATCATAGAGATATCATCATTTAATTCTGTAGAGGGTTGCCAGACAGCCGATTGAGAAAAAACAGACATGTTTTGGCTACAGGGCGGTACAAGTTAGTCTTTACTTTGCCTACTTTCTTATGTCAGAAAGTCCATTTGTTTTTACTCCCAAACAAAACACGTACTGTACATCTTCTGTGACTGTTCAGGTCTGTGGGTGAACGTCGCATCCATGAATAGAGCAAAAATGAAACTGAAATAAACATCAAAATATTTGATACCCTCATGCAGGCATTCGTGTTTAGTTCAGAGTTTGTTAAAAATAGCTAAATTATGCAGCAGAGGTTGATAGCCTAGCTTCCATGCTGCTTCTCCAGCCAGTTTCTCAACAAAAGGGCCAAGCTGAGCTGAGATAATAACTGACTGTGCGGCTTGATGCAGTACATACCCCCCCAGATTACAACTCCTTTGGTGTTCAAATCTCTTGCAAACAAACAAACAAAACATTCATTGTGTTTTAATATTAATTGATGAGCTCCCAGAATGCAATTGCTCATTGCCAGTCAAATTCATCTCTCCCTTCTCATTAGACCAGTGTTTATATGCAATCCCAGCAGCTGGAGTGTCCACTAAGATTTTAAAAAGTAGATTTTTCAGGGTTGTTTCAGAATAAAATACTTGCGTTGCTTCGTTCCATCATTTTTTTATGTTTTTATATACAGGAATAAACTCTATTTCCTCACAGACAAAGGCTGCACGGGGCTGCTCTGATTGGATGATAAATCAAACTTGATGTGATCAATTCAAGATGCTAATGTGTTTTCGCTGTTTAGCACTACAGACTTTTTAAAGAATTCTCCTCCTCGTATATATTTTTTCCCGTGTGCCATCTGCAGCGTCTGACCTCCACATGTCCACAGCGTGCTGTCGACACGGTGGATCATAAAGAATGGTACATGACTGTCTGTGTGTAGCATGAATATTTCTATCAGCCTCTCGGTGTTTCTGCCTTGTTGTAGCAATCTCCCGAAGTCACCACCTTCATCAGCTCCTACCACCTCTTTTGAAGTTCGACCTCAAAGGCCAGCTTCAAAGCTGCATCTCCTCCAAGATAACATGTTGCTCTTTATGTGAGGAAAATATCAATCGGCCTCTGCCTCTGCCATTATGATTTAACGGCTGTGGTATTGAATGACCGGAGTCCGAGAATTTATAATTAGTTTTTGCTGGTGAAAATCATTACCATTTGATTAGCTCAACCCTTGTGTTTCTCCGCAGTACATACTTTGCATATTAATGAGATGCGGCGGCGTGCTTGTGAATTGTGTGCGTATGTTGGCTTGTATATGAGGTGGGGGCATCTGTGTGGGTGATTTGCAGTCGCACAGCAGTCAGCAAACAGCTGTTACTGGAACGTATGGCAGTTAGTTGCACCTGCACATCTTTATCTTTAAAAAAAAAAAGGTAAAGGTGCGTGTTCACATAAATTTTCACATCTTTTACATCCGCCGTTTTCTGCAGCCTTGCATAAATTAAGTTTATAAAGGTGAGACAAGCTTTTTACAACAAATTGGTACAAAGTGCTCGCGGGGCCCAGAAGTTTATGCAAATGTACTTTTAAAAAGTAAGAAGTTGATCAAATATCCCCCGTGCAGCCAATCTTCAACACACGTACAAACACTTTCACACAGAGCTCCAACTCATTTACAGCCACAAAGGAAAAATGCAAAAAAAAAGAGGTTCTTCTTTGTGCCGTTAGACACTCTTTGTCATATGTAAGACTAACAGTAACTGCATAAAGCCCTGTAGAATCCAAGTTTTGTTTGGCCTCCCTTAAATAAGAAGAAACGGTGCCAGTTTCATGATTAAATCCTGTTGTTTTCTCATTCGCAAATCATTCCTTTGTCTCTTTTAAGTTCCTGACAATTTCCAGAAATGACCCATTTGACCTTTTTACCATCCGTTGTGGTAGGGTCCACTGAATAAGTTATAACATTTCTCTCTAAACATTAGCACAGGACTACATATTGACCTTAAACTGACAATACAATAAGTAGTGATCTAAATGGTTAGCATCGGGATCCCACTTTTTTAGCATCTTGTATTAAATTTAGCATAAACAATTAGGGCTGTCCCGATACAACTTTTTTGCTTCAATTTTTACATCAATACATCTTTTATCCATGTAGTTTTATTTTTTCTTTTGCTTGTTGCTTATGTAAAAATGTACGAAAGAGGATTAGAGCCAAATAAAGAGAAAAAAAAATGTACAGGAAGGAGATTAAAGCCAAAAGTTTGAGATAAAAAAATCAAAACTGTTACAATAAAGAGATTAAAAATTAAAATATGAAGATTTAAGTCGAAATTTCGAGTTAAGTCAAAATTTCAAGATTAAAAATTAAAGTTTCCAGATTAAAGTCAAAATTTCGAGATTAAATAAATTTAAATTATGTCAATAAAGTTGAAATTTCGAGATTGAAGTTGAAATTTCAAGATTACTAAATGTCGTGAGTAATGTTGAAATTTTGAGATTAAAAAAACTGAAATTTTGAAATTAAAGGCGGAAGTTTGAGATTAAAGTCGACATAAATAAAGTCAAAATTTTGACTCATTTAAATTTCAACTTTAATCTTGAAATTTCAACTTTAATCTCGAAATGGAAATTAAAAAAATCATATACAGTGATATATTTAAGGTCTACTTTCATTGGGTGACCATATTCTGAATCCCCAAAAAGTTAATTTTGAGAGTTTTTTGGGTCGGGTCGAGTTTTTTTTTTACGTGCTTCTAACTAAGTAAGTCCATGTGACACAAACTCAAAACCCCGGACATTTAAAGGATTTTATAAACCCCACCCAAATAAAAAAAGAAGATGTCCAGGTAAAGAGGACGTAAGGTCACCCTTAGCTTTCTTCTATGGATACTAATGCTAGCTTGCCAGGTGTTCAAGTTAAAGGTTTCCAGTCAGGTGGATAAACGAGCAATTCTCTATTTCTGCTTAAAGAGCAGGGTTGAAAGTAAATCTGGTAGGCTCATTGTCTAGTCTAACATGTGACATACTGTAGATGAAAGGCACTATTGATTAAAACCGAGGCTGATACGCTGAAGAGCTGTTTAAATAACACAGGCGTTCACATAAAGTGAGCAGAAAAAAAGGTCAAACAGAATTCATAATGACGCTGTTAACTGCTAATCGTGACACCACATGTAAAGTCACGGTGTGTGAACAAACGCAAAGATATAATGTGAATCCATGTAAAAGCACGTGGCTGCCGGTGTGTGCGGTTTGCTCTCCAGCCTTCTGCTGAATCCCATCATTAGTCCTCTTCTGCGAGAGAGGCTCACCTGTCAATCTGGCACAGACACGCTGAGTTTGCTGTTTGTATAAGTAGCTCCCAAAACATAGCTTACATTTAGCTGCATCTCAGCCATATCCAGGTTGGAGCATAGCTAATGGGCTGCTGCGGGGTGAAATAGCTCCGCAGAGGAAAGAGGAGGAAAAAAATAACCAAAATACATGCTTAATACATTTAAAACAGCTTCAGTCTGACTTGTAACTGGGGTGATTTCATTAGAAGAAACTTTGTTACACTGCAAGTTTGTGAGCCCCGGCTTTACACAGGATGCTAATGTCATGGCAGATGAATTCTGGGATTGATAGGCGCTGCCTCCACACTGTCTCTCCTGCTGCACACGGCTGAAACACCAAGCTGTGAGGGCTGTCACTTCCCTGACTGTCTCCCACTGCCTGAGGAGATTAAAAGTGAGTGGACAGGCAGATGGATGTCAGTACTAGCCTCCCAGTTAGCGCTCCAGTAGACCAGTTGGAGATAATAAATAACTGTGTTGTGATCAAAGACGGTCGGATACTAATTAGTCACAAAATCAAACTCTGAAGTTTTCCCTTTTTTGAGAGGAGACGCTCGATTTTCATGAGCGAACCTGTTTCCACGCACATGACTGTATAACTTTTAGCTACACTTTATAAGTAAAACCTTCTTCATATAAGTGATTGAAACTCTTTTTGTGAATCCATTTAAATAAATTTTTATTCCAGTCTGTGTTATTTACATTTTAAAAGAGCTCTTGGTTTTAAAACTTGGTCACAGAGCTTTCAGGAGATTCTGAGAGAAGATGATGAGATTTATGCTGCATGAATATTGAAAATGGAAATATTTTCTATAGTTTTGCCCTCCAGAGTTGTGCCAAACTTACATTGATAATTAATAACCTGTCTTAATGTAACATCCTCTAGACTTAAAGCGCTAAACATTTAGCCTTGCCTCTGGTGTTGAAGAGGATAAAGAAATACTAACCTATAATGCTGATACATCATTAATAGATCTTCACAAGTATGTGTGTGTTAAAGGGATAGTTTTTATGCAACATCAATACCGAGGAGTGGGTCTTGACTCTTGCTGAATGAAGCACTGACTTTTACAGGGGTGGCATGAAGCACATGATAGCCGCGTTTACATGGGCACGAATAATCGGAATAAAAGTGCGTCATGTAAACATGACGATCGGAAGATTCTGATCCTATTCGGCTCATTTGGAAAGCAATTGTATTCCGATCAAGAGGGGTGGTTTATGCTGATTGTTATTCCAAAACACGTCCATGTAAACACTTACTCCAATCATGACTCTCTTACCTGACTGGATCTTCACTCTTTAGCCTTTGGCTTATTTGTTGAGGTCAGTTTAGGAGGTTTCATTATTAACACTCTGGCATAAAACACAAAAGCAGGGGTCGTGTCTGCTCCTCCGATAACATAGCAAGGCGTACAAACAGCGTAATGATGTCACATCTGCACACACAGCGCAACCTTTGACAGAAGAGTAAAATGAGTACGCAAGGGCGCCATCTAGTGACAACATTTAACGGGGGGAATCCTGAATTGGATGAAGTGAGCCACTAGCCTTGCTACACTGTTCGCTGTGCCAGTGACGGTAAAATAAACAACAGTACACATTACGTGATCGAGCAACTTCTCTTACTGAGGTAGCTGCATGTTGGAATATTACTGAGTTACTGAGTACAGTTGTTTTAACAATAAAAAGGATTTGACATGAGTTTTCTCAAAAGCAGTCACTTGTTAAAAAAATAAGAAAATAAGTAGATGTATAACTTAAATTAACACAATTTGAAAACTTTATAAAAAATGTTAAAATCAGCCGATTAATTGGTAATCGGATGTTTTTTCCCCCCTAATCATCGCTATCGATTTTGTTTTTATCGATTTTTATCGATATTGTTGCTGAAAACCACATGCCGGCGCCTCATGCTCGTCTATAACTGCAGTGCACTACAGGATGTGCTGGGGTCAGTGGCGCTGTTTACATCCCGCGAGCAAACACAGAAGAAGAATGCACACATTATGGCAGAACAAAGATGCTCCAAAACTCCAACCCAAAACTTCAAAAGTTTGGGAACATTTTACGGAGAACACGGAGCTATGCAAAGCTCAGCTTTCCTACCATGGCAGCACCACGGCGATGCATGAGCACCTGAAACGCCGACACCCTGGAAATAGGTGTTTATAAATAAAGAAGATAGTTGTGATTAATCGAAAAAATAATAACAAAAATAATCGTTAGTTGCAGCACTAATCAGGACTCACTCGTTAAAAAAAAAAAAAAAAGGGAAAAAATTGAACAGTTATCTTCAGGAAGAAGATGGTCGAGTTCGTTGAATTCAGAGCTTGTAGCGTCTTCATGAGTTGATTTGTTTGCCCCCATCGAATGCTAAAAATCAATCAGTGTTCTGCAGTCCCTTTTTCCCTTAGCAGCACATGTAATTACTTTGTAATTGAATATCAACAATAATGAGCAATGATTTACATACTGTAATTGCATTGCATGAGGGGAAACACAGCTGAGTGTAACTTGTAAGCTTTTAATGCTCTGTCTTATCTGGATCTTAAATGACTAAAGCTCAACATTTTTGTCATTTCTCATCGTTCGGCGGTTATGCATGAATTGGGAATCAATTTAATCTTCTTGGGAAGTGGGAATTTTAAAATTGTTTTGCATTTGATTCAGACCTGTTTTGTATGAGAGATCGGCTCTCTTGCTGTACCCTCAGCCCGTTCTTGTTATTTTCCCCGTAAACCGGCGCCGTCGCTCTTGTTTTCTTGTCTTGGCATGTTCGCACTTCCTCTGGTTTTTAAAGCGTGTCATCACTCGAGCATCAGGGTCATATAATTCCTCTGTAATTCGAGCGAGTTGCAGAAGATAAGAGTGATTGAAACAGATATATAAACTACGGCTGAAACGCTCTCATTTTGTTTGCTCCCTCGACTCTCTTTGCTCAATCACCGCAGGGCTGGCTTTTATCTGATAGGTCAGCGAGGCCTCTCCCCTATCCCAGAAGATGAGACTCTGACATTGCACATAAAAAAGTAGAAAATCCCCTCAGGTAAGGGTCAGGAGGCCGTATTCCTGGTGTTGGAACAGCATTATATTCATTGAAATGTCTATATCAGCTCTATAAAGCTGAGCAGTGAGGATACTTTCCTTCATACCATCCCCTGTAGCCGTTTGGATAGCAATTCAGGTGGACAGCATCGCCTTTGATAGAGATAGATATTGCCAGAGGTAAAATACTCAAGGTGGAAGCCATAGAAACCGACTGGCTTTTGACTTCATCCCTTCAATCTATGCAGCACTTCTGCCCCCAAAGAGCACTTTAGATTTAATTAAATCTATTTCACACAATTGAGATATGTATTTTCAGGCCGAGAGAGTTTTTATCTGAAAGCTTTTCTGCGTTGGCAATTTTCTGTGAGTGATTATGCTTCACAGTACGTCTGCATGAACAGACTGAAAACACAGGTGCAGCAACATTTTCACATTTTCTGTCTCTGCAAAAGAACAATGGAAGGAGCTCCAGGGCTTCCCGAACATGAAACAAGTCAGTCAGCGGAAAAAAAAAAAAAAAAAAGGTGTTTTGTGGTAGATTTTTTCATGTTTCACAAGCCTGGCGAAGATGTTAATTTTCATGACACCGCTTTATGAATAGGCTGTTACTGTTAGGTCAGTCAAAACTGGCTGCGTGTTTTTTAACGAACAAAAGAGGAAGAATCAGTGTTGAAAATCTAAAAGGAACAAAGAACGGGAAATGAAGGTAAAACATGAAAGTGGGTGACACACAAGGGGAGTTCAGGGACAAATTACACCTGCATTATTTAAAACCCTTAGAGAAAGAATTACTACGTTCATTTCTCTTAACAAGAAAAGAAGAGAAACACGGACTCTTAACCCTTTCTGTGCCGTGCAGTTCAAGCTAAAGAATCAAACAAAACTTTGGATAGTAATGTTTTCTCTTTCTTTTATTCACAGGGGAGATGTATCCAAGTGTGCTTGAGCCACTATTACCACTTTACTTTGAAATGAGCAGCATGATCCGCCGCATAACTGCTCAAAGAGGCGGGAAACAATGTGAATAAATGATTAGACCCAAACTTGTACCTACAGGGAGGCTCCATGTGCGATGTCAGCTGGGATTTTCTTTGAATTTATTGCTACTCTGGATAATTTTTTCCAAACTAGACTTTAAAAGACAAATGAAGTACCTAAAACCTTCTCAGTTTACAACTGTCCAGTCAAAGCCCAGAGGAGATCTATTAAGAGGAAGCCTGCTGTGAATAAAAAGCTCTTAAAAAGAGAAGTTTTGTAAAAGAATTTGTCCAAAGCGTTATAATTTCTTTTTGTAAATCATCTATTAAGTTCATTCAAATAACAGCCTTGGGACAGGCTTTTATTTTTTAAGTCTAGCAAGAGTGTTTTTCAAGTGGCAGAGATTTTGTCCCATCATCACTAACTGAGTAGTCAATAGTCAAAAGGGACACGACTCTTCTCAGTTTATTGACCAGAGGCACGAGTTGAGTGTTGGAGGTGTTTGTTAAAGAAGGTCTTTGGGAATAAGCTTAAAAAACAGTTCAGGGCATCGAGGCTGGGAAAGAGAAAGACTCTCAACGCAACGCTTTTTGGGTTTACTTCACAGACGGAGACATTTCTCTGAATTAATTACCCAGCTCTCTGAATGTTGAGTCATCGATACTGATCGATTAAAACTCTAAAACTGTAGTTATTAATTTGAAGAGTTCACTTGAAAGCAAACACTTGCTCTCCCCTGATCTTTATGCAGCTTTACTTACCAAAAAATTCTCAAAACACACGATAAGCACATAGAAAAGCAACATCTATGAAGACTTCACAAGATACTAGCTAATAAGATAAGACATTGGTCATTTACCAATGAGTTGAAGATTCAGTCTTTGTTTTTAGTGGTCTTAAAATCGAGCAAATTTTGTGAGCTGTAAAAGAAGCCCCACCTAGAGAGGAATCACATCAGCCTGATTTTCACCTGATTTACTTACAAAAATTAGGGTGACTATGTTCTAAATCCCCCCAAAAAGGACACTACTATGCTGGGCGGAGTTGTGTGAAAATTTTTTAAGGTTTTGCGGGTTGTGTCGAGTGTTTTTTTTAAGCGCTTCTAACTCAGTTAGTCCAGGCTACACAAACTCAAAACTTCCATACAAAACCTCTGACGTTTGAAGGATTTTATAAACTCCCCCCAGACAGGCCCCAAAAAGAAGACATGTCCAGGTAAAAGAGGAGGTATGGTCACCCTACAACAACAAACTTCTTATCAACTCCAAATGGCCTGAAATGTGCTCTGAACTACTTATGAGAGGATCCATTTTCACATCAACACTTAGGCGTTTCCCAAGGGGAAATTTTAAACACCTGTAACTCCCAAACCAAAGGTCATATTAACACAGAAATGAGTTTCACCTGCTGTAATTACCACGGTAACCATGCTAAACACGCTGACATCTGTCTCATCTCTCTACAACCTTCAGTGCGGATCTCCAGACTGGACTGAAAAGCTTGTAGTGTCAAACAGAGACCACCAATGGAAAGCTCGTTGTATGAGCCATTTTATCTATATTATTTTTAGGGTTTTGTTTTGTTACTCAAACAATCACCACAAGGGGGCACTTTAGATGAATGGGGAGCTAAATGCTACAAAAGGGACACAGGTGAAGCAGTGAAAAGGGGAAACGGGAAGAGCACATGGTTTTTTCCGCTAATCTCTGACACCACTCTCACCCTAATCACACACATCACCATCTTAGTAAATTGGACGTATCTGTCTTTTTTTTGTTTGTTTTTCATTAAATCAATAAATGGCAAAAAGATAACTCAGCACTAACAACCCTTTGGACATTGGATTGTACTAGAGGTGCGTCAAAAACACCTCACCCTGGCACCCAGACAATGACTAAAATTCAGGTCAGCATAGTCACTACACTCGTACCTGACTTAGTATTTAAAAATCTTTGTTCCAAGTCGATACGACCTTCGTATCCAAAGTTATTCAGCAAAAACAACATGCTCCTGGGTGCACTCCTGCTAAAACCCCCTATCCCCGAGCATTTCCAAAGAATTAAAAACTAAAAATTAAACTAAAACTAAGCACTGCCAGAAAACTCAGAAGCAGCCTTACTTCCCCCTTTTGTGTTTCTTGGTTGTGCAAAAGTTGAGTTTGTATTCCAAACGTGGCGACAGCACCACTTTGGCATCCAATTCCATTTTTAGGAAGAATTCGGTGCATTGACACCAAACCTCCCACAGCAGCAACCTCCATTACCGGCAACCTGACAGGTTTGGCATTTATGGGTTTGGCTAGCATTACTTACAGAAAGTAAAATAATGCATATGCACTAGGGAGTATATCAGCCTGCATCTAATATCTCTGATATCAGCATTCCGATACAAGCAGTCCATTCCAGACTCCGCTCCAGTACCTCTATCTAGCAGCACCCAGATCCAGCATGTAGAGCCCATGTAATCACAACAACTAAGATACTAAGAAAGTACCAAGGAGTAAGAGTGATGTCGGCTGTGGGGCAGCATGTTTCATAGAAGTCTGAAAAAGACGTTGTCATGCACAAGTTTGTGCTAATATCGTATCAATATCGGTATCAGCCACTACTGAAGGCTACAACACCAGTATCGGGGGTAAAAAAGTTGTATCGGGACAGCCCTAATATGCACTGTTAACTGCAAAACCTTTTCAGCAACATGCAGTTTTGTAAAGGTCAGTTTATATTATCAGTATGCAAAGGCTTGTTCACTACCAATCTACTGATGTCATCCGTTTTGTTCCTTGGGAGGAAAATATTTCCTTCAAGTTGAAACTCAAATTTGAGCCAGAATTTCACAGACTGCAGAATCATGTATTTTCCATTCACTACTGATAAGTAATTAACATTTTTTTTAAGTTGGGTGCCAATAAGCTGTAGCAGTGAAAGCAAAACAGTGCCCTGTTTATTCTGAGTGAGTTGGCAGTCAGTGCTAATGTAATACCATCTCAGACGTTCACTATCTCAACAAATGATCCCAAAATGTGAAAAGAACTCATTATTTTCAGTTAATTTCTGTCTTTTAATGCCAGGAAATAATTTCTGAAACCCCATTACGAGACCCCAGAATCTACCATTATGTCTTTAAACTGATTATTTTGTCCGTCCAACAGTGTTCGACATAAAAATATTCTGGTTACAGTTATATTAAACAGAAGGAGGCACACTTTCGCAAAACCGAGAAGCTTGAACCGAGGAATATCATATCAGCCCTCTGAATGACTTAATTAAATTTCTGTTGATAGAGAAATTAATGTGAGCTTTTATTAGTGGGATTTCACAGACGAGCTGAAGAATAAGATGAATCTGAGCTCAGACCTTCATATAAATTTAAGGCAGTATACTTAGACGTCCTTATCAGCATGGGACTGAAATAAAGGCACTCTTCCCTCATAAAATCCCCCCCCGCGGTCATTATCGGCCTGTGTGCTGGCAGTGCCATTAACATCAGTGCAAGAGCTGCTGAATAGCGGTTGTTTACTTCATTGTCATTTGTGTCTATTGTATCTAAAAGGACCACCTGCTAGCAAGAGTAGCGACAGAAAGCCTTCCAGGGTGCGCCTCATAATTGCCAGCGGGGGGGCTGGTAAATAACAGCGTGCTATTTCTCAGGCACACAGCCATGCCACAGCGCTGCTTCCTCCTTTCTTTGGAGAAGGTCAGAGCTAATTTGGGACATTCTGGTGAGAGAGTGAGAAGGTGAATGAGTGAATGGTGGCAGATAGGAAGGGCGCTGGTTGATAAGAGGTTGGCAGTCAGCTTGGTTGCTATGGTTAAAAAAACACAACGCTAAAACATGATGGTACTCGTTCACGCTACAAGTCTGAAGAAACTCTTCACACTTTATTTCATCCCCGCTGACATGGACAAATTTACACCCATCAGCAGCGTGAGAGTGCAATATTAATTTGATCAAGTATTAGTGTGTACTCGATCCTTAAGGTTGCATCACACAGTCGAATACAGATAAAATTAAGCTGCTGACAAGATTAAACCAAACAGCAGATGTCTATGTGCTCTCTGCAGCTTTGAGAAATGTTTGGCTAATGACACTGTATAAGTACTGGAGGCCTAAGGGTGGATTGCTGCAGCTAATAGTACCAAGAATTGTGCATCATTTGCCACTGCTCCCTGCTCCCCTTTCATGTTTCATCAAACAAACAGGGCTAATGATATTCGAGCACAAAAAAAACCCACAAAGTTCTGCAGATTCTTGCAGTTTGCTTCAGTTTTGCAAACGATTATGTCTTGGGTTGCAAAGGGGTGGAAAATTCCTGGTAAAGTTAAGATGGGGAATTTTGGAAATATTCCAAAATTGGAAACTTTCCATGGGAATTAATGTGAATTACCTGAAAATTGGGGGTAATTTAAACAAACTTGATCATATCTAATCGTAGCATTGGTGAACATGAGATTTTTCTGTAGACCAAAATAACAAAGAAGCTTGTAAAAACACTAATGCAATGGCATGAACAGAAATATAGTTGGCTAAACATCTGGAATGGTCTTCAAAATATTGGACAATTGATGTATAAATGATTGTATGGTTACAGAAAACCATCTTGCAGGATTTAGAAGAAACAGCATCACATTTTAGGCAGCGACCACCATCATAATAAGTTAGTCCCTTGAATGGTTAATAAAATGAAAAATAACTTAGATTGGGCACCTATTTTTATTTAATTTTTGCAAGTTAATACTATATATGTGTGTGTGTGTGTGTGTGTGCGTGTGTGTGTGTGTGTGTGTGTGTGTGTGTGTGTGTGTGTGTGTGTGTGTGTGTGTGTGTGTGTGTGGAGGATCATCTGTGCAGAATATGGACTGGAAACCCTGAGGTCAAAATGGGAAACACCTGGTGATGGAGGTGATGGAGAATGACTGAGCCAAGATCCTGTGGGACTTCCAGATACAGACCGACAAAATGGTAATGGCCAACCAACCAGACACTGTAATCGTAGACAAACAGCAGAGGAAAGCCGTTGTGGTAGATGTCGCCATCCCAACCAACATCAGAAAGAAGGAACACGAGAAACTAGAGAAGTACCAAGGGCTCAAAGAGGAGCTAGAGAAAGCCTGGAAGGTGAAGGCAACAGTGGTGCCTGTGGTCTTTGGGGCACTTGGGGCAGTAACCCCCACACTGGAGAAGAAGTGGCTCCAACAGATCCCTGGGGAAACTCCAGACATCTCACTCCAGAAGAGTGCAGTTCTAGGAACAGCACAGGACCCTCAAGCTCCCAGGCCTCTGGTAGAGGACCCGAGCTTGAAGAGACACAATACTGCCGAGGGTGGGCGAGAAAGAGATGCACACATATATAAAATATTTTATTTGTTTTAGCTGATATTATGCTACAATATATTTTCCCCAACTACATTTAAGTTCCCTGTAGAGAGGCAACCTTCAATTTTGTAAATTTCAGAGTTATTCCCGTTAATTACCATGGTAAGTTTCCAACTTTGAAAATTCCCAGAATTTTTAAACCCTTATTACATCTGAGATGAGCTTCATCATGCTTTTTAGAGCTGCGCCGTGCACTCTCATCCTGACGGCAATAATTCTAACCAAATATATACCAAGCTAGATGGAAAGGGACACGTTTGACTCCTTGTAAAGTAAAAACACTTGCGCAAAATGAATCAGCTTGTATGTGTGAGGCACAGTCATTCCCAAATCAAATTAACCCCTGACTTTTATAAATATAGTCTTGTCAAAGTAATATTTACAGATGTGTTCAGATGAATTGTTTCTAGGTCAGGTGGAATTGTTGTCATGATCACTGAAGAGTTTGTGCATGACTGCAATAATAGATACTCATGCACATTTAACAAACAGTCTCAGCAGACAATTAAAAATTTAACTCTTCGAAAACAAGACTGCAAGTGCCAGTGTAAGAGAATAAAGTATGTTTTCGCAATGAGGCTTATTTGCATAGAAAAAAAAGCAGGTTTTCCTCCAAATGAATGCATTATGCGTCCTCATTTTGGGCATGTACTTTATGAATATGACAGTATCATTTTAGCTTTTTTTGCACAGGTTCAGCAAGCACAAAAGCTTTTATGAATCTGGCCCTGTGTGTAACTTATGATTTAAGCATGAGGGAGACCTGAGGTAACCTTCACACATAACCCAGCCCAAATAAGAGCGAATAAACAGCATCAAAATTACAACAACCCCCAAAAAGATACAAAACCATTCAAAAGCTGCAGGTGCTGACTCTGGAATGTGTTATTTCATGAACAGAGCTGCAACCTTTCAAAAAAGAAAGACAACCGACTCAGACTCAGAGTCAGACAGAGCCAAGCAGAGTTATCCGGGGAGAGAGTTTCTCAAAAGTCTGCAACCCAGCTGCACGTCTGGGGAGACAAAGACTGCACTCAAGGGGAGCTTCCCACACAGCAAATCCTCTCCCTCTGAACCCACAGCCAGACTCCCTACATGGACATTTCTTTGTTCCAGTGCTCCAAAAACCACCTGTCTAAGACCTGTATATGGTTCCCATTGATCGTGACCGATAGATCCTACAGCCAATAAGCTGATTGCACTGCAGATGGAGAAGTCTGCAAATGGTGCCAAAAAAGGTTTTTTTGATGCCAAAAAGTTTTCACAGTAGAGCATACCAAACAATTTGAGTGCTTAAGTCAGAGTCCCTCAAAATTAGCTCAATTACAGACCGGCAGACTGGACCCCATCTGCATAAAACTGAAGCCGAACTTGTGCACCAACTCTCCAAGCAGTTTTTCAGTAACAGGACAGCGCTGACCAGCATCCAATGCAGCTTGTAAACTTACTAGTGACATGTGACTCATACACTCCAAAAACATCAGAATATCCCTTTAAAAACTACAATTTAAGAGCACTGTATCTGGAACCTGATGGGCTTATGCGCTTGAATTAAACTTGAACTGTATCCTGATAGTGTGCTTCATTATTATGGTGCATTCCAGTTGTACTCGGAAGTCGGGTTTCCGAGCTCCAAGTCGGATATTCATTTGTTACGACCCCCCTGAAATCGGACAATCCTCACCAACCCCAACTTTACGACAACGTCATAATCCAAGATGGCCGTGCAGCGCATCAACAGTAAAGAGTAACAGCAAAAGCTCTCGTTACGTATTATTTATTCGCACTTCTGTTTGCTTTGGTGAAATTAAATAAGTGGTATAAACATAGGGCTGCACCTAAGGATTATTTTTTTATCGATTAATCTAATGATTATTTTTCGATTAGTCGACTAATCTATTGACAAATTTATTGATCGTTATTTATTGATTATTCTAACAATTCTTTTATTTATTAACCAATTAATATAACAATGAATTAAACCAAAATAAAATTTAAAAAAGGCCTTTTTACGTCATCATGCGACGCATCAATGCGTGTTTTTTGCATCGATGAATTTTTGTAGTCGATTACGACGCCCCAGCCCTATATAAATATGTTGTCCATATGTTGTACTGCCCAACATCTAACTGTGAACACAGTGCTATGGTGTTTGTGAGAGTAAAATACTGCCATGTGTTGTTAAGACTGGTATAGCTAATAACAACAACTGACAACGGCGAACAACAGCTAACAGTAGGCGTCCATCTTGGTTTCCAACTACTGGAACGCGGTCAAATCGCGTGTAACGTCACTCACAGCTCAGACATCCAACTTCCGAGGTACCTGGAATGCAGCATTATACCTTTGCCCAGTAGTCACGGCAACTAAATTGTTTATGCGAACCATCAATAACCAGACAAAGTTATTGGTTCCAAGTTTAAAACTCAGGCAGAGTTTAAAAGCTTGTTGTAACTTCCTGGAAGACCTCAGAAGACTCCAGGAGGTTGTTTTTTTTTTCTTAATCTAAATCACGATGAGACAACATACTGCTCTGTGTTTGCCTTTGGTTTATCACTCCACACACAGCACTGTCATTACGAGGCACTGGACGAATCAGCAGCACAGAGAGAAGGCAATTACCTGTAAATTGCATTCATTACGTACCAGAAAAGAGCAGGAGAACATGTTGAGAATACATTACAGAAAAGAAAAAAAAACTCTGATAGGAAGTAATTTAAGTATGTGATCTAATATGTGCTACTGATGTGTTTGCATGACATGAGTTCTGCTTTTGGCACGTCATTTTTTCCATTTGCAATTATCCAAGATAAAGACCCTCAAAGCTCTTTTCTGATGATGACTCTTTCGTGGAGAGATAAAACCGAAAGACCTCTGCAGCTGAGGTTGCAGATGATAAGAGGCACGTTGAGTAAAAATGTGACCTTGTCATTTCTGAAGTTGGTCACAAAAAAAAAAAACTTTTGGGGGGAGAGGAGACAGTTTGAAGGTGTGACTATAAGTTAAAGAATATACCATGAGAAATAAATATGTGAAAGTTGCCGCTCGTTAAGTTTGTTGACGAGGTTGCAGCATGAAAAGTGAAGACAGCTGATGTTACTCTTTAAGTTTTGAGAAACTGGGGATTAAAGGGATATTCTGCCGTAAAATCAAACACACGGTAACTCTGAGTTAGACCTGATGAGTAGATCACCGAGTGCAGCGGAGTTTCCCAGCTCAAGGAAGAACATTTATGATTATTATTTCATGGGAATACAATCAGACCAAAACGCTAAGGCAGAAGACCTACCGTCTGCAGTGCAAAATGATTATTATGATGATTATTACTTCAAGGAAATGATCCACTGCACTCATGGAATATGCTGGAATACCCCTTTAAGTGCGGTTCTAGATGGGAAATAAAACATTTGTTCATTTGCAGATAAAACTGTACCCAAGACCCAAAGTTAGCCTGTAAGCTAGTCATTAGCAATAGAACAGTTAGCTTAATCTGTTGGTTTCTGAGATTTATTCAAGTAAAATCCTCTGTTCATATTTCATTCGTTTATTAATGTATTTAAGATCCCAATTGGTTATCACCACGATAACAAGTATTGCTTCTTGATCGGCTATCGTTTTTTCCACACGACAATGAGCGGTGCATGCTCAACCACCCTTCACATTTCTAATCATGACTATTAAATTTCATTATTTATAATTTTTAGTTCAGGCAGGTACAAGTGTCTTCCATAATCCATACTGCAGGGTAGTGTCGGGCCTCAATTCAATATCACAATACATTGACCAGTTCACCTCGATAACTATTCCACACAAGCTGCTCGCCCCCTCCGACATTAACTTTGCCTACTTCAGCCGCCGCTCCAGCCGCCACAACTTTTGAACCGTCCTCCATCTCCTCATCTGTCTTTCCTTCTTTGTTACAGACTGGATGGGGTGGAGTCACGTCTCTGACATGAGACCATAGCCTACCTACACACATCCAAAACCAACTTTAATCTATTTATTTTTTTGACACCGAATATATTTACATGTGCAAAGTGACATTGGTTAATGTCGTAAATTTTGGCAGTGCTAAATTTTGGTTTATCACCCAGCCCTATTGCAGAGTGTGCAAGGATGCTATCATTGTCTGCGTCTCAGAGTTAGTATAAGGCATAAAAAGTACCGCCTGGTTTGATTGTATATGAGACATACTGTTTATTTAGTCTTCAACAAAGACCCACACATGCAGTTAAGGCAGAGGAATTGATTTTGAGCTCAAGAGAGACTTCATAAACCAACAATAAAGACTCCTACACCCTCTCGTCTGTGAAGAAATAAGGATTAATTTTTTTTCAAACAGTAAAGCACCCAGTAAGTTTTTTCTTTTGAGCCCGTGGGAGGGAAGAACTGTAAAGAACATTCAGAAGTGTGAGGGTATGATTAAAAAGTAATCGAGGGAAAGACAAGACAGATGAAGCCCACACAGAGAAGTTATACAGGTTGGCACACAAAGTGACAGAAAGGAACATCATTTTAAATCTGGTGAGTAGAAATGAAACAGGCACGGGTGGGAGAAAGGTGATGGATGGGAGAAAAACGAACATAAATACAAGGTGAAAATAAGTGTGAGAAACAGAGAGGCGTTGGGGGATCCAGTTGGAGCGCTACCCGGATAAATCCAGTTTGATTTAGTGTTATAGTGAAGTTTAGCCAGCTTGGCATTTGATCCAATGGGCTTCTGGCAAACACGCTGCGACAGAGAGGAGCCTTTTCAACAGAGTTTGGGGATAATTACATGTAGACATCCGTTCGCTAACTGGGGGTTTACTCACAAATGCCGACACATATGGTAACGTATTCCCATGTGGAGTTGGAAAATAATCTCAAAAGCTCTTTTGTTATTATGGGTGCACTGGAAAACAGTTTGGGAACTACAAAATCCCAAAGAGGTTTTACCTGTCTTTTTTGCAGGTTTTCAAACGTCTATCTAAAAGTTAGTGACTCTGTTACATATTAGACCGACATATACAAGTTAAAGACCTTAACAGACCTTTACTGTCATCAAATCTTTGCTTTCATTGTTACTGAACACCGAGTCACACGAGACGATCAATTGTTTTTTTACGAACAATTGTTGGCAAACATGTGTTTCCAAGTTGGATGCAAACTTCCACAACAAAAGTTTGGCTGTCACGAAACTGTTGAGTGAAACGCTATTCAAATAATGGCTACTCGTACCCTGGTGAGCCCATCCCGTATGATATATTCACCGTGACCCCACAACCAGCCTTGCTCACTGGGAAATGTCCCGATTATCCCTTCCAGACCTGCAGGGCGGCCAAATACACGCAGAAACACACAGTTAAAGAAACTGTAAAAGTCAGGACTCTCTCACTGAAGTGTTTATCATGTATTTCAGGATAGTTTGAAGCCTCTGAGACTGTCTTCCTCTGACAGAGAGTTGTTGAGCCCCCCTATTGTCAGCCTCAGTAGCTTTAAGAACACACACCACAGGACTCTGGACCTGCTTTCATAACTCGCTTCAAAAGCTGCCAGGATACACACCTCTATCCACCCCCAAGATCTCCTTTACACCCAGCAAGCTCTCTCACCGCTTCACACTCTTTCTCTCGCTGTCTCGCCTATTTACTTCAGTCACATAACATTCCTCTATACTCGATCTTTACCTCCTCTTTGTTAAAACCCTCCATTCTTCCTTCACTGCCTCACCTTTTCTTTTACTTTTCCTCCAGTTTCTCAGAGAAAGAAAAACACTTAGCTTGTCCTAGGGCTGGGCGATAAACAGAAAATTTACTGATAAAGAAATTTACGACAAGAATCAATGTCATTTTGCCTATATAGGTATATTTGGTGTCAAAAAAATAAAAAATAATAAATTAATAAAAGTTGGTTTGGGATCTGTGTTTGTGGGCTATGGTCTCATGTTCCTCTAAGATGCTGTCCTATGTTGGAGACGTGACTCCACCCCATCCAGTCCATAACAAAGAGGGAAAGACAGGTGAGATGGAGGACGGTTCAAAAAATGTAACGGCTGGCGAGGCAGCTGAAGTAGACAAAGTTAATGTGGGACTGGGTGAGCATAGGGATGGGAATCGAGAACCGGTTCTTATTGAGAACTGGTTCCAAATGGTTCAATCCATCAACATCGTTTTCATTTTATCTTAACGCTTCCCTTAACGATTCCTTTCTTCCAGGTGACTTTAAAAAAGTGGTCCCTCGAGAGCCAGTCTACGTGAATGACAACAGAGACTGAGGACAAAAAACATGGCGGACAGTATGAAAAGAAGGCAGAAACAATCAAAAGCGTGGCTTCATTTTAATAAGAAAGATGATGACAGCGCAACGTTCAACGTTTGTCGATTTAATACCAACCAAAGTAAACTGAAGGTGGCATATGTCTTTTTCTGTTATCAGAGACTAAATATCCTATAGTCTTCTTTTTTTAAATCAAAGAAAGGTATTGATAAGGGAATCGTTAAAGAACTGAATCAATAAGCAGAGTCAATAATGGCATCGCTATAGATAAAATCTTATCAATTCCCATCTCTAGGTGAGCAGCTTGTGGAGCAGTTATCGAGGTGAACTGCTCAATATATCGTGATATTGATATGAGGTCATATCGCCCAGCCCTAGCTTGTCCTGTCAAGAATCATGACTGTGCTTATCACAGCGTTAAATGCAATTACAGAGAGAGAACTACATTTCCCATCACCGCAGCGGCATGCTGGAAAAAGGATCATCTTGATACCGAGGAGGCTTTTTGTATAGCTATAAATCATAGCAGAAATAAAATGCTGTGCAAGTACTTCACACGGCTTTGATAAGTGCTCTCACTCCTACTTGCACACTGCGTTCTGCTGCTCAGCCAAAATCCATTAAACACTTTGCTTACTCGATTGTTTGAGAGGCATGCCCTGTGCAGTGATATTGCAGTTAATTGGGCTCATTTGCATGATGTTGGGTTGCAGTGTCTGTTTGTCCTCAGTCAAGTGGAACATTGAGTTCTTGAACTCTAATTGTGTCCTGAACCTCCTCGCTGCTGCAACTTCACAGTCGTCCGTACACAAAGTGCAAACACATTATTAATTTAGACTGGAAACATTTAGAGGAGTGATGTATAGGCCTTCCAAGAGAGTGCTGAAAGACATACTTCATAATCTATCCTTGCCCTCTTTAAGCACTGCTGCAGACCTTGGCATGCGACGTTTACACCGACAACAACAGCAGATTGAGCTCTCAAGATTCAGAGTGATCTTCAAACAACGGGTGGTTGATTTCAAGCTAAAGTCTTAAAAATCAAGCTTGTGATTCTCAGCCAGCATCTGTTAATTTACCATCTGAAATGACAACTCTAATTAGTGGATTTTATCAGCTGCACAAAGCTAGCTGCCCATTTGAGCCAAAATAAGCTGTGTGATTTAGCTGCAAACAGCCTCAGACTGATTTTTATGTTTCCCGCTCACACAGTTTAGATTTAGGGTCCTGTAAAAAGCTCCTAACTTGGCACCTCATGGACAGTAATTGTGCAAAACCAACTGGGGCGAAAGCCTCGTGTTACAGAAACAAAGTCAGTTGTTTTGTGGTTTCTGTAGAAACGAAGGGAAAAGGTGTTTGATTGGACTGATCGTGAGCAGATTTGGGATTAAAACAACACAACAAAGGGGCGGAAAAATCAACCACAGCTAAGAGAATCAGAGAAAGATGAGGTTCTTCTACACCAGGATGGAACAGCCAATCCTTGACTCAAGAGTGCTGCAGCTCATCAACTCATCAACACTCCTAATATCTAGATGACACTGATTAAAGACCCACTCTGATGAAAATCATGTTTTTCCTGTTTTTTACATGTTCATATGGCATTTTTCTACTACTAGAGGGGAAATCATGAGAAAAATAAGTGCTAAATTGCATTTGTGAGCATTTTTTTCATTCAAACCGCTGTGAATTTCTGGCAAACCCTAGCAGGTTCAGAAACAGTGAGATATCCTATGTCACAAAGCCAAGCTCCGCCCCCAGAGCTTGGCTTTCTGCAGGCCAGGCTCGAAGAAATAAAGAGAACGATCGCGAGTGTGTGCGTTAGCAGATTGCAACACTCGTAAGAAAGTTAATTATGATATTAACTTTCATCACGTCCCCAAAGACATAAGTGTCCAAGAGCTGTGTAGCTCCTGTGTTGCCTGCTACTTCTACTCCACCAGCAATTTCAGGCTGCAAGCTGACACTCAGAGGAGTGTGCAGTACATATGATATAATAATAATAAGCTACCGGAGCTCTACGGAAGAAAAGCCCTATAAATGACACAGGTAAGGTGATTTTTGGCTAAAAAATTAGCTTTTAATAGTAAAACGCTGTAAATAGTTAAAAAAAATGATTGGAGTGGGACTTTAACATGTCATAATCAGAGGAGTAGCCTGGCTTTGGATTAAGGTTAATGAAATGCATGTTATTCCATTCGGTTAATGAGCAATTTGGCATCTTAGATTAAAGTGACGTCTTTGGTCATCATTGAAAAGATATTCGAAACGGTTCAAATGTTGAAGTTTCTTCTCTCTCTGTTTGAAAACATTGGTTAAAAGTCCATGTTTAGGAAATCTGCTTCTGTCACATGATTAATGACATGTAGTTACACTGGTTTCCGAGAGATATATGACCAAAATGATTGTATTACTATGCGCCACAGTCACCAATGAAAAAAAATGCTGAGTATGCACCTGTCAAATCAGGATTACGATAATCTAACACTTAAGTCTCTCAATTATGGGAATTTCTTGTTCAGCATGTGCCTTTTTGGGTTATTTCCTCACATGGAACTGGTTAAAAAGGTTCCCACAACTTTCAAGTGTCAAAAAATTGAGATACATGACACAAATTTTCTCTGAGACAATGCAACCACTTTAAAATAAATCTTTGTGAAGGATGAGGGTTAGAAATGCCTTCACCCAGTGAGCCTGAGCGTGATCGCTAACTTGATCAGAGGCATCAGAGAGCCAGCGGGGACCTGGAGGCAGGATGTTTTAGTGATGGATCACAGCAGGGGAAGGAAGAGGGGGGAAAGGGAGAGAGGGAGGCAGCCGAGGGGGCGCTTTACCACTGGGCCATCCTGATGGTCTGAAACAGCAGATCTGTGGGAGCGATGTGGGGAGAGCAGAGAGTGTGTGTGTGGTCTAATGGGATCCAAGATCTGCGCTATCTGGAAGCCTTCATGTCCCTGCAGCGGTCTAGATAGCAAACACCGGCGGATCAATCGATGGAGAAGCCTCTCCTCCCTCCTCTGTGCTTCTGTCCTCTTGGCCTTCATAAAGTGTAGAGCTGGTTTAACAGTAACTGGTAGTTAAGTGGCTCCACTCCAATTGTTTGTAAGTGGAAGTGATCTGAGAACTTTCACCTGCAAATGCTATGAAGAAACAGCATCTATTTAAAAATCTATGCCTGACAAAAGCCGAATTTCTTTGTTCGCATATTTATGGATACAAGAGTCGTTCCTAATTGGAGTGACTTTGCGTAACACTGAAGCACGACTATAAAACAGAATGCCTTAATAGCTAAATGACAGCTTCCTTTAAAGTAGTTTAATTCTAGCATAACATTTGTATTGGACTCCATCTCTTCCTCAGAACAAAGCATGATGTAATGAAATATTCAAGGAGTGTTAAATGAGAACTGATGGGATTTTTAAATATGCACAAGTAGAAATTTGGGCTGCAGGCTATGTTATCATAAAGTATAACCAATCTGTTTCAAGGGTGACACTATTCACTTGGAAGAGGCCCCCTGTCCCATGACATCTGACTGGGAAATTCATCCAGGAACCTGTTAAGAGAAACAGGATCTTGATGATTAAATCAGGAGCCTGTAAAACTGCAGGCTGGCTTTTTCCAAGTGAAACTGAAACATGTTCTAGACGGGTTTTTGCAAATGTTTAAGAGCGTTTATGCTTTTTTGACACAGTGCAGTTAAATATCGTCAATCGAACAGTCAGACACCACCTCGAGAGATGAATGTTGCCGACGGCTTGCTTCTTTAGTTATACCTTCAGTAACGACCGCACGATAGCAATACACAGTGGTCTGAGGAGCCATAAACAAACCTCAACCAAAACGCCACTCTATAGCCACGAATAATGCTCAGAACAGCACCTAACTTCATCAACAGGACATATAGGGTCCCAGCCGTAGTACTAGACACCAAACAACTTTTTAACTTTGCCTACTCACTTACTCTCTTCCAGCAGCCACTTGTTTGTAGCGAGACCTCGGGCCAGTCCACAGACTACAGCGGGGTGATGCAGCTCAAGGAAGAACATTTATGATCATTACTACATCATTTATCAGTAATAATCACCATATTCATCATTTTGCACTGCAGACGCAGTAGTTCTTCTGCCTTAGCGTCTCGGTCTGATTGCACTTCCATGACGAAATTGTCATAAATGTTCTTCCTTGAGCTGCGTCACCCCGCTGTAGTCCGTGGACTGGCCCGAGGTCTCGCTACAAACAAGCAGCTGCTAGAAGGCCAACTTTAACTTCAACTTTAGGCTTCAAAACGCCCCCTCAGAAAAACAAGTTCTGATGTTAAAGATGACATGTTTTATAAAGTCTGCAGCACCAAAACAAATGTAATAATTCATGTTCAAATTCTTTCTATAAATATGTGAAGCATGTTTTATAAAAATCAAACCCAAAGATTGTGAATGCAATCAAAAACTCTTTTCAAACATCACATGTAAAGTCTGCTAAATACTTGAGGGACACCCCAAAATTTCTGTATCTGTTTCAGAGTGGAAGTCCACCAGTTTTCTTTCAAATCCACAACTTTTGCTTGAAAGAATGGTACAATTTGGCTCCTACATAGCAGTTAGCCTACTACTATAGGAATGCAATATTCCAATAAGGGACTTGGGGTTATATAATGGAAGCTTGGAAAGAGATTGGACCAGGAGGAGGCAGAATCCATCTGAAGCTGCACCTCATGGATGGGTGATCTGGGAAGAAGTGGTCCCAATGCTGTCGATAGAAATCCACTCTGCCAAATCCAATCTACTTGTCTGACATTGTGTTTTGAAAGGAGAGAACAAAAAGGGAGTTTTACAAAGGAAGAAAAAAGAAAGGAATATAGACATAAAGAGAAAGGATACGGGACAGTATGCTCTGAACATGAAGTGTTCTCAGTAATTCATAAGAGGCTACACTGCTGATCAAAAAGGAGCTTGTAAATAGTTCAGAGTGTTTCTGAAAAGTTTCTTTCAAAGGGTTGAAGGAAAAATAAAAAAAAATAAAAAATAGCGAGTTATTTAAAATCTTTTCAAAGCAAAAATACTGTCAGACTTTGAGGTATCAAAATAAAACTACCTTCAAAGCATCATTCTCGCTGATGTCCTATTAGAGTTGATGGTACGGTCAACTTGAAGTGATTAATTTCTCAAACTAAGAGTTCTCCTGCTTTGCACAGTAGCTGCATATCCGCTGAGTTGCTCTGCTGCATTTCTTCTGCCTCATCCTCAACATGCATAAAGACCTCCTGGTTACCTAAAGCAACATAAAATGCATCTGTACATGTGTACTGTCTTCTGGACTTTAATGTAGTATGTCTGCTTCTTTGTGTTGAAAATGTTTCAACCGAGGGAAAAACAGAGTTGTATGAATACACGGGTTGATGTTAAGTTCACTCAAACGATCCCTCTGAACAGCAGAAACAAATCAGAGACTTTCCTTTATAACAAGCATTTGCACACAAGCCCAGCTGCATAATCTCATTTATCATTTATGTGTGTGTGAGTGTCTTTTTTCTGCGTATATCAAAGACAAGAGCTTGCTTGTTGTCTCTATCTGCAGTTTTTGGCTGAGGTGAAACAGCAGTAAGGGTGTCCTCGTCTTCTGGCATCCATTGATTCACCTTAAAATACAACAGCAACCTTGAGGCAGAGATTTAATTAATTTGCTTTTCTTCACTAAGTGAAGCTCCAATAGGAAATGGACCTCATTAACTGTTGTAAGACAAATCAGCCCCGCCCCTCATCATGCCTCATCATGCAAAACTCATGACCTCACTATTTTTGAATCTAAATCTCTTATCAGCTTTAAAAGTTTCAAACATTTGCTGCAGTTTAGTCATAATAAGGTATTTTGCCATAAAGATGAGCTTTCAAGAATGGGTGTGTACGTGGCTTTTGGGGCTTTTGGGGTCAGCCCCAAGTGGACACTTGAGGAAATGCAGTTTTTAGCATACACTTTGCTAATTGATATTTTGACACCACTGGTCTTGTGGTTGTTTGAAACTTTCAAACACAGACTGTGATTGGCTGATAAACTTAACCCCAAACCCAAATGTATGAGTAACTGGATAGTAAACAGTTTTAATCACGGAAAAGTTGATATATAATGGTAGCAGTTACTCTGGGTTTATTCGAGGGAGTCTCTACAGAGGTGCCGTAGCTTTACTTGTGATAAGGTTAGCACAGGGCGGTTATCTGTCTCACAGCTACAAGCAAATAAAAGAATGAATTAAAAGGACTTGATAATGGGGTGTTAGTCGAATTTGCAGAAAAGTTGCACTGACTAGAAATAAAGTTAGAGCGCACAGAATTATAAGGGAAAAATCTCCTGTAAATGACGCAACTGGGACATTGTGATTTCTTTTTTTTGCATGTAGGACAGTCCAGATAGGAATTAGTGGAGAGTAAAAAGAGATATTTCCACTGCAGCGTGTCAAAATCCAAGTTGATTTTAGTGGGTGAAAAAGTTCTCGGGTTTCTCCCCTTAAAAAAGAAACTTTGTGTTCAGAGGGAACAAACTGTCTGTGATAGTGAGAGTACTTTCTGTTTTCAGTCGAGCTTGTGTGCACTCCAGGAACCTGGTGATTTAATTCCAGGAACTGTCAGAAGAGAAAGAGTATATGAAGTAGTGATGAAATAGAAAACATATTCAACACTATGCTTAGCTCACATGGCATCTTTATGCGCGGACTGTTTGTTCAGGGTCTGAATCGGAATAAGATTGCATTTTTTCAGACCTCAGTGGGTTTTTGGTTAGTATGCCTCTGTGTCTGTGAGGGCTCAGAAAAAAAAAAAAAAGGGGGACGTGTTTTGGGATTCAGATGGTGGTCTGTTCTCCCCAAGAGGAGCCGGACTCTGGCACGATTTTTAGCTCTTGACTGCTGCAACCTGCATGCTCTCATTGTCTACAAACCGTGCTCCCTCACACATGTATGCAGAGCAGGAGTCAAACTCCTCCTAGTGAAATAGAGGGACATCTGCATGTACAAGATAAGGTGAGACAATAAGTGCAGTGGCGAGAGAGGGCATCTTAGAGCTAATGGCATGTGATGCCCAGCTGCTGGCTCAAATCTGTTGCAGCCATCTGTTTTGCCTGGCTAGTTTAAAACCTTTTCACTTCACCTGAAAAGAAGCTGTGAACTGCTTACGTTTGGGTTTGCAGAGCTTGAAGGGAGGTCTCCTGGGATTCTGCAGTTCACAGGGTCACACAGCCTTCAGTACCACTCACGGTGACTGAAGAGGATTTGTAGAGCCAGCTGCAGCGAAAATGTTGTGAAGCGTCTGTCAGAGCTGGATCAATGATTTAAAGGGGTTTAATTTGGCTTTGATAAATGCTGTTTTGCGTTTTGGTGACGTCATGTGATAGTCATAGTTTACATCACAGGCTTCTCTTATGAGTTGGAGAATAAATAGTCAAGGGCTGTAATCAACCAAATAAATTATTGGACGACTAAAACACTGAAATTTTTCGACAAAAAAAATCGACTAATCCGGGGGGTCCAAAACCTTCTGCGGTGAGGGGCGGGCTAAAAATATACTGATGTCAGCACGGGAAGGCAATTTAGCACGAAAGGCAAGTTGAAACGTACAAAATAAAAATAAATGTTCAGCAAACTATCTGATGTTGATTAACGTGGACGCTCTTCAATCTTCCTGTCTCCAGCCGACAAGAAGTAGTGTTGATGTCATTTCAAAATAAAAGCCTCTCCAAGCTACTTCCATTCAAATCAATTACTTTTGATCGACAAGAAGTAGTGTTGATCTCATTTCAAAATAAAAGCCTCTGTAAGCTACCTACATTCAAATCAATGGCTTAGGATCTCCAAGGGGTTGGGATAATCTAAAATGGTGAAAACTGGGGGTCTCTGAAAACACCCCCATTTTCATTTGGTACATTCCTCCTTATGAAATTAGCCATAGACTAATTTGATGCAGAAAAAAAAAATGATGTTAAAGCAAGCTTGCAAGATCCTGTCCTGCAATCCAGGCAACGACAACGAAGCTGGAGAATACATCCTTATGTTGCTAATTTTTTGTACTTCAACCCTCTGGAGTCTAGGCTATAATTGTCCATTTTTAACTACTTTTGATTTTACCTTTATATTTCTCCTTTAAAACTGTTTACCTTACCTTCCTTGGTATCCTTTTTTTCAGCACAACTTCACATATGTGTATTTACACAGAGGACCTAGATTCACAGACAAAACACAAAAAATAAACAAAAAAATATTTTGCTACACTTTCTGGTGGTTCAACTCAAACCGCCTGACCACACTTTTTCCAGTGAGTCTGATTTTCAGCTACATCATAACAAAGTTTATTTTAGGACGAAACGCTAATGAGAGTGTTTGAAAAATCCATAAGAAAGTCGCCAAGTTCCCAACACTGCCTCTGTCCTTCCCTTCAATCCACCATCTTTCATGTTTCTCCTTGCACACGTCACTTCTCTTATCCTTTTAAGTCCACAAACGACCTCTGTGTCTTTGGTCACATTAAAGACGAAAGCTCTCCATCTACTGTGCATGGAAAAAAACAAAGCACTGAGCACTATAGGCCGTGTAACAAGCAGCTGTATATTCCTTCTGCAGTTCAGGCTTCCTGGATTGCCACTTACAGAGGCATTGACGCATACATAATCACCACTAATTTCTTCAGAGCTGTTGACATTCACTACTTTCATCTAACTTTTCTTGTAAGTCACTGCATGGTGTTAAAAAATAATTCCCCTTAGGCGGAAAATTCTTTAACAGGCACTCAGTTACAAGGCTCGGGGTTTTAAAAGATGCTTCTTGAACATCTGTGCAGTGCGCAGGCAATTTGAGATAAGACTCGCACCGGGGAAGTTAATTAGCAATATGGATCAGGCCTAATGAATACATGAAGTGTATCTGGAGATGCAGAGAGTACTGGATGCCTCTATTAAATACAACTTTTATGTGGAGCCCAATCTTAAATCTTACACGTATGCACTTTTACTTTATAATTACACCCATTTCCCGGATCTCATTTGTATCGTACAAATCATCCCAGGCTGTGAGCTTCCATGCTGCAGCCTCGCAGACTGTACTACCACGGTTCACTGAAAATGCACACTGATTTCTTTTATTTATTATTTCTTTTTTTCCGTGCGATGGGAAGTAATTTGCTGTAATGCGTGATCGGGGCGTTTTTGAAAGAGCCATTTCATCTCGCTGTGCTGGTCCCTTTCTCTGCAGGGGAGCCCGGCTGTTCCTGTTCCTCAATCAACACCAACCGGTGAAGCTGAAAGATTCTGCTGCTGCTGCTGACACTCAAAGAGACTTCACACCCCTTGTCTTTCTCTTCCTCTCCCCTCCTTCTCACCGCCACTTTTTCCTGTAATGTCTTTCTCTTGAATGCTCCGTGTTTCGCGCCGGCTCTTTTTTGGCTTTGCTCATGTTCCTCAAAAAAATAAAAATAAAAAATAAAAAAAGAATCAGAAAGAAAAGCTAACTTTTACGCACAGATGTCATAACTTAAAAGAGAAAATTATGAAAAACTACAACAAATGGAAAGAAAAGGAGCAAGCAAATGCCACACTTTGCCTCTAATTGCTTTCATGAGAGTAATTCATTCCAGCAGGTGTTTGCAGCCTCAGAGTTACATTCAAAACAAGAACAATGGTGTCAGCTCTTGGTATAATTATGGTTTCAGTGGGAGAATAAGCGATCAGTGTAACCACCCTCTCTCAGGCCACATTTATTTTAATAAGAGGTTTGGTGCGGCACCATTTCAAGCATTTAGCTCAACAGCTGTGGCCTTAACATGATGATTTTAGTCACCGTAGCTGTGAAGAAAGAAAAATAATAAGTATTATGGCTGGCCAGATGGACTCATAGCAGGTGTTGGTCTGTTGATCCATAAACATAAAAGACATGGAGCCAAATGTGTTGGTCCGGATCCATGCAAAAGAACGGGAAAGTTTTAATGAGTTACAACTTAATAGTGAGTTCCTTCAGGGCAACATGTTTTAGGAGCTACAGCGCAACACAACAGCAAGTTGAGCAACATCGTGATATCAACCGTAGATAAAGATGGACGACTCGCTTCAATCCAACCTATAGACGGGTCTCTGTGCACTGTCATCGCAGGCAGAAAGCGGGACATTTCTTATTTGTTTACTAGTGGAGTCGACGGAGAAAGAAAATGACTAGGAGCTGTTGAGTAAAATCCATGGATATTTCATGTTTTTCTGATGCAATGAAAGACGGAGCGATTTTTCAATTAAATTACATTTAATTGCAGTTGCGTCAGGGAGAACTTGCAAACAATATGGCATCTTCATTGATATCAGTTCACTCCAAAGCAGGCTTTTGACCCATGGTTGCACACACACCTAGTATTGTACACAGGAAACCTGTCTATTAAAGCCAAAATACAACTTTTCCACTCCCCACCCTGATAGGCTGAAATGTTGCTCTGGTGACATCAATAGCAGACAGAATCTCTTGCATAAGAGCAGTGGTGGATCCAGACTGGGGCACGTTTATTGGGGTGTAATAATCCCATAATCCCATAGTTATCCCATACCTGTGAGGATAATATCTATGTCTATATCTATGTTCTTGTTAATACCTTTTTTACTTTGAAAGGTTACCACAAAGACTGACATTAAAGCTCCCGTGAGGAACTCTGTGTCAATTTTGGTGCCCTGTGTGAGGTATTTACTTATCTTGTCCTCTAGTTTATTCTTACAAAAGATATCGTCATGCTGGCTTTTGACAATCAAATGTGAATATTCTACATGTGATGAGGCGAATAGCCAACAATTATTTAGAATAACAGGGTGGCCGATGGTGACCTCATGACCACCAACTGTATCAGGGGTCCCTTCACTGCCACTGACCAGATTCCAGTGCTAATTCTGCCATCTTTTTTAAGATTACGGCTCAGTCTTTAGACAAAAAACATTCAGCCATGTTTAATATTTTATAACAGAAGTTGAGATTCAGTCGATGTAAACTCAGAACATTTTTGTTTAGTTAATAAACTGTCATTGCATTTGAATCATCGTCTTTCAGCAATTCACTTTTTGACACTTTAACTTGCATATCTTGGTTGAATAGTTTCCCATAGACTCCCCTGCCTGATCTGCTAAGGTAAGGAGAGTTCAGTATGCACAGATGAAAAAATGCAAATATGGAGGACTGACCCTGACTCCAAGCCAAGAGAAAAAAATCTCCTTCTGCAGCCACAACGTTAATATTTAATGGCCGACTTCAAATAAAAATGAAGCAAACACAGGTGTGTGTTCATAATAAAAAGGGCTGTGTTGCACTTTTAAAACTGTCCTTGTATACAGACATGCTGGATAGACTACTTCACGGTGTTCTTCACATTTGATGGTTTAGAGTTGATCAAACGAGGATAAATCAAAGCTTTGGCACAAAGAGATGAGCGGCAAAAGCTAAACACAACATCAAATGTTGAATATTAAAGTGGTGCCACCCAGTAGCCATGGCTGTGTCACTGACAAACATCGTGGAAAAGAAACCTACGATAAAAACGGGAAAGATGGATGACTGCAGTAAGAATTTGTACCCATAGCACACTTGTTGCAGATAAGTGACCGAGTTAATGCAGCACCCCTCAATGTTATAACTCAGCCTGTCTCAGGAATGCAGTTTGACAGATTACGCCCTCAGTTGGAGAAAATGTGGATTTTTTAAATGTCTGCTGGTCCACTGCCAATATTTTAGTCTCATCATGGTCTTATTCATAAAAACAAAACATACGTTTGGTAGCTGCAGGGTGCCTTCGTTTCAAGTTTTGCATGTTAACAGATCAGAGTTTCCATACTGTTAACAAAACGCAGGAGACTTGGCGATAAAGAAACGTTTTATTTGCCTTGCAGTAAGAACATTTATATCCTGGGTATGAACTATAAAGCGTGGTTAGTATAAGTTTGTCTGTCGCTGGTAATGTGCCTCTCACTTTATGCCTCTCTCTCTCGCTAAAGTTGCCTCTTGGGTCTGTGTGTAAAGTTCAGTGCCTGATTTTTTAATGTAAATAAGATTTAGTTTTAAGATCAACTCCCCTGATACCTATATAAGACCTGGAAGCATCCCACAGTCAAAAAATACAGAGGTTTAGAAAGCACAGTTTTGAAAGCTACAAGTACATAATTTTCTTAATCCAGTAACTCCAGGTTTCATGTATGTCTTTCCTTTAATCGCTAAAACTTCCTGCTTGTCTGAAACATCTGATACTCCTTGTTACATGTCCTCACACCTAAAACGTAAGTATCAATTTTACTCCATTCAACGCCAGCGCCCTGATCCTGGAAACAAAGGGGCAGCTGGACTCACGACACCACAAAATCAGATGAGAACTCACAGTATCAGAGAGGAATAAAGACACACAAGGACATCATACTTACCACGGCTCACAAGGTATTTGTCCACTTACGAAGAAAAGACCGTCATCGCCATGCCCTTTCGAAGTTCACAATGTTTTGTGTGCATGATAACTTACAAGGTGCTCACCCACATATGACTGATATACAGCACAAAAGATGAACAATACTCAGACATCTATTCATGGGTGGAAAATGACAGTCGTGTACTTCGCCAAACAATCGCTGCTGTGGGTTTAAACGGGTTTAAGGTGACTCAGTATCGTGGTCTGAACAGTGGATTTGACCTCTCTCCTTGTTCGACTGTCTTGGGAGTTTTTAAGTTTCATATTTAACGTTTGATTTTACGTGAATGTCAAATCTGCGTAAATATATTCACCTAATACTTTATCTACTGAAACCTTACCGATTCTGTGACCAGGCTGGTGGCGGCAGCTGTGCAGACACTTTGTACCTGCTCTGATGAAGGCCTCAAGTGACTGAAAAGTGACTGTGCAGCCCTGAGAAATAAGGACGTTTAATAGTATGACCCTTTGAGTATCTGAGATCCTCTGAAAAAGTTTACTCTTGGATCTTGGACCGGTAGAAATTTTGCGATACTGGAGAGATTGAGCAGATGTCTGCCACATCTCTCTGAGGCAGCATGTAGTTGTCTGCGCTCACTAACAGAAAAGCCAGAGCGCATCCATTTGGGTGCGTTTCCATATATTCACCAGCGTGTCATGCGGAGGTTGTTCGCTCCGTTTGATTGGTTAGGTTTGGGTGCGCTCTCAATAAGCACCAGGTTGTCCAGCAGCAGACTGCTTGGCCTAGTTTTGACGAAGAAGAAACAGCTTCACTGGTGGTGGTCATGGCGGACGCGGAGATTAGTGGCAGTGTCGAGCAAACAGAGGCAGCCCGACCCACCCAACATGAGGAAGAAGAGGACAAAACTATGCAAAGAGTGTGTGTAGCCGTCGTTGCTGGAGGAGGAAACACCAACCACCTCTTCAACCACCTAAAGACGAAACACGCAAAGCTCTATTACGAGAGATAAAAGATGCGTGACGCACTGCTGCACCAAAAACTAACGCTGCAGCAGCTCCTCTCATATGAAAGAGCTTGGCAGAGTCTTTTGCCAAAGGTATGATTAAAAAATCGCCAGACTGGTCGGGCAATTTGTTTGCATTTATTTACAAATCCAAGTTTCAAAATAAAAGGAAAATGAAAAAATGTGATAGTACGGTTATTTTTAAACCAGTAATTGAATTTACAGAGGGGAAAACATACGATATCTACTGTTACAGTGATATGAAATGACTTATACTGTGATATGATCATATTTGATTTACTGTTCACTTGTTGCCTTCGTGTGTCTACTATAGTTAAATGCAATACATGATTGCTGAGTTTTTCTATGTAAGGTTTTATGTTTATAAATATGTTCTATTTCTTGTGCCGTTACCAAGGTCATACATGATGTTCTATTTTGAAACAAACCGAATTGTGTTTTTTCCATGTTTTACTTCATAATGAGGTTGATCTCCCTTCCTGCTTGACGCATGTCTCGAGCAGGAAGAGGCTTCCGGGACACCGGCGCTCCCCGTGGAAACATGAGCATCAACTCAAACGCTCAAACGGGCACGGATCAGCTCCTTAAACTCTGCAGTGACTCCTCTTTTCTGCTAATCTGGTGCACACAACACAGCGGGAGCAGCCTTTCTCAGTAGAGCTATCAATCCTGGCGTTAAATCCCCTATCTACAGCGAAAACTACCTGATTAAAAATAAAACTTTCAGGGACAGAAACACGGTAACACAAACCAGTTAGCGATAATTCTTACTACGACACAGACGGATGATTTTAAGTGAGTTACGCTTTATGAAATGTGATGTTTTGCGATTGTCAGTTTTCTTCCTCTCCTCTCGTCTGCACTGCGCTGCACGTTTTGAGGTCATCTAAAATGCTGCCGTCACAGTTGTGAAAAAAGGTACTTATCCCGTCTGCTTTTCTCAACCTCCCAATGAATGCCAAATGTGACTTGAAGGTGCTCCCTCTTTACATATAAAGTAGTACATGTTGTTTGCTCTGTGCTGTTGCAAGTCTTTCATCCTTTTCTAGCTTGCAGCAGAGACTAAAGAGACCTTTTTAGAAATAAAAAGTCCTAAATGTTGTCCTTTTTAGCTTCCACTGTAAACCTGACTTTATTTCATCCTGGATCCTTCTCTTTCTCGGCCCTCTTCAAAGCTCCCAGCGTAGTGTTTCCCCCTGTAAGCCTGTTAAAGCTCTTTATTATTCTAGAGGGGGATTTTAAGGTGAAGGGTTTTCATCTTCATTTGTTCCATAATGTGAGCTTTGTTAACCTCTGAGCAAAAAATCTGAATATTGGATGAGGGGGCTAAGCTAAACTTTTGACAGAATATTGGATTTTACAGCGAAGCAGAAAGTAAAGGATGGCACTGACTCGACAAAAGAGGTGAAAAAGCAGAAATGACATTGCAGTCAGAGATAACCTTCATCAAACAGGGGCAGACTTTGAACTGAATCCAGCTCCTCTTTTTTGCCTCATGAAAAAGTGTTTTATCATCCTTATGAAGACATCGAGTGACATGTCGTCTAGCAATGATTCTGTTCAATAGTAAATCAAAAATATGGAGATAAATAAATCGTCACTCGGAGGATTTCACCTCCTTTCTTGTGCTGAGACACTGTAAGGAACCGATGTGATTGAGATGTGCGGTGCCTCGCAGCTTTGCTCACTCAAAGCGTCTCTTTTCAAAGAGGAGGAGAGAGAGTGACATTCAGAACAGCTATAAAGTAGACATTTAATGCTTGACTGATTGTACCGATCGAGGCAATGACATCAAATAATGTGATGTGCCATTCACTGGCTGGTTTCAATCATACAAAAGGTCATAGGTTTGCTACTCTGACAAGTAGGCTTTACTTCTCAAATGATAGGTTTAAGCAGGGGGAGTGGTACCTCTGTGCTCTGCTCTGGACCACCTTTCTGAATGACTGATGAAGGAACGAGATCCCTGGATAAACTTCTCACTATCAAACACTTCTGACATTTTGAGAAATATTAACCCTCTTTACTAAGCAAGAGTTAAGACGAGAATCTCAATAATACTCATAACATACTTACAGATAGAACAAAGTTTAGCATGAAGGCGGACAAAAGGGCTAAACCTCGACTGGTCAAATCCTTAATTATCATTTTTTTAAAATTGTTCTTGTTTAAAGTTTGTATGATGAACAAAGTGAAAAAGCATCTAGCTCAATCTTTTAAGCAAGCTAGCTAAACAAGCTAAGCTAATGCCCCGTCCATACAGAAATGGTGTATCCGGTGACTGTAAACAATAATTTTTAAAAAGCGCATAAATCCGCAAACGCATTTCCTTGGCAGTGTTACAGCGCCACTTATTGGCTCAGCATATTCACTGCATTGATTTTAGTCATTCTAAGTGGTTTCGTGTTTACGCAGATATTTCCTAGAACGATTTCCTCTTTACAGAACAAAACAACAATATATCTTTGACCACACTACAAAAAAATACAATCATGATTGAATATACTATGATATGTTACAATATCCTACAATGCTTATCATTTGATACCATAATGCTATAGGGCTGGGCGATATGGCCTCACTTCAATATCACGATATATTGATCAGTTCACCTCGATAACGATAAATGGACGATAACTACTCCACAAGCTGCTCAACCCCTCCCACATTAACTTCATCTACTTCAGCCGCTACAACTTTTGAACTGTCCTCCATCTCCTCACCTGTCTTTCCCTCTTTGTTACGGACTGGATGGGGTGGAGTGACATCTCTGACATAGAAGCATCTTAACGGGACATGAGACCAGAGCCTACCTACACACATCCAAAACTAACTTTTATTTATCTATTTATTCGACACAGAATATATCGTTTTGTGCAAAATGTTGCCTGTTATCGTCGTAAATTTTGGTATCTGTAAATGTTTGGTTTATTGCCCAGCCCTACACTAGGACACTATATACTATGATATGCCAACCTCTGATGTGTTATGATATTCGTCATATTTCGATAAGTTACAATATGTTTAATAATGTTATTAAACATATTGTATCAATTGCATCAATGTTAGTACGCCAGAATTTGCATAATAGTAGTCCAAAGGCAGGTACTGACATGTTAGTTTTCAATGTTGAGTTACTATTGTTTTAACATGATTATTATTCATTCATGCTTGGCCTCAATTAAAAGATTTCCTCCTCTTGCAGCATACGTAAGTTACAAAAGTTTGACCTTGGAACTTGGAGTCCAATCGTTCAAGATCTTGCAGTTTGTGTGCAAATGTGTTGAGGAGAGTTCACTTTCAGATTTGTAAACATCCACATCTGGGAGCTGCCCACTACAATCAGCGCTCCTCTAACATTTGCTGCTAAGCTGTTCCATTGTCGCAGTTTTGGGGTTTCTACCCACATGAAGGAGGACTCGGCAGCTGTCGGCTGAGGGAGCGGTGGACCCTTTTCGTTTATTTCCTACAACCTGGCAACCTTTCAGCCGTAAGCCCACTCCCCAACCCTCAGGCTTCCCTTTTCGACTTCATATTTTACACTCACACTTCAGTCGACACTCCTCTGTGTAGAGGAGAGCAGCCGCTTTGCCGCCACAACCTACTGTGACCGCTCCACTGAAGCACTTCAGGGTTAATTGCCATTTTCAAGGACATCTTGACAAAGACTGCTCTTTTAGCCCGTAGCCTTTGACGTGATTACTGATAATAGCGTAGAAATAAGCACAGCCACCGAACATATCTGCATAGAGAAAATGTGTGGTAGTTCGAGAAGAAAACAAAGACAGAAAGAAGGAAAATTAGAGCGGGATACAAAAAAGTCTTGATAACAAAATTACAAAAATGTAATTTCCTCCAATATTACCAATTATGTGATTTCTTTTTTTCTCTTAAAAAAGCACACAAGGAGGTCTCTGTGGGGTCACTCTCTTAAAAACTTACTTTATTCTCTACAGACATTGAGAAAAAAGGCGTAATAAGAGTCTAAATAACAGTAGTGGGCGATGTGATGAGTTCATGTGCAGTTTTTCTTTACAAAAGCCTGCCCACACACAGAAACCTCAGTGACACGGCAGGCTAACGCTGTCCGTCCAACCATCCTTCTTTATATCCCACCATCACACAGGCACACATACATGCCCTGATCTCCAATAATGAGTAACAGCCCATTCAGCACAATGATATGAAGCAGTAACATGTCTGGAAATGACAAAGACCACCATCATAATGCTCCATCATTCATGTCTCATTAAGGGCTGCAGGGACACCATCATGTCCACTCGTTTCTGTCATTTACTCTGAAGGATGTGCGGCTGATTTTCCACATCATTGTACATAAAGCAAAGGCCCGGTGTATGAAGAGATATGGTGCTGCGAACTACATACTGCACCACAATGACCTGAGGTAATGCATGCAGCCATGCAGCTATGAAATCAGCTTCTCAAGATGTCATCTGGATGTGAAAGTAGTTTTCTATGCTTTATGAAATACAGGTCCAAAATAAGATTCGATTATTTAAAGCTCATTCGTCCTATCCTTGTGAAAGCAGTGATGATTGATGACAAAATTCCCCTCCCTCTTTTACAGTGAGATCGATCAATCATGTTGAATACTACTGTGAAAAATAAAGGTTGTGTCTTCAGCCTGCCTACCCTTCTGCAGCAGTTACAGGAGTTAAAAATGTCCCTGAAGAAAATGTTCATCTTATCTTAAACGGTCTCATTTACTCTTTTACGTCATAAAAATGCATCACTGCTCATTTCAGCCTGTTTCATATCCGATCAAAAACTCCTTACAGCAGCTTTAACTTCATTATTTTCACATATTATTTTCTGATAGTCTGGCTGCAGACCTGATTTGAAGCCTTTAAGAATATACAGGGAGTACTTAGGTCATAAGGTTGATTCAAAGTCTTCAAATTAAAAGGTAATAAACCGGGAGTAGTTTTTTCTTTTTTTTTTTTTTCTCATGTTGAAAGTTGATTCAAAGCCTTTCAAAATAAAAGCTAATATACTGGGAGTAAGGTTTTTATTTATGTCGGAAATTGACTCAAAGCCTTTCAAAATAAAAGCTTATATACCAGGTAGTTTTTTTTTCTTTTTTTACATTAGAAGTTTATTGAAAGCCTTTCAAAATAAAAGCTTATATATCGGAAGGAGATTTATTTATGTATTTTTTTTTTTTTTTTTGGCAGGGGGTTGATTCAAAGCCTTTCGAAATAAAAGCTATTATACTAGGATTTTTTAATTTTTTTATTTTTTATAATTTTCAAATTAAAAGCTAATATAGCGGGAGGAGTTTATTTTTATTCTATTTTTTCTCATGTTGGAAATTTATTTAAAGTCTTTTAAAATAAAAGCTTATATACCAGGATTTTTTTTTTTTAATGTCTGAAGTTGATTTAAAGCCTTTTAAAATCAAAAGCGATTACACGGGGAGGTATGTATTTTTTGTCTCGTGTGAAGATATTTTATTTCTTGGTTGATTTTTTGTGTATTTATGTGTACCAAAGACAAAATACATCACAGGATGACCACTTCAAACAAACTGGAGCGCATGAGAAAAAGTGTCACCTCAGGTCCTCTCAGTGGAGGTGGTTCCTGACAGTAGAGGTCTACAGCCAGACTGCTCTTTATTATTAAAATTAAACTCTCTAGATGACTCAATTAGTAAGTCAAAAGTATCATGCACCTTCTATTAGATGACGAGTCAAGCGTTTGTCTTGGTGGAACATTTAAAAAAAGTTCTGTTAGCAGTACGCTGTTTATCATTTTAACTCCTTACCTTGATTGCAGGCTTTGAATGACTGTAGTAGCTCATATAAAGGCATTAGTATGAAAATAAGTCTATTTTAAAATGAGTTAGGCTTCATACAGGTGCTTTTAGAAAAGGGAACATCTCTTTGATAAATAGTCATAATTAAAAATGTGCTTTAGCACTCAGGAAATCAGGCAGGAGGTTCTGTCTACAACCCAGCAGATGAAAAAGCGCAGCAGCTTGTTTTGTCGCCTTTAATGGGAAAAATTCTCAATCGCCATTATGCTACTCTCTAAAGCGTCCCTCACCAAAGCCCTGTAAAACCATTCCCTGCACCGTACAACTCATTAAAAATACACAAGTACAAAAACATTACAAGTAACAATTTAGCCGTCGCAGCTCCATCTCACTTTCAAACACGCAAATGTTTTTCTACCTCTCGCAGACTATAAGGTTTTTTCTTTTACTGCTGTAAACAGATTTGTTTAAACATCTGTCTCGCTTTTCAGTGCGACAACACAATAAGATTCAGTGTCATAATGAGAGGAAAAATCTATTAAACCATCACCGCTTCTTTATAATGATGCACTCAACAACAAATTATGTTTAGTTTCTTTTTTTGTTGCTGTGCTTGCAGCACTCGCAGCTGAAAATGGGAAGACATTGGGGTAACTTGAGGACGATGTCACTTCCTCTTTACCGACCAAGAAAAGACAAAGATGGAGGTCTACAAAGATGAAAAAAAGGCAGATTTTTCCAAGTTAAAGCTCCTGCTTATGTCAGTCAGTGAGACAGAGTGCAGAGTGTACAACAAAGATGGAGGTCTGTAAAGAGAAAAAAAAGGCAAATTATCCAAGTTAAAGCTCCTGCTTATGCTACAACCTGATTCTTATGCGCTGTTATTATGTGGTCTTTGTAAAACTCCCTTAAATAAAGCAAATACAACTTCTTTCTGGTCACTTCTAAGGGAAGCAGAAATGCCACAGGACAACAGAGACACTAAGAAATGAGGTTAAGGAAACTGTAGATGCAGTCAGTGGACACAGGCCCTTACTGATTCATCTTTCACTATAGTGCAGGATGCCTCACAGAGACAGTTTGTGCATGTGTCTCTATGCGGTACAAAGTTGTGCCAACATCATGACATTGTTCCAAAATTAGGGTGGTCATATTGCGAGTTCCCAAAAAGAGGACATAATTTTGAGGGGGCGGAGTCACGGAGTTGAGCGTAGTTCATTTTGAGAGTTTTTTGGGTCAGATCGAGTGTTTTTTACATGCTTCTAACTCAGTAAGTCCACACGACACAAATTTAAAACTTACATACAAAAAAACAGACATAAGAAGGATTTTATAAACTAAAAACACTCCACGGGCTCCCTCCTGGCTGAGCTGAGCGACAATGATCCCCCTTTTGGAGTCAAACTTACTATTACAATCTCAGGAAGAAAAGAAGTTAATTTTCATTCTTAAAACTGTGAATGCTTCTTGGACTAATCCTAAAGCTCAGAGCCAAGAAACTGATTCATTCACGCGAATCAAAACACAAAATTTCAAAGTCTTAATTTGTTGCTTCGGTTGCTAAATGCCAACTTCAGCCCACAGAACAGCTGACTTTTCAGTTTCTCAGGTATGACCCCTGGTGCATACTGCCGTTTAAAACTTGCCTCACTCAGATTTTTCTTTGTTTCCCCCATAAAAAAAAAAAAAAAACTTTTATTCTGACAGTGAAAAATAAACTCAGAGTGAACAGCGGTCTGGGAAGGGAGGAGGATTTGCTAAAAGATGCAATTGATCTCTTTATTCCTGAAATAATTTGTATGGCTTGGCAACCGCAGCATCATCCCTTATCAACGTCTGCCAAAAGCCCGGCGGTGGCCTCCCGGGTGCGGAAAAGCTCTGAGAAATAATGCCTCTCATCACCAGCAAGAATGGCAGGAGAGAAGAAATGAGAAGAAAGGCCAGAGAGAGGTGGGGCAGGAGGGGAAAAAAAGCAGCAGGAGAGTCGGATGATGAGCAGCTGAAGAAACAGAAAGATTTTGAGATTCACAAAGGCGACTTATCACTCGGAAGCAGGCAGACAAAAGACGTCAAATCTGAACAGAGTAAACATTTACCGCAGGGTGAGGTGCATGCAGGTCTGCAGAAATGAATATCAAAACTGTTTCCGATTGTGTATTAAGTATCGGAGGTGTTTACAGTCCACTCTCATCCCATCGTTCTCCTGCAGTACGCTGCGACCCCGAGCTCAGATATCTTTAAACAGCTTCTTCTTCTGATACATTTTGCTCTCCTGTAATGCATTTTTTATGTCCTCTGTGGATCAAAAGCACATTCTATTATACGATAACACTTTCTGTCTTTATCTCAACAAGCAATTTGCTTTTACCAACACAGCTGGTCATTTTTCAGTTTCTGTGTGGTTGCAGAAAAACAATAATAATAATAAAAAAAGCCCCTTTTCAGTCGGTTAAGATTTATCCTTCTACTTTGATGGAATCTAGTATTTAAGTTTAGAGCATTTTGATTAAAAGAAGTGAACAGATTTCTTGATTGTGTGTTAATTCATGCAAAACACGATAAACGCAGATGTTTTCAGGCTGTATATATTCTGTTTCTCTCCTTTTAATACATGCTAATATCACATGCATCATGTTTATAAGTACTTGCATGAGAGCGAGTGAATAGTACAAGGGAAGAGAGAAGATGGAGCATTTTTTTGGAGGAAGATGAAATAGTACATGTCCCCTCTGTGCAGTACATCACAGGCAGACGGGTTTGCTTCAACTCCAAACGCTAACATCCCCCGTATCAGCATTCGAGAGGTGAAGAGTTGTGTGTAAATCAGCTTATCTTTGAAGTCTATTCTCCTCATTCACAGTGGTTTAACTGCCGAGAGTCTGCCTGTCTCTCCTAAGGTAGGAGCCGGCGGTGGAAGACAATCGTTTTTTTCTTTTCACTGCAGGTGTGAGAAATGCAACATCACCGTCTTTGCAAGAAGTGCGCTGGCGTTTTAACCTATAAGGTCTGCATATTAGCTTTTAGATGTCATCCTATGTCATATACCGTGTCGCCGTGAAGTACTACATAAATATACTTGAGTTGAAGTAAAGTTACCTTACCAGAAAATGACTAGTCAATGTGAAAGTCTCCCATGAGAATTCTACTCGAGTCCAAGAATTAAAGGGATATTCTGGCGTAAAATTAATTTAGGGTCAAACACACCGTAACACAAAGTAAGACACCCCGTCGAGAGATGAATGTCGCTGACCACTTGCTTCTCTTATTACTTCTCTAATTATTAGTATTAAAAGCTAAAGTAAAAAGTCACACGCACACACAGACACCACCAATCAGAAGAAACAATAGTGCATCCTCCTACAGTCAAGAGGGAACTTAGGACAGAAGTTAGGCATGTCGAGAACCATCAAAACAGCCACTGGACATTTAGCTGAGTGTAAGCAACTGCACAGCCTACAAGCAGCTGGGGACATGAGCAAGCACAATGCAAATCAACAATAGGCAAAAAGTTTTTTCCCCTACCCGCTGTCATAGTAACAAAGTAAAAATAGTAGCAGCGAAGACGCTTTTGTGAAATGTAGTGGAGTAAAAGTATACTTTTATTTTAGGAATGTAGCCAAGTAGAAGTAAAAGTTGCAGGCACAAAAAAACTCCAGTAAAGTACAGATACTTCAAAATTATACTCAAGTACTGTATTTAAGTATTGCTACTTACTTATGATACAATATTCCTAGTAATTGGCTATTATCCCTCACTTTAGTAAAGATAATAGCAGACACACAGCTGGAAACTGACAGCAATAAGACAGTTATTAGAGCTTTTTTTGCCTCCCTACCTCAAAATAATGAGCCAAAGACGTTCAGCTTATGAAAGTGATCCATTACCTACCAGAGATAATACGCCACAGTGAGGCCGTTTGTATCTTGAGCACTAATGCCAAAGGAAACTCGTATGAAAACAGCCTTTTCATCGGATTAATCTTCTTCAATTTGCATTTTTTCAGTAAGAAACTGGAGATTTTCCACGAGAAAGAACATGTTGAAGATTAAAACAAAGACAACAACCACTTTAACAGAATGAAGAAGCAAATGTGAAATAGTCTGAAAATTAAAAACAAATCAATTTTTTAATTTTTTTTTTTTGCTGCACAATGTTGAAAAAAAAACTAATATTGTTCCTCATTGCGGGATACAGAGATTTTGGGTTAGGACTCGGTGAATAATCAAATTCTTATTTCAATTAGGATTACAGTCCTCGTGGAAAAGAAAATCTGATTATCAAGAGTGAATGATGGCGTTGCTGCCTAATGTGTTGCATTTGTTCATCCCTGGAAAGTGAATGGAGCTCTGTCTGTTCCCCTGAAACAGCTTTAACTCTAACGCTGAGCTGCAGCAGTGCAAACCATCATGGAACCAATATGAGAACATGGAGCAGAAGACTGAGGACAACTATCTTTGACCCAGTTTACATGCGATAAACAAGAATCAAATCATTGTTCTCTGCACCAGTTGGCTGCAAAATGCCCTCTTTCAGCTTGTTACTATCAGGTTGTCCAGGTATCACAACAACTTGCAAAACATGTCTGATGGGATGTGACTTTTCAGCTCTGTGCTGTTTGTTAGTGAAGTTTCGCATATTTTATTATCTTTCTTGATCTGATATGGTTTTATTTACTGCCTGGCTTCCTTGCAACGTTAAAGCGCCTTTAAATGCGCCGTCATTCACCCGAATTACGCGGGTTTCCATCTCGTGGCCTCAGAGTGCCGGTGCGCGCTCGTTCCCGCGCTGCCAAGCTGCGTAAAACTGTTTAATTGTCTCCCTGCGTTACAATCAACCGTTTCCCCTTTTACCTGGACTCGTTTCTCCCCGCTCTAAGCGTTTCAGGGTGCAAACTCAACAAGTACACGCCACAAACACACACACATCCGCTTACCTGCTGCCAAACAGGGGCACTTCCTGGTCCCTCAGTAAATAGCGCAAGGTAGCGCTTTTGGGGGGTCATGTGACCACCGGACCCCACCATTATCTTTAATTTGTGCTATTCTAGTCTGATTTAATGTGTTGTCAATGATTAAAGTCTAAGATGTATGGAGGGCTATTAGTGCCCTTTTTATCCATGTTGAAATGTCTGATTTATTGATGAATTTTCTGTTGTATTTTGCTTATTGTGCCTTAAACCCCTAAAATTGGTTTATGGATTTGCCCAGGGGAGGGGCTAAGGGGTTACAAGTGAACAAGTGTAAGTCCTTACGAAAAGCTGCTGTAAATACGTCAATTATTTGCCTATTTTTGTGTGTTGTTTCCTGCACTGTAAATATTTTTGCCACAATTTGCTGTTTTGGTGAAGTTGGTGTCCTAAACAAACTTGTGACACAATGCACAGGGTTCCTACGCAAGTATGGAAAATATGAAAAAGTATGGAAGTAATCTGATCAATTTCCAGGTCTTAAGAAGTATGGGAAATGAAAAATAAAGAATGGAAAAAAGCAGGTTTCCAGCCTATTACCACGGTAAAAAAAATACTGTTCTCTAAAATAAAAAAGTAGGTATTTCCAATCATAATTCTAAAAAATAGGGTTTGGAAAAGTATGGAAATGCCAACTGTGAAGGAACCCTTGAACGCATCCATGTTGTTCAACCAGCGGCTCAGAGCCTGAGGTGCTCCGATTAATCCTGGACTGTTTTTAGGTCGTATAATTGACTTTGCACATGCTCAGATGTCAATCAATCAATCAATCAATCAAATTTTATTTATACAGTGCCAAATCACAACTTCGTTATCCCACGCGCCTTCCAAAAATAGAGCAGGTCTCGGCCGTGTTCATTGTTTGATGAATTACCAAGACCCAACCTTCAGATGTGACTTTTATGAATGGGCACAATCGCGATGTTCAAACTGATCAAGAGACCGACACAGGAAACATACAAACAGCAACAAAATTGTCTCCATTATCAGCAATAAAAGCCATAAAAAAAGGTCATTTTTCCTTTCATCATTATTTTTAGGGACACTTTGGCTTTTTCTGTGAGACATCCGTCAAGAGATCTCAACTAAAAGCGAGAGTATGACAGAGTAAATAATCACATCCGGAAGTTTCTGGTGTGTCACCAATGTGCTTCAGTGTATAACTCATCATGAGGGCCCTCCTAAACACACTGACCTTTGTGTATTCCTCTTAAATTGACTTTGTTGAAAGGGCAGCGCTCCTCGGCTAAATGTCACCACTGGATTGTTCCTCTTGGCTGTTCCTTATTGAGCATGAGCGCTCCTTCCCTCCCTGCTAACTCGTCCATGCGCTTTGACAAGACATCGACAGTGTCTCAGAGTTCCCCGGAGTCTGGTTCAGAGCAGCTGTGAGATATAAAAGTACTAAAACACAATTTCTGTCAAACATAACTCACAATGTCATGAATACAGAGTGTCCGCATGTCAGCTTTGGTTTTGACTCTGAAAAGACAAACCGGGACGGACATTACTATTAAAACAAGGATTTAAATTTTCAGAAGACTGCCACATGTCTGCGCGGAGCTGTGATTGAATTCTTCATAAATCTTTCACACCTTTCCCCAGGTGGTGACGTGTGAGATGGACTGATGCAAATACAGTGTGACACTGATTGAAAGAAAAGGGGCAGGAGAGGATTAGAGGCTAAAAAAAAAAAGAAACTAGAGGGAAAGAAAAACTGAGATTATTTTAAAAAAAGGTATGATGCCTATAGCTCATGGGAAAATGGTGAGTACAGCGTATCGATCTTTGTGCACTTTCAAAATAAAAGAAATTCTAATCATTTGGATTCTTTTTCTGCTGAGAAAACTTTTTTTAAGATTGGAGATTGCTCTTTCGGTTTCTGTCTTATCCTTTCCCAAAGTACACAAAATCTGAAAATAATATGCGATCACTTCATCAAAAGTTTTGCGCTCGGGGATTTCTGTGTGCAGCTTTAAATGAAGTGCTGAGTGCTTTGTGTTTCACTGACGCAGCTCATATACGAAACGATGTGGGAGAAAACTTGAGTGGTTTATCGACGTGACTGGAGTGTAATGTGTGAAGTTTTTGCCTTAATTTGGACGTCTGAAATAAAGAATGTACGTTCTGAATTGTAGTAACAACAGAAGTGTTTACAGATATTAAAAACGGTCAAACTGAACCAAGATTTGCTGCTGCAGGAGATGTACCAGACAGCAGATTAGCCAGCAGTGTTAGCCTCTGTGGCCTGTTGTATTTTTTACTTCCAATTGGACTGCAAGAAACTGCAAAATGTTCAGTTTGGACACTCAGGACTCTGGTGAAACTCGTCTTTCTCTGGATGTTAGTCTGTGACTGATGTGCTTGAACCCTGGGTGTGCATGCTGCATGATTGTAAAGTTTGGTTTTTGCAGGTTTAGATGTTTTACTTTGTCGTTCTGTTAACTGCAAACAAAGTATGCTATACCTTTATCTCATCTAAAGGATCTGATATACAACAGAGTATTAAGGCCACATTAAGAGCAAAAAAAATTGAAGACTTCAAGATTAAAGTTCCCAATTTACGAGAATAAAGTCATTACTGGTGAGAGTAAAGACATAATAATAAAATTATTACTTACGAGAATAAAGTCCTAATAAAATCATTATGATACTTATGATAATGTGGTACTAATGTGCCAATAAATTAAGTTTATCCTTGTTTGAGAAACCTATATTAAAGTACATTTTCACAAATGCTCCATGGCTCTCATATCAACAACTATCATCTTAAACAACAGGTTAGAATAGAGGAATTTTATTGTGACTTTATTCTCGTAAGTAATTACTTTATTCGATATTTGAATCTCAAAACTTCACCTTTACTCACGTAATTTTGATTTCTTTAATTTCGACTTTAATCTTAAAATTTCAACTTGAATCTCGAAATGGAAATTAAAAAATCTCCCTCCTGTTATTAGTTTTGTCTCTTCTTGTAGTAGACTTTTTGCTGTTAACCTTTGTTTGGTTTTGCGATAAAAAAATGGGTTAATAAAGACAATTAGACTGTACACAAAGGTACTGACTGTCAAAATTAAACGTAGTTAGGGCTGGGCAATAAACCTAAAATGTATCGATACTGAAATTCACCACAATAACCAACGTCATTTTGCCCATGTCAATATACTCAGTGTCAAAAAAATAAATAAAAGTTAGTTTTGGATGTGTGTAGATAGGCTATGGTCTCATGTCCTTTAAGACGTCCTAGACATGACTCCACCCCATCCAGTCTGTAACAAAGAGGGAAAGACAGGTGAGGAGATGGAGGAAAAAAAGGGGTTGAGCAGCTTGTGGAGTAGTTATCGTCCATTTATCGATATATCGTGATATTGATTTGAGGCCATATTGACCAGCCCTAGACTCCAATATGAGGTCCTGCAAGCTGGACAATGTACCCTCCTGCCCCCTTGGAGTCGAGATACTGGTGGTAGAGGGAAGCACGATGTGATTAGTTGTGAACTTCAGAGGACCTGAACTTAAGAGGACATTGAAGTGAATGACCCGCAATGACAAACTGAGGGACAGAGAGGAAATAGATTTAAGCAGGAGTATGACTGGCTGACAGGGGGCGCAGCAAAGTCTGATTGGGTAACTTCTAAATGAAGTGACTTTTGAGATATGCCAGGCTTTAGTGTGATAGCTTCCTGTAAAGCCTTTAGGGTTGGATGTGAGTCCAGGAAGAAGGATCCATATCTGTTCATCTTTATCACAACCAGTCTTTGTCAATTTGTCGTGTTATCGATCGGATGGGAAGTTGAGGCTCTGCAGCGTCCGAGCTGAGGGGAGAGAAGAGCAGAAGTGGGACCTCTGGAGTTTGTCACAGCAGATAGGTCAGGACTGCACTGTTGACTCTCTCTGTGTGCGTGTGCGTGATGTGAAAAGCTTAACACGTTTGCGGTCAGCTTCCTGATATGAGGAGAGGAGGAACATGACCTCTGACCCGATACTGATGTGTCTGCCCTGTCCTTCACTCGCTCGGCGTTCACACAAAAACCTCAAAGTAGTAAACGTCTTTCCACGAAAATGTTCAGCTCTTCAAGGAGTGTTTCAAACCGCGTCTGTCTGAAGATTTTTACCCGAGTCGGTTAAACGCCGCAGAAAGAGAACATAACTAAAATGACAGATGTTGTCATGTTGTATTTCCCTTTTGTGCCTGCACACCAAAGCCGTTTTCAGAACATTGTTTTTCTGCATTCCTTGAAACATATGCCTTGTTTTTCTCATAACCTAGAGTTGTTGTCTTTGTTCGTATTTCCCCCACACACCCGTTTATGTGTATGTATTTACAGGCACTCGCAGTGAGACGATGTTTGCCATTATTAAATATTAAAAGTGGGAGTGTTTGCTCTGTCTGATAGAGTAGCTTCTGCTAATGGCTCTGTGTGTGTGTAAGAGAGAGAGAGATGAGGCACTTTATAGCAAAGGGCTGCTTCTCAACTTCTCTACAGAGGGAAACACAGCTCTCTCAGTATTTCAGCGAGGGTGGCTTACCCCTGAATTATCTCTGTCTTTGCCTCGCTGTGTAGGCTGTCTGGGCTCCTCAGCCATCTGTCTTTCTGCTCAGGTCTCTCTTAAGATTCACAGCCTGCACCGAGGCATCACTGGGAGGGTTTACTGAGTGAATTCCCAGAGGTTTTGGAGGAGGTATGATTGAATATGAATTTCGGTTTGCACTAGGTTATCTGTATGCCCAGCGGTGTGTTTTCTCTGTGCCCAAACTCAGCGAAGGACAAAACAGACAAAAGCAATTTTTCACCAGATGAGCTGCTCCGGCCAGCTTATGCGCTAATCCCTCGACATAATGGCTTACTATACATTGAAAGAAATCTCTACTTTTATACTTCAATTTATTTAGTATTAATAAAAGCTCAAGTGAGTCCTTTTTCTATGGAAGATGTTGACAGATTCACTGAAAATCTTTTGTTCAGCCAACCAATTCTCCAGAAACTCCTGGAGTCTGTCAGCACTAGGGCTGGGCGATATGGCCTCAAATCAATATCACGATATACTGAGCAGTTAACCTCAATAACGATAAATAGACAATAACTACTCCATAAGCGGCTCACCCCCTCCCACATTAACTTTGTCTACTTCAGCCGCTCCAACTTTTGAACCGTCCTCCATCTCCTCACCTGTCTTTCCCTCTTTGTTACTAACTGGATGGGGTGGAGTCACATCTCTGACGTAGGACAACGTCTTAAAGGGTCATGAGACCATAGCCTACCTACACACATCCAAAACCAACTTTTATTTATTTTTTATTTTTTTACGCCAAATATCTTGAAATGGGCAAAATGACGTTGGTTATTGTCGTAAATTTCGGTATCTGTGAATTTACGGTTTATTGCCTAGCTCTAGTTGCTACCATCTCCACTCTCTGCTGCACAGAGCTACACTGTGCACTCTCATTCTGACAGTTAAATAATCTCAATTCAAAATATTTTAGACACCAAATATCTTGAAATGGGATAAATGATGTTGGTTATTGTTGTAATTATTAGTATTGGCAAATTTTCCATTTATTGCCCAGCCCTACTACTTGCCAAAGCCGATTACATTTTTTTACACTTGCCAATTAAACTTTTATTTACTTGTAATTGAGTCTCTTTTAATGAACTATGAATGTTTTAGTTCTTTCAAAATAAATGCTAAATTTCATTGACTTTGTGTGTCAGTTTTTAATCAAATAAATAAAAAACGGAGACATAGAGACAAATAAAAAACATTCATTCTTTTTCTTGTTTGTGCTCTTTTCTTTGTCTCCCTGACTTTCTATATGTAGATTTTCAGTTTATCGCCCAGCCCCTAGTCGACTCACCAAAGCTGATGACATTTTTTTACGCTTGCAAACTAATTTTTTATTCCTCTCTTTTAACTGAAATATTAATGTTTCAGTTCTTTCAAAATAAATGCCAAATTTCATTAACTTTGTGTGTCAGTTTTGAGTCAAATAAATAAAAACGGACACATAAAGACAAATTAAAAACATACATCCTTTTCTCTTGTTAGTCTCCCTGACTTTCTAAATTAAAACACCACCATCACTTCTGTTTCAAGCAGCCACAACACTCAGCTTCTCACAAACATTTCCAGTAAGGGTTCAAAATCCGGTTATAGCACTAGCTGTGGTTTTTCCCACACGCATCCATCTGAGCTGTCTGTCTGTCTCCCCCATTATGCATGCAGGCACCTCGGCTGCTGCAGAGCAATTTGTCCCATCCTCTGTCTTCTCTCCTTCTCGTCTCTCTTCATCTCTCTTGTTCTACTTTCTTAAATCTGTCAATTATCCCGACCGCCATTGCGTAATGTTTGACTGTCTCACCTGCAGAGATAAAAGCCGTCAAAGAGGCGATAGTTTCAAAAATGTTTGCTCGTCTGCACCACTACAGTGGTTTCAAATCTTTGGGGGGACATTTAGAAAATGCTTTTAAATTCATATGTTTGGTAGAGGGAGTCAAACGGAGGGGTCTTTTTTCAACAGGAAGGAAAACTGTTCTCCAAAAACAGTCCGTTTAAAATGAGAAATGTACAGTATTTTTGGAAGACAAGACGCACAGCTGAAGCTGCTTGTTAGAGATCATTGGGAATGAAGACGAGACAAACATGAGTCCTGATTAAAAAACCATCATGAGCTCAAGTGATCATTTCAAATCCAATCAAATTCAATCATTTTTGACAAGATGTAGCTGCTGCCTTTGATATTTTTACACAAGCTCTCTCTTACAGAAGCTAATAGTCAATTATTTGTGTGCAAATGTTCGTATCAGATGATCTGATCAGCAAGAGCATGCCGCAGACCAAAGTGGCGGCATGGGTGAAATGCATAATTAACAAATCATGTAATTTGATGTCTAAGATTAAACTTTAATGATCTAATTTTACTTTTAAAAGTTGGCATCTTACACCAAATATGGCGTAGTCAAGGCATGGGTCATCATGGTAGCTAGTGCAGTCAGCATAGTAGCAGAAACTTCACGTCTACTCTAAGAAACATAATCAAAAGTCATTTGAAGGCTATTTGTTGAACTAAGTAAAAAAAAGTGGGCGCTGCGAGTCTAGGTAAACTTGATAACATAAAAGATTACACATTATTTCTGCTAGGGCTGGGCAATATGGCCTCAAATCAATATCCAGACATATTGAGCAGTTAACCTTGATAACTACAGATACAGACTGGATGGGGTGGAGTCACATCTCTGATGTAGGAAAGCGTCTTAAAGGGACATGAGACCATAGCCTACCTACACACATCCAAAACTAACTTTTATTGATGTATTTATGTATTTATTTATTTTGACACTGTATATATATTGATATGGGCAAAGTATCGTCAGTTATTGGTACATTTTTGGTTTATCGCCCAGCCCTAATTTCCCCATACTACCCTCTCGAACTCAAACGTGTTAGGCTAACTATATCCAAGCCACAAAATGCACCGTGTCCTGCATTTCTGTGCAATTCACTCAATATTTGCATCAGATTTGAATAAAGATGAGGTGTTACCATCTCCACTCTCTGCTGCACAGAGCTTCACTGTGCACTCTCATTCTGACAGTTAAATTGTAATATGATGAGCTGAATGAGGAGGAAATGCTTCATAAAATATTATTGTGAACTAGATTTATGACAGATGTGATAAAAAAGTTCACGGTTTATATCCAGCTAGCAAAAAAAACACAATTTCAGATTGGATAAACCCCTAATTTTTTTTTCATAAATAGTAATGTCATAGTATTATTATCATTTTTGTAACATCTGTCTATCTTTGCACGGAGCAGATGGAGACAACTCTACTTCAGCTGTGCAGGGATGTAAGCGCTGAAGTTTGTGAGTTGGACCCATTTGCCATGAATTCAACTTAAGGTCATAAAAATGTATGCAAACCACATTATCCCGGTGTAATGACTGTAACTCGAAAGTGACTGACATGTTGAATTAATCCAGCGGATCTGCTCATTTCGATTCAGCTCCTCTACTAGCAGGAAAACTACAACCTTGCAAATGTTTGGAGCTTTCTTTGGAAAGGTTTTTTCTTTATTGCACACCAACAAAGGAGTAAACACACTGCTTTCAATATCTTTCTTTTCTGTTTAAAAGACATTCCTAGCTCTTATGATTCTTTACTTGCAGCTGACAGGTAAACTACTTCAGGTGATTACTCCTAAAACACTTCAATTTCACTGAATGGTTTCTATTCAACTGCAGTATTTTTCACAACTGAGCCAGCCCACACGCTCTCTCACACTTAGATGCTTTTTTGTCTTGCACCTGCTTGTCTCACTTTAGCTATTTCGAGACCTCACCGCAATATTCGTCTGGATTAAACTGAAATACCGAGCCAGAAGTAACGCTGAAAATGTATATTATAGGTGTGATATTAAAGCTATTAAAGCCTCTGATGATGAGGACTACACTGAGAGAAGGAGGGTTAGTAATGGAGGATAAAGAGAAAGTTCGGCAGCAATTCAAAACCACATAAGTCTGCAAGATTGCCTTATGAAGATGTAAAGGGAAAGGGGAGGAGGAGAGAGAATTTGGAGGAGTGGGGGCCACAGAGAAGTCGAGGGCGGCATCAAACAGCGTGAGCAGAGAGAAAGAGGCCGCTATGGTGTGGCAGTGCCCACTTAAGGCAACCTGACAGGAGAAATCATCCACACTGTCAGTCTGAAGGAGTCAGCTCAGGGAACGGGAAATGAGGGGAATGGAAAAGGTGTATGTGAGTAAATGTGTGTGTGTAAGTGGAGCTGAAGTGTGATGACTATAGGGGCCGTTCCTAAAGAGTAAAACAGGCTGAGTTTTTTTTTGTGTGTGTGTTGATTTAATAAATACCTGTTACTGCATCAAATTGTTTTTTGATTGGTTGACTAACTGGCCACTAATGACACTGATTATACTGGGGAAACCTGCTTCAATGCTGATATTTTGTGAGGGTTGTCATACGGCATTGAAATATTCTTGCAAAATCAAGACAGAGCATGTCTGTTCATCTTCTATTATACCGGGATGACCTCCCTGTGACCCTGCTAACAGTTGGTACATATGACAGCTGGTGTAGTTCAGCATTTTACAGAATAAGTCAAGAAGAACTAGAAACATGCAAGGAGTAAGATGAAAAAGACATCCACTAAATTGAAGAAAACAGACACAAATCACATTACAGTGGGCACTTCTGCAAGACTGCAGGATTGTTTAATCGAGAGGTAGATTCAGTACTTCATATCCATTACCTGTAGGGCTGGACGATAAACTGAAATTCACAGATACCAAAATTTACGACAATAACCAACGTCATTTTGCCCATGTCAATATTTTGGTGTCAAAAAATAAAGAGAGACGTGACTCCTCCCCATCCAGTCCGTAACAAAGAGGGAAAGACAGGTGAGGAGATGGAGGACGGTTCAAAAGTTGTAGCGGCTGAAGTAGACAGTAGTAGTTATCGTAGTTATCGTCCATTTATCGTTATCAAGGGGAACTGCTCAATATATCAGGATATTGATTTGAGGCCATATCACCCAGCCCTAATTACCTGTATCCTTTTTAACTGCATTATACTTATTTACAGGATTTCAGTAAATTGCATCAATCAAATATATTTTAATTAACTCCTTAATATGTTATATCTCCTCATGACACTAAAGCTCATTTGAATGGATATATAATACTTCAGAAGTGCTTTAATTCGCCTTAAAGGTGAATTTATTGCTATGCAGACATAAAAAGATGACTGACGGCTGTAGTGAAGTCCTGGGGTCAAAAACAAGTACAGGCTTTAATACCTGCTCTGCAAACAGCACTAACACTTTGCATAAACAGACGGTAAGCTGAGGATTTGACATTATTTGTTGTTGAATTTCCTCATAAGTTTAGTTGCAAATATCCACTCTGACCCGATCACATTCAAACCCAGCACAGACGAGTAAACAACAGGACTGAAGTCACATCTTTAAAATTTGGGTTCAAACAAACTCTTTAGTTCATATTTTGCAGAAATCAGAGTCACTACAAACCCAGATTGACAGCGTCCTTTTGAGGTCAATAAATGATGAAGGTTCGAGTTTCTCCGCATGATGATGAAGAGAGGAGGAGTGTCTTCTTAAATTGTCAGGAAACCAAGTTTGAATTAAAATTTCAGAGACAGGGTGTTTGTGGTTTTCATGCCCTGCTCAGATGGCCTCTGTCACCCTGTCAAATCTATTTTTATTTTTACATGCTCTATTTTAGTGCTGCTCTCTTCTTCCTCCATTTGACAGATATGTGGCAGTCTATTTTATCCAGAGTGGAGGATTCTGGGAGTGCTTTGTCTTTAGCTCCATTCAGTTCAGTTCATTTGAGCTTTATTGTCATGGCATTTTAATCAGGGACACGGTGTCAAGACAGACTGAATGTTCAAGAAGACACGTCATCACCGTAAATGAAAACAGGAAAATAAAGAAAAATTGGTGAATGTATTCCAGATTGCAGCAGCAAATTTTCAACAAATATTTTACTGCAAACTGCAAGTAAAGATGGACAAATTTGTGCACAGCCATCTGCAGCCACCAGTTTGGCCAAGAAAACAGGAACAGTTTGTTTTTGCTCCTTAATAATAAGTTTTTAAAATTTACACTGCAAGTGAATTCACCTGCCAAAAGTTTTCCAACAAACTCTGAATAGAAAGATGAAAGTTTTGGTCATTTATTCTCAATCTGCACGCTCATTATTAAATGGCGAAAATATTACCGATTTGTTCTTTGGATATGAGCGGTCGTATTTTGTGTTTGACTGATGAAATCTGGACTTTGTATTTCCATGTGCTTGACTGATGGGGAGGACTATCTCTGAAATTGCTCCAGTATCGAGGAAGAGCGGAGCAGCAATTGACAGGCTCAGATTATCATTACGAGTCCCGAGAACCTATTTGGCGACGGTTCCCTTACCTTCCATTTTGTGCCAATCTGTGTGCATCCAAACCTTGTTAGTGGAAAAGTGTCATTCTGAGATCTCGTGAGTTGCAGAAGACGACGGAGGATTTTCTAAAAACTTTGAACTGAACTTTTATGAAATTGTCTTATTGTTTAAGCTTTTGTTTTCTAATAGGAGAGATTTGAGCTAATCCAGATCATTTCTGTTTATTGTTTAGGCATATTACTCTTCTCTGACGTCTTTAAAACTGCTGCTTCACTTTTTAGGAGTGGATAACCAAGGGGAAATGATTCACAACGGCCTAAATTGGGAGAAATTCACTGCAAAGACACATGGAGAAGCTGCAAATAAAGGTGAAGACTCTTTAATGGGAGTGCTTCAGGCTTGTATGGCTTTACTATTGACAGGACAAAGAAGACACTGACTTTAGGGCCCTGTTTATACATACCCGGTATTTTTTACAAATGGGGACATTAACCATCATTTGCACCCTTCGTTAAGACGTGAACGGAGAATTCGCCCCTAAAAACTTTTAAAAAGTGGAGATTTTGGAAAATTCTGTTTGCATGTTTGCATAAAAACAGAGGTAAACAGAGATTTGGGTAGCAGATTGCAAATGCAGAACTAAGGATATCAACTGGGGATATACCAAGAATAAGTAAGTTCCACTTCTCCTAATATAACATGAAATGTGTCAGCGGTCATGTCACATGTCGGTTAACACAGTTTACTGCAGAACAACTCATTTTTCCAATGCAACAAAAGAGAAAATCGATGGAAAAATTTAATCCTCTTCTCCGTTAGCAAACCCGATTGGTCTTGACGATGAACGAAAAAGAGCGACGCACAAGCGGCAAGTGCAAAGTGTAGAGAATGACGCAATTTCCTGTTTTTATAACTTCTAATAACTTTTTAAAATGGAGCTGCAGAGAGAAAAAAAGACCTGAACACAAACCAGTCTAATAATAACTACATGTCAACATCGCAGTCGGGGGCGAGAAAAGTGTATTTTCTGTGTAATTCATTTCGAAAGGCCGCCCGCCGCTCCATTCACTTTGCTGGCAGAAGTGGGGTTTATGACTTGTACTGCAGCCAGGCTCTAGGGGGTGCTGTTCGGTGTCCATCTTATATACAGTCTATGGGTGAAACTCATGGGTAATTAACGAACAGGAACAATAGGGAACAGAAACACGAGGAAAAATACACAGAGAAATCCATCTAAATAACAAAACCAGAGAAAACTAAAACAACAAGAATCAACCACGACACTCCCATACTTCATCGTTTCATTACAGTCTATAAAAAAGGAAAAAGAAAGAGAACAGCCCGCTCTGACCTCACTTCACTTTCCAATCCCCTCGTCATTCAGACTCCTGCCCGGATGAAACCAAGTTGAAAGCCACTCCGGATGACTGACATGAGACGTTACACAAGCTAACTGTGAACACGGAGGGGCCTTTCTAAAGAGACGGCTCTAATTCAATATTAAACTAATCCATCTGGCCCACGTCACTGCATGCAGATGGCTATCGGGAGAAGGAACAACCTTGAGCCCAAAGACAGAAAAACACTGACTCCCATTACTAAGTCTCCATCTCTTCCTATTCTGAGGGTGTCTGATTGGCCCAATTTGTTTCCCCCTCCTTTTACTGGTTGATTCTTATTCCTATTCTTAAGGCTTATTCTTTTGGCTTATCAGCGGCTGTATTAATCTCCAATATTAAAAATAATTAGCATCTCCAATTTCATAGCGAGGTATCAAAGAACAATGATTAATCCCTGTACAAAAAAAAGCAGGGATAATTTCCCGCTTTTTCGCCCCGCTCTCGCCACATAATGAGGTGTCACTGCTTAAATGAATATGATATCAAACGCCTCTCCTCTGCCAGTCAAACCCCTCATGTGCGGAAGGCCTATGGAGATCAATAGCGCAGAGGGGGGGCACACAGTGTGGCGTTGGTGCGATGCAAATTGAATAGAGTTCAGTGCAGCCGCAGTATTGACTCTAGAAGGCAAATCCGCATCTTGACTTTCGGATTGAGTTATACTCTGCAGCGCGGCGCTCGTCGGCTCTGCAGGATGATTTCCTATAAAAAGCAAAAACTTCAGTCTGTGGGGGGAAAACAATCTGGGGTGAAACACAAATAGGACTTAGAAAGGTTTGATTTTTCATTCTCTCACGCTGTTTTTTTTTCCACTTCTTGTATGCGAGTCTATTTCTTCTACTCTTTCATCCCCCACCCTCTAGATCATATTCCTCCTCCTCCTCTCCTTTCCATGTCCTTTACTGTTACCTTGTTTTCATCACACTTTTTTCCCCTCGTTGTCACACCCTCCTCCTCCTCCTCTTCTTCCCAGTGTTTCCATCCCTCCCCTTGTATCTCTTCCTCGTCCTGTGTAATCAGAGCTGTGACTGAGCAGTGTTTACAGGGTCCTCCCAGGGGCCCGCCGGTGTGACACATTCACTTTACAACTACTGACCCGGCCTCACCCTCCATTCTCTCTCCTATACTCTGGTCAGATTACATAGGAAGCGTCAGAAAACATCCCAAGAAACCCCCCCTGCTGCTCTCCCCCCCCAGCATTGGCAAACAGGTAGGAGGCCGTCTTATCTTCGCACCTCAAATGCAGCTCCGGCACTCGGGGCATGTCTGCTGCACGGCGGGTCTTGGCTGGACTATCAGACTAAAACATGATCATCTAAGTCTGGCTGGGAGTGCTTGCCTGCTGTGCACAGCAAGGCGAACCATCAAAGATGCGTCTGTGTTCACTTAAAGATATTCAGCAAATCATATGGGTGCAAATTGGAGGGGTTGATAGCTCTACTAGGGAGTGTTTGCACCATTTACAAGAACCAAATATGTATTTAAACCAGGAAAGCACAGCTGTTTGGCTAAAAACGAAAAAAAGCTCCTTCATTTTTTTTCTGTCGTATCCCAGCGAGGTAGAGTTTTCTGACTTGTCTGTTTGTGTGAGCGTCAGATGAGCTGATTGGAGCTGGAGCTGACTGATTGCTCTTGAGGGAAGGTGGTAATTTCTCTGTCATATTGTGACTGATTATAGCTCTGAAATATGTCACTGCTCCGACTCCATCAGAAGTTTTTTTGACAGGAGGCTTTGATGCGCGTTCGCACGGGCAGGCAGACGCAGACAGACAGCTATCTCGCACAAACTGCATGGGAAGTAATAACCCGAGTGTGTTTGGGGGTGTTTGCTGCACATGCCTGTATGTTGTAAATTGTCTGGAAGATAAACTCGCTCCATTTTTTCTTCTTCTTCTTCTGATGAATAAAGTGTTTGAAAAGTGACAAAAACATCTTGTGTTATCACAGCCTGTCTTCTGTGAGCTGTCAGAGTGTTTTATAAAACATGTGTAGGGGGAAAACCGAAGACTGTGGACAGTTGTTCAAAAAATAAAATAACAGGCGATTGACCAAAAGCCTTTTACCTGAAAATATGACACTTGATGAGATCTATCTCTGCAAACAAAGTGCAGCAGGCCTGATTCGGAGCCTGATTGTTAAGGTGCGTTCAAGTTGCACCAGGAAGTCGGGATTTCTAAGCTCCGAGTCGGAACTTTTAACTGAAACAACCCCTGACGTCGGATTTCTGAAAGTTTCAGAAAGTCGAACAATCCACACAACTCCTGAGTTGACATGTAAAGATGGCGGCACCAGTTGTAAACAGGAAGTAGAAGCTCCTGTAAAAATCCTTTTATGTACACTTTACAATAATATTGTTAGATATATTTATATGGAAATGCCGTCATAGCGTAATTTATATTTTTCTTGTGTATATGTGAACTACAAAGGAGGCCAAGCTAACAATGGCTAACAATAGCCTGGTAGTTTCAGCCGGGGTTTTGGCTGTTGGCTACTTTTTTCCTACTTTGTAACTTACACTGCGTTCCAAGATGGACACCTACTGTTAGCCATTGTTAGCTGTTGTTAACAATTGTAAGCTGTCGTTAGCGGTTAGCAGTTGTTGTTAGTGGTTGTTAGCTAAACCAGTTGTAAACAACGCATAACACAGTATTTTACTCTTCAAACACCATAGCGCCGTGTTCACAGTTAGACATTGGGCAGTACAAGATATACCAATTATTTAGATTTACAAAAACAAAACAGAAGTGCTAATAAATAATACATTACGAGAGTTTTTACTGTTACTCTTTGCTGTTGATGCACTGCGCTGCCATCTTGAATTATGACGTTGTCGTCAAGTCGGGGTTGGTGAAGATCGTCCCACTTTCAGGGTCGGAAATCCAACTTCAGGGGGGTGTTACGGATGAATTTCTGACTTGGTACTCAGAAGTCGTAAATCCCGAGTTCTGAGTAAAACTGGAACACGGCATAAAATACTGATATCTGGGGTGTGAGGTCATTCCTAAATTCCACTTCCGACTTCTGACGTAAATTGCACGCACCATTACTCCCAATGATAGGAGGCGTGGCTTGATTGGAGGCGTGTCATAAATTATTATTCGTCCAAATGATCTTCAAGCATGAGGTAAAAATACATTTATATTATGGCTCCCATCTCACCTGGGATTATAGTTATCAAACACAATCCAGGTCAAACCCCCTTTTATTTTTAATTCTGATTTTTTCAATCTCGAAATTTCCACTTAAAAAATTTCCACTTTAATCTCCTTCCTGTAATTATTTTTTTTCTCTTGATGTGGCCCTAATTCTCTTTTGTAGGTTTCAATATTCTTTTGGGTTTGTTTTTAACAGTAAAAAAAATCCTGACAGTAGCTTTAAGTTCTGTGTTTTTAATGTGCACCTTGTTTTGACATATTATGTCTGTCTTCCTGACTGCAGGTGTGCCAAACTGATGTTAAAGTGGGAGCACTTAGTCTCCCTAAAAGACACAAACCAAGTGGCTTTTTTTCTGAGAATATTCCAGAAGAGAAACCAGCAAACCTTACACAAAAAAATGGCTCACAGAAGGTATCGGCGCCGTATTTGAGAGCACATTTACAGGGAAATTTCCCTGTCTTACAGAGGCAAAAATTAAACGCTTGAGGAGATCAAACCACCTCAATAGTTTTCTGCCTGGAGGCTGCCAGAATGGCATAACAGCAGACATTTTATGGGAGAGCACTTTATAAGCCAGCATTCCTCTGGGAACTGAACATGAAAACTGAGTCACATCCTTTGCTTGTGGGCACAATATTTAGCAAGTCATTTTTTTTCTGACGCAACGCTTTTAAATTCAGTTTACAGGAGGTGAAGCCCACATTGCAGCTGTGCTACATATAGATCAGAATCCACTGCTTTGAGAAAGAAAATGAAAATCCTTCAGACTTCAGCAGCATGTCAGTGACGGCGTCTCATAGTTTAAATGTTTTGATTTCATTAAAGTAATTGATACTGAAATTATTCTCGTGAAGCCATTACTTTGGACTCAAATAGGTCAGTTTTCTCCCGGGGCTCCCCCCTGGATCAGGCAGTGTTAATGACCATGGGTATCCACTCATTTTCAGGAGCGAGGCCGCAGGAAATTCACACTCATAATAAGACCGAATTTGAATAAGGAGCTAAGGGTCAGAGTGTAGCATGGCCATTATCATACCGCTCATTATCACTTACTTGGTTCACCCAGTTCAGGTTTCCAGGCCTCCTCTCTGAGCAGAGAGAGGAAGTAGATAGAGAGTGCTCTGAAACTACATATTTTAGTGGAGGAAATGAGAGAGTTGGGAAGCTGCAAATCAGCAAAGTTGCACAAATGCAACCGATCCCTGTGTGCATGCATGATTATTATATTTATGTCCATTGCTGCAACTTTTGAGCATTGACATTTACATCATGGAGCTCATATTTTTGAGATTCTTTATATCAACCAATCATAATTCATTCGTTATTTATATGGCGCCGATTCACAGTGAGTGTTATCCAAAGATGCTTAACAAAAAAAGCTGGTCTAGACCAGACTCAGACTGAGCCCTATCTTGTAAGATCTGACCCACTTCCATCCAATCTTCAACCACATGAGTGAAACACTTATTATCATTTAGCAAGAGGGAGATACAGAGAGAGAGAGGAGACAGATGCATGTAGTTAAAGCAGCAGGAAAGCAGGCAGGTCTGCAGCAGCAGAACATGTGCAGCAGAGATTAGGGCTGGGCGATATGGCCTCAAATCAATATCACGGTATATTGAGCAGTTCACCTCGATAAGGAAAAATGGTCGATAACTACTCCACAAGCTGGTCACCCCCTACCACATTAACTTTGTCTACTCAGCCACCGCTCCCGCTGCTCCAACTTTTGAACCGTCCTCCATCTCCTCACCTGTCTTTCCCTCTTTGTTACAGACTGGATGGGGCGGAGTCATGTCTCTGACTTAGGACATCATCTTAAAGGGACATGAGACCATAGCCTACCTACACACATCCAAAATCAACTTTTATTTTTTACTTTTTATTGATACCAAATATACTGACATGGGAAAAATGATGTCGGTTATTGTCGTAAATTTCGGTATCGGTAAATTTTTAGTTTATCGCCCAGCCCTAGCAGCATTTCAGAGGAACCTACAACATGATGGAGCTCTGGGACTCTCAGACAAGACTGTGTATTAGTGACTCTAATGGGACATGATGATTGAAAGAGGATGAAGAAGAAGAGAAAAGAGCCCAATGTGCCAGAAAACCTATAGCAGCGTTTATATAAACCCACCTCTTGTAATGCATGTTTATAAAGCCTTATGGATGCACCTGTAAGGCCTTATAAATGGGTATTAGCATTAACAATTGTTATAGGCAGTGAGCATTATTCATATCATTAAAAAAAAATTCTAATAAAATAAGGCGTCTTACTCTATCGTCATTTGCACAGTAACTTTTTATCTGGCGTGTTGCACAAACTTTGCGTAGTGAATCCAAACTTCTTAAAATTCTGCAGTGAATCAGGCATTTTAAGCCACATAAGTAAAATACAATAATGTGAGAAAAGAAAGTATTTACTATAATTTTTTTTCTATTTTTCAGCCTTAAAGTGCCTTCAAAGTGTTTGCTGTCCTATGGAGGAAAAAAAAAGACGTCTGAGGTCACTCGGGCCAGATTCCTTGTGGGTGTGTGATCCTCTCCGTCTGTATGTCTAACACCAATCCTTGTGGGGTATGGCATCAATACTCACTTTTATGTCGGGAGACAGCGATCAATGCATCTCTCCTTCCCCGAACGGAAACACTCCATATTCAGCGGTTAGTTTCACGGCTGGACATCCGACACACCACTTAATGGATGTGAGTGTGTGTTTGTGTAAGTGTGTATGTGTGTGTTGGTGCATGCTGTTCAGTGTACTGTTGTAGCATTGTAATTCAAGGTGATTAATCAACTTACAGTAGGTTCATTGAACGTCACATAAGCAGCTGGTTTTTCACAGATAGATAGTTCTTACACAGGCTGAGGTAGAGAGACTAACACAACTTTTCAGACCACTCTCACTTGAATTAGAGCTACCCCAGTCAAAATAGTCCAGACCTATACATAATAGTCTATACCAAGCTTATAAGACTAAATATGAAATTTATCAGCTTGTGTTTTGATCATTTAATCAAACCTAAAGTTGATCTTGTTCCTACCTTCATGAGAAACTGTGAACTCTTATGAACTTCTACAAAACTTCTATAAAATCAGTAAAAGTGAATCTGAGTGATTGCTCATCTTAAAAAAGAGGATTAGGGCCACGAGAAGAGAAAACGATATCTACTAGAGGGAGATTTTTAAAATCTCTATTTCAAGATCAAGTCGAAATTTCACGATGAAAGTCCAAATTTAAAAAAAAATTGAAATTATGAAAAAAGTCGAAACTTCAACTTTTATCTCAAAATTGTAATTTTTGTAATCTCAAAATTCTGACATTATTCACGAGGTTTCTAAATTTTGTAATCTTAAAATTGCAACTTTAATCTTGAAATTTCAATGTGAAATCTCAAAATTTTGAATTTGTCAAGAAAATTTGGATTTTTTTTCATTTCGATTTTTTAAAATTTGGACTTCAATCTGAAAATTTCAACTTTAATCTCAAAATTTTAATTTTTGTAATCTCAAAATTTCGACATTATTCACGTTTCGAAATTTCGTAATCTTAAATTTTAACTTTAATCTCAAAATTTAAAATTTTAATCTTGAAATTTCAACTTTATTGACATAATTTGGATTTTTTTCATTTCAAGTTTTTTAAATTTGGACTTCAATGTAAAATTTTCAACTTTAATCTCAAAATTTTAAATTTTGTAATCTCGAAATTTTGACCTTATTCACATTTTGTAATCTTTAAATTTCAACTTTAATCTCGAAATTTCAATTTTTAATCTTGAAATTTTAACTTTATTGACATAATTTTGATTTTTTCAATGTCGACTTTTTAAATTTCGACTTTAATCTCAAAATTTTGACGTTACTCTTGAGTCAAGTGATCTACTACATTAAATCAACTAATCTATATGAGACATGTATGAATAATAAAAGCAAATGAATGATTCATATGAATTGATGACTGTGTTCCTGTTCTTTGCTGGGAGGTAATAATTAAATATTCAGCATTTTACATATCAAATGGAAAGATCATCGAAGATCAGGTTGGAGTTCATACTAATTTCACATCTCACATGTGAACCGTAAATAGATTTCTCAGTGGCACTTCAGCCTGTTAATGTTCAGACTGTTATTTCTCCCTGAAATTTGATGCAACACTTTCTTGGTAGCTCATGACCTGGTGAAATATCTGGAAATCTTCCATCATGGCCCAGTGGGGACACAGTTTCCGGGCTAAAGGGGGGGTTGGAGATTGCATCATTATGTACAAAAAGCCAACTGTGCATGACCTCCCTTTGGAGGACAATTGAGTTTGGTTATTCTGTCTTCAGCGTGTTAGCGAGGGACTAAAAACGGGTTTACCAAGAGCTTGAATTTCAAATAAAAAGCAGTCGGAAACTGAGCGGGATAACTCAATAGAGCTAACCTCCTTTTACGTTATTGCCCTTTACTGAGAAAGCTCTCAGACGCACAGTTTTACGTTTTTTCTAAGTGATATTCTTCCTGGTATAAAGTGGTAGTAAAATCATATTTTTGGGAGAATAAAGTCAAAGTAAAATCATTTTATCATCAGAATAAAGAAGTAGTGGAACCATCACAGCTATGTTTGAATGAGGCTGTCTGTTGCATTACTTTATATTTAGGTGCGCCACATAGTCAGTAAAGTAATCATAATCTACAACAGGCATAAATAGACCTAATATATTGATTATTTTTCTTTCAATAAGCCTGTCTGCAGCGTGCATTTGGAGAACATTTTGATGCTTACAGTTAAGAGATAAAGATGCAATTTTTCCTGTGTTATCTGCAGCAGCCATTATGATGATCGCTCACCTCTGTGCAATGAAATGCAAATTTTCTTCTCGTCTTGAATCATTTTGCCAATACCTATCAAGTATAAGTCGACCGTCCTCCGCCCCTGCACACCCACATGTGCTCAAGAGGTCGGGAAATCTTCCTCACACTGGTATGAAGCGGAGGATAGAGCCTTAAAAATACACACGGTGAAGACAATCGAAAATTTGAAAGCAATAATAAAGCAGTCGGCTCTTTTGCACATGGTATCACACATCCATCAGCCTCATGATGCTCATGTAGTACCCCATCCCTAACAGTAGGAGGTCACCCCATATTCTGAATTCCTGGAAATATAAAAAACGAGCAAGATCCGATTTTGTTTTCGTTTGAAATCCAAGTGATGGATGAGTGATGGAGCTGACAACCCAGAGGGGAGTGTTGTGTGAAGAAAACATGCACCCCTGCGCTGAAAGCCACCTCCACACAACACATCCAGAGCTGCTAGGTCAAACACACAACCTCTCATTCCATCTGACACACACACACACACACACACACACACACACATGTACGGACACACTGTATCTTCGCGGGGCAGTGGTTTGTGCATGTAAATCACGCCTGTGGAAGAGTGTTAGGCGAGGAGGCACCAGCTCAACTCTATGAATAGCAAAGCGGATCCAGCTGGGGCTGCAGGTCATGGACATAAATAACAGATTAACATCTTTTTCTTGAACAGATTAAACATTATCTTTCCCAGCACACTGCATGAATCACCGACAGTCAGACAGCACTCATTTATTGCGAGCCCTGCGTTGACTGCCTCTGTGCTGCTGAACGCTCATAAAGCTACATTGCTAAGCTAATAAACACTGCTAGATCAGCTTTCCTCTGTGCGCCTCGCAGTTACGCTTCTGATCGCTTTTGCTTTGTGAAAGAAATCGAATCACAAAGTATAAGCTTGCAGGCATTGTAGCCCCTTAATTGCTATTTAGCGAAAATGAAGTTACATGAGATGCTGTTTACTTTGCCTTATTGCTATAGTGAGTCTACAAGATTTGTCTGCAGCTCCAAGAAGGCAATTTAAGCTACAAAAATGCACTGCAGCGCCAATGTGTGCTTTTTGGTTTGAGAGTTAAACCAAGAAAAAACAATCTTGTAGAGGTATATGAGAGAGTCTCAGAGATGTGTACCATTGGGTCAGCCAGCTTAATAACCTGCTACCTCTGGTGTTACAAATGGTGGGAAATAAATTGTTTCTGACCTTTGAGGTAAAACTGGTTCCAAGGAGGGGGTGTGTAAGTGAAGCCATTGGAGGCTGATGGCACAGAGATCAGTATTACTCACCAGAGCAGACCTACAACGCTGAGGGAGCCGTTCGGTCCCTGCGCTGTCTGTCATCCCTGTGATATATGCTGGGAGAGAGAGAGGCCGCGGAGATGGGCGAGGGAGGCAGGATTTGATGGGTACATGCTGCTCAAACAACGAATGGCCGCTGGGCTTGTTGTGTGTGCGAGCGAGAGACTGTTCACAGAGAGCGGTAAAAAAAAAAAGCATATCGCCTTTGAGGGATTGACTTTTATTTGTGGCACGATGTCACATTTCCAAGCGTCACACCGGCAGTTCTTTGTGTGCGCCGGAGGTTTTTCTGGCCCACGTTTCTCTAAAATGCAAATGGACCTTTCCGCTCTTTTTTTTTGTCCAGTAAATAGAGGAATCAAGATAGCGCAGAGGCATTGTTTGTTTGTCATCACACAATGACATTTCTGCTCATCTCTGGGCCTGAAGCGAGGTAGCAATTTAAATGTTAACATGGAACGGGTAGCACTGGCAGGATATGTAAAAAAAAAAAAACTAGACATGGCATCTGTTCGACAAAAAGAGCCAATCCCCCCCAACGGGCTTTATATAATACTCCTACTGTCTATGTGGATGATGGAGCTGCTGCTGGTGGTGCACACTCACGGTGATGTCAAAATCATCATAAAAAATCACACGATTTTCACTCTTTTGTTCCCTTAAGGACTCATAAACAGCATGACAGAATATAGAAGCTTGTTCTTCGAGAGGTTCCTTATAAGTGGAAGTTCACAGGATGTTGCTGCTGTCACCAGGCTGCGTCAAATACTCGATTCTGATTGGGTAATTCCCAAAATGCTGCTAGGGACTAGGGTTGGGCGATATGGCCTCAAATCGATATCACGAGAAGTTGAGCTTCTAAAACAGTTTTAAGTCCTCTGCTGAGAAGGTCTGGTCATCCCTGGTCTTCAGCTTGGTCTCAGGAACCACAAGGGCTTAAAGATAGAGAGGTGTCGACGAGCAGGAGGTCCATTGTAGGGCTGGGAGATATGGCCTCAAATCAATATCACAATATATTGAGCAGTTCACCTCGATAATGATAAATGGATGACAACTACTCCACTATCTGCTAGGACAGCGTCCTAAAGGGACATAAGACCATAGCCTATCTACACACATCCAAAACAAACTTTTATTATTCATTTTTTTGACACCTTATATACCGATATGGGCAAAATGACATCGGTTATTGTAGTAAATTTATCAGTAAATTTTTGGTTTATCACCCAGCCCTAATGACAAGCCTTGGATAATCAATTTTACCACAGTGTCAACAGGCAGAGGTGAAATATGCGATTAGGTAGTCCCGAGTAGGGCTAGGTGATACATCAAAAATTTAAAGATACCAAACTTTATGACAATAACCAATGTCATTTGGCCCATATTAGTCAATTCTGTGTCAAAAAAATTAATGAATAGAAGTTGGGTTTGGATGTGTGTAGGTAGGCTTTGGTCTCATGTCCCTTTAGTTAGCAGATTGTGGAGGTTATCATCCATTTATCGTTATCGAGGTGAACTGCTCAATAATTAGATATTATATATTTCACACGGCCATATTGCCCAGCCCTAGTTGTTGTGGAGTCAGGAAACAAAGACAGGGTGTGATGCTATATTGGGCACTTTACCTTTTTCCACCGGTGTCACAGTCTGCCAATACTATTTGCCCCCCCCCCACACCAGTGCCAGTAATTGTCTGTAATTAGCAGTAGCTGCCTTTAAACTTGGCATCCTCGCTACTGTACCCCAGAGTGATTTATGCCCAGGGACCACAGATGTAAATTAGCTTTATAGCCGACTTACGCTCAGCATTTTGTGTTGCGCTTAGTCCCTGTCAAATAAACTAAATTAAACAGACTCCTCACTGGAGCTTTTATGAATTTAATAATATTCAGAATAATTTAATATGAACCCACCTCTTATAATGCATCATAAGCACATTTATAAAGCTCTTGAATGCAAAAGTATTGGCTATTAGTGCTCAGTTTTGGCCGGTGAAGAGCTCATGAGTACGTGTTCATGGGGTATAGAGAAAAAAACAGTCTGACAAGAAGGAATTTCAGCCCACAGCTGCTTCCACAATTTAGAAATGATGTACTCGAAGATGAACTGTGTGAAAGCGTTGGATGTCCTTAAAATCAGTGACCTCCAAATTTAATTACGTGAGGGACATCAAAGCAGACTCACACTTTGGAAACGGTTTTGCTTTAAGTGTTTGATGGCCCAAAATAATGGGGACATGAAAGACAGCCAGTCTCCAACCTTACATCCACTTTCTCTTTCAATACTACGCTCTGCCTTTACTTTTTCTCATCTTCCTCTCCCCCCTTCATGTCTCAGCAAATCTCAACACATGTACTCAAATCTATGTTAGCTTACACTACCTGATAGAGATTTGAAACAGACTGCATCTTGGGTAAATGAGTTCATTATTATAGAAGTTACTTTTAAAGAGCACCTCACTCCTTCGAGGAGTTTTTAGTTGGTTTTCAAATAAACAGAAATCTACTGGTCATCTACAAGTCCAATGCATTTATTTTTATATTTGATGCAAAAATTAGCAGTGTGTAAAAAACATTATCAGTGTCATCATGGGCTCTATATGCAACTCAAACCAAAAATTTCTCATAGCAGCTTTAAATATCGTACTTTTCATAGAATAAACTAGGGCTCATAATCCGAAAATTACCCATACCGAAATTTACGATAGTAACCGACGTCATTTGGCCCATATCAGTTTAGTCAGCGTCAGAAAGTTAAACAAATAAAAGTTGGTTTTGGATGTGTGTAGGTAGGCTATGGTCTCATGTCCCTTTAAGACGCTGTCCTACATCAGAGACGTGACTCCACCCCATTCAGTCTGTAACAAAGAGGGAAAAACAGGTGAGGAGATGGAGGATGGGTCAAAAGTTGTGGCGGCTGAAGCAGACAAAGTTAATGTGGGAGGGGGTGAGCAGCTCGTGGAGTAGTTATCGTCCATTTATCGTTATCGAGGTCAATATATCCTGATATTGATTTTAGGCCATATCGCCCAGCCCTACAATGGACCTCCTGCTAGTCTACACCTCAACATCTTTAAGCCCTTGTGGTTCCTAAGACCAAACTTAAGACCACGGGTGAGCAGACCTTCTCAGCAGTGGACTCCAAACTGTGTAAAGAGCTGCCTCCCTTACATTAAAAGTAAAGATGTCCCCAACCTCACTGACCTCTGAAACTCATTTCTATTTCTTTGGTTTAAACTCAGCATGAGAGTCTGATCTCTGTCTGTATTCAGCTTCACTTTGAATTAAAGGTGAATTGGATTGATGATGTGAAGAAATATCTTTTATATTAGGTTTAACTCTCCTCCTTTATTGCAATTTGTAGTTTCACTTGTGGCAAAAGCTTCATGCATCCTTTCTTTATTCAAATTTTCTTTGCAAAAATCTTTGTGCTGCGTAGCTGAAAGGTCGTGCAGGTCAAGTGCAGGTGTACCCACTCCTTTCATTATTAAATGTAATTTCAGAGTACTTCTGTCTGCCTCTGCCTTTATTAACTCACTCATGTTCCCTTCTGTTAAACTGCAGAAAAAGGAAAAATGCTCTTTCCTCTCAATTCAAATTACAAAGTGAATCAAGTTGTCGCAGATCTGCACATCTGTGCTGAAGTGAAAATGAACGTCTCTTTCTTACCTAGTAGGAAAAAAAAGGATACCTGGAGCTATATAAGCTGTTGAAAGACACCGCACTAATTTCTTCTCTGCCACATTGTCCAGATGGCAAATCAGAGACCCCATAATAAAACATTAAGTTTAACAACATCACCGCAAGCGGCTAAGAGTGACTGCGCTACAACAGTTGGTACATTAACAGCTGTGAATCAAGTGTAACAGTGGCGGTCTCTGAGTGGTCTTCGAGCAGAGTGCTGCTTTAATGGGATCCTGGGGGCCCTACACATCAAGGCTGGGGTCGTACAGGGAAACGCCTGTTTCTCCAGGAAATAATGAGGTCATTCTGTGTATAATGAGGCAACTGATGTCGGGGAGGGGGAGGGCAGCTAGACACGAGGGATTTCAGGCTCTACTCAACATCAATTTGTCGAAACAGGTTTTGGATCGCAATTCCTCTCTGTGTGTTTTCTCCCTCGTGTGCTCTCCCTCTCTCCTCCTCCTGCCTCCTCGCCCTACTGTCTTTAACACGCTGTAATTTTGTCGTGTCATCAGTACCAGCAGGGTGTGACAACCCGCTGGTTTTAATCATTCTCAATCAGGAGGGACTGTCTCTCTCTCCCTCTCTTTCCCTCTCTTCGTCTCTTTCAGCATCCCTCTCTCCCTCTCTTTGTCTCTTTCAGCATCCCTCTCTCTCTCTCTTTGTCTCTGCAGGAGACGGACAAAATGGAGAAGAATGAAACATGTGCGTAACCTTTTCAAGGACAGAAGCGAGGATGGGCTGTCCGGCTAGAAAGCACTTTAGGAAAAGAAAACCACTGGTGCGGTTAATACAGCAAAGAAGAAGAGGGGGGAAATAGATGAGGGGGCCTGAAAGCCGACTATGATGACTTCTATATATAGCCGCTGCAGCGCGTGGTGAAGGCCTGCGCCGCTAAGACGGCATGCTCTTCCAGCTAAAGGGATTTCACACTGAATATGTGTGTGCCAGGGCGCGTGCGTGCGTGCATGTATCTGCATGTGTTTATTAGGAGCAGAGATTAAACTGAGCGCTACTGCCGACAAGAGGAGAGGAAACGAGGAGGAGAAGGAGGAAGAGGAGGAGGAGTCTTGCTGCAGGAGCTGTGGCGCCCTTAATTACGAAGCAAACAACCACAGGCCGTCTCCCTTATAGGATAAATGCTTATGTATTCCTCTGACGGGCTATTATTACAAAACTTTTCTACTCAGCAATTTCTAATAATTAAATGTTACAAGGACCCATTTTTCCTGCCAGAATCGTATGGATTTTTTTTGGGCAGCGTATTATTCAGCTCAGAAGATGTCTTTTATCCTTCCAGGCCTGGTTTGTTAGAGGAAACTAGGCTGCAAATGATCCCTTTAATAAATGTGAAGAATAACACATTGTAATGCAAGTGCCTGAGTTATGTTGCTATTATAAAATTGCAGGGTGTTGGAAAATTGATTCAAAGGGAAACACTGCGAGCGTTTGTAACATAAAAGAAAGTAAATACTCAATAACAGACTGAATGATGTATGTTTTGGTTTGTTCAGTTTTCAAGTGATCTAAAAATCTATCTAAATCAGAAGGACTTCAAATTATCTTGATTTTATTCATTCATTTTTCTTTTATTCTGCTGTAGTGTGTTTACGTCATGATATTGGGTCTGTTTCAGTGAAAGCCTTTCAAACAGTGGGCGTACTGTATGTTCCTGTCAGCGCTTAAGGATGTATCGGTACAGTCTGAACCCACAAAAGGACCTATAGTGCATCCATTTTCTGCTTTGATCATTTCTAATTTCCTTTACAGAATAAAAACTGTCAACAAAGCAAAAAGTCTCTGTTAAATTAAATTACATCCAGTCGTGAAAAATTAGCAATATTTACATTTTTGGAGGAATGAAGTAATATTCCAAGAATAAATTAATGAAATTCATTTATATTTGTGCACAACATTGTTATTTTTAGGGGGATATTGGGAAAGCAGCCAGATTTATTGTGTACATTTGTTAGTTTTTTGCATTTTCTTTTTAATGTCACAACACAAATAAAAATCTGGTTATAATCTGCTGAAAGATTAAGGTTTTTTTTTTAGTGAAATCTAAACAATCTAATATTTTTCCTATTTTACATTTTTATGAAAGCCTGAAAATATTTAAAAACTGATATTCAGAAATTAACAGACGTAATATCGTACTCTGAAAATATTTATTTATAAGTAAAGTTTCATATATTCAGATTCTGATTTTATTTTCAATTCATGACTTCGTTTTTACAAATTTTTGTACGGAAGATTTGGATGTCAGTGTTTGGGATGACCGAGTTGACTCTGTTCAGGTTACAGGTTGAAAAAAAGGTCAAAAATGAACCTCTGTTATTGTTAGCATTGGTAGCTCTACCAAATAACACCCTACATGATAGTTTATGCATGTCAGCAACATGACAAGAAGTCCTCAGATAAAACTTGCACTATATTATCAGTTTGATTGATTCAATTTTGCAAAATCTTTATTCTTGACACAACCTTTATTTGTGGAATTACTGCTGCTTTTCTATTTAACAAATACTATAAAAATATTCTTCTAACATTGCAACTGTACGACTGAAATCCCATTTTCCATCTTGCATAATATGGCCCACTCCTCATGCATATATACTCCACTCCTCATGCATATATACTCCTCCCAGCGGGAAGTTTTTCCAGAGTGGAAGCAGGAGGGGGGACACGTTCCAGGAGGTAAGGCGTGACATGAAAGACCCGACCTTGCTGAAGCCACAGTGATGTTTACAACGAGATTGAAGATGAAGCATTATAGACACACGCTGTGATGACTGTTTTTGCATTTATATATATGCAAACTAAAGAACATGTGTACAATCTCAGATGTTTTTACTCATCCCATTTTGAGTTGCTGTTGGTGTAGGGCTGGGCGATATGTCCTCAAATCAATATCACAATATATTGAGCAGTTCAACTTCAACTTCAACTTCAACTTTATTATGTCCAGAAATGGGCAAATATGGTTGCAGCAGGCACAGGCATTTAAAACACTGCCATACTTCATAAAAAGAAAATAAATAAAATAAAATACATTTACATAAAATGAAAAAAATAAAAATAAAAAAACAGTTAAGGAGGTAAAAAGCATTAAAAAGGATTTAGAAGGTAAAAAGAAAAGCATATGTCAGTCATACCAGTATTTTTGCATGAACAGAGAGCATAAAATGCAGAAACAAAGTGCAATGTGCAGTTTGCATACCAATACCCCCACACCCAAAGCCAACTTTTATTTATTTATCTTTTTTTTTTTTACACTGAATATACCGATATGGGCAAAATGACGTCGGTTATTGTCATAAATTTTGGTATCTGTAAATTTTCAGTTTATCGCCCAGCCCTACTTCATTCCCTAAATGAGTCTGGTTCTGCTCAAGGTATCTGCTGTAACATCCCAGCTTCAAAACCTCTCAAGTCTGACTGAAAAATATGAAAAATTTGTTGTCATATTATCTCTACATTTAACATTAAAACCTACAGAACTAAAAGGTTGAGATACAAAACCTACTCTAAGTTATAACAAGCCTAACATGGGGACATACGTTAAATAAGCTAAATAGCTGCTGTTTGACCTTGTTTGTGTAATTTTGGAGATAACTGCAAAAGTAAAGTAAACTGACTAAATAAGCATGACTATGATCAACTTCATCAACAAGAAATCATGTCTGATACTTTTTGAAGGATCACCATGTGGACTAATGTGGATTTTAAGTTGACAGCTACTAGATGAACGATGTGTCTTCCTTAAGTACACACTGAAATGTTATTTAAACCAACACTTAAGCACATAAAAAGTTAAGTACAGCACTTCGCCATGAGGCTCTGTCTGAAGTTATGTGTCATTCACCTCTGTGGGTGTGAGCCAAGACAATATAACCTCGTTACTGCTCTAATGATATCATCACAGGGCGTAATGAACTAATTTGTCACGTGAATGTCTCTCCTATCTGCCAATCTCCTTTCATCAGGTGAAGTGTTTGGATGGTGGGTATGCTGGTAATCTTTATAGCAATTTTAATAGCTTCCATTATTCCCCCGTTCCACTGCTTTTCACAGTGATTCAAAACCTGCTGACAGCAGCAGCCAGCTGCCAAGAAGCAACCGGCGTTCTCATTATTTCACAATCAGGGGTCTTTTATTTACCTCCATCGCCACTCACAGTCTCCACGGGAGCTAATGAAGACATTTTTCTCATTAAAATGAGAAAGCAGAGTATGAGCTGCCCATCAGTGAAGTGTATAAACCCCACAAATTTTGCGCCTGCCCTCCATTGATTACATTGTAAAAGGGATGAGCAGGTCTGTCCCAGTATTTTCAGAGTTCACCCAAGTATCCATTCATCTTCTACTTCCAGAAAAAGTTAGGCAACTGCTCAAAAAAGCTCTTGCCATGTTCGGTTTTGCTGAGCTTGAAGAGCTGGTTTAAAAAGAGTTTTGGAGTTTGTTCTCGGAAGCTGCGTTCAAGACAGCCGATCCCTATTTTGATCACCTGGCACCCTAAAAAGAGAAACCCACAAACAAGTGGCACACACTTACAGCTATGCTAAGATTAATCTTCAACGACTGTGCTTTAAAAGATATTTGCTCATTTCTTCCTTGAATCCATTAACAAGTAAACATCACTGTATTTGTTCCAGATGCTCGAGTTTACAGGGTAGTTTTGATTTTTTTCCTCTGACTTCATACTCTAAAGTAAGTTTCTCTCTTCGCCTGCAGTGTGGTTGTTGTTTTTTCAACTGTGCCTCATCTAGTCGTGGCAGATGGCTTTAAATCAACATGTCTGGTTCGGTTTGAGGTTTCTGCCTGTGAAAAGAAAGCTTCTCCAAATCTATATGCTTAATGTTGGTCTAGATCTGCTCTAAAGGCACTTCTGGAACTCATACCTGGGTGATAACATTCAGATTACACCAACATAGGGCTGGGCGACAAACCGAGTAAACCGATTGAGTTAGTGTGGGGTGAGCAGTTTGTGAAATAGTTATCGTCCATTTATTGCTATCAAGGTAAACTGCTCAAGATATCGTGATGTTGATTTGAGGACATATCGCCCAGCCCTAAAGACAACTCCATGCTCAAAGTGCAAATGGAAACCAGAGCATCTCCCGGGTCTGATAGAAAATTCAGCATTTCTAAGTAAAGATTTGTCTGCAGTTATACTACAGCTATCTACATTTAACATTAGAGCTTTTACAGCAGATATCATGTATTTTTGTTGTCTTCTACATCATAAATTATATAGACAGCAATAATCTGAAACCGATTGTAGATTTAAAGGCACTCTGCTCGATGATGCTGGCTTATAAAAATAGTCAGGCCATATCTCGGGAGTGGCTGTCAAATGTTTTTTTCTTTTCTTAAATATGACCAGGTCTCTCCTCAGATTTCCACTCCCTATTGTCACAGTTGTATTTGCCCTGTGTGCGATTGTTATGTGAGGAGTCTCGAGCGTCTAAATTAGCCTAAACACGAGCGATCTCATTCATATTTATTTCTGCGAGATGGTCTTTTGTTTTTTGTTACACTCATTTATTTTCACTCAGACTCCTGCTGAGGCTTCACGACTCTCCTAACTTCAATATCCAACTTTAATTTTTACCATTTCAAGCCAAATTTCCAGAGGCTTTAAAAACGCACATGGACACACATCACACCCGCACATAAAATCAATACCAAACCCGAGTTGCTGTGATTTTTTTTTTACCACAAATGCAGCTGGTTTACACTTTAACTGTGAGGAAAAGTTTCCCACTCAGCCCCCTGAATAATTCAGAACCATCAGAGGTTTGGAAATCATCCACAGAGATCAGGATAACAAAATGTCTGTATTTGAGCACGACTGTGTACTCTCCTGTGTGTGATATGGTTCAGTGTGCGTGTGCAATAAATCAATAAATTCTGAAGAGTCAGCACTTAATGATGAAGTGACTTCACAGAGCTGGAGGGTTTGGGTGTTTCCTCAAGGACATGTTGTCCACTTATCTGCAAGAAACTCAAGGTCTCAAATCTCATATTTAAGGTAAGTCTGATTATCACATCTAGAGGTCAACTTTGCACATGCATGCTCTCAGGATATCTAATCAAATCAAGTTTATTTGTAAAGCAGTCTGGACTTTGAAATGGCTGCAGAGAGGACTTTATTGAAGAAGGTAAGCTATTCCAGAGCTCTGGGATAGCTACAGCAAAAGCAGATGATCTGAGAGCTCTAGGAGGGGACAAGGTGGAGAAATTCCAGGATGCACAGTGGGGTGAGGCCATGTAGAGCTTTACAAACAAACAAAACAACCTTGAAATCAATCCTGAACTTGACTGGAAGCCGATGAAATGACCAGAAAGGCAGGAGAGATGCCCTCTCTCTATTCCTTGTTCCTGTTATCAGCCTAGCTGCAGCGTTTTCAACCATCTGTTAACAGGGCAGAGATGACCGGCTGATGCCCAGATAGAGGGGATGAGGGTCAGACTGGAAGCTAATAAAAGGCACCGGAAACAGTTTTTTGAGTCATTGAGGGAGAGGAATGATTTTGTTCTTCAGGTGAAAGTAACAGCTTTTGATAATGATGGTTATTAGTTTGTCAAAATTCAAAGCAGTGTCAAAGATGCTACCAAAGGATTTTAAACTGAAAGTTAAAGTGAAGATATGCTACTTAGGGTGATCATATTCTGACTTCCCAAAAAGAGGATACAACTATGCGGGGGCAGAGTCAAGGACTCACACAAAGAGGACATGTCTGGGTAAAAGAGGACGTATGGTCACCCCTATGTTACTTCCTGTTAAGGTGGGGATCGAGCAGAATCCCTTCCGTTTTGTTGTCATTGAGTTGTAACAAGTTACTTGCCGTACTCTATTTGACAGCGGTTCAACAGGAGGTATAACAAGGTATCGTCTGCATACCAATGGTATGAAATACTGTGTTTTCTGAAGACGGGACCTAAAGGAGCATTTTCAGTGAACAGTACAGATCCTAATATGGAGCCTTGAGGCACTCCACAGGTGATAGGGGCAAATGCAGAGAAATGGCGACTGTACCCTGGATACCAACCTTGATTTAATATCTCCAAAACCTGCAAATAATTGAATAAAAGTGAATGAATATTAACATTACAGCTTTTCCTGGTTTGAAACAGTCTGAAATCAACAGTAAATCTTTTTGATGGCCTTCAAGGTGCAAATAAAACCATCAGTGTCAAGATTGTCAGTTACGGTGTGTTCCATTTACCTTGGAAGTCAGAACTCAGAGCTGGGAATGACGTCACACCCGAGTTATCAGCGTTTCAGTTATAAAGTCGGCAAAGTAGCCAATGGTTAAAAAACCGAAGTGGAAACAAGATGGCGACATCTACGAAAGTTATTCTTGCGCTTGCCTTGTCTGGATATAAACAACTTTTTGGACAAATATGCAGTCCTTCTGCAACCTGCAAACACAGTGGATGAGGAGGAAACAGAAAGGCGCAAAAGGTAGCCTAGTTTTTTGGGACTTGGGAGTTGTGTGGATCGTCCGACTTTCCGAGTCCAAAATCCGACTTCAGGGGTCATCCCAGTTGAAAGTTCCTACTCTGAGCTCGGAAATGCCGACTTTCATGTACAACTGGAACGCACCATTATTATATGGCAATAATTTATTGAATATCTTAAACAACTGTTATTTTCCCAGGGAGTTAAATATCTTCAAGTTAAAAGACAGGATCAAACTTCAGTTCATTAAAAAAAAACAGATTTCCCATCAAAGGCAAAAATCTGTCATGGTGTGGAAGGTGTCCAGAGGGGGCGCCAACACAAACAGGAAGTCCCTCACATGAGCTTTAACTAACCAAATCAATCATAGTGAATTCTAACTCTGGGCTCAGTCATAGATTTTGCATTTCTTTCAGCCAGATATGAAATTAAAATGAGCTGAGTGAATTTGTTCATTACAGAAAAAAACCTCCTGATAAATGAAAATACACAGTTTGCCTTCTGAATGAATCCGCCTCTGTGTGCTTTCCCTGGAAAATGCAACCCACTTTTTTTCCTCTACTACACACACTTGTGGGTTTTTTCGGAGTGTGCGCCGGGTCTGTGCAGTGTGTGTAGTTCACAGGCGCTCGACCAGAGTTACTGAGAGCGGTTAATGAGGGAGCTGGCAGAGTTATTAGCTGATCGCTGTAAGTCAGTGATCTGTGTGAGGGGAGGATTAGGTTCCTCATGTCCACACACACACACACACCCTCGCCGGAGACTCAGGAACTCAGTCTCCGGGAAGCTTGTTAGATTCAAAAATGGCCGTCAAGCACACACAGACGACACACAGGATATCATCAGCTGTCATGATAACCAAGCATGGACGTTTGAGTTCGTGTGAGCTCTGCGTAAACATAAAAAAAACATGATTTGCTTAATCATCGCTTCACATTTGAATTTGATTATCAGCCGTAACAACTTGTTATTCACTGAAAGAGATAAACATAAGGTGTCAGGAGACTCATTTTGGCAAAGCCCGCTGACAGTATCTCTGAGTCAGTGTACTTTGGAAGGGAAAACACATCCACTCATATGGGTGTTAAAGCAGGCTGCCAATTAAAAAACAACACAGACTATGTGCATTCAGGAGAACATCGGCTGTCTCCCGCGGTGCTGTGTTGACAGATTTCTGATTACTAAATCTATCTTTACTCAAGCAGATGCTGCACCTCATGCAGGCCGGGTAAATAAATAGAAAGTATTGTTTCCAGCCGTAAAATAATCACCACACCAATCTGAATTTTTCCACTCATAACCACAGCGTTGAAAGATTGCAGTGTTTATTTTAACAGGAATTCAAATTTAGTTTTTGTCTTGGATGTTTTTTTCATTTGTTTTTGCTTTTCAAAATAAAAGACAATCTCATGTCATCTGGGAAAAAAAGCAATCTAAATGCAAAACAGTCAAAATTTCAAAATAAAAGCATCACAAGCACTGCTTTTACGAGGCAATCATTCCTTTTCTTTTTAAAGACAGACTCTGAATTTTCCATAACACCTTTGTACCTTTCACCTTTTTAACCAGACTTTTCACTAACTCCCTTTTTATATTTCTCTTATTGCAAATGTTCATTTTAATCAAAGTTCTTATTGTTTATTTTATGTCATTTTATTAATTATATCTGTTCTTAGTCTTTTTGTTAATTCCCGTCATAGGTTTTTACTTCTTTTACTCCTTTTTATATGGTAAAGAGTTCTTATTTTTCTGTTCATTTAATACTATTTACTTGTTTTAGTCCATCAGGTTTTAGTTTTTTTTTTTATCTCCATTGTTTCTCAAAGGTAGCTCTTTCCTCACGTAATGTTTCGGTGTCAAGCCATGTCTCTTTAACGTCTGTCAGAGTGGGTGTGTGTGGGTCCACTTTGACCCACACTTTGCACTTTGAACTGCATTTTTTTTGTCTGAAAAGCACCATGAAAATAAAAATAAAGTTGAACTTGAAAACCTTTTATGTGGGTCATGATGTGATTTCTTAACAGCCCTGCTCAGTACGGTTATGAAAATTGGCGTATGGACACAACCGTGTTCAATTCTTCAAGAATGCAGCCTTTTTATTCCAGAGTTCAAAGGTCATTGGAGGCTGAATTGACGTGGGAGAAAGTCGTCGTATACGAGGTCACGCTCTGCCCCGGCGCCGAGGCCCACTACCGCTCGAGTCACAATACCAGACCAAATGGCACACTGAGATGGACGTGTCCTGCGGTGGGCTGTTATTATATAAAATCAGGGCCTTCTGCTCTGCATTATGTAACCGAGCGGTGAATCAGGCGGATGATGACAAACACACACTGCTGGGGACGGCGGTCCCGCTATAAGCTGACTCCATCTACAACTCGTCGTCTTCGTCTTGTTCTTTTCCTCTCTCCCACACAATGCCTGCCCTTTTCCCCTTTTCTCTCTATCCGCCATCGCTCTCGTCGTTGCGTTCTCCCTCGCAGATAACATCGTGCCGCGTCTTGGTTAATTTGAAGATAACCTGCTGACTCTTTTATTTAAAAAGGAGACTTCAAATATGCGTCAGACTTTTGATCTCCCAAATGAGATGATTCTTTTGTCCCATCATTTCGTCCTCCCCGGGGTCTTAGTGAAAGCTTCGTGACCAAAGTGATGCCTCGACTGCTTTTCAAGTGTCCTATCAAAACTTAGAAGAATACCTCGCTGAAAGCACAAAAAACACCTTTACTAAACATCCTGTCATTGGGTAGAAATACAGGCTTTGGGGGATTATTGTCAGTTACGTTACCTGTTGATGAACCCATCACTACTTTTGACTATAGAAAGTATCAGAAAGAGGACGCGTCCTCAAGTTTACCATTTAAAACTTTTGATATGCTTTTGTTTTTGTATGCATCTCCAGGTTTCTACTTTAAGCTGTGCATTTGGAAAAATAGTGATGCGTGACCTCCAAGAGGCGTCCACAAGAGAAGCTGGCGCCTTCTTATATACACTGTATCGATACTTTGAAAAGTATCGATAGGCTACTTACACGTCGTATTCCGATACGATACGAATTTGCCACGGTATCGATACTACAGTGTTGCATGCCCGAGCGCCCACCGCGCACACTCTACAAGGAGCGCAGCTGACCCGGCAGAGCCCTCACTGATACCGCACTCTCTGTCCAATAAGTATGGCATTGGCGCACTCGCCTTCATGACGAATTCCGGCAGGTTAGTAAAGGTCCCGTTCATCCTTTACCTAACTGTATTAAACTGATTAATGATGTTAGTCTGACCGGGGGCCAGCATTAATCCGCTGTAGCCGTGGTTAGCTTTATGCTATCTTGGTTGTTTTGTGATTAGCTGTGGCTAGCGCTCCACTGAAGTCTGCGGTAGCTACGGTTAGCTTTATGCTCAGTGAGTGTTGTTTGTTTTGTCGTTAGCAGCTAACAGCCTCAACCTCGCTAACGTGTTTAAATGAGTTTTCTTCTCTTGAAGATGCAGACTGAAGCAGAGCGAAGTCGATCTGCAACTAATCTGAAGAAACCACAGCCTACTCTTCCACTGCTATTTGAGAAACAGAGAAAGTTTGACCCAAAGTCTCCTGAAGCTGTCAAAATAAACAGTATATCTGTTCAAGACCTTTACACAGTGGAGAAACGTGGGTTCCAAGTGAAAAAGTGATTGTCTTGTTTTATATTTTTTAATTTATGATCATTTTATTTAATTGATTATTTATCTGCCGTTCTCTTTTTCATGTTCATAAAATATTTTTCGTGCCTTTTCAAGTATTTGTCATTTTTTTATTTATTTATGGTATCAAGTCGTTTCCTGAGTATCTATATGGAGTTTGAAATTTTAGTACTGTAACAAGCCTACACTGTATGCAACGTCCATGACTCTCTCCTCTCCCCCATTCCACCCGAGTCAGCCAATCAAGACGTCGCAAGATAATGAATTACATAACAGCATATTCTGTGTAATCGTCTCCCTGTTTGACTTTGAGCCCATGGCTACAGGGACAATTAAAAGAGAGAGGAAGAGCGGGAGAAGACGAGAAAAAGGTTGGGAGGGAAAAAGTTTAGAAAATAGCTTAAAAAGGAACAAACAGGAGGAAGAAAATAAGACATTTGACATTTAAGATGTCTTTATTGAGTCATTTCAAGTTCAAATTGCAGGAAAAGGATCTCTTCTAAAAAAAAAAATGCAGCAGCAGAAATCACACCGGACTGTTTAACATCATTGCTGCTTTATTTACATGGACAGACAGCAGAAGCAGCGATTGTTTCGAGGATTTGTCTGAGGTCAAAAGGTCACAGACGCGCCTTCTTTGCTCAGCGCTGTCTGCGGTGAAGACGGCCAGTTTGGCTTCAACAAGAAGGAAATTGATCCCTCAGGAAAAGGGAAAGAAAGAAATAAAACAAAACACAGTGATTATATGAAAACTGCATCAAGATGTGCTAAGTGAGAGGGGTGTTAGTGCAAGCGCTGAGACAATAAAATAATTGCCGGTCAGGGCCGCTACTGGCAGTTTGGATTACCGCGCAGTTTGGATGTCAGCCCTGATTCAAGGTCGAGCTCCTGCAGAATGACGGTAATGACAGCGAGGCGTACATTATACGTCTTGATAATTTGTTTCTACAAAACGGATGAGTGAAAAGAAAATTGCTCAAAATGCCGGCTAATAATCTTGACACCTGCTCCCTGTCCGGAGAAAAACTCTGAAAGTCCATACTTCTTTTATGAGCGTGTCAAACTTCACTCTCTTAAATGCTGGGAGACTACAGCACTTCATCTTCCGCTCATTGCCGTTTGTGTTAACATCGCCTTACTCGGCAGAAAGGTCACAGAGAGACTTCATTCCACATTTTGATATGTTCTTTTCTTGAGTGTTTGAAAACAGAGAGGTGCTGTTTTCTTCTAAACCTCAACGGTCTCTGGAGACACCGAGGTCGGGGAAGTTCACTTTCAATATATCCTCGGTGTCTTCGAGCTGTAAGAGGAGTTTCTTTTTAACGCCGAACAAAACTGCCGTCTGTCTTCACTTTTTGGTCACTGGAAGGAAATCGAACATTTCCTTTTTTTGTGTTAACTTCGAGGCAAATATTTCAACATCTTCACCCGAAAAGAGTCAGAACTCTCGTCCAGACGTGCGGATATTTCCGCTGCTTGTTTTCAAACCAGACCACAAGTGATGTAACTCAGAGTAAACCTTCAAATGCCGGGGCATCTCTTTAATTTCCTTTAAGTGGCCGAAGATAAAATATCTATCTCCGGGGCGTGATGTGTTTTAAATCCAGGTCTTGAAAAACAGAGTATTTCTGCTACCGACTCTACAAGAAAGCGTAATATTTCAAAGGAGAGTCAAAGATGAGTATATCTGATCTGCTGCTGTTTGCCAAAGAGAACGCTGCCAAAACTCTCAGAGCAAATATTTATCCAATGTCCGAGCGAGCTGTGACTTTATCCTGAAGTTATCAAAACCAGTAAATGTTTCCACCAAAGTCTGTGTGAAGTTTCTAGCTTTGCGTTTGCTGCCCTGCATCAATGATGAGAAAGTGTGTGTGTGTTTAAGGTTATCCAGCAAAACAGGAGGCCATGACTCAGCGACTTTCTGGGTAGCAGTCCCGTTGAATTGTGTTCGAGAATTACAAACTGTGTTGTAAGTCTGTCTTACATTTGTCTGGTAGTTTTAGCACTCTGCACTACAGGAGACAAGTGTGGCGCAGCCTTTTATTGAACTGTTTTAACATTGAAAAGAGTTTCTAGTCGTTTGCACACTTTAAAGCATTTTGGGTGATGCCAAGCAAAGGATTAGGTGGACATGCACTTGCAAAAATTCAGCTGCTTAGGTGGGCATCAGACAAAACATTGAAGTGCCAGAAGTCACACACAACTTACTGAGAGATCCACGTCATCGTGGATGGTGTTAATTTAAAGGCCTGGGTTGTCTGTCTTCCTATTATGTTTGCACAAATGCTGCTATTGTGTGTCTGTCTGTGTTTTGAAATGTTTGTTGTGGAGTAAGTGCACTTTTGCTCAAGACAAATTTCCTCTAGTGGGACAATAAAGTGAATGAATATCTCATCTCATCTCATCTTTTCAAAACTTTTCTTGCAGGCTCAGCGGCTGCAGGAATCACCTGCTTGTAATAAGAATAATAATTTCATTTATCGAGGACTTTTCAAAACTTTGTAAAACTCAAATTACAGAGTGCTTAACATAAAAACAAGGCTTTAGAAACAAGCTGTAAAATCTACTCTAAAACTCACAGGGAGCCGGTGAACGGCTGAAAGGACTGGTGTGTCAAATGGTCACTTTTTTGGATAACGGCTTACTGATGCCAGAATAAAGGGCGTTACAGTGGCCAGTTAAGCGGGATTTGGCAACTTCTTCATTTGAAAGTGTGGGCTGCACACAGGTCTGACAAAATAAATGAATAAATAATACTGCTATATCAAAAAACTAAGAAAAGCGCTGTCAAATCATGCACATAAATACTAATTAATCTGCTAATATGTCACCAAAGGAAACACAAGCCAGCACAGCAAGTCAAGCACCTCAAAATCATATTTCTGCAACCAACAATGAAAAACAAGAAAACAGGTGTGTGTGTGTAATGCAGTTCAGTTCATTAAAGCCCGTCCATTACAGACAAATAAACAAATAAGTCTGTTCAGTCAATCAGTCCCACGTCCACAGTTGAACAAAAATCAACGGGAGTCTTTCGAAAACTGAAATGTGAGGAAAAAAAACAAACACACAAACAAACATCAAACTGACAGTACTCACAAACTCGTCGTCCGTTCCGGGAAGCAGCTCCAAACTCCAGCACAAGCACATGACATAAACAATCCCAGAATCCTTTCAGATGTCGGCCGTATAAACTCCACCGATCCGCGGGTCACTCCGGTGGACAATCCGGAACAAGGACTCCGGCGAACGGCAACGACAACGGACTCGAACCGGCTTTAGTGGCTGTTATAAACCCGCGTGTGAGATTCTTTTCTCTCCCTGCTCTCCTCTCTCCTCCTCATCCACACTCCGAGCTCCTTTACTCCCAGGTAGAAACATTTCCGGGGTCCAGAATTCGAACTGACCGGGGTACTATGGTGTGCTGTGATTGGTGGATTTGGAGCAGGTGTGACAGAATGAATGAAGGAAATGGTGAGGTGAGTGGGTGAGAACTTAAACTGAGTAATCACAAAAACTTCAGATTTACTGCAGAACATTTTCAGACATCCAGTTTTTTATTTCAGTCAGACAGGACATAATATGGGACGCATCAGTGCTGCCAGGTTTTAATGAGGCATGGAGCTGAGTATCACCTGCTATATAATGCTAATTCAGGATTTGTCCAAAAGGGGGCATATAGTAAATAAAAGAGGACCTTGGATAGATCCCAGGGGAACTTCACATCAAGGAATATTCAGGCGTAAAATTAATTTAGGGTTAAACACACAGTGGTATTTTGGTTGAGGTTTGTTTATGGCATACAAATACACATACAAATATCTTATGAGCTAAAGCTAAGCTAATAATAATAATAATAATAATAATAATAAAGGATAAGGTAATAGGAGGAGATGAAGACTGAATCTGAAGAGTGAGAAAAGGAAAATAAGATGGAAGAACTAAAATGAGTAGAAGGAGGGAGAGGAAAATATCAATGAGAGGTGTAAGTGGAGGGTGTTCAGATAATGAAAAGAAAGGCTACACTAGCTGCTCCAACCTACTCTACAGCCAGTGGATTGTGTACCAGATGAGTTCAAGCTTGTCGCTGCGGAGGTTCAGACCAGACAGAAAAGATGACATCAGTCTTCAAGATTGTGGTGAGGCGCCTATAATGTGGCCTGCATGTGACGGCAAACACGAGAGAATACAGTCAGAATAGCAATCAGCTGCATGACGAACAGTTTTATGTGGTGTGAAATTGGGTTTTTCAGGTGTTATTTCACCCTGCATTCTCTGTAATTTACTCAAGGACTGTCACGCAGCGCAAACCAGCTGCCAGTCTCATAATTGGTAAAAGTCAGTAGAGGATGGCACAATATACTTCACTGTATGAATACGTTTACAGTGACTCTGCAGGTTGGGCATGTGTGACACGAGCAAAAATGCCATCCAGTTTCCCCTTTTTGGACGGGAAAAGGCACCTCGCTATCAAACATCTCTCTGCGCCTGTCAAAACAGATTGCTCTGATATACCGGTTTGACACAAGCAAGGGCATCCCTAGACTCCTCAGAGAGGATTTTGGTGGAAGATACAGAGACGTAGAGACAGACGGCGCTCATAAAACCTGTATTCACTGACAAACTCGATACCCCAGAGGAGACGATGCTGACAAATTGACATATAACTTTACTGTATCTGTCGGTATTTCTCATTTTCTGATGCAATAAGCCCTCAAACAGAACACAGCGCCAGACAGCTGAGATAACACTCTGTTTCTGACACCCCTGGCCTTTTGTGATGGCTGTAAGTCAGTTAGATAAATTAGGCACCTTTGCACACACACCCTCACACGGAGACACATCCTCACACTCCTCTTTCTGCTTATGTCATCAAATGTGGCGTTAAATTTGCGCTCGGAGCAAGAATACACTCTACCTGTCACCATGGCAGCTGCGTGGGGTGATTGCAATCGCACAATCAGTGGTGGCTCATGGGAAATAAGCCTGAAAGAATGAGCTCTCCTGAGATACAGGGAGGGGGGGGAAAGACAGAGGAAGAGAGGGAGAGATAAAAACGGGAAGGAGGAAGTTGGTACAAGAGAGAGAGAGAGAAAAGAGCTGAACAGAGACAATGAATCAGAGTAACCTTTTGTCTCCGCTGACGTGAATCAAGTATATTTGGTTTTGCATGTTTGGTGCTTGTCAGAACTTGAAGGCCGCTTCCTCAGGGAAGTATATTAGCATGAATTATCAAATAACATGGAGGTTAAATTAATAATGAGGTATTTCATCATGCAAATGCACATCGCAATCCCCAATGAGAAGCCATTGCTGCAATGTAAACAAGTCTATTGAATAATACAGTGTAGAGCTCAGCTTTAGAGAAACAAATACTTCCAGGTCGTCTGGGTCTGGGTCAATCAGTACGTTTATATAGGCATAAATGATCGGAATAAAGGCCCGATCCGAACAAAAATACATCATGTAAACATGTCGGAAGATTCTGATCTAATTCGACTCAATCGGAAAGAAATTGTATTCCTATCAAGAGGGGTGGTTTATGCTGATCATGTTTCCGAAACGCATCCATGTAAACACTTATTCTGATCGTTTCATTAGGTTTCATTATCAACATCATTATTCTGTGTCTGCTCCTCCGATGACATAACAAGGTGTACATACAGCGTAATGATTTCACATCGGCACGCACAGAGCAACCTTTGGCAGAACAGTAAAATAAATAAGCAAGAGCGCCATCTAGTGACAACATTTAACAGAGGGAAAAGCCTGAATTGGATGAAGTGAGCCCACACCGCATTTGCTGGTTTGTTGACAGCACAGGCATAAGTACAACTCTTCTTCTTCTGCAGTTGTTTTAGCGAAATTAGCCATTTCTATGCATGTCCAAATGCTTCTAACCTGAATAAACTTGGTGCACATATAAGCACGTCATGATCAGGTTATTTGATTTTGCGCCCATATAAACAGTGGATTCAGATTATCCCATCTCTCAAATTTTTAATCGGATCAAGAAATTTTGCACATGTAAACATGGATAATGTTGCAGATGTGAATCAGCTTTTAGTGGACATTTAAGGAACTGCACCTTTTGAAACTTACACATCAGCTTTTTTTTTAACACCAGAGGTTACCAAGTCAGTTCAAATAGCACTGGGTTCCTTAGGTGGATCTTGATTCTGAAATTTTGCCTTTCTTTGCCAGACTTTTGCCTGTAATTAAAGTCTGTATATTTTGCCTCTTGCAGTAGAAACTCAAAGCTCTTATTTCTGAGAGATCTCTGAGGAGCTATGAGCAAAGATACACCAAAAAGAGAAGTCTTCACAAAGCTCTTCTCCTACTGCCTGATACGGCCCCTTGGTTGGGTATCAGTTGAGAGCATGCTGGAGTTAACTAGACTGATCTGAAACACAAGTTTTTAAATTAGAGAGAAAGTAGTTAAGACCCGGGTGAATCATCTGCTCATATTATATTTGATCGCTTTTCTGATTCTTAATCCTGTGAAATTCAAGCCGACAAACAGTTTTCTTGATTTATTAAAAAGATTCTTCTTTTAGGTCCTTTTAGTATTTCCTCTATAAACTTATAATGGCTACACATAAAGTCGACAAGAATGACTCATTTTGCATTCATTGCGAGGCTTAATATAGTAATTCAGAATAGGACATGTTTGATGTAGCACATTAGCAAAAGAAGGGGCCGATTTATACCTAAATTAATGCATAATGGCTGATTTCAATGTATGCAAACGGCATTGGAGCACAGAGGTGCTACAGAGGTGCAGTCATCTTGCATGTTTTGAGGTCTTATGCTGCGTGCCAGTTGTACTTGAATGTCGGGATGTCCGAGCTCCAAGTCGGAAAGTCATTTGTTGGAAAGACTCAGAAAGTCGGACGATCCTCGCCAACCCCATCTTGCAGCATCATAATTCAAGATGGCAGCGCAGTGCATCAACAGTAAAGAGTAACAATGAAAGCTCTCGTAATGTTTTATTTATAAGCGCTTCTGTTTTGTTTTTGTGAAATTAAATTAGTGGTTTATGTTGTACTGCCAAACGTCTAACTGTGGACACGGTGCTATGGTGTTTGTAAGAGTAAAATACTAACAACTAACAACAGCTGACAATTGCTAACAACATTTAACTGTAGGCGTCCATCTTGGTTTTCCGACTTGTTAACTGGAACACTGTCAACTCGGGTGTAACGTCATTCCCAGCTCTGATATCCGACTTCCAAGTTAACTGGAACGCAGCACTATTCTGCGTATTTGCACAAAAGCTGTGCACTCACTTCTATTAATCATGGAATAAAAGATGTTGTATGATGTCGAGACTTCAAGTACAAGAACGGGATTCAAATTCAGAGCCGAGGCGAGACAGGACTTACTAATGAACGTTTAATGCATCCTAAAAAAGCAAAAGCTCTGGAGGCGTGTTTATTAAAAGAACTCATAGTGAGCAGTGCTCCTGGGTGTCTGTGCAGTTTGTTCCACCAGCAGGAGGAAGAGGTCCCCCATGGTGCAGATCTCCGTCCTGGGGGCCTCAAAGAGCTGACTATTGCCCGACCTGCCAGCGGAGGATTGTGGGATAATAAGCTCTCTGAGTTATCAGGCGGGTTGTTTTTTGTAGACTCTTTAAATTTCGTCCTGGAGGAGACAAACTCCCACCTGACCCAATCTTTTTACAATTCCATGATGTAACACTCCTACTAATGCCCTAAGCTCCTATTTCTTTGTGCTTCCCTCTCCTCTTTTTTATCTCTCGCTCCATCCCACCCACTCTGTCTGCCTCTCTCGTACATTAGCCCTCCATGGGAATAAACTGAATGAGTGAACCTGACTGTTTGAGTGAGTCTACTCTTCAGCTCATCTCCCTCATCCACGTATCGTTCCGCATTAGCCTCATTGCGGTTCCTCTCTCTTCCTCATTCCCCGTCTGACGTCAAATTAGCCTTTAACCCCCGAGCTGCGGCGAAACATGACAACACGATTCACCCCTTCACCTGCCCCCAACCCGTGTCTCTGTCATGTCCACATTCCCCCATAAGCTCTGCATGTCCCTGCGTCACCTTTAACAGCCCTGCCCTCCACCTCTCTCCCATCGCTCTGTCTCTCTTTTTCCATCTCCAGCAGCTACCCCCAGCTGCACAAGAGATCCACATTTAGCATAAGCTTAGGAAAATGAAAACGCTCGGCTGGAAGATGCCATCGCTGTGTGTTAGTGGGTGACATTTCACACTGGGGGCCCAGGGTGTGTGTTCTCACAGCTACACGGCTCAAACCGACCAGATGCTCCATGGGGGGATAAAAGAGCAAACAGAGCAGTTTCACTGCGCTGCTTTACTTTACGCTTGACAAGAAGGAGGAGGAGGAGGAGGAGGGAGAAGAAGTAACATGTACCGTGTCTTTGGAGAAAAGGAAACCTGCGTGACTAAATCTGCATAAGTGTTTTTTTTTCTCTGTACATTTTTCACTCATTTATCCAAGCAGAAACCGTGAGGATGGAGAACTGGAGTGTTGATTACTGCAGTTCCTCAAGTGGCCACTAGAGGCTGGTTCAAAATGCAAGCGATACTTCACAACAGATGGAGCCCTAAGCAAAATTTGATTTTGGGGTCCTCTATTTCTGCCAATAATATTGATTGTTGATCATTCACACACCTACTACAGTATAAATGTAATGCGCCTGACATGTCTTTACACATTTAAGGGGGTGGCCTAGGTAATAATATTAATCAGTGTTATATATACAATAATATAGGTTTGATCATACAGAAAGCATCACTCATACAAGCAAAAAATATAAAAAATTACATATATTTTTTTTGCTCTTGGGGGCCCTCTACTGGCCGCAGGGCACTAAACAGGCGCTTAGTTCGCTTACACCTTGGGTCGGCTCTGCCTGACAATTCTAAGTATATTTAAAGGGAAATTTTGGTATTTTTCAACCTATTTTCTTATGTGTTTGTATGTTTGACTGATGGGGAGAACAATTTCTGAAAGCAGTCCAGCTAGCAGCAAGGTTTGCAAAACCATGAGGATGGAGAACTCATGTTGATTACTGCAGTTCCCCAGGTGGCCACTAGGGGCTGGTTTAAAATGCAAGTGATATCTATGCGGGGAACAATTTCAGAAATTGGTCCAGCTAGCTGTAAGCTAGAACATAGTTTGACAGGGCATCGTTGAATTGCGCCACCTACAAGTGACAGGCTCAGATTGTTATTACAAGTCCTGAGAACATATTAGACAAGGGTTTCCCAAACCTTTTACTTGTACTAGTCTGTGTACAACCAAGTCTTGTTGGTGGAGAAGTATCGCTCTGACGTCTAACAAGATCTTTCATGTTGCAGGAGGATAATGAAGGACACGTGAATGAGCGAGTGAGACCGGGAGAGTCGCAGATCGGAAAGACACGGCTTGTAGGCTAATCTGGTTCATCCGAAATCCACTGAAAAGGCTATTTATTTTTAATGACATTTGAGTAGTACATTTATGGATTCTGGCACACCTTCACCTACTTCTAATAAAGAAGGAAGAAAAGTTTAAAAAGGTTAAAACTCCACCGACATTTATAATAAATAACTTTATTTACAGACTGACACATCTCTGGTTGTAGCCCTCGTTTATACTCAAGGCTGGAGTCTCACCACACCTAGCTTGATTCTCTTCAGGCGATATTGGCGTGCTAAATGTCGAGCCAACCAATCATTTCATTCTGCCAACACATATACCATCCACCACTCTTCGGAATGGGAATCAGAGTGAGCACGCACTAGTTTTTACAATTGATGAGCTCTTTTCTTTTCTGTTCTGTCTCAACAACTTTGATTGAGAGCCAGAACAAATAGAAATCCAATCACTGGGGGATGCAGTGTTAAAGTAGCACACCACCTAATGAATTAGCCATGGATAGATTAAGATTTGATTAACTGTTGTTTGCCAAGTTTCTTGCAACACTCCTGCATTGCATCGTCACTTTTGTGGTGGTCAAAACACCTGACTCAAAGATTTAAGAAAGCGATTAACAAACCAATGGGGGATGTCACAATTGCTTTTTTCCTGTTTGCACTGTTTAAGATCTTACCTTCTTGGCCCTTCAGAGGTATTCTGGACTTTTCCTGTAATTTGTATCACAAATATGAAGCGGTATGTCGGTCTGACTGCGGCTGATACTCTTTTTCACCCTGAGAGCAGTGCCGGATCACGTCTCTCACTCTGACTGTAAGACAGATTCTGGCTGCCAAAGCACAGTCAATAGAAGTGCAAGCAGAGTGGAAATATTATTGCCCCAGGCATGCTTTTCCAAACCCGGCAGTACACCCCGGTTATCATTACCCAACAAAAAAAAAAAAGAAAAAAAAAGATAAAGATAATCTCCAGCAGTGTGAATTCTGGGGATGAACATCGAAGCCAAAAAAACACCCAATTCCAGAGAGTTAATTAGGGTTTGGATGACTGGCTGCAGAGGGTGTGGATGAGCAATGTGCTGCTCACCGATAAAGACGATTGGCTGCATTTATTGTTGTTTTCTCATCCTTTTTTCCACCCCCAAAAAAACCCTAGACTCAGTTGGTTAATGATTGCCGATTGCCTGATTGTTTCATTAATCCGATTGCCCACTGAACCGCCTGTTATCTCACTTTGGATACAAGACATTACAGGGAAAAGAGGCTCTTTATCTTGCTGGGGTGAGGGTAATTGCACATGCATGTGCTTCAAATTTACATGCATAATAGATACATGAAAAGGTCAGTTAGAACTGTAAAGAAATATTATTGTTTCAGAGTACGTCCAGCTCACCTGGTCCATGCAAAACACTTTTTAGTCAACAGATTCCTGCAGGAATAGCATCACTTCTGGTGTTGTCCAAGGAGTGTCATCCACAAGTGTTTTTCAGAGACCTCTTTCACACATAAACCCATGAAATTTACTAAAGAATTTCCTGTTTTGTGCTGGGGCAGGTGATTTTAAGGAGGCCAAATGTATGGGTTACCACATGCTATCAGATGAATGCTATATAAGTTTTTGCATTTTTTGGTCAAACATGCAGCTCATCCTAAACATTTTGGGCATTTTTAGGCGTTTTGTGCATGTGAAAATACATTTTTTATGAAAGATGATTAGGGCCACAAGAAGAAAAAAATATACATTTACAGTAGGGAGATTTTTTTTAAATTCCATGTCAAGATAAAAGTTGAAATTTTGAGATCAAATTTGAAATCTAAATAAGATGAAATTTTGACTTTATTCATGCCGACTTTAATCTCAAAATTTTGCCTTTAATCTCAAAATGTTTATTTTTTTATTCTTAAAATTTCAACATTATTCACGACATTTTATAATCTTGAAATTCAGACTTTAATCTCAAAATTTTGACATTTTATATTCTAGAAAATTTGAATGTAATCTCAACATTTCAATTTTTAATCGCAAAATTTTGACTTTTATCTTGAAATTTTGACTTAAGTCTCAAATCTTTTAATTTTTTTAATTTCAAAATACGGCCATGTTTCACAATATTCTGTAATCTTAAAATTTCTACTTTTATCTTGAGATTTTGACTTTATTGACATCATTTTGATTGTCTTAATCTCAAAATTTCGACTTTAATCACAAAATTTGGACATTATTCACGAGATTAATAATCTTAAAATTTTGACTCTAATCTCGAAATTTTGATTTTTTTAATCTCGAAATATCGACTTTAATCTAGAAACTTGGACTTTAATCTCCGTCCTTTAATTATTTTTTTTCTCTTCATGTGGCCCTAATCCTCTTTCGTACATTTTAACATAAACAACAAGCAAAAGAAAAGATAAAACAACATGGATAAAAGATGAAGTGATGTCTAAATTGACTGAAAGTCACCTAGAACGCACTATCAGGAGATCCAGAACAAACTGACTGTAAAGTCCCCCGGGCCTGTTCTTGACATTTATATCTGCCTGCAGCGTGGTCTGCAGGTCTTTGTCATTCCAAGTGATATTTCTATCGACTCGCCTCAGACTGCAGCCAGCCTTCTCACTTGAGCTCTAATCAATGCGTGCTAATGCCTCTATTATAATCCATGCTCTGGAATTAAGGTGGCATTGATCAACAGGCCTGTTGTTGCTACAGTGTGGTGGTGGTGGTGCTGCGTGAGCCACTGGGGGGGAAATTCAGTTTAAAGAAAACAGGGACTGTGAAAGGGGGTGACGTGAGAATAATGTGGGAACCGAGCTCGTGTTGTTGTTTTTCTCAAACTCAATCTTTAATTTGTTGCCGCTCCCCGAGGTTTTTAAGTATGCATTGTTGCTTTCGGTTCAAAGAGGGTGGGAAAATGCATCATGCGTGTCGATCAGAGGTGCGCTGGATTTTAAATACCGCTGAGCTTTGGGGCGCTCTGAGAAAAGACTGCTGCAGGTGTTTGGTTTTTCTACTTAACGGAATTGGATCAGTGAGCTTGTTTGAGTATTTAAATGCATCCAGTTTCTCTTGTATGTTCAGGGTGAGGTACAAAATGTTGATTTGCGGCATTAAAGCGCTGCAGATCAGCTCTGTAGATCTGAACAATAGGGGTGCCCTTGGCTTTTAATGTCTGCCTTTTACCAACAAAGATGTATTATCTGTAAAGCTGCTATTATATTTCAAAACACAAATTGTCCAGGGGTAAAAAAATCAACCGAATGAAGGCAGGCGTGTGCTCTTCTTTGTAAAGGCTCATTAGCAGACTCTTGACTTTTAAACAGCTGTGAGCGCCATGTCTTTTTATGGAGAGACATCCATCAGTTTGCCATTAAATGAGACGTTTGCACCGTATGACAAATCAATCAACTGATAATTAATGTCAGGAGTAAAGAGAGCATGAGGCGCAAATATAAAGAAATTAAATCAGGGTGATTTTTTATGCTTTGTAATAAGCGTCTGAGTGGCAGAGCACTAATTCCCATGTGTTGATATTCATTATGAAAACTGCGGGTCTGATTAGATAATCACATGATCCTGTTCTTGTTTCTTTCCACGTTCAGTCAGGCAGCTAGCCTCGCCGGTAATGTGCATCCTCTTTTTTCACTACTCACTTATTTTCTGTAATTTACACAGCATCTCGGCTTCCTCTCCATTTCCAAGGCTGGCAGGTGAAAGCGCGCCTCTGAAATGAGAGCAAAACGTGATAGAGTGGTGAGAAATGCATCATGCAAGCCAGAGATGTCAGGGATACACTCCACCTGCAGACTGAAAAGGTTTCTCTGAATGATTACTGAGTGTAAAAAAACGGAGCTATCTAATGGTACATCATAAAATACCTCTGTATATATTTGAACACAATGCAATAAAAGAACATAAAGTAGAATATAATAGGATACTGCAATACATAACTCTTAAATAGCCCCATATCTTCGGGATGGAGAAGGTCAATTTTAATGGACATATAAAGGTTTATAAAACCATTAAAGGTGCAGTACGCAGTTTATAGGGACATTAAGCAGAACAGAATTAATAGAAATGGAATATTGCATTTGTAAGTATGTTGATATGAGTGTCTAAACTCCAAAAAATATAGATATTACAAAGATTTGGCTGCCATCTTTGACCACTGTGTTCTATGGGTGCACAGAATGGACAAACTGTATGGAATACCCATAATTCAGAGGGACAAAGATGTCGATCAGAGTTTGTATCTTAAGATATTTTGATGGTAACACTTGACAAATAGAGGATTTTACTTCTTATACAGCACAGGAGCTTCTTGTCCTCAAAGGCCACCGTTGCTTCACTGACATGAGGGGTGAGCAAGGGAATGTGTCTACCTGGAACGGGTGGCTATGATCTAAAATATCAGAACTTGATGTTTACATCCATCATGTTTAAACTTACCTGGTTGGATAGGATCGATCAGGGGTAGAAGATAATCAACGGTTGACTTTGGAAGAGTCAGGTCATCCTTGAGGGTGGTGGAGCTGTGTCACTCAAATACCTCGGATACTTGGTGCTAGATGTCTGGAGCCATGGGCCTCGGACAACCATCCTCAACAAGGACCTTGTACCCATGTTTAACATCACTCAGGCTCCCAAAATATGTTGTGCTTTGCTCAAAAATTGTGAAAAAAAATCAATCTGATTTTAAAGTAATATATGTAGTGAACGTTGTCCAATTCCTTTTAGTTCTTCCTTCATCGTCTTCTCAGTTGGCTGATGTCGTCCAGATGCCCAGGCTGCAAATCCTGTGTGTGTGGATCTTGATTCAGACTTCCCTCGTCCTTTTGGTTGTGGTATGTTTTACAGAACTCGATGTCTTAACACATCATGTATCAACAAATGGGTTCCATATTTTATGTTTATGCTTAACATCTACTGTCATTGCCATGGTTGCATTTGTTTCGCAATGATTCCTGGTTAGCTTTCAGGTTGTTCCCTGTGAAAATGGACAGCATCCATGCTCAGCCATCTTTCGGATTTTACTATTTCCAGTCCAGGAGGCTTTGATCAACTTCTGCAGAGACTGCAGGGGGGGAAAAACAACTCTTACCACACATACAGAAAGAATAACAAAGATAATCTTAAGAACGTCTCATGATTGGGCCTTTACCGACTTTTGTCAGAGGGGAAACTTGGGCCAAGAATTGGTACAATTATCTTATAGCGCTTTAGTCTAGAAATCTACACCATTACCTACCCTTGAGATGCACTGATCTTCATTAACATTACTTATTCAGTATGTTTTGTTTTCTAAACGGCTCAATGAAAATTAGTGTTCCTTTTTTCTGTGGAGTAGCTTTGCTTTTGTGGCATCATCTAAAGACAGAGTCAAGTTTGGGAACAACCAGAGAGCAACGCTGTGTGCCTCTGCGGTTTTACAAAGACCTCTTCTGAATGAGACATTTTTGACCTATCATAGAGGGATAAGCCCAACTGTAAATACTTAATTTGATGATTATGAAAGTCCATTTAGCTGCTATTGAGCTATGTATTGTTCTTGCTGGCCCACTGCAGCAATATCACAGCTCATAACACATAACCATTGATAACGTTAAGTGCTAATTCTTGCTTTTTTGGCTCATTGTTTTTATTGTATGGCACAAAAACTGATATAGGACTATTACTACTCGTCTCTCAGCTTAAAGCTATGCTAAACCCTTCACTGTAAGTCGTCCTCTGAGCACCAAGATAGACTCGCTGTTGGAAACAAGCGAACAAGAATAGATAAAGATAAATCAACTAAGAAGAAAGATATTTTTCAGCTGTTGGTAGAGACAAAAACTGAGCTAAATTTAAGTAAAAACTTGAGTCAGTGAGCGGAGACAAATCTCTGAATGAATGTTCGTCTTTCTTAAAAACCTGTGTGTCAATTCGGCGTCTGCATCCCGCCTGTTTGAGGACCAATTGTGTTGCAGTGGCGATGTCAAGGATGACCAGTTTTGAAGGCTTTTACTGGGCCTTGTGGCGCCGACAAATCCTGTAATCCTTTGAGCGGCAATTCAAACAAAATGGCAAACTCTCAAGGCCTTTTCGCACTCAGTCTGTATTTTTGGTGGTTTTGAAATAGCCAACAAATCACATTTGTTGGCTAAAACTTAAGTCAGACCAATTCACTTCAGGGTTATCTTCTTCAATGTATGATCCAGCAAAGAGCATATCAAACTGGACTACTACAACCTGAAATACACCTGGAAGTCATTTAACATTACACAGTATTTGATCTCACCTTTCGCTCACCTCTAATTCTTCTTCAATTACCATCATCTCCGAATCAACACCCAGTCCAACCCTATATTACACATTCCTCTCAGGATTGCTAATTTCTACCTCCTGTCTTTCCATCCCTCTGCCTTTCTTCCTTTATCTCTCTCTCTCACACACACACTCGGCCTTTTCCGCGCCGACATTAATTACAATGAGAATCACAAGCGATGGCGCTCATCACTTCAGCATTACAGCCGGCATATTCGGCAAATGCACAGCCTGATGAAGTGTCCACATAGTACTGCGCTGTGATTTATCACTTATTTCTGCCACAATGCTCAGGCCAATAACTCTTATTCTACGCCATTTACTGCCGTGACACGTCTCACATGCTGAGAGGTAGCGACTGTGCCGATGCAGACTCTGTGGAACAACCTCCAACAATATAAGCATCTGAGCTTAAAGAAAGCTTATATAAGTGTTTGAATGGTATGTTGCACAAAAACATAATAGAGAATGGTTAGATAGAAGGCAATATTGTGCACATGAATGGGCTTTTTTACAATCTGGACACATATCCATTATGTGTTCATGAATGTGACTGTGGGCGATAAGCATGTGCGTACAGTCCAGTTGACTTGGTCTTTACTTTTCAGCAAAAGTTTAAGACAAATGCTTTTCTTTTACTAGGAACTAAGTTACACAGGCTTTTACTAAGAGATTAACTCCTCTCTCCACACCGCAAGAGCGAGTAAAATCATTCGCGCGAATGAATTACATGTTAAGTCAATGCATAGACGCGATTAGACGCGCGAATGACGCGAACTGGCCGTGAGCTGGAAATGTCTCAACTTGAGCGGATTTTTGTGTCGCGATAACTAATCAGCGTGAAGTTTGCTGAAGTTTGTCTATAACTTGATCCTGCAAGTTGAATTGGCAGAAATGACTGTAGAAATTATCTTTGACACGTGATTGAAGCTAGGAGATGCTATTCATTCATGCGTCTAGATTCGCGCGAATTAAGCGATTAGATGATTTTACTGGCGCTTGGTGTGAGCGCCCATTCGAGTCCCTACCGACAGAACCAGTGACAACCTTTTTATCTGGCATGCCATATGTGTCATGAGCCTGAGTTAAAGCAAAAGGGAAAGGACCCAAATGCAGACAAAAAAAGATTTATTTAAAAAGAAGGAAATGAAAAAAAAGCAACAAAAACTTTCTTCAAATGTCAAACTGAAAAAATCCCAAAGGCAAAAATAAACAAAATGCAGGAACATATCTGAGCGGAATATATCATGACAGTATGGATGGGAAATCTTTAAAAGTAAGAGTAAAGCTTTTATGAATGAGAGTAAAATCTGTCAGAAGGAAATGTAAAGGATATCACAGTGTCAGTTTTGGAAACTGAGGTGATGGGAAAACTAGAGGAAAAGCAAAACAGGTTTAAGGGAATGGGAGCTCAGGCAGAAGCAGACAGAGATTAAATGAGGCAGGAATAAGAAAAGAAAGAGATGAAGATGCTCAAATGGGTTCAAATCTAAAAGGGCACGAAAGATCAAGTGAAAGAAAAAAGAAGTGTGTGCTTTTTATCAGTTTGAATTAGTCTGAGCTCAAAGATGTCAGGAGAGTCTCTAATCCGTCCCCCCCTAGGCCTGGAATCACCTGCCATCCACAAAGTCACCGTCCATCCCACAGGAAAACACTCATTACAGGCTGCCATTACGTTTGACTGCATCCCTCTCTATAACCTTGAAACACTGTTCACTCAGCCAAAAACACTTCAATCCAGCGGGAGCGCCGGGTCAATTGAGCCAATGTCGAGTGACTCCTTTCCCCCAAAGGCACAGCAATTGACATCCTTTTTCCCGTCGGTTAGAGTATGTTACAAGGACAAGTATAGGTACATCACATGGGAACATAAAGCGCTCTGTGAAACCGCGCGCATTGATCTCAAGAAAGGGAGCAGAGGGAACCAAACCTCAGATGAAAATGTCGCTTGGCAAAAGATCCTTCAGAGTCAACATCTTTGAGGACTTAAGGAAAAATTGCCTTCATAACTGTTTTCTGTGTTTTGCCCTTCACCTGTGTTTGACACAGTCCATCACAGCCTTCTGGAGGACTAGGTGGGTAAATCTTGGATAGACTCACAAAGGTTTTCCTTGTGCACCTGTCCAGATGTGACAATGTGTATTTTTTGTTTCTCCTTTCAGCGGAGTCCCTCAGGGGTTAGTTCTGAGGCCCATTATATTTTTCCCTCTTACACTCTCCCCTAGAAAATATCTTCTATGGACATGGCATTAACCTTCAGGTTCATGGTAATGACACACAGATATACCTGCCTGTCAGTAGTGATGGAAAGAACAGTTCTTTTGACTCTTTAGAATCTGTTCATTAAAATGATTTGTTCAAAAGATTTATTGATCGAATCAGTCAGTGCTTGAGAGCCCCGACACATATCGTTCATTCGCCAAGTCTTGAAGGAAGAATCACTCCCCGGCCCTGAAAAACTCACCTCTCTGTATGCCACTGAAGTTCGCATCTCAACGCGAGTGAAACAACACAGTGGCAAGCCCGCTAAACGAGTGTGAGTCATTGTTCTTTTATATCGCAGAAAAGTGGAGTGACTCACAGTGAACGATCCGGTGCTCGGCAGTTCATGAACGACGCCACGCCCCTCCCTCCTCTGCCTGCCTCAAGTTGTTCGAAAATCGTTCGTTTCGTTCACAGTCTGACTGATACATGTCGTTCAGTCACTGCAAGCAAATCACAAGACTCCGCCCGCCTGCTCGCTTACTGACTGGCTGTGTGTCATTCGCCAAAGATTCGAAGTTGGCAGTTCCATTCCCGAATCAGGTCTGGGAGGGATTCCATTCATGTCATTCAATCAGCAGTTCCGTTCTTTTGAACAAATCGTTCATGAACGGCACAACACTACCTGTCAGAGCCATTGACCCTCGGCCAAAGGCTCTAATGATAAATCTAAAATTATCGGCAGTTCCACTTCAGTAAAAGTGAGACTGACTCAATAGTCGGCACATAGCAAACAAATCCTACCCACTGACCAGCCCAAAAATTTTAGATTACATTTTAGAGCACGTGACGAAATTTGGATCGGCAAAACCAAACAGGATGGCTTCACCATGTCTGTTTTAGTTTCCTTGCACTGGCTCTGAGTAGGTTTTAAAATCTATTTTAAGATCTCACTGCTGACCTTAAGGGCTATTTATGGCCCCATCAACGAATCCAACATATATGACCTCTGGGTCACATCGAGGTAGAGGTCCTATATCAGCTGACCTCTAGATAAACCATAGAACTCGGTTCAAACTACTCTCTTTTCAAGGACTTTTTATCTTAATTTTGCTTTTTTGTGTGTTTCTGTGATTTTATTCGTGTTATTTATTTCACCATTTTTCTTTTTAAGCTCTGAGCTATGCCAGAATATAATATATCTCCCATTTCAATCTTACATAGTAGTAAATGATGTTATTGTACTGTACTGAGTCTGCTCACTACACCTCCCTGCAGAGCTAACCCCTGGCAGTAATTCTAATCAGATTTTTTTCTGCCGGTTTATTTGCTGTGGAAAGTTTAGCAAATACACCAGCAGAGAATAGCTGATGTCCAGAGAGACGGATCACAGAGAAGGGGGAGCTGTAGCTAATTTCATGCCTTGTATTATCCTGTCATGCATGGCTAATTCACGGTTCAGACCGGCACGATGAAATGCGCACCTTGTGATCTTCCACAGTCCGCAGTCCCTCACCGGGCCTTGGGTGGTGGATTCTGAGCTATCTCAATGAAGGGAGGGCTTGGCAAATCCATATAGCGGTTTTGATTTTCATACAGGGCTAATTCAGAGAAGGAGACTGATAAAACCAAGAGGGAGACAGTAGTGGCAGTTCCATTTGGGTTCGCTACCCTTGACTGCTTCTGAGATGTAAATGACTATCCAACCCCCCACCGTCCTATGTGCCTGGTCATGCTCCATTTGTAATTTAATACCTTTGACAGAAAGCTTTAGTTAGCTGAAAAAATATATTGGAAAATTTCTCCCCCTGCTAAAAAACAACACTTTCCATGACCTTGACAGAATCTTTCTTATCATATTATTAAAGTAGTTGCAGGATGTTGGATTAAAAGATTGAAACTAATCTGATTAATATTTACACAACAAGTTAGGTTATCATATCAGCCGTTTTTGAACCCTCAGTATATTACTTTATTTAAAAGTTAAAGCTATAGTAAGGAGCTTTCTACCTCTTATTTCTTTGCTGACATTTAAGTTGCATTTTCTATCACCCTACCTTCTCGTAACAGTCGGACATATCACAAACCATGTGCTGTCAATTATCCGGTCTGACACCCCGCCTCCTTACTGTCTCCAGTCTCCAGTCTACTGTCTACGCGATTAGATGCTCCTACTACTCTGGCAATGGGAATGAGGCGAATTGGGCATGAGCTAAAAATGTCTCAACTTGAGCAGATACTTGCGTCACAATAACGATTGTTCACTGGTATCTAAAATGGAGGACAAAGTGATCGTGTCGGTGTGTGGGTGCCCCAAATTATATGATATCTTTAGTTTTAATTACCGATACCGGAATAAAAAGGAGCTCGCCTGAAGGCAAGTGAGTGAGGAGGTCGGATTACCTGGTAAATTGCAAAAACCTTTGTCTATCAATTGATCCCGCTGGTTGAATTGGCAGGGATTATGTTGAAATTACTGTTGACTCGTGAATGATGTGAGCAAATACTACTCATTCACGTGTCTAGATTCGTGCGAATAAAGCGAGTAGATGTTTTTACCTGTGATACCAGAAAAGGTCTGTTTCTGATTTAAATAAAACGGACATTTTGGCGGTATACAGACGCTAAAAGCTACTAGCTTATCGGTTTTACTTTAACATGTTAAAGCCTTGTAACATCAAATTTTGGTCCTGCAGATGAAGAGTTAACATCAAATTTCCAACAGTCTCATAGCATCCTAATATGACCTTCGGTAGCTGTTGCCCGTCGATGGCGTTCTAATTTAGGCGCTACTTGAACACCAACTCTTTCCTTTACAAAGTTCTATGAGTTCCTCTGCATCAAGCTAACACTTACAGCCACGCTATAAATTAATCCCAAACTTGACCTTCCACTCCTTTTACTGTTAACCTTAACAAATTAATACCCAGTAGGGCTGCCTAATGAGATTTAAAGGTGCTAGTACGCAAATTTTGTTTACTTTAGTCAAATCCTGCAAATATTTTAGCTAATATGCTAATCACCTTCCGGCCGATCGATCCTCTTGTTTATCCTTCAACAAGGAATTTGCAAACTCTATTTCCAGACATACTTTCCCCCAATAATGAGTCAACATAAAGGTTTTAGACTGATAATTGGAGTTATTTGATACGTCATTGAATGCCAGCCCTACATGGTGGAACGAATCTTGACTATCGCAGCTGCGTCCCTTCTTCCTCAGGAGAATTCACCTGCTGAACTGCTACCAGGTACATGTGGGGCACAGCTGCACATCCCACCTCCTGTCTCCTTCACCTGTCGAAAGCTGTTAAAGTGGAGTAGTCCCATCGCATCACCCGCAACCAAAACATATCGTCTTGTTGCTGCTGTCCCCAGGTGAACCTAACTTGTACTCGCTCGGGTAATGAGGTCCATTTCGGGAAAAACAGGCTGCCTGTGGTGGGGTAGTCAAGGGTCGAGGGTAATGGGAGGTGAAAAGGAGAAATGACGAAGGGAGAGAAGAGCATCCTGGGAATGTCCATGCTTAAGGATGAAAGTAGCGGGACAATCTTTGCTCCGAGAAATCAATCACAGTGGTTGGAGGGTGCAGCTGTCCTGGAAGTTCCCCCAACTGTGACAGGAATATTTCAGGTGTGTGTATGTGCGTGACTTCAGGGATGGATTAGTGTTCGATCATGAACACAGACATGCATAGAAACACTTTGAAACAATTACATTGTTTTCTGCAACATCCTCTGCAAGTTTGAGCCACAAACACAGTATCTCTTCGTTTCAGTGCCTTTTTGTCGAACTGGATTACCTTTTACCGACATAAAATGGAGCAGAAAATGAGACTGAACTGCAGCTGCTGAAACTCAGCTTCCAAATCCTTCCCCTCACTCTGAGGGGCTCCGTCTCAAATCTGGAGCGATACATATCTCCACTGCTGGAGAGGCTTCTGCTGCTGCTCACTATCAGCTCCCTACATCGAGCGACATGCTCTGGAGATTAGCCCTGTGCGCTGCCGCTGCCGCTGCCACGAGCACCGCCTGTATCTCCTCTTCCCCTTCTCAAGGTCACATCCGCGTCGGGACTCGGAGCACCAGCGCCACGTGTGCAAAGCTATAAATGCAGCATGAAATGTGGCGTATCAGAGAGCGAGTCGGCGTGCTTGTTTATTTGAAAACACGCAGAATGTTGAGTAATTGCATAAAAAGGCTGTTGATGTGTGCTGAGAGTTTTTTAATTAGCCCTCGTTTCGCCCTCTCAACGACAAGCTCTCTGCGAATGACGAAGCAATTTTGCATCTATTAGGAAATTAATGACTTCCTTTCCAAATTGAGAGGCCAATGATGGGACTGCTGATGGGAGTCCAACTCCCTCTTAGCGTCCTGAATGGGATGGGAAACTGCACAAGTTGGACAAAGTCCAGAACACTGAAGGAGGAATAGTATCTCACACAGCCCTCCTGCTGGTGTAAAGAGACGCTGCTGACTGGCTACAGCTCTCTCCCCACCATCTCTCTCTCTCACCCTCTACTAATGCTTTCCCTGGCGTTCACACAGAGCTGCACACAAGCACACTCACTTTAAAAAAAAACAAAACATACAGTCGCTGACAAAGCTACAGCATCATCTCGCCATTTTAATGTCTGTCTCTTTCTCATGCAAAGCGGATGCGGCGTAGAGGAGCTCGGAGTCGTGGAAACACCTGCAGGCATCATTGTTGTCACTCCTGAAAGTGTGTGTGTGTGTTTGGATCCATGTGTGCATATGTGTGTGTGGAAGAATGCAGCTTTGAGTGGTGCTGCCATCTAGTGGTTGATGTATGACTTGGAGGTCTTATTGCATTTGATGTGTGGACATGGTTCATTCATCATGGAGTAAGCTGACGGATGAATAAGCACACTGCTCTAGTCTACCACATACTCATCTCTTGATTTATGTAAAAGGGGAACATGCAATTAAATAACTTTGCAATGGAGGTGATATTTCCGTATTACATCCCTTGACATGATACTTAGTTTGAGTTAGAGATTGTTCAGTTTGGAGTGTTTAATACTTGATCCACAACCTCAAACAGGCAGCAAAGAGTCGTGCATAAATGTGCTTCAGCTGTTTGCATCGCTGCATAAACTACATGGTCACAAACACTGAATCATCCGTTCTGCTGCAGACTTAATCATCCATTCCACTGACCTAATTATGTCCATAAGACAAATACAGACCCATTTTACCTTACAAAATAGCTCTGTGAAAACCAAATCAGACAGGTAAACACTCGTACACTAAGAGGAAGTGTGACGTTTTTACCGGCGTTTTAGCAGTGCATCATGCAGAGTCACCCCTCATCCCCTTCCTCTTCCTGCCTTTTCTTCAGGCCTCCTGTAGCGGCTTCCCTTTTAGATGTAATGCTCCAAAGGCAGTGCCTGCAGTTTGTTTCGCCCTCAAAGGCTGCGAGACCCTTTCTGTTGACCTTGAGTAGTCAGTTCTTTCACTGGACTCCATTCTGATGCTGGCAAAAGAGGAACGCTGTGCAGGAGTGCGTCCACTTCTGGGAAGGCCAGATAGCGCGGCCGCCTCTTTCAACAATGCCAGTTTGAGGTCAGTGGCAAAGGTTAAAGAGAATTTTGCAGCCATTTAAAAGATACAATCCATCTGTCTGCTCTGGTGTCTTTCATCTCTGTTATTTTGAGTGTGTCCATCTGGTTAGCTCCCATTTCTTTTTCATGGTCCAAAGCTTGGTTCAATATTTGGCTGTTACCTTCTTGTTTATTTGGACAAAGCAAGACTTGCAAGGCTTACGAGAAGCCAAAAACTCTCCAGTTGCTTTGCCACATTAGGTTGATTCCAAGAGTAAATGTCAATAGATTCCCTTGTCGATTTTTCTCTGGTAAGTTCCTTTTGGGGGATTTCCATGCAAATGTTTAACACTTAAAGGGATATTCCGGTGTAAAATTAATTAAGGGTCAAACACACAGTAACACTGAGTTAGACACCCCCTTGAGAGATGAATGTTGCTGACCACTTGCTTCTCTAGTTATACCAACTTTAGTAACGACCGCACGATAGTAATACACCACGGTCTGAGGAGCCATAAACAAACCTCAACCAAAACGCCACTCTATAGCCACAAATAATGCTCAGAGCAGCATCTAACTTCATCAACAGGACATATAGGGTCACAGCCACCAAACATCTTTTTAGCTTTGACTGATTTCTTTAGCAAAGAGACTAAACACAACTCACCTACTCTCTTCCGGCAGCCGCTTGGAAGAGAGTAGGTTAATGATCGTTTCTTTATCATTTCCTAGAAGTAATAATCACCATATTAATCATTTTGCACTGCAGACGCAGTAGCTCTTCTGCCTTAGCGTCTCGGTCTGATATCATTTCCATGAAGAAATGATCATAAATGTTCTTCGTTGAGCTGCGTCACCCCGCAGCAGTATGTAATAGATTGGCCCGTGGTCTCGCTACAAACAAGTGGCTGCTGGAAGAGAGTAGGTGAGTTGTGTTTCGTCTCTTTGCTAAAGAAATTGGGCAAAGTTAAAAAGATGTTTGATGGCTAGTACTGTGGCTGGGACCCTTTATGTACTGTTAATGAAGTTAGGTGCTGTTCTGAGCTAAGGTGACCAGACGTCCCCGAATTGGATGACCGGCAAAAGTTGTCCCGATTTAAGCGTTTTATGAATGAGAACAAAAATGTTGCGCGAAGGCTAGAGCAACGGTTATTACAGTAGCCGAATGGGTAGGAAGCACAAGTAAGCAGTCCTGAACAACAGTTCTTACGGGATACGGGGGTTATGACAATGGGCGTGTGCTGCTACTAAATAGTACCGAGATGTTGTCTGTGATCATGGAGACCATGCAACCATTACTTAATAAACACACCATGAAAAATAAAAGTACACATAAGATAAATAAATTATGGAGAAATCAATAATTAGCCAATGGACACCTACCTCTCTCCCTAGGGAGAAATTCACAAAAAGGTTCCATAGTCAATCACAAAAACACACAGGTATAATTTTGGTCATTATAAAAAGAATAATAATAATGCACATTTACACCTGTTGCATCTGTTTCCTGGTCATTTTGAAAGCAAAATTCCTGCATCGTTATATCAACATTCTTGCAGCATGTACTGCACTAAGAAACCAAAAGACAGTCTGAATACACCCATGAAATGTAGATACAGCTGTGACAAAAGGCTTTGAACAGGGAGGGTACCGCCAGCACACACACAGAGCCTCTCCATACCTGTCTCCTGGATTTACAAATGATGTTCTGCCCAATATACAAGAACATACATCTATGTAATTCAAACTGATCTCCTTCATCAAAACAGCTGCAGCGGGGAACAGCAACTACATTCACTGTGTAACCATATCTGACAGGTGAGGAGTGAATGGACCTAAACTAATCTAAGACCATCATCCTGCCATCTGTAATCTAAGGTGACACTCAGTTAGGCAGCTTGGTGAGATTGTTGTATCAGGTGGAGGGCTGTGGTCCAACAATGAATAAGCACAGTGCCACCATGGCCTTGCTACACTTTGTCAAACATGCTCATACAGTAAACACCTTCTCCAGTATCTCTGTGTGTGTGTCTGTGTGAGAGAGCTTTTACACATGTATGTGTGCACCTGTGCATGTGCATTCACCAGACCAGAAACTAGAAGAGGCTGCTGACCCACTTTCAGTTATTTTCATTCATCATTCACTCCTCCTGTGGAGCCACGAGGCTTTTGCTTTCTCTCTTTTCTTTTCTTTTTCCAGCTCCTTCCTGTTCTCCTCCCTGTATTTACCTGGTAATAATTGAGACATGAATTGTTTCCGACAGGGGAGGAGCTCCGTTTTGAGAACAAACTCCCCGCTACGAGAGCCGGGGAGAGGAAGAGAAACTTTCTTTTGATTCCCACAGCACGAGCAACGGATGAGTTTACAAGAGCTCCCTGTGAGTCTGTGTTTACCTTCTGACTGATTTTTGCAGGGGAACATTGTCTGAGGTGGGCAGAACACAAGATGCTCTATGTTGGGAAAAGATGGCGACATGTTCTTTTTATGTCTTCAAACAAAAGTTTTGATCCGACTCACAGTCACATCACCAATCCTCTTTTATTCAGACACGTCGTCCAAAAAGGACTACAGGTGTTAAAAATATATTCTGAATTAGGGGTGTCCGGATACAACTTTTGACTTCCAATACGATACCGATATTGTAGCCTACAATACTGACCGATACCGATATTGATCTGATATTGGCACAAAATTGTAAATGACAAGTTTTTCACTCAGGAAAAAAAAGACACAAGGTCTTAAATGTTTGATTCAATGTTTGATTCAACGTTTCTTTGGTTTTGAGGTTTTCAGAGCTCCTGAGGTCTTATTTCAACAATGCCATTTGACAGATAATTCGAGAAATATCACTGTATTACAATGCTCTGCTTTAGCTCTTTAAACCCCACAGGTCTATTCTGACCAAAAAAACTGTAGTAACCTCACATAAAACCCATTTTTTCCACCATTCACCTCATGCCTATCACTCAAATCCCACTGGCGTTGTAGGTATGAGAAACCTGCACTGATGCGATACTCAGATCCTCTTGGACTTGCTCTCTCTGGACCTGTTCTCCCACACTTCTATCTCTGATACAATGCTGTGATTTCATTGGTTGAAAGAAGCATGTGTCTCTTGATGCTATCAGCCCTCTCTGGTGGGAGAGGATAGGAACCGACCACAGTGGAGGCTTTATCTACCGCGTAAAGACACAATCGCCGGTCCAGAGGTCTAGATAGAAGCCAGTGAAAAGTCCAAAGGGATCTTGAGGGTGAGAGTGGCCTATCTGGATGTCAAAACAGACATCTGAGCAGTTTCATCCATGCTACAGCTGGTTGTGAATCCTCAAGGAGTATGTTAAAACTATCTTTTCCAAAATGTGCTTCTACCTTCCTCATGATAGCAATCAAAAATTTAAAGCATTGCTCTCAAACTCCCTGAAGAGTGATTTTAGCTGAGTGGGGAAAGGATGCCCACTCCATCAGTTATCCTGCAGCAGGGACAGGCAGACAGACAGAGCAGTAAAAAGCTCTTCAATGCCAGATGCCAGGCACAGTCTCAAAGAGAAGCACCCTGATGATTGGGTTTATTAAAAGCTTCCGTGTCCCGTGCCACGGCCCTGTGATTGATCTCCTTTGACGTGTCCTTTTACCCTGTGTCACATTAATACACTGCGTCTCTGCTGAGCGACTGACAGACTGCCTCCTCCTCTGAGAAACAGAGAGAGAGAGGAAGGAAGAAAGATGGCGAGAGAGCAGAGACAGAGGTGAAGAAGAGGTGGAAAAGATGCAGACTCAGGTGAAATAATTAATGTGGAAAGAAAGAAAGAAAGAAAGAAAGAAAGAAAGAAAGAAAGAAAGAAAGAACAACTCCTCATGTCACCTTTATTGCTGATCATGATGGCAGCAGTTCCTGAGTCACCATATTCATCACACCCGTCATGACTGCAGGGTCTATAGAGGTGAACTTTCATATTTCTCCTATATGATAGCAAAAACAAATCAAGCCTTTCATAGTCTTCCTTCTGTTAAGTTTCTTTGAAAAAAAACATTTTCGCCTCACTTGCATCTGGGACAGCGATAGCTTCAGGGTTTTCTTCTTTCCATCTTACAGAAGATAATGTTGACGGCCCTTCCTGTGCATGCTGCTGTACTGCACTGTGCAGGAACCAGGTGGGATCAGTTAGCTGTAACGAAAAAGGCAGAGTTGGTATCAGAGTGGTGGCCTCATCAGTATAGAACAAGTAAAGCCATGGTGATTATACAGATGTCTTTTGTCTACACAAATATGGCATTTTGAGTCTCACGTTTTTGTATATTTTCATGCACCAGCTTGCTTGAAGTTTTCTTCATGTTTTTCTTGTTTGTTGATACACTTTAGACTAAAAGGGATCAATTTAGGGTCAAATACACCGTAACACCGAGTTAGACACCCCGTCGCGAGATAAATGTTGCCGACTGCTCGCTTCTCTAGTTATACCAACTTTAGTACCAACCGCACGATAGCAATACACCGTGGTCTGAGGAGCCATAAACAAACCTCAACAAAAACGCCACTCTATAGCCACAAATATTGCTCAGAACAGCACCTAACTTCATCCATAGTACTAGCCACCAAACATCTTTTTAACTTTGGTCAATTTCTTTAGCAAAGAGACTTAACACAACTCACTTACTCTCTTCCAGCAGCTGCTTGTTTGTAGCGAGACCTCAGGCCAGTCCACTACGGACTGCTGCAGGGTGACACAGGGCACAGAAGATGGCGGTAAAAAGCACACAAAGCGAAATCAAACATTAACCTTTTCACTAACTTCTTTGCTCGTCTTCTCACCGTCATCTTCCGTGCCTAAATTGTAAAACACTGGTGCATCGTCATTATTGACAGCTCACTTCCGTTGTGGCTTTTTTTATTTGCATCCTTTTATTTTTTGCAGTAAGTAACTTTTTTTTCCATTACCACTTTTTTTTTCGTCTTTAATTTTCGTTGTGGCTTTTTTACCTGCATCGTTTTTTTTTTGTTTGTTTGTTTTGTTTTTTTGCAGTGGGCTTCGGTTTCTTTCTTTTCTTTTTTTTTTTGCATTCTTTTTTTATTTGCAGCAGTGGCGGTTCTCGGCCACCGTAACAAGGGCATCCAAAAGACGATTTTGTAATGTTTTATACATAGTCATGTTTCAGACATAAACATCTAAAGAGCATTTCTAAGTGCATTTATCTGAATTTTTGCCTTTCTTAGTGGAAAGCGTTATTGACATAAATTATGATGTTAAACTGACACTTAGAAATCACATTTTTACATTTGTTTGTTTTTCTCTGAGAGCAAAATTGAGCAATATGATCCCTCATAAATAATCAAACAGGATATTGGTAGATATTGATCCGACACGCGAACGTTTTCCTCTCGTCTTCCATCACTGCGCATGCTCAGTTCCTTGCTAAGGAAGAAAGGAGAAGATGTCTCTAACGAGGTGAGTTCCACGAAAAGGCCTTTCTTGTTTGAATTTCACAAAACTTGATGATATTTCGTATCCACGTTATAGTAAGAAGTGGATATGTCAAAGTCAGTGTTACAGAACGGCGCTTTGGTTAGTCCCATCATTGTTATTTCGGTTCAAATGTGGCTAACAGTAGCAGCTAATGCTAGTTAGCTAATGCTAGTTAGCCAGAACCGTGCGTCGGTATCTAAACATTAGCTAGACTAGCAACATGGACCCGTGGTGATGAAACTTAAGTCTTTAGCTTGTTTAGAAGTTGCGTCCTGAATTCATGAATTCGTCCAGTTTTGTTAAAAAACACTCTAAAGATTCGTCTCTTATTTGTTGGTTCGTTGACTGGCTGTAATAACGTTATGGTGCTAATACGAGCTGTCGCTGTAGGCTAACGGTAGCATACACAGGCTTAAACCAACCAGCCCAGGATTAGCCAAGAGTCACACTGTTTTGTGTTGTTTTTAGCTTTCTACCTGCGCCGACCCAGTTGTCCCAGGACCAGCTGGAGGCAGAAGAGAGGCTCCGGACCCAGAAGTCGTACTCCAACGCCCTGGTTTCATCCCGGAGAGAGCCTCCTCCTTATGGACACAGAAAAGGCTGGGTGCCCCGCACCCTGGAGGTAAATCCAGTTACTTTTAAAGTTCGTAACACAATAAATGAAGGGTTACAAGGCTTGACACTAACTTTTTTTCCCACAAGGAGCACACAAAGAACTTTAAAGGCACAATGAAAATTGATCAAATAATATTTGCCTTATTGCTGGATATTGATACTATTATTTGAAATCAATTTTCGGTCTTTTGGTCACATGACATGGAAGCTATTGAAGAAAATGTTCATAATATGCCTAGAAAATTGAAAAAAAAATTTTTAGAAGACAAATTATGGAAATAAAGATGTGTGTCCAAGTACTATTATTTGAAATCTATTTTAGCTAAATTGGTCACATGACATGGAAGCTATTGAAGACAAAACAGCCTTTTTTTTTGTGAACATCAACCAGTAATTTATTGACCGTCCCTTATTCAACTCCCGATGTTGACAGTGAGGGTGCAGAGTAGATTTAACTGCTGCTGTTGCTATTCCCAGTTGGGGAAAGTCCCGACTCTTTCGCCTCTGATTGGCTAGAAAAGCTGAAAACGTCATCACACACTCAAGCCGAATGTGGGCTGTCAACTCTGTACATCAAACAGAACATAATAGAACATTATCGCACTTCTGAATGCACTAACCCTAACCTTTACCCTAACCCTAACCCACGTGTGCCCCTAAATACATTTTACAATTCGCACACGCCTATTTTTAGTTGCAAATGCAAGTGAAACAATCGCACTGTCAAGCCCTGGGTTATCTATCTAAATGATGTTGAAGAGGATGCATAAGTGTCATTCAAGACTTCTCGCCACTAGCCAACCATTATCCAAATGATTTCACTTCTGTGTTTTTGTAGGACTTTGGAGATGGGGGAGCGTTCCCAGAGATCCATGTGGCCCAGTTTCCTCTGGAGATGGGCAGGAAGAAAAAGACGTCAAATGCTCTAGCGGTACAGGTGGACGCAGAAGGAAAGATCAAATATGACGCCATAGCAAGACAAGGACAGGGCAAAGATAAGGTAAGCAAGTTTCAAATGCTAAATCAGCTGCAATCTTCCTTTATGTGACATCATCTTGGGACAAAGACTTGATCAATTTTTTTAAGGTTGCTTTGTGTCAATATTACATGTTACCACAGTGTAAATTTGTTTTTATTCCTGCATCTTCTGACACTAGAATTTAAGAACACACATCTTAGAGAATTCTCACTTTGTCTCCTTACAAATTTGTTTTATAAAAGTGAAGGTAATTTGTTCATTTTCAAGTTGCTTAAAAAGATTCTTGTGTTGTTGCAGGTGGTTTTCAGTAAGTACACAGACCTTCTACCAAAGGAGGTTTTGAATGAAGATGCTGCTGAGCTTCAAAAGCCAGATGAGGAGGCTGTAAAAGAGGTAAGTCAGTCATTCAGGTGCAAGACCGATTGTATAGAACATTCACTTTATTTACTTTTCCTTTAACTTCATGATTAAGAATCATGTGTATGACATTTACATAAAAACAATAAGTATTCAGACATGTGTATTTTTTTTGTAGCTGACAGAGAAGACCAGGGCTGCCCTGGACAAGCAAGTTTCACAAAAGATTGCAGCTGCTATGCCTGTAAGAGCTGCAGACAAACAAGCACCAGCACAGTATATCAGGTATGTGTCATTTTAAACTGTTTTTGTACAATTATGAACCGCACGATTAAAGGTAGCTGATGGAATCATTTTCAGATGGGTCATGAGAAACTGATGTAAAAACTTTAATAGTTTGATCGTCTTTTTGCCTGTATTTGTGTTTGTGGATTAAGGTAAACTGTTTGGACATCATAACACATTTTCCCTCTTTTGTCTCTTCCGCAGATACACTCCGTCTCAGCAGGGGGTGGCATTCAACTCAGGGGCCAAACAGAGGGTGATCCGCATGGTAGAAATGCAGAAAGATCCAATGGAGCCACCACGTTTCAAGTAAGTAAACCAGTGTTATTTTACTTTCATTGACTTAACAACCAATCGGCACTAAGGAGCAGCGTCCGTCTCACAACCAATCAGGATGGGGGAGGCGGAGAACGGCTTTGTTTACAGCCAGAAAGAGCGGACAGCTCAAGAAATTTTAAAATGTTGACCACACAGACATAACAAAACACAGCGATATTGTTATATTACCAAATGTCATCAATAACTAATATCTATTGACTGATATTAGAAGCTTTTTTGTATATACACCACAAAAAAGACGCTTCTTTAACGGGTTCCTGCCTACCCCACCTTTAAGAATAGAGACACGGCCAAAGGAAATATAAGCGAGATACAAGTAATGAAAGACAAAATGATCTAAAAGAAGCTTTAAAAAATTAAAACCCATCTGCAAGGTTATGATTCATCTTGTGTCCAAATTAAGTTCCCCGAGAGTAAATCACCTTCAAACGTCTTAATAAGTATTGTTAATGAATGCACATTTCCCTCTTGATATATTTATTGAAATATTCAAAGTTTGAACCGATTCATTAAGACTTTTCCTCGATGAGGTAATTTTAGACCAAAGTGTTCAATTATACTCGACAGTTTTATGGTTATAATTTGTTGCAACAATCCTCTTGACAATTTTTCTTGTGCGAACCAGGTTCTGCTTGACTATTTATTCATCAAATAAAAGTAATTTCCTTCCCCTCGGCTTAACAAATATGATGAAGTGAAACAGATCTGATTGTGTGTTTCAGAATCAACAAGAAGATTCCTCGGGGACCTCCATCTCCACCTGCTCCAGTCATGCATTCCCCAAGCAGAAAGGTACATTCGGCTGAAATGTTTGTCTTCTCTGAGCGCCTCTTTTTATGCCGTGGAGGAGGAAAAAAATAGATATTTGCACATTTCAAAAGAAATCATGTTTGACAGTTTCTCCTTTTGTTTTTAGATGACAGTAAAGGAGCAGCAGGAGTGGAAGATTCCTCCATGCATCTCCAACTGGAAAAACGCTAAGGTAATGTGACATCAGAATCAGTCTGAACCCTTCTCTTAATGTCAAACACAAGGGGGCAGGTCATGCTGTCATTTTCTTATACCGGGCTTATTTGTAAGTTTGGGTTTGATGCATGGCGTGTGGAGTATTGGAGTTTCAGGATGCCAGATCTTATGATTGTAATTCCAGCTCGCCTCTTTCTCCTCAACTTATTTCTTTTGTTTGATGTGCCTGTCATCTCTCAGGGTTACACCATTCCTCTCGACAAACGTCTGGCTGCCGACGGCAGAGGGCTGCAAACAGTTCACATCAACGAAAACTTCGCCAAGCTCGCCGAGGCGCTCTACATCGCCGACAGAAAGGTACAACGCCGTCGATACTGATTGAAATGTGCCAGCGGATCATTTTTTTAACCATTAGGGATGTATATGTACATGTATTTCATGTGCATCGCCAGGTTCGTTGCTGTTCGTTGCTGCACAGCATTGTTTGCAAACTGCGTGCGCCTTGTCAAGTTGACCTCCTCGCTTGAAAAACCTGAAATATCGCCACACCTTCGTTTTGTGTGCCTTTTTTTGGTGCATGAAATATCTTGCCGCTGCTCTCGTCATTATCGTTTGCCTCCATATTTGTTGTGTACAACACCTGCTCGCGTCAGTGCCCGAGGACGCGATGGTGCGTTCAGGTTGCCTCGGAAAAGACGACAGGACGGGGAATAGATTCTAGAACATGAATTTATCAATCTAACAGAAGAGATGCACCACAAATTCACCCCGCTTTGCAAACGTTGAATCTGTGAATCTTGACATCCCTAGTAACCATATATTATGTAACATGTGTTTCCATAGGCCAGAGAGGCAGTGGAGATGAGAGCCCAGGTTGAGAAGAAGATGGCTCAGAAGGAGAAGGAGAAGAAGGAGGAGAAACTGAGAGAGCTGGCTCAGATGGCTCGAGACCGCAGGGCAGGGATCAAAAGTCACGGAGACAAAGGTAAGTCCAACCAGAAGAGGGTTTCCTCTGTCTGTTTCTTACTTGTGTTTTTCCCAAGCGGGTGGAAAACTTGTTGTCAGTAATGTCGCCACTTCTAAATCTGGCATGGCGAGAGGCAGAAGTGATGACAATGCTTCTCACCACTCCAGCTCAGAACCAGCCGAGTGTGAAGTGTTTTTCGCCTCCCCGCTGATAATTCACGTTCAGATTTTGAAGAAAGATAACCCGTGTTGCATGTCCTGTCTTTCTGAACGACGGAAACAGAAATCAAATTCTTATTGCGTGTTTTTTTTTTCTTCTGTTTTGAATTTCAACATCTGTCAGCTGTGTTTGTTTTTATAAGTTAATCTTCTCTCCTCTACCGAGTCTCAACCACCTGCCTCATATTTCTGCCATGCCTATACCATCTGTTTTTTTCATTACCCCTAACACCACCTAACATCCGCTTTCCTCACCTCTCGCTCCTCATTTCTCCCTCCATCTGTCTCCCTCTTTATCGCAATGTTTCTTTTCACCTCTGCGCATCATCTGCGACTTGTCCCATTATCTGTCTCTCACTTTTCTCCTCATGTCGATTTAAAAAAAAATCTTTTTGTGTCTTTTCAACCCCTGTCGTCCCTCCCCCCGTCCCACGCAGCAGGTGGCGAGGACAGCGAGGCCAGAGAGCGTGACGAGATCCGCCACGACAGACGGAAAGAGAGACAGCACGACAGGAACATTTCCAGGGCGGCTCCTGATAAGAGGTGCTGGACACGCACTTTAGATGCACACACCGCACGTGAACTCGCCTTACACACACATATACACATACACGCTGCTGAATCATTCATGGTACCAGCAGTAACACCGAACAAACCCAGCAGGATCCAGCAGAGTACCCAGGCAGTAGTCCTTGTCTGCAGTGATCCGCATACTGTGCATGAGATATGAGTGATCAGTATGTGTGTGTGTCTGTGTGTGAACCGTCAGGTTGTCATTTGATCGAACTGAGGGACCCTAGAGAAGTGGAGGGATTGAAATTCAGAGGAGAGCTCATTACAATCACAATTCCAGCTGTCAGAAAGCACAAACCTTGTTATCTTAAAATTACCTTTCACTTCACTTTGAGCCTCCGCTCGCTGAAGGACAGTCGAGATGTTAAAGTCACCAAGAACTTAATAAACAAAGTCACACATTACATAATAAACCAATGCCTCAAAAGCGAAATGGTTTTACTCTTTTTGATGTAGGGGTGTTTTTATTCTTCGTTAATGTCCGCTGTGGTTCTGTCTCACAGGTCGAAGCTGCAGAGAGATCAGGACAGGGACATCAGCGAGCTCATCGCTCTGGGTATGCCCAACCCTCGGTCTGGTAGTGAGGCTCAATACGACCAGAGACTCTTCAATCAGAGCAAGGTAAGAATCGTAGATGTATCAGCCGGTATCTGTTATGCTGCCTAAGTATGGATTTGGAAGCTTCGAGTTGGCCGGACAGAAGAATTAACATTGAATCCAGAATCAATGTTGCAGGAGAACACCTCTCCCTGCAGGTTATACTGGTTTATTGATCACAGTGGTGTTAGTGGTGCAGCTAATATTGTAAATGTAGCTAAAGTGCGTCTTATACACCAACTCTTACAGCATTTTTGTACCTCAGGCTCTTTAAAAATCCGTAATAAACTAATGAACTAACTAATAAAAAGATAGAAAACTGAATCGAGGAGTACAGAAACTCCCCAAACTAGACACCACTGTGACACCTCTGTGTGTCTCTTTCCAGGGTATGGACAGCGGTTTCGCCGGCGGTGAGGATGACACATACAACGTGTACGACCAGCCGTTCCGCGGCGGCAGAGACATGGCCGCAAACATCTACAGACCCAGCAAGAATATTGAAAAGGACGCCTACGCCGACGACTTTGACACACTCATGCAAAACAACAGGTACGACAGATTGTTCTGTTTTTGTTTGATCCTGAATGACATATTTGTTTATTTTATACTAATATTGTCACATTTGTGCCAGGTTGCTTTTTCAGAGATCTGTCAAAATATAGTTGACTTTCACCAAGAGGAAGTCACGAGTAACAAGTTTAATATGTGTGTTTGTGTTCCTGTCTTTCTATATTTTTGCAGACTTTGGCTCTCAGACACTCAAAAAAAATACTGTTACAATTTCTATAAGAATAAATAAGGACGACCTCATTTTTTAAAATTTGCTTAAACGTAAGGTAACACCCGAGACCTAATGAGTTTGAGACAGTGAAAATACATATGGTATGTTGTATCTGAACAGGTTAGCTTATGAGCTAAAGTTACTTAGCACAGATGAAAGTTAAAACAAACGTCGCTGATGTGAACGCTTGTATTGACAGGATACGGGTTCCGAAAAAAATCTTGACGTCTGAAATAATCACACGAAAAAAAACGGTCACGGTGTGAAAAGACCTTTACTTATACGATTAAAACCCACAGGATCTGGAACAGCTGCGCTCCGATCCGGCACGGCAGGCAGATCAAATATGCAAGCATTATAATCAGTGTGTGCGATTTCACAGAATCCGTCCACCGTCCGCCTCCGCTGCGGATCTGCTCCGGCGGCCAGATCAGCTACGCAAGGGTTCTATTTTTGCCAGACGCGGCAGCACGGCACAAGCAGCAGCGGAAGTTTTGTGCACCTCAAGTGAATACCTTGATCTGTTCACTTGATAATAGGAGAAGCCAGAATTGTGTGTTTATATACACCGACGGACGGATCTCATTCAATGTCTTAAGGGAAAACACGCAAGATCTCGCCCAGTTTTGTGAGAAATATCTGTATTCTCGCGAGCGCTTCTCCTCCGATGGCAGTGGTGCATCGCATCCGGTGGGTGCTGTATTTTTGCGTATTTGATCCACCTGCTGGTCCAGAACTGTGCAGAGCCGTTACGGATCCAGTGGAATCCCCGGGTTAGACAGATTTATCAGACAATCCGAACCTGTCTCCAAGGTGACACTGTGAATGTTTATCGACCCGTTAATCAAGTTTGGAGGCAAAGTGAATCAGACTGCGAACAGAACAGCAAAAGTTTTAACCTTCTCATCATCATAATCACCAAAAATAACAAAAGCCTGATTTATTCTGAGGTCACTGTGGCATTATGTCGAAGCACGAGGTAAGAGTGCACATGACGCCCCAGCAGGAGCTCTTGTCCTTGGGGGCAGCAGTGCCACACTCCACCAGTCGAGCATGGCCTGTCCCATATGTTTAGTCACCAGCTTGTCATTGTCCTCTAGGAATGTTGTCTGGCTGCGGGGTGTTACACCGCCGTGCGAAAACAATGAGCGAAAATCTTCGACTTAAACAGATTTCCTCAGACAGAAAAACAGATGTTCCACGGAAAACCTGATAGTTTAGATGCAGCCTAGTAATTCTCCTCATGAGAAAGTCGTCTGCTTTCCTGCTCCGACGATACCGGAATAACAAAAACAACAGCAAGACTCTAATGATCTTATATTTCCTGTCCTCCACGCCAGGTTTGTACCGGACAAAGAGTTCTCAGGTGCCGATCACGGGCAGAGGCGAGAGGGTCCTGTGCAGTTCGAGGAGGATCCCTTCGGTCTGGATAAGTTCTTGAAGGAGGCGAAGCAGCACGGAGGCTCCAAGAGGCCCTCCACCAGCGGCCGCTCAAAGGAAGACTACCACGACAAGAAACGCAGGAAGGAGTAAGAGCGAGGCGGCGCAGAGGGCGGTGTCAGGCTGCTGCTATCGTGTCGGAGGTCAGGGAGGTGCTCTGCATCCCCCCAGTGGTTGACAAGTTTTTGAGTAAACTAAACTCGATCAGGAATCATCTGCCAGGTGTTTGTTTCTTTAGTGTGAGGAAGGTGAAATGCTGCGTTCGAGTTACCTCGGAAGTCGGAGCTGAAAATCACGGCACACCAAAGTTACCAACGTTTCAGGCACCGAGTCGGAAGAAAGCAAAATTGGAAAGTTATTTTAGAGCTTGCCTTGTCTTTGTTAGCCATCTTGTTTCCACCTCCGATTTTGTTTTTTTCCGACTTTGTAACTAAAACGCTTATAACTCGTGTGTAACGTCGTTTTCGGCTCCAACATCTGACTTCTGAGGTAACTCAGTAAAGATTGTCAGAGATGCTCATGATTTCATCTTTTTTGCATTTGTAGTTTGCTCCTCGTTTCGATATCATTCAGCGTCATGATAAATACGACTAAAGTGGAGCTAAATTGATAGCTGTTGTACGTGCGAGGTCAGCCTCTGCATCTTTAAAAGTCTCACTGCAGCAAAGGCCATATTATATGTAAAGCCCAGATATTCGATGTTGTTTTTGTCATTGAAACCTGTAGATTTTAGTTATTTTATCTTTTTTTTTTACATCTGCAGAGTTAAAGAAGCCCAGCAGAAACTGTTCACACCCCTTTTTTTCTGATTTGTCCCTCTCCCTGTCAGCTGTGTTTTATTTAAGCCTCTGGTGTAACTGTGTGCGCATTCAAACCCCGTGTGTAATGGCAGATATGTACAGAAGTCTGAGCTTTTACCTGGAAGATGTTAAGCAAACTAGCTTTATAATTCTTGTACATTACTACCAGCGGATAAATAAATTTCATATAGCGTGTAATTGGTGCCCTGTTTGTGTTTATTATGGTGTAAACCGTCCGTTAACTTTCAAACTCCTAAATTTAACTTTACAACATAGTAGCTGAATGGAAAGTCCATTAGTTGTCTAATTATTGTAGTTTCCCTGCATTAGATTTCCATCACTTTAATCACATGCGAGTAATGCATCCCATTTACAAAGATGATTGAATGCCCAAAATGTATCTACAGCAGCCATCTATTTCAAAGCGTGTGTACTGACATCTTTTCTCCAGAAATGGGCTCTGCAATTTATGCGATGATTAGACCGAAACTGGTTCCATTAATTTCAATTAATTATGACTTATGCGGGCTGACAGTTTTATTTTCCCAGCCGTCAGAAAATACTCATTGCGGCATTACACAGCCCAGCAGACTCACAAATCTCTGCGCGGTGCCATCTTTCACTCATGCCTGAATGGGACTCAGACAGTTATGGCTTCCTGTATTAGTGCAGAGTTCTGGACCCGTACAGGATGTTTTACCGCTCGCCTTAAAAAGATTATGGAACTTAGAGCTGTGAAACAGCACTGGGGGAAACAAAGGCTCTGTTCACACCGCAGGTCAATTCTGATTTTTTTAACCATATGTGACTCATATCTGATTTTTTCATGTAAGTGTGAACAATGGAATTCCAATATTTTCAAATCCGACCCAGGCCTCTTTTGAATATGGATATAAATCAGATATTTATCCGATGTGACTGCAGTGTGGACGCTCAGGTCGCGTTCATCCGACTTATACGTCATCAATATGCGACAAACATCACCATTGTTCAACAACACAAACAGGCGGAAAGCAATTTGTGCGCATGCGGGTCACTTCACGGACGCATTCTGTTCATATTAGATGCTGCATTCGTTGTTTTAATGTGAACAACCGCACTAAAAGATCGGATTTAACAAAAAATTTGAACCGTGCATCATAACCTGCAGTGTGACACCCAAATGATTCATGCAAATATGATAAACTTGCTTATACTTACTGCATTTTTGATACTTTAGCCACTTTTTTTGCCTGTTCGTCTCCTAAAGTACTTAAAAAATTAATGTTTTCAGTAGCATCCTTTTTTTTCCTTCTTTATTTATCTCAAACGTTAAGAACAAGAAAAAACAACTAGAAACAAAAACACCGAACAAAATAATACATATGTACAACAAACAACTGTGCATGTCAGAGATAAATTTACACAACATATGTATGAAAAAATAAACAGTCTGAGAAGGAACAGAATGAAGCAGAGAGCTGATCTTGTCCTGCCCCTTCTTTGCAAATTAGAGATTTTTAAAAAATATATATATTTGTATAAATTACAGGGATCTGTATGAATATCTACATATTGTACCCAAAGATATCTGCTCAACACTAAAAGGTTACTTATTATAATTACTTGCATATTATAGTAATAATCAGTGTTACAATATTCAGAATTAATATTACTTTTAATGCAATCAAGTATATTTAGTGTATCTAGTATTAACCATATTTTTTGTTAGTTTACTTGTATGAATCTTTTAATACTTCTCTGTAGTTTGATTTAAATATTTTTAGGGTTTTAACACATTTTTAAAGTGACATCCAGTTCCACAGTTTAACACCACAAACAGAAATGCACGTACTTTTCAGAGTTGTACGGACAATCGGACAATTAAATTTATGTTCCCTCCCTCAGATTATAGCCCCCCTCTCTGGTTTTGAACATCTTTTGTGGGTTATTAGGTAACTTACTCTTCTTGAAATTTTTGAATACAGATATTTAATGTATGGTTTCCAGCAGAGCTTATGATCAATCAGAATGCACATACTTTTTCATAGAGTATCGGACAAGTAAATTATAATTATCAGATTATAGTTTTTCTATTTCCAAATAACATAAACTTTGTTTTACTTTAAAAAAGTAGAGTGTCACCTGTATTATCTCTACTGTCCAGCAGGGGGTGGATGTAATCTTATTCATGTGAGGACACCAAAAATATGGAAGCAGATTAAAAAATGATCCTTCTTCCCAGCTGATTTTCTTTTTCCACAGTCAAGACGAAGTTCAAGAAGTCACATGAGACTTTTCCACGAGCCACATTAGATTTGCTCAGTTATGACATGAATCTTCTATAAAGAGCTCAGTACATGTAATATTAACCAAACATCCTGCTCTGTTCTCTGTTGCGAGGGATTTTTTTTTTGTCCCTTTCCAAATTTAGCATCCAAAACATACGGCCGGATTTCATAACTTTTAAAACATTTCTAAAAAGATGAGAACAACTTTGCAGTGTGGCAGCAGGGGAAGAGGCTTCTGAAGAGCTGAGTGAAATGTTTCAGACCAGGGCCTCATTACGTCTGTCCCTGAATAGATCAAAAAAGACAAACTATGCCTGCAAATTGCTTGGGATTGCCTTTTGAACACCATTGAAATCCACGAAAGACCCTCAACCAAGGAGTGTAAACACATTTCATGGCTGCAAAGGATATGAAATGTGCTAAGACTGGGTTTTATGAGGTGACAACACTGTGGATTATAACTTAAAATTCATTCTTCTCAGTGTTTGTGATCACAGCGCTCAGCGGCTCTGTCGGGTCACTGCGAAGTACCTCCGATTACCCACGCTCCCTATCCCGAGGACAGCTAAGGAACCGAGCTAAAACAGATTAAACCCTCAGTCGATTACAGCAAAGTGGCTCTGATGTGATTTAACGTTGACCTTTACTCCCGTGGTGAGGAGCAGACACACTCGCAAAACAGAAAACAAGAAGAAAACCATGACTCTGACCTTTTTATCCTGATTTTTTTCTCCTCTTTTCTGCTTTTTCCTGGAGTTCGTCTTTTTAATCATCTCATACCTCAATCGTAATGACTCCTATTATTTACATAGCACCTTTTATGTCATGTTATATGCTGAGTAACAATGGAGGCGCGTCATCAGGAGTGTGTCCTTTCCTCTGTGTGTGTAAATGTTGAATGAACGGATGGATGGGAAGTCACTCTGCTCCCAGCGTGGGGTGGTTTCAGGACAGCGGGAGGTTATTGTGAGGGCCTGGTGCGAGTGTCAGTGTGAGAAAATCAATCTGACATGTACCATCTTAGCGTGACAGACTCATGATGGGAAAAGTGATTGTCGTGTATGCTTTTAGAGGAACATTTATGAGCATGATAAAAGGAGAAATATCACAATAATGGGAAGAAAAGAAAAACTCGAAGTAAACAGCCACTTCAAGATTTTTCTGTCTCAAAACAACAGGAAAGATTTGCTCCCTCTCGGCCCGCATTTGTCTCCGGACCATTGTGGAAATGTAGGGGACAGCTTGATAAAAGGTCTCCACTCAGCTCTTGTCTCCCTTTATGAATGCGCTCAGAGGAAGATGAATGAGATTCTTATTCATGAAGGTAGGAGGAAATTGGTTCCTTGGCATTGCTTTTGTGCGCCGCCTGATGTAAACGGTGCACATATTGTGTTTGGCCATAATGGAATCCTCAGGTTGCAGACAGAGAGGCCATGATGGATAACTCCTTATCTTTTCTCCACAAGGAAACAAACTCAGGGAAATAATAAAGAGTATTGAGTTGTTGTAGCGCATCTTTTCACTCTTTGGTCCGGCGAAAGCAGGACTTAAGTTGACTTTGTGATACCTTTTGTGATATTCCTTTCCTCCGTGGCAGTAAAGCAATAAGTTGTGTGATAAATGTCCTCGCTGCCACTGTTGACCTGTCAGGGACGCTGGCCAGAGAGAGATCTTATCGTACCCGATGAGATTTGTTCTTCTCTTCCACAGTGGTGAAGGCTGCGGCGGCTGTATCAGAGGAAGCCTTTTTGCTCTGTTCAAGAAGCACACCCACATCCAGGGAAAACAATGGCCCCATTACCTCCCGGACTGCATCAGCAATATGGAAAGATGAGTCATTTTCAAGAACAAGAAAAAGAAAGAAGAAAAACAAAAGTTTTTCATTTTAAAGCTCCTATGAGTAACTTTAAGTTTGTGTTGGTTTTGGTGCCCCCTGTGGTCCTGCTTTGTATTAACACCCAAATATCAATGAACAAATGTGTAACACACAAAAATATCAACAAATGGAGAGGTTGAGCAGGAGATTGACCAATAGGAGCTGTCCAGGACGCATTTTTTTTTTTTGTAGGATGGTAGTCCCGCCTTCTGCGCCTCTGATTGGCTAGAAAAGCTGAAAACGTCATCACACGCTCAATCAATTATCGCACTTCTGAATCTCCTAATCCTAATCCTAACCTGAGAGACGGTGATGTTTCACAGCCATAAGGAATAACCAATCGGAACCCATCACTTCTGACCAATCAGAGGCGAAGGAGGGCGGGACCTTCCCCTACCATCCCACAAAAAAAATTTGCGTCCGGGACAAATGGCTCCCATTGGTCAATGTTTTTGCAGCCCTGCACCTGCAAGGGTGAACGGATTTTTTCCATTCTTTTTTTTTTTACTTTCTCCCACTATAGGACCATGATCACCATAGAAACGAGGTTCATAATAATTACCAATCTCTCCAATCCTAAACCATGCCTTTAAGAGAAAACTCCTCAAAAGGAGCTTTAATACTTACATAGTATTGAACATTTATAACTCTTGTAGTATCACTAAATCCCATTTCTTCCCCACTCTGATGCTAAGTTCGAACTTCGGCGAGTCATTTTGACCACGTCTACACGCTTTAATGCTTTGAGTTGCTGCCATATGATTGGCTGATTAGCAAGTTGTGAAAATATAGTCTGAATGCAACAGGCTAAGCCAAAGTGTGCCAGTTTTATCTGTCAAACCTACATTCTCTCCCCACACCTGAGTAACCCACCTGTCCTCAGTCGCTCACTCACTTCCCTATCATTAGTTCCTCATCTGTGAATATTCAGGCCGGATTTCACTCATCATTACAGCAGCAGTCTGTGGAGTTGGACAGAGTCTACTGCTCTCTGGAAAATGGTCTGCCTGTCAATCCGTCCGCCCCCGTCTAACTCACCTGGATCCAGGAGAGCAGAATCGGGCGTCTCCTCAGTGGCTCCTTCTGCGGATAATCTATTATGCCGGGAAGACTAAGACAGGCGTAACAATCTCTAATGGTTGTGTCAGTCAGAAAGCAGCCTGCTGCACATACTTTGGCAGCGGGGTCCACCCAGCCGTGGTGGGAGTGCACATCGACTGCTCTGGGATTTGCTGTGACAGGGAGTGATTGACGCCTGGACTAATGTCTTTATCCGTGGAAAGAGCAGCGCTGTAGAGAGCGAGGGAACGGAAACTTGGGGTAGTAAAGTTAGAATTAATCGCTCGTATGTTGACGATGCCATGAAGTGTATTGCAGTATGGTTAAATTACTCCAATCTCTCTTTAGAAAGCCTCTGATGATGCTGGAATTATCAGGCACTTGGAAGCAGCACAGGTTTGGACCTGACCTGATTGTGCAGAGGTGTGATCCCTCACAATGAGCACCCTCATTCATACTCATTTGCATGGTTTCTTGTGAGCTATTGTGGTTTCATCATTTGTTTTCAACCACATTTAGACACCACTGAAGTATGAAGAATGGCTGCCTGCCTAGACTTCCTCTCTGGCAGCGTTGGGTCTTAATAGGTTGTCGTGGGAATAGGAGGAGAGATTGATTCTCCTGATGATTTCATTAGATGACATCAAAGCAGGGAAATTGCAACAGAGAGCGGGAATACATCTTCAGTGAATGAGAAATCATCTGTTGTTTGAATGATACTGTTAGAACTCAGGAGTGGCATCTGACCTTGTCAATAGAAACGCAGTAAATATGATGTTTTTCTCAGTGGTTAGGCTGTAAATGTGTTGCTCCATTGCAGGGGATGGGTAGCTGCCAACAGAGATCATTTAAAGAATAATAAATCTATAGTTTTTTGGATTATGAGCCCCTTTTACATTGCGTGTTTAAGAAGGACTCTTCCAGGAGCCGCTTGTTTGTACAGAGATCTCAGGCAAGACCATTACTACAGCGGGGTGATGCAGCTCAAGGAAGAACATTTATGATCATTACTTAATCTCAAGTAATAATCATCAAATTGATCATTTTGCTCTGCAGATGCAGTAGTTCTTCTGCCTTAGCGTCTCGGTCTGATTGCATTTTCATAAATGTTCTTCCTCGAGCTGCGTAACCCCGCTGCAGTCGATTGACGATGAAGTTAGGTGCTGTTCTGAGCATTATTTGTGGCTATAGAGTAGCTTTTTTATTAAAGTTGGTATAACTAGAGAAGCAATTGGTCGGCAACATTCATGTCTTAACGGGTGTCTAACTCAGTGTTTCGGTTTGTTTGACCCTAACTTAATTTTACGCCGGAGTATCTATGATACTATGGACAACTTGGTTCTGCCTTCCACCAGTATTCGCATTTAAAGCCGAAAAGTTCTTTGTATTTCTGCAATTTTTCTTCATTTCCTGAAACCAACATTGCACAGTGGCGTAGTACGCATTCGGCAGGAGAGTCGCTGTGATGACACTCAGCTCAAACAGCGTATCCCCCAGGTGAGCTACGCAATCTTCGTACGCCCATCGGCTGTATCAAGTGTCAATCATAGAAAACATGAACCCCCAAATAACTTTTAAAAACGGAGCTGTACAAAAAAAGGGGACTTGAGCACAAACCAGTCTTACGATAACTACATGTCAACATCACAAGCAGAGGTGAGAAAAATGTATATTTTGTGTAATGAACTATTAAAGTTTGTCCACAGCTCCATAAGCTTTGCTGGCGGAGGATGGATTTATGACCTATACTGCAGCCCGTCACCAGAGGGTGCTGTTCTCAGAGTGGCTTCACCCAGTGAGGAGGCAGATGGCGTCCATTCTATATACAGTCTATGGTTGCTACATCTCAAAACAGACAACAATTGCTCTAAATCTCTTATTTTAATTTGTTAAATGTGCCATTCAGAATCTTTTCGGAAAGTAACATCTGCCAGCAGGTTTGAGAGATTATAAACCAGGACATTTAAAGGCTTTTTTCAGTCAAGTCACTTTGATTTTCAGCATGTCATCAGAATGAATACCAATCTTTTTAAGCTCCTTGCTGTGTCTGTATCAATGAGAGCAGATCCTCTTTCCTTTTAACCCTGCCTCTGATCCTATTAAAGCTGGATCCTTATCACCTTCATCAGGTTTGGAATGGATGGGAGCTTAACTGCCTTTGGGCACACTTGGCAAGAGCTGACTGGACTAATGTTTCATTATTCCACGCTCAAGGTTGCAACCTTGAGACGAAACAAGAGGGAAAGGTTTGAGAATTGATTAGAGAATCAAGTCATCAGATGTTATCTCTTATGTCTTTATCATGGATGTCACACCTTATACAAACACCACCCTGCACAACAATGCGGCCCAACACTGAACTGTGTCCCACTGCAACAGCATTACCTCAGAGTCAAGGTCTGTTTACAGGATGGGCTCAACCTTTGTGTGGCCCAACAGTGCCATCTAGGTGGGCGGGAATGTAGAGCTGATATTGTATTTGCATCTCTGCATGAAAAATAAAAGCCCCCCAACACAAACAAACACATGCAAATAGAGAAAGGGGTGGGGGTGTGCTGCCTCACAGGTGGCGTGTTACACAAACAATCATACCTTATCTCATACAGACACACAAACACAGCAGGGGCCATGCTGACGGGCACGTTTCCCTGGACCATACTCACCAAACAGGAAGAGAAAAGTACAACCTCGAGGTCCACTGTGACTCCAGGAAACCCGCCTATTGTTGGTACGTTCTCTCACACCAGAGGCCCTCTCCCCCTCCTGATGTACCTGAAATATTTATAATGGCAGCCTCTGCCTGGTGGAACACCATAGCCATAATAAACCAGACTTATTTTATGTGTGATAATTATTATTTTGTCATTTTAAAAGGGAGAGGCTCTTTAGGCGTGGTGAGATTAAAGATAATGATGTTTGCATTAGCCTGAGCATTAGTCAGATAAGGGATTTGTTGTCTCAGGTTACAGTTTAACCAGGTCATACAGTCTCCCCAGTGTTAGTTTATGTTAATGAGAAGTCACACCGTCTACCTTTTCTTTTTTAAAGGAAAACACAAAATCTTAATGGAGATGTGCAGATGTTCTCCCCCTTTAAACAGGTTAGTAGCTCAGCCTTGTTTCTCTTCCTTTCCCTGCTGTGGGAGTTAACATGGAGTTAGCCTTGACCCTCGTTAGCATCTTCATCCGAGCCCAGGTGAGAAACGGCGTCACTGCAGAGGGGGTTTCAGCTGACGCCTGAGCAAAGGTTATTATGGGTTATTTCCATGGGTAAGGCTTTAGGACGTCCCACGCTGGAGAGAGGTTGACGCCTAGCGAAGAGTGGGGAATAAAGACAGATGCTTCACGCTGTGAAGTATCCACAAACCACAAACATTAGAGTTCCTAGTTCACTCACACTTTTCAAGTTGTATTGTTTTGTTTCAAAATAAATAAATAAATAAATAAAAATATAAATTTAACCAGGCTTTTCACTGATTGTCTTTTTATATTTCTCTTATTGCTCTCTCTAATTCCAGTATTAGAGGTTTTTTTTGTGTGTGTGTATGTGTAAGTGAGTGAGGGTGGGTGCGTGTCTGTGGGTGGTAGGGTCAGGTTTTATTGTTGTTTAATTGTTGTTTCTAGCCTCTGTGAGGCACTTTGAAATACATCTTTTTGTCTAAAAAGTGCCATACAAATAAAGCTGAATTTTAAATAAATAGTGCGTCTTAAAAAAGAACCCACACAAACAACATAAATATAAGATGAATCAAAAAACATCACACATAAAGGCTACAAAATGGAATAAGATTGTGTTTTGTGGGATGTCTTTCAGCTTCTTATTGAATTTCGGAAAATATTGAGTTTTAAAAGATTTTATGTGTTGTGTTTTTATTATTATTATTATTATTATTATTATTATTATTATTATTATTATTATTATTATTGATATATTTTTGATTTAATGGAGTATTTTGTAAAGTCACCAAAAATAAAAACAATAAAGACTAAAAACTAAGGGTAAGATTGCAGCACGTGAGTAATTTTGCATTTTCTGGAGGTAGTGGATTAAAAACCAAATAAATAAAGCATATATACAAAGATATATGTTCTTATTTAGTACCACTAGGATGCCTACTACCACCATAATACAATTTTTGGCTAAATAATTCATTATTGATTATGTATCAGACACATGATCATCAACCGTTGTCAGAGTTAGGATGTGTTCTGTTTTCATAGACGATCTTTGCAGTGGAGTCTCCGCATCGACCAATGAAAAAACCCCTGGGCGTGGATTTCCGGTAGGCTCGTGCGGTAACAGTGCAGAGTGGGCGTTTAATCCGTCTTCTCCCTCCAGCTCATACATGACTTCACGACGAACGTTACACAAGTTGGCCAACTCCAAACCGTGAAAAACCCACGAACAGACGGCTGTACGAAGATGACGGAAAGCTCCGCGAACAAGCTGCTAAACGGGGACGCCTGTCACCGGACCTCAAACGGGAAAAAATCGAGTAAAAATGGCTTCACGAAGAACCACTGTCTGTTTCAGCAACCGCACAAGTACCGTCGCCCCAGAGAGAAGGTGAGGAAGGCCCAACCGTCAACTGCTCGATACTGAGGGGGATTGTTGTGTTTTTGTACCGTGTGATGTAGACTAGTCTGAATTAAGACAATGTTACTATCTAACGTTTTAGACATTTATCAGTACTTTTAATTCTTATTTTAATCAGTGTTGAAAAGTGTCAGTTGCTATCATACAGTCTGTGGTTGCGATTGAATGACGGAAACATCACACCAGCCCTCATGTAAACTCTAACATTAGTGTTAATGTAATAATGAGTTTAGCCTGCTTTATATTACTGCTAATGCTCAGCCTTGTGTCTGCATCCCAGTGCAACATTCTTAACTTTCTGCTATTCAATATCCTCTCCTTCATTTGAATCACTAAATTTTAAGTATTTTAACCCTAGAACACTATGAATGAATGTGAATAAACTTTATTCTTCTCCAGAGGACAATTTAAAGGCCATTGAGAAGCAATATACATTTACAGAGACAGGATGGATGTGCATCAAAGAAAGTAACTTAGTGTACACAGTAAAAAGAGGGGGGGAAATGAAAAATGTATTTGTATTTTAACCCTGGAACACTTTGGCTAAAAATAGTAATACCATCACTATCGCCAGGTGTTTTTTACAACCAAGAAAAAGTACTTGTCATGAAAATATATCAGAATAGGACAATACATGACAAATTAAAGTAGTTTTCTTTTATTTTGAACTGTGCAATGCCCAAAGAGAGAGGGGAAAAAGTGCCATGAGGGGACCATGTATAGAAATGCAACAAAATAACTGAAATTAGGCATCATGAACAAAAAATTCCTATTTAGTTCTGATTAGACTCTAGTGTTGAGATGTCTGTCTGTCATGATAGCATGTACTGAGTCGGGCCAGTACCAGATAAGCACATTAAACTATAATCCATAAATAAAAGGTAACAACCGAGACCTAATGGTGCTGTGACAGCAACGCTGTGATTGAGTTTGAGACAGTGAAAATACATATGGTATGTTGTATCTGAACAGGTTAGCTTACGAGCTAAAGTTACTTAGCACAGATGAAAGACAGGGTACGCATTCGAAAAACAATTCCGATGTCCGAAATAATCGCACGACAAAAACGGTACCGGTGTGAAAGAACCTTTACTGACCTTATTCGCCTACATGCAGCTATCAAATCCATCGCTATTGCCAAGTGAAAATCACCCGAACACGTTTTGGATCAGGGAAACAAATATGCCTTCAAAGATGTCAAAAATCACGTCAATGTGTTTGGTCAGGGCGATAGTGTTCTCGGGATAAACATTTCCACTATTACAATGTTAACATTATGAAAACCTTGGCAACATAAACCGATCTAGTGTATCAGCTCCACTCCAAAAGTACATTATTAGAAGAGCGAGCAAAAAAGTAGCTTTCATTCTATTGCACTCCACTTCTAATATCAAGTTGAAGATCTGGCATCACCTGTGGGATCATATCAGCAAAACTGAAAGTGTAGAATCTGTCTAAACAGAGCTGTTGTAGTAGGTTGCGTTACATTGATTGCCCAGGTGCTCTGAATGCTATATCTGGTCAGTATGTATGTTTTGTAAGCAACACCCGTCTGCGTTAAACTTCATGTTTGGTGGTTACCTGCCACCTGATCAGGCCAGATTGTAGTGGTGGGTTGTTTGTAACCTTACACCCTGTTGTTTCTGCACTCCTGAGCATAGCTGGTGAAGTCGGACCGGTCTCTGTTTACACTGACTCTACTATGATGAAGAGTGGGGGGCCCCTGTTGTGTTATTGCAGAGTAGCTGTCTGTCTATCTGCATGTGTGTGTGTGTGAGTCTCCTGAGAGAGGAGGAGGGCTGGCCTGTCTCCACATGACACTTGAGCGGGAGAGGAATGTCTCCAGGCCGTAAAGGGTGTGGTCCCTCCTAGGGTTGAGAGAGAAACACCAAAAACAGTGTGTATATTGGTGGAGGTGGGGTATGCAGCGAGAGACACACATGCCTTTGTGTTTTTTGTTGTGATTTTTTAAAAGTTTAGATCTAAAGACAAATCTGACAAACACACCTGCTTTTAATGCTGAATGAAACGCATGACCTCTCGATTTTGTCAACAGTACATTCCAGACTCGCGACTGTTTAAAGCCACAGGGTTGCTGATTTCAACATACAGCATGCTTACACAATGAGGTCCAGATGTTATGGCTGTCATACCAGTTACATCCTTGTGCTCATAATGTCTTCATTTAGCCAGAAGTGAAGTCTGTGCTGCATGCTGTATATCAACGCCTATAACGCCATCTGATATTTGCTGTACTTCTAACTGAACCAAAGAGTTGGGGTTTAGTAGAATTCGTTACATCGGCAGTTGGAAGTGCAAGACGTACATTTGAAGAGTTGGTACTATGCTTTTTCGTACTTAATTAATAAATACATTTTAGTTGAAAAGGTTGAATGTCAAAACTAAAGGTCCTTACACAAAGGACATCGAATTTCGACGCGCCTGACTATACACATCAAGCCTGATGCCATTTTGCGACTTTCCGCGGGATAAAAGGCGCATCCCGGGGAAGACTTTTCCCGGGGAAAGTCCCGCCTCCTTCGCCTCTGATTGGCTAGAAAAGCTGGAAACGTCATCACACGCTCAAGCTAAATGGTCAGCACTTATAGCCAATCAAAGGCAAAGGAAGGCGGGACCTTCCCTCACCACCCTACAGCGTTCTAAAGTTCTATTTAGACTCTAGTGTTGAGATGGCTTTCTGTCATGATAGCATGTACCGAGTACCAGATAAGCACATGAAACTATGGTAACAACCGTTAGCATACGTTAGCACAGATGAAAGTTGAAACAAAGACGTTTAGCAAACTGTTAAAGCACACAAACCATCGTCATATGAGAAATCTGACGCTATGACTCTCCACAAGTTGTCCTTCAGGTCGTTATCTTTGTAATTTGATGTACGAAATAATCGCACAAAAAATAACACTTCCGATGTGTTGGGACCTTTATACATTTGAAGAGGTGGTACTATGCTTTTTTAGATTTAGAGTGGGGACAAAGTTTCAAACTGTAAGGTACGCAAAATAATTTGCTCAACTCATGACATCACTAGTTGATCAATATTCGTCAAAGAGCGTAATAGTTGTAGTGTTTAACAAAAAGTAACATCTTAACATTTTTTGTCCCTTTTTTCAAAAAATCCATAAAGCCATGTTTCATTATGTGTCCTTTTAAGTCAATGTATGGCAACAGTGGAGGGGGGTCCCAGAGTACTGGGTGAATTAAAGAGAGAGTAGCTGAATCTGTTTTTATCAAAGACATCATTCTGAATATGTGAAGTTTTTAAGCTGTAAATCATGTAAAACTTCTTTAAAGCTATCAAGAGGATTCATCATGAAAACAAGAATTCTTCCCCTCTTTATCATCGTTATTCAGTCATTGATCAGGCCAGCCTGAATGATACTGTGTTCAGTATTATGACACATACCTCCATGTTTGTATCAGCAGTGGAAAAAGGCCCTCATCGTACCTGAAATGACCTCTGCCGGCTGTTGATAAGGATACCGCATCAGGAGACCTATTCTCTTGTGAAACCAAGCCTCTTGAGTCACTCAAGCTTTTACTTTAAATCAACTGGTAACATTGGGATGTCTTTCCCTCACAAGTTAAGCACGGAATTCAGACCATTTTGCAAACCAGTGAAGAAACATCCTCGTGGGTCAGGGTCTGCAGCTGAAAAACTCTACTTAGAGGCCGGATTTTGATGAAGAGGCAGGAATAAATATCTAGCTAACAGCTTTCAGCGTCAATAAAAACAGTGTCAATAATTGCTCTCTGGTGGTTAGCTGCAGTTAAACTCGGTTTCTTGTTGTCAACACTTTGTAACAGGGTTATGAGCTGCAGAATAAGCAAAGTAAAGAGTAGTTGTAGTAGTATATTTCCACAGAAGTTGAACGCTGGATGCATTTTTCACAAGAGTTGCTCCATGAGCCAGTGGCACAGCTTTTATTTTCCAGTCTCTGTTTGTCCAATCAGGTATAAAAAAACTGAACAAACCTGACATCAGCCAATCTGTATTTAGCTGCCGTGGCGAGCGGCGTACCTGAATGTGAATGTGTTTTTGTGCTCGCTGTTTGATGCAGGCCAATAAAACCATGGCGTATGGTCTGCTGGTCTTTTAATTCAGAGAGGGGGACCTGTTTGACCGGCTTTTAAAACACACACACACACACACACACACACACACTCACAAAGTGCAGTGCCCTCCTGTTCTCTGGCTCAGAGGTATTTCTTGGAGAAGCATGACTGGTCACATGAGCCGTGGTTGCTAAGCTGCAGGCCAGAGTGTGTAATGAGTGACCGCCCTCATTTGTTTAATGTTGGTTTAGTAGACAGGAGCGAGTTCACAGTCCAGCTATAATGATGCTATTTTTTCTCCATTTAGTTTTTGAGGAGCTCCTCCGGTGTGTGACCACATTTATACAGCCCCATAATCCAAGATCAATATTGCTATTCATAAAACTCAGTGAATTAGAACCCTGGTCTGATGGCTTTTTACTGCTTACTGCTCCACAGGGGCTCAGACACGGTTAGGTCTCCAGGAATTAATGCGCTTATTGTGGCTTTTATTTAGGCTGTTACTCTTTTCCATGAGAAACACAATTTTGACAAACAGCCCTTCTGTCGTGGAGTGTGTGCCCAGCTTGTACCGAGGTAACTTTGCTGGTTTTATCACAATTTATTGGTCTGCTTAGTGAGGCAGATGAAAGTGTAAACAAAGTCGAGGTAAAGATAAACCCTGCCAGCTGACTGGGGTGGTTTTTTCAAGTGGAAAGTCATTGATTTAGCGAACATCATCACCACTAAGTCTGTGTTTTAGGGCTGGGCGATATGGGAAGAAGTTTATCATGATATATTTTTTTCATATCAGTCAATATCAATATCACAATATAAAAATTAGGGCTGAAACGTTTCCTCGAATACCTCAAGTACCTCGATTACAAATAATAATTTAGGAATTTTCTCTGCCTCAAGTCCTTGTTTATAAACTCAAATTGTCACTCTTTCACACGGATTCTTTTGAAGGTGACACAATACTCGTACGTCACCATGGTAGAAGGAGGAGTAAGCGCTGTTTAGGTTTTGCAGAGCGGACAAAATAAACGCTGAGAGGGGTTTTCTTGCAGTGTTGCCAACCTAGCAACTTGAGCGACTTTTCGCGCTTGTTCCGCGCTTGTCCTCTTTTTTTCTGAGTCTGACCTTCGTTGCGGGGCTATAGGAAATCTAACTTTATGTGAGTCTGCCGTTTGGGTCCAAGTACTCGAGTAATTGATGGAATATTCGGTAGAATGCTCGATTACTAAAATATGCGATAGCTGCAGCTCTAATAAAAATTCACAGCCTTTAAGACAACACTAAAGATGGGAGCTTCTACCTTTTGAAGACTAGTACTGACACTTATTTCCTTTGTTTTACCTCCAGAACCAAAATGTTTCCCACAACCCCAGCCTGTACAAGAAGCCCTTCTTGGAGTCATTCGAGGAGACTCCTCTTCTGGTGGCCGTGCTCACATACATGGGCTACGGCATCCTCACCGTCTTCGGTTACCTCCGAGACTTCCTCCGTCACTGGAACATCGAGAAGTGCCATGTGGCTCGAGAGCGAGAGGAGCAGAAGGTAATGTTGATATAGCGAACTGTAGGGTGTTTCACTTCACCTACAGAAGAACAAAGATGCCTTTTTGAAGTTCTGACACTAAGAGCTCTTGTAAACTCTCCTTTTGCAGGATTTTGTCCCTCTCTATCAGGACTTTGAGAACTTTTACAACAGGAACTTGTACATGAGGATCAGAGACAACTGGAATCGGCCCATCTGTAGCGTCCCTGGCGCCAAGATGGACCTGGTGGAAAGAGTGTCCCACGACTACAACTGGACCTTTGAGTAAGTCGCCGCATCATTGCGTGATAAGATTCTGTGGATATAGTATCGAGGTGTTGTCTTTGAAGGTCATTAGTCCCTCAGAGGCGTGTATTTATATGTTTCTGATACGTGACATGATGGGAAGCGCATTGATTTGTGCTAAAAGTCACTGACCTTGTATGTCTGATAATATGAATGACATCAGCAGTGAGTGAGATACTATCTTAGAAGCTGGAGTAAAGCTGAGATAGCACTGAGCAGAAAACAAACAAAAGGCAGTCCTGATAACACAGTTACAGAACTCATGTGAACTCAATCTAGTACCAACACAATAAAGGAAGAACAAAACTCAAACATATGTTTTTTTTTTTTGCTGCATTTCTTTCATTTGAGTGTTTTTTACTAGATTAAAAATCAAGAAGAACTGGTCAGAAAACTTCAGTTTGTAGGACCAAGAAGGACAAACATCAATTTATCTGCAGACATTCTGTTCTGATAGAAGTGAAGTTTGTGTCACGGCTTTAGATAGATGTGTGCGAAGAGTCAAATGTATTTAGGGGCACATGTGCGCATAAAAAAATCACCAGAGGCAACAAATGTTTTAGTTTTAGGTTGGATATTCGACGCACATTCACTGCGGATCTAACAGCAACGTGGTTAAATACACTCTGCACCCTCGCTGTCAATGTTGGGTGTTGAATAAGGGACCATCAATAAATTACCGGCTGATGTTCTCAAAAAAAGGCTGTTTTCCTTCCATAGCTTCCATGTCATGTGACCAAAAGACCTAAAATTGATTTCAAGTAATAGTACTTGTGTCGACCGATAAGACCGATTGTGCCCCTCAAGTTCTTTGTGTGCTCCTTGTGAAAGAAGTTAGTGTCAAGCCCTGTCTTCTCTGGATGTGAAGTGTAACATTCACTCAGCACACATATACACAAGGACTGAGACAGCTTCTCATGCAGGTGTGGTCCCACTCTCTGTTTCTCAGGCACACAGGCAAAGTGGTGAAGGACGTCATCAACATGGGCTCGTACAACTACCTCGGCTTCGCAGAGAACGTCGGGGCCTGCGCCGACGCTGCCATCGAGTCCACGCAGAAGTACGGCGCTGGAGTGAGCAGCACCCGCTGTGAGATGGGTAAGAGTCGAACTTAAGAGCTGCTTTGAAAGAGTAATCGTCTGAGATTCCCTTTGAGACCGACGACAAACCTCTGCAGGTATACGAGCGACTGCTCCCTCTTTTGTATGTCGTTCAGTCTTCAGGAGACAACAGAGGCCACAGGCAGGAGTGGTTTTTTCAAGGATCAAAAAATAGAGCGAGCTTTGAAGTTCACGTCCTCTCACTCCTGCCCATGAGTGGATGAAGCCTGTTTCTAAAGCTAGAGTGCATTCCTGTCCTCATAAAACATTTACAAAGCTGATTTTTATAGAAAGTAATTTTGAATCGAGCAATGTTTGCATCAATAATTTCCAGCTAGAAGTCTCTGCCTTTACTACAGTATGGCAGCTCTGTGCGGTTCTTAGTTTCCCTCGTTCTCAGCCTGTTTTTGATTAAATTCGACTAATGTTAATAATTAATTTTTAAGACATATACTCATGGTGTGTGAGGGAGGAATGTAAACTCTGTTAAGTTTGATAGATGGCTGAATCTGAATGCTCTACTAATGGACTGCAGTGCTATCCACTATTACTCTACCGTTGTTCTCAGATGACCTCACTGATTTTATTTCCTCCGTAGATCCCCTAAATTGACACGAGCGTATTCTTCTGTAATTAGAGAAGGTTTCTGTCACAGTATCTTATAGTACAAGTTCTCTCCCCCTGTACGTCAGTGGAAATGTGTGTCAGGAGGACAGTGTAGGAAGTATCCACGTCCTCATCTATCGAGTCTTTATGTCGCTGCTGGAAGGAAATTCCTTCACGTTGAAGTGGTCTGTTGGAGTTTCAACTGAGACTGTGCTGTTTCCAGGAAACCTGGACATCCACGAGGAGCTGGAGCAGTTGGTTGCCAGGTTCCTAGGTGTTGAGTCATCTATGGCTTTTGGCATGGGCTTCGCTACAAACTCTATGAACATTCCTGCTCTCACCGGGAAGGTAGGAATTTCATTTATTTCCTCTATTTGTTGTTCCTCTGGCACCACGCTCCTCTTGATTGGATTACTGTTACCCTGCTTTTTTAGGTTATGTTTGCTCCCGTACCCATCCTGTTATTGTACTGGGCGCCGTGATTACATTACCTGTTGGGTAAAAACAGAGTTTCCTGTGTAAAGTCAAAACACGCCACATTTTCAGATGTACGACCAAGCCTCGGAGAGTTCAGACCGTTCCACAACACGTCATTTTCCACCCAGAGCTTTCAAAACATTTTTCGAGCAGCAGGTTGGAGATAAATATTTGACAAGTCCCAGTCGCTGTTGTTCTAACCCCGACAAATCACACAGCAGTCGGGCACCTACGCTCTTCCTAGTTTTCTTCTCCCGCAATGTGACTCGAGCAGGATGTAGAAGTTTGAGCCGACAGGGGTGTGTAACCTTGTGAGCCGAAGAGCACACTTCCTGACACAGACACATGAGCGGAGAGCAGATAAGCAAAGCGCGAGGGTTAAACGTACGACCCGACAGTAAGGACTTGAGTCACTACTTTTGTCACATGGGTCCATAAATTCGTCACTATGCCTGTAACTTCTCTACCAGCTCACATCATGATGTTACAGCCGAAACCTGTGTTGTGTAAGGAGCCTATTCATTCATTAACCAGAAGAGGTGGTGTGATTTGTCAGCATGCTGGAGTGTGTTGACTCTGAGAAGTGTTTGCAATAGTTGTGTTGTAATGAAGGAAACACTTTTTTGACCAACATCAGACTCTTATTAAAGTTATTCAGCTTTTAATTACACAGTTAGAGCAGACTAAACTGAACTGTGCAATCTTAATCATAGCTAATTCTTCGTACTTTGATTTTTTTCCTTCCACACAGAACAATAACATGATTTTTATATGATTCTATCTCTGTTTTCTGATTGTAGAAACCATATTAGTACTCGGTGTAGCCCAAAGAGTATTAAACTGGCAGCCACACTGGGAGTGTGCGACAGAGACTTTCCGCCTCAGACAGGAATAATCAGTCTGAGCCAGAAAGGTGTTGCCTAACTTGAGAAAACTCAAACATGTGACGCCCTGGGGTGTAACAGTGATACGAGCGAAAAACTACCAAAGAGTGTTTTTTTTAACTTGAATATTTCCCACTCAGGAGTCATAAATCATAACTCTGTGATTTCTTTTGCTTTAGGGTTGTCTTATTCTGAGTGACGAGCTGAATCACGCCTCCCTGGTGCTGGGCGCCCGCCTGTCCGGCTCAACAATCCGGGTCTTCAAACACAATAGTGGGTGACCTTCAATACGGAGTACTTCTTCTCAGAACAGTTAGATAGAAATGTGTCAGAGCGTACGTTCAGGGAATGCAGGAATTCAGCTTACACAGAGTGAACGTGGACTTAGGAATGAGTGAATCAGTTATAATCTATATTACCCAACAGGAGACAGACTGCAAGTTACTTTAACAAATACAAATAAGTTTGTTTTTGCACTTCTAAATTTGTTTTATTCTAAATTCTAGAATATTTTAGTACCTGTCAATAAGTTTGGTGATAACAGGAATATTCAGACCCACATGCACAAGCTATCCTCAAGTTCCGCCTTTTAAGTCATCTAAATTCATACCGAGCAGCCAAGAACCAGGCAGGCTGGCCGCTAAGACAACACTGTGAAGCAAATCTTCGAAGGGCTGCCATCTTCCAGTACTGAAGAGAACCTCGTGTGTTTGTTCAAGAGGCAGCAGCACAGTAGCATCCGTCCTGACTGAGTCAATAAGCGTTCCTCTCTGTGTCATAGACATGCAAAGCCTGGAGAAGTTACTGAGAGACGCCATCGTTCACGGGCAGCCGAGAACCCACCGACCCTGGAAGAAAATCCTCATCGTGGTGGAGGGCATATACAGGTAATGTACACAGTAATCTTCTCCTTTGAGGACATTTGACCATTTATGTACATCTGAGAAAACACAAAAGGGAAAGCTTTTGACCACACTAGGGATCTTCCGGCGTAAGATTAATTTAGGGTCAAACAGACTCTAGTCATACCAACTTTAGTAACGACCGCAGGATAGCAATACACAGCGGTCTGAGGAGCCATAAACAAACCTCAACCAAAACGCCACTCTATAGCCACAAATAATGCTCAGAACAGCACCTAACTTCATCAATAGGACATATAGGGTCCCAGCCACAGCACTTACCACCAAACATCTTTTTAACTTCGCCTGATTTCTTTCGCAAAGAGACTAAACATAACTCACCTACTCTCTTCCAGAAGTTGCTTGTTTGTAGCGAGGCTTCAGGCCTGTCCATTATGGACTGCAGCGGGGTTACGCAGCTCAAGGAAGAACATTTGTGATCATTTCTTCATGGAAATGCAATCAGACCGAGACGCTAAGGCAGAAGAACTACCGCATCTGAAAATGAAAAATGATTAATATGATGATTATTACCTCAAGGAAATGATAAATTAATGATCGCAAATGTTCTTCCTTGAGCTGCGTCACCCCGCTGCATTCATCTCTCGACAGGGTGTCTAACTCGGTGTCGCGGTGTGTTTGACCCTAAATTAATTTTATGCTGGAGTATTCCTTTAAGTGTAAAAATTGTTCCTTGGGTCATATGTGCAACTTATCAGAGTTGTGTATGTAAACAAAAAAGCATTTCCTTACATTGATGTTTCTTAATGCTGCGTCCACATGCTGACAAAAAGTGAGTGAGGATAAGTCACACAGTTTCCATGTCAGTGTGTGAGCCGTGACGACAACACTCCCTTATATCATTTTGTTTAAAAAAAAGAAAATAACGTCTCTTTGAAAAATGCGCCCACTCTCCTTAAATCATAATGCATTCCTTGGTGTTGAAAGTGTACTTACTGTAAAAGCAATCAATCCTGTCGATCAATACAGTCGTCAGCCTGACATAATCAGTGCCCTTTACTAATGCAATGTTAATGGAGCTTCATTTCCTCTGGGGTTTGTGAAGCGAACACTCCGGCTGCCACGACAGACAGTGTCTACACAGGCGTTAACACCTTCATAAACACAGGATTTAAATGCAGGAAGAGAGACAGCTTATCACATATCAGCTGACTGATCATTGTCATGTCCTGCAGCATGGAGGGGTCTGTCGTGCGCCTGCCCGAGGTCATTGCACTAAAGAAGCGCTACAAGGCGTATCTGTACCTGGACGAGGCCCACAGTATCGGCGCCATGGGACCCAACGGTAAAGGAGTCGTGGACTACTTCGGCCTGGATCCTAAAGATGTCGACGTCATGATGGGGACTTTCACCAAGAGCTTTGGCGCTGCCGGAGGATACATCGGAGGAAAAAAGGTTGGTTATACAATTCACTCTCCTCCGCTGTAAGGAAAGACAGGAACAGTGATTACATTCGCTGGAACTTCCTCTTTAGGGAAACTAAAACAGTTCCAGACGTTCAGCAGACTGTGTCATTCACTCTCAGTGTTGGTCATAATGCTTACCAGCAGAGGGAAACTGAACTTCCTGTTTTTTTTTTCAAAGGCAGAGTTTTGCTGCAATCAAGGCGAGCGCTTATTACGAAAGATACATCCAGTTCTGAGGAATCTTGTGTTTGTTTTATGTCATCATGTGCCAATTTGTACACACCCATATATATATATATATATATATATATATATATATATATATATATATATATATATATACAGGGTGATGTAATTTTGAGAGTAAACCTGCAGCCATTTTTCAGTAATAGGTAACAATATAACAAAATTTACACCATGTTAACTTTGCAAAGACAGCACACAAAAGGCATTGGATATTCCTCTCAGCAGAGGAAAAAAAACAACCCACTCCTCAATATGCAACCGGTGGATAAAACCGAAATGAAAAGTAAACCTCACTGATTTCATCATTCCGAATGATTCTGCAGGGCCTCGTGTCTTCAAGTGAGGGAAAAAAATCAAATGAAAAACTCGATTATTGTCCCACCTCAGTGTCTCATTTCCTTTGCCTGCCTTTTCCCATAGATGCAGTGCTACTGAACGGCCTTTATCCATTCAGATGCATATAAACTCACTTCTTCTTCTTCTCTGGGATTTATTTTGTCTGCAGTGCATCTCAACACGCAGATGCTTTTAAGAGTTATTCTGTTGTTGCCTAGCATCAGAAGTGTCCTGGAGGCACATTCTTGTAATACAAAGTCATTTAGAAAGCTGTGAATTGATTTCCCTCCAGTGTGGGCAGACTTAATTGTACCTTGTCGGTGTTTTCGGTCCCTGACAGAAATATTATGTTGTACTAAAACCAAAAACATGCCGTACATTCTGCTGCGGCACCTTTTTTTCAGTCAGTAATGTGACGATAAGTCCAGTGCTGCAACAGTGGAACCACTGCCTCTCTCTCTCTCTCTCTCTCTCTCTCTCTCTCTCTCCAGTCTTTCATGTCTCTGTTTTGCTAAATGGTGTAACTGTTATTCCTCCCCGTTGTAATAGGAAGATAAAGTTAGTAAGAACTGTAATTTCTCTGTCAGGAGCTGATCGACTACCTGAGGAGCCACTCTCACAGCGCCCTGTACGCCACATCCATGTCCCCTCCAGTGGCCCAGCAGATTATCACTTCCATGAGGATCATCATGGGAGAGGACGGGACAACACTGGGTAGGTGCCAGAACATGATACCAGTCACTTCAACTCAGTCACGATCATATCTGAAGAGAGTGAACAGATGCACATTCGAGATAGTTACTGTTTGCTGAGATTGCAGGAGATTCCTGAGAGTGTAAGACTCACACAGAGTAGAATATCATGATTAACACTTAGTACTATGCTGGATCACCGCCAATCCCATGTAACACCATTAATATTGTTTACAGTTTCTCAAGAACTATACCGTGTATCTCTATGGGAAGAAAAGTGTTCAAAAACGAACCCTTTTGGTGATCTATCGAGGGTCTCCAGGCATTTCTACACCTGCCACAAGGTTTACAATCCAGACTCAAAAACAGGTGTTTGATCAGAGACATTTGATGGTAAATCCGCGGTGATATATCGGTGAAAACATGATTATTTATCATATTGTTACGATAAATGCCGCTAATATCTTCTGGGTTTGAAAAGCTGTTTCGATGACGTCTTTTTCTGTCAAACTTTCGACCAATTACAAGGTCTCATATTCTTCTTTTATTGTTCCCTTGATGGTAGTGTCCAATAAGAGGCAACTAAAGATCAACAAGAGACAAGAAAGTTCCCTGCTTGTCTGTGAAATAAGAAATAATGGTCTTCAATGCTTGGAAACAAGCAAAGAAGAGATTCTGAGCAGAATGATGTGGCTCTCTGTCTCATCCCCGACAGGAACTGCTTCTAGGAGTAGCAAAAACAACTGTAAATAACAAAAAAACGCCTGGAAGAATTAGTGTAAATATGTAAATAGTTCCTGTTGTGTGTTTGTTCCAATCCCAGTATTTCTTCTCCTGATAGCCAAGACATAAGAGACTCATGTGCAGGTGAGAAAAGGCTTGGTCACTGTAGATTTATGTGTTTTTTGAGCAAAGTACTGTTGGTATCAATTTCCGTCTTTTTTGTTGACTTTGATGGTTCTGAATCTACAGTCACATTTATTTTACATAATTTTTACACCCATAAACTGACAGCTGAGATTGTCCTGACCAAAAAAGACGTGTATGAAAGGAAAGAGTTGCTATAAAGATTTTTGAAAAACAGGCAAAAACCAAAAATAGCAAAATCTAGCTGGGAGTTCTGAGGGTTAAAAGTAGAAAATTAATGGCGTTTTTGTTGCTATTACAACATCGTGAAAAGTCCGAGATGTCTCGGTCACTGGTTTGAGACTGCACTGTGGTTGGAGCCGGCATCAGCTTCCCTTAGACACCACAAGATGGCAGTATAACCCTTAGGCTGAAATATTCCTGAAGACCCAAGCGCTGCAGTTACCAAACCCCCTTTCTGCCTTTCCCTTCTTTTGTACTTTGGCATTTTCATGCAGATAGCGCTCGATAACCTCGCAAAGTTTTCCATCCCAGCCTAAAGATAAAAGCCTCTATCTGTGACCTGCTGGAAATAATTTACTAGTAAATAAAGGTGTGTAAGAAGCTCTTTCACGTATGCAAACTGTTTTTGGAGTATCATGTAAATGCCACACAGGTTTGCAATCTCAGCAGGTTAGATATGCCTTCAAAGTAGTGTGTGTAACTGGGTTGTTACGACGAGTATAAGTCGATTAAAACCCAACTTGTGTGAGCGTAAGATTCACTTTTGTGTCACTGCTGGTTTGGGATATTTGATGGTCTGTAAGTCTACATTTAAAGCTCCTCGGTGGACAGTTCCCTTCGTCTCCTCAGTTAAGCTCGGGCTGACAGAAGGTCTTCTTGAAGTGTTGGTATGCTGACTTCTCTACCCTTTCCTCTTTATGGCTTTCAGATGTGTGTTTCCTTGAGTATGTGCGCGCTCCTTTTGCCTTCACGCTGGGTACAAAGCAGCGTGGTGCCGAGGGCGAGAGATCTGCGCAGATCAAACCCTGTCGGACTCATCTCCTACACACACAAACAGAACCCCGAGTTTTGTTTTTCTTGCAGGGCGGCACCCCTTTACTCTTTTACGGGGCTTGATTGATGCCGGCTCCTTTAACATGGTGATTTAGGGTCCGATTACCTCGCTCCCCCCCCTCTCTCATTGAATCATTAGGTTCTGGAGTAAACACCTGAGGCAACCTAGTATAATATAGCTGCTCTACAATGTCATCAGCTCTTTTCTGGGCAGAGCAGGCCTGACTGTCTGACCTTTTAACATCTCCCAGTTTAGAGGACTAACAATGACAGTCTGATTGGTTGCAGCCCTGTCACTCTTTGAAATTCAGCCCTTTGAAGATCCAGACGCTGACGCAGACTTGAAGTGACAGTCGAGAGCTGCCTGCTAACAGTTTGTTTTCTGCGTCGGGGAGTCAGCGAGGACGGGATGCTCATGGTTCCCGGCATCGGTCCGCATCGAAATGTGACGTTTGTTGTTTGAAGCTCACATCAATCAAATATGTGGATGGGGAAGTAAAAGCAGAAGATGGGCAAAGCTTTTCATCAACATGAAAAGAACTCAAAACGCCTGCAAAGAAAAAAGTCTGAATATTATATACTGTTTTTTTTTTTGTTTCATCCATCAGTGCTGAGAATAGCTTTGGATTCCTTGACTGTGGAAAAAGACGTCTGGATAAATATAATGTCAGACTTTGTTGTGTCTCAGGACGCTTTGAAGTCGTGGTGTTTCTGCTCTGTTTTTCAGCACAGCAAGGCAGATGTGCGTTGCTGTTGGCGCTTTTCAGCCATATGGCTATTTGTTTGGTTAAGATGCTATCTCTGGAGGGTTGAGCCCCGGGGATTCGAGGAGTGAATCCGCCGTGTGCATCAGACTGACACGTGAGGATTGATGCCTTGACCCCGACTTTCAAGAATCACACTTGTCCTTAAATGCAGATAATGTCCGCCTCTGTCCAAAATGTGGGTTTGCTTAGAAGCGCCAGGCTAAATTGTGGATTTATTGGTTGTTTTGATGGCTGAGATGTCACTGGAGCAGGATTTCATGTTGGCTTCATGCAACTGTCGGTTTATTTGTCTAAGCAGAAAAAGTACAACGCCTGAAACAAATCCATCATTTAGTTTTCAAACTGGCTTTGTGCAAACGCAGAAATTATAACAAACGAACATAAAATTAAACCTGCAACTCAAAGTTGACCTGCTAGTTTTCAATAATCATTAATTCAGAGTTTCCTCTGCAGCTCTCCAAAGTTTCCTGGATTACTAGAACACCACAGTTGAAATGCACTCAAGTTTGGTGGTGGTGGGTAATTACAATCGTGCGTTATGTAATGCTTTGATTGGCAGCTAAACTGAAACAAACACAGCTCCATGAGGTGAACGAATCAGCACACACCTTCACATGTTTTAACTTTGGCTGAAAAGTTTCCAGACTAAGTTAATAGAAGCAGGAAAACGAAGGAGCACAATAGAAACAGAAAACAAGATGGGTACGTTCGTGCATCAGTCAGTGCGTTTACATGCACAGCTTAATCGGACTGAGCTCATAATTTGTTTTTTTTCACCGAATCAGACTTCTCTCCTTGTCTGCAGACACATGCAGCTGAGAATTGAGTTATTGACATGAACGTGTCCTCCTTCCCAAAACTAGAGGGTGATACAGGTCTTTCAGCGGCGCTGAGGTCTCCGCTCCTCGTTTTGCGACCGTCCTTATACGTTAAAATGTCCTTTTCTTTCAGGAGGGAAAGCATAACGGCACTCTCCTCGTCGTTCCAAAAGTGGACATTCTTTCGTGCTTCAGAGTTGAGTTCTTTAAATCAGTGGTTCTCAACCCGTCTCCCTCTGGGACCCACATTTTCCGGCGACACACTTTTATAGAATTCAAACCAAGAAAGTTTATTAAAAAATTAAAATAACCTTTAAAGACTCTAATCTTTAGTAATAATCCACTTTTTTTTACTGAGTAAAGTTCATTTCAGAGCACATGAAGGGGACGACATGAGGCCGACAACTACTGAAGTTGCATATACAGAAAATATCAAATATCGAATAAATATCGCATTAAATATTAATTTTTTTGACCAGCTGTTTGTGGCCCACCCAGAACACGTCTGTGACCCACTCTTGGGTCAGAACCCACCAGTTGAGAACCACTGCTTTAAATGATAGCGCCACTTCTTCTCCGGTGTTTTTGTTCCGGGGTTACGGGGGCGTGGCATATGCTTTGTCCGATCATCTTGCGACTACGCTGGTTACATGGTGGAGAACATCGAATTCCAGTCGCATTATATGGGTGTCTGAATCAAAGTCTCCGACTCCAATCCGAGTTCTTAAACTCTGATTATAGTCAGACTGAAGGTGTTTACAGGCAGTTCAACTGTCCAGTCCGAAGTGTCATGTAAACGTACTGAGTGAGTCCTTTAGGATTCTGAGGGTATGTGGGGGCTCTGAATCGTCAGAGATGCAACAAGAAAACCTCCATCACATGAACATCATCATAAATAAACTGAGTAACTATTTGATATTCATGTTGTTAACAGTCTGTGTGTCCTTCTGCTTTTTCCAGGCGCCGACCGCCTCCGACAGCTATCAGAGAACACCACCTACTTCCGCAGGAAACTCCACGACATGGGCTTCATCATCTACGGCAACGACGACTCCCCGGTTGTACCCATGATGCTCTACATGCCTGCCAAGATTGGGTGTGTGATTCTCCTCCTCCATTTGGGATCATTTAATATGTTTTAATTTATCGAGGATAATTAGTGTGAAATATTGGAAGAATCTTGTAGTGATTTCACATTTTTGGAACAAACATAAAGATGATTTTTCCTCACTCTTGTCCCCCGCCACAAATAGATCTGACTTCATGTGCGGAAAGCTGTTTATGGTTTTAGATTCACACATTAAAGGGGAAAAAAAACATGTAAGATGTGGCTGCGGTGTTGGTGGAGAAGTCGGACTTTCCGTGCGTTGCCCCGCATCTCATGTCGCCGTGTCTTTTCAGGGCGTTCGGTCGGGAGATGTTAAAGAGGAACATCGGAACGGTGGTCGTGGGCTTCCCAGCGACAACCATCATCGAGTCGAGGGCGCGTTTCTGTGTCTCAGCCGCCCATACCAGAGAGATGCTCGACACAGTAAGTCACCACCACATCCTCATCACTGTCTGAAACACAAACACGTTTAGAAGGCACGCTATAAAAGGGAAATAGATGGAGGATGTTCGTTTTTGTAAGAAACATCCTGTAGGTTTTATTCTGTCTGGTGATGGATGACACAGCTGACAGCTTCTCCATATTTTCATACCATTTTTTTCCCCCTCGCTTATTTTAAGCAGAAGCTCGTCTTAGATGTCCTGCCATAAAAGGACCATCTCCTTTTAAAGCAACGTGTGCGAAATTCCAAAATCAGCGTGAAAATGACTACCATCCAAAATGCAAAAGAGCGAAAACATCTGATCCGCCGAGCTGCGAGGATGTTGTTACAGAACAGACTTATATATCGCTGAAGACTTTATTTTATCCTCGACATGATAAAAGACTCGCCTCAGCTGTTGTCTGTCTGCGGAGTCGCGGCGTTAGCGCGTCTGCTGAATAATAAAGCTCCAAATATGTCCTTTATTATGAAACAACTCCGAAAGCCAAGCTGTCTTGAAGTATTACAGCGTGGCTCGGACAGAGACTTTTATTCGAGCTGCTCTGTCTCTCCGAAGACACTTCATTCATCTTCCTGAGGAGCACGTCAACACCGTTTGTAATAGTCCGTTTAAAGGGCAGCGGCCTGCCTTTGTAGAGCGCTCGGAGGAGCCGCTTTTTCCGTCTTTGGAAAAGCCAGCCTTCGCTATTTCTCCAAGCATGGAATCAGGAGAAGAAGGAAAAAAAAAAAAAAAAGGTCAGGAGGAAGGTAAATTGTTTCCAGGTGCTCTGCAGTGTTGCAATGCTGATACAGTTTCTTTGTGGAAAGAAGTGAAGGGAGTCAGCGTTCAGTTGTGGTCGACGCAGGGAGCCTTCTGTCATCTTTAGCGCCTGAAAATCCGTGTGTGATTAAAGCTTATCACTTAATTTGTCACCTTCAGAGGGAATCCTCTTTCTGTTTTTGTTTTGTGTGTAATCCTCTCATCTTTTGGCTGTCTTCGTTTGTTTTGATTGACAGAAATAATCCCGCCTTTTTCATTAATCGCTGTCTTCCTGTGCTTTTTTTTCCCCCCAGGCGTTGGCAGCCATTAGCGAAGTGGGCGACCTGCTGCAGCTTAAATACTCCAGACGTGAGCAGCCTCTTCCCTCACTCGGGTGGATGTCTGAGGAGAGTCTGCTTCAGGACTGAGCCTGACCCTTCACCACCACCACCATCACACCCTTTCTCTATCTTGTCTTACATCCCTTTTTTTTTTCTCTGAGCCACTCTCGTCAGACCCAAAAGAACCCAAACTTTTCACAGGTCACACTCACTCGACCAGAATCCTCCTCATGTACATGTCAAATGTTACAAAGTGCATTCAGCCTTTGAGTTTTTCTTTTTTTTTGTCCTAACTTATTGTGACTGCATCTGTCGGAGTCTTATCCCTGTGAGCACATCGAATGTGTATCTTATTTGTGCAATAACAACAACAATGTGGAGTTTCATTGTGATTCAAACAACCTAGAGCAGAGTAGACCGACTCCTACCACGAGTTAGTGCTCGTGCGCTTAGAAGAAATAAATCAGATCATAGCTATGACGAACACAGGAGGGGAAAAAAAACGATATGTGTAAATAATATTTATCCAGGAGTTTGTAAAATACGGCCTTAGGGTGGCATCCCAAACCTCGAAGAGAGATCCGTTTTTTTCACAGGGGTAACAGCCACATGTTCACTCCGTGTGTATTTATCCGATGGCTTTTTTTTTCTTTTCTAATCACTTTTACTTGAATAGAGAGTAGAGAATAACGGGTTCTTTCCCTAACCAAAGGATATATTGTATGTGTATAGATACGTTTTCTACCTGTTCTCTTCAAATGAAAAGCAGATGTTCAAAAAGTCAGAACTTTAAAGAGAGGGGAAGAATCCGCGGGGAGCAAAAGTCTTAAGGAATATTTTTTACTGCTTATTTTCTAGAAATATTTCTCAGCCTTATTTACTGTTTACACCTGCACTCAAAAACTTGAGCCCAGTGTCTTTAACATGTCTATAAACTAACCAACTCCATGTGTATTATATTCCCCCCTCACGCCAAGTCGCTCTCACTCAAGTGCTTTTATGTGAATCAGCGTCGACACGATCTCTGAGCATGATGACGCGCTGTACCCTCTCGGTCTGTATGTATGACGAAGAAGCTCCCTCTCTGATATACAGACGGCTTTATTTATTGAAAATGCGTTTGTCATCACTCAGCTTTTTGTTATTTTTGTAACGATTTTTCCGAAAGGCAGCTCCGAAACGGAAGGTGTGCATCCTCTCTCGACTACTTTAACGAGTCTTAACTTCAGTGCCGGCACTACTGACAGGCATCTCGATGCGCAGATGACGTAGTCACCGAAAACGGCGAGATATATTTGGGTATGCTTCAAACGTCATTGTGTTTTCTTCACTTAATTTATCGTCCGTGGTCTGGAATGACATTCCATATCAAAAAAACTGTAATTGTCTTGTTTTGTTTTCTGTGTGAGGTTACCCCAAACATCCTGGTCACCCATGTGTCTGTTGGAGGCTGTGTCACATCGTCTGGCGGTGTAACCATTCCTGTAAATGTTCCTCAGCTCCAGTTAAAGAGATATTTGATGTTTTTGGATTTCTAGCACAGCATGACGACTACCTGGGGGTCTCCTTTTTAAGTGTACGTTCACCACACACTGATTGCGTTTTTGTCTTTTTAAAGGGGGAGTCATTCCAACTTTTGTTTCTTTCGTTGTGTTAAACATGGCTTGAACAACTCAGTGATGCATTTGCTTTTAATAAATATACTGTAAAAGGTGGAACACACGACTATGATCTGGGATTGCAAACGTTCAAATCTTTGTTGAGCTTCTACGTTTCTGTCCATGGAGGCAGAAATGTAAATTACAAACAGCAACATGTCTGTTTCTCTACGCCAAGTTTCCCTCAATGAAACTGAGGTATTAAAGAAACTCGAGATAACTCAAATGTTTGAGTTGTCGAGCTCTTTGATGTCCCACACACCTGCACCAGTGACCATCGGAAACTTCCCGTTAGGTGTTGAGTTTTATTTGAGTTGAAGATAAACCACTTAGAGGAGTTTGCAAAGCCATGATGTTTGTCGACCATGCAGTTGGAAACAGTGCTGATTAAATCACTTTCTTTGTATCCAGACTAGAGCGAGGTTGTGTTTATTTTTAGTCGGCTCACACACAGAAGAGTCACTACTTGAAAGTTTGAAAGCCTTTTATACTGAAAGGTTACTCATATCCTGTTACTACTCAGCATTTCTCACTGTCCAGTCATCCACTACTGTCTCAGTGTAGTAAATATGAACCTAATGTCCACTGAGGAGATCATGACTCCTTCATGAACTGATTCTTCTACTCCTGTTCTCCTCGTTTGTAGCCCTTTGTAGTCCCTGTGTAAACTAAACCGTGTACCTTATCAGGAACCTCAGTGGCCCCACGCGCCCCCCCTCCTCACAGCTGTGAGCAATAAGCCTCCCACCCCCAACTCCTGCTGCACCAACCCTCCTGAATGCGTGCGTAAAAGCCGAGTTTACCGAAACCGGTTGGCTGGGCTGTACGCACACAAGCGCACGCACACATTCACTCGGATCAGCTGGATCGTGGATTAATGCATCAGACTGATAGCGAAGACGAACAGCAAACTATGAGCTCCAGATGTCAATGTATTGGAAGAAGACACCCACCCACCCACGACGGTATGACTCACAGTTTAAAATAGTTGAATAAGCGAGCGCCGGTGCGGACGGGGAGATTCTGCGTGGGGTATTTGACTTCTTTCTGGTACTTAAAGCTCCTCCAAGTGTGGTTTTATGGGGAAGAGAGGCGTTCAGCTCGAGCCGCCATACAGACTGACAGTTGCTGCGCAAGGCGCTGGTGCCAGATATGGATAGCGCGCGGGATACCTCTGGACGCTGGTGCGCATCTTCATAAAGTGCGACACTTCGAGACCGACGAGGCCCAAAGACTTCGCTGCCGAAGAGTGGACGTGCGGAGCAAAAAAAACCCGCAAAACTTCAACCGAGAAACTTTTTTTAAAGGTGAAAAGTTTGAGATAAGCCTCCGAAGTCACTTCTACGACTCCTCACAGGAAGCTTTGAAGATGCGTCAGGAGGGAGCGTGGAGATTTCAGATGCTGCTCGTGGTTTGGTCGACTCTTCTCGTTAGTTTGGGGACCGCGTTTCCAACCAGACACAAACATGCCGGTCATAAGGTAAGATTAATCGATTATTCTGATTTATCGAAAGTTTATCGAGAGGTCTCTAACTTCGGTTGCGCACAGATACGACGTTTTTATCAGCTAACATCGTGGTGCATCTTTGCTTACTGTTGTGAAATACCAAAAAACACTAAAATAGACAAATATTCCATAAGAAATAAAACAAAAATGTAAAGTTTTCTTATGAAAAAAGACAAAATTCCCATTCTACTTTTGTACGGAAGCCCAAGGCGGCACTCACCCATACATTTAAATTACTCAATCTTAAAAAATAGGTTGATTTCCATTCATATTTCTTTTATTTTCACCTGAGAACAACAAAAAGGTTTCGCTATCAACTTTTCACAGTAACTTAAACTTCTAGATTTGTTAAAGTCAGCTTCATTTTCTCTCTGAAATGAGAAAAATAGACAAAACCCAAAGAAAACACGAAATTTATTGGTCACCATGGAGACGATAAGAAGTGGAGATCCTAATAAAACAATGTGGATTTAGTTACTGTTGGGAAAATAAAGAAGATAAAATGTGTCGGTACATGTCGGCTTTTTTGAAACATTGAAAAAAAACAAATTATAGTTTTTTTTTTGTCTTATGTCACATAAAATAACTAACTATTAAAAGCAGTATTCATTCAATAAGTCAAGATTTTGTCAAATCTCATAATAATAAGAGATAACATGTTTATCCAGCCTTGTCATACGAATTCGGCTTGTTTAAAGTCTTAGTAGCTTTTTTTACAACAAAAAAAAGACGTAAACACTTGCAAAGCTTTATGTTTTGGCAGGTCATTGGGTAAAAATACATAAAAATTTAAGACGCCTTTGTTCATGAAGGGAAAAGAAGTCAACGAAAGGCTGAAAAAGTAACTTATATATAATATTAATGAAATATAACAATAAAAAAAGATCATGGAAGTCTTTTGTCGTACTTCCCTCTCCATGTATCGTCAGGGTTGCCATAACTGGGCATACTCCCTGCTATAATAAATCCAAACTCCTTACACACACACACACACACACACACACCCACAGGCTGTGCAGTGTGTGGTGGGTGTACTCCAGTGTTTGTGTTACGCACAGACATATTTGGATATCAAAGTCTGTTTGTGTGTGTTTGTGTCAGGGTTCAAGTTTTTGCCTTTGAACTCTCCTTCTTGTGTGGCCTCCCATGGATGCCCTGTTGGGACTCTCTCTCTCTCTCGCTCTCTCTGTCTCTCTCTCTCATCATGTGTCTGATTGATGTCCAAGCAAAGAGAGAGAGAGAGAGAGACAGGGGTGGAAAAAGAAGGAGGGAGAGGAGAGAAAGAAGGGCATGATTACTGAGGAGAAGAAAGAAAAAATCTCACTGCGGCTTGTGTGATAGTTCGTTTCATTCACCCCAAAAGGCTGCAGTTGGCGACTCGCTACTTTCGCCTGCGACCTGCTGGATGCGTGTCCGTAAGTGCTGGATGGAGGGGAGAGATTAGCAGAGGAAGAGAGGAAGGAGGAGGAGGAGGAGGAGGAGGGGAAGCTCAGTAAAGCGGGTGCCCAGTAACGAGATGCTTATGTAACCAGAATAAGGCGAGCCCTCGGCATCTCTCACGCTGGAGATGGGGGTCAAGTGTCATTCATCTGATTGTTTACACTGGCTTTTTTTGTGTTAATGTGGAATTTCCTGTTTTTAGTTTTACCCCCATCTCGCAGCAGAGAAGAAGAAAGAGGAGGGGGTGTTTGTGTTAAAGTGGCCCTCCTCCAAATATCATGACCTGTTTGCCCTAAATGTTTTGTACCTCCAACCTCCACAACTTCACCCTGATTCCACCAGGCATGCATTTGTTGTCCCGTTTCCATTTGCGAAAGGCGGCGATCAAAGCGCGTCTATAGTTTATTGTTCTTCTGTAATGGTTTGGAAACAGCCAAGTGCAAAGGCCTTTGATATCTGCGGGCGCATAAATCAGGCGCTGCCACAGCCTGCCTTCCCAGCCTGCCCCCCAGCCCCACCGGATCCCATCGCTGCCCCTTACCTCAGCCCCTGCTGCCCCCATCCAGACTCCCGACCCCCTCTCCCTAACCTGAATGTGTGTCACCGCCAGCAGTAGCTCTGCCAGTAGTCTAAATGGATCCACTTTTTCAGCCTAATGAAAGGAAGACTCAGTGTGTTGCCAAAAGGTTTGATTTAATGTTTCTCTTAGAAGAGAGAGAAGCTCTCCAGACCAGGCTGAGGTCCCCCACTGCATCCAGATAGTCTCTCCTGTTAAACACACCGCATGCCATCATCCTCGGAGCCTTTGATCAGAAGAGCCCCTCTACGGAGAGGAGGAGAGCAGGATCAGAGAAGAGGGGGAGGAAGAAAGGAGGAGGAGAGTGATATACAGGGCGAAGGAATACAGGATCCAGATGTGTAACAGGGCAAGATGAGGAGGGTGTGAAAGTATGTGGCCTTTCTCGTGGCTCCGGACCCTCCGTGTCTGTCTGTGTGAGTGTGATGGGCATGGATGATTTGGAAAGATTCGACAGTGACGCGTTATGATGGAGGATTTGATTCTTAAACCAAACATACTCAGACCTGAGAGAGAAGAGCTGAAGCCGTCGGACTCTCTTACTTGTTATCCTACCTATGCTAGGATAGGTGCTCTGCTAGCTTGGCCTTATATAGAAATCATCAATTCACATTTCTGATGCACATCCAGGCATTTCTTATCTATTGTTCAAATATGTCGCCAAATATATCATTAAGCTCATCTTTGACCGGACATAAACAAGTTTACAATGAATCACTAGATAGATTGATGATACCTAATGATGGAGGATTAGGGAAAAAAACAAAAGAGACTTCAAGAAAATTAAGACTTAAAGATTAATGTCATTACTTTACAAGAATAAGTCATTACTAACGAGAACGAAGTCATACTAAAAGCATTACTTACAAGAATAACTTCATAATAAAATCATTTCGGACAAGAATAAAGTCATAATTAAGTAATTACTTTGAGAGTTAAGTCCTACTAAAGTAATAATCTACGAGAATAAAGTCGTAACAAAATCATTACAAGAATGACCTCGTAATGAAATCATTACTTACGATAATAAAGTCGTAATGAAGTGATCACTGACAACAATTAAGTCGTAATATAATCATTACTTACAAGAATGAAGTTGTAATAAAATCAGTTCTTACGAGAATAAAGTCGTGATAAAGTAAGTAATTATGAGAATAAAGTCGTAAGGAAGTAATTATGAAAATAAAGTCGTGATCAACTAGTTCTACCACTATATGTATGATAATGTGGTGCTGACATACAAAAAGATGAAGTATCTTCTTGTTTGAAAAACATATATTGAAGTACTTTTTCACAAAGTGCTCCAAACTGTAATCTTAAACAACAGGTTAGAATATAAGGACTTTATTCTGACTTTACTCTCGAGGTGATGACTTTACTACGACTTTATTCTCGTAAGTAATGATTTTATTACAACTTTATTCTTGTTAGTAATGACTTTTTTTCCCCCTTAATGTGGCCCTAATACTCCGTCGTAATACCTGAACTGTATTGAGGATAAACTTTTTGTAACCTGTTTATTTTGACGATATCGAAGTTTTGAGTTTTGTATAAAAAGGCACAATCAAGTATGTGGCTGAAAGGTCAGATAAGGAGGCGCTAAAACCTGCCTCCGCCTCACTCCCGAGCCTCTTGTAGGGCTGACGGTAAAGTAAGATTAAGTCTGTATTTCCAACATAATGACCTCCACTGTTAGACTCCAAAACTTTGCTTTGAAAGTTCAGTATATTGATAACCTGAAACAAAAACAAGCAACACAACTCTGATCAAAGTGTGGATCTTATGTGTTGGATCATTAAACCCTAAAATCTAAACTTTACGTTCAAGTTTCACATTTACATCCACTACTTTGCTGACCTGTTTCTCAGCTTGCTTTTTATTTCGCAGTCTGTGCTCTACTTTCTCCACGGTTAATAAATGATATCACGCCTTATTGAAAAAAACATGCTACTGTGGTTGTAGCAGTCTGTGTAATATCTGCTCACAGTGGATATCATCCAAGAGAAAATGCTAAAGGGCCTCCAATAGGTTATCTACTTGTCACCACCCATTTACAGATATCTGGGGAAGGGGCCAACTTCTCTTCATCTATCATTTATCATGCTCGACTGGCTTCTCCTCTAAACAGCCATAATGTGTTCACATGCTTGAATTTGACCGACCACATAACTTCTTTATGGGACAATCACGGGCAGTCAGTGAAAAGTACGCGCCGTTCTAGAGGCCACGGCTATAAATCATCAACCGTCTGGTCATTAATTCAGACGTTTCTTCAGCTCTTTAGCCCTCGAACAGCGACTTTTTTTGCCCTTAGCAGACCGCAAACTAGCTCCAGTCAACTCTCAAGGTGCTGTCCAATCATGCTCGGACCAATTTGGCGTTTTAAGGATGATGTAAAGAAACAGAATAAAAAAGAAATGGCAACAAAGGGGTCAGTAAATTTATTTATGGTGTCTGCTGTCTGGCGTTAAACGAATACGCATCGCATTTAAGCAGCTTAAAGTTGATTCTTAGCGACTAGATTCTTATTGCGCTACCTATATCAACAATTTCCCACCATTATTCACAGACAACGATGTTTCCCCCTGTTTTTCTCAGTACTGTAAAATCCAAAAGGTCAAATTAAGTAGTGGCCGTAGTGGCGGCAGCACAGCAGGTTCAGACACGCTCGCACCAGCCCAGGGGTCCCACGCCTCCCAGGCCCTCTCATTAAAGCTAAAAGAGGATCTCTCTGGCACAGGCCCCTCTTTGTCCACGGCCTGGATGCCATGACTGTTGTGGGAAAAAAAAAGAATGAAATGAACGAAGGCTGGTTGGTCACTTGGCCGGTTAGTTGGATGCCTCAGGGGCTTTTTGGAATTGCTGACCAAGCTACAAAGTGCTACATGGTTTCAAGGTTTCTTCCTGGAAACAGAGCCCTGATTGTTTTTACTAGTCATCAGTGAGCCATTACTGAAAGACGCTTTTTTTGTTGTTGGCTCTACGACCGCCACCTTATACACATATATCAGTTTTTAGAGTTGGTTCCTGCAGAAAATCGTCATTAATGCAAAAAATCAGGAGAACTTCACTTCCTGAATTTCTCATTATTCATTTTTAAACTTGTTTTGATAATGATTTCAGTATTGGCAATGGTATTGGTAATGTTGCCAACTGCTTGCTTCTCTAGTTAAACCAACTTTAGTAACAACCTCAGGATAGCAATACACAGCGGTCTGAGGAGCCATAAACAAACATCAACCAAAACGCCACTCCATCGCCACAAATAATGCTCAGAACAGCACCTAACTTCATCTAACAGTACATACAGGGTCCCAGCCATAGTACTAGCCATCAAACATCTTTTTAACTTTGACTAATTTCTTTAGCAAAGAGACTAAACACAACTCAGCTACTGTCTTCCAGCAGCCGCTTGTTTGTTGCAAGACCTCGGGCCAGTCCATTACAGACTGCTGTGGGGTGACACAGCTCAAGGAAGAACATTAATGATCATTACCTTATCATTTCCTTGAAGTAATAATCACCATATTGTTTAATTTGCACTTCAGACGCTGTAGTTCTTCTGTCTTAGCGTCTCCGTCTGATTGCATTTCCATGAAGAAATGATCATAAATGTTCTTCCTTGAGCTGCGAAACTCCGCTGTAGTCTATAATGGACTGGTCCGAGGTCTCGCTACAAACAAGCAGCTGCTGGAAGAGAGTAGGTGAGTTGTGTTTAGTCTCTTTGCTAAAGAAATTAGTCAAAGTTAAAAAGATGTTTGGTGTCTAGTACTATGTCTGTGACCCTATATGTCCTGTTGATGAAGTTAGGTGCTGTTCTGAGCATTATTTGTGGCTATAGAGTGGAGTTTTGGTTGATGTTTGTTTATGGCTCCTCAGACCGCTGTGTATTGCTATCCTGCGGTCGTTACTAAAGTTGGTTAAACTAGGGAAGCAAGCGTTCGGCAACATTAATCTCTCGAGGGGGTGCCTAACTCAGTGTTGCGGTGTATTTGACCCTAAATTAATTTTACACCGGAATTTCCCTTTAATGGACATGCTTCACTCGAGACCCCAAAATTACTTGTACCTCTTACAGTCCAATACGATATCTGATATTGGTCCAATACCAGCCAAAATACAAATATTGGATTATATCAGCCTGCATCTAAAATCTCTGATATCAGCACTCCGATACAAGCAGTCCAGTCCAGACTCGCGCTTCGAGCTAGAAGCACCCGGATCCAGCATGCAGAGCCCACGTGATCACAACAACAGTGTGTACTGAGGTACTAACAAAGTAGCAAGGAGTAGGAGTGATGTCGGTATCGGCCGATACTGAAGGCTACAATATCGGTATGGTATCGGGACACCCCTAACCTCTTAACTTGTCTCTACAGGCTCATGGCCACCAGATCCACAACGGTGGGGTCCAGAATGTCGCTGAAACTTTGGAGCAGCAGAACCAGGTCCAGAGTCTCTTGCCTGACCCCCACAGCCATCAGAGGAGGTGGTCCCATCCCCAGCATCGCTCAGTCGGCGTTCTTCCACAGCCGGAGCCCGAGGAGGAGACCAAACCTTTCATCCTGGATCTCAAGAACTTTCCAGACCTAGCCAACGCTGATATCAACTCACAGAACCCAAACATACAGGTGAGTTTGGAGATGAAATCATGTTGAGATGTCGAGCTGTGACGTGGAGTTGGACCAGAATAAGAGTTAACGTTTGATTGAAGCTCTAATCGCTCTTACATGAGTCTGTTGAGTTTTCTGTGTCCAAACAGTAACTTAAGAAGGCAAATTATGCGTTAAATTAAAACCGTTCGTGTAATGAGAGCCGGGGAATTTTCTCTTTCATTTGGAGAAATGATTTATTCCCCTTAATGTTGAACAAAATCAACAGTCTCCCCGTCTAATCTTAGAGGCCCGGCTGTGTGTTTTCATGCTACTATTTAATTAAAGTGTAATAAAGAAAAACAGACTCTGTAATCATAAGTGTTAGCCATTAAGTCCCCATCATCTCCGTCTAAATCGGACCAAAACATCAAAAAGTTGTTCTGTTGAACTTATCTCATGGCAGTTCTGCTCTCCAGCTCTGGTCAGTGCAATCAGGATGTGGTTAGAGGGACATAATGATGATGTGGACATTAAGTACAGAGACCGGTGACATTTCTGATGAGTTTTCATGTAGCGCGTGGACCAGATGTACCTTAATCCAGTTCAAAGACTTTACCCTGGCGTGTCCAAGCAAGACAAACGGGAGCGTCTCATCATAAACTTTAATTCGTTTAATGACCGCCACGAAAAAGAGCGGTTTCCTTTCGCCTTGTTGTCGAATCAGCTGAAGCGAGAGCTCAGAAGTATCTCAGATGAGTCATATTGAGGTAATGAGAGGTACTTATCCCGAGTAGATGCTCATATTCTTCCCCTGAGAGGATCGTTTACTTGTCTGAACGCTCATGCTTACTTCTGGATGACTGACTTACATCCGCTGAGCTGTTCCGCCTTCCTTCACATTTGTGATAGTCAATTTCCTGAGGAGAAAGTCTTGTGTATGGATGTTTCAGGAGCGCTTTGTTTTGTTTGGCGAGACGAGGAGAACGCAGTCGAGACTAAGATCGCCTCTTTCCCTACTCAGGTCACGATCGAGGTGGTAGACGACCCCCAGATGGAGGTCGAAATGGATCTGGCCAATGAAAAAGAGTGGCTGCCCTCCTCGTCCTCCTCCCCCTCCTCCACGGTCGATTGGCTCGGTGGCAAGAAGCTGTTCTGGCCCCTTTTCTGGAGTTACACCGACTCCAGTGAAGACAGCAACAGCCGGTCAGGCGCAGAAGAAACAGGCGAGGAAGAGGAGGAGGAAGACTACTCTCTGGATTATGGCAGCGAGGAGCCTTTACCTAGCGGAGTGGGCGGGGACTGGGATACACGCTGGAACGAAGGCTGGGATCCGGTGCAGAGCTACTATGGTAAGAACTGCCAAGTGTTACAGTCGCCGTTTGCCCGTACACGCACATGTTTATTCGAATTTAACCAAGATATGGGTTTTACCAAAAGCACCAATGAGGAAATACGATCCTGATCTCACAGCGATAAAAATAATGAGAAAGTCTGAAGTGAGAGAGAACAACAGAGCGGCTTTGGCTGCATGGTCGCCGCCACAGTCAGAGAGAGCCGCGCCAGCATGCAAGGCAGCATGAGCACTCGACCATCGGGACATTGCGGGTTGTGCGCGCTTTGAAGCCGACACTGGTCGTGCTGGTCGCAGAGGCCTGCCTTTTGAAGATGGGTCCGATGCGCTCGCTAATGGCAGCGTGAGGCCGGCACTGTTCCCTGGGACAAAACATCCCTCTGCTTGTGGACAATTAGAGGGCAGATTGGGAACACAGAATGACAGGGGCCATTCGGCCGACCCTTTTATCCTTCCCCAGGACCCCACGGGCCCCCCCCAGACCCTGGCGGCCCTCGCTGCCCTTTGCGGTTCGGCCTTTTTGAGCCAGTTCAAGAATTTCAGGGGGCTTTCAGGGCTCTGCATAACTTTTACAGTCCTTTCCCCCCCCCCTCTTGAATTTGCCCTCCTCCAGTGGGAAAAATGTTGTGTCTCATCTCGCACAGACCGCTAGTTGAAGAAATAGTAAATACATAGAGAAAGAGAGGTGAAGATAATGAATGAAAGAGAGTGAAGATGAAAAAAGAGAGGGAATGAAAAAGAAAGTTTGAAGGGTTTGGCAGTCAGCGGTTAGGTTAGTGTGTGTGAGGCCTACTGTAGATCAGAGCGCTGTCATGGGTTTACCACAAACTCGAGCTTTCATTCTTCACAGACGTTCCTCAAAGACACTAATCTGCGCATGATTGATCTATTTGTTTTCCTAAGGTTTTTGAGGGCTGCTGATGTGTGATCATAAAATGTGCAAACAGGTGGCTCGGCAAGTTTAAACTCTTAAACCTTTACGCTAATATATACGTCTTCTATCTGTTTAACTGCTGCGCGTAGAGCCGGCAAAGAGCAACAATGCCTATAAAGTGGTCACATCTAAAGACTCGCTCAACATAAATCAAGGATGTCTGCTCTTAGCTCTTTCTGTAATTACGACTCTCCTGAGACTTTATTCCCGTATGGCCACATGGCGAGTTGGCAGCGCCCACAAAGTCAAATTGGGTCCTCGCTACACCCAAGCTGGTATTTCTGCACCCACCTCGCCTTTAATCAAGAAGGACTTGTTTTCGGTGTTATTAACACCACAAGGAAGCATGGTGCACAGGCGGACAGCCACAGCACAGCTTCGCTCTTTAATTTAAAGTCGTCCTAAAAAGAATATGGGTTTGCATGGGAAAGGTCCGACCAGGAGAAAATTGTCATTTATATGAACTGAGTCTACCCAGAAATGTAACTGTTGAAGTACCAGCCGAGTGCAGCACCGAACTGTACGGTGAAGACTGACTTTCTGTTGTTGGTTTTTACTTTGTGGTTAGAATTAAACATCTGAAACAGCCGAACTTTAGCTGTTAAAGTCATTTAATTAAATATTTTCTTTGTTGAACTTTTCTGCGGATCTTGATCTGAGTTTTTTATATATTGATATAAATCATGTGGTTGTAATCCGGTGTGATACTAACCACTCTTGAACCGTGTTTCCGTTCGACAGAGAAAGACTCTGATGAGTGGACGCCCTGGTCTCCTTGTTCGGTGACATGTGGTCACGGTGAAAGGAAAAGGACCAAGTCCTGCGGATACTCCTGCACTCTGACAGAGGCCTCCAAGTGCGACTTAGAGCCGTGTCCTGGTACGATTATACTGCATATTCTTATTGAGAATTATTGAGGCTCATTTTCATATTTACTCTGTTTCCAGCTGATGCTCAGATGATGTTACACTCTCTCTTCTTAACAGGTGAAGTCAACACTGTGGCCGAGCCTTTTCCTTTCGAGATGGAGAATGGCACAGAGCCGTTTGGAACAGGTGTGTTTTTTTTGCTTGAGAAGTTTAACACGGCTAATTTTATGACACGCATTTACTGTCAGTAATTAATTATGTGTAATTATACAGACAAACAAAGGCTGACACACTCTGTAGTCTTTGGTTTATGATAAAATCCCCACAGTCGATAGATCTATCCTTCTGATTTCAGATTTGTCTGTGCTACAGCGTCTCAAAGTCTAACATGATATCACCGTCCTCTCTCTCTTAGATGTGGACAGCTGTGAAAAGTGGCTCAACTGCAAGAGCGATTTCCTGCAGAGGTACCTCCACCAGGTCTTGTCCGAGCTCCCCAGCTGTCCCTGCTCCTACCCCTCCGAGGTGGCGTACACCGTGGTCAGCATTTACGATGAGACTCATGGCCGGCAGTTCCGCTGGCGAGACGCCAGTGGCCCCAAGGAGCGCCTGGACATCTACAAGCCGTCGGCGCGTAGCTGCATACGATCGACACTGTCCAGTGACTCATCCACTCTGGCGGCGCAGCACTGTTGTTACGGTGTCGGCGGGCGGCTGATCACTCGAGGGAAAGGCGCGGGCACGCCGAACCTGATCAGCACGGAGTTCTCACCCGAGCTGCACTTCAAAGTGGACGTGCTGCCTTGGATCCTGTGCAAAGGAGACTGGAGTCGCTTCCATGCGGTGCGGCCACCCAATAACGGACTGAGCTGCCCAGAAAACCCCCACGAAGACGTGTTCATGAACGAACTTGAAGAAGCCAGGGAGTACTGAGGCGCTACAGCCAAAACTATCACTTCACTCCGAGAATTGAGCAGGTACTGCCCACCTTCAAAGTCTTGAAACGCAACATCCACTCCATACTTCACGCAATGACTCAGAGGAAATGCTAACTTGAGACTGGGAGATTTGAAGGCTTTATCGCTGATGGTGAAGTGTGGCTGCCCTAAGTTGGGATTTGGCACGGTGTCCTGATATCAGGCCTGACCGAACTGAACCGTATTGCAGGAATGGAAGAAAAAAAAAAATGCAGTGTTTTCCCATCGCTTGCCAACCTGTTCCACATCTGGCATGACATCGAGCTCTCTCTTTCATATTCGGTTCGCTCTCCTGGGTGCGTGTAAGCATGATGTCTACCTGCTGGCTTTCCTCATGGTTGTCCTGGAGTGCTTGTGATTGACAATAACAAAACATGTGGTAAACATCCTGATTGCGTTTTTTTTTTTTTTTAGGTTTTACATTTGTTTGAACGTGGGTTGGATATATTGATGAACAAACACACGCATGGGAAGAGTCCAACAGATAAATATCCCAACTATGCTGCTACAATAAAACTCCTTCAGGTTTTTCGAAAGGTTTTAAGACAACAGGACGGAAATAAACCCAAAAGATGCCACATGCAGTATTTGTAACGGACATTTTCAGTCGATAGGTTTAGAAAACACTAGAATTATTCGAGACGTAAACCAGAAAAAAGCTGCTGATGTTTTTAAGCTTATTAAACGAGTACTAAGAGAAAAGCCCTAAAGCTGTAGCGTTACAGAAACATCATATTTGACTTTATCACATATTTGGTGTCGTGTATTTCCTCACATTTCCAGGAAAATGTTTTATCTGGGTGCCAAAGAGTTAAAATTTCAGACTGTTGGTGCCTCTGTAAATCCAAACTCCTTCGTCTCTACAGTGAGTAGATCGTGCTCGTACATGTGTCTCTACAATGTTCTCAGGGGGGCTAACTTTTTCCACGATAAACACACTCGTTCATTTACCTCTACGGCAGAGCACTATTGGAAGTAGAAAAACAACGTTATCGGGGTTAAAGCGAAGATTACAGAGAACTGAATGTGTAATCCAGATTGAAATAAACGAACAGATGATGCTTTCAGAGAGCAGTCTGAACCCTTAAAAAAGAATAGTTGTGGCTGATTGTTGCAGAAAGATGTCATTGCTGTTTAAGCTTTTGGCTTAGGGTCTTTGGGTTTATGTACAGAACTAGATTGAATAGAAAGCCGAACGTGGGGGTTGAACGAGTGATTCGTCTCAAATTTGATCAGAAAGACCCTTAAATTCCAGGGGTCGCCCTTTCTATCCAGTCTAGTTCTATGTTTGCTCCAAACCTTTTTCAGGAATTCTGCTTCCAGATGTGAACGCGAACAAGCCTTTACATTTTGGAATCACCAATTTTTAAGGACGGCACTTTATTTAAGGAATATATAAATATATATAAATATACAAAAGATATATAAAAAAATGTATTCATGTTTGCCAATCGTTGAAGGGAAACTCGTTAGAAATGCTGCAAGTGCTTATATCAAGTGTTCTGTGGAGGAAGCATGATCTTGTGATTTCTGAATCTAGTATTACATATATGGTGTTGTACAGTATTTATTTGTCTGTTCTCTTTTTTTAAAGTTTGCTGAAGCTTTGAAATGTCTATACTCAACATGGTGCACTAATGGGACTGAAAAAAACAATGAAGGCATCCGTTATTCGAAAGGGAAACCACTCGCCTCATATCACTTCGAACAGCTGCATCAAGTGTGTGTTTTATTCGACTTTGTACTGCAGTGCTTGATGAATATGTTGTTGCAATTATTCTGAAGAAATATATAAAGACCTTGCATTCATCATTTGACTTTTCCGGTGTGTCGTTTCTTCAATCTGCGCGCCGAGAGCTGAACATAGTGTAGCACTGTATACCGAAATTCCTCGAACTGAGTCGCTACACTCTCTCCTGACCAGCATACCAAACTTTTCCATAGCTACGCTCTCCAACAAGACAGGTACAGTACTGCTGAGTGCAAACATGTCACTTTCTTATATGTATGAAGCAACAGCTCTAAGGGAAAGACAGCAAACAAGAGCGGTATAAACGCTCCAGGTTGCTTAATCGTCCGTTTCACAGATCTTTAACACACCAATGAGAGGATTAAATGAGGTAAGAGTTTTCCTCCTCGCACATGTTAACAGCATGTGCAGTCGCCGTCTGAACCACCAAACGTCCTCAGTTTACTCTTGTTTAATTGTCTGTGTGTTCTCAGTCCAACGTTGGTTTTCTTTACAAGTCGGGTTCAAATCTAAAAAGTCAAAAGTCGTACTAACAATTTCAGTCAGACCTCTAAACAATCCACCGCAGCTTTTTAAAGACATGCACGCTTCGGGCTTTTGCAAAAAAGTGTTGTGGCATTTCTCTGGTGATTCACAAGGGTGACACATGCATATTATACCGGATTGCGGTGAGGCCAGATAGAAATTCTTTTGGATTACAGTTAGAGGGTTTCCCTCATCCACTCAGACAAAGTAGCTCTGCTGAAACACAAATTTAACCCCTAAAACTCACACATGCTTCGACTAACAAGCGCCATCGCTGTCATCCATGTCCAATGTGGTATTCAGGTTGAAATATTCCTCTCATCACGCTCGCTGAAGCTTCACTCTTTCCAGAGGATTAAATTACATTGAGATTTAAAGCTCAGAGGTCAGAGTAATGCAAATCCATAGGCTTAGGCAATCCAAATAGTCCTCTTAGATACTCTAATTCCTGTAGGTCACAGTGTCTATCTTTCGCTTGCTCTCGGTGACCCAAGAGAGAAGAGGGAGGAAAAGCCTGGTTATGCATTCACAATAGAACATTAGGTCAAGAGCGGGACACAGTTAGCAGGGGATGTTCTCATGCTATGTGCATAACCAAGGAGGTACTTAGAAATCAATCTATCCGTCTATTTGTGTGTGCGGAACGATAAGGCGCTTGGTAGGTCTGCTGCGGTCCCTCAGTGATTCTTACGTTGACTACAGATGAGTGCCGCGTGGAGGGGAGCCAGACACATGTTGACCACATTGCCGCGGAATAACAGATAAATAACCACAGATGTGAAGACGGAGGAGAAAGCAGAAGGAGGAAAAACAAAAAGGAGGGAGAGAGAGAGAGTGGAGAGAGCAACATAAAAGAGAGGGGAGGGTTCAAAAACCTCTGTGGCTAAAAGATGTTATCTAAAATATTGAGTGAGGCAAGAGGTCCTGGGCGGATGTATTAAAAAAACAGGCGAATGCACTTCACGGCTTATGGAGGGCATGTGGATCATGTTGCAAAAGAACTACACTGTGGTTCTAAAAGTGGCCATAATCATTCGAGCTGAGTTTAACGTCCTTTAATTCAAACACAAAATATAATTAACTGGCCATCTAGAATGCTTTGAGCACGCTTCATCGTGCGTCTACATCTTTGCAATTGACTGTTTGTGTGATGTGATTCATTCCTTTTAGTTAAGGCGCCGGTGGCCCAGGCCAGGTGCCAGCGCTCGGTGGTTGCAGATCTGTTTACTTTTGTAGGCTGGCAGGAACATGAGATTTCCTCTGGGTGTACTGCGGCTGGTCGACCTGAAAACAACACGGCTCTTGAAGTCCCTGGCTGCTCCTGTTACGGGCAGCGGACCACTTGTGCTGAGGCTAACCCCACGCAAACAAACACACACTCATACAGGGACGGACAAGGGCTCGTTGAAGTTGTGTAAACCGGCAGATATTCTGCATTAATGCGGGCAAACATACACGGAATAAAACTGTATACATAACGTAAGTGATCCGCCAACATGGATCTCAGGATGTTACGGAATATGGAGAGTTTGACACAAAGTTTGTCCTGAAATGATATACAAGATCTTAACATGAATCATTATCATAAGAAGTCCCAAATAGAAGAGTAGAAGACCATGAATTACAACCAGTGTTGTGCTAGTTACTGTACTCAGGTACCGAAACCAAAAAGTAATGCATTACTGAGAAAGTAACTATTCAGCTACTGTAAAATACATAAAGAAGAACTGACTGTGTTCCCCTCTAGCCATCATTTAAGTTCTGTACTGATGCTGAATAAAACCAACTGTTGATTAAAACAACCAGTCCAATTCATTTGCATCCACATCACTGAGTCGAATCTGAATATGATCCGTTGTGCACCAACACAAACCTTGACTCTAAAGGTCCTTACATACTGGGAACGACGCAAATATATGACGCGAATTTAAGAAATATTCAGAGGCGAATTTTGACATGCCTGACTATACGCGATGTGATTTTGCAACTTTCCAGGGGGTAAAAAGACGCGTCCCGGGTGGAAGCGAGAAGACTGACCCAACAGCAGACTGAGTGTTTTCAGTTCTGATTAGACTCTAGTGTTGAGATGTCTGTCTGTCATGATAGCATGTACTGAGTCAGGGCCAGTACCAGATAAGAACAGTAAACTATAATCCATAATCGTAAGTTAACAACCGAGACCGATTGAGTTTGAGACAGTGAAAATACATATAACACAGGTTAGCTTACGAGCTAAAGTTACTTAGCACAGATGAAAGTTAAAACAAAGACGTTTATCAAACTGTTAAAGCACACAAACCATCGTCATATGAGAAATCCGACGCTATGACTCTCCACAAGTTGTCCTTCAGGTCGTTATCTTTGTAATGTTTGTGTCTGTTATCAAAAAGCACTCTGTTCTACGACACGTAAACAATCAGCCGGTCGGCCATATTGGATATACCGGTGAATCTGACATCGCAACAACATGCAATCTGATTGGTCAGAAGTGGACACACAGTATGCAAAACTTTAGAAGATTCGACCATGGTACGAAAAAAAATATTGACGTCCGAAATAATGGCACGAAAAAAATTATTCCTGTGTGTAAGGACCTTAACACCAAAATTTTACCATTGGACTCTTGGAACAAGGACCTTTAAGGACATTGAGAGGAGGTGCCAACTTTTTTTGTCTAGCAACAGAAAGCGTTGGTTGGAAAAAGCCCTGAAATTTGAGCTGCAGGTGCTGCCAGTGCAAAAACCACCATCAGTGGACACAGGCCCTTACGTCGGCCATGTATTCAAGATCAGTGACAGGTCGCTCTGCTGCTTTCATTGTAATGGAAACAATGTAGACACTATAACATCATGCTATTCAACTTACTGTAACTTAAACATGCTGAGGCTTTTCATGTGTCACATTTAGGCTCATTATGAAGAATTAGAGAGCTGCTAGAATAAGATTTGTCCAGTTTCATGATAAACATAGGGAGATTTATCCTCTGGAGGTTATGATCCCCTGTGAAATAAGTTCAGCTATTTCTTCTGACATTTCAGGGATGGGAGCTTACATGCTGTTATGGTATTGTTGGATGATATGATATGATGTGTTTGTTTAACTGTGGCTGTGTACGATCTCACTATACATGCAGGGAATGGCTATTTTATGATGCATAGTGTCAGAATATCCTCCCCTTTTAAATATTTTTCATGCTCCTCAATCTTCCAGACCAAGTAAAGGCAAATTGTTCTATCAAGGAGGAGCAATATTCAGCACGATAATCCCGCCACTGGACATCAATATCCTCAGAGGAGTCTGAATAACCGACATTCTTTGGATGAACCAGAGTCTACAAACTTTTGTTTGTTTACTTATGTCCAGTGGAAGACTTAATTTTCTCCATCTCTCCCTCTTTGTTGATAATATAATCAAAAGAGCAGCCAACACAATACCTTTGGACATGAGAGGGGCCTGCAGAGCCAGTAGTACTGAGGCGGCAGCCAGCCAGCCATAACAACATCAAACAGCCCCTAGCCTCTAGCGTTTACCCAGAGCCAAGACCCTGGACCAAAAATATGATTGCTCGTTCTTCGTAAGATAAGAATGCAGACAAGCTTGGAGGTTATTGCGAACAATATGTACAGGTATGAGGAGGCTGAAGTGGTGGAAGGAGACTGATTTGAGGAAACAAGTGGGAAGAAAGACGTACTTTAGGTCAGATGGTGCTTCTTGATAAAATGTGGGATTTTGTCTGGTAGAAACATTATTTAACTGGGAAATTTTGATGCTAGAAATAATCATATCATCTCTGCTGTTAAGAAGTGAGTCTTCAGTTTATGATCTAACAGAGAAAGCTTAAAAGTGAGAAGCAGGTCTTTGAAGAGACTGACAAAGAGCGACCTCTGGTGGACAACCAAGAGGAAAACACAGACCTCATTCAAGAAACCTTCAAATACTCTTCCTAAAACCTACTCAGATGTTAAAACACTGAAAGGTTTATTTAGATATTGTTCAATTACTTAATTAAATGTTAGATGGATTAAAAATAATTGATCATCAGTGACGATATAAGGGTTACCACTTTGTCATTAGGGGGCGCCAGATTGCATTTCCAGTATTCACTATTATAGCATGAAGATACACTGATTTGTCATCATTTCAAAAGTTGGTATCCTAGATAGACAGAAAAAGTAAAAGCATATCAAACAGACAGATTTCAGTGGATGGGACTATTTCCAGTTCATTTGGAGAGTTTAATAAGACTGAAATCACAAACACGTTTGTCTGTCTAAAAGACTGTTACCATGTTTTGTTTTCAGAGTGTTAAAAATTTACAGGGGGACACAAGATAAGAGATCTGAAATATTTACTACATGCATTCCAGCACACAAGCCATGCTGGTAAATCTGGCTGATGCACATTTTAACTTTCAGTTTTGTGTCAGCCTGAAGACAGTAAAGATAGGTTAGAGATAAAAACCTGTTGAGAGTCTTTCTGTTCAGCAGTGTTCGACCCAGTGTATCTGATTCACAATGTCCATCTGCCTGACTTGGTTTATCTCCTCTGTATGCATGTCCTCATTAAACCTATGTGAGATCCTGTGTTAACTCAAATAACCACACTTATTTCACCGCTCCTGGAGATGAGTGTAATTGTATCAAGTAAGTGATTGTGTCCTGATCCATCAGCTGAAGTGAGCGTAGGCGGGATCTGATGTGTGAAGTGCATCGACTTACGCACTTGTATGCTCAGATTGGCAAATTGCTCCTATTTCAAGTCATGGAGGAATTCCCTTGCTCCTGCGTGTTGAGACTGATTAGTGAGGGGTGAACTTTGAGCTGACGCAGTTCAATTTAAAGTTATAAAGTCATGAGAGGACTAAGTAACATACAAGAGACTTGAAAAACCAGCGGGCAAATTGGATGGTGTATATATATATATATATATATATATATATATATATATATATATATATATATATATATATATATATATATGTTTGTAAGACAGATAATGAGGTCAAATAAACTGAAGATTTCTCTTATTTTGTTTCTTTGTTTAGATGAACCAATATCTTTACTAAGATGGAGGGAAATAAAACACCTATGATTTTTTTCACTTTACACTTAATACATAAGTATACTTAAGCTTCACATAAAAATAATTTCAACTTTAGAAATCGTGCCCAAGGTTACGTTCACACTGCAGGTTATCAATCAATCAATCAATCAAATTTTATTTATATAGCACTTTACAATATCCCAAATGGTACCCAAAGTGCTTTACATAAAAGCAATAAAATAACACAAGAAAAAATACCATTATAAAATAATACAATAGAATAGAATAATACAAGAACGATGAAATAATAAAAATGAATATGAAAATAAAATAATACAATAAAATAGTATGTAGAAGTGCTAAAAACCTATAAGTACAGGACTACCTAGTCAGAGTTAAAAGCAAGTCTAAAAAGGTGCGTCTTTAACTTTGATTTAAATAAACTGAGGTCAGTGGTGGTGCGTACATCTAGCGGCAGTCTGTTCCACAGCCTAGGAGCTGCAACAGCAAAAGAACGATCACCCCACTGTTTGAGTTTTGACCTCGGGACCTCCAACAGGCGCTGACCGGAGGAACGGAGGGCCCTGCCATGATCGCGAACAGTTAAAATCTCTGACAGGTAGGAGGGGGCCAGGCCATTTATGGCATAAAAAGTAAATAATAAAAGTTTAAAGTCAATTCTATATAATGCACAATGCACAATTCACATTTTTTGTCAAATCTGATCTTTTTGTGCGGTCGTTCGCATTACAACAACGAATGCAGCATTTAATATGAACAGAGTGCGTCCGTGAAGTGACCCGCATGCACACAAATTGTTTTCGGCGCCTGTGTGTGTTGTCGAAAAATTGTGACGTTTGTCGCATATTGATGTATAGGTCAGATGAACGCGACCTGAGCGTCCACACTGTAGTCACATCGGATACACATCTGATTTATATCCACATACAAAAGAGGCCTGGGTTGGATTTGAAAAAGTCAGAATTGCACTGTTCACACTTACATGCAAAAATCAGATATGTGTCACAAATGGTTAAAAAGTTTGAATTGACCTGCCATGTGAACATAGACTGATTTACAGTTAGCCTAATTTTTTTTTTTGATTTTATAGACTCATCTGAATACATATTTACCTGCAACAAAATGATTATAAAGGCGATTTTGACATTGTAGAGTTAAATACCAACACAAAATAATTAAATATTTGAAGATACAAAACATATTCCATCACGCAGGCCCCAGCGAGGATCGAACTCGCGACCCCTGGTTTACAAGACCAGTGCTCTAACCACTGAGCTATGGAGCCCGTCGTGTTCGCTATGGAGTACGGTGTAATTTTGAAATGATAACTCTGACCATAAAAGGGACGTACTGACGTAGTTACTGCACCACAGCGCTTAAAAGCTTGCCTCTGACCGACTTTACTTCAGACTTTTCGAACTGCCGGGTGTGGATTTGCGATACGTTCCTCCAGAATGGCAGTTTTTCAGCTCCTACTCGGCTACTCGGCTCAAATACTAATGTTTCTGCTCGGTCTGGCTTTCTTCGCGTTTCTCGGTTACTGCTTGTATATTAAACACTTGCATGACAAATATGACCACATACCCGGACCACCAAGAGACAAGTAAGATATATATTTTTTTCTTTTGAAAGAGGGTTAACGAGGTTAGCTTACGTTTTCTGAAACTCGGGATTTAGCTAGCGTTGACCTGTCACTTCTGGTTTCTTCACAGTTTCTTACTGGGACACACTCCGTCGTTTCTGAAAGTGATGAAAGATGGCGGAAATGTTCACGACAAATTTCTGGAATGGTGAGTAAAAGCGACATTTTCACTTATATGTATAAGAAGTAGACCAACTATTGCTGCAAACACTGTTGAAATACACTACTGGAAAAGTTGTTAAAATTTTGCTCTCCTCATGTTTGCTAAAGTGAAAAAGTGGACAAAATAAATGGGACACCACCACCTATCATGTCTCTTATAATAAGTGTTTTGTTTATTAATCACCTGTTTGACAAAAGTCTCCTGAAAATCTCAGATAAAGCTGCCCAGGTGTTCATAAAGTCATGGCTGGTGGGTGTGAGTCCAGTAAATACAGCCTTTACTGCTGCATGTTCAAACCTGTTTAGTCCACAAACCTTTGTTTAACTAACTTTGATATATCTTCTATGTCTTTAGGCAGGTGTTTGCATTCTGACTTATTAAGTTGACATGTAGTGTGAAGCTTTAATGTACTATTTTAATCTACAGGTCTGAGACATATGGCCCTGTTTGCCGGATAAATGCCCTACATTACGTTTTACTACTTGTGTACTGTCCAGAGACAACCAAGGTAAATACCCTTTTGTACGGTGGCCTAGAACCGCCACTGCTGCAAATAAAAAAAGAATGGGGGGGGAAAAAAAGAGGTTGCAACAGAAGTTACTGATGGAAAAAATAAACTGAAGCCTGCTGCAAATAAAAAAGAAACGGTGCAGATTAAAAAAAGATGCAACAGAAAAGGAAACTTAAAAAAAAAAAAAAGTTAATAAAAGGATGCAAATTTTAAAAAGCCACAACGGAAGTGAGCTGCGGGGAACCAATGATGAAGATGCACCGGTGTTTTATGATCTAGGCACAGAAGACGACGGCGAAAAGACGAGCAAAGAAGTAGGTGGAAAGATTATAGTTTAATTTCACTTTGTGTGCTTTTCAATGTGTCATTTGGCCATGTAGCGCCTGAGTTGATATGAAGTTGAACTGGAGGATGCCGGTGTAGTGTTAGCTTCAGTTCAACTTCATATCGACTCAGTCGCTACAGGGCCTAACCAAATGACACATTAAAAAGTTTAAGAAGCAGAATTAAACAATAACCGTTCCACTTACTTCTTTGATCATCTTCTCGCCGTCGTCTTCTGTGGCTAGACTGAGCTGTTTACATAATCTGCAACAAACTGAAATCTACTAACTCACTGAATACAACAAATCATGGGTTTGAAGGATCTCTGTATTGACTTCTACTAATAATTTATATTGCTCTTTTTTGTAAAATGAAAATTGGCTGGATGGAAGTTTTGCTTTTGTTTTGTTTAATGTGTAAACATGTGCTCTGATAATAATTACTCAATTTATGATTTTATTCTAGGAAATCCTGATGTCACCAAAGTACCCTAAGGACAAATTCCTCTACAAGAGACTCTTCTACCTGTTTGACGAGAGGTTGTACAACACTTTTACTCAAGTGGTCTGGGAAGAAGTTAGCAGAACTTTGTCCACTGTGTGAAAATGTTTAAGCAGGATTATTAATGTGAATGACATTTTTCCAGTAGTTTCAGTTCACTATTTTATGTCAGCTTGTTTTTGTTTACCTGTAGGTTTCTTGGTAATGGCCTTGTAACAGCACAGGATCATGAACTGTGGTACAAACAGCGTCGGATCATGGACCCTGCATTCAGCAGCTTGTGAGTTATTGAAAAATCACACCAAAAACACAAAGAATGTGTTTGACCATGGAGAAAAAAAACTACACTGTTGAATCCGTTCTGGTATTTTCCTTGTCCTTTAAAAGAATTTGTGTGGAGCGTTGTATGGCTACGTTGTAAAGGTACCATTATTTCCAGGTATTTGAGAGGTCTTATGGGCACCTTCAATGAGAGGGCAGAGAAACTGATGACTAAACTTGCGGATGTGGCCGATAACAAAACAGAGGCCAACATGCTTCACCTAGTCAACTGTGTAACACTTGACGTTATTGCTAAGGTATCTTTCCATACGAGTAAAATCAGGACGTTCTGAAGAGCTAATTCAGTTAGTTTGATGTTTCTTCATGTTTGTTTTCATGGTAACTCTCAGGTTGCTTTTGGAGTGGATTTAGACCTGCTGCTTAATAATTCACCTTTACCTGATGCCATTGAGACGTGCCTGAAAGGGATGACGTTCTATGTAAGGGACACTTTGTTTGAGGTAAGAAGAGTTGTTTGGAGAACAAACCAAATCAAAACTGTTTACACAAATAAATGTTAAATTTAAAAAATCTTCAAATTCCAGTTTAAGCCTGGGAACCGCCCTTTCATTAATGAAGTGAGGAAAGCATGCCGCCTGCTGCGGAGTACAGGCGCTCGATGGATTCAAGACAGAAAGACCGCGTTGAAAAACGGAGACGACGTTCCCAAAGACATCCTCACACAAATCATCAAAACTGCTGGCAAAGGTTACTATCTCTAAAGTTCAGATTAAATCAGGTCAGATAAGAAGGAAGTTTTCACATCCTCATGTGCAACAGGGTCAAGACGGCTGTAAATGATATATGTAAAAGCTAGATAATAACTCTGTGTTTATTTTAAAGTGTAGGTTGTGATCTAATAATGTGGGAAAAGTAGAAAAAACAACATCTTCATATGTGTGTCATTTAATTACAACAATGTTGGATTTGTGGCAAAGGTGTGCAAAAGAGCTTTTTCCTTGTCGTATACAGTAAACATTGTCCGAGTAGGTGAAGTAGGTCAGTAAATGATCACATTTGACTTCAGTCCAACCCGTTAATAATTATCTTTTCATTCCTGACTGGATTTATTTTTAACTGTTTGTTTGTGTTTTTTTTTCATGAACAGAGGACAACATGTCTAAAGAAGATGAAGAGTTCATGCTGGACAATTTTGTGACATTTTTCATCGCGGGTGAGATTGAACTGCATCTGTGAGGTCTTTGTGTCTTTTCAACGTTTTGTCGTAAGGCGTTGCACTAGAGAAAGCAGACTGAATGGTCGGCTGTTTTCGATGTTAAAGTGCTATGGTTGCGTGTAGCTGCGGCCTGCTACTACGCAATTGTTTGCTACTTGATCCTAATTCAGCACATGATTGGTTCAGTGCAAAGAAACTCCCCTTTTCATTGGCTATTTGTATAGTGTACCAAAACATGGCAGAATGCCGACTATTAAAAAGAATGTTGACCATGTTTTATATTGATATTGAGGGAAATAAATTTTTGATATATATCGTTATGGTTTTATTGCCCAGCTCTTGTTAAACTTTGATAAAAACAGTATTTAATGGTTTGCAAATAATCTAAACCCTATATTGAATTAAAAATAGTGCAAAGACAACCTACCAAATGTTTAAGAAAGTGTTTAAATATGCAAGATTCACTCTGTAAAAGGATGGCATCATATTTCTTATGCTTTCCTGTTTGTGCAGTGATTCCCAACTTTTTGGGAGTTTGGGTTTGCTCGGATATTCAGTCATTCCGCTTGTGTTCATGATTCTGAACGGGCTTTGTCACCTGTAACATTTCAGGGCAAGAAACAACAGCAAATCAACTTGCTTTTTGCATCATGGAGCTTGCAAGACACCCTGACATACTGGAGAAGTAAAAACTTACGATACGAGCAGATTTGAAATATGAGTACACAGTGACGTTTTGTTTTTTTTAAGTTGTTTTTCTCCCGTAGAGCGAAGAAAGAGTTGGACGACGTCATCGGGATGAAACAGGATATCAGTTATGACGATTTGGGGAAGCTGGTCTACCTCTCCCAGGTACTATAAAGGGATATTTAAATTCAATAATTTGGCTTTTTATTCTTTTAGATTCTTTCATCTGTTTTTAACCTTCTGAATCCAAGACCTAAGATGGGCAATCTCCCACTATGACCTCTCCACAGGTGCTAAAAGAGACCCTGAGGATTTACCCCACAGCTCCAGGGACATCTCGTGATATACCTGAAGACATTGTCATCGATGGTATCCACATACCTGCAGGGGTTACAATCTTTGTGAGTGATTCAGAAAAGAAAGTTGGCCTAAACTACATAACCATTCATACAGCCGCTGACGTGTTCACATTGTTTTAACTTCAGTTCAGCTCCTATGTCTGTGGAAGAATGGAGAAGTTCTTCAAGGACCCGTTGAAATTCGACCCGGACAGATTTCACCCAGATGCTCCCAAGTAAGTCGCACAGAATATTCAGATAAAGAGGTTTTATCATTTGGGTCAGTATGCTAGGTCGTGATTATTTATCGAGGTTATCACTTCTATGTTTTTAAAGGCCTTATTACTGCTACTACCCTTTCGCCCTCGGCCCGCGTTCATGCCTGGGACAGAACTTTGCTCAGGTGGGTGGTATGATGAGTGAATACTCAACATAAACAAACACTGAAACCACGTGGTATTTATTCAATGCGCGATGGGATGATTGCAGATGGAGGCTAAAGTGGTGATGGCCAAGCTGCTGCAGCGGTTCGACTTCACCCTCGTGCCGGGACAGAGCTTCGAGGTGCGGGACTGTGGCACGCTCAGGCCGATGGGCGGAGTGGTGTGCACGATCAGGCACAGGGATTACAAAAAGGAGAAAATGAGTCAACAGTGACAGCTAGTAAAGAGACGTCACATTAGTCCATGTGGTGAAGGCCGGGTGATTGATTTTCTTTACTAACCAAACTCCTGATTGCTGCTCTAATGTAGTTTTTATACACTTTTCCTGTCCGTTTATAAGAATTCAACAGAATATAGGATGCTTGTTTTGACAATTTACAGTAAAAAATATAACCAAATAAATGTATATTATGATTTATTTTCTGTACAAGGATGACAGCGTGGTATTTTTTCATGTTTTCAGATGATATAAGCAGCCCTTAATTCTTCTAAGAGCTAATAATTAAGCACTGACTGATCACTTTTATAACCACTGAGAGTGAAAACTGCCTTTTTCTCTCAACACGAATGTAGGAGCCGCAGAAATAACATTTTACCAAGTTACTATTCTATATTTTTGTACTGATTAAAAGAAAAAAGATTGTTTTGCAGTTAAATAAATGATCATTTAATTGTGTACCGTCTGTTTATATTCTGTGGAGTTGGTATTCAGTTCCTGTTTCTTTGAAGGGAGCTGGTTGTTAGGGAGGTCACTTCAGCAGCCAAGCAAAACTAGTACAGCCTGCAACGACTAACAATGAGCACAAATCAACTGAATGGTATCTACAAAGTTGTTGCAATGCAAAACTCACACACACCACACAGTTTCATTGTGTGGACAAAGTGTGGACAAAGTTCATCTGCTTTGTGTTCACTCTGTTTGTTTAGGTGCGACTGAAATAGACGGCGCACCAGAGAGAAGCTTTGGAAATAATTTAAACCCTATATTGAATTAAAAATAGTGCAAAGACAACTTACATGATTAAGACAACCAAATTAAACTACGTGATTGTGTCCTGATTATTCAGTGATGGGTCCTTAGAGGCCACTGCTAATGGAATCGACCACATTAAAGGGATATTCCAGCGTGAAATTAAGTTAGGGTCAAACACACCGTAACACCGAGTTAGACACAGCGGTCTATGGAACCACACACAAACCTCAACCAAAACGCCACTCTATAGCCACAAATAATGCTCAGAACAGCACCTAACTTCATCAACAGGACATGTAGGGTCTCACCATAGACTGTATATACTATACTATACTATACTATTCTTTATACAGTCTATGGTTTGACCCAAAATTAATTTTGGCAAGAGAGTGTTTTCTCTCACCAGGGACTGTTTAGGTTTTTTTATCCTGAAAAAAGTAGAGGGAGTAGGTGACCCAACACCTGTGTTGCCCTCAGTGTCAGTGTATTATGTTTGCGCCACAATGACATTAAACTTAACAAGAAGAGTTACATTCATAAAACCAAGTAAACATGATAAATCATTCTTTGTGAGTGCTCAGATGGATTATAATCATTTTAGTCAACCACATCCATCACTGCTGCAATCACTGCTTGATCTGAATCAGGTTTGCTTTTCTTATCTGATTCATCCAGACTCGTGACATACAGGTAGGCTATGGCAACTCCACTGAGACAAAATACATGCACAACGAGAAAACACACAGAGAAGAAAAGAATATTTATAAAGTGACTTTAACACAAAAGTAGTTTTATCACCAACTTTTTCTTGTGCAGTGAATCCACTGTTCAGTTTGTTGCCATTGCAGCCAATATACACAGGATGGCGCTATATCATTGCCAAAAAATCCCAAAAGCACCTGTTAGACGACAAATTTATGAGGATTCAAATTCTGAAGTTGTCATTCATTTCGGGTCGGTTGAAAACTTAGTTTTTATGTGTTTTTACATCTAAGTTAAGGTTCTTGTTGCTGGTTTGTCAAAAAAGGGTTCAGGTTAAGTCTGGTTACGATAAAATGAGTGCAACAGATTGTTCAAACTTAGAGAAAAAATGCGGGAAGGGTTCATTTACCAACTACGAGGCTGTTTTGATTTGAAATAATAGCTTGACTTTATTTTAAGAAACCAAACGGCAAAGTTTTTGATGAATAAAATCCAAAAAGACGAGAAAACCTGGTCAAATATGTGTATTTTTAGGATGTAGAATAAAACATCCTTGAACATCCATGTTTAAACCACAGTTTTGTCTCTTTTGTTGTTATTTTTAAATAAAAAAACCTGTTTTCATAAGCGGCGGACTCGCTGTGTTACTGTTCCTTTAAGAGGGCTGAGCTCTCGCCTGCTGAGGCTGCACCGCACTCTTCATGTACCTGCTGCCCACTCCGCTCCTGCGTCTTGATTGGCCGTCTTGGCCGAAATCCTCTTGAATGATTTCAAACCCGAGTGTTTGGACGAGGGAGGAGGGGGGTCGGCTGCTAATTCCGAGCTGGCTGGCTGGCTGCAAGAGCTTTTGAATCCTCCGTCCACCACTAACAACAGCACCTTCAGTAAAGAGGCTTATCCGAGGAGAGCTGCCGTGGACGGCGAAACGCGCACAGGAGAGTCCCACCGACAGGAAAGTAGGCTTCTGGAGGTGTCGCGTTTGTGTTGATTTACAACCTTTTTCGCTTAGATTAGATTAAATCAGCGGTGAATGCGTAATTTATAGTGTTTGTGTGTGAATGGAGCGATGTCCAGTGGAGACGACGGCGCACATTGCGATGGGACGCGGTTTGTTGCGCTGACAGGACGCGCAGCCAGGACCTGATCCAAACAAAATCTCCGGTAATCGATTTGATATCATGTGTTTTGAGTGAATATCTGCGAAAAGATTAGTAAGGGTAAGCATTCAGTTCATGCTCGGGTTGCCATAGCATCACATTAATATTTTCCTTTTCATTATCGGCCTGTTGAAGCAGGAGGGCGCTCAGATTTTTGGACAATGTATTCCCACACAATCCCGCAACTGAGGTTAGGTTGAGTCTTGATAGATAATTCGAGCCGCTGATCAATAACTGAGACTTTAAGCCAAGGCAGTCATGGCTAAAAATCCATCCGAGGGGCAGAAGGATGAGCTGAGCCAGCTGACGGACGAGGAGCTGCTGCGCTTCAGCAAAGAGGAGCTGGTCCGGAGATTAAGGAGGGTTGACAGTGAGAAAATGAACTTGATGATTGAGCATGGCAACATGATGAAAGATATCAACCGGCGGCTGCAGGTGCACCTGCACGAAATCCGAAGCTTGAAGGAGATAAATCAGAAGCTGCAGGACGATAACCATGAGCTCCGGGAGCTCTGCTGCTTCCTGGACGACGACCGACAGAAGGGCAAGAAGCTGTCCCGGGAGTGGCAGCGCTTCGGCCGCTACACTGCCAGTGCCATGTGGAAGGAGGTGGGTACATACATGATGAAGCTGAAGGAGCTGGAGGCCAACCAGGAGACCGTGTTGAGGGAGAACTCTGAGCTGAAGGAGATCATCCTCATGCTGGATGAGGAGAGGAATGGAGCAGGGTCCAGGAGCTCCATAGACAGTCAGTCCAGTTTAACCAACCTGAATGGGGGCACCAGCACGGTCAGGGATGTTGGAGATGGGAGTAGCACGTCCAGTACGGGGAGTGCTGGTAGCCCTGACCACCACAACCACAACCACATACACAAGCCCAGCACAGAGAACAGTAAGCTGGGCCCCACCATGAGGAGGTCCATGGATGACCTGTCGGCGCCGCACCACCACAGGAGCATCCCCAACGGGCTGAATGGTGAGCAAACTTACAATCACACCTGTAAAAACACAACTTTTCAACACAATCACAAACAGAGGCCTAGTAAACAAACTCTCCTCGGCCTTCAGCCAGTCTGACCAATCAGGTAAAGGGATTAGTTTGGAAACACAAGCTGATTGGCCTTGTTTTCTTCAAGTAAACACTGATTACGTTTGTTGTTTTCATCATTGTGTTTCATGCAAAATAATATCCTCAAAATTTTAGATTTCTTGCGATGGTCAGTGCTGATGCTGATATTGAGTCTTCAGATATTATTTGTGTATTTTTTTAGCCCGAGCATTGATCAGTCTGCCTCACACACATGCAACCGACCTAAAGGCTAAAACATACAGGATGCGTATTTGGAGCGTGGCAGCATCGAATCGAGAGCAGCACCGTTAAGTCGATTAACGGCCAGTCGATCCACACAGAGAAGATCGCTCCAGACAGGAAATCATCACAAAAACCGCGCACTCAGTTCGTGTAGATGAGAAATACTCCCTGGTCCCTGATCCATGTGGACCCCAACAGGACTTTTAACTGCTATCTCTGTCAGCATAAAGGAACATAGTTTACTTTATTAAACACGAGTAAACCTGCCTTTTCTCAACCGGACCGGTTCGCGTTCACAAAGGCCAAACTCAGCAAAAGCCGTTTGGTGATTGCTTTGGTAGACGACAAATTCCTTGGAATTTTATCGATATCATTTTTATGTTGGTGCAGGAGACGCTTTACAATCAGACGGAACTAAACCAAAACTTTAAAATCACGTTGCTTTTTCACATACAGTAGAGGCTCAATGGTCACTGAATTATATCCAAATTAGCATGAAATCCACCACAGAAAGGGCAAAACAACCTGTTGTGAGCATGTTGTTGACTCTACACTGAGGGCTGCACTGCGCTGCTGCTACGCTCCAAATACGCTGATCCTGTGTGAGATACCCAATACACCCCAGTTTCATCGCTACTAGAGGATACAGTCGACATGTTGTGGTGTTACCATGCGCATCAGATTGTACCACCAGCAACATATGCTGATCAAAATTGCTGTGAAGGATTATCATGGGGGGGTCTGGGCTTAACCTCACTGTAAGTCTTGATTGGGGTGATTATTACACACACACACACACAGACACACACACAGCATCCTTAAGTGGCCTTTTCAGTCTCACACAACCTCGTCATTAGAATCGGCACTGATTTAGGTCACTGCACTCGTGGTCCTCAAGGAAGAGGACTTATCTAAATGGCTTTTAAAGATGGTGGGGCTCAAGCAAATTGATTTTTTGGGGTCATTCACTGATTATCATCGTCGTCTTTAGCTTTGGAAGAGCTCTCATGTCTGCTTAGGGCCCGTTTGAAAGGCATGGCGTGGGACCAGAAATCAATGTCCCTGTTTTAAGACCTAAATACACGGCTGAAAGCTCCGAGCCGGGGATGAAAAAGCCCTGATGGAACAGGAGGACACTAAGCCTCGTTTAGCTGGGACACTGGCTGATAACTCGCCATGATCTGTTTGGCATGGCGAGCAAATTCTGTTTCATAGAGGGAGGAAAAATCCCCCCTCCATCCAGTTGAAACTTTGTGTATTTTTATTTCACCCTGATTTACAAGGACGGGAGCCGCACATAGGAGCTCAAAGCAAGCAGCTACAAATCAGATTACGCAGGTCACTTGTTATTCATGGGACATTCTTGGCATGTAGTGGACTGAAAACCGTGAAGGTAACAAATGCTCAAGGATGCAACTAAGGACAGCTGAGGGAATCCGGAAAAACACACAAACACATATGCCCTCGCTGGCACACACACACACGTTTTAGGCAGTGTTTGGCTGTCATTACACAACATCAATATTGTGTCTGCAGCGGCCCAGCACCTCTCTAAGCCGCTGTTTTGCTGGATGTGTGTGACATTGTGTGTGTGCAGATAAACACAAAGATACACACATGTAAAAGCTAGCTAGCATGCATGGGAAAGACCTGGTTTACAGTGCGTTGTTAAAACCAATGCATTGCTAATGAGATCGATGATATCTCATCCCAAACAACCCAAACGACGGCTCTGGCTTTTATATATAGCAAACAACTCCATGTGGGTAGCAAACAGAGGCGCTGTTTACATGGCGCTGAATCACCCAAGATAGTAATCAATAAAAACAACAACAAAGCAAATACTGTATTGATTCTAATCTAATGTTACACAAGTTAGATGAGTGCACCCTGAGGCAGTATTTAACAAGTACAGAGTGTAAAGCGGCTCGTATTAAAAGTTTCATTTCCTGAAGTGTGGTGATTGTGTCAACAGGCCCTGACTTATTGGAAATTTCTCTCCCCCCCCCCTCCCCGAGCGCAGATTTACTCATTTGGCCGCTTGAAACCGGAGCAGAGTGACCATGTTGTGAGGTCAGATGTGCTCGCGGTGTGAGGTCTGCAGAGTCACTTTATTTAATGCTGTGTAAATGCCACGGGCTCCCCTGGGCATTTAGGAGACAAGCTCGAGGATCGCCGCGCAAGTGCTAAATGAACAGCATCTGTCAGGGTGCCAGACAGGGAGGAAGAGGAGGAGGAGGAGGAGGGTGGATTGTTGGTGTCCTGGTAGTGAAAAAAACTTATATTTTATGGATACAGACTTTTGTTTTGTTTATTTATGACCAGATTTGATGGCCTTTTCGTACATTTGTGAATCTAGGAGCGCACCCTTTTAGAGGAAGCAGAGGCATTTGGAGAGGAGTGTATAAAAGGGGGGCCCAGCGAAGGTCTCTCAATAGGTTTTGATGGTGTTGGGGGAGTGTCTGAGGGGTGGTAAGGGGTTGGCTGGGAGGCCTGGGGGAGGAGCAGTAGGGAGCTGTTGGAGGGCATATTGAGCTCCAAGGAGGCTGGGTTTCGGAGACATCCTGCTGTCTGCTTAATTGAATTTCTTGTGCGTTGACACGGTTGGCACCCCCCCTCTTTCCCCCAATCCTCTTCCTTGGGGGACACAAGCTGCGTGCTTCTGTGTGTGTGTGTGTGTGTGTGTGTGTGTGTGTGTGTGAGGGCACTGAAGGCTTCTGTTAAGACGAAATAAAAGAAGAGATCAGCGGGGGCTGCATTAAACCGCACAGTTTCATAACCTTTAGCTGTGACTTCTATTTCCGGACTTCTCTGTGCTTGCATTCACTTTAGGTGGTCTGGAACACAATTCCAGTCAAAGACCACCTGAAATATGATGCTGTAACCGAGAGCTAGCACTGGGTTCTCATATAGTTCAGACAAAGTGGCCGTGAAAAGACCCCAAAGTGCTGCTTTGACATTGTCCAGATGAAGTGATAAAGATCCTCTCTGCAGTAATGCTTGTTGACCTTTAGCGGACCCCCCCCCCCCCCATACGAGCTCCTGGCCTTGTAGCTGCCAAATGGCTTTAAAGGTAGTGTGTTTGTTACTCAGCAGGTAAAGTGACTCTTAACAAGCCAGGGAGCAAGGTTTCTCAAGCATGAAGCCGAGGAATTATTCATGTTTGGTTAACTTCAACATATCATGCTAATTTTACCACGGTTAAAAGGACAGTGCAGCGGGGGGACTCGATTTTGTATTCAAAGCCGCAGAAAGTTAACCCTTCGCATGATTTTACACACTTCTGATTTGCTTTCATTTTCAGTGCATGAATGCCGAACACTTCGACTCCCTTGTTGACTTAAGTTGAGTCATTGCATGCACATGGGGTGACACATGTAGTCGGCACTAATGCACGGAAATAAAATGTGTTAAATAAAACATTGATTCAGTGAATGGATTTTAGTCCCGCTGTGCAGGGCGCTGCTGAGGGTAGTTAAAGCACATGCATGCAGCTGTAATGGCTCCATCTTTCACTTTTACTCAAAGTGGTGTTTGTTTGTTTTTTCGTGTGCGTGCCAGAGGCCACAGAGATGTTAATTCAACACAACTTTTGTTGACTGATGGACTCAGCACACCGAAACAGAAAACCTGCTTTAATGAAAGAACAACAATGGCTCTCGTCCTCCCTCTCCTTCCCCTCGCTTCTCGGGGAGTGAAAGTGAACTTTGATTCTAGTTTAATGTCATTAACACTTACACACAATGAATATTGTTTACAGTTTCTCAGGAACTATACCGTGTATCACTATGGTATAAAAAGTGTTCAAAAGCTTACCCTCTTGGTGATCTATTTAGGGTTTCCAGGCATTTCTACACCTGCCACAAGGTTTACAATCCAGCCACAAAAATAGGTGTTTGATCAGAGATGTTTGATGGTAAATCCACAATGATATACTGGTAAAAACATAATTATTTAACATATTATGCTGCTAATATCTTCTGGGTTTGACAAGCTGTTTTGATGACGTCTTTTTCTGTCAAACTTTCGACCAATCACATGGCCTCATATTCTTCTTCTATTGTTCCCTTGATGGTAGTGTCCAATAAGAGGCAACTAAAGATCAACAAGAGGCTAGAAAGTTCCCTGCTTGTCTGCAAAATAAGAAATAATGGAGAGAAGCGATTATGAGCAGAATGATGTGGCCCTCGGTCTCATCCCAGACAGGAACTGCTTCAAAAAGTGGCAAAAACAACTGTAAATAGCAAAAAACGCCTGGAAGAACTAGTATAAATGTGTAAATAGTTTCTGTTGTGTTTTAGTTCCAATCCCAATATTTCTTATCCTGATAACCAAGACTTGATAGAATGATGTGCAGGTGAGAAAAGGCTTGGTCACTGTAGATTTATGTGTTTTTTGAGCAAAGTACTGTTGGTAACAATTTCGGTTTTTGTTTTTTGGTTGACTTTGATGGTTCTGAAACTAATGTCACATTCATTTTACATAATTTATGCACCAGTAAACTGACAGCTGAGGTTGTCCTGAAAGAAAAAAAATATGTGTATATATTACAATATCTGTAAAAACAGCAGGAAACTGTGGGAACCTGCTACTGCCGGTATCTGTCTTCCGGCTAGTTGATTAGCTCTTAGCCTCCCTGTTAACCACCAGTGCATCAATAATCTTCATAAGCCAGTTATTCCGCGTCGATAGATTTCCCTATCTTCCTGTGCCTGTTGTGACTTGGCCATAACACCGTGTTACGCTTCACGAGCCTGTCAGTACCTTCGTCTGCTCGTGGCTCTCCGAAACCAGTCCGATAGGTTGATGATTCACGGCGGACAGGGCTGATCAAACCCTCAGTCGAATTTGAGTCATGTGTTTAGTTTAGTTTGTGTTTGTACATTAAGCCCTTTACTTACCTGACTCCAGTAAACTGTGCCGGTCTTTCGCTCTGCTGAGTCACCCTTTAAAGCCACTCACTTAAGCCGAAATTAGGCTAAATTAGTGCCAATTAACCCACTGAGAGGTCATAAATCTGTGTGTTTGAACTGGGGTCATTATCACTCCGTCTGTATGCGTGTGTATGTGATGTTCGACTTTTTCCTCTTTCCTCTCTGTCACTTTTTTTTTTCCAGTTTACATTTCTTTTACCCCCGGGGAACGACATGACCTAAAAGCTCACAATGCAATCGTAAAACCAGCCCTCCCAGTCGGCCACCAGTGTGCGCCTCGTCTGTGTCAGTGACTTGATATTCCCATTCATGTTTGACTCGAGTGTTTAACCCTCTGAGGTTAATAATTAGTGGGCTTTTAAAGTCTCTTTCTGTAGAGCAATGAGGTTACTACTTATGAGACAATCACAGCAAAAGTCTTCAACACCTAGTTTGATTCTCAGTCAGGGCTCCCGGTATCTCTTGTGTTTTCCTCAAACAAACATCAATCAATTACAGGCAGCTTATCAAAGTGAGTTTCTCAGCGTGAGCTCTCTTCTCATTTCAAAGGAAACCCTTGCATCAACAAAACAATGGTGTTTTTCCTCATGGCTGTGGTTTCAAGTCTTTGTGTGGCATGTCTGCGGGCTGCGAGAGGCGTGCAAGCAGGAATAGGATGTGTCTGTCGCAAATTTCCTGTTTGTCCGCGCTCTCATTCATGTTTGTTGGTTCCAAGAAGCTGACTATGTTGTTTTTTTTGTTGTTGTTGCGGCCCCACCCTAATGGTTTCTTTTACACCTCTATCAAAACTCCAAGAGGTGCAACGTCAGCAAAAAAGGGCTTGGCAGCTCAACTAAAAGTACAACTTAGAGGATTAACGTAGTTTGGGAAATGATGAAGATGCTTTCGATCGTGTCAAAACATGCCGTAGCTGTAGTTAGGTTTGATCGTTTTTAAGTTTCTCTCTTTATTTCTGTTATGTTTTAGGAATTTTACGGTATTTAATTTTATGATAATAAGCACACAATATAGTATTGTATGTTACACTAAGATTATAATACAGTACAATATGAAAGGATTTGTTACAATGCAATATGATATCCCAAACACCTGATGCTCCCTATAATTATATTACTGCTCAATGACAATTGTACGATAATTATTCTGTCAATCGTAAAGATTAAATTAATCAAAGAGAACAAATGTCACGATACGATACGAGACATTACAATATGGTACGACATGATACAGTACAATATAACATGATACAATATGAGACCATACGATATGATACGATACAATACAAAACGGTATATGATACGATACGACACAGTACAATATGAGACGATATTATACGATATGATTTGATACAATACAATATGATATGAGACAGTACAATGATACGATAGGATATGAGACGATACGATACAATACAATACAATACGATACGAGACATTACAATACAGTACGATATGATATGATACAGTACAGTACGACATGATACAATACAATACAATATGATATGAGACAATACGATGATGGTTTGACATGATGCAATGATATATGACACGATACATTATGAGACGATGCGATACAATACAATACATTACGATATGATACGATACAATATGTCATGATATGATATGATACATTACGACACAGTACAATATGAGACAATACTATATGTTAAGATACGATACAATACGACTTGATATGATACAATACAATATGATATGAGACGATCCGATACGATACAATATGATATAATACAAAGTTAGGACAATGATATATTGCTTAGTTATATCTGTCCCTGCCCTGTTGTTTAGAGCTACAGTGTGTAAATTAACCTCACTGATGAACTGGTTTGGATTCTGTAATCTAAATTTGATTTCCTCTTTGGTTAAATCAATCCTCTCTCTAGTTTGCGCCCTGTACTTTGTTTGATAGTTTCCCCGGCTTGTATTTCCCAGCACCCAGTGTGCTGCACCCCGTGTGAGGCTTGGCCTACTGATAACACAGATAATGGAGTAGAAACACACTCACACACACATACATGCATGCACACACAATAGATACACACAGGAGAGTCTGAGAGAAAGAGCCATGGGGGGAGCTCTCAGCTGTGTACTGTCAATGAAAAGCCAGCCTGTCAGGACGTCCCACATTCCTGGATAAACAAAAGAGGAAGTGGGTCTCTCTCCTCATAGTGTCACAGCAGGAACTAGACTGCACGGAAAAGGGAAGAAAGCGTGTGTCTCGGGGTCACTTTTTGAACTCTTACCTCCCCCTGTCTTTCCTTATCTGAGACGCTCCTCCAGACTTTTCCTCTTCCTCCGGCTGCACTCATCTTTCCCTCCAGATTCCTGTGAACCTGCTGTCGGATCAGCGGTCCGTTCTTTCCCATCATTGCAACACTCAGCCGACAGAATGAGGTTATAGAGCCAGACTGATACGGACCCTCTGTGAAATGAAATGCCAGGGCCAAGTTTATGAAAACTTCTGTGTGGTCTCAGTGAAATATTTCTCTTTCTTACCACCAAGTGAAAACAAATGTTGCCCTTCATCCCAAACCCCCATTCCCTGTGCAGCTCTAAAAGTGTGGCCCTTTTTTCCCCAGTCGCTGGGCTGCTGGAGGGGCTGGGGTTGCTCAGTCGCCTAGGCAACAACAATGATCAGCGGGGCGAGTGGACGGCACCCACGCCTAGCCTCAGAGTCACTGGAGCGTAGGGGGAGAAAGAGATAGGGGGGATGGGGATACATTGGGGCATGGTCGGCCTCTGTGCTGGATGACCCGTGCAGAATAATGCTAGTAAGAGCTGGGTCAGCATTGTGTGTGTGTTAGTGTGTGTGTCTGCATGCTATAGCTCAATAACAGGAGAGACAAAAAGGGCGTGGACCAAGTAGACACAGAAGTTACCTTTACTTAGACGTAGCCTGCTTTTGTATCTAAAATGAGTACTTTAATCGCTAAATAGCCAGATTCAACAAATGTAATGCCCACCTTAATACCTTGGCTTAAAAGTAATTAAAAGAAGCTTTTTTCAACACTTAAAGGGATATTCTGGCGTAAAATTAATTTAGATTCAAAAACACAGCAACAACTAGTTAGACACCCCCTCAAGAGGTGAATTTTGCCGACTGCTTGGTTCTCTAGTTAGTAACACTCCAACTTTAGTAACGACCGCACAATAGCAATACACAGCGGTCTGAGGAGCCATCAACAAACCTCAACCAAAACGCCACTCTATAGCCACAAATAATGCTCAGAACAGCACCTAACTTCATCAACATTTCTAGCCATAGCACTAGCCACCAAACATCTCTGTAGCTTTGCCTAATTTCTTTAACAAAGAGACTGATAACAACTGACCTACTCTCTTCCAGCAGCCGCTTGTTTGTAGCAAGACCTTGGGCCAGTCCATTACGGACTGCAGCGGGGTGTCTCAGCTCAAGGAAGAACATTTATGATCATTTCAATATGGAAATGCAATCAGACAGAGGCGCTAAGACAGAAAAACTATCACGTCTGCAGTGCAAAATGATTAATATGGTGATTATTACGTCAAGGAAATAATAAAGAAATGATCATAGATGTTCTTCCTTGAGCTGTAGTCTGTGGTGGACTGGCCTGAGGTCTCCCTTCAAACAAGCGGCTGCTGGAAGAGAGTAGGTGAGTTGTTATCAGTCTCTTTGCTAAAGAAATTAAGCAAAGTTAAAATTTGTTTGATGGCGGGTGCGTTGACTAGGACCCTATATGTCCTGTTGATGAAGTTAGGTGCTGTTCTGAGCATTATTTGTGGCTATAGAGCGGCGTTTTGGTTAATGTTTGTTTATGGCTCCTCAGACTGCTGTGTATTGCTATTGTGTGGTTGTTACTAAAGTTGGTATAACTAGAGAAGAAAGCGGTCCGTAACATTCATTTCTTGACGGGGTGTCTAACTAGTTGTTACGGTGTGTTTGACCCTAAATTAATTTTACGCCAGAATATCCCTTTAAACAAATATAATGCCCACCTTGATACCTTGGCCTAAACGTAATTTAAAGAAGCTTTTCCAACACTTTTACGTTTTCGTAATTCAGGTCATTCTTCAATTGTTGGCTCGTCCTTAGCTGACTAAATCAGATTTTTAAAAGTTGTACTCCACCCTTGTCAAGACCCGCATTGATCTATGTGATAAATCAGCGATAAATAACCTATTAAGATGCAAACTAGAGTCACAGAAGAAGTGCAGTCGAAGAGACAGTCTGGGTTCAGGTGTCAAAAAACCCATCTGGGGGTTACACCACAAACTCACTATCAGCAATTTGTTCCCTGTCGATGCTACACACCCGGTGACCTTCGACAACAGTACAGTCCCGGGTTGCCAAAAGTCAGCAGCTTTAGACAGAACACTTCTTCATCAGCACTGGGAGGAAGAAGGCGTTCATCTGGATTTTCTGCCTGTCAGCTCTTTGCTTCAGGTTGCTGTGACATTAGAGACCGGAGTCAGCAGATGTCTTCACCTTGCTTGCATTCAGATGCTGCCGTCGCCTCATTTTCGCTCGTATCTCTAACAGTTATAGATTGTTTGCTGGTGCGGTAGTTCTCCCGAATGCAGACGTGGGACCACTTAGCGTTGGCCCCAAATGGAGAGGCATCATTGTGCTCAAGTTGAGGGACATAAATCCTCATTTATAATGTTTCGCAAACATTTAAGCTGACGGGGAAATCTGTTGCGCTGTCACGACGATGAAATATTGAATCACTTGATTGGGTGCTTGGATGATAACTTCAAAGTTTGTAGTTAAGACATAGCTGGAGCGGCTACAAAAATGTGAAACTGGCAGGAAAACCGCTAGATGGATGAGATAATGTGAAGAGTTGATGGTCGACTCGAGCATCTGGAATGAATTGCCCTGCCTCAATATTGCTTGTCTATCCTCTGGAAGTTTTTTTGGATGGTTTCAGGTAACCTTACTCTGCTGGTCTGAAGGCTAATTTCCTCTCGCAGGCCCCGGGTTTCAGAGCCAAGACTAGGCTGTGTAAGTTGGGAAAACATGTATCTGTTTTGCTTTGGGATAGAGCTCGGGGAAAGACATTTTCAGTGAGAGGCAACAGTTAAAACTTCTGGAAAAGAAAGCGATCAGTCACAGGGATTTAGTTTGTGTTGGTGTGCGATGTATGCTGACTGAAATGCTCGGCGGTTTTGCGGACATGTAAAGAATTATCCGACATACAAGTGGAAACATGCACATGGTATGTAGGAGTCTTGTGTTACAGTGGAAGAGGTTACCGGGTTTGAGGGGTGCAGCGTCACCCTCCTACTTTCAATAATGGCCATCTGTGACTGTGAGTGGAGCAAAGTGCTGTACCACATAACATTAGAGGGATGGAGGAAAACATACGGATGGATCTGTCTCTTTCAACTTAGTAAGTAACGATAGAAATCAATCTTTTGCTTTAAAACGAAATCTCTGATCTGTTACTGACAAAAACATCTGTTTTTTGTTGCACTGTCAGCCACAAATGGGCCTCAGGGATGACACTGACTTAAATATCTGTAGAGCAGCCATCTATTTATTGGAAATACATGGGTTCATGTCTTCATTTATGCCCGGAAAGCCATTAAAATTCCTATTACAGCTCTATTTTTAAGTATTAAATATGGAAAATGAAGCAGTCTTAAAAAACGATACCAAACAACGCATTTTTGCACGCCTAGCTAGTGCCAATCATGTCTATAGCCACACAGTAGAGTGTAGGGCTGGGCGATATGGCCTCAAATCAATATCACGACATATTGAGCATAAATGGACGATAACTACTCCACCAGCTGCTCAGCCCCTCCCACATTAACATGTCAAGCTACGTCAACTTTTGAACCGTCCTCCATCTCCTCACCTGTCTTTCCCTCTTTGTTACGGACTGGATGGGGTGGAGTCACGACCATAGCCTACCGACACACATCCAAAACCAACTTTATTTATTTTTTTGTATGTTTTTTTTTTCTGTATATTATTTTTTCTGTATCTGTATCTGTAAATTTTTGGTTTATCGCCCAGCCCTAATAGAGTGTATTTTATTCAAACTTAACCCATTTAATCTTTAAATCTTTAACTGATGCCTTTATACTCGATTACTCGAAATCTGGCTGGTTAACACTTTTGTGAGGCGCAATCAGAGTGAAGCTGCTTCTAAATATGTATTGAAAGCAAAAAAACTTTAAAGGGGTTTTTAATTCGGAGTTCAAATTTGGGCTTCATGGATGGAGCAGCTGCGCTAATTCCAAAACCCAGACTTGAGTTCTGGTCAATACCAAATATCCCTATAAAAACTGATCAGTTATCCTGGAACTTATTTGAACTTATTTTTTCTGTATCTGTATCTGTATCTGTAAATTGTTGGTTTATCACCCAGCCCTAATAGAGTTCATTTTATTCAAACTTCACCCATTTAATCTTTAAATCGTTTAACTGATGCCTTTATACTCGATTACTCTGGTCTGACAGATGACGAGTAGCTGCACCACGAGGCTTTGAATCGTCGCCGTCATAATTCCTTTTGTACTTTTCTGCGTTTTTACTCGGAATGACTCATCTGTTTTTCCCGTGTCCCGTTGCGCTGCTGCTCATGATGGATTCTCAGAGACGATCTGATCGCCCTCAGAAACATATTCGGACAAAACCCACTTAACGCGGGGCTCGGCCTCGGATTATAAGGTCCGATCAGAGTCATTATTTATTCGAGCGTGGCCAAATGTAGAAAGTTCGATTCCATCAATGCGACTGTTAGGATCGTAAAGCGCTTTAGTGAAAGAAGATCATATGAAAATGATCAGACCATATGAAAGTACAGGCTCAGTGAAAGGGCCAAGGACGGGTTCAGAGCCAAACGCACTTTATCCTTTCATTTATTCGCCTTGATTTGACATTCATGGTATTAGTATTAATGTTCTCGGAACAACCATAAGGGATGTCCACCTGATTATCTCAAACTCTGGAGCTGTTCCTGGGTTTCCCTTAAATCCTCTTTAACTCACTGATCACACACTGGATGTCCACGCTGATTGATTTTATAAAAGCAGAGACTAAGTGAGTTTTCACAGACTCTAGTTAAAAGTTTGAGTTTTCCTCCAACCCTCTCCTGCTTCGACTGGAGTCAGTTTCCGTCAAGGAGGCCATTACGGCTCGTTATAAAGTTGTTAGGCGATAGATGAGGCAAATAAGGCCGGTTATTCATCTTCAGAGGGGAGTCATGCAGCATATTCACACTCGTCTCACTCACATGCTGAGAGGAGACGACGTTTCTGACAGTCAATTATAGCCGTTTTCTCCTCTCCAGCGCTGTGGCCTCTTTAATTCAGATCTCACGCTGCTCCTCCACTCCTCTGCTGCTGCTGTTTTTGGACAGTTCATCATCAGCACATTTTAGATCACGCACTCGCCGCGGAGCTACAAAGGCTGGTTAACACTTTTGTGAGGTGCGATCAGAGTGAAGCTGCTTCTAAATATGAGTTGAAAGCAAAAAAACTTTAAGGGGGTTTTTAATTCGGAGTTCAAATTTGAGCTTCATGGATGGAGACTCGAGTTCTGGTCAATACCAAATATCCCTATAAAAACTGATCAGTTATGCTGGTGGGAAAAGACTGGAACTTATTTGAACTTATTTTCGTTATCCCAGTCATGATGCATGGATATCTTCGTCTGCAGGTGTAATCAATTAAAGCTCCTAATTAGCCAATTAACGCATCACTCTGACGCTGCACCATCCTCACTTACTCGGTTCAGGACCGTTTCTTCCTTTTTGCTCCAAAATAGAAACCTCCTCAGCATTGATGTATCACTGTTGCCACTAGCAACCTGTTTTTAGAGCAACAAAAAAAGCTTGATTTACATAAGAGTGTAAAAAAATATTGATATGGAGTATAAAAATATTTGATATCTTGATAGTTTGTCCGTTTCCTGCACCTGAAAATATCTCCAGAGGGGAAGTTTGTGGATGCTCTCAACCAGAATGGAGCATACAAAGAACTTTAGGGTCATAATGAAAACTGATCAAATAATCTAATAATAATAATAATCGATCAAATAGTCTTTTGGTCACATGTCATGGAAGCTATTGATGAAAATGTTCAAAATTTGCCTTTAAATTTAACACAAAAATGTTTAGAGGACAAATTAGAGAAATAAAGAGGCGTGTCTTATTGGTCGACAGAAATACTATTATTTGAAATCAATTTTAGGTCAATTGGTCATATGACATGGAAACAGCCTTTTTGGAGAACTTCATACAGTAATTTTTTGACGGTCCCTTACATTTAACCGCACTGCTGTTGCTATTCCCCGTATATGGAGAGTGAGAAGTAGGGCTGAAACGACTTAGCCTCTGAGTCGTAGGTGGAGACAGCGCTGCTCTGCGCACTTCTGCAGAAGCAGGTAACATTGGAGCTATTCAACTCCTGGACACTAATGTCTTTAGGGGCATGATGAAAGTTAACATCATACTTAGCTTTCTTACGAGCGTTGCAATCCGCTAACGCACATGCTTGCTCCGCCTTTATTCTCTATTTCTCCGAGTCTGGCTGTAGGAAATCTAACTTTATGTGAGTCTGCTGTTTGGGTCTAATTACTCGAGTAATCGATATAATATCTGGTTGAATACTCGATTACGAAAATATTCCATAGCTGCAGCTCTAGTGAGAAGACAGCGGTAGATCTGCAGTGAATGTCCATCGAATATCCAACCTAAAACTAACTTCACCGCTGTGTTAACATGGGAAAACATGTTGCCTCGCCTTGCCTTTACTCTTCGCACAGATCAATTTTTAGACGCAAATGCGAGTGAAACGGTCGCACTGTCGAGCCCTGTCGTGGAAAGTCTCAACCAGTCGGGACTCATTCTGTCTAAATTGGTTGTAATTCAGCATCTCTGTTGCATTTATTCTGTTTTATACTGGAGTGTTTGAGATACTTGCAGCCTGCAGATAGATGAAGTGGTGAATATCATACTGCACAGATACTTGCAATCGGTGGAAACTCAGCTGTGATATCCTTAATGGTGTCTGAATGATATTAGACTGATGAGCGAACTCGATGAACCCGCCCACGCATCGTTTCTTTGATGGTTCCTCTCCGTCTGGTGGCTTTCCTCGTCACTATTTTAGATCTCGATCTTTAAATTATTAGTCGAGTGCCAAAATCCAGCCAACAGGGATCTCCAGAGATGATTTACAGCCTGTTATCTACTCTACATCCTCTCTGTCTTCCTGGCTGTGTCCTCTCAGTTGACAATAGATGTAAGGGGATTAAACCATCAATGCTGTAGCTGCGCCTTTGCTCTCTGAAACGTGCCAGCGTTCGGAGGGGAGGGCTCCTCCGTTAAAAGGATTGAGGAGCAGGATCCGGCGCTGTATTTCTGCCCACCGCTCTTTTAAATACATGGCACGTAGCCCTGCGTATGATATGCACTGTATGAACAAAGGCGCTTCTCTTACACCCCGTAGGAGACGTCGCAGTGTTAAACGGCACGACGCGCGCTTGATGAAAGTGCACTTATTAGGGTGCAACAGGGTGCCTCATCAGGAAGTGGAAGTATAACGGGGCGTGTTGTGGAGCGGAGGATAAAGAAAGATGCAAGATTGAAGATCCAGGAGCAACGGAGGACAGCGCAGAGCAGACAGCCTTTGCTTGTTGCTAGGATACCCTTTATTCAGTATTATGGGGTGGGCTTTACGATCCTTTTCTACGCTGTCGCATCTCTTTCAGCTGTGTGAATTCCTACGGTAGTCGTAAATTCCCCCCCCCTCCTCGAGAAGTTCGGCTCTTTTTGTTTAGGTAACTTCGACACAAGTTGGATCTTGTTGCGCAGGAATGCGTCCAGATCCAGGGGTTTACTTACCCCCTTTAGGAGATTCTAGGCTGTGCACCTGCAGGGCCTTCTTGTACCGAGTTCATGTGCAACAAACAAAAGCAGTCAGCATAAAACGAGAAAGGACGAGGAGGGTGCTTGACGCCATGTGCTACCGCTTAGTTCTTCTCCAGATCCGTGCCCCACATCCTGCAGTATTTATACAACATGGATGGAGATGAACGGTGCCATGTGATTTTTCCACACAGAAGTTATTAGTTGACCTCTGCTTGAGTGGAAAGTATCATAAAAAGCCCGCCGAGTGAAACGACAGCTGAAGCATGGAACCGATTCCTTTTGCGTTGATGGTGTATTTACCACAGTCATGGCAGCGCGGTTCACCAGACGGGTGGAAAGGCTGACGGAGGAGGTTTAAGAGGAGCCCACATCAGTGGCCACAAGCTGACGGAGCGCTGAGGAAGAAGGGGGAATCTGAGAAATGTGGAGCGCCGAGTCCAAATGTAGGACAGGGAGAAGTGGAGTGATGAGGTTATGAGAGGTAAAGGTAGGAGAAGTAAGGAGGTGAGACGGGAAGATGAAAGAGAGCGGGAAGGGAAACTGAGGTGAAAAATGTCGAAACGGGGCGCCTTGAAAAGGAGGAGGCGTCGATGAGTCGAAAAATAAAAGCTGGGAACAAAAGCTTGAGTGGAAAAGAAAAAAAGAAAGATGGCATTTTATTGATGGCACAGCTGGAAAAAAGGCATCTGTGAAACCTCAGCTGTTGTCGCCGAGAGGTAAACAGCGCGGATATATCACTGCACCTGCAGAGCACTGATAAAAGGCATCAAACACAGACTGCTGAACTTTTGTACTTTACAGATAAGTTCATATCTCAACAAAGAGGTTCATTTTATCTTCAATCGATGTAAAAGTAGAGTTTTTGACACCGCCAATACATAATGATCAACATTTATCAACTAGAAACAGATCTGACAATCACCAACATATCGAAGGACAGGTTTGAGACTTAATCTCGCCAATTTATGAGTTCGTTTTGATGTATTTTTTACTTTTTTCTCATTAATTTATGACCCGTTAGTCTTTCCTTGCATCTCGTTTTTTCTTTCCAACATTAACCCGACTCTTATCCTGACCCAGACGTCGATACTTCCCAGACAATTCAGGGGTTTTTGTGAAACTAAGACGAAATTCCTCCTTTGCTGTAAGTACATACACAAAAGTAAACAAACTGTACACTCCCTCTGCACATTCCTGCAGCTTAATCCAACAGGCCCAACTCTATTCAAATCTCCGTAGACCTGCTTATTACCCCGACTGTTTCTCACAACTGATCCAACCCAATCCTCACATGTTTCAGCGGTGGTCTCGTGTCTCGCGCTCAGATTTATGCTCTTTCATTTCGCGATTACCGTTGTGAAATCGTGATTATTGCGAGGTTACAGATGTCACATCGAAAGAAAGAGTGAGCTGACAGGAACTTGGATGAGAGGTAAAAGAGAGCGCAGCCTATTGTCATTAGGTTTGTAATAAAAACGGAGAGTTTGGTTATGTAAGTCAGACGTCAGCGTCTGTGAGCATGACCTGTTGATGAACTGCATTATGGGAATCCACATGTGAGTGGAAACATGGGAAGGAGGGAGTCAGGAGTTTGTGTATTTCAGGGAGATGTGCAACAATGCGGTCTTTCTATTATTTATACATTTCTAGGCCATGCAGAAGTTCAGACAAAGGACACATGATGCAACGAGTGAATGCAGAGGGACATGGTGAAGCTTGTGCAGTGATCAGTATGGAAACATCGACCTTTAAAATCACAAAAGCAGGCTGGCCTTTTTTGTTTTTTCTTGCACAGGATAATCCGTCCATTCCTGGTCCACACGTAGATTAGCACAATCACACTTCTTGGGGGAATTTACAGTCATCTGGTGGACTAATGTTTGTGTCTTTTTGGGTGGTGTAGACAAAAAAAAAGTTAATTTAAAGAGCCATTACAGTTAAAAATGACAAATCAAGTCAAATTTATAAGCAGTAGATTGTAGTGAAGGACAAAGAGCGAGCATATGTTCCTATTTGCTAATCTGGAGCTTTTACAGTAAGATGATTAGAGGTTTTATATCCCGCTATGTACAAAACAGCTGAAAAAATCCAAAGCTTTTTTTGGAGCGTGTTCACACTCATTTGGCCTCTTTCAAACTAAATCCAAAACAAATCAAGAATCCCTTTTATTTTCTTTGTTTTGTACTTTAAATTTCCAGGTCTTTCTCCGTTTCTCCTATCTTCTATCCATCCCCGATCCAGTTTCAGTCTCAGTCAGACCCTCACCCTCCTTCGTTTCCCCGTTTAGTCTTGTAAGTAAGATCCACGCAGTCGGAGAAAGCACCTGGTCACAGCTGGCGTCTCCTGATCGGTGTCACTCACAGCTAATCTGAGCCGACACAGCTGCTCCCGAAGGACAGCTGACTCCTCCGCCGACAATGGAGGCCGAGCCGCTCCTGACCCACCTGTGCAACACGAGGTAAAGGTAGTCCTGCTCGGGTCGGTGACTCATATCTGCCGCCTTTTGACTGAGGTTGCAAAAGTCTCTTTGGTAATGAAGGACAACAACCTCAGAGAAAAACAGATAAGGTATTTATGTGGTTAAAAATCGAGCGTTTGAATGCAGATTTTGAGTATTAGTCATCCAAGATGTGAAGACCTGCAATGTTTCACATTATCCAGCCTGTTTGTGGGTGTTAACATCAAAATAAAGCTTCAAAATCAAAGTAAAATCAAAGTCCATGAAAGCAAGAGCAGAAAAAAAAACACTTTGGGGAATTTGCTTAAAACTAGAAAGAAGGTTATATTGATTTTTAACTTGTTTCTGTGCAACACCATCGCAGCTTTGCACGCGCAGCCAGGGGCCAGAGAGCAGGACATTTCTTATTTTGTTTACTCGTGGAGTCAACGGAGAAAGAAAATGACAAGGAGCTGTTTTGCTGTAAACTTCACGAATCGGCAAAACAAAACAATCGGCAAACATTGGCCAGTTTAGCCTATATTAGCTTTTGCAGATCGCCTCAAGTGGACACTCCCGGAACTGCAGTTGTTGTGATTTATAAGTACTGGACGTTATGGTTTTGTACAGACTATGTAAAGGGACTTTTAATTTGGATTTTACCTTGTTAGTTGAACATCATATACTCGACAACAACCACAGACTAACCTGCAATACTTCTAGAGTCGAATAATCTAGAACAATCTAGAGTCGGGCTTTCTGCTTCTTCGGTCTTTTTGCCAAGTTTAGCTACAAGCAGCAGAAACTATTGTTGGATTTATCGTGATTGACTCCAGTGTTCCCATTTTGCAAAAGAATGACGATGCTAGAAAACGCTAAACATTCGCTCCAAGCATCAGAACCAGAATATAAGATTAATTGAAGTTGGACAGATGTTTCTTCATCCTCCATGAATACGTCTTTTCAGTCTCTCACTCATTCGTCAGTTTGAACATCTTGAAACGATCCTGTCAGGGATTTATCAAATGTTCCCTTCGTGAAAGTATTTACCCAGTAGCCTGAATATTTGATCCAAACCTCTCAAACAGTTCTGGGGTTTTTTTGGATCCCAGCGGCTGCGTATCGGCGTCAGCCACAGATGTAATTTCCCTGTCACAAACAGTTTTATTTTATGCTTTGGGAACACATTTCGCCGTTTTGTATTTCATTTATGGTAACCAGACCCGGAGAAACGTTCAAAGAGTGCGTCTGTTTTGATCGATGAGGCTCTGTCAGAGGATGTATCAAACCCGAAACTGCCTCTGTAACCGTCCCGCTGCGTAAATTACAGCCATGCATCATAAAGGGAGAACGGGTGGCTTGATGACCTAACGATGGGGTGTCAGGGAGGTCCTGAATAATAAAATTACGGGTTGATGAGTTTCCATTAGGCTTTATGAGGTATTTATATTTATGTGCGCGCGTGTGTGTGTGTGTGTGTGTGTTGTACTGTGGTCTTCCTCAGTTTGATTCAGAGCAGGTTAACCATCTGGCCATAAACTGGTGGTCTTCTAATGGAATTTGTCCCCTCTGTTTATGTGCGTGCGCGTGTGCATGTGTGTGTTGTTTCGCCTCCTGTACAGCTACACTAATAAACCTAATGGCTGTAAAGTCAGAGGTGGGCTTTAGGCCTATTAAAGGGGCGACGCAGAGGGAACGCAGAGTCAGGACCCTCATGATAAATATACATAATGACAGTTAAAACCCTCCCTATGAACTGATCTACTGAACATGTACGTAACGCCGTGATCTGCTCCATCAAATATGATGCCCTAAATTTGAAACCAGTTTGCAGCAGTGGTTGCGTATCTCATTAAAGCCCCGAGGGAGTAAAAATAAAGATTTGATGATGCCATTCATTATCCACAATTAGATTTTAAGTGCGAAGATTAATCACGATCCGGTGACTGCAGCTGTAGTTGTTCGTTCATTGATTGTATCCGAAGTTAAAGTTGTATCCAAGTGTGTTTGTGTGTGTGTGGGTGTGTGTCAGGAATCAAACTTCCTAAATCCAGCCAGACTCTGTGTCTCAAGATGTGACCTAGTTTCATACTACATGTAACCCATTACAGTGAAGAAGTCATATGGAAGTAAGCACACAGGAAATCACAAGTCTGCACAGTTTTAAACTCATAAATCATGAAGTTCAGGATGACGGTTGACTAAGCAACTTTCTAAATGTCACTCCAAAACTGAATATGCAACAAAACGAAGTGTAGATGTCTTCGACTCTGTCTGCAGAAAGGAATAAACCTGTCATACTGAAAACAAAACAGCTTTTTAAATGTGACTAAAGCACCTATATGGGTGAATTACAAAACAACACAATAAAGTGAGGCATGGTAAGATAGGATTTGATTTATGATACGTAGAGATAATCTCACAGCATACCGTCAATAATTGGGTGACCATATTCTGAATCGCCAAAAAGAGGACACAACTACAGTGTTGGAAAAAAGTTTGGAATATTTTCTTCAGTGTTTCGTGCAACGTGAATGATCCTCCAACAAACGTGGCTGAACTGACTCAGGCTGTGATCCAATGCTGGCGAGAAATCCCGGTTGAAACTCTTACCAACCTAGTGACCAGCATGTCCAGACGTGTACGCGCATTGTACAATGCTAGAGGCGGTCACACAAAGTACTGACTGTATTGTTGTTATCGTCCTGTTATGTTTGATGTTGCTTTCAAAGATGGTCCACGTATTTTGTGGCAATTTAAAATTAGAGCCGTTTATTTATTAAATACTGACTCATGATTTTATGCGTTATTTCTATGGCTTTTTGTGAATCATGAGGTGTCCGCCCTACAATTTTTTGAGAAACAAAATAGTTTGATGTGAATTTCAAAAACATATCACAGAGACCAGGGAACATTAAAAAGTCTTTCAATAATTCTCCAGAAAGCAGCAGACCGTGTTAAACACGAGGCTGGGGTTGAATTGACAAATATTCCAAACTTTTTTCCAACACTGTATGCAGGGTGGAGTCAAAAAGTCGCACGTAGTAAATTTTGAGAGTTTTTTGGGTTGGAGTGTTTTTTCGAAACTTCCGTACAAAACCCCGGACATTTGAAGGATTTTATAAACTCCCCCGGACAAGGCCGGACAGCCCTCAAAGAAGAGGACATGTCCGGGTAAAAGAGGATGTTTGGTCACCCTACTCGATAACTACTGCCTCCCTTCCTCTTCAGTCTTCAGTAAAACTTGCGTTATCCCAGTCCTTGTCAATAAAAGGGGAAAGTCACTTTCAGTCCTTTTATCACAGAGAAGTGAAACCTTCTTCAGCCTGGAGTCAACCCTTCACTCTTAAAGATCTTTGTCTCACTTTCAGAAGTGGCTGCTTTATCTCTTAACTTCACCACAGTCTGATATCACGCTGATGTTTCAGAAATTCGACTGTTTAGGGTGTTTGGGAGTTCGGTTTCCTTGGGAACAGAAGTGTGAGAAGAGATGATTGTAGAGGACCCGCTGTGCTCCAGGTCAAATCAAACCCAAAACAATTAAGACAAGATCAGACAGCTTGGGAATGTTTGGCAGCTCAGATCAAACAGAAGAGAAGTTTGAATAACATGTTCTCTGCGCAGTCGCCCCTTTCAGGATCGTAAAGTTTACCTTCATCACTGACTTCATCTTTAAGACGTCTCAAACATCCTATAGAGGCCGGAGTGCTTTCTCTGTTTCTCTGCCTGGAGCTGCTCAACTTCAGCAGGAAAAAAAGGAGAGTGTGTGTTCGTGTGTGTGTGTGTGTGCGCGCAGACACTCAGAAGATTAAAATGTTTCTTCGCTGCCGCTGCGTCTTACAAGAAGATTTCATGTTAAGGGGGGATATAAATAGCCCGTGTTCGCACCATGTGCCTGTTTGGATGCGTTTCAGAATGTTCGGCCCCCCGTGGAAGAGGATGAGGAAGTCTGCCGCTCCGAGACAGATACATCGGTCACTTTTTCGCCAGTAGGTCGAGATTTGGAAGTCGGAAAAAACTCTCAAGGGATAAATCCGGTGACGTGGATAATGAGTCCTGGCTAGCCGTGTTCTGTATTGTAGTAGAGACCTGGGTGAAGCAGCACAGTCTCGCCCTAAGCCAGAGCTAAGCACTCATAATGGGATGTAATAGAATTCCCTGGGTTATTACGCCTGTTTCTGTCCTGTCTGCACAGTATCTCTTGTCTCGTTACTCCTACTCTTCAGTCTCTCGCTCTTACTCTCCTGTTTACTCCACGATGGCCTCCTTCCCAACCACCGCGCTGTCGCCTTCTCTTAGTCTCGCCACATCTCAAAACGCCGCTGTCGGGCCGAGTCAAAGGCTACGGAACTGCGGTCCGACATCAATCCAATTTTAGCCATGGAAGGGATGAGATAACTGTCTTTCTGGACAGCTCTTACGTAAGATGTCTTTCTCTTTGTGGCAATTACTGCGCTAATAGCTCTTCAGAGATCCCTTTTATCCGTCAGGGCGACGATAATAGTCGCTAAAGCTCCGGATGAAACTGGGGTTTGGATTCTCCGAGTCGTTCCATGTGATAGCTTTGCTTTCTCTCCAGTAATTACACATTTTATTGAAATGACAGTGAAAGAGCCGCTCTTAATTGTGTTCTATTGCAGTAATTTGGGGGATTTTTATTCCTATTGGCAAAGGTAATTCTTTGTTTAGACATAAAATCACAAAAACAACATGAAATCTGTCAGCACTCGGGTTAAATAGCAGAGCCACAACGTTGAACGTTGCCCGCTCTGCCCTCTCTGTGATTTGCATCAGAATGAAATCAGAGGTGGTTATTATTCATATAAACTGTAATGAAACCACGAGATGATGTCAGTGGAAAGAAAAGGTTATTTTCCCCGGATTGGGGGGAAAAAACCCAGTTTGGAAATTAGCATCAGAACCCACATGGCACATGGGATTTCCAGGGGCCGATAATAAAGGGGTTTCATGGTTCTAACAGTCTCTGTATTTACCATCTAACTGTTCGACTCTGCTTACATAAGCACAACCTTTGCCAGCTCAGCAGTCACTCAGACGGCCTTTAAAGAAGCGGGGAGGTATGCAGATTAATGCAAATGAGGTTGCCATGGGGTCTGTGGTGGTGAAACCGTGGTAACGGGGAGTGGAATGAGGTTAAAGAGGGCCGAGGGCTCGGGGAGGAAGCTCCCGACTCAAAATGCCCTCTGGTGTTTGTTTACACACTGCGGTGGGTTGTGGGTTGTGGGTTGTTTGAGGTAAAACCATCAATCGCTGAGGCATCTTCTGGAAAGCCTATCATCGGTGTCATGATAACGAAATCCAGACGTTCAGAGGCTACGTATCTGCAAAGTTAAACTGCTGTTTTAGTTGACATTTCCCAAATGTTTTGGTTGAGAAGGCCATGATTTAACTTCAGTTTAACCAACATGTAAATATTCATATCTCATGTTAGTAAAAGCCGTATAATCCTCACAAGATCTTGGAGTGATTGTTGATACTGAACTGTATTCAAACAAATGGACTTATCTGTCTTTGGTACACATAAATCTAACTGGTCGAATGATCCAGTGGTATGTGGTGACCCATCCATATCGGTCAAGAGTTGACCCTTGACTTCAGCTGTCAAAGGCTGTGAGTGTCACTGAGAGTGAGCCAGTAAAAAGCCTCACCAAGAGTTTGAAAATAAACATCTAACAGGAGATACTTGTAACCGTCTGAGTCGCCTCTCATGGACTCCTGCTACATTAGCTCCCCCCTTATCATGATGTGCCATTACAAACATGCTTCACTAACTGTTTTCCTGGCATTATTCACAAACTCCACACGGTGTTCATAAAGGTTATCTGCAACGCAACATTTCCAGCAAGTTTCCCGGACATAAACAAAAGCCCGGAGTCAATCCATCTCCAAATGTCACTAATCTTTTGTTGTGTGTCGCAGTGAGTTGCCACCTCACTCACACACACACTGGCAGTAATTAAGGGTGGGGACAGAATATAAGCCCACAGCTTTGATTTCCTGGGATTAAACCCAACTGGTTGCCAGATTGCCATTCTTCTAGCCTAATCAAAAGATTAAGGGCAGAGGACACCAAAGCATTGACAAAACAAATAAGCTGCGGTTTGATGGTTATTTCACACTGGAGAAGACGCAGGCAGAGAACAATATGCTGCTATTATGTAATATTTAATTTTAATATATTGGTTTTAACATCCAAAATGCTTCCAAACTAAAAACAGTCAATCGGACTTAGGGGTGAGTAATACGGCTTAAAACTTATCATGTTTTTTATCTGCCAATACCAATATTAGACTACAGACAAGTGAGTTAAAACAATTTTCCAAGCTGCCGAGAAGTGATTTGCCGATATCAAAATCAAGTTTGCCTGAATGTCGATGTTAACAGACACTCTGACACGAGGAGGAGGAGGCGGTGCCATTTGGTTAGTGAGCGTGGCTTTGCTCTGCAGTGTCAGATGGAACAATTTATCTCGTTGGAAGTCACAAATCACTGCGTTACACAACTTTTTTACCGACCAGTGTGGCCCCATCTGTAAATCTGTCTCACTAAAAAACAGAACACATTGCAAAATCCATGTAACAGCAGTATGTGCATCTTATGGTGGTTTCTTTGTCTCCACTGAATTACTCTTAAAACTATCAGATTCTCCTTCGATGCTCTCAAAATGACAATTACATTTGAATAATGAGTCAACTTGTTATTTATAAATCCAGTCAACACATTATCTGTTATGTACGTCTTCACAGACGCACTCACACAGACACATTTCCAGCCTGACGCACGCAGCTGCAGGCTCGCTAAGGTGTCCGCTGACCCTGCAGCTGTGGTGACGCAGAGCTGAGGGGACAGCGGAGAGATGCATCACTTTGCCGGACAGGACGTGTGATAGCAGCGAGACACACGTCTGTGTCACTGTCTGCTGGGAAACTATAAATAAACAACTTATTTCCCTGTCAGCCGCTCCGTCTCTCCCACTGAGGACCCCAACAGACGGATCGATAGATAGACATGAGAGATGAACACTGGTGTTCAATTTCCACTCAATCGACATGAACGGCCCCAGCTGACCTCTGTGTTACCTAAAGAAGACAGCAGTGGGTGTAATTACATACAAACATGCTGTGGTTATTGTGTGTAATTAGATGAAGTCGATAGTGATTATGCATCAACTTGCCTCTGTTTAATCCAGACAGTCTGATTGATTTGTGGTGAGAACAGGAGAGGAGAGGAAATGAGGATCAGCCGAGATGCAGGAAAGAACTGAGCTTACTTTGTGTGTATATGTGTGTATTTGAGTGTGTTTGTGTGTGTGTGTGTGTGTGTGTGTGTGTGTGTGAAGAATCTGAATCTAATATGGAAAATTGGAGAATGTTTCCAGTAACAGAGAAAATACTGTGTTCTGTCTGTTTATCACTGTATCTTTGTACTTTTACTTAAAGATAAGAAAGCTGTTCAGGTGGACGTTTCCACTGCAGAAACTCTCCCAGGGAACCGAGAACCTTTTAAGGCTTGTAGTACTTTCTGAAACATTATACTGAAAAGTTTTGCTGTAGCAAAAAGAAGTGGATATGGTTCTGGTATCAGTATTTAAAGCTCCTAAGAGAGTTACAACAGTATTTGAAGCCTATGCCAACACTGGTATCAGTATTTGGACCAACATGAGTACTGGTATCAGGAAAAACAGACCAACACCACAACTGTTATCAGTATTTCTGGCTTATACAGATACTGGTATCAGTGTGGTATCAGAATTTGAAGCTGATAGCGGCACTGGGGTTAAAAAGTGAGACCAAACCTGATACTAGTATCAGATCTTAGATCCTTACTCATAGCAGTTATCAGAGAAAGGGACCAGTACCAAAACTGTTACCAGTATTGAGGCCGATACCAATACTGATATCAGTTATGAGGCCCAGTGCAGAAACTGGTACCACTATTTGAAGCTGTTATCAGTTCTGGAGTCAGTTTTTGATGTTAACACTCATAGTGCTTTAAGGAATTCTGATACTGATATTGAAAATTTGAGGCCGATACTGGTACTAGTATCAGTATTTGAAGCTGAGTGCAGCACTTGTATCTGTATTTGGACCAATATGGATACAAGGGACCAACACCACAACTGTTATCAGTGTTTCCTGCTTATACAGATACTGGTATCAGTGTGGTATCAGTATTTGAAGCTGATAGCGACACTGGGGTTAAAAAGTGAGACCAAACCTGATACTAGTATCAGATCTCAGATCCTTACTCCTGCAGGTATCAGAGAAAGGGACCAATACCAAAACTGTTACCAGTATTGAGGCCGATACCAACACTGATATCAGTTATGAGGCCAATACCAACACTGATATCAGTATTTGAGGCCCAGTGCAGAAACTGGAATCAGTATTTGAAGCTATTATCAGTACTGGAGTCAGTTTTTGATGTTAACACTGGTAGCAGTTTCAGAGATTCAGGCTGATCCTGATACTGATATTGCAAAGGCCGATACAAAATCAATATCTGTGTCTAAGGTTGATGGCACTGGTATTTATGTTTGAGGTTTTTAATGGTACTGGTATCAGTGAAGCTGAGTGCAGAAATTGGTATTGTAAATTAAAACAGATATAAAACCGTTTTTAGTATAAAAGACCAATACTGGTACTGATATCAGTATTTAGTGCAGATACCGATACCGGTTTTGGAAATTATCAACTGGTATCCATACCTAGACCCTTACTAATAGCAGTATTTATTTCGAACTGGCACTAACAGTTGTATCACAATGCTGGTATCGGTAATTTAGGCTAATACGAATTCTGATATCTGTATCTGTACAACTTGATAACTGCTGCCTTTCCTCTTCTTAAGATGAAGGTTTGTTCAGGTCAAGAGGTTGTTTTTCAAAAGAAAGACCAGGATGAGGATAGTATACATAAAAGTATCACTCAGCACACATGTTCAGTGTGTCTTTGTACGTGTGTGGTCGATGTCCAAGGGCCTGTTACAGCCACTCAGCAGTCTTGTTCCCGCTGCAGCACCAAACCGAGCTTCACTAAACTATTATGCTGGCATAATACACAAAAGGGTGATAAATATTTAATCCACTAAAACCTCCTCAAGGCAAAATCTCCTCCAGCAGTTTTGTATTTGACTCAGATGATTTCTCAAACGGCCCTGTTACTTCACATTAAAGGAGAATACGTTCAGCGCCGAGTAAAGACCCGGCTGAGCCTTTTCTGGTCGTCACCGAGCCTCGATTGGCTCTGATGCCGACGCCTAAGAAGCTGAATTCACCTGGTCAACGTCTGAGCGTTGTTTGGACTTTGAAGCTGTCCTTTTAAAGTGTAATCCATTTGGCACCTTAACTTTCACACTCAGCATGGGTCGTCTCCCTTTGAGTACAGAGTAACACTGCGCCGTTAGCACACATAGAAACATTGGAAAAAACATGTCCCGCTGTCTCTAGAGTACAATCCCCCGTACACGCACACGCACTCACGCACGTACACACCAGAGAGTGCGTGGGAAGGTGAGGAGCGTTCTCTCCCTCAGAGCGGGTGCCATGTCTTGTCAGATGGGGTTAGCTCCCCGCCAGCTGATGAGCCAGGCGAGCCTTTGAAGGCCTTCCAGGGGCCCGTGGTTTACGTGCCTGGGTTGCCAGGTTCTGCCATCCCCCTCATTAATGCAGCATGGGCGCCCACTTAACTTTTTCATCTCTGTCGCTCCGGTCAGTTCGCCCTGGCCGTGACCGAGCGCTGGGCAGCCCAAGCAGAGGAGGAATATATAGGCGCACTGGCGTGATATCGCACACAGTGAAATCAGTCCCAACTGTAGGGGTTGTTAGCCTGGCTAACTCTTCTCAACAAGTACCTTAAAGGGATATTCCGGAAAAAAATTAAGTTACGGTCAAACACACCGAGTTTGACACCCCGTCGAGAGATCAGTGTTACTGACTGCTTACTTCTCTAGTTACACCAACTTTAGTAACAACCGTACGATAGCAATACACAGTGGTCTATGTCTCCACACGCCAACCTCAAACAAAACGCCACTCTATAGCCACAAATAATGCTCAGAACAGCACCTAACTTCATCAACAGGACATATAGGGTCACAGACATAGTACTAGACACCAAACATCTTTTTAACTTTGACACGTTTCTTTAGCAAAGAGACTAAACACAACTCACCTACTCTCCTCCAGCAGCCACTTGTTTGTAGCGAGACCTCGGGCAAGTCCGTTACGGACTTCTATGGGGTGACGCAGCTCAAGGAAGAACATTTATGATCATTACTTTATCATTTTCTTTAAGTAATAATCAACATATTAATGAATTTGCACTGCAGACGCAGTAGCTCTTCTGTCTTAGCGTCTCGGTCTGATTGCATTTCCATCTCTGGAGGGGGTGTCTAACTCAGTGTTGCGGTGTGTTTGACCCTAAATTGATTTTATGCCAGAATATCCCTTTAATGCTCCTTTGAATAAACACAAAGTATTCCTTTTAACTGGCGACCTCTTCTTTTGCAGTTTTAAGTGGAACTTCAGTTAATCTACAAGCTCGAAATCATTTTTCCTTTCACCAAAGTCTGAGAGTCTTGCCTTTTTCCCCCCTCCTTTCACATCCCTTTCCATTTTTTCCTCTTTCCCTCCTTTTTTCGAGTTTTCATGTTGGCCTCAGTCAGTTTTTTCTTTGTCAGGATTTCCCCCAGATTTTCTGAGCCGGGTTAACAGAGATGTTTTCCTGTGATGAATTAGACTTTCTGGAAGGGGTGAGGTCAGATTTCATGGACTTTGAGTTGGGTGTTGGTGAAAAAGAAAGGAGAGAGAGAGAGACTGTTTGGACTGTTTCTGCTCTTTCTTCAACATCTTGAGGTAATTGACCCAACCTCCTGCCTTGAGCACACAAACTCAAGCACACACACACACATACACACACACACACACACACACACACACATACAGTGCGATCACAGATGGGTTTGAAAATCCCCTCTCTGGCAGAAACCCTCTCACTTGCTCTCCCACTCGTATACATACACTCAGCCATGCATCCCTATCTTGAGCATATAGGCACTTATTCATACTCAGCACACATATACACACATGGCTGAGAGAATATCCATGTCTCTGTGCTAAAACACAGCGATACAGCTGTGAAAAGGAGATGAAAGCCAGAGCCGAGCCAGGAATAATAAAAGCAGAGTGATTTCACTCCACCGCAGGCTTCCATAGGCCATGGGATCTGACGTGAAAACAGAAGGGAAGCCTGGACCTTTCTAACCATACAAATTTACCAAAGCTACTTTGATGTAGCAAAGACCTTGGAGTCAACAGCTTGAAAGCGGGCTTTGCTCTAATTGTAACTTTCCCGGCAGTATCAGCCCGATGCCCAGTGTAAATATCTACACGTGCCGTCTATTTTTAACACGAGCCATCCTAAATCTAGCAGAAACCCCTTTTAACAGAGAGCCGGGCTCCACATGAGCCGCCTGCACCTCCTCGGTTTGCTCCAAAAACAAGTGTCCTGCCTCGACCCCCTTGTTGACCCAGTCCCACCCACTGCCACATACTGGGAGCTGACACATATAGAGAGACGGACACAGACTAGAAATGCATTTTTTCCGTAGAAGCATATTGCTGTATCTAAGAAATGTGAAAGTGCTTTTCCTACCGCTGGTTTTCATTCACGTTGTCTCACATTCAGGGGATAAAGCTGGCAGCTTTTTCTATTTTTTGTTGCTCCTAACAAATCCCATGAAAAGACCAAAACCGAAATGCACAGTCTGACTCTCCATCAATACTGTCTGACTTCCTCAGCCTCTTTGAAGCTCTCAGCCCCCAAGCCTAATGTTCTTACCGAAGCGTTAGTGTATAAAAGTGTCTCACAAATACTACATGCATGCACTTATAAAAATCCTGTAATGCGCGGAAGCCTGAGTTATCATAATAGGAGTAAAAGCATGTGTTTGTCGGAAACTATTTTAGGCTGCAGATTGGACACGCCGGGTACTCTGCGGCGCAACAGTGAGGCTTTGTTAGATAATATACGATAAACATCAAGATTTTGTCGCACAATTGATCGTTTGTTTTGGATTTAAAGTGGAGTCAACTGCTGCAGGGAAACAAATGGAAACCAAAAAAGATTTATTTTTTTAATACGAGCAAACTGAACATGCATTTGTAGGTGAATGTCATGAATGTGTGATTGTGGTCAAGAGGCAAGCACAGCAGGCAGGCAGGCCATTCAGGGACAACAACATTATTCCGTCAATATGAGAGTACAGAGAGTGGTGGTGAACAGCAGCCTAGTAGGGGTGGGAGAAAAAAATCAATACAGCATAGTATAGTGATATTTTGTCTGGTGATATATCATATCGCCTCATTTACCAAGTATCGAGTTTTCAAATTAATTGCTAATATGAAGTCAAATCTATGATAATAGAAAAATAAAAATCAACTGTTTGTCCAGTGAGGTTGGCAGAGGTGACATCATAGATCAGGAAAAAGTTAGTGCAACAAATATATAAAAGGTTTGCAAGATGTGCAACATGAAAATAAAATTAGGTGTAAATGAGACAAACATAAAGGAAAATGAAATGCTAAATTAACTTAACAGTTTAAAAAAAAGCGTATAAAGCGCAATATATTTGATCGCAATACTCAGTGTATCGCAAAATGTAAAAAAAATGCAATGATATCGTACCATGGCCCAAGTATCGAAACAATATTGTACTGTAGCCCAAGTATCGAAATAATATCCTATCATCGTCCAAGTATCATGATAATAGCATATCGTGGCTCAAGTATTGTGATAATATCATATAATGACCCAAGTATCTTGATAGTATCGTATTGTGGCCCAAGCTCAAGTATTATGATAATATTGTATTTTGGTCCACATATCATGATAATATCATATTGTGGCCCAAGTATCATGATAATATCGTATCGTGGCTCAAGTATCATGATAATATCCTGTCATGGCTCAAGTATTGTGATTATATCGTGGCTCAAGTATTGTGATAATATCGTATCATGATAATAATGTATTGTGGCCCAAGTATCGTGATAATATTGTATAGTGGCTCAAGTATTGTGATAATATCATATTGTAGCGTAAGTATCATGATAATATCGTATTGTGCTAATAATGTATTGTGGCCCAAGTATCGTGACTAATTGTATTGTGGCTCAAGTATTGTGATAATATCATATCATGACCCAAGTATCGTGATAGTATCGTATTGTGACCCAAGCTCAAGTATTATGATAATATCGTATTTTGGTCCAAATATCATGATAATATCATATTGGGGCCCCAAGTATCATGATAATATCGTATCGTGGCTCAAGTATTGTGATAATATCGTGGCTCAAGTATCATGATAATTTCGTATCCTGATAATAATGTATTGTGGCCCAAGTATCGTGATAATTATGTATTGTGGCCCAAGTATCATGATAATATCGTATCGTGGCCCAAGTATTGGGATAATATCGTATCGTGGCCCAAGTGTCATATCGTGGGGTCACTAGTGATTCCCACCCCTACAGCCGAGTGGGCACTAACTGGGATTCACTAAAAAAAGAGTGAATGTGCAAGACCACCTATTTTTTAACCAATTTTTTATGTTTCATCACGTATATGTGAGGAAACAGGATTTTGCTGCGATGACAATTGTTCCTCCAGCTCCATTTTGCAGCCTAAAGATGTGTTTCCAGTGCATTTGATTTTTCATGCAACAATCATAACCTCTGCGTTTTATGGTTTTGCTTAACAGGGTGGGGTTCAGAGATATTGTTTGGCATGCAGACAGTCCTCTCTGTCCCTATTTTGCTTTAATTTAATCTGTTTTTGCACATTTTTTTGGGAAGCTTAAAGCTAAATGTTTTAGAACCGCTGGGAATCGTTGGAATAGCGATGGTGAGCGGTGCAGCCACAAGTACGGAGAATACTTGGAAAACTGGCTGAACTTTTTCAAGAAAGTTTGACCAGGTCGGTCAGTAATCCAGTGAATCTCTTGGCCACTGTTATGTTTTTAAGAGAGGAAACGATGTGAACATGACTCACATTTCAAATGTAGCATCAAATTTTGTAGGATTGCAGTTGTTTTCCTCTCCAATATTAATGGAGTTAGTTCCTTTTTCCAAAAAGTCATAAAACTATCAGAAAAACTTTAAACAATGTGAGGCTGGGTTCACTGCGGCGTGCTGCAGAGGCAGAGTGGTCAGTAATGGACAGATGGGGACGGGACTCTTTGGAGCTCAGTGGAATACAAAGAAGAACCAGTTGAGGTCAGGACCTTTGCTCGACTTTCATTCTGCTTTATTTGTCCAGTGAAAAAATGATAAGATAACTTTCAAGAGAGCCGAGATGACAGACGGATCCGCTTTAAAATGAAATTGTTGCACATTTTATAACAGAGGGATGCAATAAAATAGGAAAAGCGAGGGAAACAGGGAGCAGAGTGGAATTGAATGAGGGAGTGGCCCTGGTGGTTGGAAGTGGGTCACAGCGGCACTGACGTGATACAAAGTGACGTGCAGGGAGGGGGGTAACGGACTCGCGCCACCGTCTGCGTCACCTTTTGTCCCGCGTGCACGCAAACACACACCGGTGGAGTTGCACATTAAGAGCTCTCTCATGCTCTTGATTCATTGGGTAAACAACACTTGTGCAGGGGTAAAAATAGCTTCCTTGTGCATTGTAAGGACAAGGTTCCCCCCCTGAGTGAGTGTGTGTGTGTCTGCGTCTCTCTCGGTATTGTTTACTGCTCGGTTGGACTCTGTTGTATTCACTTTATCAGCACTGAAGATCGCATTCAGGTTATGCATAAGTAATAAAGGCCTCTCCCCGGGTGCTTGTTATATATAAAAGGAGTAGACTGTAATTATTTCACCGAGGCTGTGCGATGCTCTGTACGATCTGTAGCTTCTCCTTCAGCTTGTCAGAGGGGAGAATGTGAAGCCTGAGGGATGGAGGATGGATAAAAGGATGGAGGAATGGCAGGGGGAGACAGGGGAACAGTTTAATTGCCTGACCCCTCTCTCCCACCAGGATGACTCCCCAGAGCCGGGTGTTAAAGAGAGGGTGACGGCTGGATTCTTGCCGCAGATCCCCGCGGCTCTTTGCATGCGTGCTGCGTGTGTGTGTGTGCGTTTTAGGGAGGGGGGGAGGGTGTCGGGGGCGTTTTTCTGCATGTTCCCACGGCAGATCTGCACATATTTAAGCAGGACCACTTAATCTTGTCATGTGTGATGCAGGAGTGATGCGCTCTGAGATTTAACATAACCCCCTGTATAACACATCAAAGGCTTAATGATGGGGAGAGGGAAGGAGACGTTGTGGTGGAGACTCAGGCTGATAGGAGGAGACCAGCTCTCCTTGTCAAATAGAGCCCGTCTGAGCCATATATCAATATTTATCTTTGATTTTTTTTATCTGGAATTTTTCTTTAATTAGTTCTGAGGAGATAAAAAATAATCCTGACAGACTCCGATGACTTTTGAGTTTATTGGATTACTCATGGCTTGATCTCAATCTCTGTAAATAATCTAAATATCTACATCGCTGAGGGAGGAGGGGGAAAAAAGCAGTGAACATTCATTTCCCGTCCGTCCTGTTTTCTTTTTTGCTTTCTCTCTCCAGCTTCTTTCTTTGTTGTTTGAGTTTGCTGGCGATGACTGAAGGGCCCGAGGAACCTTCAACCTAATCGGATTGAGATCTGGCTGCAGGTCAGGCCAGCAGATGAATCCAGATTAGAGGGTCACAAGGCAGAAAGAGAGGATTACCAGCTCTGGCCTCTGCAGCCTCCTCCTCTTGTTTAAACAGCCGATTGACAGCACTGTCTGCACTAGCCTTGCTGTAAAGTAAAAGGTCTAGATATGGAGAGGACCTACAGGACCTGCTGAGTGCTGCCGTCACTCACCTCTGTTTACCCTGCAGGTCTCTGGAGCAGGCGCAGATTCGTATCTCGGAGAGATGTCAGATTCGGTCGCAGATTAAACCCTTAAGTGCATGCCATGCCTTTAAAATCTAAAATACATCTAGCTATGCAACGGGGAGACGCTGGGTCCTGAAGTCTACCCATTTATTTGTCATTTATGGTAACCGTTTTGGACACAGAGTCTTTGCAATCCCCCCAGAAAGCCAGTTAACCATATGTTCAAGACAGTATTCTCAGGCAGATATCTAGCCGCATGTGTTAACCTGGTTTCTCTAATCTGTTAACCTGGTTCTGTAAACTGAGCTTCTTGGTTCACATAGTTTTGACTTGCACTCGTACTTTGCTTTATATTCAAGTATAATCCCTCTTTGCTGAATCCAGGAATTTGTTTTTAACACGTAGAACTTCGCTGGATTGCCGGGAATCCCACTTGACACCATTAAAGTTTCTTTACCGTGTATCTGTACGGGGTAAAGGGTGCTCAAAAACGTACCCTTTTGGTGATCTATCGAGGGTTTCCAGGCATTTCTACACCTGCCACAAAAATAGGTGTTTGATCAGAGATGTTAGATGGTAAATCCGCAGTGATATACCAGTGAAAACAAGATTATTTATCATATTGTTATGATAAATGCCGCTAATGTCTTCCGGGTTTGATGAGCTGTTTTGACGACGTCTTTTCCTGTCAAACTTTCGACCAAGTATAAGGTCTCATATTCTTCCTCTATTGTTCCCTTGACGGTAGTGTCCAATAAGAGGCAAGAAAGTTCCCTGCTTGTCTGCAAACTAAGAAATAATGGTCTTCAATGCTTGGAAATGAGCAAATAAGAGATTCTGAGCAGAATGAAGTGGTCCTCTGTCTCAGGAGTAGCAAAAACAACTGTAAATAGTAAAAAATCGCCTGGAAGAATTTGTGTAAATATGTTAAAAAGATTCTGTTATGTGTTTGTTCCAATCTCAATATTTCTTCTCCTGATAGCCAAGACATAAGAGACTCATGTGCAGGTGAGAAAAGGCTTGGTCACTGTAGATTTATGTGTTTTTTGAGCGAAGTACTGTTGGTGTCGATTTCCGTTTTTGTTTTTTGGTTGACTTTGATGGTTCTGAATCTACAGCCACATTCATTTGACATATTTTTTGCACCTATAAACTGACAGCTGAGGTTGTCTTTAATAAAAAAAAAGATGTGTATATATTTGCTGCGCTTGAAAGGATAGAGTTGCTACAAACAGGCGGACCAAAAATAGCAAAATCTAGCTGGGAGTTCTAAGGGTTAAATCGTGTATTTCTGCAGAATGGCGCCCTCCTCTTGCATGAATCACACAGGCCGTGCAGACTTGTGAGGGTCAGTCCAGCATAAACAAACTAAGGTCAGTTACCCCACTGATGCAACAAGCTGCAACGCTATATATGTGTGTGTGTGAGAGGGAGTGTGTGTGCTGCACCCTGCAGCATCGACTCCTCATCTGCATCCCGACTCAGCCCCGCCGCATTTATCAGCAACCCTCCCAGTCGGCTTTATTATAACTCCCCATCACTCTCTCTCTCCGCTCCATCTGTCTGCTCTTCCCGTTTAGAAAACAAAATAAAATAAATGTGTGTGTGCGCAGTGGTATTCTCCTTGGTTAGCTGCCGGAGCGCCGCTCTCCTGCGCGTCTCTTCTTCTTTGATCTCGCTGTAAATTAAACATGCCTCTTTAGATAACAGGCTCTGTGCCACCTACTGATTCAAACTGCACCTCCACTCCTGTCCCCGGTTTGAACTCCGTCAAGTTGATTCATGCGAAAGCGGAAAGCTGATAAACAACGGTCGGGGGGAATCTCTGCGGAGCAATTAGGCCACAGTTAGATTGTTTGGCGGGCGTAAACAGTACGGAGACAGTTCTGCAGAAAACGTGAAACAAAACACGGATGTCTGTTTTTGCAATGAGCGAGTGAGTCAAGAGGGATTGTGGGCCAAACTGGGGAGCAGCTCCGGTGAAGTCTGGAGGTCGGAAGTTAGGTCAAGCACTGCTAATCTGGGTGGGAACGCTGAGTGCTTGACCTTTGACATCAGGGTACAACTAGTTTTTACGGCACATGAGGACTTACACATGGTGGATAGATTTGAAGAGAAAGACCGTCATGAGTCAGCAGTTTTTGATAAAAGCAGGTTAAATCCACTCTAAAGATCAGCTGATTCACCTGTTAGTCACAGAAAAATGAAAGGAATCTTAGGAATGTGAGTGAAACGGCTGTTTGGAGAGGTGAAAGTTTGCAGGTTTGTGAAATTTGAGTTTGAGATTTGGAGCATCAGGGATGTTTTTCTATTAATTGACAAACACGTAGATAAATCAGTGTAGATGTATCATCAACAATCAGGACGTATTTGAGTTTTATTGAGAACTCTTTCTCTGGTTGGGGTTAGGGTTAACTCAGGTTCAGGTGAGAGTGCTCTACTAACTAAGCAAAACATTACCGCTAGCATCGGCATGAGGGTGTGAACCTTTTAGGAGGACCATTAGTGCTAACAGAACATAAGCCACACTTGGCATTATTTACCCACAGACTCAGTGACTCAGTCTTTCGATTGGTTAGATAGATTTTGCTCAATTTTGACTGTTTTCTAACCTTTAGACTTGTTGCTTCGTCAAGATTAAAATGTCCTTTTTTCCCCAATATTTTTATTGGCATTTTAGTTTTATTACAACATCAAACAGACAGTCTACAGGAACACACACACACAGTCTACTTTTTTTTTTTTTTTATGTTTTTATTTTTTCCTTTGTAAAGCATCTTTGAGCACCTGTAAAAGTGTGTTATAAATAAAATTTATTATTATTATTATTGTTATTATTATTATTATTACCTGCATTAATTCAGAAGTAAATAGGAAGTAAAGAGAGAGAATAAAAAATAAATAAAATAAATAACATCGATCTTACATTTTCCAAGACGATGTCTACTGTCCAGCTCCTATAATGTTTATATCTAGATTGGCAAAATCTTGATTTTCCTTTACTAATATATGTCAGTCTATCCACACCAAGACATTGTGCAAGTTCCTTAATCTATAGCGTCAGGGAGGACGCCTCCAAGCTCCTCCAACACAATGCGAAAGACCAAAGTCCAGTAACTTGGTCAGCCTTTGTGTTTGTATGAAGTCCACTGGTTAAATTCCAAGTACACAGTTTAAAATTTCCTTTAAAGTGATTTTAAAATAAGTCATTTTAGAGCCTCCTTAGCCACAGATACTTTGCACTCAAAACTAACTTCAACTTTTAAGTTAAAGGATGTGCTTTTTCCAGATGAGACAAACTTCAACTGCATTTCTGAATGAAAGAGGAGAAGTTGCACATATTTCAGCTTTAGGGTCGGGGTGTAGGGGTTAAATCAGGGCGTGAAACAACTACTTTAGTGGATAGATTTATGGCTCTGTAAAAGTGCAAGCCAACTTTTGTGCACCGCTCGATGTGGTCCTTTTACTGCCCGCCTGTTTTTTTACTCAAGGTCTTTGAAATGCTAATCAGTTTTCTTTCTTCTCTCTCTCTTTTTTACAGATTCCTCCTCCAACTACATCAGGCAGCTGGAGACGAAAGTGCGGATCCTGGAGGACGATAACAATAAGCTTCTCTCACAGGTGAGACAAACACTAACCGATGTAGTTTAGCCTCGCTAAACGCAACTCGTTCAGCTTCCAAACATGTGACAGGCAGCTGCGATGAGACCGAGTGGTTGTGCCTGATGCCTCTGTGAAGCTGCCCCCTCACAACAGCCAGCCTGTTAGTAGGAGAATATGTTTATCTATGTTTTATTCATGGGGAGTCAGTAAGCTTCTGTAGCGGGCGGTGATGTTAGCCCCCGAGGCGAGCTGTGAGAGCAGAGGAGAGACGAGAGGAGGAAAAAGGAGGAGAAAGAGGCATTAAGCGACGATGACAGAGCAAAGTATTTTTCCCAAAGTTGACCTTGCTCTGACTTCCCCCCTCAAATTTTTTGGGGAGGATGGAGAGCTGGGTGAGCGGAGGTGGGAGTAAGAAGGAGGAGGAGAGGGTAGGGGGGTGGATTTTTTTTTGGTCAGGTTCACCAGGAGTTCACGTGTCAGTCTGCAGAGGTGTGTGTTTCACGCTCACGCCCGCAGACAGTGGACTCGGGGCAGAAATGTTAGCTGAAACACCGATTGGTCATGTTCGGGGTCATACTGTGGAGCAGTCACAGCCATGCCTCCTTAATTACGGGTAAATATACGTACATGATCAAAGCCTTTCATACTTCAATTTTCCCTTTTATGAAATGTTTCAGTTCATTTGAATGCAAGTCAGGCCGCAGACAGTGGAGTTAGACTTTCACACTTTAAACAGCTTTTTGATTCAAAGCCTTTATTCTTTTTTTTAAGTGATTTCACTTCGCCCAATTATCTCCCAGCAGATTTCTATGTAGGCAGAGAGTGTGGGCTGAAATCACTGATACAGAAACCTAAGTGATCTGCATAATTAGCCCTTACATGCTACACTTAAGGTGCTACACAGCAGGCAAGACGAATAAAACAAGCCTTCCTCCTGGGCTATTGTAATAGTCCGTGTAGCCTGTTTTTGGGGCAGTAATACGTTACTGAAGTGAAGTTTTACTCCTGATTTTTATCATATTTTAATTATAAACCTCCTTGAAACGCTTTTAAGACCCTGTTTTTACAGTATCTTGATGTTATTCATGGCTCCCACGAGACAAGAACCTGATACTGAACCAAAACACATGATGTCTTTCTCTCCCTAGGCTCATAACCGCTATAGTTTATCACAGATACAGACCAAAAAGGTAACGTGATGAAATGTCTCCTGAAATGTTTTGTTGACTCTTCTGCTGGTCAGTTGGTTGAGCCTCTTTTGCACTTTTCCTTTTCCTCGTATCTGTTTTGGTGATGGGACTTTTTTTCACAGCTTTGAGCTTGTTTTCTATCTCACAAGCAGAGGATGGGCACAACCAGAGCAACATCTGTACAAGGCAATGCACTCATTTCCTGTTGTGATCCATCGTGTAATTGCGCCGAATGATATCGGTACTATGTCGAGCTAGGTCGGCTCTTAGAGACTATTAAGAGATGTTCGCGATTTACTACTTACTACTTAGTCGTGCTGTCGCCTTGGTTGATTACCACAGCTATAATGCCTACGACCGGGATGTAAACAAGGCTAGCTGACAGGTAGCCTCTCGTAGAATAACACGGTTTAAAATTCCTACTCCTCTTTACTTTGTTAGTACCTTAGTACACGCTATTGTTGTGATTACGTGGGCTCTGCATGCTGGATCCAGGCGCTGCTTGATAGAGGTGCTGGAGCGGAGTCTGGAATGGACTGCTTGTATCACAGTGCTGATACCCGAGATTTTAGATGCAGGCCAATAATATATATATATATTTTTTTTTTTACCAATATCAGACCAATAAACGATATCAATATCGGATCCCCGGGACATCCCTATTTACTAGTGCTGTCGCCTTGGTTGATTACCACAGCTATAATGCCTACAACCCGGATGTAAACATGCCAAGCCACCAGGTAGCATCTTGTAGAATAACATGGTTTAAATTTGTATGCAGGCTGCATCAAGTTAAACTGCCTCTACTGCACTGATTTCTTAACCAGTTTACCCCCAATTTCCACCACATCCAGAACTGCTACGAAAAGGCCGCATCTGCCGATCGCAGCGAATCGTAACCATTCAACTGTCAATTTCCACCGGCTTCTTTTCGTTCCGCTGCTGATCACAAGAGTTCTATTTTTTCCGGACACTGTAGGATGCCGGATAAATTCAGCACAGATTAACCCGTGCTGGAAAGGAAGTCAGGTACAGACATACAAGTCTCGAGGAAGGACATAATCTACTGCTTATATGGTTAGCATATGTGGCTAAAGACAACTTGTTATCGCACGATTGCACGTGAATCCCCGGGTTCTTGTGAATTCTCGCGATTCCTGCTGTTTGTAATCCACCGTGAAATGCGCCTCACAAACAGATCCGGTTGGAATTGGCGTACGGCGAAAATTGCTGCCGTTCCGGATGCGGTGGAAATCCTGGGTTAGACATGTGGACATGAACCTGCAAGGCTGTGATGCTAACTCTGTTGAATTAGAATAAATAAATCTCAAATTTTACTATTTTTTGAGACAAAATCTAAATTTCTGTTCAAAATCTATGAAATAAGAGGCTTCGACACGCCCCAAATACTGTTTATGAAATAGTGTAAGACTTAATGTATTGGATGGGCTCATTCCTCAAATTTCTACACGTATGATCATTGCCACCTGGTGTTTTGTACATCAAAATAGTTTGTTTCAACACTGAGCAGAATCAGCGTAAGCCCGGAGGAAGTGAACTACATTCCCTTGCAGAAGTGTTGCCTCTGTGTCCACTCCCTGTTCTGCACTGCTAGCATGCCAGGCTAACAAAAGAGCACAGGTGGCCCTGCCTGTATGTGGCCGATCTTGGCAGCAGGGCCTTTTTCTCTGTCCTTGGAGCTTTTTTCGCACAGCACAGTGAGTGTTTGGTACAAGTTTACCTCAGGTGAATGAATGAATGCTGCATTATGCTGGTTTGGTGCATAAATGACACACGCTTGTCCTCACTGGTTGGGCTTTTAAATAATTGAAGTTTGGAGGTTAACACAGGTAATACCAGGTATTAAAAATGCATGTACAACAACTGGATTGTAAGTGCAACTGAAATATGGAGGAATGTGTGTCTGAAATGAGAAATTCTGCTGTTTTTGTCATGAATAAAAAAACCTCATAGATTTTAAATATACTCCAATAAATAATCAAGAAGTAGAGCTGGAGTTTACTTTTTAATCTAACTCTTATGCAATCTTCATCTCACTAAATTTGTCTGAATATTAGCAGGTGGGATTGTTGCAGTGGATTAGTTGCCTCAATGGACATATTGCCTAACTTCCTGTGTTATGAAACTGGTCTAGTGGAACTTGCATTGAGCCTTTAGGAAACAATAGCCTCTTATCACAGGAATGTTGACCCTCCAAACCAGCTCGACTGAAGGATTTTACCGTACCAAAGGGAGCGGGGAGTAAACCACTAAGTCTCACGGTGAATATTAACAAGGGCCTACACAGCACAGGTGTGAACACAAAGAGAAAGAAAAAAGCAGGTGTGTGTTCACGTGCACGCCCAGGGTGATACTCAGACATGCTCAGCCACATGCATGTACACGGTTTCTCCTCTCCCACACTGATCTTCAGCGTCTATCAACCGTTACTTATTACCGTGGGCGCAGTGGAGTGTGAGGTGCTCTGCAGCTCTCCCTCCTCGCTCACTTTCTTTTTTATCGCGAACACCAAAGTGCTCAGCGTGACTTTGAAAACTGAATGATTTATTCAATGGATTTAGATGACACCTCATCCGTTAACCGCAGGCGAATTTGACTCATTTAGTCAGAGGGGGCTGCAGGGGGGTCAGGGTGGACTTAAGGTCAGTGAATTATGGATTATTGTGAGTCAATGCCACGAAAGTCTGATTTATTAGAGGATGAATCAGAGTTGTTTGAGGGGGATGAATCGAAACATGTCTTGGATTAGGGCCTATGTCCACTTAGTGTTTTTTAATGGTGCCCACGGTGTCCCAAAAGTCAGAGGTGGGTCAGGGTGGACGTAAGGTCAGTGAGTAATGGATTATTATGAGTCAAAGCTTCGAAAGTCTAATTTATTAGAGGATGAATCAGAGTTGTTTGAGGTGGAAGAAACGAAATATGTCTTGGATTAGGGCCTATGTCCACTAACTGTTTTTTAATGGTGCTCATGTTGTCCCAAGGGGGGCTGCAAGGGGGTCAGGGTAGATTTTTGGTCAGTGAATTATGGATTATTGTGAGTCAAAGCTTAGAAGCCTGATTTATTAGAGGATGACTCAGATATGTTTGAGGAGAAAGAATCGAAACATGCCTTGGATCAGGGCCTGTGTCCACTAACTGTTTTTTAAATGGCACCCACAGTGTCCCATAAGTCCGAGGGGGTCAGGGTAGACTTAAAGTTAATGATTTATTAGAAGATGAATCAGACACGTTTGAGGAGGATGAATCGAAACATGTCTTGGATTAGGGCCTATGTCCACTAACTGATTCTTAACGGTACTCAAAGTGTCCCAAAAAAGTCAGAGGAGGCTGCAGGGGGGTCAGGGTGGACTTGAGGTCAGTGTCAAAGCTTTGAAAGTCTTATTTATTAGGGGACGAATCAGATATGTTTTAGGAGGAAGAATTGAAAAATGTCTTGGATTAGGGCCTATTTCCACTAACTGTTTTTTTAACGGCACCCAAAGTGTCCTAAACACCTTCAGCACTCTTAGCGGAAAGTAGTTTAACTTCTGAAACAGTGTCCTGCTCATTAGCGCTGTGTCTCCAGTACCGATCAATCAAAATGAAGAGCCTGCAAGACTGTTAACAACATTTGTCATCGACAACTGCAGAGGTCTTGACCATCCTCTCCGCCCCGTCGTCTAGGATGCACCACCCCTGCCCCTCATAACTCAGACATCCACAGCTTCTCCCTGTCAGCACCTAGAACATTATGATGGATGTTTATATGTACGGGTTCGAGTTTTAGACCGCAGAGGGTCAACTGTCCCCAGCTGTCAGGCTAACAAATGGCTTTGTTTGGTCCCGGTGGTCAAGGACAACTCAGGAAGGGCAGTAAAGTTGTTGATGTTTGTGTGTTTGTTACGAGAGATAAAATTAGCTTAACGGGAATCTTTTACAGCTGATGGATGAGTTCATTTCGTGGTGTAAGTGCTCTTGTAGCTCTTCAAGACTTGACATTTAAAGCCTATCATGTTAGCTCGGAGAAATGACAAAGATCTGCTCGCAGAGGAAGGAAATTTGAGGGCATGAATATGGAAACCCGAAAGGATAGATCGCAAAGAGCCAAGGGAGGGATTGTAAAAGGTTAGAGGAACAGCAGCAGGATACTAAGCTGGAAGAGGCGAGCAGAGGAGGAAGAGCATCAAAGGACGGGGAAGACAAGGGGAATGCTGATTGTAGCTTTGTGTGTGTGCCAGGTGTGTGTGCAAAAGAGAGAGGAAGACATAACACAGAGGCAGACAACAGTGCACAACAGCAGACACACACCCACTGCTCATCGGGATGTTTATTGCCTGAGCGCTCCCAGGCATCACGTGTGTTTACACGCCGGGCCTCGCGCTGAGGGAACACTCGTGCGTGACATGAGAAATGTCAGAAGGAACAGCGGTACTGCCGTGTTCCTGCCTGCACAGAGGAGCTGGGCAGAATACAGCCCCCTGGTAACACGGCGGTCTTCGGCTGCTAATGAGGACAAATCCTATGAACTTTGATCTCGCATAATGGCAACTATTGATGACACACTGCAGTGCAGCCCCAGCATCACTGAAGTGCCATTTATGATGCTGCTTCGAGCAATGGCGTGAGAGACAGAGAAAATACAGGTGCTGGTGTAGCAGGGGCCTTTATCAGTCTGGGTGTCCACATTAAAGAATATTGTAGATTATTTTTTATTAAAAAGAGTATTATAGATTTTTACATTAATTTATTAAAGAATAATTAAGATTTTTGACATTCTTTATTAACAAAAGTTGTACGTATTTTAAATATTTTTTATTTAGGAATATTATAGATTTTTTAAATTTTTTTGATAAAGACTATTGTAATTTTTTAAAGAAAATTAAAGATTCATTAAAAAAGAATTTATGAGAGAATATTTTAAATTTTTAAATATATTGTGAAAGAATATAGATTTTTTTATTATTTTATTGTAGAATATTGTAGATTCTTTAAGTTTTTTATTTTATTTTTAAAGAATATTATAGATTTTTAAAAAATTAAATATAGAATATTTTAAATAGAAAAATATTAAAGAATATTATAGTTTTTATTGTTTTATTAAAGAATATTAATTTTTTTTAAATTTATTTAAGAATAATATTGATTTAAAAAATAATATTAAAGTTTATTATACATTTTTTATTTTTTATTTAAGAATATTAAAAGGTTTTTTATTAAAGAATATTATAGATTTTTTTTTATTTCAGGGGCATTTTTAGTTCAATTTAATTTTCACATTTAAAGAAACAGTTACTTTCAGTTTCATTCAGAGTTAAATTTCTACTTATGTTCCTTTTATTTTGGACAAGCATTGATAAGAGAGGTAATAATAAGTCCTTTAACAGGCTCTATACTCCGATTCAGAACTTCATGAAGTGAAGGCTGGTCCTTTATTTCCCGTCTTACATTATTGGACAAACTGATTAATCCAGGTGTGACTAATCAGCGTGACTAATCAGACACACCTGGACTTATCAGTTTGTCCAGTATTGTAAAACAGGGAATAAAGGAGCTGCCTTAAGTTCAGAAGGTGGTGGAGCTGTGCATAGAGCCCATTAGTTTGTTAGGACGTTTTCTACCCCCCAAAATTAAAAAAAAAAAATAATAATAATCTTGTTTTAATTTTATTGTTTATTAAGAGTTTTAAGAGGTTGCAAAGGAGGAATCTATCAACTACCAAGAAGCCGTTTTTGTGGTTTGGCTTAATATCTTGTCACTGTCTGATCCCTTTTCTGTGTTTTTATGTTTGTCTTGTTCCCTCAGCAGTGTAATCCAGGTGACCTCCGCGCTCTGAGGAAGGGGATGACCCTTTACCACTCAGAATCTCAGCTGTCCTCGCTGCCCCAGCGCCAGGACGCCATGCACATGGTCAGTACCCGAGAGGCTATCGCACACGCACTCACAAAGATTCATACTGACGCGCACAAAGGGGGCGCCCACTCACTCCACTTCTTTCTCAAAGTTCAGCGCTGCTTCTTCACAAAGGTGGTGAGCTACAGAGACGGGGTTTAATTGCAGACACACATGCAAACTTAATTGTAGAGAAAGCTGCGCCCGGTGCCTCCGCAGTGGAATCAGTCAAGTCAGCTCTAATTCACTTTACTTGTAACTCTCCAATTAAACCTCCACAGGCAACCTCACTCTCTTTCGCAAATGACAGGAAATGAAACGCACACGCAGAGAAAAGCGAGGGAAGAAAAAGAGCGAGTGAAAAGGAGGGAGAAAGTAAAACAGAATAAAAACGAGGATTGGAAGTTAAGAGCCGCCTCTCCTCTTCCTCTCATATCCTGGCCCTTTAGCTCCCTCCTCCTCCTCCCTGGTGCCTGTTTGAACTGAATCCTACTATGAAAGTAATAATCCTCTAAAATCCACTGCCACCCCTGACCCCGTCATTGTCTGGGAAGGAGAGGCTGGGTAATTGTTTTCTGACTGCTTAGGGGAGGTCAGAGCTGGGCTACGCCACTAACCAGAGGAATAACCCATCCCTGTGTATAAAAATCAATATTGCGGTTTAATCACAGACCCTCGGCGCGGGGCACAGGTCGAGTGCGATCAGAGTCAACTCGCACCTTTTAAGCTCGCGGGTCAAACCTGCCTCCTTGTGGGGGGCTCACGCTGCTCAATAATGTTCATGAACCGTGACCCCACAGGAGGTCTGTCCCTGTAGGACGAAGGATAAACTGCAAATTATCTCGATAGTTGCCTCCCTGCATGTAATTTTATCACGCAGGTTCACAGGAAACAAGGTCATGATATTGGCTCTGTGCAAAGATGACATTTAACGTCACCGAGACTAAAGGAGAAAGTAGATTTATGCGACTACCTGTGACTGAAACCAGGTTGAAGCATGCAAACTAGTCTTCTAGTTCCGAAATGTTTTCACTTGGTAACTTTAAAACTAGCTAGAAATCAAAAGTGAAGTCATGGATGTCGGATTTGCAACAACAGGATTATTCATGATCAAAACAAAAGCCCAGAAAAACTCAGAAAAAGTTGTTCTCTTGATTGTTCATGATTTCTCTGTCGTCGTGACGGCTCCTCAGAGACGTTTTCTCACGCTGAGCTGTGTGATGATCGATTTCCTGCTCTCTGATGTGACTCAAGTTCATCCATATGAGAAAGATGAGAGACGGGAAGTGAAAGGCTACAACAGCAGATCTTCAGTGAACCCATCCCAGTCTATCAGCTCACGCTTTATATTCAGCCCTTTTGTCCGATTCCGGCTCAGTTTCAGGTCATGTGTGTGCGTGAGAGCGTCGAGGAGAAAAGTAGTGAGAAAGAAAGAAAAGAGGAAAGATGGACGGAGAAAGGAAGCGGCCGGCTCGCGTGATCCTCGCAAACCCTCGACGGGTCAGATCTGATTCTGTATGCTGAAACAACAAACCGATGACTCTGACGATGTTTGTCGTCCTCCCCTTCTCATCCAGAATCAGCCTGTTTATGCGGGGAAGCCCATCACAAATGTACATCCATATGATCAGTAAACATTGCCCCGAGCTGGCTGTGTTTTTGTGCCGTCTAAATCTGTTTCTTTGCTGCAGCACAAAGTAAACGGAAGACTCTGACCGGATGCTCGCGGGAATTGTTTACACATTTGAAATGATAGCTTTACACAACAGAGGAGAGCAGAGGCGACAGCTATTTACATATTTCTCCATGTAGAAAAGTAAAAGCACAGTAGAGCTGCACTGGCTTTTTATCTATTTGTTTTGACCTTTAAAGACAGAAAACACACTCACACAACAGAGTAACATATGATTTACTGTCCTCCACATCACTCATACCCATACTTCTACAAGCTCACATCACATAGATGCACTCTAATTATTGAATTAAAGCACTGAAGTAGTTGCATATTTTTAATGCAACTCTTAAATATAAAATACAAGTAAAAGTGTGCAAAATTTGAAAATGTATTTCATTGCATTGCACCATCCTGCAGCATCTGCCATAATCAATGGGGCTGAGACGATATGCTTTTCTCCAGATTCGATTCTTCTACAATTTTTTGGATGCCGATTCTTTTTAAATTTCTACAACATTGTCGATTTTCTCGATTTTTAGTCTGCATTTTTAACACCAGTAAAACAGTTGAATGATTATAATTGTCTAGTGATTATTCCAGGACCCACATTTCCCCCAAAAATACACATCACATGTAAGTTAGTTTTTTAAGATTTAAGGTCCTTACACACCGGGAGTGACGCAAATATACGACGGCGGGGGGGAGCGTCCCGGATGGAAGCGAGAAGACTGACACAACAGCAGACTGAGTGATAGCATGTACTGAGTCGGGTCAGTACCAGATAAGCACATTAAACTATAATCCGTAATCGTAAGGTAACAACCGAGACCTAATGGTGCTGTGACAGCAACGCGATTGAGTTTGAGACAGTGAAAATACATATGGCATGTTGTATCGGAACAGGTTAGCTTCCAAGCTAAAGCTACTTAGCACAGATGAGAGATAAAACAAAGACGTTTAGCAAACTGTTAAAGCACACAAACCATCGTCATATGAGAAATCCGACGCTATGACTCTCCACAAGTTGTCCTTCAGGTCGTTATCTTTGTAATGTCTGTTCTCCGACATGTAAACAATCAGCCGGTCGGCCATGTTGGATATACCGGTGAATCTGACGTCGCAACAACAAGCAATCTGATTGGTCAGAAGTGGAAACATAGCATGTAAAACTTTAGAAAAATCGACCGTTGTACGAAAAAATATATGTCGCAATATCGCAGAACGGGAAAACATTGCTGATGTGAACGCTTTTATTGACAGGAAAGATTGTTTTTTGAACAAAAAAAAAAAACGATGTATTAATTGTTAAACAAAAAATTGCGATATCTGAATCGATTTTTCTCTCCAATCCCTAATAATCAATCAATCAATCTCTATTTAATGAAACTATAAAAGTAAATTTTTTACCTTTTTGTGTCAAAAAAAGGTCAGTTTTTTTAACTCTCGCTGGTGCATTCAAGGTCATTTTGTGCATGAGGAGAAACCTGTTTGATGACAGAAATATCCAACTTTTATTTTAACCTTTTTATTTTGTGCATTATTACCCGGACTCAAAACTCATGAATGAAATCTCTTATGACAGGCCGCTCATCTCTGTGCTCTCAGGCAGGGCGTATCTGAATTGTTAATGCCGTAAGTGTGTGTGGATACAGCAATTCTGCTTTATTTCTGTTTTTATTGTTAGAGTCAAGACTTCAACAACCTTTTTTAAATATAAAACTGCTGTAATCTTTAGATATTCTTCAAAGGGCATCAAGTATGTTGTTTACAGGCAAAATCTGCAGGACCAAACAGGACGCAAAAACAATTTTCATGCGGTTTATTCCATATGAATTAACCGCTGAGCCTCCCTCTCTGCTGCAGTAGGATTATTATTTTATCTCGGTGCTATTAGGTTGTGTGGGCTCATTCTGGCACCTAAACGGGGCCAGTGGGTGCGGAGGGAGCTGACAGGCGCATCACTAGTGAGCGGGGAATTGAACTCGGGCTAACAGAGCCACGGAGCTGTGTCTAATGCAGGGCCCCGATGCCAGGTTACACTGAATGGTGCCATTGTGTGTCCCAGGGATCTCTGTGTCCCTCTAACAGAGAGCCACTGTCTGGAACTAACCAGGGGGTTGGATGAGTCAAGCAAACCCCCTGCTCCCATCACAGCAGGTTAAATCACACTGTGCAGGTAGCAGACCTGGCTGGGGAGTTGAAGATGTAGTGAACGTAAAAGAAGGAAAGAGAGAAATAAAAAAGAGAAAGGATGATGTGAGTCAGAATGAAAGGGATGGCATTTTCAGGGATGCACTACAAGAAACGTCTCCTGTTTCATCAGGAGCGCACGCACCCTGTTAGACAGAGACGGCAGCTGATTTCCTGTAGTTGAGCGAGGTTTCCTGGAATCGTCTCACATGACGGGCTACGTGAGGTGCTGCTCATTTGACCCCCGGGTTAAACACTGTGACAGCAGAATTGATGAGATAAGAGTGTGACAGACTGCAGAGGAAGGATGCTGTGTGACGGTTTGTCTCCTCCGCTCTAAAATCGTCACTCTTCTTCCTCCTCCTCCAAACAGGGTACCGGTCGTCTCCCAACCAGTGAGTCCTCTCCTGCCACAGGCTACCTGTCCTGCGTCCAGAAGCCTGAGGCTGTGGTGCACGCCATGAAGGTACTATATTCATTTTAACTCAAATTTGAAATCTTAAAGGGATATTCTGGCGTAAAATTAATTTAGGGTCAAACACACCATAACACTGAGTTGGACACCCCCTCGAGAGATGAATGTTGCCGACCGCTTGCTACTTTAGTAATGACTGCAGGAGAGTAATACATAGTGGTCTGCGGAGCCATAAACAAACCTCAACCAAAACGCCACAAATAATGCTCAGAACAGCACCTAACTTCATCAACAGGACATATAGGGTCCCAGCCACCAAACATCTTTTTAGCTTTGCCTAATTTCTTTAGCAAAGAGACTAAACACAACTCACCTACTCTCTTCCAACAGCCGCTTGTTTGTAGCGAGAGCTCGGGCCAGTCCATTTCAGACTGCTGTGGGGTGACGCAGCTCAAGGAAGAACATTAATGATCATTTCTTTATCATTTCCTTGAAGTAATAATCACCATTGTTTGTATGGAGACCTTGGACGAGTCGATCACCGACTGCTGCGGGGTTACGCAGCTCAAGGAAGAACATTTATGATCATTTCAATATGGAAATGCAACCAGACCAAGACGCTAAGGCAGAAGAACTATCGCATCTGCAGTGAAAAATGATAAATATGGTGATTATTACATCAAGGAAATGATCATAAATGTTCTTCCTTGAGCTGCGTAACCCCCGCAGCAGTCTGAAATGGACTGGCCCGAGGTCTCACTACAAACAAGCAGCTGCTGGAAGAGAGTAGGTGAGTTATGTTTAGTCTCTTTGCTAAAGAAATTAGGACGGGCTTATAATTAATTAATGCTAATATTTAGCATTATTTCTGTCTATAGAGTGGTGTTTTGGTTGAGGTTTGTTTATGGCTCCTCAGACCGCTGTGTATTGCTATCCTGCGGTCGTTACTAAAGTTGGTATAACTAGAGAAGCAAGCAGTCGGCAACATTAATCTCTCGAGGGAGTGTCTAACTCGGTGTTACTGTGTGTTTGACCCTAAATTAATTTTACGCCAGAATATCCCTTTAATGACTATGTTTTATTGATCATCACTTATGTTTGCCACCAGGTGCTGGAGGTCCACGAGAACCTGGACAAGCAGGTCCCCGAGGACTACGAGGACGATCTCAGCGAGAAAGAGAAGGCTATTGTGCGAGAGATGTGCAACGTGAGTGAAACGCCTTCCCCCCCTCTCTGCTTTGCGATTCTTCTCCCTGTATCCCCCGAGCGCTTTGCTTTTGATTCTACCTCCCCATATGCCATAAAAAGACGGCGGTCTCAGATGCTGTGAATGCACGAAAAAACATATTTTCCAGAAGGACGAAGGGAGAGCACGAGCTGAGCGTGTGATACGCCGTGCAAGTCATCTGAATAACTTACGTAACACATCACAAATCCAGGAGTAAATCTGAAGTCAGGATGTTCATGCATGTTGGTTAAATGTGTCACACCCTTCCTGTACGATGTGCTCTTTATATCGTCGTAAACAAAGACGCTTTATGTCCAGAACGTTCCTGTTTTTTCTGTCTGATGGTCAGATTTTAAATTCTGTTCCGCTTGGTGCAAATCAGGTCATCCTTTGAGCTGATTCCACTAATGAGGAAGCCTCATTTAGACTAATTTGGTTTGGAATGACACTTGCACTAGTGTCCCCGGCACAGCGCTCCCACTTGCCTCCTTCTTTCTCTCTATCTATCCCTCCATCACCCTCCCTTTAACTCCGCCGTCCCAGCTCCGCGGCCAACTCTTCGCTGTAAGTAGGAGCTCGTAGTTGAGCTGTCAGAGCAATTAAAGCAGAGCGGCAGGGAAAAGAGCACCCACCACCCCACCCCACCCCTCCATTCTTCCTCTCCTCCCTCCATCTTTCTCTGTCGGTGCTGAAAGGCCCGGTCTGGGATAAAAGGTCTGCTGATTAGGGGGAGAATGAGAGCAGGGCTATCTGGGCCCTGCAGAGGTATGTGACAGGCCAGGAATCTGCGGGGCTCTACAATGGTACCTCTGTCATATCACAGGGGTCTCCTGGGGGCCCCCTTTTCCTTTAGTCCAGAGAGATCTCAGCTCCAGCAGAGACAGAGGACAGAGATTCAGAGATATCTCCTCTCTAACATGGATGTGTGTGTGCGTGTGTGTTCAGACTCTGCAGCTCGAAGCCAAACTGTGAGCATTTGAAGATTTCACTCTTGAAGAAGAAAGTCTTTTTTTTTTTCTGTTTTCAGCCTCCCCTCGCTCTTCCTTCAGTGTCTGACTCTGAGTCTGCCTGTGTCGCTCTTCCCCTCTCTCTCCCCTCTCTCAAACTTCTGTCTCTGCTCTCCTTTTGCAGGTGGTGTGGAGAAAGCTGGGTGATGCAGCAGGATCAAAGCTGTCCATCAGACAGCACCTCTCTGGGAACCAGTTCAAAGGGCCGCTGTAGCACCGCAACCAGATGAAGAAAGAGAGAGAGAGAGAGGGGGAGAGATCAGGATTTACAGTACCTACACTCACCTGAAAACACCTCGTACTTCTCGCGCCTACACAACCCATCATGCCATGCTCCCTACTGCCTACAGCACCCAGCATTCCTTCAACGAAAGACTGGCTAAGAAAGCGACTTCACGGACCTGTTCGTGTGTTTCAATCCCAGATCTTATGAGCGTCGACAACTGGCAGCTAGTTTCACCGATTCACCACTTCTATTTGTTGATTTCTGAGGCTTCCGGCTCTCTCTCTTAAAAACGCCGTAAACACCACCCCTTAATCGTCCTTTTATAGCCTAGCTGTGCTACACAAAACTCACGATACGACATGGTTTAAAGCACAGACGTGATGATGATGAGGCCACAGGGGCAGAAACCCCATCCCTTGTCGCTCGGGAGGTGGCGGTATCTTCAGATAAGTTTTGATAGTACCTCCTATAGAGACCTTAGCTCCTGTCACATGTATCGCCCCCTAGTGGTCAACGAGTATAACTAGCATTAGCGTTCTAAAGTGTTAACTAATGTGAAACCCACTGTGACCTAGCGCCTTTTGCTCATAATAAGACAAGTCTATGGATAATAAAGTCTAGAGATCACTGTTAACTTGTGTATATTCTGTATAAAACCATAGCACTACTCATTGTTATTGTTGATTTTTTTTCTTTTATCTATTTTGTATTCTAGCGTGGCCATGTGATCAATGATTTAGTTTGAATCGCACACAAACAGCCGGACCTTAAACAGGGTTTGCTTTTGGTAGAAAAGAAAAAAATAAATCTGTTTTCTTTTTTTTATTCTTTTTCAGATTAATTGCTGTTATTCCTTTTTATTTTCTGTAAACCTCTGAAGATGTATCACGGCCATTCGGAGTCAAACCATCTCCATGCATTAATCGATAGATGATTTTCTTACTATGTTGGATTAACTAAAACTGTATGCTGTGTGCATGCTTGACAATCATTTTCTCAGGTTGGGAGGGCTACAGCTTTACCTTTGCCCATCTGTAACTGAGTGTGTGTGTGAGAGTGAGTGTGTAAGTGTGTGTGTCTGTGTGTGTGCATGGGGACTGAATGTTCCTCTTACAGCTGTAGCATCTACCTGTGAATCCTCCTTTTCTCTATTGAACCCTGGTTACAACTCGGTTTCAGACTGCTGAAGGCGTTTGCTGAATCCACACAAAAAGCTTTGTCTCAGTAAAGATAAGATAATAAATCAAAGTGAAACAGATAATGTCCAAGTCGAGAAAATAGTCCCTCCTTCTGAGCACACTCCTTTTCTGTTGTCTCGGATTCAGCAGGTGTGTTTACGCAGCGCATGTTTCTTCAAGTTGAATCTTTTTTTTTCTTAGATTATGAGCGATAAGTCTTCCCTTAGGTGTCTCCTGAAAACACTAATGTTTAAAAATGAGTATTTCTTGATGTCAGAATGAACAAACGCTGTTTGTCAAAGTATTTATTGCCAGGTGTTAGATAGAGATGGGAGCGCTATCAGTGACTAAACAGTCTTATTTTAGATTTATCAGATTTACTTAAACTGTAAAAAGTTATTTCATAGATGCGTTTAGTGACTGACAGCTCCAGCTCTCCCATCTCTAGTGTTATTTGTTCCAAATTAGAACATTTCTAAGGCTTTTGCCATGCACCTCTCTTCTTTCAAATGATGGCTCGAAAATAAATCAAAGTATGGTTTTATAAAAGTGTCCTTTTTTCTAGGAACTAATTTGAAGCCATGATAAAAAAGAATTTTGAATACTTTATAAAAGGCATTTGATTTAAAATGTGCCACATTTTTTCTGCATGGTGTTTTGATTTGGAACTCAACTGTCTTTTTTTTTTTTTAAACTTCTATAGTATTTCTTCTTTTCTTTTTTTCTTTCTTTCTTTCTGCCTATATGCTAAAACCACAGTACAGAATCCTAGAATCTACAGAGTACAAGTCAACCCCTGTAGTAACTAGCATGGCTGTGACTTCTTTTCTCAGACTTCACCAATAAGACATATTTGGCAGGTGAAAAGAAAACATCAAATAGGCCACTTTTAGAAGAAAAAAAAATATGGGAGAAAATAAACAAAGTTGGTTAATGAAATTGTGAAATTGTGTTGTTTTTGTGGGGCGAAGATCTCTGCAGGCATGTGAGGGAATGAGTTAGACTGTCCTCTGGTGGTGAAGCACCGGAAGTACAGCTACAAAGTTCTAAAGAGTTCTGTTGAAGTGATTCATAGGGTGTGATTTTACGGGAAAGTTCCAAAAACAACACAGACATAGAAAAACGAAGTATAGAAACTGTAATTTGACTCAAAAAATTAAGAGGATAGAAAACCTGACTTATTTCAAGAAGGAAAACAGATGTGTAGTGGTTGTATTAGCAAGTTGAAAACTATTTAGTTGAAATGTAGTAAAGTGAAGGAACTAAAAAGCTCACAGATGGGCATCTAATTGAAATACAAATACCGGTAGGAAGAAGTCACACTGTTTCCTCTGTATGTACGGGAAAACATGCTGAAGGAGTAGGAGTGAGCAGTCTTTTTCCTGTCTATGGATCCTGTGCCCATAATAATGTCCTTTTATAGCACCTAAGAGTGTAGAAGGATATGCTTTCCACACGTCTGTGCTTTTGAACAATGAAACAGTGAAATAATAATATCTTGGAGGCAAACTCAGACAGACTCACTGTGGTGGCCGACAGACCTAAAGCCTCTCAATGAAAGGATCCTGATCCAAGCAGGAAACCTTAACTCACATCTGTGGTTTTTAAGAGTTATTAAATTGAAAATGAAAATAATACAAAGCCACTTGTGTGATGACTTTAAATAAGGGACAGTATTTGTGGATTAATGCTGGGTGAACTTGTGAAGTAGTAAAAACGATCATTGGGTTACAGTGCCCTCTAGTGTGTGTCAGGATACTGAACTACATCTCACTGCCAGATAATAGATACTTAGATAATCAACTCTCCAGTTATTATAGGGGAATGTCAAAGTATAGTAAGTTAAAAGAAATGTCATAGTATAGTATGATAAAAAAAAAAAAAAAAAATCAAATTTTAGTATAAAAAAATGTCATAGTATAGTATGTTAAAAATATGTCATACTGTAGTATGTTAAAAAGGTCAAAGTATAGTATGATAAAAAAAATTCAAATTTTACTGTTAAAAAAATGTCAGTATAGTATGTTAAAAAAGGTCATAGTATAGCATGTAAAAAAAGGTCATAGTATAGTATGATAAAATTTTCAAAAATTTTTAGTATGAAAAAAATGTCATAGTATAGTATAATAAAAATTTAAAATTAAAGTATTAAAAAACAATTGTATAGCATGTTAAAAAATGTCATGGTATAGTATGATAAAGAAATTCAAATTTTAGTATGTTAAAAAAAATGTCATAGTATAGCATGTTAAAAACATGTCATAGTATAGTATGTTAAAAAGGTTAAAGTATAGTATGATAAAAAATTCAAATTTTAGTATGTTAAAAAAATGTCATAGTATAGCATGTAAAAAAGGTCTTAGTATAGTATGTTAAAATTTTCAAAAATTTTGGTATGAAAAAAATGTCATAGTACAGTATAATAAAAATTCAAAATTTAAGTATTAAAAACATAATTGTATAGCATGTTAAAAAATGTAATGGTATAATATGATAAAAATTTTTGATTTTGGTATGAAAAAATGTCATAGTATAGTATATGAAAAAATATGATATAGTATATGATGGTTCAATCCCCGCCCTACCCACACTCTGTCTGTTGTGTCCTCGGGCAAGACACTAGTACTACCTTACTCCCAGTGTGTGCTTTGCCGGTGTATGATTGTTCTGGTCAGAGAGGCTGTAGGTGCAAATCAGCAGCTAAATTTCTGTCAACCTCAAGGCAGCTGTGACTTCTAAGTTAGTTTAGTTTACCACTACCAGATCACTGATAAAAAAACACTATAAAAAATCTGATGCATTATTATTATTATCATCCCAATGCATGTGCACTTAAAGTCAAGAGCTGCGGACTCTATTTAAAACCTACAAATGTCCTTTTCAACGACTAAAGACACCACACAGTTGTGTTCAAAATAGGAAAAGCTGATCTTTATTATCCTAAGTGCCACTCAGACACAAACCAAAGCTGCGAGCAGGATACAGAAAAGAGAGGCCTGACTAAGGCACATATGGATAAAACTCTCCAATAACAGAAAAGAAAGCTAAACAAAAAAAAGCTCAGATATGTACAAATACACCTCAGTCTGTCCAGTGTTAGACATGGTTGGTTTAATAATCCAGGGCTGTTAAACCTAAATTCATGTATGGATTCACTAAGAAGAATAAGACAGGTATGAGGTAACAACAGCGTCTAATTGTACTGGTACTTCAGATTTTCTACATATTGTTTTTTCCAGGCTGGGAATGTGGAGAGGGGTTGCAGGGGTAGGGACTGAAAATTCATAAAAACTAAAGAAAACAACACAACCACGCCAAGAGAGAGTTTGAGTACAAATTTTACATTTTATCTCCTCAGGTTAAGAGAAAAAAAACGTAGGGTTTTTTCATTTCCTGGTACACTTTCAAAACAAAAACGAACATCGGACATCCTTTGTTACAAGATCCTGGACCTAGGCACAACAAGCACCGTCCTTAACAGGTCTGAACTCTTAAAAAGTATCACAGGACTCTCAGCCGGGCTCAAGGTCTTTCACCTTCACTCTTCCTTCGTTCAGATTCTGGTCGTCCTTTCTCTCCAGCTGCACAGACACACTGTTCATACTCTGGTCATGCTCTCATCTCATCCATCCGCCGCGGTTTAGGGGCATGCCAGGTGGAGGGGGCAGGGGTACCTGAGACTGTCCAGGGGGAACAGGGGGAGGAGGAGGGTACCCTGTAGGCGGGAGGCCCATACCTGGAGGGGGCACGTGGCCTGGTGGCATGCGCGGAGGCGGCGGCGGAGGATAGCTGTTGTATCCTGGCGGTGGATATGTTGGGGGTAAGGTGGGTGGCGGGTATGAAGTGGGGGGAGGTGGAGGGCCTGGAGGCGGTGCAGCAGGAGGCGGATAGACGTGGGGGTGGTAAGGAGGTATTGGGGGAGCATAGGTGGGAGGCATTGGAGCGTAGGTGGGTCCTTCTGTCTTCATCAAGGACTGCAGGTTTTGGAAGCCTTCTCCAGACATGTAGGAGCTGGTGGTGGACATGATGTAGTTAGAGGGCGGGGGCGGAGGAGGGCGATGAGGTAAAGGAGGGGGCTGATGAGGAGGCGGGGCATGTGGCAGAGGAGGGGCAGCTTCACTTCCTGGTTCTGCCTCTGTGGGAGGAGCTGGAGCTGCAGGTTTGCGTTCTAGAGAGTGAAAAGAAGAGAGGAAAAAAAGGTGAACATTTGGATTAAAGGGATATTCCGCCGTAAAATTAAGTTATGGTTAAACACACCATAACACCGAGTAAGACACCCCCTCGAGAGATGAATGTTGCAGACGGCTTGCTTCTCTAGTTATACTAACTTTAGTAACGACCGCAGGATAGCAATACACAGCGGTCTGAGGAGCCATAAACAAACCTCAACCAAAACGCCACTCTATAGCCACAAATAATCATCAGAACAGCACCTAACTTCATCAACAGGACATATAGGGTCCCATTCATAGCACCCGCCACCAAACATCTTTTTATCTTTGCTTAATTTCTTTCGCAAAGAAACTAAAACAACCCACCTACTCTCTTCCAGCAGCCGCTTGTTTGTAGCGAAACCTCAGATCAGTCCATTACAGACTACAGCAGGGTTTCGCAGCTCAAGGAAGAACTTTTATGATCATTTCCTTGAAGTAATAATCATCATAATAATCATTTTGCACTGCAGACGCTGTAGTTCTTCTGCCTAAGCGTCTCAGTCTGATTGCATTTCCATGAAGAAATGATCATAAATGTTCTTCCTTGAGCTGTGAAACCCCGCAGCAGTCTGTAATGGACTGGCCTGAGGTCATGCTACAAACAAGTGGCTGCTGGAAGATTTTATTTGATTTTGTCTCTTTGCAAAAGAAATTAGGCAAAGTTAAAACAATGTTTGGTGGCTAGTACTATGGCTAGGACCTTATATATACTGTTGATGAAGTTAGGTGCTGTTCTTCTTCTCTAACTCAGTGTTACGGTGTGTTTGACCCTAAATGAATTTTACGCCAGAATATCCCTTTAACTTTTCTCTAAAAACCCCAAAACCTCTGAGTCCACTTTGATCTGGAGTAACCTCTCCATTCTCAGACTATGAGCGCACAGCCAGACCAGGACTGGCAGGCTTCAGCCTCATAGGAGGTCTCATTATCAGGCTCAGGCTCTAATCAGATTGGTCTGGGAGAGGTTCGGAGTGTGCATGCGTTAGGAAACATCATGTCCAGACGAGTTGCTTGTTATGTAAGCAGGCTAAAGACTTTATGTTGCTTTCCAAGCTGGAGTCCCAGGCAGGGGGTCCTGGCAGCTTATTATGGGCATTTTTTGTGGCACACACAAACAAACAGCATGGAGCAATGCTCTTACCTAACTTTGAATCAGTCTGGCCGGACTATTTAAAGCCACAGAAAAATGACAGTCACTCACCTGGGGGAGGCTGGGATGTGGGCAGAGGGGGCATGGGGCTCTCCAGTCTGGGAATCTTTGATCCAACTTGTTCTAGAAATTTAACGAGAGGATTCATGATCAAACATTTACAAGTTTAAACCAGTTTATGTCTCAGAGGAACACAAAGTTTGTCAAGAGCTTACCTGGAGCTTTTGGTTCTTCTTTAGGGGATGTCTGAAAAGAAGGTCAAGAAAAGTTAACACACTGTAGGATGAGTTTTAAAACAAATGTGGATATTATTTCAAGCATCAGTAATTCAAAAGAGTCACCCACATGTGAGCGTTTGAGCTGGCGTGCAGGGCTGCCTCCCTGAGGTGAAGTCTTCTTTGGTGGTGGGGGAGGAGGGTTGGCGACTGGCGGTTGTCCCTGTGGGATCGGAGGAGCGGGGACTGGAGGGATAGACGCCCGCTCCTTCTCCTGGATCTGCTGAGGGATGGGCTTGTTCCCCTGGGAGTACAGGTCCAGGATCTGGTGACAAATGTCTGAAAGACAGAGACAAGTCCCTCCTGAGTCTGTCAGGCGGTGAAAGATAATCTACCTGGCAGGAAGTGTCACAGCCTTATGATGAATACCTTCAAGAAGCTCCACTGGGACATCCTGGACAAACTGCTCCCACCAGCGGCGTGACGACTGCTTGGCGGTCCAGTCCTGGATGTCAAACTTGCAGAGACGGCCGGCTAGGTACATGACAGCTACAGCGATAATCTCAGGTTCCCACTGCAGGGACAGCATGGTGCACAGGCTGTAGGGACACAGGAGAGACTGTTACATCTTCAAGTCATGCTGTGTGTGTTTCAAACACCTCAAAAAGGTGTCACCTATTAAAAATTTACTCTCCACTTAGGTTGTAACACATGTTTAAAATATATTTCTAGTCAGAAAGAGTTTGCATGCCAACCGCTCACCTGTCATTCACAAAGGTCCACGCCATCTGCAGCACCTTGCACACTTTGTTCTTCTCTCCTTTAACAGAAATAAAAAACATTTAGAAGCTTCACAGTTTCCTTGAGCTGCTCAGTATTTTTGAGGCACTATTCCCATCTCACCTTTGAGCTGTTTGACGTAGCGCAGCAGGAACATGTAAGGGTGCTCCACCTGCAAATCGAATTTGATCGTCTGGAGCAAAATCCTCTCCAGCACCATCACCTCTTCCTGTAGAAAGACAAACTGTTACCTCAAATATTCCTGTTGTTAAAACTGCTTTATAATAAATACTGGAGACACTCCACCTTGGGATCATCTCCAAACTGGGCGAACTGCACGTCGTTCAGCAAACTGCGGGCTGTTTTGATTATGTCTTTGCACTTCTTCGGGGTTTCTTCCACTTTCCCAGCCAGGAAAAGACAGCAGGCACCTGTCACCTGCCGATACAGAGATCACACCTGTACCCACATGGATCTACTTCAATTTCAAGAGAAAGAAGAAGAAGAAGAGTGTCCATCCACTGAACTTACATATCTTGGGAATTGCTTGAAGGAATGAAACATGTAGAAACGGTGGAAATAGATGATTCCAGTCGCCAGTGTGTCATAGTGTCTGAAGACAGTCAAGGAAATCAAGCAGAGCAGTTGAATTGTTCCTAAAGTTAAGATACTGTGTGTTATTTACTGGTATGTCATCGTTCTCATTAGTTTTCATAAAACTCAAATCAATAAGGATACAGGCCGAGTCTGGTCCCCACGTCAAAAATGAAGCGTGCCCCTTCTCTCCGATACCGGGCCTCTGTGCCAGGGTCCAGGCCTTCAGACTGAGAGGGGGTGTGGGCTAAATCCTTCTTGTCCCAGTACCAGCATGGTTTAATGTGGTCCAGGATCCCTTGGTTGGACATTGAGAGGTTCTCCTTGGAGTCCTTCATTGGCTGAGGAGAGTTGACAGAGGATGGACCCGCTGCACTGGGCTGTTAAGTTACAAAATGGTCGTCAGGAATTAACATTAAATACATTTCAACATCAAAACTTTTAGAGATATGATATTAAATTCACCTCCTGACACTTCAGGATCTTGAGCCACAACCCTCCCTATCATCATGGTAACATTTCATCTGACAGACAGCAGGGTGTGGTGGTCATGATTTCTCACCAACAATCAGATAAAGTTAGCTATCTAATACCCACAGATTACTTTGTGAAAATACAGAGATGAAGTGATGGCCTGGGACTTATTCTGGACCAATGCAGAAACATGAAGGATGCCAAAAAGACGTAAAACAGAGTTCAAGCTGATATGCACAATTAAATCTCTGTTAATAAGCTGCACTTAAGGATGGGAATTGATAAGATTTTATCGATATCGATGCCATTATTGATTCAACTCTTAAACAATTCCCTTATGAATGCCTTTCTTTAATTAAAACATAAGGTAGACCAGATGTATGCCACCTTCAGTGAGAGTCTAAAAATAATCAAACGACAAACTATTTGTAAAGCATTTACTTCCTTCGATATGAAGTCAAACACATAACACGCTGTTTAGTCTGGCATGCATTGTGCTTATGTTAACACAGGACATACATCTTCCATGCCGTGCTAAGAAGCCACGCTTTAGCTCGTTTCTGTAGCATCATTATTACAAACACATGACTGGGCAATATAATGCAACTGCTCTAACCACAAACTCTGGACTGTGTTACTTTGGAAGGTGTTCCGAATATTTTGTCCATATCGAACACAAGGGAACCAAATTATTAGGTACACCTTTGAACACAGTACCCCACTTGCACCAACAACAACGCCCAGTAATCACCCGTGTGATTATGCCAACAATAGTGAAAATGTAGTAGCTTTGTAAAGTATGATGTCATGGTTAAGTTCTTGTATTGAGCTAAATCAGAATATTTTAGTTCTTTAAGTTATGGCTTAATACGCAATTATGAGTCGCCGCTATGAAGCTAACGTTACCAAATATGAGCAAATAAGGGGATCTGACTGGATTTAACTAGTAGGTAAAGAGGTCTTAAGGTAGAACATGTGTGTAGGAATCAAATATTTTATCTTCTGGAGGTTCCATCAGACAATTTGAAATTTCGCTGAAACAATGAGCTTCAAATCGCAAGTTAAATCGAATCGACATTAAAAAAAAATCGGAGAAGAATGGAATCAGGAAAAAAGCATGTTGTCCCAGCCCTACTAGTCAGATTATTACAAACACATGACTGGGCAATATAATGTAACTGCTCTACAACAAACTCTAGACTGTGTTACTTTGGGCGATGTTCCGAATATTTTGTCCATTTTGTCCAAAACGAAAATGAGGGAGCCAAATTATCAGGTACACCTTTGAATACAGTACCCCACTTATGAGTCGCCGCTATGAAGCTAACGTTACCGAATACTAGCAGATAAAGGGATCCAGTGGATTCAACTGGTAAGTAAAGAGGTCTAAAGGTAGAATATGTGTGTAGGAATCAAATATGTAATGTTCTGGATGTTAGAGTTAACCTCTTCACATTAACAGGTGTTTCCCTCTCTGTTAGCAGCTCCTGCTAACAAACTCTCCACTCGAGCTCCAAACACCGTTAAGGCTCGAAAACAGCCGGAATTCACACAAATCAACAAAGAGCGACTCTTACCTTTAACATGAAGCCGAGAGAGTCTGTCACCCAAATCACAAGGCTGGAACGGTCAATCCGCGGTTATTTACAATAAGTTGGCTAACAAGTGATCATCTGCAGTCCCCATTGTAACAAGGGCACCGCCATTTTGAAATACGTCAGAGGCCGATGGCGGACGTCATTACGTAAGAATGTAATCACGTGTTCTCAAGCGAAATATTAGTTTAACTTGTCTTTTTTAGCTTAATTTACTTAACTTAAGCTTTGTAAAGGCTTATGTTAATGAAATTGCACATATGTAAGAAGGGACTGACGTTTTTAGTTAAAGTATGATAATTTTATTTTCGAAATTATTCCACTAGAGGGAGACAAAGCACAGCACATGGACTGGGTTTACAGTTATTTGACCACATGACTTTCTTGCAAGACCACTGAAGAGGTTTTTAAGCTTTTGGTTTGACTGAAAAAGAAACTGAAGCCTCATCCTGTCCTACAAAAGCAAACAAGACCACCAACATGCTAAAGATTTCTACACATCATTGTTCAGACCTTAAACTGCTGCTGAAGGGTGGAGGTCAGGCACACTTTAAAAACAGCCTTTTTAGTATTTAACACAGAGATTACAATGATTTTCTATGAGTGATATATTTGATTTGTTACTAGAAAGCAGGATGAGTTTTTTTTTTAATTGAAAATAATAATATGTAGCAGATGAAACCAACAGAAAGATATGAGGAAAGCTGCTTAGTCAAGGACGGCAAAATCTACACCGAACCTGAGAGCTTCTCAGAGCCCTAAAATGCAAATCACAAGAAAGCAAACACATATTGTGTTCGTTATTAGTTTACTACTAACTGGTTTTTGAATACTAGTTTAAAAAAGTCAAGTTCTGTACACAGACTGCTGGGCCTACATAGTTTCAGCAGTAAAGCCCATGACTTCATGACTGAACACCTTATTTGGGAGTGATCTTTTTTCATTTTATGTGAGTTATTTGAGAGGAAATAGATTAACTACTGTGACAAACACTTAAATGGTTGAAACTTTTCTTTATTTTTATAAGAGGACGGACTTTGAACTGTGTTTTTATTCATTATTTGAAGGGACTAGGCCTCATTTCTTAACCCTATTTGTCACTCTATGCACGTTATTGTATGTAATCTTGTTTTTAATTTACCATTTTGACTTTTAATCTCCCTGACTAGCCAAACAAGAGAGAGAAGTATTAAACTATACAATAGCTTTTATCTCCAAATGTGAAACATTTGTTTCAGCTGCTTGTTTCTAACAGTAACAGGCTGAAGTTGTGCTGTGTAGTTTGCAATGTCCCTTTAAAATATACTATTAAAGTTAACCGATGAGAATCAATAGGCAGGGCTCTAACTTTAACTCTATGTGGATGTTGACTGTAGACTCTTTACTGAGATGCATTTGCCACCAATTGAGCTAAACCAGTACGCTCTTCTATCATACAACTAAGTTTGCTTTGTGCATTCTGAGTCAAAATAATACAAAATGCAATAAACCTGCAGGAGGAGCTTCTTTTACAGAACAAGTCGCAAAGCTTTGCAACTAAATCTGAAACTTTAGAGAGAAAAGTATCACTAACTGAAGCTCAACTCTGTTTTTTCCCTCCCTCCCTGAGTCGGCTCACTTTTAAAACTTGATACGATCAGGTCTCTTAGAATCACCATCACCTTTGTTTGCTCTAAGTGTTACAGCAAGAGAGCACACACCACTCCTGAGTAACATGTCGTGCCCTCTTGGTTTTGCTCCCAGCCCTCACTTCTGAGAAAAGCCAGCATTGAATCATTTACTGCGTCCAAATTAAAATTTGGAATCTGCATGCATTATATATTCAGCCGCGCTCGGACAAATCCTCTTAACTGCTGCAGAAATTGTCAGGATGTGTCCTGTAGAAAAGTAAGAGCCTTGTCTAGTTGTATTGCCCGTAGCAAGGGAGCATCTCAATCTGTCACTCAAGTCCGCACACACACACGCACACACACACTACAGTAAATCAGCTCATGAATAATATATACTTGTACTTTCTTTATTAATATTAAACATTGCATAATGAAGCACCGACTATAAGCAAATCCCAGAGCAATATTCATATTACCACGAGCTGTCCTGCAGTGGACCTTTCATTGTTTGTGTCAGTCCTGCTGCGGTTGAACACATCAAAATATCTGCCTGGACCGGCTTTTCTACTTAACCTCTTCAGCACTTTATTTATTTCTTTACTCGCATCGGCCTATTTTAAGATATTAATGTAATATTTCTATTCCTCGTGGATAAGAGAGGCATAAAAAATGGAAGATAACAGGATGTGACAAAGGTTGTGACCCAGAATCAAAGCATTGGAGGACCTGTCCCTCCTTACACAATGTCTCTGAGCTTATTTTTTATGATCGAACATAAATTATGAGTCTGCGGAGCCTCCTTAAACCCTGCTTCACACTTAGAAGAAGAGGGTGCTCAAATGTCAGCATGATGTCTTTTGTAACTTGGACAAAACTTTCATCTCAGCGTGTCCTCGTCTCTCTTGTGTGGGTATTGCCCTGCGGTGCGTTCAGGGGATCTCCTATTCAGCGCTGGCACTTTACCACGCAGAGCTGCTTGTCCCCTCAGAGGCAACACTTTGGACTTAAAACCTTTCCTGTGTCCACAAGCAGGGCGTTTGTGGTATATTGGCCTTGTGCAACCCAGCTTAAACTGCCTTTGCCCGCAGCCTGCAGATACAAGCTATAATGGAGACATTGATGTATTATTGAGAAACCCATGGGTGAGGATCAAGGAGCTGCTTGCAGGCAGCAGGGAGAGCAAGAAAGGGTGTGTGTGTGAGAGAGCTCAGGATGATGTTTTCCTCCAGCTTCCTATGTGTCCACAACTTACTTTGCTCTCTTGGCCCCGATGCGTTGAAAAAAGACATTTCGTGTAATATCACATCGCAAATTTATGCTCTCCAGTCAAAGCAATATGCTTGACAACATGCCGGGCCCGTGTGTGTGAAAGATAGCTGTTGTGTGTAGTGTTTCCATGTGGAGTCTGCTGAGGTTATGTCTACTTGAGCCAGAGCTGAGATGACATTTCATTTATATAAATAATTACTGTCCTGAAAGTCCCCTAGGCCTGCCCCGAAGCAATCAAACTTCTAATGCTCTTAAAATTGCCCACCATGTTTTATTAATGGCTGACTATAAAATGCATATAGCTGCACACTTCTCTGCCGATCCAGGAGGAAGTAGTGTCGACTTTAAATGGCCGTGTTAGGCTTTGTATTTTTATTCAACAATGTATTTCACTCAAATTATACCTCGGCGCAGGTTTGAATTGTACGCAAAAGTAAAAAAAGAAAAGGAACTTGAGCGTGTTCTTAACTGAGCTTTGGCCTGTACAAAGCACTTATCTGTGCATACACACCGATCCAAATGAATACAGTGAATTATGTGCTGAATGATTGCCCATTAGTGCCATTAATTGCCTCTGAGTGAACCTGATCTGCTCTTCAAGGACTCTCTCAGACTCTGAATTGTGTAAATGGCAAATTAAGGAGGCTTCATGCTAAAAATAAGAATAAAACGCAGCGAGGCTGGGCTGGTATGCGTGTGCGTATGTATGTGTGTGTAAGGTTTCACCCTCTGAGCAGGTTTGTTATGTCTCCTGACTGTGCCAACAGAGGGTACTGTTGCCTCACAACATGTTTAAATTATCCAACAACAAAGATGCAGCCTGCTGATTTAACCCTCTGATTCAATGTGAGGAAAAAAAGGTGTGTTTTACATACCAATCAGGAGAATTATCTGGTTATTTTTAGTCTCGGGAACGTCGAATACTAAATGATCTAAATAAGAGGTGACCTTTCAACCTGGATGGACTAAAAGGTCATCCATAGTTTGATCAAGGTGTGTGGTTTCAGACATTTGGAGCAGGTTTCTTCTGACATGTCCAGTTGGAGAATTAAAGAGACGATAAAAGCTGCAGAATGATAATAAAGTTTGAAGAAAAAGAGGAAGAAAGGAAATGGAAATGGGGAAAAACAAAAACAAGAATGAACTCTTGGAATCACATCCCAAAGTGTTGTAAAGGGGATTTTGGAACACGTGCGGTAAATAACAACTGATTAGGGATCAATGCTTTATACGTGGAGGAGCCCCTCGCGGGAGCCACCGCTGTTCGCCTCCAGTGTCTGTCCGCGCGCTGTCCGCCGCCTGCCTTCCCCCGTGCTTCTTGTTGTGTCTGACGCGCAAACGTCACGGACGCACTTGAACTTGAATCCAATCCGACTCCACGGAGGCAACCCCAACCACACACACACCCACGCTCCCGCTCACACACACACAAAACACAACACAAGGCTGCGTGTAGTGTCTCCACACACACATACATACACACATAAACGCGGGGTCCTCCCTAACAGAGCCTCTTTCATCGTGTGAGTCAACAAGAAGTAGCCTCGACACTGGAGGAAACTAGGAAACATTGGACCTCTGCTTGTTGGACGAGAAGGAGGAGGAGGTGTCTTGTCTGCCCGCCTGCTCCCTCTCTCTCTCTCTCTCTCTCTTTCCCCCTTTCTCTCTCTCTCTCTCTCTCTCTCCCTCTCTCTCAATCAGCGAGGCTACTGCCACCAGAGCCAAGAGTTGCCGTTCCGCGCGCCGATGCCAAAACGCACAGGAGGAGTCAGTGCCAAAGGGTCATTTTAGCGCACCGCTGCTGAAATGGAAGGACTGTAGGGAATCCTAGAATAAACAGCAGCAGTCTGACCCCCCTCAGATGATACAATCATATCATTAGAAGAAAGAAAAGAAGAGGGAAAAGGGAGAGGAGCCAAGTCAGAGCCTGTACGCATCACCGGTGGAGCAACCGCGGTCGCTGCAGAGGTGGGCAGTCCAGGATTTTTATCAGCGAAAGGTCATTGCAAAAACAAACCTGCGCGTCCATCGGCTCATCAGCCATCTCTTCTTCCTAAAAGTCAACTTTGGCTTCCTCTATCCAGGTGTTGCTTCCTAAAAAAAAGAAGACGCTGCCAGCAGGGCATTTGTGGACAAACTGCTCCTTCCATCCTTTCTTGCGCTCCTGTCCGACTCCTCACTCACCTTTACCACCTTTACGCGCGTCAAAGTTGCAGCTTTAAAGACTGTGAACTGTTGAGGAATTAGGGAGAAAAGGGGGAAAAGTTGGTCACCTGCGATCCAGAGAGGACCGACACCACGGTCCAAGCCGACTCCAAGTGCCGTTCACCGGGCGATGCCAGAGTAAATGCCGGGGCAATGTCCCGCCGCAAGCAGGTGAACCCGCAGCACTTATCACTGACGCACAGGGAGACAATACAAGGTGAGTCTCAACCTGCGACACTTCAACCCACGGTTTATTTGTCTAAACCACTTTCTTATTTATTATTAATTCATATTTTTTACGAGGTGGGGAATTATTTAGTGGGGAGAAGGTTCAAATTGTTCTTTTGGATTAAATCTTTAAAAAAATGCGCAGAACAAGAAGAGAAATTACAGACAATAACTCTGATAAGTGATGATACATTTATCATCTGATCACACGTGCACACTCAAGAGATCATGATACAAATCTGGATTTTAAGATATTTATTAAACTGACTTTTTTTGCGTGCATTCTAGAGGGTTTTAAATTCATGTTTTATACTTTTAGAAATTTATCCACACAAGTCATTTAAAAATTAAAATACGCCTTTTGGTGCTTTACTTGAATTTACTATTAAAGATGATCTAATGACAACTACTTTCGGACTTTGCGGCCAAGTGTGTGTGTGAGTGAGTGAGTGAGTGTGTGAGAGTGTGTGTTTCCAAGTGCACACACACGTGTGATCGTATGATGCACAATTTTAGCACAACATAATTTCCCAACGTATTGCAACATGTGGCAATGTGTGTTTATATTTAGGAGTGTTTGTGGAGCATTTCTCTGATTTTTAAATATTTTTTTAAAAACTTTTTCTCACTCTCTTTAATTCCCTGTTTCTTAATTTCAACCTATTTTATTTTTGATCATTTTTCTCTTTCTCTTTTGATCCAAATCTGTCAGTTACACACACACACACACACACACACACTATCACACACCTCGACAAACACACACTCACACACACACACACACACACACACACACACTAATTATTTTTCCCTGACACACAAAGGCCTGTGTGCACTTTATGGCAACATTTGGAGCACATGACAAAAATCAAATTACGCACAAATAACGAGTTCAATTCGCAGACTTACTTAAGAGTACACAACACACACAAAGTGATAACACTTTCAACTTTATTAACACACACATCTGAACACAAAAAGCTCATCATCATTTTTTTTTATTTTCAGCTTTTCAAAGCTGCGACCGAAAGCTGTGATGAAATTGCGCAGATTAAATCTGAAGCAGGAATCTTTCTTTTTTTGTGGGCATATGATTAAAAGTCGCATAATCCAATTTCAAATCAATTATATCAATCTAACCTTCATCTCCCAGCGCTCCCTGCTTTGCCTAAATCCAATTTCATAGAGGCCTAATCTGGGTAATTCATTGCAGAAGTTCATGATGTAATCTTTGGCCAATCTGGTTTGTGTTGAAAGGGCTTCGGCGCATTCCGTCCCACCCGACACGTTTGGCATTTCGACTTATCATTTATCCCATTCACTTTGTCTCTGCTTCATGTCACTGACTTTTCTCCTCCTGTTGAGTTTGGAATAATTACGGTAATTTCCCCAGACTTAAAGAGCAATCTGCGATCTAAATGTTTGCTCTGAGAGGAGTTTGTGCTTTTCTAATTTTTCAAAGTGTGCTGCACCCCTCAGCAAGATTTTTAGGCAGATGACAAGCATCGATCCAGCTCGAATATTGATCTGACAGTTTATCCTCTGCTGGCACACTCACTTCATTAAGATTGGAGACTGACTAGATCCCCCCCCCCCCATAATTCATTTTTTTTCAACTCTGCAAAAATTCCCACCATGACTACAGTTTGTCCTCAGGCGTGTGTGCTCATTTTTTAACGTTTACCTGCATGAATTATGACAAATAATCGCAACCTTATGCATATTTTCATTTGTCTTTAGGGAACTGATACAAATTTGGACTAAATGTTAAATATTTGCCTCCCCTCCTCGCAGCCATGGGTCACTTTTTTCCTCATCATTTTTGCATAGTAGTTACACAAACCCTCCCAGCACCTGCTGTGCAGTCAGCAAATTCTCCAAACCTGTGGTGCCGAATGTGGATTCTTGCATAATTAGACGGATAATTAGCTATTACAGATCAGATTTAATTTCTTAATACCCTTGCATGAGTTTGAGAGGTCTTCTGCATGCATCTGTTTTTTACATCAAGCTGGTTTAAGACTGGTTTTAAGTAATGTGTGTCCAACAGCACTTTTAAGAGGTGGAATCTGCGAAATCTGACAAATGTTTGCCTCATCTTGCAGAGTTAGGTAAAGCTGTGCTATAGAGTGGCTATTACTCTAAGCACAGAGGGATGTCATGAAGTAGGGCCATCTGGGCCTGAATCTGGTCCTACCTGTTCTTTCACATGATACACACTGTCTCCTGTTTGATGAACTGTGGCCTCGAGCTGTGACAATGACCTGAGAGGCACAAGTGCATCGAGGAAGGACTGAACCTGCAGGTACTTTTTCGCAGGGATTCATTTTTTTACGGTGCACTGAAGGCGCTCAAGTGCAATGCAAAAAATATATACTTGAAATATTAACAGAAAAGGGTGAAAACAAGCGATTGCATATTTTTTTAATCACCTATTGTCCTCTCTCTCTTTCTGCAAGGAACAATATGTGCAAGTGTGCACACATGCACTCGTATTTGCATAAAGCACCTTTTTCTGTTTGCCAGCCGTACAGGATATCATAATAACGATACCACGTCGGGGGCTGTGATAGATGGATGGAAGGCTTTTAATGTACCCATCATTCAGTGTGAGGAGGCTGTGTGTCGCTGTGGGCTGTTTCCTTAAGCTGGGTGGGTCTGAGGAGGACCAGGATCACACCTCAGGCTGGAGGATCTGAGGAGCGCTGGGGGAAAACCAAACTGTAATTTGATTGAGTCAACATATAAGGAGAGCTCTGCAAACGTATACAGGGGACATTTCAGATATTTAGTGTGGGAAAAAAAAAAAAATCAAGTGGACTTCATTGTTTGTTCTTTTCGCACAAATAGGTCGAGCGACATTTCGGTGTCAGTTTGAAGTGTCAAGATCTTCTTACACAAGTCATAATCTGGAATTAGTGCCAGCATATATCAGCCACATGTCAGACAAGGGGTTACTCTGTGTAACTAAACACAGCCTGGTGCCCTGCAGCCATGGGCTTATAGGTCACACTCCTGTTGGGAGAACAGAGAACCTGAATATCAGCATATTTCTGGACAGGCTTTCTGCAAGAAGACTATGTACTGGAAATCGACTTGCCGGGCCAGACATCAAGAGGGACACACAAGTGACTTTAACGTCAATGCACACAAAGCACAAAGTATGCGCCCAAGGAAAACACACACAGACTCACACATATGGAGCCATGCTAAAAATGCACGCATCACCTTGAAAATGCATTCACAGACTCACTTATCACACGGAGCAAGCTGAATCTGACCTTCAGTTTGCTGTTCATCCTTTTGTTTAATTAAGACTCCTGTAGGCAAACATCCCCTCAAGGCTTTTTTAGGGCTGCTTCTGTCAATGATTCAGACGCCACGACAAAGAAATCTATCAGAGGTATCTCCTTATGAATCACTCTCTGCTATCACAGGCCTCTCTCCCTCTTCTTCCTCTTCTTCTTCTTTTTCAGACCCTCTTTTTTTTTCACTCCCTTTGCGATTTAATACCAGGATTATTAACACACAGGATTGTTTTCCGCCATCCAGCCATGGAAACGCCTCGCCATAACTGTTTACTCTCAGAAATTGGCATGCTACTTGTGAAACAGTTAATGTTTTCGCCTTTATTCGCACCATATGGCCGTTGAATGCTGGGGGAGAAAAACCCACCGTACGCAGCGCAACAGCACAGTAAATATTCACACACACATTGTGGTAACCGGATGATAATCTCACAGGAGATGATTGGTGAGCGATTTATGATTTACAGCGCGGCGTTGCAGTTTGTTCTCAGCTTCTCTTTCTATTTTGCAATAATATCGAACACATTTAATCAATTTTGCAACGCTATAAAGCTCCTCTATTATTACTATTATATCTCCTAAAATTGTTTGGCAAATTTTGATTTATATCTGCGAATGTCATGCCTCATGGCTCGCAAGTCATTTAAAGCGATTTAGTGACAAGTCGCAGTCAGCAGCAGAGCCGTATTTTGCTCACTTTCGGCTTGATAATCTAAGATTTATGATAAGAAATGCGACTGCTACAGATTAAATGGTGATAAGATAATGAAACACACAGGCCTGGCCTTACACAACTGAAGTGTTGCAGCTCTGCTTGGCAATCGCAGCCGAGACAAAAAAAACAGGGATAGGCAAAGCGAGGCCGCTTGTTGTTTGAATTTTTGATTGCAACCATCTGCAACGTTGCTGGTGTCATTTATTTTCAATGACAGCGTGAATCTTACCCGACTTTCCCTGTGGGGTTTACACATGTGTGTGTGTATCTGTGTGTGTGTTTTCAGCTCAGCAATGGAAGGGGAAAAACAAAGAAAGGGAGAGAGAGAGAGAGAGAGACAGGTCTGAACCCATACAGGATGGTCGACTGTCATACAGTACGAGTGCCCCTGGCCTTCTTACTCTGCCTCCACCAGCAGAACACAGTGTGCAGCTGGTATTAAAATGTTGTGTAAGGTCAGGACTCCAGCGGCAACGGAAAATAGTTTCACGGTTTTCTGTTGAACGGCGCTCACGAGAACCTAATCAAATTCGCATCACTGAGTAAAAACAAATGTTTCACATCCAGGGAGAAACTTCTCAAACTGTGTCGATATTTTTTTTTCTGCACCTCTACTTCAGGTAACAACGCAAACAAGAATAAGTCATCAAATTTATGAGAGCATTTAAGGATCATCGTGCGTGAGAAACACAGACGAGGATGACAGTTATGCCTCATCATGTCCTTATTCTGGCTCCAAAATCAGCCTGTAACCCCAACCTGACTGGAGTACAAACTATTTAAAGATTCACAAGTGCTTTCTTTTTTAAGGGGTAAAAGGTCTGATATATTTCTTCACCTTTTCTTTTTTGCACTAATGGAAATATTGGTGAAAGAGGCCCATTGTCTCTGCCTCTGTCTCCCATCTGGTACACATTGTGCAGCAGCAGCAGCAGCAGCAGCAGCAGCAGTGGAGTGAATGACTGACTCTCTCCTCATCAAACTGATAGGGGGTGCTCTAAGGCTGCCTGACTTAACTCGCACTTGATAAGGCAGAGTAGCAGGACTGTCATTGGGTGAATGTAACTCCCTGAATGTGTGTGTGTGTGTGTGTGAGAGAGGAATAAAGTATGTGCGGTATCGTGTTAGACAGCTGGGTTTCATTGCTATCATCACGCCTTCTCCTCGATGGCATGTTTGACAGTGTGTCTGCTATGCTCCCTTACCTATCAAGCATGTTCCTCTCACATAGGAGTTTATACAGAGGAATTAGACACTGTCTGTCATGATGATAGGCCACATTAGGCTGTTTTTCTTTCATGTGTGTTTGTGTCCACAGTGTTTTTCCTCCTTCTTCTTCTCCTTCTCCGTCTTCGTCTCCTTCTTCTTCTTCTTCTTCTCCCGCCCCCCCCTTCTCTGGAAGAATTCCATGTTCAGTTCCTTCTTGCACCTGTGTTTTTCTCACACAGGTGAGCCTCGGGAAAGACGAGCAAAGAGCCAGGGAACGAGCGAGTTATTTTTTTTTTCAGAGAAAGAGAGAGGGGTGTGGTTTTTAGAAGATGTCCGACTGATATTTGAGTGGCAGTGTGACAGTGCCAACGCCTGCTGATTTACCGCCCTTCTGGCCCCGGGGCCGTGTTGCTCAACCAGAGGCCAACGAACAGGCCTTTCTTTTCTTATGTTTGTGCAGGAAGATCATCAAGTTCAAATGCCCAGGTGTCTGTCATCTTCTCTGATTTACTAAACAACAAGATCCGGGTCCTTTTCTCGCCACCTGTCTCGTTCTTAACGTCCAGAATTAGGGCGCCATATTTTTAGCAAAGCATAATCCTGCGTGTATTTATATGCGTTGCACATATGCATGTATGCATGCATGCATGTGCACAGTTACGTGGCCTGTGTGAACACTCTGGAACGTTGCTCCATGTGAATTACGGTCGCAAGCTGTGAACTGTAGGTAAATATGTGTTTGTGTTCCTTCTTTGCCGCCAAAGATTATGAGATGGAAATTATTTGGCAGGCATCCAGGAACCCATCTCCATTTAGAGAAAAGATATTTGGCGTCGGATCATCACTCCAGGGCGAAGTGAGTGGACTGGAACGTGTGTGCGTGCGTGCGTGCGTGGGAGGGTGGGTAGAGGGTGGAGGGTGTGTGTGTGAGGAGTGGGGAGGGGGTGTAGATTCATTCCTGCGAAGGAATATTTGAAATAATCAAAAATCGGTGAACGCTGTGCATCATATCCAGTCACATTTCCACCCGAGTCTAACGGTTATGGCTGGGATTTGAGAGGAGCAACGCCTCCCTGACAGTTTGAGATGAGAGATAAGAGAGTTTAGGATCTTTGTCTGATAACAACACAGCGAGGCGCAGGCGCACACATGCGAGCGCACACACTCTTTGTCTAATCTTTGCAATTATTAGGGTGTCATGTTAGGAAGGGGGAAAAAAAGAGAGAAAAGAAAGAAAGAAAGAGAGAAAGGGGTGGGTGCAAACACAGGCAGGGGCTGCTGTGCTCCTCGCTCTTCTCCCAGGCATCAACACCTCTCCCTGGGCACCCGCTCACTCAGACGCCCCCTTAGAGTCTCTGGAGCTTCAGGTTTCCTTTAGGACACGTCTTCATACTGGTACATCAGGGTAGTCTCAGAGAAAAAGAGAAGAAAAAAAAAAAAGAGAAGAGGGCTGTCCATGAGGGATTTACGTTAAGCTAAGGGAGTCAGTCTGTGCCATAGGGGACGAGCGGGGGGGAAGAGTGTGTAATGGTTATTAATGACCGTGTCAGATCTGTGAAGAATGAGATTTACTCTCTTAACAAGACCTCGGGTTTGGCTTTATAGATTTTCTGTCTGTGGAGAATACAGTGTTCAAACTCACCTGCTCCACACACACACACACACACATTTCCTTTCTCTTTCTTCTTCTCTCATTTTTCTTTTCCTGCGTCTTATTCTATGATGCACACACACACACACACACACACACACGCACACACATGCTGGTGGCTGTGGCCTCCGCTACGCTAACACTTTGTTCTGCACAAGCCGGGGCTCCCACGTGGTGAAGGCAGCCGTCTCGCTGTGACAGCTCAGTGCAGCAAAGGCCCTCACCGGAAACCCAGCCTGCACTGTGAGATGAATGGCTTCCTGGCCTGCACACACACATGCACATGAATACACACACACATGCAGACACAAACAGAGGCACTGACACACATATACATGATACAGTGTATGTGCGGGGTCCCACCCACGCAGATCTCTCACGGATAAGCCGCACAGGTGTTTGTCTGGGCGCAGCAGCTTCACAGGGGCGGTGTTGTATGCCATGAAAGTGACACGAGAGGGACTGTAATCATTGTCACATGGAGGAGGAGGTGGAGGAGGAGGAGGGGAGGAGGGGAGGAGGGGGTCGGCTTTTTTTTTTTACCAGGCGACAAAATCGCTTCGACTCAGTGTGTGTTTTTATCTCCATGAGAGTCCACAAACTGATTTACATCTGTCCTCTTTCTGCAGCCGAAGCCAATCATGATTCAGGGGCGGGATCTCCATCTCCAGAGCCGTCCAGTCCCAGTCCAAGAAGGGCAGGACCCGGGGAGCATGACCTCCTGACCTGCGGCCAATGCCAGACCAACTTCCCTCTGGGGGACATCCTGGTTTTCATCGAGCACAAGCGCCGCCTGTGCCGGGGGCCGGGGAGCAGGCTGGGCTCCTTCACCAAACCGGGGGAGAGCGGCGGGGTCGTGGGCATCCAGATCTCGCCGAGGGCTCGGTCGCTCGAGATGGGGAGAGGGTCCATCCCGGTGGAGGTGGGAGTCCAGGTGACCCCCGGAGGAGAGGACCATGAGGAGAGGAGGATGACGCCGGCGAGGGGGATCTGCCCCAAACAAGAAAGAGGAGGTATGAAGAGTGAGTAGAGGAGGGGGGGGAGAGGCGGTTCAGTCTCAACACACACTTTTGAAGAGAGCTCTCATGTCAAAACACACACACACACACACACACGTGTACACACACACACACACGTCTCTCACCTGTCCAGGACTGATAGCTTTCTTTAAAGAATCTCAGCTGCTTGTTATTTTGACAGTGGCCTTCAGGAGGGATTAATGTAGCCCGGGATGATTTCATTAGACTGAGCGAGAGCTGTGTGCGTCTATTCTGCTCCGTTAAAAAGTGAAACATCACACACACACACGTACACACACATATACACGCTAAACAAACAAACAAACACACACTGGCAGGCCTGAAGGACTTCTTCAGCTGAAACCAATTGTGAAAGGCGAGGAGGAAGGTGATAGAGGAGCCGCCCCCAGTGTGCATGTGTACGTGTGTTTGTGTGTGTGTGTGTGTTTTTTTTGGCCCGTGTGAGCGTGTGCGTCACGTGTTCGAGTGTTTGTAAAGAAATCCTGCAGCATTTGAAAAAAAAAAAAAAGAGGTTAAGAAAGCTGATTAAAATTCATCTGTGTGCGTGGTGAGGAGAAGGGGATTAATAAAGCAGCAAGGCCGCTCATCTGGCTACAGGAGGAGGAGGAGGAAGAGGCGAGAGGGAGGGGAGAGGTGGGAGGGGAGGAGGGGGGTCTGAAGACTGCCAGCGCTGCAGGGAAACCAGTTCAAAGTTATCAGAGGAGACAGTCACCATCACACCCGAGAGCTGGGAGGGCTATCCAGGATTACACAGACTAAGAGGGACCGGGTTACAGGAGAAAGAGGCTTTTATTGTGAAAGTTTCAGCCATGTGAAGGGATTACACACAGACACCGGCCACCACACTGTCTTACAGACCGGTGTTTCATACTTTTACATCTGCAGAGACGTCAGGATTTAGTTTATTTTCCTTTTTGAAATCGTGTTTTGAACTTCTGGGATAAGGATTAAAAAATTTGCACTCAGAATCAGGGGCGGACTTAAGAATTTGGGGGCCCTGGGCAGAGGCAAGCATGGGACCCTCTGCATCCTTTACAGTAAAATTCTTTTAAAAGAGCAATTTGGCTGATCGCTGATGCTGTCGTTGTTATTTATTTTCCCGGGAAACAAAAAAAAACCTCTATTATAAAAAAATAACTGAACTGTCTATAAGCCTCTAAATGTGCTGTGAGATAGTGATGCTACAAATATACGACAGTCGCTCAAACATAAATGATAACGCACATTAAAGCAATATTAATTCAAAGCTATAACACTGAATTAATGCAGATAAGTAAAACCTCTGTTTTAGAGTTTTAGGGGGCCCCAAGAAACTCTGGGCCCTAGGCAACTGTCGAGTGTTGGACCGCCACTGCTCAGAATAAAAAGCTAGAAATCGGCACATATGTACAGTGTGTGTGTGTGTGTGGCCTGCATCTGTTTGCGGTCAGTGTGAAAACTGCATTGAAGAGTATAGTGACAGCACAGTCAGAGCTAATATTTGGAAATATAGGTGATGTGATTTTTGTAGAAATTCTTCTTGAGAATCTTAAGAGTTTTTATGTTTTTTTTAGTGTTCAATTCATAAGAAAGAACCTCAAGACAGCACCTCGGTTTGGTTACGCGTTTGTTTTTGTCTTTTTTAATTCATAATTAGGGTGTTTAATGGACACTTAACCCGCCTAACAGCAGAGAAAAAAACTCATTTGGCAGCTCGTGCATTTTTTAAAAAAGACTCAATGAATTTTTTTTTTACACAGCGCTTTGTCTGTTGGGTGGTCAGAGGAAAAACATTTAAGCAGTTAGAGAGTGAGTCAGCCTGTTACAGCGGCAGTCAGTTAGTCCCCTCTCACACACACAGACACACACACACACAGACAGAGTGACAGTCTTATCACTAAGAGAACAGGACATGAAAGCACTCCAAGACCCAAATGAAAGAGAGGAGGAGCGCTTTGTTCAACACATTAGATTGCCACTCAAGGCAGTCTCAAGTTTCAACCAAATTAGATTACATTATTAGGTCTAATTAAGTCCAATGTGTTAGCAGCACACGCACACTGACACACACCCACCCACACACAGACACATGCACACACATAAGGAGATATCGCTGCACTTTCTTGCATGCATGTGGTGTGAAGACTCTGCAAGCGAGAACACACATGCGCGTTTTCTGCAGAGACAAAAACGAGCGTATGCATCATCGATAACACACACCTGCTCGTGCATAAGTATAGAACAGTTCCCATAATGCACTCTGGCGTGTATGAAATACCTGCTGTATGCGTAACACTTAACCCTCTCCTCTCCTGGATTGTTATTTTTTCACCTGCTTGTGTTTTATAACATCCTGTCTGGCCTCTTTGTCTGTCAGCCCCGCTCGCTTAAACTGCAAACATGCTTGCAAGGCTAGCAGATTCAACCCCAAAAGGTGCAAACACACACACACACACACGCACACACACACTGGGTGTAGATGAAAAATGGCCCTTCTGTGCCCTATTTTATTTTCCTTGAGTTTCTCTTGCTGATGCATGCACTCTGCGTGTTTATGTGTGGGCTTTGTCACAGTATGTTAATATAAGTGTGCGCGCCTGCGTGTGCTGTACCTCTGGATGAATTTGTGTATGCGTGCGGCGTCTGTGAAGAATGACGTGTGTCACCAGGAAAGCGAGGGGTTGTCGCTAGGGGAGCGTTACCATGCTAAGACGACCCTGGCCCTGCTTTGAACCCCTCCCAGGACGGCTGGCGGGCCCCCTCGGAGCACTTAAACACATCCGGAGAGAAAGTCACATCATGACAACTCGTCTCTCCTTCTCCTCTGTGTCTGTCTCTTTCTTTCTCACACACAAACACTTTGTATAGAGATCACAGGCTAAATATTTCATGAGATCATGTGAGCGACAGTGACAACATCTTCCCCCTCTCTTTTTTTTTTTAATACCTCTCCGTCCACTTCTGATCTTCTCCTGCGTCGAACTGGAGATCTTGATTTAATACCGATACTGAAGTGTGAACTGAACTGGAGTGACACGAGATTTACGATCAAAGAATACAAATGAGACACCCACCACTTATAAACTGTCACACCTAAGCGTGCAACATATTTGCAGATGTGAAAGTGTGTTAAAGTGCACGGATATTTTTTCATTTTTTTAACCTGGGTGGATCAGTTTTTTTGTCCTCGAGCCAATCAGCATCGAGGATTTCTTAAACGGTGTTTTCTACATGCTGGAAAAAATAACGAAAAACCGAGCGAGACCTTTTGCACCCGAAGAGGTCAAACTTTCATGTTCGACACTTGTCACCCAATATCTGTGACAGCCCAGTTTTCACACCTCAACACTACTGTGGATTTGAAGGTGTCCCTCTCCTCTCCTCTCCTCTCATCTCTTCTTCCCCCTCGCTTTCTCCCCCCATCTTTTTTTTTTCCTCCCTCTTTTTTGCCCCACCACCCAATGCTCCTTTAATCACCTGGCTTGCTCTCATTTCCATATTAAATAGGCTTTAATCATGAAAAGCAATCAGGCTTTTGCATATTCATACCTTCCCCTGTACGCCGGCTTCCCTGTCTCGCTCCAGTGCCAAGCAGCCAGTAATCAGTAGGCAGGCGGCGTAATGCCATAGCCCCGGCCCATCGCATGAAAACACACACACACACACACACATGCGTGCACACGCTGCGCACGCACACACTGCATGAGTTCGAAATAACTTCACATGCTACTTACGTATTATCTCTACTCCAGGAGAGAGAGAGGGAGGGAGAGATAGAGGGAGAGGAAGAAGGGTGAGAGATAAAAAAAGAAAGATGGCGAGACTGATCCCTGATTTGAGCTGCGAATATTTGTACAGAGGCTCAAGGAAAAGTCGATTTGCATAATGACTTTGTAGTTTTGCATTAATCACATTTGCATATGAAAATGCGTTAATTACTCCTGATGATTTTTTTTTAAAAACTTGCTTCATTTGATGTCCAAGCTCTGGGGTTGTGATTAGGGGTTACATGGTGGCAGTTGTGTAGGAGGTGTGTTGTTCACATGTGCGCCCCTGATGCCTTTTTCCGCGTGTGTGTTTATGCGCTCCTACATGAGTGTTTTGAATGCTTGCCAGGGATTTTGTCTTGTGTCTGCTGGTAGGCATGTGTGTCCCTTTTTTTTTTCTTCTAAATATCTCATTTGTGCGAACGAGAGAGTGTGTGTGTTTTGAGTTTCAGTGTGGGGTAAATATTTCCTTATTCCTCTGTGGGTAAAATGAGGACTACTCTCTCGCCTTTTCACCAAAATACACAACATTTTGTTTCTGATTAACGCGGACAAACACTCATCCATGATTCAGTGTCTCCCCCCCTCCACCTCGTTTGTCTTTGCTTTCTTGGACTTTTGAGCTTCAATAGTGGAAAAGGAAAAAAGAAATCATGATGGCACGGATATTATTATTTTTAAAATGTCAACAAAAATGACAGATTACTGGACTTTTGGATCACTACCACCACTTAAGGATGAGTTTTTGTACAATTTTAATTATGATACATTTTTAAAATATTAGATTATGTCTTTTTGTGTAAAAAAAAAATATATACAGGATGCAAGCATGAACATTTTTCCACTTTCATGCATCCTCTCTGGTTGCAGGTGCTTTTGCAGAATTGGTGCAACTGCGTGGATGTTGTTTGCAGCTGTAAAGTGGCCTCTGCATACCCACTCATAGGCCATATTATACGTAAAAATGAAACTTAAACTTAATCTTTTGACGCAACAAATCGTTAAAAGAGCAAACAACATGTTTTACCGCAAACTCAGTGACAGTAGTGGAAAACGAAAGTGAGTTTAAGGACTAAACCCTGGAAGATTTCTCTGATTTGCTCTCTGGGCGTTAGGGTCCATATATGCTGCATTTGTGTGAGTGTGTGTGTGTGTGTGTGTGTGTGTGTACAATTACAGTATACGTGTTCCTGCCTGTGTATGGGCCCCTAGAGTTGTTGGCTCATAACACCGCGCCTCAGACAGGACCACCCCAGGGGCCGTCTGACTCCGCTTGTGTGTGTGTCTGTCTGCTACATCCAACAGGGTCAACCAGGTCTATAAGAAAAGCCACTAAAAATGGCACAGCTGCACACGCACACTCCACCTGACACACACACACACACACACACATGCATGAATGCAACACTCCAACACATAGACATGCACACTTGGAGATTTGTGCAAAACCCTGCGCAGGGGTCCTCACTTTGATAACAAACACAAAATGCGCGCATGCAGGAATGCATACATCTCCCATTAAAGCCCGAACACACTCGTGCACGAGCAGACACACGCACGCACACACACAGCTTAAGGGCTCCCACATGAAGGCATCAAAAGCTCCACAGCCAGCTTTATGGCACTCATATGGCAGCAGATTTGATATTTTCCTACCACAGCGGGGGAATAAAACTCGCCACTAATTTGGACTGCGAGCGCCACCGCTAACTTTCAGCATGTGCCGACTGACTGTGTCTTCCAGATGTGTGGACTCTTTGCTCCTTAACAGCCTTACTTAAGAGGCATTAGAAACCTCACACCCTGGCCCTAGCTACGCTTTGGAGAGCGGCAGTGATGGCGCTTCCGCACAAACACGCCGCTTTATGCGAAGCGCTGATGCGAAGTTCATGGTCTTGCTGCTGTGGACCGCGAGTTGTCTTGTGTCAGTGGGAATCTGTGAATGTGTTTATGTTCTTTGCATAAATAGCTATAATCAAGGTAATTTGACTTGCCGCTCTGTAGTTACTCAAGCTACCCCGTTTGCTTCTGCTCTCCGGTTGTGACATTCGATTACAGGTGTGCTTTCATTAACGCCGAGTTAAGGTGCGAAAATTTTTTAAAACTTACTGTAATTACAGTCTGAATGTATATGCAGGAGAACCTGCTGAGCAACATGGTGATTTTTTCCTTACTTTAGAAACACACCTCGCAGAAAAACTTGAGGCCACGCTGATAAAACTCGTGTCTGTGTGTGTTCAGCTATTGTGCGGTGCGCCATAACATATAATATGCCCCCTTTCAGGAGGAAAATGGCGAGATTTTCTGACCGGGGCGTTCACTCCAGCTCTCTATAGAAAAGTGTTTGCCTTCAGGAGGAAGAGGCCTGCCATTAGTATTTGTGAAAAGGGAAAAGAGATGGTGCTTGTTAGCCAGTCAGACAGGGGTAATCCTACTTGCTTCACTGTTGTTGCTCCTTTCCTCTTATCTTATTAACGTCCCACTCTGATTGGGTGGGATTGTGAGAGAGGAAAATGAGGAGAGAGCGTTTATGGTGGTAGTTTTTTCTTTTTCAGCCCGCTCTGCCACAAGAGATATTGAAAGCCTTTCATGGTACACTTACGATTCCCCTTATTTCATCCACTTATTTGTTTCCAGCAATTACTCAGAAAGAGAGAGAGAGAGAGAGAGAGGAGAGAAAACACACCGGACACAGGCGAGCACATGACAAACGTAAGCTGCCTTTATGTCGGTTTGTCGCTTAAGTATAAATCGGCGTGGAGCTATCACCGAGAAACAGAAAAAAAACAGAAAAATGGAGCAAAAAGAAACTTTTGATTTCCAGCACCTCTATAGAAGTACGTGAAAGTTTAATGGAATCTTATTTTGAGTGTTTGAACTTTTAAAAAAAGGCGTTTAAGAATTTTAATAGCGAAAGCTCCCCTCAGAAGAAGCGTCTTCGCCGCTCTTTAATCCAAAGAACACACTCTGAACGGTTTTCATAGGGAGTTAATTTTTTATTTCTTTATTTTTTTTTATGTTTTCTGTGGATTAGCAAGAGCACCAAGGAAAGACATTCAAATTTTCTTTTTTTTCTGTCTCAATCAGAAACAAAACTACAGATTCTCATGATCCGGTGTTCAAAATTTAAAGGGTAAATCCGCTCAAAATATGAACGAATATGAACCTCCCCCGTCAAACTTTTTAACCCTCGTCCAAAACGTCTGCTCCGGTCTCGTTCTGGATGAAAGAGGGCTTGCACTGTCATGTCCATAGATGGCAATACAGACAGGGGGAGTTAACTGCTCGAGGTTAAAGGGGGCCTGCACCCTCGCTGTATACTGGCGTAATTCATACTTTTCCATAAAGCCCTCTTCTCCGTGTCTGTCTCTCCCCGAGCAGAACGCAGCGAGCCAAAATGAAATAAAGCCTGAGATGTTATCGGGGTGATTGGTGCCAGCGGAGCTTGTCTGGGCCTGTGGTCTGGTGGGGCAGCGCTGGCCTGTACCAGTGTTAGTATCTGTGTGTGTGTGTGTGTGGGTGTGAGTGTGTTTGTGTGTGTGTGTCCTAAAGGCACTGGATAGATGAAAGCTTTCTTTAACCATAAGCTATGCAGGAGCCGTGCCAGGAGCAGGAAATGTATCAGCGTGATAACAGCCAGAAAGACAGAGAGAAAGAAGGAGAAAGAGACAGAGAGAGAGAGAGAGAGAGAGAGAGAAAGGGAGGGAGAGGCCGCATGAAACCCACAGGGGGAAGCCTAAGGCCAGAGGCAGCCCAATAACACACACAAACACACAAATGTCACTTCATAAATATGTCTTGGGTGTGTATGATGAAAGATGGATCTATGCTCATGTCTGCATGAGTGTGTGTGTGGGTGTGTGTGTGTGTGTGTGTGTGTGATAGTGTGGGTGTGTGTGTGGAGCATTCAAGGTTATGTTCTGGAGACGGTTTGACACACCTGAGAACGTATAGGACCGAGAAAGAGAACAGAATACACCTGAAGACACGACCGTTGTAATGCTAACAATGTTGCAGGGTCACATCAACTAAAACAGCGGAAATAAAGTGATTTATTACCTTATTTTACATTTACGGAAAAGTGGATTTTCTTTTTCCATTATTTACGACTCCTTTTTCTAGTTTGCATGCCGTGTAAAACATTCAGATTTGGCTAACTGTTGATCTAAAAAAGATTTATGTTCGGATTATGTTGGAGTTTACTGTGAAGATCAGTATCAACCCTCATGTTTGTATGCTAAACACAAAGCTAACACCGACAGTTAGCTAGTTTGGCCCCTGAAAAGTGTCAACACTTCGCTTAAGAGGTGCTAATCCTGGGATCTTGTTACCTTTAAAAGAGAGCCGTTTAACCCCGAATTAACACTTTATTTCTCGCTGTTTAATCCGTGCCAATATCAAACCGTTAAAACATCCTAACGACGCGCGAGGAAGTCGCTACTCTTCTCCAGGAAATAGCCTGAACCCGGTGAAACCTCGGTGTGAATGTGACTTTTTTAAAAGTATTGTTTGTGTTTGGATTAAACCAAGCGGAGAAGAGAGAGTTGATGCTTTTGGGCTGATTTTATCACCTTTGGGAGTCACAGACGAGCTGCTTCAGTGTGTCTAAAACACAAACTTTTTTACAACTTTTTATTACCGTTCCCTTTGTTTTGTTATTTCCTTTTAGTGAGCTAACTTTCATCTGGTTGGTGTCACACAATGCAACTCTTCTGGCCTTCCTTTCTGTGATTCTTGCAGCTTTTCGCTTCAAGTTCAAGTGTGAGGAAAAGGAATGCATCCTCTCACAGTTTTTTAGTGGCCAAAATCACGTATTAAAATGAAGAAACTAGTAAATAAGAACATTAAATGCTCGGGCTCTGTTTCCTAATCACTGGAAAGGCTGCTACGCCATGTCCAAAGCATGTGAGGGGCAAGTTTTATAGCGGGTTGATTGGGTTGGAAGGGCCTGTGTGCTTCATTCAGGGCCTCGGTGGTATTTTCCTGTGGGCTGCTAGTTAAGTGGGCCTGGCTGCTTGGCTCCAGTGGGCAAAAAGCAGCTGGGGACCATTACTACCGCTGAAAGAATACAGCACCCAGTCCCAGATATACACACACCAAGCATGGGTACATACATGCAAACACGCTCTCCAAACCACATGCGCATACATCACAAACAGAAGCGCAACTCTCTCATATTTTCCTGCTACTTTTTGACACACAAGTAAAGTCAGCCTGGGCCATCTGGCAAAAAAAAAAAATCACGATATATTTTGTCGGATTGTCCGATCTCGATTATTATCACCATCTTTTTTTAAACTGCCAGTTTTAAAAACTAAAGAAACTGGAGATTAGTTCAACATTTTATCAACATACGAAGTAAATAACAAAGAATAAGATTCGCTTAGAAAAATATTAAAACATTTTAACTCAACAGTTCAACAAATGTAGATAAATACTTAATAATACAGTGAATTAGTTTACAGCCCTGAGTATTGAAATAAACAAATCCCCCCTCAGAGATAATGAAGACGCCTTAAAATGTAAACATTAGATGATGTAAACGTAGACGATACGATTGATCGCTGATTTGGTCTGGTAGCTGCACCGCTAGTTGTAGCTAAACTGCTTATGCTACTAATGCCCTCAGCAGTAACAGGCTGTACAGACTCCGCCCACATTTACATACTTTCCTCATAATCACTCGGGAAGAACTTCTTTGAATAATTAAACAGGTCTGTTGTGTTGACGGTTTTTGAGGGCACCGACTGCCAACATACCTCACACATCGGCTTAACTACTCAATGTCACTATGGAGATACCCGAACCACCGCCACACCACCGCCGATCAATAACTTTTCCTCTCAACAATAACCTCTTTGGAGGATGACTCAAAGTCACGGCTGACGTCTATTTCGCTGTCCTCAGCTCCGCGTTTAGCTCCACGTTCGGTCATTCTGTTTACTTCTCCTGTAACAAGAGATTAGTTCAACATTTTATTAATATACAAAGTAAATAACAAAGAATAAGATACACTTAGAAAAATATACAAACATTTTAACTCAACAGAACAACAAATGTAGATAAATACTAAATAATACAGTGAACATGTTTACAGCCCTGAGTGTTTTTGCAGGTATGCAAGACCTAAAATAAACAAATCGCCCCCGATTAGACGTCTATTTTGTTGTCCTCATTCTATTTACTTCTCCTGTTTAGTTTTAAAGAAACGAGAGAATAGTTCAACATTTTATTAAATAAAGTTTTTCGAGCAGGAAAAGCTCGACTCCGCCATGTTTGATCGAGTAAATATGCACACAGCGGATCACCGTGATCGAACTGAAATTTATCACGATCATCGATCATGAGCGTATAACCGCCCAGTCCTACAAGTAAGCACATTCACAGAGGAGGTAACCAGTGAGCGAAGCCGGAGAGGAGTTTGCAGACGGACCTTCACCTCCGGCAGAAACTCTTTGGTTTGATTTAATTTTGTTTAGGAGAAAAAAAACATTCAAATAACAGCATACCGTTACACCTTATATGCTCTGTTTGTATGAAATGATTGATCCGATGAAAAATTTAATAACCTCACAAAACAGAATTCGAGTGTCACTCACATGTCACAGTCAATTTCCTATTCCCTGCCGCTGAATAGGAAATTAACTCCTGGACAAAGTGTGCGCCCCCCTAAGGGGGTATGACTGCAGCTCATTTGGATGTAAAACCTTGAACAAACATTGTGCGAGTCCACAAAGTCGCTCTGCATTTCATTGTAGAAGCAGCGTGAGTTTTTCGCCTTCTGATTTCATCACCTGTCTAAACAGTTTCGTGTTTTCTTTGTTGTTTGTTGCATCTGAGGGGTCTCTTTTCTGGCGTATATCTCACATTGTATTTATTCTATTAATCCTTTAATTCAGCGTACTTTCACCCTGATACTTCCTCATTAGTTCCTTTATTTCTAATTGCGCGGCGCCATGTTTCCCCTGCTGTTGTGTTGTTGTAAAATGAAAAGATTAAATTGGATATCAAAGGAGAAATCACAGGTGATGGAGAATAACAGAGCTTAATTTCTCCTCCGTTCCCCCTTTGCTGCATGTGATCCTCTCTTTTTGTGTCTCTTCTTCTTCTCCCTGTCTCCCACCGCCCTCATTTTCCATCTTTCATCCTCTCCTCCATCTTGCCCCCTTTCCCTCGCTTCTTCTCGCAAACCACAAGCACGATTGAGTGTCATCCATTTGTCAGCGTCACATGACAGACAGCAGACCCCACAAGTGTGTGTGTGCGCACGTATCCCTGAGACACACACACACACAAACACACACACACATGAGCACAGGCGCTGGGACCAGTTAGGAGCTGATGGCGATGAGTCAGGCTTTGAGAAATGCCACAGAGAGCTTAGCTAATGCACTTTATGGAGCTCCCTTTTTCTTTTCATTCCTTTTTTCTTCCGTCTGTATCGCTCCCCTCTTTCTCCCTCCCTCTCTCTTTGTCCTAGAAGCCGAGCCAAAAGTCATAGCTCTTCGCTGACAGAGAGGTCTTTCCAGTTATTTTTCACAGCGCGTCCCCTGTGCCCTCGCCGGGATGACTCGCCCTCACGTCGCTAACATGAGAGCCTCAGCCTCTCGCGCGTTGTCGTACAGCTGGGGCGCCCTCCGTGTCCGTGTGCAGTGGTTGGAGATACCTGATCCCTTTTATTGTTCATTTGACCCGCATCCCAGGAGGCATGAGGGTCAGGGCGGAGTACCCAGATACCTCTGTCGCAGGTGCTGGGTGTGAGAGCGAAGGAAAGAGGAGAGAGAGAGAGGAGAGAGAGAGCTGAAGGGACGAAGTTTAGAGTTTAGAGGTGAAAGGAAAAATAGTTTTTACTTTCCAGCGAACCCATTAAGCAGCACTGTTTCTTTAAAAGTGAGCTGGTCATATCTGCTACACACACACACACACAGATACACACAGACACACACATGCACGCACACAGATGTATATGGTTAGCAGGCCGAAGCTGGTTTGAGTTAGCATGGAGCCAGTCACACTGTGTGAGAGCCTTACCCCCTGCCTGCTACCGCCACCCTCCACAGTCTCTCTCCTTCTCTCCGTCTCTCCATCTCTCTCTTTTTTTTTAATACTGTATCTATGAGGGTCAACCACTCTTGGTTCGCCGTCTGTACCCCCGCCCCCCCCCGGTCGCGCACGCTTGATCTGCGCGGCCTCCTGATTAGCCTCCTTGATGACAAACACGCCGTCAGAGCAAAGGTTGAGACTGAGGAAGGCGGAGGGGACCGATGGGAGATGTGCGGAGGAGGAAGAGGAGGAGGAGAGGAGCAGAGGTGTAAGGGGAGCAGGGATTGAGGAAGAGAGGGGGGCAATCGGGCGAGGTGAGGAGGCTGGGACCCCTGGGGACCCCTAGATCACAGCCATGCTAATGAGGAGCTGCTTTGCCAGCAGCAGAGGTGTCAGCTAACCCCTGACAGGTGCACACGCACACATGCATACTCCCAGGGCTCATGCCTGCGCGTGCATGAGCGTGTGTTTGTGTGTGTGTGTGTGTGTGTGTGTGTGTGTGTGGGAGGGGCTGCAGGGACAGGTTTGTGTCCCAGTGGCCTAGCCTGCGGGCGGCTTTGTTCAGTATGCAAATCCGTAGCTGTGGCGCTCTGTCGCCCTTGATGGAATGCCGAAGCAGAACAGCGAACCTGAACCCCAGGAATGCTGCAGCACGCACACGCACACACACACACACACAGAACACACACACATATATTTACCCCCCCTTCACACACGCATGTGACATCCATTGTGGTACATCCCCTGCTCCTCTAGTCACTTCCTTGTTAACAACCCCGGCTCTGCGCTCGCTGTCTCCCGCTCCTACATTTTTCTTACACGCTCCAAACTTTACTCCGGTTTCCTGTCTGCCGAGGAAGTGTCCGTGTCAGTGAACGCAGCCCAGCAGAGAAGTTGGCGGGCTTGCGTTCAAATCCTTCTTATTTTCAATTACGTTTCTTCCCCCTAAGCTTTTGAGAGTTAATTTGGCATCAGTGAGCGTTCATTACCATCCACTCACTGTTCACTGAGAAGCTCCAGTTTGCCCATCTTGTCGAAGGCTGAGTTTGCGGATTTCTTCTTATTCTTCTGTGGTCTTATTATAAGTCCCTCTGGATTAGAGCGAGTGATAAAGCCCCCAAACTGTAAGTGTAGTGTAAATGGAGGGAGCTCATGCCTTGAAAATATAAATCAAACTCAGACTGCAGGGATGGCATATGTGGATTCCTAAATTAAACCGAAATCCACATGTCTGCACCGTACGCCTGGTCCCTGCCAAGCTCACACCAACTTTCCTTCACTGGCCATATGCAAACAGTCAATATCGTGGCTCCCCTTCATTCACTGGCATTTTGTTTGTACTTTTTAAGGCAAAATAATGGCTATAAAAGGCAATCTGGAAAGAATAAAATCTGATGTAAAGCTCAGATCTCGGTCCCTGAAGACTGGCTTAATTGGCCCGGTGGTTTAGTAAAAAGAAAAAAAAAAAACAACCCAGGAGAGAAGGAGGGCATTATTACTGGCCCACCTCAGCCTCACGCATGTGCCAATGTTTTAATAACTTCCTCCAGGCCTCCTGGCCTTCAGCCTTTGTTTTGTTGCGCAGGACAAAGAGCGCAAAGCTGGTCTCGGATCTGTTTCACGGATCTGTCTGTCAGGATGTTCACCTCTGCAGAAAAAGAGCCGAAGTTACAAACCATTTTAAGTGTCAAACTGAAGCGTTTACGAGTAGTTCTGCCTCGAGCTAAATGACAAAAGATGGCATATTCATTTTATAATGTAACACCAATTTACAGAATCCTGCTGCGACTCCATTTCATTTAACCTTTCATCTCAGACGCATTTACCGACCAGTGCGAGTGTGTGCAAATGTGTGTGTGTGGGTACATGTCTGTGTGCATATGGTGTGTCAGAGTAAATTGGGCGATTAGGTCCGGCATCAGTGGCTGCGTGGAGACGAGAGTGTAACTGTTCTAACTGCTAGTTGACCTTGGCGGTCAGCGGCGGAGGGGTCCCTGCGTGTGTGTCAGAGAGACGAGTGTAATTACCTCAAACTGAAGCGTGACACGGCCCATCGTGATTCTCTAATGAACGCTTTTATTGGCTGGAGCACTACGCAGTGACAATGTTCACACACACCCAGCGTGTGTGCAATTGTGTGTGTGTGAAAGAAGGAAGAATGGAGCGTGCATATCTTTGTGCATCTGTGTGAGCGGGTTACATCATAGTGGTAAGTGTGTGTTGTTGGGGGATTGATTTCATACAGCAGAGATTTGCATCCTGTAGGTTTGGGTTTAACCTTTATTTGACTAAAGGTGAACACCAAAATACATCAACTCTTTTTTTTCAGCACTCAGACAGGCGAGGGTGGAGCTGCAGGAAAATAAGTGCAACAGACCAAGAGGGCTGTCAGTCAAGCGAGCTTGTTGATCTCAAGGCCCATAAAGTGCTTTTGATGAAGTGCTAATTTTGAAGTCTTTGCCAAGACGCACAGTAGAAGAAGCCGAATGAGTCTAACGTGCAAAACTGTTGTGCATTAAAAAGCTAAAAGAAAAACAAAAATCATGTTTCAGTAAGTTGTATCAACCGCAGTTGTGAAAGCACAATTTAAAGGTACAGTATGTGATATTTAGCAAAGAAGACTTGGTGCAAATGGGACATCATCCTCATAAGTATGTTTGGATTAGAGTTCAAGCACTTGAATATAAAAACTGTTTTGTCTTTGTCAACTCAAAACAAGACTTTTATATCTACATAAAGGAAGCTGCCTGTATCTTGTACTGCCATGTTTCTACTACAGCCCCAAAAGGACAAACTAGATGCACCATTTAGGAGAAGAAGAAGAAGAGAGTAGTGTGGATAGAAGTTTTTAAAGGTAATAACTTGAGAAATTAAGGATCTTTTCTATCATGCAGCATCGAGGCTTCTTGTCCTCATAGGCCACCGTCATTCCTCAGACTAGAGGGTTGAGCGAGGGAGCTTTTCGATCTGGAATCTGACTGATCACTCCCACTTCTTTGCACTGTACCTTCAGGGCTTAACACTAACACTAACTTTCAAAAGGAGCACACAAAGAACTAATAATAATGAGTGTCTTATTGGTCGACATAAATACTATTATTTGAAATCAATTTTAGGTATTTTGGTCACATGACATGGAAGCTATTGAAGAAAATGTTCAAAATTTGCCTTTAAATTTAACACAAAAATTTTTTTGAGGACAAATAAAGAGGCGTGTCTTATCGTCCGACCTTAGTACGATTATTTGAAATCAATTTTAGGTCAATTGGTCACATGACATGGAAGCTATTGAAAGAAAACAGCATTTTTGATAACATCAACCAGTAATTTATTGACGGTCCCTTATTCAACACCAGACGTTGACAGTGAGGGTGCCGAGTAGATTTAAGCACCGGTTGATCTGCAGTGAATGTCCATCGAATATCCAACCTAAAACTAACTTCACCGCAGTATTAATATAAAGAAACATTTGTTGCCTCGGCTGATTTTTTTCTATTTTTAGTTGCAAATGCGAGTGAAACAGTCGCACTGTCGATCTCTGACCTTTAAGGCTCTTCAGTATGACTTTTAGTTAGTGTTGACTTTGGCGCCCTCTGTGGACGGTTTTTTAGCCTTTGTGAAAAAATCTTTCTGAATTAAACAAATATGACTCTCAGTAGTGTGCTTTTAACCTCTCCAACTGGCTTCTACCCCCGGACAGTAAATCCAGACATAAAAGTTAACACTAACAGTCTTCATGCTTCATGCTCTGGTTTGCTTTTGTCGCTCAAATAGAAGAATTAGTATCTGTTTCAGTCTGTTTATATAACCAACTAAAACTCCTCTGAGGCCTAAACCATCATATTTTGTCCTCTCTCTCTCTCTCCTACTAGCTATCTCTCTTTCTTTCTTTTCCTCCCCTCCCCCCTTTTGCTCGCTCACTTGCTTGTTTGGGAAGTTGATGAAATTTGTCTTTGGCCGTCATTAGGCAGCAGCCATCAGCTGCCAGTCTATTAGCTGCCACGCTTCCTTTAACAGCGTATGGCACAGCTGTGTAAGATATGACAAGATGCAAATGTGTTGCTGTAGTGCTGGTGGGTTGGGCAGGTTGCGGGGGGTGGTGGTATGATTTGGTGGCGTGTATTGATGAGGCCGTGCGTGCAGAAAAAAAAACGATAAAAGAAGAGAAAATAACAGTATTTGATTAATCATTAGGGCATCAGTCCCTCTGCTTATCTCACATCTTCATTTGGTATTGATCCTTGTGTGTTGATGAAATTAGACAACTCCCAAGTCCACAGACCTCCATTGGTCCCTCGGGGCTTGTAAACGCCCTCTATGTGTGTGTCTATGTGTGTGCGTGTGCCCAGAGCACGTCTGGCCCTTAAAGTCCCTCCACCTCTCTTCTTACCCCCTCTCCTCCTCCTCCTTTTTCCTTCCCTCTCTCGCTCTCTTCTCCCCGTCCAAGCTGTTAAGCTGTCCAGCTCTCCTCTGCCAAGCGGCCGTGTGAAGCCTCGCCAAACTAAACACGGGCAGGCAGCCCGCCACTCGCCCCCCACGCACACACACGAAAATACATCCACATACATGCACAGGCACATGCTCCTACACACACGTTAGAAGCAGGAGTCAGGTCATCTTCCACCCCACACACACACACACACACACACACACAGTCACACTCACACACACATAGTGAGAGTGACGGCTACACTAGAGCCCCACTAATAGCGGAGAAAAACAGACAGAATCAGTAAATGAGCCCCTCATTAACTCTTTCTGACCCTGTCTCCCCTGGGGAAAGCCAAACCAATCACACCGCCAAATCAGCTTCCTGTACCAGACACTCATCCAACATCAGCTTCTGCTCATCTGTTCTGCGTGGTACAAGTGTGGACCAGCGTGTGTGTCGGGGGTTCGAAAGTGTGCTTAGGTGTGCTGAGAAGGAAAGTGAAAAGAAAATATTGCCGCACATGTATCTGTGTCTGTATGCGTGTTTTACATTTCATGACAATGTGTGGCTTTGAGGCACTCAGCCATCCTGAGGGCTCTCTCCTTGATCACATAAGACTTTGGGCGAAAGTAACTCCTCCGTCTTTGTTTCCTCCCTCCGGGCTCCGAGCCGTGGGACCACCGTACCAGCTCGACTCGGCTTGCGGTAGCCGCTGATGATAAAAGTAGATGCAGATGCTTTGCAAGCAAACACAAGACCGGGGGAACGGCCTCTTCCATGTTAGCCTGAGTCGAATTAGACGAATCCAAGCCCGGGCTCCTTTTTTTATGACTCACCAGCAGGCTGACAGGGCTGTGCCGCACTGACTGATAGATTCATTTGGCGTTATTAAGTCGTGCAATTTAAAAAGGCAAGTTGTCAGTTAGTGACGTGTGAGTGTGTGTGTGTGAAGCCACAACAAATAACTTTACTGTACTTGTTATAACGCCAGTGACGTGAGACTGTATTTAATGTGGATGCTCCATTAGGACATGGTGCAGGCTTTACTGTTTGCACATAGACTTCTACACCTCTCCCGTCTCTCCCTTTGTGCGTCTATCTCATTTTCTCTCTCTAATGCCACATCTCACTCTCTCTCCCCCACCTCTACCATATTCCCTTTTTTCCCTATTGTTTTTTTTCCATCACTGCCTCCCCTCGTCTCCATATGGAGATGACAGAGTAGACAAGATGGATCTGTATATTAAAGCCTAGCTGACATTAGAATTAGCATAATGTGTCATGGCCTTAGGGCAATACCTGCCATCTGCATTAGCCTGTAGACACACGCACTCACTCAAAAACCATGCATACACAGAAAATCTACATACACACTTGTACATAACAAAAACAGAGAGTTGAATCAAACGTACAAGTGATTTTCCTTGATTTGATGTATGTTCCAACAGGTTGTCAATTAGTGAAAACGCAGCGCAGAGTCCCGACTCTGGTTTAAATGTTAGAAAACTCAAAACTTTGCATATTAAAAGTCTTCTCGCAAAACTTACATAATTTTCTTTCACTTTGCCAACAGATAAAGATGAGCCATCCAGCTACATCTGCACTACCTGTAAACAGACTTTTACCAGCGCCTGGTTCCTGCTCCAGCACGCCCAGCACACTCATGGCATCCGCATCTATCTGGACAACCACCCGGTCAACTGCTCCCTCACTCCCCGCATGGCTCTGCCTCCTCCCCCCTGCGCCGATGCCCTGCCCCGCTCCCCTCTCCCTACTTTTCTCGGTGACGCCAACAACCCATTTCACCTCCTCCGCATGGCTGCGCCCCTGCTCAGGGAACACCCCCCTCCCCCAGGGTACATGGAGACCCGGCTGCCTGCGACGCCACCCTTTGTCAGCCCTCCTCCACCCCCTAGACCTCCCCTAGAGCGACTGGGCCCAGAGGAGATGGGGCTGCTGTCACAGCACCCCAGTGCCTTTGAAAGGGTGATGCGCATGGCCCCCATGGACACTCCATCCATGGACTTCTCCAGGCGTCTGAGAGAACTAGCGGGCAACACGAACAATAATGGCGGGCCAACACCCCCTCTTTCCCCCAACCGTGTGCCACCTATGCACCGCCTGTTGAGTCCAACGCTATTCCAGCCTGGCGCCAAGCCTCCGGCGTTTCTCACCTATGCCCCGCAACCGCCAACTTCTCAGGGGGGACACGGTTCTTCCAGCCCTCCAGATCCCCAGGGACAGAACCAGACCCCAGGCAAGTCCAAATCCTGTGAGTTTTGTGGCAAGATCTTCAAGTTCCAGAGCAACCTGATTGTCCACAGACGTAGTCACACAGGAGAGAGGCCGTACAAGTGTCACCTGTGTGATCATGCCTGTTCTCAGGCCAGCAAGCTCAAGAGGCACATGAAGACACATATGCACAACAAGTCTGGGTCCATGAGCGGCTCCCCAGAACAGGGAAACAGAGGAGAGGCGGGGGAGGGGGAAGAAAAAAGTAGGGAGGGGGATTCAGGCAGAATTGTGATGGACAATGAGGAAGAGGAGGAAGAAGAGGAGGAGGAGGAAGAGGAAGAAGAGGAGGAGGAGGAAGAGATGAGAAATGGGAGTCGGCCAGATTCCAACCTAAGTGAGGACTCTCAAGAGTTTGGCCAGAATAGGGAGAACGGCCCACGGCAGTCTCCCACAGAGAAGCCCCTGAGTGGGGACAAAGAAAATGACAGTGGTGGGATGGGGATCATCCACCCGTACAACCACCTGGACAATCACCTGAGACTAAACCCCAACAAGAGAGGCCTGGAGAGACAACCTAACGGGGATGGAGGAGAGAGGGGCGAGGTGGAAAGAGGAAGAGAGAATGAAAGGGAGCAGGACAGAGAGCGAGGGGAGCAGGATGAGCACAGGCCCATCATGAACGGCAGGATCAGTGTATCCGAAGCAGAGTCCTTTCCTGGGCTGTTCCAGCGCCGGCCAACCCCCATCACCAGCCCGGGCCACTCCAACAACAAGAGGATCAAGGTAGAGAAGGAACAGCTGGAGCTTCCCCCAACCATTCCCCTCATCTCCCCAGAGAACGTCTACTCTCAGCTCTTGGCTGGCTACGCTGCGTCACGCCACTTCATCAGAGAACCCTTCCTGGGATTTACAGATTCCCGTCAGTCGCCATTCGCCACTTCCTCTGAGCACTCTTCTTCGGAGACGGGAAGCCTACGATTCTCCACCCCGCCCGGGGAGCTGATGGAAGGAGGTAGTGCTTCAGGCCGAAGTGGTAGCAGCACCCCTCACCTCATGCGGGGACCTGGACCCGGCAGGCCCCCGAGCTCTAAAGACAGGAGGAACGACACCTGCGAGTACTGTGGCAAGGTGTTCAAGAACTGCAGCAACCTGACGGTGCACCGACGCAGCCACACGGGGGAACGACCCTACAAGTGCGACCTGTGCAGCTACGCCTGCGCCCAGAGCTCCAAGCTGACACGCCACATGAAGACCCACGGGCAGTTCGGGAAGGAGGTGTACCGATGCGACATCTGCCACATGCCCTTCAGCGTGTACAGCACGCTGGAGAAACACATGAAGAAGTGGCACGGGGAACATTTGATGGCCAGTGAGGTCAAACTGGAGCAGGCGGACAGAGGTTAAGCCAGCAAACATTACTTACACAGTTGACGGCGTACACAAGCAAACACTCACACACATACACACACACACGCATATGCACACACAAAACCCCTGTAACCACTTCTTCAGCTATGGGGCTTGGCTGGAAAATCTCTCTCTTAAAAAAAAAATGAGACTGATTGATGTTCATTTTTTTTTCTTGTCACAAAAAACTGCCACCTGAGAATATAAACAAAGGGAAACTTTAATGAAAACTTGTCTGGAACGCCGCGCTTGGTGTTTCTTGGCAAACCGTCTGAGGATTTTATCAGTTAGGAATCCATGGAGCCTTTCTACTGTGCAATAATTTCTGTATTTATTGGATTTTTGTAATGATATTTGGCATGTGCAGGTACATCTTTGTGGGATTTCATATGGAGTTAGTTTTAAAATGTGCTAAACATTTTTTTTTTTCTAAAATGAGATAACTGGAAAGAAGTCACCCTTAATACAAAATTTTCTTTTTTGTTATTCCTTTAAGGAAGCTTATTATCATGTGAGAGTAAAATTGTGTGAAGCAGTTAGCTTTTAAAAGTAAAAATAATTGTTTTCTATATTATGAACTGCAGCAGCGGACTACAATCCATTCCCTTACACAGGCCTAAAAAGCACTGAATGTCAGCCTGACAATAAAACACAATGCTGGATTTATGAAATCCGACGTTATCTTAAAGACATGATTAGTTACTTTAAATTTTATTCAGGGAGTTTATCCTTTTTAAATATTGGCTTGTGAATAATTATTTCCAAATGCAGTTACTGTATTGCTGTCCTTGCTTCAGCGGGGACATAAATAAAGGTTGCACTTAATGGAGAAACCCTTAACTGATGCTCAGTACATTCCCAATGTAGGATGAAACCACCATATTTAATAGGATGAATAAGTTAAGACTACTTGTGATTAATGTGAGAAGGAGAACAGTCCTGTTTATGTTTGTAAATATATTCTTTTTTATATGTTCAAGTAGCCCCGACTGTACGTGAAAGACGGCCTAAAACTAAACAATCAGAAGACCAGCTGCTTGCATCCTCCACAGTATATGCTAAGTGTACCTACCATTCATTATTACTTTATCAGACCCACCTGATTAACCCGCCCACTCCCCCACCCACCTCTGTTGAACTAAAGCTACTTCAACAGTCGTAACACCGTCTCAATCACGGTCTATCTCCCTCTCCCGTCTGGCGTGGCCGCTCTCTCTCTGACCCGGGTTGACTCCCCTTGTCCCGCAAAACGTTTCCAAATGAAATTCATATCAATGTGTGTGTTAGTGTGTGTGTTTTCTTCTCTCCGCGGCGTGCTCTAAGCCTCTCTCCGACGGCGTCTTTTCACAGTTCACTAGCTCAGATTCATGCATTAGAGCGGCTTTTAAAAGGGAAGCCTGTTCATTCGCCTCACAAAGTGATACGGGTTTAACTCCCAGTAACAGATTCTGAGACAGTGTGCGTGTTCGTGACTTTTGGGGATTACAGTTTTTTATTTTCTGCATCGTTCATCCTGAAATGAATCTGGCTATATGAGTTATGATAATTTTGGAGCACAGCTGCAAAAGGGGGGGAAGGCCAGGCGACCTTGGGTACGGACTATTCTTATGGTAAGAATGAAAGATAGGAGCTGAGAAATGAAGAAAGAAATGGAGGGAGGGAGAGAGCAAGACCTTGACCAAGAGAGAAGAGTCATTCAAATGAAATTGGAAGCATATGAAAAGTGAGGTTTTTTTTTGTACCTTAAATGCCCATCTACTGGCCACATCTTATAACGGACCATCAGAGTGAGACAGCGAGCGCTCGCAAGGAAGAGAGAGAGAGAGAGAGACAGCGAAGCCACATGAAAGGAGATTGAGACTCATCTTTCATTTTAGAGCTGCAACTCTCAATCACCAAAATCATCTTCACTTGAAAGTTTGACCTGCTTTTTCTGCCCTTTTGTCTGGTTTTCATCTGCGCCCAAACATACTTGTTTTGATAGGAAAAAGAATTTTATTTTACTGTATCTTAAATGCAAATTCCTCTCTTTGTGATTTTTTTTTTTTTCAAGAAAAAGGAAATGTTGTTGAGGTCACAGCAGCACTCCATAAGCTATTCAGTTGCAGCCTAGTCGGGTACTTTTTAGAGAAATCACACAAAAAAGAGATCATCTGAAGAGCTGCTTTCAGCTTGCTTACACATGTTGATGCATGAGTGCAAAAATCCAGATCCTTTTGTGAACGCACAGTGAATTCATAGGAGGGGAAAAAGAGTCAGTCAAAAAGAGCCATACAGCTACAGAATATACCACCTTTAAGTGATGAACAGTGCAACCCTGAGATCTAAATCACACATGGACATTCAGTCTTACGATATGTTTACAGTGTTGAAGTATGCCATTAATGAAATACTCTGTGTAAGTGTTTAAAATGATAATAAAGTATTGTTTTCTCCAATGTTCTTTCAAATGTTTTTGAATGCCATAGCAGTTTTGTATGATTATCCTGGTGGAGGGATTTTATCTTCATGGATATGTTTCTGTATGATTACTTGTTCACTGTACGGGGAGACAATTTTCAGATGTAATGTTGCAGAATCATGCCAGATTTTTTTTTTTTTCCCCCAACAAGAGTGGTGCCATTTTTGTTTATTTTTTGGTTTCTTCAATCTTTTTTTTTTTTTAATTTTATTTAATTTTTTAAATGTTTTTGTTTCTGTTGGTTTGGTGAAGCTATCCTTCATGGATGTAAAACAAAGTGGTTTTAAAAAAAATACAGGATGATCCTAAAGGAAGAACCTTTCGGCAGGGGAAATCGATGCTTTGCAGGAACGCTTTTCCAAAATTGATTCTCTGAGACGTTCATGAACTTTATGTTTTTGTTTGTTTTTGTTTTTTTTTCTCATGGTTGGTTGAAGGTCTTGTGATGGCACTTACAACTGTAATTTTAAAAACATTTTCATATTTCACTTTTCACAACTTTCACTTACACTCTTTGTACAAAATAATTTCCTTGGTCTTTTTGGGGGGAGTGCATCATTGTGAAAAAAAAAGTGATTTCAGAACAGTACACATCTGCTGTTTTGGACATATATGTATTTTTGTAATGTGTTGAAAAATCAATACAAGAAAGCCAACACTTCAATAAATGTTGCAATTGCTCTATGATTGAAGCAGCTCTTCTATCTTATTTCCCGTTTTCTTCCACAAATTCCACATCAGATACAGGTACACATAGTTAAAGCTGCAAAAAAAGACTTTTTCTGAACTGAATGAAAAGATAACTGTTCCCCACTTACTTGCAGAGTATGGCAACTGTTTATAAAACCAAACAACAAAACATGTCCTGCGTTTAAGTGGTATATATATCGTGCTTTTACATGCCTTTCTCCGTCTCTGACCTCGAAAAGCATCCTCACACTACATGACACACTCACTCATCCTCCCCGCATTCACACACTGATGGCAGCGGCTGTCAGGAAACTGTCTTCTAGTCTGTAATGATGGGGAACCTTGTTTTACCTGAGCAGAAAAGCCAAGTTCTGAGATCTGCAAAAACTGAGTGACCACTTTAGGAACCCATGTTGGAATCTAACAGCAGATATAAAACTGAAAAAGTGAAGAAACTTTGTGGTCTGAGAGTGTTACACGTAAGTTTCCAAATTTGAGGTTAGGGCTGTAGTAAAATCAGATTTTTATCTCCTGATTATCACGAGAATAAAACATAAATTAGAACAATATTTTGATATTCACGGAAAGCTTAAAAGTTAAACAACACAAGCACATTACTTCATAATCTTAACTAATAAATGCAATTTGCTTACAAGTCATTGTGTATTTCTAATAATGTTCAGGTTTTGTTTTACTACCCTCCTTCTTTTAACGCACTTATTCTGGTATTTATCCGGGTGAAAGTCCAGCATGTGGACTGTGGAGCATGTGCAGAACTCTGAGGGAATAGACGTGTAAGAGATCTCCATCCACTTACTACTATTTCAACCAGACTAACGTGTCAAATTGTATTTTAAAAGTCCAATTTTAATCATTTTACCTCAACCTGCCCGCAAGTAGAGTCTGAAACTAATAAATAAAAAACTCTTACTTCATTTTACTTTTATAAGTTTTATCAGCACATGTCCGGTGATGCCTCAGGGTCTGGGATGAGGTCTGCAAAGTGGGCATTTTTACTGCTGAATCACACTAATAGAAATCTGATGTTTATCCTGCGTTAATCTGGAAGACACATCTATTTTTAAGTTTGTTTTTTTACTCTTGTGTCTTGATTTAAATTAAAGCAGTCGCCTCAGACGCAGTTGGTGAATCTTTAAAACATATTTAACACTGTTGCAGAAAAAATCAGAGTTGATGTCTCGAGAGCTACGAACTCTCATTTTCTAAAGGTTGTAACCATAAAGTGGAGTTTTTTTGGGGTGTTTAAAGGTCTGAGTGTTGATGTTTTTATGGTTGAAATTCAAGAAATAACCTACCTATCATGTTGTCAGTGAGGAATCTTACTCGCTCGCAGCCATTTGGCCAACTTTCTCAGGGCAAGACAAGACACAGATAAGATACCGAACCCTGATCAGAATCCGACAAATAACACTTTGTATTCTGCTACTACATCCACGCTTTCATTTTAAATGGCACCACAACAACTTTTAAGTACAGGTAAGACTACTTAGACGACAACTCTGTTGTTCATGGACAACAATACCGATGAGACAGTGAGTCATAGTGTTTAATTTGTTAACGCAGCTCCTGAGCGTCTCATACTTCATAAATGAGTCCTGGCATGAGTGCGGGGACCCGTCAGGTATTTCTTGATACTAGGCCAACAGCAGTCAAGCCTGTCCTCGCTTTAGCCTCCAGGCCATTGGATAACATAACAGAGAGAGTGAGAGAGAGAGAGAGAGAGAGAGAGAGAGAGAGAGAGAGAGAAGAAGCAGAACAATGGAGCTGAGATAGAGGAGTGAAGAAATGAAAAAAGAGGCGGGTTTGTGTGAGAAAGTCAAATCAGGAGGAATTCCTGCTGCTTGCCAGCTCTTGCCACACACAACGGCCCATGAAGTGTCTCAGTTATGTGTGAGTCAAAGTGAAAATATAATTATAAGTCAGAATATTCCAGAAATTATCAAACAAGCAGCTACAAATTGCTCACATGGATGAAGTCTGGAGGGTTTTGGGTGTTCGCAGTACGGGGATTGTTTTGGACTTCCTTAGCTGTGTGAGAGAGTTTGTGTGTGTTTGCGCCTGAAGGCTGACATCTGGGTGCCATGTTGATGATTTTGGTCTTCTGGTCAGCAGAAATGTGCATGTTGAGAGGATGTCACATTCCCACAGCTCTTATCCTAGCAATGGCAGAGCTATTGGCATAACAATCGGAGAAGCATGACTTTTCTGTGCATTCTTGCGGCTGCAGATGGTTGAAATTATTCAAAATAGGTAGAAAATAAAACGACGTCCCCCGTGTCGGTTCATGAAACCAGAAAATAAAGGAAGCACCTCATATTTTACTCATCAAACTTGTCTGCTGGATTGTGTATCTGCTTTGCGAATCTAACTGCAACCTCATGCATGTGATTTCATAACTCATCTGACATTATTCGGTACGTTCTGAACTCTCTATTTGGTTAAAGGGCCATTCCGTTCAATCAGAGGCCACACAAATGTACTCACAGTCCGGATCCGGCCACTTTTCCACCACTAGCCCATCTTGTGCCGGCCACATGTGACATGAGGTTACATAGTTCTCTTTTAAGCTTGTTTAGGAGAAGGCCCCCCTCCTGTGTGCCCAGCTCCGTGGGAGAAAAGTGGCCTGGAGCGCCCGCGGTGAGGAGGTGCCGTATCCTCTTGAGCAGTATAAGCGCTGGGCAGAGGCCCTGTAGTCACAGACAGTGAGTCGCAGAGCGGGAGATGGGAAATCATGGTTTGGAGTAAAACCACGTCCTCGGGGAACAGGGTGTCAGCAGGGATGGTGGTCAGCGTCCTGGGCCACACAGAGCCACAAGGCGGCCGCAGAGACCAGACTTTCCACTGGATCACAGGGCTCAGGCCCCACTGGCCTCTCTATAGATATACAGTTACTAATCTACTGCTCCTGACCAGTACCCAGTCAAATGACGCTGCCCGCCCAACGAGCACACTGGGCTTCAACCAGAGTAAATCCGGCACAGCTGGCTGCTCCTGGGAAAACAAGGGGGGAGAGAGAGGGAGGGTGGATGGAGGGCGAGCAGGGAGAGGAGGGTGGTCAGGAGACAGAGAGCGGTGTGGTCGAGCGTGGTCACTCAACAGCTGCGGTTTGGGAAGACTCGCTCTTCTGGGACAATCTGACCTCATGGAACAAAGGCTTCGTGGTCATGTCGAGCGTGTAACTATAGGACAGGAAATACAGACTTTTTCAGAGGGAGGGAAACGCTAAAGCCGCTCGCTGGGAGGTTTCAGTCGTTTACGACGCGACCATGTCGTCGAGCATCAAAACTGCACTCATCAGAATACAGAAATGACAACTTATGGTTGTCATTATATCATCTCCTATACTCAGACAACCCTACAACTAAAGCCAGATTGAATCTGCATTGACTCTGTTTCACTGCACGGGGAAAAATGGAGGCTGTTGCTCTTTCCAGTAAAGGAAACTTTCAGTTTGCGTTGGTTTCGGCGCCCCCTGTGGTCTCTTGATTACTCAGTCCAACAATTGCACCCCGTCAGTGGTGCAAACATGAAAATTAACCGATTTAACGCCTCAAGGACGTTGGAGTCATGTTTTCAATTACAAAGGATCCATGAAAATAATAATTTTAAAGAATTATTTTTGATAAATGAGGTGAAAAGATTTGACAGTGAAATAACACTCACCCTGAATTTCCACCGCATCCAGAAAGACGGCGATTTTCTCTGTCCACCAATTCCTACCGGATCCAACTGTGAGACAAATTTCATGGTGGATTACGGACAGCGGGTATCGCGTGAACTCACAAGAACTCATGAATTCAAGTGCAATCGCACAATGAGTTGTCTCTGTAAAGACTTTTAGAATCAGCATCTCCTCATCCATGGTGTCATCGCACTGAAAAGCTGCCTGAGTGTTTTGTTTTGAAAAGAAGCCGGATGTTTTATTTTGTGTCAGTGCCCAACTTTGTTTCCGGCACGGGTTAATCGGTGCTGAATTTATACAGCATGCTCCTGCGTCCAGAAAAAATAGAACTTTTGTAATCAGCAGTGGTAATCAGCCGGTGAGAAGCCGGTGGAAATTGACACATTGGGCTCTATTTTCGTGCCGCAGACGCGGCGTAAGTCAGGTCCACCGCGCCGACAAGGCGTTCCCAAGCACAATTTGGTATTTTGGTGAGCGGCACAGCCCGGCGTAAGTATCCCCCCTTCCTAACTCAGCTCCTGCCAGTGGCATAAGTCGTAGCAAGGGAGGAGAGAGGGCGTGGAGTGGGTTTAACGCATCCGAGAAAGCTGACCAGGTTTGAATCGGCCGGCTTTCAACGCACTTAACATGCCACTGGGGAGCACAAAAATTTCACTGCGCCCTCTGATTCTGTCGACACCTCCCCCTGCCACGCCACCACGTCCAGCTTGGCGGATCTCGGTTAGCCTCTGTGCGCCTCAGTCCACGAAAATACCAAACTGGCTGTATGCCGGGCTCTGCCAGACGAAAATACAACTGCGCTGGGTCCGCCACCCTCCGCTGCCTCACCGGGGTACACAAAAATAGAGCCCATTAACTTGAATGGTTACGATCAGCTACGTTTGGTGGATACAACCTTTTTGTAGCCGTTCCGGATGTGGTGGAAATTGGGGTCAGTGTCAGAACTGCTCTAAACCAATCTGCAGACTCTTCTGCTGGTCTCCTGAAGTTCCTGTGAGGAGTTCAGAAGCAAATGAGACCGCTGATATTAAGATTGACCATTTTCTCAGTGTAATTTTCAGCATCTTTAGCTGTTGTTAAGGATTGAGATGCACTTTGTTGCTGTCTCATAGTGACCACTTTGATCACAGGGGGCGCCAAAACCAACACAAACAAAAAGCTTCTCGCAGGAAAAGTAGAATACCTCTCTCTGCATTTTTGGTCACACTAAACAGAAGACAAAAAAAGGTCTAAAAAGTTTGTCATAAGTTGTCGATACTTTAAGCTACTGAGATGCTTGACCCAGAGTAACCTGGTTGACACGCAGCTCCTGGTTTCTTAGACTTCCATGAGTCTTTTGATGATCAGTGAGTCTGGACGCTATTCTAACAAAAATTTATTGCGATGAACATTACCAAAACTGAACAAAGAGAAACGCTGGCATTTTGCGCCGCAGCGGTCAAAAACCTTTTGCCCTTCCAGGTCAATCACCTGCCCACAACAGGGACATGACTACCTTTATTCCAAGTTCCATTAAGTGCTTTTGCTTTCTTCTATAGTTTGGTCCAATTTTTTGGTCCAACAACAGAGTAAACGAGGGAACAAAAACGATCATAAAGACACCTGAGTGATCCACTTTCACCCTGATTTCACTCCAACTATCCTTCTTCTGATCTCTGAAAACAACTCTGTGGGTCATGATGGCGAACTGTCCGTCACCTCACCATGGAGACACAATCAAGCAAAACATTTATTTATCTTTTCGCTCCCGCCTCACCCTGTCTGACTTTCTCCGACACTTGAAACCTCACTTGGATCTATTTTCAGGTCTTTGTTCTCTGTTTCCTTTCCTTTGCCGTCTTCCACTAACTTCCTCGTAACCCCTCCTTCTTTTCTTCCCTCTCTCTACCTTCTCTAGCTCCTCTTCCTCCTCTCTCCTGTCCCACTGTCAGCGTAATTCCAGTGGTGTCAGACCTCCCAGGTGGGCCCAGACACAGGTACATAGCTACTGTGGCGGGGGAGATTCACTGTGTCGGCTTCCTGACGCCCTACCTGCCCCCCCACACACTAACACTAACACACACACACAAACACACACACCTTCCCTCAGGGGGGTCAGTGTCATTGTTGGCACTGGGCACATGCTTGTCGTGGCGCAATATTAAATCTTCTCATTTGATTTGGACTGTAATTATGTCGTAAAAACAAACTGGCTGTGAAGCCGTGGCCCGCCAGTGTGATCTACTTTCATCAAGTGCAGACTGGCTTAATTATAGAGTGCGCCATACACCCATCTTTCACTGGGCAGCTTTTCCTGCTGCTTCTTTAAGCCATCACATTCTTTTATTGTGCGTTAATCACAAGGCAATTGGGCCGTTCGCGGTGGCTGGGGGTAGATTTTTAACACTGGTCTGTACACATCCTGGGTATTCTTGGAAAAAAAAAAAAAAGAAAAAGTAAGCGAAGAGTTAAGCAGTTGTACACGGTAATGGAATCTGATGCCTCCTGTGTTGCGGTGCACTTAATGATATGGTTTTCATACCACAAAGGTATTCAAATGTGAGGAATCTCTGCAGAGAATAAAGGATTTTTCTGTTCTCTGTGCGCTTCAAAACTGAGTGTGTGAGCTCTGATAGATAAATAAGAAAATTTGACAGTAAATGACCAAATCTCATCAAAAGAAATCACGCTGATGAGAACGACTGTAAATAAAACTCAGATCTTTGCCCCGAGGGATTTTATTTCTGTTTCATTATGTTAAGAGGGAGCCATAAAACACTTGAAGGAATAACACTCAAGTATGAAGATCTATGAATTTTACGAGCAAATTATTTCCCTATATAGCCGCGTCTTTTTATCCCGGTTTTACAGCCAGACATCTGAAATCCATGTTTGTTTAGGCCTATATTTGCCACATGGCTAAGTCAAACCAGATCCCACCTTCACATCTACTGGCACAGGAGGACGCCAGATGCCAAATCGCAACATATGGCAATATGTAGATTCAGTTTTCTCTGCGCTGCATGCAAAACGCTTTGAAGCACTGCTTAAATGATTTGTATTATATGCACAGTCTTAATTTTTTCTTTATACGACTCGAGGAAAGACGAGTAGTTGCACTTTAGAAGTTTAGTCGTTAAAATAATCGAAACATAAAGTACCATAAAACCGAGACAAGGCCGTTTCATTAGAATAAAAATGATAATCTTGATGTGGATGCTCTGTGGCAGCCAGTGAGAGAACACTGAAAGGTTTTATGTCAGGGATGAGAGGATGAGGGGAGGATAAAGGATGGAGCCGTCTGGGGACTGACCCCTTTATGTCTTAATAGTCGAGCTGAAAAGGAGGGGAGACTATGAAAGCTGAAGGGTCACCGGGGGAGAACTCCCTCGTCTTTGTCCCTCTCCACCGGCCTTTTATGATGGGTTCATCTGTGTTGTGACAGGTGTGTGAAGTGGGCACCTTACTGGAGGTAATTGCCATTTCTCTCCTGTGGGTCATTGTTTGTCCCTTTGCCTGAAAAGACCATTAGAAAGAGAGGGTTTTAAGGTTGTTACAGAGGCAGAGGACCTGGAGATGAAGACTGTAATTCTCCTTTCCTCTCTGGCTTCAATTGAATAAAAAAAGTCGCAATTATGAAACGTCCAAAATATCCTGAAAACCTGAAGGGGATCCATTAATAGTGTGTGGAGCTGTACATAAACAGAGACAGTAAACACAGGCTGCTGATGCTGCTGTTCTGTAGCTGGAACAGACCGCTGTGGCTTCACTGCAGAAACCATTACAGTGCCACTGAGGAGAGCCATAAAGGTGATTAACAGCTGCTTCTAATTAAAGATCAATGGAGAGTCTTTCTGAGGTGATTTGTTATATGAATTAGGATGCCCACTGTCCATTAATGACATCAGGCAATGTCACTGTAACAGATTGGGTATTGATTCACTCTTGTTTGAGACGCAACTCAAACAAAACTATAGATCAAGACTACCTTAGACGCCGCCATTTGTTTATGAATGTACTCAAGGTGTGATAAAGGAAAGACCTTTTCAACGCCACGCTTTGGTGTGAAGAATGTATGGCTTTTACTTAATGTATGAATCGCATCAGAAGATGGATAAGCGGTATACATCTTTTTAATGCCGGGGCTGAGGTGGCTGGATTGAAAACCTAAAGTGCACTCCCACACCCTCATCCACTCATCAGGTACAGCAGCAATGCATCACAGGGGGTAAGAGGGCCATGAGTGGGTGGGACGACATGACCACTTCTGATCGGATTAGAATTGGACAAATGGCCCAATCTGGATGAAATGACTCATATAAACCTAATGGTCGGGGCAAAACTACCAAACTGATTGGGATTTTAATGGGGAAAAGAGGCTCAACAGGAGACTAAGACAAAACTACCAATCCACGCACAGATGCTTGACCTCCATCTCTTTCATTGCGTCCCTCTGCTGTGACGCCATGTTGGAGGGCAACACTGGGAGCCAAGCAAGTAGGTCACTTTACTGAAGATATCAACGCCTTTAGCATGTAAACACAGATCAGAACAGAAACGTTAAATCTAACAAAAGGTTTAATAAGACAAGAAAAAAGGTCTTTGGTCAAGAGTAAGTTCTCATGGATTAAATTTTGGTTCTGTTCACTTTGAGACCCAATAATAAAGGAATGCTGATTTTTTTAACTCTCCAAAAGTAAAACATGAAATTGGAATTAAGAATTGATCAGGGCTGAAATGAAATGATACTCACCCCTAATGTAATCCACCAAATGGTCCAAGTTGCAACTCTATTTAAAAGGTGCAAGTTAACAATTTATCTAAAATTTACCTGAAATCAAGAGTCCATTCATCATATCATTCTTGCACATGTTGCTTTCACATCAGTGTAATTATTGGCACTTACTTGGATCATTTTTAAATCATTTATTGCTAATGTATTTATAAGTCTCTCTTCTGACATGGTAAAAAGTTAACATTTCATCTATTCAAAACCCACCTTTTACACCACAATAGGAGCCAAATCTCAGATAGCTTTCAAAAGGTGGGCAACAAAGAATGTAAATGATTTCACGACAAATATAAAATCCCTTTGAGTGTCAATGTCAAGACGGATTCAAAGTCTAGTCTGGCAACTGGGAATGAACAGTAAGAATTGAGTGTCTGAACTCAAGCAAATCACTGGCACCACAGACAATCAGCACAGAGATTCCCTGGTGATGTCCAACAGATTAGAGGTTGATTCACCTGTAAAATGGAGCAAGAGTTATGCAAGCTAACAAAACAATTTAACTTGGTGGGATTAGCTAGTCAATTGTGGGGACAAAGCCTCACAATGTCAACCTCAACCATGTTTAACACAAGCAGACTGAAATGAAAGGGAATGCCGCCGCTTGCATTGACTTGTGGGCTTCGTACTCCCATTTTTACCAGTTTCGGGCCTCGATAGCATACACATGTTTGCTTTTACAATTGGACTAGTCTTAAGATGAAGGGTCACTTGAAGAAACTCTTGGCCTGCCAATCATAAGCAGTTCTACTCAGTTTCTTGAAGTAGACTGTTTAAAAATTGTCCAACTACCTGATCAATTTGTGCCTTTACGCTACCATCAATGCAGACACTTCAGAAGAATGATTGACAAACTTGCAGATGGAGTTCAAACTGTTTTATTAAAGTCAGAGAAACAAAGTCTTCAGAGAGTCTCAGAATCCACCCTGGAAGACAAGAAAGCCAACGTTAATATCATAGTCAAGCATCGGAGACCTTTATACCAATTTTATAGGCTTACCATGCCAGTAGTTTGCTTCACAGGTGCATTTGGCGTCTTTCCCTTGGGCTCCTGGACGACAGGCTGGATCTCAGTGAGGGTGTAGGAGGGGATGTAGTACCTCTGGTAGTGGGCATCTTGCCAGTGGTCGGCCCCCTGCTCGTAGCTTTCACTGGAGTGAGTAAGGGTGCCTGGAGGGTACTGGCCGGTCATGAACATGTAGTCGTAGAGGTAGGAAAAGGCAGGCCAACCTCCAAAGCCCATTCCTCCAAAGCCGCCAGGGCCTACTGGCAGAGGACTGACGTACACCTGTTCGACAGCTGGAGCTGGAGCGCCACGAGACTTGGATTGGTAGTCGAGTCCATGGGTCTCGGATTCAGAGTTGCCGTGCTCATAGCTCCCCTCATACTGGGCCAGATCACCTGGATGGTACTGTGGCTGAGCCCCATAGCTAGCCCCAACAGGCTCAGCAGCGAGACCTGCTGCGTTACTTCCGGCAGGAGCGACACCAGTAAGGAGACTGAGGGGTTGAACTGCCCAGGCAACATCTGAAAAGAGATAGCAAGTTAAAGCAGGAGCTCAAGCAAGTGGAAGTCAGTCACATTACTGCGAGTTACCTTCAGAGGCGGCATGTTGGAAACCTCCAGGAGAGCTGCTAATGTAGCCTGAAGGTGCAGGAAGATTAGTGCTCTGGGACATGGCCACTGGTTGCACGGAGTACTCAGGCTGAGCAGGAGCAACTTCCTCTGGAGCAACTGGTGCCGGAGCTGGAGCTGGAGGGACACCAGAAGAAGGGTGCTCAAAAGTTCAACTAAAACAACTTTCACACATTTTTAAGCATGATAGTCCTACCTGTTTTTGAAGGGAAGCCGTAGCTTGATCCAATCAGCACAACAAGGAGCAAAGCCCTGTTGGAAAAACAGAGAGCATGACAAGGTATACAAAATCAGAAAACAGGTAAAAACTACAAAAGAACCAGAACTTACCCAGAGGTGAGGAAACCAGCCATTGTGAGTAGATGAATGTTCGAAGGAGCACACTCTGATGCCACCATCAAGCAGGGAGAGGTTTAAATACGCTGCAGGTGACCTCCACTGACCAATCAGACCACAGTGAGTTAACGACACACAGCTGCCAGTCAGTCAGTCCTGATGAAGGTGGAGCACTTTTCACAGGTGTTGATTGTTTGTCTGATTACCACAGTAGGTTCAGGAGGTTTTTAGTTTCCTATCATCAGACATTCATTCATTTTACTTTGTCTTTCATTCAACATCACATTCTTGGAAATCCTTTATTCTTTGAAATAATTTATGTTTTTGTAAAATATTGTATTAGATTTCCAGACTGCATCAAACTAGATCCTTTCAGCATATGTTTTAGTACAGAAATCCTTCACTTCCAGATTGTGTTCAGAGGCTGTTTGAAATCAGGGAGAGCAGGTACTTTTTAGAAAAACAAAGACAAGGACAAACATGAAGCAGAAGTATGTTTTACTTTCTCTTAAAACAGAAAAGAAAAAAAATCTGCTTAGTTTTGAGTTTCTGCAGAGTAGATTTCAGACTCCTTTACAACAACATACTCTAATAAAAACACGAGTATACATCTTATTTTCCAGTGCAGAGAAGAAACTTTGACGCAACCCATGACCTGGAGAAGATACCCTGAAGAAAATGATGCACTGCGCAACCATATGAGAAATCTAAGAGTGTTTGATAGCGGCACATCCCTTCATTAAGATCTTCCTCCTCTATACCCAGCTTGAGACTGTGCCAAATGTGCCGTGGTTCTGCATTGTGACAATTTCCGGCACTTCAGATGTGTATTTCCTGGCTTTCTAATCAGAATGCTATTTTGTATCTCAAAAGGGGCTCCATTCAGCCCAACATTAACAGCCCTCGTCTGTGATAATGTGGATGCTTCGGGCCATAGGCCACCAGCTGCATCCACTTGTCAGTCTTTGGTACAGATGCCCTGTCTGTCTGCTGTGGCGAATGAAACTCATGGACTAAATTGGCACTTATTGTGCAGAATGATTTTATGTACGCATTTTAATGTGCCTCATCCAATTCCTTAACATGGTTTAATTATATCTGCAGACAGCTATCTCAGATTTTTAAAATGATTTAAATGGAAAGCTCCTGTCCCTCTTGTAATTTATGTCTTTGAGTAGCCAGTGGAGACCAAATCGAAGCGCTATAGATCTTTGTATAAAACTCGAATACTCTCAGGCAATTTATCCAAATCTGCAGGATTTTCTGTGCATCATATTAGTTTCTCATACAAATCAGATGAAGAGAACTCAATTATGATGGATCAATAATTCAGCATTCTCAATTATGCTTTAATTGTAAGAAGCAATATCATCCAATCTTATTGTGTGCAGAGGTGTTGTTGCTCTGCAGAGCTTTAGCTGATTGTTTATATGAGATTAGAGCTGTGTATCAAAGAAAAGATCAGGCAATGTCACACAGCCTTGGATAGCCAGCAAGTGACACGTGCATCCACACACTCAGATAAACCCCCAACACACACATACGCACACACGCACACACACTCTTAATGACACAAACACATAACATAAAGCCAAATGCTGCCACTAAAATTTGCATGGTGCTCAGTAATGCATTAGTGAACATCACTTGGCAATCTGTTCATACGGGCTTAATTGGATTTTAATACCGCCTCTGATCTTGTTTTCTAATTAACGGCGGTGGCTGGCAACCAAGCAGAACCATGCACCCAGCAACACCTTTGATCCCGGCCATATGGAGTTCCTCCAAGCACGCCGGGGATGTAAAAATCCCTCACCTAGACGTGGGCGAACAACAGGCCCCCGAATCAAAATGGATGGGGTGAGGAGAATGAAGGAGGGTGGAGAATGGAGGAGTGTGGCACGGGGGGGTGTTGAAGGAAGAGGAGGGAGGGGGGCGGCGCAAGGTGGCGGCGGGGGTGGGCAGTGGCATGTGTCATCCACACATCCCGGCGGCTTTGTTATTGATTAATTTCTCTCACGATCATTTGTGATCACAGATACATAAAACATGAGAGGGGGGACTGAATGCCTGTACACCTTATCATCCTCGCTGCCATTTGACACCCCTTCCTTGCTATGTGGAAATGTCAATAGCTTCTCTAATCTGTTTACTTCTCCCCTTGTGGCCACTGCTTTATGCTTTTGATGAAGGGCTGCCAAAAATGTGTCCTTTTCTACCCTTGCTTTTCCTGCTTTGGCAGACAGAGTGCGGGTATTAAACTTTACATCTGCACAGCCGCCCTGGCTCTCTTGCTCTTATTTAGTTATTTAAAAGGATATTACACTCAAAACCTACCGCAGTTTTGGAAATAAAAGGTTATTTAAGAGGAATGAGTGCAGCTTCGAGGCTAATTTTTGCGGTCTCTGTAAGTTACTGGAGGCCTGATGCAGGAGGCGAGTTTATACCTGATAATTTTTTTTGATACGATTTATTCTGAAGACACCTGATAAACTTGATATTTGATATATGATTAAAAATAGAAGACATAGGGGCGTGCAGATGGCAGAGTGGGTTAGTGCACCCCACGTATAGGGACCACAGTGCCCACAGTGGTCGTGGGTTCAAGTCCAGCCCCAACCATGTGCTGCATGTCCTCCTCCTTCTCTCTATCTCCCCACATTTCACCCTGTACTATCAGTAAAAAGGCCGAAATCGTCCGAAAAATACTTCAAAAATAGAAGAAACTAAGAGGAATGAAGAGCTTTTGATTTGTGTGCCCTTCTACTAAACTGAAATTTGTAAATATATATATATATATATATATATACATATATATATATATATATATATATATATCTATATATTTAAGGCTGTGAGGTTGTGTTGTGTAACCTTATCTTCTCTGACTTTTTATGCTCTGTGTATGATGTGGATTATGGGTCAAATGTCAATGCATAGTGTACAGGGGCCTACGTTGTTTATCGACTAAGGCTATATGATTGGCTAGAAGTTGGTTTGGATAACGTACAAGATTGTGGTTGGTCGGGACATCATGGAAGTAGTTTTCGCCAGATTAAGTTTCATGCGATTGTAGTTCTTGGATGAATTTTATGAAGCAATCTATCGCTACTTATCAAAGGGGATTTACGACAGCGGGACTACCGCCTCTTCTAGGTCGCCAAAGAAGATGTGGAAGAAAAGCAAAACTATTAATTGATAAACTGAGATCCTGCTTACACTTTTGTTTCTTTTTCCTTTAGGAAAGTTAAAATATACAATTAAAACCATCTAAAAATTACAGAACAGTTAATTGTAATTCTCTGTGTTATATGAAGAGAAATTTCCAAGGTCAACTAAAAGGACAAACAGAAATAAAGAAAACCAGAAGGGGCTTTCAACCGAGCACATTTGCATTATGTCTTTTGGTCACATGACATGAAAGCTAATGAAGAAAATGTTAAAAATTTTGCCTTTCAATTTAACACAAAAATTCTTAAAGGACAAATTAGGGAAATAAAGAGGTGTGTCTTATTGTTCGACCTTCATACTATTATTTAAAATCAACTTTAGGTCAATTGGACGCATTACATGGAGGTTATCAAAGGAAAACAGCCTTTTTTGAGAACAGCAACTGGTAATTTATTGACGGTCCCTTATTCAACACCCCACATTGACAGTGTGGGTGCGGAGTGGATTTAACCGCGCTGCTGTTGCTGTTCCCGATATCCAACCTAAAACTAGCTTCACTACGGTATTTTCATGAATAAACATTTGTTGCCTCTTCTTTTGCCTAAATACATTTTACAATTCGCACACGTCTATTTTTAGTCGTGAAACAGTCGCACTGTCGAGTCCTGATGATGATGTATCATAGACATCTCATCATATCACATCTTTATCATATCGATATTAAATTGTTTTGTATCATTCCTAATCTTTGTACTGTCTAATGTATTGTTGTATTATTTCTTTCTGTCTTTTCAAAATAAAAGCACGAGTTTCGACCGGTTTGCGTGAATGAGGGTTTTTCCCAAGGACTCAAACCCTTTTCCTTTTGACTCTCCGCCTGTGTAATCCTTTGTTGGTTTCTTTTGAAGTATCACCTTTTGCACACCGCCGAAGGGGGTAACTGTACGCCCTGGAGACAGTGGACATTCCTGAACATCCCGCAATTTACTGACTGTTTGCAGTATATCTGTAAGAGCAGTTGATCATGTCAAGTCGAGGCAGCTGGACTCTCTGTGTTCAGTTACAGACATTTCCTCCTGAAGGCATTAACGGTTGAACACTGATGTTGGGGGGAGGTCATCCGTTTTTAACCTCTGCTGGTGCTGATAACCTTGACTTCAAATGAGAAAAGGGATAATACATAAGACAATACTGCAGTCATCCATGCATAGAGGGGCTTTTTTTTTTTTTTTTAAGGCTGGCAGGCTGCCATCTTTCTGCTGTCTAACAGAAAGCAGCTCATTAACTATGCATATCAATTAAAATATCTGAGAAAATATGGAAAATTTCTTGTCTGCTGCAGCTTGATTGGCAACCAGAGGGTCCTGTCGTGGGGTGTTTTTTAAGGTGGTTTTACACGAACAGTACTCAGACCGCGTTATCCGGCTTTAATAGCATACCTTAAAGTGTTGATCATAGCAGCTCCAGCTCAGATTAAACAGTGTTTAAGTCAACACAGACTCTCTCTCTCTCATGCTGCTGTTTTGCAAATCACTCTGTGTTTCATTCTTACTTTTGCAGAGAGGCAGGCTGTCATCAGATGGCCTTCTGCAACAATGGCAAAGAGGAGGAAAGGCCTGAAAGTCCTCGCCGGTGATTGCACCTGAATAATGATGCCTTTTTACATGCTGCTTGTTTGTCCTTCACGGGGCAATTATTGGAACAATGTGTACATACTCTTTTGAAGAGGATTGTGACATATTGTGCCCCGGCTAATGACTAGAAATGCATTAAGACTAAAGTGGAGTTTCTAATGAAGATGGCTGACGAGGCCTGAAGGCCTTCTCTTTCTTTTATATGGAACTCTTTCTTTTATGAAAAGAGAAGTCCTTGCCCTCCTTAATTTATCAAATTCTCCTTCGACCTTTCGGCGTGTCGCAGAGTTTGATGTCTTTCCATCAAAAACACTTTCAAGCACATTGAACTGTATGTCTACTTAAGTGGTGTGTTTCAGTTTGGAGTCTTTTCTTTTAGAGATAAATGGATGACCCAAATAGAAAGTGGCCTTTGCTCTTGTTTGAAACTAGCACGCGGTGATGATTGAGTCAACCCGCGCCATGATAACACTGTATGCTTGCCATGTCCTCTAAAAGTCAATAGAAGCGTTTATTAGAAGCATAGCACGAATCTTCCTCTGTAAACAAAAGCTCATTTTTGTGCAGTCAAGAGTTCATCTTGTTTTTGCACCTACAGGAGGGTCAAAATATTGTACTTCAATTAGATTTGTTGTCTTAAGTTCAGGCGACTACACTCATTATTCACTTTTTAAGCGTTTTCTGTTTTGGGTTTGTTGAAACACTTTTTAGAAAGTTCAGTCTGAACATTTTAAAATCTTTCTGGGTCATGAACAGATCATCTCCAGGCTGCCTCGCTGTGTTTTACAGTACGTTCATCCGTTCACACGTCAGCTGGCCCGTGGCACAAAAGCTGCTCCACCAGTTCGTCCGACAGTGTCACAGGCCTGTTATTTAGACTGTTAGCACAGATAAAAGGTTACATGTAACAGCTCCTACTGTGACACTATTGATCGGGAACAAAAGAGGTTATTGTTTATCCCAAACAGTTGTGAAAGTGTTGAATCTAGCAGCCTGGAAAAGGGCGAGACAGCTCAATGTAGAGCATGTATATGATAATAAATAATAATAATACATTTGATTTAAAAGCGCCTTTCTGAACACTCAAGGACACTGTACAGGGCATAAAAACACAGTTAGAAACATAATTAAAATAAATAAAAACAACATACAAGTGTAGAAGTGGACAGTTAAAGTGAATATGCAATTTGGAATAGGTGTGTTTTAAGTTTGGATTTAAAGTGGGGTCCATGTGAGTCCATGTTTCTGAGGAAGGAATTACACATCTTATTAAGTTTACACTGATCATATTAACATTTGCATATGATTTTTTAAAAGTCTCATAAAACTGTGTTGAAGTTTCAAAAGGGTCCGATATTGTCATTTGAAGGCGAACATGTTTGAGCCATGCTGACTTGGTCTTTCTGAATCGAAACTCGCAGGTTATAAATCAAGATAACTTAATTCGGCCATATCATGACAACTAGAGGGTTTAAAACTGATCTAGAGCTTAATCACAAAAAAAAGAGATGAAAGGTAAAAAACACCCACATGGGATCATCTGTGAATTTCTGCTGCGTTTAAATGCAGTGTACGACTTTTTCAGGTACAGTATGTACGCATACAGCAAATATGTGTTTTGGCTGGGAGTCGAAGTCGAAGGTCTAATTATGGGTAGACAAAAAAGTTTTTTCTCCTCCACTCACACACTCACACGTATATGCATCACATCACACATTGCAACGTCCATAGCGGCGTACACGCCCAGTGTACTTAGCCCAGGGTGATTCTGGCACAGATACAGAAACCAGAAGACAAGTCATATCAGCGATGCAAACTGTCCCTCGGGTCAAAAGTGATCAACATCAGTGGAATACCACAGCGAGTTACAGACTGTGGAGCAGTTAGCTTCAAACGCTGGAATGAGCCGCCTTGCTCAATCAGCGTTATGAAATCAGGGGAATAAACATGCGTTTGGATATAAGGTTGATTTATGGTGTGGGCATTTTATAAGCTGTGAGTCAGCCTCGGATTTGATGTCGTGTCCCTATCAGAGGTGGAGAAATCAAACACATTCCTCGAAGTACAGACTTGAACTTGTGTGAGAAATGTTTCTGCCAAAGTAATATTCTGAGAAAATGACACATTAATTTGATCGTACAGGCTTTAAGCGCACAGATAGACTGAAGTAGTAATAAACATTTCAACCTGGATTTTACACGCAAAGTTTTTACCTTTGGGGTTTACGCCTTTATTCAGAGAGGAGGAAACTAGGAAAAGTGTGGCAGGCTGTCAGCTTGGAGGACTGAAGCTCCTGTACATGAGTGGTCAAACATGCAGGTTCAAATATCAGTAGTTACCTTAAGAGACTGCACAGTGGTTGAAGTCTTCTGCCACACATTGGCAGTTTTCCTCGGTACAGACTGAGCATGCTAAAACAAGAGTGGACGGTTGATACGACAAGGACTGAAACCAACTTTTCAACAGGTTTTGCAATGTGCAGATGAACTTTCAAAACATGACATCATGCATTAACGTATGTTGAAAATGTAAGATGTAAAAAGTACAATTATTTGTGTTTTGGCATCAGCAGTAAAAGTTAAAAACCGCCCGATTTATAAATACCATATTGATCACAATCACAGCTTCAGGGGGATGAAAGCTAGACAGACACAGCCAGTGTGTTTACATGCACTAAGTCGAGCTAGAGTCAAAGCTCGATTAGGCAATTTATACTTGACTACTTGTCCAAGTTTACATGCACTGGGCAGGAATCAAATACCTGCCTCTGCTTCTCTAGGTGTCCCCTTCATGTTCTGAATCCCCAAAAAGAGGACACGACCACGGGGGGCGGAGTCACAAAGTCATGTGCAGTACATTTTGAGAGTTTTCAGGTCGGGTCGACTGTTTTTTGCGTGCTTCAAACTCAGTGAGTCCATGTGACACAAACTCAAAACTTCCATACAAAACCCTGGTCCTCAAAAAAGAGGACATCCCGGTCATACTTAACCTCTTTGGGGTCAAATGTCTCAATCTGGGATCAAACCTCCAACCCTCAGATTGAGAGACGACCAACTCTCCCACTGGGCTGCAGCCACCCTAAGACCCTGTGGGAAACCTTCAGTCTGGGTCGAATTTGGCGCCCCCTGTGGACAGAGCTGTGAGTGATACCTTTGCTGCTCCTGTGAGACAATATTTGGTGAATCCTATCAAATAAGATAAAGATAAGTTGACCGTATGTCCTCTTTCACCCGGACTTGTCCTCTTTTTTGGGGGTTGTCCCACCTTGTCCAGGGCAGTTTATAAAATCCTGAGTTAAAAGCGCGTAAAAAACACTCGACCCAACCTGAAAAACTCACAAAATTAACTACGTGTGACTCCATGTCTCCGCGTCCTCTTTTTGGGGATTCTGAATACGGTCACCCTGATAGAAACATGAATGTAAAAACCGTCTCACTCGCTTTAAACCTCTAGTGTCGGATGTAAAGAAAGGCACAGCCGCTCAGCCTGTTGTAACTTGCTTCATCAGACACTGACCTAGTGGCAGCACTTAAGAAGCATTTAAAATAACAATACAGTAACCATCAATCTTCTGGCTCTGTTTTTCTAACACGGGTCATAAAAGGCATGACTAAGAATTTTGCCCTGTTTCACAATCTCCTTAAAAACTCCTAACAGTGTGTTTAAGCCGAGTACAGAAGCTCACAAACGCCACCTTAATGCTGAAACAGTGTGTTTGTTCTCGGTTACCTCCCACTGCTGGTTGCTGCCTGTCTTCCTGTAAGAGAGATTTACAGTAAAGAGGAAAATGTACATTTGAAAACAGGTTTAAGGCCGAGAAGTGATGGAAAAAAAAACACCTAAACACTCATAAGTATGTGAGTACATACTAGACTGAAAGGGCAGAAGTACAGGTTGTCTCCCACACCAGAGGAAGGTATTTCAAAAGAACATGGTCAAGTCAGAACCCCTTTGTATCACCGCAATTCACTCCTTCTGTGCCTGCCGTCAAAGAGGAGATTAAGTTGTCAAAATGTGGGTCTTGGTCCAGACTGGTCTTTTGAGTGGATATTCACCGGTCTGATCTCCACCACTGCTAATAGACAGAGCTCAAAGGGGAGCAGGGAGAACAGAGGAGGGAGAGGGGTAAAAGAGGCTTTAGGATCACTTTACCTGGATTCGGCAGTGTGGCGCTGGTGGATTAGTGCCCCGGGCCTCATGGCACGCTAGTCTGCAAACACCCCCAGAGTGCTGTTGTACAGGTACGAAGACGCACGGACACACACTCAGTCTTTTAAAGCGAATCAGATTCAGATCAGAGTATTTTGCCCTCACATCCAAACACTTGGGGGGTTTAAAGTGATCCTCGTGTGCCTCAAACATGTCAAAACTCATCTAAATGTTTCAACCAAATGCCCGCTGATGCATATTCTTGGACTACATCTCGACCTCAAAGACAGAGCGACACCAGATAAAGCAAGTACTCTTAATTCCAGCAGCTTATAAAACTTCTGCTCTGATTCCTGGCTTGCGTACAGTTGGGATGCCTCACACAAACTTTCTCCGACATCCTAGAAGCTTTCCGAAGTCTGTTCCCGCTCTGATACCACTGTGTAAGGTCACTCACTCATCCAGAACTGCAAAAACCATAACCCATAAAGGAGAAAATACAGGTTGTTCTTGGCAGGGAGGAGAGAAAACCCACCGAAGCTTCATCCCTCTCTGCCGCCTCTGCCTACTCTCCCCCCAGTCACTACCTGATGACTTCTCCATCCGTTTTAATTGGTAATTATTTTGCGGGGTTTAATGCCTTTATTCAGACTGTCAGTGTGGAGTCAGGAGAGGAGGATTAGGTGCCCCAGGGGGACGAGACACTGGCACGGCCAGGACAGCTCATTTTTACACGGGCAGGGGAGGAGGACAGCTCATCTTTGATCCGGTTGGGGCTTCGCAGGCCAGAGGGGTGACAGCTGCACTTTCTTTAGCCCACATTTGAATTTGAATTCTATCTTAGGATGCAGCGCGCCGCGGACTTGGCAGGGCAGTGGGGTAATCTGCTCGGCACAAACGCCCGGGCCTTTTCTTCCTGTGTGCCCTCGCAGAGATTGGAGTAATTAAAGTTAAATGGAATGCATTAAAAACTCACTTGTGCCGAGGCTGTGGCGGCCGTGCCAACAGTGAATGGGCTGGGGCTGTCCTTTTACGCTACTCTAATCCTGCGGAATATATGTGTGCCCCGTGACTTTGATGCTACGCTACCAAAGCATCGGAAACGGCTACCAGCGGAGCTACAACTGACTGCTGGCTTTCACCTCAGAAGAACATCTTGGAGAGCAAATTCAGCTGGATTCTGACATTGGCAGCGGGTCGGATGGAATCAGCTCGAAAAAGGCTATTAGCACTTCCCAGACTCACATGTCACTGTCAGATTGCTACGCCTTGATGTGCGGCTTATTTAAATGCCACACATTTGCTTTTTCCCCTCCTGACCTGTGGTAATATTTAAAGTGAATCCTGACTTGCCGTCCATGACAATAACTTTTACATAAAGAACTCGAGCTGTTAATTGTTCCCGGGAAAGGCTGGCCTATACATGAAGAACAGCTTTCCACGCCAACAGATTCTGGCGCCGGACCAATGTATCTATGCAGAAGAGATGGGCGCTCCCAGTTTGTCAGCTATCACAACGTGGACAGTAATTGCCGCAGTAGAAAAACCTGCATGTACTGTATAGCCATAGGCTGCATGGGAACCAGTCCTGCTCTTCAAAGTGCATGTCAACAAACTGGAGGCATCAGACACTAAGGTAATTGTCTTTCATTTTAGAGGAATGTGGACAGAGACAAAGGGGGGCAGGCTGCAAAACTATCATCATAATCTCTCGCGGGCTTTGTGTGAGATCCTCAAGCCCTTCTAATGAGAGGAGATAGTACGGCAGGAACATAGGGGTGTGGGAGAGGCGGAAAAAGGAGTTTGAGAAAACAGCAAAACGCAGATAAATAATCATAACTCCTGAACAACTTCTAATGCAGAGAATGACGACATATCATCACGAGACGGCACACAGTTCTGCACATCACGAAACTTATAAGCGCCTGCAGCCAAAAGCCTGTATGAATTTGTCGTATAGCACTGCATGTTACATCAGCTATTTCCCTCAAGGCCCAAAAGGGTCCAGGTGTGAAAACATGGCAGCCACCTTGTATGACACCCAACTTGACATTTTTGATTGCATTGCGTAACTACTTTTTCACCCAGCACAGTTTTTTTTCTTCGCTCGAAACAAACCAGAGCGAAATCTGTGCCGCACCCTTTAACGAGCGAAAAGCTGAAACGGCACTGGACGACGAGGACGAATCAGGGATCGCTTTCTCTTTCAAATGTCGTTACAACGTCCTCTGGCGTGCAGGTTGGTTATGTCAGACTAGTGTTTGTTTCTCACAGGTAATCTTCATTTAACATGGGAAATATATGCAGGAAAATTAATCTTCTGATTTACGTTTAGTGACATTAAACGCCAGTGCAAAAGTAAGCTGTCTTCCTGAATGGTTTTCATGTTGTCGACTGTGATCATTGTTACACTATGACTCATCTTGTTAAGATGACACACTCATATATAATGAGACACGGCCGTGCACAAACACAAAGCAACATTTGTAAACAAACAAAGGGGAAAACTTCATTTTGACAGGCAGATTCCCTGAGCAGGACCAGACTCATGGTGAACACAAGGAATGTGCTGATGATACTAAAATCCTGGTCGTTTAAATGGAGAAAGAAACTCAGTGTGGCTAACATTAGCAAAGCTAGCAGCACCAGTTCCCAGTCGTAGCAGTGGCTTTAAGTGGCAAGAGGCTGTGCTCCATTACACCTGAGTTTTTGCACATCACTTAGTTTTACATTCCTACCCTCTTTTTTAATATATATGTATATGTTTACATGGTCTTTTTACTTAGTTGTACATATATTTATTAATTCTGTATTTATCTTGTTTTTATCTACCTCGAAAGCACTTTGGAGTTGCACCCAAATCTCGACATGATGTTTTTAAGATGACATAAAGGCGATTCTGATTCTGATTCTGATTTTTGTGTCTGCATTGAGTTTATCCTGCAGTTGACACTTTAGCTTCTTATAGCTCTATATCTATGAAAGAGGCATACCTACCGTGATGTGCACGTCCTCAGAAATGTTCTTGAATATCGTAACAATGCAGGAATTTAGATTTCAGATACCTCACGAAGATATCCCCTTTGAGCTTAATATCTGAAGTGTTTAGGCTACTTTAAATTTGTATTGACTCAAATAAAGATCGTAAACTGAGATAAACTCGGATTCATTAAAAAGGAAACAAACAAACACTCCCATGTCAAACTATCTGGTTATTTTAATCCTTTAATTTTTGAGCCAGTGTTTGGTTAAGTTGTTTAGTTAATAAATTGTTTCCTTTCATCCCGCGTTGAATCAGGATCCCAACCATGGACCTTCTCACTGTGATGTGACAGCTTCTGTTACCACTTTGTATTATTTCATCCTTATCAAATATTTAGACTAAATAGACTTCATGATAAGTTAATGTGACTCATATCCTCCGTTTTAACTGAAGTGTGAAACTTGAATCTTGAATCTCCAACAGTGGGAACAACATTTCAACCTTCCTCCTCTGTTAGCTTTTACAACGCACCCACCATGTTGAGGGTCAGTTTAGACCTGTGTCTCAAATCAGCTGTAAATTACACTAAAAACAATTCTCTATCATTAAAATCTGGTTCTCATCTCAAGGTTAACTTGTTAGTCTTTTGCTTATAATAGTTTTAGTTGTGGTCCTCTGGGTCTTTCTTTGTCAGTATACCCCTCATACAGACATCTATACTGAATTGATCTCACATGTCTGGACATGCCCGTTGTTTTTGTGCAGGAAAAACACGAAAAAATGAGAATTTCCTAAATCTCACATGATTGGAAGAGGATCTGACTGTCAGTGCAGTTCTAATTTCAGTTTTTGCTCTTATTATTAGATATTGATCCAACCGGGTCAACAGCAACCCTAACACAAGTGCCATAATTTAAATAAGAGCATTTTATAATTTAGTCAATTTAATTTTTTTGTTTTTATTTTGTTGATATAGAGATTCCTGACAAAAGTCAAAAAGTCTTGATCCAAAAAAACTTATTTATTTAAAACTGGTCAGTACAGACCCTATCACAGGAGGAGGTTTAAAAAATGAATGTAAGCTACAGTTTAATGCACAAAGAAATGCAAAGATGATAAACTGCTGGTGTGCAAAGCATTGTGGGAAATGTAGGCACTACGCAGAAGTAGAGCTGTCTAGATAAATACTGCACACACTGAGGAATATAGAGAGTTATTTGACTTTTTTCAATGTCTATTGATGATTTAAGCTTCTCCTGAAACTGGTTTAATAAAATCAAAATTGTGATTTTTTTCTGTTCGTTCAGCACAGGTGACTGACGTAATGCTCATGTTGACTGGTTTACAGTCAGTTTAGCTGATGTAACTCCTTCAGTCTCGTGTCATTTAGAGGTCTGTGATGTTGGCTGAACTACGGTGTCCTGAAAGGGACTAAATAGCGTGCAACTTAAAAAGTGACCTTTCAGTTTCAGACCTTACTTCCAATGACAGCACTAATGCGCAGATTAGATCCATACAATGAATTTTGCAGCATATATAATAAGCACGAGCCGCCTTTTTTGACATTTTGCATCTAGATTTGATTTTGCACTCTTCAGCTTCTAACAAATTAAAAGGACTGGAGGACAGACGAGGTGAACTCACAAATAAACCAAAGTTAAGAAGGTCTAGAGAGAATAAATGAGGGGGAAAAAAAGCCGAACCTTTGGCTGTACAGCTACCTTTTCGTATAACTCTAGGACACGCACACATATGTAAACTACACATCTGGACAGTTCACCTGCGGTGTTTATCCGTGGCACATACATCCTCCGTTTGGCTCCAAATTCAGAGGAAAGTGCGATGATTACAATCATACTTCTATTGTCTGCGATAAACAGGCGAGCTGGTGCTTCTGTGGAGGAGGGACTCAAGTGCTTATTCACTTTAAAGTGAAAAGAATCCCTGAATAACTAATTAAAAAGCATCTGAATACCAGTATAAGACCTTGGTTTATACTTTTGTGGATTTGATTAGTGGTGATTTGTCTATTCGCTGACAGACGTCTGATGTCGGCAAGATAAGGGAAGAAAGCCAGAGCTTTTGGCTGGGAAACACTATTATTCATGGGCAGCATTTGAGTGTGTATTTCCATTAGATGTGTGAAGGCCTCTAAGGTCTAAGAATGCACTTTAATAGATACCTGTCAAATGTAATTAACTATGTTTTTCCTATATCATACGCTTTCCCATCGCCTCCAGCCAGAGGCTCCACGGTGTGTTTGTGTGCGTATGTGTGTATACAAGTACACAGGCATGTGTGTGTCTGTGTGTGAGAGAGACAAGAGTCTGTCTCAGCGCCTTTTGCCACCCAGCGATTGGAGACAGTTTTAATTGCAGCATGACAACCACAAGAAAGGACCAGAAGCCCCATAAAAGCCAAAGCAAGCTGGCAGCCGTCCCGCAGTGGAAAGCTAGCCATGCCATAATTACAGGTAAAAAGACCTCTAGCACTGCAGCTCAGCACCCTGTTTATTTGACACCAATCATGCAACTATGCAGGTATCCCAACAATAACGCGCTCTGTCCCGACAGGACCCAAGTGCCTCTGAGGAACGACTTGGACATCAGCGGTGATCAAGGAATGTCTGGTGGCGTGGAGAGCGAACCCGTGTCAGGACATGAAAGCGAGCACACAGACCTTGATTTTTTTTTTTTTTAAAGAGCTGGTGGATGAATCCTCCAGCGTGAGTTACATTGTTCCGAGTCAGAGAGGAGCCTCGCATGACATCAATAATTCATTTTTTACAAGACTCGCTCCCGCCTCCAGTGAGCAGGTCGATTTAAACGGTTTCGTATCTACATGAAGGAGTCTGAGAGGGCTGTGTTAAATTTACGTTAGCAAAGTTAGTGAGACCTTCTGTACAAGGGGGAAAACTCACATTACAGACTATATGGAAGACTATTAGGGCTGGGGATGAGAAAAAAGGAGGAAGACTTTATAGAACAAAGAAGAAACATCGAGACTAAAGTTAAAATTGGTGAAATGAAGTTGAATTTGTTTAATGCATCGAGGCGACAGTTACTTGGTGGTAGTGGTGGGCACGGCAGTTCTTTTAGATGTACTGAATCACTAGAATCACTTCACCAAAAAGATTCGTTCAAAAGATTCGTTCACCAAATCACCGAATCATTTAACGCTTGGCGAGAGAAGCCTGCGACCCGACCTCCTGAACTGGTACACAGCTGAACCGTTCAGGATTCAGTTCAGTTCATTGTCTCTGGGACTGGGAGACAAGAGTGTTTGGCTGAGTTTATTTATCAGGTCTGTTCAGTAAATTTGGGTCAGTGAGTGATTTGTTCACCGAACGTCTCGGTAATTTTGCCTGACAGAAATGATTTCAGAGAGTGTAGTTCAATGCATGATTCGTTCACCAAGTGATTCAGGCGTCGGTGCATGTGGTTCCTCGTTCGCTGGCTGCTGGCCTGGCGATGTTGTTTCTCACTTCAGCTCAACTGAAGTGAGAAACGAATGAATCACTAAAGGAGGTGATTTGGTCCAGTACGTTCACTTAAAAGATTCGGTTCTTTTGAAAGAATCGTCCACGAATGACACAACACTACTTGCTGGACCATGTGTCCTCTTTTACCTGGACATGCCCTCTTTTTGGGGGGCTGTCCAGGCTGTCTGGGTTTCTCTCCGGCCTTGTCTGAATATAAAGCAATAACTTTCGTCGATGTAGCCATCTTGTTTCTGCCTTACATAAGATACTCCATTTTTAATTTCAACAACCACCATTCTCGCAGTCATCTTTCACTAAATGCAGTCACTTACTAAATCCAAAGACTTGTATTTGACTAGTATGTCCATTTTTGGGCCCCTGTAATATGGTGTTGCAAGGTGGTGCCCTCATATGTAGGTATAAAAGTCACATACTGGACCTTTAAAGACCAGAGGACAAAATCAACATAAAAGTTTCTCACAGAACTTTGAATAGAAAAGTACAAAAACAGCTCTTATATGATATCAAAGAGTGAAATTATTCATTAGATAATAAAACAAAATAAGTTTTCCATTTAAATCGTTGATATATAATTGTAATTATCACATTAATGTTACAGCTGGGAAGGATGGAGCTCATTGAAAAACACATTATAAACTGCTTACTTTGTTCATTTGTAAGAATAAATCACCTTTTACTTATTTATTGCATTATACAGACCTGTTTCTTAAGTGAGCGTGAATTCAGTGAGAAGCTTAGGAGTACAGGAGTACAGTTACTCCACAATAGTACTTACACTCATTACTTACAAAAATGAACTTAATTACGTCTCGGGCCTTTGGGAGTTGAGGAGTTGTCTGGCAGGGTGACAAAAGAGGTAGAAAAATGACTCCATGTTGATGAACTCTGCATGTGTTTAAAGAAGCGGGGACTCTCCTCCTCCTCCTCCTCCTCTTCCTCCTCCTCCAGCGCGCCCTCAGCTCGATTTTAAATCTGCTCAAGTCATTCGATTCAGACATCATCTTTCAATTTTGAGAAATCACTTCGGTAATCACACCAATACATCGGGAGTGTAAATCAAACACATTTTAGTGACAGCGCTGCTCTCTATTTGGAAATCCAGACCCCGGCACATAAATCTCACCTCTGTAAGTGCTTTACGAGAGCACAATGTGTGTTTTATGTGTTCTTTATGAGTGTGGAAAGGCCACATCTTGAATGACACTCACTGCCAGGCCCATTGGCAGGAGGAAAAAAAACACAAAAACGTTTTACAGGCTCGTTTTCTATAACATATGCTCACTTTCTCACTAAGAGGGAGTACGTGTAAAAATGCAGCATGTTTCCTCTCACTGCTGCTCGCCTCCTTTTTTCACTGCTTCATTCGCCGACTCGGTTATTTACTTGTTTCCAGGTTGTGGTGATTTACAAGTTAGTTAATGACTATCAAAGAAATTGGCTGCTAAAGTGGTGAACCGGGGCTCGAGTGAGGAAGAGTGTTCATCACGTTATTGACTTTCTGACGAGAGTGTCACACACTCTTTAGTCAGCGGGGCTGAGCCGCTCGAGGTGGCGGCCAAGGAGGTCACATGACTCGCAAGATCAAACGGATCCCCATTGTTATGTTACCTCATCACTTCTTTCTTTCTTTCCATTTTCTTGTCTCAATTCTTCCCTTCTTCCCTCTTCTTTTCCTTTCTTATTTCCTTCCTTCCTACTTCCCTTCCTCTCTACCCTCATTCCTTCTTTCCTCGATTCCTCTTTTTTCTTCTCTTCTTTCTCTTTTTTCTTCTCTCCTTTCCTTTTCTTTTCATTTGTTTTTCCTCTGGTCTTTCTTTCCTTTTCCACCTTCCTTTTCTTCTTTCCTACCTTTCTTTACTCTTACCTTAATTCCTTCTCTCTTTGGTTTTTGTTTCTTTCCTTGATTCTCTTTCCATCTTGCATTTTCTTCTTTTTCTTTCTTTCTTCTGTCTTTCTTTCTATTTTTTCTTTCTTCTTTTCTTTCTTTGTCTCTTTTTTCTCTTTCTTTGTTTCTTTCTCTTTTGCTTTCCTTCTTTACTCCCTTTCTTTTAATTTTCTTTCTTTCTTCCTTTTTTCTACCTTTTTTCTTTCTTCCTTATTTTTCTTTTTCTTCTTTTCTTTCTTTCTTTTTTCTTTCTTTTTCTGTCTTCCTTTCTTCTTTTCTTTCTTTTTGTCCGTCTTTCTTTTTTCTCTTTCTTCTTTTCTTTTTTCTTTCTTTCTCCTTTTCTTTCTTTCTTTCTTCTTTTTGTCTTTTTTCTTCCTTTCTTCCTCTTTTCTTTCTACTGTCCTTTTTTGCTTTAATCCTTCTTTTCTCTCTTTCTTTCTGTCTTCTTTTCTTTCTTTCTTTCTTTCTTTCTTTCTTTCTCTCCTTACCCCTAATTTTTCTTTCTTCTTTTGTTAGTTTGTGCGTTTTACCTTTTTCTTTCCTGCCACAGTTTTTCAGAAAGCTCATCACTCTGTCTGACGTCAGTTCTGGTGATTCTTTTGAACTATTCTGAGAAGAAACACAAAAGGTCACGGTGCAAAATAAAAGTTTCAGTTTCAATAGAAAAATACATGAATGTAGAAGACAACATTATGCTAGATCGATCTATGATCGCAGATTTAAATATTAAAGTGTGCATTATTATTCAGTATGAGGGTTTTCAGCAGTTTCATTATCAGACACCATTATGTGAAATCAACTCTAAGAATGAGTTACAGTGACAAATAAATCAGTAGAGAGACAGTTTGGATGAATTTATTTGACTCATCTAAATATGAAGAATTTGTGGCCATTTTCAATTATACTGAGGTTGTGCAGAATAAATCATTGAATAAGTGCTGCCAGGGGGACTCTGGCACTTCCACATATGTTGACCATCTGTCTATACTTTTAAGAGGATGTTCTGTCGAATTTTTCCAAGTTTTCTTTATCGTAGTCGTATTCTGCAGGTAAATTCTGTGCTACAGATGTTAGCAAGCTTTGCAACTGTAAAGATATGAACTGTTCGGTGATAATCAGCCACAAAAACGGCACCGTGGCAGAGGGAATGAGCAGAACAGTTCATACAGGATGTTGTGGTTATGGAGCTTTTTACAGTCAGATTGCACAAAGTAAAGGTTTATAGAGGACTAAAACTACAGCGGTCATAAAACTGCTTTCCAGATGATTGTAATTGATTTGGAAATTCAAGAGAATGAACTTTTTTTCTACTATAGCTCGTCTGACGCACTTTTTAGCAGATGCAGCAGCAGCAGGTAGGTGAGAGAAAGTCTTGAGAAGATATTGGTCAAAAATAAAAAAAAAGGAGGGTTGAGATGATCGACTGACTGGCCAGCGACACATTCGTCTGTGTCACAGAGAAGCATGAACTTCAAAAGAGAGGTGGAAGAAATCAGAAGTAGACCACACGCAGCCATGAGAGGGAGGGTGGTCTCTGATCAGACAGAAAGACGAACGAGGGGGATTTCATACCTGCAGTGAAATTATGTCATCTGGGTCAAGTGAGCCGAGACATGACTGTTCAAATCCTCAACAGCCTTTGTTATGGTAAAACCGAACCTCACTCTTTGAATTTGACCCATTTTGTTGAACTATCTCATAATCATGTCAATTTACGTCTGAGAGATTGATGCCAGATTAATAAATAAGTGAAACCTCCTCTTATCAAAATGTATTTCCTAACACTAAGAGAATAAAGGCTGAAGTTTGTGATATTCAGGTTTTAATGTTCAACTTTTTTCTGCATATTGCTTCTTGTATCTCCAAAACAGGAAGTAATGAACAGTGTGGTTTTTTAACGGAACTTAACTCTGCATGAGAGTCAACCACAAGTTTTCTGAATACTTCTCACCTGTTACATAGTAGAGAGCCTGCTGACAGGCTCTCTACTATTCAGACAGATCAATAGTATTGATAACTCCAAAAAAAGATTAAAAAATGGTACTTTGACAGTAAGAAATAGACTCACATTTTGGATTTCAGACTTTACAGGACATTTGGGGTTAGCCTTGCTTATTGCCTAACTGGATCAAACACCTCACTCTGATTCATGACAGAAGTTTTTGCTCACATATTATATTGAATCAATCCAACTAACGTTACCAACGAGGGAAACGCTCAAAGGGAATCATAATAAAAGCCCAAGAGTTTGAGTGTTGATTTCCAACCTGTATGTATTTGTAGCTGGTAAGAAGTCAGATAATGTATAATGAACAGGTGATTATGCAAACCAGAATACCCTTGGTGCTGCTCACCCTGTCAGTTCTCTCATTATTGCCTGTTTAATGTACATTATTCTACAGTAGTTTAATACAAACCAACAGTCTTGTATTAAGACATGACTGAACAGGAAATACTTATTTGGGCGTAACTTTACATTGCAGAGGAACTGGAAATAAGGGAAACAGGAGTCAAGCTCTGCCCTGAGGTAACAAATGCAGTTTCTGTCAAAAGACGAATGACTCATCTGGTTTAGTTTCATCTGTAAAAAAATAAAGCAGGGAGATATTTTCTTAAATATTATCCACTTTTTTTTACGATGGATAAAATGTTCGAGAGTAAATTTGTAGGAGCGAACGTCAGGATTCAGGCAGTTCGATTTGTTTGCTGACCCTGACCTCGCTGAAATCAAACTAATAAATTTCTCATCATCTAACGTTCAGGAAAATTGGCTATATTATAAATCTAACTTGTGTTCAAGTATGTCAAAGGAGACTATATGTTTCAGTTAAATTACAAAGTGTACACGGAGTCCCGAACCCACAATGACATGTTTCCTGAGCGAGCCACTTCGGGACAGTGTGCTAGCGTGTACAAAAAACACACTGAGACACACCCACACATGTACCGTATGTGCACATGAACTCAGAGACCCATGACATGTACGAGAACGAGTTTTTTAAACGCTTCTACTTTTCCTGCTAGGAGACTTTCCACCGTGTGTGTGTGTGTGTGTGTGTGTGTCTGCCTCCCTCTCTGTTTCATCCCACATGCATGCGCGCACACTTTCCGCGCTCTCTCATGACTATAAATTTGCATATCTAGAAAGTATTTCCTGGTAAGTAGAGCAATGGCAGTTCTCAGGAGAGAAACAGACACAGATAGAAATTTGTATTAAAAAGAAGAAACATCTAAGCGGAGAAAGAACAAAACCACGGTACACCATTACTTTAATGATCCATCATGTTCAAAGGAAACTTATTCATAATCCTGCTGCAATAAACAAGGGAGTGAAACACTGGAGTAAAGTGCTTTTCATTTGGCGCTTGCAGGCGGCAGATGTTTGCTCTTCACTCCTCCTTTTCTTGCAGTTTTCATCACTTTTATAAATCCACCACACATCAGTCTGATAAAGACCGCTTAAACTGGAAACACTGTGGACGCCAATGCAGAGCAAAGGGTCAAAGGTCAGATTCTTCTTGTATCTACACGCCACTTTTAGATCTTGAGTGCGTCCTCTTCAGTGAAATTTATTTACCCGGTGCAGAGGCCAATACACTCTGGGTTCAGAGTTCAAAGGTTATGAGTCCCAGGAGGTGTCAGCCTCATTACCCGGGAGTGCATCAACCCAGCCTTGAGGGCGCTCTTTGTATTTACGTAACCTTTGACCTCTCTCCGCTAGGAAGGTTCAAATCTGTCGTTGAAGTCATCCTTCATTCCACCGGTTTACTTTTCTTCGAGGAGTTTCGAGGTTCAAGTTCACCGTCAGCGCGGCCCAAACATGTCGTGGCCTTTCCTGCACCGAGGATTGCGACTGTCAAATAAGCAAAACTCTGCGCGTAATCAATTGGTGTTTGTCTTCATGAATACGCAGAATGTATGTAGATCATCAGAACCTGCAAATTTCTGGGAGGAGCAGATGCAAATGGAATCATTTAGCACCCGGTAACCGATCGTGGTCGCTGTTTTGCTTCTAGATTTAGCACGTTTGAAATGTCAATGTCAATGTCAATTTTATTTGTATAGCACATTTAAACAGCCAGTGGCCTACCAAAGTGCTTTACAATAACGAAGCAGTAGCAATAAAAGCAAGTCATACACAACAAACAGCAGCAACAAAAGACATGTAACATATAAATGTAAAAAAAAACAAATATATAACCAATACAAGTATCATACTACGTCAAAAGCTAAAGTGAACAAGTGCGTCTTCAGTTGGGTTTTAAAAGTAGAGAGACTATTTGCAGTGCGCACACTTAGGGATAGTGCATTCCACAAAGTGGGAGCTGTAACCGCAAACGCTCGCTCCCCTCTGGATTTTAAAAATGAACAAAGCACATCTAAGACGACTAGGTTAGCAGACCTAAGGGCTCTGGAGGGTTGGTGTAGCTTAACAAGGTCAGCCAGGTACTCCGGGGCCAGCCTATTCAGAGATTTAAAACAAATAAAAGAATCTTAAAAACGATCCTGTGTCTAACAGGAAGCAAGTGTAGAGAAGAGAGCGCTGGAGTTATCTGCTCACGCTTCTTGGTACCAGAAAGGAGGCGAGCTGCCGCGTTCTGCACGAGCTGCAGGCGGTTAAGCTCAGACTGGTCAATTCCAGAGTAAAGGGAATTGCAGTAATCCAAGCGAGACATAATAAAAGAAAGGCATGTGCAAACTGACACAGAATTACGCACGGTCATGAAGCGCCATGATCCTTGTCCAAAAGCTTGTGATTTATTTCGTTTTTCCAGTAAATGATGATTTTCATAAAAAATAAGGTCAAACATGGAACAGATGGAAAAAATGATCTGTTTGTCTTGTTGATTTCAAATCGTTTTCATCCCGCTATATATTATATTTAACCTGCAGTGTGAACGTAGCTTTAGTAGATCAGGCCCTGAATCTGCTATTTCTGTCTGAGTGCGGTGCGTTCAGGTGCGCCAGGGTTGATATCGTGAAAACCAGGTGCCCAATTTGACATTTTTTAATATAAAGTGCCATAAATTACGATTCTTTTTGTGCATTTACCACTCATTAACAACGTCAGAGTAAATTCATGCCCTTGGAAACAAACTCACTGAACACTGCCACCACAAGGTCGGTTTCCAATGAAGACAAAGCACATTGAGAAAAACACAGAGAATTATTAAAAGCTATAAAGCCGCTTATAAAAACAGAGACACAAGTGAACTAACCTTTAGAGTAATCTAAATTAAAACACAGAAAATGAATTTAAAAGTGTCTTTTTAATTTGTTTGAAACTCAAGGCAGAGTTTGCAGCCCTGATCCCTGAACCTCATTCATTTCGACTCTCGTCACACTGTCTGCAAAGACTCGGTTACTTTTGTGTCCCTTAACACAAGTGTACACTCACTTTTGTTCTGGGCTCACCTCAAAATTAAGCCTCAAAAGTCATTTTTTAGATTATTTTTGTTTTGCGTTCTTTAATCTTTTTCTTTTTTTTCAAGAGGATCGTCTTTATTTGCTGTTTTTAAGGTCAAGAGGGAACTTATTTACCAAAAGTTTTGAGCTAGTGTTGATGAAAAGTCATCAAAGTGCTCGGATAAAGGGAGAAATCTGAACAATAACAATCAGCAGCGAGAGCCGTGTTACACTTTTATTTACGTGCTCTTAATAAACATCGCCTTAAGTGACACCGACGACCACAGCGAGTTTGTGAAGGCGGCAAAACAGGAAAATCCTCGCCTGGAAAACGGATCAGAGACTCTCAGTCCAGGATCCCTCCCTTTCGTCTTTCCTCCTCCACCCGTCGCTCTCTTTAACTCCTGATTGTTAAAGTGATAAGTGACGGTGATGGATGAGTCAGGCTTTGCGTAATTATTGTCCTGGTTATCATTGTCGCTGCTGATGGCATACATCAGCATGTCCCAGCCCATTTTGCATGTGATAAATAACAGTAGCGGGAAAAAAAACCGAACTGTTTGTGATCGGAGCCCTGCAATGTAAACACGCGGGGCGGCTAATGGAGGGTCCTGGTGTGAGATCATGACTGTTATGCGATGGCGTGATTGTGATATTTAGTTGTTTCTCTCTCTCTCTGACAAACGAGCATCACAGTGGACTGCAAACACGTTTCTTCGGAGGCCGTCTTCCTCCCTCCCGACGTATCCAAACAAAGCTTCTTTCTAAAGAGGAGTCATTCAATCATTTTATACACGTTGTCAGAGGTGATTAACCGATTCTAACGCTTTATCATGCGTCTATGATACTTGACAGCCCTTAGGTGATGCAATCTTTGAGTATGATTTATGGATTATGGCAATTAGTGCTCAGATAAAGGCTATTATAAGAGTTCATTTGCCTTTTACACACGACTGTGTGCATTGTAATGGCGTCTTTTTCGAGGAACATTTACACCGTACCTGTGCGAAGATAGGATCTAGTTCGAGATAAGGAGCGGCTTGAGGGAAGTCGCTGTTTAATCCACAGGCTATCTAGACCCTGTGATGTTTCCCCCACATAGACGCAGCGAGATATAATCTGCCATTTGCCTGTATTCATTCGTATTTATAATAATAACAGCAGAACTTCCTGTTATCTGTCATCTATTACAATAAAATGAGCCTTGAAATGCTTGATTTCCATCCTCCGTTTTGCCGCGCCGCTCCCGCTTCTGTCTCATTCTCTCCCAGACTAGAGCGAACGTGACCTTTGACCTCCAGCTTTGTGGCTGACTGAGCATTACGAGATGCTAATTGGCCATGTAACAATATATCAAACCGTGATGCACTGCCATGTAAAGTGTGGAGAAACATTGTAGACTAATTAGATTTCATATTCCTTTCACGTGACTGCAACTTCAAATTGGCAGATCGTTTTTTTTACAAGCAGATACTCATAAAATCGTCTTCTGCAGGTGTATTCAAGCATTTTCTGAACTTCTCTATGTGATTTAACCAACATTAGTGTTCAACGTCACTGTTTTATTGTGTATATGTGCAGATTTGGACACAAAAGGTATCATCATGTGATGTCGCATCTATGGCCTTTCATTTCAAGCTGCACGGTGAGGAGTTTTAAGCTGATTTATATAAAATAGATGTAAAATAAGATTATTAACAACAAGATTGACAAATGGCAATGGTTTAAACTGTCGTCAATAGAATACCTGCAACAACCAATGAGAGAACCAGACTGGAGAGCATCACCAATCAGATTTTGCGTACTAAAAAAACAGGTAAAAAAAAAACATGGTGGAGAATGTAAACACGACTGTGTCCCAACTGAATCAAGAATCAAGAAGGGGCGATTTTACGGCCATAAGGAATAACCAATCGGAGCTCGGCACTGATAGCCAATCAGAGGCGAAGGAGGGCGGGACCTTCCCTTACCATCCTTAAAAAAAAAATTTTGCTTCCAGGACATATGCACACTTCAGCAGGAGCCACATGATAGTGCTCATGGGAAATGCAGTCCTCATCCAGGGAAAAAAAACGGTTTTGTCCAAGAGGGGGCGCCAAATTCAACACAACATCAAAGTCACTCACAGCGCCTTTAAGTGTTTAGTATAAACATTTTTTTAACGCACTACTCAACACTTTTTTTTTCCAAATAATTTCAGAACAGTCTGTATCAAGTTTGTCGTTTCTGTAAATTTTCTTTTTTATATTTTAAAACAGCAAACACAGCATTATGCCAACAGCAGCAACCTTTACTGTCCCTTTACTTTCCCCTCTTTCACCCCTTAAAGGTATCAATCCTCTATCCTCCACTCTGAGATGTCACCTGATCCCATCTATAATATTCTGCTCTACAGACAAACTCTCCCTCACGCCTAAAGTGACATTTAAAGGTACAGTATGTCCCACAATCCACTAAAAAACTTGAAGTAAAAAGATAGAAAAAGAAGAAAAAGTCGAGACACCTGAGGCTGTAGTAATGAATAGAGAGCTGACGGTAAAAAGTGACACGTAACACCTGCGCTGTCACATTAGTGCAAGGTCATGGCAGTGAGCAGAGCACCCTTTCCTCTACTCATCACAGTGCTCGGTGTGTTGTAACTGTCATGTCAAAAGTGTGAACCGTAAAAATGTCAACTTTTATTTGTTAAAAAAAAAGGAAAAACTTTTTACTTTTTAAATAAAATCAGGGTAAATTTTTGGTTGTGTTCACACGTGCCACCCTGGTCTGGAAATTTTCAGGAGTTTTCCTAACACGCCGTAGGATCTAAAGAGCGATTTTACCTACGAGTTCTTCCTTTTGCTTGAACAATGCATTTCATGTCTTTGGCAAACAGATTAGCACCTGATTTTTTTTCCCTTTCCATATGTTAAGTTGTAAAACAATCGAATGTACATGAAACTCTTTGCGTAATTATGCGGTCCAATGCTGTCAACCTTTAAAGACTAATGCTCTCACATCTAAAGTCGGGCTGTAACAGTGAGGAAACCCTCCTGCAGTGATCCAAGCTGGCTCAGTACCGTGGTATGCGGTATAATTGCATGCATCCATCCATCTGTTAATAGTTAATTGGTGGTATTTCTCTCTGTATCGACTATTAAATGTGGATTTTATTTGAAAAATGATTTTACAAAAACTTTTACTCACTTAGTCTTTCCTGACTCCACTGCAGGAACCAACCGCAGAGACAGATGACATCTACGCTGAGGTGAGGAGTACGTGTTAGTCGTTACGTACTCGGATCTGGATCGTTAAAAGGAGCCTTAATTCACATCACTCAGAGCAGCAATGCTAAGGTTGCTTTCCCTGCTCACGCATGGTAAAGGCTCATTTATGTTCAACGTTACATTTGGATCTGGAAACGGAAGGAGGTCTCCGTCTATGCTTCCCGTTCTTGAAGTTTACGGATACGGGCCAGACAGAGCAGTACCACCGGAAACCACGGGGGCAGTGTTGCTGCTGTCACTACCTGATACGCATCTTTAGAGAGAAACGAAGAAGAAAATGGACGGGCTTTTTGAAGATCGTGGTCAATTTCTCTCAAGGCATTTAGTGGCCTGACCGACCACTGCCTCCTCCAACGCTGCCTCTGTTTCTGTCTCCTACGCAAATATTCATTATCACTAGCTACTCGACTGTCGCCATGTTTCTTTTGGTCTGAACGCGGCTTAAAACTCTGCTGTTTCAGTGTCTGTTTTCAGGGCCAAATCCTGGAGGAGCTTTCTCCACTACTCAAAGGATGACCAGATGTTTATTCGAATTAGATTCCTCGCTTGGTCACATTTCCTCTCCGACTCTGACCTTTCTTCTGTTGGCTTGCGTTTTCTTAGCACTTTGGCATTTCTTTTTGCGTCCTTCTCCATCACAGCTCCTGTAGCTAAGCTGCTATGCTACTTTTAGCCGCTCAGAGCTCCGAGGAGGGCCGGGAGAGTGGGAGGGGACGAGTCGGAACTACGGGAGAGGGGTGTGTCGAATACAATGAGATGATTGGATTGAGAGAGGCGGAGCAGGAGATTGACCAATAGGAGCTGTCCGGGATGGATGGCTCCCATTGGTCAATATTTTTGCAGCCCTGAACATTTTTTTTTCCATCCTTTTTTTCTTCACTTTGTGGAGATCGCATCATAGGACCATGATCGCCATATAAAGGAGGTTCGTAATAATAACCAATCTCTCCAATCGTCAACCATGACTTTAAGACGGATCACGGACAACTTGAGCATGATGGTACAGCTTTTTTGAATGATTCAGTCTGTAAAACTGTTTGAAATGAGTTTGACAACCATCTTGCATCAAATGACAGCGATCAGGGGAACTTGCTCCAGCTTTAGCAACACCGTCATGGTTTTTTACTGTAATGCTGTTGGTGTAAAACACGGGCCTACAAGACACAAATGTGATCCTGTTACTATCCCTATAAAGATCGGGTTTCAGTGAAGGAATCACACATTTTTGTTGCTCCGTCAGAACGGCAGACAGGGAACAGTTTAAAGGGCCCTGAAGGCCGATCAATCAGCGCTGGTGTGTGGAAGTTGAACTGCTGGAAAGGTCAGACAGGTCGGGGAGCAGCCAGAGTTCACCGCTGCCTGCCTGAAGCGGCGTCTCCGTCACCGCCACAATAGGTCATTGTCGTATGAATGTCATGCAGATTATCCTGATTTAATTGGCAGTTTGGGTCCACGAATACTTAAAAAAACAGGGATTTGGATGATCCTGATACAAACACATGAAGAAAAACTTGGAGTATGAAGCAGAAAAATCAGGTGTGTACAGCTGCACACGGCACAATAGATGACCTGAAATGACAGCAGCTTGGATACATGAGCCACTAAGTACCCCATAAAGCACCTTCACGCCTCTCCCTCTCTCCTTCTCCTTCTCTCTGTCTCACTTTCTTCACCCCCCCTTCTGTCTCCATCTGTCTCTTTCTAAAGCTCCGTCTCACTCTCTCACCTCCCCTCCTCTTCTTCTCTTTTTCTTCATAGACAGATGATACGCTGTCCTCCTTGTAACACCCTCGCAGTAGCATATTTCTCTCCCTGGAGCGAGTAACTCTGTCTTCTGCCTGTGTCCACACTCCTGTCCCGCCTACACCCCTGCCCCCTCCAACAACCCAGGACGAGCATGGCCTGCAGCCTCGATGGCCCTCCGTGGAACAAAAACACACGCTGCCTCTCAAAAGCCTCTTTTATTCACAGCGAACAAAAAGACGGCTTCACCTCCGCACTGTTCCCACCATTAGGGCCCTGGCCTGGACCCTCTTTCTCCTTTGCGTTCCCTCCTCTCTCCCTCCTTGCTCACACCCCCACCGGGTCCTTTCAGCATGGGGGAGGCGAGGGTGTGAGGTCCCCTCTTTATGTTCACATGTGTCCATGCTGGTTTACTCTGTCAGACTTGCCCCCTTTACAAAAGATGTGCAAAGAGATTGACCAGCAGCTTTTGACGCCACCACCCCCTATTCAGATATGACAGAGGGCGGGTGGAAAAACACACCTGCACTTTTATGTGTGTGTGTGTGTGTGTTCACAGTTAGCGCTGGAGGGGTATGAGTGCCATGGCTGACTTGAAAGTTTGGATTTATGCCCTGAAATCAGCTCTTTGTCTGCTTTGATGCGCTGAGTGTCTGACTTGTTGTTATCTTCGTTTAAGGAGCAGCTTTAGACGCCACAATCTTTGTAAAATTATATGATCATTTGTTAAAATATTAGGACGCCACGGCAACACAAGGGGGTTTAACTGCAAGATGTTGCATCAGCAAAACTATGCAAATCGTTTCATTTCGTAACCCGAAAGCTTTTAATTCTTACATATGAGACCAAAGCTGTGAACATCGGCAACATCGACTTATCTGCCCATCATAACCCGGATAGAAAACAGACAAAGGATGCAACCATAATAGCAGACCTAACCCTAACATGTGTCCAATACTAGATATAACTGTGATGATGTCGAGGATGAGTGTAGGCTCATGCAGAGAGGGTTTGGAAATATGCTGTCAGAGGGAAAAGTTCAACAAAATCAGATGGGAAAAAAGCAGGGAAGTGAAAAAAGGAGGAGGAGATGTTGGGATAGATGAGGGTTCACGAACCGTTCACAAGGTGCTCAGGTCAGGAGGTATTGAGCTGGTACTACAACACACGGGCACCGTTTGCAAGGACGTTCAGCGCTAACGTATGTGGACGTCCTGAAGGAGGATGCGGGAGCTGAAAGCCAAGTGTATGGCGATCGGGAGGATTAGAGACTTTGATGGAAACTCGTCTGAGGACTGAGAGACGACTGCTTCTATCCGATACGATAGATACAATACAGTAGATATGATGAATGGTATCATAAGATGCACATTGTTGCCTCCTTTAGAAAATCTGTCTTGAACTCAAGTACCGCACATTTTCAACTGTATCTACTACAGTACCAATGAATGAAACCCTAACCCTAACCCTAATTAAGCAATGTTTAAAAAAGAAAATGCATTTAACCCACATGCAGTTATACAAAGGCCACCTGACTGCTACTATCTGACATATCTGGGTATATGGTGATATCTCACTCTCACTCACTCAACTTTATTTGTTAAGCACTTTAAAACAACCACAGCTGAACAAAGTGCTGTACATAACTAGACAAAACAACAAGATAAAAAAAACAATCAAAAAACAATTAAAACAATGGATAAAATAAAAGCAGAATTAAAAGTGAAATATAGTTTCAATGTTTTTAAAAACTAATTTAAAAACATAGAAACAAATAACTAAAAACAAACCATAAAACACTAAAAAAGGAGCCGAGTCTCATGCAGGGTTAAAAGCCAATGAATAAAAATGGGTTTTAAGACCAGTTTTCAAAATGGACAGGGTGGGGGCTTGTCTAATTTGGAGGGGTAGCTCGTTCCATAAATTTGGGGCTGCAACAGAAAAAGATCTATCCCCTCTGAGCTTCCGTTTGGACCTCGGTACCTCCAGGAGCAGCTGATCAGCTGACCCATCCCTAACCCTAACCCCCTTACCCTAACTCTTATTCTTAAAATTGCATTTTAAATTCATCATAATGCATCTTAATCTGTTCTCAATTTGCATCTTAATTTGTTCTTCAAATAGTTGCAGTTAACCATACTTTTGTCCCAAATGAGGTTCCGTCCATATGCCTGTGTTGACCCTGTGTGCTTTGCTCAGAGGTTGTAGCTCAGACTGGACTCAAATTTAACTCACAGTGCTTGTATCTGTAAGCTGCAGGAGTTTTAAATAGTGAAATGTGACATTCAAAAGTGCAGTGGTGTCATTAGATTGCATCATACCAGCAGCAGCAGCAGGAAGATGCTCCACGGCTAAACTGTGGTGTGCTCAAACTGACAAAATGGCGCTTGATTACGAGTTATTTTAGACCATGATGCATTGAGGTTGATATCCTAAAGTCAGTGTGTTTGTGTGTTTGGTGTTGTCCATCTCTCCTTCCCCCAAATACCAGGCCAGTCCCATTAGCAGATGACCGTCCACCAGTGAGTCTGATTCTGCTCCTGGTTTGCTTTCGCTTTGTTGGATGAATGTTGGGTAGGGTGACCATATTCTGAATCCCCAAAAAGAGCACGCTACTACACGAGGCGGAGTCGCGGGTAGTTCTAACTCAGTTAGTCCACGTTACACAATCTCAAAACTTCCATACAAAACCGCAGACATTTGAAGGATTTTATAGACTCCCCTGGACAAGACCGGACAAGGCCAGACAGTCCCCCCAAAAGAGGACATGTCCGGGTAAAAGAAGACGCACGGTCACCCTAATGTTGGGTCCGTCTGCATCATGTAACAAAACTAAGTGTAATGGGTTCACTTTGTTTGATTAAAGGCAGTATCAGTAAAAATTGGTTGGTTTTAGTTTTATCTGTGATCTACTGATTTACCTGAACTCATAATCTTGGTTCTCATTGACCCTTTCAGAGCTTTGGGTCCCATAACGCCCCCCTAACCCGGGTTAAACTTGACCAGGTAAGCTGCGCCTGACTCGTAGGGAATATTTTTTCCATCCGTTAACGTCACCGTATTTTGATATCATGAGCAAATTATATGTTCTCTTGTTTAACATATGGGAGCAACACTCAATCAACCAGGTCTAACGACGCAGCGGCAAATTTGCATTGCGTGAATACAAAGTGGGTCATTTGGAAAACGTTGTTGGCATGTAGACCCTGTCATAAAACCAAACGCGTTTACATATTCAGTAAATGCCCCTGTTCCGTGTAATGTTCACCCTTACATTCACTCCCTCCTTTCAAAAATAACCAAACGAGACGCCTGGGCCATTTGACTCTGACTGGGTCCATGAAGAAATCATTATCCCCATGACCCCGAGCTATTAATTCCATCTCTCACTCCTCCCTCTGTCTCTCCTTTCTCTCATTCGCAGCACAAATTCATTTACATGAAAGACCACTCACACTGGCACGGGCCCGCAGGTAAATGACAATCTAACCAACGATTTCATGCAATATTACCATCTCTCAGCTGTGTGCGTGCAGTCCACGGGGCTGTGGTAAGTGTATCATTAATAAATCTGCCCCTTCCCCATGACTGAAGGGATCAACATGTTTTAATTATCCTGCCGTGATTTGAACTCGATCAGCGTAGCGTTCAGTTACACAAACATTCCACCAGCGAGCGAGATAAACACTCTGCCTCCGCTCTCTGCATACTGAGAGCGGCGCAGGGACAAGGTAAGACACGGTCAGAGTCTCGCTGTTTGTCTTTCTCTCTGTCTGTCTGTCTGTCTGTCTGGGTATTACTGGAGTAGAGCTGTAAGGTTTGTTTAAAGACGGAGTATCTGGACAAGTCTGGACTCGATTGTGTCTGATCAGCCAAGACAGCCCAGACATAAAGGGACAAGAGGAGGGAAATGTCTGAATACTTTATAATGATTTTAGGAAAATGAAAGGCGGGTTTGAATGCCTTGTTTTTGTACCAAAACTCAGAGCTCCTCCATAACAATGAAGAGTTAAAAGGTGATAAGAAAGAGATAGAGATGTTGAAGGTTAAAATAGACCTATTAAGAGACTGATCTAGAAACAACAGGACAAAATAAGATTTTCACTGAGGATTAGTTTTCGGATTATTTCTTTTTCTCTAATGCAGGAAACATAATCTGGACTATGAGATAAATGACATAAACACCTTGTAATGTTTTCATGGTGAAGATTGGTGAAACTGCAGGAGTGCGTCCAGACTTTTTTCGACTTGGGTAAACCCAGATGGCCCGCTTATATATGCAGAAGTGACATTAAGTTTATAGGTGCGTATACCCCCAAATTTATACAAAATATTTACCATTACAATTGAACTGCAAGTGGCATGAGTTTCGGCCGCTTAATCTCTTAAAGTCGGTGTAAGGAGTTTTCACATTGTGTTTAGTGTGGGGACCTCTTTGGACATAATCAGAGAAAGACTGCATTTCCCATGAGCGCCTCATTTGACAGGCTGGTCTCTCTCTGAGGAAACTGTCTCAGGACAAAGCTGTCTGAGGTCAAAGCTGAGAGAACTTAAGGTCATACCGGCAATGTGAAATCTGATCGGTGCCCAAAAATCCAAAAGTTTGGTTTGTTATTTACCTTGTAAGAAGTGCCACTTGATTTGACCCCTAACCCTAACCCCCGATTTTCACCACATCCAGAACAGAAGTGATTTTGTTTGTGAGGCGACAGCAGTAATCACGAAAACTCACAAGAACCCATGGATTCACATGCGATCGCGTGATAACAAGTTGTCTTTGGCCACATAAGCATAAAAGCAGAGATTGTGTCCTTCCAGAGGAGGCATCATGGTGTCATCGGGGTGAAATGCTGTTTATAAACCTAAAATATGATCGGCCTAAAACACGAGCTGGATATTTTATTTTGTGTCTGTGCCCGACTTCCTTTCCAGCACGGGTAAATCTGTGCTGGATTTATCCAGCATCGGGAAAAAATAGAAGTTATGCGATCAGTTGGGGAGTCCGTTGAGACGCAGTGGAACAGAAAGAAGCCGATGGAAATTGTCACGCTAACTTGAATGGTTACGATCAGCTGCTAGTGGAAATTGGGGATTAGGGTCATACCGGAAAAGTGAAATCTGATTGGCACCCAAAAATTGTAAACTATGGTTTGTTATTTACTTTGAAAGAAGTGCCTCTTGATTTGACCCAAACCCTGACCCTAAACCCTAACTCTAACCCTTTTGTTACATTTCAATATGGATTTCCTTTTAATGATGAATTTAAAGAAATATCTTCTTTTTGGGAATAAAGTTCAGCAGTTTTCAAATCGTTAAGATGATCCTCATGATTTCTGTTACCGCCAATGTGTTCTGGTGATATCGCTTCATTAGTTTGACTGAATGTATTGTACGTCACTGCAGGGATATAAAACTTCACATTTTAAAAAAAGTGCAGATATTGTGGCTTTTTTATGCAAACTTTTCAAAATCGTTGTTTTGTCGGCTGCTTTTTCCCCCCTTCATGTGTCGCTCACAGTGGGAGAGCAGCATAAATACTTGGACTGGGACCTCAGCTTTTCACTGGAACAGGCTCAGGCAGTGCAGCCAGAGCCTGCATATGTGTGTGTGTGAGTCTGTTTGTGTGTGCGTGTGCTTTTATGTGTGTGTGTCCTCCCATCTCCTCATCGGGAAAAACTGCAGCCCTTTTTTTTTTTACCGCTTTGGTGTCTAAAGTCCCGTAGGGCAATGGGCAGCTTATGTAGTTCACACAAACACACAAGGCAGACAAGTACACACACACACACAGTGGAAACACACACACACTCACACACACACACACTCACGCAAGAAGGAACCTGTTATCAAAAGCTCGTCCCACTGGCTGGCTGCCAAAAGAAACGTGCTGAGGCGAACACTAATCCACTTTAAATTACAACAGTACTGAAAGCCTGTGACCACAGCCAAATATTGATACGGGGTCATTAGTCAATTATGGCGGGGGACTCTCACCGAGTGATCGGAGGGGAGGAGCCGGGGCAAAGGTGGCCGAGCGGGAGGTGTCAGAAGCGGTCTGAGAGAGAGGGGAGGTCACAGCTCTGAGAGAGTGTGTGTGTATGTGCGGGATTATAGTCTTAACAGGCGGAGGGTGAAAACTATACGACAAAGTTAGAGGAGATAGAGCTGTAATCTAAGCAGTCATGTGACACACACACACACACACACACAGGCTCCCTCTTTTTCCTCCTTATTCGCCCTTTTGCTGCCTCTTCTCCTCACGGCTGGAAAGCATGTGAAGGAGACAGAACATTTCGACTGTGGCGTGTTTTCAGACTTTGGCCAAAAAGCATCAGCACCCCCCCTAGTGGCACATCAGGTTCTAGTCTTTCATTCTTGGGCTCCTTTCCAAAAGTGCATTACAACTCATTAGTATAAAATATAAGGAAGAAAATGAAATTCCACCTGTCCTCAGAACACTTCCACCACAATTAGAGCCCATTACAATTATCTTTTATTAAATTCTCTGATTGAGACATCATTTTTTCTCATTTTTACCTGGATTTTATTTGTCAAATTGACACATAAGCCACTCGGTTTTCATCTGTGATTGTAATTAGTATTAAGATGGATAGAAAATCTAGAGGAATCTAATCATTCAATTAGGACCATAGTGTTTGAGGCTAAGTGAAACTACATCAATGCCGTGACACAGATGATACCATTAATTTCCTCTGGGTTGGTAATTTGATAAGGCATCAAATTGGAGAGATTGCACTGCAAAGGGCATCATCACAGCCAAGCCAATTTAGACCCTGCATGGGGTTTGCAGATACACGATTACAGAGAGTGACGGCTTCAAAAAGATGAGATGTGTTTAAGTTTTTAATCATTGTACTTTAAATAAGTGTCGTATGTTGTCACACAAAACGAGCCAGAAAAGTTTTTATGTGAATAATTTGTCCTTGACAGACACCATAAGAGCTTTAATCGTCCAATACTCCTTCACGACACATAAACGCCAAACGACTGCAGCTCCGAACGGTGCAAATAAGCAAAAGCGCCCAGTAACAGACCACCAGTAACGTAAAGACCACCTATAAATGCTTTCCATCGGTGGGTTCACAGAAGCACTTCAGCTGTAATACTTTAATTGCTCAGGGACTCAAAGTCTAATAAGGTTTCTAAATCGAGCTGCTTTATTTGTTTTCCTTTGACTCGCGGCTAGAGCAAAAATGCAGCCACTCTAATTGCAGCGCCGTCATTAAGAGCTGAGGGTATTAAAAGTTTCTTCCTCCAAAAAAACGAGCATGTTGCAATGTTGGGTTTTTTTTTATTTTTTTCTTCTTCTTCTTCTTCTCCCCAGAACTGAATTATGGGGCCCTTTTTTTTTTCCGTCAAGGCCAGATTCACACAGGAAGTAATTGAGTTTAATAGAAGAAATAAAAAAAATGCTTAAAGCCTAAACAAATGTTGAAATACAGAAGGATAGAGTTCATTGAGTGTTTTTACTAGTTGTGTGTGATGTTTCATGACAATTGTCTGGTCTGCGTTAAACCGACCTCAGCGCCGTGCTCCCAGAGGGGAGTCTCCAAATCTCTTATTCGCTGCAAAACACCTGAAAATCAGATCTGAAAAATAAATAAGAAAATCGTCCAAAACTCTCGACAAAACTTCCAACTTCCTCGATCGTGACTCGATATCCGTGCCCATTTTTAAAAATTTCACACTCTCCCGAACAAACCTGTAAAAATATGTATTCTTAGATTTGTATTTTCATTCAAATTTTAATCAAACTCATCTCCTCTCCTCTTTGAGCTGCTTACTTTTAATTGAGTTTGTATTACAGTAATTATCAAGTGAGAAGGAAATGAAGTATCTGTCAGCTCGATGTGTCGCAGGTACACTCTCACACTGACATGGGGAAGGGGGTAGAGGTGGAGTGTGTGTGTGTGTGTGTGTGTAGAAGAGGAGGGGGGGGGGTCTTGTTCTTCCCCTGATGAGGCACACAATGGCAATCACAACTCAATTAACACTTTCTATATATACAACTGGAGACGCGCGCGTGCACACACAAACACGCCGACAAACAGCGGGAGCGGAGGAGCGAAAAAAGGCTGTTTTTTCCTCCTCTTTCTATTGATCCTGTGACTTTGACAGCTACACCTGATGTAGGACCTGTGAAATACGACAGGAGGAGGGCGCTTAAGACTGCACTTTGCTTGATGCCAATTAGTTAACTGTTTTGTCATCGCCCCCCCCCCCATTAACCGCCATGCACAAAAGTTTAGGCGGGAAAAAAAAAGAGGAAGAAAAGTTTGATTTGAAGAAGGTGATGAAGAAGGAGGGGAGTTTGAATACCTATAAGATCAAATGTATGAATGTTAATACGCAGGATTAATTAGCAGTGAATAAGACGTTTCGCTCTGAGGTGTTGAAACTTTGCAATGCTGGACTCACATTTTCTGCATTACTGAACGAGGCGCGCAAATCCACTCTATTCCACTCCTAAATCGCTTCACAGCCCTCCTTTATTCTACACCTGATCTGCTTTTCACCGCGGCCAGTCAGAGAAATCCACCTGAACTTATTTCAAATACATTGTCCTTCCCCTCCTTGCATCCCTGCGCGCCTTTCTTCTTCTCTCTCTCTCTCCCTCCCCCTCCCTCCTCTCTCTTTTTTTCCCTCTTTCTCTGTCTAAACTTGCTTTCCTTGATGAGTCCTAGCAGGGAATCACAGGCACGGAAAAAAGGTAGGTGCCTGACAGAGATTGATGTCTGAGCGCTCCCCCTGATTCGCTGATTAAACCCATCAATCAATATGCAGAGGAGGTGTCCAATGCAAATGGATCCAATCAGGCGGAACGGAGTGGTATTGTCTGTGTGTTGTGGCGAGCGGTGAAGTTAGAGGTGGAGGACGGGCACTTCAGAGCGCTTTGTCTCTCTAGGACAGCGACTAAAAATGGGCACAGAAAAAAAAAAAAAGAAAAAGAAACGAGGGGACAGTTTGAGATTGTAAAAACAGAAACTGGATGATTGTGGTTAATTGTGTGATCCTGGTTCTCACACTCACTCACACACACACACAATCTCCCTCTCCTCTTGTGTAAACAGCAGAAAAATGGGCTCATCTGACTACAGCTGCTAATTTCACATCACACACAAACACACTCAGTCTCGCGTGTGTATACATCATCTGGGCGGCGTTCTCCTTGCGCCGTCCCCATCAGCTCTCACACACACATACACACACACACACACACACACACACTATCATATTTTCCATGTCTCCATCTTCATTCAATCTCAGTGTAATGGTACAGCGGGGACTGCGGCTGGATCTCCCCTCTGGGCCCCGGCTGCTCCCTCAAGTATCTGCCTCGCTCTCACTTCAACCCTCATTTGAATACAAGCAGCATCCTCGGTCATTATAGTGGGAGTGTGTGTGTGTGTGTGTGTGTGAGAGTGTGTCCTGCTCGCTTGTCATTGAGATTGGTGTGTGCGTGTGTGTGGAAGTGACACAGCCGGGATGGATACCATTGCACCCAGGGGTCACGTCGGCCTCAGAGAGCCGCGGTTGTTTCAGCTTGTCGAAATCACCGCCGACCAGCTTTTTTCTCTCTTTCTTTTTTTTTTTATTTCTGTCCAGTTCAAGTTCATTATTCATGATTGTTCCATCAGAGTTCTATCTCTATCACCCTCCTCGTTCAAACCCCACAGAAGGAGACGCTCGGTCATTTGTTTCAGTAAATGACACAGATGCCTCTCACTCTGCTTATAGACTTATTCCTCCCCTTTTTTTTTTTGGGTGAAGGGGTGGGTGTGAGGCGGCGGCGCATGTGAGGGAATGATACCATGACACGTTCTTCCCTCCCTTTTCCTCCTCCTTCATCTCCTCCCCCCCTTCTCTCCTCCCTCAGCTCCAGTAGGGAGACAACGAGCCCCCAAAATGGCTGCCTCGGTGCCAGGGGGACCACAGGCTGCTCTCCCATCTCCCATAATCACCGGGGCGATGCTCGGATGCCTCCCCCATTTGCATAATGCCATCCTGACACTTTCACTTCCGCCATCCATCACCGGCGGCGTGAGTCCCGCGGCCTGCTCCGTCGCTCCGTCTCCCCCTGATTGCGTCCTGTGTTTATCTGCCCAAGCACAAAAGATTGATTCCCCGCTGTCTCTCGGCCTTATGTTCAGCAGATAGGGATTTTCGCCGAATGATGAAGCACCCAGTCAGCTAATGATAAACAGAAAACACATATTCAAAAGGACGGTCTCTCTCTCTCTCTCTTTCTCTTTCTCCCCCCACAACCCATCTCTCTCTCTCTCTCTCTCACTCCCTCTCCAGCTTTAGTGTGGCTCGCCTCTGCCATGTGTGGGGAAGGGAGGGATGTCAGGTTAAGGAAGTGAACACACTCTGCAGGGAGTTCAATTTGAAACGCAATTGTTTTCCTGTCAGTCCTTTTACATTTTTTCTGTTGATTTGCTCCAGGGGTAAGGGAAAATGAAGGACCGGGAGGAAAGGGAGATAGCAATTAAAATAAAACTGTCGTCTTGATGGCTGCTCTTGTTCTTCTGCACAGCACAGTGCAGGCGGATCTGACAGAGCGTGCTTTAAGAACATATCCTGGCTGAAAGATAAAAGCATACATGAGTGCAGCCCAGTAGCTTTTAAGAGGAGGGAATTGGTACAAGAGGGTTCCTATACTAGTGCTTAAATAGGTACAAACCAAACCCAGTGAGTGCATTATTCATTTAATCGCTAAGCATCCAACTTGACGCTATGTTTAACCTCAGAATGCACGCTGTAAGAGATGTGTATTACATTATAACATCCATTAAATCAACAAATAAACAGTTTTGACATCATGCTTCAGTGTAATGAAGTAGGCCGGAGTCGCATTTTTACAATGCAGTACGGAGAGCGCGGCGCCGAGCTACTGTACGCGGCTGCAGAATGCAAAGCAAGTGCACCAAGTCTGCAAAGTTTCACTCCCCGATAACAAAATACTATTAGCTGCTGTCACGTACAGGAGAAGAGAGATTATTTTATTTATTGAAATGAGATTGAAATGATAAATCTCTCTCCCCATGATAAAACACTGGGACTCATAAGCCAAGTGTGGGGGATAGGGATTAGAAAAAGATGGAGGCGAGAGAGAGAGGGAGAGAGAGGGAGAGAGAGGGAGGAGTGAGAGGGGAAGAAATTCATAATGCATAATAAAACAAAAGGTGTCGTGGGAAACATCACTGATATTAAAATCAGAGGCAGACAGATCTATATGAAAAATGCAGATTTGAAAATGTAAATAACCATGGCCCCGGGGGGGGAGGGGGAGTGATTCAAAGATAGGATGACAACATGAAGAGAAAGGCATTTATATGGAGCTTTGATGTTTCTCACATCCAAATTTATGCCACTGACGACCAAAATAATGCCACTGAAGGGGATTTTACACAGTGCACTGCTGGCCTTGTTTCATACCATGATGATATAAAACACATTATGCTTCACATTATCTCAGTGTGAGAATGCCTGGTAATGAGATGATTCACATTCAAGAGGGATACTTAAGATTGCATTTCGACATTTCCCAAACAACAACATGTTATCTTCACATTAAAGCCCTTATCCGAAACAAAGGCGTTTGATCCGACGCTCCATCGCGTGGAAATCCACCCTAACCTGCGCCTTTTCCGGGATGACCCTCTCACTTTAATCCCAATGCGTCCCAGATTGCTTTGATTTTCTGCCGGAGTCGACCTGTCAATCAAAATCAGTGAGGGTGAATGGACCCCTGTGTTTGGATGAAATATCCCTTTAATAAAGCGGACCGTCCTCGTCACTCAGGGGGGCAAAAACAGGGCGGCAGGAACGCGCTCCTGTTCCTGCGCAGGAATGACAGTGCAGCCAAGTGAAATGTGAACATGCCATAGTGTTAGGCTCATAATTTTGTTGTACATCCTGTTCGTATCACAAATTTAGATCCTCTTTGGTGCCTCTTCCTCCTCCCATGACATTGTTGCATATGACAGAAGGTTTGTGGGAGTGTGAGAAAACTATACTAGGACGCCGCGTCGACTATTGCACATCTTTTATGTGCAGGAACGGTGGATTGTGAGGAAAAAAGAGTGGGAGTCGCCGGCTATTTCCCCATGTAAATCCACCACACGAGTTTAGCCTTGTCGTGGTGCTTTACAATGCTCGCCTCCCCAACATTGCCATTAGGGAGCTCTCTCACAGCCATTATTTTGAATATATCATTATTCTGGCAGCACTATCGCATCCAGCTCATCACCATTTTTCTCTTTTTTCTTTGTTTTGAATAGATAAAAGCTTCATGAGAAGAGAGCATCAAGTCACTTGAAACACTGACGCCTCAGTAACCAGATTCATCGGCTTCTTGAGGTTCTGCATACGCTGTCGAACGCCAATCCACTTATTATGCTGTTTCGGATGTAAGATCTCTCTTATAAAATTACGGCTGTTTATCCAAACTTGACAGGTATCATACTCTCTCAGGCTACTTCTAAAAAATTTGGGTGTATAGTGGCTTTTAAAGGAGCTTTGCATGGTAATGTCTTTGTAGTTTTGGCCATCATTAGCATTGATTATTTCACCAAACTCCTGAAAAAGACACGTGCAAAAGGAGGAACATACAGACTTCAAACAAGCCCTAAAATCAGCAGACAAGACGGGGACACCGATCCAAAACCATCTTTTAAAAGATTCAAATCTATAACATTATTAATGGATAGAGTTCAATAAGGCAGATCAGATATTTTCCATTTATAATAACATCACCTGAGATATGAAACTGATGAGAATCCCTGAGAGTAATCAGACTGTTCAGCACTTATATCTGCAGTCAACAAGCTGCAGATCATCTGGATGGAAATTTATGGCTTGTGACACATTTATTGATGGATTGCTTAAGTCTCAAACTGCAATACTTGTCTAGAAATGTGACATTTATCAAAACCAGGCAATATGCGCGTTGCTCTCATTTTTGTTATACGCTTAAACAGTGATTTTATTCTAGTGTTAACACGGTTCAGATTATCTCTTTTAATGCCAATGTGTTTAAAATCTACTTATATTTCTTTACGCTTGACTCTCTTTTTAGACATTTCTCAAAGATCAGGGGCGAGTCCAGACTTTTTTGACAGGAACTGACTCATGCAGGGGTGAAAAAAAAGTGGATAAATAGCATCTATTTACCTTTTCTGACTCCTTTCTGACAGATTATTGGAACCATTAAATGAAAGAAGATAGATCTGAGAACAAACCTGCAATTTTACTTGATAAATTTGCAAATTAACAAGAAAAAAAGTTGTAAAGATTGTAGGATAAAGTCAAAATTTTGGCCGAAACGCTTATTTTGAAGTTAAACCGAGTATCCGCCTGTGTTTCTTAAGTTATTCTTCATGTTTCATAACCTGAATCCTCAATCTTTTGGCCACTTTATCGTTAGAGTCCAGATTTCAGACTGTTTAGCGGGCTAAAAGTCGAATTGCGTGTTTGGTGTTGAGTTCCATTTTGCAAGGTTGATGGATGTTCTTCAGTTTAGTGCAGCTGACCCCTCTGCACCACTAATATTGCATTATTTCTCATAAAATTACAGCTTCATTCTTGTAAACTAAATAAGTTTATTGGCGTACATTTAATGAATTTAGGAATCTATTCTAGTGAATCGACAACTTTATTTACACATGATGTTATTTTTTGAAAAGTTTTGACTTCATTCTCAGGATATTATGATTACATCTACTATTTTCTTCTTTAACCCGTTAATGCCTCTTGTATCATATTTGATATATACTTTTATAAACTTCTATCAAATCAATACGATCAACAAATTACTAAAAAGAAACACCTGAAAACAGTCCGATAAATGATAAAAATGTCCTCTTGTGGTTTATCAGTTTCCAAAAACATCTAATGTATCAAACAAGATAAATAAATATATTTGTTAAATTTTAAGGACATTTTGACTTTTTTGGTTTTCATTAAAAAGTGAAATAAACATTTCATTTCAGTGGTTTCAGGCACTAAAGGGCTACAAACTGAACCCTCTAATGTTAATATTCACCCAAACTAACATAAAAGAATCTGTACAGACAGAAACTGTATTTCTGACTCGTCGTCTGATTCCTTTTCTGCAGTTCTCTTATGTAACAGATGAGTAAAGACTTTTTAGCTCAATTAATATTTACTTTTTTCGTCATAGTGGAAATAGTGAGGCACCTGTGGGGCCTAAGCCACCTCTGACAAGTCTTATAGGCGCACCCCTGTACGAGAAACTAGGAAAAACAGCTCCAGAAATACGACCGAAAGTGCAATAAAAGAGACTTATCTTCTAAAGAGAAATCCAAATAAGAATCAGATGAAGTACTAAAGTGAGTTAAAGCCGAGCTATCTGCCAAGTTCGCTAACGTGGACGTGTTAGCACTTCCACGTGGAGCTCTGCTGAGGTCAGTCTCTCTGAGCCCTTTAAGAGCACACAGGGCCTTCACCCCCGCCCGCTCCACAGCTGCTTTTAGTCAGGGCCCGAGGTCTCTCCATCCTCCCCCCCCCGCCTCTCCCCCATCCCCTTCATCCCTCCTGCCCCTCAGCCTTCTGTTCTCTTGCCAGGACTGTAATCAAGCCTTCAGCTTGTGGCCAGCGCCTAAACCCTCCTCACTCACCCCCCCCTTCCCCTCCTAACCCCGAAAAAAGCCACCAACAGACTAAACTATGAGAGAAATGAGGGGCAGAGACAGAAGGAAGCAAGTCGGGGTGTGAGAGATACTCATTAAATCTTCACCCTGTATGCTGACAGAACACAGGCGTAATGTTTTAAATACAGGGATCTCTGCAGTTTGTTGGGGAAAACATTATTGCTGAAAGTTCTGGCACCGTTAAAGATGGCAGAGCAGGAACAGTACATGAGAGAGGGAGCGCTAATCGAAAACATGTGCACCTCAAATTCCTCTCATAGCGGCGTCTGATTAAGGCCTTTGTCAGGGCGTTCGTTGGTGGCGAAGATTACGGATACTGTGCACATCTTTTAGAGGTATTAGGCTCCACCTTTTCGGTCTGACTGTACCTGCTTTTGTCTGCTTTCTACCTTATCCAGTGTCATCTTCCACGGCCAGAGGGGACGTCTCACCCTGCGCGGACATGTCCAAACAAACCCCCTCAACACGACTCCCTCTCCGATGACATGAAAGCAACGGCAGCCCATTATTGTGGACAGGCTTTTGGCTTTCTCAAGGATGTCACGTTGTCAGGGCTGCACTCAAGGCCTGGTCCAGGTACATTCCACCAAGGCCACTGAAAAACATTGTTCAAGATCATTACTCTGATATGCGGGGCCATAAGCCACTCTTTTGCATGAAGAAAACCGTGCATCATAAGCCTTATGAGTAATATGATAATGACGCTACCAGATCTGATGGGAAAGACGCTTTATTTTCCGTAAAAGGTTGTGGAAAAGTAAATTCCAGCATGGGCAGAAATATCTGAAATAAAGTTCAGTTCCCTCTTCACAAGCTCCCTCTTCAATATTTTTAGCATCTAAATATTTGTTTGCCTTCTTAAACCGAATTTAAATAAAATAGGTTCACTTTATTTTCTAAAGACATTTGTAAAGGAAAATCCATGGCAGGAAATCCGCCCAAATCCTTGGAAAATCCAATAATATTTGCATAGAGCTTAAAACATGCAAAGTCCCTGCGTACGAATTAAGCTGGAAAGGAAAGCCCTGCTGGTTATGCATTAAAATGGATTGGAAGCAGGGTTTGACTCCTACAGGTAAAAGCCCCGCAGTGACGACTGATTCTGCACTTTGAGGAGACAAAAACCCCGAGATGTCCCTTCACTGCTGTCCAACTCTTCACTGTGCGGCGGGATAATCTGTTTGGCAGCGCTGCGTACTGCTCGGTGACCCTCTCCAAGCTTTCACACCTACCTCTTGAATAGGAAAGATGAGCACAAAGGAGGCTACTATACATCCCACGAGCCCCATTGATGTACAGCACAGATGAAACGGATAGATTCCTTTGTGACAGGAGCGGAATGAGAGGCAAACTTGTGCACAAAAGCTCATGAGAACATAAACTTGAAGAGAGGAGAGAGCGCGGATGGGTGTATTTTATATTTTTTTTCCTTCAGCTGAAGTTCTTCCAAGGCCAGTGTTGATTACAGGACCCGGCCTGACACAGTGTGCCTGCGCGCTGTCAACCCGCGGAAAACAAACACGGAATTTATAGCACATTAAGAATTCAACAGGCAATCTATTCAAGCAATTAATGGCGTATGAAAATAAGCTCTGTTGGCGTTGAAAGCACTCCAACATGAATGTAGGCCACGACTGTTGTGTGCTTTTGTTTTCCGCTGATTCGCCCTTGAGGATCACAGTTCCCGAGCTCACACACTTCACAAAGCCTCCCCTGCAAGTTGTTGTTGTGAACCCCTTTTATATTCCTGTGTTAAAACGTACAGCACATCTACAATTACAGTTCCACCGCTGTTTGCCCACAATGCAGAGTCAAGGTGAGTCTGATTACACGAAACAATGCTCAACACTGGAGAGATATCCAGAACACGCTTTGTTTTGTCATCTCTGAATTAAAAAATTACACTGCTTTTAGTGCAAAAAACCCTGTGAGGATGCAGCAGCAGCAGCACCTTGAATTTCTCTTTCAGGGAAAAAAAAAAAAAACTAAAGTAAATTATTGGACAGTCAGTTTCCTTCAGTTTCCCCGCTCGCTTTCGTGTGTTTATCAGCCTCATCTAATTACTGGTTTTGCGGGAACGCTGATCCTGTAGCTGACGGATGAATTATAACCACAAAAACCCACACACGGAGAAAATCACACAAGCTTTAGGCTGTTGGACACGCAGGCGCTGTAAAGGTGACCTGTAGGCCTCGCCGTGTTTGCGTTGCACTTTCCTGTTGTCACTCACGAAACATTCCTGCCATATTTTTAAGGTCAGAGATGAGAGGAGCTGTTTCACTGCACTTTTTAGACTTCTTTGAAACAGGTATTGATCCAAATTTTAACTTTTATTTCCTCCTGTTTAAGTTTGCAAAGTTGGCTGTCACGGTATCGGATTTTTTAACACGTGCTTTTTTGCCGCCAAAATGTACGATAACAATATAGTGGAAAGATGTGTTTTATCTCCATCACAAGCCCGTAACAGAGAAGTCCAATTTAGTTCACTCATTGTTACGGACACAAGACTACATTTACACGTGCCCGACACTAACCCGTGTGTATATATGTCGTCAAGAGCATGCCAAACCTGTAGGTGGCAGTGTAGCGAGAAGCTCAAGCCCACATTAGCCAATCAGAATTCTGCATTCTCCTTTTTTCCTGCGGTCAGCTACCCAAATCTCCATTTACATGCAAACGTGCAAACAGAGTCCACTCTTGCCTGAGTTTTCCACAAAACATCGTTTTCCGGGGCGAATTTTCGGTTTACGTCTACATGAAGGGTGCAAACGATGGTTCATGTCTCTCTGTTTTAAAAAATAACTGTGTACGGATAAACAGGGCTTAAATGACTTCATCTGTCATGATCTATGCTGCAATAGTAACTCTACGGTAAAAGCTAGCTAGCTAGTAAGGCTACTGAGTTTTCTTCTTCTGCTGATTCTTCGTCATACCCCTGATTTATGGCAGGTGGAAACCAGTCAAAGAACCTCTACTCCCCTTATTATAAACCAGTTACTTAGATGGTTACGTATGCACATTACCAGGGTGACTATACGTTTTCTTTTCATTGGACATGTAGTCTTTTTGGGGGGGCTGTCAGGGCTTGTCTGGCTTGTCTTCCAGATCCTTAAAATGTCCAGGGTTTTGAACGAGAGTTTCGATTTTGTGTAACATGGTCTTACTGAGTTAGAGGCATGTAAAAAGACACTCAATCCGACCCGGAAAACTCTCAAAATTAACTTTGTAAAGCATTACTCTGCTTTATTTTTGCACAATATAAACAATTACATATTTTGACATACACTTGTCATAATGAAACTTTATCTCCCTGTGTTTATAAAACACAAGTTAAACGATGATAAGGTAATATTGACGTTGTGTTGTAATGATGGTGCACTTACTTACCACTAAAGACGCCGATTACTTGATGACACCCTGCAAACTTTAGCCAATTTAGGCAAATGTATTTTTCCTGATATGTTCTGTTGATCTCTAGTGTTTCTGTTCTCTATTGTTCTGATCTTGTGAGTTTTCAGTTTGTGTCTGACCCCCGTTTCCCTCATGTTCTCAGTCTTTTATTCTTTAGAGTAGTTGTCTGTACTTCCTGCTTTATTTTGTCGTCGTCCATCCTTGTGTGTGTATGGTCCTGTTTTTCTCCCTCCTTAGTGATTGTCCTCACCTGTGTCTCAGTGTCTCATCTGCCTCTCGTTGCTCGTTTCCCTGTGTGTGTATATATATATAGTCCCCGTCTTCCCCTGTTTCCTTGTTAGTTCATTCTATGTATGTTTGTCGATCTGTGCGCATGTCTGCCCGTTCCCCGTGATCTTTGGTCTTTCCCTACTCTCCTGGTGGTTTTTTTGCTTTTTGGAAGTTTTTGTTGCTTTTTATTTAGTTCTTTTTAATAAATCCATTTTTTGTTGTGCGAGTGGATCCTTCCCTTTTTGTTGAACTCCAGACTACAACATTAATAAAGCTAAAACTTTGCTGTGAATCCTCTGAAGTTTGACATTTTAGCAGTGGTGTTTCTAAGAGATGGTTTACGTTGGTAAAGGCCCTTTCTGATATTCGATGGTGTCCTATGAATTACACTTGCTTGTTTGGAGCAGAGTTGATTTTGTGAATGAAAATGAGGTTAAATGTTCATCAAACACCAATTATAATATTGACTTGTCAACCGTTGAAGACTGTTTTGTTTTCCGATTGTACATGGAACCAGTTGTTCTAATACAGAGGATGCATTTTAGTTTAGTCACTTATTTGCGTTGAGTTCACATTTTTGTGATATCTTAACTTTACTTTAGCTTTTTTTTCTCCTACAACTGTTCATAGTTTTTGTCAAAACGTTGGTTTATCTTACTTTGGAGATAAACTGAAAAGCCTGTTTAGTTCGAGGCTTCACAGTTTGGATGAATCCTGATAGGTACTGGATGAAGAAGTGCAATACAGCCCTCCTTGTGTGTTTTGGTTGCACTTTATTTTAAGCCAAAGAAAAAGTGTTTTTATACTCTGAGTAAAGTACATTTCTCTATTTTACCACTTTAGTCTGTGTGAAATGTATTTTCTTCACCTCCATGGATCAGCAAGGACAGCATATTAGCATAAAAAGTCATAAAAAGTCTTTTAAATGATTCTACACTGAGTGTAAAAGGTCAACTGTGTATGTTGTAAATGCTTTTTAATCAGTTAAAAAAGGACCAAACTTTTGTGTTAGCATAAGATTTGTACACACTGGCCCCCACAAACCCAAGTTGGGCCCCCCCGTCCAAGCATATAGACACACCCCTGGCTTTAGGAATGTCTTTCCTAAACAGCTGGACAAGTTGGAGCTACCTGCGCCTCTTCAACAGACCACAGCGAGGCTCAGGCCGGTAAATCCGTACAGTAAACTGAGACCTGACACTGAATCCTGACCCATGAGAGGGATTACGCTGAGGCTCTGACAGCTCAGGAGTTCCACAACAACCACTTAGGACAGGAATCTGGCCTTAAGGTCCGGAGGGGAGCGTGTGTGTTTTGGAGGAGCCCTGCAGCGTTTCTCAATAGTAAAAGAAAAACAGATTTGAGTGACAAGGATTGCGGAGGACTTGTTATGTGTAGCTTCTTAAACATTTCCCCATCAGGGCATTTCCAGGAGAAGGTTAATGTTGTGCGCACAGCTTGTCGGATATTTCCTCCTATACATTTACAGATTGTAACGTGTGCAAAGAGAGACGATAAATGTATAGCTGAAATCACCTCGTTGTGTGAGTGGTCCATTAAAGACAGCACATCTCGCATTCAGGATGCAAATTCAGGAAATTTACACACAATGATACCAAAGATCCACAGTGGAATGACATAAAGTGATCGTTTCGACACTTCACACATGCACTACATTAGTTTCACATGTTGTAACCTCATAAAATGATTCTCAAGGAGAGGCTGCTGCAGATTAACACAGTATACATTATAGACCACTGATGCCTCTCTGACATGTGACCAAAATTAATCAGATTTAGATTCAAGTGATCAAACTGTAATTAATCATGTGAAGAGGGAAATGATCCTTGACGCAGCTCCAGCTGCGAGATGCCTCTGTTTGGTCCCGCGTGCCCCTCTTACAGGGGGTCCACCGGGGCTACATTAAGAGGCTTTGTGCCAATGTCACCTAAATTACAGTCACTTAACACAACAGATGTACTGAATGTCGAGCAAATGATGTGCTCGGGTTTGGGTGGTGCATTCACATGCATGGAATAAATTTTACTCAATGTATCAAACGTGTTTTTGTTGCAGCGAATTTGCATTTGGCTGTATGCGATGCATGCTCCGCTAACCCACACTGCCTTGTATCTCAATCTCCAAACAACTCCATCCATGCCTCCTTTTATTTGCCGGCCTTTGCGTCTCCAACGCCGCCTGTGCATGGGTAAATTAAGCGTATTTATTTCAGTGCATCAGTTTGAGAAGATTTCCTCTGCTCTTATAGACTCAGCTGTGGATATGCCAGACGAGCTTAGTTCAGAAGATTATATTTCTCTTTGTGTGTCACACTCCTCAGCACAGGCACAGGCACATACAGGTATTCAGACGGGAGCCAACGCGAGGACCGGGCCATTGTGCTCCTCCGTATGCAGGAACAGAGCGTTCTGGCATTGCAGGTATAGAGGGGGGACAATAACCCGGGGTTGCAGGCACAAATTACATTCATCAAGTTTATCAATAGCAACTCAGGATTTAAGCCAACGAGCTCACCCTACCAACAACCCCCCTCTCCTTCCCCCTCCTCTGTAAGTCTGGCTTTCAATGCACAAGTTAATTCTGCATATAAGAGGAATGATCTGCACACAATTATGCCTCCTTGGATGGATATTTTATGAAACCAACGCCGCTACCGCCACTGCTCTGGCGACAATCCCATAACATCAGTAAAGATCTCATTTCTGTGTATAAAAACTAAAAGCATTGATAGTATAGCCGGTCTTTTTCTTTTTTGTATGATCGCGAAAGGAGAGAGAGAGGAGAGATTATAGGCAGTTTAAAAGACGACTCCCTTCAACAGTCTGTAATTGTACTTTGCTGGGAGAAAGAATAAAGTAAGAGGGGATATATTCTGAAAAATCATAAGCCATTATGCTTCAGAAAAGGGTTTGTGGGGCGGGGCGTATGTGCACATAAAGCACTGCTGAGAACCTCCAGCAAATTACCCCGCAGGCCCGCGAGGAGGGGGAAATATCACTAATTGCCCTCCATTCTGTCAGGTCAATTGACTCTAATTGGAAAAATAATAAAAAGCATACTACCCCGGGAGCGGCAGGCTCTGAAAACGACAGGGTCCTTTTTGGAAAAGAGAGCGAAAAGGGGGGAAAACGCTTGAATTCCTCAGTACAAAAATATGGCATCTGAAATCTATCTTTGCCACCGCCATTCCTGCCTCAAAAACAATTACAGCGTGCCTTCCTCCTGCCACTCCACGGCTATAATTACAGGAAAAAAGGGCATGTGTTACACACCAAAGGAGGATAGTAAAACGATGTGATTAAGCATTAATACGTCGCTCTTTTTACACCTTTATGAGTGATCTTGGAAGTGTCGGTGGACCGGGGTCTTCCGGTCAGCTTCTGTGGAACTGTCCCCCCCCCGGAGAGCTCTGTAATTTACAGTCAAATGAGCATAGAGGGGAGGCCGGGCCACCTAGAATAGTTAAAACATACAGTATGAGAACAAGGAGGTATTGAATATGAGCCATGCCCCAGGTGTTGGCAGACAAGAGGGAATAGAGCTAATCTACTATCTACATTACTAAATTATTGGAGATGAATGGCTCTGCTAATATAATCTCCCACCCTGGGGGGATGATCCTAAGATTAAAGGTCTGACTCAGTATTCATTGCAGCGTTCAGCCCCTTTGAGTCGCTCTAAAGTTGTAATTTTGTTTAAGCTCAGTGCTTACCACAAACCAGACAGAAGTTCTCCGACTTGCCCGTCCAGAAAAAAAAACAAAAAAAAGCAAACAGAGTGGGTTTATAAAGTATGTTTTTCTTCCCTCTTTTCTTCCAAAGCGGGGTAAGTGATCAGTTTGATCGCAGCAGTGAAGTATGTGTCTGTTTGGGTCAGAACTTACTGCGTTTCATGGTGCGTTTGGCAGCTTTCCTGTACTGTCCGAACGCATTAGAGGAAATACGCTTCTTGATATTTTACAAGAGCTGTGTCAACCGAAGAGCTCGATTTGCGCTGTTTTTCATTTAGCGAGATCTTCCTTTCTTTTGTCCTACGCTTGACCCGATCAGAACTGGAATCTAATCTCACTGTCACTATCAGATTTATTGATAAAGACCATCAAATCTATCAAAACTTCCCTTGACAAACAATGTTTTCAGGCTCGGGTTTTTTCGGTGCCATCGCAGGTCTCGGAATCCGTCTGATGAATTCACCGGCATGTAAGGCTTCTGGATGACAAAGACGTTCTCCTGTGAGACCCACTGGCACATCCCCCGCCAGCGACGTCTTGCCCCTAGAGACAAACTTGGGATAAAACAATGACAGGAGCCCAGCAGCACACAAACCGGTGCCAAACAGCACACCCACCTGCTTATGATCAATGAAACCTCAGCGTATACTATCTCGGCATACCACGCCAGCCGCTGATGAAAGGCCTCGTCGTTAGTGACCGTCTTTGATCGGCTCATCGCCTGTTTTGAAATGTAAATCGAAGGGAAGAGGAAAAGGGCTCCGTGAAGGAGTGGCACGTGGAGGAGAAAAGGGGACCCCACCCTCTGGGGAGATTAACGCCACCCCAGTCAGACATGTGTCAAGTGGGGCTTGATGAATCCTGGGAAAATGAAAAAAAAAAAGGTATGAAAAAAGAGGAGACAGAGGAAAGAAAGCCCTTTCTCTTCCCTTCTTGCCTCCTTCTGCACATCCCTGCCTCTCAGATCATCATCTCCCGCCCTTATTCTGTCAACGCCCTTCTTGATGGTTACTGTCAGAGGTGCGCATCTCTTTTGTAGTGTGGTGTTTTGCTGCTGCCACGGTGGAGATGCTTCCTTCCTCTGCATATGCACAAGTAGGCAGGGATGGGTGAGAAGGGGTGGAGGGTGGAGGGGAGAGGAGAGGGGGGGTGGCGAAGGCAAGGATGCCTGTGGTATCTGCTGATCCTGACACACCTTTGGGAATAAGAAACCAAAGGACAGAGGGAACGCTGCTTGAGAAATAGTGGGAGCATGATATCGGAGTAGAGGGATTTGGTTGTTGGTTGTTGTTCGTGGTGGCGGCGGGGAGGGAGGGTGAGTGGGTGGGGGGGCTTCTGCAAGGGCAAGGCACAAGTCTGTGACATTGTGGAGGAAAAGACGGGGATGACAGCGAACCAATGTGCCGGGGAACTTGAAAGGAAAAGGAGACTGACTGTTGAAAGTGTAACCCTGAGCATCTTTCAGATACTGATCAATCCATCCATCCGTTTGTTTTAATAATGAATGAATGAAAACGTTGTTTTGGGATCCGGTCAACCAACAGGGGGGCGATGGGATCAGTGGTGATGGGTCATGAGTCAGATACTGGATCAAACTAGATATACTTTTCTCAACAAAGTGGTTGGAAACTTTTTAATTAGGATCCAACCCAAAAATGGTTTGGTTCTTACCAAGACAAAACAAAAACTTCGATTTAGAAGTGTTAGATAATTAATCTTGTTTTAAGACTTAATTTCTTATTTTAAGTGTTTACCTTTACACTTTAATCTTATATCACGCACAATTTAATCTTTTTTTGTCTCACATAGGTTGGAAATCTTAAAATTAAGAAAATAATTGTTAATATAAGTTATATTCCATCTCCCAAAGTCACGTCAAAAGGAATCTTGTTTTAAGATTCAGTAAGCCTTGTTTCAAGATAAGCCAGCTTGGATTGAGACAGACTTTAGTCATTCTTCACTAATACTGTCTTTTTGTTTTCTCTGAATTTCTGTTTTTGTTTAACTAATCTGCAGCTTAATGTGCTAAAAGTAAGAAAACAAAATATGTAATTGTTATATTGAGTACGGTACAAATACGTTATTTTGAGGCTGTAAAAAAGTTACTTTTTATGTTATCTCATCTTAAAACCCGGCATTTTCTCCTTACCTTATACTTATATTTGATACATTTCACTTATTTTAGGGCTGTAAAAGATACATTTCAAGTAATCTGATCTTAAAACCAGCATTTCATACTCATTTTATGCTTATATTAAGTATATTTAACTTACTTTGGTGGCTTTAAAAGTTAAACTTCAAGTAATCTGATCTTAAAACCAGCATTTTATACTATTTTATGCTTATATTAAGTATATTTCACTTATTTTAGGGCTGTAAAAGTTACATTTCTAGTAATCTGGCTTACTTTAAGCCTACCAAATACATTCGTATACATGCTTATTTATAGATTTACAATCTTAATTTAGGAAATCTTGTCGAGTGAAATGATCTTGCTGCATGGAGAGATACTTTCACTTGTTTTTAGTACCTTTTCCCTCAGATTTAGTGTTTTTATATTGTTTTTTGCAGTGTAGGTTAACAGTTTATAAAGACAGTCCTGTCAGATGACCTGCACCATACCATACACATAATGTACATCGCTTATCTGCAGCCAAACAAGTGGCAACTTTTTTTTTTTTTCGGTAGAACTGTAGAACTTTTCCCAAATAACTGTCCTGGCCACAATTTCAAAATAAAAGCCTAATATAAAAACAAAGGGGTTACTTTGAAAATCAGTCGTTTCGAAATCAAGTCCAACCAAAGTGTCACTCTTGGGACAAAAGCATAGCTGATGGAGAGATAATACAAACCTCAGCTTTTGGGTGTTTTGTGTTCTTATTTTTTCAGGGTCTGAACCGGCCATGTCAAGACTGTCATGCAGCATGCAACATGTTTCTTTTATGAAGCACCATTGACGGGTACACTGATCAGGGTTTACTGTACCAAAGGATGCTAAAATGTTTTGATCTACACAAGATAGTTTTGATGGAAATGCACCAAAAGTGACCATCAGGGCCGCCTTTATTTTTGGCAGTTTTCTTGTTTACTGTCTCGTCCATAGACCCTCTGATTTGGAGACAGAAAGATCTTGCCATCGATCTCGATCAATGGGTTTCTTGCGTACAAACAAGACGAGGTGCGCGCGCAAACAAGGGGCCCAAGCCTACTTCGGAGTAAACCGCTATCAATGAAGATGTCGTATTGTTTGCAAGTTCTCCCCGACACAATTGCAATAAAAATTGCTTCGTCTTTTATTGCATCAAAATCAGAAAAACACTTGCTGAAATGTCCATGAATTTCACTCAGTTTACCAGGTTGTCACATTGTTTTAGATGTAGATTTTGTTTGTTTTGCCGATTCGTTCAGTTTACAGAACAACAGCTCCTTGTCATTTTCGTTCGCCATTGACTCCGCTAGTAAACAAATAAGAAATGTCCCGCTTTCTGCTAATCCACTATGTGCAAGCATTCAGCAACAGGCCTGGGGATGAACTTCTATTTCACAGGCAGAAACCACGAGCGGAACCAGACTCATTGGTGGACAGCTATCTGCCAAAACTGGATAAATCAGGAGAGGGGATTGAGGCAGATGTGGAAAGATAGAGATTATCATGACAACACATGCATCATGAACATATCATATGACATGAATTTGCATCATATGAGCAGAATTACTGTTATGTAGGTGTGACGGTAATAATAGAAGCAGTGGGTGTTGAGCAGAAGAGATCGATGTGTCGTGAAGGATGGGACTCTGCGTCCTTTTGGTCATCCGCCCTCCTGAAGAGGAAGGAACGCGTCTCTTGTCGCAGAAGGGCGGAGGTGTCACCTTCCCGCTTCACTCCCGTGTCTGTCGTCTGTCCGCCCGCGCCATGAAAAAGCCGTTGCATCATTTGAAGTGACGATGAAATAGAATAGCTAAATAATGTCCCAGCAGGAGGCTGTGTGCAGAGACGATACAATGCGCAGGGCCTGCAAACTAATGGCCAGCTGTCTTATAATGAGCTGCGGCGATTCCAGGGCCCGCTGATTACCCCCCTTGCCCCATTGCCGTTCCCACTATGGGGACATTACAGGCACTAAGGGGTAGAGAGGGGGAAGGTGGAGGGGGAGCAGGAGTGCAAAAGCAGAAGATGAGGGTGGGACTGTCCCTCTATCTAACAGCTCACAACCCCCAAGCCCTCCATCAACGCAACTGAGCACCGAAAAACCTCTCAGTTAACGAACCAAGAGCCGTCTAATTAGAGCTCAAAAATTCATGAGGGTCCTCATTAATATTGAATATCTGTTGTGGGCCACGACTTCAAAATAAGCACTTGCATATGCAGATGGAAGGTAAGAGAGAGAAAGGAGAGGAGGGAAGAGTATTGTGCGGCGCCAAAGTAAAGGTAGTGAAGTAAAGGTGGAGGGAAGGAGATAGAGACGGATCTAAGGGGAAAGGGAGTGGGAAGTACATGAAAAGAGGGGCGACGGAGTGGGAGACAGATGAGAAGAGGAGATGGAGGGAGAGCAGGCAGGAGGAAAGGGGAGGAGAGGGAAAGGGATGAGAAAAAGTGAGGGACCCAGGAGAGCTGTACCTGTGGAGAAGAGTTGTAATGTTGGAGGACTCTCCTGGGAGAATATGCATGGTCTTTAATGAGGAGGGTGGAGTGCAATGGCGAAGAATAACAAAAAAAAAAAAAGAGGAAGAAAAAAACATTCCTCTCTTAATCCCTCGCTGAGAGGAGAAACTCTTTTAAGCAGGTACGCAGAGGTATCACTTTTCAAGTCCCTCACTCCTTCTGTTTTACCCGGGAAAAGGGTACACAGATAAAAGATACTGTCATTTGAAGATTGTCTGCTACCAACAACCATCATTTGCCTTTGAGATAATTCTGGGTTTTCCACTTCAGATTTAGAGGCATATGGGTAATACAGAGGAGGAGGAGGGGGAGATACACTACATTAACTATATGTCAGCCACTCTGGAAGACATCAAGAAAGTCATTTCATAGAGAGGAAGAGGAAAAAAAAGGCTGACACAAATAAACAATTCCTCCTCACGTCGCTATAGCTGTGGTTGAGTTTTGTCTTTTGAATCACTGCAACTATGTTTTCATGAGGAACTGAGTTAAAGGTGTTTATACCTGTCCTTAGGGCTCTGGAGGGGAAACAGGTTTGGAGACAATAGGCCTCATTTATAGTTGTCATTTTGAGTCTTTTGTTTTGTGGAAAAAGTTTAGAAACACTTCACCACATACTGTATGTGTCTCCTTTAGCCATGTCACTAAATCTGCATGAAGTCAGATGTCGGAGCTGGGAATGACGTCACACCCGAGTTACCAGCGTTTCGTTTACCAAGTTGGAAAAAGCAAAATCGGAGGTGGAAACAAGATGGCTACATCTAGGAAAATTATTTTAGCACTTGCGTCGTCCAAATATAACAAGGACAAGGCAAGTGCTAAAATAACCTGCATTAATACAAATCAGGGCCTGTTAAGCAGAAGAAGTCATATCCTGAGTTTGTTGTGCACTTTAAGCTCCTGTTGAGAACTCTCTGTTAGTGTTGACTTTGGCGCCCCCTGTGGACAAAGTAGTACCTTAAACTGTCCTGCATTTGTGTAAGTTGTGTTTCCAACCAAAAGGACCTAGAACTTTATTTCCAATTTTTTTTGGGAGATGGTCTATAACTTATGGTGCATTCGAGAAGTCAGATGTTGGAACTGGGAATGACATTTTACCCCAGTTAACAGCATTTCAGTCGCCAAGTCGGAAAAAAGCAAAATCCGAGGTGTAAACAAGATAGCTACATCTCCAAAAGTTATTTAAGTGCTTGCCTTGTCTGAATATACAAGGACAAGGCAAGCATTAAAATAACTTTCGTAGATGTAGCCATCTTGATTCTGCTTCTGATTTTGCCTTCTTTACGACTTGGTAAATGAAACGCTGGTAACTCGGTGTGACGTCATTTCCTGCTCCGACAGCTGACTTCCAAGGTAACTCGAACGCAGCATGACAAGGAATCAGGGCCAGAGCGGTCACCCGATTTTATTTAGTGGCAAAGAAGTCATATCCTAAATTTGTTTGTTGTGAACTTAAAGCTCCTGTTAAGAACTTTCTGTTTGTGTTGATTTTGGCGCCCCTTGTGGACAAAGTGGTACATTACAATGTCCTGCAGATGTGTAAGTTGTGTTTCCAACCAAAATGTCTATCGTCAGAAGAACTCAATAGGATCCGGAGCTTTTTTTTCGACTGTTTTTGGAGACGGTCTATAAATTCGTTCTGTTTTGTTATCTTAGTACTGATACGAAATCTAATTCATACAAGTCAAGTCTATTTTTGCACACTTTGCTCGGGTATCTTATTTTTATTTACATATTTTTTTTCCTTCACTGTTTTGATACCCTGTAATTCTTCATCTTCGTCCGTTATGCATGTTTAGAGTTGGGGGTAAGGGGCTCCTCAGGCTTATATAAGGGCTCATGATTGTACACATGGGTTCTGATCCAAACCTGTGTTAAAAACACCCAAAAAGATTGTCTAAAACATAAATAAGTGAATATCTTGGTTTTAAAATATGCTGTTCTCATATGAAGCAAAAACAAATCTTCGACTTCCCTCAGAGCTCACCGGGAGTTCTGGCTCAAGGAGACGTTGCCCTACAGACCGCTGTGTTTTTTGGTCTTTAGTTTCTCACTGAAGTTTCCTTTTAATTGACAGAACTTTCACACAACATGAAACTTCACTAAACCAGGGAAAAGTTTTGTTCATAAGCCTAAAGGTTTACTTCTTTCAAAGTGTCACTCTTTACTTTTTACCTCATGAACTTGTAGGTCGTCTCTCCTTGTTTGCACTTTGGCTAGCACTGCAAACAAAAACTGACAAGCACTGCAAACAAAAATTGAATTACAGATTGATATCTTTCTCTCAAATACTGTAAAACGTTGAGTTCATAGAAATGATCAATTACTCTGGTCGCCATGCATCATGAAAATAGAGAACAGATGAGAAGTGGCTGACCGCTAGTGAGTTAGCTGTAGCAAAGAGATATTTGAAGGTTGATTGTGAATCAAAAACAAAGTTCGAGCTTTTTCCTCTGCAGATTATCAATCATTAACCGTTTATTCTTTCTAACATTTTTTAACTGTTTTCAGTCAGTTCTGTTGCGACTTACTATCACGCAAAAGTAGTGCACTTAAAAGCATGGCATGACCGTGCAGGAAACAGAGCAACCAAAAAAAGATACACAAGTAAATATCAAAATAAAATCATGAGACAAACAATCGTTTATGAGGCAATGTCTAAGTTTGATGAAATACAAATTAATTTCTACTTTTGTAAAGTTTATCAAGCGATCTGATTCTCCTCCTTTTTAACTAATTGTTTTAATTTTGAGTTTTACCCATGATTATGATAGCGCTATAATATCATTACTTCAATATCTTATGGCCCCAGTAAGTGTGATAGGAAACTCAGATACAACCCTGACTGAGACACTGGCAACTTCTAATTTACAGGTCAGTTTTAGGTCTTCCTCTTAATGATAATAATAATAATAATTATAATAATAATGCAGCATCAGATTTCATAAAGCACTTTATCAGAGACCCTCAAAGCGCTTTACATTAGATACATCATTTATTCGCTCACACAGTCACACTTTGGTGGTGGTAAACTACCTACACTGTAATGTGACTGCAAGTTTGGGCCTACTACCTCTCCGACCACCACCACACAACACTCACAGTTATACACCAGTGGAAGACACACACTGGGAGCAAGGTGGGTTAACTATCTTGCCTTAGGACACAATGGACAGACTTGGGATAGGAGGGAATCAAACCGCCAACCTTCCAGGTATCAGACGACCACTCTACCTCCTGAGCTACTGCCGCCCCTCTTCAGACCTACAAGCCTACATGAGACAGAAGAGGACAGGGTCGGATCATCTTTGGTCTCAGGAACTTTGTCTAATCTATTTCAAATATCGGAACTAAAATGAGGGAAAAAAGAGTTTTAGTTTAGTTCAAGACTTAGGCATGAGTCCGGCTGTAGATCTGTAGACAGCTTGCTTTTGCCTATCAAGTGTGCAGGATTATTAAGACACTTATAAAACTGTAACGGTTGACGGCGTCTGTGTTTGTTGGACGGAGAACTTCCTTGATAGTTATCTCAGCGTGGTCACCTTTAAAGAAAGCAGAGCGTGTTTGCTCAGCTTTAAGCTCTTTACCTGTGTATCTTCAGCACACGCATGACTGCAAACATAAATGCACAAGTACACAGAGGAGAACACAATCTGCAGTCGAGCATGTGTGTGTTTGTGTGCGTGTGTGTGAGAGGGTAAATTCTGGTTGTGTTAGCTCAGGCATCTGTTTGGCCATGTGTGTTCAGCACATTGCTTGTGTCCGTGTGCGTGTGTGCGTTTGTGATAAAAGTGACTGTGGTTGGGGCCGACCTGAGCGCTCTTCCTTAATGTGTCTGGGAGGTCCAGGGGAGTCGAGGGCTTTCGAGGGCGTGGATGTGTCTGCGCTGAGAGATTTATAGGCTTCAGCCAGGATCACTCTCTTTCTCTGGTGCCAAGTTAAGCAGCAGCATAATTAAAACCTCAGAGGAATCCTTTTGAAGTCAACAATGGGCTCTTAGGCGAACCTTAATGCAAACACACACACACACACACACACACTCGCAGACACAGACACGCACATGCTTAGCCATGCACCCACTTGCTCTTACACTTAAAGATACACACAGACGACCACACACATATACTGTATGTCCGTGTATCCTCGCACACTCTGGGAAGATGCAGGGGAGATTAGATTAGAGCTCTATTTGTTGTCGAGGAGGAAATTCATTTCCACAGCCAGCCAGTTGCAGGTACATTCATACAAGACAGTTATTACCCCGGCACATGATTTGACACAGACCAACACCATCACAGAGAGAGCACTCATAGTAAGAGGATGTTTCATATAGTTGCAGGAGGGGGAAACAATCCAGGGCGTTTGCAAAAGCATATGGAGCCGAATTATGCATCCTTTGTAAATGTTAATACTAAAGAAATGACACCCGCTAAATGCTTCCCTTTAGTGTGCGCCGACTTCATCATTCTGTACACACTCGCACGTAAACTGTACAAGACAATTACTCACATTAAACCCCAACAGATGCCGTCTTGATTAAATTTGACCGCACAAACACAAATGGAGTCGAGCGGGTCTGCGTCAAGAGTTCCCCGAGCATATGCCGCGCGGGTCGTGAGGAGCCGGGAAAGGGAAGGAAGGATCTGAGGCCGCCTGCTGTTGTTGCCTTGCTGACAACACACCGTGGAAAATACCCCTCCGAGCCCTGAAACCGCTCAGGCCGTGACCTACCATCCGGCCTCGCTCGGAGCGTCGGCGCAAAACACCCGAAGATGTAAACAAGGAAGGAGAGACTACTACAAAGATGTTGGTAATTTGCAGCGCGTGCAGGTCCCGACCTTGTTAAGTGAACAGTAGTATTGCTGTGGAGACATGACAGAGGTGTAAATTGGACAATTTAGGCCTTCCTATAATGAGCTGTGTGTTTTTTTTCACAGCTTTTGGCTGCACTTCAAAGTGCGAAATGGTATAGCTTGTGTGTCTCAAGGTTGCGAAGTCAAGTCAGATTCATGCCCCGGACCCATACTGTACCAGATCAAAAGTAGTGGGCCTTGTAATATGATCACAGTGGGAGTTCACAATGTGAGCTAACTCAGTATTCAGAAGGGGGGAGATGAAAATAAATGTGTGATCCTTATCTGCCATTGCCCATAACCCATGCAGGCATGCTGGTGGTATGCATCGATAAACTCATAAACAAACTGTAATTACTAGCCCATTAGAGTCAGACCCTCACAAACACACGCTCATAATCCGTACACAGGAGGCACGGAGGCTTGTCGCTCATTTTCATACAACCCACTGCGCCATAAAAGTGGAGCAAAATACTTAATGATTTGTGACTGGGGGGACAAACAAACCATTTTGATATAAGGAGCTTACACACTCTCAAAAGAGATGTAGCAATGTTGACGCTGCTGCTCATTATGGTACACACTCCCCTTGTTTGAATTGGAGCAAAGCTTAATTTATAGGGGTGGTGATCGGAAAATGGAAGGCAAATTGGTTGTTTCTTGGATAAACATGTATTCCTCTTCTGGGAGTAATCAGGGAAATAATCGCTTCAGCCTTGACAACAAATCTACTCGAGTAAGTTTGTAGATGATAGCCTTGTTGTTTGAACTGGACCCTGTGGAGTGCAGTTTGTTTTCCCCCCCGTTTTGAGTCTAGACAGAAAGTCTCTTGACAGTCCGGGCCACGCTCGCAGAAGGACGAACCCCAATGCGGAGGGATTGAAGGCAGGGACCCGGAGTTCGCTCATTATACAAGGTAACACTCTTTCTAGCTTTAGATGTCACCATGTTGCGTTTTGAATGAAACCGTGGCTTTTCTTTGACATTTTGGACATTAATATTGCAGGGATTCCTTACATCCCCTCTCCATACCTTTATATATTCTCATGGACTCCTTCAAAGGCGCTGGTCAGGTCCTCTAACCTGAGATATATGCGGCTCTGTGTCCTTCTGAGGCCTCCTAGTTGGACAGCAGGGATATACTACAATCCTCGGAGTGTGTGTTTGTGTGTGTGTACAGCTTTTCTACCTAAATCTGCCTCCTTCCTAACCTTCAGTGGACACAGTATGACTGAGTGATCAAGCAGATCAAGCCGGCATCCACTTCAGCTTTTCTCTACGGTGACATTTCGCCAAACCTCAGACAATCCAGTCCGCCCTGATCCCCCCTCAGCCCATGTTTATTCAGGAGGAGGCTGGACCAAGCGGCCCTGGAGACGGTTTCAAGTCTTTGGAAGACGCTGGGTAAAGAAACACAGGGGGTAACACTGTTAATATTAAGGCTGGATATGTGGCAGAAATCACTGTGCATATCTAAAGAGGGAAACACTTTTTGTACAAATATTGTAGTCCCTGCTGGTTTGTTCAGATACAAACAAAACTGCAGATCTGCACTTTGAATGTTTTGCTTTGTCTTTAAACAGTACCTCTCTATTTTAGTCCCCCTCCAAGGAGCAGATTTATTATTATTCAGTTTCGATTTAATGAAAGGCCTTCTTTTAAAAAAACAATAAGTCGTAGTAGTAACTCTTTTTTTACAGTGTATGATCATTACATGTGAGCGGTTTAACTGATATGAGACAACAGGATGAGGTTTGGTGAAACTACTTTGTCCACAGGGGGCGCCACAATCAACAGAAACCAAAAGCCCCACATTAAAGCTTTAATATACAAAATGTCATTCATGCGTACATCAGTAAATACACGCCATAGAAGATTAAACATGCTGTTCCCAATCCAGGTTCTCAATCTTGTTGCATTTGACTCAGTCGTCTTAGTTTTTCTTGAACTCGAGACACAACAAGATAACATTTTACGTCATTTCCTGGTCGACTCCAGTTTTGCTTTGTTGCACCTTTTGTTTAAACCATTATCATTGTAAAAATTATCATCTCCCACGCTCTGTTTTTTCACCTTTTACACATAAAAGTAGAGGATCGACAATCCAGTTTAAGACAGGCTGTATTGAAGGGTCTTGGTTTGCTTGTTAAGGCCACAAAATCCTCCTATTAAAGGAAGAACACAAGGTTTAGTACGCTCTGCAAAAGATTGATAACACTGTCCTATGCTGGCAGGAGTAAAATGCCTTTAAGATGCAGGGGGTAAACAATAAGCAGCGGTTCGATAGCGGGCATAGAGGTAGTTATTAATTAAAGTACTTGGTGATGTGTTCAAATGCAAGGTATGAGGCTCTGCTGCGCTAACGGGTTGCTAATGCGGTCGGTGTTTGACCGGCGCTGAGCTCTCTAATATGTCTGCAGGGACTCGGGAGCTTCTAATTAATCCTGAGCTGACGGCCAAGCCAGGACGTCCCACGGGAGGCATCAGGGAAAGCAAGGAGTATCAGCGCACTTATCCACAGATTAGACTCTACTCCCTCACTGGGAGGCTGAGACGAGATGCCGGGCCAAAGGGTTGCAATTGTTCTTCTCTCACCTAGTTAAGTGAAAAGGCAAGGCTCCGGGAAAATGTTTCAAGTAAATCTCACGTACAGAGGAAAACAAAAAATAAAATCTGTTTGATGATTTAAGATTTATCTGTCAGTCAAATGAGGAAGTGTCACCAGAGTGAGGCGGCGGTATGAAAAAAACAAGGAATATTCATGTCCTGTCTGACTCACTCAAAGTTTCCTCTGCTGAAAAGGTTGTCTGACGGAGGATGAATCTCATGCATGTTTGTCAATATAATTTGCTCTCCCCTTCACCCCAGAGGAACACACCGGTCCCTTAAGGTTTCCCGCTCAAATGCCAACATCTGTCTGGCAACGGCGCCAGAATGAGACAGACTAGGACACCTTCATCAGAGGTATTCTCTGCATGACAGAAGCCACAAGGTGCAAATTCAGAGATGAAATAATGGGCGAGCTGAAAGAGGCTTAGGAATGCAAATCCCCCTCTGCACCCGTTCCTGTTTTAAACAATCCATCTTGATTAATATTTCATGTTATGAAAATATATTAATCAGGAGGAAAAAGTTGAAACTTTCCGTCTTTCCCAGAGGACACTTAATCCCTTGTTTTTTTTTAATATTTTCTGATAGGAGTGATGTCATTTCGTGGGCGACTATCATGGAAAAAACGGAGACAAACATCTTGTAATAGTGGTCCAAAAAGAAACTGGCTTCTCTTCTTCTCTGGAGCTCATGATAGTCTGAGCAAAGTGAGGCCAAAAGCTGTGAGATCCACAAACAGTTTGGCATGGCTGCTCGCTCTTAAACCCCCATTCACAAACCGTCTTTTATGTACGTTTTACTTGGCACCGCGCGCCCTCCCTCCTCCCCCTTCCCCACCCCCTCAGCGCCCCGTCGACTGATAGACAGTGTGTGTGAGAGCAGCACATCACAGTGCCACACTGCTCTCCACCTCACCACTTTCATTATATTGTCATTTTGAATTATCAGCAGCGATGGACTGGCGGCGGGGATGACTGACACATTCCTGCAAGCGGAGCAGCTACAGCCTGGCTCTCCGGCGTGTCCTGGCAAGCCCGGCTTTTTGTTGTGCCAGACGAGAGAGGGCCGGCCAAGTGTCTGGCCGAGGGGCTGCACTAATACCGCATAAATAGGGGGGAATCCCCTGCCCCGTGCTGGCTGAAAACAATGCATCTATGTTGAAATGGAAGGCGATATACCTGGGAAGACATGTGATTATATGTAATTGAGTAGAAAAGTCACATAAAAAGGCTGAAAAGCAGATATGCAAGGGTGAGTACGTTTTAATACCAGCACTGTATCCATTACAAAATGTCAATTTCAAGTCAAGTGACATAATTGAATGAAACAGATGCTCTCTTGCTAGAAATATGAGGCACTATAACTAATGTGTCAGTGAAAATCTATCTAAAACGAGCAGGGGTGACAGAAAAGATATCACTATAAAATGTGGTTTTAGCAGCAAATTAGACGGCGGAGCAACGGATTTCACCATAATTTGCATTTTGCATGTAAGCAGTGTCGTGCCAAAAATACTCGCCGCAACACCACAGTGGCGGCGGTCTCAGTGGGCTTAACAGCACCAGCAGACAGGAGGAGTGAGAGCGAGAGGAAAGATAGAAGGACGACCGAGATGAAGATGAAAAAAGACGGGGGGAAAAAGAAAGGGTGCAGTGCAGCAGGGTGATGGCCGGGTCCAAATCTCGTGGGATGTTACATTTCACAACACCCTTGAAATTACATCAAGCAGTTAGCAGCGGTTTTACAGCTATGACTCTGTGGTGAAAACCACTTTGTTGCCTTGGATGTAAATTACGTGTTCGTACAGAATCATAAGCTCTGACAACGACGGGATCCAAAAATTCTGATCCTCTGTGTTTTTCACTCACCAGACAGCTCTTCAGATTTGTATAACAAAGCTTAAAAAAAAAAGGTAGGCAAACGTCTGCTAAATAGAAAAGTCTGGGCGTTATTAGGGCTTGTGTTGCCTGGCAGGGTGGAGCCGGGATAAGAGACGTTGAAGAAAATGCAGCCACGCTCCGTACTGTACTACTTTTTTAGACTTGAAACACGAGGTTACTCGCTGACAACTCTGCAGCGCTTTTAATATCCTCAGGACTGCAGCTCTTTAAAAGACAAAGACAGTTAATCTGATCTCCTGCAGCTCACATAAAAATAGTTGTCAGTGAAGTTCTGAACAGCTGTGTTTTAGCTGATTTGTCAAACAGATAGAAAGCAATTTGTAAGTTTGACAGGCGGGACCACGAGGTTAGAAAGTGACGGCACAGATTTGTTTGAATGATATTCTCAAAAAGTGCGGTGTAATTTGTTAATTGGGAACAGAAGTCAGAAATGAAGTGAAAAAAGGGAAACATTAGTTGAACCAAATCAAGTAGTGCTCCTGAAAAATGTTTTTTAACTTATCTTTCTCTGCCCCTGAGATTTTACATGACATTCAATATTTTTCTGATCAAGACATATCTGAAATAAATTATCAGGACTTAGCTCTGAGGAAGAAAAAAAACATGTGGGGAGCCAATGAAAGACATGCTTGTACTGGTCCCCCACCCTTTAGTGAGGACATTGTGAAATCTTTCACTTATTTGTATCTGGGCTATGCTAACAAAGGACTGGTTGCGCCTCATTGAATCCAAACTGGATACAATAAACACCAGCTTTGTAAACCACTGCGGATTTGACTTTTATAAACTGTCTCTCAAAGGTCGGACTCAGGAAGACAAAGAATCAAGTTTGGGAATACAAAACAGACGGTAGTAGATAGAGCTGCACGGTTGCATGAAAACTGCACATTGTGGAAGTTCTCAAACCAAATACAAAAAGTTGTGCAACATAGATTTGCTCTCCTCTCTCGAGCCATCAGTGTCGACAAATGAATCCAAGTCCTAGACCCCAAAAAATTGCACTTCCTTGAGGGTCCATTGAGCATCATCATAGGGATGTACGTGTGCGCGATAGTCACATTGCAAAGCCTGCGATGTTGGAGGCGAATCTACTCATCTAATTTCAAGGGTAGCTGACTGAGATGTACCGCATGTGACTCTGCATGTCCTGTGCAGCGATCCGCCAATCATATTGGTTCTTTACTCAGTTGCCAATCAGACTACCCTGCCAGCCGTCAATCAAAATCAGAGAGGAGGAAACCACACCCCTGCACACGGGGTGAGTCGCCGGCGCTGTCGGTGTTGTGCCGAGAAACCCGTGTCCGCTGAGAATTACTTTCGGAACATTCCTCATCACTGTTTAGCCCAACAAATAAGAACTGTATGGGTTTTAAATTGTACATTTCTGTGGACCACTCTACTATAAGCGATGCACGTTTAGTGAGGTGAATGCAGTTCTTGGCTGGTAACAACAACAATGATTGCAAAACGACCACGTTAAGTCCAGTCTGCGTTCAGGGTGACCCAAAGTTGAGGTTTTTCCACATGGGACCACCATTAAGTGCCCAGCTATTTTCATAAACAAACATTTCACCCTCTCTGTGTACAAAAAAAAACACGTGCACACCACTACATTTTCAGAAAAGTATATAATTCGCGCATATATGCCTCCAAGAGCATATCAAGCATGTGGACGGCAGTGTAGCGAGAAGCTCAAGCCCACGTTAGCCAATGAGAATCCAGTATAGCAGAAGCAACAACAACGTCACTATCTTCTTTCCTGGGAATTTTCCAAAATCTCCGCTCTAGCCAGAGTTTTTAAAAAGCATCGTTTTCAGGGGGGAGTTTTGCATTTGTGTCTAAATGAAGGGTGCAAACAAAAATAACGGGATACGTATAAACGGGGCCTAAGACTAAAACCAATGCATTGATTTGTCTGCGTTCAGGTTGACCTAAAGTTGAGGTTTTTCCACATTGGACCATCATTGTTTGGCCTTTAAATCCCTCTTCAGGAGACAGTGGAAGGCAATGCTGTGTAAATGGTTTTAGTTGCAACTTAAGTTAACTTACAATGCTGCTGATACAAAAATCACAAGGTACAGTTTTACCTTCAGTTCTGGCCAAAGAACAGACAGTCTTGGTTGATGGCGTCTACCCAGATTGTCTGTTCCTATCCCGACTTGTTCAGCCTGCTGCTTTTGTTTATTTATTTTATGCAAAGCTTTGGCAGGTTGTCGTCAGCCCGTGTTTTAAGTCTAGTTAAATTGCGCAGTAAGATTACACAAGATCAGTGGTATGCTGCCCCTTCTGCCATGAATAATAATCCTAAAAATATCCAGTAGTGAGTGATGTGGCGTTATTTAAACATGGTGTAGTGTGCTCCTGTTTGGGATTAAAAAAACAATATCGGAGCGTTTTGTTCTTAAAGTTAGGACTCATTGTCTGAGCTTGATACGCATGGCGTTTGAAGTTGCGTATGTTTTCTCCAGTTTCCTCACCACTGTGCGATTGTAAGAACGCACCCTGACCGTGTCAAACTTCGTACCAGGCTGAGGTAGATAGAAAGGTATTGTCAGTTTTTTTTTTCTTCTTCTCCTATTCTGGTGCACGTACAACAGAGAAAAAAATACGCTTTCAAGGACCTGTTGACTTCTCACACTGCTGGAATGACTTCTTCTCTGAAATACTGCTGAAAAACTTTTCGACAATTCAATTAGAGAGTAAAATCTGTCCTTTGATTTTGGTGTGAAAAGACTTTTTTTTTTCTCCTCAACGTAAAAGGAGCTCTGAGGGCTAAAAATGAATTATGTTCGCGCTTTCTTCTCTGTGCGTAATTTCAGTATTAAAGAGAATGAGTGTTTAAGGCCACAGCTGAACCGACAGAGGACCGGCCGCTTAAACTAACTCTGCCCATAAACATCCTGACGCCAGTTAATTGTTGGTTTGAAGATCAGACCCCCCCCTCCCTTTCTCCTCCCTCAACCTTGCTTTCTTTCTCTCACACTCTTTCAGTCTTTCACCCCTTTCTTTAACAATGAATGCAGTTTTTTATAGAGAAAGCAAGATTCAGTGGGTGAGGCATGGAGAGAGAGAGAGAGAGAGAGAGAGGAAAAGAAAAGGGAGAGAGAGAGAGTGAGAGGGAGAGATTTCAGGCAGCGATGGTGGTGGTGTGAGAAGGGGCGTATGGCACCCATTATCTTGTTTATTAAAAGCAAGTTTCTTTCCTTCGCTCCCTCCTCCCCACGCAGCTGACCGCAGATATTTCCAAAGGCCTCGCTCGGCTCTGCTGTGCCTACTTCACAGGCTGCTGGAAGGGTCACAGAAGTTGAAACCAGAGGGTGTCAATCGCCTGTTTGGCTTCGTGACCCATGGGAGCCATCCCACAGATAAAAAAAAAAAAAAATGTTCATGCGTATCAGCTGTGCAGCTCGTTTGCATGTGCACAGCTGAGCGAAATTTATGTATGCATGTGCGTCTATTGATGGAGCACTGATTAAAAAAAGAACAAGGATAAAGAGAAAGTCAGACTTCCTCGGCTGTTGCGCACATTCGCTGTAAGAGGCTGCAGACTCGTACAAAGCAGCAAAGTCAGTGTCTATCTCTAAAAGTTTGAAATGTCAAATGTTACTCTAAACAATCGAACCTCTTCCTTTTCAACTCGTGTCTTTGTGTTTGTGTTGTCACCTCTTTGCTGCGACCTCCTTGGTTACTGTTGCTACATCTCCAGTCTTTAAACCTTTGCAGTTGTATTAGCATGACCTCATGTCAAAGACTGAGGACATACGTTGAGCAGGGTAACTTGTAGCTGAATCAAGTCTAGTAAATGTATAAGGGTTAAATGTAAAGGGCTGACATAGTGACGACAAACCAAGATGACATGTTTGGACAAACTCCGCAAATTAGTAATGGGAAGAACAGTTCTTTTGAGTGTACTGAGTCTTTAGAATCCCTTCATTGAAATGATTCGTTCAAAAGATTCGTTCAGCGAATCAGTCCTGCCGGTGCAGTACACGAGTGAGTGACTAGTGTTGTGTCGTTCGCAAACGATTCGTTGAAAAGAACCAAATCTTTTAAGTGAACGTACTGAATCGAATCACTTCCTCGAGTGATTCAATTGTTTTCTCAGCATCGCCAGGCCAGCAGCCAGGGAACAAGGGACCACATGTACCGACGCCTGAATCACTTGGTGAACGAATCACGCATTGAACTCCACTCTCTGGAATCATTTTTGTTGGACAAAACTACCTTTTGAACAATAAGAACCATGTTTTTATTTACATTAACCTACAGTATATGTTTTGGTCATACTACAGCCTTGCAACCAAGAGTGTAGATGCAAAAATGCAGCTTTTACATAATAGTTTGGATTTTCTCCTGTGGTGATGTAACGATGGGAGTGATTAGCGAAAAGCCACTCCCATTCCTGGAGTGATACCACTTTCTTCTATGCTGGTGTGGTTTTGTGTGCCACCAACGGACACAACTAGAACTGGTTGGAGAAATTCCTCTTGAAGCTTAACACTGTAGAGTTTGAAAAGTGGATTCAATCTAGGGTGACCATATTCTGACTTCCCAAAAAGAGGACACGACTACCACTAGTATTTTGGGTCGAAACAAGTGTCTTTTACGCGCTTCTAACTTTTTATAAACTTCCCTGGACAGCCTGGACAGCCCCCAGAGAAGAGGACATGTCTGAGTAAAAGAGGACGTACGGTCACCCCATGTAATCTGGAAGCATTTATAGTTATTCCTGGAGTAAGATTTTGCAGGTTTATCTGTTTTAATATGAACCAATTAGATACAAACTCCCTATCAGTTAAATCCCGGTCTTTAAAGCTGACGTTTATTCCTCACCCTCGCTGCAGGTCTCACATATCGTCTGCTTGTACCCGTTGTGGCTTATTCATTTAGAGGTGATCTCATATGTCGTCCAAATGCCGTCTTGCGTAATAAGCAGTACCGCACATGCCGTCTGTGGTTGTATTTTATATCTTTTCCATACTGTATCAAGATGCCCACATGTTACCCCGCAGACACTGAGAGGTACTACTGTATATGAAGTGAAGCAGTTTTACTGCTGGTAAAACTGCCTGTTAAACATCTGAGGCATTTCTTTATCTCCCTCCTCTTCGGTTACAACAATTTCAGACTCTGATTTGAACAGCGGGAACCTACGGCGAATCAAAATCATGTGTTTGCCATGGGTTCACTGTATAAATTAAACACATGAATGAGTTAATCCCATCGCTACAAATACGGCAAGAGGCGCTCATGACGCCACTTGTATACGCCGTGTGGATGAAGTGTTGACAGTTCTCAGAGTCAGTTTCTTGTGTTGTGGGTTTTTCCGCTGAAAACTGTTAACACAACACAGATTTTCAATGTATTTGTGAGTGATCAGATATATATTCGCCTGTTGTATATCTGCTGCAATTGTAGCCACTCCAGATCATTTCTGTCATAAACATCACAAATTAAAGTCCTGGTATGTGTGGTCTGCCGTTTTGGAGGGACTTGGTCATGTTTGCATTCGCAGACTTAAATGTCATCAGAAAATCATTACAATAAAATCTGCAAGTCTTTGTTTTTCAGGGTAAATTTCACCCTCCATCGACTGAGCCCACTTTAACAGCTCAACACAAACTAAATATTGTTTTATCACCTCTTGAATTGAGCCAATTTTTCGAGAACTTCTCATAAACAAGACATTTTTAAGAAGCCCGCCAGAGAAGATTATGTATTACCTCAGCTTTGGAGGCCCAGCTGCACAGCCTGCCAACATGCAACAGCTTTTTATGTGGTATAGATCCAGTAATGTTGTCTTCAGTACCCAGTGAGTAATTTCCACTGAGACAATGTTTGAAAAAAGTATCCGGACACTTCTGAAAGGAGGTCAAACAAAGGTTCAAAAGTGGCTTAGTGAGGATATTTCGATATTTTGAGGATATTTAAATATTCACACACGTATTCAAGTTGGATGAATTGTATTATAATGTACAGAATATGATTTTAACTTACAGTACTGTGCTGTTCTTTGCATGTTGTATTTTATCATGAGTCATATTGTATTAAGTTATATTGTATCGCATCATATAGTATATCATATGGCATCTTATCATATCTTATTCTATTGTATCTTATTGTATCTTATCTAATTTTGTCATATTGTATCATATACAAGACAGTTCAATACAAGAACTTTATTTATCCCCCGAGGAAAATCCATATTGTATGGTATCTAATTGCATCCTAGCTACCTAAATCATATCTAATTGTATCCTATTGCATAGTTTTCTAATTGTACTATATTGTAGCCTATCATATGGTTTTATATCATATCATACCACATTGAATCGTATCATATAATTTAATATTGTAGCCTATTGTATCTTGTTGTTTCCAATCATGTTGTTGGGTTTTGTTAAAATATCGTGATGTATTGTATCATATCAAATCATCATATCTTATTTTATTGTATCGTACCATGTCATGATATGTTCTGTTAATTTAGTTTTTTCATAATTTTGTTATTTGAGTGTATTTCCTGTGTGTTTTTCCTCATGTTTCTGTTCCCATTGTTCCTGTGATCTTGTCTTGTGAGTTTTCAGTTTGTTTTTGACCCTGTTTCTCTCACGTTCTCAGTGTTTTTCTTTAGATCAGTTGTTAGTGTTTCCCATTTTATTTTGTAGTAGTTGATTCCTTGTGTTTCTAGTCTGGTTTTACTTCCCTTGTTTTCCCTCCTTTGTTAATCAGTCATGAGTTTTACCTGTGTCTTGTCTGCCTCACCTGTTGCTCGTTTCCCAGTGTATATATATATATATATATATATATAGTCCCTGTCTTCCCCTCTGTCCTTGTTGGTTCATTGTATGTAGGTCGATGCATATTCTTGTGTCCCCTGTTGCTCCCTCTGATTTTGTCCCAGTGATTTTTGAGGATTTTTCTCTTTTGTTGCTTTTTTTTCAATTAGTTTTTTAAAAGAATCATTTTTGTTCTGCATTTGGGTCTTTTTCTTTAACACTGTACGTCATAAGCTATTTTACCCCATATTATATGATAACATATCCAAACTTGTCATTTGTTATGTTAGGTTTTTATATCTGTATTATATCATACATCATACTGTATTGTCTCATATACTGTATCATATATAATACTGTATTATATTGTACTGTATAATAATGTTTCAATTAGAATCGTATCATGTTGTTGTATAATACCATGTCATCCTGTATTAAATTATAAATCATATCATGTATCATATAATGTCATATCATACGTCATACCATGTCATCATATCATATCATATCATATCAGATCATGTCATATCATGTCACCATATCATATCATGTCATGTCATGTCATATCATATCTCATCATATCATATCATTTCATGTCATATCATATTATATCATATCATATCTCACCATATCGTATCATATCATATCATGTCATTATATCATATCATGTCATACCATCTTATCATATCATGTCATATCATATCTTTTCATTTCATGTCGTATCATATTATATCATATCATATCATATCATATCTCACCATATCGTATCATATCATGTCATGTCATTATATCATGTCATGTCATGTCATATAATATCATATCATGTCATATCATGTCATTATATCATATCATATCATATCATATCATGTCATGTCATGTCATTTCATTTCATGTCATATCATATCATATCATATCTCACTATATCATATGATATCATGTCATTGTATCATATCATATCATATCATATCATATCATATCATATCATATATCATATCTCACCATATCATATCATATCATATCATGTCATGTCATATCATATCATATCTCACCATATCATATCATATCATATCATATCATATCATCCCACAGAGGAAGTTGCACAGCTGCACAGTTGTCTGAATATAAATGAGTGTTTGTAATAAATAGGGTTTAAGGCATTTTTGGAAAGTTTTTGTCGACATCCTTTGATCCTCTAATCACCATTTCTGTTTCCTTTTTGAAGTCGGGCTCTTTATTAGGCTAGGAAAAAAAACGTTTAGAATAAAAAGTTCACTTAGTAATGAGAGGTGGATCAGAGTAATGAATAAGTTAATGCCAATGCCACCAGATCACAGGGGTTAAATTATCTCCATACTGTAGTGTTTGAGAAGGGCAAGCAGAAAGACACACAAACACACAGGTACACAAACACTCCTGCGTCCTGCGTGCGCTCAGGTCATTGTACGCTATCATTATCCACCACATCTACAGCAGGAAAACAACTGTTATTCAATTTGCACTGAGCAAATCTCTGCGGCTGTTCAATTCATCAGGGCCAATTACTGATACAAAGTGCTGGAGGTTATCTGCGCTCGCCACATATACTGCGCTCATTCACACACAGACCATCGGCTCTGTTATGAATCAGCTTGCCGCCCGCATGGCTGCACAATGGGCTCACAGTGCAGCTGGAAACTGGGTGGTCTGAATGTTTGACACTGCCCAATACAGCTAAAGACCTTACTGTAGTATTAGTTTCTCAAGGATGCTGATTTCAGATCAGTTTGCCCCATATATAATCCTGCTGGATCCAGGGACGAGAGCTGATAAGAGATCAGCCCTGGGAAAACAAAGCTAAGTAGCTGTTAGCCGCAGCAGGGCACACGCAGCTCCGCCGGGTCTGCTCTGTTTGCATGTCCTGCTTTGTGATCCCTCCTAATTGGCCGTCATTACACCCCACATTACCCTATCAGGGCACGGCTAGAGGGGGAAACAGACCATGGTGGTGGATGGCACGCTTTGGTAAGTCTGAATTACACAACACCGGGCCCATGACTAATATTGGCGCAGTCGATAACTGCTAATGTAAGCAATGGAACAGATGCCCATGGTGGAGTAACAACAAATATAGTCCGGTTAACCTTCTCGCAAGGCTGCCTTCGACCAGTCGGGAGAGGCTCAGGCTCGGTCAAGCGCACATGATGGCTCTCATTGAGCTGTGATTGTGTTTCACTCTGTTGTGTTAAGTGTTTGTTAGTTTGGGCTGTGCGTTTTGTGCACTTTGTGGCTGTATACGCAGTTTTCTATGCGTGGGTGTGCTCTCTGTGGTCAGTTGGGTGTATTTGATTATGAAATGCTCCGCCACGATGTTAAAAGTGAAAAAAAAGTCCTTTATGGTAATAAAAGGTACCGAGGCGAACAAACAAAAGTGTGTTTATTGGAGTAAATACGGACGAGGAGTCACTCGAGACCGTCCAGAAAGGAAGACAGAGACGGAAACAACAAAGATTACTTCCATACTTTTTTGTGACTCATGAGTTTAATTGTTTGTTTTGGTTCGGAGAGTCTGCTTATGTTAATTACGCTCGCCTCTGTTTGAGAAAAATAAGAGTCAAAAATATTTTTCAGCCCAAACACAAACACTTTGACAGAACGCAAACATGAGAAGTCTTCCCCCCCAACAGAAATCCACACCTCTCAGCCCCGCAGAAGGAAATTAAACATCTGTCTTTTCTCTCTCTCGCTCCTGAAACACTTGGCATCTTTGAGCAATTTTTCTTTCGGCTTCTTCTGTTTCTTTTTTTCTTGGTCAGGTCTGGGATTCCCTTGCTGCAGCCGAATTCAATTTACTGCCATTTTTTTCCCCCCCAGTTTCAAGCCCAGTTCGTCTCGTACCGGAGAGTTTGAGACTGAAGGCCGAATCTAAACCGCCACAGAACCAGCCTGGGCCGTCTTCAGCTCCTCGATAGATGATTCTGCAGCCTTGACCCATGTGCAAAGCTGCCGGGTCGCTTGATTGAAGTGCACCACACTTGAGAACATCAGCGCCTTGCATCCATTGAAATAATAAGCTGACCCAGAGAGCTGCTCGCCTTTGAGCTGAAGCCAAGCCATCTGAATCCACTCTGCCCAAATGAGGGCTTATTTTTCAAAGCGTCTCTCTCCCATGTGCTCGGGCCGACCCCCGCGCCCGTCCTTTTTGAGTTTCTATACGCGCAAGAGTCGGTGAGTGAAAAGGGCGAAAAGAGGCCTGCCTGGAAAGGAGCGGATCACGTTCGTGGCTAAACAGTTTGTTTGGTGATTCACATGTTCCTGGAAAGTTTGTCTTTCCCTGTTTGGCGAAAGTCACGGATTTTCTTTCCAAATCAACCCCACCCCCCGAAAAAGTTTTGTTTGGTGTTTATTTCCTAACCTTTAAACCAACAGACACGACTTTTCTCCTGCGCTCTTTCTCTGTCATGACATCTAGAAAAAGTCCCGCTGATGCACAATATGAGTTTGACGGACTGTATCTGCACTATTTAAACTGCACTTTCGTCAGACCTTTGGTGCTTGTTTACGTGATAACATATATTTTACTCTTAGTTTTAAGTTTTCCTTTATTTGACTCTCCTCCTCGAGCATCCTCCAGGATCTGGGACAGACGAGGACACACGACAGGGGAGTAGAGACTTGGGGGATCAAGAAAAAAGGTCTTTATATGCGTCTGAAAAGGCAGTGGTATAATAAATGTACTGTATGCTTGTGTAGGAATACTTTATGTATGCAGGGCTGGTGATTTGCATAAAGACACAGGATGTCCTGATGTGTTCGGTTTTGATCCAGAATTTTACAAATTTATGATTTTATGACTTGGCAGGGGTTTGAATAAATACTATAGGCTGAAAATAATACGGCAGAGATTTTTTTACTCGCATTTTTTCCCAATCACTTAACATATAGCTGCTAAACATATGGCTGAAAGACAACTAGCCCTGAGCCATAGCCGCCAAAATGAGTATTCATCTTTTTTTATTGTAAGAGCAAAATGTATCTCAAAATATACTCTCAAACATTTGTAGACAGGCTTTTTAAAAAGAGCTGAATTTTAAATTTTTGTGATTATTTAAGATACCAGGGTGTCGTAGTTTGGTTTAACAGTATCTGCCTGCTGTCTGTTCCAACATTTGGAACGTAGAGTTAATGTTTTGGCTCCTCAGCACCACATTGTTTGATATATCAGGGCAGAGCCAGGCCAAGCCTCTTTAACTGTAATAATATTGATTGTTTATCATACACACACCTTAACAAATCTCTTTGATTAACATTCCATAACATGCAAACATACCTTTATCTCGATGTATTTTCTCTTCTCCTGAAGGATATGTCCACCACAGTCACAGCAGGAAGCAAGAAGACACTGCAGCAGCTTATCTATGGTGTGCCTAAGGGGACAAAATAGGATATGGTGAAAAAAAAGTTCAGTCTTTAACCTTAATGATTTGTTTTTAATGTTTCAAGACTAACAGCCTGATAGATAATAACTGTTTTATGAAACAAACAGAGGATTTGATTAAAGCACCAAACCTCATTCATTTTTTCATCTGTTTTACATCTGTCTTACATGGTTTTACATCTCAAATAACTTCAGCGATATTTTAATCCAGTTTTACACAAAGTGCATATTACTGTTCACTTATCAACTGAGCCGCCTAAGAGTGTATGTGCACACTGAACAGCAGAAGGCACATGACGGTAGTGGAGCTTTGCCATATCGGCAGTAAGAGTCATAGGCCTACATCAACAGCACTAAAATGTTTTTACCTTATTTTATCATTACAATGATATATATTTGATCATACAGGAAGCATCACTCATACATGCAAAAAATAAAAAATATTTTACATATACATATATAAATATATATATATATATTAAAAAAATAATAAAATAAATAAATAAATATATAAATATATATATATATATATATATTTATATATAATAGAGTATATATATATATACATATATATATATATATAGAGAGAGAGAGAGAGAGAGAGATTTTTTTACATTTTTTTTTTTTTTTCTTTTTTTAATTGCTCTTGGGGGCCCCCTATTGGTGGCGGGGACAGCTCTGTATCAGGGCTCTGAAAAGACTGAGCCAAAAGCAGACATTTGATGTATCCCCCTTCAAAACAACGATATGAAGCTAATTGTTGAGCTGTACCTGTAACAGTCTACCTGACTCCATGTAAATAGGCTTCTGTGCAGAAATCAGAGTATTTAACAACATCTAGTGATCAGTTTCTAGATTGAAACGGTCCCGTTACTCACCCCTCGGTGGCCTTTAAGGACAATAAACTGATTGATACACGCTCAGAGTGATTCTCCATTTGTTAAGTTATTAAGACAAATTTTCTTTATATTGACAACCGCTCTATTCTTCTTCCTTTTTTTCTTCCAACTGGTGCATTTCGACATCCTCCCACTAAACACGAGAACAGCTGTTGCTAGTTTGTCCCTCCTTTGCTACTGTAGAAAGTCATGGCATCGTACGATGACATGCAGATGTAAAAGACTCATTTTAAAATAGTCAAAAACAAAAAAAATAAATCTAATATTCTGATGATCGTACGCCAACTAAAACAGAGTTTTGATGTTCCATTCCTACCGAGTCTGTTCTGCTAAATGCCACTAAAATAAACTGTACCTTTCAAAAATTACCAACTTAATTTAAGAGCGGGGATTTTTCCTGGTCTGAGGAAAAGTTGTTGGACAATGGAAAGGAAAAACACATGCCTTTTTACTATTTTTAACATTTAAAGACAAAGAAATAATAGTTGCAGCGCTCATAAAGACATAGATTTTGTAGAGATATATTCAAACTGTTGCAGCAGGGCCTTATTGCACGCCAGGTGCATAGATTCTTCTGTTTATCACAACATCTAGAGTGGCAGTGGAGGTTTTCAAGACGCTAACAGGACCCTGACAACTTCATCAGAGTTGAGGGGTCGTATGAAAAGGTGTAAATAAGTCAAATTGTCCTCTCAGATTCTACTAAAGCTCCCCACGGCAGCAGAGAGGAATCCGATGGTCTCTATTTTTGCTCTGCAGATCTTCATGTTGTTTCAATTTCACGCAGCTCTGTGAGACGTCTCAGGCTCCACTAATAACACTCACTTCTCAGTGTGTCCCTGTTTTTCTCTCTTTCTTTCCACTCTGACAAGTCTTTACAACATCTGACATGTGTTTGAATTCAAAAGGCCAATTGAAGACTCCTCTTTTCCATGCTCATCTATCCATTTAGGGGCTTCTATCTTTGCTGTCGCTCGCTCTTGATTAGAACTGTCGGTGAGCCATCGTCACTCTGCAGCCTGTTACAAGCCCCGCCCACTCTCTGTCTGGCTGCAGCACAGTAGCCAGTCAGCAGATTGCATGAATGGGATCCGGAGTGGACATGTGGCTGCAGGAAAGAAGGGGATGCATGAAAAATGTCAGTCAGCGGTCACTTCCAACTCGTCATGAGAAAGATGAAGAATGCAGGAAGAGGAGGAGGAGGAGGAGGAGGACGAGCAGGGAGAGGAGAGAAAGACGTCAGCTTGCAATCTGCTCCCTCAGCACTGCTCCTCAGATGTGGTCTGGCACCTAGTTCACAAAGTCAACCAGATCCACACATTGCCTTCATATATCTTTGGAAAAGGGGGTGAGTGATGGTAGAGGGGTGTGATGGGGGGGAGAAAGTGAGGAGGAGGGAGTCGAAGAGGAGTGGGAAAAGCGAGTCTTTTGTGTTTACTCACACCGAGTCACTGCCAGAAACTTTAGACCACATAAGCGCCTCACTTTTGTCATCTCTGCTGACCCGGTCCCATGTGAAAGATTGATGAGGGAGATGATGAACTAAAATAAACCAATCTCACAGTCACTCACACAGACAGGCAGCCAAGAGAGGCAGAGGAGCAGACAGACAGGCAGGGAGGGAGGCAGGCAGAAAGGCCCTCTTCAGAGAGCTAAACCAGATCCAGAGGCTCCTCAGGCCAAGTCTTTTCAGAAAGAAGAAGAAGAGGAGGTCTGCTCCGGTCAGAAGCTGCCTGCTGCCCTCTTTTGTCAACATGATGACTGCACTGAACCGAGTTATCACAGTCCCGTCATCACAAACAGAGTGAAAGTGACCAAATAACCAAAGAGTCGGAGTGAATCAAGAGGAAAAACCTTTTTAAATGATGACTGCCTTCAGTTTTTTATCAATTTTACCCCGATTTACTCTTTAGTGATGACTTATGGGGCCTTATGTTGGGGTAATATAAGTTTGAAGTTACTTCTGAAAGAGATACTTATACTCTGTTTAATCTGCATTTCAAAACTGTTTTAACTCCATGTTAACACTATACAGCAATACCAGCCAACCTGAGGACACCACCTAGACTCTAGACCTCTGGCACGGTGCCGGAAATTCGTCTCGAGATTTTTTTTTTTCTTTCTAAATCATGTCAAAAAGATCTGAATATGACCAGTAGAGGACAGCATTACGCCAAAGAAGAAGCAGAAGAAGAAAAAGACGCATCAGCGAGCGGCGAATGGCAAATTTGAAATGATGGGTGTCCAGGAGAAGAAACAGCGGTATTGGAAGCTGGGCTTAGGTAGAGGAGGCTGGAGAAGATGGAAAGTCTTGCGAGAACTGAGAGAGCCAGGTGGTTGTTTGAAAGCTTATAAATGGTAGCAGTGGGAAAAAAGTTTGGTAAAGTTAGAAAGATATTCGCAGATTCGGACTTAGGGTTAGTCTTTAACCTTAATGATCTGTTTCTAATGTTTTAAGACTAACAGCCTGATAAAGAATAACTGTTTTATGAAAAAAAAAACAGAAGATTTGATTAAAGCACCAAACCTCATTCATTTTTTCATCCGTTTTATATACATCTGTTTTACATTTCAAATAACTTAAGCGATATTTTAATCCAGTTTTACACAAAGAGCATACTACTGTTAACTTATCAACTGAGCTGTCTAAGAGTGTATTTTTAAGTACAATGCGTGATTAAAAAGCACAGCGGTGTCATATTTTTCCACCACAGTAGCAGCAGGAAGCAGGAAGACACTGCTGCAGCTTAACCATGGTGTGCCAAAGGGGACAAAATAGGATATGATTTAAAAAAGAAAAAAAGGTTAGTCTTTAACCTTAATGGTTTGTTCAATGTTTTAAGACTAATAGCCTGATAGAGAATAACTGTTTTATGAAAAAAACAGAAGATTTGATTAAAGCACCAAACCTCATTCATTTTTTCATCCGTTTTACATCCGTTTCTATAAAGTCTTTGGCCTCATGTTAAAACACTTTCAACACACCATTGTGCACACAGATATACTAGAGATTTGCAGTTTTGTCAGTTCTAAGCTGTAATCTATCAATTAATTTCATCAAAATCACATGAAAGTAAATTTATTTTAACTCTCCTTCAGATACACGATTAAAAAAAGGGATTCATGGGATAAAATAGGGAAAATACTTTAAATATTTACTTAACACCAAAATGTATTCAGTATTTTTTTGATCAGTTTTGCCCCACATGATAGCTGAAACTGTTAAAACACAGCTGTGGGCATAAGTCAGAATAAAGTCCTTTATTTTTTCCTCTATACGGGTTTTCTCCTCACCAGAATAATAATGTTCTTTTAAACATCATGGGACAGAATATATAGTATATCTGCTCTGCTTCAAAAATCACTCTCCAGCATTCAGAGCTGCAGCTTTTATGAATCCATAAAATGATGTCTTGTTTTAACGAGAAAAGAAATTCATTGCTAGCGTAATTGGTAAGTGCCCAAATCATTAAGCCCTAATGCGGGGCATTTCCTTTGGAGGTAGTTTCCATTTAAGAGACAAGTGTCTAATTGGTGAGTTGTTGAAAAGCACCACTACCTCCCCAGAGATCGTTTCTCAAATCATATAGAGGATAATTCCCTTTCAATTAAAAGCTACAGTATTCCAGGTTTGATTTAATTGAATGCGTTTATTCAAATCACGAGGGGGGGTTGGGGGTGTAAAGTGGGGGTGGTTGAGGCAGCCTGATGCCATTAAGGGCTGTGTAATATTACCAGGCCAGTGTGAAAATATCACTGTGTCTCAGGAAAATAGAGCAATATCAGAAATAGACTGCAGGGAGGAAAAAAAAAAAAACACTCTTAAGTCGACGACGGCGGCCGGCGAGGGAGCAGATTGAATAAACAATGTTGAGAGTAGAAAGCGTAACGCTGAATAAAGATGACCTGCCGCCACCGCCGCCACTGTATTAGGATATTATTGGAATTAGTTTAGCAGCCGATACTGAACATTGAGTGTTTGTCAGCAGACTGAATGGATCTCCTGCAGTTTGGAAATCAGTGCAAGAGTGGAAAACAGAGAGGGGGGCGTGTTTCAGTCTGTGTGAGAAGCTGCTGCAGGGTTAAATCATGATCAGAGGGGGTAAAAGTGAACTTTTAGAAGTGTTTAAAAACTATACCAAAATGAGAGAGAAAAGAAACAGGCTGTTATGATGCAGAAAGTAACTGAAACTTGTGTTATTTTGGAGGAAATTCAACTATATAATTCAACTTTTTCTGATTCAAATAGCTATAAAAAATAAAGATCACCAACTTTATGAAAAAAGTTGCAACTTTGAAAGCAAAGTTAGGAAGTTCACTGTCATCTATGTCATACAATTTTTGTACAAGATTGTTTCTTCAAGTAACAGATGTCACAAAACGTAGCCCTTCAATGCCTGAAACCACAAATTATGGCTGGAAAATTCTAATTTTTTTGGAGCTAAAATGTTTATTTCACTTAATACTGAAAATTAAAAAAAAAATAAAATTGAACAAATATATATTTTTTTCGTTTGATTCATTAGATGTTTCTTGAAACTAATAAACTATAAGAGGACATTTATTCTTTTATTGGTCTGTATTCAGGTGTTTCTTTGTTGATCATATTGATTTGATAGAAGTATCATAAAAGTATGTATCAAATATGATGCAAAAGGCATTAAAGGGTTAAATGCGAAGTTAGGAATAAATATCAATAAGTCTTGAAGAACAACAGCAACCACAAAAATAGAACAGGACGGGTCTATCATTATCAAAATTAACGAACGAATCATTGATTATAATAAAATAAGCAAAGATATTACTATTATTATTAAGAGGTTTTCACTTAAACTGCTCTAAAGGAATAGTTTGTCTTTTTTTGAGTGGCATCCTACTACATACTTATTAGCAGTAAATATATAACTGCAGGAAATGCTGGTCAGCTCAGCCCTTTATTAAGGAAACCATCATTTTAGAGTGCTCCATCTGCAAACAGGAATTAATGGGCTTTCTGGAAGCAAAGTAAATGGTAAAAATGCACTAAACGATTTCAGTGTTTGTGTTGAATCAGTCACCAAATTTACCTGAAAATAGAAAAAGCTAAATCAAACAAGTCCTTCTAAAAGAGGTCTAACTTTGGTCAACTACACGGTCTCATTGATCAGCTGACCCGAACAAAGATGGCAGCCCCACCCACCCCTCATAAAGCATTGTAAGTTGCTCATCATACCTCTTTTTTTTAGAGCTTTTTTCAGGTGTATAAAAACTGTCTTATATTAGAGTTAATACAGTTATAAAATTAACGAAGTGTTTGGTAGAGCTTTCCTCGTCTGCAGCACTTTATTGTCTGAGCAGACAAATCAAACCGTCCCTTTGAGAGTTACAGAGACAAACTTTGATTTGAAGATTTTAAAAAGTACAGATGTTTGTGTTAGAAAGTAAGGGGGGAGTGCAATACGTTTATATTTATGTTCAGGGCTCAACAGTGCGACCGTTTCACTCACATTTGCGACTAAAAATAGATGTGTTGTAGAATTGTAGAATGTATTTAGGGGCACATGTGCGCTTAAAAAAATCATGCAATGCAACAAATTTTTTTTTTCATGTAAATACTGCGGTGAAGTTAGTTTTAGGTTGGATATTCGACTCAACACCCTCACTGTCAACGTGGAGTGTTGATTAAGGGACCATCAATAAATTACCGTTTGATGTTCTCAAAAAAGGCTGTTTGCCTTAAAAAGCTTCCATGTCATGTGACCAGTTGACCTAAAATGTCTGAGGGACATGAGTAATTGACTTTGGACCACATGGCAGCTGCCCCAGAGCAGATCTGTCCACCTTTGAGACTCTGGACAGATGTTTTAAAATGGATCCACAGATTAACGCTGTTTTTATTCTTTTTAATTTTACTGTACAGCACTTTGGTCAGCGTTTTGTTGTTTTTAAATGTGCTTTTGATTTCAAATGTCAACTAAAAAAACACGCCTCTTTTTCCTTAATTTGTCCTCATATGATTTTTGTGTTAAATTTAAAGGCAAATTTTGAACATTTTCTTCAATAGCTTCCATGTCATGTGACCAAAAGACCTAAAATTGATTTCAAATTATAGTACTTATGTCGGCCAATAAGACAAACATTGTTTGATCAATTTTCATTGTGCTCCTAAGTTTTTTTGTGTGCTCCTTACTTTGCTTCTCATGAAAAACGTTAGTGTCAAGCCCTGATGTTTAGAGAAATATTGATACTCAAGTAAAGTACACATACATGAAAATTCACTTACATACAATAATGTAAATAAAGAATTTGAACTTTATTGATTCAACCTTAATCCAAAAACTGAGGATGAGTCTTTGTCACGGCAGGGAGACTTTCACTTTGACTCAAACTGAGACAGACTTGGTCAAATCATGAATGTTCCTTCTTGAAAGTAAAGGTGAAGAGTTATCTCACTCTCCTCATCTCTCAGTTTGTTCTTTAAACCCTCCTCCCCCTTCTCTCTCCCCCTCCCCCCCTGGCAGGTGTCACACCCACACTGTGGCCTCTGGGCTGCAGTAGCGGAGCAGCGCGCAGAGATAAGGCCTGTACAGAGACAAGCGCACATCCTGTATGAGGTTAGGGCCCCACCAGCACAGCACTCCTCTGCTGTGTATGTTTCTGTGAGTGTTTCTCTGTGTGTGTATATGTGTGTTTGTGTGTGTTTGTGTGACCGCAGCTCCTTCCCGTCTCCACGCCAACGAGGACAGAGCCTGCGGTTGCCAGGCACAGGTGTATGTGTGTGCGGGCGACAAAGACAGACCTGAGAAACTCCGCCACGGTCTGATCTCATGGTCGTTTTGATACGAGTGTAAAGCAAACAGGGTCAGAGAGGGTAAGGCGGGCCCTGCCGTTATGACGGCGGTCTGCACATGTTGTGATCTCGCAGCTTTAAACTTGTCTGCGGTTTGAGATTACTCTCCTCAACACAAAGGTTTCTGTCTCCGCTTCATTGTCAAATCTCCTCACTGATCTTCCTGGCTCCGTTTGGCACTCGAAGGAAGGAGGCGGCCTGTGAAACTTGCTGGTGGCCCTGGATTGAAATTCAAATCGCTCTTTAAAAGACAGTGTAAAAAAAAAAAAAAAAAAAGCTGAACTTTGACGGCAAGTTTGAGCACACTTTCCCCCGCGCACATCTGGGTCTGCAATGCCCTCTCATGGCTGCACAAGCACACACCCGTGGAGTGCAGTGTGTGGTTGAAACGAAGAAAAAAAGTGAAAGCAAGACTCCCACAATGAGAACAAAATATCGTGTCGAATGTTCAAGGAGAGACGTCACGTGTTGTCAATATGGAGGGGATTTTCAGCTTCCTGCTCTGTTCTTTAAATCGCTCTGCCTTCGCCGTGAGGAGGGGTCGATTAATGTGAGCATCATCACCGCTGTCGACATGTGTGCGTATATTAAAAAAACCTGTGTTTACCAGCTTTGTGTGAACTTATGAATTTATGTATGTACACATGTGATAACAAATTTTCCAATATTCTTAAAGCTGTGATATTGCATGAAACTAGTGAAGTTTATGCATGCTTTGCACACGCCAATGCACACAAAGAGAGTGAATCTCTCTTGCACACACATGAACACACTCCCGATATCATCTACAGGCCATCTCACAGGCCATCCCATCAAAGGAGCGACTATTTCTCCCGCTCCCTGCTCGCCTTTCTCCCTCTAAAATCTGACACCACTCTCATAATAAGCAGCCTTGCATATCAGCTCCTTGGAAAGAGATGCAACTGCTCAACTGAAGGGAAGAAGGAAAGAGAAGGGGAGGGGTGGGAGGAAAGAAGAGGGGAGGAAAAGAAGGAGGTGTGGAGGAGTGGTGGGGGTGGGGGGGTGGAAATCGCAAAGACTTCTGTCACTTCATGAAAAATAGCTTCCCCTTTGGACGGAACTTCACAGGCCACAATCAAGCGGTGCCAAGACGCTGCAATCGTGGCAAATCAAGTCAGCATCTATTAATAATATTTCTGGGGCTGCTGCGGTGAGTGCGCGCCGTGTCCTCCCGCTGTCACAGCCCCCGTGATGGAGCGCTGCCTTTATCTCAGCCCTGGCACGCTTCTGTCACCGTGATAAACAATTCACACACAAATATGAATAAGGATCCTCCCAGTAGGCCCCTACACACCCTGCTTTTCCCCCTCATTTTCTAGATGGGGGGAATGTAATCTCCCGGCTTGGTCTTTCTCTCTCTTTTCCCCTTCTTTTTTTCAGTCCCCTTTTCTCTCCATCCATCTCTCCTCCCTCCCCCCCCTTCCACCTCCATCCCTCCCTCCTTTCTCTTTCTTTTCAATCTGTCTTTCAAAGATATGTAAATGACCCCGAGATGGGACCCCAGTGCGTAGGTGGTGTAGCGTGAATGTCAAAGCCCAGGCCTGTGAACCCTGCACACACACACATACACATACACATATGCATGGACACACATGCACATGCATACACACACACCTGCACTGTAAAGATGTCTGCTTTGCATGCTTATTCACAGTCGTATGTCAGAGATCTTCTTGCATACAGAGACACAAACACATATGAAGGACACAGGTTCAGGGATCGTCACGTCTTTATCTCAGCCAACACCCTAAAAGTATTGATTATATTCTCCTAAAGTGACTATAAAAGTGAGATGATAAATGAATAAACTTGTTTCTTTACTCCCTCCCAGCTGTTCCTATCATCACACTTCACACCTGTACCTGTATTGTTAAGATTACCTCCTGATTATTCCCTCCTGTTATGTGTTTTATTGTCAAAATACTGTATACACACTATTTTGAAATTAGAGAGTCATTAATTTCTTATATGCAAGAGAAAATTCAACATTAGAGCACGGATCACATTAAGGAACCATTACCTGTAATTCCCCTTCTTCCTCCTGGCTCACACACACCGCACACACTCCTCCTCCTCCTCCTCCTCTGCCTCCTCCTCCTTCTCTTCAGCGACATACCTTCAAAAACAGAGATGAAGATGATTGTTGAGGATTACTTGGCTGTTAGCTTCCTGATCCAGAATCGACTACATTATTAAAGGTGCAGAACGCTGACCAACATTTTGACAACAGACAATTTACGTGTGGAGAAATTAAGGAGTGATAAAAAACTTCAAAGTCAGAGCCTGTAGGTAGAAGCTGAAATTTTGAACGTGGCGCTGCAAAGACAGGAAACCTTGCAGCTCAAATCGAGCGCCAAATTGCGAGGGTATGTTTGTCATGTGGTCGTGAGAATGACGCCTCTCAAGAGTGAAATCAGTGCAGCTCAAGTTTCCTGCCCGAACTAGCACACAGGCTTCACCGCATTTGTAGAGTATGCTAAAGTATTGAAGCACTGACAAGTACAGCTTTGCAGAATTTAGGGCCTGTGTCCACTGACAGCATTTTTGGCCTTCAATCTCAATTTTTAGAGCACCTTTCACATCGCTTCTTTAAGTAGTCGCCATTAAATCTGTTTTAAAGTGCTGAACTTTTATTCAACGTCATCAGCAGCGACTTCAAACCTCCACACTGTGCCTTTAAAAAACGAGTAGTGAAGTAGTAGTAGCAGCCATGTTTTGCCAAAGCTGATATCAGAAGTCCCTCCCTTCTCTAATTCTGATTGGCTGAAAATAAAGCAGACAATTCGCTTGTTTACAAAACTTTAAAAAAAGTCACTTTGAGGGACTTCAAGGGTTTTTATTTAAGGTTAAGTCTAAGAAATAGGCCCTGCCAGCACAAAGAAACTGCTGTTAGTGGGCACAGGCCCTTATAATCTAGTTTTCTCTAGTTTTGTTATTTAAGTGTATTTCCTGTGTGTTTTTCCTCGTGTTTCTGTTCCCGATCGTTCCTGTGATCTTGTCTTGTGAGTTTTCAATTTGTGTTTGACCCTGTTTCCCTCCCCGTTTTATTCTTTAGATCAGTTTTCAGTGTTTATTTCCTGTTTTATTTTGTAGTATTTGATTCCTTGTGTTTCTAGTCTGGTTTTACTTCCCTGGTTTTCCCTCCTTTGTTAATCGCCCATGAGTTTCACCTGTTGCTCGTTTCCAAGTGTGTATATAGTCCCTGGCTTCCCCTTGTCCTTGTTGGTTCAGTTTATAAAATCCTTCAAATGTCCGGGGTTTTGTATGAAAGTTTCAAGTTTGCGTCGTGTGGACATACTGAGTTAGAAGCACGTAAAAGACACTCAATCTGACCCGAAAAACTCTCAAAATTAACTACGCACGACTCCGTGACTCCGCCCCCGTGTAGTCATGTCCTCTTTTTGGGGATTCAGAATATGGTCATCCTAATTTAGTTCTTTTTATTAAATAATTTTTTGTTCTGCATTTGGGTCTTTTTCTTTGTTTAACCCTGCATGTTATGAGAGTACGGTTTTGTATCGTATCTAACCACTTTCCAACATTGCAAAAAAAAGTGATTGTTGTCTTCACTCGAACAGCTGGACCAGTCAAAAATATATGGTGCATGTTTAGTAACATGATTGAACATTTACTTCATTTATCTTCAAGCTTGTTTTGCAGATTGACATAATAATCAATACCAACAATGGAATCGGACTCGGTAAAATCAAAGTTAAAAACCTGCTATAACATTTTAAAAGTATAAACAGAGCTTTGTGGGAATTTCTCCTGAGTGGAAATGTGCATAAGTGCACTCTGGATGTGCGCTAATGTGCAAAAGTAGTAAAACAATCAGAAATCCATTTGCCATGAGTGATGCATTTCTCTGATATTACCGTGTTCTTAGTATTTGACAATTTCTCGTTGTTTTTTTTGCATTTGGATGTCAGGCAGAAACCTTGTATCTCCAAAACCACTATCTTCCAGGAAGTGAAAAAAGAGAGCATGAGAATCAACCACAAGCTTTTTAAAACAGCTTTACCTGTTGACAGGCATAAAGGCAGATCAACAGTATTGTTTATCACTCTCACTTCTCAAATGAGAAAAGCATCTCTCCAAAAACTTGAGCTTAAATCTCTGAGCAATTAGTTCGTCATTCACAGCTAAGAAGTTTTCATTCGCTGAGATTTTAATGCAGTCTTCGGAAAAATCGGTTGAATTTGCCTCAAATCTAACTCTTCAAAGCTCATAAAATGTTACTTTTTTATTGTTTGTGAATCAATAATCAAAATCTATCAAATATCTTCAACATAAAGTGATTGTGATTTCTGCCACTTAGCCACAGACCTGCCAGACGAGAGTATGGAATAGACAAGAAATCCCAATTTACCAATCCGATTAGGTTTGAAACTTTCTATTACTGCATGTGGTTTTTGACCCAAGAGCGGGTAATTGAGGACATTCATTTGAGATGATCATGGTTAAAAAGTATCTTCAGTAACACTTTACTTGACACCTATCTCTATAACACATTATAATATATGTATAATGCATTGTAATATCGTTATAGCACTGACTAAGTATAGTTATAAATACTCATAAATGATCAAAATACTTCATAGCAATAATCGTAACACATTATAAAGCATTTTATCATGACTCACAAGGTCAGGTATTATAATGTGTTATAACTGTTAACAACTCGCCAAAAATGCCCATATAGATAATGCAATGCAACTGTTATTAACAGTTATAACACATTATAATACCTGACCTTGTAAGTCATGAAAAAATGCTTTATAATGTGTTACGATTACTGCTATAAAGCATTATGATCATTTATGAGTGTTTATAACTATAGTTGTACAGTGCTTTAATGTAATTATTAAGCATTATACATATATTATAATGCATTATAGAGATGTTACCGTATCTTCATCAAACCATAACTTTTGATTTTGGTGGCACCAGCACTAAAAAAAACTAGATTTTCAAAAGCAAATAAAATGTTTTCGGTGTCTAACTAGATTTTTGCAAACATGTAACACAGTTTTAACGGACCATTCTACTGTCCATGAGTTTAATTTACAGTTTAGAGAAAGTTGAGACTGTTTTGAAAACTGTGATGAAAAACAACTAAAATTATCAAATATGGAGATACAAGGTTTCTGCCCAATAGTGACATATTATGTAATGCCTTTGTTTTGAAATAGCCTAATATTTAGATAGATATCCATAGATCGATAGATAAATGGATGGATTTTCCTCCTTTTTCTTCTTCGGTGGTGTTTGGCACAGTTCACACCTGGTCTGTTTGGTGTCTAATTGTCGATGGCTGCTCCCTGCCGGGCGCCGTCTCCGCATGTCCATGATGTAATTGCGTATTTCCAGAGCAGTGAAACATCCAAAGAGGCCTAAATGAGATTTCACTCAGCAGGACGGAGCCCGCGCTGCGCAGCTGATGATGAATGTATTGTAAGATTGATTAGCGCCAGTAAGAAGTGTGGCGGATATGGCCACCAGAGGTGTGTGCGCGAGTGTGTGCGAATCGGAGTGTAATCTGCATATGTGTTCTGGATGTGATGCGTGTTCGGATGGACTGCAGAGGGTGTCGTTCAGGTGAGAAATGACACATGGTGGAGAGCTGAGAGGTGGGAAAAAAACTTGTGAAGAAAAAGCGGAAAAAACAAACAGAATCTCAGTTGTTCCGTGAATTGAATAGATTGAGACAAGCAAACAAGAAGCTTCCACCACAAAACAAGTTCCTTCATTTAGTATTCGTTCTTAAGTAGAAGATTCCTCCATGGCTTTAGGTACTTCAACAGTTTGCCAACTTTCAGTAATTGGGTATCACCTGTCATGTTTTATATACTGTCAGACTGATGCGTCTTATTCAGCCGCCGCTTCAAGACGGAGATCTTTGTTTCTTAACAAACCCCGCGCAGGAATAAGTGAGGAATTGTTGCGAGAGCTTGTTCGCTTTGTCAAAATTGATCAGTTTCTCGAAAGATTTCAGCTCTGAATACAAAAACTAAATGACTCATAAGATGAAGACTTTTGCAGTGTTTTTTCCTGAAGTAACAATCACACAGGTACGCAGATTAAACAACGGCGCGCACAGGCGGTAATGAACGCTCTTCAACGATGAAAACACTTTGGAAATCATGTTTCTTTTTCTGTGATTCTCAGAAAAGTTACTCATGACATCATAGAGGTACTACTTGTTCAAAGGGTCTTGTTTTAGGACTTTGTGTGCCGTGGAAAGTTGCCTGCTTCTTCAAGTGTGCGGAGTCGAAATTTCATAAAAAACACTCATAATGTCAGACATGCTTTCTTTATGAGAGATCAAACTCATCTACCTGGTTTGGTCACCTACAAGTCTGTCTGTTGCACCACAGCTGAATGCATGTTTGTGGTCCGGTTAAGTAAGGTCTGATGTTTGGTACCCAGCTCTTGCAGTCCACTTGTGTGTGTCCACTTGTGGTAAGACCTCAAACAGCTTCTGGTTAACTAGCCTGATTAGTTTACTTTCTATGGTGCTACTATAGAAATGACTATAGCAAGATTATGACAATGACTTTAAAACCAAACTTAAAACTTTTTAGTCTTGCTTTAAACTAAATTTTATATCATTGACTTTAAGTGTTTTCACATTTATCTCTTTCTAGTTTTAATGACAGGATCTTTTATTTAGCTATCTTGGTGCTCTTATTTTAGTTCCTTTTACTGTTGTTATTATTTCATTTTATTTGTCATTTCTCAAATTTTATTCTATGTTACATTGTTTTTAGATTTTAACCTAAGCCTCCAGTGTTTCCTTATCAAGCCCTTTTTATGTTAATGCATTTTAATACATGTTTCTGTTGAGTTTAGATCGTGGGGTGGGAATGAGGGGTTAGGCTGGGGTAAATTTAGGTATTCTTTGTTTCTTTTATTCCTTTTTAAGTGTGAAGCACTTTGTGCGACATGGTCAATGTTGGGGAAGTTACTCCAAAAAAGTAATTCGTTACTTATTACTTCTGAAAAATGTAATGAAATTACTTTACTCATTACTTCATTTGAAAAGTAACTTCACTACTTACTGTTTGAGGGGAGAAAAAATTATATTCTGTGTAATAAATTTCTCAAGTTTGTCCACAGCTCCATAGAGATTGCTGGAGGAGGCGGGGTTTATGACCTATACTGCAGCCCGTCACCAGAGGGTGCTGTTCTCGTGGTGGCTTCACCCAGCGAGGAGGCAGACAGTGTCAATTCTATATGCAGTCCTTGTGTTGGACACTTCATTAAAACAAACTTTCAAGTTAGAAACTGCGCACAAGAACCTGCTCACATTAGAACGACGCGTAAAGTGTCGAAATTGGCGTGATGTTGACTTGCAGGTAAACAAAGTTTTGTTTCTGGTAAGAAACTTTTGATTAATTCATGCATCATACACCAACTTGTACCCCTTTTCTGAAAGTGAACCCCGCACAAGCGCATTAGCCGAAGCAAAAGTTTAATATTGATCAGTATTTCTCTCGAATTAAACATAAAACCAGACGATTGCATTGAAAGCATGCAAACAAGTCAGAGAGTGGGATCATCCAAAGATCCCATAAACTGAGCAAAACCCAACTGCATATGAACGCTGAAAGTTCAGTGCAGCAGACTCTGATACCAGTTCACAGCCAGGTGGATTACATGTAGTCTAATAATGCTCAGGAGCTGCAAATGTAGTCCACATACCCTCTACTTTCAGATCTTTACGCTAAGATTCACAGGATAGCTCGAGCCTTAACTTGCAGATTTGTCTCTTGTCGTTTCTTCGCTCTATCAGTATCAGTGTCAGAGGTAGAGAAAGCGCTACTAATGTGAGAAGAAATGCTAGTCTTACACTTGTAACAGTTTTAACAGCTTAAGTTGCCCTTGCAGTATGAGTATCATAATTATGGGCCTTATTGATCCTTGTGTGTGTACTCACATATGGCAGAAATTGACAATAAAAAAGCTTGAGTTAATTACAATAATAACTTGATAGTGGAAACTACAACCAGGTAAAGAGTGAACTATAATCCCTTTTGATACAGACACGTATAAACAGCTTCAGAAAGTGCAAAAACAGACGGCAGGAAGAGACAAATGTTTGAATGTCGGCCAGAATATTCACACTACAGATCATCCTCCATCACAGAGAAGCTTGTGTTGAATCGTATCCATGTTTTACACTTTATTTGCTTGTTTGATCTCCGTGTAACACCAACAATAAAGTGCAGAGTGCACTAAATTCAAAGCCTCGGTGGTTTGAGACTGCAGGTGTAGAGACACCTGCTTCAACGCTGACGGTAACGGCTCTAACTTCCAGATCAACACATCTACAGTCACTGCGAGCTCCGAGTAACACCGCTGATATCTCCCCCTCTCTAAACATTGTTCAAATTCAGTGGAAAATCTGCGAATTCTGCACAGCCCAAAGCCTTTGTTGTCTCTACAAACCTGATAAACATGGTTTTGTGTTTCTGAAGGCAAACAAGCCCTCAGATTCCATTTAAGCCCGGCTGTGGCATGGCAGGACGCAGGCCTCTGGGCTTTGGCATGGGATCACTCTGCCTCCTTCATAAGAGGAAAATGTCTGTGCAACCCTTCTCGCTGGAACCTCGCCACCACTCATCGAGCCAAAAATGCAGCACGGACAATTCCCCCCACTCTGTTTTTAATGGTGGTACACAGAGGCAATAATCATAAAAAGCCAGGGTCTCTCTGTGAATGGTAACTGACATTCGTCTCCTACAGTAACCGCAGCCCCCAATGCCGGGCAATTTCCCCTCAACATGCAAAACTGTGGGGACAAAATGTGGGACCTGCCATTCTCCATGCATATTAAAGACACTTGTCATCAAGACGTCACCCAGGAGCTATGAGAACAAGAGGTACAGTTCCTCCGAGACAGACTCACTCACCATCAAAACCATGAAATTAGACCCGGGAAAATATCCTTGTGATGGGAAAAATGCTACACTTTAGTGCATTTTGCATATAAAAAAAAACTGAAACGGATGCATGTAAATTGCCCGTGCCACAAAGACAAATTGGTAATTCAGGTTTGGAATGAAAATGACACTAAAGTGCAAAGCGGAAATGGTGCAGCGTGAAAGGAATAAGGGTTGTTAAAATGTCACATTTGAGATTCTGTGCCTTTAGGAATCGAGATGTATTGTTAGAGGAAATGTGATAAACACGAGCCAAATGTACGGGGAGCAAATAGAGCTCCTTGTACACCACGTTGTCTTAGTCAACGCGCTCGGAGCGACGCCCACAGAACAGACACACACTGATGAATGCACAATTTGTGGTCATATACTTCCTCGCACCTTTCTCTTAGGAACTCGTACATTTTCTCTATAATGACAGAAAAAGGAACGTGTACCCACACAATGACATTCAAAGCGTAATTCTGAGTAAATGAAAACCAGATGTTGATTTGTTCAAAGATTTGACGGATTTGAGAAACACATGCTTATGCGTTCGCAATGAGAGGGAGCGGAAATTTTGAAATGAGCAAGCAAAATAAATATTTTTCATTTTGGACATGATGTTAAATCCACATCTAAAGCTGCAGAGAGTCTCTTTTTTTCACACTTTTCATACGAGAAACGCCTGAAAACGGGTGCTGACGGTGACACAAGCCCCCTCCTTACTTTGTCCCTGGGCTCCTCAGGGCCCAAGACCAGTGCCCTCCAGGATGACAAATGGCCTTAATGAAATTGGACAACTCAGCATACATGCATAAGAGGATGTTAAATATTGATAGTGAAGATCAACGTAGCGGTGCATATTCCACTCTTTAATATTTTAAGTGTCAGACAGGCCTATTGTCTATCTATTGGGGGGTAAATCACTGTCTGCGTCCCCCCTGTCTTCTTTTGAGACACGTATGATGGCCGGGGCAGCGTTCGCTCACACTACGCATGAGAGCACGCAGGTCTTGCGCTTTGCATATATGCTCAACAAAAGCGAGCGGTGGCGGGCGACACCTTTTCATACATTTTCATCCTGATGAAGTGGGTTTATTCATGTGGAGGGGCCAAACATGTAAGCGAGCGAGTGAAACCTTATTTTTATTTAGAGTTTTTTCGCAGCCTCGCGTGCTCAAAGGCCAATCCTGATAGAGCTCCATTTACGCGGCATAAAGGGCGCTCTTGAACGCGGCTTTTTCGCTGATGATAAAAAATGATTTTGATCTTCAGTTGAAAGGATGAGTCTTAAGATTTTGTACTAATCCATGCCCTTGCAATCTCCTTTCTTCCCTCTAATGTATTAATCATTTTACATTTTCTCAAGTTATGAAAGAGCGTGTAATATCAAACCGCGCGCACATGCCAACACTTGTGTGTACAGTGCACTTATCACAGTGGCCGTGCTGCACCTTGAGGGCGTGTCGTTGCGCGGCGCAGTAGAAAAAGGCAAAGATCACATGAATAACCATTATTCCAATCGATTCAAATTAGGGGGGCACTCAAAGTAATCGGCTAATATCCTACAAAAAATCAATTCCACTCCCATTTGGACACAATTGAATGCGTCTGAAGAGGGCAATTATTAAACACACAGATCAGATCCATAATTGGCAGTGGGGTGTGTGTGTGTGTGTGTGTGTGTGTGTGTGTGTGTGTGTGGTGGGGGGGGGGTGCATTGTCATGAGGGCTAATGCACTTCCACTGAGCCAAGAGCTGCAGCAGACACTTAGCACAAGCTAGGTTAGCATAGTGGGGGCAGAGGGGAGCTGGCAGGGGATAGGCAGAGGGACTGCCAGGAGTTTAGCGTGGAGGGAGGGGAGAATAGGAGGGCACCTGGGGACTGTTTCCTTGCAACCCCCCACCAACCCACCCACCCACCCAACCTCTCTCCCCCCACCCACCCATCTTCCTCTTCTTCATCCCCTGGAGGCTTTCTGCACTCTGGGTCCCTGACACACCGGAGGGATGACCCTGGGAATCTCATTATGCATACAACCAAAGTGTGCCCCCCACCTCCACCAGAACCACCACCATCAACCCCCCCCCCACACACACACACTAATGCATTTGCATACAGAAGACAGACCAAATAAGGTAATAAATCAGCGGCCTATATTCAAATGGTTTGCAGGGAGATTGAAACCCCTGCATACACTTCCTCGAGTAAATTCAGCCGCACGCCACCGAGCCAGATACCCATTCTCATCAGCGGACACAGGCGCTGCGTCCACCGGACACACACATATAAATATATACCCCGCCTCATTGCATTGCCCAGGGACGAACTACCTCAATATATCAATATACATATGCTTATATCTCATATGCCTTAGGCAAACTAACTGCAGGAGTGATAAGGCTGGGCTTTCATGGCGCCCGAAGGTCACAGCTCATACAGAGAGAGGGGGACAATTTGAATATTGCACTTAATGTAGGTCTTTGGACACCACCTCTGCCAATTCACTTTGCCTCATCAATAATGAAATTGCCATGAACATGGAAATCAAAGTAATTTCCTTAAGGTGGGATTATAGAGGGTTTCAATTTTCTTACAGCAGGCCAACATGTAATCGAGCCGCGCTTTTGTGCCGCCAACAAAGTCATACTTTACTTTAACGCCATGTGAGTCACATGCGACATGAAGGGAGGCTGTAAGAGCGCCGTGCATGCTCGATATGGCTGATTATAAAAGTGGGAGAATAAATAAATAGGAATGTCTGGCTGTTGTGCATGCTTGAATAGGACACAGTGAGATGGAATAATAAAATCAAATCCTAAACTGAGTAAGATGTATTTGTGTGTGTGTGTGTGAGTGTGTGTGTGCTGACTGGCACAATAAAGCAGGCCAACTATGATTGCATTATGATCTGGTGGAAAATGAATTCTGCTTAACAAGCCGACCTCACACACTCACACACACACACGCCGACACACACACACTCAGGGAGAACCAGCCCCACCTACACACACTTACTTCCATTCCATTATTTTCAATAAAAATGGGGAGAAAAAAAGATGCATTTTAAGATACATGCAAATAGCGATCCATCAATCAATTTGTTGGTCCCAAAACTACCATCAAAGGGGCAGAGGCTGTGAAGTATGCAATTCCCCATCAACAAATGGAGGATTGAAACTGAATCCTTCAAGCTTAATTAATGGGAAGTCTGCCACTATTACTTGGTTTGTTTAACGCGCCTCACACAGAGGGCAAGTTGTCCTTTTTTGAATCACTGCACCGAATTCCTCTTGTTCGACACCGCTGAACTGCTTTTCATGCAAAAAAACAATCCATCTCATTTTTAATCCCTTCCTCTCATGGGTCGACATGTCATTATTTTGATCCCCACGTACAATGGCTTCACACATTGCATCACAGTGGAAGTGTGTGCGCGGCGGTAATTATCAGGAGGCAGATATTTCTATTTGGAGAATAACTACCTACAGTTAGGCAGAGGCACTGAGGCAATAATTTTCTGTTTCATCCCAAAGTTCAGCCCCACACCAAATATCTCTCCACTCCAGATAGCCAATTATATCTCAGTAAACACCGCCCGGGAATCCTATTTTTACTCAAGCATCATTGCAAATCTATAATAAAAGCTAATAAGAAAAAACACAGAAGTTTGTTCAAAAATGTCAAGCTTGAACTTTCTGTAGGGAACCAAAATGGAAATGAGTCAATGTAAATAATGGTTTAATAAAAATCCCCTTCCAGTGTAAATCCAGTGTGAGATTCGCCCCAAAAAAATACAGGAAACTTTTCGCCCTCTTCAGCTAATAACTGGTGACAGGAAGAGGGCTTAAACAAAAGATCAGTCAAGCGTTCATTTGAATATTCAAATCCTTTTTAATAAAACTCGGCTTGATTCATTTCCCATAGATTTGCCAAAAAACACTCATTTTGCATTTTGGAGGGAACATCATTTGAATTTTTGCAGAAGAAAGAGACAGAAGATGAGACTGCAGGAATCACCTGCTCCAGGTCATTGTCCCCAAATATGAGCATTAACAGACATTTAAACTGTAAGTGTTCGCTTTTCCTGCACAAACAAGAGACTTACGGCTCCAGAAAAATACAGCTGAATCAGTTTTTCTTCTTTTTCTCATACTGAATAAAAAAAAGGTTTTATTTCTTAAACAATACAAATAACCCTGAGATTTGAGAAAAACGCTAAATTGGAGAAAATGTCATTGCAGGACACGAAATATACATAATTGGGCGTTAAAGCTCATGTGAGAAACTCCAATTTTGTGTTGAATTTGGCGCCCCCTGTGGACAAAGTGGTGCCTCTCTGTTAACTTAATTTCTCTTGTACATGTAGAAGTTGTGTTTCTTAAAACATAATGTTTTTCTGCAAAGTCATGTGTAATTTTAGCCATTGAAAATATCTTTAAACAGCTGCTTCAACAGTCTAACATTTATCCCCCATCATCAATCAGACTTTAAAAATCACTCGAGGGAAATAAACAGTTTTTTTAGTGACGCTCTTGTTTGCTTTTGTAGGTCATAAAGAGGCCTCAATATTAATTTTAGTCTGTTTTTATTACCAGCTTTAAACTCCCAACAGGAGCTTTAAGACAACTGTTCATAACAACAGCCCACCACAGTAAATAATGGGGTGTCCTGTACGGGGAAATACAGAAGAATGAGGGAGCTTTAAAATCTCTGCACTACATTTCCCACAACGGATGCTGTCAGCAACTTCAAATCAAACGTCAGTTTCCAGTCTGAAGATATGGAGTCAATGCAGAAGTACAAAAAAAAACTGCAGTTCCTCAAGTGTCCACCTGAGGCTGAGAGCGAAAGTCAAGGAATCCTCACAAGGCCTCTTGATGAAATGCTAAAATTCGAAAAGAACATCTTTACAGTAGATTTTCACCCTGTGTTTATCTTGGCCAGATAAATCAAAGTTGGAGTGGTATTCTTCTTCTTCTTTGTACACACAGCGCCAGGGATGTTTTGCATAAATGGAGGGGTGGTGTCACGGACAAGTGGGCGTGTTGTAGCTTTTTGCAAGGAGGCTAAAATCTGACTCAGGTCCACCTTAAAAGTTAGGTTGAGTCAGCCTTTCCAATATGGCCGGCCAGTGTAAAAGTATCCCGTGACTTTTAGCCTTCATGTCTTTGTTGGTTAGCTTAAGTTCTGACGTGGTCATCTTATTTTAGTTAAAATAATGTTTAAAAATATCAAAAAGCAACACAGGTGCAAAAGTAGTGCAGACCATCCTATTTAGAAGAGGGTTTTGCGTGTAATACTGGCAGTCACCAAGGAGAGTTTGAGAAGCAAGCAACTGCAAAAAGATGTGTTTTGTGTAGTTTACTGCGTCCCCAGCGCATGGGAACTATACGTATATACATATATATATATATATATATATATATATATATAAACTTGCCCATCCTGTGTGACAATGCATTCAACACTCGGGACAGCATACCAGAAAAACTACTCTGGGAGACGCCGGTGCTAACTGCGATGGTGCGTTGGAATGACCCAGACGCAAGAAAGTGCAGTGTAACAGCTTGGCTCTGTGGTATTTTGCTCATTTGACAAACCGAACCGTCAGTGCACGTGGTTAGTACATCAGCTTTGCGCTCGCTATGAAGTTTGTACATGTTTTTAGTAGATTAGGCCCAAAGTGTTTCCCTCATCGATAGAGATTTTTGCACATTAAAAATCAATCTGTGCCTCACCACTGGACCCCCTACCAGGGGTTTCAGACATTGAAAACAAAAATATAGAAATGCACTTTTTCTGTTGATGGTCTTGTTTGCTTTTTCAGTCACATTGAGGCATCAGTTTTTATCAAATTCTGATTCATAACCAACTAAAAAGTCATCACAGGAGCTTTAAAGTTCACCTCCGATTAAAAAAAAAAAGGGAAAGAACTTTTATTTTGTAAATTTCCAGTGTAATTGAGGTTTTTGACTTTAGAAAACAATTATGATTCATTTAACCACATTTGGGCGTATAATAAAAGTCTCTCGTGGTTTCACTTTGACCAACAGTGCTTGTTGATGCTGCAGGTAAAGTTTCCAGTGGGCTGAATGTCAGTTTCACCTCGTCAGTGAGGTCGTTTCACAAGAAGACGTCGACTTTCTTACAACCTGTCTGATTGTTCTGATCCTGTTAGGTGTTTTTTTTTTGTTTTCTTTTTCAATAATACAACATTACTTAATAATCACTAAAGCTATTCACAATATAGAGACAAATATGAACAGGGCGGGATTTACTTTTTCACGTCTAAAGATCAAAATCAAAGAGCTCTGAAGCAGATAAAATTCCCTGTTTTCCCTCCTCTCCGTGGTGTGAATAGGGCTCCCTTTTTGACTCGGCTCTTCTCAAGGCCTCAGCACTCATAAACAAAGTGATTTATTCAAACTTTCCATATCAGAATTCTGCTATCTAATTACTTCAGGGGGGGACAGCATATTCCACTCGCCCGTGAGTTATGGAGAAGCTTCTTTATGAGTGAAGTTGATGGAGGATCAGGCGAAGAGCTCATCATAAATCCTCAATAATGCAAACGTTTGAGGAATATCTCAAAATAAAAATGCAAATGTGATTAAGAATGGGTTAGCCTGTGCTGATATGGCAGCTTGTATCATCTAAAGAGATGCAGAGCACCTTCGGGGAGGAGGGGGGGAGAGTGCCACGTACTTAGGAGGTACTCAAATAAATAAATAACACTCACTAGCATGGATGCTGTATGGTAATATCTCCTTTACAGCGCACACACATACAAACACACACACTTTGGTGCAGTCAGTATGAAAATGAAAGTGTGCCCAACATTTTAATCTCACACCTACGTGGCCCTAACGAGACGGCATAAACTTTTAGGAGGGGGGATGAAGTGGAGGCTTGCACATGCAAATGGAGCGGCGGGGAAAATGGCGGAGGTACAATGCAGAAGCTTGTTAGTGACTGAGAGGCGAACAGTGAGGACGATCGCGACACCTCGTCACTCGCCTTTTATCTCTCGTCACCGGCGGATGAAAAATCACTGTGAATCTGCCACATCCGTGTGCATTAACATAACAAAGCCTCGGAGGGGAGAGGAGAAGAAGAAGAGGGGGGAGAAAAAAAGAGGGGGGGGGGTGAGAGGCCAAAACGACTCCTCTCTAGAGTCCAATGACAGTCCAAAAATCACAAATTCTCAAATCTTTACGGCTATTTTCGCCCATTTATCCGTTTTTCTTTCCCCTCTCCTCTTCTCGCTCACTCTCTCTTTCACACATGCTCGTTCACACAGGATACACACAGTGAGAACAGATGTCACCTAAAGAAGACCCTCCCCAATCTTAGCATCATCTCAGCACTCTGCCAGTCTTGTCAGCACAATAGACATGCAGGACAGAATTACAGACAAGTCTCTCTCTCTTTTTCTCCATAAAAAAAAGGCACAAAAAGGAAGGACTCATCACCTCTTTCTTTCTACATCTCGCCATCCCTCCTTCTCCCCCCCTCCTCTATCTCTCCATACAAAGCTCATTGGGTGGAAAAGGGAAGAGAAAGAGGAATGAGGAGAAAAGAGAAGGAAGGGAGGGGGGTTGAAAGACATTATGCATATGAAAATGTCCTGAAAGAGGTGTGATTTATGTATGCATTAGATGCAGATTCCATTACGGGCCAGTGGCTCAAGTGAGATCTTTCCAGGAACAGCGAGGCGACCTGATCAAACTCAGTCTCATTACTGGCCATACGGGCAGCAGAGAAAAAAAACTACCCACAGAGGAGAGAAAGGGTGCAACAGAGGGAGAAAAGGGAGAGGGAGAAAAAAAGGAAAAAGAGAAGGAGAGGTAGATGGAGATAGAGGAGGCATATTTACAACCTGGACACACACACCTCACCCACAGGGAGAGAGTAAATTGCAATCTGCCCTCCAAGACCGCGGCGGATCACAGACAGGCGTTCACCTGAAAGACGAGTGGGAGAGGAAAAGAGAGAGAGAGGAGCAGAAAGAGAGGATGAGATGGAGAGGAAAAGTGTGAATATATGTTTGTGGGTAACTGTGGTCAACTGTGAATATGTTTGGGTTTTATATTTACATCTGTCAATCAGGATCAGAATCAGGCTTTATGGGAGGGTCGGTTTACAAACGCGAGGTGTTTTTCTTTGAGTTTGTGACACACAGACGCAAATAATACAATCAAATCAACTAAATTAGCTGCACAAATGTAATTAAAGATCTGCAAATTTAGAGAAAGTGTCGCTAAGGAAGAATGCAAAACTTTTCTGCAAACATGTGACAGTGAGCAGAGATTATCCTCCAGATTATGGGAATTTACGTCACATGTGAAGTCCGATTTAGGATTATTAATATCATAGTGTAACATGAAGTGACCACACCAGATAACAGTCGAACGTCATGCTGGTTTTTTCTCTCAATATACCGTCCAGCAGCTCTTTACACCTCACAGGCCCACACACTACCACTATATATAGACTGTATATATTATGATCCATATGCACTGGAATAAGACGACACATATGCAAGCGAACAGGAAATTTCTCCTCATGCGTGGCAATAAAGTAAGAAATAGAAATACAAAAAAAGAAGATACGGACTGCTGCAGTTAAAAAAGCAGAAATCATTTTTTGTATTTCTACAGATTTTCCACCAAAAACCTTTTTTTCTTTCTTTGGACAAGACATTTGAACACATCATGATAGCAGTATCTACTTTTGCTCGAGTCTCATTTTACCAACCTGACCTTGAACGCCTCACTGTATATCCATGTGTGACTTGGTTTGTTAGCTAATTAGCTTTTATCCTGCTGATTTCCAGAAGGAGTTCAACCCTGGATCCTGATTTTTAACTAACAGGACTTGCTCTAGAGTCTGTCTCTGCCTACCTCGGCTGCTTTGGGTAAAGAGGAGAATGGCAGCCCTGCAGACAGTTAGAGGTTAGGGTTAGGGCTTAGGCTAGGCTAGGTTAGGCTTGATCTGATGCACAAAGCTGCCATAAAAGTTGCATGCAAGAAATTATTTTGCAACATAAACTGAATTTTATTCTATCTTCAGGTTTAGTAAATTGTTGCCAGATGTTAGACATCTTCACAAGTTCCGCCATCAACCACTAAAATCCTTCTTTGTGAACTTTGTCACAGTTCAAAAACTTTTCTAGACTGACATTAAAGTGAACGCAACATCGATCTATTTAACATGATGCAACTTAACTTAAAACATAACGTTAATTCACAGGATCCTCGAGATCCAAGAACTAGGGTGACCATATGTCCTCTTTTACCTGGACATGTCCTCTTTTTGGGGAGCCGTCCGCACTTGTCCGGCGCTGTCGAGTTTGTGTCACGTAGACTGAGTTAGAAGCGCATAAAAGACACTTGATCCGACCCGAAAAACTCTCAAAATGAACCTTATGCAAATCTGTGACTCCGCCCCTGCTAGTCATGTCCTCTTTTTGGGAAGTCAGGATATGGTCACCCTACCAATAGCAGACTTGATAAGCTCAAACATTATTGATTTTTGGCTCTATTGGGTACTCTATGGACCTGATTATTGAGCTCCATCCCTCCATATGAGGTTTGAATCACTCTTATCTACTTGGGGAACTATTGCTTCTATAGTTTTAGCTACCGAGCCAAACCAACATTGTTACATGTGTTAATTTGATGTGAAGAAGTCAAAGTTTTAATTTACAGTAAAAAGTGTCATGGTGGTCTAAAACGCAGAATCCTGGAGTGTTTTCAAGACTTTGACCAGTTACGATTTCAGTTTTATTGTCCAGACAGTGAAAGACGAAGACTGGGATTTCGGCAGCATCTCCTTCACCCCAAAATCTTTTGTTAATTTTCTTCTCAACTTAAGTTTTTGATTGATGTTAAGCTAGCAGTGATTGTCTTCGAGCTGTAGCACCACCCTCATCTGTCTCACTAGCTTCATTGTGGTTCTACGTTTAGTTCACAGCGATTAAGCAATTGAACTGAATAACTATTCTAGTTTCAGTTTACAAGCACCGAGTAAGAATTGAATGATTGGCAGGGGCTTGTCTGCATTTTGGGTGATAACATTTCCTTTCAGCTTGTCCCTATCAGGCGGCCAATCACATATAAGAGTTCACAAGAGGCCAATAAGATATACATCAGACGATGAAGACGCTGTCACCCTTACAGCTCTGTACGGTTTGTTTGTACTGTGGGGAATTTTTTTTACATCCTTTCTTGGTCTGTTGAGGTTTTGTTTACTTCCTTGCAATGCATTTGTGCTCTTCAACTTCCGGCTCAATGCTCAGGAGCATGCGCCAAACGCTTTGGCCAGTTTCAGTCCGACTGGTAGAGAAAGTCGATCCACAACTGCATCAGCTCGAGCTGATACAAGAAATCGATTCTAGGAGCAATATGTAAATGTTCACACAGATACCTACCTGAAGTAGGAGGGAAATGGTAAAATGCAGCATCAGCATGTATGTCAGATAGTATGATTATCAAATATCACGGTCCATGAGTCGGAGGTCAAATCTCGGCCCAAACTCTCAGCGCCAGAGAAAAAACTGGTTTCAGATCACCCTCAGAGTCCAGGTCACAGTTGCAAACCTCAGTCTACCAATCCTGCAGCTTCATTTGACACCTACAATACCAACTCAGTCACTTCTATATACTGTATGTGTTGCGATCCATATGCATCCCTAAGAAATATATATGCATGTGCACGTCTGTGGGGAGCCCGGGGTGGAGGAGGAGTAGGAGGCTTGTTTGGCTTGATAATCACGTGCCTCTTTCGAGATAAGGAAAAAGTGTTTTGTGAAAAGAAAACATGGGCGGCAGTCCTCCATCCCGGCCGACCCCGGCGCTGTAGCCCCTGTGATTGGGGTCAGCCTGGAGATTCCTCTCTGGCCAGCTAATGTGATTGCATCGGAGCAATCCCCTTAAACGCCATCAGCTCTGATCTGCATAGTAATTGGCTCGACTCTCCTTGGACGTAACCTTGGGAAGGGGCGCTGTCACTCCCGCCGCTCCCTCCTGTACTGGCAATCATGCACACAAACTCATACACACACACACACACACACAGATAGAGAGAGGTGTGTGGAAGCAGGCATGGACAGACAAGGTGAGGAGCAGGTGCCCTACATGCTTCGCCGGGTAGTGACTCCGCCGAAGGAATCCAGGTGACAGGTGTTAATACACTACCAGGAAATGGATGATTTCTCGCAATCAACATGTATTACAACATAATGGCAAAGTAAGTGTTGCACCGAACGTGCGGTGGAAAAAGAGGGTTTTAGATAAAAGTCATCTGCTTTCTAACCTGGGAGGAAGCGCGCCGAAAATGCCCTCAAAGCGGCTTTAAGAATAAATGAATCTCTTTTCATGATTAACACTAATTCATGAGGAAAGTACAGTGAGACCGAGGTTAAGTCATGCAGCTGCAATTCCATTCCTCAAACACCCTGTAACCTTCCCTCTTTTTTGTCCTTCTTGCATCAGCACTATTTGTTGAAGATCTTAACGAAAGACAAAGAAGCAAATGTATATTTTATGACTGTGTGCCTCTGGTTTATCTTCCTTTGTGGGGCTTGTGTATACAATCGAAACCAGCTCTCGAAGAGAAAAGTGCTTTTTCTTCTCCTGTCCCCCGATGTCAACGACAAGGTAAGTTGTGGCTTTGGCTGCCTTTTTGATATGCATTTCAAACAGGCAGAAAAAAAAAAAACTTCACAACCAAGGAGGCTAATTTGCAATGGAGATTTCTTCTTTTTTTTTTTTTATATTATTATTATCGTTCTCTGCTTCGGAAAGCAAAACAGTCAAGGGTGTCAAGCGAGTGACAAGTTTGTTTTCCTGTAATGATTTCCGCAAACTTGAGGTCTGTTCTGTTTTGTTCCTTCGACAGTTTGACCTAGTTGGAGTGCGAGCACGTCCCCTCTCTCTTTCCCTCACTCATGCATTGTTAAAGCCGTGGGCCCGTATTAGGCACTCTGAAGTCATCACATGTCAGAAGAAGCTAATATAAACTGTGTGCGGAAATGTAATATTTTATTTTTTTATATTTCTTTTATGAGCAAACCCTCCTCCTAAGTTTGAGCCACAGAAAAAAAAGCTCATCAGGAATTTTACAGAATTACCTAAAAGAAAACCCAAAGCAGACTGTCAGCACCACGATGAATTCGGTGACACTCCCTCAGCTGTAACTCTGACATTAAACCGCCATCTATCCTCGCTCCCCGAGTAACCCTCCGCATGGCCGCAGCAGCGCTGGATTATTCATTTGAAACATCAGCGCTGAAACAGGCCCCAATGTCTGCGAGAAAAAGTTTCTGAGGCATCCTCAAATGGCTGTGGGGGAAGACTGGGGGCCCAGAGGATTTGACTGGAGCGCACCCAGCGATACTCAAGAAAAAAACAAAAAAAAAAAAGGCGAAAAAAAAAAAAGAAGTGCTTTGTTAGAAGAGCGAGAGGCATCCCTTGGGCTGTCTCTTTGAATAAGCCAGGAGTAAAGCATCCAGCAGCACCACCAACCCCGCACACCCTCCACTCCTTCTCCTCTCACTCACTCACTCACTCTCGCTCTGTACCCACCATCTCCCCCCACCCACCACCTCATCCTCCTCTCCGCCCCCCTCCTCCCTCTTCCCTCTCCCTTCAGAGCGACAGAGGTATAATTGTGCCACAGGGTTTTAGGTGGTGTGACATATCTGTCACCTGGAGACGCGCCGTATCGTGCTCTCCGGAGGAGCCTCGCCTTCCTGTTGGGTGTCGTGGGGAGAGAGAGAGAGAGAGAGTGAGAGTGAGAGAGAGTGAGGGTGTGTGAGAGGTGGAGGCTGGCTGGGGCTGTTTGTTGACTTTTGTCACCACATTTGACGTTTTGTAAACTTTCCATCGCCCCAAAGTTTTGTTACCGCGCTCGGGTACATGAGGTGGCGCGGCGGCCACATGCGCGCCCTGTTTGAGTGTCATTAAGTGTAACGCGGGACAAACGTGCGAGAAGCAGGTATCACCGCAAAAAACATGTCATGCTCCTTAACACATGCTAGACAATATGGCTGCTGCTGCTGCTGTTGTCCCTCCTGAGAGGAAAGTCTGACTTAAAATAAGAAAAAAAAAAGTCCCATTTTTACATAAATTATGAAATGTACGTGGTCCTGAGCTGTCTCTCTCAAAGAGGCCCTTCACTCTCTTTCTTTCTTTCGCCCTCTCACTTCACAGCCGAATCAAGAATTCCGTTGGCAGTGAAATATATTGAATTTGACAACTCCAAGAAAGACTTTCTGGAGGATAGCGTTTTATTTTGGGTGACCTAATTGTACGCTCCCCATGGCTGCTCCTTGTGCGGTATCTCACTCACTCCTGAAACAGCTTCATTTCTACATTCAAATTATTCATCATCGCCTGGATTTATTTCCTCCTTTCTTCACTTTTCATACCTTTGGTGTTCTCTGCGGGGATTTGAGATGAGGAGGGAGGAAGAAAAAAAAGTGCCTCTTTGTTTTTTTTTTTTTTTTGCTTTTTTTTTTTTTTTTTTTGTGTGCGAGCTATTGTTGAAACACCTTAAGTCTCTGGTGTATGGCAGAAAGTGAAGTGATAGACAGGGCTGCCCTATTTACAGCCAGATTAAAAAGAATCACACAGGAAGACAGTGTTAAATGATGATTGTCTATGACATTTAACAATTGATTAAAGAAAGATAAGTTTTAATAGGTGCTGCTGTTGTGGGTGTCGGTGGAGGAGGAGGAGGAGGAGGAGGGGATGCAGGGAAGAAGAAGAAGGGGGGGGGTCTTCTCGGCGGCAGTGTGTGTGTGTTTTTTTGTACGCATGCCATATTCTTGCTGCTTGTAACAACGAAATGATAAATTTAACATAAAAGATCTGAAGTGAATCAAAAAGAGCAGAGGTATTGAAGCAAATGAGGGTTTTTTAAAACTTGTACAAACACGGTGCTACTTTTCTTACACTTTGTTGATCCGAAAACACGCCAAAACACGTTTTATCTGATTAATATAGCAAGACAGAGCAATCAAGAGGTGTGTCTTTGTTTTCGTCTTATTCTGAAATCACCTAAAAGTTGTTTTTTTTGTTTGTTTTTTAAGGTGTGAGAATGATTTTATCTGTTACGTATGAGAAACCACATCCGTCTATTAAACCGCCTCGTACTGGTGCTTGTAAATCTAAAAAAAACAAACATGTTAACGCCTGATTTCCTGTTTAAAACGCATCGAATCTGCATGTTTTGGACCACGGTGACCACAATTTCAAAAAGGCCGAATCTGAAAGTTTCTGCAGAGTTTAACTTTGCAAAACTCTGGACTATTTTTTGCACTTTTTCTGGATTTAATATGGCAAACATAATCAGAAATCACACTGTGAGTTTATTGCATTAGTTATCTGTCAGGGTTGTCGAATATTGTGCCAGTCTGTCCCCCCCCAAGTCTGTCTAATTACAAGACAAGAGCATCAGAATAGAAGCAAATAGCAGAAACACCTGACACGACCGTAGACAGACACACTGGGGGAAATGCAAGTGCTGACAAGGAGGCAGACAGACGGAAAGACAGACAGACAGACAGACAGACAGAGAGACAGTGAGAGAGAAAGAGTCGGTGGAGAAGTTGAAGCTGAAACTGGAGTAAAAGAAGAAGAAAAAAAACAAAAGGACGAAATGACAGATAGCGTGGGATATTTGTGTTTTCAGAAATAGAACGTCAAAGAGTCCGTCAGAGGAGGGCTGCCGGGAACATGTCGAGGTCAGATGTTATCAAAGTCTGACTCAGAGTTCGAGGGAAAGATTCGAGAGAGCGATACAGAAGATGAAGATTTTACTAGTCCTGGTATGACTGTGACAAACTTCGACTTCCACTGAAGCGGTACGGGGAGACTGAAAAATACATTTTATTAGCATTTTTAGCTCTTTTGTTTAACATGATTGAGACGTTAGCACTCTTACAGTGATGTGCACGAACCCAGGCTGCAGGAGGAGGTGTTAAAATTAGAGCGCAGGAAGGTCTGACTTCACAATAAAAGTCAATTTTTCTATTTTTTTCAAACACAACACTGTTATAATGTTGTATACTTTAAATTGGAACCCAGCTGTGATCCAAACACGGAGAAAATTCACGCTGAAAGTACGCTCCTCGCGCCTCTAACTCATCCTAGTTTGTTGGGTTTTTTTATTTTGCCTGCTAGCTAAGTGCAAACTGAAAATATTTCCACCCAAAACTTTGTCAAACAAAACTATGGATGTAGAAATGCGACAGAAACAAATCAAGTTTCCCCGCTAAGAGTCAACAGTGACAAATACAACTTCATCTGAGAGTTTAATGAGTTGAAATGCATTGTGCTGTAAATAGTCTCTCTCCGTAGGGCACTGCGTTGGCCTGCGGACGGTTCCTGGCACGTCTGTGAAGTGTGGCGGTGCCCTGTGGGGACGGGGAACACACATTCACGCACACACACACGCTCGCGCACACTCACCAGCCCCACCAGCATCCCCCCTCGCAACAGCTGCCGTGCTGCAGGAGGCAGCCGTACCCCTCGCTGATCAAATCTTGTCCGTCACATTTCCCCTAATTAACGGGCATCTGCTTCCCCCATTTTCCCTACATGGCTACACACTTTCCCTCTGTAGTTCCAATCATCTGATCGTTATGACCTTTAACCCCTCCGTGCGCCGCCTGTGTTCGCCTGCCCGCCTGGCTGCTCGCTCCCGCCCGCCTAACCCGCCCTCCTTCCTTGCTTTTACCTGCCCGCCACATGAGACGCAAGGGCACGCAAACAAACAAACCGATGAGGCGCCGCCGTCCCCTGCCAAACTTCTGGTTAAATTCACTCGTTTTCAACACAAATTAATCCGCAAAGCAAAAAAACCTGAAACCGACTTTTTGTTGGATTAGGTTTTTGTTTCGAAACAGTCCAAACAAACCCGGAAATTAATTCATCTTAAACCGCTGTTTTTCTTTTTTTTTTTTCCATGGGATTTCTCTTGTCGTAAACGGTCCAAACAATCCCTGAATTTCTTAAAATGCTTTTTTCTCCAATGAGATTTGGTAGCTCTGTGCTCGCTTGTCGTTTTTTTTTTTTTTTGGAGGGGGGATGGAGGGGGGGTGCTTGCCTTACAGTCCTGCGTTGATTTTAATTTCTCTAAGAGGAGTGACATAATTAAAGTGTGCTGGATTAACAGCAGTCACTCAGACCCCTCAGCCACTGTGAGGAAATCTCTTTTTGTTGGAGGGTTTTTGTGTTTTTTTTTTTGTGGAGGATGGCGACGATGTGTGTGCGTTTTGTGCGCGCGCATGTATGTCAATGAGCATGTGTGTGTGTGTGTGTGTGTGTGTGTGTGCATTCCGTCATTCACAACACAGAAGCACCTGAGCAGGCACCAGCTGGCAGTGTGAGAGGTGCGCTCTAATTTAAAATGCATCTCATTAGAAGAAACCCATAGCCTGTCACTTTACTCTTTCTCTGTATAAAGACACAAAGTGGAATTAATGATTTTTCTCCCCAAAAACTCCGCTCCAACGTTCCCTCGATGAATACGTTACACAGGGCGGAACAACACTTCATTGCTATTTTGTTTTGAATTTTTAAAAAACATATTTGTCTTAACCAAAAGGAGGTTTTCATCAATTTTTCCGTTGAAGTTTGACCTTGAATTATGTGCAGTTCTACTGAGCGCAGATTGAAGGCTTTTGTTTGTTTGTTGCTATTGTTTAAAACCCATTTCCCATTTGCAGGGAGAAATATACTTAAGAGAAGTGTTTATTCATTTGTAGAGATGGCTCCACTGCCAAGGAGAGGAGACTTGATGGAAGCTCAGATTCATTAAAACTTAATTAATATGCATCATTATGTAAATGAGGGTGCAGTTAATGAGTTTTTAAAAGAAGCATTCCTTAATTAGTTCACTTTTAATGGCATCATCATTTATCTTTTTCTTCTTTGAAGCAGAATGATGCACTGGATGCAGGCAGTTCTAAAATGCTAATCTACGTTTTATCATCTTATTTTTCTGATTTCCATGTGATAGCGACCACATCTCGAATCTTGTCGCTAATGAGGGACGTTTACACGTTTTTAATGTCAGTTATTTCAATTCAAGACACTGTAAAAATTCACAAAAAAAAGGGAGGGGAAGAGGACTCAAAACAAACACAGAATGCTTATCACATAACCCGAGAAGAAAAAAATGATAATTAAAAATGAATCGACCAGGAAAAGTTAAATCCAGACCCTTAGGCTACTCACAAATGCAGTTTTTTTTTCTTTCTCTCTCCCTATCCCATTTGGGGAGGAAAAAAAACTCAACGTTTCCCAGAGAACAACACTGGCAGGGTGTCAGAAGACTTGACAAAACCTGGAGACTTCTGACAGCGTCACACTTCAGGATAATTGGTCCCCGGCACTCCCCGTAAGGAGCGGGCGAACTTCCTCCTTTGCAGAGGTCCCAATAAAACTTTCTTCACAGTGTTGCACCTTAACCAACACTGTGTTCGCGCATTCATTGTCAGGCACGCCGCAAGGTTGTTAAAACATAACATAAACTGCACAGGAAGTGTTTTTTGGCAGATTTCAGTCATTATCAAATCCTGAAAGAGAGCGAGAGAGAAGAGCAGGGAGTCCAAAACACTTTCTTTTCCAGAGAAATGTCCAAAAAGTAAGAATCGCAGAGCACTTAAAATCTGAAAACTGCATTATTCTAATGGTTGGAAGCATTTCTCGGGGCGTTTTAATATTTAAAAACATCTCATGAACTTTATGACCTGGGTCCTTTCAACCACACTCAAACACACACATATCTGCACCCTTTCACATCTTCTCCTCTGATGAACATTTTGATTGTTCCCCCCTCAGAAGGAATCGGTTGCATCATTTCTCCGAGGGCATCAGCACTGGGCGGTACAAGCCTTTTGCATTAACAATAAATTCATCATGCATGAGTGTGGCCCTCTCCTGCGAATTGATAAGTGGATGTGAGCAGGAAAAATGTGGTATATTGGCTCGCGAGTGACAGAAGAGTGGAGCGAGGCTTAAAAGTCCAAATATGGACTCGAAATTAAGGTCCGGGGTTTGGATCCGCGTCCTGACGGAGGTGTCGAACATCTCCACGAGACTCAAAGAAATCAACTTCTTAGCAATCTAGAGAGATCGCCTTACTTCTCCTGGTGTTGTAATTGTTTTTATAATTATTATCATTATTATTAATGCTGCAGTGTTGTTGTTGAAATGCCTTTGTTTTGCTATTATTATCTCTCTGCCTCCCCTTATAGATGAAATGCAGCAGTTTCTCTCATTATTTAGATGTGCATTCCTGTGGAATCAATTCTCATAGACACATATAAATTATTGTTTAACGAGAAGCTGTATCCTATAAATTATTCAAAGCACCTGGGATTACAATACGAGATCAAATGATAGGAAAGAAAGAGCACTCTGCTGGAGGCAGCCCGCACACGAGCCATCACATCCCCAGTTTGATGTTCCACACAATCTGCTTATGCAGGAATAATTGGGGAGTAACAGACACCATGTGTACAGAAAAACGCCGGCCCCGCTTTTGTACGCCATATTTGGAGAGAGGTAATTGGGCCGCTGGACATGGTCAGCAATGTCACCCGAGTAGTGTTCGCGTTTGTCCTCTGCGGAAGCAAAGTTTCGCCACCGCCGACGAATAACAAGAAAAAAAAATAATCAGCTTGTTTATTTCCCTCCTGCAGGAATCCTTAAAATAACTAAAAACAGAATGAAAGTGAAGGCGGAGCTACTTGTTTACAACCAGCGTGTCGACATATGGAGGAGCAAACTGTCATAATTTTTTTAAGGCCACTTTCCCTCCTCTCCTCTCCCCTCCTCTCCTCGTCCGGCTGAATTTAAACCTCAGGTTTGAGTAGGTAAGAATACGGAAACAGTAGAATTTATTGGTGTGTTATGGCGCCCTGATGTGTTGTAAAAAGGACACTCCAGTAGATAAGGAGAAAGCCATCGTGTGGCGTGTGACTGATGGAGAAAGGAGGATTTAAATTGAGTCCTCAGTCATAAAATAAATAATGTGTATGTCACCAAAGTGGGGAGCGGGGAGAAAGAGGCAAGAGAAAGATGACAATGATCTGCTCTCACAGGAACCAGGAGCGTTGTAGGCCGGTAGACGTCGAAGCAGGGCATTGTGGGACTGTTTGAAACATGAGGGTTGCAGGTGCACTGTGGGATGAATGTGGTTTTGCTGAGTGAGTGTGGCTGCGCTAGGATAAGAGCAGGGCACATAATTGCCCCCACAGATGGGTGAAGAGTAAAGAGGCAAAGAGGCGGGTGTGAGTAGGGGGGGAGCGAGCGAGCGTGTGCATGTGCACGAACTATTGTATGTGCATCTCCTCTGCTTCGCAGGAAAACCTCAAGCAAATGAGTTAAGAACACATCCAGAGTGGAAAAAATGTCACTGAAATATTAAAACTTCCACAAGCAGAGGAGAAAAAGTTGAGCGGAAGATAAGAGGAGTTTGCAAACGTGTCCAAAACAAGAATGAGGTAGAGGGGGGAAAAAAGTGCGTCTACAAAGTGCAGCAAGTTTAACAGGTGCTGCAATCCCCACAACAGGACTACTTTTCTTTCCTCATGAATCCGAACTCACCTCTCAAGAAAATAAAAAAGACACAGAAACTCAAGGAGGAAGAGGGATTAAGATGAAGGAAGACCGGGCCGTGGGGAAGGAGAAAGTGCGAGAAACAAAGATGGTGGGAGCGAGAGAGTGGGAGGGAACCGGGTAGAGGGAGATCACAGCGAGGGGAAAAGAAGGAGACCGAAAGATCATAAGAGATGGAGATGCATTTGCACACAAGAGAAAGAAAGAAAAAGAGAAAAAGAGAGAGTGAGGGAGTTTAAGAAAAAAAAAAAGAGGGGGAAAGGGAGCAGGAGACCGTGGGGGACTGTCCCCATTCCCGCACCCTAGGCAGAGAGCTCCATCTCCTCGACCGTGCCACTTCCGATCAGCCGCGCAGACGAGCCTCAGCCCCCATGACAGAGCCGCTGCTGAGGCTGGCGGTTGGCGGCTGAAGGCTGGATCCCCACTGAATACACGGAGGAGAGAGAAGAGAAGTTTGGGGCTCTCAGATGGCATGTTCCTCCCTCTCTCTTATTCATTTCAATTACAAGGGGCTTGTATTCCTGCAGGGCAAGGCCGTGTCGTGTGATCCACTGTAATGCAGCGAGGGCGACATGGAGAAGACACGCTGATGCACCATTATCTGCATATTATATGGGGCTGGGTACATTAGTGGCTGCAGCATGAGGGGAAACGGGCAGGGTGGCTGGAAGAAGATGTAGCAATGATGTAAACAGCGGCTGAAAAAAAATGAAAAACGCTTAAAAAAGAGAAATACTTTGTTTACGCTGTTCGGCAATTGATGCACCTTGTTCTGGATTCAAGTACTGCCTGGGTACGAGTGCTTGAAACGTGGCAAACCGTGTTGAAATACATTTTGATTTAATCATATCATAGTCAAAAACGCTTGAGATGTAAATGCTTTCAAAACTCGCCTCTTGTGTGGAAAACACACACATGCGAAAAACACGCACGCGCAAAAACGCGCACATATTCATGGGAGCAGAGCATTGTTGCACTCCTATTGTTCAAGTGCAGAAATGATTCATATATTAGACTGTAGCCTATTGATTAATCTCCGACTCAGAGGAAGAAATATACGAAGAGACTCTTCCTCTACCTGGAGTCTTTCACTTCCTATAATCTTTGGTTCAATTTCAGAGGAATCTGCCCGTTTTGTAGTACGACTTCCTTTTCAGCGCGCGCTCTCTTTGTGCAGCCAGAGAATGTGTTTTATTTGTATTTATGCATATGAATAGCATACGCTGAATGCCAATGATTAGATGGCTTAAGTTCCCCTTCAGAGTTCATATCCTCCATAAAACTGTCCAATTATCTGTTCATGAGCTGAGGGGAGGATATGTATGCATGTGAGTGAAAGCATGCCCAACAGTGCCACCTAGCCCTTCAGAGCAGGGGGGAGCAGGGGTTTAATATCTGCCTCTGTGTGTTTTTTTTCTCTCTCCTTCTCTGTGTCAGTTTTATGATCCATGAGCAAACTGCTTCAAAGTCTGTGATTATTTTTGCTTTTTAAAACAATTCTACCACCATACATTTGGCACTTCTTTTTTGGAAAATCTGCAATTTTAGAGTCATTACATTTTACCTTTTTAATGATGATGATAATAATTTTCTTCCGTTTGAAAACACAAAACAATTTTTATTTATTTTTTGCTGCGAAAATCCGAGTTAAAATTCCAGCACAGCATATAATATGCATACCTTGTCAGCGGTGCAATATAATACCTCACTGTGAGCGAGTGAGTAATTTTTCGCTGTGTGAGTCTGAGTCTGAGCAGGGGAGTTATTCTCCGCCTGATAACTGCCAAAATAACAGCAGATAATTAGGCCCTTTAGAGCGCTGGGTGTCTCTTAACAAAGGCACCTGCGTTTCCTGTGGTGTTTGCCGTGCACCCCGAGTGATTGTCATTTTTAATCTAGCGCTCCCGCTGAGACTTCTTCTGCAGCAGCCTAGTCTGTAGGGTGCCACGGGTACCTGCATGGGAGTCATGTGCGCGTGCATGCGTGTGTGTGTGTGTGTGTGTGTGTGTATGCGTGCGTACACATGTATCCAGTTAGCAAAGAGTGTGTCTTGTGCATGCATGTAGAAAAGCACATCTACTTTTAAACCTGCGTTTGTGCAGAGGTGTTCACGTGCGATGCAATGTTGGGTGTTTAAATCTGGCATTCTCCTCATAACTATGCTGTAATTGCCCACAAGTTAAAATGGTTGACATTAAAATTGACATCACGCCAGAGGTTAATGTTATCAGTCAGCCTCCGCAGAGGAAATTACTTCCCCAACAGTCAGGTTTGTGTAATCATAAATGTGGCTTACGCTCAGGATTGGCAACTTCAACAGCAAATGTTTGCAAATGTACAGGAACGATTTTCACTTCATCTCAAAGAAATAATTTGTTCTGAACATCCTCCCTCATCTGACTGCTCTGACAAGAAACAGACACCCTCCTCCTCTTCTCTCTCTCTCTCTCTCTCTCTCTCTCTCTCTCTCTCTCTCTCTCAGCCTCTTTTTCTCTCTCTCTTCTCCCAATAAAGAAACAAACAGAGAGCCAAATAAACCCGTTGCAATTCCTCTCCAGTGCAGCCATCCACATCCAGGACTGTGCCAGGTTGGGGAAATCATTGGAATTGTTTACCCCCTCACTCCACCCCCAATAGCACCACAACCGCACACACACACGAACGAACGCACGCCTCCCATCTTCATCTCCCTTTCCTCCTCCTCCTCCTCTACCCCCTCCTCCTCCTCCTTCTTCTTCTCCTCTACAAAATGAGATGCCCGTGTCTGATCGCCTGAGCCAATTTGCAGACCCATGTGGCACCCTTCCCTTCAGACCTGGGCATTGTGCCTCTCGCTCCCTGGCAAAGAGGCGAGGAATTATTTTTATCCCCCAAACACGCGGATATGCACCAATGATTTCAAATGCCTGCCTCGCACATTGTCAGGGATGATTTTGGCCAGGTGCCAAACCTATTATATTGATCTCTCTTTCTCTGTATTTCAATAGCCGCAGACAATGCAGATTTACGGCAGAACATATTAGGGAAATAAAAAATCAGTCTCAGGCTCTAAACTGGCTGAAACTGATGGTATGCGTAAGAGTGTTTGTGTGCCTGCGCATGATTATAAAGGTTTTAGTGCATTTTGCAAACAATACTCTCAGGTTTGCTAGCCTCACATCCAGTGTTTTTATTTGTTAAGCTAATATGTCGCTCCTCGAACCAAACGTCTAATTACATCCTGACATATTCTCATCGTGTCATCACATATCATAACATTAGAGCCATTATTTCTTTCCACCTCAGCTTATTGCTTTGGCATCTAGATCTTTCTCCTTGGAGTGCGGCGCTGGCACGTCAGCTCTGGCTTTGGTTGGAAACGATGAGACCTCCGATGTTTGCCGAGGTACACACGGGAATATTCAAATGTTGAAACTGGCAGGGAAACGGGCTGTCAGCTAATGAGCGTGTCTACGAGAAAATGATTTGGTTGTTTCCTGAGAGGGAAATCACAGAGAATGGCTAAATGGGAAGCTCCTCCGAAGAGACTCTGCAGAGGCTGGGTGTGTGTGCGGCGGCGGCAAGGCCGTGTTGGGAGGCCGGCGGGTTGGATGAACACGGTCTGTCTGCCTCGGTGCCAATGTCATTAGTGCTAGAGGACTGAGAACGACCACCGTGTCCCTTTTGATTGCCATTAGAGCCTGGAGCCAAACAAAGAAGCAAACAAAAGGCCCTGAATAGACTTGGAGTGGAGGTCATGCCAGGCGCAGAGAGACTTCAGCAGCACAGCCTTTGGTGTCCTCTAGACCAGCAATTTTCAGCCGGCTTGGCAACACAGAGCACTTTGACAAGGCCAAACATACTGTATCAATCATGCACAGTAAATGGATTGATCACACACAGTTGAACATTCGAATAAAAGCCTCCTGGCTGATCCTATAAAGAGAGAATATAAAATGTAAACAAAGCTCTTTTATGTGAGGGAAACAATGTGTGATCATGATGTTGTTTCAGTCCTACAGGGATAATCATTTCATTTGATTCTGCCTCAACCTTTGAGCTAAATCTCAATTAACATTTTAGAGGTACCCTGCAGGTACTCTGCCATCACACAAACATGTGAGCACCGGGGAAACATGACACACACCTTTTCCACGTGGAGGAACAGTAAAATACGTCAAACACCAGTGCTAGTTTGATGAAAGTCTGTGTTAAATATTAGTATTACATTAGGAGCTTTAAACCCAGACTCAACAGTACGTTTCTGAAGGACCTTGTCAGCACCAGAGTCCTAATTTAACGACTCTGTGCGTATCCCCCCTCCTGACCAGACCGGCTCGGCTTGGTCATCCATGACGCTGAACAAATGTCCACATTATTGCCGTTGGTTTCACTTAATTTGCCGTGCAAATTTACAGCTCCTGTGAAATAATCTGAAATCTCCATGAGCTACAAGTAAAAAGCTTCATCAACCTCTAATAGAGTGATAAAATCCTTCTCTGAGAAAACCCTGTTGTTCATTTAGAGACGGAAGCAGCCGTGTTACGAGCGCGTTACGTTTTCTTTTAACTGTGTTTTCTCTCTCTTGTTTTTGAGGATCAAACTGATGGTTAGCTTTGATTGTCTGGTATGATGATGGTTTCACAGATTAGTGATGGGCACGGGAGTTCTTTTAGATGTACTGAATCACTAGAATCAGTTCACTAAAAAGATTTGTTCAAAAGATTTGTTCACCAAATCACTGAATCATTTAACGCTTGGCGGGAGAAGCCCGCGACCCGACCTCCTGATCTGATACACAGCTGAACGTTTCAGGATTCAGTTCAATCCATAGCTTCTGGGACCGGGAGACACGAGTGTTTGGCTGTGTCGCTTTAAAGTCATGATGTTTTAAGTTTACTGTCCTATGGCATGCTAGTTTTTCTGACAAAAATGATTCCACAGGGCATAGTTCAATGCCTGATTCGTTCACCGAGTGATTCAGGTGTTGGTGCATGTGGTCCCTCGTTCCCTTCAGCTCAACTAAAGTGAGATATAGGGCTGCAGCTATCGATTATTTTAGTAATCGAGTACTCTATCGATTAATCTGTCGATTAATCGAGTAATCGGATAAGAAATGTTTTGCTCTCACTGTAATACTTTGCATTGAATCACGTTTGCCTCATTAAAAACCATCAGTAACACACAAAACTGAAATAGGCCAGGTCTTTCAAATGAATATTTTTACTGCATAAATCAGGAACCAAAAGTTTTACATTTTACCATGTAGTTCACATGAAACTACTGAAGGCAAGGTCTGCAGATGGTCTTTTAATTGCTATGGTAATGATCTTTGCAGTTTTCACTAAACCAGTCACAACTATTTCCAGGCTTTGGATCTAATTTTACTTGTTTAATTACTAGGCTGAAATAATATAATTCTTGGATACTAACATAATTTGACAAGCAAATGTACATTTATTCAATATATAAAAGTGTTACATTTTTATTTACATGTTGTTGTGTGTTGGTCATTTTGCAGCCCTCTGCTGCTCATCACACGCCTAGCAGGTGGTGTATAGCATTATCACCATGGATACACGGATGTTTGTGTGATTTTTTTCATCCACTGCCGCCCGGTTTGTGTCGTGTAGATGTTGATTATGAAAACACTTCGCAATAATTTGGAAACGTGAAGGGGGAGCTGCTGCTGCCCGGTGTTTACGGTAAATAGACGCAAACACCGACCAAGTGGACGCTTCGGTCTCCGAAAACGCCGAGACAAATTTACAAACAGCCACTATTTCAAACAACTGGGCTCATAATCGTGATGTAAACACTTACTTTCTCGCTAGAAAAAATATTATTATTGAATGAATTTATATAATTTGTCCGGTATGCAGTCGTTCTATGTAGCTTGTGGTAGGACTATTTAAATTTTCCCGGCGCTGCGTCCGGCCGGCACGAAATGCATTCTGGGGTATTTAGTATGTATGTGTGTAAACGCTCGGGCAGCCGCGGCATACTCAAATCATCTTTGAGTAGTCAGTAGGCAGTAGCTACTGCTTGAGTAGGTAAGTAGATAGCAGGCAGTATGCCATTTCGGACACAGCTTCTGTCTGTCCTCGTTTCCCTCCATGATTGAACCAAACGCGCGGCAGCGGAAGGAGCGGAAAGAGCACGCTTTTGCGCAACAGAAACTACCGTCCGTGTCAAACACCTAAGCTGCACATGGTTCCGGATTTAAACGATTCCTCGAGGCATATAATTTGCCTCGAGGAATTTTATTAATCGAGTTACTCGAGTTACTCGAGTAATCGTTTCAGCCCTAGTGAGATATGAACGAATCACTCGAGGAAGTGATTCGGTCCAGTACGTTCACTTAAAAGATTCAGTTCTTTTAAACGAATCATTCGCTAACGACACAACACTATCACAGATTGGGTGTGAGGCTTGCGTGCAAAACCAACCAAGCACAACGCCGGTGAGTCCACGCTGACTGCTTCTACACGACCATCATCATCCAGATCAAGCTGCAACCTCTGGTATTGAAAGCTGACACCAATTTGGAAACACATGAAAAAACATGCAGTACCTCAGGTGTCCACTTGATTCCAAAAGTCAAAGAAATCCCATTGAAGCATTTCTGAGATGGTGACAACAACCTTTGGACTCATAAGGCCTCCTCACCATCAGGGGTGAAAGTAGGACACCAAGTTTAAAGGGATATTCCTGCGTAACATTAAGTTAGGTTCAAATAAACCGTAACACCGAGTTAGACACCCCGTCGAGGGATTAATGTTGCGGACCGCTTGCTTCTCTAGTAACACCAACTTTAGCAATGACCACACGATAGCAATACACAGCGGTCTGAGAAGCCACACACAAACATCAACCAAAACACCACTCTATAGCCACAAATAATACTCACAACAGCACCTAACTTCACCAACAGTACATACAGGGTCCCAGCCATAGTACTAGCCACCAAACATCTTTGTAGCTTTGCCTGATTTCTTTAGCAAACTACTCACCTTCTCTCTCCCAGCAGCCGCTTGTTTGTACGTAGACATCCAGGCGAGTCCATCGACTGCAGCATTTATGACCATCACTTGATCATTTCCTTGAAGTAATAATCTCCATATAAATCCTTTTTCACTGCAGACGCGGTAGTTCTTCTCCATTTTTCTGCATTAAGATTGAAGCGGCTGTCTCTTGAAAAGTTCCCGCCTTCCGCAAAAGGCGGTCCCCAGCGCCTCGGCAACCAGCGTCCAATCAAAAGTGCGCACTGAGCGCTCGGGAGTTTGTTCGCGGAAGCAAATACGAGTCACTCGTACGCAGCACGGTTTTATCGGATTACTACGGTTACAGTGCAGAGTACAGACTGACGTGCGGCAACACGGTAAGCAAATGTAGCCTACAGACTTTACAGGGGTGAAAGTTTGCGTTCCGCTGCGTACCGGCTTCCTTTCACCCCCGCCCACCATCCAGACCATGTTTGATACAGTAGGGGAGACCGGGGTAAGATGAACCATTTTTCATATTTGGGATCACTATTCTTTTTATTATTATTGCATGTAACTGCTAAAACGCTGTTTTGTAAAAAGACATTTTAACATGAGACAGTCTTTAAGTGATTCAGAACATTCACAGATCTGTATTTTAGAAAAGAAAGAGTAAAACATTTCAACAATCTGAATTGAAACTCTGATCCTCTCATCAGACTCCTTTACTTTCTCCACTTACCTCTGAACTACGATTATGACTGTATTAGTCCTCTAAGCTAAAATGGTGAACTTTTATGTGAGGTTTTTGACCTCTTGTTGTAGCTCATAGATACAACAATTGATGTCTAAAACACATTTAAAATGAACACAATTATAATCAAACTTATGGCAGACTAAATTCACCTTCAAGAGTGAAAAAATGTTTTTTTTTTTTTTTGTAAATAAATGTCTAACCTCTTCACCCATGTGCTTCTAACTTCACTGACTCCATGAATCGTGCACATCAACAGAGAATTGCACCAAGTATTATGAACACTGAAAACACAGAACGCTGATATGAGATAGATTAGTCTTGTCTGACATGTAAAACCTGTCACATGGGTGTGATGGGACATATTCATTTAAATTTTTCATGTTTTTGTTTTTACTTTTTAGCCCGAGCCCTGAGGCCTTTACTCAAGAGTAGAAGTTTCTACATCAGGCTCCACCGGTGAGTCACTTTATTTTGTACATCAGTGCTGTTGTATCATAGTAAGGCTGACAACACACGGAATGACTTTTAGATTCAAGCTGATTTTAAAACCAAGTGACACTTCACATACACAGACATCCTAAGCTGATTACAACTCTCTGAATACACACACAAAAGATGATTTAATAAGATCACTGGACTCTTCGTTCATTCCTAAACAAAACCATGACGACTGAATCCAAACATGGTATATTTGAGCTGAAGCTAATTTATTTTGTGCATCAGTCGATAATACTTTGATTATTGCATAGAGGAATAGAGGGAGGACATGAACAATACGGTTGTTGAGGAAGAGAAGGGGTCAGCGGCGAAACCGGGAATGTCTGTCGTCAAGTAGACCAATCACAGGGCTTATGTTTACCATGTTTTGTAGTTACAGTTTTGAGAAAGTGCTCGTCAGCTTGGTGCTTAGGCTTCTGCGTAAGGTACAGGGCCATGAGGACGTTGCCTTTTTAGCAAAGACGGCTGTTCGTACTCTTGCTAGGTAGTTTCAAAACTGGCGCACTTTTGACGTGGTTGGACTATCATGATGCGTGAATCTGCTCACTGCATGTTTGTGCTTGTTTTTAGACTTATTTACATTGCAGCCTATCACATATAAATGCAAAAAGATAAAAAAGGAAATGCAGTTTTTACTGGGGCACCCTCACCCTAAAGCCTCCTACCATGACTCTGCACCAGCCGAGTGTCAAAGTTCTCCTAAAGGGAGAATTTGAAACCTTTTCATGTTCCCGTCTTGAGTGTGTGACTAAACCCGAATCCTGAATGACACAGCAGTTCTCTCTCTCTCTGTATGACCCCTCATAGAGATCAGTCATACAGTCCACCTTAATCTGGGCGCAGAATAAAGCCAGATAATGATGTTTGCACTGATCCCTGAGCCTCTTTTGTCCGGACTAACGCCTCATAGTTCGGCCTTTAATTTTTCCTCTCTGTAGGGAGTCACCTCCTGTGGTAATTGAGGTCAAACACAATCCATCGTAGTTGATTTTTCTTCCTCTTTTAAGTACACCGGGTTGTGAGCAATGGTAATTTGAATAAGCTTGTTTTGTTGTGTGACATCCTGAGGCAGCTCAATGACACGAGGAAGAAAAGTTCATCCCGATACCTTAAAGTAACCTCAATTATTTTAAGATTCAAGTGGTACTAGAAGGGTGAAATCACTTAATTCAGCTCTTCAACGCTTCAAGATGTTTGTAAATTTGAAGATTACCAACTAAGTAGTCCATTAGTGAAAGACACTTTGAGTTTTGTGCACTATTTGTGTTTGTGCGTAATTCCTCGCATCTGCTCGTGTGCAGGATTTTTTGTCGTGGATCCCATAAGGCTCCTCTGGCGGGCGTCCCATCAGAAGTCGTCTCTTGAATGAGAGACGGCTCGATGGTGCTCAGATGGAGTGAGTATTGTCAGAGGAGCTGCATGTGACTAATCAGGACTGGGCTCGGCTCCCTGCCTTCCCCTCGAACCATATTCTGCTGATTCAAAAGGCCGCCGAGACTTAATGGAAAAGCATGATGAGGCCATCAGAGAAAGTCGAGCTACACCCTGACTCATGTCGCTTTGGTCGATGTCCAAGTAAATTTGCAGTAATGCGTCAGCAGAGCCTTCGAAAGCTGTTCTAAGATTCATACCATGCAGATTGATCCAAACTGGTGTCAGAAATCAGCGACAAACCAAAAGATCAAACATATGGGCCACTGATTTCCACCGAGCCGCCTCTCTTTCTATTTATCGCGCCTTCTGCCGTTTGCTCCCTGTCTCTATCTTTCTCTCACTACCTTTTTATCTCTTCTTCCTCTCTCTCTCTCTGGTCACTCTGCCTTTGCTTCGTGCCTGCACACACATAAAATGGAGGGCAGCGGTGAGGTTCCAATTCAGAACTCATTTGTGGTGCTGCCGGCCCCCTACCCGCTCAGCAGTTGCCGAGGGGACCCAGGGGAGCCCTATCACAGCTCTATATGCAAATGTCCTTGCACCTGGACAACAGCGTGGGCATGCTGGGACCGGGAGCTTATTTATGCAAATCTCAGGGAGACAGTCACAGCACACAACACAGAGCCGGCCACAGACACTGGTGGCCATATCTCCCCGCCAGCACATCAACTAGTTGCAAAAACGATGGAAAAATGAAAGATTTGGACCAAGTTGCAGACAGGAAATAGGGAGTGACACAGTCTGGGAGATAGGTGCAAATAAAATGTATGGATGTACAGTTTGCAGGAACTCTGGAAGTTTTTTTTCCGACTGACTTTCTAGGATATGACAGTACGGGTTTGTGCATCAATCAGTGTTTGAGATAATTGATGAAAAGCTAGATTTTGTTGTGTTTTCGTCTTCTTGCGTGACACACAGTAAGATGTAAGAGACCGCACACATGAACGCGCGCTACAAAGGTTTTGTTTACCACCACAACAGCGCTGACAAGAGGCAATAACACTGAATGTGTTAAAGCGCTCCACGGCGAAAGGAGAACAAAACCAATCTTTGTGTCTCAGCTGGCCCTGCCTCCCGACTGGGCCGCACCACTGTGCGAGACATCACACAGGAAAGCGCTCCCTCTCCGCACACAACAGGCCACATTAATGTGCAAATGTATGCAAGGAAATTTCAGAAAAGCCGAAATTACTGAGCCAAATGAGGTAGCTGCACTCAAATTGTTGGGATTATGAATAATTACCGCACGTTGCATGGAACTTTCCTCAATTTCCTGTGAAACAATGACTTCAGTGGTTTAATTGAGGAAAATCCAAATGTGGTGTGAAGTTATTGTTTTCCAGTGATGGAGGTAGAAGCTACCTTTGCCAATTTTCATATGCTGAATCAGGGGACATGGAAGGGGCCTGTAATGGTGTTCAGTTCCGCTTTGTTTCTCTAAAACTTTGAGTGTGATCTGTTGTCTCTTTGTGAAACTTGCCTGCTCTTAGGGAACAAAAAAATACTGTCAACTGTTTGTATATGGAAAAAAGCTTGTTCTGCTTACATGAGGCGAAATGTTTTGAATAAATTTGTTTGAAGTTCTTAGCTGAGAGAAATTACGGTTAGACGGTCAACATCCTTGGAATTTAAGAAGACGATACAAAACCACAAACTACAGATTGTGCAGTTAGTGTCAGATAAAGTCAGTGAGTAGACTCTCTATCTCTACCACAAGTGCATTAAAACAGACCTTTTTCGCTGACACAACACTATCTGTAACCTCCTTTAGACATGCACAAATGCAGCCGACAAATGTGTTATACCCTCTTTGGGCTGTGAAGGCTGCAGTCGGTCCATATTTGGTGGCCCTTCTTGGCTCATGACTCTAAAGGTCCTTACACACCAGGCGCGAATTCACCAGGCGAATTATAATAATAATAATAATACATTTTATTTAAAAGCGCCTCTCTGGACACCCAAGGACACTGTACAGGCATTAAGAACACAGTTAAAACACAGTTAAAGCAAATAAAAACAACATACAGGTATGGAGATGGACAGTTAAAGGGAATATGTGATTTGGAACAGATGTGTTTTGAGTTTTGATTTGAAGTGGGATAGTGTTTCTGATAGCATAAAGTCAATGCAAGCTTCCACACCGGCAGCGATTTTTCCGTGGGGCAAAAAGCGTCTTTTTTTTTTTCGCTCTTGTGTCGAATTTTTTGGATATTCGCAGGCGAATATCTGGACCTGCTAGACCTCTGGCCAATCAAAAGTCATGTTGTTGATGACGTCACAGACCCATGCGGCTGCAGTTCACACGACACACACCGCCACTGGCACCGAGAGCAACGATGGGAGAGAGGCTGGTAATTGCGGTACAGGACCACTGGATGGCGGTGTGGAACTCGCCCATCTCCTTCCTCAAAGTTAATATGGGATGTACCCAAACACTCCTTTGTTTATTCTTCTGTCTTCTTTTTTTTTGCCAAAAGCATCAAAACGAGCTCATCATCGCTTGAGGATGTTGTCGACTCAATTTCTTTGTTCTCCTCTCCTCCGTAGCGCGAAAGAACTCACACCAAAGACAATATTTATTAATTCGCTTTGCAAAATTTATACGCATATTCGCTTTGCGCCCGGTGTGTATAGGCGAAAGCGAATATTCGCATTTTCGTCTCGCTTTTTCACTTCGCTCCGCAAATTTGTGTGTAAGGACCTTAAGACAATCGAGATAGAAGACTCTCAAACTTCTGAGTAAAACATCGAAGCTTGAAATGATCTGTTACGTCAAACAACAACAAGAGTAGTGCAATGAGTCAGGGTGGTGATACAGACACATAATCCCTCAAAGGGTAGACCATCTCAATTCAGGCTGCAGCCCCTGGACTGGGACACAACTTATGTGGGTTGCAAAGAGACGATTATGTTAAGGTGACCGGACGTCCCCGGCTTCTGGGGACAGGTTCCTGTATTGGATGACCTGTCCCCAGCTAAAGTTGTCCCCGGATATGTCCCAGATTTGAGCATTTCACGAATAAGAAGGGAGGAAGCTCAAGTAAGCATGTTGTACGCAGTCCTGAATGGCATCCCTCTGCTCAGTATGTCCCCAGATTTCGTTACAGAAATCTGGTCACCTCAGTTTAGTAAAAAAAAAAACAGGACTAAAGTTATATAAAGATAGGCTTTTACCTTTCTGATGCATCTCCAAAAACAGGAAATGTCAAAGTTTTGCAAAATTAGGTTTAGTAGTAGAGCTGGTGTATAAGATTGCATTGGATTGTGCAGGTTGTGGTAAAGCTACAGATGATCTATGTGTATTTCAGTTGTCTATGTCAAGTGGCGTGTCACTGAAATTTCTAACCTGCCAGAAATTCATCTGAACCGGGAAGAGCAGCTGACAATGAAAGCTAGTTTGTGTTTCTGTTGCTAACACTGCTAATAGAAATGCTACTACAGCTCCTGGTGAGATCTCATAATTTGATGGTTATTATACTGGTTTATACAGCAGTGGTCATGGTGGAAGGGGCCTCAGAAATAACTTAACGATGCACCAGCTCAGGGTACTGACTGGCAGCTTTGATGCTCTGATCACCAAGATGCTTCCTCTCACCTCCTGGATTCAGGAAGTACAAAAGAGACAAGAGACAAGGTGGTTAATAATGATGGCTTACGACTCTTTGTGGTTTGATAGAGAGCAGCAGCAAACTCGGATATGACGTAAGTATGCTTTTAAAAAAATGTAGATGAGTCCAGCATGAAAAGCAGATGAAAGGAGTCTTTGGAGATGTGGACCAAGAAGAGAAATGTCAGTGAAGAAAATGACTTCAAGAAATAGGTAGAAAAGGGAGGGGATGGGGATGAAGGGGGGCTAGGACGGCTGTTGTTATTGTGTTTGATGTAGTGCTTGACAAGAGAGAGAGTTTAGAAATCCTTGTGTAGTAGGAGGCAGAGGAAGAGAGGGTTCATTTAAATGCATGCTCACTCAGGGCCCATACGGAGTGGGTGTCTGTTGAGAATTCATCATGGCCTTACTGATAAAGCCTCAGCCTCTTAGCGAGGGGAAAGGAGAGACAGATCACTCTCTTGAGGTGAGATTGCCTCGTGGATGGACACTTGTTATGTAGAAATACACAACACTGACGGATATTACCATGGCACTTTCGGACTGGTTAGTCATCCCTCCATCCTCTATCCCTCCATCCATCCATTCCACCATTTCCTCGGGTTGGATGAGAAGTACTCTTTGGGGACCATAAGCTGCAGACTGCACTCGTTATTATAGCTTCCCCACAATTAGGAGGAAAGTTTTCAGCCAGAGAGAAAGGTACCTACATTTTCTTTACATGGCCTCTGAAAACGTCACGTAGAAACACTCGAACCAAACCGATTATTAGGTACAACTCTGTGACCCAACAGCACTATTCTAGCTCAGTATATGTTCCCCTTCTAAGTATGGACAAAAAGTGGCATGTTGATGTAAAATTATCCAAAGATGCTTGTTGGTGAGCAGTTGACAGAGGTATAGTGTATTTAGGTCCAGTTGAGTTTCCTTCTGCTCTAACTCTTACCTGAAGCGCAGAAGTTGCATGAACTGCTTATAATCAGGGTCTGGATATCAAATCCACACTAGAGCTGTCACGATACCAGATTTTCACCTAACGACTATAATGGCCACACAGTATGGCGATAAGAATCTCATGATATCGAGGAACGGCTCCAAAATAAATCAACACGATCAGCCAAATTGAGGAAGAGTGGATCAACACTTTTATTTTTAGACCTAATTTCAACCAATTTAGACGTTGCACTTTAACCCATTATTCCATAACTTTTTTTTTTTCTCAAAAAGCAAAAGTGAGTTGCATAACTGATCTCAAAGTACTTAACCAAATTAATTGTGATAGCCGATCACAGCAATATACAGTGTAATGTAGATAAAGCCCAGATTTATACTTGGTCTTAAATTAAACGCCTAAAAAACGTTCATTTTTAGACCTCTTTTAGACCAAAAAATGCTCAGTGAGACATTAATCTATAACTTACTTAAACATAATTATCTTCGATTTTATCACTCATTTTAACTAATATTTAAACTTGTGATTTATCCACATCATGTTCTTCTACGGAGAAGACATTGACTAATAAAAAGATGAGTCCTAGTGCTTTTATTTTTAATTTCTTTGTTTTAAATTTACATAGCTTTATTTTCTGTACAGTTAAGCTATGCTTTTATTTTGAAGGGCAGTACTTCTCGTAGATTGTGCATTATGAAACTAAATGAAAACTCTTAAAAGAGCAGTTGGAAAGTATAAATGATCAATTAATCATTAACCTAAAGAGGCACAATGAGTCTTGAACATCAGTTTTTAAAGTGCCAAACCATCTCTCAGAGGGCTGCTTCAGCTAGCTAGCTAGCAGTCTGCAACTTCTTCTTCGTCTAGCCTCTGTTTTATGACGGTACCTGAATATTATGACAGTACCAGTCCACATGGAGTCAAAGGTCAAACTTGTTAGCTTGTAATTTACTTTAAGTTGTTTCATTGTTTAGTTGCACTGTGCACAAGCAAAGTTGATCTTGACTGGTAGAACAACAAAAATTTTGTTGCACAAATTTGTTTTTTCACTCCAGTTTTACTCCTCATGGAGTATTTGTGTAAGTGCAACTTCTAAAACATTAGAGTCCAAACTCGTGTCTGAACAAGTGTTAGGTTTGGTCTCAGGCGTAGCTACTGCTGGACTCCAAAGTCTACAAGAGTTGTAAGAGTTGCATGAGTGGTTGCTTTAACATTAGAAAGGGCATTTTGATCTATTGTTTACGTATTCCTTTGCACAGTTTAAGTCCATTCAGATCATTAGCAAGACTGGCAACATCTACAAGCCTTGAAAATATGTTTTATATTCCAGCTAACAGGATGTGTGGGTGAAAAAAAATGGTCTCTCTGGCTTTTCTGCACATCAGGATATTGTTTTATGGTATAAAACAGATGTTTTCCAGCTCAGCTATGCCTCAACAGATTCTATCAATACCACATGCAAACAGAATATGACAAAAAGAAACCAAAGTGATCTCCGCACACAATCAGCATTAAAAAAAAAAAATAATACCAACGCGAACAATGCATTTTTGAGCATTTGTTTACATCTGCTTTTTTTATGTTGTTGTTGTTCTCACAGCCACAAATATTGTCTAGGGAACATTTATTCCGGCCAACATAATTCAATGACACATCATTCAGCTTTGAGGAGCAATTAGCACAAATCTGCAAACACAGGACAGGAGAACAATGGACCTTTGGAGGTGAGTGGTGAGCGAGCGTGTGTTTGTCTTTGTGCATGTCACAGATTTACACCTGCATGTTTAAAAAAAGGCTGTACAGTAGCTGCACAGTGATATGAAATAAGCTTTTCTTATATCATTTAAAACATGTCAGAGTTTAAGCTGTAATAGACATTTACTATTATATACTGTATATGTAAGACACACTCTTGACTTCATTTACAAGTATTTATGTCTTTTTACTACAACCACTTACCACCAAAGTTCGACTGTGTTTATTATCTTTCATTGCCCAAGCTGACCTAGTAATCTTGAACGCTTGATTCTGATTGGTCAGCACCACATAGCAGTAGCAATTAATCCTTAAAAAACAAAAGTGACAATATGCAGAAAAAATCTGGCACGTTTCGTCTCCGCCTGTTGACTCTGTGGCAAAAACATGAGCTCCTGTTGAAGCATTGTGCCAAAACTATTAGCTGGTCACAGGAGCATCTTTGTGATTCTGATGGCTACAAGGTTACTTAGTATGGTAACTATGACAACGCTTAAGATGGGATATGTGTCTAAATTATGTTTTCAGGTGAATCATCAAACTTTGGTCAATGAAAGTCTCTACATTTTAGTCCTTGCTTCTGACAGTGTTGCCAACTCCTCAGTAAGGAAAGTCGCTAGTGGCTGTTGTAAAAGTCGCTAGAAGTCGCTAGATGACGTCGTTGCATAATTTACATAATTTCACAGTCAAACCCTCTGTCGCCGCCAACCCCCCCCCCCCCCCCCCCTTTTTTTTCTCTGCTTCCTGGAACCACCACTTGCACAGTAGCATTGTACGCATTCGATGGGTGAGTCGCTGTGATGACGCTCGTCTAAAACAGCGTATCGCTACGCAATCTTCGCACTTCACAGGCTGTATCAAGTCAAGATGTGTAACACTCCTTCTGTGGACATATGGATATAATAAGAACCCCAAATAGCTTTTGAAAATGGAGCTGCACATAAAAAATCAAAAACCCCTGGTCGGACAGTGAATTGACTCCCAGCTAGTTGTCATGTAATTACTAGATAATTTCATGTTGTTACAAGGTAATTACCTGTTAATTACCTGGTAATAAGTGAACCGTAAAAGAAAGGGTTACTAAGTCAATACTGTCCTAGCTACCTGGTAGGTAACCTTCCATCATCATACAAATTTGAAGCCGAATTGCTCTGGTATTTCCAGGATTCTCTCCACTTCCTGGAACTACCTTTGCACAGTAATTGTCGCATTCGACGGGTGAGTCGCAGAATAATGCTCGGCTCAACAGCGTATCGCCACGCAATCTTCGCACGCCCATAGGCTGTATCAGGTTTTTGTCAAGAGCATGGATCAGGAAAAGTTTATGAATGATGAATTTGAAGAATTAAGGCAGTAAGGATTATAGTGCACATCAGAGTTTAATCAGTGATGTCTTTTAACTCGCCATTGTCAAAATTTTGATTAAATGAGGTTTGGATATTGAGCTATTTAACAGTAATCGCTTAAAAATAACAAATATGAAACTAATGTTGCTCCAGTAGCTGCAGGTTTTTGTCAAGAGCATGGATCAGGAAAAGTTTATGGCGTTTATGCAAATATGCACTCCCATAATACCTGCCTCGCTTCGTTTTTTATTTTATTTTATAAGTTTTCTTGCCTCTTTCTGTATTTTTTGCCCTTTTCTTTGTGCACAAATTTGTCGTATATTCATGAAAAGTTTTGCTCCAATTATGAGTGCAGCTTCTGCCTTTACTCTTTCGCAGGAGTTATATAATGCAGGTGCAGTCGAGGTTGTTTTCGAGCTGAATCAGCATGCACTGTGTGTTTTTTTTTTCCTCCTTTTGTTTGTTTGCTTGTTCTGGCAATTAGCTTTTGAACTCTCATCACGTCCTTGGACAGAGCTGTTTTACCGACATGTAGTGCCCTTCTGCAGAAGCCTCCTATGCTCATCGCTGCGAATTTTCAGAACCAAAACAACTCTCTCTCCTTTTCCTCTGGTTCTCTGTGCTACAAACAGACTAAAAAAGAAAAAAAAAGTCCAAACTTATACAAACACCTTCCATCTGCCTCCAGTAAGATCTCTGAAAAGTTCGTTTTTTTGTGCTTTTTACATCTCTAATGTGTTAGAAGGCAAACTTTTTTGGAGAGCAGGGGGATTTGGGGGCTGGCATGGCGGCGGTGGTGGCGGTGTTGGTGAAGTAGGCAGCAATTAGCGTGTTGCTAATGAACTCCCTCTCATTATCAGTGAATCAACAGGCCTGTGCTAATTACGGTTAGCAGGACAGACTCCTCTCTCCCACTGCGACGGGCTTCAAGGTCCCTCCGGAGCTGCAACACACCGGATGGTCTGCCAGCAGCCACAGGTGCAAAGCGCTCACTGCCAATGTTAAAAACAGAACATAACACATGCACACACTCGAACACCGGGTCTGACAAACACACAAAGCCAGGGACCAATACACTCTCTGTCATGTTGTGGTCATCTTGCTGCAGGTGGCCCCATCGCACGGGGGCTTTTTTTAATCAAATATTTGCCAGGAGTTAAAGTGCTGTTAACCCCTTTTCACCCAGCTGTAAGCACATGAGAGAGGAGTGTGTCAAAAACTTAAGTGGGGCTGTTAGAGGACCTCACCTGGACATTGTTAACGGCACACATTATTTTAGCAGTCAGAGCTCTTTCAATATTTAAAGGATAATTTTGGTTTATTACATCTTGGGTCTTTTATTTTTGGCCATCGTTCCAAAATCCTTATTCACCAAGTTAATTGCCCAAATCTGAGAACATGCCAACATCACGAAAAAGAAGCCAACCGGGGCAGCGATCCAAGAGCTTTTAAAACTGCATTATTAAATATTTTTTATTAATGGATTAAAGACCAAGTGTCATACAAAAAGAATTATACCTAACTCTGCACATCCTCGTAGTTTTATGAAGCACTCTAGCATCTTCTACCTTAATATTGTGGTTCTATAGCTTGCATCTTTCCACTCATGTGTGGCAGAAAATTAGAATATTCTAAAAATATCTATTTCATTATTGCTTGTTATGGCCTGATTTGTTTGTCACCCACAACCCACAAGTTTGCAGTATTTAGATCTGGAGGTAAAGGTGTTTGGAGGCTGCGTTTGGTTTTATAACGACTCAACTGGATTTATGTGTAACCAGCACAGACAACAGGATATCAACCTGCAAGGAGGACCAAAAACTGGTGGTGCTAGCTCTGCTAAAGTTAGCCCCGCTAGGCAATCTTATTCTGCATTATTTATCCGCAAACTCTGAGATTTTGTGTTGAATGAATGTCACACCCGTTTGTAGCTCATGTATTTGTCGTTGTATTTATTTAGATTCATTTATAGAATGTATATAGATTAGGAGCTGTCTGCCTCCTGCGAGAACAGCACCCTCTGGTGACGGGCTGCAGTATAGGTCATAAATCCCACCTCCTCCAGCAATCTGTATGGAGCAGTGGACAAACTTTAGAAACTATTACACAGAATAAAACTTTTCTCCCCCCTGGTTGTGATGTTGACATGTGATTATTGTCAGACTGCTTTGTGCTCAAGTCCTCTTTTCTCTGTCCAGCTCCATTTTTTAAAGGAGGTTCATGTTTTCTATGATTGACACCTGATTCAGCCTATGGGAGTACAAAGATTGCAACTCTCTCGCTGAATGTGTACAACACTACAGCTCAATGTTGGTTTCAGGAAGTGGAGAAAAATCGTGGAAATACCGAGAGCTTTTTGGCTTTAAATACGTATACTGGCGGAAGGCGGAACCAAGTTGTCTGTGGTTTATACAGTCTATGGATCCATCAGATAAAATAATGTAAAGGGTAAGAGTCACACCTACATTTGCATAATTAGAAACAGATGAGTTAGTTGACAGATGGATGCGTTGTAGCTGTTCACTGGGAGGCCGAAAGCTCGCCACCTCTTGGCCGTTGTCCAGATTGATCGAAAGCTGCATCTCTATCAGCAGTAGCATTACAGAGATAATGTCCATTTTTATGCTAAATACCTCACACACTGACTAGCCCAGAGGTGCATGCCCAACATCCCTGGACTTCAACTCTTGGGTTAGCCTCATTAAGAAACCTCGGGTTAAGTAAACTCTTCATTATTTACGCTGTACGACTCCTGCTCTGCTGTTAACATTTTAACTGGAGCATTACGACAAAATCTTTCTCCATCCGCTTGACTCTGCAAACAAGTGTTTTACAACAGACACGGCGAGATCCATTAATCAAACGCCACTTGTTAGGCAGCAGTGGCCCTCGCCTATCAAACGCTAAATACTTCCTGAAAAGCACAAGTTCCAGGCTCCATTGATAAAGGCTTTTTCTGCGTGTCACTGAGGCGAGCAAACACCAAAAAAGATTGTCGGTGTCAGCCCACAGCATGCGCCATAAGATGGGACCTGGGCATGTAAAATAGACCCCCCCCTTCCTTCTCTCCTTTCCATCCATAACTTAAGCAGAGATCAGTGGCTAACACTCTTAATCCCAAGGGGGTGCTTTCTGAGCTGTAATTTAAAAATAGCGTTTTAATAACACACCACTGCTACAGTACATTAATCTCAGAATTAATTATCTACCCCACCCCCAGCCTATTTACTTGAAAGAGGCTCTTTGCTGCATTTCTTGTGTTTTAGTTCTATTTATTCCAAGAGTGAGCGGCTAAAGAGATGCATGTGGAGTGTCTTGTGTGGCGTGCAGTAATTATGCAGTTGCCAGTATATTACCAGTACGTATATAAAAACCAGTGAATACATTAGAGCTGCGGGGTGTCGTCAGCGTAAACGGTCAGTTAGGTGAGATGCTTTTAAAGCGGGTGCTATCTTTTCTCAGGCTGTGCAACAGGAAACAACAACCGATTCAATTAAGGGAGGCATTAAATAAAAACCAGAGCGTAATCTAAAGATATTGTAGCAAACAGCCGCCGTATGGAGAATAACTTCACGTTCGTTTACATTTTTATGCAAGAAAATGTTTTTAATCAAACGTCACTCCTAGCGATAGAAAATCAATTCCGAGGAGAAATTAAAGAGCGTAATGTGACTGCGAGCCAGGCCTAAAGGCACCGCAAATATTCAAAAACAATATTAAACTGCGATAAATAAAATATGAACCTTCTTTGGCAATATAACATTCGAGCGTCAGGGGACGTGGGCACTTAATGCGAGTTAATGAAACACAAGAATCACGTTTAAAAGGCGCAGCGATCACCGAGCGTTTGTGGAGAGAAGAGGTGACGGTGTTGCTGAGCCCCTCTGGCAGAAGTTGCAGGGGCTGACAAGAGATCAAGTTGAGCACTGACACTGATTATCAGTATATGAGCTGTGGATGTTAATAAAAAGGATGTTAAAGGAGGGAGGGGAAAAAAACGGAGAAGACCGTCTTGTTCTCTTTCCCCTGCGCTTCCTCCTGTTTCCCTGATTGACTGACTGACTGACCTCCATTGTCATAGCCTCACAGCTGACAGTGATCTCCACACATACATCACTTTGTATGTTCTCGGCTGAATAGAGGCAGCGTGTGCGCGCTCTGCATGAGGCAGGTGCCCCCGGGTCTGTGTATCACAGATAACCTTTACAAGGAGGTGTAGTTCACGCCTCCCGGCCCCCGTACCTTCCCGCTATCGCATCAAAGGATCTGGATGTGGTTAAATTCAGTCACTGGAGAGACAGTCAGGGCTTGGCATGCATGATTGATGTCGAGTTTGCAACATTAGGTATCATAAGGTGTAATATAGGAGATAGCGCTAAGTGCGAGATTGCATTTGAGCGTGTTGAAGGGAATAGGAACTGTTTGACAGCTCGGGGTGTTTTATGGTTTCCTGCTGGCCTTTTTTTTTCTCCCCTTCCTGTTCTGGATATCTGACCAGAGCTATAAAAACAAAGACCTGATATTAAATTGTGTTACGCAATGTGTGGACTCCTTTCCGCCTGCATTTGTGTTTTCTCTCTCGCTCTCTCTTCAAAAAAAAACACCCAATCCTCACACTTGCAAAGAGAATCCCTGGCAGACTTTCATGTTTCAATTAAGCTTTGATTGAGTTATGAAATATACAAGACTCCGAGCCAAACCATGACAAAATGACATACATTTCTGTTGTTTGTGACATGACTCCACTCAGATTCCTCTGTCTCCTACATGACATCCTATTAATTTTGTTTATATCGAGGCAGGTGGTTGTCAGTAAAAGTCATTTCGTCAATCAATTTTTTTCGGACTGACTATTTTTCAAATGAAAAAATAAGTTGCTAATTTTGTCAGTGCTCTTTCTAGACACTGCAGGTTTAATTGCTAATTGTTAACTGGGAATGAATGCATTTGCATATTAATTAGTTAGCCCATTTGCATTTTTAATTTGCTGCCTTCAAAGGGGGTGAGATAAAAGGTCGCACAATTCTGAATAATTTAAATAATTTATGCTCCATTGGTGAAAAGAAGCTGAACAGAAGTGTTCTGCGGATATTAACCCCTGAGAGCTTTTACCGAATAAAGCACTCCAAAAATTGTTTTAACAAATCTAATTAAACGGAAAAAGGTCTGAACACACAACCACCCAGAGCACTAGGAGCTAGAGTGTGTCCTCGGGAACAAAAAACCGCTCAGGAGAGAGTGATGGAGGCTGTATGGATGTGGAGGACGAGACTTCTAGCCCTCCACCCGGATATGAAGGCCTCTCGTAGTCTTTTCATCATTCAGATTGATCAAATACCCCTACAGGAATGCTGATGGAGTCAGCGCTTGGTACTGTAATAGTAATTCTCTCTGAAGTTAAGCTGCTCTTTGCAACGTGTCGTACTTCATAAGCAATCAAAGAGATGCATGTGCTGTGGTGGATCCTTGAAAGTTAGCTGAGACTAATTTGGACTAGGCGTCTAAGTTGTAATTTTTAATGAATGACACTACCAGCACAAGTAAATTCATCAGATGATCACAGGGAAGAAACAACAAATAGACAGCATTTGTCAGCATGTGTTCCTCGCTCTAACTTTCTTCTCTCGTAACCGCTCAAGTGTCCATTTAGAAGAAAAACTTCTTTCCATTTTTGGGTACAAGGAGCTGATATATTCTCTCCCTCTTCTTCAACCAGGTCCCGACTGCATTGTGAGACTGTCTCCTCTCCTTTGTCCCAGTGATCTTAATTACAGGCCCTGGGCCTCGTGCACAGAAGCCCATTTAAATCAGAACACATCCAGCTTCCATTATGGGCTTGGCATTTGGTCTTTGTGCCCATGCTCTTAAATTACATGCTGCCAATCCTAGTGGGCACAGGCAAGATGAGGAGCGGAGGATGGGTGAGAGATGAGGTGAAGGGAGGGGGATGAGAGGAGGCTGAGAGTAAGAGCGGCGGGGGCCACAGGCTACACTTGACGACTGAAAGCCCCCCCCACCCCACCCTCCTCTTCTCTCCTCTTCTTCTTGTGCCCTCTTTATCACTAGATAACTTATGTAAAGTAGCAGATGAAACCCATTCCCATTCACGTCGGCCTGATTGTCAGAATAAGCTTGCATTCCTTTGAAAAGTGATTGACCGCCTGAAAGGGTACAAATTAGGGGCCTGTTCGTCTTTTCTTCTCCGGTCGTGGGGTTTATTTGCGGCAGATTCACCCAGGCCCAAAATTAAGTGAACTCAGGCAGGGATGAATGGGAGAGCTCTGATTGAATAATTGATTTCCTTTGTGCGGCCTGTGTTTAAGAGGGATAACTAGACATCCTTTGGAGTGTAATGATTGTAATTACTGCGATGACTGGTCATGTCAAATATGACACAGGAAAGGACTGTTATTAACCTTTATTCTCCACATGGAGGAAAAAAACTAACCCAATATCCTCTTGTCTCTTCTTTCTGTATATGTGTTTCACCTCTGGAGGTGGAGGCTCGGCTGGCGTAGGTTGGATGCATGGATGAACTCGTTCCCTGTCTTCTCCTCCTGGCCCATGAAAGGTAGATGGGTAATTGACTGTGCGAGTCAGAGTCACTGGTGTGTCAGTGACTCAGACGGCTAGTGAGCCTTGGGCTAACTCTCAAAGTGCAATGCATTATGGTTCCTGAATATGAGTGTAAGAGATAGGAGCTATAACCGCGCTCTTGATGTCTGTCAGAATCCCGTATGTGCTGACCCCTTTAATGCACTTGATGCGTTCAAGGGCCTCGGTGAAACAGACATTAATCATGTTGTGATCAGGAGCAGACTGCTGGAGTTACCGGACATGTGGTCTGCAAGAATCTGGGGTGTAACCACAACTACCTCAGAGCGAAACAGAGAGGTCTGAAGCAAATGGTTTAAAGCTGTGTGGGGATTTGCCAGCTCCAGGTCCATCTAACCCCGAAACTCCACCGCATCCAGAGCGGCCCTGATCTGGAACAGCAGTGATTTTCGCCGTCTGCCAATACCTACCAGAGAACTTACAAGAACCTGCGAATTCACGTGCAATCGCGCGATAACGAGATGTCTCTATAGCCACATAACCGTATAAGCAGTAGATTGTGTCTTTTCAAAGGAGGAAATCTACTTTTAGACTTTTAGAATCAGCATCTTCTCATCCATGGTGTCATCAGGGTTTAAATACTGTCTGAAAACCTTTCACTTGTTCGACCCCGCCTGTTTGCATGATGTGAAATACAATCCACCTGAAACACGGACAGTTTTATTTTAAAAAGAAGCTGGATGTAACCCTTTCTTTTAAGGTACACTTATTACCAGGTAATTAACAGGTAATTACCAAGTAACAACATGAAATTATGGTAACTACATGATAACTACTAAATCAATACTGTCTAGCTACCAGGTAGGTAGCCTTCCATCATCATACATATTTGAAGCTGAATTGCTCTGGTATTTCCAGGATTTTCTCCGCTTCCTTGAACCACCTCTTGCGCAGTAGCATTGTACACATCCGGCGGGTGAGTCGCTGTGATCGCACGCTCATCGGCTGTATCAAGTGTCAATCACCCCAAATAGCTTTTGAAAATGGAGCTGCACAGAAAAAAGAAAAACTAGACAGTATTGACTTCGTAGTTATCATGTAATTACCAGATAATTTCATGTTGTTACTAAGTAATTACCTGTTAATTACCTGGTAATAAGTGTACTGTAAAAGAAAGCGTTACCAAAACCTCTTATGTATTTGTTTCCATCCCACAAGTCTTCCTCTGATGCTCCACATGCTGTTAATCACAGTATATAGTACTGATACATTAAATTCTGATATCCGTGATAGTTGAAAGCCTCCACTTTCGAAAGTCAAAGAAAAATTAATCTAAGGATGAAAATGTTCTCCTCTTTTCAACAGATTCGTGTTTCAGGTTTAATTTGTTCGTACCAAAAGTCTGACTGTGAGCTAAACAGCAGAGAGAGACAAGACTACAGTTATGATCTGGAGCCGCTCCATAAGATGGTGAATTATTAAAGAACTGTAGGACCAGTGTGAAAGCCCCCGTGGTGATTTTACTGGGATAAGTAGACATTTTATGATTCACAGCTGTAAGGCCTGCAGTCAAATAAAACTCATTTGGATGTGAAATCTCAAACACAGTAAGAGTCCGTGAAGTCGGTCGCTGATTCGGTTTCTAAGGACCTTTAACATGTCATGAAACTGTCCGTTTGAAAGTTGATGCTGTGATTGTGTGTTTTTGGACGCTGACAAGCCGAAATAATTCACCCAATGTAGTCCCAAAGATCGTAATGTCTACTTCTTATCTGCACCTTAGCCCAGTTCAGTTTCCCAACCACCACAAGGTTTTTGCCCCGTCCACAAGATCCATCCAGATCCAGACAAAACTTTCTGACCCGTCGCTGAAAACCTCAGGTGTTGTTGCCCTTTAGTTGAACCTCTGCAGTCAGTGCTGCCAGCCCTGCCAGCTGTGGAGACAACTGAAAAACTTAATTTGCAAATTCATTTGAAGCCTTTAATTGGGTACCACAAGCATGAGTAGAGGAGAAGTGTGACCGGTGTGCTCAAGACAGATGGCACCAGGGAAACAGAAATACATTTTCCTCAGGACCAAAGTGAGGCATTAGTGAGAGATACTTTATGCAAACTGTTTGTATTAATAAACTGAAATATTTTCAACTGGGCAGGAAACTTTATAAGAATAAGCTAAGAGTGTCTCCGTCCCAACTAGGGTTCGATTAAGTAACACCAATGGGCCACCGTGCACAATACCAAGATGTCAAAGGTTGGTCATTTCAAATAAGTTTAAGTATCTCAAAATCTGCCATGTGGTACCAAACATCCACAGCGGAAAAAAGGGGAAATGAAGGTCCTGAAACTAAAACTTTTTTTTTTTTTTTCTTTTGTTCATTTTTATTTATTTTTCTTATTTTCTTTTTGTTTTACTATTTTCTATTCATTTTTTTTCTTTTTCCCATTTTTTCCCTTTTGCTTTTTTTATTATTTTTTTTTTCCACTCTTTTTCCGGCTTTTTCTCCATTAACTCTTAATTTTTCGCCTTTTTTCATTTTCCTTTTCTTTTTATCTTTCTTTTTGCCTTTTCCCATTCTTTTTTTTTTGTCTTTTTCCCTTTTGTCTTTTTTCTCTATTTTTTCTATTTTTTTCCTTTTCTGTATTTTATCTTATTTTTTGTCTTTTTTACATTTTCTTGTCATTTTTTCCTTTTTCTTTTAGTCTTTTCTTTTCCTTTTTCTTATTTATTTATTTATTTACTGTGGGCTAGTGCAAAAGGCTTTTTTTTTCTTTTTTTGTATCCTCCAGTAAAGCCCCTCCTGTCACTAACTTGGATATGCATTACTTAGGTTGTCTTCCTGCTAAGTAATGAAACAAACAAATCCTGCTAAAACCTGGTTTGTTAATACTTCGACTGTAGACATACTGCACCAATAGTACCTCCATGATAGTTTGCATTACTTTTAGCTTTAGCTGTGATAGTTTGCAAAGCATAGTGACCAACAAAACTAAGACAGTTTTGAAGTCATTTTGCTAAAGAAGAGAAAATAAAACACTAAATCCAGCCATTCCTGACAAACAAGATGAAAAACAAAGCTCCAAGGTCCTGTTTGAAAAGTTGTTGAGTCCATGCACAAATGTGATTGACACAACATGAAACCATCTTTCTCTGCGGTTTTGTCTCAGTGTGCAAAGACTTGACCTGAGAATTAGTTGGCTTCTTTGCATTCACCTGATCCTCCAGGTATACCTGCCTTACATCTTTGATTTTGGAGGTAAACGTCACAGAGGAGACCATCAGCTGTGTGTCATAATCTGAACCTACTTTAAAGCTGTTCTCTCTGCCAATTACCTCACAAACCCTGGGAAATGATACTGTCATCTGTTACAACCAGCATCGAGTCAATCTACCGTTCGATGAACAAACAAAACTTCACTTTTTTACATCTTTATTTGCACTCATGAGAATGATCTCAAAGGCAGGCTTTAATGAAAGGAAAGTCTTACATAAAGAGAGGATCTAGATATGAAAAGTAAATATGATCATTATGAGCAAAAGAAAAAAAAGTTTGTTTTTTCCCCTCGAGTCTATAAATGAAGACACAAATTAAGTCTGGAGTTGGTTGCGACTGTGCCATCCTGCTATTTGTGTTCCTTAATGACTTTCTAATTCCTCATCAGTGGGTAGCGAGCCTCCACAGCAGGCAGACAGGGAGCAGTGGCAGGGTGCCATACAGGAACAGGTGCTCCTCCATGTCGTGCTTATGCTGTCCGTAGGCCTCGGTTACATCCTGTTGGTTGATTTTAAATTGGGAGCGTTTCAGCGGGTTCACTGCGTACGCTCTCAGCCTCACATTTTCTGTTTTAACCTCCGAGTGCTTGTCTTTGACTCTGAATACTCAGTTATTTTTGGACTATGCCAACTTGGCTAGCTTTGTTTTTTAACACATTGGCAAGGTAGGCTGCCCCCATCATTAGTGAGCAGGGAGAGAAAGTAGGCCACGTTTAGCAGCTCTCACTGCAGAGACCTTTGAATGGTGACGCCAAGATTAGTGCTCCGATCCATAATAATGCTTTAACATACTAAAACTGTAGACTGCACCACCCTTACATTGTTTAGTATGCAACATTTGTTCAGTATTAATCAAGTGGTAAAACTGTTATGGTTCAAGTCCAGATCAGATTTTTTGCTGTTTTCAACCGAATTTTTAAGTTAGCGCTCACTTTGCTGAGAAGTTAAAGAAAAAAAGTCAATTTAAAAGTTTTTAAAACAGCACTTTGCTAGCTCAGGTTTGTATTTAGATACAAAGAATATACAGTGACTGACCTTTAAAAATACCATGTTTGACTGACACAATCGACACAACCTAATTTGGAGTCTTACGGATGTTGACCAACATGTATGGTTTGGTAGATGCACAGAGTAGAGCTGTATTAGACTCCAGTAGATCTTTCGTTTCTGTTCCCATCAGCTCTGTGGCGATGTAACAGTCATAGGAGTAACTCTGACTCTGAAGATCTTAACCCATCACTTCTTTTCATCACTGATTTTATTCCTAACATTTACACAAACGCAGTTTTTTTCTCATACGTTATACAAAATATTCTCAGTTCTCGCTATAATGTTTTACTTCTTATTAGTTGTAGTTCTAATTCAAAACAGGTTTGAGTTATGCAGCGTTCGAGTTACCGCGGAAGTCAGATGTCGGAGTTCCTAGCGTTTCAGTTACCAAGTCGGAAAAAAGCAAAATTGTAAAGTTTATTTTCACGCTTGCCTTATATTCGGACAAGGCAAGCGCTAAAATAACTTTCGTAGATTTAGGCATCTTGTTTCCGACTTTCCGAACTCAGGTGTGACGTCATTTTCAGCTCCGACCTCTGACTTCCGAGGTAACTCAAACGCAGCATTAGTTTTGGTCAAACAGTTTAACTCTCAGGGTCATGAACTAATATCTAGCTTTAACACAGTTTAAAGCCACTGTAAGGAGTTTTCATACCGTGTTGATTCTGGTGACCCCTGAGCACTAAATGCATCTTCCTTAACATCTCTCACAGGCTGTATTATCAACTACCTTTAAGACATGGCTCTTGTTAAAGTGTGCAATTACTGTGGAAGAAATGACATGAATAAATATCTGTACTGTACTATGTATAGATTTATAGGTAGATTAGCTAAATTGATGTCATGGTGGCAAAACTTCGTAAACTCTGATTTATCACCTTCAGTTAGCTCACATTAGAGTATCAGACGCACTCATTTAAAGGTACAGCTGGTAGAAATGGAAATATTTAGTGGTATCTTGTTGTCATACTCAAGATTAGAATAGCTCTCTTGTTCACCCCCGTCATCGCTGAAGTGACCCGATAAAGGTCAAAACTCATATGTAAGTTTGTCCATTCTGGGCTCCTGTCAGACCAAGATAATAACAATAATAATAATAATAAATTTTATTTATGACGCGATTTGACAGATGTTCAAAGACGCCTTAGAAAGAAAAAGAAAAAATTAAATAAAATTAAAAAAAAAAAATTACAGAAAATTTTGAGACATAAAACCAACGATGTAAAAGGTTAAAAACGACACAATATGAGAAGACAATAAAAGAACAGTTCATAGGTTAAAAGCCAATTTAAAGGAGTGATGGTTCACAATATATTTAAGTCTTTTAACTCTAATTAGAACATAATTATGGATCTAACTTTTGCTAATCCAGCTGCAGGATCAAGAAATTTATTCAAGAAAACAAAACTCCTTTTGCGTTTTAACTTCTCCCTGACAAACTTTACCAGCAGAGATCTAAACATAGACACTTCAGGCTGAGTGCCAAATATCAACTCGGCTTTTTTTAGTGGAAAACCTGCAGGCACTACATTCAGTATGAAATAACCCGTCTTGTCGCTGATAATCTCATTTTACTGTGAAGTTTATGAAGAGGCATCAATAAAAGAGTGACTCCTAAAATCAGTTAAAAGCTCCTCACAGTGTCTTTAACTTTCTAATTTCTTACTCCTCATAAGTCCTGTGTGTTTTATTCCTTCTTCCTCGCTCCTCTTTAAGTCTTCACTCTGGTCAATAATGACATCCAGGTCAGCCGTTTTTTTCCTTCATCTCCCTGGAATATTTTACAGGCTTGGCAAAAACACTGTTCAGGGATTATTTTGCTGCCAGACTCCAACGTACATAACAGTAAGAAATGCTTCTTTGCAAGACTGAGACTCGTGGAAGTCCGTCGAGACTGCAGGCGAGGGACTAATCAAGTTTACTTACAAGATTAGGAAGCAGAAGCATTTATTTACCTTGATCAGCTGTTGTCAGCTCTTCCCTCTTTATAGTGCGTTTTGCCTCTTTTATGAAGTCTCTTAAGGTTATTAATTGAAAATCAGATCGTGGAGGCGCTGGGATATGTTTGTGTTGATGACTAAAACCGAGCCTTGAATTACACCGATATTAAAAACTCATCAAATCTGCATATGTGGAGGCAAATGTGGTTTTACCAAAATGTAAATCTGGTTAACCCTTAAATCAAAACCAGCAGGATGAAGAATCTCATTTTTGAGGATTTGTTTCCAGCGATAGAACGATCTTTCTTCAAGTTAAGAGAGGATTACAATCCCCTGACGTTTTATTATTGCAAGAGTATGACAGAGCATTTGGTATATTTACATTTTTATTTAGCCAATTACATGAAGACAATACAGACACACAATTCAGGCGATGAGTTCACTTGCAGGGGAGAGGGGAGGGTGAGGAGAGTTTGAGGGGGTTAGGAGGGAGGCTGGTTTGAGAGTGAACATTCAACAATAAACAACAAAAATAGAGCAAAAGTAAATGTTTTATTGAAGGGTAAAGATGTTGTTTCCCCTCTTAGACAGGAGATTGATCAGATGTTCCTCCTGTGAGTGAAAAAAGGCAAATATGGATGTGAGGCCGTGTTGATTTTCTTCCTTTAAAATATCAGATAAAAAATTTGAGTAGTAAGGAATCAACCACCAAACAAGCAGCTAAGAGCATGCTCAAGGAAGTGTAGAAAATACCAGACTGAGAAGGTTGGTATTGACTGCATTGTAGGTCTTTATTGTCGCCATAACTTAAAAAATGTTGATTGGTCCTTTCACACCAGGAGCGTTTTTATCGTGGGATTATTTCAAACGTCAATATTTTTTTGTCCTGCGATATTGCGGCATTTATTTTTTCGTATCACGGTCAATTTTTCAAGTTTTTCAAGTTTTGCATACTGTGTTTCCACTTCTGACCAATCAGATTACGTGTTGTTGCAACATCTGATTCACCGGTATATCCAACATGGCCGACCGGCTGATTGTTTACGTGTCGGAGAACAGAGTGATTTTTGATAAAAGACACAAATATTACTAAGATAACAACCTGAAGGACAACTTGTGGAGAGTCATAGCGTCGGATTTCTCACATGATGATGGTTTGTGTGCTTTAACAGTTTGCTAAACGTCTTTGTTTCAACTTTCATCTGTGCTAAGTAACTTTAGCTCGTAAGCTAACCTGTTCAGATACAACATACCATATATATTTTCACTGTAAACTCAAACTCAATCGGTCTCGGTTGTTACCTTACATTTATGGATTATAGTTTAATGTTCTTATCTGGTTCTGGCCCTGACTCAGTACATGCTATCATGACAGACATCTCAACACTAGAGTCTGATCAGAACTGAAAACACTCAGTCTGCTGTTGTGTCAGTCTTCTCGCTTCCACCCAGGACGCGTCTTCCTCCCCCCCCAGAAAGTCGCAAAATCGCATCGGGCTTGATGTGTATAGTCAGGCTCGTCAAAATTCGCCTCTGAATATTTCGTAATTTCACATCGTATATTTGCGTCGTTCCCGGTGTGTAAGGACCTTTTAAAACCAACTCCCAAAGTGCTGCAATTTCCCATATTTGAAGCTTTAAACACTTTCAGATAATCAGAACATTTAAGAGAAGACAGAAAAACCACGAGTCCTTTCTTCACTCCTGCAACGTGTCGAATTCCTTCGAGGAAAACTGACTCGCACACACTTCGCTAAGTCTGTCGGCCATGACACCTCTCCTCCACCAAGCTGGTCAGATCACTCACAGCAACATAACAGCACACATCCACCGGGCCTCCTCTGATCTCACCCGGGAAGGAGACAACACTTTCATATCAACACCCTGTCATCTCTCGACGTGCCATCTCCCCCTTTGAAGGTACACTGGCATTGTTGCAGTTTCTCACATGTGAAACTCCGGCTTTTATCAGTCTGTTTTCTTGGGACCAGGAGGAGAGGAGTGGGAGATGAAGGAAGCGGTTTCGTTTTAACTCGGACCCACCAAAGTGGAAAGAAAACAGCGCGTTGACAGGCGTGTGAAAGGAGCACCCGCGGGTCAACCGGGGGAAGTCGTCACGAAGAGAGGGCTCAGCGGCGGTGGAGCAGGTATCACCGCTTGTGTACAAATCTAAAGACCGCTTTCTCGGGGCTGAAATAGATCACTGTCGGTCCGGATTTAATGTGAAACTTACTAACGCGCCACTGAAGAGTCTTAAGACACAAACTAGAGAGATTCACTCCTTGTCCCGAATTACCAGCCAGCTGTAAACTACAAGTCCCATCCCACAGCAGGAGGATCACTCCTCCCATTAGCCTTGGCAAAGTGCCGACTACAAATGCGAGAGCTGCGGTAGTCGGGAGGCCCAGTTGGGACAGGACCCTCTGTCACTCACGGCGACACATGTCATAAACTCATTGTCTCGCCATCAATCCGGGGACCTAACCACCTCCACAGCAGATGGAGGCCCAGCAGGAAGACAGGGGGCCGTGCCCTAAGCCTGTGCCCCACACAGAGTGCACACGGCAGGAGGACAAGGGGCCACAACTACGGGGGGAGCCCCTTACCCTGGACTGGACCTCCTGTGGATACACCTCTGGATGAAGTCCTAATGCTGTCCGTGATTAATTAGACAGAAATGTAAGTATGCAGAAGCTGCCCTGTGAGTAAGAAGTCTCATTTCAGGCCTGAATCCGGACTGTTTTAAAGTTTTAAACCATCGTTGGTCTCTGTTTTCTGTCAGCTGGAACTTTGCATCACATGATTAAAACCATAAAGGTCTAAAACCACAGCGAGCGAGTGCAGAGACCCCTCCCAAATTTAGAAGTGAAAATAGTGATAAATATGGTCTGCAAGGAGTAAAGATGTCTCGTCTCCCCTGAATGGGGATATGTAATGATATTCATAAAGAGACCACCTACCGGGGGCACAAGAAAAACTGTTCCTAAGCAACAACATACAAGCTCTTACAAGCTTCATCTTGGGAAATTTTGACCGGATTGGGATGCAAACAACAGAAAACCTTTAACTAGGCCACGTTACGAGTCTGCTCCCTATGGCTGAATATCTGGGTGTCTCGTCTGGCACAAATCCCTCGGCTAATGATACACACACTGCATCTCAAACAAGGAAACAATAAAGAGGGCGTAGACTGAAACAGATCTTCACCTTCCAAACTGTCTGAAACATCACGTTTGAGTCAATTGAGTCTTCACATTTTTAGCCTTTTTTTAAAGTGACTCTAAAACACGGGCCTAAACTAGAGGTCAAGCCGTGGTCAACCAAACCTCGTCGTTTCCTCTCTCCCTCCAGCACTCAAAATCCATTTCACATCATCACTTAATGAGGAAACTCTGACGGCTCAGGTGCATTAAAGAAGTTTGATGCCCATTTCATGTAATTAATTGCTGAGTCCTGGCCAAGAAGCCGCATCGTGGGATTACAGAATGTCAGAAAGGAAGAAAAAAGGCTGGAAGTATAAAATCTACCACTGAGGATGTGAGCTGTATGGACGATTGTATGATGTAAAGCCAAAGACTGCTGGTGTCAATGCACCACTTCTATCCAGCTGTCATCTGCACAGTTTGTGTTTAATGGCGATAGATTAAGCGGCGATTCTTTGCGCCGCGCTCAAATCTTAAGCGTGTTTTTCTATTATCCTTCTTATCCGAAAAACTGGCCTAAAAAAAACAATTACGGCTTCATAATGAGTGACGTTTGTTTCTTCCTTTCCTTAATTACAATTAATCAAAGTCTGCAGATGACTTAAAAGCGCCGCTCTGTGACGGGATCACGCAGGTCAACCAAAAAAAAGAAAGGAAATTCAAATCTTCTGGGTACAGCACTTCTAGGAAAGTGATCAAAGAGGAAAATAAAGCACACAGTTTTAAAATCCTGTGATGGACCCTCCTAAAAAATCTATCACTGCGTCTGCAAATCGGCGCTTTAAGGTGCAAACGTTAAAAATCCGTATTTTCAGCCGTCTATAGAAAGAGTAGAACTGCTCTCTCAATGCTGATCTGAATCAGGTTTTGCTGTCACTAATTGACTTCTCTGTGAGCAGTGTGGCTGAGCACTTCATCCTTTGCCATGTTTGAGAAAGAGGTCAGCAGAAAGGCTTCACTGCCCTCTAGTGGTGAAAAATCACTACCTCCGTCTGCTGCGTGTCAGGGTGCAGCAAAAAGAGTCGAGATGTGTGCATCAAGAGAAAAGTAAGGACACGTTTGCGTCGATAATAACGAGCTGTACCTGATGAGTGTGAGTTTGATGGAGCGCTTTTCAGGCGTTCGAGGTCTGGGAAGAACTGGGAGGTGGTCAGGCAGCTCTTCTTCAGGATCAGACTTAATATGAACATGAATTTATGAGAAAATCAGGACATCTCAAAGTGCAGCAGAGACATAGAAGTTCAAATCAGCAAGGCTACTTCGCATACCGGGTTAAATGTTGGTTCTGGTGGAGAGCCCGTTTCTTGGACTGGCTCCTCATCACGTTTGAACCTCTTGGAGGACGTTTCCGGTTCAGGAGAGTGAGGTCTCTTGGTGCTTGTCTCAGTCGCTGATTCCTGTGATCGAAAACATTTAAGTCACTTTTTTATGAAGAGTTGTCTTGGTTTGATTCTCTCTAGCAACACGAGATCTGCGCTTGCTATAAATAATTTGTAGTCCAGAAAGTATCTGCACCTAGAGCCAGTTTAGGCGCCATGATATCATCACAAGTTGTCATTTTACACCTACTTGTTCTGCATTTGCACTGAGATCCACATTAGACCAAAATATCTCGACAAAGTTCTTTCTCATCTACAAAAGCAGACGGTTCACCTCCTCAGCACTCGTCCTGTTTGCTTGTATCAGAGGTCGAGGACAGTCTTTTCCTTTTTGACCTGTTTGGCCTCCACTACAAGGCGCCATGTTGGAAATCCGTAATAGATTGTACACCATTTGGCTGTTTGTAGGTATCATCCACTTTCGGTCCACCCTCCGCAGATATATGACGGATACGATCGCCCCGTTTTCAGACATCTCATAAGTCTCTGAAAGACGACGGACTGCAGGAAGAGAAATCAGAAGGTTATTTATCAGATCTCATGGCGGTGCTGCTTTTATTTTGAGTATTTAAAAACAAACAAATAACCTACTGTGACTTTTGAGGGGTTCGAGCTCTTCCAATAAGTCGACTTTTCTGTATTTGAAATTCTCCATATTGAAGATAAGTCCAATAAGCCAGTGTGTGCTACGTCTTTAACAGACAGAAACAAATTATTAATGTTTGAAACACAGTTTACAACAATAAATCTGCTGAGTCTTAGAGACAGATATCAACTATACGTCAATAAAATAAGGATTAGATATCATGATTGGTCGCTCCCTGGCATGAAACATAAAGATAAAGTCACGTGTTCTTACTCTTCATCCCTTTTTCGTTCAGGGAAGGGTTTTATGTGAACGTGGACCCGAGAAAAAAGCACATTCCTCTCCAGAGTTCTCACCAGGAGTCTGATTTTAGACCTAAACAGGTTGACCCTGATGGAGCGAACAGAAAACATAACGCTCAGAAAGACAAAAAAAAAGCCGAACAGAAGCTGGAAATAAAATATTTAAGCTGTTTTCTCCCTCAAAGAGAACCACAGGCGTGAATAAGACGCGCTCTCGCCCCGAAGATGTGAGATACTCCACAAAAATGTCTACATTTGTTCCAGTTTCTCTCAAACTCGGCCTCACATGTTCGTTGCTCTGTGTACTCACCAGCCTGCATGCTTCTTCAGAGGTGACGTTAGTTCCAGCTTAATGAAATGCCTGGAAAAATAAGACACAGAACAATGGCGATAGACGGCACAAGGCTAGAAGTGTACTGCATTAATCATACTCGCTGTTACATCCGCCGTTGAAGGAATTCATGATCAATATCAGAAGCAGGAACCTTAACACAACTAAACAAAGGTGGAAAGCTTTTCTTTGTTGAGACATTTTCAAGGCGAAACCTCCGCTGACTTCTGCGTGCATCAGTTTTAGTGAAGTCGCTGTTAAATCAATACGCCTTTCTTAATCTGAAAACAGCCTCATTACTGATACTAAGTCTGTTCTTATGCTGCAGGAGCTTCAAATTGGGTCATCTGAGTAAATCAGATCAAGAGTTTCAGTCAAAACTGGAAAAAGTGATCAGGAATTACACGTTACAACAAGTGCAAAAGAAAGTACAGCACACACACACACACGTCTAATACGGATTCAAATCTCCAACCATCAATTTCTTACACCACTTGAACATGCTGAAGGCCACGTTTTCAATTAGAAGTAGCAAACCCAAGTGTCAAAGTCAATAAAAACGACATTATTTAACCGTTATATTGGGTACAAACTCAATCGTCTATTGTCTGCACACAATAAAAAATAACCAAACCCACAATAATTCCAGCAGATTGCAAAAGTTTGTTTTATGCATCAATTACACAACAGGCACCGGCATCTGGAGATTCATGCAAAACAAAAACATGAAAACCAAAACCATATCAGCTCAGATTTGACAGATTTCCAGAGTTTCTTTAGAGCTAAAAATCACACAAAATAAACAGCTTTACCAAATCATATCATACATTCAAGTCCATATAACACAGACTAACAAACACAAACCAACACATAAATTGTACACCATGTGCTTCAAGTCAATTGATGAGCATAATACGAGATGAGGTAGAGGAATAAAAATGTTTTAAACTCTTTTATAGGGTTTGCTTTTATTACAGCCAAATCCATACAGATCTTAATTTAAGGTAAAGATGATATAAAATCTAAAATCTCATACATGTATGTTACAAAATTATCAAGTACTACAGTAAAACCTATGTCTATTTGAGATATTTAACATAAAAAGTCACAAAAACAACTTCAAAATCCATATTCAAAAAAGTATCAAGTAGATATCTGTGTTCCTCAAACTTCATGACACATACTTGTACTGATCGATAAAGTCTGCAGTTTCAAACAGTTTGGTCCACTTCTCCTTCCCCTCCTGGATACCTTCACAGATTTCATATCCTGTGAATGAGGAGGACAAACGTGTTAAAGCCTGAGCTTTAAAACTGGAGTTAAAAGGTCTGAGCTGAGTGACCGCGTACCTCTCTTGATCTCCTCCATTATAACGGTCAAAGTGGAGAAAGACACGCTGCAGGTGGAGTTCTGCTGTGGGTACGCAGGGGTGATAACGGGCATGAGGTGGTAGCGGTCGCCTCGGTTGACCTGGAAATACAGATGAAGACAGGACTGTCAGTGTTTCAGCTTTCAGGAACATGACTGACATGATTTTACATTAGCAGCTGGTAAAAATCCTGCAGAGGACTTACTGTGGGGTTCCAAACAGGGAAACCGAGCCCACACTCTACTCGTGGCTTTAATTCAACAGGGATCGGCCACTGCCTGAGAGAAAACACAAGAACAGATCTCACATCATGATCATTTTTATTATCTTAAAGGGGACGATAAAAATGAATCAACTCACCACATATTGTAGACTTTGAAGAACTTAAACACTAAAGTGGACGCTGCAGCATTTGGGTACAGCTGACAGACTCTGGCTACCAGTATGGCCCATGAAACTCCACCCAGGAAGCCATACATGTTGGAGTAGATGCACCGTCCTGAGGAGAGAATAAAGGATGACAACAGGGTTTAATTTTTTACTTACTTTCCTAAATTGCTTTAGATTTTAATTCCACTTTTACTCAAAGCTCCTTTTAGTCTGAGTCAGTTTTTGGTTATTTTGGGGGTGCTGGAGCATCTTCGGGCGAAGGCATAGGACACCCTGGACAAGTCACCAGTTCATCGCAGGGCTGACATATAAAGACTAACAACCAGCCACACTCACATTCACACCTACGGGCAATTTGAAAGTGGCCAATTAACCTAACCCCACTCAGGCATGTTTTTGGGATGTGGGAGGAAACTGACGTAAACCCACGCAGACACAGGGAGAACCTTCTTGACCTTCTTGCTGTGAGGTGACAGTGCTAACCACTACACCACTGTGCCGCCCCAATTGGGAGTGTTTCATGTGTAAATTGTAAAAAACTGGTCTGTTTCCCTCACACCCATTTCAGGCCTTAAAAATCATGATACATAAATAATCGATCTTGTCAGTGATGGTCTTGATGGCTTTTGTATATTAATGAAAAGCATCAATGTGAATTTCAGTCTATTTTAAAGAAAGTTCCCTCACTACATGAACGCTCGTAGAGGGGTTTCACTTCAATCACTGCTGTAAATACCGTTAAAATGTGCAGCTATGTAAATGAAATCTAAAAAATAGGATTTGGTTTTGAACGTGTGAATACATTCTTCAGGTTTAAGTGCACATTAAAGTGTACGACAAAGTGCATTAAGCTTCCACTTCCAAATGAAATTATTTCAGAGGCGGCAAGCCTATGAGCCCATTAAGCAAAGACCAACACTTAAATAATAATAACAAGACAGCATGAACAATGGTTTAAGTGTTCCGGCTCATAATAGACATCCTCTTTATTCAAACTATAAAGCCCAGCATCATGTGATTGTGTTACTCACGGTTTGCCCACAACTTGATGGCTCTCAGAGTCAGTCTGAAGTTAGAAACATCTGGCACGTTCCTAAGAATCTCCTCTGAGACTCTAAAGCCTTTAAAAAAAAAAAGGAGAGAAAAGATTTATGCAGAATGTCAAGCAAACGAAAACAGAGTCAGGTTCTGACTTCTACCTATGCTTACCGTTGAGACTCCTGACACACCGTGTATCAAGACCCACAATTATATCGTCATCAAGGAGGTTTATGTTTGCAGGGACGCTCTTCAGGCGCACCACGGCAAAAACCAAGTCGATCTAAACATCGATGAAGACACAAAGGAGGCACAAATGCATGTAAACAAAACCTGTAAATGAAGGAGTACAACAGGTATGTGTTTTCATTTCTCTAACTTTACCTCAATCCTCTCGTAGGTGAGTTTGATCAGCGGGACAAACGCCTCTTCAACGGCCTGAAGAAACATCTTTACGTCACTAATAATGAGTGATTCGTGCGCACAGATTCATTCACAGTCAATCATAGGCCGTACCTTTAAGCCTCTGACCTTTTTATGAGATTTAAGCTTCTCATAAAAGGAGGTGAAGAAGTCTTTCCTCTCCAGAAATCCAGGGCCAACACAGAGGATGTCAATATCAGCACCTGTGAAAGCAGCAGACGAAGCCTCTCCTGAAATTATGTAACCCCCCTTTTATCGTTCCATATTTAAGATGAGAGACTTCACACACCTTTGGCATGCACTCCCAGATGATAGGAGCCAAATGGGAAAATCTTGCCCCCGACATCTGTTCGTAATACATCAGACAAGTTCTGAAATTAGAAAACAAGTTACGCTTAAAATACACGATCAATGCAGGAGGAAGTTTTCAGTGTCGCATTTTGAAACAACAAAAAGACGTCTTACCATTTCTTCACAGATCTCTGTCAGCCACTCTCTGTAGAGTGACTCCAAGTTTTTGACAACGCTCTTCCTGCAAATACGACATGAGGAGCAGATGAATTAAATGCATTCGTTTATCAAAATTTGTCTCTTTTCTTGCTGTGAAAACCAATCCGGGTAAAAGGCACAAAAGCATTGTACACTCAGTCAAACCTCCATGCTGTTTTTTTAAGATGTGTCCCACCTGTGCAGGTGCTTGGACTCGGTCTCAAATATTCCACATGATTTCATCTCATCCAGCATCTTTCCGGTCTGGAGCAGGTCATCCTCTTCAAACATGTCCTCATTTACAGGTGGAGTTAACCCACACCAGCGGGAGGTGTCTCGTAGTAGTGGGAGTAGAACTTGGCTCCGTATCTTAGTTGTTCGTCTGAAAAGTGACACTTGCGTGTTAGTTGCATAAGTGGTAACACTTTACAATAACCATGACTTATAAATGGTAAATAGACCATTTATAAATGGTAAGCAGGTAGTTTATTAATGTTTAATCATCATTTATAAAGAGCATATAGACCACTAATGGATTGTAAATTTTACCATTTTAGAAACCTAACCCGAACTTTTCAATAACCATCTAAGTAATGTTTATAGATAGTTTATTAACCACTTATTAATCATTTACAAAGTGCTACTGACACACATTTTAATCTAGATGTTTTACAACCAATATTTAAACCCTATATAAACCTTTAATCGATAGTCCATTAATAATGAATGAAAATTATTAATCATAATTTAATTGCTTGCAAATGGTAAAGTAACTACTAACTTACATGAATAAACTATCTATCTTCCATTCATAATTGGTCTATATGCTGTTTTTAAATGATTAAACATTAATAAACTATCTATTAACCATTTATAAATTACGGTTATTGTAAAGTGTTACGGCATAAGTTATAATGTAGACAGGACATATAAAAATACATAAGAAACCCTGACAGTTAGAAATCTGCAATAAAATGAGTCATGAAATGGACAAACATCAACTCAGTTGAAATCAAAACAACTGTTCCTCACTTTTACCTGTTTTAAAGCAAAAACAAAACAAAACATATTTCTGTACTTACGCAGACATTGGAGAGACAGGTCAGGGAAACGCTTGTTTTACTTTATCGAGTCAGAGATATACGTCTGGTCCTCTCAGTAACACGATGAGCTGAAATCAGGAGTGAGACCTACTAACCTTGGTCAGGTTTGAAAAAAAATAAAACAAATAGGTTCAAATAAAGCCTCAACTGGATGTTTATATTTCTAAAGGAACTGTTGCTAAGGAAGTCTACATATCAAAAGGCCTGTGCAGGTTTAATTAAGATAATTTAAGATAACTGAACTGCTTTTAAAATTCACTTTAAAGGTAACCTAAATCGAGCTGTTTACAATATAAGCTAATAACTAACAACTGCAGTCAAGTCAGTCGCACCTCGTTTTTTTTTCGTAGTCAACTCAACGCTTGAATTTTAAGTGCACATCTATTGGGATAACTACGGTAGACGCTCAGACTCCTGTGCAAGGAGGAGTAAAAGTGAATGGTTTTGTTCAGTTTTTATAGTTCCCCTATCTTAGCAGGAGTGTTAATCCATATTTTTTTTCTGTAGATCTTTATTGCCTTTTGTATCATATTTGATATATACTTTTATATGTACTTCTATCAATCAATATGATCAACAAATTACTAAAAAAAAAAACACCTTAATACAGCTCCAAAAAAAAATGAATTTTCTGGCCATAATTTGTGGTGTCAAACATTATAGGGTTAACTAGTGGTGAAATGTAGCTCAGAGTCCTCAAACACTAGAGGGCGCTTTAACCCAATGATAATTTACTCAAAAGCTGTCAGTTCACCCAGCATTAATCCACTCATACGGTCACTAATGAAAAGTCATCTCATAAGTGTCTATGTATTTCTCATTTCCAGCTCTAACTAAACTGTAGACTGTTTATAATGGTGGTGTGCTAAAAAATATTCAGGGCCAGTAAATAAATAAATAGATAAATAAATAAATGGTTTACCTCATCATCACATGAGTCATACACTGCAAAAACTATCAATTGAATCTAATTTAGAAAATGAGGTCTCGGTGTCTGTACAGATTTTGGTAGATAATTATGGCAAATGTGAAGCTTTTCCTTGACATAATGAAATGAAATGAAAGAAGCATTCTGATTGTCTTAACAAAAGGTATACTGATTAACCTGTTACAGGGAGCATTTTGATTGGTATAACAAAAAAAGCCATCTAATTAACTTCAGGTAGAAAGCCTTCTTATAGGCCAAGTAATAGGAATCTGTGATTCAACAGCAGGATGAGGGTGTGAAATGTGTCCTTCAGTTGCGGTGTGAATGCAGACAGGAAATATAGGATGCCTAACAGAGGAATGTGTCTTTATCTTGGAATGTGGTCAAAAAATGTCAGACTGCCCTCTGTGTAAAGGCCTACCTGAGTGAACAAGCTCTCTGTTTAGGGTCTCCATAGTGCTGTTAACTACTACATCAATCAATCAGTCTTTATTTATACAGCACTTTTCATACACAACCATGTAGCACAAAGTGCTTTACACAGAAGAAGGAATAAAAGACACAAAGAAAACCCCAAATCTAATCTATCTCTCTGTATTCCTCTCCAACCCAGCAGTGGCCTGGCAGCTGTCTAACATGAGTCTGGTCCTACCCAAGGTTTCTGCCTGTTAAAAGGAAGTTTTTCCTCACCACTGTCACTCATGTTAGATGAGATTGGCCAAATCTCATCTTAGGTTGGTCAGTGACTGTGGTCGGTTATTGAGGTCAGTTATTGTGGTCAGTTATTGTGGTCAGTTATTGTGGTCAGTTACTGTGGTCAGTTATTGTGGTCAGTTACTGTGGTCTGTTATTGTGGTCTGTTGTTGCTCTTTTTCTTTGGAAAGCATCTTGGGATGACGACTGTTGGGAATTGGTGCTATACAAATAAATTTGATTGATTGATTGATTGATTACTGCTCTAGTTTTATTTACACAAAGGATGTAAATAATATGACATGGGGCCAACAAACTGTAGTGAAGGATGTGAAAAGGTATTTAAAAAGTTGGCCTCATAGCAGGAATGTAGTAGTTACCTGTTTTATTGAGATTTTTTTATTTATTATTAATGACCTCTGTAAAATATCTTAAAGCCCACCAGAGTCCAGAGTCTAATCTAAAGTTACTGCATTGTGGTAAAATCAGTGTAATTGTTTGAAGATATTTTCATGATCTTGAAATGTTGAATAAATCTAAACTTTTTCACAAGACAACCCCTATCAGATAGAAGTCCTTTGAGTAAAAATATGTATCTACTTTAAACTGTAACGAACAATAACTGTGCGGTAACTACAGGCGACAGCGACGTTTCCGGGCAGAGTTCATTTTTCCAGAGAGCCGTGAACGCATCAGGAGAAATGAATTGAGGTGTTGAGAAGGACGATGAAAACAAAAATGGACATCGATCGAAAATAACCAGGTAAGGCTGCAAATTCATATCCTCATGTATGTTATCCATGAGTACAACTACATTATAGCGACAATGCAACAACTAAGATTGTATTTATCGACCGTACAGACTGACGTTTTGAACGCAGACTGCTAGTTCGGTTGCTAAGTTAGCTTCAGCAGCTTAGATACGACAGCTAGCGTTATTAGCTGTGTGTAACATTGACGCTACAAAAACTGTTCATTAAGGCTAACATCGTTGGCGGTACAAACTATCTTTTGTTGTTTTAAAGACAGTTGAATAAACGAGTTTAACGTTTATCGCAGCCGTCACTCCCCCTCCCGACCCTGTCAGATATGTCGGTCAGCTGTTATTGTTATTGCTCTGTTACTATAACCGAACAGCAGCCATTATGTTATCTACAAACACAGAGATTATTGTATTATATTATATTATTATCAGTGAGGAATCAAATATCTGCGGTTAATACAGATATAGAGTCGACATAGTTGTAACTGTGGTGGTTATTGGATTCAGTTGATTCTTGAGTTGCGTTTAACGGCCTCAGGTCGGCGCTGTTATGTGTTGACTTGTATCCAAGGAGGTCAATTAAACAGCTTCATTCTGTTCAGTCTAATTCTAAATGGAGCACTGACCAGTTTCATTTTAACACCAAATCTGATATCTGATGATTATTTTAACCCTAGAACACTTTCACTACTTGTCATCAAAATATATCAAAATAGGACAATACAAGACAAATTAAAGTAGTTTTCTTTTATTTTTAACTGTGCAATGAGGGGATGCAACAAAATAATTGAAAGTAGGCATTCATTTTCAACAAAAAATTCCTAAAATATATATTTATATATATAAACTGTAAACTTAGTTCCTTTTCCACCCGTTCCTGGGGCCTGTGGTCAAGCGCAACAAGCACAGATTTAGAAAAATTACAATTAATCCAGAACAGAGCTGCAAGACTAGCACCGAACTGTGATAGAAGAACTAGCATCCACAAAATTCACATGACATCAGGCTGGTCATTGGTGAAAGAGAGGATTACTGTGTCAAATTTTAGTGTATAAAAGGCCAAATGTTTTGTTTAATCAATTGTTGTTCATAATTTCAACACAAGGCATGCATCAAATGGTTATTTCACACTTCCACTCATCAATGCTAACTCTGGACAGCATACTGTTGTGTTCAGAGGTATGAAAATATGGAATAGTCTTCCTTCTGTTATTACAAAGTTAACCAGTAAACATGTGCTATGACATACTCATCTGCTCAGTATGGACAAGGTATGTTGAAGTGGGGGCCATTTTTGTGAGTGTTATCCACAACCTTCTTTTATTTTTGTGAATTTCACAAAAGCGCATCCTTTTCCTCCAGGCTGTCTGGGTCAGACCTCTGACTGGCACCGCACAAGGAAACGTGAGGGGAGAAAAACAGAAGGACAGCACCATGGAGGCTCGCTTCGGTAATATCGTGTTTAGCTCCAAGTTTGACTCGGGTAACCTGGCTCGTGTGGAGAAGGTGGGGAAGGGCAGCAACAGCCCTTCTAGCGATGTAGCTCCGGCTGCGCCATCAGGGTCAAACGTCACCCCTGACTATGAGTTTAACGTGTGGACGCAACCCGACTGTGCCGGCACGGAACATGAGAATGGAAACAGGTGATAAAACTCTTGGAGTATACAAACAAACAGTTCATTCATATCTTTTATACTGTCTAAAAATCCTTGTTTTTGTGTTCCAGGTCATGGTTTTACTTCAGCGTGAGGGGTGCAGCACCTGGGAAGCTGCTGAAGATAAACGTGATGAACATGAACAACCAGAGGAAGCTCTACAGCCAGGGCATGGCTCCTCTTGTGCGCACCTTACCTGGCAAGAACCGATGGGAACGGATCCGGGACAGGCCCACAACTGAGGTTAAATACACGAACTCTGTGGCTAGAGAAGGAGTTTTGCTGTGAATCTTTGAATCCTGGCAGCTCTTAATATCATCCTTCCTTTTCTTCTCCAGATTGTAGATAACCAGTTCATACTGTCATTCACTCACCGGCTGTTGGAGGTGCGAGGGGCCACCACCTACTTCTCCTTCTGCTTCCCGTTCTCCTACACTGAGTGTCAGGAGATGCTGCAGCAGTTTGACAAAGGCTACTCCAACGCTGCTCAGCTCAGCCCGAGCAGGTACCAGGAGACTAAATTTAAAGTTATTTAAAGACTTTTATTTACAGTTTTCTTTGCCTAACTTGTAAAATTTCTGATTTTCATCTCATGACTGATCTACCTGTCAGCGCTCCGGATACCGTGTATTACCACAGGGAGCTGCTATGCAAATCCCTGGATGGAAACAGGGTGGACCTGCTCACTGTGACCAACTGCAGTGGGATGCTGGAGGAGAGAGAACCGCGTCTGCCGAATCTGTTTCCCGACACCAACACTCCAAGGCCGCACCGCTTCCCCGGCAAAAGGGTGAACACACTCGTCTTATCCAACTTTACTAGATTTGAACGATGACTTTGAGCTGATGTGGATTTACAGGATAAATCAAAACACTGACGCTGACTCCGGTTCCTCATGTGCGTTTGCAGGTGTTTTTTCTCAGCAGTCGAGTGCACCCCGGGGAGACGCCGTCGTCCTTTGTGTTTAACGGTTTCCTCAACTTTATCCTGAGGAGAGACGACCCTCGTGCTCACGTGCTCCGAAACATGTTTGTGTTTAAGCTTATTCCCATGCTCAACCCAGACGGTGTCGTTCGGGGACACTACAGGTGAGAGTTTTGCAAGTTCAGTCGTCACTGTTTCCATAATTTAAGAAACACAACTTACCTCTAAAACCATCTAGTGGTACAGAGGGTTCTGTTTGTTTGTAAAAGAGCTGGAAATAAGACATATTAAGACGTCTGTAGGCTGCACTTGGTTATTTATAGAGTATACAGAGAACGCTGCCAAGAGATCAGTGTTTTAACAGAGGAAACATGCTCCTTACTCTTACATCACTGAAGCGGTTTATTCCTCGTTCATGTGACATGAGAAAGAGCATCGCTTTAATCACATCAAACACACTCCTTGCTTCAAGACAGTAGACGAGTCAAAGGTCAAATGTCACCTGCTGGTTAAACCTGTGACTCAGGTCTGCGCCTGTATGAGGGGTACCAGTGAATCTGCTCTGTAGGGCGGAGTATGCCGCTTCCTCCATGTAGACTGATTCTACAGCTAAAGTGTGTTAAAGGGACATTCCAGCGTAAAATTAATTTAGAGTCAAACAAACTGTAACACCGAGTTAGACACCCCCTCGAGAGGTGAATTTTGTCAACTGCTTGCTTCAACTTCATCAACAGGACATATAGGGTCCCAGCCATAGTACTAGCCACCAAACATCTTTTTACCTTTGCCAAATTTCTTTCGCGGAGTTTCGCAGCTCAAGGAAGAACATTTATGATCATTTCTTCATGGAAATACAATCAGACTGAGATGCTAAGGCAGAAGAACTACTGTGTCTGCAGTGAAAAATGATTAATATGATGATTATTACTTCAAGGAAATGATAAAGTTATGATCATAAATGTTCTTCCTTGAGCTGCGTATCCCCGCTGCAGTCGATGGACTCGTCCGAAGTGTTCCTACAAACAAGCCACAGGCCAGAATATCCCTTTTAAGTGGTCTCTGCTGTCGTCAGATGCTGAAATCTGTGTTTGTCTCTTTTGTAGGACCGACTCCAGAGGTGTGAACTTGAACAGGCAGTACCTGAACCCAAGCCCTGAGCTGCACCCTTCTATCTATGCAGCCAAAGCACTGCTGCTCTACCACCACACACACAACCGGCTTCACAGCGCACAGCCAAGCACTCACTGTAACCGCCCCCCACGTACCCGGACGCCTCCCCTCAACATCAAACTCTCCAATCAGCATCCGCCTCCCTCCTACACCGCCCTCGAAGTCAGCTTGAATCAACGCAACGCAGAGATAGATGCGATTCCTGCGCTGCCAGAGGTTCCCATGGTAACAGAGGAGAATGTTTGGGTCACCACAGATATGGGGAAGGCGGATGAGAACAGCTCATCGAGCTCCTCGGAGACTGTAGCACCTGTTAATGTGGAGGTTATCGTATCAGAGACTGTAGCACCTGTTAATGTGGAGGTAACGATACCAGAGGAGGAGGAACAGGAAATGATTCCACCCCAGGAGGGGGGCGTGGCTTATTATGTGGACTTGCATGGCCACGCCTCTAAACGGGGATGCTTCATGTATGGAAATAGCCTTCCAGATGAGAGCCAACAGGTAGATTTTGAGATTTTCTCGTTGAAGTAAGTTTTTCCTCTTCTCAGCATGAGAAACTCAGCTCCCGTTCCTTCTCTCTCTGCAGGTGGAGAACATGTTGTACCCACGTCTGATCGCTGTGAACTCTGCTCACTTTGATTTCCTGGGCTGTAACTTCTCAGAGAAGAACATGTACGCACGCGACAAGAGAGACGGCCAGTCTAAAGAAGGCAGCGGGCGGGTGGCCATGCACAAAGCTATCGGGCTGCTTCACAGGTCAGATTTGAACGGTCTTACCGAGTGACTTTAGGGGGGCTGCAGAAGCTCTGGAGACTATGTGCACGCTTCTTCAAAAAGGCCAATTTTCAACATGTTTGTTTTAAATATATTTAAGTAAAGAGAGTTTGGCAAAACAAAAACTGACAGGTGGAATTCAGCTCTATTATTTTCTGATACATCATTTTCTGACAACTATGCACAGAATTATTCTCTTATTTCTTTTAAATTGTCATTTGTGTAAATGTTGAACATGCTCCTGCTCCCTGGTCTCCACCAGCTACACTTTGGAGTGCAACTACAACACAGGAAAAACCATGAACACCATCCCACCTGCTTGCCACGACAGCGGACGGGCAACCCCACCGCCTCCTCCATCATTCCCTCCGAAGTACACTCCAGAAATATTTGAACAGGTAGGCCGTTTTTTTGTACACGAGTTTTTGGCAGTTTTAGAATATTTTTTATTGAAAATTTCCACTGATCTTTAAAGGGAAACTGTAACACCGAGTTATACACCACCTCAAGAGATGAATTTTACTGACCACTTGCTTCTCTAGTTATACCAACTTAAGTAACGACCGCACAATAGCAATACACAGTGGTCTAAGGAGCCACACACTTACCTCAACCAAAACGCCCCTCTATAGCCACAAATAATGCTCAGAACAGCACCTAACTTCATCAACAGGACATATAGGGTCTCAGCCATAGTACTAGACACCAAACATCTTTGTAACTTTTGCCTAATTTCTTTAGTAAAGACACTAAACACAACTCACCTACTCTCTTCCAGCAGCGGCTTGTTTGTAGAGAGACCTCAGGCGAGTCCATTACGTACTGCAGCGGAGTTTCGCAGCTCAAGGAAGAACATTTAATGATCATTTCCTCATGAAAATGCAATCAGACCGAGACACTAAGGCAGAAGAACTACCACGTCTGCAGAGAAAATTGATTAATATGGTGATTATTACTTCAAGGAAATGATAAGGAAATGATCATAGATGTTCTTCCTTGAGCTGCGTCACCCCGCTGCAGTCAATGGACTTGCCCGAGGTCTCGCTACAAACAAGCGGCTGCTGGAAGAGAGTAGGTGAGTTAGGTGAGTTATGTTTAGTCTCTTTGCGAAAGGTAAAAAGATGTTTGGTGGCTAGTACTATGGCTGAGACCCTATATGTCCTGTTGATGAAGTTAGGTGCTGTTCTGAGCATTATTTGTGGCTATAGAGGGGGTTTTGGTTGAGGTTTGTTTATGGCTCCTCAGACCGCTCTGTATTGCTATCCTGCGGTCATTACTGAAGTTGGTATGACTAGAGAAGCAAGCGGTCAGCAACATTCATCTCTCGACGGGGTGTCTAACTCGGTGTTACGGTGGGGAGGTAATACCTAAGGTTCTCCTCTCATCAGGTTGGGCGTGCCGTTGCTGTCTCAGCCCTGGATATGGCAGAATGTAACCCCTGGCCTCGACTGGTGCTTTCTGAGCACAGCTGTCTGACCAACCTTCGAGCTTGGGTCCTCAAACACGTCCGCAACACCAAAGGCCTGAACACACATGTACACGCCCACCCTCCTGTAAGGATACACCACAATGGCAGCAGGGCGTCACCTCCAAAGAGCTTAAACAAGTAGGTTTACACATATCTGCAACTACTGTCGCCGTTCTCAGGGGTCATGTTTGGGTCACGGGTGTTTGAGTTGGTCTGGATCTTCTTTCCACAGCTGTCTGTCGGGGTCCGCGTCGGAGAACACCCTCAGTCGAGTTCGCTGCAACAGTCAGAGCAGCAGCAGCCAGACGCCCTCCCCGAAGATGCACAACTCCCCGAGCTTCACTTTTGGCTGCCCTCCGCCGCGGTCTCACACACAGCACAACAACACGCACACCGGCGGGCGTGGAGGCAACAAGACACTCGGGCCGGTCAGGGGTAAGACGATCTCTCGCCCATCTGCTTGTGTCGCTGGCTGGCATTATCCCTCGCCTTTGTGTGTGTGTGACCTCTGTTCCACTCCTGTCTCTCTAAATGACACAATTCCTGCGGTGAAGTTTCAGCTCCTTTGTCTCTTTCTACTTTTGAGCTCATAAAAAAACCTGACGGGCGATTGAAGCGTCAGTCTGTGTGACAGGTAGCTGCTGATTTGTAAAAGTAGTATTATCCCAGGTCAGAAGTGAGCTCCATTTTTAACACATGAACAAATATATTCCTGGATGTCTGCAGCCCTGAACGCCAGCATGTCCCCCGCATGACGTTAGCATGACTCTACCTGCTGCTGCTCTCTGTGTGTTTAAGTTTTATCATGATTTAAAATCCACAAGAGCTCTGTTCTAAGACAACAGTAAAAAATCTTTACACCTGCTCTCTACTTGGTCTTATTCGTCTTAGTACATGGCTCTTGTGATAAATCATCTTAACAGGTAGCCACTGTGTGTTTAAGAGTTTTATAGATTCTGATATCAGCACCGGAAATGCCTCCAGTAACAATTTAAATGCATTATCAGTGCGGAAGTAGAACAGGTAGTATTAATCTGGGTTAGCAATCAAACCTTGGCCTGAAATACCGCTTATATGTCGTGTCTTAGCTGTAGTGCAGTCGCCCACCACTAGACGGAGCTACTCCCAATTACGTAATAACAATCCCCTTCGATGTAAACAAGCAGATTGCATCTTGTTGTGCGATACTGACTGGCTCTCCTGATCTAAAACAAAGACATAAAGTTGTTTGTCGTAGGGCTGGGCGATAAACCGAAAAAAAAAAAAATTTCCTGAACTAATCCGATACTGATATCCGATATCAGTCCAATACTATGAATGAATGAATGAACTGTATACCTCGCCCTGTGAGTGAAGGCGTCAGGCTTGACATTAGCCTTGTTAAAAATAAGGTAACATTTTAATACAGATATGAATTTACTTAATATTATTTATTAACAAATAACAAACTGCACATTAGTACACTTCCATGTATTAAAAGAAAAAAAAGGGACTGGATCGGAACGCTCGATCGGCGTCATTCATCCGATATCCAATCCAGTGAATTTGTTAACATGAAAGACGATATTCGATCCAAATATAAGATCAGAGCATCCCTGGTATTTAGAGTGTTTTTTTAATGTGTCCTCACCATCAAAGTAGATGATTAATCAGTATTAATTTCTTCTAATGAGGTTACTGATATCTGAATCAGATAAAAGATGTTATTGGACATCTCTGGTATGTCTGTGTTTGCACACGATCCCCGCATGTTTCTTAGATGGTGCGTTTGTGTGTGTTTGTATGTGTCTCCCTCTCTCTGTAGACCCTAAGGCTCAGGAGAAAAGACGCCCCCCTCACCACCGCTCCATCCTACGGTCTCCCAGCAACAGCCACACACCCTCCCGCCCCCCACACTCACCCCCTTCCTCCTCCTCGTCCTCATCCTCCTCAGTGTGCGCAGCGGGTTCGTGTCCCCTCCCGGCCTCCGTCAGTATGACAGGTCTGTACTCCCTCCAGTCCCCCAGCCTCTCCACCCTGCTCCCCTCCCTGCAGGCCCTGCCTCGCCCCGGGCTGCTCTCCAAACTGAGCCCCCTGCTCCTGCAGGGCCTTCCGCCGGCCACCAACGCCCCGAGCGGGCCGACCCAGGACTGAATGTAGACTTACCTGTGAGGGCACGGGCATAAGTTATGTGTGTGTTTGTGTGTGTGTGTGTGTGTGTGAGTGTGTCTGACTGTGTGGGTGGCAGTGAGTGTTGGCTCTTAAAATCGAGTGCCAGACAAGAGCTTTTATCGACAGACTGTTTTTACAGAAACATAACACCTGTCTAGTACTCAGTAAAGGTCAAAATCGCTGTTTGATCTCGTGTGTGTGTGTGTGTGTGTGGGTCTGTGTGTGTGTGTGTGTGTGTGTAATATCATTGGTGCTAGCTTGAATAATGATTTTTTTCTCTTCAGCACATACACTTTCAATGAAAACCTTGTATCCACAGTGTTAGCACCTTAGTTCAGATAACACACAGGGCAAGTTTTCCCCACATCCCGGCTATGACTGACATGTGTATTCGCTTTATGTTCTGTGCCCGTCACAGTGGGGTACATGCAGATGTATGGAGTGTAAATGAATGTTGCAGTAACAAGAATTATGTGTCACACTCCATCGAGCTACTCAAGAAATAAGCTAAGAGGAAGAACCATGCTACTGTGCTTTTTTTACACTGCTACCTTTAGGTTTTAGTCGGAGCTGAGTTCGACTTCGTCTTTCATTTTTGAATCATTAATAAGTTTAATTTTGAAAAATTACAGAATAGTTACAGCGACGCCTTTCGCCTTTTTGTTTACTGTACGTACTCTTTGTAAGTTTTACTGTGCAGGCCGCAGGCAGAGACACAGAGTCACGTTTCAGCCAATCATTCCGTATATGTCATTTAGTTTTCCGTGACTAATGTGGCGTTTTAGTTACCTCGGAAGTCAGAGGTCAGAGCTTAAAATGACATCACACCCGAGTTCCCAGCGTTTCAGTTGCCAAGTCGGAAAAAAGCAAAATCAAGATGGCTACATGTACAAGAAATATTTTAGCGCTTGCCTTATATTTTGGACAAGGCAAGTGCTAAAATAATTTTGTAACCATCTTGTTTCAGGCCTTTTTTAGCGCTTGTCTTGTCCAAATATAGGCAAGCGCTAAATAATTCCGAGGTAACTCGAACGCAGCATTAAAGTCCTATTTTAAAGGCGTCGTGAGTAATAACTACGATATTTTGCAATAACAAACTATCAGATTATAGAACTTCTTACATTGATGAGGCAACGGGGACCTTCAAGCACAATACGCTGCAGTGCTTCATGATCAGTAAAAGCCTCCATCTGGCTGTTTTTTCTAATACTACACACTGCACCCTTAAAGGACTCTGTTTTTATGCTTGTGTGTAAGTCATGCCCTCGATAGTTATTTCTCCTGCATCAATTTGGTCGTCAAGTTTCAGTCTACTGCCAGAAACTCAAAGCGGACCACCTCTGGTCTGAATCCTCCTGAGGAGTCGCTTTAAGTAGCTGTTTGCCAAGATGTAAGAACAGAAATAGGCTCTCTAAGAGGTTTTACTGACAGATATGAATTTTGATGTAAATAAAGTAGAAGCATTTTGTTAAAGTAGAAGGTTTCTATTATACCTCGTTATGTTTCATCAAAGTTATGACATTTCTATGACTATTTATTCAAACACATCTGCGTGTTTCATCTCGGCGAGCTAAAGTTAACACACTTTGTGGTGAGCAGAGGTGAGAAACTGTCCTCTCATCTTGGTTTTTTACGTAAACTTTATTTATTAATTGTGAAATTCTAGTATCTCGTCTGTAATTTGGTTCTGTGTGCTGACATGTAGGTCCTCGATGACGGTCTGTTTGCGAGCAGAGGTAGAGCTTGGAGAGCAGCAGATAGAGCAGATCATGAATCGATCGGCGGGGCAAACAGCCTCTGGATTATCGCTGTAGCTGTCATTTGTTTTAGCGCTGTGTAATGGTGTGCCTTGCTCTGGTGTCTGTTGTTGTAAGCAGTAGGTTTAGAAGGCTTTAACTAAACTTTGATTCTTATACTGATATAATTCTGTCGTGGGTCACCTTTCCTGCCACCTGCTTCACGCTTGAATTGGTAAACCTTCCCCTCCTGAGATGTAACGGAGAGGGAAAACGAGGATAAGATCATTATATTTTGGTATCTTTTTAAAGGGATATTCCGGTGTCAAATTAATTTAGGGTCAAACACACAGTAACACCGAGTTAGACACCCCCTCCAGAGATGAATGTTGCAGACCGCTTGCTTCTCTAGTTATACCAACTTTAGTAACGACCGCACGACAGCAATACACAGCTGTCTGAAGAGCCATAAACAAACCTCAACCAACCAGTGCTCGATTAATTTCCACTGTTATGCAGATGACACCCAGTTATACTTATCCATGAAACCAGAAGAAACAAATCAGGTTACCAAATTAGAAGCTTGTCTCAAAGATATAAAATCCTGGATGACCAATAACTTTCTGATGCTCAACTCAGACAAAACTGAAGTTCTTGTCCTCGGTCCTAAACACCGTAGGTTGGTTTTTGATAATTCATCAAACAATGAGCGTGGTCTAGACCTGCTCTTGTTCTTTGAAAAGCATCTTGGGATGATGACTGTTGTGAATTGGCGCTATATAAATAAAATCGGATTGACTGATTTATTTCAACCAAAACGCCACAAATAATGCTCAGAACAGCACCTAACTTCATCAACAGGACATATAGGGTCACAGCCATAGTACTAGCCACCAAACATCTTTTTAACTTTGCCTTAAACACAACTCACCTACTCTCTTCCAGCAGCCACTTGTTTGTAGCCGGACCTCAGGCCAGTCCATTACTGACTACAGTGGAGTTTCGCAGCTCAAGGAAGAACATTTATGATCATTTCTTCATGAAAATACAATCAGACCGAGACGCTAAAGCAGAAGAACTACATTGCAAAATGATTAATATGGTGATTATTACTTCAAGGAAATGATAAAGAAATTAGGCAATGGCGTTTTGGTTGAGGTTTGTGTGTAGTTCCATAGACTGCTGTGTATTGCTATTGTGCGGTCGTGACTAAAGTTGGTATAACTAGAGAAGTAAGCGATCGGCAACATTCATCTCTGGAGGGGGTGTCTAACTCGGTGTTACTGTGTGTTCGACCCTAAATTAATTTGACACCGGAATATCCCTTTAAGTCACTGCAGCTAATGTTGGAAGTTAAAGGAGCACTTTGAGGACTTTCTGACAAAATTAGAATAAATAACTACCGATGTTGTTCCCATCCTCTCATACATAAATGTTTCCTATGTGGTATTATATCCCTGAAGTAGAAGTGTCGGTCCGCGGAGAACAAATGTGACGGTCAGTTGGTGCTCTGGGGGCGTAAAAGTCTCACTTCCTGCTCCTTTAACATCACTCCACAATTATTTCCATGTAGCTCCTGCCTGCTGCGTTCGTCGCAGCGGGGAGGATGTTTATGAGCTTTCACTTTAGATCAAAGCCCTGAAATAAGGGGGGAGTGTACCGTACTGTACTCTACTTTATTCCGCTTTCTCTTGCTTCTCACTGTGAACTTGTTTTTCAGTTCTTGTCATTTTAAAAGCTTCTATTTGTCTTTATCCAGAGAGTGAAAAATAAGCTTAAGGTGAAAAACACACTGTATGCATAGTCACATTCTCACTGGATCTCTCTGCTTTCTGTTCCTTATGAGAATTGTGCCGTTTCCTCTAATGTGGTGCTAACCTTTGACCTTTTACCGGAGTACGGTTAAGTGTTTGTCTGTTACGAATATCATCCTCTTGAATGTGCTGCTGTCTTTTACCGCCTCTCTGTTTAACCTCTTTAAAGAATAAAACACTATCCCCTTGTGAAGAAACTCCTGTGTGCTGGTCATCTACTCTCTTTCTCTTGTGTGTGTGTGTGTGGCTGAAGCTGCTATCAAAACCTCTGATGTTTAGATTTTGAGAAACCATGGACCCATTTTTATTCTTTCGTTCACATTGATCAGACAGTTAGTTTGATTTATTGATTTAAACACATTTTTTAATTTGTTTTGTTGTTTTTTTTTTTTTCACCATCTCCATCCTTAAATGTTCTGTTTCTCATCTGTCATACGATCTCCTCCCTGTTTCTGTTTTTGTCTGTCCCCTCCATCTGGTCGACAGGCATCAGCTGCCCAGACTTTCAGTCAGGCGCACCCACTTCACCCAGTTGGTCCAGGAAGCCTCTCCCTGCGCGGGGCGGGCGCGTGGGGAGAGGGTGTCGAGCGATCACTCAACCCCCTGCAGAGGCTCATACAGAGGTTAGACTGTCTTGTTTGTATTTTTATACTTTGATAATTACTTTTACAATTAAAACTGTGTGTCTTTATCCATCACAGGCTGCTAAAAACTCGGGGCCTGAACACATCCTTTCATCCATCAAGTTTAGCAAGTGAGTCCAACACTTACAAGACAAGAACTCATGATAATGAAGATGCACATCCCTAATTTTGATGAGATATTTGTTCATCTCTAATCTCTTTTTTCCATCCAGATGTGAGCTACAGCCACCTCTGAGCCGTATCCCCATCCGCAGGGCGGGGTCAACCGATACCCCTCCCACACATCCCGGTAAAACCTCCTTCACCAGCATCAGTTCACTCGCACCTGGAGAAAAGGACAAATCAGCCACCAAGAAGGTGTTGAGGCTGCTCAAACCCGGCCTCCATCGACACCTAACACTGTCAGGCAAGTACAGCGTTATACACGGCGCTGTTACATAACCTCTTTTGGCCCAAAGACATTCAACTGACAAATAAAAGCACGAGTTCTGATAGGATTAGTGACAGAGCTTGCTTTGCAAAGTTGGTATCTTATCAGGGATTAGTTCGCTTTGCCTCTAGCGCCCTCAAAGTGAAACTTCCCTCTCATCCGGTTACAGATTTTTATAGTCACTCTTTGAGTTGTTCTCAAATGTGATGCAGACAATCCTCCACCAGTTTGTAGGTACTTTGATAGTCCCTAAACTTTATCTAGCATCATCATAGCGTTACAGGATGTTTAGTTCTGCATAGCTGCTACCCTCTGAGCATTTTTTGGTCTGAAAGAAGTCTAATAGACGTCTAAATGTAGCATAGACAACTGGTCTAAAATCAGGCTACCACAGGTCTAAAAATCAAAGTTTTTTAGACTAGCCGCCTAACAGAGGTCTAACTGTATATTGCTCAACGGCTATCATAATTATTTTGGTTTAGTACTTGGAAATCAGTTACGCAACTCCCAGCTGCTTTTTGAAATAAATAGTTATCAAATAATGGGTTAAAGTGCAACATCTGGACTCCATCTAAAAATATACAGAATCTAGACGCTTGAAATTGGGTCTAAAAAAAACAGACGTCGAGTAGCCATCTATCGCTCAGTGGGTATAATCGTGCTGGCACTGGTGTAACCTGCCCAAGGGTTCGAGGAATCAAAGTGAGTTCAAACAGAAGTGTTTTAGGCAGGATTTGAAAATGGAAAGAGACTCAAAATTAGGAATGTCTGGAGGGATGGAGTTCCAGAGGCAGAGGTGGCAGAGTGGCTGAAAGCTCCAATTCCCATGGTGGTCCTGTTGGCAGGTGGTGCAGTGAGGTGAATGGAAAAACACCAGAGTGTGTGGACCAGAATCTTAAAATTAGTGCAGTGTTTGTAGGACAGGAGTGAGGTGATAGATGGAGGGAGTTCTGGTGATGGTGCAAAGATGTTAAATCTTGAATCAAGATGTTAACTTTATGGAAGGTAGACAGATGATGAACAGAATAGGCCCCAAGACAGAACCCTGTGGAACACCAGTAGTGATTGGAAATGGCTACAATGGTGACTTTTCAGGTGACCTATAAGATTTGTTTTGTTTTACCTTGAGGACTTTTTTTCCCAAGCGTAGCTGGGCGCGCCCCGTGCCGAATCCGCGTAGAGGGCTCCGCGGCCGACCATAGCAGACGAGAGCTGTCGGAATGACGGGACATTTGATAGCATGGTAACATACCACCACTCTGACAATGAGAGACCAATGTTGGAATGGCGGGATGTCGGAACGGCGGTTGCCCCCCCGTCTGCCTCACAACTAATCAGCACGAAGGAGCAGCGTCCGCTTCACAACCAATCAGGTTGGGGGAAGCAGGGAATGGTTTTGTCAGTCAGTCAGTCAGAAAGAGCAGGCCACCCAAATAAATCTAAAAGGTTGACTACACAGACATAACAAAACACAGCGATATCATTATATTACCAAATGTCATCAATAACTAATAGCTCTAGACTGATATTAAAAGCTGTTTTGTAAATACACCACAAAAAAAAGATGCTTCTTTAACGGAATCCCGCCTCCCCTATATTTAAGACATCTGTGCTCCATCGTCAACCTTGTTTAAACATTTATAATTTCACTCCACAGGTGTATCTGGGAAAGAAGCTGCCATACACTTGGCCTCTAAAGCACTGAAGAAGAAGAGCAGCGACAGGAGTTTCAACTGCAAAGGGAGTCCCATCATAGAGACCACATCAGAGAAGGAAGAAACTCTACAACAGGTTATAACACACATGTGAACACACTCACTGTGTCCACTTACAAAGAAACTAAGAATGAAATGATACTGATCGCCAGGTTGTTTTTGCAGATCGAGGAAACTCCAGCAATGCCTCCTCATGACACTGTCAACATGCGAGAAACAGTGACACTGTGTGGGGAAGCTTAGGAACTACACTGAGGAGGATACTCCCGTATTCACACAAATGCAGGATTCCCGGGGGCATTTTAATGTGCAATACAATAAAACATTATCTATCCAGATATTGAAGATGTATGATATTTTAAACCAATGCAGTTCAACATGGTCAGACCTGCAGAAAGACTGTCTGCTAAATCCTGAGAGCGGTTTTACTGGAGCAGCTGGGGGCTAAGTGCCTTGCTCAATAATATCACAGCAGAAGGAGAAAAGAAAGAGGTCAAAACTTTCCAGCTGATCAATACTCTGTAGACTTGAAATAATCTTTAACATTTCACCCATCATCATCGTACCTCACACATATCCGTCTTTAAATTTCAGCTCACTCGCACCCAAACGGATGTTCAATGTACTCAGACCGACACTGTAATGCACTGATATGTATTTTCACACTCAGCCACTTCCACTATTGAATCATGTGGTTGACTCTCACTGAGACTGATGAGCACAGCAGCACCTTTATGACCTTCTGGTTTTCACTGAGTTTAGTCACAAACATTTGAGTGAAGTGTGTTTGTGATCCAGATACAACATAGGAGGGGAGGGGGGTTTGTGCTTTGCATTTTTACTGTGAAGGGTATTCACCTGCCATTGGACTTTTTCATAGTTGATTTTACACTGACCAAAAACAAAGTTAGCTGTAGTAGGCCTGGGCGATTTGGCCAAAAAGATGATCACGATATACTTTGTCATATTGTCCGATCTCGATTATTATCACGATTTTTTTTTTTTTTAACTGCCAGTTTTAAAGCATCTGTGCTTCAAACTAAAAAATAAATAGATAAATACTAAATAAGATATTAAATAACTTTTGACTCAAAGTCATGGCTGACATCTACTGCCCTCAGCTCCACGTTCGGTTACTCTGTTTACTTGTCCAGCAATTTACTGAAGTGAGCAGGAAAAGCTTGACTCTGATTGGCTGTTGTGATGCACATTTTCGTTTGATTAAGCAAATGAGCTCACAGCTGATCACGGTGATCGGACTGAAATTTATCCCGATCATATAATCGCCCAGTCCTAAACTGTAGTGCACACGTCACTGAATTCAACACAATTGAGCCATGTCTGGTAGGCCTATATGCTTTTCAACGTTTGAATTGTGCAAAAAGCTTTTAAACATTGCACAGTTGTGTACCTACATACAGCCCACAAAACACAACATCAACACAAAATTGATCAAAAGCCAAGAGCGGCGGCATCATGCAGCTTCTTTCTACCCTTTGGCTGCTATGTTTATTTAAGTCCCATATGAAATGATTTTCCATATATAGTGAAAGGCAGTTACACACTTGTCTCAATAGAGTACAGACCCAAAAGAAAAGATGTAAAGAGATGATTATAGGCAAAACTGTATCTAAAATATTCTTTAAACTACTTTTTTGCCAAGTCTAGTTGTCAATGTAGTTATTTTAAGTGATAAAACATGAGAAAAGTCCAAAAGGTTGGGAATTCCTTTCACACTCACGATGTCTGTATTGAATATTTTTCCTTGTCACATTCCTATAGAGATTTACTTCCCCAGCACATTCAAATGGAAACATATCTTACAAAAAATACTGTATATTCATAGGATATAGTACATATTTTGTGTAAGGATCTCCGTTTTCAAATGTTATAAGCATATCTTATACTTAGTTATATAATCTGATTTTGACCAAATTGTTTTAACTGTTACTGGATTAATACTGTGTTGGAACTCTAAATAAACTTGAAATATAAATACCATATCCAGAATCAACTTATTTGTTCCTCGTAGTAAAAACATGGTGAGAACTCAGTGTGTGCAGAATCAGATATGTCACAAGAAAACAAATGAGTTCAAACGTTTTAATTACAAAACAAATTTACTGTGCAATGGTACAAAGAAATTCATCTCTTCCAGAAAGGACTTGAAGTGGGGAATGTTGCCGTGCCCATGATGGTGGTACAAAGTCCAGTCCCATCTCACCTGTGAAGAGAGAAAAAGACTTGAAGCAGGTTTCACACTTTGGAAAGAGAGGTTGTTTTTCAGTAGCCTGGCTGGGAGGGACAATCAGAGACCGTGTTTCCACTGTTACCCGGACAACAGGGAAAGGCAGCCTCTGATTGGTCCATGTGTAGACGGTAACGTCTAACACATGCTGCGGGACTTTTCAAAGCCATGTTCATTCAGAACGCCGTTAATTCTGCAGTTGATTCTGCAAAGTTGGCAGAAATCGTTTATATCAGCAGAAGACGTCGGCTATAAACAATTTCTGCCGACTTTGCAGAGTCAACTGCAGAATTAAAGATATATAATTCTATATAAGATATATACGATTTTATAAAGACATATATATAAAGAGCAATAACTCAAAGGTGAGCGAAAACTGTATTTGTAACGCAAAAACTGTAATCTTGCTTTCACTTATAGATTTTCTACCATGTTTGGCAGTGCAAAGTTTCAAACAAGGTCATAGTGGCACATGGTTGGCAGAGCAAACACAAAGTGAAAAGATACCACTGCTAAACCGCGTCCGACAAACATTCATCGCCCTCACCTCTTCAATCATGTTGGCGAACTCTACTCCTGCTTCTTGGGGTTATTGACAGCCACGTAGTGATATAACACAACCAGCAGGAATAACGACACGCCAAGCATGTTGGCAAATATGGCCAGCTGCACGTCTGTCACCATTCTGGAAAAAAAAAAAAAAGAGACAAATGGTTATTGGTCAAAGTGAAAAAGCATCTTTAAGTAAGAGCAAAGGGCCTTAAAAGTGTTTCAGCTGTTTTTTCAAGCTGAATGCACCTGAAGTAAGGCTGTTTAAGTTTATCACGATATATTTTTTTCATATCAGTTGATATCGATATATGTCACAATATAAAAAATGAAATTTAACAGTGCTTATTGGTGGCATGTCTTTGTGTCTCCGATGTTTTGTCGTAAGGCGTTGCGCTATCGACTGCCGACTAAAGGATATTGACCATGTTTTATATTGATGTTACGGGAAAATAATTCTCGATATATATCTTTATCGCCCAGCCCTAATCTGAAGCTTTAAGGGAGGCATGGTGAAGAATATTAGTCTGATGCCAAATTGTATGATGAATAAGAAAAGCAAAATCCTAATCTAGCCTTCATCAAATTCCATGAGTTCATTTAATAAACAGTGGTGCACATTTGATTTTTGTGTCATTTATTTCCACTTCCTTTTACTGTATATCTACATTTAAATTTATTGAATCAGCACACTCTGTTTTATACTGACACAGGTAACCTTAGTGTGACTGTGACTTATATACATTAAGTTATCACACACAAATAATGTTTGCAGTAACTCTGCAAACCACTAATATGAGCAGTTTTTGCCCTTTACGCAGCAAAAATGTACAAAAATCCAACAAACGAAAACACATCTTACATCAGATAGTTTCAGGACAAGAATGTTGCTGAAGTAAAGAATGTAAAATAATTTATAAATAATCAGAATCACACGGACATCCTAAATGTTGATATAGATATAAATGTTCCTATTAGCTGTATTCATTGTAATGTAACTGCGCTACCTTAGCTATATGCTAACGAATGGGACCAACATCAATAAAGACACTCCGATAATAAAGAATGTTAATCAAGAACTCTTAAAGGACACGATGCGCATGTTGCAGTGATGTGCAATTAATCCTCTTACTTACATTGTCTCTGTTGTTGGGGTTTTTGCTCGGGGTTCAGGCGATATTCTCACCGCTGTGCAGCACAGGAAGAAAGCTGTTCTCTCTTCCGGTTTCAGCGGAAGGCCACGTCACGTTTTAAAGCGCAATAGAAGAAGCGGAAGTATGGCTTTACTCCGTGCTTATGTTTATTAATGTTAAATAAATTCTCTTTAGCTCCACCAGGCAGAAAAAAGGCTGTTTGATTGCATTAAAGATGTACTAGTACACATTAACAGATATTTAAGTGACATTTCTCTGTATTACAACACAGTGGAGAGAAGCTGAAAACTAGAAAGCAAGTCTCAAATGGCAGATTTATCATTTTTAATGTTATTGTTTTGTATTAATTGACATAATATTTAACAAAAAATACCAGAAACAAAATTGCTAATTTTCCCACATTTTTATCATACTATTCAATAATTCTTTTCATACTATAAATGACATTTTTATCATACTATTCAATAATTCTTTTCATACTATAAATGTCATTTTTATCATACTATAAACGAAATTTTTATCATACTATACTATGACATTTTTTTCATACTACATTATGACACTTCTTCCATACAACACTATGACATTTTTAACATACTATACTATGACATTTTAATCACACTACACTATTACATTTTTATCATACTATACTATGATTTTTTAAACACATTACACTATGCCATCTTTAGCATACTATATAACATCACTTTTATTAATAATTCTATACAATGACATTTTTTATCATACATAATATCAAACTATTTTATACTTTGTATAGTATATCATCCATATTTCAGCAAAAGACACACCAATAAAGAAACCCAGGAAAACACTCCCCACCCTCACAGATCTCTAATAGGTCACATCATAGCAGGAGATATCAAAAATTTCCCTTAACACAAACCAAATGGGGTGTTTCCTTCCCTCAGTCTTTATAAAAATGTTTTTTTTCTCTCTCCTTATTTTTTATTTTGATGAAGTGATTCCTCCACGCCACATGCGGCGATGGTGAGCCGATGTTAGCTGGTCGCTCGCTGCCTGTGGGAGGGGCCAAATGTTTCGACATCGCCTCACCCGGCGTGAACGACAACGACCGAGCTAAATGGTGCTTCGACACGGCAGCTAACGTTTGGGATTTACATTTCCTCCAGTAAATTGATATATACATTTATGTTATTGTGGAGCCGGACTTTACCACCATGTCTCTCTACGAATATGTCACCCAGGAGCAGCTCGCGGGCTTCGACAAATATAAGGTATGATTAATTAACAGCCTGTTAGCAGTTAGCCGCTGAGCCGATGGTGTGCGCGTGGGTACGTGTGTAAGTGTGCGGGAGCGCGTGCAAGTGTGTAAGTGTGTGTATGTGTGAGTGTTTAACAGCTTACATATCTGTCACGATCTGCAGGGTGATTCCCTTTGAATGAGTAAAGTGAGACATAATTAACGGACTGTACACCGAGTGATGGTCAGATTATCTTCAAAAATAAAAGCACGACGAAGGAACGCTATAGTTTCATCTAACCCTAGTTTGTAATTCATTAATGTATTTTATATAATAGTAATAATAATAATAGCTTTATTTGTATAGCACTTTTCAAAACAGAAACAACAACAAAAAATTAAAAAATGAGACCATGGAGAAAAAGAGAAAACATAATATTGTTAAGAAAGAAAATGCAATTGAAAGGGGGGGTCAAGAGCGGAAACAAGATAGGAAATATAAAAGGCAATCTCAACAATGATAATAAAGTCATTGCAGGTAATAAACTGATAATCATTGTAGTGATAAAATAGAGCAACAGAAATTAACAAGAGATAAACAATAAACAGCTTAAAAGGTCCCCATAGAAACAGAAGTTTACAAAGTGCTTTGACATGTTCTTGTGTCTTTGAGTGTTTTTAAAAGCGCTGTACAAATAAAATGATTTATAATTATTATTATATAGTCATAGAGCACATGGAGAAAGACAGATACAAACAAAAAAGCTCAGTCAAAACAGAATTTAAGGGCCATTTTAATGTCATGAGGAACCCAGACAATACAAGAACCATGCAACATAATGAGATAATGAGACCATGAGGACCAAAATATAAACACGAAATAGTTAAGAATAAAGAAAATGCAATTAAAAAGGGAAACAGGATAGTAAATATAAAAGGCAATATCAACAATGATAATAAGATAATAACAGGTAATACTGATAATAATTGTAATGATAAAATAGAGCAACAGAAATGAGCAAGAGATAAAACAATAAAAGACCTAAAAGGTTAATGAAGAAAAGAGTACAAGGATAACAAAGCTAAAATGATTTAATGTTTATTTTAACTGTACAGTAGGTCCTATAACTAAGTGTTTAGGCTGGGGACAACAATTATACTGGCATCAATGGGATGTATTTACTTAATGTACTGTAACACATGAAATAATGGTGTTTAAACACTAATTTAACAATGAAATGTTGTCCTAAACTATAGGTCCAGTGAGCAAAACAATACAGTGGACATTTCTATTCAATACATTAACATGTTATCACACCGTAGCAGGATAAATCAAAAATATTACGTCCAGTATGTACTTTATAATGGGAAAATGCAGCTATTCTGTGATGATTGATAAGGGAAACTGTGAAAAACTGTTATTTTTGTATTATTCTCAATATTTGTCCCAATTCATATCACAACTATAATGCATGAGTCAGACATGATAAATCGTTGTGCAAATATTGTTCAAGGTAATGCATATTTTGCTCCAGCGTTCTTTTATTTTGAAAAGATGTAACGGAAGTTACCTTCTACAATCTTGTTATTCACAGGGCACATCTAGCTAATGGTTAGCTAGCCACTCCTTGTGTGTACTGCAGTGCCTGGCAAAGAAATCAGGCTTTAATGCGCGTTTTTAGACACACCCGTTTGTTTTACTCTAAATGTAATAAAACAGTGTTCAAGTTTTCTCTTCATACTGAAACCACAGCATGAAGAAAAGTAGCTGCTGTAATTAATAAGTGAGGAGACTGCACTCAACTTGAACCAGGACACTGATGGATGATCCCAACAATGGGGAAATCCCTAGTATCACCGGTGTAAAAAAAATGCTGTTCAAAGGTTAAAACATACATAAGCAGTGTCATCCTCTCTACATGAAACACGAACCTTTGAGTGTTAAGTTAATGACCATGAACATGAGCTACAAGGAGCCTGTTGTCCTGTCAGAGAGCTGTGGAAAACAGCAGTAATATTTATCACACATCACAAGACATGTCAGTTAAAATAGAGTTGATGTCTTTTGATTCATTTTATCTTTGTTATGGTGTATGATATTAAGGTTCGATGTAAATAAAAGCAGTTACCTTCTCTTAGTCCTTAACCCTGGAACACTATCGCTAGAATTAGTAACACCATCACTATCGCTGGGTGATTTTTACCCGAAATAATATACCCAAGAAAAAGTTCTTGTTATCAAAATATGACGATCTATGACAAATTAAAGTAGTTTTCTTTTACTTTTAACTGTGCAATGTCCAAAGGGAGGGAAAAATGTGCAACAAAATAACTGAAATTAGGCATCCATGAACAAAAAATTACCCCCCTAAAATACATATATATAGAAACTGTAAACTTGGTTTCTTTTCCACTCATTCCTGGGGCATGTGAGTCTTCCCTCGTGAAGACTCAGGGTCCTTGGCACAATAACAGCTGCAGGAGAGAAAACCAAAACTCTATGAATTCCCTTGAAAATCACTACTTTGTGATAGTTATTCATAACCACTGCGCTAAATAAAGATAGCATGCAAATTCCAGGACTACTCTTATTTACCTTATTCCCTACATGCAGCTATCAAATCCACCCAAACCTACTTTACCCTCTGAAAGTCACCCGAACATGTTTTGGATCAGGGAAACAAATACGCCTTCAAAGATGTCAAAGGCAATGCTGACGCTACCCGAGGATCCATGATACTCAGACAAACGCAACATAATAAAAATCACGTAAACATGTTTGGTCGGGGCGATAGTGTTCTAGGGTTACGTCCCAAACAGCTTCTGAAGACGGTACCACCTCCTTTGATTATTGCGTGAAACTGCGCCCATGAGCTGTTTATCATGAGAGACCTTTTTCCAATAATTGCTTTTTAAGTGGCTCCATTCATGTCTCAGCTGCTGAGCCCGGAGCGTCAATGGCCGGAGAGGAGAGCACCGGGAGAATAGTGGATTTCTTCAACACACTGTTTGTGCAGCGTTTCAACCGTACTGTTGGAAAGCACATGAGAGACGGAGACAGTTCCACCGATTATGTCTTTTTCATGCTGTAACAGTCCCTCCCTGTCTGTGTCTGACTCAACAGAGACTGCCAGGCTACCTTGGCGTTGTAATAACCCGTGCCTTAGTGTGCTTTTGTTTGCCACTGTGATGTTTGTACAAGGTGAGAGTGTGAGTTATGGTCACAGAGACTTTAATATGAGGAAGTGATGAATCATAGTGGTTGGGCGTGCTTGAACACCATCTTTCAACATCACTCCAAATCATGCTGGCTGTCTTCACCCACAGTGGACATCCTAAATCGAAACTATAGTCCATCATGCCCTCGTTGGGGATCAGTAGCAGGCGCGCACACGTTACTCAAGTGAGTGGATAAAGTGACACAGACTGGCATCAGGTTTGTTTGATATGCATGATAACAGGCGACCAAAATCACAAGTCATGTGAGGTGATGTGGAGCTCCTTATCCGTCATAGAAGAAGAAGAAGAATGAATAAAACAGGAGAAATGCAGATTTTTGCATGTGCTGAATCACGACTTGTCTTATTATCTCTTTGCAGTACAGCGCAGTGGACTCCAACCCCCTGTCCATCTACGTCATGCACCCTTTCTGGAACTTTGTAGTGAAGGTGAGAAAGACCTGTCAGGCCCTGTGTGTGTGTGTGTGTGTGTGTGTATGTGTGTGTGTATCCTTCCTTGTGTCCCTCAGCATGCATCATTCATGACGTTTCCAGCCGTCTGCTGTGATACAGTAACAAGTCCTCCTTATCCAACACCACCACCACCACCTCCTCCTCCTCCTCTTCTGTGTGTGTCAGAACACATCAGCCATTGATTGTTACACTTTGTTCTGGCCTCTGGAGATACTGTGCTGTCATCGATGCACTTATGTGTTCATGTGGCTGATAAAACACACGTGATTTTTTTTTTAAGAGGGGCTTCTTTGTGAACTGTATCCTGATGTCCTGACATGATTATCAGCATGTGAAGCAGCCTTTATTTTTCATGTTGTACCTGCTTGATAAACAGAAATCACATTCATGAAGAGCAACAATAGTAATATCTCCTTAAAGGGATATTCCTTAAATTAATTTAGGGTCAAACACACCGTAACACCGGGTTAGACACCCCCTCGAGAGATGAATGTTGCTGACTGCTTGCTTCTCTAGTTATACCAACTTAAGTTACGACCGCACCATAGCAATACACAAACGCCACTCTATAGTCACAAACAATGCTCAGAACAGCACCTATCTTCATCAACAGGACATATAGGGTCCCAGCCATAGTCATAGACACCAAACTTCTTATAACTTTGCCTAATTTCTTTAGCAAAGAGACTAAACACAACTCACCCTCTGCTGCGGGGTTTCACAGCTCAAGGAAGAACATTTAAGATAATTTCTTGATGGAAATGCAATCAGACTGAGACACTGAGGCAGAAGAACTACAACGTCTGCAGTGCAAAATGATTATTATGATGATTATTACGTCAAGGAAATGATAAAGATAATGATCATAAATGTTCTTCCTTGAGCTGCGTCACCCCACTGCAGTCAAAGATGGACTAGCTGCTGGAGGAGAGTAGGTGAGTTGTGTTTAGTCTCTTTGCTAAAGAAATTAGGCAAAGCTAAAAAGATGTTTGGTAACTAGTATAATAGCAGGGACCCTATATGTCCTGTTGATGAAGTTAGGTGCTGTTCTGAACATTATTTGTAGCTATAGAGTGGCGTCTTTGTTGAAGTTTGTTTACGGCTCCTCAGACCGCTGTGTATTGCTATCGTGCGGTTGTTACTAAAGTTGGTATAACTAGAGAAGCAAGCAGTCGGCAACATTCATCTCTCAAGGGGGTGTCTAACTCGGTGTTACGGTGTGTTTAACCCTACATTAATTTTACGCTGGAATATCCCTTTTAATAATTTAGCTAATGTCTTAATGATTATCTGTTTCCTCTCACTGTCTTTCCTTCTCAACAGTTTTTACCAACATGGCTGGCTCCAAACCTCATCACATTTACCGGCTTTATGTTCCTCGTGTTGAATTTCCTCATGTTGGCCTTCTTCGACTTCGACTTCACTGCTTCTGGTAGGTCCTACTTCCTTTACCCATGTGTAGTGTTTTGTGTAGGAGTCTCAAAGGAGCTGAAAAGAACCTGAGGCGTGTATTTTGGTGAGTTTGTTTACGAAAGCCAAAGTCCATGACCGAGAGTAACATGACTGCCAATTCTAGCTCAGGGTAATCACTAACCCGTTTCATTCTTCAGGCCCACACAGGCTCTACACACACAAATACACTATCCCTGGATCATAAACAAAGTGAAATAGGTATGATTAAAATGCAAACACAGCTGAGGTTTTGCTCTTACCTCTAGAAGCCGCTACAAAAACAGGCCAAAGTGTCCTCCAATGGATATATCCTTTCACCTGCTAATAAATGTAGACACAGTTGTTGTTCAGCTTCTTATTTTACAGAATAGAGATGTTTGTGACACTCTGAGAAACACTGACAAAGCAGAAATTTGTTCAGGCTAATCCATAGCTCCAGGGTGATCTTTTTTTGACTCTGTGGTATGCTGCATGTTTGTGTCACAGCTGCAGGCCAAGTACACGTGCCTAGCTGGGTCTGGGTTGCTGCAGGGATCTTCAACTTCTTGGCCTACACACTCGGTGAGTCCTGACCCCTGCGACCTCTGTGTGTTTATCTCTTCCTATGGAATGTATTCTGTTCAGCGGAGCTGTATTCCTGTCCAGTATGGAGGACGTGGGGGGGCTGTGGGTGAGAAGCAGACACTTGCTGCCAAGATGAACTTTATCTTATATCCTCTCTAAGAAAAGTTGCAGTGTTAGTGAGGACTGTATACCCTTTTATCGGCTAAAAAACAGTGTACCAAAATCAACAGGTTGTCAGAAGAAATATTAGTTAGATGCATGAAACTTTTAAAGTCAGGGAAAGTTGAAATAACTCGCTGAAATCGACACTCTTGTGACGTTTTTTTGCTTGTAGACTTTTATAAAGTTAATACTAATGTCTGGAATTGCTGCAGAGGCCACAGAAAAAGACTTTTTTAAACCCCCCAACTTCACATCAGTAACTGTACACTGACTCTTTGCATGCAGCCTTATAGTGTTAAAGGTATAGTCTGGCGTAAAATTAACTCTATAGCCACAAATAATGCTCAGAACAGCACCTAACTTCATCAAAAGTACATACAGGGTCCCGGCCATAGTACTTTGCCTTATTTCTGTAGCAAAGAGACTAAACACAACTCACCTACTCTCTTCCAGCAGCCACTTGTTTGTAGCGAGACCTCAGGCCAGTCCATAACAGACTGCAGCGGGGTGACGCAGCTCAAGGAAGAACATTTATGATCATTTCTTCATGGAAATACAATCAGACCGAGACGCTAAAGCAGAAGAACTACCGCGTCTGCAGTGCAAAATGATCAATATGGTAACTATGACTTCGAGGAAATGATAAAGAAATGATCATAAATGTTCTTCCTTGAGCTGTGTCACCCCGCTGCAGTCTGTTATGGACTGGCCTGAGATCTTGCTACAAACAAGAAGCCTTAAAGTGGACCAGAAGTCCTAAAGTGGACCCTAAATTAATTTTATGCCAGAATATCTCTTTAAAACATTACTGAAACAAAAGTTTGTTAATATAGTAGAGGTGGGCACATTCACTATGGTTCAAAAAAGTAAGAGATCAGCTCACATTGCCCCAATTTAGATGTTGAATTTCATGAAAAGAATATAAAAAGTTCACACAGTCAGGTTTGGTACATCCTGCTTTTTTCCTCAGTTGTTTATCACATGCCTGACTTATGTAAGGGGCAAAATCAGCAGAGGGGAAAAAAAAAAATTTACACTGTCTGTGAAGTGAAGCTCACACATGCACTATTAAAAACTTCTACAAAGTTTTCAACCCGACTCTGACCGGGGCTTTTCCTCAGTAAAAAGTCCTCTCTGAGTCAGGATGAGTGAGAGAGGAAACCCAACCGGGTGTTGGAGTTGATATCGTGTGATCGGTGCGCTCCCAACAGAGTCGAACGTAATGGGATGAGCAGATAATCCCAGCCATGATAAACATAAGAGTAAGTTTCACTGTGGTACTGATGAAATTTGGGAAAAGCTGATGAATATCTGTCAACAGTAGAAACGCGTACACTCCCTTGTTTTACTATTGAAACGGCCTCTAGGGAAACATTCCACGCTACATCCTGAAACGGCTTTAACTGACTGACAACATGTTTGCATGTTATTACTGTACACTGTCAGCATGGAGTCCATCCTCCGGTTTTCTCATGGCTGCTAGAGCTCTGGTCAGCTATAAATCAGAAGTGTTTGTTGAAGCTGCTAAAGGTAAATAAAGTTTGTTTTATACCTCATTTGTAATATTTTGTCTGAGCTTTTTCCGTCGGCCTCAAGTCGCCAAAAACTCAGTTAATGCAGATTTGATTAATCATGCATTAACAAGGATTTAGAAGAGCTGAATGGTTGAATTTATACTCAGTTAATGATTATGAATGTTTTAGGTATTTATGGGATATTGTGATGTTTATAGACACTGATATGACTGTGCCACACCCTCCTAGCGTCAGCCGCTGTGACAGATATTTACACCGCAGAGTGTGACAACAAGCACGAGGAATGTGTCACAAGAAGCCTCGAATAATAATTCCCTTTGAGTAATATCTGCGCTTCGAGTTTTTGCTTCCATGTGACGGCAGTTTTTTTTTAATCAACCGGCTAATTAACAAGCTGAACGGATTGATGAACCAAACGCCAGGGGGGGCAAACTAAAATTGACCTTCTCTGTAAGCTCACTAACAGCATCAATGTCAATTACTCGTAGATGCCCTCCAGTTTTTCTCAGCCGAATTTATTTCACTGTCACGTTACTTCTCTGTTTGTGTTTGTGTGGACTCGAACTCAGTGAACCGAGTCGGTCTGAAGCAGCGCCGATCATTTTGTGAAGCAGTAAAAAATTTTTAAAAAGTTTCCACATGACCTCTCTTAGGAGGATATTTGCAGAACGCTTCCATGTGTGAATGAACGAGTGAGCGCCGGTTCAGTTTCAGTGACAGTGAGCTCAGCGGTGGGAGGCAGGAATGTGGCTCCTCAGAGACTCTGCAGAGTTATGCGAGCATGGGCAGCAGCGTTGACTGAGTGAAAATAGGAAATCTTCTGCATGTCGTATGTTTATGTGCAGTGGTTCTGATGAATTACCTCTCTTTTTGTTCTAGATGGTGTTGACGGGAAACAGGCTCGTCGCACCAACTCCTCCACGCCACTGGGAGAGCTGTTCGACCACGGCCTAGACAGTTGGGCGTGCATCTTCTTCGTGGCCACCGTCTACTCCGTATTCGGGCGCGGGGATAGCGGCGTAGGCGTGGGCACGTTGTATTACATCCTGTGGGTGGTGCTGTTCTCTTTCATACTGTCACACTGGGAGAAATATAACACTGGCATCTTGTTCCTGCCCTGGGGGTACGACATCAGCCAAGTGGTGAGGACTCACATCAAAACACAGATGAGCCTGAATATGAAATAAGAGGAAATAATCTGCATGTTAAAAGTGGGGAAGGCAGGATCTGAGGAAGCGCCAGTTTTTTTGAGAAATCTTGAATGTAAACTCTCTCCCTCTCAACCAGTTTTCCCCTCAGCTCCACAAAAACAGCCCACAAACAGACGCTCCCTTCAGATCATTACAAATGGGGCCCAGTCAAGGTGAAAGTCAAAAGCATTGGTGCTACTGTAGATGCCAACAGACTACCAGCAAACACAATGTTTGCAGGCCTTCTACAACTAGGATAAAGTGACATAGTCCAGGACCCGAGGGAGGACAGTTTAGCGATGGCGCTACAACACGCTACAGCAGGTCCGTTTGACAAGAAACACTTCTGTTACAGACACTTGTCTTACTTTGTTAAAGCGGTTTACCTGTCCAGCAGAAAGGTTACAGGGTCACCAAGATCCCGAAGCATCCCCAATCGTGTATGCGTTATTGATGTTGGCCCGGCTTTTTAGCTCTTGTCCGGTCTACTTCCTTTTTAAGCGCCCGTTATTCCGCCAGAGTCTTTGGTATTTACTCTGTTTTCTTGCTTGTGTCGGCAGTCGTGGCCAATGGAGGAGTCAGACAATTTTCGGTACTTTCTGGTTGGTTTCTACTGTCCAATATTGTAGTATGCTAACAGGTTGGGGAGGTGGAGAAGGGCTTTGTTTACAGTCAGAAAGAGCGATGTTGTTATATTCCCAAATGTCATCAATGACTATTAGCTGTTGACTGATATTTAAAGCTTTTTTGTAAATACACCACAAAAAAAGATGCTTCTTTAATGGATTCCTGCCTATCCCACCTGTAGATGATAAGCTGTGACTCCTTGCCTTCTTTGGGTGGTGAGCTAGCTACCATCACCATGACAACAATCCCTTAAGATAACTCTGCGTATGTCATTACCTTCCAGACCATTTCCCTTGTCTACTTGGTCACTGCTGTGGTCGGGGTAGAAACATGGTACCAGCCAATCCTGTTCCATTTCCTGTACAGAGACCTCTTCACCTTTATGATCATTGGTAAGCTGTGATTGATCCCTCTGATCCTGTCATTGGATAGAGCAGCAACGATAACAAAATTCATTTTGGTTTCCAGCGTGTTCCTTCACTGTGACCTTACCCATGAGCCTCTTCAACGTCCACAAGTAAGCCAACCTTCAGACGCTTTCACTTTGTAATTCAGAAAAAGTTTAAAAACAAAGAGACCAGTTTAAAGAATTCAGTATTTTGTATTCCATGTTATTACATTTTTGACCTTTCTTTGTTTCAGAGGGTATCGCAACAACACACTGAAGCACAGCAGCCTGTACGAAGCCTTCCTGCCCTTCCTCTCTCCCGTCCTCCTCTTCATCCTGTCCACCACGTGGGTGATCTTCTCTCCAACCAACATCCTGGAGCAGCAGCCCAGAGTGTTCTACCTCATGGTCGGGACAGCCTTCGCCAACGTCACGGTGAGCATCTCCTACAATTTTGAGTTAGACACCCTGACGAGAGATAAATGTAACGACCGCCTGATAGCAACACAACTCACCTACTCTCTTCCAGCTGCCGCTTGTTTGTAGCGAGACCTCGGGACAGTCCATTACAGACTACAGCGGGGTGCCGCAGCTCAAGAAAGAACATTTATGAACTACCGGGTCTGCAGTGCAAAATGATTAATATGATGATTATTACTTAAAGGAAATGATAAAAAAATGATCATAAATGTTCTTCCTTGAGCTGCGGCACCCTGCTGTAGTCCGTAATGGACTGGCCTGAGGTCTCGCTGTGTTTAGTCTCTTCGCTAAAGAAATTAGGCAAAGTTAAAAAGATGTTTGGTGGCAAGGACCCTATATGTCCTGTTGATGAAGTTAGGTGCTGTTCTGAGCATTATTTTTTACTATAGAGTGGCATTTTGGTTGAGGTTTTTTTATGGCTCCTCAGACCACCGTGTATTGCTATCGTGCGGTCGTTTCTAAAGTTGGTATAACTAGAGAAGCAAGCGGTCGGCAACATTCATCTTTTGAGGAAGTGTCTAACTTGATCCTAAATTAATTTTACGCTGGAATATCCCTTTAATTTCAACGTCTGTTTCATCGTGTGTGAATCTCTGTCTTTATCCTCCAGTGTAAGCTGATCGTGTGTCAGATGAGTAACACACGTTGCCAGGCATTGAGCTGGCTGTTGCTGCCAATGTTGCCGGTGGTGTTGCTAGCGGTGACGGGGGTGGTCGGCAACGAGACGCTACTGCTTCATGTTTGGACGGCGGCGGTTGTACTAGCACACATACACTACGGCGTGTCGGTGGTAAGAGCACACACACAGGGTCTCTGCAGACATAAGGGGGGAGACGATCAGCTTTCATTGGCGTTGAATTGAATGTTTCGCTCTGTGAACCGCAGGTACAGCAGCTCAGCAGCCACTTCAACATCCTGGCCTTCTCCCTGAAGAAGCCCAACAGTGACTGACAGGAGGAGGAACGAATCGGCTTGAAAGCAGCGGAGGTCTAGGCCTCTCCTCTCCTCTGCTTATCGACACTTCACTCTCATCACCACGGAAACCGCATCCTCTCCTCTCCATCTCTGAGGACACTGCAAGTGGATCCGATCGTGGCCCCTTTTTTCCACTTTCCCCAAACAAACACACTCTCTCACACACACACACACACACACACACACTCACAAACACACATTTCTAACCAACCGAACTCTGGTCTCGGCGATGGAGGCGGGCCCAGGAGCTCTGGCCGCCGTCATTGGTGATTGGCTAACATGGTTGAGCCAATAAGGTGCAATTGTTTCCTACGGAAATGTGCTTCAGCCGCGAGGACAAGAGCCCTGAAGACACACGCAAACACATTATTCTGCTTTCGTGCAGACTTCTCGTGGCTTTTATTCCAAACGCAAACACAGCCACACACACAAACACACCCACACACTTGCATTCACACAGTATTATGAATGTATAATATGCCTTGGGGAATGGCCATTTAAGTTTTATGATATTATCAGGAATGCCTCAATTAGTGTTGTCTCGACCTCGACCTAACCTTGAAATTCTGGCGGGTAACATCCACATCTGTCCAGAGGTTCTCAGGTCAGTCAGCGTTTTATCATCAGATGATTTTCAGTTTGGAATCTCAGTGACGTTTGTTGATAGTTATTAATATTAATGTGTGTTTAGGGGGTTTGGGGCATTTTAATTTCAAACTGATATGAAAGTTTAAAAAAAAACGAATTAATTCTCCTGTGAAACTTTGTGAAGATTTCCCTCTAATTAGTACTAAACTCTGCTCTGTGGTGATGGCTATCAGGGGGGACAGAGTCGGATTTTGACCAAACCAGGGCGAGAAATGACCGGGCTGACCTTTTGAACCTAACTTTCCCTCCTCTCTGTCTGAGCACCGGCCTCTCGGCTCTCCCTTCCTTTCTGAGGTGTCGTGTCTTCATGCTGATTCGTCGGGTTTCTTTTACTCTTTTTTTTTATTTTATTTTTTTATACGCCTATTCTTTTTGTCTGCGTGTCGCTCAGTCGTGGTTTGCGGTTTCGTTGCGCGGCGCTTGAATGAAGAGTGTGTTCAAAACCCGTCAAAGGAGCGGACGCACTCTGAGGGAACAAGCGGCCGCACGGGACACCGCAAACGCCGCAACACCACACGGCGACACGCTACTCATCACACGCACACACACGTTATCACACCTTTTATACTGTCTGTCGGATATTTTCATGTTTGTCTTTTTTCAGTCTGTTAAACACTGTTCGTCTGCGTGATTCGAATATGAAGCGGAGGATGGATTTTCAGTTGTTGCAGTCTGGATTTCGGTTACTGATCAGACTTGTTTTCACTGCAGGGCCAAAGAAGGTTTGATGGATCATCTACGTCGTAACCCTGTCCGTCTGTCGGTGTGGTCGTAGTTTGAAAGGAAATAAGTTATTTTGAGTGTTTTGAAGACCCTGTTGGCCTTTCAGTTTCAATTTTTTAAACCTCTAGAGATTTTCTGGGTATGCTCACGACTTTCTTGATTCACGCTTGGGTGCAGCTTTACAAAGCTCTTGAATTTTAGCCCCTGATGTCTGGTTAGGTGCTTGTTTCTGTAAACCATCAGGTCTATTGACTGTGTATTACTACGGACGCCACGCCTCTACGCTCCTCACCAAGAAATGCGCACAACTAGTCCACAAGTCGAATAAATCTTACATTTTCTCTTATTGCACTTCCTCTCTTCTGCAGATAAGGAGCCATCATTGGTTACCAGAGCTGTCAATCAGCTGTCTTAACAAAGCCAGCATGATTGGAAGTATCTTAAACAGCAAAAACATCATCTGAGGTTTATTTTAAGAGTTGTGATGTAGCCGGTTAAATTAAATACTCGGGCTTAACATTTCATTAAAATCCGTGGCGTCCAATAAATACACAGTCAATGACCTCTCCAGAATGTGTGAATTAAGTCGTGAGTAATCATTGCTGGGAAAGCCCGTTCCTGCTTCATGAACAGCTGGTTTAATTGGGAGTTGGTCTGAATGTTCATCATCTCAGTAGGTTCCTACGGTTAACATGTGAAGCAGTAAACGGGACACTATAGATACCATGAAAAGAATGAAGTTCTGAGTTCATCTAACAATCATCTTGAAGTTTTCGAAGCAGCACTGAACATTTCGACCACAGCTTTGCGGCTGTCCCTGCAGTACGAATGTAACTGGGAGAAGCTATTTGAGATGCGAATCTACTGCCATTACACCCTGTAAAGAAGCTCACTCTGACTCGCCGTACTTCTGCCACTGGATGAAGCTCGTGTGCACATTTTAAAAGTCGGACGTATTTCTACTGAAGCCCCTCATCTGTGACTCTGAAAGAAAAGTAGTGATGTGAAAACAACTGTGACAGAGACTTTACTGTTTATCTGGTGAGTACGTGCACTGTCCGAGTGTGTGTACATCTGTGTGTACAAGCCTGTTAGTGTACTCTGTATGTGTGCATATCTGTGTAAATACATGTATTATTTCTGTAATTTTGATTTTTTTTTATTTTGAGTTATGAATGGGATTGTTTTCTGTCAGGCTGATTTCACCAAACATTTGCCCAGAGGGTGAAAATCAGCAGATTTATCATCAGCGACCGAGGCGCAGGAGACTGATTTTTTTTACTGTCACAGTTGATCTCTTTGTTTGGTCATTTTTAGGATTTGTTCTCAGTAAGAGGGGGACGGGCTCTGGGTGTGAAAACCTTCAACCTAGGCTGCCAACATTACAGACAATAGAAAATGTAACACAGGATCTCATTTCATATCACTTCAGCTGGGTAGGAAACTGTGCCATCTAATGAAACGTTTTTAAAAAAGAGGCAGATTAAATTATTTAATGAGTTAACTCTTATCCAGCTGCTATTAAATCTCATTAGTTTAATTACGATAAAAAAAAAATTACCTGCTAATTTTCTGGGCATTTATTTTGTAGTGTTCTCTTCAGCGTCACTCACCACTTTCTAGAAAACAGTCCTAATCCCCTCTGGATCACTGAACTGAGCTGCTGATATTGTGACTAAATTGTTTAAGCTGCCCTGGCAAACACAGCGGGGGGCTTCAGTGTGGCTATTTGTGATGTTGTATTTAACCTTTGAGAGAAAGGACTGTCCAGAAACAAATAAAAGAACATTTTCTTTAACCACTTTCAAGTGTGCCGCTCGAAAAACTTTATTTTTACGAGGTGAAGTTTCTTGGATTTCCACAAGAGAGCAGCAGAGAGAAGAAAGACCCTTTACAAAGACCCAAAATAAAGATGGGTTAAGACTTCGCAGCTTTTATCAAGTTACAGTGGAGAAGAAAAACGTCCTTTAACAGGCAGAAACCTCGAGCAGAACCAGACTTAACTGCTGAGACTGAGCTGGGTTTAGAGAAAGGATAGAGGGGGATGTGATGGACAGAGGTGAGAGTGATGCACTTACTTGAAGCAGATGGAAAAGCAGACAGGTCCACAGCAGGACAGGACGTTTTTTCTTCCTTAAAGAAACAGAAGAAAAGTTTATGCAAAAAAAAAAAATAAGTTTGACACTTCAGAGCAATGAAGAACTGCAGTGCATTAAGCATCCAGCAGGTGGAGCTGCAGAACAACACATGTTTCATCGCCTGCAGAAGTCCTCTGCTGTATGTCCATGCATTTCACCCTGAGGGGGTGAAAGTTTCTGCACATAACCAGTTTCTGCGGTAAAGGAACAGTTGGCATTTTTATGGTCTTCCTCTCAGTGTGAACAACATGTGCGCTGAACTTTACACCTGTGACTCATGAGGCTCTGCTCTGTTACAGACTTCATTAGTAATTGATTGTCTCCTCTGCCAAGAGCTTGTCTGGCACCAAAAGCTGGTGCCTGCGTTTGTTTTTATCATCTCCGCACTCAGGGAAACTCCTAAAACCACCGGGGCCCAGGAAGTTTTGGAAACAGAGGAGCTGAAAATCTCAGAGCACTAATCAATAAAGTCTTCCAGGAAACATGAAGGGGAGAAACAATAGAGCGTACTTGCCTTAGATGATGGCTTGTTTACGACTGGGTCAGTTACCTTGGATTGCAGAGGCCCGGCTTGGATCGGCCCCACATTGTGAACATGGAGGTGCTGAGTTGTGCCTGTCAAAACAGCTGGCAGCTGATCAGCGCGGCCGCTTATCTCCACTCGATCTTTTTCATGCAGAAATCTGACTCTGCTGAGCAATGATTCATCCAAACAATGAGCTCTGAGCGAGCCAGAGGTTTGCTCCTCCATTAAAGATGAGATCCAAGCCTTTGTCTGAAATCAGAAAACTATACAGAGAGTGTACACTTAAAAAAAACACAGAAACTTCTGCACAAAGATAGATAGATAGATAGATAGATAGATAGATAGATAGATAGATAGATAGATAGATAGATAGATAGATAGATAGATAGATAGATAGATAGATAGATAGATAGATAGATAGATAGATAGATAGATAGATAGATAGATAGATAGATAGATAGATAGGATGTGAAGAGAGTAGAAAGAATGAAAGAGATAAACATTGAAAAAGAGAGAAAGAAAGAAACAAATGAGAAAACAGAGTTTTAGGGACATAAAAAGATTTTAAAGGTAGCGGAAGAAAGAAAGAATGGAAAAAAAGGTCAAAGGGAAGAAAGAAAGAAAAAAGGTAAAAAGAAAGAAAGGGAGAAAGAAGAAAGAAAGAAAGAAAGAAAGAAAGAAAGAAAGAAAGAGCCAATTAAGAAATATAAAGGTTGAAAGACAGAAAAAAAGACTAAGCCAATCAAGAGATATGAAGAAAGAAAGAAAGAAAGAAAGATTGGGCCAATTAAGAGATATAAAGGTAGAGGGTAAGAAAGGTAGAAAGAAAGAAAGAAAGAAAGAAAGATTGAGCCAATTAAGAGATATAAAGAAAGGTAGAAAGATAGAAAGGCATAAAAATATCAAATGAAAAACAAAAGGAGGGAGAAAAGAAAAAAGTATACAAAAAGAATGAAAAAAAAGAGTAAAAAATAAAAAAGAACAGTGAAAAGAAAAACAGAAAGAAAGAGTTAGAGACATAAAGAGATTAAACAAAAGACAAACAGAAAAAAAGAAACAAAAAACAGAAAGGCAGCAAAAAAATAAAAGAGAAAAGTAAAACAGAGAGAGAGTTTATGAAAAAAGAAAGCATGGCATCGAAAGAGACGACCACAAACTCATCTTTATTTTTCCAGGACTTGTTTCCACCTCACAACATTTGATCCTTAATAAAAATTAATAACATAACCCTGAGTTTAATGTTCTCTTCACTTTATTTAACACCAGTTCTATTAACTGCTTCATAAAAAACTCAGAAAACTGTACAGTGGAAAAAAGAGATTCTTGTATCTGGTCAGTAGGGGTTCTTATATCAGTGCAGTTATTACTGATTTAATCATATTATTTTAAATTATTAATTACTAATCTGACCCAATAAAATCAGGAACTGAACTGTACAGTATCGGAGAATGAATGTTTGTGGAGTTTTTCATTTTTAACAAGTGACAGGTCGTCAACATGGACAAGGTCAGGGTTGGTCCCCCTGTGGAGGTCGTGGTGGTCAGAGCGTCTGTGAGTGAATTAGCTGGTGTTGATGCTGAACTGACAGTTAATCAGAGGTGACATCAATTAAACAGAGTCCGGCTCGGGTTGCTGCTCCGTGATGCTGGACGTTTTGTGCACTGATGACCCCTGTGACTCACAAACACACACACACACATACACACACATACACGGCATTATCTGGAGCCTAGTTAACCAGCGCACCACCCTGGTGGACCGCTCCCTGCTGTGAGGTGAAGCTCAATTATGGATGACCATCATTAGAAACTAGACACGCTCGCAGGAACACAGGCATGCCCGGAGTGACACAACCACACATGGTGATGGGCACGGCGTTTATTCTCAGAGACACCCAAGACTATTGAAGTGCTAATGGGGTAACACCATCCACTTCATTCTGGGACCACGGCGCCTGTAACCCCCGTGACCTCCAGGAGGTTCGCCATTGTCATTTATGATATCAGTATCATCTAGCTTATTAATACTGGAATCAAAATATGATACCGACTCCTGACATAGGAAAACTGTCACAAAACAACCCAGATCTGAGCTATACTTTACAGTCAGGTGTTGTGCCGTAGAATGCACCCCTGCCGCAGAATGACCCCCGACGGGAGCGCGGTTGAAAGTACTTAACAAGGCGAAAATAATCCAAGTTTTCCTTACCATTAGATTAATTCATAAGCGTGTGCCTTTAACATTTTCATTCAGGCTATTCAGATAAGTCGAAAAAATAGCCCTCTGATTCGGAATATTTGCTGTCCCGAAAATATAATGTTTGCTATCTTAACAGCTAACTGTACAATTTATATACCCAAGCACACCTCCGTCTGTGCATTTTTGAGACACATAAAAACAGAACAAAAGTTGTCACGATCAAATACTCGCATTTTTTTTAAATATGAGATCATTTTCTTCCACTTTAAGAAGCTAACGAGTGGATGGGATGCTAACGAGTGAATGGAATGCTAACGAGTGGATGGGATGCAGGGGGTGCATTCTACGGCAGGGGTGCATTTTACGGCACAACACCTGCACGGTGTTTACCTCCATTGCGCGTCTTGAGTTGACGTCGGGTTCAGCTGCATCATCGGTCTTTTGTTCGGGGCTCTTAATCTGACATTTTTTAACAGAAGGAGCGAACAGAGTAGACGGATCACTCATCAAGAATTAACACAGAGGATTAAGCCGCACAACATCAATTTACAGCATCTACAACGTACACACCTATCGAATGAAGGTCTCGGCTTTCAGACACTTCTACACATTAGACATTTCCCTGCAGCTATACTTAATGTATGAACACTTGTTTGTCTCACATTAACCATCTGATGATACTTTGGTTTTGGATTTAAACTCGCTGCACTTGATGTTTTGTGCTTAATTCACAAGTTTCACGCTCCTCTGCCAAGCAAGTGCTCCTGTTCATCGTAGCATGCATGTAAACGTAATTTTCCAGTAGCCATGGATACATCTGTATGTGTAACATGCATTATTAATCCATTTTCCATACCTCGTTTGTTCAATTCTTACACACATGCACCTTTCAGAGTCAAGCCCACTGAGCTGTATGGAGGCATTTTCTTAGATCTTATGACATAGGATTAGTACCCTTTTTTATGAAGTGTCCTTGTATCCCCTGAAGCTTCCTCATTGACCATTAATCCTCTCATCTTACCGTCGTTGTGTTTTTGAACGTGACCGTTTGTCTGATACAGTATCAGAGCTTACTGGTTCATATCAGTGTTAAGTAGCCGGAGTGGTAACCAGAGTTGAGGAGGGGGGATGTATCCAGCTCAGTGGGCTCAATCTGTCCTCGTGGACCACACACACACACACACACAAATGAACGCACACACGCGCAAAATAAAGTATCAAGTGACGCCCTCTTAATTATTCAGCAGCTCCCAAGAGCAACGCTAAGCAGCAACCAGATTCCTCCACCTTTTTTCAGCACGTCTGAATATTAATGATTCAAGGGGAGGGAAACGAGGAAAGACAAGTGCAAAGACAGAGAGTGTGATAAAGAGGACTTCTGGGAGGGGGGCTGGACTTGTTTTAGCAGATTAGTATTACAGTAGTGTGATAAATCGATTTAACACCATTAAATAGTTGTCCTTTTTGTTGTAAAAAGTGCAAACATCATAAAAAACAAGGAGGAAAACATACTTTAGTTGTAAATTAGTCTGAGTGTAAGATAAAAAACTATTTCCCAATTTAGGAGAACGTCATGGGTTGTCCGTGTCCACTTTGGTCCTCATCCAAACCACTTAACGGCAACATGTAACATGAGCACATTCGGTTTATCAGATAACCAAACAAAGCTGCTGCAGTGGCACTAAACAGGAATAAAGTTTCCGAAAACTGGAGTAAAAAGTGCTTCGTAAATATGTCACAAATCACCTCTCTATGTGAAGTGCTAGTCCAGGCAGGCCACAAAGTCAAACACCTTTGTAACCCGCCTTTACCACACTACGGCGACCATATTCTGACCTTCCAAAAAGAGGACACGACTACGCAGGGAGTCACAGTCACATAAAGTTAATTTTGAGAGTTTTTCAGGTCGGATCAAGTGTCTTTTACGCGCCTCTAACTCATTAAGTCCATGTGACAATAAATCGAAACTTGCGTACAAAACCGCAGACATTTGAAGAATCTTTTAGGTATTGAAACTTGGCTCCTGATCGTATCATTAATGGAAGAACAACTTTACAAAGACTTTGCCACACAAGAAGTAAGAAGTAAACTGTATTGAAACTTGTTTTTAATTTGACATTAAGTACAAAAATGTATAAGAACAGTGAATACAAACTTTTGTTTGCTGCACTTACATGGTAACGTCAACAGTAGCTTACATGACGAAGCTAGAGAAAGCTAAAATAGACGCTGATGAGTTTGGAGGGGGTTTGACTTTTTGGCACTGAATAAAAAATTTGGAGTTTTGGGGGGAAGAAGTGCTGTCAATGACCGACTAATCCCAGGGTAGGTTTGAGCAAAGACCTAAACTGTGTTAGAGGATTATGGGAAAGGTGTTCAGTCCACCGTCACCGCCTTCACTAGAGTAGTGATTTCTAGCTGGTGATGCTCTGAGCCAGAAAGTAGGTAGAGCTAATGTTAGCTGCCAGATCAACGTTCCTGTGGATTTACACTTCCTGTTGTCTTTAAAGTTGTTGATCAATAAGGAAAAGTGTGACCAGAATACGCCTGAGTTATGAATTTTTTTGAACCTAGAACAGAACTGTGTGACATTATAAGAGCAGAGCAGGAGTAGCTGCTCTACAAATAGTGGCATTGACGATAGTTTTCAGTAGGTTTGTGGGAGTGTTGTTGTTGTCTCTCTATCTCAGTAGTCCATGCTCTGTAGCTGGTTCTTGCTCCTTTCCGTCTTCCCCTGCAGAGCTGCAGGAAGGAGCGGCAGGTTCAGATCCGCCACGCGTCGCTGAAGAGATGAACGCAATTGAACCGAGTTCCTTTTTGCTCCGTTTATACCTCCACCAGCAGTCCCTCTCTCTCCTCCTCCTCCTCCTCCTGCTGCAGCCAGATCTCTTCTTTTGCCCCTCTCCTGCCTGAGGCTTTTAATGACCAAGGTATGTTGTCTTTGCGAGTGGAAGGCAGGAGGTTTAGACCCGTTCACCAGGAGTCCCTGAGGTCCCTGACGGGTCAATCCTACCCACGTCATCTTCCTGGCTCGTCCGTCTTTGAGTCCCACGTTGCGCAGACGAGGAAGTGGAGCGGATGGCGACTTCTGCGTTGTCTCCGTGTTGCCTCTGTCTGAGATGTTCGTGTCGGCCTCCAGGAGCATCCTGGGAGAGATGCCGTTCTTCTCTGAGGAATAAAACGTCTGCAGCTTCTCCAGACGCTCGTTGATGCTCAGGAGATGGGAGTGGTCGTCCTGATGGCGGTTATCATTAAAACAGTCAGATCCGGGGTCCGCCGCCCCGTCTGACTGTGTTGTCCTGAGCAGGTGTGAGGGTCGGATTGCTTTAGAAGGGGTAGAGTTGCTGATTGGCTCAGAAGGTAAGGGGACTTGGCAAGGGGCGGAGTCACAGAGCTGGGACGCAGAGCTTTTAGGCGGCGAGAGATGGACGAGTTCTCTGTCTCCAAACACAGACACTGAAACACAAACGCAGACGCAGTTTGTTACACACTAAACTCAACTCATGAACTTCTTTTCTATTTACAAGATCAATCCTGACCTTCAGGAAACAGCGGCATTTCTCTTGTTTCCAGGGCGACGCCGGTCTCCTCATCTGTGGCCCTGTCCCCTGCAGACAAACAGACAGGGGAGGGGGAGAGGCAGCGAGGGGGAGTGGAAGGAGAGGCGGAGTGAGGTAGTTTGGGTAAAGCTGGGGAGGGGGGACGGTTCTCCGTGTCCTCTCGGTGGTCTTTCCTGTGTAGGTCTTCCAGCCTCTTCCTGTTGCTCTGATACTCGGTGGTCTGCTGGGCTCTCAGAGGCTTGTTGTTGGACTTCTTCAGGGTTTTTTCATTGGTCGCTTCATTCTTAAAACAAGCAGCGGTTAGTTCCAAGAATGCTCCTTTTATGGATTCACAGCACTCCTTAAAACGGCTTCAGCTCTGTCATTAATATCGCACATATGTTTGAAGCGATATCCAAGCCGTCATTATAGAAAAGTGCTCTGCCCTTTCTGAAGAGAGTATTTCCATAAGGTTCAAAACACCTGACTCGAATCATCTCAGGCTGTGAGCAACATATGTGAAAGAGGAGCCGGCTGAAACTTACCTGTGGCTGAGCTTTAGGTTCACCGTTACTCCTCTCTCTCCATGTGCTCTTGCTTGGAAGACTCCACTCGTTGCTCTCCAGTTTCTAACAAATCAACAGATTTAAGCTGTTATTCTGTGTTCGAGTTGAAGTCAGAGGTCCGAGCTGAAAATGACTTCACACTCGAGTTACTAGCGTTTCAGTTACCAAATTTGGAAAAAAGCTAAATCGAGGGCGGGGAAAAAATGGCTACATCTACGAAAGTTATTTTAGCGCTTGTTTCAGGCCTCCGATTTTGCTTTTTTCCGACTTGGTAACTGAAGCCATAGATATCTATAAAAAAGGCTAGATCACTTGAGGTGGAGTCACCAGCTTCCCTACATGGCGGCCATCTTACTCCAGTATAACATTCTGGTCCGCTCTATGGTAGCTGACAGGAGGTGAGTCGTCTGCATGATCAAAAATACTTGCTGAAATCTTGACAGATTTACAAACGGTTTTGTCAATATTTTTCTAAATAAAAGAAGTCTTGTTTAGTAACGTAACTTGTTGAATATATCATTTAAACTACATTTCCACGTGGCAATTTTATATAAACTATGCATTAACTGAATTTACAAAAAATGTACTATATCGTGATGTATATCGTATCGGGATATAAAGTGAGCTATATCGGGATATAACCAAAATCTCATATTGTGCAGCCCTAATATGGATTTATTTATAATTATAATAATCCATACGATGATGATTACTAAATAATATGTAGGATTTAAATAAGTTAGAAGTTTGGATCTATTTTGATCCTAAATTAAATTACATGCTTCCTGTTTCCTCTGGTTGCTGCTCCTTTTCGTTCTGTTCTTGCTTTGCTTTTACTTTGGTATGCTCAGCTAGTGAAACGTACTCCTTATACATACTGAGTAACTAAACTAATTTTGGTAAAAATATGAGTAGGTAGGATAGGCATCTACAAGCTTCGAGGTTGCACATGATTTCCAAGCTGTTTGGTTTGTTAAAAACATCTAAAATGGCAACATGAGGCAGAAATTAAGATTAAGAAAAATGATTTTGTATATGTATGATTGCATTTGACACTGTGATGATGATCAAATAAACTAACTATTTAAATGTTACAAGCACCGTAGTATGTTGTGAGTGGGCGAGCGAGTGGGCTCAGCTCTGACATCTGACTTCTGAGGAAACTCGAACGCAGCATTAGAACTTCACAACATAACACGAGGAGGATAAGGTGTAAATCACGAACCTTTCCGGCCTTGGCTCCTTTCTGGCTCCTGCTGAGCTTGTTGAGCAGGAGGTGATAGGACGCCATGATGGCGGAGGGTCTGTTGGTCGTGACCGTGTGTGTGACTTCAGAGAGGGGGTAACCCAGCGTCTCCGTCATGTAGGAGAGCACAGATGAGTTGAGATCCTCTGGACACAGCCTGGAAAGTCATAAAAGAGAAGGACTGAGAGGAAACAGTCACAGATAAAGTGTGAAGAATGAAGCAATGAGAAATCTGAGCTGCCAATAAGGATTTGTTGGTAATTTTGGTTTGCTGAGCGGAACGCAGCTGGAACATCGCTGGATTCATTCACGCCAGAAGGAGCTGTACATGATTACATTTCCACCCTGTGTAAAGTGATAAAAGCCTTTAAGCCCCGCTTTAATACACACAAAGCTGTTACCCGACTGACCGCAAAAAATCTCATTTTGTTACAAAACTCTGCAATTTCCTTCTGGGTTTTTTTGCCCACATTGTAATGTTTGAGTCTCTGTGTCGTACTCAAACTGGTGAAAAGAGTCTTTAAGAGACAGAATTCTCTATTTACAATAAAGTGAAACTATGCGAGGGTTCACACAGATTACAGCGACAGCACCGTGAACTTTTCAACCGCAAATTAGGCAAAACTTACCGATTTGTTCATAGACTTTGAAAAACTTGATATTTTCTGAACTTTTTTACAACCCCAATCAAAAAAAACAGGGACAGGGACGTTACGAACTGTGATAAAGTTATGAAATGCTTAAAAAACACCTCATAAGTGAATACAGGGAGAGGCTGACTCCTCGTGCAAACGATTGTGTCAAACTTCAAACAGTTTGGGGATTTTATCGTCTGCAGATCATGTTTTAAAGGATTCAGAGAATCTGGAGAAATCTCTTTATAAAAAGGAAAAGAATAAAAAACTATGATAGATAGCTGTGATAGCACTGCATGGCTAAAAATCCTCTCCATTTAGGATGAAAGGGGGCTGAGTGGTAAGCTAGCCTGTGGTCTGACTAATCCCTGGTCTCCTCAGTTCCCAAATGTTTACTGAGTGTTATTAAAAGCAAAGATGATGTGACATGATGGTAAATGTGCCTCATTCCCAATCTTTTTCAAACCTGCGATTAGAAATTCAATTTTTTCCCCCAAAATTGTTGATTTTCTATTTTCTAAACTGAATTTAATTAGGTAATGGCTTAAAATGATTTGCAAAACCTTAAAATCAGCCTTAGACAGCTGGCAGTAGGTTATGTCCTGAGCTGTGTTTTCCCTGTAGTGGCAGATATCTACCTGTTTTTATGAGTGATTGCGTGCAGAGGCCTCTTGGCGTATCCCTCGTTGATCCACCTCTCCTCCATCGCCTCTCTCACACTCGGCCTCTTATCCGGGTCCGGCTCCAGCAGAGACAACACGAACGCCGTCGCACCTGAAACAGAAGCACGACCTTAAAGCTCGGTCTCTTCTTTTATAAAGCACGGTTAAGTGTGAACTCTTATACTCCTGGAGACGCTACAAATGTCCCCGCCTGGTATCACTCATTGTGACTTCATTGAAACTGTATCAGACACAGCGGCTCGGAGAGAGGCAGGATTTCCCTTCAGGTGACCTCGTTCAACCGGTCGGGCTGTAACACCGAGCCGACCTGTGACAGCCAAGCAGGATGGATGTTGACTCGAGATGGGGATTCCTGATAAACTCTACAGTCTGGAGGAGATAAAAGCCCAGACTGCTCTGGTCCAAAAAATATATGAAATAGAAGAATATAGACAAAAATAAAGAGGGTACAAACAAGTAGGTAACTAACTGAGCAGGAAAAAACATGCAGATGCAAAATTAAAGGGATATTCCGGCGTAGAATTAATTTAGGGTCAAACAGACTGTAACACAGAGTAAGATACACCCCCTCAAGAGATGAATGTTGTTGACCGCTTGCTTCTCTAGTTAAACCAACTTTAGTAAAGAAGTCACAACAGCAATACACAACAGTCTGATTCCATTTCCTCATGGTAATGCAATCTGGTGTTGTGTCGTTCGCGAACGATTCTTTCAAAAGAACCGAATCTTTTAAGTGAACGTACTAAACCGAACTTCCTAGAGTGATTCGTTATTTTCTCACTTTAGTTCAGCTTAAGTGAAGCCAGGCCAGCAGCCGGCAAACGAGGGACCACATGCACCGACGCCTGAATCACTTGGTTAACAACTCACTCATTTGGTGAACAAATCTTTTGAACGAATCTTTTTAGTAAACTGATTCTAGTGATTCAGTTCATCTCAAAGAACTGCTGTGACCATCACTAATGCAATCAGACCGAGACGCTGAGGTAGAAGAACTACTGGGTCTGCAGTGCAAAATGATTAATATAATGATTATTACTTCAAGATAATGATAAAGAAATGATCATAAATGTTCTTCCTTGAGCTGCGTCACCCCGCTGTAGTCTGTAATGGACTGGCCTGAGGTCTCGCTACAAACAAGCGGCTGCTTGAAGAGAGTAGATGAGTTGTGTTTAGTCTCTTTATGAAAGGAATTAGGCAAAGCTAAAAAGACGTTTGGTGTCTAGTACTATGGCTGTGACCCTATATGTCCTGTTGATGAAGTTAGGTGCTGTTCTGAGCATTATTTGTGGCATTTTGGTTGAGGTTTGTTTACGGCTCCTCAGACCGCTGTGTATTGCTATCGTGCGGTCGTTACTAAAGTTGGTTTAACTAGAGAAGCAAGCGGTCGGCAACATTCATTTCTCGATGGGGTGTCTAACTCGGTGTTATGGTGTTTTTGACCCTAAATTAATTTTATGCCAGAATATCCCTTTAATACTAAGGCATGGATCCTGTGACGCTGTTTTAGAGTCAGGCCAGTTCTTCCCACAGACACAGGAGCCATGTCTGTTTGTGGTCAGCCATGACGGAGTGTAACAGCTCCTGCGAGTCTGTGTGAGGGAGACTAAAAATACAGCAGGGACAGACGGACACACTGAGGCCGCTGTGTTTGAGAAACCTGTGAGACTTCACCTCGATGTGACGCTTATGTGGTCGATAGGAAAATAAAAGAAGGACTGAGTTTCTCCTAAAGTTCTCTGACCTGCCTCGACTGAAACGGGTGATTCTCTAAGTTACCTTTACTGACGTCAGTGGGGATGCTGCCGATCTCGCCGTTCACCATCTTCTGATGAAGCTGCTTGATGTTAAAGGGCTCGACAGTGAAGGGCAGAGTCCCCGTCAGCATGGCGAACATACTCACACCCCTTACAAGAAAGAAAGAGGAAATTGGGCGCATCAGTTTATTCTGAAAGACGTGCTAAATGTAAGAGAAGCCGTCATGAAGAAGGAGTCCTCTTACACAGACCAGACGTCCACTTTGGGTCCGTACTTCCTGTGTGCGAGCAGCTCCGGGGCGGCGTAGGCGGGACTTCCACACTGAGTGCTGAGGAGCTCCAGAGACAAAGACTCAGCCTTCAGGGTGTTACTGAGGCCAAAATCTGAAACATCATGAGGACACAGACGGATTTGAGCGAACTGAGCCGTCTAACACAATCACTCAGGAGGATACAATGAAGCCGTCAACATACCCACAATCTTTATGTTGTTGTGCTCGTCCAGTAAGAAGTTTTCAATCTTTAAATCTCTGCAGAAGAAACGAAAAGGAAAAGCTTGTCAGGTCAACGAGGAAGAGTACGGTTCACTGCTTCCTTTTATGAATCCTCTCCATAATCCTACAGGAATCTCTGAAGCTATTTTTTCCCTTCAGGCGAGCGTTTTGGAGCAGTTTTCTCGACTGTAATGGTCGTTTAATTTAAGAACTCGAGCAATATGTGTATTTATGGAAGACCAGTGAGTCTGAGCCAGACTGGACCCGCAGAGGCAAAGGAAAATCTGGCTTAATTTGGGTTTGGGTAAGGAAATAATCACCCCTGAGAATGATTTGTAATATTTGAGAATAAAATTAAATGTTATTTGGAGTGTCGGTCTGTTTTGGACTGCATCCGTCGTGATTTTCAGGTCAAGTAAACTTTAAATTTTGCAGCAAATCTGGACCAAGTTTCCCTTCCTTCACCTGGAAAAATTGCCCGACTCCCCTGAAAGGACCCCAGGCTCACCACCGACCGCACCGCCATGCTCTGAAACTACCGAGCTAAATGAGAACGTGTGGTCGAGAGAGAGATCCCCCATAAACCGAAGCCCTGGGAATCAGGATCCCGATCCTTTCATCTGCCTTCATCGAACCAACAGACACAAAATCCAGAAAACACGTCTCGCTCGACCCGAGAGAAGTTCAAAGAGAGAGGGAGGAAGAAAAGAGTCCAGGAGAGCGAGAGCAGACATTGTCATAAAGGAGAAAATGGATGCGGTGAAGTGTTGGATGTGGGTGGCATGAGGTGCGCTTAAGTGCAAATTTTCCATTTATTTCCAGTTTAATCATCTCTGTGTGAGACTGTGGTGAAGTGTGTGTGTGTGTGTGTTTGAACGCATGTGTGAACACGTGGGTGTGTGCGTGTGTGTGTGTGGGAGAGAGAGAGACAAGGAGAGGTGTTATTGACGGGCTGAGGGCGACGTCGTTGAGGGACTTCATTAGAGAGGAAGTCCATGATGTCGTGATGATGTGTGAATCATGGCGCCGGCGCAGGATGATGAGGTCAGTGCCTGGTAATCACATTCCCACCTTCGGACGAGCCAAGGTCTTAAACTAAAGCCCAGTGCTTTGAATAAAGTGTGTGTGTAAGTGTGCGAGTGTGTGTGTTAGGTCTCTTACACCTACACAAACTGAGCTGCCATTAAAATAACACCTTTAACTTCCTGCAGCCGCCATTTTTTGACTCTCTCTGAGCGTTGGAGGCTGTTAATGCCCTGCAAACTGCCCCATCTGTGTGTGTGTGTGTGTGTGTGTGTGTGTGTGTGTGTGTGTGTGTGTGTGTGTGTGTGTGAATGTGCAAGTCTGACATGAACAAACAGCTACTGTATGAAAAGTTTTCTCTTTCCCATTTTAAAGCTCCTGTTGGAAATTTTCTGTTTGTGCCCGTTTTGGCGCCGCCCTGTGGACAAACTTTTTATATCCTTAGTGTTCCAGTCGTCTACATGTTAAAGGGATATTCCAAACACACCACAACACCAAGTTAGACTCTCCGCTGAGAGATGAATGTTGTCGACTGCTTGCTTCTCTAGTTCTACCAACTTTAGTAACGATTGCAGGATAGAAATACAGAGAGCCACGCCCTCAACCAAAACACCACTTTATAGCCACAAATAATGCTCAGAACAGCACCTAACTTCATCAACAGGACATATAGGGTCCCAGCCATAGTACAAGACACCAAACATCTTTTTAGCTTTGCCTGATTTCTTTCACAAAGAGACTAAACACAACTCACCTACTCTCTTCCAGCAGCCGCTTGTTTGTTGTGAGACCTTGGGCCAGTCCATCGACTCGGTCTGATTGTATTTCCATGACGAAATTATCATGAATGTTCTTCCTTGAGCTGTGTCACCCCGCTGTTGTCGTAATGGACTGGCCCAAAGTCTCGCTACAAACAAGTGGCTGCTGGAAGAGAGTAGTTGAGTTGTGTTTAGTCTCTTTGCTCTCAAAATAAGGCAAAGTTAAAAAGATGTTTGGTGTCTAGTGCTGTGGTTGTGACCCTTTATGTCCTGTTGATGAAGTTAGGTGCTGTTCTGAGCATTATTTGTGGCTATAGAGTGGCGTTTTGTTTGCGGTCGTCAACATTCATCTCTCGACGGGGTGTGTGTCCCTTGCACTGAGTTCAAGTATTAAAAATGATGACTGTTTACAGTGTGTGTGTGTAAAGTCTCACCTGTGTACGACGCCGTGTTTGTGCAGGTGATCCACAGCGGAGAGGATCTGACGAGTGTAACGCCGCACCTCCCTCTCCTCCAACCTCTTCCTCTCACAGATCCTGTCCATCAGGTCTCCTCCTGCACACAGCTCCATGGCCATGTAGTAGCTGTTCTCTGTCTCCAGAGTCTAACACATACACACAGACACACACACACACACACACACACACACAGTGACAATCATGGCAAAAATATACCAAATATTCATGATTATAAATCATCACTCTCAGTTCTCGTTTATTTACCTCAAACAGGACGACGATGTGAGGGTGTCGCACCATCTGATGAATTCGAGGTTCTCTCTTCATGTTCTTCAGCACGTAGGAGTCCTGTCTGGCTTTCTTCTTGTCGATGACTTTTATGGCCACCTAAACACACAAACACAAGTTTAAAACACGCAAAAGTGTCAGAGTCCTGTGAGAATTCATCCTCGTACAACCTAAACCTAACGCTCCTCAGAAGTTGTACCCTTCTTTTGAAACCTCAAAAAGCAAAGGCTGAGCATGTCTACACAGTACAGGAGCGACTCTAAGTCACATTATCCATGAGAAAAACGCTGACTATGTGCAGGATAAGTTTTAATAGAGGTGATAAGTTATAATATGTTATGTTATCAAAAGATAACGATTGATTATGTTGAAGTTCTTGTATGTTATGGTCCCTTTTTTTAAAAAGATTTTTTAAGTTTTACATGTTATTACATTATCGTTACCTTAGTTAAGATCATATGTTATGTTATTTGTTATGTTATAATAATCAGGCCGATAATTGGCGTTTTGTAATAATAAGCATGGTATCGGCATCAGTCCTTACAAGGCCAATATCACAGGAAACTCATTGTTTCTGTCCTTACTAACATCAAATCAAATCAACATCAGTCACCTGCTGATATTTGATTTTTTTTTTGTCATAATGAGTTAAACGATGCAGATTTTAATCAGTTTATATCCTCAAGCAGCAACATGATATCTGCTTTATATATCGACCATCTGCGAACCTGCTGTCTCATTATCGGTCTGTTGAAAAATTGATATCAGTCGACCTTAAGGTATAACGATATGTGAAGTTATTATAGTCTATTTTAAGATTACATAATAAGTTGTACATGAGTTATTAAAATAGGTTAAGTTATACTAATCTATTAGTGTGTTATGAGTAATTTATTTTAATATGTTGAGCTGTCTTCACCCACTCAGCCTCTAAATCTGCTTTTATCTATTAAAGTAAAATCTTATATTTTTCATTAAAAATCGGTTAAGTTGAAGGAGTCTACACCAACATTCACTGTCAAATAAAATCTAAACCTGGTTTGTTTAAGGTCTTCTTTACTCTCCAGAGGTGTGTGTGTGTGTGTGTGTGTGTCTCCTCCACAGGTCTTACACCTGTTGAGCTTAACCGAGGTTAAGAGGAGCAAACAACCCCCGGAGATGAGTTTGAGCATCACCACGGCAACAAGGTCAGGTACACATAAGCCGAGGGTCAGAGACTCAGTGACCGATGAAAGGAAGTTACATTTAAACACAGAAACAAACACAAAACTTGAAAACTATAACAAAACTTTCAGTACTCAGAATATAAATGATACGACTCTAACTTTAGATATGTTAACGAAGCATTTGCTTTTAATTCTACGCGGTATGAGCTCGCTCGTGGAGTTCTAGGTATTAAAAAGAAGAAACAGATCGACCTCTTCACAGATTTGTTTCTGAAAAATCCTTTAAGCGCTCGTGGTTATGAAACAAAGTAATCACAGATGGTCAGTCTGTTTCTTGTACACATAACAAGAATAATAACAGGTCTTTGTGTTCCTCAAAAACCAAAGTGGGTCTAATCATCAGTTACAATCCACAAAGTACAACATGTAACCGTGTAATCATAATCTTGTCAGTGTGTCACCCTCCATCAGAGGTACAACACTTCGTTTCCTCACTCTCTCACACTCGAAGCGGAGAGAAAGCACCGACCTTCTCCCCCGTACCGATGTGCAGCCCCTCCATCACTTTGGCAAACGATCCCTTGTTGATCATTTTCCCCACCAAGTAGGACCCCACCCGTTTGGAGTGGGGGAAGCTCCGCAGCAGCTCCCTGGGGACCTTCAGAGAGGGCAGAGAGAGACGCTCCCGGCCCAGCGCCGAGGCTTCCCAATGAGGCACGCCGCGTTCTCCTTCACCCCCTCCTTCTGCCACCATGTCCTCCGGAGAGAGCTTCACTGCTGCTGCTGGCATTCTGGACAGGGCCTGGGCCCCATGTGGGCCCCCCTTACACACTCACACACAGTTAGATCCAAAAACAGGACAGTCTACATGGGGCAAACACACACACACACACACACACAGGTTGGCTGCTTTCTCAGGAGCAGGGCGTCTACATTTGTTCTTCCACTCTCAGGAAAGTCTATCCTTCACTCCAGACAGCCTGATGTACGACTCCTCTTCTTCTTCTTCTTCTTCTTCTTCTTCTTCTTCTTCTTCTTCTTTGAATTTCACCTTTTAAACGCAGACAGGTGACTAAACTTCGGTCCGTTTCTATCCAACCGTTCAGCCCGCAGCTCCGGCTCCTCTCTGTCCCCCTCGCTCCGTCTCTCTCTGCCGGTTAGTGGATGATTAACTGTTGTGTTCTCAGGTCAGCTCCAGTGATGAGGAGGACATTCAACACCGTAATTACCCCCCCTCTGCACACACCAAGGTGCGCACACAGACTCACAGTTACACAGTAACCAATCACATTCTCTTACATGACTTCAGTGGGTGCCCTTTAAAACACGCTTTTATAAGAATGGCGGTTTCTTGTTCACACTATCAGGGACACGGAGGGTCAAGTTCACTTTGTAAACCTGGAAATTGAAGCCCTGCTCACTATGAACAACCTGCTCACTATACACTACATCATTTTTACACAGCTGCTTATAATCTAAAGGTACAGTTTGATTGATGATTGTAGACTAAAGTATTGCTGAAGCTCCATACGCAACAGTGGCCTTTGACAACAAGAAGAAGACAGATGTTGGTTTTGCAGGGCTGATACTGTCACAAAATCGATGACCAATACTTGTGACTGTTATGGATCAACATTAAAAGTAAAAATTTTCCATCAAAACTCAAAATCTGGAAAATTACAAACACAGTCCTTTGTTTGGATGACTTGTCCCTGGCCAAAGCTGTCCCTGGAAATGTTGCGTGTGGACTAGAACAACGGTTATTACGGTACCCAAGTTGGTAGATTGATAGATCTACCGATAGATAGATGATAGATTTTTTAGGGGGTGGTGTGCTGCTACTAAGTAGTACCGAGATGTCTGTGATTGACTCTCCTGGTGTCACACACTCACGTGTCCTCAGTTGTCTTCTTGTGATAAGTGAGATCTTGTGAGATTTCAGAATGATGTTTCTCCAGCAAACGCACAAAAACATGGAAAAACTGGATCCAGGTTGAAAAACACCAACAGTAAGTTCTCCTTTAAGGTGCAGTTGCATCCCACGGTCATGTGACGACTAGCCAATCAGATAGTGTTGGAAGTGGGACATTAGGTGAGACAAAGCAGTGCACGAAACAGACTCAAAAAGATATACCTGCGTAAAATTAAGTCATTTCTTCATGAAAGCACAATCAGACCGAGATGCTACGGCAAAAGAACTTCCGCGTCTGCAGTGCAAAATGATTAATATGATGATTATTACTTTAAAGAGATGATAAAGTAATGATCATTAATGTTCTTCCTTGAGCTGCGTCACCCCACTGCAGTAAAGGACTTGCCTGAGGTCTCTACAAACAAGTGGCTGCTGGAAGAGAGTAGGTGAGTTGTATTCAGTCTCTTTGCTAAAGAAATTAGTCAAAGTTAAAAAGATGTTTGGTCTCTAGTACTATGGCTGTGACCCTGTATGTCCTGTTGATGAAGTTAGGTGCTGTTCTGAGCATTATTAGTGGTGTTTTGGTTGAGGTTTGTTTATGGCCCCTCAGACCGCTGTGTATTGCTATCGTGCGGTCATTACTAAAGTTAGTAAAACTAGAGGAAGCAAGCAGTTGGCAACATTCATCTCTGAGGGGGTGTCTAACTCAGTGTTACGGTCTATTTGACCCTAACCTAATGTTACGCTGGAATATCCCTTTAAAGGGGAAGATACAAACCCAGAGCCAAAGTTGTGCCCCTTTTATCTTAACCTACATGAGGAAAAACTTACTGTCAGAGCAGATATGACATCAAGTTCTTCTCTCTGCACACTGATATGTTTACCCTTTGTCCATCTGAGTCTGATATAGTCACAGCTGTACCATTGCGGCTTTCCTAGTACCTTTAAAAAACTCACTTGAGGCAGAGGATAGGTCCTGTATATATTTGTGTGACACGCCGCTGCTTTTCCAAAGAAGCACCCACAGTTCAGCGAGGTTTTTGAGCTTTAATAACAGAAAAAACGTTTCTACAGTGACCAAGGATACGTGTACACTTTGCAACGTGTATCATTGCAAACAAAGTACATAAAGCGCCGTCAACAAAAATGACAGCTACCTTGGCTCACCCCTCCATCCCAGTGCAGGTGAGACCGCCCCTTATATAACCTACCGGCTTTCAAACACTGTGCCCACGTGACCCAAACCCAACGAAACCAGTGGCAACCAGACAAAAGTAATTGAACACAGGATAACTGATCAGCAAAGCAACATTATGGTTCCTACAGTACGATGAGTGTAAACACAGAAATGTATCCAGGAAAGACTCCTACCTTCATTCTTGACCCCTGCCGGGTAATTGTGTCTGCTGTCTGGTAGAGACAGGTCAAAGGTCAGGGCCAACAACAGCTCAGTTTAGAGAGGGATTGAGTTTCCTATTTCACCGGCCTTCATTCTGGGCAAATATACAAAAACAAAAACAGAATCTCACACTGTTTTATCATGACACCGATAATCCCGAATAAAAACAAACTTAAGTTATTCGAAGGTTCGCAAAGTGGCGTTGATGGTGCGATGACGGGATAAAAGTGGAAAAAGAAGTGGGAGCCGCAGAGGCTCGTGTTATGACAGTGGTGATCAATGGAAAGCGGCGGTGAGGTTTAGCGCTGATGAGTGATGGCGAGCGTTGGAATATGTCTGTTTTTTCGACATGCTACTGTGTGTATGAGCGTGTGCGAGCGTTCGTGTGTACGGCGGGGTCAGATTGCAGCGTGTCGGGGCTCGATTCTTCCTCACTCAGCTGATGAAAGGAGGGATAGAGGCTTATATCCGCCGTGTAACCGATACACACACTCTCACACACACAGACTTATGCAACCTTTAACTGAGCGACAGGTAGCGGCCAAGTGAGGCGTCTACGGTTACCTTATTTTCTTTTAAACATGTTGATACTGTATAATTTGACTCACACACACACACACACACCTTATTATGAGACACAAAAGGCAAGCACACACTGTACTCGAGTGTCAATGAAACAGAGGCGGCCAATTTTAAGTGGCTCCTAACCAAACTCCTGTAAGAAAATCATCAATTTTCCAAGAATTTAAAATCTCACATTTTACTCCATCTTTTCTTCTTCTTCTTGGTGTGTGAGTGCGCCCATAAGCCAGGAGTCCTACACTTCATAAACGGGGTCTTAAGACCCTGGCGTGTGTGTGGGAGAAGGTGTTAACACGCCCTCTCTAATGCCAGGGGAAAGGGTGTCAAGCTTGATCTGGATCCGCGCTGGAGGGACGCAGAGGGCGAGAGACGGGCAGGCGGAAAAAGAAAGGAAGTGCGAGGAAAGAGAGTTGTATCCGTGCCTGACAAAGTGACGGGTGGATGAGGGACAGGAAGAGGGTGTAAGACTAATGAGTTTAGGGGGAGACGGGATGAGTGAGAAGGAGAGAAACCGAGCTTCGCAAGTGAAAAACAAAGTGAAGTAATAAGACCTCAAGAGGCTTTTTATTATACCTCGGCGCTGCCATGCTTAAACGTTTTGCAGGGGCTTTTAGTGTGTGTGTGTGTGTGTGTGTGTGTGTGTGTGTGTTACCATGGTTCAGAAAAGGTCATTCCCACTGCCAGAGACCACAGTCTATTTGTGCATACACTTTTATGCATAGTCACATATTTGCAAGTTGTTTCTAAAAGCGCCGCGATGTGTGTATGTTTTTGAGATTATGCGTCTTTGCATCCACGCACATGCAAACATAAGCCTCATTTACATGCCCTACAGTATAATTATGCGTGTATACATAGCCAGCTGTGTGTGCATGCGTGTGTGTGTGTGTGTGTTGCGTTGGTGTGCAGGAATGCTGGCTCGCCTGTAGGACTTGGCGAGCTCCTCGGCGGTCACATTAAATGAGAAGAGAAACCCCCTTCTGCTTCCTGCCTGTAATAAATGGATCCCCAGCAACCATTAAGGCATATTTTAACACCAAATAACTCCCCGAAACCACACTAGAACAGACGCAGGCGACCCCCACCCTCTTGCCATCTCTCGCACCCTCTCTGTCTTCGTCTCTGTTTCTTTCATTTCTCGATCTTCCATATTGCTTTTGTACCAAAAAGAGGGTCTAGATGTCAGAGTGGGATCTTTCTGGTGCCGCGGCTTGATGTGCTTCACAGTCGTACTTTGTAGTCTGTTGGAGTGTTTAATGAGAGTTATAACTCTCAGACTCTAAGCGCTCTCTTTAAAGTTGGGCCTATTCTTTCTTTTTTAAGTCTTTTACTGTAGACATTCGAGCTACGTGTTTCACATTTTCTAAACATGCGTCCAAAAAGCTGCGTTTTGATTCAAGGAAGGCCTTTTCACAAAGTTCATTCTCCTGATTTGGTTTTCCATTGCCTTCCTCCTCTTCTTATCACCTTCTTATCTTCTTTTGGATAACCTAATCTCTGCCTGTTGACTCTGTGGTAGGGTGACCATACGACCTCTTTTTTGGGGGCTGTCCAGCCTTGTCCGGGGGAGTTTATAAAATCCTTCAAATGTCCGGTTTTTTTTTAACGGAAGTTTTGAGTTTGTGTCCTGGGACTTACCGAGTTAGAAGCGCGTTAAAAGACACTCGATCAGACATGAAAAACTCTCAAATTTAAGTACACATGTGTGTAAACGTCATTGGACGCTCAGGCCAAACGCGGGCTGTCGACTCTGTACATCAAACAGAACATTATTGTACTTCTGAATCTCCTAACCCTAACCCTAACCCGACAGACGATGACATTTCACACCCATAAGGAATAACTAATCAAGGCCCATCACTTTTAGCCAATCAGAGGCGAAGGATGGCGGGACCTTCCCCTACCGTGTCCTCTTTTTGGGGATTCAGAATATGGTTACCCTACTCTTCGGCAAACAACCAAAAGGATATTTTGACGTTTCATTTATTACTTATGGACAGTATGAGACTTGAGGCTAACAGCTGACCACTCACCAGCAAAGTAAAGGAGTCGCAGTTACCTCTACTTGCTCCAGTTTAGTGAAATAATGTTATTTGTTTCGTGAGCTGACTCTGCTAATTGAAAGCTCTCAACCAATCAGATGCCAGGCTCCCCAGTCACTTTCTTCCACCTCCAGAGATCCACTGATATTGACGAAGAAGAATCAATAATGGCAACAGCATCCATAAAATCTTAACACTTTAGCCAATCTGATTCACCCGGATCTGATTGTATTTCGGGACGGATTGTAAGAGGTAGTCTACACCGATTGATAATCCGCTCCATATATACGGTTGAGTGGAGCGGATTGGGTTTACGGAGAGGCTTGTTCGGTCTGCGCAGGCGCTCGGTAGTACGTAAGAGACACGTACTGACGTACGCAGAGCGCACCCAAACGAAAACAAACATGGCGAACAAACTGAAAAACTGGACGGTGGAGTGTTAAAGTGTGTTGAACACTTCTTTCTGTGTAACCCGGCTGGATTATACTTTTATGAAACTTAAACACAGAGGGTTCCTTACTCTGCTCGGTCTGGTAACTCCGGCGATGTCACACACAAACACGTCCGTGCGCAACTCTAAAACGGAACTAAAACAATGGTTCCTATTAACAATTCCCATTGATACAATACAATACAATACAAAACAATACAACTGGATTCAGCTGGGGCCATAAAAAAACATGGACTGAACGTGGATGTCTTTACTTAAAGTTCATGTATACAGATGGAATCAGATTCACTTAATCCGATTGATTTCAATCAGATTGAGGAAAACTACCCATGTAAACGGGGCCACTAATGACATCTGCAAGTGGTTCTACTAGACTGAATCCTCTTCAGGGTAATTGCTCACTATACATTATTCCTTTCAATCAAAATCAAGAATACTTTTAAAAGTCCACAAAATCCTGTTTTGGGTGTAGTGAATAGAAACAACATGTTTATTTTGACTTAAATTCTGATGCAGTAGTAGCTGATCCAGATATTTCAGTCAAATCAGCTTTATTCTGTTTCGTAGATGTGCACGGCTGAACATCTCCACTGTGAAGAAGACATTAAACTATTGTACGAGATAAAACCCGGTGTTCTCTGTTTAAAGGTCACTCTCTGCTGCCAAAGTACACACTGTCCATGAGCGAGGATGTAAAGTGCCACTCTCCTGAAATGTCCTCAAAGACTAACAAACCGCCTTACAACAAATGTGTGCTGAAGTCTTTGAGAAAAGGGAGAGATTAACGACTTTATAGGAAAAGCAGATAAGTGAAATATTCAGATATAAAGAGTATTTATCATGTAAAACTCCGAGATTTTAAAACTAATTCAATTATCAATTTATCATCTTTTTATTTCTTTTCATTGTGTTTTATTGCTTTATTTCTTCATATTTATTTTCTTTTATTACAAATATCTGTCAGAGTCTACTCAGCTTTAAAGTTTTAACATCTGTTTTCAACTTTATTTCGACTTTATCTTCAGATTAAATCTGCTCATGTTGCTCAATCTTGTTTCTGACTTTTATAAAGAAAAAATTAACAGCATGTTTGCAATAATGGATCAGAATATGATCCACTTAAGCCCGGACAGGACTGAGATTTTATTAATGACTTGCAGGTGGATTCACCTCTGTGTGGGGTAGAGAGCTGCTGTCCCTGTCTGCCCTCTAGTGGAAGAAATACGCTAATGCAGGGGCACTGCTTCCTCTTTGTAGATTGACTAAAATCAGGAACTTTTACAGAAAAAAGTGATTCATTGTTGTTAAAAATAAATCATGGGAAATGTTTCATGCATATGCTCAATGGGTTTTCTTTTAATATACCATCAGAGGAGAGGGAGTAAGCTAGGGATGGTTGTTTATCTGGATTATTTTTGATCGCTTCAGACCTGAGAAAGTCTTTCTCTGGATCTGAAAACAAAACAAAAGCCAGAATGAACTGGTTTGTAATTGTCAAATGTTGCTCGTTCCCATTACAAGGCCTCACTGAACATAACCTGCAGATGTAGCTGAGTGAAACCACTGCGCAGCATGTTAACACTCACTGACTCAGGTTTGAAGGATTTGGATAAATGTAGGGGATAATTCAAGAAATTCACTAACACAGCTTGAGGGAAAGTGAGTCACTTCATCGCAACATGACTCCTCCACCAGAGGAGCGGAAAGCCCGAAAACGAGGTTGTGCAACAGCATGAGACGGTGCACTGCTGCTCCATCTTTGCTTGAAGATTTGTCGCTGAATTTTCCTCGTATCCTGATAAATCCACGTCTGCATCTTTATCATCTTCACGCAGGATTTCACGGGTTAGCTCGCTGTCACTCATTGATGGCTTCATCTATGACCACAACCTCCTTGACGTGTCAGTGACGCCCGCCATCACTCCTCCCGTGTCATCACCAGTCAGCGTCTGCAAGCCGCTGCGGTTGAGACCTCTCATGTCCTGCGGCCTCCGCTGCTGAGACGCTGATTGGAAACGCCTCTTGGTGGTTTCTAAACAGACAAACAAGGACTGCGCTCGAAGACTTAAAGGCTGTGTGTCTTCATCATATTATACTGTGAAAGCAGCGCAGAGACCAAACCACTGCTGCTGCCCACAGAAACATTTCATGAGATCAGGTTGCTTTAAGTAGAAATAGTGCTTAAGAAAGACTCCAAACAGTCAGGGGAAGTTGCGAGAATGTCACACGCCAAGAAAAACTGAAATAAAGAATGGACAAAAAAATGGACTAACAGGAGCAGTACGCTTTGATTTAAGGCTGTCTTGAATTTTATCTCGAGTCTAGACGCAGTGCGGTGATTTTCAGGTGTTGAAGTATCAGATAAACTTTTCGGCCGGATCGTTTTTCAAGCTTTTCGAACGCAGGAGAGCTGCGGTTGTAAAGTAGCACACATCTAAAGCATTAGATTCAAATAACTGATATTTAAATAAACATTATAAATACTGAGATTGAACACTATAATCATGGTCGTAGGAGGTATTTTAAATAGTTCTCAGTCTAAAACCCTTTCTGCTTTAAATCTCGCCAAAGAGCCTTTTTATATTTCGGAACATTTTGTCTCCAAACACAACGGACTGGATGTTTTTGTCAAGTCATTCGCAGTAAGATTGGAAATATAGTCATAGGCAAAGTTGTCACCAAGTAACTGAACGAGTCCTCAATATTTAGTCCAAGATACCAGGTGACTGCAGATTCACAGACATTAGATTTTGACTGATCTCATCTGCGTGTCGAGAGATTTTACATCATCAAACGAGTGGCATGTCTCTCCTAATGTAAGATAAGATATTCTTTATTGTTGAAGACGGGAATTCATTGTGGGCAGAAGTGCAGGTCGACTATCGCCATACAGGACACAACCACGTCACAGAACAACGCACGGTAACACACAACAACCACAAGACAACAACATCACAGTACGAGCACATGACAACGACAGAGCGCCAATCGTACGATGACATACAGTAGCAGCAAATACAAAAAGGGTAGACAGCACCAACAGGCAATTATAAAACTATTGCTAAAGAAATATACAGTACAACACAGAATACAAGAGTAAGAGCAGACTATCTGATTATCAGTGCTATAATAAAAGATGAGGCACCACTATTAATAAATTAACTATTTATTAAGGAGAGAGATGGAGGTGGGATTTTCACCGCATCCGGAACGGCAGCAATTAGAGATACAGCCGTGGGGTCACTGGAGGTGCTTAAAACACTCAAAAATAACCACAGACAGTATGAAGCATGAGTGACTAACGAAAAGTGTTTCTCATCTATCTCAAAAGTTAGATGTCGAGACTGGGAATGACGTTTAAAGGGACATTCCGAGAGATGAATGTTGCCGACCGCTTGCTTCTCTAGTTTTACCAACTTTAGTAACGAGCGCAGGATAGTAATACAGAGAGCCACGCGTTCAACCAAAATGCCACTCTATAGCCACAAATAATGCTCAGAACAGCACCTAACTTCATCAACAGGACATATAGGGTCACAGACACAGTACTAGACACCAAACATCTTTTTAACTTTGACTCATTTCTTGAGCAGAGAGGAGAGGAGTCAGCTGAGGTGGCTCGGGCATCTGGATAAGACGCCTTCTGGATGCCTCCCGTTAGAGGTGTTCTGGACATGTCCCACTGGGAGGAGACCTCGTGGTCTCCCCCAGGTCCAGGTGGAGGGATTATATCTCTCGCCTGGTCTGGGAGCGCCTGAGAATCCCCCCAGAGGAGCTGGTGGAAGTGGCTGGGGTGAGGGCCGTCTGGGAAGAAAACGACAACGACGAAAACATTTATCAATAGGCGCCTTTCAGAGAACTGACAGACACCTTACAGAAGAATGTAAAATAGTAAAGTCAATAAAATACACATCAACACAACAAAAGACACTGCTACTGGCATTGACAGCACTGTAGGTGAAAGTTTGCGCTTGAAGGCGCCGTAACAGAGAGAACTCGCACAACACCAGAGGTGTAAAAACAAGACTTGACTGTCAATAAAGACTGTTAAAAGGTAAAGCTGTTTTATCAAACTTGATCTGGTGGTGTTGAGTTCTTGACAGTGAGTTTTTTAAGTTTCGTTGGGGGTTTGAAAGTTCACTGGATTCACAGACACACACACTGAAGCAGTTCATATCCACACAAAAATGTCTTTCCCAGAGCTTCAGTCCATCACACTCTGCTAATCCCACACAATCCTGACCGAGCCTGAAATGGGAGTTTGTGTCACGGTTGGTTTAGAGGTTTTCTTCTGTCAACAAAACCCTGACGAGACAAAGAGAGAGACAAAAAGAGAGAGAGCGGAGGGTAAAACAGAGCGAGAGAGAGAGAGAGAGAGAGAGAGGAAGAAATGGATGAAAACGAGCCCACCCCTCGGAGCTGAGAGGCTGAAAACAGAGCGCTGTAACACCGAAAAAGTTCACTCCCACTGTCACTAATGTGGACCGTGTGTGTCTCTGTGTGTGTACAAGTGTGGTTGTGCGTGAGTGTAATCGCGAGTGTGTGTGTGTGTGTGTGCTGGAGATTCCTGCTGCGCCGCTCCCAAATTGAAATGTGAAAGAAATGTGTTGGAAGGTGATGACAAGAGTGAAGTGAACCAGTCGTTTCCTGAAGGCCCAGGCCAGATGTGTCGCACACAGAGCCTCAGAAATCTGCAGCACATTTCTCTTTAATAACCAGGATATTTAACCGAGGGGGGCGGGCGACGACTCCCAGTGTGTGCATGTGTGCTTACCTGCGTGCACAAATTTGTGTGTGTGTGTTTTTGTTTGCAGAAGGGAAATGTGTGCATGTGTGTGTGTGTGTGTGTGTGTGTGTGTGTGTGTGTGTGTGTGTGTGTTTATAGGGCTGGATGGGATGTGTGGTTTACTACTTTAATTGGACGTTTTCAGACTGCAGCGCTGCAGAAAGTGAAAGAAGGAGACGAAGGAGAGAGAGAGAGAGAGGGAAGCCTGACAGACTTACGGCCACACCTCTGATCACCACTCAAGGCACACACACACACACACACACACACACACACACACATACACACACACATACACACACACATACACACACACAGAGGGTCTCTTCCATACTGTACTCAGCTACTGACCACAATGCCCGCCACTTCCTCCAGGAGCAGGCCCTGGCGCCTAGAATAACAAAGAAAATATTCAGCTCCATACTGTCTGATGTCTTAATATTTCCAGGCCTTCTGTTCTCATAGACGCATGATTCATGGACTATAACTTAGAAATACAATCAGATCTTTCCCCGCTGATCCTTCTGCTAGTTAAATAAAGAGACTGCGAGGAGGAAATGGAGCAGGAGTGTCGGAGATCTGCTAAGGCCACTACGCTGTGAGATCAGTAAACTCGGCGTTTAAACTCACTTCAGACCACATGTTTAAGTTGAGGAAGAGGAGGCCGAGCGTACAATAATGAAACAATTTATCTCCAAGGAGACGGAAAACACACACAGACACACACACACACATTATTATTTGTTCTGTTGTTGTCGTGCAGCAACAAAACTGACAGCTGCTGACTCCAGGAATTTAACAGCTTTTTTTTTTTTGATGAAATAAGAAACGCGGTTCAGAGATCATCTTTCATTATCGGCAACATGGAGGCAAGCAGATAAAATCTAGACGACTGTTTTTAATCAGCAGACGACTGGATGATGCTTTGAAAAAAGAAAAGAGTTTGCTATTCAGGAAATACATTTTATAAGCTTCATTTCAAAATACATTCACAACTCTTTTTTTTTTTTAAGACTTTATTTCGCAGTTTTCTATTAATAGACATACAACTTCCAAACATAAAGCCCCTCCCCCAAGGCTCTTGAACAAAAAAGGAAATTAAACGAAATAGTCAGACAGCGACCTCTTCAACTAAGTTCAGGAAATTGATGTTTTAAAATGGTTGTAACAATCAAAGATGTGTCACTGTCATTTTCGTCTCGTCCCATCAACGTAAACGCACTTTCGTCTCGTCACATTTTAGTCATCTCCGACTTATGTTTAGCTCGTCAACGTTACGTCTTCGTCGTGGAAGAAAAGGAAAATATTTCCCTTTTTAGACGCTGCCGTTGACGAAAATATTTGACGAAATATGACGAAAACAACACTGCTTTAATTAGTGTAAAAAAAAAGGTAAACAACAACGAAAAAAACTCCTCATAGGAGCTTTAAAAAGTCGCCAGCCAAAGTCCAATTTGAGAATCAGACTGAATGACTGTCTCCAATATTTGTCATGTGCTTGTGCAGATTGGTGGGGAAATCCAACAATTCAGTAAAAAACTCTAAAAAGGACACCCCCTAAAAAACTATAGAATAAAGTTAAAATTTAGAGATACAAACAAGTCAGAAAAGAATAATATTTTGTTGGTAGTCAACTTAATTTCAGGTCTTCGTCATTTTTCATGTCATATCTTAAGTTTCATTGCAGCGTTCAAGTGTGTAACTCGTTTCTTTTTTGTCCGGGGCTACTGTCCTCCTGAATATTCTCTAATATAAAAACAAGTTTAATCTGATTTGCATTGTCCAATTTCTAATCAAACTGCCTCATTACACTGAGGCCGCACTGACCTAACTAATCTTGATGTAGGTCTCAGTTCGTCGTATCATGAATAAGGATTTTATCTGGATTTGTCAGGTCAGTGTGGTTAAATATAAGTATAAGAAGCTATTTTAATAAAAAAATGAAACAAAAACACTTAGTTTTTTGAGTGTAGCATATTGTATAACTTAATAATTAACCATCGCTGTTTTTAATTTTTGTAAAAACGTCTAATAAACTGCCTTATCGCCAAAATGTCGTTCCTAATTGGATGAAGAGAGGAGGATAAAGCAGCAGTTTTGGGCAGTAACAGCAGCTAAGAATCGGTTAAAGTGCTGCTAAATGGAGAAACCTCTAAAAAGCCTAAAGTGCCGGTCTACGGTCCCAAAAAACAGGCTGTATTTTATAGACCATAACTAGCTCTCGTTTGGTGAACACAGTCGTACACATGTGCCAATACTCCGCTACAACAGAACGGCTGCGACCAGAGCTTCTGCATGTAAACACGACATTTCGTAGAAAAATCAGGGTCACAATCGGTGTAAATGGCTGCATTGTGGGTGCGTGTGAGTCTGTGTGTGTCTGTGAGTGTGTGTGTGTGTGTGATGGAGGAGAAAAGCTGCAGTTTGTTTGGGCCGGAGGAAGCTGCTATTTACATAAAAAGGTGTTGGACCAGCACACATTTAACTGCTTTGGCTTGTGCGTATCGGTGCGAGAGTGTAATGAGAGAGTGTTTAGCTGTGTAAGCCCGTGTGTGTGAACATAATCGCCCATGATATACAACATTATGGCCGTTTCTTAATAGCAGCGTTTTAAGAACAGCCATTAATGCAGCTTGTAAAATATTCCCTAACACCGAGCCAAACACACTCTTCACTTTCACCTCCCTCTTTCTCTTTCTCTCTCTCTCTACCTCGCTCTCTCCCCCTCTCACCTCATTTGTGGGGGAATTTATTTAACTCGTTAAAAACAATTCTGTGAATATTCCCAGCTGAGTGACCGGGCTTCCGTTTTTTCTCCTCCTCTCCTCCCTCCCTCTTTGTTTTCATCCTCTCTTCTCTTAAACTAACCTGTGTGATGTTGTCAGAGCTGCTCGAGAATGAAGTGCTAAGTGTTGCTTTTTATGGGGAGGAAACAGACTGGAACAGCGGGTGTGTACATGTGTGTGTGTGTGTGTGTTTTCCGATGCCTCTAAGATACACACACACGTAGACATATATACACACACACACACAGAAAACTTTAGAGTGATTTCGCTGTGAGTTACAACCTGTTCGTTGATGAGACAGCCCCCAAGCTCTGCGCTCAAACATCATTAACAAAGTTTGAGTGTGTGTTGCTTGTGTTTTTTCTCCTTTGTGTGAGTTTGTGTGTTTTCAGGGTTAACGTCGTCATTAAGGCACCTTGGTGAAAATCTGTTCTCAATTGTTGTGGTGATTTCTGCTGTTTTAATTTGGACAGTAAGGGCGCTGCCAGCTCTTACCCACAGAGATGCCGTGACCACTTAGCAATGTTCGCTCCATTCCCATGCACACAAACCTTCTTCGCTCGAAACACACACACACATTCACACACTTCCTTCCATGTTTTGTGTCCATAAAAGATCTTCTCAGAAACACAATGTGTCATGAGAGTGTGACTCTTTTTTGTTTTGAAGGGTGTAATTATAACGTGGAGAAAATCACAAGATAAAAAAACTGTGAGGCAAAACTGATGACCTGTTTTTTTCTGTTCCTGCACGAGTCCAAGTGGAGTCCATTAAACGACAAAATAGATGTGTTGTGCGTGAAAAAGCAGTGCAGAAAATAAAAAATCGGAATTGACCTGAAGTGTGAACATAGCCTAATTCATGAAAACTTGATATATATATTTAAAAAAAAAATATTTTTTTGATATAACATTTTTTTAATATGATAACATTCTTTTTTAATATAACATTTTTTTAATATAACAATTTTTTTAATATGATAATTTTTTTTATATAACAATTTTTTAAAATATGATAACAGATTTTTTTTTAATGTAACAATTTATTTTTTTTTTTTCCCAGCAGCTAATTCAAAGTCCAAACTACAACCTTAGATGTTAAAAAGGAAGGAAATGCAGAAATGGAAAAATATAACCTGCAGTTCTTTAAGTGTCCACTTGGGGCTGGCTTCATGAAAGTGCACATTAAGCTAAACATGTTTATATCCTGTTTGAACTTTATATCCTGCTTGAAAAGAACATATTATTTTGATTGTTTATTTGTTTTGATTATAAAACTGTTGAAGGTAAAAGTCATGCCTAAGTTTAAGAGCTAGCGGGTAATCTTTTTTATTTAATTCACACAGTATTTAAGACACACTGTCATTAAGCTGCCACAAACAACAGTCAATAACTAGGGTGACCATATTCTGAATCCCCAAAAAGAGGACAGGACTACATGGGGGCGGAGTCACAGATTTGTGCGTAGTTAATTTTGAGAGTTTTTCGGATTAGTTTGAGTGTTTTAAAAATAAAATACAGGTTTTGAGTCTCTTGTACGATAATAATAAAAGATAATTACCATCTAGCAACACTGCTGTGGATGAAACTAGTGCTAAAGCTTAAAGCACTACTTAAGCATGTTGTGATCAGTCATGCCTTATTATTCCAGGGCAACAGCAGTTTTAGGCTTACAGGGTAAAATGCAGGTGCGAGATTTAAAGGTATAAATGTAAACATGCTCAGCCCTCTTCTCCTATCAGTGAGGCAACACTTATTCGCTCGTCTGGTCTGTGCTGCTGGAGAAACATGTGGGTGTAAAAGGTAGAGGGTTCGACTGAAGCTGCTAAATTCTACAGACTGTACCTTTAAATTGGATTCAGCTCTGAGGAGTGTCTAACCTGTGAACCAATAAAAACACAGGTGCTCCTGATTTTGTTTTGGTTTATTTGTGGTCATGTGTTCAAATAACCTCTGGTCTCTGAGGGCTTGAATTCCATCAGCAATTTTCTGCTTCCCCCCTTTTCTCCGACTCCCTCTCCATCCCTCCCTCCCTTTCCTCCCTCCTTCGCGGCACCTCTGCGATCCCAGCTGACAGCTGGCGAGGAGCACCTCTGACTCCGCCTGAGGAAGCGATGAACTAACTCGTGTTTGGATGGACGTGTGAGATTTCCTGAAGCTGAAAATCTGCAGATGCATCAGAAAAAACTGATCGATGCTCATCACATATCCTGTTAATACCTTTTTTCCCCTACGGAGTCACTTTTAAGTTCATTTTTATAGTTTTAGATGCTCAAACATCAGGTTGAAACTTTGTATGGGTGTAACGGTGAAGCAGTGAGGGGTCCTGGTATTCAAACAGGAACCAGATGGATGCTGGGATGGCACCTCAACAACCAGGAAATGAAATTATAGACGATTATTCACGCTGCTTCCAGCTTTAAATCTCAGCTTACACATCCATGATATCTTTGTTTGGCCTGCTTAGGAGAATGTGCACGTGTTTCCATGTGTGTGTGTGCGCGCATGTGTGTGTGTGTGATTAGGTATGTGGGGTGTTGGCCGTTAAAGGGAGCTAATAAAGTCTGTTCCCTTTCATTAGTGCTCATTAAAACAGCCTGGCAAGATTAGTTTGTGTTTGTGTGTGTGTTTAAGTGTAGCTGAGTTTGACTGTGTCTGTGTTAACTAGGTAATACTGAGTGTGTGTGTGTGTGTGTGTGCGTGTGTGTATTAAATAAGCATGTGTTATGTTGTTAATAGCACACCTCGTTGGCCAAGCAAAATGAGGTTGTTAAACTTGTGCACAACTATGCTCATGTACCCTGACTTAACAAAGACAGGTCTATGTGTGTGCGTGAACGAGTTACGTGTGTGTGTGTGTGTTTATGTGTGTGTGTGTGTAAGGCCTGTTTCACCTACACACAGCTGTGCTAGACGCTTGTACGATATTAAAGAAACACTATTTTGTGTTGATTTGTTCCCTTTTTGGCGGCCCGCTGATAACGGTTACCATGGTTACAAATTAGGTCAACGCTAATTATAGTGCGTTCGAGTTACCTCAGAAGTCAGAAGTCCGAGCTGGGAATTAATTAATATAATTGCTTATATTTGGAAAATAACTTCTGTAGATGTAGCCATCTTGTTTTTGCCTCCGATTTCGCTTTCTTCCGACTTGGTGACTGAAACGCTGGTAATTAAGGTGTGATGTCATTCCGAGGTCGAACTCCTGACTTCCGACGTAACTCAAACACAGCATTAGTTCAAATAAGAACAAAGTAATGAGCGGGTTTCCAGAGTTATTATGCCCTGACACAGTTTGATACAGATCTGTTTACTTACAGTGACCATATTCTGAATCCTCGAAAAGAGGACACGACTACGCGGGGGCAGCGTCACGAAGTCACACGTAGTTAATTTTAAGAGTTTTTCGGGTCGGATCGAGTGGTTTTTTACGCGCTTCTAACTCAGTTAGTCCATGCAACACAAACTCAAAACTTCCATACAAAACCGCGGACATTTGAAGGATTTCATAAACTCCCCTGGACAAAGCCTCACCAGCGTACACGAAAATAGAGCCCATGATGCCACCCAGCCAGTCAAAGCTTTTACACCGATCAGCGTTAATGTCAGACTCAAGTGTACAAGATTGATAGAAAGTTCAGCTAAGAGCAGCATCACTGTGACATAGGGGCTAACAACCTTGTCTCTCACCTGATTGTGGATTGTTTGAACTGATCGTTTCCATGATTCATTTAAATGCCTACTGTGCAAAGCAGCTGCATTATGCTCTTGGTGTCAATGGATGGTCTTAATATCAACCAGAAGTTTGTTGAGTTCTTAAAGAAGGAACTCAGGGAGCAGTTTGGCTTAGGCAGATGCAGATTGTTGATAGTTAGGGCTCTATTTTCATGCCCGCCGGCATTGTGGCGGAGGGTGGTGCACCCCGTGCAAGCTGGGCGTGGGGGAGGTGTCGACAGAAGCAGGACAAGGCAGGACAGCCCCCCAAAATGAGGACATGTCCGGGTAAAAGAGGACGACTGGTCACCCTAGTTTACTCAAACGTTTTTAAGTTTCTTCGAGGTGACCTGACACAGTTTACAGATCTGTTTACTTACGGTGACCATATTCTGAATCCTCGAAAAGAGGTCACGACTTGGTGGGGGCAGAGTGGTTTTTACACGCTTCTAGCTCAGTTAGTCCACGCGACACAAACTTAAAACTTCCATACAAAACCTCGGACATTTCGAGGATTGTATAAACTATCCGGACAAGCCCGCATAAAAGAGGACGTATGGTTTTAGAGTTTCTTTCTGTTCATAAAATATGTTTGTGATTGAAGCTTCAGCTGAAAAGTACCAAACAAACCGCCTGTTAGCAGGTATTCAGAAGGCGGGACTAGTTTCCCCCCCGACCCTGCCAGCCACCAGGAGCACAGATGATGATATGTTCACACAGCTGCGATCTCAGATGTGGCCGTTTTAGCAGCTCCTAACTCAACACCTCGCAATGGGATACACTTTATTGCAACACGCACACATGAACGGGCAACACGGCACCCCTCCCAGTCATGCCTGGCAACTTTGTAGTTTCTCACAGCTCTGTTCCCTGGAACCATAAAAAAAAAACTAGCCTAGATACCTGCGACACGGTTCAATCGTTCTGCACCTTGTACGCAGAATGGGTGGTGGAAAACAGCAGAAAGTTCAGTTTATGTTATCTTCTTCAAACAGACTCTCAAACTTAAACATCCAAGACTGCTGCAGAGTTTTTCTAGGAATCAGAGGTCTTTGAAAGGTGAGATGAACCCACAAAACCATCAAAGATACTCCTCATACAGGTACCGTAAACCTGGATACTGGACTTATATGAATGAGGCAAGATAATTGAGCAAGATAACCACGGCGCTTATTTGAGAATTGAATCTTTTTCATTCTTAATCTCTTTGTTTTTAAGATTTAAGGTATGAAGGTATAAGAACAAATATCTGTATATAAAAGTGTATAAAAATGAAGCTGCGGAAACCTAAATTTGACTTTCTTTAAGAGGTACCAAACTGAAGTTGGGAAACTCGTCCAGACCGAAAACCTCATCAGATGGCTGCGGCGTAAAGATGTTTGTGTGCCGAAGTACAAAAGCTGCAATCATGAGTCAAACTTTTACCATGTGTTAATGAAGGCGGATACAGTTTGCCTTTAATTTAGTGAAACTTTTATGTCTGCCTTTAATGAGTTGTTCGCCATGTGCGCCAATGTCGTCTGCGAGCTCGGGTCTTTCCCGTGGCGCTGCTTTGCCTGTCTTCCAGTGCTAATGTGCTAATCTGCTGTTTAGTCCAACCAGATGGGCCTCTCCTTCCACACTAGGGGAGAGAAGGAGGTAGGAGAGGAGAGGAAGTTACCTGCAGAGATCTCCCCCTCATTAAAAAATCCCTCTGACGAAATTACACACCCCTCCCCCCTTCTAGATCTCCGTCCTCCGACTTTAATAAACGCAACGACAGGCTCAGACACCCAAACTCTCCTCGACCATATCTCCTTTTCACACCCTTTCCTCGTGAAGCATTTTAATCCCTTCCAAACACTCATTCGAATCCATCTAGAGCTAAAGTCTGACGCCTCGCATGAAGAAAGTCGTCATACTTTGGCATGAACATCACAGCCGTGTTGGCATATGTGCTTACTCCACATAAAACTAACACATTCCTCGAGCCGAAGCCGCAGAGATGAAAGTGAGTGAGATCTGAGACCGAGATTGATGTACGGTTCGAAATATAGGAGATATAAACCGATCAGGGAGACCACACATCCATACATGCTTGGCGGATGCCCTCTGAACGTCTATCAAGTTCAGACCATCACGCATGAGCGCATTTCACAAGCCGAAGGAGGTTTAAGAGCGAGGAGGGCAGGAGGAGAGCAGGACGGGCGACATTTCTAAATTCTCAGCGAACTCTTCAACAGGAAAAAAAAAAAACCCGTCGTATCGCGTACCAAAACGTCCGAGCTGCTGAAAACCTTTGTATCGAATTCTGAACTCATGAGGAAAAATGTGACCAAGGTTAACAGTGGCCTTTTCTCCGTCTCTCTCACACACACAAACACAGACTCCATCTTTCATCGCAAGACAATGATCTCTTTTCCTGGACTTGTCTACACACTCAAAACCAAAAACCGCGGGACTAAAAATGGGTCCCTGTCATAGTCTATTAGGAGTAAATTTGCTGTGTCCACAGAGTTGTTTCTCCCGTTCCCTTTCCAGACCCTTTCACCGTGTTTTGATTGCACGCTGGATTCTGTCGTCTCACCGCCTCCGCTGTGTTTAAGAGGATTAAACTGCAGCCATCAACCGCACAGGAGTCCGATCAACAGATAATATCGGCGCTTGTAAGCGAACTCCAGTAATCCATCTTCTCCTGTCGATGATGGAGGTACGAGCCCCCGTGCGTTTTCAGGTTTTTACCTCCTCTTCTTTCTCCTCCCTTATCGATTACAGTCTGCTAAATTTTACGAGTACATCTGAGTAAAATGTGAAAAGGACAGACCTCTTTAAATGGAACAAAAACACCCTCAGTCATGGGGAAATCTAACCCAATCATCTGTCTGCTTCTTTAACTATATATAATTTCATAACTTTTGTTTTATCCACAGCTTCAATGATGGGTACAAACACGCGGCGACGCTGCCAGACGAAACATTGGTGTTGGACAATTCTGCAAAAACTTACTTTCTTTTTACCACCACAGAGAGCGCGAGCCAAAGTCCAACACCAACATACCCGACGATTTCTGACATACTTGGAAATATTCTTATTCATTTTCTAGCTGATGGGCAGATGAAGGGTAGAGGAACGGTGGAGCTGGTAGCTTAAATCAACACAGCGAGGCGGAGATGACAGAAACAGGCGAGTGAGGCCAGAGGTTAGACAGAAATCCGCCCAGAAAGCAGCATCAAGGTCAATTTGAGGTTTCCAGGCTGCAACCGAAGAACGAGGAGTCTGAGGATGCATCAAAACCTGAAAACCTCCTCCTGAGTTAGGGTCTGCACCGACCCGTTTGTGACTTAATCTTAAAATGCTCTTATTAAAATTATGGCACTTGTTGTATTAGGGTCGCTGTTGACCTGGTTAGATTAATATCTAATAATCGGAGCGAAAACTGAGATTATAAGTGCACTGACAGGCACCACACTGACAGTCAGATCTCCTCTTCCAATCATGTGAGATTGAGCAAATTCTAATTTTTCCGGTTTTTTCTTGCACAAAAAAAAAGTTGGGCATGTCCAGACATGTGAGATCAGGGGTTTACTGACAAAGAAAGGCCCAGAGGACCACAACAAAAACTATTATAAGCAATATTTTCATGGAAAATGAAGCCGAACAAGTTAACCCAGAGATGAGAACCAAACTGGATGATAGAGAAATGTTTTTAGTGTAATTTACAGCTGATTTAAGACACGGGTCAAAACAGACCCTTAACATAGTGGGTGCAGAGTAAGAGCTAACACAAGAGGAAGGTTTAGATAGAAGGTTGAATAATGTCATGAGAACTGGCTGCAGAGTTTTAATGGGGAAAAGGATAAAAGATAGAAAATAAGACCTGTAAATTTTTGTGAGAAAATAACAAATTTTTACAATCAAATTCTTTTATTTTTACAACAGAGTATTAGGGCCATATTAAAATTTAAAAAATTCAAGACCTCGAGATTTAAGTCGTTAATTTAGAAGAATAAAGTCATTGCTAGCAAGAATTAAGTCATAATAAAATCATTACTTACAAGAATAAAGTCGTAATAAAGCTATTAAAATAAAAAGTAATAAAAAAGTAAAGTAAGTAAAGTAAAAAGTAAATTAATTAAAATAAAATCATTACTAACGAGACTCAAGTCCTAATAAAGTCCTTATGTTCTAACCTGTTGACAGTAGTTGAAATGAAATGAGAGCCATTGAGCATTTTGTGAAAATCTACTTCAATATCACTTTCTCAAACAAGGAGATACTTCATCTTCTGTCACGTCAGCACATTATCATAAGTGTCATAATGATTTTATTACAACTTTTTTCTTGTTAGTAATAACTTTATTCTGGTAAATTAACAACTTGAATCTCAAAGTCTTTTAATTTTTTTCTTTATGTGGTCCTAATACGCCGTCGTATATTTTACCAAAATAATTAAAACAATGAAGATCAGAGGTTGCTACTGCGATTTCGTGTCGAATGTTTCATGTCTCGGAAATCAAAACTATGAGTGATGCAGACCCGTTAAAGCCAACTTCATCAGAAATATGCACACAGAGTTTGGCCGCATGAGCAGACTTCAAACACTCAATTAAAACCATTAGCAGCACCAAAATGTCTGCTTATTGTGCAGCCACTCATCAGAATCTGTTCTCCATCTGTGGATACTGGATGACACTCAGCACATACATAATACATAATAGAAATAAACTCATCTAATTTGTCTAAAATGTTAAAATTAAGGCTGACAGGGTCACTTTTTAAACCAAAACACCGACTGCGTTTGTTGCTGCATGTTGACTATATCCAGACTCTGTTTAACAGCAAAAGCCGCTTTGTCCACTTCATGGAAAAGTTAGTTTCAAATCCTGACTATGACTAAGTTACAGAAGTGTCTCAGACACATGATGGAGAAACACACAGGTAATAAGTAAAAGCAGGTGCACAGACGGTGTAAAAGGGTCTAAAAGTACGAATTTGAAATCACTGCTTCTTTAACTGCAAATGATTTCTCCTAAAATCATTTACTACAAGGTTTGAATATTAAATCTTTTTACATTACATGCCAAATTTACCACTGCATAAACAGAGATTCACACACACACAGCTGGGTTCAGTATCTTAGGAGCCAGAAAAGGTTCTGATAGTCGGGACAGCATCATCCCCACTGGTCTCATCTTGGAAAGGAGCGCTTTACAAAGTCAAGGTTTCCAAAACATAGTCACATAAGGAGCGATATAAAAATGTGTGTTTCCTGAGCTTTGACAGGCCTCGTGAAAAACATATTATAAACTCAGCAGAGAGGAAGTATGACTCATTTAAGGCGACTTAAAAGCCTGATTATGGCTCCTCCAGCTGTAAAAGAAAGTGCAATATAATGATTTCAGAAATTATGCACCAAATGTCTGTTTTTACGTCTGCCGGTGGCTTTTAAGTGGTTGCACAGAGAATTTGCTCACATGATTAGTCCACTTGAGTATTTGTAGGACTGAGGAGTCTTTTTTTGCACCTCTGTCCACCCTCAGATAGCATGATGACAGATGGAGTCAAAGAGGGAAATGAAAGGAAAACATAAAGGTATAAAGAGGACTGATAAATTATTAACAAGGTGTAGGAGATTTTCCCCTGTGCACCTCCAGAGCCTGCCTACTGTGATTACCTGCTCCGCTCAGGGCCGAATATAAAAGGGAAACTATCTGTCACATACACCATTAACAATTCATACGACCCACATAATACGGGGGTGTTCTAATAAACCTATAAATGTTGTTTACACAGGCACAGAGTCAGAGGACATAGACCCTGATATTACCTGACAGTAATGCCTGCTTTTCTTTTTCTTGGCCCCGTCGTGTTCGGAGACTCTGAAACCGGTCTCTCACAGTCAGGACAGATTTAAGCAGAGCACGTCTCGTTCTGAGTCTTTATACTGTGGTTTTTGAGAAATTATGCATTTGTAAAAGATGGATGTATAAAGTGGGTACTTGTCATAGAACGGCTGCCGAACCTCTTTATCGTATCAAACGCAACTTCAATATATCTTTATTATTTTTATCCATACGGCCGGTTTGGCCTCGTCTGGATCTCAGTGCTTCTCCTGTTGAACAGGGGTGGGAGAAAAAATCGATACGGCATAGTATCGAGATATATTGTCTGGTGATATATCGATTTTTCAAATTAATTGCTAATATGAGGTCAAATCTATGATAATGGAAAAATAGAATTTGTCCAGTGAGGTTGACAGAGGTGACGTCACAGAGCAGGAGAAAGTTGGTACGACAAATATATGTAAGGTTTGCAAGATGTGCGACATGAAAATCCAATACAGCGTAAATGAGACAAACAGAAAGGAAAGCTAAATGCTAAATTAGCTAAACGGTTGAAAAAATTGTACAAATCACAATATATTGTATCGCAATACTCACTGTATCGTGGCCCAAGTATCGTGATAATATCATATTGTGGGGCCACTAGTGATTTCCACTCCTACTCTTGAAGATCATTTTGGACCTTTGCAGACTTTTGGCTCTACTTTCATTAAAAAAACGTGTCTGCAGATCAGTTAAGAAAAGCTGTTTCAAATGCTGCGTTCCAGTTGTGCTCAGAAGTCGGAATTTCCAAGCTCCAAGTCGGAAAGTCAAACGATCCTCGCCAACGTCGTAATTCAAGATGGCAGCGCAGTGCATCAACAGTAAAGAGTAACAGTGAAAGCTCTCGTAATGTTTTATTTATTAGCACTTCTGTTTTGTTTTTGTGCAGTAAAATAAGTAGTATATGTTGTACCGACAACCGCTAACAACAACTGACAACGGCTAACAACAGCTGATAATTGTAAACAACAACTAACAACGGGTAACTGTAGGCGTCCATCGTGGTTTTCCGACTTGTTTACTGGAACACCGTCAACTCGGGTGTAGCGACTTTTAGCGACAGTTGACTTTTGGCCCCACTTAGCCACCGTAGAATAGGGGCTACATCAGTTCTTTGTACCGACCAGGACACAATTTTTTTTTTTTTTTGTAGGACCGTAGGGGAAAGTCCCGCCTCCTTCGCCTCTGATTGGCTAGAAAAGCTGGAAACGTCATCACACGCTCAAGCCAAACGCGCGGGCTACATCGAACAGAACATTATAGACATTATCACACTTCTGAATCTCCTAACCCCTAACCAGACAGATGATGACGTTTCACAGCCACTAGGAATAACCAATTGGAGCCCAGCACTTCTAGCCAATCAGAGGCGAAGGAGGGCGGGACCTTCCCCTACCATCCAACAGAAAAAAATTTGCAACCAGGACTGATTCATTACAAACATGTCTGCAGATCGACTTAAAAAACAAAATACTTCACTCTTTTAGTTTAGTTGTTTTAAACACTAACAGTCACAGTATTTTTTGTAGTTGATTCTCTGCTAATCTGTGTTGATCCCCGCTGCGTCGCCTGGATTTGTTGCAGCAGTAATGCTAATAGAGTTTGCTTGCTTGACGACTGAGACAACATACCAAGTGGGGATTACTTAAGAGCAGCTTTTGTAATGAACAAAGTGATCTGAATATGGTTTCTATAAAATATTAAATGGTGCGTTTTCAAAGCTTTCAGCAAACAACATATAATTGTCCAATTTTGCATTTCTGCGAAATCGAAAAGTTCACGATCACTAATGTCTCATGGAGGTCAGAGGTCGTCATGATTAACAGGACTTCCCCACATGGTAACAATCAATTTTAAAAGCTTTATAATCTCCGTGCAACAAGATAACAACAAACATCGCCCCTGCGCGGCGCGGCGTGACATCAGCAGGCGTGGTCAGCGCGGCGCAGCTGCGTCCTCGTCTGCTGGGTGTGAGCAACATCCTCGCCGCCTCATTAACAAACCATAAAATCTTCACATGGGCCTGTGTGTGTGACGCTCAGATGGTCAGTTCATGTGGAAGATGAAAGCCTGAAACACTCGGCCAGCTGACGGTGAGTACAGTTACACAAACACGCACGCATAAACACACTAACAACCCCATTGTGTCAAAATGTGTAGCTTTAGCGGAGTAATTAGAGGGTTTCGAGTGAAGGGGTGCCAGCGTCTCAGCTGGTGTGTGGGTGGAATCAAGTCAACAAGTCTTAATTGTCTGAGATGTATGAATGATGAATGGATGACGGGCGCGCAGATGGGCCAATAAACACGAAAAAACTGACGGAGGAGTCGAAGCATTTAACGAGAAGATGGACGGACAGATTGTGCTAATTTTGATTTTTCTCTCTGGGAAAACTGAGGAATCAAGTCGGAATTATTAAATAAGAATATTCCACTCTATAAACATCAATCCGAACCATACACCTAGTAAATTCTTCAGCTTTTATATCATTTTTCTGTCGGTACATGTGAACCGTTTACCCGCTGCCTTCTCTCTCCGCAATCGGAGGAGTTTATTCGGAGCCACAATGACACGTGGCACTTTTGCGAGGATGAAAAATATCCCCCAGGCCTTCATATATGGCAAACCCCTGTAGCTGCGAATTGAGAAACTGTATAAAAACTCAAACACACACACACTTACATGTGCAACCAGGCTATAATACGTTTGGACGGAGCAGGATGCCAGGCAGTGCCCGTTAAAGGCTCTAATGTGGCGGTGGTTTCATGGTGGTTGGCACAGATCAGCAGGAAGAGGGCATAGAGAGAGAGAGAGATGGGGGAGTCTGGAAAAGAGAGTGAGAGAAAGCTAAAGAAAGAGGGTTATAGTTACAGAGGCGCACCGCAGGCATCAAACACAGAGAATATATGAATTTTCTTGCTTTCTTTCTGTCTCGCTCCATGTGTCCTCACTTCATCCCTCTCTCTCTCCCTCTCTCTCTCTCATTCACAGTGTGGTCCTGCGGTGATCAGAGTGGACCCTGCCCTCTCTCTCTCTCTCTCTCTCTTTCTTTCCACTTTCATCCCTTTTTTTGTAGAGAGAGAGTCGAGGGGGGAGAACCCAAACAGTCCCACTTCCCCCCCTGAACTCATCTTTTATTAATCAGACCTCAGCAGTGTGTGTCAGTGGGGAGGACTGACGCACACGGGGTTTGTGAGTTTAAAAGTAAAAAGAGCAAAGAACATGCAAGTGACCGCTGACAAATGCCTCGGGGTGTTTCATATTTCCTCCGCTGCAAAACAGGCCGCGGCAGAAAACAGCAGAGCGCTCCGTTTGTGCCTGAGTATGTGTCAAAGAGAGAGACAGAGGAGGAGAAATTAAAGAGACAGATGACTGGACTCCCCGTCATTCATAAAGCCTCTCTCTCCTTCCCTCTTTCACAGGCGGAGCAGAGCGGAGCGGATATTCTGGGTGGTGTTATTCCAGGTGTGGAGTCGTCAAGGTCTCCATGCTGTGACCCTGTTATCCTGGGAAGAGGGAGAGTAGTAGAGGCATGCCGGGAGAGGAAGAGACTCTATATCAAAAACACATTTCGCCCTGAGGATGTATCACTGCAGCTATAGGGCTACAAATAAAGAAAGAAAGGTGCACGTATCCTGCACTTGCACAGATGTGTGTGTGTGTGTAGATGTGCACAAGCGTTAATGCAGTCGTGTGAATGCATCTGCAGGTTTTGTGCACATAAAACCTGCAGATGGACCTTTAAGAGTTTTGTCAGTACATGAGGCGGAAAGTACAAACTGTAAAACCCCAAATTAGTTCAAGAATCTGTTAAAGATTTACTTTTATGCACAAACTTTTTGGACAACTTTATTTTATTCTTCTACTAAAGTCATTTGAAAACATTTTTAATTGATTGTTAATCACATAAAATCTCTCGACGCTCATTGGTGGTTCACTTTTAATGTCTTTTTTTTTTGCATTCGAAAAGATTTTGCAAAACTTTTAAGTGCACTTTTTTCCCACAGTAAACAAAACAAACTCAGCCTGAACCACTTTTTATCTCCCATTGTTTTAATTTTGTTTTAATTTTTGAATTTGTCTTATTTATTCTCTGATAAACCAAGTCTACAACTGCAGATTCACTATCCTGTTCAGTCACTGTTATTTTTATTAATTTTATTCACGTTATCTTGTGCTTTTGTAGGATCAATTGTAATATTAATATTAGGCTGTTATAGGTGGAGGCTTCAAATAAGCCCATCATGGCTTTTTTTTGCCTCTCCCTGCACTGTTTCATTATTACCCATCATGTTTTATGTTGTATTCTTTTAAATTGTGCAAAAATAAAAATGAAATGAAAATGATTTTTTTATTCCCTATTGTTTTTCCAGTTTTCATCATTTTGAAACAACCAGTTTCTTCATCACAAACAGAATTGTTTTTTTTTTTAAATTGTGCAGAATTTGTCAAACAGATAAAACACAAGCTCACAGAATCTGTAGGTGAACACTGTCTAATGAAACTAACACTAGCTCTACTAGCTTTCAGTCCTCCTCGCAGGTTAGCGTCTGCATGCACTGGTTACACATCGCTCTAGTCAAGTTGTTTATCGCCATTTTAATCTGACACAGTTTGTATAAAACTTTTGCTCCATCGTCTAGATCAAGATACCACCAAACTGTGCAGCACAAAGTGATGCCATTTGTTAGACCATATGACCATATTTTGAATCCCCAAAAAGGACACTGCTACGCGGGGTGGAGTTGGGTGCAGAATTTAGGGTTTTTTGGGTCTGGTCGAGCCTTTTTTTTTTTTTTTTGCGCATCTTACTCAGTTAGTCCACGATACACCTACTGGACAAGGCCGGACAGTCCCCCAAAAAGAGGACATGTCCGGGTAAAAGAGGACGTATGGTCCCCCTAACACTGTCACTGTCAAATCAAACGAACATTAGCACCACTAGCTTTCAGTCCTCTTTGCAGGTTAGTGTTTACATGCACTGGTTAGTTAAACATCGCTCCGGTCAAGTGGTTTATCGCCATTTTAATCTGATTAAATTATGTCATTAGTGCTTGTTTACATCCAGGTAGTGGAGCATTACACTGTAACATGACGGCTGTAGTGAAAAGACAGTCACCGTACTCTAATACAGAACTCTAGGACTCTTGTCAAACCTTCATCTTGTTGACTGAGTGAAAACATCAACTTTAATCAAGCGTCTCACGTTTGTGTGATAAGTGTCGATTAAACAGAAGCAAATAAAGCTGCTCATAAAAACAAACTAACAACCTGTGCTGTTTTTTGTTTCCAATTGAATGTGTTTGTCACTTAAACTAGTGTGCACAGTGACTTCTTTTACGCACTTACTCTCATTTAGTTTATTTCATAATTAAATCTGGATCATTTAAGATAATTTGATTCTCTGAAAGCTTAAAAAGGAGGAACTGGCACTAGCAAATGCACTGAAATGCTTTTTTAAAGTCATAAAAATGTCAGATATACTCGCAGGTTTTTTTGCACATACAACACAGACATTCCCTAAATACAGTAATAAAACAGCACTACCCAAATCTGCGCTAAATGCTAGTTAGCGCTGGGCTTGGACTTTGAATGCAGGCGGGGAGGACAAACAGGCTTACCCAACGCCTCGACCGCCAAATCTCAATTTTAACGACTTTGTTCTTTGATTAAAAAACGCCTAAACGGTTCCAGTCGAGCCAGAGAAAGAGAAAAAGGAATAAAAAAGTGGGACTTCTAAGAGATGAAAATAACCGTTGTTCTGCGAGTTTTTAAGAGGCACGTGTGCTGGGGTTGGCCTGAGACGTCAGTTACGAGCTGCAGATGTTTGTATGGTTTTTTATGATTGTTGTTATTTTCAAATTGCAGCGTTTCCGTGATGAGCTTTTCTTTCATCACCATGCATGTGTGTGAGTGTGTGTGTGTAGGCTGTGTGTGCATATGCATGGACGAACCAAAGATAAAGCAATTATACTGTGAGCTTAATTGGCAATAGATCTTTAATATATGCTTTATTATGAGACTACCTGCACATTTTCACACACACACACACCTGTGAATTCACACATTCCCTGGCAGTGAACAACAGGAGGCAATCAAAACCTCCACACACACACTTACACACACTTGTCTTTTAACGACCATGTGCGTACACACACTCACTCACACACATAAATGAACACAAATCACTCAGATCGAACCGTCGTGCGGTTTCACGGGTTATGAGAGGAGAAAATGTTTTCACATCTTTTGTGCTGGATGGAGAAAACCATAAAAACAGCACCTGCTCGTCCGTGTTTGAAGGAGGCGGTGAGGTAATGAGATGTAATGTTTTGTTGCCGAGTTACACTCCGTTATTTTACACAACACATTACATTTAGCATTTTTAGTCTTCACTTATCGAGAGCGTCTTAAAATTATCGAGCATATGAGTGTTTCGCACCTTGCCGGGGACACCTGCAAAGTGAAAGCAGCTTTAGCCCGGAGGCCCACGGTGCAGGAAATCAACAACCTGCATGATAGGACAATGAGGTGATAAGGAAGATACTGGATTTATTTGTCTGTGTGTTCAGTGTCAAAACGGCTCAGTTTGTAATTAACAGACTTCAGATCAGCTGGAGAAACTGTGCGACTCTGTCTCCTGCCGACTCGGGTAAATACGAGTGGAGCCGGTCCTGCAGAGCCGGTGACCTCTGCAGAATTATATAGAGCACACGGCTGCACAGCTCCTCCTATACTGTCACATTATCAGACCGCGACACATGAAAGGATCATTATTTACTCTAAAATATATTTAACAGTGTTGAGGACATTTTCAGACATTATTACTTCTGATAATCGCAGGAAAAACTAAACGTTACGTTGAGTCACTTTGATCTATAAAATAATATAGTGAGGCTTTTAAAAGGGAGTCAATAAAAATCTTTTCTGGCGGTAATAAACCCAAAAAACTTGGCCAGCAGAGTTGTTTTAAGACCTTTTCAGGGGTGCTGAAATATCCTTTTATTTCACCTCTGGATAGCAACAACAACAGGGACTGGGCCTGAATTTGGCGAATGCTTCGTACACATCTTACATGAGTATTAAATCAAAAACATTTAAAGTCAAACATTTTCCTCCTCTAATGCTGGACATCATCCCAAAATCCTGACAAAGAGAGATCCTGGAGTCGAGGGTTGTTTCTGCATCCACTCGAGTATTAAACCAAGACAATATTAACTATTATGAGTTAGTGCACTTGCTTAAAGCTGTATCAATCTTACAGCAGTGAGTGGACTGAGGTAACAGGGCTGTAACATTATATTTTAAATGACATGTAAAGACGCAGAGGAAAATGTCTCAATCTAGGAGTCAAAAAGTGTTAAAAGTGAGTATTTTGGTGTGATAATATGTGACGAGAAAAGGATCAAAAATCCGAATCAGAAATACTTTCATAATCCCCCGGGGGGAAATTACTTTTGTTGCAGTAACTCCAGTAACAGAGGAGATAAAATAAAAGATAAAATAGAAAAAAATAAGTTAAAATATAGAGATAATATACAAGTATTTACACTATAAACAACACAAATAGTGACATTGTATAAATTTAAAAGATAAGATATATTAACACTGCAAATTAATGACTAATTGACATAACAGAATGATAGGTGTTATATTATTCTAGCTGATGTATTAACATGTAAAAATCTTTGTTGTTAAATATGGATTCTCACTAACCTCTTATTTATCAAAATATTAGTCATGTCCCTAATTATAGTCCCATATTTCATTTCCTTAAAACTCAGATTATTTGGTATTATCACTGTAAGTCAATCTTCTCTAAAAAGGAAAATATTCCTAGTTGTTTGAGGAAATGAGTAAATTACCGGACGAATTGAACACTGAGCCCCCTTAAAGGTCTGATCCTAAAACCACCCCTGCTGGAAACCCTTCTGTTTGGGTTCTTACTCTCCATCTCAATACTTTCATCAAATTAATCTACTGCATCCATCGTGGGTCAATAAAAATTAAAGCTGAATCTAGTTTTAAAATGTCATGCTTGTAATTTAAGTATCATTTGAGAAATATGAAACTATACAAAGTCTTTTTGCAATGATATCAGAACTTTTCTTTAATTTAGAGCAAAAATACGAATAAATGGTTTAATTTTATGGTCTTTATAGCTTGAATAAAAATATTTTTTTCTCAGAAACCTGTTAGAAATTTCGTCACAGTTCTTCATTATTGTTCCAGTTTTACAGTTAAGCTCCTCCACCCATTTCTGATTTTTATCAACTAATTTGACCCAATGGAAAAGATATGTTGTTAAAGCCGCACTCATGGGGTTGATCAAATGTATTTATAGGCAGCGAAAGTTTGGTCTCCAGTGTGTTACAGTTTGATCTGATCAGAATAATGATGTGATAGTCTGCAGAGTGACAGACCTGGCTTAGCTCAGCAAAGCATTTTTGATCTGAGAATACGAGGGGTGAATCCAACACCCTGCAGTCCAGCAGCTTTCAGGCTGTAACTCAAGAGTCTCTGAGAGTTTGAGTCATCTGTGTCTCTCTCTCTGACTGTCTGCACGTGTGTGAGTCTACGAGCAAAGCCTCTGCAGCCAGAGCAGAAGTTCAACTTGAATAACATCCGAGGCGCACAGAGGCCTGAGTAAACGGCGTCACGACCAGAACCGGCTCGTAAAAAAATTCAATAAATGTCATACATCCATCAACTTCTATCAAGCGCGTCAGTAAATAGCAGGTTTTCAATGGAAGGTTAACTTTATGAAGGAGAGCAGGGGTCACTTCACTTGGATGACGAGTGACTCTGGGCCAGCATAAGCAGGATTTGCAAGCAAGAGGCCCCCGTCCGTTTGTTTTGCAATGTTGGCACAACTGCGTACAGCCATGGAGTTCAGGTTATGACTTTCCCTGTGGAGCCATACAGAGGGATCCGGCGGTTCTTGTCTGGGATTTGGCCCCTTAGGATGGGCTGTGAGGGGTGGTGAGAGTACCCTGAATGTGGACAGAGGGGGACGGCTGAAATGGCTGCATTTCTGTGTGTATCTATACGGTGGCCGAGAACCGCCACTGCTGCAAATAAAAAAAGAAAGAAAAAAACAAAAAAAGTCCCAACGGAAGTTACCGATGCAACAAAAAAAGAAACTGAAGCCCGCTGCAAAAAAGAAATGGTGAAGAAAAAACAAAAAACCCAAAACGACACAAAAAAAAGTGACAATGCAAAAAAAAAAAAGTTACTTAGTGCGAAAATAAAAGGATGCAAATAAAAAAGCCACAATTGAAGTGAGCTACGATCAGAAGACGATGGCGAGAAGACGAGCAAAGAAGTAAGTGGAAAGGTTATTGTTTAATTTCGCTTTGTAAATTTTTAATGTGTCATTTTGCTTTTTTTTTTAACTGCACCATTTCTTATTTTATTTGCAGCAGGCTTTGGTTACTTTTTCTTTTTTTTTTTTCTTTTGCATTGCTTACTTCCATTGTGGCTTTAAATCTGCACCATTTATTTTCTTATTTGCAGTGGGCTTTGGTTTCTTTGTTTTTTTTTTTTTTTTACATCAGTATCTTCCATTGTGGCTTTTTTTTTTAATTTTCTAATCTGCACTATTTCTTTTTTTATTTGCAGCAGGCTTCAGTTTCTTTTTCTTTCTTCTTTTCTTGCATTGCTTACTTCCATTTCAGCTTTTTTTTAAAATCTGTACCATTTCTTTTTTTATTTGCAGTGGGCTTTGGTTTCTTTTCTTTCTTTTTTTTGCATTGGTTACATCCATTTCAGCTTTTTTTTTTAATCTGTACCATTTCTTGTTTTATTTGCAGCGGGCTTTGGTTTCTTTTCTTTTCTTTTTTTTCTTTCTGCACTGGTAACTTTCGTTGTGGCTTTTTTTTTTAAATCTGCATCCTTTCTTTTTATTTGCAGTGGGCTTTGGTTTCTTCTCTTTTTTTTTGTAACTTTTTTTGTAACTTCTGTAACTTCCATTGTGGCTCCTTTTTTTTTGCATCATTTTTTATTTGCAGCAGCGGCAGTTCTCGGCCACCGTACATATCTATCCCTGCATCCCTCCAGAGTTGATGCATTAAACCACTGAGGGGGGAGATAAAACTGGCACATAACTAAAGTGTGGACAGGAATCCTTTAAAATGAGCCTTTAACACTGTTGCCTTACTCTGTCTGTGTCTGTCTGTGTCTGTGAGAGTGAGAGAGAGAGAGAGAGAGAGAGAGAGAGAGAGAGAGAGTGTGTGTGTCCCCCACATACACACACTCACACAAACCCCACACACCTTCCCTGCCGCTCATGCCACTTCCGCCATAAAAGCCCTGGCAGCGATCCACGTGCCCATTAGCGCGCGCTAAATAACTGTTAACAATGTATTACCCAGACTCCCCTGCTCTGGCACTTCTACCAATGCCCCGCGTGCCTTCAAAGCGCACAGGTAATTATGTCAAAGGTTTTTAATAATAAACAGCCTATTCGGCGCGCGGTGGGTTACGCCTACCTTTACGGTGACAAAATGACTTGTCGAGATTAGCCGGGCTGTGATTGGCTGAAAATGACACTGCACGCGACGATTCTATTTAGCTTGAGCACGAGCTAATAAGGCTAGTAGGCAAAACCATATCGTCAAATAATAAGCTAACATTGATATTAAACGACTTAATAGATATATTACGGTTTTATTCGACTTAAATTTGTCTGTTTGAGGTAAATTTACATTGTCGTATTTCTTTCCATAAGCTAACAGTTGTTTTGGTCTCTTCTAGCTTCCATATTTAACGAACAGCCCCAATAAATAGTCATGAGACAAAACGTGAAACATTTGTTTAAACGGAGAAGAGCAACACCAACATTTCCAACTCAGGTATTAAACTGCACATGCGTTAAATTCAGGTGCTGTCAAACTGAGACAATAGATAAAAACAGCAACATGACATTTAAGAGGGTCAAACCCAAACATTTGGAAGAATAAAATCACAGAAAATAGTGGAGTCAAACACTCACAACGCCCAGGATTTTTTTTTCTTCTTCTCTCGTGGGTGATGTACAAAACACAGCTTCACGGTCCTTTCTATATAGCAGCCAGTCTGGCTAATCCATATAGGAAATAAAAGACAGGGTTGGCGACAGAGAGCTTCCCACAGTTTTTACGGCCAAAGCAGAGTTAGGACTAGTCGCCAGGCCGCAGAGAAAAAAAAAAGAAACCTTCTACTTTAAGAGGTTCAGATAATCTAATCCAATTCAAAAAGCCTCGGGTCATCTTGGCTTTAGAGTAAAAGAAGTTGTATTTTTGTTTCTGGATGTTCGACCACCAATAGGGTTGATGGACATCTGCTTATAACGTAGTTATGGGCCTATCTGCAGTAAACAGCAGGCCTGAGGGTGGAATCAGCGGTTTCATTTCTTTCTCTTTGCGCATTTTGATAAGAGAATTAGCTGTGGGGAAATCCTAAAGAATAAAAACCATAAATGTTGAATAATCGTAGAGACTACTCGTCTATTATAGGAACTGATCGTATGAAAGTGCACCTGCTCACGACAATTAAAGTCTTTTTTATGAAGTCCGCAGAAATTCGTGTTTTGATGAAGACATTTCAACTACTTTTTCAACATTTATTTATTATTCTTTTCGAACATCGACTAATTTAAAAACGATATGTTATACATAGTAAGTAAAGACCAAAAAACCATAAGTCTCGTATTCTGCAATATGTAATACGAACAATGCAGTTATAATGTTAAAGAGCACAAGACTAATATGTTTATGAAATATATATAATGCTGCTTCCAACTGCAGTCAAGGTAGGGTAATAAATGTTTTTTTTAAAAGGCCCATTATTATTATTATTATTATTATTATTATTATTATTATTATTATTATTATTGTTATTTTAAATATTATTGTTTTTATTATTATTATTATTATTATTATTATTATTATTATTATTATTATTATTGTTATAATCATAACAATCATTGTTGTCATTTTTTATATTAATGTTGTTATTGTTATCATTGTTATTATTATCATAATTTTTATTGTTATTTTTAGTATTATTGCTGTTATTTATATTATCATTATCATTGTTATTATAACTATTATCTTTATATTTTATTATCATTATTATAACAGATTTACATTTTTACATTCCTTTTGATTTTTTATTCATTAATTATTAATTAATTTATATAGATGTTTTTTATTTATTATTTACTTTTATTATATTTGTTTATTTGTTAATTATTTTTATCTTAGTATTTTTGTTAAGATGGTAATGACAATTTTTATCAGTATTGTTGACAATTATAAATAATTATTTTAATCTCTACCTCGGAAGAATAAAAAAAACTTTATAAAAAGGTAATAAAATGTAATTCCTTGACGTTTTCGTTTATTTTCCGTTGATATATTTACCTTAATTATGAGCTCTAATCTTGTATTTATAATGTAGGCTAATCGTTAACATCGTCTTTTCGTCTTTGAATCTGTTTGTGATCAAATCCACGCAAACATTTTGTCCTTACATTTAAAACTATTCGCAGAAATGAAGTCATACCGCTTTATGTTTATGTTCAATCGAAACGCTTTTGCAAACGGAGCGTAGCCTATTTAATTCTCACGGAGTTATTAGAAATGAAACATTTTTCAATCCCCACGGGAGGTGAGACGCGAGGCTTTTTGATCTGATAAACCCACGCGGATCTGAGTCCAGACCTTCCTCTTGACGTCCAATCATTTACACTGAAATTATGCCAATAAACGACGAGGACGTGTTGTTTATTTTACCAACAAGCCACGAGAGGCCTTATGGGCTCTGCAGTGATTTTAGCAGAGGAAACATCACTGAAGCAAGGAGAAACCTCAGGATATAATTAAACCCTGATGCCACTAATGGCATTTCACATAATCAGATGGAAGTGCACCGGCACGACTCTGATAAGGAGCAGAAAACGTCCAGTGATGAATTAAAACTGGATAATTAAGACTTCACTGGAGCGTGGATATGAAAAAATGACCATTTGAAAATGTTCTGTGGTCAGTCATGTCCATCGAGAAATCCACGCGTGGACATTCTCACGCACGGACCTGTTTATTTATAACAGGTTCTCCCTCCTTTACGCACTAGCATTCCGCACGCTCTTTACGCTTGCTTTCATTGTGCGTAAAATAATTTCCAAACGTGCGTAAAACCGTCTCACTCATTTCTGTATGCGCGTTTATTTACTTATTTTTGACCCTTTTACGTCACTATCAGGATTTTTGCTTTTACATTAATTAATCCAATGACTGCTGCAAAATGGTTGAAAATTTTTAGTTTGATAAACTTGTCAAAAAAATACGAAACCAGACGATGAGGAAAATCATTAAACCTCAAACAATGAACTCCAATTTGACCCCAAGGAAAATATATATAATGTAGACTTGGCAGCAGTGACCAACCCTATATTTGTAAGGATATTTAAATATGGGCTTTTGCACCAGTTTATGACTATGTGTGTATTATCACACTATAAAACCATTTTTGTATATTTGTTGTTGCAGTGAAACCAGGACTGGAATTACGTAATACGGACTTTTACGCACATTTATTCAAGTTTTCTTTATATATGTAGGGTAAACATCTTTGTTTTTATGTGTATGTTGAAACGTTTGGAACTGATTAGACTCAAACACACATCGTGCCAAAAGTTAAGTGTATTTCTGGTGTTTGTGAACGTGTTTTGTTTTGATTTGGTCACAATAATAAAGAAAGAAAATCAGAAATTTAACTTTTTTTATGGCATTTGAGCCTGAAGTCATCTAAAGGATTAAATTATTCTGACTGATGTGAAGTTGCTCACAGTTTTAGGATGTTCAAACACTCTTTCGGATGTCTGACACACGCTCTCGGCTCAGGGTCACGAGTGTCCGCCGTGCAGGAGGTACTAATGAGCAGATATGCAAAGCATGTCGAGCCGGTGTGTGAAAATGCGCGTAATGCCCCCCTGAGAGAGAGACGCTCCTCGCGCTCCTTCCCCTGAAGACCTGATTCAATCACCAGCTTTACTTTGACCACATAAGGCGGCACGAGCGGCCCCCACAGCGGGCGGGACCAGCCCCAAAGTTCCGGGGGGCTGTGATTACTCCTGATTGGTTCCCGTGTTTTGTGATTGACAGGTCCACTTCTCCGGCTCTCCTCTAAGCTCCGGTTGTTGACACTCTCCTAAAGTCCGCGCGGCTCCCACGGATAACGGAGACATTACTGCAGCTCGTGCCGGCTCGCCTTGTTTCTGCTGCTTTACCGGCTCGAGGAAGGACAACCCGCCGCACCCTGAGCAGCTCCTGGATTGACATCGTGGATTCCTTCTATTTTTTCTTTGAGCTGTGAACTTTTCCTGCTCCCCTTGAGCTCGTGACGCCGTCTAACCCTCACTCTGACCGAGACATGGCAGAGAAGCGGAGGTCCCCGTGCGCGCTGAGCGTCAAGGCGCACGCGTTCTCCGTGGAGGCGCTGATCGGTGCGGAGAAAAGACGCAGGACGACGACGACGACTACAACCGGAGAGGAGGCCGTGTCACCCGTGTACGACGACGGGACTGATGTGTCGGATCTGACCGGGAGCCCGGGGCCGCGAGCCGACAGAGCATGCACGAGCGACCGGGGCAGCGAGGCGGAGTGTGCGAGCGACGGATCCCGTAAGTAAATAGTTTGGATAAAACAGAGAAAGAGAATAAAAGGTCACTGAAATTACGATGCAGTGTTACTTGGCAACCAAACAGGCCTATTATACTATATTATATTATTATGGGATGTTTCTGTTTTAATGATTTAAGCAGTTAAACATGGGTCAGATCACTTTAAGAAGTTTAATCTAAACTTCATCACAGATCTTATTTAAAGGCACGACATGGCACAGACTGATATAAACACAAATGCGTAAAAATAGGGTTTTTATGGTTTCCTTCTCGAGGTCAAAACTGCTCCATGAAACTTCTTCAACTTGTTTTTCTTCTTATTGTTTTCACACATATTAAAATAAAACTTTCTGCTGAGGGAAAAAAAAATCAGAAATAAAAAGCCAAAGTGGACATTTTTAAACCAAACAACCATCGTCTACGGTCGGAGCCCTTAGGGCGGAAATGTGATATAATATCACGGCCCTGGTCTAGTAAATATGAGTGGTGTGAGTGTGACTAATGTGAGCCGCTTTATGAGTTGTGTTGCAATCATAAACACGCCAATTAGCAGCGCGTAAAGGCCGGGGCAGCAGGAGAGCAGAGGATGCTGAGAGGTCTGCACAAAGGGCCCTGACAAATGAGGATTGAAGCTGAAAACACACCGAGCTGAGGGTTCGTCTGAGTGTTACTCTGGCTTGTTAGAACCACGTCTGGTGTGCGTAAATTTCCTCCACGATACAAAACACTGCAGAGAGACGCATAAACACTGCTATTAGACTATCCTCTAAACATGTCTTCGCTATTGAAAGACTTTTTTACCAAGAGTACCCCATCATAAAAATACCCTACAGCCGCTATTTTGGAGTTAAATTGGAGTATGGAGTAACGAGTGAATAGTAAACTTGCCATTTTTCTGCAGCATCATAATAAACCATGTTTAACAGGCCCTCGATTCAGTAATGGCTTTAAATTGACCTCAGGTTTAAAGACACAAATGCAAAATGACTTTCTATTCTTATTAAGAGGAAGTTTAATGGGTTTAATCACTAAAAAGCATTTCATCTCTTAAAAATAACCGAGCTATAAAATAGAGAGCAGTGTGTTTTAAAACATGGACTTTTCATGAGCTGCTGAAAGTGTTTTTCATCGATCTACAGCTGCAGATTAAAGCGCACGACGTCTTTCATTAATAGTCGAATTTAAAGCTTTATGTCAGATACAAAACGAGCCTCGTCGCTGAATAAAACCCGTCCTGCTGTAATGTTTCAGTCTCCTCATTAACAACGGAGACCAAAAACTGTAAAACACCTTGTAGCCTGAATGTCTGATGCCTTTTTGTTGGCTGGGATGTCTGTGTTTCCATTAAAAAACGTGTTTATTTCCTCTCTCTTTTTCTCTCTCCTCGGCTGCAGCAGAGAGCGAGGACGCGTTGCTGGAGAGCCCGCAGCCCGCAGCTCTGTGCGCGGCGCCGCTTACCGGCACCGGGGAGGAGACCCGCGTGGACCTGCAGGGATCAGACCTGTGGAAACGGTTCCACGAGATTGGCACGGAAATGATTATTACCAAGGCTGGACGGTGAGAAGGGCTTTACATTTGCACTAAAAAATGTTGATTTTACGGCATGCATGTAGGCCTAAATGAGATGAAAAATACATGTTTACGCACTCAGTCTTATTTGATTTTGCGTAATTAGAGATAAAATAATCCAAAAGATGTAATAAAATAACAGCTAAACGTTCATTTTCTTTTTGCATTTTTATGATTTTCTTTATTATTCTTGAGTATTAATGTCCTGGGCCGGACTGAAACCTGTAACTCAGATGATTTATTCATGTTTCCTGTCAGGCGGATGTTCCCTGCTATGCGCGTAAAGATTACGGGTTTGGACCCCCATCAGCAGTATTACATCGCCATGGATATAATCCCCGTGGACAACAAGCGATACAGGTGAGACATGAACAAACACACGCACAGAAACGTCGTGGTGTGTGTGTAGTGTCCTCAGCTGTTTTATTCCCAGCATCACGAGGTTCTTGTCTGTGGCCTATAAGAGAGTAAAACTGCATTTCTGAATTTAGACTCTATACAAAGTGTTTCTTGGACACCGTGAGAGTGTTTTTTTTTCTATCGTGCAGCCCCACAAATGGCGCTTGGCTCGGGTGTTCACAGTCACGGCGGTTTTGCTGTCCCCGTTTGGAGAAAGGGCCTTTTGGGCGTCTATAACCTCTCCAGACTGCGAGGTCAAACCAGCAAATGTTGATTTAATGTAGAAAAAACAACGTGATTGTGCGACCGATGCAGCCAGTTATGTCCATGATATAAACACTTATTGGTCTGTCATTTTGGTGGGACACTTTTAGCAGCCTGAGTGATGAGTGAGGAAGCATATTATATACGCTTTTATCCTGCAGTCTGATCAGATATAACATACAAGTGCAGTGGGCTCAGAGCTCTGCATGAGGAAGAGTCTGCAGGTGATTAAGTCACCTTTAACCTGATGAACCAACATCTGATTTAATTGCATAGAAATATATCATTCAAAATTATATCTTTAGTTCTGTTCTAGTGTAAAAGTGAAATAATGATGATCTTCGGTGGAGGATTTCTGAAGCTCAAATATGCGATTCAGTGTGAGGCAGAGATTTATAATTCCATCTCTTATCAATTCATTTTTATTTCCTTATTATTATGATTTAGCCTTAATTTTCAGCATTTTTTAGTATTTATTTAAGCTGTCTAATTAGCATAGCTCAAGATGTCTGAGATAAAAAGTCTAACGTAAAAAATAGATGAACTTTTATAGGAGAATAAAAACACATGAAAGTATTTCTTATTTTCCAACATGGATCTATCGGCTTTTTTAAGATCAGTTTTCCAGCAATGGTTTGATTTCATTTAAAGAGGGTGAGAAAGTCAAGGTTTTTGTTATTGAGGTTAAAATATTTTTGAATTTCATATTTTTTTATCTCAAGTGGGTTCAGACGGTCTGTTTATTGCAGAAGTTCCTGTTAGAAGATGGTGATTTTTCGGGTTTATCTTATAATAGGATGTTTAAGTGAATATTTCTGTTCTACTACAATAAGCCCCTCTCTGCTTATCTCGACCTCTGTCTAATCTGCACAGTCTTTAATTTGCACGACATATGAAAACCGAATACTGGTTTAATCCTTTATCACTCTGTGTCTGTGTGTGTGTTAAAGGTACGTGTATCACAGCTCTAAATGGATGGTAGCTGGGAACGCAGACTCCCCTGTCCCGCCCAGAGTTTACATCCACCCGGACTCCCCGGCCTCGGGGGAGACGTGGATGCGTCAGGTGGTCAGCTTCGACAAACTCAAACTGACCAACAACGAGCTGGACGACCAGGGACATGTAAGTGAGACCGAGAAGAACGCTGTGACACTGAATACTTGTTTTTATTTTAAATATGATTTAACTTTTGTGTTTTGTCTTAAAAAGCTTCATTAACCTTTTAAATTCATTAGACTGTAAGCATAAAACTACATTTATCTGCATGATACATAATATTTACAACAAGATTGACTTTCATATTTAAGAAAAAATGAAACATACTACTCTGAAATCGATCATTCTGCATGATTTGTCCTCTGTGATATGCTCTACATGCTGATATTCCTCTGGTTTTGCAGGTGCATGCTTCAGTGCATCCACACGTGTGCATGTTCGTTATGCAACAGTTGTGTTTTACAGCTTAAAGTTACGTCAGGTTTTTTTTTTTTGGCAGCTGAAGCCTGAAGGAATATCTTTTTTTTTTTCTTTTTTCCATCTTTGATCAGATCATCCTGCACTCCATGCACAAGTACCAGCCGCGGGTCCACGTGATCCGCAAGGAGTGTGGAGAGGAGTTATCGCCAGTGAGAGCCGTGCCTGCAGGGGAGGGGACGCGCACTTTCTCCTTCCCTGAAACCGTGTTCACCACCGTCACAGCGTATCAGAATCAACAGGTATCACAGCTGTAGACCGTCTCGAGATCAAGATGTGAAAGCATGAAATGAGAAATAAGATTTTGATGTTCTGCACTTTAGTCTGGTTCGAATTTTGATGACAGATTCATGAAAGCATGTCTTAGAGAAATGGTCTGAGCTGCAGCCTCACCAAGAAAAAAAGTGACATCATTTACGCTTAATTTTCCAAGTATTTATATTTCAAGTCTTTGATGAGGGAAACTCATTATTTTTCTGTATTTTTTTGCTTTTAAATCAGTGAATGCTAGCTCAGGTTAGCTCGCTCTCGGTGCAGGACGGCTGAAGAACATGATGGTAACGTCTATAAAAGTCCTTTTGGACGCGGGTCAAAGAACCAAGCCTCTAACACCACCACAGCCTGGGCAAGCCTGCAGCAGACACACAAATGCAGATTGTGTGCATTTTAGCTAAACTTAAACAAAACAAAAATTTAACTCTGTGCGTAAATGCTTTTTTTTTTAAACCACTTGGACCCTGAGCTGAAATGAAGTCCACAAAGTAATCAGTAATAGCTCATCAACTGTGTCTATGAAAAGGTGATATCTTGTATAATCTAAATCAAGTGAAAGATCGGCTGTGGCCTTTATAATGCTTGAATGGTATCAGATAAATTACAGAAAAAAATCAAAATTTTATCTCCGTCTAGAAAACAAAAGTTACGTAAACCCAATGCCTCTGCCTCTACAACATCTAACCTGCAATCCCTCCAAGTTTGGTGTCATAGAAATGATGTGTAACAATTTTACAGACATTTTAGTCAGAAGAGTCTCAGGCGGACATCATTTGGAGCCAAAATTGCCATTTTATTTAAAAACGCTGGATTTTTATGTTAATTACTTCTTATTTCTTTTCCTCAAGGACTTCCCCACAATTTTAGGTCAGTTAAGTTATTATTTGCTTTAAATCAGTGAATGTTAGTTTAGGTTAGCTCGCTCTCGGTGCAGGACGGCTGAAGAACATGGCGGTAATGTCTATAAAAGTCCCTTTGGATGCGGGTCAAAGAACCAAGCCTTTAACACCACACACAGTCTGGGCAAGCCTGCAGCAGCCCCACACACACACACACACACACACAGACACACACATGTAGATTGTGTGCGATTTAGCAAAACCTAACCAATACAAAAATTTAGAATTAAATTGGATGCAGTACAGTAAATGTTATCTTGAACTTTGTGTTTTTGTATTTTGGGAATAATCAGAGTCTTATTTCACTTTTCAGATCACAAGACTGAAAATCGACAGGAACCCGTTCGCCAAAGGCTTCAGAGACTCCGGCAGAAACCGGTGAGTTCATTCTGAGAGATTTTCACATTATCCTGTGCATTAGGGGTGAGGCGGGATGCATGACTGCATTATATATTCATGGCTTGGATATGGTTTTTGTCAGAGCTATTTCTGAACTATTTTATGGGGAGTAAAGCTCTGTATTTATTTATTTTTTTTCAACGTGGAAAATGTGCAACAGCCTCCCATTAAATCCATCCTAAACGAGAGAAAAGAAACCCAACAAATCCGAGCTGACGTGGCAGATATGATGATTTCACCCTATTAACGGGCGACGCATTTTGATTTAAATGTGCTAACTTTAAAGGCGCATTAATTCCCACAATCTCACAGTTACAGGCTCATGCCTCCAGAGGGAAAAACCTAAACCCCCTGGCTGCAAACCTAAATGGAGCGTCAGATTCCTGGCCTCGGGAACATAAACATCAACAGCAAAATAATAAAAGTCAAGAGTGTCCTGAAGAAAATCTATATAAACACATTTCTAAACATATATAAACACGGCATTAAAACAACACGGCAGTAAAACTCCAACAGGCTCCGAACAGCCACTCCCCTGAGGCCGCGCAGAAATCATTAGAGAGGAGGGGAAGAAGAGGGAGAACGTGTGAGACAGAAAAATCGAGAGGGAGGAAGGTAGAGAGCGGCAAACTGGATAACCCTGACAGCTGACCCTATAAAGTGAAACTCAGGAAGGCTGGAAAAAACTCGCCTTAAATATTACAGGAAGAGTTAAGCAGTTTGCTAAATAAACTTCTGCTCTGATAGGCTGCTTTAGAGCGTACACAACCTCCCCGGGCAGCTTGTCTAAATTATCACCGTGGCTACAACCCGGCGGGGGGGAGGACTTTTATCCTCACGCTAACGAGGGGTAACTGAGCGCTCGCATTACCCCGCCACAGCAGCCCTCTGCCCCACCTAGAGGAGGGAGAGAGGGATGTAGATTTTTTTTGGGGGGAAGGGGAGTCCCACCTCATAAATCCTTGCTGCGGCTTCCTGCTCCTTCGTCCTGATTCGCCCGTAAAAGCCGTGTGAAAGCAATTACCTCCGAGCACCCGGCTGGCAGCAGCCAATCGCAGTGTGGCGTTTATGCCCCTCATTACCTGCGGTCTCCATGGAGATGGCAAAAAGAGGCCCCACGGGCGTCTAAGATGGCCGCCAGGTGGTCGGAGTAATGTAGGCTTTGAGTGAGGCATGCTGGGAGTGAGCGGCGGCGGCTGCAGCTGCATCGGCGACAAAGAGTTCGGCCCCAAAATGATTTTCTGATGATTTATTCCAAACGCTAACGTGTTCGTGTTAACGTGTGTTTTATAGGATGGGTCTGGAGGCGTTGGTCGAGTCGTACGCGTTCTGGCGTCCATCTCTGCGGACGCTTACATTTGAGGACATCCCTGGCATGGCCAAGCAAGGTAGAGTTTTCCAAACATGAAGAATATATGCATGTGTCATATTCCGGCGTAAAATTAATTCAGGGTCAAACACACCGTAACACCGAGTTAGACAACCCGTCGAGAGATGAATGTTGCTGCTTGCTTCTCTAGTTATACCAACTTTAGTAACGACCACAGGATAGCAATACACAGCGGTCTGAGGAGCCATAAACAAACAACAACCAAAACGCCACAAATAATGTTCAGAACAGCACCTAACTTCATCAACAGGACATATAGGGTCACAGACATAGTACTAGACAACAAACATCTTTTAAGACACTAAACACAACTCACCTACTGTCTTCCAGCAGCCGCTTGTTTATGGCGAGACCTCAGGCCAGTCCATTACGGACTACAGCGGGGTGCCACAGCTCAAGGAAGAACATTTATGATCATTACTTCATGGAAATACGATCAGACCAAGACGCTAAGGTAGAAGAACTACCGCGTCTGTGAAATGATTAATATGGTGATTATAACTTCAAGGAAATGATAAAATAATGATCATAAATGTTCTTCCTTGAGCTGCGTCACCCCGCTGTAGTCGGTAATGGACTGGCCTGAGGTCTCGCTACAAACAAGCGGCTGCTGGAAGAGAGTAGGTGAGTTGTGTTTAGTCTCTTTGCTAAAGAAATTAGTCAAAGTTAAAAAGATGTTTGGAGTCTAGTACAATGTCTGTGACCCTATATGTCCTGTTGATGAAGTTAGGTGCTGTTCTGAGCATTATTTGTGGCTATAGAGTGGCGTCTTTGTTGAAGTTTGTTTACGGCTCCTCAGACCGCTGTGTATTGCTATCGTGCGGCTGTTACTAAAGTTGGTATAACTAGAGAAGCAAGCGGTCGGCAACATTCATCTCTCGACGGGGTGTCTAACTCAGTGTTACGGTGTGTTTGACCCTGAATTAATTTTACGCCAGAATATCCCTTTAAAGCTCTGATGTTTTTGTTGATTTATCTCCGCTAATTATCTGCAATACTTGCGTGAGTAAAAACTTGTTCAAGTGGACTCAGTTTTCTCTTCTCTTCTCCCTGGTTCCGTTTCTGTAGGGGTCCCGGGAGCTCACGGAGCATCGCCTCACCTGCTCTCCACGTCCCCATGCTCCTCCCCTTTCCAGGTTTGCCCTCTCAGCCCACCGGACTACACGTGCAGCCGACCCGCGCACCCTCTGCACCGCTACAGCAACGCTCCAGATCCGTTCCCTCCTCCCAGAGGACCGTCCGCCTATGAGAGCGAAGGATTCTGCTCCCTGCCTCTCCCCGCCTCACAACTCAGCTATCTCGCTAACCCCACGCCGCAGGGCTACGCCGGTCTACGCCTCCACACGCCGCCTTACAGCCTGTACGGTTACACATTCCCATCTTCACCACGCCTCGCTGCCAGCCCTGATAAAATGGCGGCCGCTGCCACTGCCAATCACCCGAGTCCCTTTCTCGGCTCGTCTCCCAGTGGGACTCTAACAGACAGTCTGGGCATGCTCAGTGGAGGACAGCAGGGCTTCTTGTTTGACTCTCGGACTTTAGGACTGGCAGGTAGCCAAGCGGGGAGCGGGGCCTCGCAGGTCACCGCTCACATGGGCTGAATCTGACTCCGGGGTTGTCGAGAATCAGACACAGACGAGAGACCACGAAGAGTCCGTCAAGACTTCTTGAACTGAAGGGAATATTTTACCGAGTCCTTATCTTACGCACGCTCTGCGGGACGCGCAGAGGCGGACACCGAAGAGACAAACATCCTGCAACAAGGAGACTGAACTGGTGCTGAATACGGACTGGGCCGGTCCTGGCACTCATGCAAGAACTTGCCAGACCCTGAACCAGACCCTTTAATTCTCACATGATCTTCTTCAGTGTCTCCTCAATCTTGCAGACTTTGGATTAAGTTACTAAACACATCTTTTACATCTTTTAAGTCAAAATCATTGAATTCAGCCGATTGATCGACATGTAGTTCATGTATAAAATGCACTACACACAGGAACTTTTGACCACTCAGACTGAAAAAAGACTCCAACTCCTTCTCGCAATGACATCATGGTCGTGACAAGAGCCGCGGGAGATACCCGGGGAGACAGCTACGGACCGACTGAGTCAAAGCCGGGGGATGATGATTGACGACAGAGCGAGGAACAGACAGACGTTTACGTGAAGCAGCTGCTCGGGTGTCAGGCTGAAGTACATCTTTCCTCGTGTGACAATCTTAACCGCGCATGATGACTCTGTATATAGCGGAGGGAGGAGGGATGTGTATATAAAGGGGCCGTGTGACCCCCTTCGCACTTAAAAAACCTCAATGCACCTGCTTCTGCTCTTTAGACCGGGTCAGGTACGCTAACGGCCAACCCTGAACCCCGCCTGAAAAAGCTTTTCTTCTCGAACACGCGCTATATCGGCACGCCCTTTGCCCGAGGACATGAACGTGTTCTGTGACCTTTTTGAGCCAATAAAGTGTATCTTTTCATGTCACTTTGTAAACATGTAATCCATATTCTACTAATTTAAGTGAACTTTACGGCTTTAACATCCGTATGTGTGGCGGGTTTTCTTTAAAAACGCTTTTCTTGATGCGAAAAAATTAACATTTTGTTGTGAAAACAAAGAAAATGAAGGACTGACTGCTCATGATTTGTAGCTTTTGCATATATTTTCTGATAAAACAGTAAAAAATGAGTTTTTTTCTAAATCTGGGTGCCAGTGAAATGAAAAATAACAGGAAACAGCGAGAGAGAAAGTCCGACTTTCAGGCACACATACAGTAAATGTGCGTATTGTATTATGGTCATGCAAACTAACACCTACAACTCTGCTGAATTGACTAGTCACACGAGGCAGGGCGTGCAGTGAATCTAGTTGCGGGTGTGAGGGTGCTGATTTGTGTGTGCGTGCATTAGTGTGCGAGTGTGTGTGTGTGGCAACAGGTGGCCGAGTTGTCAGCGAGTGTGTGACCTCACAGTCTCAAAGTTCATGTGGATCCCTGAGAATTGACCCCCCTCTTCTCCTTTTCCTCCAAAGTCGTCCCGCTCGGCTCAGAGTTTAAGCCAAAGTTTTTCCAGAGAGCTGTTCGCAGTCGGCGAGGCTTTGTCGTTTTTTTACTCATTTCAACACCTGAACAAGCTCAGGCGGCGTGAGACGGAGAGGCCGGAGAGACGGAGAGCAGAGACTCGTTTCTGCAACTCCATGAAAACATCCTGAGCAGCGAAGTCTGGATTTAAATCTTCGCTGCACAACATAAATGAGAATGGAGGAAGAGACTGATCTATGTTGACTTCTTTATGGAAAAATACGTGTTTATCGAGCAGCCAAGGTTGAGATGTTACAATCGTACGTGAGAAACGTGACGTTAGGGCTGGGCGAGAAAACGATGACGATAAATATCAAAGATGAATTTTCCTTGATATCAATAAAAACATGGTTAATATGCTTTTCGATAGCAGGCATTCTATACAATACATATGTACTATACAGCAGAATAGAATAGAATAGAATAGAATATTCCTTTATTGATCCCCAAGGGGGAAATCTTTTTGTCACAGCAGCATCACAAAGTGCAAAAATGCAGTCATTAAAATAAAGATCCTAATAATAAGAACTTAAATAAATGTAATAATTAAGAAAAAATTTAGAAAAAGGAAAAAGGGAGAAGAAAAATAAAACTATCTAAAAAGATTATACAAATAGCTAACGAAAAGGGGAGTTGCTCCGGGTCGGCTTCACGTATTAAATTTAATATGTGAAGCGATGAGAAAGAGAGAAAATGAGCGCTAACCCCGGCAGAAATGCATGAAAACGTCGGTGGTGTGGAAGTATTTTGTTTTTTTGAGGTCAGACATGAAGCAGAGTAATGTGTACTAAAAACTCTGTCGAGTACATGTTCTCGCAAGGTCGAGGAATACCTCAAATCTTGTTCACCACCTGAGCACATGTAATGCAAAAGGTTACACGGCGCCTGTGCAGCCAAACCAGCCGACCATTCAGTCCTCTTTTTCTAGAGCAACGCCTTACGACAAAACGTCAAAGAGACACAAAGACCTCACAGATGCAGCAGCTCATTGTATTGCAAAAGAAATGCTACCAATAAGCTCTGTTAAATTTCATTTATTATATCGTGATTTTTATCGATATCGACTTTGTCCCGTGTCGCCCAGCCCTACATAACATTGAGTGAGACAGCGGCAGAGCATTGTTTACGTTTGGAGTCTAGGCTTCCACCTCCTCACAGATTTATTTTACATGCAGAAATGTGAGCAGGGGTGAGATTTTACCTCAAGTTGGGAGTCTGCAGGTGCATGTTGGGGAAACTGTGAACGTCTAAACCCTCTAAGCTGAGGGAGAAAAACAAAAACACTCCCCAAAAATAAAGGTGAATCCCTCATTAAGTGTGTGCGTGGGTTTGCAAATCCTATCATGGGGCCATCAGCTGATTATAAAGCCTTTCTGTCATGATCCAAGTATCTGAGGAGTGTAATCCGATCGCTCACATCTGTACCGCACTTGTTACATTCACTATTTTCCCCTAATTTTGACCCCCTGTCTCTGAAGTTCCTGCCCCTCTTCTGCTGTCACCCGTTTCCTCCTCACCTCCTCCTCCTCCGCCGCCGCCCCCCCTCAGTTGTCTCCTGTCACTCTGAAGGTGAGAGGTGCTGACGAGGGGAGCACATGTGAGAGGGGGAGAGAGGACAGAAGGGGGGAGGAGAGCTTATTTTAGCACCCAGGAATGATTGGCTTGTTGTTTCTGAGTGACAGGGGACGGGACCCCGGCACTGGAGCATCCGTACCACACACACACACACGGAAACACACACTCAAACACGGATCGCAATACACACATTTAGACACAGCGCTCTTTTGATCGGATAAAAATGAGTGTTTCTGTGAGTTCTGCACCGAGGAGGACACATTTAAGAGAGTCTAAAGCTGCAGAACTTCTCATATAATCAGTTGGACACACTTCTTCTACAGGGTGTCAGTGGTTTAGTGATTCCCGGCTGAGGTGGGGACATTAACACTTGTGTACGACCAGGTGCCGACGTGACAGATCTGTCACGCTATGAGGAGGGGAAGGAGGAGGAGGAGGAGAAGGGAATAAGAGCAGTAGATTTTAATGTGTCCAAGATTTCCATCACGTCAAACAAGCTCCAGATTTAAACTCCAAACTTTGATAAGCTATAACAAATGTACTATCAATGATGCACAGATACCAAATTTGACATCCTAACACCTTTAAAAATATGTATTTATCTTCATTTATATCCAGCAAAACATGATTCATCAACAGTTCCGTCTCTCAGAACAATAAACTCTCTCCATCTCAGTGAGTCGTTCTTATTACACAGATATTACAATTTAACGAATCTATAAATCAGCCTCAGTTCAACTTTTTATGGTTCAGACTCAATACAAGTCTGTTCATTAGTCATGCATCCATATTTCAAGGTTCACCCTCTTTGGACAATGAACAATCTCGATAAACACATGTGTAACATAGGCCTTTATCAAATACAAATAAAGGTCTGCCAATCTATGAGTCGTCCTACGTTCTTCCTTTCAGTGGTTCATCCTCCTGAGGCCATGAACAATCTGAATCTCAACACATTCAATTCACATACTGGGGCTGAATGCATCGTTTCAAAACCACAACTGCAGATTCACAAAAGTCTCACTGCAGGACACGCACTGTTCGATACTGGTACGTAATATCTCATCACTGGAGCTTCCAACTGCCTGCAGAGTCGGTATCTGTGTGTCACATGGCTGTTAAATGAGGCAAATGTGATAATCATTTCCAAAACCAAATATTATCAGCTGAAAATAATCAGGTTTCCTACACAGTTGGAATTTCCAAGTTAGTTTAGGAAATACCTACATTTCTATTTTAGAAAACTGTATTTTAGAACTGTGGTAACAGTCTGGAAATGTAAATATTTTTCATTTTCCATTCTTTTTAAGATCAAATCTATTTCCATACTTGTGTGGAACCCTGAATAATGGTTATGAAAGGACAGTCAAAAATAACACAGATTTGATGGCAGTGATATCCATATCAGCCTGCTTGTGGGTCAAATCAACTTTTAACTTCACAATTTAACTCATGCTTCAGTCCAAACATCACCAGTCCTACAACACGTCCACAGCCCAAACTTTGCTTTGTGTCTGTTTTCTTCTATTTCTCTCTTCAGGTTTAGACTGGCACATTTAGCACCTTCCCCTCCTTCTTTATCTTCTTTCTATCTGTGTCATCATCATCACGTCCCATTAAAGTCACTAATACGGTTTTCTCTGGGAGTCCCTGAGCTCCATCATGCCGTTCTGTCCATCTCTCTCTTCCTCTTTCTCAGCAGACGACTGTCTAACATGAGTCTGGTTCTGCTCGAGGTTTCTGCCTGTCAAAGGAAGTTCTTCCTCTCCATTTGACTGCTTGATTTCAATCAGCGTAACATAATTTCAAATGTAATCAAGGTTTAATTTGAAATAGGGCTGGGCGATAAACCGAAATTTACCAATATCGAAATTTACGACAATAACCAACGTCATTTTGCCCACATCAGTATATTCCATGTCAACAAAATTAATAAATAAAAGTTGGTTTTGGATGTGTGTAGGTAGGCTATGGTCTCATCTCCACCCAATTCCAGTCCGTAACAAAAGGGGAAAAACAGGTAAGGAGATGGAGGACGGTTCAAAAGTTGTAGCGGCTGAAGTAGAAGAAGTTAATGTGGGAGGGGGTGAGCAGTTTTTAGTTATCATCCATTTATCGTTATCAAGGTGAACCACTCATTATATCATGATATTGATTTGAGGCCATATCGCCCAGCCCTAATTTGAAATGTGCATATTGGTTATCATTTTGCTCTACATAGATAATTAGCATGTATTGCACTGTCCCTTTAATCAGCTTAAAACTAGTAAAGAACTCAAACCATCAATAGTTAATAAAATCCGAGTTCAGCTCGTACGCCCCAAAACCTTTTTCCGTTTTTCGTCTGTTTTTCAACGTGTCATCGCACCGACTTTCACAGCGATACAAACCGCAGTGTTTAGTGTATCATCTATGCTTGTAATATCTATAATTATCCAAACCAGACTGCTCTCTGATTTAATGTTAACATTAGCCACACATAAATATTTGCAGCGCTGCCAGAGCATCTCATCATGACACTGAATATCCCCCAAAGCTCTGAGGCATCAAATCAAAGCTGAGAGGCATCAGTCTTCGGTTCGGAGTGTGTTTGCATGTGTGGGTGTGTGTTCATGCCAGCTCAGGCTTACTAATATAGACATACACTATGAGAGTGAAGCATGAATGACAGAGGGAGCAAAAACCCTGATCCTGTTAGCTCTTCTGGCTTATGTTTGTTGTCATGACATCACTCTGAATATTCACCAAATTCATGTTTTTATGAAGCTCAACCGCACACACGCTTTGCAGGTTCACAAGCCCTGAACATGAGGTCTTCTATTTACCACTTGTTGCTTAGTGCTGAATACTACGAGCACCTCTGGGCATGTCTGACCTTTGCAGTCTGTGTTGACACAAACAGTTACAGTTTGGCACGAGGGCGTTAAGTAACAAACACCGAAGTAAAAACCCTCGTACTGCACATGGAGAACTTTCTGAGTGTTTGAAATCGAAGTTTCCAACGAAAATGATGCTAAGCTGGAAAAACTGCATGTTGGTCTCTGGATCATAAATAAGGAATAAACCTATTTACCATATCTTTCCTCTACTGCCTTTCCTCCCTCTGGGAATCGGCTCTCAACACAGAAGTTAGCATTAGCATAAAAGGCCAGTTGTGTGGTTTTAGCGTCCTGTGTGATTGAAGTGCGCATTTACATACGGGCCGACTGTGAGACCACGTGGTCGAGCGTGCTCAGAAAAGAGTTGCGGCGAAGCGAGCGTGACCGAGCATATGAAAAAGGGGGGAGTCCACAGGTGAGGTCATGTTGGGCTGTGACGAGAAAGTTCCCTGGAGCACAGAAGAAGGTTTTGGTGCCGCGACGAGAAAATAAAGAGGTCTGTTTGTATCTGATGAGTGAGATCTATTTGAATCACAAATGGCGGTTTAGACAAACTTATCTGGAAGTTTGGGAAAGCCTCGAGTTTCCTGAGGACAGGAGTGCAAAAGGCAGATCGACGACCTGGAACATTTTGTAGTCTTGGCTGCTGTGTGGACGAGGTCTTCAGGAACCAGAGCTGGGACACTGATGCACAACCACCTCTGCTATTCACCAAACATCTTTTTAACTTTGACTCATTTCTTTAGCAAAGAGTCTAAACACAACTCACCTACTCTCTTCCAGCAGCTGCTTGTTTGTAGTGAGACCTCGAGCCAGTCCATTACAGACTACAGCGGGGTGACGCAGCTCAAGGAAGAACATTTATGATCATTTCTTTTTCATTTCCTTGAAGTAATAATCATCATATTAATCATTTTGCACTGCAGAGGCGGTAGTTCTTCTGTCTTAGCGTCTCGGTCTGATTGAATTTCCATGAAGAAATGATCATAAATGTTCTTCCTTGAGCTGCGTCACCCCGCTGTAGTCTGTAATGGACTGGCTCGAGGTCTCACTACAAACAAGCAGCTGCTGGAAGAGAGTAGGTGAGTTGTGTTTAGTCTTTTCTCTGAAGAAATAAGTCAAAGTTAAAAAGATGTTTGGTGGCTAGTACTATGGCTGTGACCCCATATGTCCTGTTGATGAAGTTAGGTGCTGTTCTGAGCATTATTTGTGGCTATAGAGTGGCGTTTTGGTTGAGCGTGTGGCTCTGTGTATTGCTATCTGTGGTCGTTACTAAAGTTGGTATAACTAGAGAAGCAAGCGGTCGGCAACATCCATCTCTCGATGGGGTGTCTAACTCGGTGTTACGGTGTGTTTGACCCTAAATTAATTTTATGCCGGAATATCCCTTTAATGCATACCTCCTTTTAACTACAGTATGCACATGAGCAGCATCCTCCATGATCGTTAACATTTTCCCAGATCACTAATGCGGGATACTCTAATTTTCCATCCCTTCTTGTACTTGTTCAGAGCAGGAAAACCAAACCTGGACTGATGCTCCATGTTTGCACACTAGGCAGGGTCAGTTTACAGCACTGCTAGCTGCACTGCTAACCGTGCAAACCGCCACATGTTCAACGTTACTAAAATTTGTGGATACAGGCGTGTGGTTTTTCTGGTATATTACATAACATTAGCTAGTGAGTCCCACCCTCCAGACAAACTCTGGCGGTGTTGATCATTTTGTGACCTCTATAAATAATCTCTATTTTAAAACCAAATAAACTCACTGATTTATTTCTCATTTTTACAAATAGAATAAATGTATTTTTGCTGCTGCAGCAGGTTCGCTGTAATCTTCCACCGTATAAAATGAACTTTGAACACCCTCCCCAAACAGGAACTGTGTAATGATCTTTAAATATGTGTCAACACTTAAATTGTATTTCAGAGAAAGATACTGTGAAGATGTCTGGATTATATTCAGCGCTAAGATCAAGCTCGCATGTGGTCGTGTTTCTCAATTTAAAGAGCTGGAGATTTATGGAGGGGAGAGGACAGGACTGAATGTTGGAGCAAGAAGATTCTTCTGCTGTTCCAGGACCTGCACCTGTGCTTCAGGGGGGCTACAGCTGGTGACAAGTAGAAGGAGGGCGTGCTGATGGTGCTGCAGCCTCAGCTCGGCTACGACTGCGTGACCTGTTAATGGCCTAGCGAGTATTTGATGACAGTTGCAAGAATCTGAAGCTCAGGGTGTCCTTTACAGCAGTTAAATCTTTGTCATCAAATCTCCCCCCGCTAAGCTGATTTACGATTCGCTCCGCTCTGCAGGGTGTATTTCTCAGTATTCCTCCAGTTAGACACCACACGAACTCTGATCTACAATCTGGTGTTGAGAAATAATAATGACATGATGTTTTTCTGTAATCTTTCCATGTCAACAAAAAGGTCATGAGCACCTCTCCCTCCCCCCGCTCCCGGCTCTGAAGTGTTAAAAAGACAAACACGCACGCTCGCACACCAGAGAATACACATGTACACACTTCGCAGTCTGCGTGTTTATGTGAGACACCGAGAAGGCTGACAGACTGAGTGTCGAGCCAAAATGAAAGAACAGGCTCTGCCATGTCTAGTAAATGTCTATCAGTTCTTTAACCATGTGATGTGCGGCCGAGTCTCAGAGGACAGATATTCACAGCTGCCTTAGGAGGCCGCTTTAAAGCGCTCAGGACTTTTTGGGGGGCTTTATATTAACACTTGACCCGAGCACCTGCTGCTACAGTGGCACCAAATAAAGGCGCAGAACAACACAAGGGTAACATTTTGCTATTTTCACGTTAGCTTGTTAGATAATCACTGAGTTGCTAAAACTGTTTGATGACAGTGTTTTGGGGAAAAGGAGACCGTAACACGTAACCGTTTCTCCAGGGTGTTTATGAGTGTTTATCACAGAGACTGTTGTTGTTTTGGGAAGGAGGACATGTCTGCAGATAAAGTCCTTTTTCGCCTATCAAACAATTTACAGCCTGTCACTTGTCCTCCCCGTTAGTGCAGAAACTCAGAAGTTGGAAAATGCGTGCGCTCTCTCATGAAAACTGATCTTGTGCGCGTGTCTGCAAGTGCTCCTCAATCCGAGTCTTGTTTGTTCGTCATGGTTTTTCCTTTTAAAGCCCGTCATAAAACGAATGATTCCCCGTGTAGCTGCAGATGACTAGATAGCACTAAACTGCACTTTCAAACCCACTAAGATTCACTCTCAGATGAAGTATCCACTCACACATCAAAATTACTTCATCTACTTCACCTTTTCTTGCTCATAAGTGTCTCTGATTAGTGTCTCTTGTAATCTCAGAACCCTGTTTATGCAAAATACGCCTCTTAACCTTTCGGGAATTTGGATGTAAGCATCAATAACTTTGAGCTAAGACTTAATTTCCCATGTTACATTAATATCATATCCTGAAGTAGCAGCCATTCACCTGTTTCAATAAGCAATAATCACAGAATAGACACTATAATAAAGGATGGAAATGATCTTAACGGCTTGAAAATTAGTATTTGTCTGTCTGGAATTTAGAAAATCAGCAGAATGTTAATAGAGTTAGTTCACACTGATGGGCGCTTAATTCATTAGCTTCCCACCTGTTCAGATTAGTCCACTCTTTGTAATTCACCTTGTCATATTTTTATGTTTATTTCATACATAATTTTTTGTTATTTTTTTAACTCTCTTTCAGGTTGTTTTATGCTGCTGTTCTTACTTTATAAAGTGAACTTGAGTGTTAAAAAGGGCGCCTTTAAATAAAATGTATTATTATTATTATTATTATTATTATTATTATTATTATTACTATTAAAATTTAATTATATTATTATTATTATACTTTCATTATTATTATTATTATTATTATTATTATTATTATTATATTATTATTATTATTATTATTATTATTATTTTCTTTTGATTATATTATTATTATACTTTTATTATTACTACTATTATTACTATTATTATAACTATTATTATTATCACCATCATTTATTATTTTTTTCATTATTATTATTAATATGATTATTATTATTATTATTATATTATTATTTTACTTTTATTATATTATTATTATACTTTTATTACTATTACTTTTATTATTATTTTTATTATTATTATTATTATTATTATTAGTGGTATTATTGTCATTGTCATTGTTATTGTTATTATTATTACATCAGTGTGTGAATGGTTGAATATGACATATATTTAGGTGTTGTGTCACTTATTTACATAGTTTTCACTTCTGTCATTCACAATTGTATAGTCACATTACATCTCACTTTATTTTTCAATTCATTATTTTTGTCTTTTTTTATCATTTATTTCTGAAATTCTACCTCATTTTTCTGCTCTTAATCTTGTTGAACTCTTACATAGTCTGTAATGCTGCAACAACTTAATTTCCCCTCCAGGGATCAATAAAGTATAACATTATTATCTTGTCTTTTTTCCTTGTGATTCACAGACAATAATCGTCAGATTACTCGATTAAGCGTAGCTGCAATGTTATCGCAGTGGATTATGATTGGCTTCTGAGACTGTATTTTATGCATAATCTGGAAAACTAGATCAGGTCTAAGAGGACGCGGTCGTCAGTGTGCCGGTTACTGATCCTCCTGGATGTGACTGACAGGGTCATGTCTGCGTGTGAATGTGTTTGTATGTGTATATCTTCGGAGTGTGTAACTAAAATAGTGCCTCTTCCTGGGCCCCTGCTCTGACATTCTGCTACTAATAGGAAAGGTGCGTGAGTGTCTATGTCAAAGTGTGTGAGTTCACTTGTGAGTGTGTGTGTTTGTGTGTGTGTGTAGCCCTTGTCTGACCGTGAAGTCTTAGCATGCTCATTTATAGCCAAGCAGCCCATCAATCTTAATAGAGGAGAGAAGTGCAAAGAGCCGATGAAATGCCAGACATGATCACTATTTGCTCAAAGGGGGCGAGAAGAGGGACACAGAGAGAGAGAGAGAGAGAGGAAGAGGAGGGAGTCAAAGAGAAAGATGGAGGAGGCAGGGTGAGGGAGCACAGGGGGAGTGAAAGTGAGGAGGGAGGGAGTGAGGAAGAAGGATGGGGTGAGAAGGAGAGAGGTCAGAGGCTGTTTATCCCTGTAGGTGATAATAATGATGTGGACCTCTCTTTATTCTGACTGCAACGACACCGAGGCCGAGCGAGGACGCCGCCTCACACACTTCGATTCACTCTCTTCTTCTTTTTCCGTTTGATTCTTGTGATCAAAATTTAACGAGAACATTCTGTTTCAGCGGACAGGTCACATGTTGGGCACCGGATCGCACTGTGGTATCTGCGCGATTGGTCCGGCTCTTCTTAGACTCGGTCTGGAATGGGACAGGGGTGTGTGTGTGTGTGTGTGTGTGTGCGTGCGGAGGAATGGAGAGAGAGGATATTTGGCGATGTGCTGTGAGACCGTGCTGACACAGGACACAGCGTCTCCTTACGAGAACAGAGCCGTCACCTTCGCAGGCACGAGGTGTGAGAGGGTTCAGTGAGTCGGTGTTTACAGACTGACACCAGCCATGTTTACCTGCTAACATGATAACACTATAATGAGAATAATCAGAGTCATGACAGAGCTCATAAATTTACCAGCAACCTGAGTTGAGTCGGGGTACAGACACAGCTGCTCTGAAACTAGTCGCTGACATGACCTAAAACTCTTGATTTTTAATAGTTATTGTAGAAAATTGCAGCATTTTCACACGTCAACAGAATTTTCAAAACATGGATAGAAATGGAGATAAGGTTGAATTTTCTCCAGGAATAGAAGGGCAGAGAAAATGTGAAACATGAGGGCTGCTGTTGGCCTTGGGGTTGCATGCACTCGATTTGCAGAGGCTTTAGTCTTCATCACAGTAGTCACGGGTTCGACTCCTAATCACAACACTCTACTCTAGTTGAGGGTCTACACACAACACAGCACTAGATTATGCCACATGATAGCATCTGTGCTTGTTTACATCCAGATTGTAGACGGTGTTGTTTTCGTCAGGCAGGACGAAAACTTAAATGACGACAAATGAGACTAAGACGAACGTCACCAAAGCTCTGTAAAGACTAAAATGTGACGAAAATTGTATTCATTTTCATCAGACGAGAACAAGACGATACTAAATTGTTATTAGGTGGACGAACAAACTTTCAAAACATGCTTTTTTCTGTCCTAACAGTCACGCCCCCATCACACATGCACCAAAAGCCTCGCTCGCGCACACACACACACACGCCATGGCGGCAGGCACAGCAGCGGTGCCCAGTGGCCGAAAAAAGAGGGATGATTTATGGTCCTACTTCAGATACAGTCCAAGTGACAATAAAAAACAATGTCTTGTACGGGGACGGGGGGGACGAGACAGACGACACGTGTGGAGCCACAGCTTCCTCATGCTGCGGCACCATGAACCTCAAAAGGCACCTTTTCGTCGACTAAAACTAGACTAAAACTATCAAAGATAGAAATGACTAAAATGGGACTAAAATGAAGAAGCATTTCGTCAAAATGATTAAGACTAAAACTAAATCTAAATGCCTGCCAAAAACAACACTGATTGTAGAGCATTAAAGCTGAGTCCTGGCTGGTGGCAGGTCGCTGCACAACAGTTACCCCCAAATTCCACAACATGCTAGGGTGACCATACGTCCTCTTTTACCCGGACATGTCCTCGTTTATCAAATCCTTCAAATGTCCGCGGTTTTGCACGCAAGTTTCAAGTTTGTATCATATGGACTTGCTGAGTTAGAAGCTCGTAAAAAGACACTCAAAACTCTTCAAATTAACTCTGTGCGACTCTGTGACTCCGCCCCCGAGTAGTTGCATCCTCTTTTTTTGGAAGTCAGATTATGGTCAACCTACCTATTTCAGACAGCGGGAATCACGAGGCCTTACAAGAACCCGTGTATTCACATGCGATTCGCGCGATAACGAGTTTTCTCGACAGTCACAAAACCGTATAAGCAGCAGATTATGTCCTTCCAGAGATTTCTAGAATCAGCATCTCCTCATCCATGTTGTCAGTGTGGTGAAATGACGCCTGAAAACCTTTGACTTATTCGTCCCCGCGCAAGTTTGCATAATGTGAAATACGATCCGCCTAAAACACGTAGAAGCCGGATGTTTTATTTTGTGACTGTGCCCGACTTCCTCTCCAGTACGGGCTAATCTGGAATTTGACACATTAACTATCAGCGCAGAGGGCCTTTTTGACGCCGTTCCACATGCGGTGGACTTGTAATACCAACTCGTAATTCTGGTGCTGAACATGCATTTTTCTAACCATGCACAACCCTAGTCAACACTTTCTTCTCTTTGCCCGAGCTCCTGAATATTCGCACGTGTGGAAGATGTTTTTGTCTACTTGAGTAAAAAAGTATCGAGGGTTTGCATGAAACAATATGTGAAAGATTCAGACTAATCCACCAAGATTACCATGATATGAAAATGTCTTCTTCAGCTCTATAAATAAAGTGGTGCAATCAAGCTGAGCCCACATGCACAACGTCTTCAGTCAGTGCACGTCTTCATCTCCCGTTGCAGGAGATGCATTCATCGCAGCTTTCAGCGAGATACATCAAGCGCAGTTCAAAGCAGTTCAAATATTTAAAGCCGTGTTCCTGTTCTGTATATTTTGCCTTCAGGTCTGAAAGCCAGGAGCACCGAGGGCAGAGCAGTGAGCTGAAGCTGGGAGAAGCCTCCAACAGCTGTGAGAAACCATCAGATCTGCCATTCCTCACACTTCAACAGCCAACAAGAGAGCGATTTATGACGGCCCGGAGAGAGAGAGACGGGGAAAAGAGACGGAGAAAACGAAGGACGGACAAGAGAAAGAGACATAAACAGAGAGAAACAGAGAGACGGAGAATGAAATAAACAGAGAGGGGAGTAAAGGCGGAGGAGATGTGATAAAGCAAGCAGAATGAAAGAAGAAAGAAAGATAAACAGACAGAGAGCGGAGTGACAGGGAGAGAACAAGATGGCTGACAGGGATAGAGTAAAGGACAGAGGGGGGAATGTTTGGAGCTGGAGAGAAAGACAACAAACACCCGGATCAAACCATGAGGAGGAAGAAGAGAGCTGATACGTCTACTTGCTGCAGAAGATGCATTACAAATGATGTTTTCAGATCGCAAGAAACGCCTTAATGACGGCGGCTTTATCGAGTCTGACATGCATGAAGACAGATGGCAGAACCTGAAGGCAGTCGGGGGGAAATACCGATGGTGTCCCTGCAACTTTAGCCCGTAAAGTCATCTGTGGCTCGTTTCAGATCAGCAATTATGATTCAGCGTTTAATCAACAAGAGGAAAGACAGTTAGCCGCTCAAAATAAGACCAGTTTGGCCACATCCAACTTTCTGACTCGACTTTACACTGAACAAACTGAACCTGACTGACGACACAGATCAGGGGGACTTTCCAAACATGTCACTCATTGTGTTCACATGCAGAGCTCAGACTTCTCTCCTAGTCCACGTATACATGCAGCTGAGAAAAGACCTCCTCCCCAAAACAAGGGGGCGTTATGGGTCTTGTCAGCGGTGCTGTTTTTCGGCCCCATACAACTGTCAACAACAACAACAACAACAGGTCTGTGTCAGACGTCAGAAGTGTCTACAACTGCTGCCGGACATTTTCGAGTAAGAAGATGGAGCATCGTACAGCGTTGTTTTTGTCCTACATGATGTAGGCTCTACTTTTTTAGCAGATGAGATACACACTACTCCTCTTCTCTGGTGTTTTTGTTCCAGCATTACAGAGGCGTTGTCCATACTACTAATCATACTATGACTATTACATGGTAGAGAAAATCGAAAATCAAATTCCAATCGCATTATCTGGGTGTCTTAGTCGGAGTTATCTGACTAAGGTGTTTACATGCACTCCAGTTGTCCGGTCTTAATCGGAGTACGGCGATAATTTGGTTTTCTCAAGTGTCGTGTGAACGTACTGAGTATATGCTGCTTTATTAGTGATGATCATCCAGCCGTAATAAAGACTTGATCGCGATTGGTCAAACAATGGTTATTGTTGTTGACACCAGGAACAATCGGACCTTACGAGTCATGCAAAATCAACCTGTCAATCATCATGATCTGCTGACAATATGGTAGAAACTGTGATTGATTTTAATCAGCATTAGTAGGAGGATATTTCACCTCACATCAGGGTCTTTTATGCAGAAACGCAAACGACAATAACGGCTCAAACTGGTTGGAACTGGTTCCGATCTGGGTCTAGTTTTTGACTCTTGAGTGTTCATGCGAGTGCATCACACGACTGGTCACACTTAAGGGTCCCTACACAGTTGGAATTTACAAACTTTTCCATACCCTACTTTTCAGAATTATTTTTAAAAATACCTGCTGTTCTATTTCAGAAAACTGTATTTTAGAACTGTGATAATGTCTGGAAACATAAATGTTTTCCATACTTTTTAAGACTTGGAAATTAATCTAATTTATTTCCATACTTGTGTATGAACCCGTTGTTAGCATGGCATGTTGCATGTTGCAGGCGCACGCTGTACACTCAAGTGGAAAAGTCACACAATAAATGAGACATGCTTTTTAAATCCCAATTTACGGAGAGATTATCATGATACTGTTCAAGGTCAAAGGTCAGCAGAACAACAGAGTGATTCGCAGGTGTGTGTGACCTCGCCTCGTCTCTCCAACCTGCTGCTCCAAGAGATGAAAGATATTTCCATCTACAGCCTCCTAACACCTCCGCCTAACACTCCCACATTTCTGACCATCGTGTTCTCCATCTCGGTCTGCTGGTTTTGTCTGCGGTGGGCCGGCGGTGTGGAAAGCTTCGTTTATTTGGTCTTTTAATACAAGCTGACCCCGCTGCCTTCGTCTGTGTGAGTGTGTGTGCGTGTGTGTGTGTGTGTGTGGACGCACTCGCAGGTCCAGAGAGAACTCTCCCATGACAACTACGTCAATGACCCGGAGACAGTGTCGACAGAAGACCACACCACACGGGGAGAACACACACATTAACACACACTCACATACAAATAAACTTAAACCCATACATCCAACAAAGTAAAGAAGAATATATGTACACGTGTGTGTGTGTGTGTGTGTGTGTGTGTGTGTGTGTGTGTTTTAGTCTTGAGGAAATCTTCAGCATGTGTTGGATGAATCCCCCTGGGCTCCCGCTCTCCTCTCATTGGCCGGCTCGCCCGCTTTGTTTGTTTCCACAGTGACAAAGCTGTCACTGCCTCCTACCACCCAGGTAGAGCTGTCAATCAAACTGGCTCACAGCCAACCACGAGCAGGCCTCGCCGACCAATCACAACACAGGTTCTATTGGCGGTGTTGTTATCATGTGCTGATAAAGATGGCTTTAACAAAACGAAGGGCAGGGAGAATCATGAACTCTTATTTTGAAAAATGAAAAGATTCCTTATCAAAATAAAACACAGCCTGTTTTGAACCCAATCCTGCCTGGAGAAAGCCAGCCTTCTCTGTGGTGCTGCTCAGTCTGCGTTTCGTCACAGTTTAAATCACATCATAACCTTTTATTGCCCTTTTTATTTACGACATTAAGCACTCCAGAGGGTGTGTTTCCAAACAAAGCTGACTTCACTTAAGTTTCTATCTTCCCTTATGTCCTCAGATTAAGAACAGGCAGTTAACTAGGACAGTAAATATAGTGGTTGTTGATGTGTTTATGGTAGGGGGCTGGCATGGTTGTAGAAGAGGATGGTGCCCTCTGTGGAAGGGGTCTCGCTCATTTAGATAATAGAAATAAAATGTGGATTAAACCAGGTCGGCAAATCATTGAGACAAAATCTCAGATGATAAAAACTGAAAATGTTGATGTTTTATAACAAACGTGTTCGTTTTTTACTTGACGCCAGCAAAACCTTTAAAAAAGTTCAAACAGGGGCATGTTCTCGGGTAATTTCATGACTGCAAAAATGTTCTCAAAGGTGACAAGTTAAGACTGCAGGCAGGTCGGATAAGCTCAGAGCAGACTCTTCTTCTACAGAAACTCATTTGTACAATTTAAGCTGAATATGCGGCAAACATGAAACTCATATTTTGGCCCATCAGAGAACAGGACGGTTTTCTACTTTACCTCAGTCCATGTTTAAAGAGAAGGATTATGTTTCTTCAGTTTTCTTTTTCTACCTGTTTTCGTGGATTAAGCAGAAATTGGCCTTTAAGGTTCTTACACACCGGCGAAGTTGCGGAGCGAAGCAAAACAGCGAGACGAAAATGCGAAAATATTCGCCGGTCCGAAAAATCGCTTTCACCTATACACACCAGGCGCGAAGCGAATATGCGTATAAATTTTGCAAAGCGAAGTTCTTCCCCCCAAAAATCTGCCAGTATTTTAGAATGTCCCTCGGGCAATTTAACGACCTCCTCCAGCAGCTGACCCCACGGCTGGAGAAGCAGACATCTAACTACAGAGAGCCGATTGGTCCAGAGGAGCGGCTCGCCACATGTCTGAGGTAAGATTAAAATAATAGTCAATATTCTATATGAATGAGACCGAAGTATTTAAAAATGTTACAGCAAATTTCAGTTCAGACTCTGACTCCAGACTTCGTTTTTCAACTTTAGGACCCTCCACTTCGGTTTTGACAAAGGCAGATCTTGTGCGGACACAGATAATGAGAGGGATTACAAAGATATAAAAGAGCCCTTTCTCTTTTTAAGTTGAGGCGAATTTAAGGGCCGAGAAGTGGACGTAAAAACAAGATGCGAGTCACAGAGGGAGAACTGTTATGTGTTCCCAAAAATAGAGAAACAAACCAACAAAGGAGAAACAGAGACGCAGTGAAACTTTTCTAAAAGGTCTTGGGCTGAAAAGTTTGGAAACTCCTGATAAACTTACTTTATTACAGAATTAATAGATACATCGCATATATTCAACAAACTCCCAGATCCACACATCCATCCCCTGCCTAAACAAAGACCGATTCACACGGCACCGTTAGCCTTGCGGTTTAGGCGTACGCCTCATATTAGGAGGCTACAGTTTTGTCGCACTGGTTGTCAGATCAATTCCCAAACCGTGTGTGTAAAGAGGCCCAGTAAATCTAATAAATGGGAAATATTCATCAGAGAGAAGAAGTACGTCTTTGTACACCAAGAGGCATAAATCAGAGTGCTTATTTTAAGCTAGCTAAAAAAAATACAAATACAGAAGATCTTGTTTTCGCAAAAAAACAGCATGTCGTAAATAAAAAGTGACTTCTTCGCTACCTCAATAGTCTCCTCACTCCTATTTCATGTGTCTCCTTCTTCTTTTCTCGGTCACTGTGTTGATTTGCTTGTGTTAGTGTTAACTTGTGTATTTGTTTTGCGTTAATCCCCATCCTTGCTCAGCAGTCACACACTCTGCTGTAAACACGCACACCCGATTGTCCCCTGTGGGCTACTGTAGCTCCCTCGGTGTGTTTGTACCTCGGCTGAATACAGTAATGCCTTTTTGACTGTAATCGCTGATCAATAATAGCGATCGGAAGCTGATCATCAATAGTGTTCCACCTGCTCGTGTTTAGCTTAAACAAACGCCTCAAAATCTGCAAACGGCCTGATGTTTGAAGCGGCTCTGTGGGTGTAAATGTTTCTGAATTAGTCTCAATACAAAACATATGAACTACACTCACACACACACACACACACACACACACACACACACACTCTACAGTATGAAGCCATCATTAATGCGTTGAGCCGGATGTTGCTGTGACCTTTCTCTTTTTAGGCCTGACCCCAGCAGATGACCCAGGAGAGGGATTAGTCTCTGATTCGTCTAATTAACCCAGAGCCCGGCCTGCAGTCTGGAGCAGCAGCTACTCGCACACAAAAAAAGCAGCGCCGTGTTCAGATATACTCTGAGTTTTTGTTCACCAATGAAGAGATTGATTTTAATTTCTTACACTTGCTAAAGTTATACCCAAAACTTTTACACCTTGACCCATCCCTCCTCCGGCCTTCGCTAACCCCACTATAATCCCCTTGAAGCCTAAACAAGCGTATTTTGACTGTGGGGTTTACAGAAAGGAAGCAGATTGGATTTCAACACCAGCAACAACCTCCAACTATGAAACCTGCAGAGGTAACCCTTAAAGACCCACTCTGTTGAAAATCACGTTTTCTTGTTGTCTACATGTTCATACGGCATTTTTCTGACGCTACAGGACATATGATGACAAAAATAAATGCAAAACTGCAAATCTGAGTATTACTGCATGAAAGTCGCTGTGAATCTGTGGCAGACCCAAACGGCAGGTTTAAATCATAGACTGTATAGACTAGGGCCCGACTGATTTATCAGTGAGACGATTAAATCGGCCAATTTTAGCCCGTTTGAGACTAGTCAGTAACTGGCCAAACTTGCCAATTTTTAACCATATTTTCAGACATAAAATGCAGAGAATAAGATTCAGTTTCACTTCGAAAATGTTTCGCCACGTCGAGTTAACGGTGAAGCACCATGTAATTAGGGCTGCAACGATTAGTTGACATAATCGATTACGTCGACACGACAAATTCATCGTCACGAAAACGAAGCGTCGACGCTTCGTGTTATTGTTGTTGAAAATCACATGCCGGCGCCTCATGCTCATCTATAACTGCAGTGCACTACAGGATGTGCTGGGGGCAGTAGCGCTCGCTGTTTACATCCCGCGAGCAAACACAGAAGAAGAGTGCACACATTATGGCAGAACAAACTGAAAAAGACGCTCCAAAACTCCGACCCAAAACTTCAAAAGTTTGGGAACATTTTACGGAGAAACAAACCCAAAAAACACGTCGATCAAACTTAGCTTTCCTACCATGGCAGCACCACGGCGATGCATGAGCACCTGAAACGCCAACACCCCGGAAATAGGTGTTTATAAATAAAGAAGATAGTGATTAATCGTGAATAATCGGATGACTAGTCGACAAAAAAATAATCGTTAGTTGAAGCACCATGTAATATGCAAGCTAAAGTTAGAGTTAGCCATCTGCTATTAGCCTTGATAAACTGTTAGCCATGTCAGTAACGGTAGAATAAACAACAGAACACATTAGTGATCGAGCGACTTCTCTTACTGAGGCAGCTGCATGTCTCCAGATGAGACCGGACAGGAAATGAGTAACGTGAGGCACCGAGGGGGGGGTCAAGAGGAGTGTGAAGAGGAGTGTGCAGAGCATTGCTGACTCCGCCCACAACTCAGGGGCGAATTGCTAATAAGTTACTGGAGCTCTGCAGGAGAAAAGCGCTTGGAAATCACAGGTAATGTGATTTTGGCAAAAAACTTCATAATTACAATTTAAAGATCACTGAGAACACTTTAAGTTGTGAAAAAAATACGATCAGAAACGTACTTTGACTTTAGAGAAGAGAGATGAACTGCCGAATTCGTTCCACTTCAACTATGGCGATTTATTTCTGGAACAGCAAAGTAAACTTTGGAGCAGGGCTGCACACTATATTGTTTAGTCACACATCTATATCAAGCTAACAGTAGGGGTGGGAGAAAATATGGATACAGCATCATATTGTGATATTTTGTTTGGTGATATATCGTATCGTCTCATTTTCCAAGTATGGATATTTTAAAGAAAGGCCTTTGAGAATCACAGGTAATGTGATTTTGGCTAAAAACGTCATAATTGCAATTTAAAGACCACTGATAACACTTTAAATAGTAAAGAAAGAAAAACGAGCGGAGTGGGACTTTAAAAACTTGATAGAGGGAAACACACAGATATGCATTTATACAACCAGCTGTTTTAAGAGCTTCTGCAACAGTCATACATATGGAGTACAGTATGTTAAATATCCTGGGATGGGTTCAGATGGTGCAACTCGACACTCGAACATAAACAGTTGGTGGAATCTGACACTTTATTTTGGAACGACTCATCGGGCTCTGGTATAAAGAGCGGCGGTACCAGCTAAAGCAATGATCTTGACATCCATGCTAACCCTTAACCACCACGTCTTCATCGTTAAACTGCAGCATTCAGAGAGAACGAGGCTCAGGAGCGACACGAGAAACACGCCGTCCTACTTTTAATCAGAGTCCGGTCTTTATCTGAGACCTTCTGGTACCTCCCCGCAGCTGCAATCTTCCCCACATGAGTCATTTTGATAACTCTGAGACTGTGAATGCACGTCTTTGTCTAGATTATTGTATAGAAAGCATATGTGCGTGTGTGTGTGTGTGTGTGTGTGTGTGTGTGTGTGTTTACCATCTATCAAGGCCGGTGTCTGCTGCGCAGGTGTGAAGGTGTGAGGAAATGAAACAAAGCGCCTCTAAAAGAGCACGAGTGTGTGTGACCTGTGAGACACTGACACACACACATCACACATCCATGTCACACAAAACGCTCGTGTCTGCGCGCGAATGAGAAACTTCATTTTTTAATCTCTGCGTCATCGGCGCTTCTTCGCCGCTGCGTTTCACACTTTGAGGATATCGCCGATCGAACTCTGATGAAGTGTGACTTTCAGGTTCCTATCTGTGGGGGTGTGTGACGGACGGTCTCTCATGAGTGGACTCTTGGAGAAGGTCAGAGGTGGGGGGAGGGCGGCGGGGACGCTGGCGGGGGTGAGCTGGTTATTACAGGCATCCAGAGAGCGGGACAGATGGTTAGACACTGGTCAGAGTTACACAGCAAAAGGCTGTAAAAAGAGCTATGGGAAAACCATGTGTGTGTGTCACGGAGGAACGCGCGCACACTCTCGCACAGATGCTCACACGTGTGTACACCCTGACACTTGTGCAATCATGTGCACATTTGCGGAGGAGAAGAAGAAGAAAGGGAGGCAAAAGGGGAAACAGACGCCATCGCGGACACCTCACGACAACAAACTCGTTTCAAATTAATATAAACGTGCAACACAAACTAATTATCCTCTTCACAATTTATGCTGCGTTCCAGTTGTACTCGGAAGTCGGCATTTCCAAGCTAAGAGTCGGAAATTCATCTGGAACGAACCCCCTAAGTCGGATTTCAGAAAGTCTGGAAAGCCGAACGATCCTCACCGACCCCGACTTGGCAACAACGTAATAATCCAAGATGGCAGCGAAGAGCATCAACAGTAAAAAGTAACAGTGAAAGCTTCCGTGAAGATTATTTGACAGCACTTCTGTTTTTGTTTTTGTGAAATTGATGTTGCGTTTGAGTTACCTCAGAAGTCAGATGACCGGGGTGGGAATGACGTCACACACCAGCGTTTCGGAAAAAAGCAAAATCGGAGGTGGAAACAAGATGGCTACATCTACAAAAGTTAATTTTGCGCTTTTATTTTAGTTATTTTAAGTTATTTTAGCATCCTCTTTTCATAGATGAAGCCATCTTGTTTCCACCTCCGATTTCGCTTTTTTCCGACTTTCCGAAACGCTGGTAACTCGGGTGTGACGTCATTCCCAGCTCGGATATCTGACTTCTGAGGTAACTCAAACGCAGCATGAATAAGTGGTTTATGTTGTACTGCCCAATGTCCCAACTGTAAACACGGTGTTATGGTGTTTGTAAGAGTAAAATACTTCGTTATGCTTCCAACTGGTTTAGCTAGCAACAACTAACAACAGCTAACAACGAATAACTGTAGGGTCCATCTTGGTTTTCCGCCTCAACTCAGGCGTAACATCATTCCCAGCTCCGACATCCGACTTCTGAGGTAACTGGAACGCAGCTTTAGAGAAGGCGAACCGTCAGCTGATGTGGTTAAATGAGACGCCACAGGACTCCTGAAGAGCTTTGTTGAGCGGGTTAATAAGCATGAGTGACAGCGGTTATAACTGTCCTTATACTGATAATTATAATAAGCTCTTATAATGAAAATCAAGCTGCCCTACTTGGTATCTCGACTATCATTAACCAGGATTTCCAGCAGCAGTAGAAAGGGAAAACTCCTCCTGACAGGCAGAAACCTCGAGCAGAACCAGAGCCGCCTGCTGCAGATCGATGTGATTCACTGTATTTCCAGTAGAAGTGTAAAACCCTTCACTGCTCAGACTATCTCCTCCCCTGTGAGGATACACCACAGACAACACTGTGAAAACAAAATAACTTCAAGTAGCATCAACACCGTCTTTTTTCTCCCTGCTCTGCTGTCAGCACCCTCAGGATCCGGGTGACACATCAGTTCACTGGAACCACAGACAGGCGCCAAGGACGAGCCAAATCTGCTCGCACATCTGTCTCTGCTCCTCCACTTTGGTCTGAGTCTCTCTCTCTCTTCACACACACACAAACACTTAAGTTTACACTCACACCTGCAGCGAGGCGAGACTATCCCAGTCGGGATCTTCACGGAGGCAGGAGGACGGATGAGACCAGATTCATCTGTTTCATCTGTAACCACTTTGTGTGCGATGGTCACTGTTGGATTCGCACTCACATGCAACCTCTGTTTGTTGGAGTGTGTGTTTGTTTACGCTGCGGTTGTTTTTGTGATGTCAGTTTTGGCATTGAGGCGTATTAAACTGCACTGACAACAACTTACCTCTCTGATGATACTCAGGTGTTATCTGCCATCGGACAGTAGAGGTTATTCTTGGGTCAGGGTAGTTGCACTTTTACTGATCTAATTATTCACATCCACAGTTTAAAGTTTTATTCTGAAAAAGAGAGATGGGAGGGTTAAAAAAGACATGATAAGCCAACCCAGACTGAAGGGAGACTCAGTCCAGGAGAACCTGATAGAGAGACTCCTGTATCTCAGACAGACGCCTGCCCGTCAGCAGCTTCGTCTGAGCGCGCTCCGTTCCCACGACCGACTCGCTGCAGGAGGCGCTGCTGGGAAGGACACGCCACACGGACACAAATGTAGCATGAGTTCCTATCCCTATACGACTACACAACTGTCACACATACAGTGTGTGTGTGTGTGTGTGTATGTGTGTGTGTGTGTGTGTGCATGATATCATCTCCCTGTGCTGCCATTACACACACCTTTCCATCCGGTTTAGACCTACGACCAAATAAACACCATTCACACTTCATCTCCACATCAACAATCCACACACACACACACACACACACACACACACACACACACACACACACACACACACACACTGAATCCAGGCCTGGTGCCTGTAATTGAAATAAAACGCAGAGTAAGCAGAGGTTATGACCTGCTGGTTCTGGTGATACACCATTAATCCCGCTCCCTTCCACAGTCCCTCTCTCACTCTCTCACTCTCCCACCATCTCTCTCGACTTTTTGCGTCTGTACACTCAACATGGAATAAAAAGATCGATGGATTTCTGATGAAGCCGAGAGTTTACTCTTCATCACCTGCAGGACGGTGCGGTTTGGAAAAAAGGCGTCCGACTTAATGACACAAACACATAAAAGTAAAAATGTTAAAAAAGTTATTTTGTGGTTTGATTGAAAAATGTTGAATCAGGCGAGTCTCCTTATTATGTAATATCCATTAAAAAGACCTTCATTCAGAACTGCTATCAGGGAATACAAACATCTGTTTTAATCACTAGCATCTTCTAGGAGAGATACATAAAAATAAATGAGGATTTTAACATCAGCAACGACACAGCAGAACACAGAACTGCTCGTATCAGAGTTAGATGCAGGCCGATATAATCCATATCAATATTGTATTGGGACACTTCTAATACCCAATACTGAGGTCCAACAGATTTAGATTTTTTTTCTGGTATGGTGGTACAGGAAAGTCCCGCCTCCTTCGCCTCTGATTGGCTAGAAAAGCTGGAAACATCATCACACGCTCAAGCCAAACACGGGCTGTCGGGCAGAACATTATCGCTCTTCTGAATCTCCCGACCCTAACCCTAAAGGTCCTTACACACCAGCGAAATTTGCGAGAGATGCGAAAAAGCGAGACGAAAATGCGGAAATATTCGCCGGTCCGAAAAATCGCTTTCACTTTCACACACCTGTGGTACACACTCTCCCCCATCGTTGCTCTTGGTGCCAGTGGTGGTGTGTGTCGTGTGAACTGCAGCCGCATGGGTCTGTGATGTCATCAACAACATGACTTTTGATTGGCCAGAGGTCTAGTAGGTCCAGAATCTCCGTCTTTGAATCTCCGAAAAATTCCACACCAGAGCGACAAAATAAAAGAGGCTTTTCGCCCCGCGGAAAAAGCGCCACCAATTTGGAAGCTTGCATTGACTTCATGCTGTTTAAAAAAAGGCGAATAATTCGCCTGGCGAATTCGCGCCTGGTGTGTAAGGACCTTAACCCTTACACGACAGACGATGACGTTTCACAGCCATAAGAAATAACCAATCGGAGCCCAGCACTTCTAGCCAATCAAAGAACTCGTAATAAAATATTAAACTAGCCAAACAGCATTATTACCATGGCAACAGCAACTCTTGGGCGTCTAAACAGACTCCCCATCAACTGTTTGCTCATAAGGACTTGAAGAAAGGACCAGGTGACATAACTCATCTCTTAATGATGAACTCAACTCATCTCTTCTCTGCAACCTAATCAGGAACACCAAACAAAAGCTGCACCACAGCATGAAAACAAAATGAGACAGTAAAGCATGTGACTGAGTTTCTCGATGATACTTCTGGACTGATATTCCCGAGTCTTCGCCCCCCCCGCTCGCTCTTCCTCTCCTCTCATTTGTTTTCTCTCAGTGCTAATCTAAATTCCTCGTGAACACCTTCAATCACGCGGCTGATGATCCGTGCACAGCTCCCTCCCCCCGATGAGACCGCTTCATCCGTCTCCACGTCCGCACAGATACAGACACGCAACACACACACTGTAGAGCCTTTCTGGCCTTGACCTTTGACCTCTTCTCCCATAACTCTGACGTGTTTGGATCCCACACACGCCGGCCTCAGAGCGCTCGCAGATAAATCCAGCGGGCTTCGCTAACACAAACAGGAGAAACACATGAATACACTTGTGCGTCTTTTTCTCGTCTGTTTGGTGAACGCATTCGTCTCAGAGAAGAAGAGATGTTAGCAGGCTGTCGGTGTGTGTGTGTGGCCGTGTTCGCTCTCCCCCTCTGAGAGTTGTATTTAATCTGAGAGCACGGCTAAGGCTCCCTCGGCTGCTGTAGCCGTCACGCTCTGTAACAAAGTTGAGGCCCACTGAGTGGACAGAGGCGAGGGGAGGAGAGTCTGAAGAAGCTCGGGTTGCAACAAGCTCATAAAATTGATTGAAAAAAAAGGGAAAATTTGCAGGTTTTTGGAAACACACTGCACAATAAGACAAAAATTATCATCACATAAACTCAACATGCAGTTTACAAATGTTATCTGTGTCATAAATCAAAGTTTTGCATAGGGCTGGGCGATAAAACAATAACGATATATATAGACAAATCAATTCCTTCAATATCAATATAAAATATGGTCAATATGCTTTTTTGATAGTCAGCATTCTGCCATGTTTTGGTAGACTATATGAATAGCCAATGAAAAGGGGAGTTTCTGCGGGTCCGCTTAGCACTGAACCAATCATGTGCCGAATTAGAACCAAATAGCAAACAACTGCGTAGTAGCAGGCTGCAGCTACACGCAACCATAGCATTTTAACTCCGAAAACAGACGACCATTTACTTTGTTTTCTCTAGCGCAACGCCTTACAACAACGAAATGCTACCAATAAGCACTCTTTAATTTCATTTTTATATCGTGATGTATATCGACATCGACTGATACGAAAAAAAATATATCGTGATGAACTTTTTCCCATATCGTCCAGCCCCAGTTTTGCACAGTCCTTTTGTTTGTAAAGCCTTGTCTTCTTTTTCTCTGCTCTCTTTTATGCGTATTTTTAATAGCTCACCATGCAGGGTTACAAAACTGATATCTACGATGGATTATCTGGGCCACATTTAGAAAAAAAATGACGACTTCAAGATTAAAGTCCTTAATTTATGAGAATAAAGTCATTACTAACTAATAAAGTCATGATAAATCATTATGATATGATAATGTTGTGCTGATGTGCCGAAAGATTAAAGGGAACCTGCCATCAAAATGTAATTTTCTGTGTTTTTTGTGTCAGATAAGGTCCATATTATGTTCGTCTTATGTTGTAAAAGTGAAAACAAACCGTTACGTCGTTTGCATTCTGTAAAGGTTTAAAATAAAGGAACGGGTAAACCAGGCCAATTGAAAAAGCAGACTTTGTTCTGACTTTATTCTCGTAAGTAATTACTTTATAACGACTGTTTTTATCTCGAAATTTCAACTTTATTTTAGGAACTTCAATTTTTCTTATCTCGAAAGTTTGACTTTAATCTCCAAATTTTGATTTTTTTCAATTTCAAGTTTTTAAAATTTCGACTTTAGTCTCAAAATTTCCACTTTAATCGCGAAACGGAAATTAAAAAAATCTTTCTTCTGTAATTATTTTTTTCTCTACTTGTGGCCCTGATCCCCTTTTGTAGAGCGATAAGGTGGGCCACCCAACTACGCATGCAAACAGATCACCCGTGGTGCATGAAACACGCTCGGCAGGAGATCACAGAGGGAGAGAAAGAGGGATCTGACAAGCTCAATTATGTGAATTCGTCTCAACCATCGCTAAAATTATGCTTTTCTCTGTCTTGTATCTCAGTTTATCTTTACACTGATTTTTTGTGCATATTTTCAAATCATGATGGTAAATAAAACTCAATTTGCGTTAGATCTTATTTTAGCTTTGAGGCATCCTTCCATTTCTTGTTGAAAGGGCAGTATTGTCTTTACTGAAACAGTCCTGGATGCTAAAATCCAAATTTTTAAACAACTATCAATAAGTTCGCAGTCACTATTGAACAGTATCTTGGTTTGAAACACCAATCTCCATGAATTTCTCTTCCTTTACATTTCTTTTGTCGTCCCCTTACATGAACTCTAGAGAGTTCGTCTCATCCACAAACTTGTCTCGCTTAAATTACGCTCTTTGTCTTGCAGCAGCTCAAATTATCCGTCCTTATAGAGAACGAAGCTCTTTAAGTTAGATGGTCAGAAATCTAAAATTACTGTCCAGTTTATCCCAAACACTTCATCCCACCAAAGAGACGGGCGGTGCGTTGCGTGTTTGTCCACAACATGGACGGATACATGCAGCACAAAAAAAAAAAGCAGTACGCATCTGCATCTGTGTGTTTATACGTGTGTGTTCGCATCTGTTGTCTCCCTGAGTGGAGCATGTCTAAACGTGGCTGTGTTTAAGCCTTGTAAACACTAAACATAGTGGGCTGCGACCAGCGTGCTGCTGTGCTGCTTGTGATTAGCAGGTTACAGGAGGGTGATCAGAGAGAGGCAGGCGAGCGGAAACCAGAGAATGTGTTTTATGTGGACTTTATTTTAGCGAAGATTTCCCATAATTAGCTCCAGTGTGGGAGGATTTATTTCAGATGCAGGGATGTAAACGCTAAATATAACCGAGCAAATATCTGACAGATGTAAAGACAGAAACTAATAAAAATGTAAAGGCTTCTTTGCCAAGTTTGCACATAAACATGCATGGCTGCGGTGCGCGTACATATCCGCCCCAAGAAGCACACACGGACGGAGCAGATGCTGTGTGGCTAACGTCGCTGCGCTTTAAGAGATGCCTGTAAACTTTCCTTGAAAAAGACATTTCTAAAAAGATCTGCATCATAAACACACACGAGCGCCAAAAACGCAACTATGTGTGGAAATGAGGGCATTTCTATTCGTGGGCCGAAAGGTCTAAGGTGTCTCATTATCAAGTTCAGAGAGCAGATGTCTTTGTGCACAACACTTCCTCGCATACAGAGGTGCTAACTGAGGCGGCGTGGAGGGATCAAAAGAGGTCGAGTCCAAGCAGCCTATTACCGCTATAAACAACAGAACACACACACATGCACACACTCTTCACACAAGAGTCCTCTTACCCTCAGGTCAGGCCTCCTTGTGCTCTCATTGCCCTGTTGTCCATGTCTGTCAACAGCCTCCCCTACACACACACACACATGTACACGCACACACACACCAGCAGCACACAAGCAGTCAAAATAAAGTTATCTGGAGGTAAACATCCACGCGGTATTATCGTGAAAACACTGAGTGAGGGAGAGGAGGGGGATGAAAGGGGTAAGAGAGGGATGAAGACTGAGAGAGAGAGAGAGAGGCGTTATCTGTGGTCATCAGCTGCAGAGAGAAGGTGTTGAAAGGAGAAAGCCCCAAATCCTAGACATCTGTATCTGAAAGAGCAGGAAACGCACATTGACACAAGTGAAAACTAACACCCCGTAACCAACACACCACCATCCAGCATATTAGGGGAAAAAAAAAAGTTCAAGGTAGTCACAAGTTTGGGCGGATGTGATTCCAGCATAAGGTGATGCTGCACAATCTGAGTCACTGATCTTAACACATAAACACTGTTTTGCACCATCAGATAACACCCAGACAGGGTGTACGGGAATCAGGTTGTGTGTTTGTTTTTGTGTGCATGAGTGAAAAAGCTAAAAAAATTCCTTTTATAAGGTCGTGAGCGGCTTCAACAGGAAAAGGCCAAATCACTCACATATTTTAAACACAGCGAGAAAAAAGAGGAAATGAGCGGACGAGTCTAACAAGATCTGTGTGCTGCTGTGAGGGTTTGTTTGAGGGGTGACAGAGTGTTGGCAACACCTCCAAAATTAACACCTTATTATTCACACATACATCAGTGTGTGTGTGCACGCAGAAGTGAGTGTGCTTTAAGGGCAGTTCGACACAGGAAAACAGAGTTGAAGTATGCAGGGCTTAAAATAACGTATTTATTTAAAGGCGCAATGAGGAGTTTTTTAACTGATGCCTGTTTGTGACCCTCAGAAGTCAAAGAGATCATGAGTACGAAGGAGGATTAAAGAGGCCACAAGAAGGTAAAAAAATAATTTCAGGAGGGAGATTTTTTTAATTACCATTTCCAGATTTAAGTTGAAATAAAAAAAAAGTCAAAATTTCGACTTTAATCTCAAATTTTAATTTTTTTTAGTCTCAAAATTACAACATTATTCAAAACATCTCAACATTTTGTAATCTCGAAATTTCAACTTTAACCCTGATGTCTCAATTTTTAATCTTGAAATTTCAACTTTATTGACATTTTAATTTTTTAATCTTGAAATTTTAATTTTGAGTTTAATTTCCTTCCTGTAATTATGTTTTTCTCTCTATGTGGCCCTAATCCTCTTTTGTCCATGAGTAAGGTGGCGGAAAGTGTCACTGTAGTAATTTTTAATGTTTTACTGCCAAGAGAAGGTCGGTGTCAGGTCAGGTGATTGACAGCAGGTTGAAAAAAAAGGCATTTTGTTTTCTTTAAGTATTTTTTGGGGGCTTTTTGCCTTTATGGATGGATGGGACAGTGTGGAAATATGGAGATATAAAGAGAGAGGGGGAAGGACATGCAGCACATGATCAAGACTGGACTCGAGCCCACAGCCATTTTGGAGACCGTGGTCCCCATACATGGGGTACACTAACCCGGGAGGCCATGGTCTGCGTGCCCCATAATTGTTAGTTAGGAGGCGCCAAAACCAACACAAACGAAAATCTCCTTACAGCAACACCTCAGATATATCAACATTGGATGGCACAGATTTTTAAAGAATATGAAAAGCAGAAAATGTTGGTCTTGAAATTGTCATCATACCTAATCTTTATTTACAGGTTGTATATTGGCAGTTCCTCATGAGACAGCAGTATCTAGCAGGTTGAGAACCAATGGTCTATACTGGCATATCATGTAGAGGAAGCGTAGTCTGTATATTCTATGGACATCTTGGTTCTGCCTTCCGCCAATATATGGATTTGAAGCTGAAAAGTTTTCTGTAATTCCATGTTTTTTTCTCCACTTCCTGAAACCAACATTGTGAAGTAGCGCTGTACGCATTCAGTGGGAGAGTCGCCGAGAGTGGCTGTAATGACGCTTGGCTAAAAAAGCATATCCTCCCGGTTTAGCAACGCAATCTTCATACGCCCATAGGCTGTATCAAGTGTCAATCATAGAAAACATGAACCCCCAAATAACTTACACAGAAAAAAGAGGAGCAGGGGGGAGAAAAATTTATATTGTGCGTCATAAATTTCTAGTTTGTCCACAGGATTCATGACCTATACTGCAGCCTGTCACCAGAGGGTGCTGTTCTCAGGGTGGCTTCACCCTGTGAGGAGGCAGACGGCGTCCATTATATATACAGTCTATGATAGAAGGGCTTTGGAATACCATGCAACAAGGCCACCCGATGTCAACCATATAAAAAAACATGCTGCAAATGCAGAAATAATTCAAACGAAGGCAACAAGGGCAAATGCAGCCAAACTCAAATATATATAGAACAGTAAATATCTATCCAGGACTGCCAACAATGCCAAGGAAGTGAAGAAAGTCATTCATCACTGAGAGCTGGTGACAACTGATATTTAACGGATAATACCGAGAAGATAACGTTTGGTTCCAGGGAATGATCCAGCTGAAAGGTTCTTATCTGAAATTATCGCCTCATGAGTGTCTTGATCACAGCTGAGAGCTGGATCGTAGTAACAGCTAAAAATTAAACACTCCTTTTAGAGATATTTTAAAGACACACCCAAATAAAGACATGACTCTATTTATATCTCATGCTAGGTGGAGCTAAGTACCAACTGTTTTTTGCTGGTGTTTGGTTCTCCACGCACATGTGCACGACTTACTTGTGTGCGACGCTCGAGTTGCTTCAGCTCATCCATCTCAAACATGCATAACATTCCTCAATGTTTCCCCATTTACAGTCGGCTTTATGACGCGTGATGCAAAACAAAGGAATCATACCTAATTTAATAAAACCTTTCCTCTGCGGCATGTGAGGGGGCTAATGCTTTCTTTATGGAGCACAGAGACTCTGCACGGTCACTGACCAGATCAGGAAGCCCGGAGATGGACCGTGAGCTAACCCTCCACCACCGACAACAACTTCCTCCCTGAAGAGAGGAAGACAATATCGACAGATTTAACGCACCAAAGCTACGTCCGCTAATTTGAAGATATTATGATTCTTGTATTTAAAGTCTAAGTGTGTCAAGAAGTCAAAGTTGTGAGCTGAATCGAGGCCAAGACTGGAGATGTACTTGTCAATTTAAAAGTTTGTGGAAACAACCAGCTACATCATGATACTTGAGATACATCAAGAGGGCACACAAGAAAGCAAAGGCCATAAGCAACGTCTGGATTCAAGGCCTTTAAATCCACGTTGAAGTCTTGGCGAAGACGTCACAGAGGTAATGAATTCTTGGTCTGAGTGGCTCAATGAGTAACAAATTCCAGACAAAGTTTCATCGACCAGTTGCCGAGGTCGATGTCCCTGCCCGGCCCTCCGTGAGTTCCATCAAACAAATTATCAACATGCTTTACAAGTGAGTTGCTTTTATTTTGAAAACCTGGCCAGTGCTTTATTTCCGTTTGGACGCACGTGCGAACATCCTAGATCTGCAAGTTTAAACATCGGCGAAATATTTGTAGACACCTTATAGTGGCCAAGTCTGCTTATTATAAAAGACTTGAGGGCTGTTTCTCTCAGAGGTCGCTTGTTAAACTCTTGAGTCGCAGGAGCGCTTTCTTTGGGCTTGTTTTTAACGAGCAGTTGCTTATTTGGGCTCTTCTGTACGTGTGAACCCCCCCAATTTGAAGTTGAAGTTATTGTTGGTTCGGTCCTCCAACACAGTTCAGGTTTTTCATGCGGCCCCATGTAAAAATTAACTGCCCACCCCTGATCTAGAGTGACCATATTCTGAAGCCCCAAATAGAGGGCACGACTACACGGGGGCGGAGTCACACGAAGTTAATTTTTTTGGGTTGGATTAAGTGTCTTTTACACGCTTCTAACTCAGTAAGTCCACGTGACACAAACTCAAAACTTCCATACAAAACCGCGCACATTTGAAGGATTTTATAAACTTCGCCGGACAAAGCCGGACAGCCCCCCAAAAGGAGGGCGTGTCCTGGTAACAGAGGACGTATGGTCACCCTAATTTTCCACATAGATCTCTCGTATCGTATATTGCATCATGAGTGAGTTGGCATTGTTAAACACGGGCAACTCTAATAAAACAAGCTCAGTATAATCGGTTCGAAGTCCTTCAGGAAACCTCTTTTCCTCACCTTCACTCTGGTGCTAACGTTAGCTAAGCCTGCTCATCGTTACCATGCCAACACGACCAAAGTGATGTCCTCAGAACTTGCGCTCTAAGATAGTGGTCTAATTTTAAATATGTAATATCTACTCTTGAAGAAAACCATCCAGACTGTAAAAACATTGTTCTTGTGTTTTTATGTGGACCACAATCCTGCACCCAGATTGTTTTATTGCTCGGCCTTGATCCGACTTCCTGCCACTTCCTCTCACCCTGTAACTCATTAATCACTACAACTCAACAGCTCCCTCACCCCGACTCCCCTTCACCCCTCCGTCCTTCCAGACTCCAACCTTCCTCCCTTTTCTCCCCCTGTCCGCCGCGCTATCACCCCTCTCTGCTCCTCCTCATCCTACGAGAGTTGTGTGTGTGTGTATCACTTCAACCTTCAAACCCTGGGAAGATAGGTGATAAGTGTGCACTTCTGCGCCCGTGTGCGAGTTGTTGTGTTATTAATGAGTTTGCGGGGGTGAGGACATTCCCTCAGACGGCTGTCTCCATGCACAATCAGCAGTTACCTCAGTCGCACAGATTTTCATTAAACACACAGATGTAGACAAGCTGCCACCCTCCTTACTCCAACATTTATCCCATCCCTGACCTTTTAATTACGCAAATTAGAAACACGGACACTCAGATTCATCTCCCTCATGGTTTGATAACACAAAGTGTATACCGAATCCTTCCTCTCCACAGCTATTACCTCCACCGTCTGGGACTTTCCTCGCTCTTTGTAGTCAGCTGGCTCTGTCCGGCTGCTGTCCGGTCAGTGAGGCTGCCGTTATTTATCACCCGACGGTGAAACGGAGGGAGGGGGCTCGCCGGGCGCCCGGGCCTTATTAGTGAGATTTACAGTGTGCAGGAAAGGCTCTTAAAGAGGGGGGGGGGGGCGAGTTCTCCTATAAGCACCATCAGCTGTTCATCAGATAACACCCACATGACTGGACCTGAGCATGAGAACTCAAACACGTACACACACACAAAGGTGGAGCGGAAACACGCCAATTTCCCCCCCGGCTTTGAAACACGGACCTGAGTGACCTTTTGCTGTCTGTAGTGTGTTTGTTAAGAGTGTAACTCGGATATTTTGGCTTTTTCTCCCATGAACCGTATCATCATTCCATATCGCCGCTTAGGCCGCACATCTTGTGTGCAGATATCGTCCATCGGCTTTAAACGCCGGCTTGGGAGAGTCTCGGAGGATCACGTTTCCTGGTGTATTACAGCTTCTCATTGTTTCTTTTTTCCCTCCCAAATTTCTGTCAAGTCAGGAAAATACTATAATATGTGAAAAACTGATAACGACACTCACCCTGGAGCTCCAACTTTGGATTAGAGATTTACAGCTTGGTAAGTAGGAAACCACGAAGGGAAATAGGACTTGCTCTTTACTCAGGAGGGGCGTCTGCAGAGGTGAACTGGTTAGATAGGTGTCAAGCCAGGTGATTACTTATACTCATTGTGAGTGATAATTTTTTAGTTTTAAATTAGTTTTTTTTTTTTTTTTAAGAAACTAAAGAAGCTTTTGCACGTACCAGACGAGAGATAGGAGGTATCACTTTGACCACAGGGGGCGCCAAAATCAACACAAACTAAAAGCTCCTCACAGCAGCACTTCAGCTCTTTTGATACACCCAACACAGCAGCAGCGGGTGGCTGTCTAACACGAGTCTAGGTCCTGCTCAAGGTTTCTGCCTGTTAAAAAGAAGTTTTTCCTCGCCGCTGTCACTCATGTTAGATGAGATGGGTCAAATCTGTCCCATCTTACGGTTGGGTCTTTGTTATTTATCAAACAATGAGTGTGGTCTAGACCTGCTCTTTTTTTTTTAGGGCGTTTTGGAATAATAACTGTTGTGATTTGGCGCTAGATAAATAAAATTTGTTTGATGATTTAAATACTGGACAGAAGTGGCGGTTCTAGACTAAATTACTCCCCGGGCGAGACACAGTCAGGAGTTTGCATAAGGTGTTTTATTTTGAAATACCGGATGACATTTGCGGCTTTCATGCGGCTTTGCAGCTCTGGTTTCAAGGAAGTGGAGAAAAACCCGGAATTACCGAGAGCTTTTTGGCTTCAAATCCGTATACAGGCGGAAGGCGGAACCAGGTTGTCCATCTTATATACAGTCTATGTTCGCGACGCTGACGGAACATGCTCAACACAGATCCTGTATGTTTTAGACCATCGGAATTAAGTTTCATTCAATCACTTTGATTTGTGCAGGGCAGCACACTATTTTGTTTTACTGTTGCAATTGCAATGTGCAAAGTAGTCACACATCTCTGTCAGGCCAAAAGAATGAAACTAGTTTTCTGTGCATTTGAATGTGAAAACTTCTATTTGCACCATCAGAAATAGTCGAGAAAAACACTTGTATGCTGCTGTTTGTCATGTTGAGAGCTTGTAGTCAGAACTGGGGCTGCAGAGAGACGCAGTCTGGTATTTGCTTTTGGATGGTTCCACGTGTAGATGTCCAGCAGATAAAGACTGTTTTGTCCCGGTCCAGACAGTAACAGTGATTTTCATTGTGGCCGAGCATTTAGCTCTGCTGACAGATGTGTACCCAGGCTGTGCTGCCGACACAGATGATGTCAGCTCGGTTGAGGTAGATGCTTTATCACATGAGGTGGCTCTTCAGTGCCTAGGAGCTTCTGAGCAGCATGCTCTTTCAGTTCTGGTCATTGCTGTGAAAAATATGAAGCCCGTAAGCAGGACAAGACGTGCTGTGAAGTCTCCTTTTTTTTTTGAGGCCGAGTGAACATACAAGGGAGTGTTTTGTGAGTCACAGAAGACACCGAGTTGTTGTTTTAAAAGTTACAGTCATGGGGCAACTACAGTGACCAACAAGCCCAAATGATCTGAAACGGCCCAGATGGTCGACTTCAGGAGACACGTGCAGCAGATGCAAAAGTGGCACAAGAACGAGTCCAAAACAAATAACAGGAAAAACAGATTCAAGTCTCGACTTATCGATACGATTAAACCTGGGCCTCTGGACTGTCATTTCCTCACAGTGTCTAAGGTCGCTTTCACACCCGACCAAGCGGACTCGGGTTGAAAGCGGCGCTCGTCGATTGGACAAAGTAGGAGGGGTTTGTAACCTCACGGATTACAAACAGGGGTGGACTAGCCGTCTTGTATCGTGCTTCGTTACATTATTTTATGGAATGCTACAACGTTAGTGAACGCAACTGTTCCTATAATGCTATCGTAGCTCTTTCTCTACCCAAGATGCACTGCGTATAGCGTCTTACGTAGATTTGGTCCTGTGTTTGGTCCGGTGAGCTTTCACACTGCATACGAACGGAACCAGGGTTCACTTGTTGAGACCCACGTTTTCAGGCAGACCAGGGTTCACTTGTTGAGACCCACCAGAGTTCAGATGAGCTTTCACACCTGCCCAAACGAAGCGGACCATCCGAGGAAGCAAACTCTGGTGTGAAAGCGACCTCACAGTGCATCTATCTCCACCTTCACAGCCTGCTGCTAATGCCCTGGTGTAAGAGACATTCACCACAGTCACATCTACTGTAGTCCCTCTTACCAACCAACCTCACAGAGTGAGTGTTAAAGCTAAATGTGTGTTTGTCACATCTTAGGTCACTGAACAGTCGGCCTGGACGCTCTTATCGGGGCTTTAAGTGCTGGAGAGGGTGAGAAAAGACAAACAGGGTCTCTGTCATGTGTCTGTCACAGACTCCCAGTTCAGGATCTGCTTGATAGCAGCCAACAGCATCATTTGTCACCTACTACATGCGTAAGTGTTGTTTGACACTGAGATATGGAACACGCACTGGTGTTAAACCACAAAGAGTGTCGCATCTCTACTGTAACGCCTCCAGCATCACGATATACAGATGATGCACGAATACTCTGCAGTTCAAGGATGATTCATCTACGTGGCTTCTGTCTGTCTTACAGATATTTTTAACTCACTTTTATTGTTCTGGGACGTTATTGTGGCAACAGATGAACACAGAACGCGTGTTTTGGTCGACATCATCGAAATAATTCCAGATAACTGACTTTCCCTTTTCTTTCTGGCAACAAGTCTTCAACTTCTGTGGTTTTCTTTTGTTCGTTGCTTATTTTGCAATCGTTGTTGTTGTTACCGGTGTTGTGCCGAGAGACACGTGCCCGCAGACACTTCCCAAAACACGCACCACTTATAGTAGAGTGGTCCACAGAAATGTTCAATTTGAAACCCGTGCAATTCTTGTTTGTTGGGCTAAACAGTGATGAGTAATTCTCGTTGGGTATGCGTTTCTCAGCACAACACCGGCAGCGCCAGCGACTCACTCCATGTGCAGGGGCGTGGTTTCCTGACTGTGTATCTCAGTCAGCTACCCTTGAAATTAGACGAGTTCATTCGCCTCCTACATCGCAGGCTCTGCAATGTGACTATATCGCACACGTTCATTGCGATGACGATGCTCAAACGATATATCCTACAGCCCTACTGGAATCTGCCCCCTCAAAAAACCTGCAGCAGCCATTGTGGTTTTTCTGGGGCCCGAAGCTCCTCCAAGACTAAATTTTGACATCCATTCAAGCCCTCGCTGTGATGTTAAATGTATGAGCCCACTACACTGATCTTTCACTGTCATCCATATTCAGAAGCTTCTTCCTTCCTCCTGGGCAGCGGCGGTTGTGGGCTGGAAGCTCCGACGACAAACGCCCTTCCCCTCAGAAGCCAAAGAGATCGGGGTGATTTCATGGGTTGTTTTCTTGGCCTCTGCTACGGGTAAAACAAAAGTGTTTTTATGCGAGTCTGTGGGCGCTCAATGTGTGTGTTTTTATTTGCATTTGTGCGACGGTGTGTTAGCGCTGGTGTGTGTTTTGTGTGTGTGTGAATATGATAACTGCGAGGACGGTTATTTTAGATTCAGTTCCTCTGCTCCTCGGAGGATGTCAAAAAGACAGAGAGGCAGGATGAAAGATCGTGAAGAGAAAACCACAGAGGAAGAGTGTTAGTGCACGAGCATGTGTGTGTGTGTGTGTGTGTGAGTACAAGAGCGCTGTATTTACATGGCAAGAGTTCATCTCTGCTCTTTGAAGTGGGAGTATCAGTGTCTTGAGAAAACACACTGAGGAAAGGCCAGTTGACTTTGAGTGTGTGTTTGTGGGTGTGAGTGAGAAAAGAAAAACAGTGCGAGAGAAAGAGATGAAACCATTAATAATGTCTTTATCACAGAGTCCCTCATCTCCTCCTCCTCTTCCTCCCTTCATCCTTCCACCGCTCTCAATCTCTCCTGTCAGGCTTTCTTTCACTACATGTCTCATTGCAGCAGAATGATGGGGCTCGGTGACTCCGGCGCTCATAAATTTGATAATGAGTCTCTTTATTAATGCGAGCGTCACTCCCCTCGCCTCTTTGCGCCTGTTTGTGTGTGTGTGCATGTGAGTATTTCATATCCTCAAGCTTATCTCCTGCAGACACATAAATGGCATGTGGGAAGATTACATGAACAGAAACAGCAGAGGGTTAATGAGAAGCCAAACTAACAGAAGTAGACGACAGCTTCAGTTAAAAATGGGAGTTTCAACAACAATGGAAAGAGAGCTTCATGCTATTAAGGAAGTGATTTAGGATTATTAGGAGGCTCTAGATGTTAAACTATCTCAACAATACTGGAGTAAACACTCTATTAGAGTTATTATGAATTACATGTAGTCAGATTGTTTAGTTTTCATTTAGGGTTGGGCGATGAACCGAAAATTTACAGATACTAAAATTTACGTAGGTGTTTAAGTAGGCTTGTGGAGTAGTTATCGTCCATTTATCGTGCTCAATGCTCAATATATCGTGATATTGATTTAAGGGCCATATCGCCCAGCCCTAGTCTCATTGCATTCGGCTATCAGGGTGGTGTCTCAAATTCAAAGCATGTTTCGTCTCCATGAGCCCATTTTGAGAAGCAACGCACAACAAGCAATTAAGCCGATAAACCGGCAACATAACAAATCTGTTCTTCCTGAGTGATTATGCGGGAAGGAGCGAGCGGAGTCTGCACAGTCTGTCACTGCTGACGGCACGAGTAGCATTAGCAGTTTAGCCACAACTAGTGGTGCAGCCACCAGACCAAAGCAGCGATCAATCATATCCATACCTGCCAACACTCTCGTTTTTCACTCTCCTGTGTTTCAGACCTATCTCATGCCCACCCCCGTATTGTCTCCCGGGAATTTCTCATAGCATGGTCAGAATTCATTCATGATCGGATCACTATATTAGTCCAAAGTTTTCAGGTTTCCAGACAAACGGAGATAGTCCTTTGTTTCTGCTGACCCTCACAGACAGTGGATTGAGACTTTCACTTTACAGTTTTGGATGATTCAGCTCAGTTTCAGCTGTAAACTATATTCAAGCATTGTTTGTTGCAAAATGAACACTTCAATGAAAGGAAAACAAACGCGATATGCGAGAGTGATGCGTTCAGGGCAGCCTCGGATAAAAGAGTGCTGTATTTAATGCACAGAAATGTTCAGCGAGCCTCATACGGGAGAGCACGTAGAACATGTAGTACTGTTGAGTTAAAATGCGTTTTAGATTTTTCTAAGTGTATCTTATTCAATTAGCTTTGTTATTTACTTTGTATGTTAATAAAATGTTGAACTAATCTCTAGTTTTTTTAGTTTTTAGTACAGATACTTTAAAACTGGCACTTTAAAAAAAAAATTGTGATATTAATGATATTAATCGAGATCGGACGATATGACAAAATAAATCGTGATCATTTTTTTTTTGCCAAATCGCCCAGGCCTACTTTGAGTTGACATCCTTTGTTATATCACATTATTACTGAGCTTTCTACTGTCTAACTGAATGAAGCTGCCAGACTATAATCTCTTGTAATCGTGATTACTCAAATCAAGAAAGAGCAAATTTAAGAAATGCATTGATTATCTGTATTTTGTGTTGTAGTCTTTAAAAATGCAGATTCTTGTCACACTTCACACGAAACAGTCACCCGTCGCTCACCCTTCACCCCCTGACCTCCACGTCATCCAGTAAGATTGCCTGTAAAAAATTTGACAGGCTGCATGTGAGCCCTCAGATGATGATACCATAAGATCACATTCTCTCAGCTCCATCCATTAACACGCACAAACACACACTCTCGTACAACTACACACAAACATGTGCGCGCAGGTTTTACTGACTTTAGGATGTCTCGTAATAGCTTTTATTGAAAGTGCGGGAGGAGGGGGGAGCAGAGAGACAGAGGGAGACGGAGTCAGACGGAGACAGACAGATGGAGACAGAGGTGGAGAGCTCGCTCCATCTCCAGCATGCCTAAAGGAGCCGGTATCTCCAGATAAAATAATCTGGTTATTCTCAGCAACACCAGGAGGAGACATGCCTTTTACATGGCGTAGCACTCTCAGCGTGTGTGTGAACGCACGAGTGTGAGCCTTAATTACATCCACAGGGAGCAGATACGCGGCGCTTTATAACACGTTAAGTATGACCCTAATAGTCGCACAGCCGAACAAGGGGGGTGCTATAGAAGTGACACAGATAGTGCACAAACTTCTTCATTTTGTCATGAGTTGTAAGCTTTAAAAATGTGTTTAGTCCTGGTTGTCTAGACTGTTTATTTCTGATTCAAAAAGGACTACACTGTTCCTCCGCTGTGTACTGGAGCAAGATCATGTGGTCAACAAACCATTGATCTTTCTTGGATCGCCAGTTTCAGAATCAGCACATGGTTTATGATATCATCCAATAAAACATGATTCAAGACTCCTAATTTCCTGCATAGAGTAGAATCTAGAGACTTCTCTGACTCAGATTTATTTTATTTTGGGGTCAAGAGTTAAGTTAACTTCCTTTAGAAATGAGCGCAGATTACCAAACTCCAACACTCGTGAAAAAATAGATCAAATTTGAAGCTCTTCACACTTAATCGATAGTCACACTTTACAAAAATAGTAGTCATAGTTTTTTAAGACCCACTGTAATAAAAATCATGTTTTTCTTGTTGTCCACATGTTCATATGGCATTTTCCTGATACAGGAGCGGACTCGGACCATAACTCAGGCCAGGAGTTTGACTCAACCCAGGCCAGGCCAAAACACATCGACACGGAAAGTTTTGGACATTTGAAGCCAGATTTAGACTCCGCCCACGACTAAGAGGCGAATTGCTAATGAGCTGCTCGAGCACTGCAGAAGAAAAGCGCTTGAAAACGACGCAGGTAACGTGATTTTGGCTAAAAACGAAAGACAACTGAGAACACTTCAAGTAGTTAAAATAAAACAATCGGAGTGGGACTTTAACAGAATCATCAACCTTATTATTAAAAAGTATTTCAGTTTCCATCTTTAACGTTAAGGCTAGGAGTTACGCACACTTACACGCAATTGGGGGCGTGGCTTATTTGACTGACAGGTAAAGTGAAAATGTCCAGATGTGTTTTTTTTTTACATCAGTATTACTACAACTATTATGATGAATATTATTGTCATTGTCATTTTCTATTATTATTTATATACTTACATTTACACTTGCTATTTACCACTCGGGTCCCTGCTGGATTGCGCCTGTTAGGCCATGACCTGTGATCTCCTCGCCCTCCCGGCCTGGACTGTCTTCAGATGGCACATCACCTTTTTTAATGCACATCACACTAGTTTAGGAAGAGGAAAGGGGTCTCAATCACATTAAATTATAGTTCATGACAACCCCTCTCCTCGGTTTTAATGCACATTAGAAAGCACATATATGAGAGAAATTAAAGGAAAAGGAAAGGGGAAAAAAGGAAAAATAAATAAATAAATCATAATTATAAAGTATATTAAGAAAATAATAAAGACTAAATATACATCTAGACATAGGGTAAGGTGTTGTGCCGCATTCAGTCCAGGGCATGCAGGAGTTGGGGAGTGGATCTGGGGTTCTGGGGGGATGCAGGCTGGTCTCGTGCGAGTGGGCAGGGACCCGAGGTAGTCCACAAATTTAAAGACCTCTCCTCCACCCATATTATTATTATTGTTACTCATCATCTTTATTAATATTGAATGTTGTTGTTCTTATTATCATTATCATTATTATTATTATAATTATTATTTTTTTTTTAATTTTTTTATTTATTTTTTATTATTTTTGATATTATTCTTCTATTATAATTTCCATTTGCTTGTCTGACAATTGTAATATTTTTTATCATTATTATTCATATATATAATACACACACGACACACACAAACACGCACAAAACCACAAATGTTGTTGTTTGTTGTCTGTCTTGCATTGTCACTGTAATGCTGTATTGCACAATTAAAAAAAAAAGAAAAAAGAAAAAAAAAAGAAAATGTCCAGCCCATCCAGCTGTCCTGGTCTTCAAACATGGCCCTGTTGAAAATAAATAGCCTTAGGTTTGGGTGGGAGACGTCCCTGACAAAACCTCCACTGTTTCAAAGTCTGCAGGATCTCTTGGAAAGAAATAAAAGATGGAAATAAACCAGAGATCCCGATGTCCCTCCAGACTGTCCAGAGGCACTACTTCTATCAGAGGCAGTGTTGTGTGTGAACAGACTGTTTGTACTATACTATTTAAAAGCAACAATCTTTCCTGTGTTTAATTGGTAAAACAAACCCAAAAGGAATTTTCACAGCTTTTAAACTAACTATCTGTTTATGATATGACAGAGAATACAGTAACTCATTTAGACAGAGATTAAGAGCTGGGATTAAAGAATTCAGGCACGTAAAATAAAGATGAATTAGGTAATTTTTTAACCGTGAAGTTGGTTCAGAATTTAAAATAACAAACATAATTTAAATCTGTGTGACCTGAACTTTAAACAAGCTTATTTTTAGTGTTGTAGGACGAACCGCAAGGAGAGGACACGAGGTCATATGTATCAGTGAACCAGTAAACTGTAATGTAATCAGGACGAACTGAGTATTTATAATGATGATTGAGAAATTAAACATATAATGGCATCTTTGTCTGTAGTTGTCTGGAGGATTACAAAGACCCACCAAAACTTGCCAAAACTTACATAATTAAGGCTTTGTCAGCTGACGGGACTCAAAAAAAGGACTGCGGTGCGTCACGGCTGGCTGATATTTCAGCCAACAGTGAGAGCATGATCTTCATTAAGAGTCCTCACTGTGACACCCTGTGACTTCTCCTACAAAAACCCAAAACTCACACATCTTTAAGATTTACCAACTTTACTTTACGACATTCAGATGATTTTTAAAACTTCATTTGAAAGCTTCAGAATCTAAATAGGAGACTGTCTGTGACCTGTTCTGGGTGCAGAGCCATACGTTAAGTAACCACCGTCATTGACAACACTGAATAAGTCTATTTCCAACTCTTTTAGTGGCTTTATTTTCACTGCTCCGTTGCAAAACAGACTGCAGGTTTGATTCCAGGAAAATAGTCATCGGATGAAGTCCCATCCAACTGTTTTGGAGAGCAGAACTTTTGACGACAGGGTCAGACTCTTTAAAGAACGACTTCTGTTGACTGGAATTACACATTTAAAAGGTTGTTACTGTTTTAGGAGAAGGTGGAGGAGCGTTTTGAGTATCAAGGCGACTCTTTCTAGTTAGATTACTTCTCTCTTCATTAAAAAGTTAGTGTTGACCGCCCATCAGCAATCCCTCTCCCATCCATTCCTGAATGATAGATTCATACATCAAGAGAGGACTCCTGACACAAAAAGGACCTTCTCTGTAATGTTATTTTACTTTACTTTGGTTGGTTTAGTTCTTAAACACACTGACAGATTACGCACAAACACTCGGGACTGAGACAGTTGGTCTTCAGTGCTCGACGTCTGATTTTATTGAATCTGAAAATTCACTTTTCCAGCTCGATCTGCATAGAAGTAAAACATGAATGTATGAATATATTATCAAGTTAGTTTTCACTCTTTCCATAAGAAACTGCAATTATACACAATTACATTACAATCCAATGCATTTAAAAATGGACGTGAAAATTAGATGTTAATATCTGCTTTCCAACTTCCTGTTTTGTCCTTTTTTTTTCCATTAAGAAGCGAAGCAGAAGTGACCGTCCTCAGGTTTTAAAACACAATTTTATATACTGGTTAGCTCAGATTTAAAAGAAGACATGAGGTAATATTACATTCACACTAAACGCGAATAAAACATTTATTTTTTTTTGTTAAAGTGAGAATGAGGTTGTGCAATTTGAGAAGTCATGACCGAGTCATTCGTACCACAATAGTCGAGCTCGGATGTTCCCTAGTGATGTACGTCAACAATAGACCAGCAGCAGTTCATTTACGTGGACTGATCCTGACAGCAAACGGCTATCTGAGATATAAAATGCATCTTGTTTTTAAGATTGCAGCGGGAGTAAAAAAAAGAGTTTCCCAGGAGGAAAGAGGGTGACTAAGGTGATCATACGTCTTCTTTTACCCCAGGGGAGTTTACAAAATCCTTCATATGTCTGGGGTTTTGAATGAGTTTGTGTCGCGTGGACTTACTGAGTTATAAGCGCATAAAAAAAACACTCGATCCAACCCGAAAAACTCTCACCGTACTTAAACTACGTCTGATGTAAACCAACTGACATGGCTCACTGTAACTCCTTGGGGTTATCCGTGTTTGGGCGGAGTAGGTAAACCCTCCACATCCAGGCGTCCAGATACACATAAATTAAGTGAATAAATGGTTTAATTTGGGTCTGATGTGAACGCAGCATGAGGGTGGTGTCCCTGCAGTTTTCCAAGAATGAGCGAAATAGTGGGATGTGTAGTATCTATCTTTTCATCCAATGTTCAAAAGTAAAGCCTTTCACCCTTTTCCACTTGTTTTCTTTTCTCCGTTTCTTTTACGTTTAAAGACTGACAGAATAATATGTCCGTCTGTGAGTGAGGTGTTGATGCATGAGGGAGGAATGCGGAGATTTTGTTTAATTCTTGAGAAAATAAGTGCACAAAATAAACAGATCCGAAGCAAACACAACTACAAAGTGGAAATCATCACATTGGCTGAACCACATGAAACAATAACTATTAAGTCATTCTGCTGCACTCTTAAAACCCAGAATATGTCGAGTCTGTTAATCGTTTCCTCGCTGGACGGGGACACGCTGAAATGTGCTGACAATCAAAATAGCCTTGGGTTTATTTTCTCTCCTCATGGTTACCCTGTATACATGAACATTAAAGTTGAAATGCAACTCATGGCACCGGCCTCGGTTCTCTGCCAAGCAATGACTGCATGTGTGTGTGCGCGCCTGTTTGGTTTCAGATTTATCTTGATTGTTTCCTTCCACGTCTCTTCAAAAAGTTTTCATGTTTCTCGAGGGTGAAACTTTATGTCCACTGTGGTCTCTGGGTTTGGTTATTTTTGAAAGCAAATGCAGAGGGGAAATATCCCAAACATTTTAACAGCCTTTCTTCAAAGGAAGTCGACTCTCTGTTGAATTTAATTAACACACAGGATTGAGATTGGCCCTAAATAGCTCGGCTTTTTACTGTGCTCCTCAGAGCAGAAACATAAAACCACACTTAGCAGTCATCGAGTCTGCGAATCACCACCCCGGTTTATTTAAGCACAAAATTAGGCTTAAATGGGAGAAATCTTTATAAACATAGCGGGATATTTCTGAGACATGCTTGACTTCACTGCAGGCATCCGCAGCAGAGATGCTGAGAGTAATATTAAACAGCTTACTGAGATCATACAGCATTGTGATTCTTGACGTTCGACATAAACAACTTTTTAACTCGATAAAAAAGGTGAGACGGCCCCAAAATAAAGACGCAAATATAAGACGAGAATTTACGAAATATTCAGAGGCGAATTTTGACGCGCCTGACTAGACACATCAAGCGCGATGCGATTTTGCGGCTTTCCTTTGGGGGGAAAAAGACGTGTCCCGGGTGAAAGCGAGAAGACTGACACAACAGTAGACTGAGTGTTTTTCAGTTCTGATTAGACTCTAGTGTTGAGATGTCTGTCTGTCATGATAGCATGTACTGAGTCGGGGCCAGAACCAGATAAGAACATTAAACTATAATCCATAAACGTAAGGTAACAACCGAGACCGATTGAGTTTGAGACAATGAAAAAATGCATATGTTATGTTGTATCTGAACAGGTTAGCTTACGAGCTAAAGTTACTTAGCACAGATGAAAGTTTAAACAAAGACGTTTATCAAACTGTTAAAGCACACAAACCATCGTCATATGAGAAATCCGACGCTATGACTCTCCACAAGTTGTCCTTCAGGTCATTATCTCTGACATGTAAACAATCAGCCGGTCGGCCATGTTGGATATACCGGTGAATCTGACGTTGCAACAACAAGAAATCTGATTCGTCAGAAGTGGAAACACAGTATGCAAAACTTTAGAAAAATCGACTGTGATACTAAAAATTAAATGCCGCAATATCGCAGGACGGGAAAACTTAGCCGATGTGAACGCTTGTATTGACAGGATACGGGTTCGAAAAAAATATTGACATCCGAAATAATCGCACGACAAAAACGCTCCTGGTGTTATTGAGTCTTGGGCTTAGTCAAGATTTAGCATCTTATGTACATATACCTGCTTGAATGGACAATTAAAGCAGGTGTGATTCGTGACAAAAACACCAAATCATCTGTTTAAAAAGCAAGAACAGCACAACCAAAATGTGTTTTTAAAAAAGCCTTAAAAATATGTCTCCACACATCTAAAATCACATCCTACATCCTACATTTGTGACAATACACATGCCAGATATAGTTTATGGTTCAATTCAGGCTAATTCAGACCTCATAGGAGTTATTTGTGCAACTTTTTCAATGAGCTAGGGGATTTAATGTGTTAAATTATCAAACAGGCAACCTCTACTGGCTGATAAAAAACATTTTCCCTAAATCAACAGCTGAGATTTAACAGCATGCAAGCTTAATATGAATGTGACACAACAAACACGGATCTACAGACGAGGGGTCGACCAGTATTGTTTTCTCTGGGCTGATACCGGTACAGATTATTGACACTTTCTTGGTATAGATCACCAATACTTGAGACAGGTAGAGCCAAAGTAGTAGTTTTTTATTTAACTAATTTTATCAAGACTGGCACATATAAATTAGCCAGTTGCTAATATTGGCCATGATAATCAACTAAAGCCAATAATCTATCAACCCTCCTTCTTAAATCATCAGTTTATAGCACATTATTTGCACATAGCCTCATAATGAAAAAAAGTGACAGTTCTTCCCAAAGTCACTGGATTTTTTTGCCAAATACCACAGGATGATTCTGATTTTCACAACATGTCAACTGAAAAAAGTTCCTAAATTCTAATGAGACAAAAAAACGGTTGTTCAATCCCTGCTAGAACTAGAGGACTTGTATTTGTGAGGTATTTATGATCTTTTTAAGCTATAAATATTAAAGAAAACATTTTATTTTGTTTATTTTGATAAACTTCTCATTTAAGAGATACTTTAAAAACCCAAAATATAAAAAAGTGATGCAGCATCTGGTCAACCAAAGACACAAGCTGGTGCAGCTGATTCACCTCCCCATCAGGAAGAGTGAGACACCCCCTAGAGGCCGGTCTCCTCACTACACTATCATTCCTGGTGCAGACGTGTGAACGCTCTGTGCTCCGGAGGGGACGAGGTATGAAACCAGGTGAAGTGACAGCACTCGTGCATGTGTGACGTCTTCATCGGTCAGCTGCCGCAAAGACCGAGGAGTCGTGTGTGTGAGCTTTGGATTTTAACAGAGCATGGATCACAATTACTGTTCCTCGGAGAGAACGGCAGAGAGAGAGAGAGGGAACTGAAAGCTCTCCGTCTTCAAACACACACACATCTGCTTTGTTCCTTTAGCCCAGCAGCTGAAATTCCCATCAGAACGCCGCATCGTAAAGCCCCATCATCATCCTCATCATCGCTGCCTCTCTTTGGTTTCCCTCTTTGTTCTTCCATCCTGCTCTCCATTCTTTCATCCGTAGGTCACACACTATTCCCTTACAGTATTTATAAAACAGAATAAACCTGTGTTTACTTTCATTTCTGTAAAAACTAGGATGCCGAGCCAAATCTCCGCCACGTATACACACTCGCGACAACAGAACGCTTTCAGCAGATTCGTACGCGTGCGTGTGTGTCGGTGAAACCATCGTAGTTTGAAGTTTCTCCTCCCTCAGGGCTCCGTCGAAGAACAAAGATGGTAAAAGTTTTATACTTCTTCAAAAATCTCATCCATGCAACAGTTTATATGTCTGTGCATGTTGTGGAAATGTATACTTTTAACTGCCTGAGTGTTAAAGACTCAGTCTGAGTTTTCTGGACGGTTCTTCTTCAGAGAAACGCAGAGGTGACAGCAGTGATGACTAAAGCAGAAGTCACGTCAGTGGGTGACACAAGGACACACACACAGGCATGGAATAAGCCACCTCGGACGCAACATCTTGCCGGCTCATCAAATCCTTCAGACTGAAACACACAGTGCCACCCGGGGGAGCCAATAAAGACGCGGTTTTATCCAAGTCTGCAAATCTAACAAACCGGCGCAGCGAAGAAAAAGATTCTGATGCATTTACAAAAAAAGACGGATTGTGCGTCAATGCATGTTTCTGTGTGTGTGTATGTGTGTGTCTGCACATTCCAAGCCCTGAGGTGGCAGAGGTCAGAGGTCAGCCGTATGCAGCTCTTCATCAGCTCTCCTGGGAGGGCTGACACACACTTGTTGACCACTCAGTAAGTGCAATGACACAACGCTGGTGACAAACAAAAGTTCACGAAGCATTCCAGTCGTTATGATGAAGGAACACCAACAACCTGCTCACTCACTGGACAGCTAATGATATATTTAATTCTATATTCCCATTATATCCATAATGTCAGAGCTTCCTCTCAATCACTGCTGCATCATTCTTTCTTCAGAGTTGGGAACTTTTCCAAGGTCAGGGACTCACTCAGACCACGACCCATGAGTCTCAGATCCTCTCTACATTCATAAACTATGAAGTTCACACGAACATGTCCAAGGAAGTGCTTTTGAGTTCGTTTCTACACTCCCTAAGTTGGTATTAAAAGGGATATTCTGGGATAAAATTAATTTAGGGTCAGAGACATTTTTGATCTGTGATATTTAACTACCCTCACCAACTCTCCTTAGATGCAAACACTTATCTAATGCTTAAAGGGATATTCCAGCGTAAAATTAATTTAGGGTCAAACACATCGTAACACCGAGTTAAACACACCCCCTCAGAGATGAATGTTGCCGACGGCTTGCTTCTCTAGTTATACCAACTTTAGCAACGACCGCAGGATAGCAATACAGAGAGCCACGCGCTCAACCAAAACGCCACTCTATAGCCACAAATAATGATCAGAACAGCACCTAACTTCATCAACAGGACATTTTGGGTCCCAGCCGCCAAACATCTTTTTAACTTTGCCTAATTTATTTAGCAAAGAGACTAAACACAACTCACCTACTCTCTTCCAGCAGACGCTTGTTTGTAGCGAGACCTCAGGCTAGTTCATTACGGACTACAGTGGGGTGACGCAGCTCAAGGAAGAACATTTATGATCATTTCAAATGGAATCAGACCAAAGAAATGATCATACATGTTCTTCCTTGAGCTGCGTCACCCCGCTGTAGTCCGTAATGAACTGGCCTGAGGTCTGGCTGCTGGAAGAGAGTAGGTGAGAGTAGTTAAATATCAGAAAGCTGGATGTTGTCACAAATCAAAGTTCATGTATTCAGACTTAAAAACTAGTAACTTTTAAAAAAAAAAGCAAATCTAGATCACCATTGTGCCTTAAATGTAAGTTAACAAGTGGAACATTTATACACACTGCTTCTGGAGCTGTCCACAAATATCCAAGTTCTGGTCATGTGTATCTAAGGAAGTGACAGCAATAATCAAAAACAAGATATTATGTGAAGATCCAGGCCAGTTTCTCTTGGGGCTGACACCTACAAATAGATTTATGAATATGAGAAGATCAAAAGTACTTCATTGACTCTTATTTTTGGCCAGAAAATGTAAACTATTTAACTGGACTAGTGAGAAAACTCCCGCTGTAACTCAGTGGTACAAAGAAACTTTTAGAGTTTTTCCCGATGGAAAGGCGAAAGTGCCGAATTAAAAGGGAACGGCGATATTTTTATGGACACACGGCGGCCCCTTATGCTTTACTCACCTAAAGGTCTGAGTGAAACTATTCGGAGAGGAGACAGTGGTTTAGAAGGTCCCAGACTGAGCCGATTAGTGATCAGAAATACACGTACAAGGACACATATTTCTTCATTTAATGATGTGTTGTTGTTTTTACTTCGTTTATCATGTTTTATCCTTTTCTTGTCGTTTTCTACCTTATTTATTAATTAGTATTCCCTAAATCAGACTACTGCTTCATCGTTGTGTGCCTCTATGTAAATTCTAACAATAAAATAAAATCTGATTATAAAAAAAAAATCATTCACTCAACTGACTTCTTCCTCCTTTCATCGTGTGTTTTGGCTGAAACACACACACACACACACACACAAAGACCCGCCCCCTCCAGCGGGCTCCCCTCGGCTCTGCTTTAAAGCCTCGCCTATCCAAACAGGAAAGTGGCCTCTGCCCCGGCAGCAGTCGAGGGCACGGCGGTGGAGATTTCATTAGTCACGGCTAACAGGCTAATTATCCGCTTCAGCGCACCTGTAAAACTTAACTGTGTGTCAATCTCGCACAATCGCAGACACCGCCCACAGGTGTGTGTGTGCGTCAGCGGGTGTGTTAAAGAGCAGTCTGGTTTTGTGTTAATATGTGGATTAAAAGCGCTCTCCGACAGAAAAAGGACGAGAGATGAAGCCTGCAGTGATCAAAACCCCCTCTCTCTCTCTCTCTCTCTCTTTTTTAGGGGTTCAGGGTATCTGCGTTTCAAAAATAGACTCAAATAGGAAGATGAAGGAGAGCGGAGGTTACTGATGTGCACCAAACTCTTTGAGGTTGAGGGAATTTCTCACCATTTACTGCAAGTGCCAAAAACCCGCATCCTGCCTCATGAGCAGAGCTGGAAACACACACACACACACGCACACACACACACACACACATATATATATACACACTCATGCACTCTCTCAGACACCGGTACTCCCTGCCTGGTCGTCTCTTTGTAGCCGTGTTGTGATTGTATCAGATGTTGAGCGATAGAAGTGGGGAGAAGCGGGGTGTTGGTGGAGGGATGTGTGAATTTGTAATGTGCTTATGCTGGGACCGCAAAGACAGGAGATAGGGGCACCAAAGCTGTGTTACACTCCCACACACACACACACACACACACATGCACACACTGTAGGGAGTGCAACTCTAGCTCCCTGAACTCCTTTCATCCTCCTGAAGGTGGAAGTGAGCGCAGGGTTTCCTGGAGTCACGGCGAGATTCAGCACTCTCTATATCCTGCAAATCTACTGCCTGCTGACAGTGTGTGTTTGTGTGTGTGTGTGTTTATGCGCGGTTCAAAAACACACACTAAACAACACCGAGGTGAGTTATCAGTGTGTGATCTCCCTGTGTGAATTACTGCGCCGCTTTATTAACGTGGTTGCAGAGGCGAGGGTGGAGAACAGGCCAGAGTTGAAGAGATGAACTGATTTTTATGATACGGCAACTCCTGAGGTGCAAAAGTTGAACCCAAAGCCTTTTTTTAAAAACCACGTCAGCGAGACTCTATGTGTGGCGGAGGTCTTGGAAGGTCAGCAGAAGCTAAAGAGGGAGCAGCAAATGGTGTCACTTCCTTTAACGCCGGGTCAAAGGTCAAAGGGGGCGGCCACACTGTACTGCTGGACCGGACTAAGACAACATACCTACAGCACACTGCACTGACACTTTACAGCTGGTCATTTGTCACACTTGTGATCCTCTACAGTCTCCGACCAAAGTGTGGATTATTTTTTCAAGATCTTTGGTTATTTTACAAGGAGACAGCGCTGAAGACAACTTTATAAAGTTAGTCTGGATGTTTTTTATCGAACGGCAGCAGAGCTAGAAACTTTTGACCGACACCTTTAAAGCCCAAAACAAAAACAGCTTTTTAACACCAACTCAGATTATTGGGATTAAAGTGTCAATAAATTCAACTCCCAGATTTAAAAAAAACAATTGGTCAAAAAGCTCTCAGTTAAAAGTACGAAAGAGGATCAGGCCACATGAACAGAAAAAAATAATTACAGGAAGAAGATTAAAGCCATATTTAAAGATTAAATAATTGAAATTTTGAGATTATAAAATGAAATTTTGAGATTAAAGTAAAATTTTTGAGATTAAATTCAAAATTTGGAGATTAACTAATCAAAATTATGTCAATAAAGTTGAAATTTCGAGTCTTCAAAACGGTGAAAAGTCGTGAATAATGTCGAAATTTCAAGGTTAAAAAAATTAAAATTTTACATTAAAATCAGTTTTTCGAGATTAATCTCGACATGAATGAAGTTGAAATTTTGACTTAAATCTGGTAATGGAAATTTTGAAAAATCTCACTCCTGTTGTTATTTTCTTCTCTCTGTGTGGCCGTTACCCACTTTCATAGAAAAGGTACTATCTTTAAAACTAACGATAAAACGCTATCGTTATCCTCAGCAGTGACTTATTTTAGACAGATCATTTTAATTAATTGATGAAAAAGTCAGACTCAGTGAGTTAAGTTTAAATTCTCAGGACGAGGCTGATATCTGTGCGATAGTGCTGGACGATTAATCAAATTTTAATCATGATTTCGATTCTGGCTTTTCACGATCATAAAAACATTGTTATTGAAGAAAAACGATTAATGAGCTGTACGGCACGGCACTGCGTGTATGTAAGATTTAAAGCGCACCCCTGTTACGTGCAGCTGCAGCAAGTGTGACGTATGTGGATCAAAAATATGAGGAGCAAGCGATTGAAAACACGGCGAAAGGCGGAGTTTGATTGAGAAAAAAGGAAGAACAACTTTAGTTATCTGGAAACATTTTGGCTTCCGTTTGACGGAGGCTGAGCAAAAGGAAACTTTTTTCAAAGCTTGTCATGTCGTCGTGTCTGCTCCCCAAGGCAACATGACGAACCTCAGGGTGTCCCCTACATGCAATTGATCACGGCACTCTGCCACACCAAAACAAAACCAGCCTTAAAAATAAGTTTTTGTTTTCATTTACCTGGCTCTAAGTGGGATTCATATTTATCAGTATAGGCCGCACATCAGCATCGAGTATCATCATTATCAAGTTATCGTCGGCGTTTATCACAGAGCTGATCAAATGTACTTGTTACTTATTTATTTCTGTCTGTTTCTCAAAGTTTAAAGTTAAACTTTTCGTGGTTCAATAAAAACTCAAGTTTTGAAATCAATGACTAATCGTGCTTATTAATCGTGATTTCAATTTCGGTCAAAATAATCGTGATTAATACTTTTGCCATAATCGTCCAGCCCTACTTTGCGATCAAAACCTTCTTCACTGAAGACATAAAACATGATTGTATTTCGATAAATTGTAGTTTCAGTTTGACATGAAGGTTCACAGATGGCCAATCCTTAAATTACACATTATCAATGACTACAGTTCTGTAAATAAGTGGTAAATCTTCAGTTCTGTTCAACTGTGTCAATCATACCCCACTATAATTAATATTTGTACTGATCAGATTAACTCCTGGACTGCTGTCAGCGTCCAGAGTGACTCTGGTCACATGAGACGCTGACAGACGCACTCACACACCAAGATCAGAGGCTCCCCGTCGTGGTGGCTGTGGCAGTGAGGGCACCTCTACAGAGCTCCAGCGAGACAGCCCAGCAGGGATGAGGGGAGTGTTTATACACACACATACGCACACCCTCCTTACACGTCTGGCTCCTGTCCCCCTCTGCTTTTCCATCTAATATATCAAAGCATCTCTGTGTGTCCACGGATCTCAGAAAATCCGCCCTCACTTCCTCTAAAACTGACCCGCTCTCTGTTTCTCTTCTGAACACTTGCACAAACCCTGAATGGTGATGAAGGATTGTGCCTCTCTTCTCTACGGCCTCCAGCTGATGGGCACACACCGTCCCTGACCAAACACCTGGAATAACACCGCAAACACATACACACACACACACACATCTCCAGCCTACACACAGTGGCTGGTTACTGCTCTGCTTCTGGGCCAAGACAAATAAAATCCCACGACTGAACTGTTGCGTTGGAGGTGACTGCGGTATCACTGTGTGAAAAGTTACCAACACAACTTTTTATTCAACAGTTTCTACAAGGTAACATGACTGGTTTACAGTCAACACAAGGTCTCACAAGACTAGACCCAGACAGCGAAGAAAGAAGCCAGGAGACATGTTGAAACAAGGAGAACGTGTGTTTGGTTTTTTTAGGGAGAAGAAGATTAATTACGGCAAGACGCAGAAAAGGCGCATGTGTATCTTCACGTCTGCTCTTTGTGTGTCGGTGCACATGTAATCGGTCGACTGAGTAAAGGCGCCTCTCTGTGATGATACAGTATCTCTCTGTTCACTTCCTAATAAGGAGGAGGAGGAAGAGGAGCTGGAGGAATAAAAAGATAAGAGGATTAAACAGTGGAGCCATTCATAGAGCGTGCTCCTCGGGGGGATATGGTGCTTTGTACAGAGAGGAACAGTGTGTGTGAGTGCGTATTTGAGGAAGAGAAAGGAGCCAAAAGAGCTTCAGGAGCCAGCATCAAAGATTAGGTACAGGAATTGAATATTTCCAGGCCCGTTTGACCTACAAATACTGTATGAAGAGCGCCACGCGTGTGGTCTCGTCCTCTCATCCTGTTTAGGAAGGAGCGAGAGACCCCCGCTTCCTTTGGCTCTGAACTCTCTGTTGTGACTACATTACAGCCCCCTTCATCACACCCCCAGACTCCATACATCTCCGACTGTACCCCAACAGAGTCCACATGAACAGAGAGCGAACCCTGGACTTCAATAGTCCCCTTAATGGCTCTCAAAGGTTTCAGAAACACTTCACAAACATGACGCTCTATCTTTGAAGTAGGGCTGGGCGATAAACCAAAAATTTACCAATACCAAAATTTACGACAATAACCAGCGTTATTTTGCCCATATCAAAAAAATAAATGAATAAAAGTTGTTTTTGGATGTGTGTAGGTAGGCTATGGTCTCATGTCCCTTTAAGAGACGTGACTCCGCCCCATCCAGTCCGTAACAAAGAGGGAAAGACAGGTGAGGAGATGGAGGACGGTTCAGAAGTTGTCACTAACAGAAGTAGACAACAGAAGTTTCAACAATGATGCAGATCTTGTGGAAATCACGAGAGAGCTTTGTGTTATTAATGAAGTGATTTAGGATTATTAGGGGGAGCTAAATGTTAAACTATGTCACCAATTAAATAGTCAAGGTAGCAGATTTCATGCTGCTTCAAGAAATAACACAGTACTGGTGTTATTGTGTCGTACATGTACTCAGATTGTTTAGTTCTCCATAATAACGTGGTCTCATCTAGGGCTGGGCGATAAATTGAAAATATACAGGTAGCAAAATTTAAGACAATAACCGACGTCATTTTGCCCAAATCAATATATTTGATGTTTAAAAAAATTAAAAAATAAAAGTTGTTTTTGGATGTGTGTAGGTAGGCTATGGTCTCATTTCCCTTTAAGACACTGTCCTGAAGTATACGAAGTTAATGTGGGAGGGGGTGAGCAGCTTGTGGAGTAGTTATCGTCCATCTATCATTATCGAGGTGAACTGATCAATATATCGTGATATTGATGTGAGGCCATATCGACCAGCCCTACTTTGGAGTCACTAACATTGTCCAGATTATATAGGGTTTAGCTTTAATCATAATCTATTGGTCAACAGAAAGATAAAAACACAATCCAACCTGCTGATGTTCATGTGAGACAACCTGATGGATTTATCGTAGCTGTGGAGAACCTTCATGAGATGTAACAGCTTCCTTAGACCGAGGTGCTATTTCTGCCTGATCTGTCAACCATGCAGGCATTCACTCATGAATCTGGACCAGAGCTGGTTGGCGAGCGTCTGTGAATACTGCTAATGGCTGCGGCCTCGGATCACGGTCTCAGGTTAAACCATTTGAGCGAGTGATCCATTAGGTCACCCCATTAGCAGACTATTTGGTTTAACGGTACGTACGGCCACCGTGTCAGGAGATACACAGCCTAATGGTTTTGAGTCGAGGTTCAGGAGAACTGTGCGCACTTGTCACTATGCTTTCACTAACCCGGCCAAGTCTGCTTTGGAGATTGGTCCTCAACCACAACTCCCATGAGGTTCCTTTTTCTGCTGACGATCCACCAGAGTAATTCGGATCCTTCTCTGGTGGATGAACACTAGAAGATATTTTCCTCAAATTTGCCCTAGTAGCTGCCGCCCTACAAATGAGCTGCAGTGAGCGGAAAGAAAAGTTTGTTTATATTATCAGACAAGTAGCTGGAAGACGAGCAGTCAAGGGGTCTGAATGCAGGGATCTTAAATTTAGCACAGACACGGCATCTGCAACTCCACACGCCAGAATGAAGGAAGATGGAAGATGCAGAACCGTGGTCCCCTTACTCCTTTTGGTCAGGGTGGTATGAACTCGCAAATGGACCATGGTCCTCTTGAAAATGCCTAACTGTCCCCTTCCAAACGAACCATGGTCCTGCCCATGATGGGTGATGAACGACAGAGGACTAATTTACCAACAACAGGAAGAAAACTAAAGTATAGTGCTTTGTGGGAAACAAAGGTCAGACTGATAGTGTGGGGCTAGGGCATGGAGAGCTTTGTAGGTGAGCAGGAGGAGTTTGTAGATGATACGATATTTGATGGGAAGCCAGTGGAGGCGTTTGAGGGTGGGGGTGATGTGCTGCCAAGGTTTGGTCCGGGTGAGCACTCTGGCAGCTGAGTTTTGGACGTACTGCAGACGGTCCAAGTCTTTTTTAGGAAGTCCGAACAGGACACCGTTGCAGTAGTCTAAGCGAGAGGATACAAAGGCATGAATGAGGGTTTCTGCGACAGAGTGAGAGTGACGGGCGGAGTCTGGAGATGGTCTTAAGGTGGAAAAAGGCTGACTTGGTTACGGATTTAATAAGAGATAAAGGCGCTTATTGAAATATGGGCTTCTTAAGATTACATTGGACAACATCTCCGCCACATCTGGTTAATTGCATGAAGCAAAACGCAAACCGTTCTCTCTGGTCGGCTACTTTCTGTGCATTGTGGGACAATGAAGATTGCGCCCCAAATCAGCAGGTGACAGACGGTGATTTTCGCTTGTAACTTTCCCTCTTTTTTTAACCATTTGGTTCGCTTCGCAAAAGTCCCATGTGAACGCTAACCTGACCAAATGCAAAATGCAACAACGTAAACATTTGGTCCCTGATCCGGACCACAGGCTGTAGACACTATGGACAACTTGGTTTCGCCTTCTGCCAGTTTATGGGTTTGAAACAAAAAAGCGATAATTCTGTGTTTTTTCTCCACTTCCTATAACCACGATGCGCAGTAGCGTCGTACGCATTCGGCGCGAGAGTTGGCGAGAGTCGCTGTGACGACGCTCGGCTCAAACAGCGTATCCCTCAGGTGAGGTACGCAATCTTCATACGCCCATAGGTTGTATCAAGTGTCAATCATAGAAAACATGAACCGCCAAATAACTTTTAAAAACAGAGCAGTATAGAAAAATGAGGACAAACCAGTCTTTTGATAACTACATGTCAACATCACAACCAGGGAGGAGAAACATTTATGTTCTGTGTCATAAATTTTAAAAGTTTGGACGGGATTTATGACCTATACTGCAGCCCATCACCAGAGGGTGCTGTTCTCAGGGTGACTTCACCCAGCGAGGAGGCAGACTCTGTCCAGTCTATATACAGTCTATGATCAGGACCTTCTAAGCAGACTTCGGGTGAGAAAGGCCCTTAGTCTAATTCTTGAAAAGCCGGCGGCTACTACCCGAAAGTTTCTGTCTGTCCTCCATAAAAAAAAGTCTTTTACGTTGTTCCAAAGCATCTTTTTCCCACATGTTCATGTCAAAGTCCAAGCAGTCCGACACAGAGAGAAAACCTGGAGTAAATTTGTTCACGTCTTCCCAAAATATACAAAACCCCGTTACCTCCGCCGCTGACAAATCCAGCAACTGCTTATCAAATTAAACCCCCATTAGAAGTCAAAACACACAGGCTCGCACGCTCGTCCAAACAAACCAAAACCACTAAAAACATGTGTGTGATGTGCTCTTCAAATAATCCTTCACACATCTACATCTACAAACCAGAGGGAAACTAGTCTGTGTGTTACCAGTTACCCCGTACGGCGTCTGCTCCTGACCTGTGTCATAATCTGTCAGCGCCCGTCCTGTAGCACACACAGATTTCACACCTGGTGTTACACAGCTCCCTGCGAGGCGTTTTTCTCCGTGCACGCTTGTTAACATGCAGGATTTTCTTTGCAGCCGCCATAAAGCGGAGTTTGCGAGTAACACAATCTCGAGAAAGCGCTCCGTCCTGCAGCTGCAAGAGGGATCTGCTTCATAATCTAGTAACGTAAACCCCGAAAGTAAGACACTGCTGTTAAAAGGACGATTTCATCTGTCTTCCTTCCTCTTCCTGTGTGGTGGCCCCCCCACTCAAGGGTAAACCAAACCGGCAGTGAAAGGCGAGAAACTGAAGGAAGCAGAGTAAACGGGACACTTGATGTGCACTCCATCAGAATAAACCGATCATGAGATGATTTTCAGGTACGCAAAGGTGTTTGGAAGAAGACAACGAGGGGATTTTATGGATTTAGAAAACGTCATAGTCGCTGGGAAGGCGAAAATAGGGGGCGAAAATAATCCAGCGTCAAGGTTCTGAAAAAATTATAAATTAGGGACTAATAGGACAATTCCAAGAATCAAATATTGTGCAGTCAGGGAAACATCAGGGTAAAGTCAAGGTGAAAATTTCAGATGTTTGACTTCACACGTGGTTCATCCCTGAAAAGTTTAATGCATGTGTGAATACAGCTAGGTAGTAAGGCTGCAACAACGAATCGATTAAGTAGATTCGTCGTGACGAAAAAATTCGTTGCCAACTAATTCTGTAATCGATTCGTCGGGTCTTTATATATGTCCATGGACACCGGCGTGTAAACATCAGCAGGATGCACAGAAAAGAAACAGCCATGGCCGAGGCAGCGGCTGAGAAAAACATGGACACAACCCAACCCAAATCCCGACCTAAAACATCAGTGGTGTGGGAAAACTTTACCAAGACTGAAAAGGAAGGCGTTCAGTGCAACATTTGCAAAGACCGTTTTGCATGGCTCGGGAGTACATCGATGATGCGCGAGCACAGGGCTCTCAAGTCTCACGCATTCAGCGTGTGACACACGCATTCCCACTCGTTCACACGCTCACACACCACACACTGTATTTCTCACGCATTTAAATGAACACTGTGATGTCCACCAAGTTCCACTTCTTTAACTATGGAACTGGGGGAAATCAACTGAGTTTCTCCGAGAGTTCAGAAGCTGCGTGCCACGCGCAAGCCAATCAAATAAAGTATGTCTACTGAACAGCCAATCAAAAAGCAGCATTGCTGTATCCAGGTAGATTTTGATATCTTGCAGTTTGACTACAGAAGAAGACACACACTCGCCGAAATAGAGCAGGTTTTTATAAGGACGAGAAAGACCCGATGATTACAGTAAGTCAGTAACCTACACATGCAGAGACCTCAACACCTCATGGCAGATAAACTCATATGATAAACTAAAGCCCTGTGCTATTGCTATTAACAGCTGCATTGATTAATTTAGCCTGTTTATCCGATTAATCGATTAGTTATTAAAATAGTCGGCAGATTAATCGTTTATCAAAATAATCGTTAGTTGCAGCCCTACTAGGTGGCTCATTCAGCTTCACCATTTTACTTGCATTTGCTCTTGTTCGTGATGCAGAGCCATTTTGTGTCTTATAAAAAAATCTTCGAGCAGACCCAGATTCTGGATTAGATTCAGTGTTTGAAGTGAAATTATATGACTTTACTTTTCTTCACTTCCCTTCATAAAAAGTCTCCATCAGCCCTAGTTAAGAGCGCTCACTCATGAAGAAGAAATCCAAGATTTTGTTTTCATTATTTGTTTGCTCACTAGATGACAGACCTCAGCTCTCAAACGTTCCTCCTGAAATAAATCCAAACACTAAAACCCGACGTCTCTTTCTTTCTTTCTCTCTTTCTTTCTTTCCTGCTTTCTGGAATTCTACTCTCTCCGTTCTAATAAATCTGAAGGGGCCTTTTCCACTTTTACAGGAACAGCAACTCATTAAATGGTTGATTTCAGATGGCAGAGTGTGAATGTTTTGAGTTAACTTTATTGATCTGTGAGCGAGTCTGCAGGCCGGAGAGAAACTCACGTCCCCTCCGGCACATGGGCAGTAGATTTACACCTCCGCCGTTTAAAGACACCTCCAAACCCAGATGGCCGTCGGCTCGCTCTGGCGGAGACACCGAGGTTCTCTCTCATAAACAGCAAAAAAAAAAACGCGTCGAAAAAGAAGATTTTATTCACTTACCTGCTCGAGTACGCCTCTTCCCTCCGAGGACTGTACTGATGCGTATCTGCCCGTTCACGCCTGGTTTACCTCAGCCGGCTCGGAGCTTCGTGTCTGGCTGCCTGTGGCACATAAAGAGGAGGTTACGTGGCGGTCATACAGAGCAAATTAAAATAAATAACTGATCCAATTTTTTGGTGATTGTTTTAAAGACTTGTGTGTTTTATTCGACTTGATTTATTCACAAAGATTGACAAGTTACAGAGTCTGGAGGGGTTGGGAGGTGGAGAAATTGGATTTAACACTTGAGTAATGACATGCAAACTCTCTCGCCAAATGATTTTACTCCTCTTTGAGATCTTTTTGAAGACTTGCAGTGCCCCCTCTGAGCGTGAACCGACTATGAGAACTCGCGGGGATACTGAGGTCCAGAAAGACGTCACAGCTCGGCTTAATTAGGGAGTGTTTGGTGTTTTTCGGATCGTCTTTGCCCTCCCTTCGCTGTATCAGCCAGGGAGAGCTTGGTCTGTCTCCTACGTATGACATCACTCCACGAGTATGAGCCATTTCCCATAAACCTCCAGGGTCCCCAGGGTTTCCAACGCATGAGATCAGGGAGTAGGCCGGCTGATTATGAGGAAAGAAGACGGCGTTTTATTTATCGGGACGTAAAAGTTATCTCCTCGATAGATTTGTCCGGGATGCTTTCGCTCGTTTCTGCGTCCCACTAATCTGTTTAGATTCCCTCTTCCGTCTCCTTTTCTGTATTTGTCTCTCTCTTTCCCCCCTCAGGGCTCAAAGCTGTGAGGCTGTAAGGTCCCTCGCTTCCCACAACTGCTCTCAATCGCCCCTCTGACTGCTCGGCTGTCAATCACTTTAACATCAGACCCACACTGAGCAGATCAAGCCTGCTGGCACGCACACACACAGACACACAAAAAAAGGGGGTTTGTAGGGAGAGTGCAGAGATGAAGGGGGTCCTGTCAGCACCTGCTGGGCCTCACCGGAGAATCGGCGAGGACACAGATACACCCGCACGCTCGTACACACCGCGGGGCACTGGTTGTTAAAGGTACTACTTTAATTTTGGCTGTATTTACTCAGCCTCCAACCAACGCCGTCCCACAGCGTCAGTATGCGGCGCTCTGCAGAGCTGCAAGGAACCACACAAAAGTTACAGCGAGCCAGCATGGCAGACGCGGCGAGGCAAACCCGAGGTCAAACACACATGTTCAGACACACTAACATATCAACACACACCTAAAGTCAGGTATTTTCTATTTTCCTACAGAAATATACGCGCCCCGTTCTCCAGGTCCCTTCTTAGGAACGCAAAAACCTCTCAATTAATTTCATCTGTTTCTGCCCCGAACCACATTCTCACACGCAGACACACAACGCACGCACACAAACATGTACACACAGAGTCCATTAGGCTCATGTGTTGGGCCCAAACCACGGCCCAGAGTGCTCTTTCATGGCTCCGTCATTACATCAATAAGTCTTCACATTAATCTCAGCCCGGCAGAGCGCACAGGCTATTACCAGACCGGCCCCGCACCACAGAGGCTCGCTCCGCTGCAGACGTGGGCAGAATATAAGTCGAATATATTCTGGATACTTGATAAAACACTCGAGGCCCGCTCCGTTTGTCTTCTTTTGCGAGGGGATGTGTCCAGTTTTGAGGCAGAAGATAAATTACTCCACGTAGCTCATATGTATGAAACCATATCTAGATGTATTCGACCTTGTGTGCTCTAAAAAGAGTCTTTTTTCTACACAGACTGCTGATCTAGTGCAGCGGCCAGATCTATTTTTTTAAGGAGGTGGTTTTAACAGCGACTAACGAGAATCTTTCGCCAAAGTCTTTTTTTAAAATCTAAAACAGAAGATCGTGACCTTTTAACGGCGCTCCCGAGAAAAAGTGACTTTAGAGATTATTTTACTCCTTCACTGATGATCAAATCCGATTGTTTTTATCCACATGGTCAAGTCTGCCATCACAAACACGGCCTGTGTGGATCTAATCAATTCCAAACCTGATTTAGAGAGAGAGAGAGGAGGGGAGAGGGAGGAAAAGAAATGGAGTGGAAGTGAGGGGAGGGGTGTCGAGCCCTCGTCTGTCTGGACAGGAAACAGGGTTCTTTAACCTTCGACCCCGGTCCACTTTGCGTGGGCGTGTGTGTGTGTATGTGTGTTGATCCTCCTGCTTTTTCGCCTCAGAACAGGTTCTCTTGACGGACAGATGGTCCTCGTTGTCATGGCAGCTCACGCAGGTGTGTATGCGTGGGGTTTTCCTGGTGTTTATCGTCTTCGGTGCCAACGGGCAACAGAGCGGCGGCGCTCCCAAGAGGTAAGAGGAATGAGGGAGGAGGGGAGGGGAGGAGAGAGGGAGAGTGGTGAGCTGTAAAAAAATCTGGAGGTTGGTCCATTTTTATCACCCTGGATCTGTTCTTGGATGAAAAAAGCTGTGAAGTATGTTTTTCACTCGTCTCTTGTTCTCCGCGGTAATCCGTGAATAGAAGAATATCGCCTCAGAAGACTCGGCTGTTCCCGGAAAGGCGGCTTCAGCTCAGATGACCTCACATATTGTTCCGTTGTATTCTTTTTATTCTCTTTTCAACATTTCGGACCGCAAATGTGAGGCGAGAGGGGAAGGGAAACAGGGGGCGCAGCGTGGAGGGAGTTAAGCAGTAGAAAGGTCAAAAGGTCACTGCTGGAGATTCTCCCCTGAAGGCAAGTCCACCGCAAACAGGGGTAATAATAAACGTTTGGCGTTTTCAGTTCCTCAACCCTTCTGTCCTGACGCCAACGGGGATCAGGCTGCAGTACCAAACACACACAAGCTCATCAAAGCTGCTATCAAAACACTTTAGAGAGAGAATCAAACACTATAGAGACACGTTTTAAAACAGGTACTGGACAATAAATATGCAGAAACAGATTTGTTTTGTTTTATGAAACTAAAGGAAGTGAGTGTATCACCGAGTCCTCTCAGGTCACACAGAAATGACTCTCATGTAATTGTTATTTTTGTTGGCAAATACATCGTTATGAAGCTCTAATGAGAAAGGCTCATCCACTAAACAAACAACACATGAATGACACACATGACCGGTCTGAATCTCTGCCTTAAGAGACAGTTAAACACTCTTAAGTCAAATTCTTGAGAGTGTTTAACCCTCACATACCGTTCGGGTCAAATTTGATCTGTTTTGACTTTTAACAGCAGTAAAAAATACCCTAAACATCATTTTTTAAGCCTGAAACTTGATGACTTTTCCTGAAGTTGCCCAAAATACATGAAATTAATTTAAAAATATTCATGTGTAATTTTGTTTATGTGCTACAAATTTTTCCCCTCTAAGGCTGTTACAGGTCAAATTTGACCCAAATCTATATTTAGGTGGATTTTAGATCTAGCAATGTGGGACAAGTGACAAACAGTAACAACAGTGATCAATATAAGGTTTGTTGTTCAAAAAGATATATTCAAATCATTATGAAACTATCATTACCTTGACAGAAACACACACACACACACGCACACAGACACACCTAGACAGAGGTCAAAATGACCGAACTAGTCAAGAGAACTTTCTGTGACAGAGAGCTGCTCTTTGAACTCTTTGAAGGGGAAATTTTGACCCGGAACAAACTGTGAGGGTACAGGATTTGAACAGTATGTGAGGGTTAAAGCTGATTTCTTATCGTCATCTTTCATAATGTTCGTCAGATCCAACACTAACTGAGAGTCTAAATACAAAATGTGATTTTTCTAGGGTGGATCGTTATGAAGAATACTTTTCAATAAAGACGAGATCTGAATGTGAGAACGGTAACCTTCTAAGGCCAGGGACTTAAAAACTATAGAATATTCAAGTTTTTCAACATATGGATTCTTATATTTGTGTTATTTCTTTTCTTCTTGTAAATTCCATATTTAAACTGTTGTGTTTGCTTTATGTATTTTTTATTGCTTCTAATGTTATTTAACTCTGTAAAGCACTTTGAGCTTTCCTCGCCACTTAAACTGAGTATTTGCAATTAGGAACAGCAGATAAACATAAACAGTGCCCAGTATAAGTCAGTACACAAAGTAATGTTTAACTCAATATGTAAATGAGCAAAAGTAAGATTTTCCAAAAACACAGTATTGTATTTACCATAGGATGAAAATAAGGGTTGGTATGGTAACTAACATTTAGCTTTGCTCCCAGGACTTTGATTGGGGTGTCCTCATTTTTGTTTCCTGATTTTAATTTGAAAAAAATACTTTTTTGTGTTCAACTTTAAAAATCTTGTTTGCAATCAACGGCCTTCATCTGAGGGAGTATTTTGTTGTATAATCTGATATATAAAATGTTGATTTTAAGAGGAATCTGAAGGGGTGTACTCATTTATACTGAGCACCGTATCTCACCATATTTGGATCAGTTCATGCGACAATCAGCGTTTGCTTGAATTTTATATATTAGATGGTTTTTTTTTCATAACTGCAACTAAAACATCTCATTTTTGAGAACCAATTATGACAAAAAACTTAAATGTATGCTTTTAAAAAACACAAATCCAGATCTGACTGAACACACACACACACACACACACGGCTTGGCACAGTGGAAATATGTCTCTACCAGCCGTCTAATCCCAGGCCTCGCTGTCCGAGCTGTTTGTTTTCATGTTTACTCTGGAATGTCAGACATCCGAGGACACAGCGCGGAGGAAGGTCAAAACCGCAGAGCTCCAAAGACTCAACAAACATTATTAAATTCTAATTTGTTATTAAAGGTTTTGGAAACTAGCGCGGTGAAACCATTAACGATTTCACTGGTTATTTGTGTGTCTGTAAAGGTCTCGGAGCACTTCGAATCTAAAGTACACACGAGTGCTCACCCCACACGCAGAAACAGAGCAGGGCAGATCGAAAGCACACAGAGAAATGTCATTACAGACATGGAGAGGGCAGAAACGGTGATAATGTGCAACCTGGAATCAAGATCTTTTAGAGATAAATTGTCCTTTCTTTGCACCTCTCAGTGACCTCTGCAGAAGGTCAAATCGTGAAAAACCCCGGTTTGAAGAAACAAAGCTTTCAGTAATTATGATATTTAACAAAAGGAACAGAAAGAGCTCATAAAAATCACACTTCCCAGTTTCTCCGCCACAAAAACAAGCTGATCTATTGTTTGAAAGGGAAGGGCGGAGGAGAAGAGGGAAGAGGGAACAAACAAGGACAGGGTGCTGAAAGGGTTGTTAAGTCCGTGATGGATCTCTGGCTCTCAAAGAGACACGATTCTTGTCGAAAAAAGGACCAAACTTTGTGGGGGGAATATCCCTTCAGCCTCCATGAGGGGAACATGTGTTGCTGCGTGTGCATTTGAGCGGCTTCATGTGTGTGTGTGTGTGTGTGTGTGTGTGTGTGTGTGTGTGTGTTTTCTGTGCACTCATTAGTGGAAAGCCTCGGTGCAGACTAGCTCCAGTTACAGTAGTAAACGCTGCCTTTGAACTTTTAATAGAGCCCTGAAACTCAACCAGGCTTTAAAAAACGCAGATCTGCAGGAAAAAGGAGAAAACGGAGAGAAAACGGAGAGAAAGAGGCGGAAATAAACGGCAGAAAATGTAAATGCACGACGGGAAAAGGTGACATCAAGACCGACTTTGAGAAACACTGCTACTGTATCACAATGTAGGGACTGACCTGTGAGGGGACATTAATACCAACGATGCACAACATTTATAAACACACACACACCTGTTCGTCCCTGAAGTGGACAAACACACACACACACACACACGCCAAAGTCTTACGGGCATATCTTAAAACATTCGCTCGGCTAACATGAACACATTATCTTCATTAGGGACTCTGCTGAGCTCAGGCACCTGTGTGTAAGTGTGTGTGTGTGTGTGTGTGTGTGTGTAAGTGTGTGTGTGTGCTCAGTAATTAAAACATGCAGACCTTTGGTGAGTGTGTGTGTGTGTTTCGGTGGGTGGGTGTCTGTGTTGCAGAATCCTGGCATGCGTTGCAATAAACAGATGTTGAGTCTTTATGAGGTCTTTACAACAGGTTCAGCAGTGCCCCAAGTGTGTGTGTGTGTGTGTGTGTGTGTGTGGGTATAAACATACATGGGCTTAACATGGAAACCTCTCATCAGTGAACCATTAAACCACCACAAATGGAAATGAGCAGGAAAGGTGCGGTGCTATTCTTCCTAAAATGTTGCAGAAATTTTTTAATTAATTCAATAACAGTGTCCGGATTGGAGTTGCCATGGTTACCAACAAATTATTCTAATCCAATCAGAAATTAGACATTTCTAAACCGCATCCTTAAGAGCTAACGCTGCATTCGAGTTACCTCGGAAGTCAGATATCCGAGCTGGGAATGACGTCACACTCGAGTTACTCGTGTTTCAGTTACCAAGTTGGAAAAAAAGCAAAATCGGAGGCGGATACAAGATGGCTACATCTACGAAAGTTATTTTAGTGCAACTTCTGGACAAATATGTGGTCCTTCTGCAACATCTTGTTTCCACCTCCGATTTTGCTGTTTTCCGACTTGGTAACGGAAACGCCGATAACTCTTGTTCTCCGACACGTAAACAATCAGCCGGTCGGCCATGTTGGATATACCGGTGAATCAGATGTCTCAACAACACGCAATGATTGGTCAAAAGTGGACACACAGTATGCAAAACTTTGGAAAAATTGACTGTGATCCGAAAAAATAAATGCAGCAATATGTGAACGCTTGTATTGACAGGATACGGGTTCAAAAAAAAATATTGATGTCCGAAATAATCGCACGAAAAAAACGGTCCCGGTGTGTAAGGAGCTTTATTCATGGGTTCATACTCCTCACTTGCACTTGTAAGTCATGTTATCAAACCAGCTGCTACACAACCACAGAACTATCTCCCATAAAATTCATCTATGTAGTTAATTTTACCTGCTGTATGTCAAAGTATTCACTGACACAGAGGTCTCTCCAGTGATGGGAAATGAGAGAAGCAGTGGACAGACAAAGACTGTTTATTTGACTATGAGCTGTTTACAGAGATGGACGCTGCAGAGCTGAGCGACAGCATGAGAAAATACCTCTCATAATACGCTGACATACACAGAAGAGAAGACGGCGACTAACTCGCCCTCGTCTCTCAGGACCAACGGACATGAACACAAACGAGAAAAACAACTCTCATGACAATCTTGTCGATTTCTTCCACATCTTTGAATCATCAAACTGACGACTTCTTTTCAAGTTGCATCCTTTCTCTTCTCTGTGCTGAGATTCACTCCATGAGGTCCAGCGTGTTATAAAAAAAACTTTTAAATCCTCGTTTTCATTCAGAGGAAATCTGGCTGAAGCTGCAGCGGGCTGGCTTTCCTCCAGCATCAACCAACTGGATGAACAAACAGTGCGGCAGGTTCACACAAGGTGACCGCCCTGTATGGCTGCTGTCTTCAACTGCTGACCCCCAGAGCGGCTTCACAACAGGGACAGTCGTAGCTCCGATTGAGGACGCTAAGGTCATGTCCCTCGCATTTTTTCACAGAGTAAATGTCCTCGACTTAAAAACACTGATTTTTTTTATATTATTATTATCATTTGTGACCTCATATAACCCTAAATGTGAGAAACGGCTCTCCTGAAACATCATCTAGACCCTCATGACAGACATGAAGTTTTAAAAAAATGACAAAATAGAAGCTGGAAGACTTTTTTGTACAAGTGTTGAAATTATTTTGATCTATTTCACATAAAAACTGAGAATTTAAAGGTTAAATCAGGCTTGAATGTCTTCATCTGAACAGAATCTCATTAATAATTCCTCCTTGGCGTGCAAAAATGAAGCTACATACGGTACAAAATGTCCTCATGCAACTCATGTTTGTGCAGGTCATTGTGTTTCAATGTTGTGACCCGGTCCGTGGTTAAGTTTTTATTAGCCACCTGTCAAAACTGAAGCTTTCTCGAGAACTAGAAAACCAAATGAGTAAAACATCGGCGTAAAAAACAACGTATAAATCAGATGAACATTATTTTGCTTTTAGCGCCGGCGATGAACCGAGCCATAAGTTGCCTAATATCAGCCGCTAATGAAACAATGATCACCACCTGAACTTTTTCTTAATCAGGGCCGAATCCTGTTGGTTTTATAAGCGAATAAAACTCTTCATCAGAAAAGTCTGGAGACGTAAACAAAGAAAATATCCATTCATCGTGTTCCCTCATTCTATCAGCATCTGTTTTTAACAGGAGAGGAGATTTGTGAAGGGAAATAAAAAATGAAACTTGCCTTTTTTTCCACACAATCACAATAAAGTCCAAGACAGATGACAGCTGTGGACACACAGAGTGAGCGCTGCATGTTTTATCGCCTTCACCCATAAATAAAAGAACGCAGAGTGGGAGAAATACAGTCAAAATATACGATTTATGGCACTGGGCACCGGTGGGAGTCTGCAGATTTCTTGGACAATATGAAAATAAAAGTGCAATAAAACTGCACGGGCCTTGATTGTGGTCTATGGGGAGACATGGAGGGCCTCCAACATGGCTAACTTTATTACTTCATCTGAGAGAGCGAGGGAGACATCAACAGATTTAGAGACCATTACAGTCAAATCTCTCTCCCTAAGTGGCCACAGTCTCCATCTGAGGACCCCCAGACCCTTTTTCACCCAGCGTCCAGAGACTCGGCGGAGGGTACAACCTCCCCGATCTGGTTCGCTCTACATTTTTCAGCGACCAAACTTTGTTAAGGCGCTGATATAAATCTTTACAACATGATTTCATGGCAGGCATCACAGTCAGTATTATTAAACAGATGGTAGTTGAATAAACATTGGGGGTAAAAAGGATGAATTAATGGTTTGAGAGTGAAATGGATTCTTGTTTATGTCAGTAGTCGGTAACCTTACAGTGATGGGACACCAAACTAATAATTCACCGCAGCACCAGAGCAGTGCAAAGCATTTAAAACCATCCTGATGAAGTCTCCGGGGCAAGAGGGGAGATTTGTTCCCTATTTTTGAGCAACTGAGGCAAAAAATGAGTAATAAGAGTCTGCACGAAAAAATGCTTTGGACTTTTGCTGAGATTTAACACCAGAGGGTCTCCACTCTTCCTCATTCTCTCTGTCTCATATGAAAACAGACGATCGCAGGGCGCCGCATCCTCTTTGGCCCGAGCTGTGTATCAGATCTGGAGGTTCACAGAGCGTACCAGGGGGGGCCGGTGAAACCAGAGACAATAACAACAAATATGGTCTTGTATTTTTAGGTTGTGATTATAAAGCGCGTTTCACAGTTTAATACTCCGGGGAAAGCAAACAAACTTTGTTGTTTAAAGAAAGCATGAAGCGTCCTGCCCTGACTCAGATCTGTACTGCTCCTAAAAGTCTGCGATTGATGACAGAAGAGGGCACATGAGGAGTCTCTGGTGCATCACCATGTTACACTAGTGTCCTCTCTTTAGTAACAAAATCTCACCAAGAATGTGAATTATTTGAATGTATGGTTATTGAAGTTATTTTGATACAGCATATCGTCTTTGTTTGTATTTAACTCTCTTAAAATTTAATTTGTCTACATTTTAAAGGAGAAATAATTGTCCACAGTCCTTGAAGGATCTTTAAATCAATTAAACACCTTATATAGATGTTATATATAGATGTTTTCAGTGTGATACCTTGTATGAAAAATACAATTATTGCCACAATTAGTTTCCTCTTCCAACTCTCAGGCATACTTGAATAATTGTTATCATTTCTTAATCTGAAAAAAACTACAAATTTTCGAATTTACATCTCAAATAAAAACTATTCTGAAGTATTTAGATATTAAAACTAAAAAAAAAAACAAAACAAAGAAAGACCTGTGATCACTAAATCCCCATTCGTTGCCATAGTTTTATCCATTCTATTTAGCTGTACTTTGCTGCCATCTGCTGACTAAACAGAGATACTGAACCCCATTGATGACAACACTTCACTGGATACTAGGAGGACTCAGTCTACTCAAATGAAGTATTTGCCACAGACAAACTACAAAAAGCAAAGCCACACTTTAACAGTAACTACTGTAAAAGTGATTATTACTCACCAATCCTGTGGTTCACTTCATTTCCTGCTGCTTCTATCTGAAAAACAAACAAACATCTGATTAAACAAAATCCTGCACATCATGTTCAATATCATGTATGTTACTGTTTGGCCAATAAAACAAGAGCAACAGGGTCGTGTTGTGTCATTCGCGACCGATTCTTTTAAAAGAACCGAATCTTTTCAGTGAACGTACTGAACCGAATCACTTCCTGGAGTGATTTGTTCGTTTCTCACTTAAGTTGAGCTACAGAGAGAAACAGCATTGCCAGGCCAGCGGTCGGCGAACGAGGGACCACATGCACCGACGCCTGAATCACTTGGTGACACTCTCTGGAATCATTTTTGTCGGACAAAACTACATTTTTTTTCACTGCTAAATTGCCACCACAACAACTTGCATACAATAGGAAACAGCATGTAACAAGTAGTGCATTAAACCTGCAGCGTCCTATCATTGCAGCGGTTTGCGAGGGAACAGTGTATGTTCAGTGTGAATTCTTTTAAAGCTTCAGTGAACAAATCACTCACTGACCCCGATTTACCGAGCAGACCTGGTAGCATACCATAGGACAGTACACTTTAAACATCATGACTTATAAACAAGTTCATTTTTACAGACCTGTTTGCCAAAGCAACACAGCCAAACACTCCCATCTCCCAGAAGTTATGAATTGGACTAAATCCTGAACTTCTCAGCTGTGAATCAGTTCAGGAGGTCGGAGTCGCAGGCTTCTCCCGCTAAATGATTCAGTGATTTGGTGAACGAATCTTTGGAGATGTTCTGAACGATAGCCTACTGCACATGGCGCATCTATATCACAGGAGGTCACGCATATATTGTTCTCTTAAAGCTCATTCATCATCCCGTGGAAGGAAAAAGTACTTAATATGGATATTGCTCTGAAGTATCACAGAAACGGACTATTACATACAGTTTATGCAAAACGACGGCTCACCTGGATCATGAGGTAAAATTTCGGAGTCCAAGTTTCGCGAGATTGAAGAAGCAGAGTTCAAGATGCAGAGACAAAACAGCCAAATCCAAATCAACCGGGCCACAGCTTTCAAACCAGTCCATCAACCAGGTAGTATGGCGTGTCTGCAGATACGGGGAGACGATAGCAGCTCCATGCTCCGATCTTCAGTGTTACCTTCACCGAACACTTCTGACTGCTCATGCTCCAGGCCTCGATTTCCAACCATATGCACAACTTATCAATGCGCACTTTACCAAAGGATGGTTTATCAGTCAAAAATACGATCCAGTTTTGTTGCTTTAACATCCAGTTCATGTTTTACTCTTTTATGTTTGTATTGACTTTCCAGTTCATGGGAGTCACCTGAACAGTTTCACCTGAATGCACCTTTCTATTTCCCGCCTTTTGATTGGACTGTACCATTTTATTATTATTATTATTAATAGGGGAGATGGAGGAGAGCCCACTTTACACCAATTTTAAAGTCTCTGCATTGGCTTCCTGTATCTTTTAGAATAGATATCATCGTATTATTCTGTTATAATTATTATTAGTTTATAAATGTCTTTGTCCTTCTTATTTATTTGATTTGCCTGATTTGACACGCATTTTCTGCAAGTAATGCACGTTTTCTAGTTATTATTTATTTATTTAATTTATTATTATTATTATTATCATTTTAATTTATTTATTTTATTTTATTCTTATTTATTTATTATCTGCGTTTTATACACGTTTAATGGCTATAATGGATGATGGATGCAGCTTACTTTTTAGACATAAAATGCTTTAATGCAAAAAAATGTACCCCTTCTTTCATTCCTTTCAAAGACTTTTAATCTGGAATAATAACTATGGAAAGAATTAAAATTAAATTAAAAGCCAATGTGGACCTACAGTCTGTAAATAGTTATCAATGACCGCTATTAAGTGCATCTAGGGGCGTGTCCAGACGTGTTAACCACGCCCCTTTACCTCCCTCTCCTCGGACCGCCGGGTCAGCTGTGTTTTTATCCTCTCTTGCTGCCTCTGAAATCCACCTACCTCAACAACATGTTACTTTAAACTTGATCCGTGAACTTTCCACCATGCTTAAGTCTGCTGTGTAGCCTGGTGAGCTTTTCTTTTGTTGTCAAGAGGAGTTCGAGTTCAGAGGAGCTACAGGTGCGATCACACGAACAGGTGAGAAACTCATGTACGCTGCTAAACCTGACAGTGTGTTTCTGATTTACTCACGGATTAGTCATTTCAAGGCTGCACATTAATGCTCGATTGTTCTGTGTGTGTCCTAACGCACTGTGATGTGTGTTTTGAGCTTTTTAAAATCGTTTTTTAAGGGTAAAACCGTTTCAGATTTGTTTATAACTTCACTAAAAGTCTGAGATTTGTCTAAAACTTGGTCTGAAACTCTCATTTGAAGTCTCATTACTCGGTGCAGGTATTCAGGCTGCACCCAGCAGCTGTTTTCATCTACAGTCTTTCTTGTTGTGTCGACTCCCAGGAGCTCTTTTTCCTTGGTGACAGCCTTAAGATTATGTGTGTCATATATGTGTGAAAAAAAGGAGGGAGGAGAAAGAGAGAGAGAGAGGGAGAGAGAGGGGATGAATACAGGTGTTGACTACAGGTTTGACAGCATACCTGCTTAAGACTAAATGGAAAAGAATGTCTGCTGTTGTTAGAGTGCGTGCCTTTCTGCTGTGTGTGTGTTTGTCTGCTTTATGACTGTTTTAATGTTTTATTATGTTGATTGATTCTTAAAGGGATATTCCGGCGTACAATTAAGTTAGGGTCAATCACATCCTAACACCAAGTTAGACACACCCTCGAGAGATGAATGTTGCCAACTGCTTGCTTCTCTAGTTTCACAACTTTAGTAACGACCGCAGTTAGCAATACAGAGAGCCATGCGCTCAACCAAAACACCACTTTATAGCCACAAATAATGCTCAGAACTTCATCAACAGGACATATAGGGTCACAGCCATAGTACTAGACACCAAACATCTTTTTAACTTTGACTCATTTCTTTAGCAAAGAGACTAAACACAACTCACCTACTCTCTTCCAGCAGCTGCTTGTTTGTAGTGAGACCTCAGGCCAGTCCATTACAGACTACAGCGGGGTGACACAGCTCAAGGAAGAACATTTATGATCATTTCCTTGAAGTCATAATCATCATATTAATCATTTTGCACTGCAGACGTGGTAGTTCTTCTGCCTTAGCATCTCGGTCTGATTGCATTTCCATGAAGAAATGATCATAAATGTTCTTCCTTGAGCTGCGAAACCCCGCAGCAGTCGATGGACTTGCCCAGAGGTCTCGTTACAAACAAGAGGCTGTTGGAAGAGAGATGGTGTTAAGTTATGAAGATGTTTGGTGTCTAGAACTATGTCTGTGACCCTATATGTCCTGTTGATGAAGTTAGGTGCTGTTCTGAGCATTATTTGTGGCTATAGAGTGGCGTTTTGGTTGAGCGTGTGGCTCTCTGTATTTCTATAAGCGGTCAAATAAAGTTGGTATGACTAGAGAAGCAAGCGGTCGGCAACATTCATCTCTTAAGGGGGTGTCTAACTCTGTGTTACGGTGTGTTTGACCCTAAATTAATTTTACACCAGAATATCCCTTTAAGTGTCTGCAGGTGAAAGACCTTAGTTGAAGTATTTCACTCTCTCAGTTCTCCTAGAACTATAACCACACAGATTGATGTCTCTTTTTGTCTCTTGCAGTCCTCCTCCCTCTGTTTGATATGTTGGGTGACATCCTGCAGCAGCTCAGTACTTTGACCCTGAGCATCAAACACAGCTGCCGCCTGCCCCGCCTTTCCGGCTTTCTACCGTCCTCCCTTCCATCGCCCAGCCCGACCGTCGCGGCCTCTCAGGTCCCCGGCCTCTTCAGAGAGCCCTACATTCTGTCAGGATACCGTCCGGTCCACCAGGACTGGCGCTGCTACTTCCTCAGCCTCTTCCAGAGACACAATGAATCCCTGAACGTTTGGACTCACTTGTTGGCAGCTCCTGTTCTGCTGATCCGCTGGTGGGCCAACGTAGGATCCCTGGGGTACTCCTTCGACGCAGCCTCTCTACCGCTCAGTGTCTTTCTGGCGTCTTCCTTCACTTATCTGTTCTTCAGCGTGGCAGCTCATCTTCTGCAGTCTCACTCCGAACATGCACACTATCTTTTCTTCTTTTTGGACTATGTGGGTGTGGCCGTTTATCAGTATGGCTGCTCGCTAGGTCATTATTTCTACACGTCAGAGTCGGCGTGGAGAGACAGCTTCGTCGGAGCGTTATTCCTCCCTGGAGCGCTGTTCTTCGGGTGGTTCTCCTGTGCGGGCTGCTGTTTTGCTAAGTACAGGTACAGGCGGCCTTATCCTTTAGGACGTAAAATCTGTCAGGTGATTCCTACCGCCCTGGCGTATCTGCTGGACATCAGCCCCGTCGTCCACCGCCTGGTCACCGCCTCCTGGACGCAGGAGCCCTCGCTGCCCTTCCACGCCCTTCAGATCGCCTCTTTCCTGCTGTCAGCTCTCTTTTTCTCCTGTCCCATCCCTGAGCGATTCTTCCCGGGCCGCTGTGACTTTGTGGGTCAGGGTCACCAGATCTTCCATCTGTTCCTGTCGCTGTGCACCGTGTTCCAGCTCGAGGCTCTGTTCCAGGACTACGCCAGGCGGAGAGACGGAGTGGTGGAGGTGTTCGGAGAGAGGCAGCTGTGGTTGGCTTGTGTGTCTATCCTCGCCCTGTTTCTGTGCTGCATCCTGACCGCCTTCATCACAATGAAGCACATGAACAAGAAACTGCAAGAGAGAGACAAGTGACGAGTTTTCAAGTGTGTAAAAGACAGGGAGAGGGTTCGGGGATTGGGTAATCATTATAAAACATGTTAATGTAAAAATCAGGAGCACTTAAATGATGATTACTTTAACATTAAACTGTATAAGAGTTTTTTTGTGTCGGTTGTCTTATATTCTTACAGACCAGCTGAGTGGATTTAAAGTAAACTAACTATAGGTGCAGGAAGTTTAGAGGAACTCTGTGGGAACTAGGGTCTGAATTTATGCTGCGTTCAGTTACCTCGGAAGTCAGATATCGTAGCTGTAAATAATGTCATACCCGAGTTCCCAGCGTTTCAGTTACCAAGTCGGAAAAAAGCAAAATCGGAGGTGGAAACAAGATGGCTACAAACATGAAAGATATTTTAGCGCTTGCCTTATAGCGCAAACATTTCATAGACTTGGTAAATGAAACACTGGGAACTTGGGTCTGACTTACCCGGGATTTCCACAGCATCTGGAATGGCTCAGATCCTGTATGACAGCAATTTTCGCTGTATGCCACTTCCTCTCAGACCTGTTTGTGAGATGAATATCGTGGCGGATTACGGACAGCAGGAATCGCAAGAACTCACAAGAACGAGTTGTCTCTAGCTACATAGGCTAACCGTATAAGCAGTAGATTGTGTCCTTCCAGAGGAGGAAATCTACTTCTAGAATCAGCATCTCCTCATCCATGGTGTCATCAGGGTGAAATGATGTCTAAAAACCTTTCACTTGTTCGTCTCCGCCTGTTTGCATGGTGTGAAATACGATCCAAGTGTTTTATTTTGAAAAGAAGCCGGATGTTTTATTTTGTGTCTGTGTCCGACTTCCTTTCCAGCACAGGTTAATCTGTGCTGAATTTATCTGGCATGCTCTGGTGTCCAGAAAAAATAGAACTCTTGCGATCAGCTGCAGAGTCCAACAATCCGCAGTGGAACGGAAAGAAGTCGGTGGAAATAGACAAATTAACTTGAATGGTTACGATCGGCGGATATGGCCTTTTCGGACGTGGTAGAAATTGGGGGTTATGAGGTAACTGGAACGCAGCATTAGTTCTTTAGTTTTTGGGACTTTGGGAGGCGGGGCCTAATGATGTAAATTACATCAAAATAACAGGTTGCTGATTTACATAGAAACTGTTGGTTGCACAGACACTCACACACATTAATTTTCCATGCACAGTCCCTGGAACTAAAAGTCCAGGGTGCATTGGGTGCTAACGAAGAGTCCCGGGTGACTAAATGTAAGTCAGTGTCGTGTTTGCAGAGAGCATTTTAAAGCTCTTATTTCCTTACAGTAATAAAGCGAGTGTGTGTTTAAGATTTTTCCTTTTGTGCAAACCTGCTTCTCAAGCTTTGACATTCCAGTTCACCACAGAGACGTCTGAGACCAGGAGCAGAGTTGTAAGAGAGTAAATCCGGGACCTTTAGTCTTCAAATATGATGAAGTAAATAATCTAGAAAATAAAGAAGACAAGTAAAATCCTGCAGGATGACTTTTAAAATAGGCGCTTTTTTGCTCATATCCAACCCAAGAAGCTGTTTTTATATATTTTTGCTGAATTCCATGTAAAAATATGCTGATGCATGCATATTTTAATTCTGCAGAATCACAGTAATTTAAGTAAATATGCTGTGTAAGTGCATTTAAACAGGGGGTTATATGCTTGATGCAACTTTGAAGCCACTTCTTCTCTTCTTCACGTATGCTAATCTGTCAGCTGGGTCATTTGTGCACGCTTCTACTGTTGGGAATGTGCAGCTGACACATTCAGCCGGCACCTGTGTGATAGTGTAACTGTTTGAGTTGAGCTCAGCCTCCAATCAAATTCAGGCGCCACCAGAAACTCTGGTTTTTCACGTTGTTTTCCTCCCTCATTGTGTCTTAACCTTTCGCTCCACAGCTGATAGATGCAACTCCGTAAATGCATCTTCAGGTTTACGCACAAATAACAGAAACAAGAGCAACAGACATTAGTCAGGTTACAGATTTTTCAATTTGCCCAGGATTGAGATATTTGTTGGTCCAATCTGAGCAAATATGCTTTCAGGAGGATGCTCCAAACATTTGAAATTGTCCATTATTCCTGTCCGCTTCCTTCCCCTCGCAGTGAAAGAGTTAGTATTGATTTCTCTTTGTGCGATTGAGTGAATCTGATATGGATCCCACAGAGGAAGTAAATGAACATTTTTGGTGTAATTAGATTGCCCGTCCTGAAAAGCCAAAGAAGATTACCGAGACGTATCGAGGCTGTTGAGAGAAAAATGGTCGTGGGTGCTGTGTGGTTGTGTGGATGTTATCACTAACAAAGAGGTGTGTGTGTGTGTGTCAGTATGCCTTTAAACTAAAGGGGGGTAGAGGGTGTTGGGTGGAGCTAGACGCACACTATCCTGATCACTGATCTGCAATGAGTGCAGAGGAAGTTTACCTACCTGCACGTGACAGATTCACGCTCGCTGAGATGATGTAAAAACAGTTTCATGAGAATTTAAAGAGTTGCATCATTTTAGGAGATGTTCATATTCACCTAAGGAATAAACATCACATCTGTCTGCTATGATGAAAAGTGAAAGAAGAAATATCAGATCAGATTTCCTGCTTTCATCGTTTATCTTAAATCACGGTCTGAAATGTTCCCAGAGCTCAAACTTCACATCTTAAGCATTTTAATCCAATTATGTCGCTCCGAGTCTTTCTCTGGGTCAGAACAATGATCCTTTTTTTCTCCCCTCTTTTAATGCCGCCCGTGTGAGAATGATTTACAGTCAATCCAAATTCTGACCAGTGATCCAGAAGTAGGTTACTGGATCACTTGAAAAATGCCAACAAACCTGCAACAAGATCGAAACGGAGCAGAATACAGAGAGTGTGAAGGTCGATTATCGTCTCTTTAGAGGTAGAGGACTGAATTTTGGTGTTAAAGAGAACGGCACGATTACTGTAATGCAGTGCAGAGATTTGAGAACAAAATGTCTTTTGGCTTTCAATGAGGCACCACGTTTCTGCAGTAAATCCACCTGCAGCTAGAGGGAGCTGTTGTTATATAGCCAGCACTTTACAGTCTGTGTATGTCTGTCCAAGAGCAGGATCACATATGAACCAACACCTGTTTACTGATAATGATTTTATAAAAGATTTGACTCATTTTTATTCATTTATTCAATTATTCTTTTATTTATTTGTCTATTTTTTGGGTCTGAATCCATCCTCTGAGTTTATATCTCAACATTCCCAGAGTCCTTAGTCATCATGCGAGGTGTAGAGGCCCTGAGGCGCTGATGTAATTTAGTAATGATGGAAAAAAAAAAGGGCCATCAGCTTTTTATGGACTTGTGTTGTTAGCACCTCCTTCTTCTCCAGAGATACAGGCCACCCAGCGCAGGAGTCCCTCCCTGAGGCACATGCCTTCTGAGATCCACAGCAGGCGACGGCAGTTGTATGTCTGTCAGATCAACAAGAAGGAACAATGTAAGTCATGGAAAACAAAAATATCTTTTCTTTTTTAATTGGATTGTCTGTAATTTTAAAACACTTTTGAGCTTGATTACAGTCATTTCATTTCCATGTACTTTTGATTTGACCTTCTTTGTTATCGTCTCCCTCACAGAGCCCCTGGACCATGGCTCCATTAGGGATGGTTGATTTAATGGGGTGGGCCTCAACCCCTGAAGTGGGCATCATATCTCTTATCGTCTTCCTCGTCCTCAGCGTCACTCTCGTCGCCCTTTGTGCCAGGTGTCACAGGTGAGCAGACAGGTTACATTCATTCTAACGTACTTTTTACCGACTTCTTCTCGAATTTTGCGTCTTTAAACGATGAGTAATATCACCAAAAGTATGAGTAATCGTGACCCAAACTGCCACCCTGTTCCGACAAGTCTCGTCCTGTTTGGAGTGGCTGGATGATAATTCATAATCCAGTCTTCAGACGTTAATTGCTATTCATAACTTTACAGCTGCGCATAACAGAGACTTGTTCGACTCGACGGGTGGTTTTTGATGAGGGGTGTTGCCTGTTTGAAGAGAAGGAAGTGCATTTTTTTTAGACTGAGTGAGCCGCTTCTGGTCATCCGGTGACTCCGATGAGATCATTGTATCAATACCCACACATGTATACATGCACGTGTGTTTGTACGCCCATTCATGGTGTTGTCACACCAAACATACGGGTGACAGTAACACACAGGTACTGTGGGGTGACACAATAGTCTTATCTATGCAGTCTGTTTCTGTACATTCCACGGCTTCTTTGTCACTTAGAGGTATGCAGCAGGAGTGGGACGTGGCGATGGATAGACAGTTTATCTATGACCAGTCCCAAGTTAGAAAAACAGTCTGAGTTAAGTTTTGTTTCGAATCTAGAGTGAAATGAAAACAACTCACTAAGTAAGTCAAATCTGCAAAGACTGGAGGAGGAGAATTGGAAAAATTCAGCCTGGACTCAGCTGAGCCGGTCGAGTCTAATCCAAAAATAAGGATTAACTCTAAACACCATACTGTAGACTGGTGCAGTGGAGCTGGACGAGCTTTTTTAGGAACCGGGCCTGTAACTGTAACATCTAACATCTCCAATCTATGTTGTTTTCATCGACAGGGGCAGCGGGAATGCATACGACATAAACGGCACAACGGTATGAGCTCAAAGCTACTCCTCTTTCTCTCTCTGTTTATTCATGACCGTTCTGTGTTGTCCTCATAACCTCTTGTTTCTTTCTCTCTGCAGAATGAAGGAGCAGATGGGATGGATGATACAAAGACCGGTGGAGCTGGTGAGTTCTCTGCAAATGGGAAAAAAAAAAATCAACCCAAAATTTTGCATTTCACTCATATTTTCTGATCGGACATTTTCAGACCCGGCCTATTCGAACTGGAGGGATCACAAGCTGCCTCCGAACACGCTGGAGAGAAACGCACAAGCGCAAGCTGCGCAAAACTAACCATCCCATCCAAGTCCTGAACACAAAACACAAGTTTCAGATTCTCCAAACCTCGAGGAAGAAAAGCGGACAAATCACTCTCAACATACCGTTGCGCAGAACCCCCCCCCACTTTTCCACATTTGACTCAGCTCCAAATGGACAGATGGACGGACACAGAGGTAGGAGGGACAGTTTGGCCTTGTCCTCTGCTAGCTGGAGCTGGACCGTCCACGCCCCAGCCTTCGTGACGGCAGGCTTTACTGAAACCAAACTTAAAGGAAGAATCCCTGAAAGTCATCTCAACGTGGATCCCGAGGACTTAAGAACCTTCTATCTTCACACTGACAACTTCATTTTGACTAATTGACGATGTTCTTTTGTCTTTTCCGGGAGTTTGTGTCACTAAACTAAACCGATTATACTTCCAGGTTAATTTAAGCGTTTGACTCGGCGTACCTTGAAATCTTGAAAACAGATATTTGTTTCTATTTCCTGATGTTGATTTTTTCATGGCGGATATTTACTTTGGGGTTGTTAACAAGGGTTGGTGTATTTATCTGTAGACTCCCTCCATTGACTAACAACGTTTAAATGTCACAGCCCCATCATGTATTTTCAGTCGGGTGTTCAGTTTACTCTAGTTCCTCCAGAGTTGTGTTTGCCAAATGGGAACTTTTATTGCCATAGTTAATCCTCTCAAATCAAATGACGTCAAAAACATTTGCTTGATTTGTAAGAGTCTGCGACCTAATCACTGAGAACATCTTTAGCTCTGAGGATAAGTGAGTAGTTTAGAGATTATGTGGTTCAGTGGATATGCAAATTAGACTTTCTAAGACGGTGGAAGTTTTATTTTATTCAGGTTGAAGCAGAAATTGCGACATGATTTTACTTTTCTATCTTTCGGTGCACTTTCCGTTTTGATGAAGGGATGAATTTTCTGTTTGTTTTGCCTCTTTTATTGTATTTCTTTTTTGTTCCAGTGTTTCTCAGTTTGTGGTTAAACGGCGACTGGTCCGGCCAGCTGCAGATAAAGCCTGAAGTGGTATGACAACCTTTGACAATCATGAATCTCTTGGGTATGTTTGTCCTGAAAATAAAGGCCGTTCTCAAGCAACCCCCATCTCATGGTCCAGGTCGACTTTGATGTGATGGTGGGGGGGGAGTGGCATCTGGTTTTACTGACGGTTCAGAGAAAACCAAAGGTTACAAAACCCCGAGCAGGGTGGAGTTGTCATTCCTGTAATGCCAGTTGTCATGCCATTCACTTCACTGTACAAATGAACACACCCCAGTGAGATGACACTGACTGCAGTGATACTACCTTTCTAAGAAATACTAAGACCTGTGTCTACGACGCTCAGAATATGCTTGGCTTGAAGTTTCTGTAATGATAGTTCTGTTTAACGGTCAGCGCCGACGCCACACTCGGCGGCGACTTTTAAAATAAAATTCAACTCCTCCTAATCGAGTACTGGTGGGTTTTTGTCAAAGCCTGTGAACATGATCAGACCACACCCAAACGGGCCTGATGAGGCAGATTATACAGGTTTTTAAGCAGATATGTTTTAACCGAGGATTCTGAGTCTACTGCAAAATAACTCTTCAAACTTGTTCTCAAATACGACAAAACTGAACCTTCGTTTAATTCACCAAAATGATCTTAGCTTGTGGATTTAAGCAATCAGTCCTCGTGCACAACAGGGTCAGCTACGGAGCTCCACAAGGTTCAATGCTTGGACCCGTACTTTTCACTTGATAAATGAGGGAAACACTCCATAAACGTTCACTGTTATGCAGATGATTCTTAACTATACCCATCAAGAAAACCAACCAGATAACTAAACTAGAAGCACAGCTTTAAGACTTATCCATATCCAGAATGGTGCAGATGAATCTCTAATGTTGGTCTGGTTCTGCTCAGGGTTTCTGCCTGTTTGCACTTGCCACCGAAACTTGTTAAATGTAATATCACAAGGAAACACTCCATAAATGTTCACTGTTTATGCAGACGATACTTAACTATACTCAACGAGAAATCCAATAAGATAACTAAACTAGAACCCCACTTTTAAGACTCATCCTGACCCAGAATGGTGCAGATGACTTTCTAACGTGGGTCTGGTTCTGCTCAAGGTTTCTGCCTGTTTGTACCTGCCGCTGTAACTTGTTAAATGTAATATCACAAGGAAACACTCCATGAATGTTCGCCGTTATGCAGACGATACTTAACTATACCCATCGAGAGAACCAATCACATAACTTAACTAGAATCACGCCTTTAAGATTTATCCTGACCCAGAACAGTGCAGATGACTTTCTATTTACTTGCCGCTGTAACTTGTTAAATTCTGTTTCGCTCACGGCAGATTAAGTGTAAATCTGATCTTGATGAGACTCGGTCATATCCTATCTTGATGTTGAATCTTTGCACGTAACAAATCAAAGATGGTCTAGACTTTTTCTTTCGTAGCTGACATTTGTTGTGAATTGGTGCTGTATACTTAAAGACTAGATGACTGTTTGATTTATCGACGGTGCTGTATCGAGGTTCGTAACACTTTCTTTGTCAAATTCATTGTCTGGTCATTGTGTAAATCTCTGTCTAACCAGTCGGAGGAGCTGCCAGGAGGCCTGTAAAGCTTACAAGCTGTCATTAATGAATGAAACAGGAAGAGGAGGAATTTCGTCTGGTAGTCTGGAATCAGATTGGGACTAGGATTGAGTTTCTGCCTCTCCCCCTCTCTGTATATCCCTCTGTCTCTCTCTCTCTCTCTCTCTCTCTCTCTCTCTCTCTCTTACTGTGTTGGTGCTCAGACCCTAAAATCCCTGCTGACTGGATGTCTGGTAGAGAGGGTGCAGACAGCCGACACTAATCCGGTCTCTCAAACACACACAATCACACACTCACGGACACAAGGCCTGTAACACACACACAATCACACACATACACACACACATACATGCTGAAAACACTAGTCTTGTTTGGTGTCTATGCAGGAAATTTACCGTGCAATTCTGGGGGTTAATATGCACCAGTATGCCGGGGTGAGCACAGCTGAATTAGTTTGAGTTTTTCACTTTTGACTGGAGGAGGAATGTTGACCAATCTGGTCACTCCTGCAGAACTGGGATTATTCATCAGCATAAATTCAAAATAAAATGTCAATTTAAATCAATCAATCAATTAAACTTTATTTTGTAGTTGAACTGAAGCTAACATTACTACAGCATCCTTCAGTTCAACTTCATATCGACTCAGACGCTACATGGTGTAACCAAATGACACATTAAAAAGTTTACGAAGCGAAATTAAACAATAACCTTTCCACTTACTTCTTTGCGCGTCTTCTCGCCGTCGTCTTCTGTGGCCAGATCGTAAAACACCGGTGCATCATCATTATTGGTCCATGGCAGCTCACTTCCGTTGTGGCTTTTTTTATTTGCATCCTTTTATTTAAGTTTTATTTTTGCATCACCACTTTTTTTGTGCCATTAATTTCCGTATTTTTTTTTTAATCTAATTTTTATCTGCACCATTTTTAAAAAAAAAATTTGCAGCAGGCTTCGGTTTCTTTTTTTGCATTCTTTTTTATTTTTTTAATTAAATTTATTTTATTTTTTTATTTTTATTTGCACCATTATTTAGTATATTATTAGCAGTGGGCTTCAGTTTTTTTTTTTATGCCTCGCCACTTTTTTGCATCAGTAACTTACGTTGTGGTTTCTTTTTTTTTTGCATTCTTTTTTATTTGCAGCAACGGCTTTATATATTTTTTGCATCCACACTTTTTTTGCATCATAAACTTCCATTGTGTTTTTTTATTATTTAATTTTTATCTGCACCATTTTTTAATTTTTTTTTTTGCAATTTTTTATTTGCAGCAGTGGCAGTCTTTTCCCCCCCCCTTTTTATAAATTTGCAGCAGTGTCATTTCCTCTTTTCTGCATTTTTATTTTTATTTTTTATTTGCAGCAGTGGCTGTTCTCGGCCACCGTAAATGTGACTGTATGCAGACAGATAGTGAGTATGCTGCTACTGCTGCTGCTGCTCTGGTAACCCCTCACCTACATCATCCTTTTGTGCACGGCGTGCTGCAGGTTGATATCTCTGCGCTCTGTCCAGCTGTCACCGCCTGCATTGGCTCACCAAGCAGACACACGTAGGCGCGTATCAGACCGACCAACCCCCTCTTTCCCCGGCAGACTGAAGAGCCGGCAAGCGGCGGGACAGCCAGACACTGACGACCCGTCGCTGCAGCAGCTCCTGAGGGGGACGAAAGGGACCGAAGTCTCCACTATCGAGTAAGTTTGAGGAAATACGTCGTTTTTTTTCTTAATCGATCGTGTTTTTTTGTTGTTGTAGCGAGGAAAGTAAGGTTTTGTTTCCCTGCAGAGAGAGGGAGGGAGGGAAGGAGGGAGGGAGGGAGGAAGGGGGTGTTTCTCCTGTTCCCAATCTGCGTTGCCGGTTTGAGATCTGTGATGTTGGAGCTGAGGGGTGACAGACGGTTATTTTCCCCTAAAATACAGCAAAACCAACATTATAAACAACCCGAAATGTTAGATGAAGTGTTTCTGCTTCTTTATATGATCCATCGTCGTGTTAAAACTACATAAAATCAGCTGTAATCTGTATTTTTATGCATGATTTTAAGACGATTAGGTTCCTTTTTATGTAAAAATATTAACACGAGTTTGCATCGACCTAAACTAGGCCTGCAGCACCGAGAAGACATTGTTATTATGATGATAATACTCGCCTTCTTATGACCAATGTTATGCAATACAACATATATTATTAATTAATCGGTGCATTACATTTATACGTTTGATTCTCCACGTTTAAGTTGAATTTTTAGTTAAAAATACGGGTTTTTTTCTGCAGTATTTTCTCCTCCAGCTCTGTCCCTCCCGGTGAAACTCGTGCCTGAACACGTTGTCCTAGTGGGGGTGTGTACCTGAAAAATCAGAGCTTAGCCAATCAGAGGCCGATCCCCGCCCACTCTTTGGCACTTGTTTACTACTGAAGCTGCACGCTGATTGGTGGAAAGGGTGGGGAAAATCGGGCTTTATGCTGGATTCGGGTAAACGGGAAAGAATGGGGAGAGTGGGGATTTCTCTCGTTTAAGTGCTGCATTGCTTACTTCTTTACGATATATATGACTATAAACTCCTGTTATGTGAAATAATACAATTAAAAATCAGTGATCGGTTGATCTGTAGTGTATTCATCCAGTAGTAAAGGACCCTGCATGGGAACAAATCGCATCAAATGAGATTTTGTCGTTTAATTTGCGTCTTTATAAGTTTTTAATATTAGAAATATAATTTCAAAATCTCAAATGAATAAACTGATGCTTGATTCAGAATATTCAGTTCGCTTTCGGACCTTTTAGTCTTCCATCACTGTTTTTCCGACGGGCCCTGAACGCACCATTGCCCCCATTTTATCTGTTTGGTAGACGGGCCCACAGTTAATGCAACGAAACGTCAGATTATGTTGGGGAAACGCGTTTTCTGTCACGTACTCATCAGACGACCAAAGTACAGTGAGAGTTCGGCCCGATCCGATCCGAAGATTGTGATCCGATCAGATATCGGCTGTAATTTCGAGTCATTTGACCTCATGGCTCTGCACTGAGGGGAAAAAAAGCAAGATGGGATGAATGTATGAGTGTCTGAACATGTAGTGTAGATGTGCATAGATAAATATAGGACTGGGAAATATGGGGAAAAGTTTATCACAATATATATTTTTTCATATCAGAAGATATTGATATATATCACCATAAAAATATGAAATTTAAGAGTGCTTATTGTTAGCATGTCTTTTGCAATAGACCAGGTTGTGACGTTATTTTAGATGTTTCTAATGTCAGGAGCAGGGTCGTAATGTTTGCCAATTGTTTGTTTTGCCGATTCATGCAACACAACGGCTCCTTGTTATTTTCTTTCTCCGTTGACTCCGCTAGTAAACAAATAAGAAATGTCCCGCTTTCTGCCCCATGGCTGCGTGCACATGCCTGCGATGACGTTGCAGGTTTGCTCTTTGACGTTTTGTCGTAAGGCGTTGCCCTAGAGAAATCGGAATGGTCGGCTGTTTTGACTGTACAGGCGCCGTGGGCTCCTTGCTCCGCTTGGGGTTTGTAACCTTTGCCGTGTTACGCTGCTTCAGGTGGTGAAAAAGATTTGAGGTATTCCCCGACTTTGTGAGAACATGTACTCGACATAATTTGCAGTGCACATTACTCTGCTTCATGTCCGATCTCGAAAAACTAAAATACCTCCACACCACCAAAGTTTTCATACCAGTGTTGTCGACCATGTCGTCATCTGTTGAGCCTTCATTTGCATTTCTGTCGGGGGTAGCGCTCATTTTCTTTGCTGTTGGCTTCACATGCTAAAGTGCTACGTTTGCTTGTAGCTGCTGTTTGCTACGACGCAGTTGTTTGCTACTTGGTTCTAATTCAGCACATGATTGGTTTAGCGCTAAGCAGACTGGAGCAACTCCCTTTTTCATTGGCTATTCGTATAGTTTATCAAAACATGGAAGAGGGAAATAAATTTTCGATATATATGTTACCGTTTTATCGCCCAGCCCTAGTTTAATAATACTGCACCATGTTTGTCTATGTTAATTAAGTAGATGCTTTGTGCAAATCTGCTGCATCATTTTCATGTCGTCCACTGTGTCTTGTCTGCAGGGAGGTGTGACACTGTGTTGGGTCCCCTTACTGTGTGCAGCAGCACCATGGCAGCTATGGGACCTAATGACAGAGGTGGAGCAGAGGCAGATGGGACAGCAGTGTGCTCACCGGTGCTACAGGCTCATGTCTCGACAACACCGCACAGCAGCAGCAGCAGCGGGCCTGACTGTCAGCAGAATCTGGTGAGGGACTTCTTTTCCCCGTGCATCGGGCAGGTGTCTTCATCTATTCATTCAACTACTTTGACTAGTTTTTGTGACCTCTGTGCAAATGTTGTATACGCTGCAGCTGGAGTGACAAATTTGTTTTGTACCCAGCCTGAAAAAGCCTTCCATGAGAACGAGCTTCCCAAGAACAAGACCTCAGTCCCTCTGATGCAAAGGGAGATCGAGCAAGGCTGGAGCAACCCCTTCAAAGCTGCTATGAGACCTCCAGCACACATCAGCAACACGGCAGCTACAGGAGAGGCACCATACAGGTAAGAGGAGGGATAACTGTGAGTTACATGTGGAGTACGGGCCAGAAAACTCAACAGTCTGAGTGAATTTAGTCTTCTTATGTACAGCTTCCGCAGTCCAGATTCAGTGGAGATGGATGAGATCATGGCGGCCATGGTTCTGACCAGTCTGTCCTGCAGCCCGGTGGTCCAGAGTCCTCAGCAAACGGATCCTGTAACAGGTCTGTGTCATCTTATTGATACACACTCTTACCTCCTCAAACAGATTCTTGACTTCTGTGTAATATAGAGAAAGAGAAGAAACAAGAATTCACCTTTTGCTGATTTTTACTCCCAGGTGGCTCGTCGTCCTCAGCAGACATGGAGTGCGGTGGCGGCGAGCTGTCCGACAGCGGCAGCAGCGGCTACTGGAGCTGGGATCACGGCAATGTGAGTCCCGCCCCCTCGCCGTCTGTCACTGAGATGGACAGCAGCCCCGATGAAGGCCTCCACATGGAGCTGGAGCAAGGAGAAGAGCTTAACGCCAAAAAGCCAAAGGTGCATATCAAAAATTCAGAAGTCTGTAATCGCTGTTACTGTTTCTGTCTCGTCTGTTTTCACCATCCTTCCTTCCTTCTATCTTCTCACCTTCTCTTGTTTTCTTCCTCTCCCTCGTAGAGCTCTTTCCGAGGTGTTTACAAATGCCTGTGGCCCAATTGTGGCAAGGTGCTAACGTCTTCAGTTGGAATTAAAAGACACATCCGTGTGCTGCATCTGGGGTGAGTGAAATTAACTCTGGTGCGTGGGGGATCCAGAACTGGTCCAGATTTGTTTTATCTGTCAGTTTCTACGGTGGCCAAGAACAGCCACAGAACTGCTGCAAATAAAAAAGAATGCAAAAGAAAGAAGTCACAACAGAAGTTACTGATTCAAAGAAAAAAGGAAACCCAAGACTGCTGCAAAAAAAATGAATGCAAAAAAAAGAAAAAAGACACAACGGAAGTTACTGATGCAAAAAAGAAGAAACCAAAGCCCGCTGCAAATAAAAAAAGAAACAGTGGGGATAAAAAAAAAAAAAGAAACCACAACTGGAGTTACTGATGCAAAAAAAGGAACCAAAGCCCGCTGAAAATAATAAAAGAAATGGTGCAGATAAATTTTAAAAAAGAAACGGTGCAGATTAAATAAAAAAAGCCACAACGGAAGTTAACGACGCAAAAAAAGGAATTGACAAAAATAGAACGCCACTGCTGCAATTAAAAAAAGAAGTCACAACAGAAGATACAGATGCAAAAAAAGAAACCAAAGACTGCTGCAAATAAAAAAGAAGCGGTGCAGATTTAAAAAAAAAAAAACACCAAAAAAAGTTGGCGATGTAAAAAAAAAGTTACTGCAACAAATAAAAGGATGCAGTTAAAAAACCTACAACAGAAGTGAGCTGCTGGGGACCAATAATGATGATGCGCTAGTGTTTCACGATGTAGGCACAGAAGAAAAGACGAGCAAAGAATTTCGTGGAAAGGTTATTGTTTAATTTCGCTTCGTAAACTTTTCAGTGTGTCATGTGGTTAGTCCATGTAACGCCTGAATCAATATGAAGTTGAACTGGAGGATTCCGGTTTAATGTTAGCTTTTGCATCTTTTTTTTTTTTTTTTTTGCATTGCCACTTTTTTGTGTTGTCAACTTCCATTGTGGCTTTTTTTATTCACAGCAGGTTTCAGTTTCTTTTATTTGTTGCATCAGTAACTTCTGTTGTGACTTCTTTTTTTTTTTTGCATTCTTTTTTATTTGCAGCAGTGGCTGCTCTCGGCCACCGTAGCTTTCCTTCTGGATCCATGTGCGTAAAAAAGAGGAGGCTCCATTTAACTCCCTGTTGTTTCTGTTTTATCTTCTCTCTGACAGCAGCGGGTCCGATCAGTCCCAGAGAGAGGAGGACTTCTACTACACCAAGATCTCCTGTGAGACGGTGGACACCAGCTCCACTCCGGTCCCCCCACAGCCGACTCTGAGCCAGGCTCCTTCCTCTCATCTCAGCTGGGCCTCTTGCGGTTCCCCCTCCGCCTCGGAGCTCCAGATCTCTCCGGCTTACAGGCCCAGGTCCAACTCCAGCTCCGGGCCTGGTCTGAGTCGGCCCAGTCCGCTCAGCCAGTCGGCTCCCAGCAGCTTCTGGCAGATTCATTCGGAGCATCTGTATCAGGTCAGAGCAGGAATGGTTTTGTTTCTCTCTGCTTTTGTTTTTTTTTATTTAAGAGAATATTATCAGAAGGTTATTCTAAAAAGCTGTCAATCCAAAATTCAGTCGATTTTAGTGAAGTAAAGCTCCTCCTTTTATCGTCTTTATCAGCTGATCATCAAATAATCTTCAATTCTTTGTAGAAATGCTAAAAGTTTGATAGATTAAAACCTGGAATAACACCACCCAAACTTTTAAAACATTATCTTTCCAAAAATTAAGGTGTCAGAGGCTAGAGGAGAGGATGACCAATCATGTTGCAGGGATTGAGGCAGGCAGGCTTACAGGCGTTTGAGGTGGTAGAGAGATCAGAAGAAAACTCATCTTAAGTGAAAACACGGTCGACAAGAAAATCCACTCAGCTTGAGGAGTTTGGAGATACAGAAAACAGAGCAGCAGACCTCAAACCTTCTCCATTATTTAAAGAGATACTACAAGCCTAATCGTGTCGGACTATATGAGCAAAAACGCCGTCCTAAAGTTGTAGAGGTTTAACTAAAAAGAACATTTTCCCACATTTGGATCCTTTAAATATCATATTTTAATCTTATATTTTTCCCTTCATCCTGCTCATTTCAGGCCTGCAGCCCCGTCCAGGTATCTGTGGCCTCCAAAAGCCCCGGTTGCCAGGTTTGGACGCCTTCTGCCCCCATCGCCAGCCACACTAACACTCCGGTGAGTCTTCTGCTTCTGATAGGACGTCCTCTGTGCCTCCGATTATTTACCCTTCCTGTTCTTAATCTCTGGTTTTGTCTCCTCAGATGGTGAAACCTCGCTGCAGGTCGGTCAGCGTCGGGGAACAGTGGCTCCAACAGAATAAGCTGCAGCCTCTGAGCGTGTCGCCGTCCCGTAACCACTGCTCCTTCCGGTGAGCCATCACCTACCTTCACTCTTGTTCACTCCAGCTGCAGCGTATACAGACACAGACAAGCAGACACACTCTCACCCACAGACACACAGTTCAGAGCGACTAAAGCATGTTTTTGCACATGCTTAACTTGTGTTTAGGAAGTACGTAAGTAAAGTTGATTTATAGAGCATAAAATAAGTGCAATTAGATAGAGATTGATAAAGATTAGATAACTTTTAGAGACATATTATGTGAGACAACAGGCAATTGAATTTTCCTTCAGGGATCAATAAAGTTCTTCTTATCTTAAATATAAAATGGTACAGAAAAGATAAGTACATATAGAGACACAAATAGGAGTACAGGACAGGTGAATATGGAAATAAGTGCGGATTTAAAAGATAATTTAAAGAGACAAACAAAACCCTGTTCATTAAAAGCTTGTCTAAATAAAAGAGTCTTCAACTGCTTTTTAAAAACATCCTCTGGAGGCTACGGTCTTCAAAACTTGGTCGGTTCTGGCCTGACGACCGAAGGATACGCCCTGAGAAGTAGGGGCACAACAAATCAGTGATATATTGGGGGGCCTGACTATGCAGCGCCTGGAAAGTCCAAACTAAAATTTTTAAATTAATATGAAAATAGCTAAAAGCCGATGAAGACGCGATAAGGCGGGGGTGATGTGAGCAGATTTGGGCGTCTTTAGACAAACTGGAGTCTCTTTATCGCCGCCTTATTAAAACCGATGAACAGAGAATTGGTTTTGACAACATTCTCCTCACTTTCTCATGTGATAAAAACAATTTTTAGTCAGTTTACAGGACTCATCCTCCTTATTTGTTAATGTTTATTTTCCCTCAGGTTTATTTTGTGCACATTTAAGTTTGTTTCTGAGTGTTTCACTTCTAATGCATGTGATTTCGGTCTTGATAATCCGCAGGAAAGGTCGCGGAGAGGCCAAGAAGTGCCGCAAGGTCTACGGAATCGAGCGCAAGGACCAGTGGTGCACCGCCTGCCGCTGGAAAAAGGCCTGCCAGCGTTTCCCCGACTAAACGGCAACACGGTCGAGAAAGAAGGAGAGAGAAAGAGAGAGAGAGAAAGAGAGAGAGAGTGCGGCGGGTGAATGGATGAATGAGACTTTTATCGCGAAGAGGATCTAAATCAGGGCCCGAGTGCCATCAAGAAAAACAACTGTTCTCTTACTACACGTGTTTTTACTTCGACCTTTTTTTTGTTTCTATACTAAAAGAAAAAAAAATGCAAAAGAGTTTTCTGTATCTTTGTAACTCGATCCTGAAAACCGAAGTCGACGGTGCGAACTTTGACCATGTGATGTGCTCAGCCTATTGTACTCCTACACTATCCAAAGGTCATATTACCGCTCCTTTTAGCCCCTTACTTTCAAGACTGCTATTGCTGTTTTTCTTTATTCCGACCCTTTCTTCTTCCAGTGGTGACACAGTTGTTATGATGTACTTGATATCGTGTGCTTTGAGTTACGTATGAGTATTTTATACCTTTTTTTATCATGATGTTCCGCCCTTATAACGAACGGGCAGATTATTTTTGAGGAAATTTCATGTTTTTTGGCACTTTGTTGAAATATAAACTCACGAGAATAAGCTACATTTGGTTCGCCTCAACCAAACTTCTATACTCTTCCTGCCCATGTGTTGACATACAACCAGTGTTAAAGGTTCAATCCCTGAAGCTAGGGCGTCATGGCAACGGGACTAGCATTAGATGAAAGAGTTTGTAATAGCAATAAAAAAAGAGGAGATATATTGTCAAACGAAAATTAAAAGGCACTGACAATTTGAAATGTTGTTTTTGTTTTCTTCTTCTGCATGACAGTCCACAAAAAAAGAAATAGCAAACTATTTTATTGTACTTTTTTCTCTATACACACTTTTATGAAGACAACAGCAGAATAATAATGAGATCTGAAATGTACACGTATTCACAGAAGTCCATTTTTGAAGCACACACTCATGCACGTGCACACTCGCTCTCTGCACTCACCCCCTCAAACGTCTAATCAGACATTTTTACACCGTCAAACCAAACAGGAAACATTTAAAACGGATCTGAAGGAAGAGATGCAGAGATTTTACTGAAACACACTTTATATAAGACCCTGGCATTAGATAATAGTTAATAAAACACTCATAAGAGGTGTTTAAACATTAATATGTGTTAATAAAAGACATTTATTATTGCTTATACGACCATTTCAGGCTCTTATAAGAAAATTCACATGTTGCATACCTTTCATAAACATAAACAGGATACTCATAAGACCTATTTAAAGATGATAACATATTTATTATTACTGTGACACATTTATAGTGAATATAACGCCAATAAAAGTTCATGGACAGCTTTTATATTTCATTAAGATGCTTTTTAACTTTAATAAAACCGTATCAAAATTAATTTTAATGTTATTTTACATGAATAAGACTATAAAAGAATCAGATTAATGCTTTTGGAGGCTAAAAATAATCCTTTATTACACATTTATTAACAGGTAACAGTGTTAATTTGCAGCGTTTGATCCTGAAGTGGGAATAGTGTCTTATTAAGACCAGCAGCTACATTAATCTGAACCTTTCAGATGGTCTAATAACATGAAATAACAATTACATATTAATTACGTAATATGTAATTGATGTTATCAATAATCATTATAAATAAAGTTCTTCACCTTCATATAAGAATACTATATGACAGATTCATAACAAGTTTGTAATAAGAGCCTCTAAGTGTCTTATAAGCAATAATAAATGTATCAATTATGCTTTGTTTACACATATAAGCACATATTAACGTTTATTACCTTGTTATAACTGTTAATTAATGCTTGTTACAGAGACTCTAATATAAAGTGTGTTACTAACTCTCCTCCATGAACAGATCACAAATGTATTTAAAACAGAAACATCTCCGTCTGTGTTATACTGACCACAGATGACATTCACAGTTTAAATACCTCTGCTCTAAACTCGTATATATTTATATTTATATATAAAATGGACCTGTTTGGGACCGGTGCTGATTGGACCTCCTTTAACTTGACTCTTTTTCAGTTCAATGACACTTCTCTAAGGTGCGTAAACTCCTCCCTAACCTGTGGAGTCGAGTATTTAAATATCACTTTTTTTTTTACTTTTTAAATATTCTTATAAAATATGAATTCAGCCCATCTATTCTAAGTTTGATCATTTTTTCTGAAATGTACTTTGACCGCATTAAAGTGGGACAATAGTAACTTAACATGGCAAAAGTGATACCAAGCATTCAAGGATGTCATGTGCCCGTCTTAAACACTAGAGGGCAGTATACTTCCACTGCAAGGGGCCAAGAGAAGCAGCCTACTCCTGCTCAGTCATAGAGGGAGATTTCAGCTGAAAAAAAGAAAATAAATGGACCTAAAAGCGCTCATATTCTATAAAAAGGTAAGGACTATTATCTTTAAAAATACTTAAAATGTAAAGTCCAGGAACTCTCTTAGGTAGAATTCAAGTTTCAGTAATTTAGGTTTTGGCTTTCGTCCTCAAACTTATTCACTATATTTACATCCTACTCAAAGCAAACACTGAGTGCACTTACACTTAATTATCGTTTAAAAGCGGGTCCTTGTGCAAAAAGACAAAACCGAGGATTCACTGAAACCCGCTGAAGCCACGTCTCCAGGCCCATCCACCACACATGCATTAAGTCAAGCTCTCGAGTGTCACCTCTGCAGGAAAAACGTGCAATGAAGCAGTTTACCAATCTCATTTTGCCCCTTTTTATTATACCAACACAGAAAATATTCATTTGCAATTCTCTAAATCTTTTTATTTCACAGACTGTCATGTAAATATGCTCGATACGGACATTACGGTCAAAAACATTCCTTGTTACCTAGAGACACAAAGAGAGGTGAGATAAGATGGCAGAGTCTGTTCTTCTCATGAAAAAGGGTGACTGAAAACTGGAGTGAGGTGTTGAAAACATGACTGGTTGAGGTAACGGGGGCAGAATCATGGGTGAGATCTGAACACATCACAGTTTGTTTTGCCTCCAAACCCGAGTTACAGGGAGGTTGTTGAATCTGCCGCTGCGGCTGCTCCTCATGCCCAGGTACTGCCTGAGCAGCTGGTTCACCCGTTTCTGATTGTTCCATTTGCGGGCAGATTTCCGGACACCTATGAAGCCGCCGTAGCGCTTTTGTAGGGGCCTCATGGGTGAGCCAATAAGCTTCCTGTATCCATGGCGGCCCCTCTGAAAGCCACCAAAGCGTTTGGATAAGGTGACGGCCTCCGGGTCGGCATCCTCGCTCACTTCTGGGAGGCTGTCACCCCCCGCGTGCCTCTCCTCCCTTGGCTTCCTCTCTTCGTCGGCCAGTGTGAGATCCAAACCCTGCAAGCCCTCCCCCTCCTCGGAGGACTCCAGCAGTGATGAGTCATACTGGACACTGCGCTGCTCGAAGGGTGTCTCCTCATCCTGAGCCCCCTCCTGGAAGCGCTCTGCGACTGCAGACTGCAGCAGCTCGCTGTCTGAGTTCAGGTCAACAGAGGTCAGCTCCAGTTCCCCTCCTGTTCTCTTGAAAACGGCGTCCCCCTCAGAATTCGTGGGATGGCGCGAGAGCTTCACGGCTTGACTGCACAACTTCCACGTGAACGAAGAGGCGACGTGTCCCTCGCACTCCAGCAAACAAACCTGCAGAGAGAAGACGGGCAAATGTCATCAACTTGAATTCATCCATCCATCCATTTTGTACCGCTTAGTCCCATTCCTGGGGTCGCAGGGGGGCTGGAGCCTATCCCAGCATCTTCAGGCGAAGGCAGAGGACACCCTGGACAAGTCGCAAGAGACATACACATCCACGCTCACATTCACACCTACGGGCAATTTGAAAGTGGCCAATTAACCTAACCCCACTCAGGCATGTTTTTGGAATGTGGGAGGAAAGCGGAGTACCCGGAGGAAACCGGAGTACCCGGAGGAATCCAGGGTACCCGGAGGAAACCCACGCAGACACAGGGAGAACATGCAAACTCCACACAAAAACGCCCTGACCCTGATTCAAACCCAGGACCTTCTTGCTGTGAGGCGAAAGTGCTAACCACTACCCCACTGTGCCGCCCCAACTTGAATTCATCCAACTCAAAATTCCGCTTCTTCTCGTCACACGGGCGAATTAAATCGAGTTTATCACCTGAGAAGCAATTCCAGACCTCACGCGCAGATTAACCTGCCCTCGAGCTTCGCTGATAAGCATTCTGGTCTCTCATTACGGCAACACAATGAAAGACACTGGCAATTAATTTGAGTTAAATCCCCACGGGCCTCCCAGAAAGGCCTATGGAAGAAGCACATAGGAGCCATGGCAGCAGTGTCAACGACAGGAGCTCACGATAAGTAGGGAGGGATAATCTGTAAATGCATGAAAATACATGCAGGACTTTATAATATTTGCATATAATAATTGATATTTGGTAGCATGACTCTCTCTTTACACACACTACTGACATACATATCACATTACTCTGGGAAAATCAGACACAGCTGTGTTTGCAAAGTGATGATTCAGTAAAGGGGAAACAGTGTAGTAAACGGTCCTTAATCGACTCTCTTGATATTTTAAAGTGTTCGTACGTTTGCTGTATAGTTTCCCTCTGTCTGTGCCATTGGGTGTCCTTGTTCCTGCTTTACATCAGTGTATATAGAAAGTTACGGTAAGGTGTCCATCATTCAGGATATTTGACGTCTGTTTCTGCAGAGTGACTGACAGCACACGATTGGGTGAAATTACAAATTAGTCTGAAGGACAGCGAGTCAATTATTGTGTGTCCTTTGCTGTCAGAATGATGTTTTTTTTTTTGACTCACTCTTTAACTTCAGGGAAGTGTGTTTTGACAGAAACGGTGTTTTCAAAGTGAACTTTTGATACAGAAATGAACTTTTTTAGTGCTGAGTCAGTGATAATGACGTTCCTGTCATCTCTTATGTATCAGGACCAAACCTCGATAACAGTCCCAATGACACTTCAGTTATAAGTTTCTCGACTGCGAAACTCATTTTTCCTGACAGTCCAATAAATTAGCCTGACTGTCAGGAAAGTTCTGTTTATTTAGTTTCTACTGGTTTTATTTGAGTGTATTTTGTGTTTCTTGTGAGTTTTCAGTTTATCTTTGACCCTGTTTCCCTCCTGTTCTCTGTGTTTTATTCTTTACATCAGTTTTCAGTGTTTATTTCCTGTTTTATTTTGTAGTAGTTGATTCCCTGTGTTTATAGTTCCCTAGTTTTCCCGCCTTCGTTAATCACTAACGAGTTTCACCTGTGTCTCGCCTGCCTCACCTGTTGCTCGTTTCCCAGTGTGTATATATAGTCCCTGTCTTCACCTCTGTCCCGGTTGGTTCGTTGTGTGTGTATGTCGATGTCAGCGTATGCTCGTGTTCCCAGTTGTCTCCTTGTGGTTTTTTTTCCAGTGCGCTTTTGGTTCTTTGGATTTTGTTTCTTGTGTCTTTTTGGATTTTGAGACTAAATTTAAGTTGAGCTGGAATAAATCCTTAGTTAGGACTTAGGACTTTTATCATTGTACTGTTCCTAAGGTCAGAACAGTAAATGGGGAAGAAAGCTTTTAGATTTTCTTCAACGTCTTGCAATCAGACCTGAAACTCCAAAGTCTGGGATCTCTGAATGTTTTCCAATCCATGATAAATTCCATCATATCCAGACTTCAGGAGTGCAAATGTTTGACTAATCTTGAAAATTCAATTATCTGTATTCCTAGTATTCTATATGATTAATGTGATTATGTATTGAAACTGTATGTGCTGCCATTCTTGCGAAAGAGATGTTGGATCTCGATGGGACAAACCTGGTCAAATAAAGGTTATAATTTAATTTCATTTTATGTTTATTTATTTCATGTGTAATCATGTGAAATTAAAAGGAGCAGACAGAAGACAAGTCTTATATACGACTGCCCCTTCACTACAACACTTTTGTCTATGGCAACCAATAATAATAATCATAATGATAATAATAATAATAATAATGATAGTTCTGCATTTCTGGGTCCTTTTCCTTCGTTTTGTGTACCATACATGACATTACTGCACCTCTTTTAGATTTAATGTGTGAAAATCTTCATTATGATTCATTATGCAGATGATAAAACTCTTCACCCAACTTTTTAGGACCGTGTTGCACATTAAGTGAATCTCTGCAAAAACATCAGCAGGGATGTGGACGCTGTAAAGGTCCAAACCATTTGATCTACGTTCCTACCCTCACCTATGGTCATGAGCTGTTGGTAGTAACTGAACGAATAAGATCCAAGTACAAGTGGCTAAAATGAGTTTCCTCTGCAGGGTGGGTGGGCTCTCCCTTAGAGAGAGGGTGAGAGTAAAGCTGCTGCTCCTCCAGGTTGAGAGGAGTCAGATGAGGTGGACAGAGAGGAAAGTCTGGGATTCCCTATTGAGGCTGCTGCTCGACTAGCGGATAAGCGGCTGAAGAAGGATGGACGGAGTTTGAACATTAAATATCTTTTCTTTGTAGAGAATTCAATTGACTAAAGTTAGAAAAGGATTTACACTTTGCAAGAATTTGAATCCCCAATTTTTAAGCCTAAATATTGTACATGTAAAGTCTTTTTACCTTTTCGTTTTGCAATCACTTCAACAAAAAACTACTAAGTAAATGAATGAATGTATAAAAAAAAACCCAGAGCATCACCTTTCCTTTAGCCAGTGTAAACGCATGAGAAAATTACCTACAGCTGCCGGGCTGTAGAGACATTCGCACAGAATCTGTCTCTATTTTTTTACAGTCACGAGCCTTCAGCTTCAGTTTGAGGTAAAAAGCAAATCCCATTCACTCGTCAAATCCCACTCAAATGAGATAAATTGCACTGTTATCAGAAAACCTGCCCACATCAGAGGAGCGAGAGAAAAGGGAGTTCCGCTGCGAATCTATCAACGGAAATTAATTATCCGTCGTAAATGAAATGAGCACACCAGGGGATTCTCCACGTCAGATCAATGGAGCAATCTAAAGGAGTTTATGAGTGAGAGCAGATGAGTGTGTGTGTGTGTTTGTGTGTGTGTGTGGAGGTGTACATGTGGGGAAGAGAGAGAGAGAGAGAGAAAGAGAGAGAGCGAGAGAGAGAGAGAGCACAAAGTTGTGTTATGTACATGAGGATAAAAGGTTTTAAAGTCTTTGTGGCTTCAAAGGATTTTAAGCGTTTGGGTTAAAACAGAATAATCTCAGATTGAACGCAAACTAAAGACCTTTTGGGCAATTTTTCCAGTTTACTCATCGATGTATGCAATCGCTGTGAAACATCAGCAGGTCATCCTCTTTAATTTTAGTGTTAAAAACAGTCACATCATGTCCTGCAGTGAAACCAGAATGAGGACTCTGCACCAGCTAACCTTTAAATGGACAACAGTTGGTGCAAAAGTCAGCGCAGTGGTAGTTCAGCTTCTGATCGTCACTCCAGCCTATATCAGCTGACAGCTCAGTCAGTACGTTTACGACACTCGAGAAAACCGCATTATCGCATCACTCTGATTAAGACCGGACAACGGAAGTGCATGTAAACACCTCAGTCAGAAAACTCCGATTAAGACACCCAGATAATGCGATTGAAATTCGATTTTCCATACCATGTAACCCACATAGTCGCTGTATGATTGGACAATGCATGTGCGCCACGCCCCCATAACCCGGGGAACATAATAACCAGAGAAGAAGAAGAAGAAGAAGTAGCGCGTACATCATGTACGACAAAAACAACGCTGTACGATGCTCCATGTTTTTGCTCGAAAATGCCCAGCAGGATTTGCTTTTGTTGTTGACGGTTGTAACAGCACCGCCAAAGAGACCTATATCGCCCCCTAGTTTTGGGGAGGAGGACACCTTCACGTCAATAATTCGATTTTCTCAGCTGCATGTAGGAAAGAAGTCTGATTCACCAAAAAACAACGAATTATGAGCCTAGTCCAATTAAGCTGCGATGTAAACGCACTGACCGCCATGACTGCTGCTCTCCCTGTCTCGGCTTTTCATACATGGACATAAAACAGAAGGGCGGGGAGTCCTCAGAACAGAACCAGACCTCCAAACGGAACCAATGCATGTAAGTTATTGATCAGTTTGGCGAAAGTGATCCTGATGCAAAATTGACACGAAACAAAATTCCTCACAGGTGCTTTAATTTGACAGATATATGCTCCATTTACTCCCTTACAGAAGGAAAGAGAGTAAACCTTTAATTTCATATATACAGAAGAAGGATCATTCGCAGGGACTGTTCAGGATTATGTTAATCTCAATCATAGCTCAGTTAATTAGCACAAATGTAAACAAAAGCTGGCATTTCCCTTTATTATTGATATTACTCAGTCAATGTGAAGTCAGTGGAAGGAATAATGCTATAAAGTATCTGCTGTATGTGTAAGTCTGGGTGTGAATAAGAGTGCAGGTGTGTGCACCGATAAATCGGTGAATCCTGACATCAAGAAAATACACCTTCAGCCCGCACACACTCTTTCAGTCTGGAGCGGGAAACAATGGAATTGCTCAGTGGATTCCATCTGTGGCACAATGGGAAAGCCGCTAACACAATGAGGAGCTGATAAAATGTGTCAGTCACCGATGTAAGCCCCGGCTGATGATACTGAGCAGCAGTCAATTACAGAGTTCTATTACAACTCCCAAAAAGGTCCCAGCTGTCTTTCTCTGCATCATTATCAGCTAAATTAGCCATCCTACAGCTATTCACGGACGCCCACAGACTATTTTTACCCGCTGTCGAGCCTCTCACTGTTTGGAAATGAAATTGCGCTCCTGTGAAGTTTGGGTTCGAGTATGAGGAGCTGTGGCATCTTCTCTGAGCAGAGGCTGGAATTTAGAAAACCTCTGCACAGGTGCTTCAGATAATTACTTATGCAAATAATCCAAGTCCAATTTCAAAATAACTCAATGGGGGGTAAGGCGACATGAGTGTAACATTTAACCTTTTTATCCTAAAACACGATCTTCAAGAGTGTTTGTTAAGTGACTCACAATCTGGGTACTAAACGGTCGGAATAAGCCCCTTGATTATCCAAAGGTAACATGAATCCATCAGCACACCTGCAGGCTGCTGTGTCGTGATTTGCACAACAGATTTCAGCCTTTCTGCTCAAATAGACCAGGCTTAAGCTGGCATGTCCTTCCATTGGGGTTTGAGAAACGTAGAAAACATGCGCAGACCACTATAGCCTCGAAAATACTGGTGTTAAAATTCATCTGCATCCCAAATTTCCTATCACTACATCCATCATTTCAGACTCTAAAACGCACTGATATCATCACCTGAACGATGACTAATGATGACTAACACCTCATTTGCTTCCAGAGCAAATAAAAGACGCTTGATCACATGTGCGTAACGGATACTGTTCAGTCTTGATTAATATCTAGAGGCTCCACATACGGTGGTGATTAGGACTATAAAAATAGTATAAGTGTGTTTTTCTGCGTGTTTCCTGGAGAGAGGTCGGTGACACATCAGGCCGAGGTGTAAGGGTCATCCAGGGGGAGATGGTGGTAGTGTTGGGGGAGATGGTGGTAGTGTTGGTGACGTTGTTTTCAATCCTACCATCTTAGGAATGCAGATTTAAGTTCTCGAGAAAGTGCTAGACTTATGGTCTAAAGATAGCAACGCACCGCCTTTGCACCTGACCCCCCTCGTTGTAATCTGGGTGCACGTCTGGCTATTTGCAGATTGTGGTTCCGACTCTTTTTGGTAGAAAACAATGTTGACACTTTGCGATAGTATCGGGCCCAAAGGATGAAATGTTTTGCTAAATTACTTGTCTGCCCCCCTCTGGTTCTGATTTTGACAACAAAACCATCTTATTTAAGTTTGCATAATGAGTGGACAAGACAGCAAAAAAAACTATTTTCTATTTTTCAATTTGGCCCTTAACCTCAACAAGATAAAAAAAAACTAAGAGGTAATTTAATCCAAATAAAAACTGCATATAAACAAGCAGCCAAAGTGCACACAGCACCGTCAAATGCTGCAGTGAGTGAAAAACATTCCTGGAGAATCACAAACACACACACTTTTATCAGAGCGATGAAGGCCTGGAGCAGCTGTACCAACACTGACACACAACACCAGTGATAAGCATTATTGGTTGCTCTTATCAACAGTGACTGGAACAGACGCGCAGACATGCTCACCATGGTGTTGAAGGCTTGCTGCAGCTGCTGCTGCTGCTGCAAGAGCAGACCACAGGCCACACACTCCCCCTGGCAATCACTGCGTCCGGGGGTGAAGAGACTTGCCAGCAGCACCACCAGGAACCACAGAGGGATCTTCATCGCTCAGCACAGCCAGACAGGAGGGGACAAACAGGAGCCCAGCAGGTCACAGGGTTAGGTCTACAACAAGGGTCAACGGTTGGAGAATCGGAGAAGTAAAGCCTTTGAGATCTGAGAAAGAAGACAGAGTGAAGAAACATCGTATTATTTTCAAATCATGAGCTTGACCAAGTCACAGAGTTCAGCCTGTACAGGGTGATTTAGCCGAGGAGAGAGAAATACCTACAGCAACAAGAGAGGATATTGATTTTTTCTCCAAGTGCACAAGTAGGCTGCTAACTGATAGAGCTCGTTCAGCTGGATTCTGGGCCCTGGCTTGATCTATGCCTCAGGGTCCGTAAGTTAATGGTTCACAGCGTGCATCAGGCTGGATTCATTCAGATGTTTGATGTTAGTAAGGCGAGCAGTGATAAGTCCAAATAAAGCATGTACGTTTCAACTCCAGGACAGACTTCAGGAGGTGAAATTTATCTTTTTATACCGTAAATACAATCATGAAGAGAGTGTTAGCTGAAAAAAACATCATAACTGAAGGCTGAGTAAACTCCAGATGATCTGTGTCCCCGACACCAGCTGCAAAAATCTGTGATCAGGTGCACTGCATTTGTTTCTTGACCTCCACTCCATGACACCAATCTATTGTCACTCACTGATATATCATCCAATAAGAGAGATAACCAAGAAATCCAGTCAGGACATCACAGATTGCCTGTGCCTCTGCAGAAACATGTTTTATCGCCTGTGCGGGTCTATAAGCCAAGAAAACACCTGAAATGAACCATTGACTTCCATCCTTTTATTTTGTTAGGGATTTACTCACTCAGTTTAGGAAGATAATGTCTTTTTTTGGTCATTTAAAATTATTCCCATTGAGCCAAATAACACAGTTTTAAGATATTTTTAGGGGGTTTTTTTTGACTGATAAAACAGACAATTAGGATTAGATGGTAGTGTCCTTTTTTATACTTTAAAAACAAATTTTATGGTGAAAATGTTGGATGATAGGACTATACATGAGCAAAGTTTCAGATTACAAGGTTAATGTGAGTTGAAGAAGTCCCCAGATGGGACTACAGGGGGCGCTGAGTGGCTTGTTTGAAAAGTCACATGAGAATTCAGTGAGATCAAGATGAGATTTGATCGAATCGAGACAATACCAGACAGGAAATCTCCTTCAAAGGGTTCCAGAATGCTCCTTCAAAGGCTTCTAGAATGCTTCTTTAAAGGGTTCTAGAATGCTCCCTCAAAGGGTTCTAAAATGCTGCTTCAAAGGATTCCAGAATTCTCCTCAAAGTGTTCCGGAATGCTCCCTCAAAGGGTTCTAAAATGCTTCTTTAAAGGGTTCCAGAATGCTCCTTCAGAAGATTCTAGAATGCTCCCTCAAAGGTTACTAGAACGCTCCTTTAAAGGATTCCAGAATTCTTCCTCAAAGTGTTCCGGAATGCTCCTTCAAAGTGTTCTAGAACACTCCTTCAAAGGATTCCAAAATGCTGCCTCAAAGGGTTCTAGAATGCTCCCTCAAAGGGTACTGGAACGCTTCTTCAAAGGGTTCTAGAATGCCACAGGTAGGTGGAGTGGAGGGGGTTCAGGATGGATTTACCAGGTCAGTTTTCCAAGAAAACATCAGAGTTTAGATGCAAATTTACTTTGAATTCACGGAATTAAAAAGGCTGTTTTGTGACCTGTTTTGACATTCCCAGTGATAATAATCGCTCACAGAATGTGCTCACGACGCCTCAAATTGCGATGAGTACTGAAAGCTGCAGCCACTCAGTCCCATAATTAAGACTCCATGTAAACAAAAGTGGAAAAACAGAATGTGAACAAGTCACGGACTGGATGTTGTATTGATGAGTTCACTGAAGTAAAAAACAAACGAGAAAAAAATGGACGTTGTGACCATTTCCACTTGAGCACATTACCGCTCTTAGTCAATAGCAGATGAAACAGGTCGTGTGTGACTCCGGCTCTTTTAAAAATACATAAATGGCTCTATGGGAAATCATTAAAGCAACATGTTTGTTTGCCTTGCTGAGATGTTTTGTGTAATGATCATTTGCCAGCATGCTGACGAAGCCATTTGGATGTTTTCATGTTCCCCCTAGAGTGGTCTCTACTTAGTTGGTTGAACAAATGAGTAAACCGGCACAGTGATGGTAGTGGCCCTGGATACACTCCAGCACCACAAAGATGAGGCTTTCACATATTTGAAGCCTTTTTAGGCTCACTGTCTGCTTTATCCTTTTGAATAACACTAATGAACAATGTTTCACAATGTTATAATCTATTATTATAATCAATAGATGTTGGTTTGGTTCCTCCACACACTCAGTGAATCATGGAATAATGTTGTTTGGGCTTTTAGCTGACATCTCCAGTTCAGCGTATTATCAGCGCTCTGCACACAACTTAAATAATCTCATAAAGTTTCTGAATTTTAATCTGAGTTTCATAAAACAGGCTTTCAGCATTTCTACCTTCCTCTTTATTGGATTTGTCAAACAGAGATTCACGGATCTGCGTGTGTCTTTGGATGAACAGGCAGGAGAGCAGCTTCTAAAGACTCCGCAAACATGTTATCAAGACATCGCCATCTGCCTCCTCTCTGCTGAATAGAAGCCATTATTGCTGGCGTGAACAATTGACAAGGATATTAAGTGTTAATGGGCTACGATGCCATCGATCTGCAGCTTCTAGGTGTTTGTATAGAGAGAACAGAACGGTGATTACAATGATCCGTGTAGCTCAACTTGTTGACATAGTGAGGTTTCGAGTGGCTGCTCTTCCACAATGCTCATTTATCTGTTTTGATTGCACACCTCTTGAGCTCACGCGACACCGCACGCTTGACCCTGTACTCACAATTAATGAACCCCGAGCCGTGATTTCACAACATTTAAAGTTTGTTTTAGCCAGAATGTGCTGTGAAAACAACCGTTTGAGCTGCAGTGTCAAACACACCTCTGTAAAAACTGCACCAAGTACAGGAGATGATGTGTACTACAATGGATTTGCTGCTGCAGATGTCCATCTCTCCCCTCTCTCAGTCTCAGCAGATGACTGTCTAACGTCAGTCTGGTTCTGTTTGAGGTTTCTGCCTGTTAAAGGAAGTTCTTATTTTCTTCTGTAACTTCATAAATGCTGTAAAGTGTTTCACTTATTTGATTTCACTTATGTGTACTCAGACGGAGCTCAATCTGATCCAATCGTCACACTTGGTCTTTGTACATAGAGGGTGTGAATTGATGCTATATAAATAAGTATTGATTAATTGATTGATGAATCCAGAGGCATTCTCTTCTCAAAGACATGTAACCACTACAAGTCGATTTTAAAAGTTGTTTTAAAGCATTTGATTATTTGTACTCATTACAAAGTGAATCCGTCAGCCTGTGAAAGTGACTCTGTAACATCTCTGTGACTTTAGGGAAGCTTTTAAAGTTTGATGATGTTGCCGTGGTTATCGCCGAGACAGAGAGAGGAGGTTTTAATGAAAGGTGACGTTTGGTTGCATTAAGTGTAGGATCGATTGTTTTTGAAGCTTCAATACAGAGCAAGAGTCCAAATATCTTCAATTCTGACGGTTCCCTTTTAATCCATCTTTTGTGAGAGGAAGCGCAGCACTAAATTGCCGGAGTGCACCTTTAATTGACCAACGTTTACTCAAGAGCAGAGAAGGTTAAGGTTTATAACTTTTCCTTGTGATGAAATCAAGGGTAGAAGAATTTTGCTCAATAGCGAGCAAAGCTCGGTTCTTGAGAAGTACAAATGAAAAGCACTCGGCTGACGCTGACCGAGTTACTTCTCTCAAACTCTGATTTCCTCATGAGTCACCAAATACATCAAGTTATGAAAGTTAGCAGCACAGCGTTAGCATTGACAGCTATGTTGTTGGACCCAAGACCAGAGCTTGGAGTCAAGGCGTCACAACTGAGCAGGGACTTGTACAGGCACTGACTGCTTTAAGATTTGGATAGGGTGACCATACGTCCTTTTTTACCCAGACATGTCCTCTTTTTGGGGGGCTGTTCGGCTTTGTCCGGGGAAGTTTTTCAATCCTTCAAATGTCCACGGTTTTGTATGTAAGTTTCAAGTTTGTGTCACATGGACTTTCTGAGTTAAAAGACACTCGATCCGACCTGAAAAACTCTCAAAATTAACTTTGTGCGACTCCGTGACTCTGCGACTCTGCCCCCATAGTCATGTAGTCTTTTTGGGAAGTCGGAATATGGTCACCCTAGATTTGGAGGACTTTAGCTTATATATTGATAAATGCTGTTTTTGTTTGATTTCATCAGGGTTAGGGTTTAATAAATCCAGTCTAGAGAAGCCTGCTTCAAATTCACTTGCATATGCATTCATGTGTTGTCTTTTCCTGCAACAAATCTTTCCAGGATGCCTTAAGAAGAGAAACGAAAATATGCATTTCACTTTCAAAGATTGCAAAGTCTTTGCAAGCAAGAGCAGCCTATGCAATATGCAGGGAACAGGCTCAAGTTTAACTGTCAGAAATCTGATAAAAAGTACATGCAAGCCAACAAGGTTAATAACCAAAGTGGGTTAAACACTGGGTCAAAATTGTTTGGTTTGTTTAAGTCTGATTAACCGCAGGTGGGCTGCAGGTTCTGGTCCTGCTCAAGGTTTCTACCTGTTAAAGGAAGTTCTTCCACTCCGCTGTTACTTGATAAATTGTAAAGTGTTTCCCTACACATTCCTCCCTGCTCTTTTGAACCATCTTTTTCCTGTAAATATTTTGAAATCATTTGTATAATTAATAGTAGGCGCTCGACCAGGCGCAGGTTGCTGATATACGATGTTCTGCACACAGATTAAATACCGAGAACAGGAAGGTTTCTCTCTCCGGGAACCAAAAGGATTCATCCAGCAGGAGCCTGTGAACCTATTACAGGAAGTTTCATTTAAAAATAAATCATCATCCGCTCAGATAAACAACCTTGCCCCTTGAAGTGATGCTGGTATGAAAGCATAAAGAAAATGGATTGTGGCGAGGGGCCCGATGTCCCTTTTTCTTTGAATGAGCCTTTTCCATCTTGCACAAATGAATGCTTTTACCCAGGTCTTTCCAAAACAAATATATTGCTTGTGGTTCCATTAGAGTTAACTAAGACCCTGAAAATCTTTCAAATGTTCCTGTCCTTTCAATCAAACAGGAAGACATCAGAACTTCTATAAATGGATCCCTGTCTCATGCATCTGATTCATGTTTTCTAAATTATTTTACGAGTCGAAAATACCAAAGAGCGTTGAACTACTGCATGAAAAGGAGGGTTGTACAAAATGTTTTTTTCAGGGGGTGTGGGTGATGTTTTTGCCAAGTTAAAGAAAAGTACAAATTAAGCGACAGAGGTGATGGGAAGGCCTCAAGAAAAAAATCTATTGTGTTTCGCCAAAGCTGATAAAGGGGTCTGAGCTTTCTGTGCGCACCTTACACAAAGTCACAAAGTACGCCAACAGAGAGATAAATTAGCATTAGCAGCTCTAATGACGGATGGAGAAGGGGCCAAGGTGTCATGAGTGTGAGTCGAGGAGAAGAAAAGCTCCATGTCCATCTCTGACAAAGCTCTGACTCACTCTATCTCATCCATTAGCGCCTGCATGAAGCTGAAAAATACAAAAGCGTCTGCTAATGCATAGATAACCCGAGGGTCTCGCTCCGTCTCTGCCTCTCTGTTTTCTTCTTGCTCCCTCTTATGCGGCCACTTTCTCTTCTTGTTGCTCCGTCCTCCTTTTCGTCTCCCTCCACTTATCTTCCACTGTTTCCTCTTCTCCATTTCCACATCGGTGAATTACAGACAAGATTTTAGATCTTCGACGACGTATCGCAGAGGTTTTTAGTTTCCTCTTGAAGTCTGGAGATCTTAACACCGCTTCATTAAGACCCAGCCTGAGCTAGGAGCCACTAAAGATGGATGACATAAGGATGCCACTTAATAGGACGTGAAATCACTCAAACTCTCATTCTACATACTACATCTCATGGGCCATTAATGACACTTAATTATTTCTTTATAACCTGATGAGATTCATGGTGTTTTATCACCTTAGATTTTCTAATAGCTTGTTGAAAATGTGATAATTGGTTGATAAATCAGGTTTAATATAAAAGTAAAGGAGAGAAGATGTTAAAGAACTTACAATACAGTTAAAAAGTTAATAGATTTTTCTGTAAATGGGATTAATTTGCTTGTCTTCACTTTCTTAATAAACGAGAGCTGAAGGATTGATGTTTCAAAAAGTTAGAAATAAAACTCTAAATACAAAAAACAAACTTACTTTTGTTGTAGGCATGAAAATAAAAGGTGTTTCGATCTATTTTTGACTTTAACGATAAGATAAGTTTTGTTTCCAGACTTTGTTTTATCTTATTTTACTGTGACCTTGAGAAATCTTTCTGTCAACAGGCAGAAACCTTGACCAGAACCAGATTTGTGTTGACTAACCATCTGCCCTGACACTATAGGGATCTCAGAGAGGAGTAGAGAGACAGGTACAGACTATTACGTAGGAAGTGAATTAATGAAAAGTGCCTGCTCCTGATATTTATGGCTGCTAAAGTGAACAGGTCTAATAGCATTCATAATAATGAAGTTGACAAACGGGGGAGGAATGATATCTATCAATTAAAGTAGATGGAGTCAAGCTGTTAGAAATTAAGATTAGCATCTTAACAGAGATAATAATGATGAGGACTTATGTTTTCTTATAATTAGTATGTAGTTCAAAAGAGTTAGATATGTGGACTTTTTTAAGTTTTTAAAATAAATCATTTACTTTCCCTAGTTTTTACAGCAATACTAACATGCTGAATGGACTTGTTCTTATGTTGTATGTTTCTAATCTTTCAAACCACTGAAAGCACTTTTACACTACCACAACTTTACTAATTTATGGGAGCAGTTTGGGGTTAAGTGTCCTGCCTATTCCCATTTCAGTACGCGACTACAGGAGCTCGGGTCAAACCACCAACGGTGCAACTGAACGACTAACATCCCAACCTCGAAGCCACAGCCGCTCCATTAAAGGCAAATCGGCTTTAACTCTTTGAATCTGCAGTGGCGGAGACAGGATTTTTAGATCGGGGTGGCCAGACTCAAGTAGAGGCTTTAGAGAGGGGTGGCCAATTGGAATAAACATAAACGGTTAGGAAAGTCACATTGAGTTTAACTTCTACTTTAAAAGATTTTAATGTCATAAGATAACTCAGTAACGCTTTCTTTTACGGTACACTTATTACCGGGTTAATATCACGTAATTACCTTATAACAACATGAAATTATCTGGTAATTACATGATAACTACAGAGTCAATACTGTCTTGTTTTTCTTTTTTTCTTTTTTCTGTGCAGCTCCATTTTCAAAAGCTATTTGGGGTTCTTATTTTCTATGATTGACACTTGATACAGCCTATGGGCGTGCGAAGATTGCGTAGCGATACGCTGTTTGAGCCGAGCATTATCACAGCGACTCACCCGCCGAATGCGTACAATGCTACTGCGCAAGTGCTGGTTCCAGGAAACAGAGAAAATCCTGGAAATACCAGAGCAATTCGGCTTCAAATTTGTATGATGATGGAAGGTTACCTACCTGGTAGTTAGACAGTATTGACTTGGTAGTTATCATGTAATTACCAGATAATTTCATGTTGTCACTAGGTAATTACCTGTTAATTACCTGGTAATAAGTGTACTGTAAAAAGAAAGTGTTACCGATAACTCAATAGAGTGTCATTAAATAAACCTTTAAGGAGACAAAAATATGTTTCTCCAAAGTCACCCTTTAAAAACAATCACCAAGAAACCAACAGAAAAAGTTCCACACTGAAATTCAAAGAAATCGCCTTTGATGAGACATTTAACCAATCATGGTTTAGAATTTCAGGGCGGCAACTGGGGCAGCCAATCAGCAACCCCCCTAGCTCCACCCCTGTGTAACTCTCAACAAAATGATTAGAAAGAAACTTAAACTGCCTCAATTTTAACCTGAGTTATATTTACTTATTGTTAAGTGTCCTGGCAGGTAAACCAATAATAAAACACCTGGTTCTGTCTCAGTCATAGACGACCACCTTCTCTGCAACTCTGTTCTCAATTTATTCCCAACAAAATAAATTTTATCGGCTGTTGGAGGATCTTATTTTATACTCTCTGCTCGTATTTATCTGGACGCCCAGCTGCCAAAATCCAGGTGTCAGAACACCTGACAGGTTTAATGAAAACGTAGAGTCTCTGTCAGTTATTAAGAGCTTAACAAGCAGCGATGGCTGCTGCTTTGGTGATTCCAGATTGATTTTTCCAGCTTGTTCCACTTCTTTGGCTGTAAAAGGTTTGCATATTTTATTTGAAGATACCTCGAGGCCTTTAGATGTGTTTTCTTGGAAATTAAGAGTACTGGTTTTCAAAACTTTAGTAAAAAGGCGAACTATAAAAACACACCAGTACATCGTCTGTCATGAAGTACAAAACATCTACCTGCCTGGAATTAGTCTGACAGTAAGAAACATTTATGATTATTTCATAGATTTGGAGAGATATGTTTGAATTGGTGAATCCCTAATTTGCAGAAGCTGAGAGGAGCAAAACAAAGCATTATTTTATCATTTTAAATACCAGTCGTTTCTCTGGCCTTGACTAAACCCAAACTGACCCACATGAAAAGCAGAAGAATCACACAATACCACTGAGAAAAACAGCAAATTTGACCACAACACAAATAACCAGAAACTCCTCCAAAAGCCTTTAGACCTTAGAAGACCGAGAGGATCCTCTTGCACAGAGGCCGCAGACAGAGGAAGAGTCCTGAAGTGTCTAGTCTAAGGGAGGGTGGAGTGTACCTTTAACCTGCTTCTGTATTTAATTTAGTGATTGTCCTACGATAACAGGAAAAAAGACCAAAAGTAAAGAGCTTTAAGTTTTACATTAGACTGCATAAATTCAGGCGTGTTACGGAGATGAAAAAGAAGTGCAATCAGCCCGAGTGGAGAAACTTTTTATCTCCTCTATCTCTTAAATTGTCTCAGTCATATTGTTATTATATCTGCTGGAAGAATCATTATTCCGGATGTGCCTTTAGGAAATCTTATCTTCTGTAGCGTGTAGAGCGCAGTCTTTTTTATCTCCATCGCATCCCGCCAAGGCTATAACACTCGCATACACATTAGTGCAAATATTAGTTTGAGATGTGATTGTTCTTAGTTCATTTTGAGGCACCATGATATCAGATCAACTGAGCATATCATTACTATTGTTTCCATCATTTGTACTCGTAGGGTTTCTTTTAATTTGGAGCAGATTTGCACCTGAGGGCGTAGACTCGACTGGGTTACATCTCCTCTGCAATCATCAGATACGTCCTTCAAGGGGGAGAAATCACACCCAACAATCATCTCATTTAGTCCTCATAAAACTGTGTTAATAGCCACAAAAACTTAGATTTTATAAGTGCAGTATACAACTTGGATGGGAGCACACTGAGCAGATAAACTGTCATAGTGTGTGGGAGTCTGTGAGAGACGCTTAAAAAAGGTTGGACAATGTGTGAGATTAAAGAAAAAGTGCTTGAAGCGAAAGAGACAGAAAAAGTTCATCTCAAATAGACGAAATGAAAAGCTCAACAAATCCTGAATCTCCACTTCTTAAAACAAAAAAAGGACATCATCACCCTGAAAGACAGACTCAGTCCTGCAGTGTTAAATGTCATCGGCGCGTCACCGTACAGCTGAAAATCTGCAGAGTGTTCGTCAGCTGACATGGTGCCATCGTTGATCTGGTTGCTGTTAAGCTGCGTTGACACCTGCACTAATCCATTGGACATAGAGCCAGAGGAATGCAATCTAGCACAGCCAGACAAGCTACCCACTTTTATCAAGGTGAGGGCAGCGATGCTGAATGTGAGGAGGAGAGCAGCAGATACGGGAATATCAGTTTGGATATTTAAAAAACACCACGAGCAAAAATCCTCTTAATGCTGGAACCGAATTAACAATAGTGTGGTGATCAGCAGTCATTAAAGGATGTTTGGAGCTTATTGAACACAGACAGCACATGATGTAACGAAGAAAAAAAAATCTGTTTTCTCTGTAAAATGATTGAAAATGAAATCCCGACATTCTTGCCAATAACGTGATGCAAGATTCGGAGGACCAGTAGGACGAAAAATGGGATTAGTTTTATGGACTCTCCTTTTTTTATGAATAGAGGCCTCATGAACAACAATGAGATATATTGGGAGCTCTAAAAAACGCCTCCGACAGACAGCAAAAACACTTAACTTACATTGAGGAAATATTTGTAAATTCTCTGTTCGACACCGTCCTGTAAACACGTTTCATACTCTCCCTAAAACATCCCCCAGTGTGGAGTAATTCGTCTATGAATGGCACATTAACTACCCATTTTCTCCCCTGTCTAAGCGAGTATCCTCTTTACTGGTAATGGGAACAGATTATGCACATTCATTACCATTATCATCAAAATCATCATTATCATGTGCTTAGCATAATAACAGCGCTAACTGATTCACTTCTCCGGCGTTTCTCCCTCTTGTTTCAGGTCAACACTGAGGATAAAACAGCTCTGACAAAGCTCTGTGTGATGTTTTTGAGCAGACATTCAATACCGCACGATCAGGATCTTGTACAGTGCACATCATAGAAAACTCTTGTCTCTAAAATGCATTATTACAGCTTTTATCGAATCATTTCTCTTACATCTAAGAGATCTGATTAACAGCGCATGCCCTGCTTGTGTTACATCAAAGTCAAGATACTCCTCAAGTGCAGCTGAGTGAGGAAGCTGCTTTTCTGCACAGTCTGGGACTTTCTCTCGAGTTAATTAAGTAGTAATCAGGTGCGATGTGGGGACTGCTGAGGGTGAGTACGGTCCCTTTTGGAGTCGCACGTAGACAAACAAGGTAATTGGGGGGAAAGTGATTACTCTAGACTCACCTGAGGTCAGAATCAGAAACCACAGACCCAGAAACAGATTCATCACTAATGTCAGAGCTGATGTAGAAGGACGATAAAGGTTGTCCACATGCAGCAGTATTCTCCGAGGATCTATTACTCTCTGGTTTGTGCATACAAGAGACAACAAGTCCCTTCCTAATTAACAGTTTCCTCATCTATGAACAAGTGTCTTCTCTTTTCTCAGGTTGGCTCACGCTCACATGGAAAAAAGTCAAACTTGGGTTTCCTCCTTACCTGCGTCTGTGATGCAAAGATGCTCTCTCTCGGAGTCCTTTCTCTGTGGATCAGGAGAGTTTGGTGTCTCAGCTCGTATCCTTAGGCTAAGGGTTTCAACAACTGAACGCATGCCTCCTCTGAGGCTTCTTATAATGGCACACCCCTTCCCTCCTGGCTCAACCCTCCAGAACTCTCCCCCCTCCCTCCTCCTGTATATCACCATCCACATCATAGAGGAGAGCAGGAGAGAGGGTGGATTCCCCCATTCCGTTACGCACAAACCCCAAACAGACACACAAAGCACGGCCCGCGATGACGTAGGAGGCTTTGCCTACGCCACCAGTTTCGTCTTCATTGAGCCGACTAATGGAGCTCTAAAAATATGCATCATCCACAGAAAGATTGATCCAGATTCCCTATGTCTGAGGTGTCTATAAAACCCTCAACCTCAACGCTGACCTGCTGCCAAGGTCAGGTAGACAATAACACCTCGAGGTGGATTGTTCCTAAACAATGGGAGCTGTGCCCGGCGGAGAAAAGCAGTGCCATGGAGATGATCATGGACTGATCAGGTGGTTTGTTTTTGGTACAGAGGAGATGGTGGTTATGACACACCTGAACAAGATGCTTAATTCTCTTTGTGAATGAAAACCTGAACAATGAGGAGTAGGATAGGTAATGGAGAGAAAAAGCCGCCAGTGTGGGTCTGCTGGCTGGATTTCAACGTGAGTCATGTGTGAAATTTAAGGACAGAAAACTAGACCTTCGAGAACATGGTCAGTGTTTATTTAAGGTGATGACGATCATTCAAAGTGGAAAAACTACTTTATGATTTAGACCTTCACCAAGACTCAGACTCAGACAACAGTGACGGACGCAAAGAGCTGGTCTGACCGTCTGAAGACTCGCTCAAGGATCTTTGTCTAAGATCTTTTCTGCACTCGAGATTATTGTTGCATCCTAGTTTGAAGAGTGTCTTCTTAGTTGGACGTAGCAGAACTAAATCTTAGTCTCTGCGTTCAGCTCTATAGAAAACTGAGATTCTTAAATGAGCTGCTAAGAAAGAAAGTTTGAACTTCTTCCTTAAATAGTTTAAGTCGAGAATTTTCTGTGATTGGTCAGGACTGCCGCTTTCCCAGTCCTTACTGCCTTGTTATAAACAAAATCCAGCTCCCTTGAGAAGTTCAGTTTATGATTTAGACCTTCGCCAAGACTCGGACTCAGACAATAGTGACGGACGCAAAGAGTTGGCCTGACCATCTGAAGATTCACTCAAGGATAATTGTCTACGATTTGTCCTGCACTCTAGATTGTTGTCACGAACTAGTTTGGTCAACAAAATAACGACGATCAGCAAACTCACAATTGAAGAGTGTCTTCTTTGTCGGACATGGCAGAACTAAATCTAACACTCTGCATTCAGCTCTATAAAAAAACTGAGATTCTTAAATGAGCCGCTTAGAAAGAAAGTTTGAGCTCCTTCCATCAGAAGTTACTGTAGGAGCCATAATGTTGTTTTGCTTATAGTTTATCCAGTGTTCAGTTACTTTTGTCTGGTTGCCATTGGTTTTGCTGGGTTCGGGTCACATGGACACTGTGTTTGAAAGCCGGTAGTTTATTTAAGGGGCGGTCTTACCTACACTGGGGTGGAGAGGTGAGCCTAGGTATTAGGTATTAGGATAGCCGCAATAGTTGAATTTAAGAATTTTCTGTGATTTGGCATTACTACTGCTTTAACAGTCCTTACCGCCTCGCTACAGACACAATCCAGTTCCCTTGAGAAGTAAAGTTTAATTTCTGGCATCTTAATTTAAACATTTTACATCGGACTTGATCTAGTGACGACAAAAGTGGTTTTAATTTGATCAGACATAGAGCCGTACCAACAAACAAGGCTGGTATGTCGGTGAAACGACAATAATTCGATCTCAGATCAGAGCAATAATCAATGCGAAAGCTGCTACCTTCAGAGTTACACTTGAAATTCAGCTCCCTCCTCACGATCTGACGTTAGCTTTAGCCCCCTGTAAACAAATGAATACTGGTGCTGAACCTGTGTGGGGTCTGATAGTGATGAATGAATAGGATACATAGACAGAGCCCCCGGTGTGGCTGAGATAAGGCGCCCAATGGAACATGCAGCCGTTGAGAGGCCTGTCTGTCATTGATATCGCTGTACCCACTAGCCGTCCAGGTTTCACAAGCCTCCTCTGGTGGCCGAGACACCTTGGTGACAGAGAAGGTCATGCTTAACTTGGTGCCACATCGAATCAAAACCCTCTTAGCCTGGATTTGGTATGGATGGTATTTATATTTTCAAGAAGTAAACACCTATTTTGTCCTAAATTTGGGCCAATCAATCTGGAATGCACTTTTTTTGCAATTAAATCTCCATAAAGAAGGTTCATACAGTCTAATTTATTGCAATATGATAAAAATTAACCGATTTGTACCTGTGGAAACTTCTTTAATGATTCTTCCCAACTTTATTCCCTTTCCATGAACTTCAGAAGGTCATCTAAATGCCATAAGAAGAAAAAAAAACTGCTTTTACAACCTATCGAGAGGTGTCTTTATATGCTCCGTTCGAAGATTTGGGGAGAATGATTGCTGGTATAAAAGCAGAACTTGTTTTGCAATCAGTATAAATGTATTATTCGTCCCAAGCCAGTACTATTTAATGAACTCTATTTCCCAGTAAAGAGACAGAAGAACTTAGCAGTGGTTCTTTATTTGCATATACATTAAGTCGAGTTGACATTTCATTGCTCTTGTTTTTTATGGCCGTCTCTCCAAGATGGACTTTTCTTTTCTTTTCTTCACTAACAACTACACTGAGAACATTTTGTTGGTGGTTCCTGATATGGGAAAATGCTGACTGTGGGTTGGCGGGCTCCTCGCCAAAAGGATCTGCAAAACTCAGGCAGCTGTAACAGAATCTGGACGTTTTTTGGCCCGAGTCGGCCATTCATTTCAAGCCGGACCTGTCCCCCACCCTTCTTCTCATCCAGCTGAGGTGTTCGACCGCCTCCCTCTACAATGAAACCCAATGATGTGTAACAAAGGAGCGGGGGTGAGTCTCCCAGGGTTTATGGCGACTTGGGGCTTTCACCTGTCATGATACAAGTGACTGTTATTAACTGCAAGACTGAAAATGATCCGTACCGACAAATTATTGCATTTCCATCCCAAAAAGCCGCCATAATTTTGCGTGGAAGAATGATTACACCTTCGATTACTCCACATGAAATCTGCAGCGTCAACCACCAAAAGACTAGGGGGAAAGTTTTATTTTAGAGCATAAGCACTCAGTAATCCATAGGGCTATATTTCACATAGATCTTAAATCGATCATATTGCATAACTCCCTCAGGTTATTTTCCTTTTGGTGCCAGCTGTTCATACCAAAGGGAATATGACACCAGAAAGACATTTTGTCCTTTTAGAGACGTTTAAGACGACCAGGTCTAAAGATATTAGAAATCTACAAATGTGGAAGTCATTTGTAAAAGAGCGACAGCTGTGAAATTGAGTGTAGGATGCTAAGAAGTTGCTCATTGATGTTTACTCTGTGTGTGAGCGAGAGAAGGAGAGGGGTGCGGGATAGACCTCAGGATTAAATGCAAGGGTTTTGACCTCAATCAAGGAAATAATTACTGTTGCCTCTCCTATTGGTGCATTCCATAATTAGCAAGCAAAGCCCCCACAGAAACACAATTAGTCTGAAAAACAGATGTAATTACAACTATAACTCTTATTGAAGTTATTAACATCGTTTTGGGGCGCTTCGGCTGTTTTATTGAATCGGTCAGGAAATTTAATTCTTCCTCTATTTATGCCGTTCTATCAATATATTTACCAATAAATCCTCCAGTCAGAACGGTATGCCCAAATTTCTGCATCCAGACATCTGTCAAAGCGAGTGAGATATGATAATAGAAGAGGGGGCATTGGCTCACAGATAAAAACGAGCCAAGTGTGACTGACTCCATCGTCCTCGAGCAATAAAGAGTAAGCTACTGATGACTGGCATCTCTGATAAAAGCTATGGATCACATAGGCATGAATGTGCAGATCTATCACTCACACACAAACACTCTAAAGCTGTTTAATGTCTTTGAAGCCCTTGACTGCAGAGGATGTTTCCCTAGAAGAACAAACACACACTTAGACAGTGCTGCCACACTCCTCCAACAAAAGCAGTCAATGATTTCCATAGAAGGCGGTTCATTAAAAGAGTCTGCAGCAATGAAACTGTGTCAAAGATTACCATAACCTAAAATCATAACAGTATTCTCACTACTTGTAATTCTTCTCGTAAAATGAGATTTTAATTTGCTAAATAAGAATATTGTTTATTCATTTTAACTGGATTTCTTTTACCTTGGGTGAAATTGGCCATTAAAGATAGTAACAATAAGTCTTCGTTAGTGTCACTTCATTGTCTATTATCTGTATTTACATTGACTTTTTGATTTTTGATTTGTTTGTTTTGAGAGTTTTGTTAATTTAAAGTCACACTTTAACAAACATTCTAATCCTCCATCATTTTCGATTACATATTTTGGTATGTGGAACTATTTTTAAAGCCGATATTATTTTAGACGACTTTTTCATTATTATATCAAAGGCCCCTTGTTGTATTTCACAATATTCCTCAGTAGCTGTGGCGAGCTGCAGCTCTGATTGGCTTGGATAATTCGAATCATATTACAACCCCCTCATTTTTTGGACTGACCAATCACAGCGTGCGTTAGTATTCCTGCAACCAATCACAATGAACGCAGACACAGAGCGGGACGTTCCGAATGTAGACACGGAAGTCTGTCTCGTTTTGAGTTTCGTCGTCTCGTTTCAACTGTTTGTTGTCTGTTTAACAAAACAAAAAAAAAGTAAAACTCGATAATTATGGTGCGAGACATCTTCTCGGTTAAGTAGATAAGAAGTTCGAGTCAGTTCTTCGATGGTTCTGCTGAAGTCAAGTCGGTAAGTTTGATGAATTAAAGACTCTTCGCCTCTTTAAACTGAAGCTAGGCTAACGTTAGCTAGCAAATGTAGTTTTTAAACTCCTGACTCACCTCAAAGTCGCTTAAATGTGTTTCCAGTCGCGTTGAAACTGACTTTACCTTACTTTGGCACCAGGTGAGAGATGGAGGAGCTGTACACTCTGGAGCGGGAGGTGGGACGGGGCAGCTACGGTGTGGTGTTCGAGGGCCGGATCGCCAAAACAGGACTGAGGGTGGCCATTAAGAGGCTTCCCTGCAGCAACCCGGAGTGCATTGAACTCTACCTGCAGGAGCTGTGGGCCATGAGAGCGACAGCTAAGATCCACGTTAATGTCATAGCTCTCCACAGCTGCCTTCTTCAGACAGGACCAAGGAGTCTGAAGACCCTCAAACCAGGAAAACTGCCTCTACCTCTGGTCGAGAGTGTGCTAAAGGGGACTGTATCCAGTTCACCACAAAACCAGGAGGAGATGACTCCCCAGCAGGACACTCATAGGAAGACTAATAGTGTTTCTACACTTAAGGACAAGACTAACACCATCCAGACCAGAGCAAAAACCCCTCACAAGACTACTAAACCAGATCCATCACAGACTATAACTCCCAAGAGACCTCAGAGCAGAGGCAGGAAGAGACCAGCTGAGAGGGAGGAGAACCGGCGAGGGCCGTTGCGTTGCTTGGCGCTGTGGCTTGTGATGGAGTACTGTGATGGGGGTGACTTAAACCAGTACCTGCTCTCCAGGCCGCCAGACACCCAGAACAATCACAGCGTGGTGAAACAGCTGTGCAGCGCCATGGACTTCTTGCACGGTCTGGGTATCACCCACCGCGACCTGAAGCCGGACAATGTGCTGGTTTGTGAGACACCCAAAGGCCCGGTTGTAAAGGTAAGTAGATTAGAGAGATGAGACAGTGTGGAGTCAGTGTCAAAGTTGTTGCTTTTTGTCTTGTTTTTTTTTTCTTGGCATCAATGAGCTTAAGAGAGAAACCAAACCAACCACCAGAGCTCTGAACTTTAATTTAGTTTATAACAGTTGACGCAAAACTGTCTCACAAATCATATTCAGACCGCTGAATATTAAAGGAGTCACAAGTGCAGAATCCTACACTTCTCTTATACTTCTCTCTGTCTGACCCCCTCTAGGTGGCAGACTTTGGTCTGAGTAAAATGAGTGACGGTCAGGTGGATGGCGATTGCACCAAGCAGCACTTCTCCTCCATCTGTGGCTCTGATTTCTACATGGCTCCAGAGGTGTGGGGCGGACTGACCTACTCGGCCCAGGCAGACATCTTCTCCCTGGGTGTGATGTTCTGGGCTGTGCTGGAGAGGATCACCTTTGTGGAAGAAGGGAGTACGAAAGAACTGCTAGGTGAGTATAAAGAAGAAAAACTGTGTGTGGGCTTTGGTGATGTTGACCAACAACACATTAAAACACATAAACGTAGATACGATTTCATTAGGATCTTCCCTTCCCAGACAGAAAGGCAGGTTATTAAGACATCACAATGAATTGAGTTTGACGTAATTACCTGAAACATATTAAAGTGTCACATGCTGTACATCATACATTCATCAACAGCGGATGGTAACGACATAAATCTAAATGGCAAAAATGATTAATTGTATGTACATTTTGAGATTGATTGTACGTTTTACTGGTTCTTATAATGCAAAGTGACATCGTAACATTAGACTCAGCCTCTACTGCTCCAGACATGCTGTTGATAGCAGCATGTGAGAACAAAATAACCTGAGAATATGTCCAGTTTTAGAGTGACTTTAAACACCTCAAAGTCCTGACTGGTCCCCAGGTAGAGCTGGGAAATATGACCCATGATCACTACCTTGATATTTCTAGGAAATTGAGATATCTTAATATTTTGGAGTCCCACTTTTTAGTTAGAGACTCTGATCCAAGTTAGATTCTTTGGTTAGTTTTTTAATTTGCATGCAAAAAGGAGAAAGTCACCATCAACTTAAATTGAGAAATCTTTTTATTTTGAGCCGGGCAGCTGCACTCATAAGCTTTAAACAAACAATATAAAATAACAGCAGGGCAGGCCTTCTATCATGTCTGTATTTATTCAGCGAGGAAGAGTAAAAAGACATCATCTAATTTTTTTTTATATGGCATGAACCCGCGCTGACGAGGAAAGACTTAGAAGAGACTCGAGTAACAGATGTGATCGAGTGTTTTTATAGTGTTTCATGGTTCTGGGATATTACTCCAATCTGTCTTTTTCATGCTGAGCTGTCGTTTAGCCCGTTTTAGTGCACACCCTGATATAATGCATGATCAATGCCTCCCACTCCCCCTAACAGAGTTTATTAACGCAGCGCAGTTATGAGACATTATGACGTCGATCTTTCTGTGGGTTTTTTTTTCCACTGTAATCAGAGTCTCCAGTCTGCTGTGAAGTCAAAGATGAATCCACAGAAGTGTAACACCGGTGACATCAGACTTCAAATAATCAAAAAAAAAGACGTGATAACATTTCTTTAGTTTGTGTGAGAGAGAGAGAGGAGCTCTCATCATGTTGGCAAAAAAGTGTCATTATTTGATAGTGGGGGATAAAGGTGGGGTAGTCAGGATCTGAGTTAGCACCAGTTTTTAGGAGAAATCTTGAATGTAAACTCTACCCCTCCCAACCACTTTTCCCCTCAGCTCCTCCTCTCCAACAAGCCCCGCCCACAAACAGACGCTCCTGCTCGCTCGTATCGTTCCAATTAAATTCAGATATAATGCAGATAAATACTTCAGATCATTACAAATGGGGCCCAGTCAAAGTGAAAGTCAAAAACATTGGTGCTACTGTAGATGCCAACAGACTACCAGCAAACACAATGTTTGCAGGACTTCTACAACTAGGATAAAGTGACATAGTCCAGGACCCGAGGGAGGACAGTTTAGCGATGGCGCTACAACACGCTACAGCAGGTCCGTTTGACAAGAAACACTTCTGTTACAGACACTTGTCTTACTTTGTTAAAGCGGTTTACCTGTCCAGCAGAAAGGTTACAGGGTCACCAAGATCCCCAAGCGTCCCCCATCGTTTATGTTGACCCGGCTTTTTAGCTCTTGTCCGGTCTACCTCCGTTTTAAGCGCCCGTTATTCCTCCAGAGTCTCCGGTATTTACTTTGTTTTCTTGCTTGTGTCGGCAGTCGTGGCCAAAGGAGGATTCAGACAATTTTCCGAACTTTCTGGTTGGTTTCTACTGTCCGATATTGCTGCACGCTAACTTTGTTTGGGCTCGTGAACGACACGGGGGAGCAGCGTCTGCCTCACAACCAATCAGGTTGAAGAAGGCAGGGAACGGTTTTGTTTACAGTCAGAAAGAGCGGACTGCTCTAAAAATTTTGAATGTTGACTCCACAGACAGAACAAAACACAGCGATATCATTATATTACCAAGTGTCATCAATAACTAATAGGTGTTGACTGATATCAAAAGCTTTTTTGTAAATACACCACAAAAAAAGATGCTTCTTTAACTGATTCCTGCCTACCCCACCTTTAATGGGACTCCGTGTATAAAGCAGGAAGATGAGATCTGATCATCGGGGGTCTCACTGTTGACGCACGGTAGAAACAGCCTCTCTGAGCTCTACATTTGTGCCTCAGCTCTTCTCCTACGCATCATTACCCCCAAAGATGGACATTCATTTAGATGCATATGCGTATTATTTGTGAATTTTCTCATTTGTTCCTCCGTGCAGCAGGTTACAACTCATTTCATTGTACTCTCATGTCATGACTGGATCCGAAAAGCCGCCCAAAGGTGAATTCTATATTATCAAGGAGAAAGACAGTCGCAGGGTTTCCAGTATAGCTATGCAGAGCAGGGAGGACTATTGAATGTCTCCTCTTATTGTCTTATTCCTCGCTCGGAGCCCCATGTGTAGGATGAGGTAGCATCTTAATGGACCCGTTGTTCTTTGTGCCTCACCCTCAGAGTAATGAAATGGCTGTAATGCATTTTAATCACCAGAAATGGGACTGGCCGGAGCCAACCTGGAGAAAAAGGGGGTTACGGGCGATTATTCCCGAGTTTAATGCCTGAGATCCTTCCTGAGTCACTGATACTCAATTAGTCTGAGTGAAATAGTTATGATTGGATGGACAAAGAATAGTTTTGGCGGATTTAAAAAGAGAGTAAAAGTCTGACCACAATTGTCTGTCTGTCTGTGAGAGAAATTGGGAGGAACAGATGACTTGTCACAGAAAGATAAAACGGTTCATTATCTTTTAACATCGTCTTCCAAGACCCACACAGTCATCTGACGAGAAAGAAGAGAGTAAGGAATACAGTGAAGGAGCAGGACATCGACTCTTCTATCTGTGCTCTTTTATATTTGTGCTCAGTCAGGATGATTTCTGGCTTTTCACTCGGCCTCAAGTGTTTAGGTCAGGGTTTCACACTGAGGGAGGAAACTCCTTGCGTTGTGTTTCTTACAGCGCTCAGATAAAACGAGTCGACCCTCGTGAAAGAACAGGAGGACAGTTTTGGGAAAAGTAATTGATGCAATTCAATTATGGACACAGATAATCGTCTTTTAATTTCAGTGGAGTTAAGCTGATGATTTTAATTTTCCTTCATTAATCTCCTGATTTTTTTCAATTAATCATTTAGTCCACATAATGTCAAGTTGAGAAATGTGACCAGCTCGAATTATTAAAACCAAAGTTTTATCTTCCCTGATAATTCTTATCAGCAACCAAAGCCCGAAAGAGTTCAACTTCAGACTGTTATGAAAAAGAAGAAAGTTAGTCTCAGAACTTCCACTCTGATCAGTTTCCATGATCTGGTTATTGTTCCAAGTTTTTCCTGTTTCTGAATTATTCATGGGACGGCATCACAGGCTTCCACGGTTACACCTTATCAACGCTGCACACCTTAACAGGAGCTGTATATATCCGCTTCATATAAAACATCCATGTTAAAAGGTCGAAACAGTTTTGTAGCGCACTCATGCTGCATCTGTGCAGTGCTGCTGCGGCACCATGCCAGAAATAAGGAGATTTCATAGAAACCCAGAATGGCAAAATGCATCTATAACTAGAGCACTTGGATTCTCTGCAATTTCTGGGAATATGTCACAACAGTCGGCACTTATTTCAGGTACATGTGTGCTCCACAATCAGGGTAATCAAGTGGCTCCCTGCTGCTGCTGCTGCTGACAGTCAGAAACCTGCATCCTGATGATAGAACTGTGTTTCCCCGCCTGTTTCCTCTGTAGGTGCCTACGTGTGTAAGGGTCGCTCAGGCTGGTTGATGCCGCTCGGGGAAGCTTTGTGGGAGAACGCTGACCTTCAGCTGTGCATCCCAATGAAGTTTAAGAGGGCACCCCCGCTGCCACCCCCTCCCGGTCCGGCTACGTGCACCCTGCTTTTAGAGATGCTCGCCTCAAATCCCGACGCTCGGCCCAGAGCAGACCAGCTGGAGGCCAGAGTGTGCTCTGCTCTAGAGGAGGACTCCCACTGACAGAGAAAGCGCTTAAGAGGCTGTAATGGCAACAACTGCTGCAGCCACTATATGATGATATTGACTCGGGACCCCCCAGCTGCAGCTTCCAACGTAAGTAGGCGATAGCCACTTTTCTGCTGCTGCAGAGGATTGGGGGATACGAGTATGAAAGATTATATAGGTCGAGTCCCTTTTACATCAATAAAACAGAAAAACAATTTGTGTGTAAAACAAAAGGGAGACGGGATGAACTAGAAGAGAACTATTTAAAAATGACATGGAGATATATTGAGACCTACTTGAGCTGCGTTTGATGTTGCAGAAAAAACCCATCGCACTGAGAGTAAGGTTGAATGGATTAAAGGGAAAACTACTGCTGCTTGGGTTATGCTGATACCTTATATATATTACTTGAAAAATGCAGCTAATTTTAACTTTTGTCCTGATTCTCAACCCTAAAAATCTTAATCTTTATTCAGGGTATGTGCTTAAGACATGTTTATATATTAATACTTCTGACAGATATAGTATAGTGGTGTTAAAGGGTTTAGATTCAACATTTCTTTATCATGATACCTTCTTGCTCTGAGCCAGGAACATTTCAATACATCACTTTTTCAGAGTGAATGTCAAAACTACGTCCCCGAGCTAAGAAGGCTAGCAGCGCAGTGACGAATCATCGCTAATGTACCATCTTCTCATGACCAGGAAATTACAAGCAGGCGTCAGGATTGTTCCTGATCATTTCCAGGCCGCAGCATTTATTACAGGTCATTAGTCTTGTCACTGGCTGAACCATATCTTAAATCGCTTTGCGTCAAGACGTTGATGTATTGTACATGATATCTGGAAAAATGCCAAAGTTGTATAAATATGAGTGAGAATGTAATCTGACTCATAAAGTCAGTGAGGTTGTCTCTGATAGATCTGATACCTACTGTAGGGATATGATAGACTAAAGGGATCCTACTTTCACCACAATATTTCCTCAACACACTGAGTTACATGGAAGACTGCTAACATCAAAATTTCGTCTGTGAAGACGGTAACGACAGACGGACAGTGTTGTCTCCTAAAATCTTAATAAATGATTTTTTCACCAGACAAGGGTCTCTCGCTTCAAAACTCAACGGCAGTGGGTGTGAATGCGTTTGCAAAGAAAAGATTTGGTTTGTCAGTTTCTCCCTGTTGTAGTCTTGGCTGATTTTTTCCAGCACATGCGTAATCTCAGCAAAAATCTCCTCACGCTCTCCTCTCAAATGTACCACAGATGAGGAGTTCTGAGGAGAAAAAAAGGGCTGGATCAGCAGCACGCCGTCTTAAAGTAACCTGAAGTAACTTGTTGATAGATTTGCTCAATATTCCAGGACACAAAGACATTGTTTATTTCAGTCTCCTCACAACCAGCTGAAACTCCCTGCAGACGTGAAAGTGAATTCCTGAATTGATTTCCCCAAAAATCTGGATGATCCGAGTTTCTGCTGCTGAAAGCTACAACATGCATTTAAGAGTCCGGCTGATAATGATTGAATCAGACCTTATGTGGACCCTCCAGCCTGCACCGAACCCCAACAGACTTGTGGAGACCTTGCAAGAGACCCCACCTTCAGTTTATATCTTTAATTCTTCCAATACAAGATAAAAATGAACTTTAAACATGATCATCTGTTGTTACTCAAAATAAAACCTTTTTTCCTGCAACATTTGTACACTCTTTATTTACATGATTGAATACTTTTCTTTTAAAGGGGGAGCTGTGTAATCAGGACCTTCATCATCAAGTTTGCCATGAATTAAAACTGGTTTCAAAGTCAAGAATCGATTCAGATGTTAGCTGCAAAAAAAGTGAAGACTTCTTGGGATATCTTGGATTTTATTTATCTATAATAACATCTTTTATCGAATCCTGCTCCTCAACTTGTGGATCATGGATTCCTTTGAGGGAGAACCGTACTAAATACGAGCATCAACACCGTGCCCTCCTCTGTCCTTTCCCTTTAGTGGGTTTTTGACAAGCCTATCCGGGAAAGCCGACTGAACTTGCTCCACTTCTTCTCATGTTGCAGTGAAGATTAGACCAAAAACTCTGCCGCCTCTACAGCATGAATCAGCCCGGCACAGACTCAGCGAATGCGAGCGAGGGAAAGTCCTTTTAGATTTCACATCTGATAGCGTGAGTGAGCGAGCGTGGAGAGAAAGCCTGAATATGGCCTATTCCTCACTGCGTCAGGGGGACTGCAACACCAACACACAGCAGAGTCACGACACAGGGGGCTGCATCCAGGAAATTACGCATGGCCGTTCAGCTTCAATCGCCCCGTGGAGTTGGAATCTATATGAGACATAGGTCGGGGTATAAGCCTCTTGGGCTTTATTGCCAACTATTTTTCAAATGACAAACCCTTTCCAGTAATAGTGCGGGTGAACGCCGCACTCAGTCAATGCTCAATAGACAGGTAACTGATAGAGACGTAATTGGAAAGGCCGTGTCAAATGAGCCAGTAAAACACTCTCGCAGGGCAATCATCAGGGGTCCCCCGTGAGGGCTGGCACCCTTGACACCTGGGAATACATTAAAGTAGTCTCCCCTGAGCGTGGCATTTCTGTGAAGGCTGAAACCTTTGTGGCTTCTTCATCATCGAGGTTTAATCATTCAAAGATTTCTGCAACACCAAGATCTGGTCCTACAAAGCAGGATGGAAGTAGTAAACGAAATATACTTTATTCTTTCCGTGCGAAAAGCGCTCAAACGATGTGTTTAAGCAGAAAACCAAAGATGCATGACAGAAAAACAAGAAACAGGATTAACTGCGAGGCTTTAAAACCAATTTATGTAACGCTAATATTCAATTTCCTGCCCTATAAATTCAAATTGTGCAATTACACAACAGCAGCCGCCCAGCTAGGACACTTCCCACAGTTCATTCATCCTCTGCCAACCTGATATGAATGCTTTTTAAAAAAAACACGATTAACTCAGACTGATGCTGCACCGGTTTTTTATCCCAGACCTCCAAAATTAACATGTAGAGATTTGAATTGGATGTTCACAGAGAAGTATGTGGCACATGTGAGTAGAAACGGTCTCATCTGGAGGATGTCGGCTGACGTGGTTTAGATACACCGACCTCTATCCTGTCACGGTTATCCTGAGAATATGATGATGATAAATAATACTTTTTTGTGCGTGTTTTTGTACAAATACATTGTCCGTGTTCAGTCCATTTGAGGGTCGTACAGGTTCTTCACCATATACGGCCCCTCCAGCTCGTAGCCCATCTTCCTGTAGTAGTTCCTCGTTCCTACACCTGTAAACACACACGAGAAAACAAGGCGCTCAGTAGAAGATAACAGACACCTGAGGAAATTTCTGCTTCTGAGGAAAAAAATCAGTCTGTGAATCTGCTGGGATGGGCTCGGAAAAACCTGAACTTGATCCAGGAGATTATCTTTTCCTCACCTGAGATTACAGCCAGTTTACTCGAGCCGTGTTCCTCTCTTGCGATCCTCGCCGCCTCCTCCATCAGCATCATACCAAAACCCTAAAAGAGGAGAGGAAGAAACAAACACGTTTAAAGTCGAATAGTCCGAATAATAAATTCGTGAGTCTGGGTGTGAGAGTCAAACTTCTGTACCTGATGTTGGAACTTGCTGGGATCTCGGCTGCTGACGGGAACGACGCTGCCGTAAACGTGCAACTCTCGAACGATGGACACGTCTCCTTTCAGCTCCGGACGGAAGGACTGCGGCGAGCAGCGGCGCAAACGCAGCAGGCCGATCAGGATGTCCTGCTCTGGATCTTCGTAGGACAGGAAAGTCTCCCAGCCGCCGTTCGCTACATAGTCTCTACGCACCAGCTCCACCTGCACAGAGGAACGATCGAGAGTGAGGGGAGAGGCTGCAAAGATGGACTCACTCACACTTTACCCAAGAGCCTCTAACTCGTTTGAAGCCAATCAACCTGGATTACCTGGTACGGTCGGACTTTGTGATGAATCTCCTGGATGCCCACTTCACGGGTTCGCACATCTCGACACTGTAAACAGACACAATCATAAGAGCCGAACCAGTTTATCCAGAACTTTCCAAGAGACTGACTAACATCTGAGTCTGAACCAGGACTTGGCCGAGTGATCCTGAATGCTGCCGTGCTGACAGTCAGCATTTGTTTGTGGACTTCAGTGGGAACTGTTTGGATCGCTCCCAGCTGGAAATGTGTTTTAGCTTCCTTGCACAAAAATTAGCTGATGCCGGCCCTTTCGGTTTAGTGGAAGAGACCTTTGAGTCTCACCTCAGTGCCCATGTCCTTCATCCTGGCCAGAGCCAACTCTCTCAGGTTGCCGTGCTCCACTCCAGAGCTGACTAACGGCATGGGGATGTCTCTAAAGGGCGGCAAGATGGGGAAAGACAGTTTTAGGATAAATGAACAGCTGAAAAATGGATATTTAAGAAGCACAGACATGTCAGAGGCTCAATCGTCTTACCTCTGAACCCTGTAGACTCGAGTCCAAGGCGGCACCAGAGCCAGAATCCGCGCAACAAGGTCCACAAGGGCGCTGGGTGTGTAGCTCTTGTAACGGCCAGTCTTCCACAGCTCGTACAGACCCGTGCCTCGGATCACGAGAGTGGGGTACAGCTTCAAACCATCGGGTCTGAAGGCTGGGTTCTCGAAAAACTCCTGTAAGAAACACACGGATCCATGTCACACTAACTGGAAAGACTAAACTAAAGGAGTACGATAGCAAATGGAAGTTTTTTTGTTCTCCAGTTCTTTCACTCTCCAAACTTCCTTCTCTCAACGCCGATTAAAACCGTGGAGATCCAGAACCGAGGAACTGTCTCCAAATTAGGCCACATCAGGAGTATCTCATAATCTCCTTCTCTCTCGTCACAGTCCATAATCACACGAGGACACGTCCCATATCGCTCTGAAGTAAACTTAAATGGAAGTGAAAACACTTTGATACGGGAAGATTTAAGAGTTTCTTTACACCGAACATCGTTCAAGAAATCAGAGCTGGTGTTAGTCACCGGTGAGGAGGAACGCTGTTAAGGCTGCCTCCCTCAGGCCAGGGAGCATCTGAACACGGGAGATAAGTGAGAAAGGATCCTGCGGTGGGAGGAAGTTGTAATCGAATTTCATTATCAGGGCGGTCATGATAGGTGCAAGAAGGATGCAAGATTCTCCAGGAACCAGCTGACCGGGACGTTACATACAAACAGCAACAGGATTAATGAAAAGAAAGAAAATCAAGAGTGTCGGTCAATACTGAAGAAAAGCTCTGATGGAATTATTACTCCTCATTTTCACGGAGGCTGTAAACACTCCTTCAGCTGTTTGCATCATCTGTTTCTCATTGTCCACAAATTGGACATCAAACACAGCTGCAATTTCCCTTCAAGCCGTCCATTTAATCTATTTTATCCCCTTAATAATCCCTTCGAGGGTCACAGGACACCTTAAATAATAATACATTTAGGTTCGGCTGCTAAATTTCAGCTAAAAATATCACCGCACAGCGAAAAAAACACGATAATGTACATTTTAGAAGTATGATCCCCCCGCTCTGACGTCTTTTCTTCCTTCCATATGTGGCTTTAAATCATCTGGATCTGAGATGTTTAGAAAGCTGAAGAGTGACATAAACGGTTGGAAATGTTGGAGCTGCGCACGAGTTACAGAATCCAAACAAAAGTGTTGGTGCGATAAGAAAAGAGAGGCAGATGAAAGAGAGGAGATAGATGAAGTGACAGGCGTGGAGAAAACCGGGGCCGAGGCAGTAAAAAAAAAAAGATTGAGTGAGAGATAAAGAGAGGAGGGAATGAGACAAACAAGGAGACAAGTGAGGAAACATCCAGACTGAGGGAGGAAAGGAAAAAGGCAGCAGTCTGAGCGGTAAACAAAGAAAGTGACAGCTAAATGTCCTCTCAGTGTGCGAGCGTGTGGTATAGCGTGTGACCATGCTGACATATTAAAGCTGTTTCTACAACACACAAAAAGGTTATACAGCACATCTGCAGAAGGACACTGACTCCCTTCTTCACATTTTAAATCTTTATGTGAGGAAATAAAACACTCAGAGCTGTTAACGCTCAGTAGTGACATGGACGTCGTCACCGTTTCCGGTCTGTTTCTGAACCCATTAAAAACTCCTCATAGTGCCTTTAATGTAACGTGATGGACACTGCGTACTTAGATTAAAGATGGACTGAGCGCTGCTGAAGTATAAAGGGTTTCAACATTACACTCATTATGCACCTTAACTTAAATGTCGATGAAGCTGTATTAACCCCATTTACTCCCTGTGACCTGGTCCACCTGAGACACAGACTACTATGATAATCTGCACAAACGCTGTAACCAAGCGACCATCAAAATACGACAATAGAGCCTGAAAAAGGATTGGTACACGGTGTTCCTTATTCTTTGTGATACTGGTGAAGTTTGTACAGATTAGAAACTTTCACCTCTTAAAAGGATATTCCGGCGTAAAAATTAAGTTAGGGTCAAACACACCGTAACACTGAGTTGGCCCCCCCCTCAAGAGATGAATGTTGCCTCCTCCAGCAGCCGCTTGTTTGTGGGGGAGCCCTGACGAGTTGATAACCGAGTGCAGCGGAGTTTCGCAGCTCAAGGAAGAACATTTATTATACCGAGACGCTAACCCCCAATTTCCACTGCATTGGCTACGAAAAGGCCGTATCCTCTGATCGTAGCTGATCATAACCATTCAAGTTAATGTGTCTATTTCCACTGGCTTATTCCTGTTCCGCTGTGGATCGCCACTCCGCGGCTGATTGCAAGAGTTACATTTTTTCCAGATGCCAGAGCGTGAGGTTTGTTTGTGGCTCCTCAGACTCCTGTGTATTGCTATCGTGCGGTGGTTACTAAAGTTGGTATAACTAGAGAAGCAAGCGGTCGGCAACATTCATCTCACGAGGGGGTGTCCAACTCTGTGTTACGGTGTGTTTGACCCTAAATTAATTTTATGCCGGAATATCCCTTTAATTAGGGTAGAGAGAGAGAGAGGGGGTCAGAGGTGCAGCTGAAGGTGTGTTTTAATTGGAAAAGCCCCGCTGTTACTTCTTTTTACGCGGGTAAACTGTGAGTTAAATTGTGTGATATCTCGTTGTGAAACGCTCGAGAATTTTGCGTCACAGATTATAATTTTCATCCCGCAACTGGAAAGACTGGGACACAATTTCACTCCTCTTCACTTCCCGAAGAGTTGTCAACAGATGGGCTGATGCAACATGAAGGTAAACATGCCCCCGTCTCAGTTTTTTTTCCCAATGTGTTTCTGGAATCAAATTTGAAGTTTCACCATCTGATATGTTGTCTCTGCTTTATTTTCAGCCAAATTAAATGATCTGCAAACCATCAAACCTGTTTTTATCAGTGTTTGGTGCCAAACTCTGACTCTCCGCTGCCAGAAACTCAAACCAGAACCAAACACAGAAGTAGAGGAGCTGTAACTTTTGGAGGATTTGAGATAATGAGCGAATCACAGCGGTGTCTCAGAGTCTACACCACACCAATTACTATCATCTCCTCCTTTTCTCCATTGTGTTTATAATCACTTGATTTTGGATTAATCAATGTAAAAGCCACTAAAAAAGCTGAAATTACGCTCAGCCTCAAACTGAGTCTTCGTTTACGTCCTCCGGCGCGTTGGGAGGAAGATTCTTCGCTCTCATATCGAAGCTGTTTCCAATCAGAGCTGTAATCTGAACCCGCTGTTGAGACGAGATTTTCTACTGAGTCACATCCCAGTCGGGACCGTGAGTGAACTGTGGAAGCCTTTCTCTTTCTATTTTAAGATGCTGCATGTAGGACTCTCTTGTTACTCCACCACTGTGAGGTAAGTAGTGATGACGCTCACTGGTGTCGAGGTGGAGAAGGCGACATGATTACTAATGTCACAAACAATAAACCCGATGATCCACTCGCTGCAAAACTTCACTGCTGTTATTTCAAGTGAAACATTTCCACCTGTTTTGTCTAAAATGTGATTTTTTTCTCTGTCCTTGAACTAAATTGAACAAACTATTGCAAAAAGTAAAATTAGAGTTTATCTAAAAGATGGAGTTCCATTTCAACCATCGCCTTATTCACCGTTTAATGCTGACTCACATCCATGAGGTACCACCATGGCTTTGTTTTGACTGTCTGATAAAATAACAGCAGTATGCCTTTGACACAGTCGGCCATAATTAGGGTTTCAACAAGTCAAATTTAAGACTATTTAAGACCATAATGATTGTAATTTAGGATCCATTTTACATCCATACTGGTGAAAAAAGTACAACAGACATAAAGGGAAATCTGAACGTTTTAAACTAACTTTAAATCAATCTTTATCTGAAATTTTTAAGACCTTTCAAATTTGTATTTAAGACATTTTAAGAAAATTTCAGGCCTTAAATTCAAATTATTCGATTTTAGACCTTTAAGACTTAAGACTAATATATTGATAACTACGCTTCAATCTTACTGTGTCACTGCAAACAGGCTTAATCGGTTTAAAAATTACTTTTTTTTTTGCAGCAAACTTGAATAACAGCCAAATTCAATGTGGTGTGCGACAGGGCTCCATACTTGGTCCTCTTTTATTCCTTATGTATATTAATGACTTACATTTAGTATCTAAAGAAATTTTTTTTTTTTTCAATTTATTTTGCAGATGATATTTTTGTTAAATCGATATCTGAATGAATTTTTTTTTTTTTCAAATTTCTCTTTAAGTATTGTTTGTTAAGTCTTTTCCTCCCTGATTTTAGATTTTTGTGATTTTAGATTTGCAATACTTTTAATTTGGATGACAGGTGGGTTCTTTTACAGTAGAGAGAGTTAAATTAATATTCATTGGATTATTGCTGAACCTTTACTCTAGTCACACCTGTCTTACTTGTCTTGTCTGTATTTACAAAGACTGAATCACTATTTTAAAAAGGGGAAAGACGTCCCCTGAAATTTAAAAAACGTCACTCACTCATTGAGGCAGTCTTATAAAAATCATAACTGTGCATTGATTGTAAGCTAGTCAGTCATTCTCTTCTGTAAATCTGAAGGTACAATAGTTTAAAGGATGTTAAATAATTAAAATAAATTCTTAGTGCTTACTATAAATTGCTCCACATCCCTCTCCATGCCAACGTTAGGCAGATCCGGCATCATGTGAGCGACGACTTTGAATCCGGCGTCCTTCGAAAGGTGGAAAGACTCACACACGGCTCGTACTGTGTGACCTCTGGAGCAAACATACACACACATAAATCACACATCTTCAGATGAGCTGCATTCTAAATGTACACCCACAGATTAATCCACCTTTTACCTACTAACCTGTTGGTGTCTCGGGCCACATCTTCATACACACTCTGAACTCCGATCTCCAGTCGGGTGCAGCCGTAGCCCAGCATGTCGCTGAGGTGTCTCTTCAGGCAGTAGTCAGGCCGCGTCTCGATGGTTATACCGACACATTTGGTGTTACTGCGCTCAGAGTACCTGCAGGAGAACAACACCAGATATTTTTTCATTTAATAATAAAACACCTTCTTTTAATATTCCCACTTTGACACAGTCAGAGTTTTGTTTTGTTTTTTAACGCTCAATTACTGTATGTACTGGGCTCATTGAGCAACATCAATTCACATGCTGTGAGTCTGCATGGATCATTATCCAGACAGTTAACACCGACCCTATATTAGGATACAACTAAAGCATTAGAGAAAGTGATGGTGGTGAAGAGAGTGACATGTGAGAGCTGTTAAATGAGACATTAATGAGTGTTTACCCCATCGTTAAAAACCTAAATAATTATAATTTAAACTGAAATACATATTTATTGGAAAAGAAGGAAAAATCGTCACATTTCATGGATTCAGGAGCTGCCTTAAAGTCGTCCCCTTAGCTTTTAAAATGTCTTTCCCACCTCCTGTCCTTCAACAATGTCACAACCGCAACATGAACCAGTTTCAGTAAAACCCTCTAAATCCTGACCCTGAAATTCCTCGACATCACGCCTGATTCTGACGTCACCGCTCCCTCCAAACCGAAACCGAAAAAGCTGCACACGCACGCTCCCAGCTGCCTCCATGACCATTTGCTCCCCTCCCAACCCCCCACATGTGCCAGCTAATATGATTCTTTATCTGCTGGCAATAAATGTCCATCTTTTACAGTCTGCCGGCTGATTTACACCAATTATAGAAGTTTATGCTCCAAACGATGATCAGATTGAATGAGATGAATCAATAAAAAGTCCATTATCTCGGGCGATTATCTGCAGCGATCTCATCAGAGTGATCGGATCAGAGGGAGGTTGAGCATGAGAGACAGAGACACAAGCGTCAGACGTGCACACTCTTTCCAAAACAAGCATGACACAGACACAGACACACACACACACAGGTAGAGATAAGGACTGTCTCTCTCTACCCAAACCAAGAGCATCCTGCTTTGCAAACCGAGCCACGGCCGTAACCCAATCAAAGCATCTTAACCAAGAGAGCTGATAACGGCGCGGCAAGTTCAAGCAAACTCGCACACTAACACACAAAGTGGAAGAGACACACACTTTTAGACAAACTGCCTCTCTGGTCTTATCAGACTTTAGGAAATTAAATAGGCCGTAGTGACAAACAAACTGCCTCAGCTTTCGGGAACAGGCGGCACTTGGGTCTCTGGGTATTTCCACACGGACTCTGAATCTTCTTCACGTCATCTTCTAAACACACGCTCCACTTTCGTTTTATGAGGATGTTCAGAGATGGCACAACTCAGCTCAGCCGGCGAGGAAGAGTCAGAATTAAGCAGCAGAGGGTTTCCTCGTAAACAGTTATATATTTGTGGAGATACTACAAGATGGGGAGAAGTACTAAGGGTGGGTTCAATGAATGCAAATGCAAAATATGCAGTTTTTGCACAGTATGTTATTGATAACTCAGGGGAGAGCTCATGACAGCTTAAGAAAAAATAATACACTAAAAATTTTTAATTACATGATTTTTAAACCTGTACTTTGATGTTTCTGCAGGTATTAAGATCAGCTCACAATAATCTATATTTTATTTTTCTTATTGGTGAAGGTTACAGCATGGATGGAGACCATGACTTCTGTTGGTGTCAATAATTGGGATATAGAGCAAATAATTAACAGCAACAGTGAAATAGTTCAAAATGGTAGAAGAGCTCCCTCTAGTGGACACTATCATTAAAGATCTCAACATTTATGATTCTTTTAAGATTTGGAGGTTGTATTGTTCAGCACGGTGTCTGTGACACGTCTGTAAATGAGGACGAAGCGTGGTTGAGGTTTACCTGACGGCCTCTGCCACGTTGTTGGACGTGTGTCCTGACAGAGCGTCATGTAGGTTCCTGATGAAGTAATCTCTGTACTCCTCAGCGAGAGCCATGAAGGTCCCGCCCATCACGATGAACTCCACCTTGTCCACGCTGTGACCCAGCTGCTTCAGCTGCACAGAAATCACAAGACGTTTGTCGTGGAAACAATCAAGTTCAGACCAGACATGATTACACTGCGTTAGGTGGGGTCACTTCTGTATATCAACTATGTTTCCTTCGCTATGATCTTCACTTTTATTCAACAATTAATCTTTACACAGAGGACACTCTGTGGGGATATTTTGCAGCAGAAACATCATATAAAAGAAGCGCAGAGGCAGAGCAGACGCATCAAACACAGAAATGTAATTAGTTTTCTTTTGATGTGCGCACTGACCTGCTCCACGCGGTGTCTGGTCTGAAGGTAGGGGTCATAGCGAGCTCGGATCGCTCTCATGGATGTTGGCTATCAGACGGTGGAGGGGACAAAGACTGATTATGACCATGATAGGAAAAAAAGGGAATCAACAACCAAACAGGCGTTAAACAAAATCAAAATGAAATTACACAAACTCAGGGTTCCTACACAGTTGGAATTTCCATACTTTTCCATACCCTACTTTTAAGTATTATCTTTGTATAAACCTACTTTCCTATTTTAGAAAACAGTATATTTTTTTACTGTGGTAATAGTCTGGAAACCCAAATGTTTTTCCATACTTTATTTTTCGTTTACCATACTTTTTAAGACCTGGAAATTGATCAAATTACTTCCATACTTTTCTTTACTTTCCATACTTGTGTAGGAACCCTGCAAACTGTTTGAGAAACATCGAACTGAACAAAAAAAAACTAACCTCATAGCCAGTGTAGGACTGTGTGGAGTACTCAAAGTCTGAGTCTGGGCCTCCAGGACAATAACTGCCATAATGGAAGTTTATGAGAGGGTTATAGAAACTGTAAAACATCATCATAACAGCAACAAATACGACATTTTCGTTTACTGTCCGTCATGTATTTATACTCTAAAAATACTTGAATGAAATAAGTAACTCCATCATACAGTTTAGTAATAATATCCATAAACAGTACTTATAGAAATATCATCTAAACTGCACTTACACACAGATGTTGCCTGTAAAGCTGATGTGTGGACATCGATGGGGTTTGCACATCACAGCCACAACTGCAATCTGAGGTCAAAACAGATGCATTCAGTATTTCAACACTTTCTTAATCCTCAGAGACACAGTAGGAAATGGTAACCTTAAGGATTACATACCCCGCTGGCAGTGCGGATGGGTTTGGCCTTCAGCTTTGGCACCAAAGCCCGACGATACTTTGGAGGAACAGCAGCAATGATGTCCACCAATCGTGGCTGGGCTTCAAGTCCGTATTTAGCTGAAGTCTTGGTTTTCACTCTTTAAAGACAAAAAGGATCATGAGTAATGAAGACGTCCAGACTAGTACTCTGTAGGAGGAGAGACCCTCTACGACAGAACTGTCTTACTTGTTGAGATTGATGTCTTTGCCTTCTTCATGGGCATCAACCAGCTGCTTGATAACATCAGCGATGGTCATCATCATGAGCTCAGCCCGGCTCAGATCACCTGGAAAGAAGCAATTTCTTTTTAAAAATACATGTTTATTCCCGTTTTTTTAAGTAACTTTTGAAATAAAGAATTCAGAAAGTTTTGCACAAGAAACATGAATTTGCAAAAGTTGGATTCTGGTTCACAGCTGTTAAAGAGGGACCATCCTGATGATCCAAAACCACTACACCTAGATCTGTAATATCAAGACAACACCATCCCATTGTTCAATACAGATCTAAACTACTTAAGCCTTTATTCTACTTTTTAAAATACAATAAAGGGACATTTCACTGCTTTATTTTCCACCTCTGGACCACATTACACCAGGTCCTAATCCAAAACCACTACACTTCTACTTAACATATGTGGACAACATCATCTCAAGCCATCTAAAGACTGTTCAATACACAGCCAAACTCTTTAATCTCCAAACTCTACTCGTTAAAATACAATAAAGGGACATTTCACTGTTTTTTTCCACCTCTGCACCACATTACACCTAAACCAAAACCACAACACCTAGACTTGTCAGATCTTTAAAAAATTCCCTTTCATATCTTTACACATATTAAAGGCCAAACAATACTTATAATGTGTTATAAAATGTCTGTAGAAGTCTTCATGAAATGGTTCAGTACCAGGACCTGGTTTACTAAATCCTCATTTAATCAACCGGATTGAAATCAAGTAAAATCAAATTCAGCATCGTGATTATATTCCATGTTTTTAAAGATGAAATCGTGTATTTACACTGTTATTACTATCACCATATTACAGGTTACGAAGTGGTTAGCATTAGCAACATGCTACATCAGCTGAGCAGTTTCTATCAAAATTTCTAGTATTTCAAACTCATGTCAAACTCTTACTCTTTTTCTTTGGTTTCCCCATTTTCTTCTTAAAGCAAAACGCTCAATTTCCAGAAAGTTAATGGTAGTTTGAGGAATTACATCAGCCGTTTAACGCAAGCAAGGCTGTCTCAAATACTAAACAACTCCACGTTGCCCCGGAACACGGCTCAAGCCGTACAGCAGCCAGAAGTGTCGCAAACGCGCCGTTCTACCTGACGAACCATAGATATCTATAATAAAAGCTAGATGACTATATAAGGCGGAGTCACTTGCGTCCCTCTACGGCGGCCATCTTACTCCAGTATACTAGTACGCCCTATGGGAGCCGACTGAAGGTGAGTAATCTGCATGATTAAAAATACTCTTAACTCGCTGAAATCTTGACAGATTTACAAATGGTTTAGTTTATTACAGACCTTAATAACATGGCTATGAGTGGGGATGCTTGGACATACTGAAATGGCAGATTTTCCTTGAGAAAAAAAAGACTTAATCATGAAGCACAGTTGTTTCACGCACTCTTAAAAACTCTAGGGGTATTTCTTCAACCTAATTCCTGAGTCTTACGTGTTGAGTTAAATCCTGGGTTATTTTTCAGATCCATACCCATTTCTTGGGTCATATGGATTCTATTTAGGGTTTTTTGAATGGGATAATAATCATGGGTTATTTTTCTGAGAGTATCCCAATAACTGGGTCAGAAAGTTGGGTTCGATTGACTCTACATGGTTTCTAGGCCTCATGGCAGTTAAACTGACCTGGTGACCTTGTGAACTTTGACATATATATATATACACACACACACACACACACACACACACACACACACACACATATATATATATATATATATTTATATATATATTTGTTTAAAAAATGTTTAGAAGAATTCACACTGAACCACTGCAATGATAGGATGCTGTGAGTTTAATGCACTATTTGTGATGTGCTGTGTCCTATTGCATGCAAGTTGTTCTGGTGGCAATCTAGCTGGGGAAAAAAAGGTACATTTGTCTGACAAAAATGATTCCAGAGAGTGTAGTTCAATGCGTGATTCGTTCACCAAGTGATTCAGACGTCGGTGCATGTGGTCCCTCGTGCTGCTGGCCAGGTAATACTGTTTCTCAACTTCAGCTCAACTGAAGTGAGAAACAAACAAATCACTTGAGGGGGTGATTAGGTTCAGTACATTCACTTAAAAGATTTGGTTCTTTTGAACGAATCGTTCGTGAACTACACAACACTAGCTTAAACTCTGAGGTTTAAAACAAACCAAACCGTTCTAAAATCGGTTTAAAATTAAGCAATCTGTGGTTATTTTAATGCTACATGCACCATAGACTGTTGTTATGAGTGGGCGAGTTGCCCGTAGCAAGATGGCCGCCATGCGCGGACGTCGGTCTCCATTGGCTAACAGCGTGCGTAAGCCATCTAACGTTTATATATATATCTATGTGACGAACTTCCAATAGTTCCTGGTTTAACTGTTTACGTGCCGTCGTAGCGTCTGTAACTGTAAAACCTAACGTTTTACAATCAGTTGGTATATTGACGATTTTTTTGGTCACTTTTATTCACGTTTTTTGACAGATTTCCTCGATAGAAAACACAAACTTGCAGTGCGTGTGGATCCGCACTGTGGCGCTTTAGTCCCAGTCTAACAGGTGTGTGTGTGAGTGTGTGGGAGAAAACCTGGACTAAATCTCACAGTAAATCCCTTTAGCTCTCTGCTGCTGCTGCTGCTGCCTGACTCTCTTTGACTGATCTCTGCGGGAAGTTTCAGGAAATGCAGCAGGTGGAAGAAGAGCCGAGAGCATGATCGGTACACGGCCGTGAGTGTTTTTAAGACTTTCTCATAGAAAAACACGCCTCTATAATTCAGTATAACTGGACTGGACTCAGTTATATTTACCAGCATTAACCCTGAAATCATTTGACCCCTGTCTCTGTGTGTGTTTGCAGTTCTCCAGCTCCTGTTAGCGTCCACGGCTAACTGCTGTGTGTCTTCAAGGTGTCTGTGGGCGTCGGACAGGGAAACTACTGCGCACTGTTGAACTCGGTTTGTTTAATATTCTTCACTTTAAATGCAGTATTTAGCTTTTATTGACTCTGTGGAGGTTGTTTTCTATGTTGTATGTAGGTGAGAACTCTGTTTAGATAACCAGGAGCCTGTAGCTTATACTGTGGAGACCTGTTTACGCACTGAAACTGCGTTGGAGAATAAAGTGGGTATTTCAACTTTCGGTCAGAAAAGACAGGTGTGATTTTGAGCAGGTGTAGTATTTTATTATTATTTTTTATTATTATTTTTTTTAATTTAAAGAAAACAAAACCATAACAACAACAACAATATATGTATGTATATATGTATATGTATATGTATGTATATATATATATATATATATATATATATATATATATATATATATAGTGTAGTATTTTTTAATGTGAAGAAAAGCAAACAACCATAACAACAATTAAAAAATATATATATATATATATATGTATATATATAATATATAGTGTAGTATTGTTTTTTCAATGTGAAGATAACCAGAACAACAACAACAACAATTGGTAAGTATATACATGTATATGTATATATATATATATATATATATATATATATATATATATATATATGTATGTATAGTGTATTTTTTTCCCTTTTTTTTCTCCAATGTTACGAAAACCAAACAACCATAACAACAACAACAATTAAAATTAAAATATATATATATATATAAATATATATATAGTGTAGTTTTATTTTTATTTTTTTATGTAAAGAAAACCATAACAACAACAATTAAATTTAAAAAATATATGTATACATATAGTGTAGTATTTTTTTTACCTAGAGTAACTCATGTAACTCATGTCTGTTTATGATTTTCTCTCGGGTCAGGTGACGGTGACACCATGGATGACAACAGCATAAATGACTCCAATGTAAAAGTCGCCGTCCGGGTGCGACCAATGAACCGGAGAGGTGAGAGTCCACCTGCAGACAGACTGACTGAATATGTGAATAAAACGTACAGACTGTGTTGGTTTTTGTTTTACTTGTTGCACTTGGAGCATATTGGAATAAAAATGTAAACAGCAACACCTCCTTTGAGCTTGTGTTCCCACTCATGTGATTGAAATCCTGCTCCACACAAAACCCTCTAATGCAGACAGAACTGAGGAGCAGAAGCCATGACCCAACTTTTCCTCTCTGCCAGTTAGCAGGTTGTTCTGTTTGCACAGGCGAGTCCTGGATGTATCACCATAAATAAACCTATTTCCTGCCTGACCATGTTGGGCTGTTTCTGCTGTGATCACGAGGAACTGGCACACAGGCGGTGAACGCCACCTGCTCTGATGACACTTGTGTCAGAGACAACAAATGAAAGTTACAATGACGAGTGCACATTACCATTAAGACCCATAATACTTTTATTTTTTTTTAGGTTTAAACATGAACACAGTTGTCTCATTCACATGTCAACACTCATGCAGAGTAAAACAGTTTTCATTTTTAACTGTTTCATGTCTGTTTCTATTTAGAAAAAGATCTCAAGACAAAATGTGTGGTGGAGATGGAGGGAAACCAGACCATTCTGCATCCAGCCATCACCAATATGAACAAAGGAGATCCCAGGTGAGCTGCAGAGAGTTTCAAACACCACCTTACCACATCAGTCTGTAACTACCCTTTCTTTGTTTAGCTAAGATTCAATCTGCTCTGTCTGGTGTTACCATAGTGTGGTTGCTTCTTCTCAGGGTTCTGGTAGAACACTAACGGGTCTGTAGCTACTGTCTCTGTGACAGTCTGTGGATGTAAGGATAGGTGGATGGTCGTTTGTTTACAGGCAGTCTGAGGAGTTTTCTGTTTGAGTGATGAGTTACTCAAATGAGTTTTTGTCAAACATGCTGTCAAAGACTGGGATGCATTTCTACATTTGATTTGATTTAGCTCTGAAGTATCCAGTAATTTGATCTCAAGCAGTCATATAAAGTTTTTGCTTATTTACAGTCTCAATAAAATAAAAAATAGCAGCAATAAAATCCCTGTCATCGACCAAATGTAACCCCTAACTTTGAGTTGAATTCCTCTAAAAGATAAAAAACGAAGTTCAGCAGTCTCAGCTCTTCGATAACCTCGGTCCTGAAGGCCTTTAAACTCAACACGTCAGAGCTGAATCTCTGTCTTTTGAACCATGCTGGTTTATATGTCCTTGTAGATTTCTTTCTAGATGTAAACAGGAAATCTGTGCATTGATGAGTCAGTATCAGGTCTGTTTTTGTACTTCAACATTTCCATTAAATAGGGCCCTCAGAAAGCTTGACACCATGAAGAGCGTCTCCATGCAGTGTCGGTTTAATGTTTTACCTCATTAAAGTGGCAGTTACAGTAGATATGTGTCACTGATTTAATCATCCGCTGGATTACAGGACGATGATTTTATACTGACTCTTAACTCGTCCATCCAGCTCCGTGGAAAAATCTCCCATCTTAATTGTCGCTCCACCCGTCCTCCTTTTTTATTTTTCCTTCCCATGTCTTCCTCCTCCCCCCCAGTGTCCTTCCTGCAGCATTCCTCTCTTTACAAAGGGTGTGTCTGTTCGAGCTCCATCCTGCTCAGGTAGACGAGGGTTAAATCAAGAGAATAAAACAAAGGAAGAAGGGCCGGAGTTAAGACTCGTAACACACGCGATGAAAACAGAAAAATGTCCTCGGTGAAATATTACCCAAGAATCCTCGCAGGAGAGAGTGGCGGAGAAATGACAGATATGTGCAGTGAATGAAAACATGCCAACGGGCTTGTGTTGAATGTTTCTGAATATGTTTGTTGGTAAAAACAGGACACTCCTTTTTCTCCTGCAGGCGCCCAGAGTAGTGCAGGTTCATGTTCCCTGCAGGTTTTCTGGCTCCTCTTAACCTCAAGGAAACCCCCGTCTTGATATGAAGGTGTGAGTCTCTGTCTTTAAAAAAAAAAAGAGTCTCACATTTCCTGGTTTTTATTTACATTTGTTGTGTGTGGTATATTTCTGTGGGTGTCTTTCCTGTCCTGACACGCTTGAGCAGTACTATAGTTCCCCTGTGGGGATCGATGTGAACAGGTTTTACAGGCCCAGTGCGCCGCAGACAAACACCTACCAGAACTAAAGAAGTAAAGTGATTTCCAGCCGCAGTTCAGCGACTATTTCTTTCTCTGAAAACATAAGTTTGTGTGAAAGCATTCTTGATTCGTTTCCCAGCGGACTGAATCCTATTACGGGGCATAATGAGCGTAATAGAAAAGCTTTTCTGTGAGGAAAGTCTCTGACCAGCCTATTTCACAAAGTTTGTGCTTTGTCAGCTCTCTGATTTGCTGCATGAGTCTCAGGGGGTGTTAATGTGTTACGACACCCTCGGTCGCTGCAACCAAGACGACAGCAGGAGCCTTCAGACCCCCAAAAATGAAACCCTTCATGAGTCAGCAGCTTAGCTTTGATAAGGACTCTAATTTTTATCTGTTTGTGGAGTCGATGGTTTTCCACACAATTCTGATCCAGTCTGTTTGACTCAGTCTTTGTGTTGTTGGTGGTGGCAGACCTGCCGGCCTCCCTCTCCTCCCGTGACTCCTTGGAGCTTCAAGTCTCTGCCAGTTATCTCAGGAATGTCCTCACCAGTCCGGGACACACTGGACTTAATTTTGCTCTTTCAAGGACTGGCTGTGCCTCACATAGGGAGGCCTTGTTTCATGAAAGCCTCCTCCCTCCAACCCCTGAAACCCCCGTGTGGCCAAATTGATATTTCTGCCTGAGTGGAGACTGTGTGTTTTGACTTCATCAGGGTTCAGGTCTTCAAAGGGGGGCGTCCCTGGAAACTGGATGTGCAAGATTAAGACTGATTGATACAAAACCAACCGTTCTCTCTGCGTTTTTAATAGATTTAAAGTTACTGCAAATACAACTGTACTGAGCTGGTGTTTATGCTCTTAGTTTTCAACAACAATAAAGTCATTATGAAGTGTAGGAAACACCAACTAATGGGAAAAATGTTTAATCCTATAATCCCTTTGTGGTCCAGTATTTCAACTTATGACTGGACTCGCTTTGTCCTGAATGCCTCACGGCCTCTGGAGGCAATTTGCTAAACAGCTTTTAAAAAATAAATCATATAATAATGAGCAGAAGTGATAGAAAAATGGAGACGAATGTATATAACAGATTTTTACAGCTGAAATAAGTTTAAAAAGCAGCTCTTTGTCTTCCTTTATTGATTATGACTCATTAAAACAGCTCTGATGTACTAATTTCACATTTATCTCACCTAAATATGACCATTAATGTCCAACATCATGGTGCATTTTTCACAGGACTGAATTTAAGAGACTTCAACGTGCTGCAGCATGAATGTGACACATCTGGTGTACAATATCGTGAATCCAGGGTTCAATAATAACATTTGACGTCTGCTCTCTGGAATGTGAGGATGTTTGCTGACTGATCTCTGCGAAGCTGCTGTCTGCTGTGGTGGTTAAATGAAGTTATAAAGCGGTGACTCTGAGGATGTGAGTGTTGCTGAAGGTCACAGTCCCCTCTCCCTCCAAAGAGGATTATTCTCCTTGACAGATTTTTAAGCTCACCACTTTACTTTTACTTCTTCTTCTTTCCTCAGTAACATTGAACTGAAATGGTCAGATCTGCTGTGCCTCTCTCTATTAAAGTGTCCGTGAAGTACCAGCACTTCCTTTTGACTTCAGTGAGATTGTGTTATTATTACAGTATGTGAGCAGACTACAGCAATGTCAGGGGAACTGTTGTGACAGTAATAATAATCAGAATAAAGGCCCGATCGGAATAAAAGTGCACCATGTGAACATGTCGATAGGAAGATTCTGATCCGATTTCGGCTCACTTGACATTATAAGACTTGGTTTTGATCCAGAAGGAGAAAGTATGATCAATTAATTAGATAGAAAAGTTTTCTTTTAATAAACAAATAAATGTCTCTACAGTCAGTGCATGTACTGATAGATAAATCAGTTATCCGTCCCTCACTCAGCTTCAATCTGTGAATTTTAAAAGGAAGTCTGGAGGATTTGAACTCTTCTATCTGATATGACTGAAACCGACACATCCTGTTTGTTAGTTCATCCAAGTTTAAAGTCGTTTAAATGTTCAAATGCTCTCAAACTAAAGGAGTAACATGCAGTTTCCTCGAAACTCCACTTAGAGGTACTGTAGTTGTTTCCACTGAGGTGATGTTGAACTGTGTATTGCTTTATATCTCTAAAAATGAACTGGTCCTGACCCGGTTAGGATTTAGGAACGATTGGTGTTTCAGCTGAGTTAAAAGAGAGTCCGCTTTATGACACCTGAAGAACTCAGACATTAGTCCTGTGGAAGGACCCTCCCTCTGTACAGCTGTGTGTTTCCTCAGTCACATGTTCGTGTTTCTTCTCACTGTGGTTGTTTACTGATATTTTGTTTTTTCTCTTTACTGCCTCCAGGAGCCAGCCGAAGGTGAGCATTAAAACATTTATTTTCTAACTCTTTGCATCATAAACTGAAGAAACGGGTCACTTGTTAGCTGTTTGTTTGTTTATTTATTTTGTTTTTTTCATCCTTCAGTCTTTTGCTTACGACTACTGCTTCTGGTCGATGGATGAAACCCAGACAGACAAGTTTGCAGGTCGGTGCCTTTTCCTCATTTTCTCTTCTTTTGCACTCTGAGAGGTTTTTCAGGCTTCAGCCGATCACCTGCTGAAACTGGAGTCAGACTGGAGCACCTGTTTACTGCAGCAGAGCAGAATCATTTCAAGATGGCATCCTGGAAGCATTTGGCAGCTTCACGTATACATCGAACGAGAACGAAATGTCCAGTGTGTTTATTTTGAGCCTCCTTGAATCCCCCCCCCCCTCTCTCAGTTGTCTGGGTTTTAAAAAGTGTGTTTTCTGACTCAGGTCAGGACGTCGTCTTCCAGAGCCTCGGGGAGAGTCTGCTCGACAACGCCTTCATGGGCTACAACGCCTGTATCTTTGCTTATGGACAGACAGGTAACGTCTGAGGAGCTGTGTGGAGTTTGAATGTTCTCTCCTACAGACTGAACACATGCCTGTTAGGTTAATCGCTCACCTGGAGGTGGGACTGCTGCACGAATTGTTGTTTGTCTCCAGCTCTGATGAATAATCCATCATCATAAACAGCTAACTCCTCTGTTTCAAGAGTTTATCTGAGAAGAAATGAACTTTTGCTCTCAGCTGTAAAAGTTTAAAAAGTTTGCTCTAAGTTTACTTTCTCTTTTCTCAAAACAAACCAAAACTAAACCTCCTTGAATACCTGTGCGTCTCCAGGCTCAGGGAAGTCTTACACCATGATGGGCTCTGCAGAGCACCCTGGTCTGATCCCTCGGCTCTGCAGCACCTTGTTCAGCCGGACTGTGCAGGAGGCCCGGGAGGGAGAGAGCTTCACTGTGGAGGTCTCCTTCATGGAGATCTACAACGAGAAGGTCAGAGACCTGCTGGATCCTAAAGGGTGAGTGACTGATATTTCACGTTCGAGTCTTACACCTGAACTTCGTCCGTTTGCCCCTCACTCCAGCCACTTCCACCAGCTCCTCCGGGGGGATTCCCAGGCGCTCCCAGGCCAGGCAGGAGATATAATCCCTCCACCTGGTCCTGGGCCGGCCATGAGATCTCCTCCCGGTGGGACATGTCTGGATCTAATCCGATCTAATCTTAAAAATCTTTATAATTCCTGGCTCGTTTATTTATGCCAAATTTTCCAGCCTGAGAAGTTTTATTAAAATTCTCTCTTCTTCCTCAGAAACCGTCAAACCCTCCGAGTGAGAGAACACAAAGTCTTCGGACCGTACGTGGACGGCCTCTCCCGCCTGGCCGTGGCGAGCTATAAGGTCTTCTAAAATCACTTCATGAACTTTATTGAATATGATTTTCTGGAGCTTTTATAACATCCTGTTATTAAGAGGGAGAGGTTGTAATTTCATAAAGCAGTGCAGACCAGACATGTTTGTTTGTCTCTCTTACAGGACATCGAGTCTCTCATGTCGGAGGGGAATAAGTCTCGCACGGTTGCGGCGACGAATATGAATGAAGAGAGCAGCAGGTCGCACGCCGTGTTCAACGTCATCCTCACGCACACACTCATGGACCTGCAGTCCGGGGTACGACACACCGAGGATCATAACACTTCGATTTAACACACCCGATAACGTTTATTATATTTACTCTGAACGGGATGATGTTTCCTGTTTGTTTCAGACGAGCGGGGAGAAGGTGAGCAAACTCAGCCTGGTGGATCTCGCCGGCAGCGAGCGGGCGGCGAAGACCGGAGCAGCTGGAGAGCGCCTGAAAGAAGGGAGCAACATCAATAAGTGAGAAAAATATGTGGAAACACTAAAAAAAAACGTCTGATCTGAGGCCAGAAGAAGTGAAGGAGCTGAGATTGTTTTTTTTAAATCGAGAACACATCTGCGAGCCAGCTTAGATCAAACCGTCTCAGCAGCTCTTCACTGTTTCTTCACCTCCTCCTCCTCCTCTCTGCTGTGTTTCCTCCTCTTGATTCCTCTTCTCGGTGTCTCCTCAAGGTCTCTCAGCACTCTGGGTTTAGTCATCTCGGCCTTGGCTGACCAAGGAGCCGGGAAGAACAAGAACAAGTTTGTTCCTTACAGAGACTCGGTGCTGACGTGGCTGCTCAAGGTACAAAAACAGCAAATATTATCATCTGTCATTTCACATCTATAGAGTCTATTTCTATGTCCCCGTAGTTAGTCCTGGAAAGATCTATGAAAGGTTCACAGGTGTGTCTTTGACCTGCAGGACAGTCTCGGAGGAAACAGCCGCACCGCTATGGTCGCCACCATCAGCCCTGCCGCGGATAACTACGACGAGACGCTCTCCACTCTGCGTTACGCCGACAGGGCGAAGAGCATCGTCAACCACGCCGTGGTCAACGAAGACCCGAACGCCAGGATCATCCGGGAGCTCCGAGAGGAAGTGGAAAAACTGAGGGAGCAGCTCACCGAGGCCGAGGTGCGGATGACCTTCGCCTGTATCGTAAATGTTGAACATTTGAGTGACGTTTTGGTCTTTAACGCAGCTTCTTCTTCTTCTTCTCCTTCTTCCACTCTCAGTCTATGAAGGCTCCTGAGCTGAAGGAGCGTCTGGAAGAGTCGGAGAAGCTGATCCAGGAAATGACGGTTTCCTGGGAGGAGAAACTGAGGAAGACCGAGGCGATTGCACAGGTAAGAAAACAGACGAGAAGTTGAGTGACGGGTTTTAAACTGGAGACTAAACTTAAACTCGAGTCCTGCGTCTCATCGAGCGTCAAATCTTGTCCACAGGAGCGTCAGAAGCAGCTGGAGAGTCTGGGCATCTCCCTTCAGTCCTCTGGAATACGCGTGGTGGACGACAAGTGTTTCCTGGTCAACCTCAACGCCGACCCCGCCCTGAACGAGCTGCTGGTCTACTATCTCAAGGTATCAGGAAGTGGTTCATCACAGGTTAAAATACGTGAACATGAGATCTTTGCTTCAAACCGACTCTCCTCTGTGTTTAGAACCACGCCCGCATTGGCTCGGCGAATTCGCAGGACATCCAGCTGTGCGGGATGGCCATCCAAGCCGAACACTGCGTCATTGACATCACAGAGAGCAATGGCGTCGTGTTGACTCCTCACCGTAACGCTCGGTACGTACTCGCCCTGGATCAACGAGTGAATTCTCTACAGCCCCACCTCTTGACCACTTTGTAAAAACCTTGTCTTCATCTGTAGGACGTGTGTAAACGGCGCCACAGTCACCAGTCCAGTCCAGCTCCATCATGGCGACCGGATCCTGTGGGGGAACAACCACTTCTTCAGGTACGTGATGAGTTTGAATCTGGATCCCGCAGACATGTAGACACGTTTCCATCTTCTCCTTCTTCTCTCTCACATTTTCACACGCGTTCACAGGATCAACCTGCCCAGGAACATGGTGCAAGCCGAAGAGAGTGGCGCCGTGATGAAGACGTGTTTGAGCACTGACCAGCTGGAGGTGGACTTGGACGCCTCCAGCGACGTGTCCAGTGAGCTGAGCTTCGGCTACGAGGCTGCGCAGACGGAGGTCATGATGAAAGGCATGGGGAACAACGGTGAGTCCGCCTGAAGTCTGATCAGATGATTAAAGAGTACCGTGTGTTTCACTGTCAGGAGTTTTTCTCTGACTCTCTTCCTCCCTCTGATCCGTCTCCTCAGACCCGCTGCAGTCCGTGTTGCAGACCCTGGAGAGGCAGCACGAGGAGGAGAAACGCAACGCCCTGGAACGACAGAGGCTGATGTACGAACAGGAGCTGCAGCAGCTCCGCCGACGCCTCACCCCCGAAAAACCCTCAAACCTCCTGGACCCGGCGGGCTTGGTTCCCGGCGGAGCACCTACGTCCCACAAACGCATGCGCCGCTGGAGCGAAGACAGGTGAGAAACGGTTATAGATTTTCTTCTCAACGTGAAATCTTCAGAGGGTGAAGTATCTAAAAAAAAAAACGTATTTCAGAGAAGCGATGATGACTCGCAGCCTGAGGCGTCTGAGGGAGCAGATCGTGCGCGCCAACCTTCTGGCACAGGAAGCCGGCTTCATAGCAGAGGAGCTCAACAAGAGAACAGAGTACCTGGTCACTCTGCAGATCCCTGCGGCCAACCTCAACGCCAACAGAAAGGTCGAGTGTCTGTCTGAGATCGTCACAGAGGTTTTCTGACTTCTTCTGTGAACGGCATGTTGAAATAAAAAACTGCTTTTCTTCACAGCGGGACGTCGTACTCAGTGAACCAGCCATCCAGGTACGGCGTAAAGGGAAAGGGAAGCAGATCTGGGCTCTGGAGAAGATGGAGAACCGGCTGGTGGATATGAGGGAGCTCTACCAGGAGTGGAAGGACTTTGACGAAGACAACCCTGTGAGTGAAGAGAGACCGGAGCGAAAATAACCCACAGAGCTCAGATTAGATGGATGGATTATAATCCTTATTATAACGTGCCGTTATGTATGGACGTGTATTTCATTCACTTACAACAAAAAGAAGGAAACATTTTTTTTTAGTAAAATTTTTTTCTGACTTTTTTTTTTTTCATCTTTCAAATTTGAACCGAAAAGGAAAAAAAAAGTCTGAAAACAGAAAAGAAAAAAAAATGTCTGAAAAACAGAAAAGTAAAAAAAAAAAACAGCCCGAATGACAGAAAAAAAATCTCAAAAACAGAAAAAAATAAGTCAGATAAACAGAAAATAAAAAAAATACAGAAAAACAAAAAAAAGGACACAGAAAAAAAAATTGTCCAAAAAACAAACAAAAAAAATTAGTCCAAAAAACAGAGCTTCTTTTTTTTGGGGTGAATACATTAGTCTTCCATAGTTATACGATTTTATACAGATATGTTATTTTTCTTTCTCAAACTAAAAAATCTTTCTCCTGTGCTGTCGTTGTCTCCTCCTTAGGTGATGCGCTCCTATTTCAAGCGTGCCGACCCGTTCTTCGACGAGCAGGAGAACCACAGTCTGATCGGTGTGGCGAACGTTTTCTTGGCGTGCTTCTTCTACGACGTGAAGCTGCAGTACGCCGTCCCCATCATTAACCAGAAAGGAGAGGTAACGGACGATTGATTTTGAACATCAGCGGGTGAAATAAAAACGTGTTTTAGACTTTTTCAGTTTGTTTTGTTTACTCGTTTAATTTTCTGTAATACACCTCAGCGACAAATATCTGAAGTGTTTTCTGCACATTTGCGTGTTAATATTGATTTGACTCAAGCCTGTGTGTGTGTGTGTGTTTGTGTGCATGTGTGTGTGGCAGGTGGCGGGTCGACTTCATGTGGAGTTGTGGCGAGGCGAGCAGGAATCTGAGGGGGAAGCTCCAAAGCAGTCCGACTCTCAGCAGAGCGGCGCAGACGGCGATCTGCAGGAGCGCCGGCTGGAGTGTGTGGTGAGAACGTGCACGTGGACTGAAAGAGCTGACTCAGCAAATAAATAATGCACAATTGGGCAGTGTGGACCTGAATCCTGCACATGGCAGCTCTCATATACTGTGATGAGATTTTGAGTCTGTCCTGCAGGATTGTAACGTGATTGGTCGAGCTTTGGCGCCTGTTGTCCATGTTTTTATTCGAAGGTCAAACCTGCCTTCAAAAGTAAATATCTGTCTACTCCACTATCTTTGTTGACCATGTGATAAGACGTTTCCTCAACTTCACCCTCTCAGGTCAAAATCCTGCAGGCCAACGGTCTCCCTCGCCATCTGTCCAACTTTGTCTTCTGTCAGTACCACTTCTGGGGGCAGGAGGAGGTGATCTTCATCGCCCCGGAGGTGGCGCCCGGCAGTCCTTCCTCTACCTCCAGAGACCCTCAGTGTACCGTGGTCTTTGATAGTGCCAAGGTGACGCTCTCAGACACACACACACTCATCAACCACTCATGTATTTGTCTCACGTCTTATTTTCTCTCGTTTTAGGAGTTTTCAGTGCCGGTTTCAGAGGATTTCGTGGAGTTTCTGACCGATGGCGCTGTTGCTATCGAAGTGTACGGACACAAACAGGCCAACCATCGCAGGAACTTGGCGCTTTGGGACCTTGGAGTGATTCAAGCCAAGACCAGGTCCCTCAGAGAAAGGTGAAGAAACACGAGTGCCTTTTAGAGATCCGCCAGACCAGGATCCGTATCTGAGAGATTTTGTTTTCACCTTAAACTTCTAGATGGAGCGAAGTGACCCGCCGTCTGGAGTTGTGGGTGCAGCTGATGGAGCTGAACGAGGCGGGAGAGTTTTCAACCGTGGAGGTCCAACCCGCTAAAGACGTGCGCACAGGAGGAATCTTTCAGCTCCGTCAGGTTTGAAGGATTAAAAAAATAATAAAACATCCACGAGAGCGACATGAAGAAGAGTTTTCAGCCTCTGCTTCATCTTCCTTCAGGGTCAGTCCCGTCGGGTTCGAGTAGAGGTGCGTCCGGTACCAGACTCCGGCACCATGCCCCTCATAGCGACCTCGATCCTGTCAGTGTCCATCGGGGACGTCAAGATCAGACAAGCTCGCCCAACGAAAGGCAGCGAGACACACTGGGTGAGAGCAGAGGCGAACTCTGACGGATGATCGGATATCTTAATTCAAAAAATCTTAAAACCTTTAATTCTGATTTCAGGGAGAGAGTGAGGAGATGGACAGCTACCAGGTATGTAGACGACCAGTTTAAAAGACAGATTTCCCTCAGCTCTAGAGTTTTCTCTCCTGACTGTGTGTGTGTGTGTCCGTGTTCAGGAGGTCGACCTGGAGAGGATGAGGGAACAGTGGCTCGACATCCTCACGCAGAGACAGGAGTATCTGGACCAGCAGCTGCAGAAGATCGTCTCTAAACCAGGTAAAACTTAAACTCAATCATGTCATTTGTAACCAGAGATCAGCTTCTCATTTTTCTCTTTTCGTGTTTTTATCGGCAGATAAGTCCGAGGACGACGTGGAGAGGGAGTCCCAGCTGCTGGAGTGTCGCCTGACGCTCACCGAAGAACGTAACGCCGTTCTGGTGCCGTCAGCTGGGAGCGGCATCCCGGGAGCTCCAGTAGAGAGGTGAGCGAGGAAAGGAGGAAACATCTGCACACTTTCATTTTTATTTTGATCTGCGAACAAATAAGGTTTCATGGTTCTGATTCATGGTTGCTGTTTCTCTACAGGGTCCCCGTCCCTGGGATGGAGACCCATGTTCCTGTCCTGTTCCTGGATTTAAGTGGTACGTCTCACTTCCTGCTACACAAGTTTGTCAATCCTCTGTAAAGATATAATAAGTTTTCTATCCCTCCTTCAGCTGATGATTTCCAGTCCAGCCTTTCAGCGACATTAGCCGGCGGTTTGGACGCGTTACTGAGTGGAGAAGATGACGACGAATTCTTTGACCTTCATATCGTGAAACGCCACGACCCTGATGTAAACGTCACAAACGTTTCCTCTTATAGTTTGATCATTTACAGACCAGGAGGATCCCTGATTGATGAAGTCTTCCTGTTTTTGATCTGGTCCAGGTGAAGGTGGAGGCCTCTTGGGACTCAACGATCCACGATTGTCCTCAGCTGAGTCGCGTCACATCAGCTGACCAGAGGGTCTACTTGACAATCAGCGCGGTGGTCCAGCTGAGCCACCCGGCCCACATGCAGCTGGTTCTGAGGAAGCGGATCTGTGTGAATGTGACCGGGAGGCAGGTAGGTGGACTCTGAGATGTCAGGAGGAAGAAGACTGAGACAAAAACAGACGTCAGAGGATCAGAGATGATGAAGTTCTGTGTGTTTTTGTTTGTCAGGGTTTCGCTCAGAGTCTGCTGAAGAGGATGTCCCAGCGCAGCACCATCCCCGGCTGTGGGGTCACCTTCGAGATCGTCTCAAACATCCCAGGCGTAAGTGCAGAGTTTTTCGCTCAGAGTGAAGCTGAAGCTGGTTTTTGTCACCACCAAAATTTTCACTCTCCGCTCCCACAGGACATCCACGGTCCAGAGGACAGGGAGATGTTGGCCAGACTCGCCGCCAGCACAGACGACGACCAGTCTGCCGACAGCGAGGCGGCGATCGAGAAATACCTGCGCAGTATCCTGGCCGTGGAGAACATCCTGACTTTGGACCGACTCCGACAGGTCAGGAAACATCTTCATGAAAACTGAAGTTTCATAAAAGTCGAGGCGGTGAATCAAATATTCAGTGTGTGCGTCTTTGGGTGTGTAGGAGGTGGCGGTGAGAGAACAGCTGGCAGTCAGAGGGAAATCTGCCAGACGCTGCCTGAGCTCGCCAAACATCAACCAGGTAAGATCTTCAGATTCACTTTTCGATGCTGCAGAGTTTCAGTGTTTGTGAACAGACTCAGTGTCCTCTACGACAGAGGACATAAGATCTGTGTTGGTTTATCTTAAACTGGTTCCTCTCTTTTCCTCAGTCTTCTTTTGGTTTGATGGCAAAAACACTGACTGTGCATCACTAACCGACTGATTTTCTGAGTGTGTTAAACTTCTGGTTGTTCAGCTGCTTCTTGACTCTCATGTTTTACTAACCCTGGCTCTAACCTTTAAAGCAGTTATCGGCCAGCAGTCTGGATCTCTACTCCTCCAATCATAAGCTCGGTGACTTCAAGGTGAGACACGGCTGAACCTCTTATTTCTATCTCTGTTTGTTTCTGATCTGGGATGCAGCTCCATGTCTTCTCTTAACGCAGCACTCTTTCTTGTTTGCACGATAATCTCACAAATCAGTGTCATTGTCAAATCTGATTATGCTGATTATGATGAAGAGAATAATCCAGAATGTGAATATTTAATTCAGATTCCTGGGCAGAAATAAAAAGTCCCAGATTTCAGGAAATAGATACTGTCCATGTAGATTTCAGGTGTCTCATCTTCTCTGTGTCTGTGCACAGGGCTGGGACAGCCACATGGACCTGTCTTTGGTTCCTCCCTCCACCAAAAGCACCCTGACGAGCTCCACATCCCAGAACCTGAACCCTGAGCCCGGTAAGACTGATCCAACCATGAAAAGAGTCTGTACTCCTACTCCTACCTTTACTAACATCAGCTTTGTTTTGGTTTAGCTGTATCTGTCACTTTACTGACTTTGTACTAACATAACTCTGTTTCCTGCCTTTAACGCCTCATTTCTCTCCTTATCTCCTCCTTCCTGCTCTTGCATCCTCCTCTTTTCTTCTCCTTTCCCCCTCCAATAGTGCATTCAGGTTTTGCTGCATCTTATCTCCCTCCAGTCAAGGCCGTCCCCAAGCTGCTGAAGTCTCTGATTCCTGGTGGGAAGGAAGACGTTAAAGACCCGACGCCGGTCCATCAGCAGGTACTGGATTTAGTCGGATTCTTCTGCTGTCTTTGAAAAGTTTACATTATGCATCACTGCAGCCCAAACCTGAGTCTCCCCTCTGTTTATCAGCAGCTAGACTTATTTCATCTGTTGCCATAGAAACGGAGCTATTGCAAATGGATTTCACAGAGAATAGAAAGTGTAGAAGTAAACAGTATATTAATGCCTCAGTACCCAAGGTGAGTCAGTGAGTAAATGAAGGCTTGATTTTATCTGCTGTCTGCTCCCGTCTGATGTTAAATGTTTTTGACTGAATCTTCTGAATAATTTTAATATAAATTAGAGGAAGAATAAAACCAGTTATGAAAACCACAATCAACCCTTAAATTTACTCTCACAGTTAAAGTTAAAATGCTTCTAAAGTGGTTGATGGTCTATGACATGATTTGAAGTTCACTAACAGCTCCTGTGTTTAGAGGAGGGTGAATCAGATCAGGTGAGCTCTTTAGCACCCTCACTCCACCACTACTACATCCTCCACTGCTCTCTAATCATGCACCATCAGGACCCTGGAGTCTGCAGGCAACCACTTCAGCATCTGATTTGACTGATTAGCCCCCCGAGGCGGATAAGGGAGCTAATCAGGGAATTCAAAACCATCAGCTCTTTTTGTTGCTTTGTTTGAGGCTATCACTCTGCACTTACAGCATGTCTGAACTCATGTTTGAACTATTCGAGTAAAACTAACATTCACCAGACTTGTTGTGTTGACTTGCAGGTCGAACCTCCTGAGAAAGAGCAGTGTAGGATAGATGTGTTTGACCTGCTCTCAGATGGTAGACCAGTTGTCCATGTAGGTTGTTGTTTTGTAACTTTGATCAGCAGCTTTTCACATATAAGTGATGATTCCCATAAAATTCAACCGTGCTGATTCAAATTCTCCAAAACTACAAGAAAACAGTAAAAAAAATCAAGTTTTGTAAAGAAATCTTATCAAAACTCTCATTTTTCTATTTTTCCTATTTATTTAAATCAACTTAAACATCATCCAAAAAGCTGAAAAATCATATGTTGCTTTGAATGTAGCTTAAAACATGAAATATATCTTTTCAAATTCAGTTTTTATCGTAGTTCCAGTTACTAGAATGCTGGGTTCTGAAATGAAGGGTTCTAGAGTAAAGGGTTCTAGAATGCAGGGTTCTGGAGTGAAGAGTTCTAGAATTAAAGGTTCTAGAACACTGGGTTCTGGAATGAAGAGTTCATAAATGCTGGGTTTTAGAATGAAGGGTGCTAGAATGCAGGGTTCTGGAATGAGGGGTTCTAGAATGAAGGGTGCTAGAATTCTTGGTTCTGAAATAAAGGTTCTGGAATGTAGGGTTCTGGAATGATGGGTTCTAGAATGTAGGGTTCTGGAATGCAGGGCTCTAGGATGCAGGGTTCTGGAATGAAGGGTCCTGGAATGATGGGTTCTAGATTGCAGGTTCTAGAATTCTGGGTTCTTGAGTGAGGGGTTCTGGAATGTAGGGTTCTGGAATGAAGGGTTCTAGAATAAAGGGTTCTAGAATGTTTGGTTCTGGAATGAAGGGGTTCTTTAATGTAGGGTTCTGGAATAAAGGGTTTGGAATGAAGGGTTCTAGAATGTAGGGTTATGGAATGTAGGGTTCTTGAATGAGGGTTCTAGAATGCAGGGTTATGGAATGGAAGGTTCTAAAGTGCAGGGTTCTAAAATGAAGGGTTATAGAATGCAGGGTTATGGAATGAAGGAGCCTTAAAGGGTCAGCAGCCTGAAATGTGCTTAAATCTTGTTAAACTGTAAATCATCAGTTTAACAAGCTATTCCCACATCCTGTGAGTCCCTAGGCTCAAATAAATCAGCATAACACCTCCTCTTTGAGCTTTTTATGTCATGTCAGCTTTCTGATCACTTAAATAAGTTTGATCAGTTTCTCCCTCTTAAATGCTCTTTTATAAAATTCATTGTTATTATTATTATTAATTACAATAATAGGCTTATTATTGTAATTAATAGTCATGATCTGTCAAATTTACAGTTCTCAAAAATCTGCATTACTGTCAAATGTTTTGATAATACAAGACTGAAAACAGTATAAACTCACTCAAAAACACATCTTAAATTCGGCTTGATAGATTTGGGATTATTTTGCATAAATGTCAATATTTGAAATCCATTTGGTTTCTCCTTCAGAGTCTTCCTCGCATCATGGTGCAGTCAGCAAGTGTAGAAGAGGGGCTGAGTAAACATCAACATCCTGTGAGTTCCTACAAGAAAAAGAAACCCTACTTTTTCATGAGTACCGCCAGTCATAGTTTCTTCTTGTTTGAATCAGAATTAATTTAAAAAAGCAAACCCCTCGTCTGAAATGTTTAGTAACAAAAACCTTTTGTTGCTTTGGATCCACGTTTAGGTCCCTATTGAGGATATCTTTAGTCCTGATTCTCATCCAGAAAGTCCCAGACCTGTCAGATCCGTCCCCCTTCCACCGCCAATCATCCCAGAGGCGGAGGAATCCACCCCCAGCCCTGTTAGCGAATCATCGAGCGGTTACATCTCCACAAGTATTTCCACTGCGACCCTGTCAGACGTCTACACTCTGAGCTGGGACCTGCCGCCGTTATCCAGCTTTGACATGATGACTGACGAACACGAGGAGGACACCAAATTCCAGCAGGCGTCAGATAATCGGAAAGCTGAGGAGAGGACTGACTTACTGACGACTAAACCACATGATTCCCTAACAGAGTCAAAGTGGACTCAGCAGGACCCAAACGAGTCCCTTTCAGACCAGAAGGAGGAGTCAAGTGAGCCTGATGTAGTCCCAACAGTCCAGACCCAACAACAGCAAGACTCAGAGGTCGAGCACGCTGGATCAGAAGGATTAGACGACTCAGACCACACTGACCTTTATTCCTCATCAATTCAGGAGGACAAACCTGAGACCCCTGAAATAGAACCAGAACCAGAACCCCCACAAGTGGAGCCAGAGCCCCCACAAACAGAACCAGAACTCCCACAAACAGAACCAGAACCCCTTCAAATAGATCTCCAGCAAGTTTCTACAGACAAAACTGAACCCTGTGAAACCCAGCCATCCCCATATGAAAGCCAGGAAGAGTCTGAAACCATCGCTGAACCTCCAGAAGACCAAAAACCCTCTGACAGTATACAGGTTTCGGTCTCAGATGTCCCTGAAGTCTTGGTCCCAGCTCCTGCCCCATCTGAAGATCTTGTTCCTGAAGCTCCTCTTGAAGAAACAGCCACTCCTGAGGACTCAGACCCAAATCCTACCTCCACCCTGAGTTCTTCACCCACCACAGAAGAAGCTCCACACGAAGAACCTGCCAGTGTGTCTCCAGAGACTCCCACAGCCCCAGATCCTCCTCTGTCCACTGATAAGCCTTCAAAACCTGATCCCTCGGGGGCAAATCCCTTCAAGATCCAAAAAGTCAAATCCTCAGATCTCAAGTCATTTCAGGAAATTGTGGATGATGAGGAGGTTAAGATTCTGAAGGGTGACCCGGCTAGCAGCCTCGGGGCAGAACTTTCTCTTTCCGTGCCGATGGAAAACCTGGAAATCATTTCGGACTCCGAGGAAGGAGATCCAGCGGCTGTTCTACCCGACTGGATGAAGGAGGGCGAGTTTGTGACAGTGGGGACCAATAAAAGCGGCACCATCCGCTACATAGGACCCACAGATTTCGCAAATGGTACCTGGGTCGGGGTGGAGCTGGAAGTTCCTGCAGGTCAGTGGAATCGGTCCGTCCTGGTCCTTTAAACCCGTTCTGTCTCACAGCCTCACAGGTGAATCTCATTTTGTGTCTCCTTGCAGGAAAGAATGACGGCTCAGTGGGGGGAAAGCACTACTTCCACTGTAACCCTGGTTACGGCGTGCTGGTAAGGCCGGACAGGGTTAGCCGCGGCGGCACCAAGCGGCGCCGCCAGCAGCAGCAGCAAAAGCGCCGCAGTGCCAACCTATCTGGATCCAGCCCTAACCTAGCAGCCCTCACCGCGCTTGCAAAAGGCGAAGGTGGAGGGGCGTCGCCCGGCCGCAGCAAAGGAGACAACCGCAAGTCCTGGAATACTTGAGGTGGTTGGCGTTGGCGTGTAGAGCTTTTACCTTTTACTCATCACTTGTATGTGGATTACAGGATCTACTTACATGAAAGATCGAGAGCCAAATGATAAACTGTTCTCAATGAGGAGGAGGAACCAGCGAATCATCTATCAGAGACGTGAACGCCTACTGAATTCGATCAGGAAAGTTTTGAAAATCATAAATATTGAATGTTTTATCAGAAAATCAGAATTATTTTAGATAATTTATTAAATTTTTAAGTGAAGCAGTTTTAGAAAACGGTCACTTTTGATCTGCAAATATTTCACTCGCCAAGGAAAGAGTCTGTTTGTCCTAACTCACTAAATAACCAGACACTGTGAAGTTACTCATATGTTCTGCTGCTGCATGTTTGGATCAACCTTTTGACTTTTGTGAATTAAATCTGCTGTAAATGTGTAATTTTTTTCTAACCCTGTGCCTTAAAACAAAAGTGCCGTCTTGATAGACTAGACCACCAAAGACCGTACTCCCGGGGGTTCGAATGTACCCACTGGAGCTGGTTTTGGCTCCTGGATGTGGACTTTCTTTGGACACCTTTCCCTGATGAGTTTGATTACGGTTTGTCTCTATGCAAGCGTGTTGAGGTTGTCGATCTGTGTGTTATGAGAGGATTCTTAAGGGACTGTGTGATTGTTTTCATTTTTGCCTGTTAAAGAAGATATTTTGTACCTGTGCATTCAAGTTGATCATTTTTACTCTTTGGATGCTTATTTATTTCCATGAAAATAAAAACACACTTGGTCAAACATGGAGAGTCTCATTGATATAGCTTTATTCTCTTGTACATTATATATATCAAACTAAAATAAACACAAGATAAAAAAATGAACAAAGAAACTGTACAAAAAAAGTAGATATACTACATCTTAATTACAGAACAGTCTACTGTCCAAAAAAGGCACTAACTTCTGAAATGGGCAATACAGTAATCGTGAACATAACTAGATCTGACATTGATACAACAGCATTCAGTCCTCTTATTTACCAGGATGAAGTTTTGTGAACACAGGACGTGTCGATATGGTGACCCTGACGCCAAATCAGAGTACACACTACCACGTGAGTTTAATGACACCGGGTGGGAAAGTCTCTAAATCTGTTTACGGCACACAGAGTGCTCACTTTGAGCACCTGTCGCTCCATTCTTTAAATAGCTCCGTCCATCTCCAATGGATTGGGGCCATGGCATCTTTGAAACAATAAGGCAATTTCTTTAAAAGTGTCTCATAGAGAGGAAAATAATCTCTAAACGCATTATTTCTGGGCTTTCCTTTCCATACATAATGTGTAAACATACCATATTTATTAGATGAGAGGACGACACACCAAACTCCAACAGTTTATACCTCTTTATTATTATCATTATTATTATTATTATTCTGCCGACATTCAAAAACTCTTAAAAAGGAGAGCCCCTCGAGAAGTGAACCTTTATATTCATATTTAAATATTTAGCCTTGAAGGTGGGGTAGGCAGAAGTCTGTTAAAGAAGCATCTTTTTTTTGTGTTGTATATACCAAAAAGGCTTTTAATATCAGTCAATAGCTATAAGTTACTGATGATATTTGGGAATATCATGATATCGCAGTGTTCTGTTATTGGGGCCCCATTAAGAAAATAAGACTTCGAGATCAAAGCCATTACTAACAAGAATAAAATCGTAGCAAAATCATTACTTACGAGAATTAAGTCATAATAAAATCATTATTTACGTTGATAAAGTTGTAATAAAATCATTACTTAGAATAGCTATTAGCTACAACTTTATTCTTGTAAGAAATGATTTTATTACGACTTTATTCTCATTAGTAATCATTTCATTACTGCTTTATTCTCGTAAGTCATTACAAAGTCTTAAATTTCTTTTTTCTTAATGTGGCCCTAATACTCCGTCGTTCTTATGCCTATTTAGTCAACTTTTTTTTTTAATTTAACGGTCCGCTCATTTTGAATTTAAACAAAGCCGTTCTCCACCTCCGCGACCTGATTGGTTGTGAGGCAGACGCTGCTCCTTAATGCTGATTGGTTGTGAGGCAGACGTTGCTCCCTCGTGTTGTCAGGCAAGCTTCGCGTCCTCGAGCACTGTGCGCGAGCCCGAACAAAGTTAGCGCGCTAAAATATCGGACGGTAGAAACCAACCAGACAGTACGGACAATTGGCTGAATCCTCCTTTGGCCATGACTGCCAACACAAGCAAGGAAACGAATTAAATACCGGAGACTCTGGAGGAATAACGGGCGCTTAAAACGGAGGAAGACCGGACAAGAGCTAAAAAACCGGGTCAACGTCGACGTCAATGAAGCTAGCATAAACAATGGGGAACGCTTCGGGATCGTACCGACCCTGTAACCTTTCTGCTGGACAGGTAAACCGCTTTAACAAAGTAAGACAAGTGTCTGTAACAGAAGTGTTTCTTGTCAAACGGACCTGCTGTAGCCTGTTGTAGCGCCACTAAACTGTTGACCTCGGGTCCTGGACTATGTCACTTTATCCTAGTTGTAGAAGTCCTGCAAACATTGTGTTTGCTGGTAGTCTGTTGACATCTACAGTAGCACCAATGCTTTTTACTTTCACCTTGACTGGGCTCCATTTGTAAGTATCTTTAGTTTTTATATGGTGGCCAAAGATCGCCACTGCTTCAAACAAAAAAAAAAAAGAAAAATGTAAAAAAGGCAAAAAAATTAGAATAAAAAATAATTAAAAAAATTCACAGGGGAAGTTACTGATGCAAAAAAAAGAAACCAAAGCCCGCTGCAAATAGAAAAAGAAACAGTGCAGATTTTAAAAAGCCACAACGGAAGTTAATGACGCAAAAAAAAAAGGTGGCGATAGAAAAAAAAGTAACTTACTGCGAAAATAAAAGGATGCAAATAAAAAAAGCCTCAACCAAAGTGAGCTGCCAGGGACCAATAATAATGATGCATCAGTGTTTTACGATCTAGGCACAGAAGACGATGGCGTGATGACGAGCAAAGAAGTAAGCGGAAAAGTTATTGTTAAATTTTGCTTTGTAAACTTTTTAATGTGTCATTTGGTTAGACCATGTTGCGCCAGTCAATGTGGAGTTGAACTGAAGCTAACACTACACCGGCACCTAACCAAATGACACATTGTACAGTTGACTAAGTGAAATTAAACAATAACCTTTTAACTTACTTCTTTTCTCGTCTTTTTGCTGAGGGAAAAACTGGTTTAGAGGGGTCGAGTTTACATTCAAGATTTCTCCCAAAAACTGGCACTTCTCCAGATCCTGACTACTCCACCTTTAAGTTAACAGTTTCTATTTATATTTAAATATTTCGCCTTAAAATCAGCTCACTTCATTATTTTTGCTCAGTGGTCATCATACAGTGTGGTTAAATCGTACAGTTTCCGACTCCAGGCACATTTTATTAGAGCACAAGATTAGACTGAACATGTCTTCACACAAACATGATCCAAGTAGGAGTAAAGTCGTTGCCTTTGTCACCAATGACTAAGTCTAAGGCGTGTTTTAGTACGAGAGAAGGTCCAGACCGAAGTGGAGTTTGGTGTGGCGTTATTCTAAAGAGAGGACTGCGAATACTCGATAAAGTCTGACTTTATTTTTGATTTGTTTTTCAGCTGTTCGTCTGATTTGGATATGCTCAGGAGAGGGAGGGTTTCGTTTTTAGCTTAGTCAACAGTGATTTCAAATAAGGTGCATAATTTATTTTTCACAAATTAGCTTACGACCTCCAACACAGAGAGAGAGAGAGAGAGAGTGAGAGAGGGGGATAGGGGGTGGCTGTCGTCCAGCCGCATGAGGGATGGCACAGAAGTAAAATGCAGTTTAAATGATACTGAGGAAAAAAACGAGTAAAAATTTTAAAGCATTATTAATTTAACAATAAAAGCAAGTTTCATTTCAAAACATAAGCTGTATTTTTTTTTTACATTACCATAAAAAAATGAGTATAAATACATATTGGTATTATCTTTCAACCCTTTCTTTTAAAAACACAGGTCCCAGTACTGACTCACCGCATTCAGAGCTTCAAACACTGAAGCAAAAAGGTTAAAAAAACAAACAAAAAAAGCTTTACAAGACCAAAGTCCGGGGCAGGGAGCTAGTCCACTAGCAGGTTCACGGTAGAAGTCCAAACGGGACCAATTGAAATTTTGAATCCTGCTTTGTGGACTATTTCGCAAACCCTGGTAGGGGTACTTTTAGACCAGTTTGGATTCTTCTGGGAAAAGTCAGATTTGGACGTCTTTGTTTTCGTTATTAAACAATTAAGACATTCATCTCTCGACGGGGTGTCTAACTCGTCCTGTATTTGACCCTTATTTAATTTTACGCCGAAATATCCCTTTAAGTCAAAGTCAGAAAACAGTCATATTAGTGTAGAGTGAAGATAGAAAACAAACAGATAGACTCGCTCTGTCTAAGGGTGAAATTGTCTTTTTTAGAAGCGCATGAAGTCATTTTACCTCCTCAAATATTTGAGCTCTTTACATTTAACTAAATAAACTACCTTCTTTTAAGGTAAGAAGAACTTTATAAGGGAAATTCAATAGTACTTTTGGTATGATTTCAATAAAAAGAGCAAAAATGTTTGTTTATGTGCTTCCCACATATCTATGAGTCGAGTCAGACCACCTTACTGTCTTCCTGCAAAGCGAAAAGTCTCCTGGCTCTCGCTCTAGTGTGACATTTACCGTCTCATCCACAGAGCTGTTAACCGAGCAGGTCGGCTCTGTGACCGAATTTGAAGATATCATTCAAAGGCCATAAAAAAAGTACCCCTACCTTAACAGGCACCACACTCTGCCCTCCGTTTATGACATTATGATACTGAGTCAGAGATGGTTTGGGAGGAGCTACACCCAGGACTAAGAAATCTCCCAATATTACCACCGGAAATGACTCTGACCTCCTCTTAAAGTGGTGCTTTTACCTTTGAGGCTATTTGATAGAATAAAAATAAAAACTGCCATCGAAGTTCATCGACTCCCGGGGGTGAAGTTAAACTCACTCGATACCACAGGAAGACAAAACTTCTGAAAGCACATTCTTGAAGCTATTACAGAGAGGCAGCATCACAGAACAAATACTGAATAGCTTAGGGGTATTTTATCATTAAATGTCGGACTACTAATAATACCTACTTTTACCCATACAGGCCTGCTGTAGTGTCAAATCCACACGAGGCTCCTCTTAGCGTGATCAATCATCTACAGACACCAAAGCAGTCAGTAGAAATCACTTTGGATGATTGCAGACAGTTTTTTTTTTTTAGACAAGCCTCTTCACTTTTTGCTCTAAGCGTCTTTTCCTTTGGCATTTAATAAAACAACACGATTCCCCTTACCACATAGCTTAGGTTTACTTGATTATCACATTGACCCTAAATTTACTGTCATAGCCTTGAGAACTGGACGATGGCGTCACCGGGAGGCTAAATATCAAGGCAAAATGATTGTATTCAGCCTAAATGGCTCATAGTTGTACAGAGGGAAAGGCGACCGAACAGACACCAGCGTTGCTGTTGAATAGAAACCGTGCTTTTACGTCTGGGATTGAAAAAAGTGAGCGTTTATAAAGTGTCTTCTTGATACCTGCTGTACGGATACTGTGGAAAGTAAAGGTGAACTAGTATGTATGAAATTAAGGCTGTTTCTTTCTTGTTGGCTGGTTTTCATTCAACAGCAGGACAGTAGCTGGACTGTTCAGTTTGCAGAGATCCTGTCCAACCACCTCTGTGCAGAAGAAGGAGAAGGAGACCCTCACAGTCCACCTGAACATCAGCGGGTGGCTGCTTCAGTTCAAAAATTGCACAATGGAGAGGGTGACTTCTCTGGAGTATGTAGGTTGGCAGGTAGGTAGGTAGGTAGGTAGCGCACTATGAGCTGAGTGTGACTGAGAACCATAAGAACCATATATATATATTCTATATACATGTTATTTTTTTCTGAGGTTGATTCTGAGGTTTAATAGACTGAGGATTGGCTCAGACAACCAGGCTAAAGAGGGGAGGGGAGAGGGGGAGTGGGAGAGGGGAGAGGAAAGAGAAGAGGTATCCTGTGAAAAGAGAGTGTATACAGTGGAAAGAGAGAGAGGGGAGTTCCTTGGGGACACAATCCATCTTGAGGACCACCCTTTTGGGCATTAAAGGCCTGGATTGCCACCGTTCTTCTTCTTCTTTCCGTGAAATATTTTCTCAGAGATCAGACGACATGTATGACCCATTTTTGCCGGCTGTGTCAACATATTCAGTAGGGGTTAGGTGGGGGAAGGGAGGTGGAACTGTTTACACGCATTTTGAGGAAGATTGAGGCCGAGAGAGATAGGCCCATTAGTGAAGGATCAATTCAGAGGGTTTACTAAGTAGCATTATTTGGTCTTTTTTGATGTTTCCCACCTTTTCCACACCTCCTTTTCCCTTTCTGCTCTCGACTCGGCATTTCTCTCGTCCCCCACCTCCGTTTCTGTTCCTGCGCGGTTCATTCGTCCTCCAGGGACTCCGTCTTGATGTCGCCGGGGGCCCCTCCGGTTCTGGACAGGGCCAGGATGGTGTGGTTGACTGCGGCCATCTCCACGGCCAAAGAGATGGGGTCTTGGTGCTCACTATGTGCGGCACTGTCATCCTGACCAGAGAAGGAGAGGAGAAACAAATGTGAGTTTGGGTTTTGTGAATGGACAGCAGTGGCCGTTATTTGGGGTGAATTTCAGTTTTGAGTAGGGGTGTCCCAATACAAGTTTTTTACTTCCAATACGATACCGATATTGTAGCCTTCAGTATCGGCAGATACCGATATTGATCTGATATTGGCACAGACTTGTGCATGACAAGTTTAGCACTCAGCTGCAATGTCTTTTTTGGACTTTACAGAAAAATACTGCTACACAGCCGACATCACTCCTACTCCTTGCTACTTTGTTAGTACCTTAGTACACACTGTTGTTGTGATCACATGGGCTCTGCATGCTGGATCCAGACCCTGCTAGCTAGAGGTGCCGGGGTGGAGTCCGGAATGGACTGCTTGTATCGGAGTGCTGATAATGGAGTTTTTAGATGCAGGCCGATATAACCCGATATTTGTTTTTGGCTGATATCTTGGCTGTAGCTGCAGCTTTTGGGACCTCGTGTAAAGGCGACTAAACTGTGTTTTTATATAAACCTGAGCTTCTCTGCGTGGACTCACCTGTGTTGGTGAGGTGGGTTCCAGCCGGTAGAGGCTGAAAGGTCTGCTGAGAGGTCTCTTGTCAAAATATGGCAGGTCACATGCCTACAAGAAATAGAATAAGACGTTTCAATGAAATCAAAAACATCACTAAGGGTTAAATTAGTCAAACTTTCCTTCTTTCACACCTGTCCTTCTGTAAGTTTCATGATCTACTTTTATTTTCCACAGCCACAATCATTCAATTCAAATTAAGCTGTTTCTATATTTAGCAAAACTGAAAATGCAAACAAACCCAAACTCCTGATTTCATTACTCTGCGACTTCAGCCAAAGGTATGAAAACTATTGTTAGTCTGAAAATAAATCGTTCAACTCAAAGAGAAGACATGAAATCTGCTTTCATCCATCGCATGCATTTCAAAGAATGGATGTGAGGCTAATCAACCAAAACAAAGATAAAGATATTATGAATAAATTATAAAAAAAATTAAAAGAACAGAGTCAGTATAAGACAAAATTAATCATGACGCTGTGACACAAAGTGATGTGACCTTTCTCTTAAATCAGACGTGAGTTTTTTTTAAGTGTCTTTGGGGATCTTTTATCGCTCTCTACCTGCTCTGAGAAGTCATTCCCATCGATGTCATCGCTGTTCGAGTGCCCCCCTGGACTCTGGACATCTATTCCATGACTCTCCAGGATTGTGGCTTCTTGGAGGAAGAGGATGAATTATTAGATTTACAGTGAATTACTTATAATCATTAGTTGTTTTTTTTGGTAATCTAAATGTAGAGAGTTCAGGGACACTTAACAAGAAGATGAGCATTTTGAAAACACCTGTCTGATATCATTCTCTGTAAAAATGAGAGATCTATTGATGCAGTTGAGGGTAAGTCGGGTCTGTTGAGCCTTAAGTAAGTTTTAAACCTGACTTGATCACCATGGTAACTAACTGCAGCTTTAAATCAGCTCTAGAGTACCATCCCGTCATTAAGATGTCCCCTGCACACTAGCTGATGTAGTAAACCGTGAGGATTTTAATACCAGAGAATAAAGCCGTGCAGTCAGAGAAAAACAGTGTATGTTTTGCATCACAGGAGGAGGCTGCATGTATTTAATTTAATTCCTATTTAATGCCCTCGGTTGTGAGCACAAGCCTCCCTCCTTTCTTCAGTCTCCCTCTTCTCTCAAAATTCAGTCTTTGAATTTCAGTGAAACAAAAGAACAATAAAAGGCACTATTTTCTGATATAACACCGGCCCGTACGTTGCAGAAATTATGTGTATCACTGTTCAAGTTGGTGGCTCTCAGCGTGTGTTGTGATAAAATCAATACATTCTTCTATGAATAGCAGAGTACTTTCCCTTTCCTTAACTTAACCGCAGCGGCGCTTACTTTTTACTGCAATGACTCATCGACTCTCATTATGACAGTCTGACAAAAACAGACAGTCGGTGATTATTCTTTGTTTGAAAGACGAGTCAAATGACATGATTAACGCCCCGTTTTCATGTGAGCACGCTCAGAGACCGGAGCAGAGCGCCTGAGGTAACAGAGGAAATAGATAACCAGCTTTGTGCTGCGTGATACCTCCACCTGGAGCTTTGGACTTTATCTGGGCAGCTACTCTGAGTTAGTCCGGGTATGTTGAGCTCGCATCACAGTGTTTAACTTTGTGTTAACGGTCCTGAAAGGTAACCATGAACTAAATTTGAATAGCAGTTGAGCAGGTGAACTAGACTCTACTGCTACACTTCCTGAGTGTGTGTCAACATTTATCAGCCACCAAAAACTGTATTTATAATTAAGAGAGCACGGAGAATTACAGTGTTATTATTAAATGAGAGGCTGAAATCACCAAATAGCTAAGTAATGGACTCGAGTATGTTGAAATGAGACTTAAATTTATCTGTAAAAAGTAAATAATAAATGGTTAAAACATAAAGAACAAGCAGCTGAGAAATTTAGGAAAATGGAGAGTTATTCAGAGCATAAAATGAGGATCATTAATGTGTCTTATTGTCCAGAATGGATGAGTATATGGTCATTGCATTAGTTGTTATAATCCCTCTTAAGCAAAACCTAAAAAGCCATGCCTACAATACATAATGTCATTTCCTGTGCAGTGATGATCATCAGTGTAAAGTCTCAAGCTACATTACCAATGTTGGCCCGTCTCTTGATCTCCTTACGACGGTTAGCAAACCAGTTGTAAACTTTCAGGGAGGTTACCCTCTCCAGATCCGACAGCTTCTTTCCTGAGAGAAAAACACGACAACATCTTTACTCTTTGTTTCACTTTCAGATTTATCCGTTTAAGAGTGAGAGGCGGATTGGGCAACAGATGTAAGGCCTGAAATCTTTTTCTAAACCTGCTCACAAAACAACTCCAACAGAGACGCAGATTTCTCGTGTGAGTGCCTTACCTGGTTTCTGAATGACAGCATTGCAGGCGTTTGCTATCTCCTCCCTTTTGGCCTCATCTGGGTACTGGTTGTCATTGAAGTAGCTATAAATAGCAGGAGAGTCAGAGTGATTAAATTAATTTAATACACAAAGGCGATGTCAATAAACCATAGCTGCTTTCTTCTCATGTTTCCAGAGTCATCGTCAAGACAATATTGTGACTGAACTGCTTGTCGTCGTCCAGCCCTTTTCTTTGGAGGTTCAACTCCACTTGGAAATAACAGAAAAGTTTTTCATCAGCTGTGATTTAATGATTTTCCGCCTCTCCTTCCAACACTCACCTCTCCATCACAGCCAGGCACTCTTTCCTCCAAGTGAAGCGGCTTCCTCGACGCAGACGGAAGGTTCCAGTGGCGGTTGTCAGGGGCGGTGGTGTTTGCCGCCATTCCATCTCCTCCATAGGTAACGGAGCAGGACGCATGTTGAGGGTGGCACCTGGGGAGAACAAATGCAAATTTCCCATTACAGTCTGATTATAAACTCAACTAAATAATGCTGACAAAGACTCCTCCTCCTCTGCAGAAATCAGGATGCATTCGCTCTCAAAATTGCAAGATTAGACGGTGCGGAAAATCCCTCCTACCTCCAGGTTCCCTAAATGGGAGGAGCCCCAGAATCATTAAAGGCAGCCAGCCCACCTGCTGCAAACTTTTTCTGGGAACACTGGAGACAATGGAGCCGGCTGACTGAGAGAACAACACCAGTATCACCGACTGCAAGCTTACCCTGTGAGTTTGCTTCGTTTCAATTGTTGTATAGACGGTAAATAGACGGTGTCTCGTCTCAAAGTACTTTGACATTCACCCAATCACACCATATCTATACACAGATGCCAGAGGCTTCTATGTAAACAGCCCGCAGGTTTTAACTAATCCCTCTTACACCAATGGCACAGCCACTGGAGTCAGTTTGGGGTTAAGTGTCTTGCTTAGGGATGAGAATTAATAACAAACTGGTTCCCAGTGATTCGATCCTAAGAACTGTTTTTCTGCCTCCTCAACGACTCTGCTTATTGGTTCCTCTTCCGTCTCGATGCATAATGACGTAGTACACGAGAAGTGTTTTGGTTCAGAACTTTCCAGTGTGGCGTGGAGGCAAAAGCACTCCAGAGTTTGGCTGTATTTCAGGCGAAAAGATGATACCGGGGCTACCTGCAACACTTCCAAAGCCTTAATTTCGTTGACGGGGGGGAATACTTCCGTGTGCGGAATTTGCAGAAGTATAACGTGTATGATATGCTACAAAGGCAAGACTGGTAGAAGCAAAAGCAAGAGCGGAGCTAACATCTCAGCATCATCAAGGTAACGTCTAACTCCTCCAGGTCCTGTCTGTTGTGTAGGTGTCAGTGCCATGTTAACCCTCTTTCACTATATAAATACTCTCCATCTCCTTAAATTACATTTAGGCGACGATGACTGCCAGAGTCATGCTCTCGCACACCTTTGGTAGCTCCCTTCATCAAGGCGGGGAAGAATAAAATGACCGAGGCGAAGATAAACAAATGTCACCGAGCTGTTGCCAGATTTGTGGTCAAAGGGTAGGTCACATAAATTATTAGTGCATGGATATGCAAATGTGACAATATTAAAGAGTGAATGCAAACAAGTCCATTTGTATTATCTTATTTCTAATTCAATGAGAATCGATAAGGAATCGTATTGATAAGCAGTATCAATGATGGAAGTGGAATCACTACATTCTTAACAGTTCCCATCCTTAGTCTTGCTGGAGGACACTTTAGCATGTGGACTTTGGGAATGAACCCTGACACCAGCTCTACCAGTAAAACCCCACTCATGCAGTCGGGTGTCATTATTTCAGCGAACACCGACAGTAACAGTTGAGGTTATCAGAACAGCATGATTAGGGCATCAGTTTTCTATGCAGCAGTGACTGAGGGATGTGTGTGTGATTGTGTGTGTGTGTGTGCAGGGTTGGGCTGAGCTGAGCCAAGCTGGGCTCAGTCTGGCCATAAATAGCATAGAGCACTTTCCACTGCTGTCGCTGTTGGCAGGGCTCCACTGAGGAACATGCCGCAGAGGACGAGGCGTGGGATGTCTGCTGCCTCGCTATAGGTTGATTTAGCTCACACACACACAGGTTTACATATCCCAGGCCGGCGTGAGGCTTGTCGTTTCTGTTGTTAGCCTGTAAGTTCGTGTCGTACAACAGAAACGTTTTCTTGATGATGCGACTGTCCTTGAAGCTGAATAATAGAGCAGAAGTTCGTGCAGGACTGACATATAAAAATGCAGAAATAGCTGTAGACCGGAGACGTGGGACTTTCCACCAGGCGGACTCTTCTGAACGGCACAGAATGCAGTTATTTGTGTTTCCATTAGTGGTATATGGTAAATAGACTGTGTTTATATGGAGCTTTCTCTGGTCTTCTAACCACTTACAGCACTTTTACATCACATGTCATATTCACCCATTCACATCACATTCACACACTGGTGGTGGAACAGGCTGCTATGTATAGAGCTCATCAGTTTTTAACTAATTCCAGTCACACACCACAGGGTACAAGTGTCGAGTGTCTGACTTCAGCTTGTCGACAGCAGAAATCAAACCCCTGACCTCCTAACTCTGGGTATGGATTCAGTATAGAACAAGAGTAAGAGTCCAAATGACAGCAGACCCTACCACTGACCCATCTGAAACTGAACACGAAGGGTCAAGGAGGGGTGGAAGGACCGTGATGTACCTGGTGTTGTTTTCTCCAGCGTGTACCAGCGGTAGAAGGCTCTCTTCTTCTGTTCACTGAGGTCTGAGCCATGCTGCAGCAGCCAATGGGAGATCCGGCTCTGGCTGATGCCTAGAAAGCAGCCAGACATGATCAAACTATAACAAACAGAGTGTTTTCTAGCGTCAGGTTTGGGTACCATCTGTTGACAAGCTTTGGGAAAACTGGAGACAGACAGAAGGGTAACGAGAGGAGGAGAGTGTTTTCTCTCTCTTCAGCACATTTCTCATCTCTTCCCTTTTTAAGATTTATTTAGATAGCATCGTGAATGTTTTAAATGACACAAAAATCTGATAGAATTTTCTTTAAATCTCACAATTACTTCTACTTCTGTTTTCCAACAGTGTGCTAGTGATGCTACGTACCTGTAACCTGTGCCACCACCGCCTGAGAGATCCTCCTGTTTCCCAGGAAGGCTTTGATCTCCTCTTTGACCATGCTGCTGTCTCTCCTGCACAAACAAGTCAAAACACAGCTGGCTGTCACTCAACGTGGGAGGTAAAAACTCTGAATATAAACCTGGTTTTCTAAATGCAAGCGCACTCGGACATGGACTAAATTTGTGGTTCTTCAATAGCTGTTCGATCCTTCGCAGGGTTCCTAACACAGTTGGAATTTCCATGCTTTTCAATACCCTACTTTTTAGAAATACTTGGGAATACCTACTTTTCTATTTTGGAAAACATTATTTTATAACTGTGGTAATAGTGTGGAAACATAAATAGTTTTCCATACTTTTTAAGACCTGGAAATTGATCAAATTTATTCCATACTTTTCCGTACTTGCGTAGGAACCCTGCCTTCGGCAAAGACAACTCAATAATTCACCTTTTTGCCAGAGCAATATCAAAAGAAAAAAGCATTAAAGTTGATGTTTTGGGGAAACTACTTTAAACCCAGAATCTCTGGTTTTATTCTAACTTAATCAACTATATAAATTAGGGCTGGGTGATATGTCCGATAATGGACGATAACTACTCCACAAGCTGCTCACCCCCTCCCACATTAACTTCGTCTACTTCAGCCGCGAAAACTTTTGAACCATCCTCCATCTCCTCACCTGTCTTTCCCTCTTTGTTACAGACTGGATGGGGTGGAGTCACGCCTCTGACGTAGGACAGCGTCTTAAAGGGACATGAGACCATAGCCTACCTACACACATCCAAAACCAACTTTTTTTGTCACCGAATATACCGATATGGGCACAATGACATCTGTTATTGTCGTAAATTTCTTCATCAGTAAATTTTCAGTTAATCGCCCAGCCCTACATTCATCCCTTTAGACAAATAGTCCATGTCTATCCATGTCTTATGGACCTCTAGTATGACTTGGCGTCTTGACACTACATCTCGCTCACTGCTAAATAATCAACACACTCCTCTCTTCACCTTTTTCCTTTCTAAGCCGTTTGATTTATTGCAATTGCTTTCGATATTGGTAAATTTTCGGTTTATCGCCCAGCCCTAATTTATATAGACATGAAACAGTTAAAAAGCTGCTGTATAGACTGCTTTATGTCAAATATCCTCCAGATATATTTTGCAGTAACTTCTTCTATTGTCAGTTCTTCTTGATTTGATCTTCTACGGGAAAAGTGCTCATATCCAAAGCTCCTCTTTTCGTAGGGCATTTTTATCTGCGTTCTGTTCCTCTCTCAGTGTTGGATTTCACTGAAAAACGAGCAACGACTGTGTGAATTTCAATGGATCGCGCCGCAATCAATTCATCCATATTTTTCCATCTGCAGAGAATGTTTCTGTTTTCGTCCTCGGCAGAGAAAAAATGAAACACACACTCAGAGGCTCGCAGGAATGGCGAGTGCTGAGTGAACATGTGCAGTCACACAATGTACCCACCCTGCTTTCTGGCTTCCAGCCCAAACGTTACATACATACTACCCAGTGCTGTGCACACACACACACACTCAGGGTTTTTGCTTAATTCCTTATCTCTGTACAGACTGTGAATGCCTGTCAAATATGTCAACTGATAAATCCATTTACCCAAACATGTACGTAGTCCGTACTGTCAGCACCTGTCAGCAGCACCGGTGCTTAAACTACATGTGTATTTACAACATCCTCTCATCAAAGTCCTGAGTGTGGGCATATTTCAGGGGGTAAAAAAAAAAACCTGACATGAGTCTTGACACATACAGCATCGATATCCTCCACACCAGCCTCTTGTGGTGCGGCTAAAATTAGAGCTCAAAAACACTGCTTTTATCGGCACAAGTGAATCAATGTAGCACAAGCTGCTGTACAAGACCGAGAGGAGTGCAGGAGGGAGGGAGGAGGGGGGGATTCGGATGTGCTGGATGCCAGCTCAAAGGCCAAACCCCTGCAGAGACGGAAATGTGCACTTAAAAGACAGAAAAATCTGAAGGGCACCGTGGAATTGTCGACAAGCAGAAACCTTGTGTCACGCCCCCGCAGCTCTGCCAAGAGAGATGCCGGAGAGTCCTACAGCCCAAGAGAGAGACAGAGAGGACGCAGGCTTTTCAACGCTTCTTAACTTCTTAGGCTGTCTGAAGAGGACATGTAATTTAATGCAAAGGCAGCGTGGAGGAGAAACGAAAAAGCCAGTGCAGCACGAGGATAGAGCCTTTGCTCTTTATGTCTATTCTGGTTCTGACTGATCATACAGGGAGGCTGGAAGGCAGCGGCGGCGGGATGGAGGGCTAATGTGTAAAGTGCTTTGAAGTAGGGAAAAGGTGGCTACTGAAAGGCAAATAGATTATAAACACTGGAGCTGTTTAAGTAACGGCAAGCGAACCATTTTAAACCTGATGTTGTTGTTTGTGGAGCTGTTTGTGGTCTAGAGTGTCTGTTGATAAGGGGAAACAGTTTCAATCAAAAACCACAGACCAGATCCTGAATTCATACTTCATTCGGCAAAGTCCTCCATGTGATTATTTGATCAAAACTCAAGAACGTCAGTCAGTACGTTTACATGACACTCGAGAAAAACGAATTATTGCCGTATTCCAATTAAGACTGGACAACTGAAGTGCATGTAAACACCTTAGTTCGGCTATAATCTGAGTTTGTCCACTTTTGGAACAACGAGGAGAGTGGCAATATGCTTTCCCTCGACATTTAATGTCATTCAGAATTGACATTCTAAAGTATACGAACGGTCGCAAAAGGAGGAATGGAGACGTCTGTAAAAAAGATCTGGAAACAGCGCAGCTGAAAAGACCCATATTGTCCTCTAGTTTTGGGCAGGAGGACACGTTCACGTCAATAATTCAATTTTCTTAGTTGCATGTATACGCGGACAAGAAAAGAAGTCCGTTTCAGCACTGAGTGACTCCTCAGTCGGGACGTTTTCTCAATCGCTGTTTCTTAAAGTGAAACCCCGAACCTGAGGTTTTTAAAAATAAGTTTGTTCCAGCTGCAGTTCTCGCCGTACAACGGAGCTTCAGTGCAGTTTGCAGTCGGCGCTATTTCAAGGTGTTTCACGTAAGGGAACAGGGCCCAGATCTGAGTACACTTGACCCCAGGGTTTGGTTCAGGACTCAGGCTCTGTGTTTATTTCGAGCAGAAGTCCTGAACTTTTCGACCAGCAACAGCACCTCTATAATAAGACCCTGAATCTCAAATTATAAAGAGAGAGCTTCACAAGCACCAAACTCAACAATTACAAATCTAAGTTTCCCACTTTCCTACTCACCTCATTAGCTCCTCCACCTTATCATCGATGTCCAGGTCCTCTTCTGCAGCCTCAAACCCAAACGCCCGTGCTGCGGCTGCGCTGTTGACCGGGTACCTTGGAGGTGACAGCTTCCCGTTGGGTGTGGCAGCCAGACTATCCCGGCCGTTTTGTGAAAGAGCCACCAGCGAGACAGGTGAGGGCAGGATGGCAGAAGGCGGGGGCGGCCCTGGAGGAGGAGAAGTGTCATAGCTGTTGCTAGGAGAGGGTGAGAGTCCCCCTCCACTGCTGCCAAACTGTGTCTGTGTGGCTGTGGAGATTTTGGAGGTCGTGGAAGAGGCAGCAGCCGCAGAGTTATCACCAGTGTTGCCCTCACCGCTGTTGCCGTTGCATGATATGGAAGAGGTGGTAGTTGCCGAGGCAGTGTTGTTATTGTTGAACGATGTAGAGTTAGAGGCAGAGTTGTTGTTGTTGTTGTTTGCCCCCCCAACTCCATAGGAGGATGAGGAGGATGAGGAAGAGGAGGTGCGGCGGCCAAACTTGTCACCATGCTCACGGTCCAGCCGCTCCAGGGTGTCAAGTGCGTGCAGGATCTCCTGCTTGGTCATACCAGTGCGACGCAGCCGCTGCAGCAGATCTATCTGCTCGATAGTGAAGCGCGGCTCCTCACTGAATTCAGACATCCTGCTGCTGGATGGAAAAGAGACAGACAGGTTGTGAGTCAGAGGAAAGAGAAAATCAAGGAAGAGGAAACAGGAAATGCTGGAGGGAAAGTGAGGGAATGACGGCTCTCAGCGGGAAATCGAGGGAGAAGGAGTGATGGAGAAAAAGACGGGCGAGGAGGAAAGTCAGGGGAAAGAAGACAGATGGTGAGCTGATGAAAGTAAAGAGGATATTACAGAATTGAGAAAGTGCAGGGTGAAAAGGAACGCAGCTGCAGACGGGGGAGAAAATGAGATGATTGAAAAGGAGGAGTATGAGAGAGAAAAAGGTAGGAAAGCAGAATTAAAGGGGTAAAGTTGCAAGAGAGGGCTAGGAAAGTAGAAAAACTGGAGGAGGAAAATAAAGAGGCAGCAGATAAGAAAAGGAAGACAAGAGCAGGAGACAGAAGTGTGAAAGAAAAAGGGAGGGAGGGGTAGGGCATAAAAATCAGCTATTTTTGGGAACCAGCAGGCAACACACGCAGAGTGCCAGAGTCACCTTGACAGCTGATGCTATCTTAACATTCTGACTGCCGTTCTTTAAGAGCTACAACATATCCCTGGCTCTGCACACCACCCACGCTGTATGTTTTTCATAAGCAATTTGCTGTGCTCAAAATCAATGCAACTGGAATCAGACTGCGGCAGAGTTTCCATCTTCTGTGCCAGCTAACCTATGCCGATATGATAAATGGTTTGAAAGGGGTCACTGGCATTTCTCCACCTTAGCATTACTCCAAAAAAATAAATTAAAAAAGACTGAGAGTGTGAAATATTATTTGAAGTTATCACGGTGGAAAATTACACAATAATGTGTTAGAGCGATGTGACAACAGACTTTAGCAAGAGAGGAAAGGTGATGACACAAACAGGGGGAAGTCACTTTGAACAGTCACTGGAAAACATTACTTAGTAGCTTAGGCGAACATTAACTAGTCTGTTCAGGCATTCATAAGGAAGGTTACTAATGCTGTTAATCATTCTCAATCACAGTTTCACTGCAAAACCCTGTCACATCACAGAGATTTTAACTAAACTGTGTTAAAGATGCAGAAACAGAATATCACCATCTTCAAAACTTAAGGTGATATTCCATAATTTAGGATCAAACACACCGTAACACCCAGTTAGACACCCTGTCGAAAGATGAATGTTGCCGACTGCTTGCTTCTCTAGTTATACCAACTTTAGTAACGTCTGCACGATAGCAGCACACAGCGATTTGAGGAGCCATAAACAAACCTCAACCAAAACGCCCCTCCATAGCCACTAATGATGCTCAGAACAGCACTTAACTTCATCAACAGTACATATAGGGTCCCAACACAACTCACCTACTCTCTTCCAGTAGCCACTTGTTTGGAGCGAGACCTCGGGCCAGTCCATTACAGACTACTGCGGAGTTTCGCAGTTCAAGGAAGAACATTTATGATCATTTCTTTATCATTTCCTTGAAGTAATAATCATCATATTCATTTTGCACTGCAGACACGGTAGTTCTTCTGCCTTTGTGTCTCAGTCTAATTGCATTTCCATGAAGAAATGATCATAAATGTTCTTCTTGAGCTGCATAACCCTGCTGCAGGCGGTGATGGTCTGGCCCAACATCTCGCTACAAACAAGATGAAGATAAGAGCTGTTCTGCGCATTATTTGTGTCTATAGAGTGGCGTTTTGGTTGAGGTTTGTTTATGGCTTCTCAGACCGCTGTGTATTGCTATCGTTTGGTCGTTACGCAAGTTGGTATAACCAGAGAAGCAAGCAGTTGGCAACATTCATCTCTCAACGAGCTGTGTAACTACAGTGTGTTTGACCCTAACTTAATTCTATGTCAGAATATCCCTTTAAGTGTCTGCACTGACTGATAAAGAGCTCTCTCACAGTCTGTCGGAAACCATCCCTCCTGGTCAAGTATTTACAGTGTTAACTTTTCACTTTGCCTCAAGGTTGTTTAACTGGTTGAAACACACTGATAAGAGGCGAAGTGCTGCGGGTGTGTGCGAGTCAAAATTAAGCTTTTACAGTGATTTACAGTTGCACACTGGACCTTTCTGTTCCTCAGAGGACAAAAAGTTAAAACTGATCCTACTTCTCCTTTTCATTATAAGCAAAGACCAACTCTACCAGAAAGAGGAAACTTAGTTTGACCTCAGGTTGTACTAAGCAGACATTAATGGAACAAAGGGAATAAAACATCTTCACTAGGATGATATCTGATCAATAATATTGGCTAAAGATAAGTTGCATTCACAAACATGCAGCTCCTGTAAACCAAAGTCATTTCCTAAGCGCTGCAGTTTTTAACACTCTCCATAGTTTGTGGTTTCACTGTCTTTTGTAGGATCCATGTATTTTCGTTTTGCTGACTGTAAAGCCTGTGGCAAAGCGCACAAATCTGTTGGTCTTTTTTTTCCAAGGCTGCGGGTAAGTTCCTTGTGATGCCAGCTTTCACGCCCTTTGCCCAAAAGCTAACGTTAGCAAATGTTTCTGTGGCAATTCATAATGAGACAGAACATACGTCCGCATAATGATTTTATCGTAATGCCTTCGTACTGGCATCTGTCCGTGGGCATCACACAGGACGGTTTGCAGCTTTGCCATCGGACAGTTTTAACAGCTTCAGGCTTGTGTAATGATTAGCATGACATGCTAGCTGTGCCAAGGCTGGGACTAGCCGACGTTAGCCGCTGTCGCTGGCTAGCGTACATTTGATATTAATAACATCACTTTAAGTATTGGAAATAGCTAAGTACATGACTTACCTCGGTTCAAATTGTCCACTCAACCATTTAACTTTGTAACTCGAACAATGACCCGTCCTGTTTCCACTGCAACCAAACTGTACAGCAATTTGATTACAGTGCCCTGTCCGACCCCTTTCCAAGGATTTCTAATCAGAGGCGAATTATTTGCCTCTCCGCTTTGTCTGTCTGACAACAGCCATATTGACAACTAACACCTCCGAGTAGCTTTGAGGGAACTGTAGTTTAACTCCCACAAAAAGCCGCTGCCGCGCCGCGGTGTTCTTTACACCAAAAACTACAAGTCCCTGACACACGGGGAGGGCGGGGGGAGCTCGTGGCTGACTGATCTACTGTTAACAGACGGGGATGCAGTTTTTAATATTTTACTGTCACCACGGCTGCTGCTGCTACTGCTCAGGACCTTTTCAAAGTCAGTGAAATCCAACAAATGTAAACGTGATTCTGATGATAAAGTTCACGGAACACTGTGTTTACCCTCCCTGCAAATATATAAACCTATTTCCCCCCAAAAGTAAGGAAATGACTCTAAACTCTATTTATTCCCAGGATAGAAGACATATATTCTCTTAGTCAAGATATGATGAAAACATGTTAGAATCTGTTTATTTAACGTGTATATGAGGCAATATGTTGGCCCGATCTCTTATAAATATTTTGGCTAAGAAGTTACTCTAAAGCAGTGGTTCTCAACTGGTGGGCCCCGATTCAAAGTGGGTCGCAGACACGTTCTGAATGGGTCACAAACAGCTGGTCAGAGTAAATATTTAATTTGTATCTGATGTTTTGACATGTCTTTAATTTATTTGTCTTTTTTCATTCCTGCCTCCGCCTCTTGTATTGGCAGCGATGTTTGGGAGTCATGGCCTTTTTTAACCTTCATGATGGTCTTCTGTCGGTTCTTGTTTTTTCTTTTAATGTCACAAAACCAAGCCCTCCTCCTTTATCCGGGCTTGGATGACCCAATTGAGACAATTTGTTACTGAGTTACTGAGTTTTTATTTTATTATTATTTTGAGGCGTGGTGTCGAAATTTTTTTTTCTTTTGCAATTTTTTTTTTTTTTTTTTTTTTGCATAAGGCAAGGAGCCAGGGATTTTTAGTCCTGCCTCTGCCTCCTGTATTGGCGGCAATGTTTGGTAGTCATGGACTTTTTGAACCTCTATAATGGTCCTATACACTGAAATAAAACAGACATAATAAAATAATTAGACACTTTCAAAGATGATGTACAAGATTGATTGTGAATCCCAAAACAATGTGTGAGCGTTTATTTGTACAGGTAATTAATGTACCAAACACTTACTCTTCTTGACTGCAAGTGCAGCAATATAGATGGGAGCCTTTTTTGTCCTTTTTCTGGCAAAAATTTTTAGGAAAGATTTTTTTGCAGTTTTAAATTTTCCGGCAATAATTTCTTTTGCAAAGTTTTTTTTTTTTTTTTTTTGATTTTTTTTTTTTTTCAATTTTTTTTTTTTTTTTTTTTTTTTCATTTCTTTTTTTCCAGTCAGGCAAGAAGCCAGGGCTCTTTAGTCCTGCCTCTGCCTCTGCCTCTTGTATTTGCGGCAATGTTTGGGAGTCATGGCCTTTTTTAACCTCCTCCACAGAGAGATGGACTCCATCTCAGTCGCTTCTGTGATGACCTCAGGTGTTGTTAAGATAATCTCAGGTGTCTCCTGAACTGTACCCTCTTCTTCGCTGTCCATCGAAGTGATGTCCAGTTCAGGGGAGGGCTCTCTGATGTCCTCGCCGATGACTCTGAACGTCTCCTCCTGATCTTTAAATTCGGATGTCTCCATCAGCAGATTATCCACTGTGGTCTCCAGGATGTCGTTTTCTTCATCCATTCTATCATCCAGCTGCAGTTCTTGGTTGTTTTTCTCAAGAAGCTGGTGCTTGGCCTCCTCCAGCTGTGTCTGGAGGTTGAATCTAAAATAGGGTAAGAACACATAATGCAGATAAAAAAAAATAAAACAAAATTCAACTAAAAGCCAAAGTTTTGTCTCTAACTAGTGTATCTGCATATATTTCAAGATGTTGTGCATCCCTGCAAACCAACAGAATGAGTGTAAACAGAACTGTCTTAATGATATAGCATGCCAAAAAAAATGTGGTCTCCTATGGTCAACTTACCCTGTGTATGGGGTAGGTTGACTATTTCTAAGAAACAGGGGGTGGCTCAACTTACCCTTTGGCTCAACTTACCCCACGCTGGTTCCCACATCCCTTTAAAACAGATGCTGTTAAAGAGCTAATTTGGATGCCCCTATAGTAGTAGATAGTGGTGTAAGTTAAGACAACTCTTCATTAAATCGGGTAAGATTAAATTGAGTTTTTTTTGTGTGAACTTCGTCTGAATCATGGGTTTTCCGAGTTGACTTGAACGCAGCATCAGCGCCGCTGCCCACCCAACATGATTTGATGCCTGGAGAGAGAGAGTGGATTCATCGACACCTAACACACCGTTACAGTCGGGGACCAGGTACGCTTTTTTCTCATTTAACCCCTCTATGACATGTGTTTCACTGTTATAACCGGCGGGTATAATCTCGGACTGTTACACAGAGAAACCTCTACCTTAAATCCAGCTGTTTTGGTCAGCGGTGTTAGCTGACAGTGGCTAACAGCGTCGGTCAGCTAACACCAACTTAGCTAGCATTCAGAAAGAGGGAGAGAGATCCCACATCAGCCCTGTATTGTTTTGGTGGGAAAGTGAAAGAGTTTGGAGCTCTCTGAGAAGAAACAGATAGTGTTTGACTAAAGTTTTTCACAGAAGCGCACAGAAAAATGCGTAATGAGGTGTCGGAAGACTAACGTTTTTGTGACCGTTACTGTGATTTGACATAAATGTTAAGGCCGAAGCTAAAATGATAACTGGATTTTACTGAATGGAAATGGGGACGTGGTCCAGTCTGAAACAACGATAAAAACTTTAAACCGAGTGTCAAAATTGAGCTGATTTGCCTGTATTTCAGTTTCAGCTGTCACTATGTTGAACTAATGCGAATACAAAGTTTTTAAAAGCTTTTAATATTTAGTTTGTGCTGTATTTCTGTGATACTATTGGCATAGATGTCTGAAACGTGGTCCTATGAACTCCTGAGATTAAAACCAAAATGATCTCCTCAGGCATTAGTACAGTTACTTTAATGGTAGTAAGTAATACTATGTAAACTGTAGAAAAAACATTACTTTCTACAGAAAGTATCTTCTGAACTAAAAAGTTCAAGTCACACCCAAGAAGCTACTCATGAGTGAACTATAACTTTTCACCTGACTGAACCAACGATAAAAACTTATTTGTTTGTATTTCAGTTTCAACTGTTAGTATCTTGCAATTATGTGAATACAGCGTTTTTAAAAGCTTATTAAATTTTGCGGCATTTTGTTAATATTAATGGAATAGATGACTAAAACAGGGTCCTATGAACACCTGGGATTTAAACCAAAATGATCTACTTGGGCATTAGTACAGTTACTTTAATGGTAGTAAGTAATGCTAGTATGTATATCTTTTGTTCTAACGAAAAAGTTCAAGTCACACACAAAAAGCTACTTGTGTGTAAACTATAACTTTCCACCTGGATGCTGGATGTGGAGAGTTGATAAGAAGTTTCTCAACTCACTGACTTCATATCCAGTTATGTATTTGTCTTTCTGACAAGTACTCTGATGTAAAACTCATTGAAACACATCTCTACCCCATAGAGTCATTTCCAGATCTTTGTAAAAAGAGGAAAAAAAACAAAGAAAGGGTTTTTATGTTTCAGTGAGTAGGGTGAGATGATGGAACAGGTTTTCCATGGAGTTAAAGCAATGTTCAAACATGACACAGTTTAAAAAGAGGTATAAAGGCACTATTTTTAAGAAGTACAGGGATGAGGAAGGTGTTGGGTAGCACTGAGTGTTGTGAGGTTATCGTCTGTTTTGTTTGTTTCTTTCTTGTTTTATTTTGTTTTGTTGGAACAAAGTGGATGTAGATTTTGTTTTGTAATACAAAGTCATGAACGTACTTTATCATAATTATCAAATACATGTTCCCAAGTTGCAAGGAAGCTTTGTGTGTACTTACTATTTAAAGGGAATGGGTCGGAGTTCATGAGTAATTGTTCTCACTCCTTTTCAAATATGTATTTCTATGGTTTATGTTTGAATGTTTTGCCCTAATCAATAATCAACCAAAAAAAGTGACTTATCCATCACAAAATCTCAGAAACGTGTACATTTATGCTCTGTGCCATTAGTTTGTTGTGAAGTGTTTCTCTCACAGGCATTAGTGAACTAATCCCCTTCATTTAGCTTCTGAACAGCATTCAAACGTGACCAGCAGCTTGTTTAGAAACTAAGGTGGAAAATAAACAGCAAGGAGGCCTGACTGAGTTTGTGGGAAAATAACTGGTTAAACTAAATAAACATTAAACCAAACTGGGTCATGTCATGTCAGACTGTCTGAAAACAGGGTTTTGTTGTAGTCTAAAAAATCAACAAATATGCCAGAGTCTCACGTTTTCATAATAATATCCTTTCTGCCTTGAAATGCTGCTCATTTTAATTCATCAATCTTGCTTCTCTCTTGTCACAGTGTCTTGGATGCTGACCAGGTGAAGTCAACACATCGCTATTAGAAACAAGAGGACTTGAACACAAAGCTCATCTGAAGAATTACAGTAAGTATCTGGAGAAATAGCATCTACCTACATGCACCGCTACCAAGGTTCAGTTTGTGTTGAATTTTAGTCTTCTCATACACACATCTCGTCATTTTTTTGTGCGTTTGCTGCTCACAGTTCAGTAGGATCTATAAAAGAACAGCAGGGGGCAGCCTTACCCACACTGAGCCTCAGTGACTCTCCTGTGCTGTGATTTCTGTTCTTATGTACTGGAAAAGTGCTTGGTTGGCCGCCTAAATCAACATGTGACAGTCACATATTTTAAAATGAAGAGGTTAACGTTCATGATGATGCCCTCAAACATATTTAATGAATTTTAATGTCTTAGAAAGTCATATCTTTAGTGTTTCTGCAGCTTGCTTAGATGTGCAAAACCTAATGTTAGATTGAAATCACAAAACCAAAGTCATTCCAATATACTTTTCTTACGTATTGAGGAATTTACGGGATTGTGAGACAGATGTGTGTAAACAGCTGATATTTTAAAAAAAGGATACGTTGATTTAAATGAGGTTTTCGGTGTTTTAAGCACCATGTCTTCTGTCTCTTTTCTGACGACCGAATCAGCCCTGATGTTATCCCAGGAAATAACCCAGAAGGTTTGGAACGATTGCGACTTTTACATATCATGCAAAACTAATTTAGTGTCCATTGATTGGTAACACAGTGTTAGTGGATTTATTATCCTAATGCTGTTCCAGAGATGGACTCTTGGTAATCTATAAAGCTGAGCCTGGTCTCACAGCTGTTGTCAAGTTTGAAGAGGTGAAATGTGGAGAATAAGCCAAAGTTTGCACGATTCCTGAGCTTTTTTTTTTACATCAAGAACCTTTTTTCCCTCTGCGTGATGAAGTGCACACTTTTAGTGACTTTTGACCTCTTTCTAATAACTTTTTGAGTTTCTCTCTTCCTGTCAACATCGTGTCTTCAGCCGGTTGTGTTTTCCCTTCCACTCCCTAACCCTTTCCTGGCTTCTTGAACTTTCATAAACAACTGACCCAAGCAGCTGGCTCTCACAGCTGCTTTCCCTGTCATATTTTGGTCTGTCCTCATTTGGTAGATTTTCTGGTAAAGCGAAGCCGCAGCGAGCGGACAATCACAACACCAAAACATCTGACAAGCACCATGTGGAATTAGTTAAGGTTTTACTCCACAAATGAAAAATAAAAGACAAAGATAGGACTGTATGTCGACTTTGTACAAAGCTTAAAAACTGGCCGGCTCACCTGATGGCTCGGCGTCCACGTGAAGCAGCTGCGTAGAAGGCACCACCGTCGAGCGGTGCAAGGGCAAGTGTTTGACCTCGTATGACTGCTCGTAAAAAAAAACAGCCGATTGGGTTTCTGCAATTTATGATTTAGTTGATATTAAAAAACTGACACCACAGAGAATACAACTTTGTGGGGGAGATTTTTGATGGACCCTAAATAACATCTATCAGACATAACTTTATAATTTCCTTGAAGTAATAATCATCATATTAATAATTTTTCACTGCAGAAGCGGTAGTTCTTCTGTGTTAGCATCTCGGTCTGATTGAATTTCCATGAAGAAAAAATCATAAATGTTCTTCCTTGAGCTGAGTCACCCCGCTGTAGTCCGTGATGGACTGGCCTGAGGTCTGGCTACAAACAAGCGGCTGCTAGAAGAGAGGAGGTGAGTTGTGTTAAGTCTCTTTGTTACGAAATTAGGCAAAGTTAAAAAGATGTTTGGTGGCTAGTACTATGTCTAGGACCCTATATGTCCTGTTGATGAAGTTAGGTGCTGTTCTGAGCATTATTTGTGGCTATAGAGTGGCGTTTTGGTTGAGGTTTGTTTATGGCTCCTGAGACCGCTGTGTATTGCTATTGTGCGGCCGTTACTAAAGTTGGTCTAACTTGCTGTTGACCATACATTAATTTTACACTGGAATATCCCTTTAAATAAACTACAGTATATTTCCTCATAGTTTTCATTCATTTTTCAATTTACATATTAACTTCTTCGTTAGTTTAAACATTAACACGATAAGATAAGATAAGATACTCTTTTAGTCCCACAAGGGGAAATTCCTACTTACAGTTCATTGTTTCCAAGAAACAAACAGTAGACAGATGCATGCAGGGTGACAGAAACAGGAGATCACCTGCTGCACTGAGAGGGAGATTAGGTACTACGGTTTATGGTTATAGAGATGTCTAATCAATCTACTGTATGCTTTATTTGATACTGTATAATGTGTGTATCAGCTGACGTAGAAAACATGCATGTTTGTACTGCGTCTGTGACGTTTTGAAGCCAACAAAGTCAGCACAACCCTCTGAGTTCCTCCTGTAATTCAGTGTGGAGTAAATTTCTCTAAGCTTAATCATGAACAGCTTGTCGGACCCTGGAGTATTGATCATGTTGTGTTTTTCTTTTTACTTTTTGTTTTTTCAAGTAAAGTAGGATTTATTTCCTGATACTGATCGACAGCGGGTAAGTTTTCCCTGCCAAGGTGTGATACTACGGAGCACTCTCTCTGGGTCATCAGGGGTCAAATGTTTCTAAGTACGATTTCAGTCGCCTTGTGTGTGAGCGCACTTGTCGACATGATATAATGCAGGCTTTCCTCGTACAAAGATAAAAACATAGAGATAGAAGGATTCCCTGATTGTGTCTGATCGTACGTCTAGGGCGTGTCTTTTGCACATAAATGATCCTGTCAGGGGAAGTTAAACTTAAGCAGGCCCTGCAGTCCATCCATCACATCAACTCCTCTCTTATTGTCTTTATGGAGCTCGTAATTGGATTCAGGCAGCCTGATATGACCTTTTCCTTTTGGTTTCAAGGAAATCAATAGAGCTCTTTAAAAAAGTTGTGTGAAGTAAGACTGACTACCCTCCTCTGCTTTCAGCTGTCGACCTGAACGAGGCCTGATCCTGGTGAACAGAGAGAGCACCCCTGCTTCTTTTTCTTTAGCGTGGAGCAGACCCAGAGCCTTGTCATATCACTGCACCACAGCTGTCACTGTTTGTATATTTGATATACTGACGGATGCCGAAAAGGAACAGGTGTTGCGCATTAGTGCCACTATTCTCCCTCTGCTGAAGTCTAGTGTGGTCAATAGAGTTGTCAGAGTGTATCATTGTAATATATGACTGTGTGACTCTAAAGTTGAGCTTTGCTACAAAGAATTCCCCTCTCTCGCAGCTCTCTGCAGAAAAAGAAAGCGCACAGATAGGGAAAGTGAATGAATGTGGTTAAGGTACCTAAAAACAGATCAGGAATAGAGGAATGTCTTTGAACGTCGACCTATTTCTGTCCTGCTGCTGTCTCTTCTCAGAACATTCTTATGGTCTGTATTGAGTTTGTGAGAATATCAACCCCAGATGGAAACTTTGCCATGTTTCGTTTTGGCATTTGTGACCAGTATTTTTACTGTAAGTGGATATTATTTCCCAACTCTGTTCCTTCTTTTTTTTTTTTTTTGCAGTAATATGTTGGCCGAGTTATATCATAAAAACAATAATCTAAGCTCACATTTTTGACATGATGACTGATAAAGTCCTGGCCTTGATTAGCTTGTAGCTCTGTTTCTCTTTCCTTTTTTTTAATCAATCCCTGTTCTTTATGTGTTACAGGACGAGGGTGAAAGCCAATGGTTGCTTCACGTCTTTCCTTGGTTGTTTAGCTCTTCAGACAAATCCCGTCAGACAGGCCCTGGTTCCCCCCACAGGGAGCAGTCTCATTAGGATTTGTTGCACAAACTGGAGAATCTTAACTGGCTGAGGGAGCAACAAAGCCTCCCCTCCTGGAGACACATGTTCCTTGCTGGGGCCTGACCCTGAAGCTATGGGGTCTTGTCCAGTCGTATTTGGCTCATATGCTTTCCAGCCAGAAACTTGTTTTGCTCTGTAAAGAATAGCTGTGTCGCAAAAAGCAAGCTATGTAGAGGCCACAGAGGGGTGACATTGGCATCTCAACGTTTCCGTGATCTGGATTGAAGTGAATTTTGCAGATTCGATCGATCAAACAGGGGTGGAAAGTTGATGGATTAAAAGATTGTTGTTATTGGACTTTTTCCCCTTAAAGTTAGCGGAAAAGTTCAGTTACTGTGAGCGAGATACGAGTGTGTCATAAGAAAGCAGCTCTTTGTGCCGTCTGTAGCAGAAACACCAACATTTTCTCCAGCTGTTCTGTTTTCCAAGTCTGTCTCTCACTCTCTTTGAATCCCACCACCTTCCTGTTTCTCACACTAAAGAGCGGATATAGTAAAGGTGCTGTGAAGTCGGCCCCGTTTGTGTGGAACGGTTGAAAGGGCTTGCCCCCTTAGGAACCAGTGTGAGCCAATTTGAGCAACGCCGGGCATATGGAATATGTAACTCAACACTGACTCTCAGGGGCTCTCAACATTTGCCTTTGATTTCCAGCCGGCTCTGTTTCATCACTCAACAAAGTTCATCATTGTTCCTAAAAAAATAAGTTGAAGGCATTAGACTAGATTTTTTCGATAAATCATACTCTGGGTTGTTTGATTGGAAACAGGAAATATTTCCTGATCAAGTTGATACTACACTGAAGAACAGCCAACAAATTAGTAACAACCTGGAATCAAAAACAGCAAGCGCTCAGGTCTTTTTCACTTTGCACCTTTATTAATAGTAAAAATAAAGATTAATTACGAGGCTTTTGCAGTGAGAGGAAGAGGAAATTCTGCTGCAACAAAAAAGTGAATATTGGTTTGTATGGAAGAGATTAGGATTAGGGCCACAAGAAGGGAAAAAAATAATTACAGTAGGGAGATTATTTTCATTTCCATTTAAAAATTAATGTTGAAATTTAAAAAAGTCGAGATTTAAAAACTCAAAATTATGTGAATAAAGTCAAAAATATGACTTTAATTTAAGATTATTTTTTTTATCTTAAAATTTTGACATTATTCACAACATTTCAACATTTTGTAATCTCAAAATTTAAACTTTATCTCAAAATTTCCACTTTTCATCTTGAAAATTCAACTTTATTGACATAATTTCAACTTTTTAAGTCTCGAATTTTGACTTCAATCTCGAAATTCCGACTTTAATCTCGAAACTTTCCTTTTTCATCTCGAAAATTCAACTTTATCCACATAGTTTCGACTTTAACCTTGAAATTTTACAATCGAAGTTTCACCCCCTCTAATATCGTCATGTCATCCATTCATACACAAGTAAGAACAGGATGACAATGAAGGTTTTACATGCACACAAACATTTACTCAACCATTGTTTCCAGTCATATTCGCTGTCAAACTATTTCAAGCATATAGAAGTAATTTGAGTAAAAACTGTTAGCATAGCGTCCATCTGTTGTCTTTTTATCTGGTTGTATATTTCCGTCCTGCCCTTCCAGCTCACCTGTATCTTTGGCGCCGATATTATTCTGAGTGTTTCACTAGGACCTGTGCAAACCTCGCTCTTCCTTTTGAAATGTGTATTTTGCTGCGGTTGTGTCTTCATATTCCTCTTCTTGCTATACTCTCCTGAAAGGCGTCCAAGAGTCTGAAACCTTAATTTAATAAGAGATAAATTGGAAAAATGTGCAACTGCAAGTCATACAGTATTTTAGGCTCCCCAGCCAGAGACGTTTTAAGAGTGCGTTTCTTACTCCTCCTTTTCAACTTAACTGCCCTCTTCCCCTTTTTTTCATGCAGTAAATAGTCCCATGGTTCCATCTGCTTTCATGCCTTAAAACAATTAAAAGGCTGTTCATTAGTCTGACATAGTCCAGAGAGGGTTTAACAGGGTGAAGGAAGGGAGGGAGGAAGAAAGAGAGCTATCTTGGACCTGGCCCAAGGACTCTGACCTTGTGGGGTCTGTTGTTTATACCACAGTACTGAGGTAGATGGTGCAGATGAAGGGTGAACTGAGGAAGGCTGTGGCAGAGGGCAGAGGTCAGCCTGATCCTCAAAACTTGTCTGAACATCTTTTTTTATAGTTTGAACCGGTTTCTGCTAAGACAGAGTCGAGTTTAAAACTGTAATCGGTCTCCTCAGGTGTTCGATCTCTTCTGTTGGTGTAATGATGTTTTTACATGGTTACCGCCTTTTTAGTTTTAAAGTCATCTGCAGGTCTTCATGGGTGTATGGGCAGGATTAAGTCTCTGAGGGGACTTTTAAGACCACACCCCCATGGGCTGACACTAATGCATTTGCTGCTCACTGAATGTAGTTGCTTGGTGTGAAATTGTCAACTGCACTCAAGCAGCCCTCACTGTAGTGCTCAGTCTGGGGCAGAGCTCAACGCCGGCAGAGAGGCTTCACCCTTATTTGGCTCCACCCCCAATCTTTTGCACAACCTGGTGACACTATGACCTGGTGACGGAGACCTTTGACACACCCAAGTTGCCACAATCAAAGTATCCGACCATGAACATACAGTGGTAGACTTTAGCCAAGCAGGCTAATGGGGTTTTGATTAATTAAGTTAGAGCTGTCCCGATACAATGTTGATATCGGGTATCGGTCCAATATCAGCCGAAAAACAAATATCGATACAGGTGTACAAAGATTGATGAAGCTGAGCATCATCACAGCAACTCTCTGCAACTCTCCCACTGAATGCGTACAATGCTACTGCGCGATGTTGGTTTTAGGAAATGAAGACAAATCGCGGAAATACTGAGAGCTTTTCGGCTTCAAATCCGCATACTGGCAGAAGGCGGAACCAAGTTGTCCATTGTATATACAGTCTATGGTCTTGGTTCAGAGGACCAAGGGCTGTTTTCTGCTGTTAAAACTTTCTGTCTTTGGTTCCTCTCTTTCTTTCCTCTCGTCCATTATCGTGGATGATGGAAGGCAGCTGGAAGACCTTGCTTGTTCTCCACTTGTTCTGCTTGCTGTGCCCTCCTCCTGACAATGTTAGTCAATCCCTAATCCGGAATAATAATTACCCTGTCTGTGGTTATTGGGAGTTTTCACATGGCCTTGTGTGAGGGGAGTAAAGGATGGAGAATGAACGACAAGGAGGGAGGAGACAAACGAGGGGGAGGGAGTATTGTGGATGGACTGAGAGGGGGTTGTTGCACAATTGAGAGTAAGGGACTGTCAGAAACCCCAGAGGCATGTATTACAAGATCCAGATGTTCTAACCCCACAAAGTACACCCGGCCCTACCAAAGCCATATCTATTGTACATAACCTGATAGATAGATTACACTGCGTGGAAGGCATTACAACACTCTTGGATTACATCTTTGCTCCTACTATTGTCCACAGTGCCTCTCTGTTTGTTTTCCAGGCTAAAGGAAGTCATTATTTGGCTCGGCCTCATCTGAGGAAACATTTCTGCGCCCCCTCCCCCCTCCTGCTTCTCTACTTTCTTTGAAATTCCAAATTACATCTTTGGTCTAGTTTGAGTGAATGCAACAGCAGGCCGCTGCTAATGAGCTCACTGTGATCTGAGAGCGCCGTCATCCATATGCATGTAACCAAGTCTGTGCCGTTTATTAATGCTAGATAGTCAAAATCTATTTCAGAAGGTGTTGTTTAGGGAATTCGTCACTCCTCTTTCACTTCCTAGTCCCCCTCCTTCCTCTTGTCCACCAAGTAACTTCTGGCATGAGAGGTCAGCATTGTGTTCCAGCAGTTTGACCTTTGGTAATGTGAAGGCAGGCCAGAGGAAGACCTGGAAGCGCTTTGTCTGCCTCTCCTGGGAACACAAACAGTGACGGAGCGAAGGCACACAGAGCCAGCTGCAAAGCTGCTCCGGTCTGCTTTGTTGCTTATTTGTCATTTTCTCCCAAGTAAAAAAAAAAAAAATAGACATGAAAGACGAATCTGAGAGAGGGGAAACTTGGATTTATTTTTCTTTTAAATCTTGGCAAAAACAAAGAAAGTTTTTGAGCAACTGTTAAAACATCAAACATACGACTGAGTATTAGGGCCACATTAAGAATTTAAAAAATGAAGACTTCGAGATTAAAGTCATTACTAACAAGAATAAAGTTGTAGTAAAATCATTACATATGAGAATAAAGTTGTGATAAAATTGTAATTTACAAGAATAAAGTCCTTAAGTAAATCAAGTCTTAAAGCTGCTCTTGTGGAAATGTCTGAACTGGTCAACTGCAGAGTTATCAGTGGGTGCATCAGCGGGCCATTCAGAGGGATTTTATGGTTTCTCAAGAAACAATCCAACTGATGATCAACATTTGCGATTCAGAGGGAGTTGAGCTCCGACAAGCATCGCGTCTGTCTCTGATGCCGGCACAACACCGGCAGTAACCTACATCTGCAGAGGCACCAACACCTCATGGCGAATAGATTCATAGGATAAACTAAAACCATAGACTGTTTAATAAATATGGGAATAACAGGTTAGAACAGCTATTAGCTACGACTTTATTCTTGTAAGTAATGATTTTATTATAACTTTATTTTCGTCAGTAATGATTTTATTACGACTTTATTCTCGTAAGTAAACAAAGTCTTCAAAAAGTTTTTTCTTAATGTGGCCCTAATACTCAAACAAGATGGGGCCCGAACACAAGTTTTCAAGTTGAAAGGGGAAGAATTAAAAAGTGGTGATGGTCTTAAAGCCTTCCTCTTAGTTTGGCATCCCTTACAAGGCAATAACATGACCATAGACTGTTTAATAAATATGGGAATGGGAAATGAGCAACCAGAAAAAATCTCGTTCTGCATGCCGAGTGTGCAGTTTTATGCATCGGCTTCATTTCTCCAGACTAAATATGCCGCTTGGACACAATACATCACAAAAGGCAGTCAGTGCAAACGACAACCAAGAAATGAACTACAGAAGACAGGACTGGTCCAAACCCTTCTATCTATGACCAGATAATGTTGTGCTTACAAAGTAATAAATATATTTTAACTTTTTATCTAACCAGGTAAGAGCCTGTTGAGATCGAGATCTCATTTACAAGAGTGACACCAATAATAGAGAACATGGACAAACTTGTAACAAAACAACTTCCTTCATTAGACAGAAAGCTTCTTGACTGATAACTCTTAGTTTTTCTATCCCTCCACTTGCCCCAGTCTGAGTTTCAATCAATCAGTCAATTGGTCTTTATTTGTATAGCACTTTTCATACAAAATCATGTTGCACAAAGTGCTTTACACAGCAGAGGAATAAGAGAAACAAAGAATACCTGAATCTACCCCAACCCAACCCCTCATTCCCACCCCGTGATTTAAATTCAAATTCAGTTTTATTTTTATGGCACTTTTCAGACAAAAAATTCAGTTCAAAGTGCCTCACGGAGGCTAAAAACAACAATTAACAACAATAAGACCCAAACCTCCCACCCACACAACAGAAACATGTATTAAAATGCATTCACTTGAAAAGGGTTCGATTTCATGGAAACAGGAATATGCACAGTGAGAATTTTGAAATTTTGAAATTCAAGATAAGGAAACACTGGAGGTTAGGTAAAACTCTAAAAACAAAGTAACATAAAATAAGAGTAAAAGATAGTAAAATAAGAGCACCAAAATAGCTCAATAAAAGACACTCCTGTCATTAAACTAGAAAGAGATAAATGCTAAAACACTTAAAGTTAAGTTAATGATATAAAATTTAGTTAAAAGCACGACTAAAAAGGTACGTTTTGAGTTTGTGTTTTTGGTCATTGTTTCTGTCAGACTTTGTGGAGTGAACCACCTTAGCAGAATGAACTGACATGAGTGGATGTGGGTGGAAGCACATTTGCCTATGCGTGAGGGTATTCATCTGTTTTTAAGACTTTGGGTCAAAGTATTTCAAGAGTCTAGAAAAGGTGGGCTCAGTCAGGTGACTAATACAGTTTGTAATGGGATTAAATCTGTGCACTGACTTGATTTTGAAGTCTATTCATCCTTTTTAATCTCAACTACCCCATCCTGTGATCATTGAATTTGTTAAGCCCACATTACCATAGCCTGTTTACCGTGGCTTTCTCAGTTCCTTTCATATGCCACAGCTTTCATCACTTGAGATTTCCTTTGTTGATATCCCTCTGTTATCTGATACTGGCTGCCTTTTTCCCTCTTACTCTGCAGACGTCGACTTGTCCTCTACATGCTGCAGGAGACCTTGAGAAGCAATTGCATTAAATGAAATGGCCTTATTGTTATCGAGGTGAACTTCTCAATATATCGTGATATTGATTTGAGGCCATATCGCCCAGCCCTACATGAATCCAACCACTGTCTAATCTGCTGATTTGTAAAAGAACAGCCAAGAGTAAAATTTTAGCTGCTTCATCATCATCATCCAGTCAAACTTTCCTTGTTACTCCTCTTCAACTCTTCTTGGATTTTTTTCTTCATATGATGACTCAGACCTGGCTTTTAGCCGAGACCCCTTGGTGGGGAGAAAACCGAGCTACAGTCGGTGTCCAAGTGTACACCTCAAAAACTCCTTTGTGAAGCTACAGGAGCGACTTTGTTGCAGCCGCCTCACTTACAAAACCCGGTATCACAGGACAAAGATGTGATCCTTACAAGCATCTGAGTGGGCTAGTGAAACGAGTAATCAGCTGTCTAAAATGCGACACATAAGCCAGAATCATCACCGGCGAGTCTGAAGGACACTCGCAGACGCAGAAATAAATACATAAAAACTTCAGGGCTGCCTTGTCTGTCTCGAGATGGCTCCGGCTCAAAGGAAATGAGTCTACGATACACAGGCATTGCTCAAATTCCTTTACTTGTGTCATCGCTGCAAAAGCAAATAGTGGCTTAAGGGGAAGGATTCTGCCACTGAATCAGGAGATTGTTTGTGTCCTCTCGGGCTCAAAGGGATGCTTTCAGAATTGGAGAAAGGTAGGAATTCAGGCCTGAGCTTATTATTGTGAAAGCAATGAATTGGATTCTGAGTCGGCCTCTTTCCTGGAATAGTTATTAATTATTCATTTATAGTTATTGTCTGAGCTTAATGTCTCTGCCTTTGCTCTGGTATTTTTTAGGAGTACAGCAAACAGGCTTGCAGAAATGAGAGTAATGACGGCAGATCAAGTTTTCAGTCTGGGACTTTAATGGGTGGTGTAAACACCCCTAAAAACCAACGGTTATCAAGAAGGGATTTAAAAATGTTAGAAGTTTTGCTGTTTCATGATTGTCATTGTAGATACAGAGAGAAGCTCAAAAAGGTGGAGCTGTACAGGAAGAGCACAAAGAGGTTCTGTCAAGAGAATACAAAGAATGATATGAACAATAATGTCTGTCAGCTGAGTGTACAATTCAAAGATCAGCACTAGTGGCTGTGCTGAACTTTGACCCTTTTGGTAGGTTGAACTAGATCTCCTGACCTGAGGTTGTTACTCTAACTTGGTAGAAAGTCCTCTCTCTCTCTCTCATCTGACCATACTTCAACTCCCTCTGTGGCTACCACCACTCTCTTCATCTTCTCTCTATTCACACACACCTTGGTAATTGCTGATGTGGACCATATGTTGTGTTTGAATGGCCTTCTGTTCTGGGAAGCCATTAGACCGACAGGAGGACCTATCATAACCCTGTTATTGGGCTACCTGACTGTACCTTCCTGTGATGGTTCCTTGTCTTATTTAGTTCTTATCTCTTCTTCAGCTCACCTACCTGATTATCACCTTCAGCATCTCCTCACTGGTGTAATTTCCACCCTTAAGTGACCGCTTCAGTCATTATTAACAAGCTAAAGGCAGCCAGCAATGGTGTGACCTTTCAGCTGGAGGTCAATGCGTTTAAATAGAGGGAAAGACTTGCAGGTTTGTAGCATGTGTGTGTGTTTCGGAGTATGCAGAGGCCGTCCAAAGACTCTGAGGTCTCCTGGTGCTCCTGTAGAAAGAAGTCATTGTCTTTCTTTTCTGTTTTTTTTGACTGAATGTGACCTTTCTGTCTCTTTGCAGATTTTACAAGTTTCCGAGAAGATATTGAGAGTCTGTGACGTGAGATGCAGGCATGGGTTACTGTCATCCTGCAGGTAAGATATGTAAGATTGTCTCTCTTTTCCATTTCTCCACTACAAATCTAGTTAGATCTTGATACCAGGCAGATCTTTGTTCAGTTTTCTTTCAGGTAAGGTAAACAGAGTCTGGTCTCGTATAAAGTTTAGCCGTCAGGATTCAAGTTCAAAGCAAATTTCTATGCAAATCAAGGGTCTCAAAAATGTTGCACACAGCTGTGACGCTCGGCGAAGGAGTGCAGCCGTGCGCCGGGTCTCCACAAAAGAAGTGGACGAAGGTTGAGAACTTTTTACAGACTGGCAAAGCTGGCAGTGTGTTTTCTATCAGACCACTTCTGACCCAGTTGTGCTCCCGACAGACGCCTGACCATATGGACATCCGAGAAAACTGGTTTTCTCAATGTAGTCATTGCAGAGCCAGCAAGAAATAGTTCCTCCTCTTGGCTCAAAAGTCTGAATCTCTAAAAACCGGTGTCTCTTGAGCACAAGCAGCCTAATATAAAAAACATGTCAGAGAGTTGGCAATCAAGCTCTAAAGCAGCCACTCCTGGTCCTTTCCCTTTCCCCCCTCTGTCTCTGTATGGCGAGTCCAGACAAGCCTCTGGGAGGAAAAAAAAGGTGGATGTTTGTTCTTCACCTCGCTACAACTGGGTCAGTGAGCGAGGTAAAGGTGTCTACACACGGCTCACAGTCCACACGGCCCAGGAGAGCCTCCACAAACCTTTGAAAGTGGATTTAAAGTCTCAAAGGGGAGATCGTCAACAAACAACATTCACATCTTCACCTCTTTAGCAGCGCAATGAATCTTGGAAGCGATCTTCAAAGAGACCTTTAAAGATATTTGTCGTCTCTCCAAGCGTGCGTGTTTAACAGTCTGAGGTTAAAACAGTGTGTGATGGTGTGTGAGTGTATTCACAGATTATCCCAAACAAAGAAAGTAGCTCTGACGGGTTGACAGTAGAGGATAAAATGTGTCTCTGATATTGCGTATGACTTCATGATGAATTATAGAATTAAACTCAAGCAGAAGTGCAGTCAGTGCAGTCTTTAACACACACACACACACTCACCTCTCTCCCTCTCTCACTATCACTCAATCTGTCTTTCTGGTTCCCTCTGCCCTGACCTGCAGAAAGGCTTTCTGGGCCGTGTCAGTCAGCCAAAAACTCCCTCTGTTAAAGGCTCTGCAGGTTGGACGCCAGCCTGTCTCCCCTCTTAATTCTTCCACATCGGCTTCCTTGTCATTTCTCGATGTAGGAAACTCACTGCTCAGTTCAGATACGCACAGAATAGATCCTTGTGCGATGCGTGTGTGTCAAGTTTGTTTGTGCAGATGTGTAAAAGCGTGATTGTGCATTGTGTGTCTGTTGCCTGTTTTCATTTATTATCATGTGTGATTATTCTGAGAGCATGTATATAATTTTGGTTAACTTTGAGGAGAGCTTTAGTGGAGCAGCTGTAGCTGCTTTATGACATGGACGGCATCTGTTGTTGATTCTGCTGGACTTGAGACTTTGGCGTGGCCTTGAGCCCGGCCCAGCGTCTCTTACCATCCAATCCACTTTATGGCCTTTGAGAGGAGGCATTTTAGAGCCTGAAAGAGGTCAATGCTGATCCCTGTCAAGGAGCTGCTTTGTTTAGTGTCAACAGAGTGAAGTTGCATCAAGTTAAAGAAAAAAAGTCAGCACAGAGGTGATTGTACACAAAATACTTTTGATTAAAGGGATATTCAGACGCAAAATTAATTTACGGTCAAACACACCGTAATAACGAGTTAGACACCCCCTTGAGAGATGAATGTTGCCAAAGAGACCAAACACAACTCACCCGCTCTCCTCCAGCAGCCGCTTGTAGGGGAGCCCTGACGAGTCGATCATAGAGTGTTGTGGAGTTTCACAGCTCAAGGAAGAACATTGATGATTATTACTTCATGGAAATACAATCAGACCAAGACGCTAAGGCAGAAGAACTACAGCGTCTGCAAAACGATTAATATGGTGATTATTACATATTTGAGATGATCCGCTGCATGCGGCGGCTGCTGGAAGAGAGTAGGTGAGTTGTGTTAAGTCTCTTTGCTATCGAAATTAGACAAAGCTAAAAAGATGTCTGGTGGCTAGTGCTATGGCTGGGACCCTATATTCACTGTTGATGAAGTTAGGTGCTGTTCTGAGCATTATTTGTGGCTATAGAGTGGCGTTTTGGTTGAGCGTGTGGATCCATAGACCACTGTGTATTGCTATCCTGCGATCATTACTTCACTTGGCATAACTAGAGAAGCAAGCGGTCTTCAATTTACGCTGGAATATTCCTTTAATAAACACAGAAGAGTTGGTTTAAATGAAGGTAATTTGATGCGTTGTCTGATTAGTTATTCTTGTTCGTCTAGTCTGCCACTCTTTGTACTCAGCATGCACCTGTGCACTCCGACTGCCTCGATTACTGCGCTGACTGTACATTTGTTCTGAGTCTGACATCTGAGTTATTGCGCCCCCCTTAAACCCCCCAAATGTCCGAGCACAGCCTGCTCAACTTTGATCAAGCGAAGTTGTAAATGACTGTTGTTCCAGCATTCATGGCCCGGGGTTATCCAACAGTCTTTATTAGCCTAATGAGTGGTTTGAAGATGTTTATTAATGCTACAGTGCGCCTGTCTGAAGATGCCCGTGGCGGCATTTTCTTGTCCAAAACCTCATGTTGGCAGACAGCTGCATGTTTTTGGCTCATTAAAAACTTCAGCTGCAGAGACTTGGGATGATGTCTTCATTAAATTTAATGATTTGTTGATTTTAATAATCTGTTGTGTTTCTTGATGTGAGGGAGGTGTGAGGAAAACACCTCTCATTGATGTAACAAGACGCAGGTGGAGTGAAATGACATCAATGCGTTAGCGCTGTTGAAGCCAAATATGATTAATCTTTGACTATTGATTTAACTCTAAACTTTTAAAATCTGTTAAAAAAGAACTTTTATTGGATCAATTTAACATTTTTGTGAGTTTGTGTGTGTGTCAGTCTGTCCCTGTGAGGCTCTGACACGCAGACAGCAGTGGAGCAGGAGATGGAAACATGTTAAAATCCTCAGCAGAGTTGGCGGACTATCTTTGTTTAAATATTTAGAAATCATTTCTGTATTATTCTAAAACTGCAAGAGAGTTGGTAAAGTTTATAAATTTCAGTATCACTAAATTTTTGGTTAATCGCCCAGCCCTATCTCGAAATGCTGTTTTTTCCTATTGAAAATTTTCTTCTTTCATTACAAACTTGTAAAAAGGAACCTAAATGGATTTTCTTAAACCTGTAGGTAAATTTTCATGTTATAGGATGATCAGATTGAATTTGAGAAGTGTAACCCTGAAGCTAAGTGGGAAAATATTCGTTTCCTAGATTTCAGCGGCCAAACTTGCGTTGTTTCTTTAAATTACAAAATGGCACTAAACTGAAGTCAGGATGGATGTTTATTCATTTTCCTTTGGTTGTCATTGTCTGGTGTTGCGATCCTCTTCTCTCCATTGTTTTTTAAGTTCTGGTGGTGGTCTGTCTTCTTCTCCTTCTCCTGATTTTGCGTCCTTTTCTGCGGCTGTCCCTCTCCACACACATGAATGTCCCAGCCCTACGAGTAGCAGATTTGTCCTGAAGCGTATTGGAGTTTAAAGCTCCAGTGGGGAAGGAAGGTCCCTGCTGGCTTGTCAGTGTCTCTGACCCCTCTGTCACAATGAGTGTCTCTTCCCTCCCACTCATTTCCCTGCCAAGCTGGGAAGAGTAAATATTTATCAGCCCCCACAACAATGGTCAGCTTAGGGAAGAGACTTTGACCAGAGCTCATGCAAGGCCTGTAGGCAAAGCTGGTGTCAGACAAAGCCTAGATATGGGTTCCAGGAAGATCTGAATAGAGACTCTGTATATTGTGCGGACTAAGTGGTTATATTACATCATAAGGCCGTGGTGCTACAACGCCAGTGTTTCATTAAAAAGCCGTTTTTAGCTAATTAGAAAATCCATGTGGACAGATATCAAATCAAAACTCAGACCTGAGCTTTTTGGCGCACCCTGCTTCTTCATATTCCTGCTAAATAACCCAATAAGATTATTTTCTCAGACACTGAAATGTCAGATATGATGTAAAATAGCAGGAGGTGAAGGGTTGGCAGGAAAGAGGCCGACGGCTGCCAGAAAACTGCAAGTTTATGAGCCACTTGACTTAATATCTGGATCTCATAGGTTTTTTTTTTTTGGGCAATGCATGGATGGAAGTTTTCTGCCAAATACAACTCAGTGCACTCAAGGATAGCCTGAAGGGAAAATAGTGGTGCAACAGATAACAGTGGATTTGTGATGTGTTCGGACACATATAGCGTATGAAATCAACAGAAAATTTATCTCTGCTTAAAACTGATATGAGCATGAGAAAAAACTTTTATGTTTGGACAATTGAAAGTCACGCAAAACACCTTGAGTATCATATTAAATAGTGACGTAGTGAATGATCAGTTACAAATAGGCTGCATGCCTCCAAGTCACAAAACTCAGAACAGGGTTATTATCATTTATGAAAGCTAACGAAATAACGAAAACTGGAATTAAAAAATATTTTTGTTAACTGAAATAAATAAAAACCATCATTGAAGTACAGAACAATAACTTACTGAAACTATAATGTGGCTTTACAAAACTAGCTAAATCCCTTTGCTTTTGTTTTTGTCAATTTCCTATTGATAAAAGCTAATTAAAGCTAACTGAATTAGAGAAATTAAATAAAACTAAACTTTAATGAAAAGTCCAAAACTATTATAACCTTTGCACAGGAGCTCTTCAGACAGGAAGACTTAAAGTCATGTTACATCTGTGGTGGTCAAAACCTCCAGTATTTAAAAAAATCTAAAATGTCATATTTATGAATAAGACTCACTGCTGAGGGTCAGCTTCTGCGCCTTTATATCCTGTCCATGAAAATCCCAAACAGTTTTGTGATGAGGGACAACCCTTGCGGCAGCCAGCACAAACATGTGTGACTCTGTGGCGAGGATGTGGGCACAGATCTCTGACTTTGGTCACTTTGGTAGGAGCAGAAAACACATGCAATGCACACTGGGAAAGCAAACTCCCAGGAATCTCTGAGGAACCCTGGGATGGCCACTTGTTCCATCATATGTTCCTCTCACTGCTAAACGGTTTACTCTCCCAGGGGCAGCGAAAGTCCCCTGACGATGAATAGATTTCTAATGTAAATAATCTGAGGATGTAATCTAAGTATAGATGTATTTTTGTCACATGTCAAACTTGAGTTGTACCAACAAAAGTCTTTTCTGCATCAGCTGCAGAGATCGGAGATACACCTCTGCTACTCCCTTTGTTGTTCCTTTTCTAGGAGGCCCATTGACCCAGAGCATGATGTAATTCCATAAGCCTGTCACTAATTATTTCCCCCTCATTTTTAATAACTCTAAGACGAATACCAGACCGAGCCTGGGGCCCCGTCATTTTGGGGTGTGGAGTTTTTTTCCCCCCTTGCATGTGCTTTTATAGCAATTATATTGTGTTTATAAATATTTATGAACATAGACAGACAGCCAGTAAAGTCCACCTTGGCAAACCGAAACTGTACAACTTTCCACTTATTTTTATTTTTCGGTTTATTACCGTTCCCCTCTGCTGCCGCCGCTCTTCCCGTTACCACAAAGCAGCGTTTTGATTCATCATTGTAACAACTTGTTTTTCTTCTTCAAATTGAAAAGAAATTTGCAAACACGCCCCCCGGTGCAATAAGTGTGCATGCATGCCAGGTGCAGACAATAACTCCCTCATGAGCCTTTGGTTAATTTCTGCGGCGCAAGTGTCCTGACAGACAGATGTGGCAAAGCAGTGACTTCCCTCAGACGGATTCACAGATCTCTACAAGCCCACATTTGGACATAGTCCCAAGTATGCTAGGTTACACACACCTGTACTCACAAAGAACACCTGCGCACCCTTACTTTTCCAGCACTGTATCAGTTTCCTGTTTGATGTCGGGGTTGTTTTGGTTAACGAGGCTCAATGCTGCGTAGGAATCAGGTGTTGTGTAGTGAACAAACTGATCGGAGGAGTAGGGGCGCCGTTATTGTCCCGGTACGGTTAGTTTATTTAACAAAGATGGTGATGTTAAGCAGGAAGTTAAGTTCCCTTATACACATTCAAACATGAATTTCCCAACTTTGTGCGTGAGAGAGAGGATTTCATACGTGGGATTATTCCGAGGATCCATTTGTCAAACTGCACATTTATCATCTTGCCCACTGGTGTCAGACCCACGGCTTTCTCACCATGTCTCCATTACGCTCTGCTGGTACTAGCTTTGACACCCAACACCCGACCCTTTACACACAAACAGGCCCACAGACACACACTTTTCCTCTAAAAAAACTTGCACAGACACATTTTCACACAATATCCATCCTCCTGTGGGGTCCAGACCAACACTTCACAGTCCGAATACCAACTTCGTCCTCTGTGCACCCTGACTTATTTCCTAAATTAAATCTTGTTTGTGTTTTTGGTTTGAATCATGATCTCAGACAGCATCTTTGGCTCCTTCTTACCCCAGTAAAAGCTGTCTGGACAGCGAGCATCACTCAAACTTAAATATTCGTGAGCAGTGAGAACCAGCGTCCAACTTTTATTTCCTTCTACCTGCAATCCTCTCAAGAGTTCCTCATTTGAACTTTTAAAGGAGACTCAGTGAGCTCATTTTTTGCATGATTCAATGACTCCAAAAACCACTTATTTATCTCATACTGGCATTTGTAAAGAACCTCATTTCAACATTGGACCTGCTTTGTCTGAAGTGCTTCATTTTGCTGCATTTCTGGTGATACAAAGTCGGATAAAGCTTCTCACACAGTTTTCTCAAAGATGTGCCTAAAACCAAAAACATGTGAGTGCCCAGTTGGCTCCCTGTTTAGTTCTGTTAGCATGTTTAGGATATTGTCACTTTACCTGCTGATATCAGGGTTTCTGCTGGGTCTTAAAATGTCTTAAATTCTCTTAAAACCTCATAAAATGTCTTTAAATACAAACTTGAAAGGTCTTAAAAATGTACTGATGTTGCTTACAAATAAAGATTAAGGTTAGTTTATAATGTTCAGATTTCCCTTCATGTCTTTTGTACTTTTTTGCCAGTATGGGTGTAAAATGGATCTTACATTATATTCATTACGGTCTTAAAAAGTCTTAATTTTGACTTGTTGGAACCTGCAGAAACCCAGTGATGAAATGTGACTTACAGCACATGTTTCCGAGCCTTCGTGGTAGGTCTTTGCAGATGAAAAGTTTAAGTAACAGCTCTAAAAAGATGAAGTTAAAGATCGATTGGTATAGATATGAGTACTAATGAAATCCAAACAATATCCACCCTTAGTTTAGGGTATGTGTATCTGATTTGCAGTACTTTCCTTTGTTGATTTGTGCTGCTCTTAAAGGTAGTACATTATTAGTTCAGCGTTTTTGTAACAACCTGTAAGATCATCCCTGTTTTTGTTTGATCTTAGCAGCTTAGACTGTGGAAATAAAAGAGAGACAGAGACAGAGAGAGGATTCAAGGCAGCATGAGTCAGGCAGATGGAGACAACAAGGGCAATGAAAGAGATGTGAAACAAACTTTGCTTTGTGCGTGTGTCTGTGTGTTTGTGTGTGGGTGTGTGTCGAGGGCGAGCAGCTGCAGAGGCCCTGGATCCTGTCTCTTTGGCGCACACCTCTCCTCGAGGAGTGGGAAGAGCCCTTAACTGGGCACTAACCACCAGCTGACTCATGCACATGCAGACATACCTGGTTTTGTTCGCAGAGGTACCTCATGTCATATATGTGTATATGTACGGACAAGTATAAAGGAAACTCTTATCTCGGCTCGTCTTCCTCCCAAACCGTCCAAAGTCTTTCAGTTCCCCGCTTGTCCTTGGGTGAGACGACACAGGATGAAGTCACTCGGTTTGCCTTGGCACCAGCATCTCTGTTTCAGTCAGTGTGGGGCCATGCCAAGGTTTTTTTGTTTTTTTTCTCATGGTGCAGCTTTCTGCTCACTCTCCAATGAGAGGAACACGGACAGAAAACGAACCCTGAGCAGCACAAAGTATGGTGAAGTCAAGCAGGGCATGCAAATAGTTATTCTGGTCATCCTTGCATTGCACCGTATGGCTGTGTGTATAATGCTAGTTAACCAGGGGGTGATGAGACTAACCCCCAATTTTTTTACTGCATCCAGAACGGCTACGGTGGCGATTTTCGCCTTCCGTCAATTCCTAGCGACATTCCTAGAATCAGCATCTCCTCATTCATGGTGTCAACGGGGTGAAATGTTGTCTATAAACCTTTCACATGTTTGTCTCCGCCCGTTTGCATGGTATAAAATACGATCTGCCTGAAACACGGAGTGTTTTATTTTGAAAAGAAGTTGGATGTTCAATTTTGTGTCTGTGCCCAACTTTCCAGCACAGGTTAATCTGTGCTGAATTTATCCGGCATGCTCCGGCGTCCAGAAAAAATAGAACTCTTGTGATCAGCTGCGAAGTCCAGCGATCCGTAGCGGAACGGAAAGAAGCCGGTGGAAATTGACACGTTAACTTGAATGGTTACGATCAGCTGCGATCGGCGGATACTGCCTTTTTGTAGCTGTTCTGGGTGAGGTGGAAATTGGAGGTAAGATTGAGCACGATTCATCTTGTTCAATTCCTGTTTCATGTCAGAATCATGATTATTATCCACTTGGTAAATGTAGCGCCCCCAAAACGGTTCATTTTATTCTTCTATAGTGTGTTATAGTGAACAGAAATCTCTTCCACATGTGTGACACCTCTCAACTTCCTGACAGAAAGTCTGGCATGTTTGATTTTTCTTGTTTGACCTCATATAATCCGTTCCCTGCCAACAACATCCCTGCCTTTATGAAGTATCAGTGAGAAGTACCAGAGTTCAGAAGGAGAACAATACAGTGACAAAGAAAAAAGATCATGGAGTCTGACTTTAGACAGAGCTGTAGCTGAAATTTGTACCTGCGATCAAATCCTACAAAGCTCTACAAATAAAGGTGACAGATGGCGTTTTGTAGCGTGGTGTGGTTTGGCCCTGTACCTCCCTTAACAAAATGAAGCCCAAAACATGTGGAACACCCTTCAGTATCACACACTGCAGACTGGAGGGAAGAAAAATCACTCCTCACACACCTAATCTGGCAAGATAATCTTTACGACCATCGGATAACCGGGCCTTTACTAGCTTTTGTCGGGAAGGAGGAATCAAACTCAAAATCAGCAGCATTATCTTGTCGTGTGCGCCTGCTTAAAGCTTTGATACGTTTCTCAAGTTTGTATTTAAAAAAGAAAAGGGAGAGTGTTTTATCTCCACACCTCAGTCTCCCTCTTTCCATCCTTCTCTTGGTGTTTCCCTCCTTTACTCGGTCCTCCCCCACATCTCAGCCTCTATCCCAGTATTTCGTACCATCGCAGCAGGATGTGATCTAACACCTCTCGGACATTTTCAGCCCACGAGATAAGATGATGATTTTTTTTCTCTCTTGGCTCCCCAAGGCTGCAGTCCCCTGCCTTAGAGGCCCCGAGGGCCCCCCTGAGAAATTTGACACACAGATGTGATCTTTCAAGTTTTATCACAGTTTCTCTTCAGAGTCATGACGGCCCATTTCTGCCTCAGATTCCTACTGTCTGACATGGTGCTCTATTATATATGAAATATCCAGGCCAAGCTATCATGACTTTAATGTGTCCTACTTCAGGGTTTGAATTTGTTTTAAATTAAAATGTCATAAAAATACTTTAAATTAATAGAGTTTTTTGATTTCAGAGATGCTTTTAGAGATATCAGGTGACCCTAACCCGTACTGCATTGAAAGTTATTATTTTGGTCTTATTTTAACAAACAAAAAAAAAGGTATAAATGGTGGTTTATCATCTGTGCTGATGTTTTACTTTTGTAGTTTTTAAGTTGAGGTGATAAAGAGTGTAGACCAAAGCTGTGTACAGAGTTCACATCCCTAGAGGAGATGGAAGAGGTGTCAAAAGGCTCCAGAGTTTGAGTATATTTGAGCAGCTCTTAAAAGGTTGTTCTCCTTTTGAGCAAACGTTAACTTAAGTCCTCTCAAAGGGGACTCTCTTCCACTAATTTACACACTTACACATCTGTCCGTTGAATTCCTCCCAAGCAGAGCTCTGAACTGTCTGTCCTTCTCAGCTCCTCAGTCCATCTGCCTCTTATCAGGAGACCATCCTGCTCCCCTTTGTTCTGCCAAATTTCCCCGTTGCCCTGTTTGTGTTTCATATCCAACCCCAAATGCTCGACAAATAAGGATCTTTTCTTTTCCATTTGGATAAGAGTCACATTTGCTGGACTTAACACGTTTTCTCCCATTTGATAAACAGTGTGACGGGTTAGATCTGCCGCCAGGCTGGGACTAGTTGTGTGCAAAACTGTGCATAGAACGCCAGTGAAACAACTTGCCTCTGTTTCTAAGTCTGGGACATGATCTTGTTCCTTTGCCAAATAATTGCAGCTGGCCAGTACTTGTTCTTTATACAATATGCAAACCTGACAGCACTGATTTGGTCTTTGGCACATGGAAAAAAAGATAAGTGAATAATTCTTTGTCAAAATCAACACCAAATGTTGAAGGAGTGTGGCTTTTCTTCAAAGTAATCCCAGTGATACTGAGTTTTGAAATTATTATCCATGTTGCTGTTGGTCTGGTTCGCTTTTAAAGACGTCAATATCAGTTTTGTTGTGTTTTTTTAACACTTAGAACTCCGCTGGATCGCCGGCGATCATACGTGACACGTTAATATTGTTTAGAGTTTCTCAGGAACTATACCGTGTATCTCCGTGGGTTAAAAAAGTGTTCAAAAGCTTACCCTTTTGGCGATCTATCGGGGGTTTCCAGGCATTTCTACACCTGTCAATAACTCTGTCCCGGGTGGAAGCAAGAACACTGACCCAACAGCAGACTGACTGTTTTTCAGTTCTGATTAGACTCTAGTGTTGAGATGTCTGTCTCTCATGATAGCATGTACTGAGTCAGGGTCAGTACCAGATAAGAACATTAAACTATAATCTATAAACGTAAGGTAACAACCGAGACCTAATGGCGCTGGGACAGCAACGCTGTGATTGAGTTTGAGACAGTTAAAATACATATGTTATGTTGTATCTGAACAGGTTAGCTTACGAGCTAAAGTTACTTAGCACAGATGAAAGTTAAAACAAAGACGTTTAGTAAACTGGTAAAGCACACAAACCATCGTCATATAAGAAATCCGACGCTATGACTCTCCACAAGTTGTCCTTCAGGTCGTTATCTTTGTAATATTTGTCTTTTATCAAAAAGCACTCTGTTCTCCGGCACGTAAACAATCAGCCAGTCGGCCATGTTGGATACACCGGTGAATCTGACGTCGCAACAACACGAAATCTGATTGGTTAGAAATGGACACACAGTATGCGAAACTTTAGAAAAATCGACAGTGATCTGAGAAAATAAATTCCGCAATATCGCAGAATGGTAAAATGTTGCTGATGTGAACGCTTGTATTGACAGGATGCGGGTTCGAAAAAAATTTTTATGTCCGAAATAATCGCACAAAAAAAACGTTCCCGCAGTTAAAGGACCTTTACAAAAAGAAAAGAAAAAAAACAGGCGAACCAAATATTGCAAAATATAGCTGGAAGTTCTAAGGGTTAACTAGTCCAAAAATCCTTATAGTGACTTTAAGTCTTTAACAAAACCCAAAGGTGAGAGATACCTTGGCGCGTGCCGCCACCATGGCAGTGAGTGGGTTAAATCTGACAGTGGGACTGTCCTATCAGTGCTCTGCGGTGCAGTCCCAGCCCACCTCCTCCTGCCTCCGTCTCTCCGGAGGGGCAGGGAGCCGGGGTTTGTGTACGGGTGTGTGTGTGTATATGTGTGTGAGTGTATGTGGCTGTTTGTCATGCTTGCGGGACACACTCCCATGAAAAACAATCCGCTCCTCCCGTGAACTGTTGTGGATTTTGCGGGGTTTCGGAGTTGGAGGCACTCGGAGATATTTCGGCTGCGATCGGAGGATCCTCTGCCGTTCGGTCGTTCGTGTTCGTAACGGGGCGCCGCGTGCTGCAGATCCCAACGGCGATTACCGGGGGACAAAAAACACGGTAGGACATTAGAAACGGCGTCAGAGCGCCATAATTTACGCATTAGATGGACTGAAGTTTGCTTTAAATCCTCGAGGTTCGCTCAGGGTGTGTGTGTTTGACTGGATTCAGAAGTCGAGTGAAAGTCCAGGCTCGGAAAGTTGTGGGTCTGTGGGTCCATGCGTCTGAGTTGCAGAGCGTCAGTATGTCGACTGTAAGGGGACTAAACGGATAGGACTTACCCTTTAACTCTTTATGAACATATCCTTAACACTGTATCTCCAGAAAGTTGCAGTAAATATTAAAGATTTGAAAGTATAAGTCTTAAATCAGTTCATGGGAGAAACTGGGGTGTGTTTCATCTCAAGGAGCCAGTCAAGAAAAAGTGAGGCTTGAGGAAACACACAAAAAAATTCTCTTAACTATAACAACTCATGGATGTTGGCATCCTAATATGACAATTTGTAGCATGATGGTTTTCAGCCGTTTGTGCTTGACTCTCACATAAAAAGTGTTTTTAACCCTAGAACACTATCACTAAAATTAGTAACACCATCACTATTGCTGGGTGATTTTTACCCAAAATAATATACCCAAGAAAAAGTACATGTCATCAAAATAGGACAATACATGACAAATTAAAGTAGTTTTATTTTATTTTTCACTGTGTAATGTCCAAACGGAGGGGGAACATATAAAAATGCAACAAAATTAGGCATTCATGAACAAAAAATTCCTAAAAAAAATAATAGAAACTGTAAACTTAGTTTCCTTTCCACCCATTACTGGGGCATGTAAGTCTTCCCTGGTGAAGACTCAGCGTCTTTGGCACAATAACAGCTGCAGGAGAGAGAACCAAAATATGGCAGATTTGGAGTGAGTAAAAATGACCAGCTGACCAAAATATTTCTTATCACTATATGAATTCTCTTGAAAATCACTACTTTGTGATAGTTATTCATAACCACTGCACTAAATCAAGATAGAATGCAAATTCCAGAACCACTCTTACTGACCTTATTCATGCAGCTATCAAATCCACACAAACCTACTTTACCCTGTATCACTATTGCCGGGTGAAAATCACTCTGTGAACACGCGCCTGTAGGAAAAAGCAGGTTTTGGATCAGGGAAACAAATATGCCTTCAAAGATGTCAAAGGCAACGCTAAAGCTACCCAGGGACCCATGATACTTAGACAAACGCAACATAATGAAAATCACGTAAACATGTTTGCGATAGTGTTCTAGGGTTAATATGATTAAATAAATCCTCTCTAGTCTTATTTATCGACTCACTTGTCGTCCTAATTATTGCCTTGGACACCTGGGTTGATGGAATGACACAGTTCACCTAATGTGCCTTGAGCGAGCTCTGTCAAACTGGTATGCTCAACAGCCGAGCTGTGAAAGAGTATCCTGGGGGGGTTGCAATGTCCAAAATCTCTCCTGACAAGCAGAAAAAGAGAGCGTGTCCTTCAGCCCCAGTCTGGCTGGGACGTTTGTAGCTGCAACAACTCCACAGTTGTTTTTGTTGGTATTATTATAAAAGTAGTGTGGTTATTGACAGCCTCTTGACTGATCCCTTGTAATTACTGCCTATTAGTTTTAATTAAAGGGATGCAGGATGCCTTGCTGCGTGTTGTGTAGCTGCCTGTCGCCTTAGGTCTCTCTATCTTTCTCACACCCCATAATCATAAACTTAACATGAAAGACAGCAGAAGAAGTGCTTTGTCATCACCTGCGGTTTTCCCAACCGGTTGCCATGGGGACCATTACATATGTTAGCTTTTGGTCGGTTAACTTGGATGCTTAAAAGTTGAGTACACTAAATAATCGTCTTGCAGAGGACCCGTGCGGTTTGAGAGGGACCGGGTTAGTTCTTCTTACTGGAACGGGATCCTGTGACGCTGCAGGTGTTTCTGTGAAAATGAGGGAGAACCAGAATTATGTTTCACTTTAAAGTCTAGACAGAGTCTGACATGTTGGATTAAGCTTGAGTGATTAATTATTATAATTATATTACTTCTAATTGTATCCTTTACAGTTCGGGGTCACTTCAGTTCATGCTGTAATTAACTAAAACAAAACAGCCCATCGGAGAACCTTAGCCCCTAAATTATATCACAATATTATTTTTAACGGCTTTCAATTGTAATCAATAACATTGGACATATCATAAATCAAAACATCTAGTATTTAGGTAATTGGGTGGATTATAAAGTTAAACTTTTAACTTCTCCATGTCATTCTGGGACTGAGTACAGCACTCCTTAGATACAGCCTCAAAAAAGAATCAGGCAAGTAGAAGGAACTCTTTATTCTCAAACTAGGGCTAAAGTAAAACAAAAGTGCATTGCAATATTATTTTCCAAATTTAATATCCATTCAAATACCCCTTAAATCGATTATTTCCAGTCCTGAGGGAACTCTGTGGGTCATTCAGTCATCCAGAGACAGCCAAAGGGTTGAGAAAACAATCATGGCACACAGGAGATAGAATCAGTCCTGTATTCTTTCATATGTTCATAATATCAGCTCTAAAAATCAAACAGCACAACTCTCTGATTTACTTTAAAATCCACTCAGTTTGTGAGACCAGCAGCTTTCTGAAGATAATGTCTATTTTTTTTTTCTATCTCACAGCGAAGATTAGTGTATTTTCAGAGATTATCCAGATGTAATCTCTCAAAAACAAAGGTTTTCTGTGGTGTCTATTCATTTTAGTGAAACAGTGTTATTTCTATTGTACGCTGACTGAAGCTGCCATCTTTGTTTTGGTCTGTCTGTATCTGCATAGGTCCAATCAGAAGCCACATTTCCCTTTCATGGCAGAGCAATGAATGCAATAAATGTTTGACTCATTTTGAGTCCTTTTTCTAACCCACGATAAAATTGCATACACTATTATTTAACAATTATTCAAAGGTACTGTAATAGATTATTCTGGTATGTCTGTTATTCTCCACACATTATTAAATCAGTTTCAAAGCATGTTAATCAGGATCCTGACAATACTCAGCAACACTACAAACAGCTCTCCTTATCGTGTGTGCAGTTTCTGGCATTTTCTCGGTTTGTTTGACTGAGTACATCATCTGTCATCATCAATCAATCTTTATTTATACAGAGCCAATTCACAACAATGTTATCTCAAGACGCCTAACAATAAAAGCAGGTCTAGACCAGACTCTGTTTACAAAGACCCAATGTAAAGAGGTTCGCTCAGACTGGGATCAGACTGAACCTCATCTTGTCAGATCAGACCACATGAGTGAAACACTTTACAGCATTTAGAGAGTTACAGTGGAGCGGAAAAACTTCCTTTAACAGGCAGAAACCTTGAGCAGAACCAGGATCAAGATCTCCTTGTAACAGGCAAAAATCTTGAGCAGTACTTCCTCTAATAGGCAGAAACCTCGAGCAGAACCAGAATCAAGAACTTCCTTCAAAAGGCAGAAACTTTGAGCAGAAACAAACTCAAGAATTTCCTTTAACAAGCAGAGGCCTTTTCGGGACCAGACTCAAGACCTATCTTTAATAGGCAGAAACCTTGAACAGAATCAGATTCATGTAACAGGAACAAAAAGAGCCTTTTAAGCGTTTTCAACCTCATTCTCTGTTATATTATATCGACATAAAATGGGAAATTGCTAAACTTCTTATTCTCTCCGATTTCTCCCTCAGAAGACTGACGGTGTCCTTGTCAGGCCCGCTGGAACAGGACGATGGCTCTGAGTGATGCGGTTTGTGATCATATGGCCTTCAGCAGTGCAGAGCACCATCCCCTCAGCGCCATCGGAAATGCCCCTCTGAGCAACAGCACACTGGTTAAAAACTCCCAAGACCATCTTTTAGCTGTCTCCGGTGACGATTACTCCGCTGCAGACGGAGAGGAAAACGCCATAGCGAAGGTTGGAGGACCTAATTTACAGCAGAAGAGGCAAAAACCCCATGCTGTCCAAAGAACAAACAAATCAACTCAAAATGGTGGCGTGGTCAAACAGAACGGATCTCTGACATACCTTCCCCCATCCTCTGCCACCACTGCCTCCCCCAGTGTCATAGACTCCCAGAGGCTAGGCAAACGCCACCTTCCCTCCACCCCCTCTGCGTGCTCTCCCTCCCCTTCCCTCCAGACGTCAGTGGACTTCTGCAGCCAGCACTGTCGCTTCCAGTCCCCCCTTTGCTGCCCGTGTGAGCAGCAGGAATGTCTGCGCTTCCAGAACCCCGGGACTGGACCTGGGTCTGGCTCCATACACAACCATGGGACCAATTCATCTTACCCCTGCTGCCACCCTGCCAGTACATACTCCCACCCCCATCCCCATCCTATCCATCAGCCGTCCCCTTTCTGCCTCCATCAGCACAATCACCAGAGCTGGCAGGAGCACCTGCAGAACCAAGCACCTGGGATCAGGTAGGCAGAAGGCAGCTATTCTATCATGGTACTGGTTAGATAGGAATCCTAACTTAGCATTTCTACTTATTGTTATATTTATTTTATTTTCCTTGCTTATAGCAGCTCATATATGTGCTGCCAAGTCTTATAACTTCTTATACCTTATCAATCATAATTACCGGGATAGTATCTGCATCAGGAAGAAACAGTTCTCGGTTTTTTATACTTTTTATTTTACACAGCATCACAACTTTTTTGGAAACAGACTCGTAAATCCGCCACAGCTAAACTTATTTGCTCTGGGTCGTGCCAAGCTGTTGCTTCTGCCAGCCGGATCGTTAATGCATCACTCAGATTTATAATGGTTTGTTTAAGTTTTATGAGAATTATTACTAGTGGCTTGATCAGCCTTCATCAGTCTCATCTTTAGACCGGCTGCCAAATGGCTGACTTAGGTATGCTACGCATCTTTCCAATTGGCTGAATGGATCCAGATTAAAGCGCTGCAGGCCAGAATTTAAAACAGATTCTTAGCGAACAAATAGATATGCCTGAAAGGGCTTATATAAATCCAGTCCAACTATTTCCTGGAACTGGTCTCCTCAATTTAAGCAGTGTCTGTGTTCTGCAGTTCAAGACTATACATGGAAAGCCAGGGCAATGAGAAGAAGTTCATTCGGTAGAGGAGCGTTTTATAGGATTAAGTGTTTTCATTAATGAATCGTTTATTTAAACTAGGTCAAAAGTCACTGTAGGTTTTATCCTGAGAGACACAATATGATCTTGGATGATCTTGCTCTATAGAGATGGTAGACATGGTGTGCACAGCTGATAAAGACAACAGGTAGAAATCCTGGCGCTGCCCTTAAGGGTCAAAGGATAAGTAAAAGAGTTAAAATACAATATTAGGGCTGGGTGATATGGCATCAAAACAATATCACGATTTATTGAGCAGTTCACCTCGATAATGATAAATGGACGATAACTACTCCACAAACTGCTCACCCCCTCCCACATTAACTTCGTCTACTTCAGCGTCTTAAAGGGACATGAGACCATAGCCTACCTACACACATCCAAAACCAACTTTATTTATTTCTAGACACCGAATATACCAAATGGGCAAAATGACGTCGGTTGTTGTCGTAAATTTCGGTATCAGTCACTTTTGGTTTATCGCCCAGCCTTATACAATCTTACGACATATTTACATATCTGCATTCATTTGTAGTCAATTTAGTACAGGAGCTTCCTACTGTCCACTGTTCGACTGCAAAACGAACCCTAGAGCAAGAACACATTATTTGTGAAAGTGTGAAATTATAGTATGGTGATAGGGCAGCAACCATCTCCTGGTCTACTTTTGTGCCCACTAGGAGGTCTACCAATCCTTTTAAAGGAACAGCAGGAAATAATTTAGTTTCTTCTAATCCTGGTGTGTAAGGCTGTAATTACAAGTCGGGCTGAGGATGAGACTTCCTCTTTTAATTTGTGGGGAATCTTTGATATCTGATGTTGGGAAAGTAAGGGACTTTCTTCCTATTGTACAGCACTACAACCAAAGTGTTATGCTGGCTTGATCAAAGCTGGACATGACTCCTGGATGACTATAGAATAATTAGCTTAAATGTAATAAGCTGTTGTTGTTTTATCTCTTGAAAATGAACGAAAAAGAACCTTAGAATAAAGTCAAATCAAACCTGTTTGGATCTGCTGTTGCTATGACTTCCAAACATTAACCTGAAATCTCTCTTTCCGTTTGTTTTGCAGCCCTGCAAGGCCCATTCGATTCCCCAAAAGGTAAGAGGTGCCAAAATGGTTTCTGCTGTGTTGATGCTTTGGACTGCACAGCTCTCTCCTCCTCCTCCTCCCTTTATTCATGTCACTCATCCATCATTGCTCCCACAGAGCTGTCATTCCTTAACTGTGAGTCATGAGAGAGTCGTTCACCTCTCCGTACCTGATCACCTCTCAGTTCAGCAGCAGTCTTTTTTCCTCTTTATCTCTCTGTTAAACAGCTGTGAACTCCACTGTCAGTGTCCTGGCCTGAGAGGATAAAACTTTCATCTCGGTAAAGACAATAAGGCTGAAATAAGTCCTTCTGACGTCCCTCCAGCTCTGCTTCTCTGTGTGCTGCCACTCCGCCTCGCAGTTATTTTTGTATTATTTATTGTTTTTAGAGGCTAATGTGGGTGAATGAGGCTGTGTCTTTGTTTATATTTGAAGAGACCCCAGTGAGACCCGACCACAAGTTTGTCCCCAGAGATGTACTCTTGCGGATTCACAATCCAATCCACTTTATTTATATAGCACATTTAAAAAAACATTCAAGTTTACCATAGTGCTGCACAATAAAATTAAAAGAACAGACACTGCAGAAACATTTAAGAGGTCAGTGATGTACTGTGGTGCTGATCCATTTAAAAACAAAACAGTAAAATCTTAAAATGAACTCAAAAATGAACGGGAAACCAATGTAGGGACGCCAGAATAGGAGTGATGCGGTCATGTTTTCGTTTACCTGTTAAAAGATGAGCAGCAGCATTTTTGACTTACTGTAAGCGTGTGAGAGAAGCTTGATTTACACCAACGTAAAGAGCGTTACAGTCGTCCAACCGAGTGGAAATAAAAGCATGAATTACTTGCTCAAAATCATTAAAAGATAAAACGAATTTAATCTTGGATAAAAGCCTCAGATGATAAAAACTGGATTTAACAACAGAGTTGATTTGTTGATCCAATTTAAAATCATTGTCAACTTTTACACCAAGATTTAAAACTGTGGGTTTGAAATAAGGTACAAGTAAGGTTCACAAGTTGATATACAGCCTGTTGTAACTGTAGCTGTATTAGCACTCTCTACTTCTTATGTGACAGCGATGCCGCTCACTGTGACAGTTCTCCAGTCGTTCAGTTCAAACCTGAACTCAGCTTCGCTCTCGTGTCAATTTCTTGTTTTCTTCCTGGTCTTTTTCACACCTGGCAGGCTCATGATGATAACCCTGCATCTGTCACATACACACATATGAATGTTTTCTTCCTCTTCATATCCAGGACTGGCATTTAGCTCCATATTTATTCATTTAATGGGACTATCCTATCTAATGCTTTTATTTTTAGCTTTATTGCAGTGTTTCCTTAGGGGGGTCCTCCACACTGGGAGTTGTGTCTGGGCTGGTGCAGTTGGCCTGGCTGTTGTCTGCCAGGGTCAAGGGGCCTGGGCGCTGGTTCCCCTTGTGGCACAGCCTGCAACTCCTCCCAGTGTGGAGGGCCCTAAAGATGGCGCTACCTCAATCCTCAGTGTCATACCTGTCATGTGCAGGTGTGTGTGTCTGTGTAGTATGGAGGGTTGTTTTTTTTCTATGCTCTATTTTTCTGTGTGTGTACAGCACTTTGTGTTGCATATCCATGTTTTAAAAGTGCTCTATAAATTAAGTTTTTATTGATTGATATTAAACTCACAGAGGTTCATAGTCGTCACTGAGCTCGAACCAACAGCCTCTTCCTTGTTTACAGCTACGCCGAGCTGATTGCTGATTGGCCCGTGGTGGTTCTGGGGGTGTGCACAGTGCTCATTGTGGTATGCGCTCTAGTCGGCATCCTGGTGCCTGATCTGCCTGATTTCTCTGACCCACTGCGAGTGAGTGCCGACCCAAATTCTCTACTAACCAGATCCATACCTCTGAGTTCTTGAAACAGCCAATTACTCAGAAGTTTAAGTGAAGATGTCATTTTGAATAGCTTCAGGAACCAGTAACTCCATCTGTAGTTTGGGTTTGCTTCTATTAATTATTAACGCTTTTTTTCCAACAGGGTTTTGAGCCACGGGGAACAGCTATTGGCCAGCGCCTGGTCACATGGAGCAACATGGTGAAGAACACAGGCTACAAAGCCACACTTGCCAATTACCCCTTCAAATATGCTGATGAACAGGCCAAAAAGTAATTTAAAGCAAATCTTTTCACTATCCACTCGTCTTTTAGTAGTCACTGAAACAGGGACTACTTCTTCCTGAAGCTATATGGTCTTTAGACTAAATACTCCAGATACAATCCCGAATCCAGTTCCCTGATCCGTACTGCCTGTGACTGATAGAAACCGAGACTGGTCCAGTTTTTTGTCAGTAAAGCCAGAGAAAGCCCAGCCAAAGGCTGTTGCTGCTCTGCAGTACTGGCACACAGTATAATTGCCATTTCTCTCAATGGCATGTGGAGAAAATGAAGGATACGAGTGACATACACGCTGAAAAGTCTGAATCCCTCCACAAAAGAAAATGAGACCAAAGTGGAGATCTTTCCACACTTTGGTCCACCAAGAGTAGATCTTATTTATCTCTGACTGATCACTCCTGAGCCTTTTGTGCTTTGTTTCAAATCTCAACTCAACTGATTACATTGTTAGGTTTTAAATTGTTTGTTCGTCTCCATTTCAGCCATCTAAAATGAGGGATATCCACCATTGCAGGAGGACTGGATTTCTTAGCTGTAGTCTGCTTTGTCCCCATTCGTCTCTGTCTTTCTGTGGCTGTCCTGGTCTTCCTTTCTATCTTGCCGTGCATCTGTCTGCAGATGCAATTGTGTACTTATGTGGGGATGGCGTACCGAGAGGCCTCCGCGGCTGTCAACATGCCTCCCTGCCTCATCCCCTCAAGTCTGTCAACCCCTCAGCCTCTCTCTGACAGCCACCTGATTACTCTGCCATTCTTGTCTGCTCACTGGCATGTAGGCACTGCTACTCAGAAAACACAGCCGCAGCAAGAATGCACATTTACGCACGAATACATGAAGCAGCAAAGTCTTGGCAACCACCCCCTGTTTAATTAAAGCCACCATACGATTATTATAATAATGGCTTTAGTGTCTTATTTCCATATTTGGTGTCTGATGTGGGGAAATTGTTTTTATGTCTATGAAATAATAAATATTCATCTTATGGGATGATGTGAGGTTTTTTTCTGTATTAATATTACAGTTAAAACCCTGCACCAAATACAGACAGATTAGAGCAACTTGTATTTGCTCAAAAATGTGAATATGCTGTGAATCAGGGACAGTTATCATTTCTAATGTAAGAATCAAGGATTTTAAGATGCTGTTTCGTGTAATGCAAAAACTCACCATTTGTTTGTTCTGCAGCCATCAAGAGCCCAGGTGGCCTGAGGACCACTTTGACCGAGACAAACGGCAAGCCGAATGGGACTTTAGTAAAGATTTCTTCTGTGATGTTCCAGGTGAGATTTAGAAACCCAAAGATAGACAGTGTACAGAAAAGTTTTGCAGAGTAAAATTATAAAATACAAACTGTCAACGATTATTGTGTTTCTGCAGGAGATAGTTACTCAAGGCTTGTGTTCGCTTCCGCTGAAGGGAAGAACTTGTGGAGTATACAGGCCATCAAATCCATGTGCAATCTGGACAATACGAGGGTGAGCACATAAGGCTTTACAAAACCATCTAACTCGTGTCTTTTGAACCCGAGTAATAATGATTTTTCTCCTTTCTTAGGTGCGTTCACATCGGGATTACTGGAATCTGTGTCAGCGCACAAACGATGAGTCTTGTTGCCCCAGCTGGACTATCGGTAACTACATCGCAGTCCTGACCAACAGATCGTCCTGCCAGAAGATAACCGAACGTGACGTATCGCACACTCTCAAAACCCTGCGTTCCTGTGCCAAGTACTATCACAACGGCACTCTGGGACCTGACTGCTGGGACATGGCTCTGCGACGGAAAGACCAGCTTAAGTGTGCGAGTGTGCCCAGAAAGTGCACCAAGTACAACGCGGTCTACCAAATCCTTCACTTCCTGGTGGACAAAGATTTCCTGAGTCCAAAAAGCCTGGAGTATCCTCCCCCGGTGCTCAAATATAGCATGCTCTTCTCCCCCACGGAGAAAGGCCAGTCTATGATGAACATTTACTTGGACAATTTTGAGAACTGGAACGCCTCAGACGGCGTCACCACAATCACAGGGATTGAGTTTGGCATCAAACATGACCTCTTTCAGGACTACCTTCTCACAGACACTGTGTATCCTGCCATAGCGATAGTGATCGTGCTGCTCGTCATGTGCGTTTACACCCGTTCTGTTTTCATCACGCTCATGACAATCATCGCCATCATCAGCTCATTGATCGTGTCTTACTTTCTCTACCGAATGGTCTTCAACTTTGAGTTCTTCCCCTTCATGAACCTCACAGCGCTCATCATCCTCGTCGGCATCGGGGCAGATGACGCCTTCGTGCTCTGTGACGTGTGGAACTACACCAAGTTAGACAAGCCACACGCGGAGCTCGCAGAAATAGTGAGTGTGACCCTACAACACGCAGCCCTGTCTATGTTCGTCACCAGCTTCACCACGTCCGCCGCCTTTTACGCAAATTACATAAGCAACATCACTGCTATACGTTGTTTTGGTGTCTACGCAGGCACCGCCATATTAGTAAACTACATCCTGATGGTCACATGGCTTCCGGCTGTGGTGGTGCTACATGAACGCTACCTGCCAAATATGTTGCCCTGCTCCAAACCTCCTCACCAGGAGAGAGGTTACAGCAGCAGGATGTTGTTGACATGTCTGTGCCAGAAAGTCAGTAAATGCTTGTTCACCGTGTCGGAGGCGTCCAGAATATTCTTTGAGAAGGTGCTGCCCTGCATCGTCATCAAATTGCGCTACCTCTGGCTCCTCTGGTTCCTTGCCATAACAGTGGGCGGGGCTTATGTTGTTTGCGTCAACCCGAAGATGAAGCTCCCGTCTCTGGAACTGGCGGAGTTTCAAGTATTCCGCTCCTCGCATCCGTTTGAGCGCTACGACGCAGAGTACAAGAAACTTTTTATGTTTGAGAGGGTCCACCATGGCGAGGATCTACATATGCCGATCACCATTATATGGGGTGTGACGCCTGTGGACAACGGAGACCCCCTGAACCCCAAAAACAAGGGGAAGTTGATGCTGGACAGTAGCTTCAACATTGCCAGTCCAGCATCTCAGCTGTGGATCCTCAATTTCTGCCAGAAGCTGAGAAACCAGAGCTTTGTCTTTCAGTCCGATGAGCAGGACTTCACCAGCTGCTTCATTGAGACTTTCAAACAGGTCAGTACTGCATGTGTTCATCAGATATATCAACATTGTTAATTGATTGTAAAGTGTCTTTTAAACTCCACCTCTTATTTGATCAGTGGATGGAGAACCAGGACTGTGAGGAGGCCTCTGTGTACCCCTGCTGCAGCCAGTCCACCTTCCCTTACAAGCAGGAAGTCTTTGAGTTGTGCATCAAACGAGCCATCATGGAGTTGGATCGTAGCACCAACTACCATCTGGACAGTAAGACCCCTGGACCCCGGTTTGACATCAACGACACCATCAGAGCCATAGTGTTGGAGTTTCAGAGCACCTACCTCTTCACGCTAGCGTATGAGAAGATGTACCAGTTTTACTGCGAGGTAAGGTCTGAGGTGTTTCATCGTAGTTTTGTCATTTTGGTTTTTCAGTTCTGACTCTGCTAACATAAACTCTGTGGTGATGTTGTAGGTCGATGCCTGGATTACCGAGGAGTTACGATACGCCCCTGCAGGCCTCAGCCACGGCTGGTTTATTAGCAACCTGGAGTTCTACGACCTGCAAGACAGCCTGTCAGATGGCACCCTGGTCGCCATGGCACTGTCAGTGGCGGTTGCCTTCAGCGTCATGCTCCTAACCACCTGGAATGTCATCATCAGTCTGTATGCCATCCTGTCAATTGCCGGGACCATATTCGTTACCGTCGGCTCTTTGGTGCTTCTAGGCTGGGAGCTCAATGTCTTGGAGTCTGTCACTATTTCTGTCGCTGTGGGGCTGTCTGTGGACTTTGCCGTTCATTACGGTGTGGCCTACCGCCTTGCTCCAGAGCCTGACCGTGAGGGAAAGGTCATTTTCTCCCTCAGCCGTATGGGCTCTGCCATTGCCATGGCAGCGCTTACCACCTTTGTTGCTGGGGCAATGATGATGCCCTCAACTGTGTTGGCCTACACCCAACTCGGCACCTTCATGATGCTGATCATGTGCATCAGTTGGGCGTTCGCTACCTTCTTCTTCCAGTGCATGTGCAGGTGCCTGGGACCCCAGGGGACCTGTGGCCAGATCCCCTTACCCAATAAGCTGCAGTGCCAAATGTTCTCTGAGGTCACATCAACAAACCCCTCATCTCAGGGGAAAGGCTCCGGCCTGGGGAAGTACCAGCTGGACAACAGGGGTCAGGAAGTGGAGCATTACGAGTTAGAACCTTTGGCCTCCAGTCAGAAAACCGAGGAGAAACCTCGAGAGGAGCAGGAAGTGTGCGCTCCGTTTTATAACGGATTATCTCCTCACCACCACGCCAACCCTTATTCACACATGCATTATAAAAGCAACACTGAGAGCGGCAGGACTGGCCCTGAGAACGGGCTTGTAGCCACACTAAGCACACCCACCAGGTGCCAGTATTCTCAAAACACTAACTACACATGTAGGGACCCTCCTCCTGCTCATCTACCTCAGCAGTGGACCACTTGCTCCTGTGTTCAGCCTCCCAAAGACTCTCCTTCCTGCCCGCCTACTCCACAGCTTTTCCCCCTCTCAGGACACACCCCAAACAAACCAAATGCAGCCCTGTTACCTTCAAACTTAGACCCAGTCTTCACACACATGGAGTGCCGTATGCACTACTATAACTGCTCTTCTGCCCATTTCCACCACTGCTCCCAGAGTCGAGTCGTGGCCCCCCGGCAAGGACTTGCCCACAGCTGCCAACTCAGGAAGTACTGTGTCCACACTGCAAGTCAGCAGGGTACCTTAACAAGAGACCAGAATACCACATCCACATCTTCAAACCAGGACACAGACCCAGCTCCTCCTTCACTTACTAGCTCAGAACCTGCAGGACAAGAGGAAGATCATAGACCGGAACTGATATCCTCGAGTCCTGTCAAATGCCAAAATATAGACACACAAGCTCAGACTCAATCCAACGAGAACCATGTGTCATCCACAACTGCAGACACACCTACGTCAGTGGATACGTGTGGTAAAATCCCCTGCACAATCGAGAAGAACGTTGAACGTTTTCCTGTTTCACGGGAGAAAAGTGTCAAAAAGTGCAAAAAGAACTCTGAAAGGCAGCGAGCGTCCTCGGCCTCTCCAAAGAAACTCTACTCTCTGAGCAGGACTTTGAAAGTTAAGTGCAATTCAGCTTCAGAGTTTAACGTTCCCAAAACTGAAACCGGCGTGCCTCCTATCGCAGTTCACACTAATCCTTCGTCTGAGAGCTTATGCTGATGAGACTTTGTGATTTTGATAAAAAAAAAAAAAACTTGATCCAGAACCAGTAGCAAATATTATGAAAAGGACATATTGTTGTGCGGTCCAGCAAGTGCCTCAATCCATTTCAGTAAATCTCCACACCCACTTAGAGTATCCTCCTAATAGGGGTTTCCCGATACGATATAGATGTCGAATATCGGAGTGCTGATATCAGTAAAAAATAGAATATCGGATTGCATCTAAAATCTCAGATATCAGCACTCCGATACAAGTAGTCCATTCCAGATTCCGCTTCAGCACCTCAATCTAGCAGCGCCTGGATCCATCATGTAGAGCCCAAGGGATCACAACAACAGTCTGTATTAAGGTAGTAACAAAGTACCAAGGAGTAGGAGTGATGTCTGCTGTGTGGCAGTATTTTTCATTAAAGTCCAAAAAAGACATTACAGCTGAGTGCAAAAGTTGTCATGCACAAGTTTATGCTAATATCAGATCAATATCGGTATCAGACAATACTATATAGGCATCGTATCGGAGGTAAAAAAAGTTGTATCAGGATACCCCTACCTGCTAATGTCTTATTTTTGAGCACACATATGTGAGATTACATGAACTGTAATTTAAAATAACTCGCAGAGAAATGTGCACTGCTGCTAACGGTCCTTCATTGAATCATGAAGCTTATTCATACAGCAGCCATCTGCACCAACCTGTAAATGAAATCATACAGTATCTATTTTGTCATACTGCAGGTATATATGAATATGTCTGAAAATACAGATTGTACTAAATCCGAGCCACATCTCACCAGCTGACAAACTTCTTCAGACTCAACATGCCTCAAATATGATTAAAGTGTCTTTTTATATCACTGTCATCTGGCTGTTTCATATTGTCTGCTTGTCCAATGTTTAAAAAGCATGACTTCCTTTAACAGGCAGAAACCTCGAGCAGAACCAGACTCAAGTTAGACAGAGAGAGAGGTGGAGGGAGGTGAGACTGGTGCTTGTTGAAGCAGCTGGAGAGCAGGCAGGCAGGGACTCTAATGAGACATGATGGTTTATAGACAAGAGGTGCTCAATGTTCCTGTACCCCAGTTTGGCTATGTAAGTCCACTTTGTCTCATGAGTTAAAAAAAGGTTTAATCTGATTACATGATGTTTGTATGTTTAAGGAAATCTCCTACTTCAGCTCATAGAGATCACTCTGTTTTTACCAAAGCTCTTCATCCTCCTCAGATTGCTTTTAACCTTCTCCTCTCAATCACTTCTGTGGAGATGAGTTCGCTTTCCCCCCTTCAGCCCTGTACGTATATTTGTTTAAACAGAGGTCAAATATTAGTTATGGCCATAGGGTTTATAACACTTCCTTGTCTATTCTGAGGATATTTTTCAGGCTTTAAATAACTGGAAAAGTAACAGAGCTGGAAAACATGCAAAGGTAAACATTTGCTTCCAATTTTTAAATTAGATTTTGGTGGAGCTGCAAGGCCTTGATTCTAGCGGGTATTCAAATGTGTGAAAAATACCTCTGTATCTTTATATCTGTATCTATACTCCTCCTTTATTTGGCTTTGCTGCTAAACTGTCACCAGTTTTCAAGGGTCTATACAGGGTTGTTCAAGTGCTGTTAGATCAGGACAACAAGCTGGTGGATGCTCAGCCGAAGGGACATGGTTCCAGCAGACCCAGAGGAGCCAGGAAAGCCGCCAGTGCATGGATCTGATTCTCCTGACTCTACTGGCCTGCAAAGACCTTCTTGTTGTGAGGTGAAAACGTCAACTACTGCACAGGTGAGATTAGGGAAGGTTATGTAGGTTATTAATCAATATTTTTGCAGTATTTCTCACTGCGTTTTGTGGCTCCTCAAATGAACTCCAGGCTCAGCAGGTGTTATACCGCACTGGGTCCACATTGATGGACTGTTCTCAGAGTCTGCAGATGGGCAGTAATGTCACAAACAGCTGGCTCATAAAGATGGGGAGGACGAGGGCCAAAAAGGACATAAGCCTCTCTGCCCGGAAGCTTCCTGTTTCCAGACACACGGCTCAAATGAAAGGAAGCTGGCTGACCTCAAAGCCACTTTCTTACAGGCCAACAAATCCAAGAGCAAGAGACGGGACTTGGGTATTTTCAGTTCATCCTACAATTAAGTACTGACATGACCGTCTTGATGCAGAGTTAGCCTCCCTGACTACCCCAGAGTTTTATTTAGATTTATTTAAATAGTTGTAGTTCCTCAGGGTGTAGCGGTGCATGCTGTGGAAAACTCCAGAAAATGCTGAATAAAAACCAAAAATTAGCAATCTTCAAGATCAGAATCAATCGGAAGGTCTCCTGGAGGTTTAACCTTGGGGTTAAGACAAAATACATTTCAGATCATTTATATGTAATGCTAATAAATAAAGACAAAGTTATATCAGATCATTTAAAGCTTCTGCAAGGAACTTCTGCTCTTTGTCTTGGCGTCCCCTTGTGAGGAAAAAGAAGAGTTTTTCCTGTGCTTTTTGACCAAAATGATCCAGAACTTTTTAGTTCCAGGGACTTTTCTCTCTCTCTCTTTAAGAAACCGAATGGTTCCTGTGCATTTCCTCTGGAAATAAAGCAGATCAGACCAAAGACATCCAGGGTCGGTCTCTGCTAAATTTATTTGAATGAAAAAGTCAAAAATAGTCACAGATGCAGCAGGTAAGCTGTACAGATGATTAAATCATTATATCAGATTTGATCAAATTGGACACCATCAGACAGTGAATCTTCTTCAAAGGGAAATTTGTCATTTCATTTGCATGGCAACAGTGTATGAGGCTTCTAGAATGCTGGGGGGACCTTAAAGGGACGGTGACAGGGTTTTCAAAGACAGCAGCCTGAAATATGTTCAGAGTTTGTTGAACTGTAAATCATGTAAAGCTGCTGAGAATCAATCAGAGGGGTGATATATGTCTCACATTTGTGTTTCTCTCAAGTCGTCTGATTGGTCACTGTCCTCACTTTTTGGTTGGATGTCCGGTTCTGCTGACTCAGCGTTTTCCGCTGAAGACTTTTTCACTTTACTGTCTTTCAGTATCTGTGAGACGAGCCGCGAATAAAACCACTCCAGATCCTGAGGGTCGTCGGGCCAGATTAGATATTCTCTCTTCTGGACGAAAGCTCTGACTGCGTTGTACTTCATCAGCTGGTAGTGAGTGACCTGCAGTTTTATTGTGCAAGAACATCGGTAGGAGGGAAGGTCAATAACATGCATTTATATTTGAAACAATCATTTCTCAGCAGCAGTTTTTTAGATAGTTGTGAAGTTTTCAGGTAGAGTTGGGATATTTTTAATCTGAACCAAGGCTGACACCTATTGCTGGGAAGTAGGAGCTGCATTACCCATCATCCACTGAGGTACCTGCCCTGCACATTATGGAGCAGTAAGCAGCTAAAGAGCTGATAGTGATACAGGTCGAGTTACCTATTAACCGTGCGAGTATGTCTTGACTCTACTAGGACAAAACTCATCTGTGCACAGGGTGTTCAACCAAAGGACTTTCTTGTTGTGGTGAAGGAGTGACAGTCGTTGCACCATCATTCAGCCATTGCAGCACACACTTTGAAAATAGTGTTTTTAAGGAAATGTGTGTAACCCTGCCGCTTTGCACACACCTTCCCCACCACCAACATGATCAGGACATTCGTCAGCTCCTCCAGCATCCGGCTCTGAGCCAGGGAGAACGCCTCCAAGCACCAACCATCTAGAAGAAAGAGGGCACAGTCCAGTCAGTTCTGACACCAGACCTCCTGGTTTGACGACTAAGATAAGAGTTGATGCACTCTTCAATTTGTCCGCTTTCTATGTTTAAGTTTGGGGAAATGTACCTTTAAGGAACTTTTGAGAGACGATGCAGACGGTTCTCTTGCTGTCCCAGATGGCGTCTCTGATGTTGGAGAGATGATCCTCGCCCGGCAGAAAGTCTCTGGCCTCGAAACAACAGCGGAGGATGTTTCCTCCATCAAACTGGTTATCCAGCCTCTTCAGCAGAGCTGACTCCACCCACCCATAATCTCCGTCAGTGAAGCAGAGGAAGGCATCATACTTCATCTCACCCGCAGGTGCTGTGGGTTTTTTTGTGCCCTGAAGTACCCGACCCACAATCCTCCTGTAGATAATAAATATGTCCCCTCGGAGATGGGCGTACACGATCCCAGTTAGTGTGAGGGTGATGGTGAGTAGAGCAGAGAAGATGAAGAGAGCAAACCTCAGACCCTCCAAATTCTTCTCATCGTCTGTTTCACATGTTTCAATAACCGTGGAGTAATCAAGTAGGGGGAGGTGACGCAGAGCAGACGGGAACTCACACATGAGCTCCTCGATGGGGCTCAGGAAGGTCACGTTTGTCATATTCAGCCACTTCAGGAAACGCTCCAGATTACAGTTACAGTGAAAGCGATTCCCTGCCAGATTTAAGAGGCTGAAGGACCTGAAAACCAGAGGGTCTGGGGAGGCTAGGAAGTTATCTGAGAGGTGGAGAGTTTTTAAGCTGACTGGAAAGACATGTGAGTGGAGGTAGGTTAAAGCGTTTGATGAGAGATCGATCTCTATGATGGAGCTGAGCCCGCTGAAAACCCCGTGTGGGAGAGAAGAGAGCGAATTGTGGCTTAAATTTAGACCGAGCAGATTCTCTAGATTATCAAACAGGTCGAGACACTTCTTCTGTGCCCAGATTACCTGCAGGGAACTGTCATGGAGATCAAGCACCAGCAAAGTATTATTGGATATGTCAAAGTTAGAATTAAGAGCGCACCACTTGATGAAGTTTCCACCAAAGACAAAAACCTGTAGACGTTTGAAATACTCCAAAACAGAGTAAACATCCTCCAAATTTGTTAATCTGTTTTGTCTTAAGTCCAAATGGGTGCTGTTCTTTCCCCCCCAATATTTGATCCTATGAATGGAATTTAACTTATTGTCACCCAACAGAAGACGCTCCAGGTTTGGTAAGGATGCAGCGAAACCCAGGTCTTTGAGGGAGTTTCCTGTCAGGTATAAACCTCGCAAATAAGGAAGACCGCTGAACGCTTGGTAACCCAACTTACCGATGTGGTTATAAGACAAATCCAACACCCTCAGGTTTGTCAGTCTGAAGAAAGTGTGAGAATAAATCTCTCCTAAGAGGTTGAATGAAAGGTTGAGCATCCTTAAATGTCCTTGGAGACCACTGAAGGCATTTCTGCCAATATTATTGATCCTGTTTAGTGACATATCAATAATGATCACATCTTTAAAAGGACTAAAAACAGCCTCCTGTAAGGAAAATATGCGGTTTTTAGAGAGATCTAAGATTTCGACGGTACTGTTAGTAAGGCCTACAAATGTGCCAGAATCCGGGTCAGGGAGGTTATCGTGTGAAAAACCTTTACCCATGTGTCCATGGAATATAAGGTGAGAAATCTGAGTCCCCATTATTGCTTTGAAAAATTGTCTTGATCCATTCACAGTAAACTCATTTGATGATAGGTCCAGTTTTTGAAAGGCCACCCCCCTAAAAGGATTCCCACATCGATCCCAATCAAAGTTGTTACCCAATTTATTGAAGTCCAACTTCAGCAAAGTGAAGTATTTCCCCTGGAAACCAACTAGATCATTTTCACATAATCCTTCAATCTGATTTGATGTGAGGTTTAGATTGGTTAACTTTACGAGCTTGGAGAAAAACAGGCCCGGTCGCAGTCTCGATATTTCATTTCCAAAGAGATCGAGTGTTTCCAAGTTGATAAGGGGCTGAAGGTAGTTCTCCGACAGAATGGAGTCTGACAATTTGCAGTAGTCCAAAGACAAGTGTTGTAACCTGAATAGTCCTGCGAAAGCCCTCGGCTCGAGTTTGAGTCCGATGTTGTATCCGAGGACCAACCTGGTCAAGACTCTCTGCCGGAGGAAAGCGTTAGTCCTGATTGTGAGCTGCACATTTTGCTTGCCGAGGTCTAGCTTTTGGAGCTGGTTGTAGGCTTTGAGGGAGGTGCTGTTGATCTCGCTGATGTAGTTCATCTCTAGGAAGAGGTGGGTGATGTTTGAAGGTAAGGTGGGAACCCAGTACAGGTGCTTCGAGGCACAGGCAGCTACCAGGCCATAGAGTGTGCATGTGGGGTAACATGAGGGCACCTGCGGGTAGGAATATTATATTAACCCTGATGAACTGAGAATAATAATCAGATGAGTCCCTGACAAAGCATTGCATGAGAAGCTAATGCAAAAATTAAAGCGCTAGCATTACTTTAATCTCTAGAACTTGGCAGGAAGCCTTCGCAAACAAGTAAAAATAAAGTAAATTGAAATATTTTTTGGATCTTCTGTGCCAAACTGTGTCAGGATTTGTGCAGCTCACATTAGAAAAACTTACCTGCAGGTATAAAGCAAGGAAACCCGCACAAAGAGCCAGCATCCCCATACTTTCCTTGCCCTGTGAAGATGTGCAGCTACTGAGAGAGAGAAAAAAATTAAAGTGTGTAGATAATGGGATGTTAAAGGGATATTCCGGCGTGAAATTAATTTAGGGTCAAACACACCGTAACACTGAGTTAGACACCCCCTCCAGAGATGAATGTTGCCGACCGCTTGCTTCTCTAGTTATACCAACTTTAGTAACAACCGCAGGATAGCAATACACAGCGGTCTGAGGAGCCATAAACAAAGCAAACAACCAAAACTAATCTTTATACTTTACCAATACTTTATCATTTCCTTGAAGTAATAATCATATTAATAATTTTCACTGCAGACGCAGTAGTTCTTCTGCCTTAGCGTCTCGGTCTGATTGCATTTCCATGAGGAAATGATCATAAATGTTCTTCCTTGAGCTGCGCATTGAGCATTATTTGTGGCTATAGAGTGGCGTTTAGATTTGTTTAGATTTTGTGTATTGCTACCCTGCAGTCGTTACTAAAGTTGTGAAACTAGAGAAGCAAGCGGTCTGCAACATTTATCTCGACAGGGTGTCTAACTCAGTGTTATGGTGTGTTTGACCCTTAATTAATTTACGCCAAAATATCCCTTTTAAATGGCTGAGCAGTGCATACTGTATATTATTAAAGACAGGCGGTCTGAAGATGTGAGAAGTAAATTAGCAGTTCAGGAAAATGAGGAAACTGTTGCAAAGTGTTCATAATTCACTGATGCAGCTCCATTATATAGAACTACCTGTATGTTTGTATTAAAGGGGGCCACTGGGGTCCCCTTTTAGCCCCCTTCTCTCCCGCCACTGCTGCTCCCATGATAAATAGCTAATGCACGAGCTCGAACCCTGAACCCTCAAAACTCTTGGGTTTTGACGGAAATAGCGAACTTCAGCGTGCGCAGTTTTTTTCCACATTGCACACGACATCTGGGTTCCTCATTTCAGCAACGGGAATGTGGGATTTTTACTACCGTGAGAAACCGACGAAGAGACGAGTGTCCGGGGGTCAAAACAAACACTGTTTATATTCAGTCGAAAATGAAGCGACAATCTTACCTTTAAAAAGGTGTAACCCTGACTATGAAACCCTTCACGAGTTTTTCCCATGGGTGGGGTCGCAGGTTGAACCTCCTCGTGGATCACATTCATCGACTCTGTCTTCTGCTCCAGTTTTCAGTCTGTGTGACAATCCAGAGCAACGTTGCGGGTCTTTCCTCTTCCCCTTTCGGACCTCTTTCCTCACTGTTTATTCGGCAATCTTCAGCAAACACGAGCCCTGCTGTGACGCACGACGCACACGGGGGTCCTCTCCAAACGTGCTTTCTTTTTGGAGAAGTGTTTTTGCAACGACACACATGACCCGTGATCAGACATGTGTCCTAACATGTTCATGGAGACATGAAGAGAAGTCTGAACCTTGTCCTTTATTTTCCCTCTATATTTCACATTGCTATGCTTTATGCTTGTCAGTCAGTGTTCTTATTTTTGTTGTTGTTGATGGCTTTAACCTTTGACCCCTGGTAGGGTATTTATGTTTGGTCTCAAATGTACTATGACCGGGATCCTATATGTCCTCTTGATGAAGTTAGGTGCTGTTTTGAGCATTATTTGTGGCTATACAGTGGTGTTTTGGTTGAGTGCGTGGTTCTCTGTATTGCTATCCTGCAGTCGTTACTAAAGTTGGTATAACGAGAGAAGCAAGCGGTCTGCAAGATTCATCTCTTAAGGGGGTTTCTAACTCAGTGTTACTATGTGTTTGACCCTAACTTAATTTTACGCCAGAATATCCCTTTAAACCACACTGCCTCTGTCCAGGCTATGCTACTACCTCTTACTACCCTCTCTAGGACTACTGCATGAACACAGATACTCTTAACAGCTTACCAGACGTACAGAATAGACCTAATAATTAATTATATTGTCAAACTCATTTTGGCTTTTGTCTCTATAGACTCCTGGGTGATCCCTGATTGGTTGAAACAGTGTTTGGCCTCTCCCCATGTTAAATACTACTTCAGTCAGATTTTACTCTCTCACTCACACCATCAATGTACTTGATTTCTAGTTTTTATATACAGTTTGCTGTTTTGGTCAAACTGTCCCATTAGAGGAAATTGTGCATGTTCGGTCTTCAGCAGCATCTCTGCTGACTATGGCTGACCTGTTGTTCCTTTCCTTCCCCACATGGTGGAGCTGTCAGCCCACGTTGGAGGTAAGAATGTTTGAGGGGTTTAAAAAGAAAAAAGATAGACCAGCAGATTAATACTTCATTGTTTTTTATGATGCAGTTATGCCCAGAACAAAATCTTGAAAAACAAAGTTCATCTGTCATACCATTATCTTTTTTTGAATGTGAGTTGTCAAACCAAAGAAAATCTTTAAGACATCTGTGCAGCTTCTTCATATTTCTGTCATGTGATTATGAGATGCATGAAATAAACATATCTATAATATTACATTATTGTGCTTTGATTCCTCCAGAACTGTCCAAAAGTCTCTCCTTCATTTGCTGAGATGTTGCCCAAAACTCAAACATCAGTCTTCACGTGCTCAGCACCATGGGTCCCTCATTGGCGCTCTTCCTCTTGTCTCTGCCACAAAGGATGTGATGCGCCAGGAACACCACCAACACTATAAATATCGCAATGCAAATTATAATCCCTGCGAGACCTCCCGGTGACAACCCTGAAGGTCGCTTGGTCGGATTTGGATAGGTCACAGGTGGTATTGAAGGTGGGGTCGTGGCACCGGTACCAGAGCCATCCTCGTCTGTATCATCCTCGTTTTTTACGCACTTGTACTTCCCTTCGAGTGTGAAACCACGAGAGCATCCGCAAACGTAGCTGCCGAACGTATTCTCACATTCTTGATCACAATAGAAGAAAACACACTCGTCAATGTCGATGCAGACCGTCTTGTCCCCTCTTTCCTCAGCTATATAGCCGTCAGGGCAGTAGCACTGGTACATGTTGTTTGGGTCGCACTCGGCATCGCATTCCTCCTTCCCGCAGTAAAGTTTGCACTTGTGCGGCTCCTCCGGGTCCTCCTTATACCCATCATAACAAGAGCACGTGTAGTTACCGGGCGAGTTGGCGCACAAGTGCTCACACGGAGCGGACACACACTCGTCAACGTCCACGCAAGCGCCGCCAGTCAGCTTGTATCCATCCTTGCAGACGCACTGGAAATCGCCGGGGGTGTTCACGCACTTGAAGTTCTCTCCGGGACACTGCCGCTCGTCTTTGCAATCGTCAAAGTCCACGCACGATCGGCCGTCGGGCGCCAATTTATAACCATGGTGACACACGCATTTGTGGATGTCCCCCTCCTGGGAGCAGGCGTGCATACAGTGCAGGTTCAGGCACGGGTCTTCTGCAGACACTTCGCAGGTGACTCCGTTTGCAGGGTTGATGGTGTGTCCCGGTGGGCAGTAGCAGGTGGGCTCTTTTTCGGAGTTCACTGAGCATTTGTACTCACATCCCCCGTCTTGTATCTCGCAGCTCCAGGGAGCCTGCACCCACTGCTCGGAGAAACACACGTATTTGGTCTCTGCGGGCATCCGGATGGCGATGCTTCCTGGAGGAGCAGACGGCAAATTCTCTGCCTGAAACCCCAAGGAGCTGTTGTAGATGACAGTGTCTTTGTCCGTGACTGCTAAACTCTTGCATGGCTCTTTCACGGTGTGCTCACAGAGAAACCCTGCCCCGTGCGCATCACATGGTTCCTGCATCCATTTGAAGTCTTCCTCCTGGGAAACTGAGACGCAGCGGAGAGAAGAGCAGCTGCTGTCAAAATCCGGTACCCAGTCAGAAAACTCACTTTCGCTGTCTTTGGTCACCCACTGGAAACCTCGAAGCTCGGTAGTAAGGTCTGGACAGCCTGTTGGTAGATGCAAACCGATCCAGAATCGCCCTTTAGACTTTCCCAACAAGTTTGAAAGGATATCATGCGATACAGGCGAGCGCACTGTCATCAAGTGTCCGCCAAGATCCCTACATTGGTCCCGCGAGGTCGGGTAATCGCTGGGATCTTGAAACACCGTGAAACACTGGTTCTCGATGCAATACCCGCCATCTGGCTTCAACGCTCCGGATCTCTCCATCAGAAGAGTTAAGAAGATAAAAACTAGTCCTTTTACATCCACCATGTTTGAAATTCGTGTTGTCCGCTTAGGTTCTTCTGTGTTCTTCTGTGTCCACAGACTCGTTTGTCTAGTAAGACAGATTCCACTCACACTCATACGCCCCCAGCTCCATGTTAGTGGCCCGGCGGGGGGAAGGAAGTTGGTGTTTAACTGCCTGCAGCTCACTGTCTCCTCGCAAACTTTCTGTTGGCACTGTGTGAGCAGAATTCCCAATTACGCACGGCTCTACGCACAGACGCACGGGGGCTGCATGCACGCAAGTAAGCATCTACCCACCGCCCCTTTGTGCAGAAGCCCCTCCCAGGTCCAGTCAGCTGCTCAAAATGAAGACCAGTCCTTCACATTCAGACTCTTCACCAGGCTGTGTATCTTGTGCCGTTATGCTTTAGAGTTTCTGGATGAAGTTTAGACAGCTGGGGTCTCAAAGTGAGTTGATATTTTTTAAAACGCATATCTGTTGTGAAGCAACAAAAAAAGTTGGAAAGAAAAATAGCATAGGAGAGAGTGGGGTAAGATGAGCCATTTTTCATATTTTGGATCACTACATCAAGTCAATCATAGTTTTTTCTCTAACTAGTGTATCTGCAGATATTTCAAGATGTTCATCCCTGCAAACCAAAAGAATGAGTGTAAACAGAACTTTCTTGATAAAATAGCATGCCAAAAAAGTGGTCTCTTATGGTGAACTTATCTGTGTGAGCGAAGTTGACCATAGGAGTGGGGTAAGTTGAGCTGTATCCCTACTACCCGCCTACTCTCCACCCCAGCCCTCCCTCACCTTCTCTCTCCCTAAATAACAGTCACTTCTTCACATTCGTGTGTATTTATATCTATTATACCCTATTCAACTGGTACAATAATTATTATTTTATAAAAAAATATATTATAAAAACTTATGTCAGACTAAATTCACTTTCAAGAGTAAAAAGAATGTGTTTTTGGAAATAAATGTCTCACCCCTTAACCCACGTGCTTCTAACCTTCACAGAATCCATGAATTGATGCCCATCTCCTAAATATTTGGTCACATGATCAATTTCTCTTACCATTTCCAAGCAACAGAGGGTGGCTCAACTTACCTTTTGGCTCAGCTCTCCCCTACAGGTGTTTGATTTGTTTCTGGTTATTTTCTACAGTCCTTTACTTTGAAGGGACTGCATTCAGGCCTAAGAAAGTCATGTACAGTAAGTGCAGAAAAAAAGGACAGAGGCACAGTGCAGATATCATTTATTGATTTGCTTGTAACAGTGTCTATTTTGAGTGGCAACTATTCCTACAAATATTGAGCTTATTGCTTTTTCAGTTTCTATTTTACATGTCCCAGTGTTGAACTTAGTGAGCTAAACATGTGAAGTAGCACAAGAACAGCACTTTTGGTTGTAAATAAACAGTCAGTAGTGACAGATTCCTGGACAGATCATCAAACACTTCGTCAGAGCAGGTGCATTGTACAGGCTGAGCATCAGAATAAGGTGCAAATGTGTTTTCAATGTCCACTACGGACAGTTTTTCAGTTCATTGGTCTTTTACAATCAGCAGTCTTTTGTACAGTAAAGCATCCCAATCTCAAGCACATGCATGAGGTTCTAATACAGTAGCACAGTTTATCCAGAACCAAAACCACGGCCTGCAGAGTCAGGATTTTATGTCAATGGAATGACAACCTTTGATTAGATTTACAAAAAACACATGTTGGACATTTCAGAGTAAAGATCTGTGATTCTAGAAAGACACCTGCAGGAGTAGATATAAAATCCGATCACATCCTGATCGATCCGAATGCAAAACCATTAAACATTCAGTGAATCCTTTATCACAGTGAGCCATTCCAACAACAGCAAGCAAATGGGAAATTTAGTGAAAGAGATTTTTGTACTTTTCCACATTTTCCCAAGATAAAAATATCTTTGGAGGAGCTTGACCAAGAATAATAGACCTGCCGTGAGGTCCAGTGTGACAACGCTGCAGCTGCAACTTCAAATCCAACATAAAACCATATAAAGAAGTCTTGCTCATGACATTGAATTCTTATGACATTGGTCAAAAGGTCCCACTGAGCATTTTTTGGTCTAAAAAAGGTCTAATAGACATGTAAATGTAGCCAAGAGCAGTGGCTCTCAATTGGTCACACTCTGGGACCCACATTCTTCCATGGTCCTTAAGTTAAAACCCACTTTTATAAAATTCAAACCATGCAAATTTATTTTTTATTAAAAAAAATCCTTTTAAGACTCTAAGCTTTAACATAAATACACCCATTTTTTTGAGTAAAGTGCATTTCAGAGCACATGAACTGAGGATGACAGCTACTCAAGGTGCATATACAGAAAATATCAAATTTAAAATTGCACAAAATAAAGACAAAAAAAAATAAAGTAAAATAAATCCTGTATTTTTACTGCACTCAGGCCACATTAATAAGAAACCTAGGAGGACCACGACATAACTCGTGCCTTTTAAAATAAGCTATTTTTCAAAATAAAAGACATGTCAAACATCAGATGCGCATTAAAAATTTACCTTTTTACCAGCTGTTTGTAAACTATCCAGAATGTGTCAGCTTTTGGGTCAGGACCCACCAGTTGAGAACCACTGGCCGAGACGACTGGTCTAAAATCAGGCTCCATGAGTATAAGGATGAAAGTTTTTTAGACATCTAAATTTAAACCAAGTCTAAATCTGGGCTATATCTATGCTATCCAGTATATTGCTCAATAGCTATCATAAATATTTTGGTTAAGTACTTGGAGATCAGTTATGCAACTCACAGTTGCTTTTTGAAATAAATAGTTATTGAATAACAGGTTAATGTGCAACGTCTAAATTCCATCTAAAAATATATAGAATCTAGACAGTTGAAATTAGGTCTAAAAAAAACTAGATGTCTAATAGTCATCTACTGCCCATTGTGGTTCATGTTACTGAATTTGTTTCACTTTTTTTTTTAATTGGGAAAAATGACTTCTTTGTACCATTGCCAAAAAAACTTAATTTATTCGTATAACTCAGCTGAAAACTAAACAAATAAGTGAGATGTATAATCAGAAATCTGCTTCATGTTCAGAAAGTATTTGCAGTTTTTCTTTCTTCTTTGAGTTCATACATGGAGCTCTGACAGCATGCCACAGATAGCAGCTTTAAAAAGTTTTCCTATTTGAGTAAACTTTGAGAAACTTCCTCCTCATTGACCTCTCTGTGAAAAGAAAACAGCATAATGTGACTTAGCAGCTTGATTTACTGAACTTATATGATATCTGGGTCGTTTTTCAGTTGTCTGTCAAAAGAGAACCTCTTATATGTTCCAGTGGTCGCCTGCTGCAGATAGAAAATATCAATGTCATGATGTTTGAGGGAGGAAAGCTGAAACTTGCCGCAACGTTTCACCATGTGCCGCACCAGGAAGTAAAGCAGCCCTGCAAACAGGGCCATAAAAACAGAGATACCAAGGACGCTGCCAGTCTTGATGTAAGAGGGGACCGAGGCAGGGTGGGCGCTGGCTGGGGTCGGGAGCAAGGGGATAAGGCCTGACCCTTCCTCTTCTCCCTCTTCCTTTTTAATTGGTTTACACTTGTACCCGTTGTAGGGCTCAAACCCGGATTCACAAGAACATCTGAAACCACCGTAGAGGTTTTCACACCTATAAGAACACGGCTTCTCGTCCAGACATTCATCTATGTCAGTGCAGTAGTTGGTGTTGTTGATGTGTTCATGGACGTAACCTTTTTGACAGTAGCACTGATACGAGTTTCCGTCCCCTTCCATCTTTGGGAGGCATGATGAGGCCAAACACTGTCTCTTGCCGCAGTACTCCTCACACTTGGTGGGGTCTTCGGCTTTCACTCTGTACCCCGTCCTGCACTTACACTGGTACACCCCGTTGTGTTTGTAACAATCATGTTCACACTTGTAACAAATTGAATTGTTCACACACACGCCGCCCTCCTCCACGAAGTCATCTTTGCACTCACAGGTTTTCCCGTCTGGGTTCAGCCTGTAGCCTTGGCGGCACGTACATGCGTAGGTATCACCTTCTGGTTGGCACCCATGCGTGCAGCCTGCGCACGGATCTGTAACGCAGGTGATGTTGTTAGGATGGAGTTTTTTCCCTGCGGGACAGATGCAGGTGCGAGGTGCGGGGCTGCATTCGTGTTCACACCCACCATCCATCACCTCACACGTCCACGGAGCTTTAGCCCACCCTTCTATGCACACATGCTTGGACTCCGGGATCTTCTCACCTATTTTCTTCACGACAGCGACGGTTCCAAACGGTAACACGTCGGAGTTCTCGGCCTCGAAACCATACGGTGTTGAGTACGTAACCTGTGCGTCCTTGCCCGTCTTTATGGCCGCACAAACTCCCGCTGATGAGGTATAACCACAGAGAAACCCGTCTAGCTCCTTTCGGCACGGCTCCAGCGTCACCTCGAGGTTCTCACCTTTGGAAACGGAGATGGAGGAGCAGTTCTGCCGGAGAGCCGCTTCCTCTTTCCTCTCACCGGTGCTGGACGTTTCCAGCCAGTAACTCCCGTTCCGCTCACCCACCAGGCCGCTCAGCAACGCTTTGCTTTCGGTGTTGTACGAGAATAAGTATCCCTCGTAGCCTTCGCAGCTCTTCTTTGCGTTTGAAAAGTCAGTGGGCTTCCAAAACAACGCAAAACAAATACCCCCGTTGCAGCGACCGCGCTGCGCCTCCACCGTTTCATCCAACCTGAAGAGGAAAAACACGCAGATGATAAGTGCGTGTACCGTGGGAACCATGACGAAGCTGGATGTGGATGTTAAATAAAGTAGAAACAGCTGTGTGAATCCCTTTGTGTGACGATCTGAAGCGGATTGAGCCTCTGAAAGCTCAGCTCGGTCTCCATTTATTAAAGCTACCAACTTTTTTTTTCCTACTGTCGGACAAGGAGAGGAAGGAAGTTCAGTGGTTTGAGCCCCTGCTGATCGCTCGGCCCCCACGCCGATAAAAGAGGAGGGAAAAAATGTGTGTGTGTGTGTGTGTGTGTGAAGTATTTCCTGGTACAGGTAGAATAGTAATTACAACCGTAATCTAACTTTATGAGTCATAAATGAAGGTGGAACCCATATCAAAGTAAAACTCTCGTTACAGGTTATTTCAGACAAATAAATAAAGTCAAAATCCATTAGAAGGTGGTTTACAGCAGGTTAAAATAACAATAATAGCAATAGTTGCACTTTTTACTCCGGATACACTATATATCTCACATCAGACAAAAGCCTGTGGTGTTGTGTTGAATGTATCTTCTTTATTCTTGTAGATTTATTTATTCAACCTCTATCACAGGGTTAGTCATTCATCTGAGAGCTTACAATGGCATTTAGTCTGAAAAAAACGTTTATTTTTACTATCCTGTTGTTGGCTTTCGACCCCCCCTTTTAATTGCATTTTCTTTTTCTAATTACTTTGTTTATATTTTGGTCCTCATGGTCTCATTTTATGTTACATGGTTCTTGTATTGTTTGAGTTCCTTATGATTTATGAAAATGGTCTTCAATTCTGTTTTAGCTGAGCTTTTGTTTTTATCCGTCTTTTTCCATGTGCCCTATGACTATATGTCAAAGCACTTTGTAAACATCTGTTTTAAAAGCGCTACAAAAATAAAGTTATTATTATTATTTATTTTTACTAAGACTTTTTTTTTTTGACCAAATTAGTTTCAAACTCAATAATGCTCATCTCTGCCCTTTGAACCTGAATTATCCTTTTTAATCAAGTAAAATTTATTTACTGTCAGAAGAAAGTCAAAGTTCCAAAAGTGAGGATTTTCATATTTATTTAACTTTTTATTTAGTGCGTGAGAGGGATAAAAATGAGTATTTGAGACCATAGGGCAGTAAAAACGGACTTGCTCTGAACTGATGAGACAGAATAATTAAGCAGATAAATTATGAAGAGTATCCAGGGTTCGAGAGATAACCCTGATAGTAGCTGACATGTTATATTCAGACTAACATTGTGACAGACAGCCCCACATCTGACTTCTTGACAAAGATTTTCAAATAAAACTCAAATAAAAGCTTTTAACTTTCACTTTTTTTTCTGGAACTTTTGCTTTGATCACCCTTTCATACAAAAGCGGCATCTGCATGAAAAGTCATCCCACCTCAGTGTTTCTGCCTGATTCAATATTTTGCCACACAGAAACAGTCATCCTTTCAGACCCGATATTTGACGTCAACATGATGACACATAACTTGAGGGTTTGGCTGTAATGAAAGCAATGAGACAACCAGTGTACACTGTACCCACTCATTGCCCTTTTTAAAGGCACTATGAGGAGTTTTTAACTGGAACTGTTGCTCCTTCATGACCTTCAGAAGTAAATGAGGCTGATCATTTCTTTGTTGTAGTTTTTAACGCCTAAAAGTGGTGTAAAGGGGTAGATGTCAGAACAGACGACTGAAAAGTATTCTTTTTAAAACTTCCTTGCACATACTCACAGGTAAAGTAACATTAAAGAGAATAAATGTATGTAGCAGTGTTTTATTTAAATAAGGAGAATTTTCCTCATATCTCTATTAAAAGATGCATCATGTAGCTTCTGCAACCATTCTAGGGGTGGGAATAACTTGTCACAATACAATAATGTCACAATACAACATTATCATGATACAATATTATCACAACACGGTATTATCATGATACTTGAGCCATGATACAATGTTATCACAATATGGTATTATCATGATACTTGGGCCATGATACAATATTATCACGATACGATATTATCACAATACGGTATTATCACGGTACAATATTATCACAATACTTAGGCCACAATGCGATATTATCACAATAGGATATTATCACGATACTTGTGCCACGATACAATATTATCACAATACGATATTATTACAATATGATATTCTCCCGATACTTGGGCCATGATACGATATTATCGCGATTATTAACATTTTGCAACACAGTGAGTATTGGGATACAATATTTTATGATTGATCCAATTTTTCAACTGTTTAGCTAATTCCACATTTGGCTTTTCTTTATGTTTGTCTTTTTTATGCTGCATTTAATTTCCATGTAGCACATCTTACAAACCTTATATATTTATTGCACTAACATTTTCCTTCTCTATGATGTCACCTCTGCCAATCTCACTGGACAAATAGTTGATTTATTTCCCCATTTCCATAGATTTAACCTTATGTTAGCAATTAATTTTAAAAAATTGATACTTGGTAGATGAGATGATACGATTTATCACCAGACAAAATATTGCAATACTGTGTAGTATCAATTTTTTCTCCCACCCCTAAACCATTAAAGGCTGCAATGAAAAATCCATGTGTCCATCATGGTCAGCAACTCCCTAAAGTTCTTGTATCGTTCAGCACTCGTCAGTAATCTTCACCCGCTCTTAAAAATCTCAATAACTTTGGATCAAGCAGATATTTTGTGCAAAGAAATATGAGCTCATTCTGGCTGCTCATTAAAGGGCAAACACGTAAAAAAAAACTCCTGATGAATGCTCATGGTTCTCTGCAGCAAATCATGGTGGGTTTGCATCATCGCTTTGCTGCACCTATGATGATTGATAGTCCTGCTGTAAGATAATTTTAAAAGTTCTCTGAAGACCAACTCTGACTTTAAAGCTGTATTGAATTTCCTGAAGTGCAATAACGTCTGCTGAGGTAAAGAGACAGTAGTCTGACTTGAGTCATTCTTAATCAGTCACCATCCTAAGACGATTCAACATCTCCCGCTGAGACTAGTCCTCACTTCCCCAAAAGGAAAGGGATACTACATGGACTCTATAGAGTCTCTGGAGCCGAAATGAGAAAAAAAAGCATGACACACTTCATAAAAATGTGACAAAGTATTTCTGAACTTAACCCTTTCGTTACTAACGATTGTTTCCAGAGTGGAGTAGTAGTAAAAGTTTGAGTGGATGTTATCACCAATCTGGGTCCCTCCCTGTGACTCAGTGGATGAAGCTCTGAACGAATGCCAGAATCAGAGAGTATGTAATCAAGAGGAAATGACTTTCAGGATTTTATTTGTTCAGAATATTTATTTTTATGCACATTTCTGCGATAACTGATATTCTCACCTAAACAGACGACTTCCAGTGCCGGATGGTTCTATGCTATTTCGGTGCGTCCTTATTCTGCTCAGAGGTGTGGTAGTATGGAAGAGGGTGGAGGGGATATGAGTGTTGCGTACAAGGAAGGGAAACCTTTGTTCACGCTGGTATAACAAATTAATTCCTTGTTTTATTAGCGAATGTTTAAGATTACGGCTAAGTGGGCAGATTAAATCCTACGTGGAGCTCTTTTAGCGGCAAGAAAAAGACGATTCGGCCTGAGAGATGTGTCTTTCGAACCCTCGCTGGGTTCAGTAAGAAGACCGTTTCGGCTTATTGCATTGTCATGTTAAATTAATGCACTGTGATGTGTTTCGCCACAGTTTTGTTGTCAGTTCCCCTCTGAGAATCCTCGGCTCAGGCCAGTTTTTCAGCGGCTCTATTATTCTGTACTTCTATTGTTTTTATTGTTATGGACGTTTACCCAGACTGGCCTTCCTGCTGCCTGAAATACTGTATATACATCCACACAACGGCCAGATATTGAGGTCACCCTGTTGATGAAGTGCAGGACAAAGAAGGCTGAGTGAAGTCGAATAAGGTGAACAGTGTTTAAGTTATTGTTCAACCTTCTATGTCTGTTTTAGTAAGAGACGGATATGTTGCTTCACTAACTTGGCTCAGCCGATGACAGAGAAAAAGAAAATTTTGTGATTAAAAACTTAAGAAACTTCCGACACAGCTGTCATTGTGATTAATCTTTCAGTCAGATCTGACACGTCAGTGTTTGGCAATGATAAAGGATTGACTCACTTTTTGGAGCTGTCCCCAAGTGGCCGTAAAAGGGACAACAGCTTTTCGGAAACTCTTTCTTGGCGTCATTTTTCAGCTTTGATGGTTGACTTTTGGACCTCAAAGTCAGATATCAGCGTGCAGAAAGAAGAGAAGGGAAAAGGGAGTTGTTTCCATTTCCTGAGTGAGGACAGAAGAAAGCTGAACTGAGGTTAATTTTCCATCGACCCCCAGAACAAACACACGCACCCACCAACGCACGACACTCAGGGTGTTCATCTTTCTTTCTTTCTTTCTTTCTTTCTTTCTTTCTTTCTCTCTGTCTTTCTTTCTTAAATGCTTTTTATTGTCTTTCTTCATTTATTCTTTTTCTTTTTGTCTTCCTTTCTTTCTTTCTGTCTGACTTTTTTACTCTCTCTTTTCCTTTCTTTCTTTCTTTCTTTCCTTTTTATTTCTATTGCTTTATAGTTTCTCTCTCCTTTTTACTCCCCTTTTCCAACCTTTTTTTTCTCTCTATTATTTCTCTTGTTTTTTTTTTCATTTTTTCTCTTTCTTTTCTTTTTATCTTCTTTATTTTTCTGTCATTTTTCATTCCCTCTTTCTTTCCATCTCTCTTTCTTACCCCCAAATTTTTCTTTCTTATCTTCTTTTACTGTTTGTCTCTTTTTTTGCATATCTTTATTTTTATTTCTTGTTTTTATGTTTCTCTCTTGTTTCTTCCCTTTTTTCCTCTTATCTCTTCCTCTCTCTCGCTCTCTTTCTCTCCCTTTCTCTCCTTCAATTTTCAGTTCAGTGAACTTTATTTGCATTAAAGTCAGAACAAAGTTGTTTAAGCATAAAAAATATTACACATTGATCCAAATTCAATAATAAATTTTATTAAGCTTAATTAGTGAAACATATATTTGATTGACACCATAAATGAAAAAAATAAAAGTGTGTGTTTGTGTGGAAACAGTCCTCGGGTAAAGGGTTGGATGTGTTGCAGTTCCAGGACCCCTGCACTCTGTAAAATCAGCTCTGAATCCCCCGGATGCTCTCCACTCTGGACAAGTTCATAAACTTAACCTTGTGTAAATATTACAACACCCAACATGTGGGAGTAAAGTGATGTCCATAGAGAGAAAGTTCAGAATCATATTTTTAACACTCTGGCTCTTAGTGTAACCTGCCTCCCTTCCCTGATTGTGAAATCCTGGTATGTCTTGCTTCCCCTCTTCGGCCCTCTGTGACCCATGGGTGTATTGTGGTTCAGAGCATAAAACACATATCAGCTGTTTAAATCACGTCTTCTGCTGAGGAACCGAGGGGGGACAGGGGTGACCCACTGCCTCAATGGCAGGAAATGCTGCCTCAAAGCCCCCCGAGTGATATCACGTCTATCATGTTTCTTCAGGCTTAACTAGAAAAAAAACATCAAACTTTTCTTCAACATTTTTGTTTTCATTCCTAATTTACTGTTAAAGCACATGAATCTGATCCAACTTAGACATTAGAGGAACGGTAACTGGACTGTGCCTGAACAGTGTTTTCTGACCAATCATGGCACTTTAACGACATTGATTTACACGCCTGTGGCAGAGGGGACGGGTGGAGTCCAACCCTGTGACACCGACTGTCCCACGGTAAACATTAACAAAATAACAGTAAATTGCTGTCAGTAAAGCTCTTGCTACTCAGCGGCTTAATTTGAGGAAATCTCATTGTTTTCGCAGGGCTATGAGCCGAGCCTCCCCTGTGCCTCCTCACAGACCACCAGCAGCAGCAACACCTTCCCTTCATATTATTATTATACAAATCCAGTTTTGTGGACTTCCTGTTCAGCCGGGAACACGACTGTTAAGACGGATTCATGTGGCAACTGGCAGGAATACCCTTTCTCTGTTCAGTGAGTTCGACGGCTCCCTCGAGAAAATAGTCGTGGCATTTAGACAAAAACAGTTTGAACTTCTTGTGACCCTAGTAACAAGAAAAAACACTCTCATAATATAGGCCTCAAACACACATACACATACTTTTTTTCATTGTTTTTTATTGTATACCTGTTCCTTGTGAGCTTCTTCCTGCTTGGGGAAGTCGTTTACATCTCCCATGCTCCAATTACCGATGCACACACTACCTCTTTCTCAAGCAACACATGCACTGTTTTAGTTATCAGATTTTTTACACTTAGCTATTATGTTTGGCAAGAAAAACAAAAGTGAATACAAATAAAACTGCATGCACAACAGCTGTTCGCAAGCGTAGCCACGTCTACCACTTCAGATCTCAAGAATAAACACGATCAATCTTTGTGTTTTTAATTTGTGAACAAAGAAGCTTTTAGCTGAGAAGTCTCGCATGACTCAAAGCAGTTATCTCCATATATCCCTGCAGTATAAACAGATTTGGATTACAGTAGAGTAAAAGACAGTGAAGGAATAATTATTGTTGTTTGGAAACAACCCGGACTGCCTGAAGGCCAATGTGTGGGACCAGGGGAAATGAGATGATCAGGGAGAATCGCCAAGAAATGAGCTCCAGGACCTGAGCCAGCAGAGTGGACGACTTAACCCCACTGGACCAGTTAGACTCTAGGAGTGGGGGCCTCAAATTCACCCTTATACTTTTAAGCTCTCCAGAATCTACGGTATTTGAGAGGTTGTTGCATGTATGTGAGTTACATGCTAAACCCCTAAATGCCTGTTTGAGAGAGTGATTACTGCACGACGACATGGTGCAAAGCAGAGAGAGGGTTCGCCAGTCCCACCTGAGAAACTTTAGCGCTTGAAATTTATGCATTTGAAATCGTATCTGAGGGGAGAGTTATATACAGATGATCGTCAAAGTCCAGACAGCTTAATATAGACGTAGCCTCCTGGTGACACTGGTGTTGGAAGCTGCTGCATGACATGTGGGTCAGACCTGTGGTGTATGTGTGTGTGAGTGAGTGTGAGTGTGTGGGCCCACTTAAGCCACTGTAACCATCGGGCTTCCATGAATGCATGCTTTTTTCATCATTGCATTTGTTTGCATGTTTCTGTAGGGTACGCTGATTTCTGAGAGCAGAGAATAATGGGTCATTTTTCCTTCCCTTCTTTCATTAAGGGTAACCCAGGAATTCCACTGGATCTGGAACGGCTCCGCTCCACTCCCGACCAGCAGGCGGATCGAATACGCAAGCATTTAGTGCCCACCAGATCCGATCAGCAGCCGCCATTGGGAGAAGCTCTCGTGATATTACTGATAATTCTCGAGACCTTGATAGATAGATAGATAGATAGATAGATAGATAGATAGATAGATAGATAGATAGATAGATAGATAGATAGATAGATAGATAGATAGATAGATAGATAGATAGATCTCATGAGATCTTGCATGTTTCCCCATTAGACACTGAATGAGATCCGCCAATCAGTGTATATAGACGGGGATGTATATAAACACCCACATCCCACAACCCTTGCCCCTCCAATTATCAAGCTAAAAACAGTTCAACGTATTGACTTTCTTTTATTTTGAAAATTAACCGGATATTTTACTTTGTAGCCGCATACAACTTTCTGCTGCTGCTCGTGCTGCGCTGCACTGAATTGATGCGCCATGCTGCGGTGTCCTGCAAAAATAGAAGCCTTGCGTATCTGATCTGGCCAGTTACCTCGGAAGTCGGATGTCAGAGCCGGGAATGACGCTACACCCGAGTTGACAGCGTCAGGTCAGGAAAGGGGCCAGCAGCTTGAGAGTCGTGGCAAACAATCACGGGTTAAGTGAGGCTGCAAAGTCTGAACCTGAGGCAGAAGTCAGAAACATTTGTTGGAGTCTTCAAACACACGCCTGTGAAGCATGTGGTCTTCAAACGTGGCCTTCGACTGGGACACGGCTCATGTCTGCCTGCGCCTGTCCCTGATAGTGAGAGGTATTTCTGTTGGCAGTCATATTCGTCCCTGTTTTATATTCACAGAGGGAAACAAAGTAATGCGTGGTGGAAGAAAGTCACATGGGTGGCACTCTGACAGGCATGTGGCTTAAACTGTGACCTTCTGCTGGAGTCTGGCAAGGATCAGTCAGTCAGTCAGTGAATGCTGGTCGCAAGAGCCAGCAGCTGCCCCCTAAATAAACTGATCTAAACTGGTCTAATTTCTGGACGTATTCCTCAGCTGCAGGAAACAGGATTGAGCAGGTTTGGTGACGTGAAGGTTGAAGGCTGTTTTCTGGACAAAGTTTTGTCGGAATTCAAAAGATGGCAGAGAAAAACAATTATGGATAGATGATGTTTTATTGAGGTTATTGTGTTGTGCAGAAAAAATAAATGTGTGTCATCCGCGTAACAATGATTTTCAATGTCAGGGAACCGAATAAACATCTGGCTAAGAGGAAGCACGTGCGGGGAGAACAGAAGTGGTCCTAGGATCGAACCCTGGGGGACACCGCACAGCAGGAAGGAGGAAGAGGATTCATAGTGACCCTGAAATATCTTTTGCTGAGGTAGGACTGAAGCAGTGCCACAAATCTGGTCAGGAGATGCGATGGTTTAATCCGCATTAAAAGCTGCCTTGTTGTTGTGTTAGTTACTGAACCAGATCGGAGTTTATCGAAGATGTTTTGACTTTCAACAACTTTCAGGAACAGCGACAAGTTTTTCGAGGAACTTTGACAGATGGTTTGGTGGTTTGCAAACTAAGTTCAATCAAGCGAGAGGTTTTTGGAGAAGTGGTCGAATATTTGCAGTTTAAAAATAGTTTATGATAGAGAGATAATTTAAGGTAACTCCTTTTCCCAGTTCAACGAAAGCTCTGAGGAAAATATTGAACTTTATTTTATGTTTTTTTAAATTGGAGCGGGTTCTTGTAGAGATCTTGATTATGCCTCTGCAGATAGATGCGTCGGCTCACTGGTAAAATGTCCAATATCGCACTTGGATATATAGATGAACTTATAAACTTGTTTCTTTGGCATGAAAAGAAAACCCAATGAAACAATAACGCATTGACCTCTTCGATATTTTTAGCCGTTACGGTTCCACCACACCAGGCCATCAGTCTCTTTCTCCAAACGTCCTTGAGCCTTCCCTCAAATGTGTGTTCCACCTCTTGTAAAACAAAAGGTGACAAATTTTCAGCGCTTGTTAGTCAACATACTCAAGGCCTGCAGAGAACACACACCTGATTCTCATAAAGCGCTGCCAAAGAGCTGGACAGGCTTTTTAAGAGCTGATGATGTGAGAGGAAAATGTGTCTCTATGCACACATCCCCCTTGGCACTAAACTTGTTTGTGCCGCTACTTTAAACGGCTGCTGAAAAGAAATGTTGTGAAATACGCTTCCTTTTTTCCAAGTCATAAATCATTTGACAGAAACGTTTGGCTTTGTCTGGTGTATTCTGGTCCGTTTGATTCATAATTTGAGGGATGACTGCAGGGGTATGTTTTGGTGTGTATTGTTCTCAACATCCAGAAGCCTTTTCTATCTTGTTTTTCTTTTTAGGGATAAATAATGCGCTCATAAATCAGATATTCTTTTATATGCTTACAGACCGTGCTTATGTAATAGATAAAGTTTTATTTGCAGCTCTGAGTTTTATCCTTGCAAATTTAGAGCTCATATAAAATGCGGCCTTGTAAAAATACTGCGTGGTTAACATATCTTGACTCGGGCTGTGAATGTCCTCTCACTGTTTGGAGGGTGAGTATGCATACCATACAATCCAGCCAGGATCTAGGATTTCAGATGAGCTTGATGTTTACATTTTTGTTCAAAATATACCAAAAAAAAAAAAAAAAGAGAATTTACTCCTAAGAAAGAACTCAAGAAAACTCTGCAAACAAGTCATAACTAATCTGTGTGACTGCCAGTTCCCATCCATGGCCTGTTTTGGCAAATTCACCAAGATAACATGTTGAGTAATTTATCATCGTTTGGAGCCAATCATAACCACAGAGATTCCATCACGTTGGCTTGACCACCACTAATGGGAGTAATTAGAGGCGATAATCCAGCCCGCAGAAACTCATGACCCCGCTGACGGTGCTAACCGGGGAACTTTTAATTTAATTTACAAATGCATGTGGCATGAAACACAAAGTGGGTTTTGTGTCTCAGCTTCGTCTGACGTGCTTTTCCTTTTTGTTCGTCATAATTTTTTTCGCATTTTCGCCTTTATTAGAGAAGACAGCCAAAGAGAGGTCAGGCTGAGTCATTTAACTGTTTCTAATCTGACAGACTGCAGCCACTTTTGTACCGCTAGCTTGATAAACAGCCACTACTAGTTAAAAAATGAATCGCTAACATTGGTTTTAACACATCTTAAAGAAATTACCTTATAAACAGGGTTACTTTTAAACTAAAACACTAGGATGTAATGCTGCATTCCAGTTCCCTTAGAAGTCGGATGTCAGAACTGGGAATGATGTTACGCCCAAGTTGATGGCGTTCAAGTGTACATGTCATAAACCTACTGTTAGCCGTTTTCAGCTGTTGTTTGCAACTTCAGTTGTTGTTAGTTGTTGTTAGCTGTTATTAGTTGTTGTCAGTTATTGTTAGTTGTTGTCAGCTGTTGTTAGCTGTTATTGTTGTTAATGGTTGTCAGCTGTTGTTAGCTGTTGTCAGTTGTTGTTTGTGCTTGTTAGTTGTTGTTAGCCGTTGTCAGCTGTTTTTAGCCATTGTTAGCTGTTGTTAGTTGTTGTTAGCTGTTGTCAATCGTTGTTAACTGTTTTCAGCTGTTGTTTACAACTTCAGTTAGCCTTAGTTGTTGTTAGCTGTTGTCAGCTGTGGTTAGCTGTTATTAGTTGTTGTGAGCGGTTGTCAGTTGTCGTTAGCCGTTGTCAGCTGTTGTTAACAATTGTTAGTTGTCATCAGCTGTTGTTACTAACGCATAACACAGGATTTTATCCTTTTAAACAATATAGCACCGTGTTCACAGTTAGATGTTGGTACAACATAAACCACTTATTTAATTTCCCCCCAAAAAACTGAAGTGCCAATAAAAAACAACATTATGAGAGCTTTCACTGTTACTCTTTACTGTTGATAAACTGCGCTGCCATCTTGGATTATGACGTTGTCATCAAATCAGAGCTGGCGAGGATCGTCCGACTTTCTGAGTCGAAAATCCGACTTCAGGGGGGCATTCCAGATGAATTTCCGACTAGGATTTCGAAAATCCTGACTTCTGAGTACACCTAGAACACAGCATAAGCCTCAGTTCACCAGTTCCCCTCAGCTGGTAATGCTGACATCACGGCCCTGAACTTCATACATATTTAAGTAAACACATATGTTGAGTCGTGCTTGGTTACCAGCTGTTTTGCATGTAACTGCCATATTGTCAAGCGTAAAAATGAACCATCTGCACAGTCCCCGGGTAGCACCCCATTTCGAAGATTACATCACATATTCAGGTCTCCATGGCAACTGTCAACAAACAAACAAGCGACCACTAACTTGCGTCTTGGAGTGTTGGTCTTGATTGTCCAAGGACTCGCCCATCATCATCATCATGGTGACTCTCATGTAAATCACACTTCTTCAAAATTTTCCTCCTCTCCATGACAAACGTTTTTTTTCTTTTTGGCGTTGAGCTGTCTGTCCTTAGCGCTCTCTCAACACTCATTTCTCACAGCGTGATCCAAAAAAGGTCTGAAACAAATACACAACTTTAACTACACAACTGACTAACTGCTTATGACAATGAATCATAAGTAGACGTAGTTTAAGACTTACCGGTATTCATACTAATGATGAGAAAAAGCAGATTTCCCCAAATTATTCTAGCAGTGATGGAAAACTCCAAGTAAAACAAAACCTCCATAGTTTTCAAAACTAGCGAAGTTTGGAGAAAATCCCAAATCCACATTTGTTTAGCTTTCACTATTTATTTGGAAAAAGAGAGAAAATAATCTCTTCAGGGGGATGTGTGAGGTCTTTGAGTTTTTATCAACAGACATGTAAATCCTTTGATTTTGAACTCACATTAGTGTGAACTCTGACGGATAACACGCCGTCTGATTAGAGAAACAATAAGGTGACTAAGATTTGGATCAACACACACTATCAGATACTGCAGACAAAGTACACACAGAAACACACACTTACATGAGTGTGAAAGTGAAGGTCATCTGGCTCTCATCTGCTCGTACTCGGTCATCATCATCATGGTCCTCGTGTCATGACCTGGCACAGAGTCCAGCTGGCTCGGCCTGAGACGAGTGTTTCCAAGCTGAGATCTTGTAGTTTTCCATCAAGTTATTTTTGTGGTTTTCTTTTCCCACTCTACTGTTTTTCTTTTTTCTCTTTTACCATCTACAAAACATCAACAGGATCAGACTGAGCCCCATCCTTGTAAGATCAGACCCACTCCCATCCTCATCTTCAACCACATGAGCGAAACACTTTGCAGCATTTAGAAAGTCACAGTGAAGAGGAAAAACTTCCAGTAACACTTTACTTGACGCCTATCTCTGTAATGCATTAGAAATATGTGTATAATGCATTATAATCATGTTACAGCACTGTTTAACTATAGTTATAAACACTCATTAATGACCATAATGCTTTATAGCAATAATCATAACACATTATAAAGCATTTTATCATGACTTACAAGGTCAGGTATTATAATGTGTTGTGTTGCTTGTTTGTAGTGAGACCTCAGGCCAGTCCATTACGGATTACAGCGGGGTGACACAGCTCAAGGAAGAACATTTATGATCATTTCTTTATCATTTCCTTGAAGTAATAATCACCATATTAATCATTTTTCACTGCAGACGCTGTAGTTCTTCTGCCGTAGCGTCTCAGTCAGATTGCATTTCTATTAAGGAATGATCATAAATGTTCTTCCTTGAGCTGCGTCACCCCGCTGTAGTCCTTAATGGACTGGCCTGAGGTCTCGCTACAAACAAGCGGCTGCTGGAAGAGAGTAGGTGAGTTGTGTTTAGTCTCTTTACTAAAGAAATGAGTCAAAGTTAAAAAGATGTTTGGTGTCTAGTACTATGTCTGTGACCCTGTATGTCCTGTTGATGAAGTTAGGTGCTGTTCTGAGCATTATTTGTGGCTATAGAGTGGCGTTTTGGTTGAGGTTTGTTTATGGCTCCTCAGACCGCTGTGTATTGCTATCCTGCGGTCGTTACTAAAGTTGGTATAACTAGAGAAGCAAGGGGGAGTCTAAATTGCTGTTACAGTGTGTTTCACCCTAAATTAATTTTATGCTGGAATATCCCTTTAAGATGCTGTCCTACGTCAGAGACGTGACTCCACCCCATCCGGTCCGTAACAAAGAGGGAAAGACAGGTGAGGAGATGGAGGACGGTTCAAAAGTTGGAACAGCTAAAGTAGACGGAGTTAATGTGGGAGGGGGTTAGAGACTTGTGGAGTAGTTATCGTCCATCGAGGTGAACTGCTCAATATGTCATGATATTGATTTAAAGCCATATCGCCCAGCCCTAGTCAGTACCCCTGAGAGTCTACACCTATAGCAGTCTGTAACATAAACCCTGTCAGCTCAACCCCTGGTTGACCTGTTACGTCAAACATAAAGAATCAAACGATGAAAACACCATCACTTGTTCTTGCTCTGCACCTTTTGTATGACCTCTCTTCTTCTCTCAGAGTTTCATGAACCACCCTGAAATGATGCACTGATTCAAGGATCCAACAGAAAGAAACAAAACTGTCTCGCCGGCTTGAATGGCCATGAAACACTGACCCTGATCTGAAAATTGGCCGGTGCTGAATGTTGAAAATTCTCCGTCGATCCTTGTCAGGCCAGAAGACAGACTCACAAAGCTGTCTTTCTGATTTCAGCTCAAACTCGAGATGTTTGCAGCGTGCTCACACCGATCTCTGAGTGAAACCAGCTGTTTTAAACCCCGGCAGGGCTTCGCTTCACTGTTGTGGCTTCCAGCGAGATGAGATCATATGTTTTATTAAAAGGCCAACACATGAGGGGATGCTGTTATGAATCGGACAATGGGATGCTTCAGCTCTCTGTATTGATGGAGTTAATACTGAAGAGCCGCTGCTGCTGTTCATTTGTTTTATTTCTAGTTGTAACGTCAACTCATGAAGTGTCCTGAGACTTTGAAGAAACTCTCTGAAACAACTGTGAACAATTGAAACGACCGCAAATATGTGACCGATGCAGAAAGTCTTTTTTTTTAAAGGCGCGCCTACGAAAAATCAGATTGTTTTGTACTTTTTGAAAAGGAATATTCAGTGTATCATTCCTCTGAGGCTCCTGTTTGTCAAACAGATAAATTGTTTAATTGCCAGTGTGTCTTATTTCTTCAGACTTCAACCCACCGAACAAGAGTCGGCAGCAGAGTGAGCTGTTTGTGGCAGAGAAGATGTGGCAACTTCTCGTGGGCGTAACCCACAGATTCAAATCTGCTGCTCATCCCACACACATGCATGATCCTTACAAATGTGGCACCATTTAAAAGGAGAATAAACAATGTGGGATTTATTGTCAGGAAGCAACAAAGAAATCATCTACCAACACAAATCTCCTAAGTTTGTTCATCTGCATAAATAAAGAGACAGGGATGTTCTTTTCTACGATAAGAGGGCAGCAGATCTTGGTTTTGGTTCCATTCCCATTTGTGCACAGGTCCAGTTCTCAAAGATCCAAAGTTATATAACTAAAATGATCCTTTCATTAAAAGAACATGTGCGAGGCTTTTTAAGGATTTATTACTGCAGGAACTTTGCAAACTCTGCACAAAATCTTCTCAGCATAAAAATCTTCCCGTGTGTGAGCGTGATTCGCTCCAACAGTGAATATTTGTCTCATGTAATCAGAGGGAGGTACAGCCAGATTCTTGTCTTCTATAGTTTCACCCTCCGCTGTGGCCTCCAAGTGTCTTTGGGCGATTCAGAGCAGAACACAGTATATCGTTTCTCTTATGTGCATGTGAACGACAAACAGGTGAGACAACACGACAAGGCGAGGTTAGGTTCATTTTCGGATTATTGAGCCATGAAGACAAATCTGAATTTTTACAGAAAACCTGGAAAAATATACAACCAATCCAGAGATCTCAGGATGGCATGAAGCTGATTTGCCACGTCTGAATGTAAACAGTTTAAAAAAGAAGTAAATGATTGTAAAGTGCAATGAAACACGACCCTTGTTTCTTGTTTCTTGTTTCTTGTGTCACTCTGACCTCTTAAATGCGTCACATCTTCCCCTTTTTTGTAAGAACCCAAAAACTTAAGGTCCCAGACAGAGTCAGCAGATGTTTGGAGCTCGTTTCACTCAAGAAGCAAAAGTAAAGATGACGTTTGACCTTTACCGGACATAGTTTTGTGGCACTTGCAGTTTTTTGAAGTTGATGTATAAGTTAAAGTGGAAGGTTCAAGAATAGAAAAACAGACTCGTGATCAGCCCTTTCAGTCACAAGGACATCAGAAATATTAATGAGGCATTGTTCGGCTCTGATTTGTTGAAAAAGTCGAACTTTTTTATGCCAAAGAGTGCTGTCTCTTCACTTTTTCTCAACATTGTGTTTTGATTTTTCCCTTCAGTTTTTTCTCAACATGAAAAACAAACAAAAACCTTTATTAATACATTCCTGGCCCTGAAACTTGAGAAACACAGTCAGACATTTTCCTGTCCTCCCTGTGAATTCCTGAGTGGAGACATTTTCTGTTTTTTTTTAAAGCAGCTGTTTTTTCCATTACAAAGTACCTGTAACCTTTTTTTTTCAGCCACAGCGAACCGTCATTTAAACCAGCGCTTATTCAGAGACACATTTTTTGCTTTTTGTTGAAGTGGTAAGAAACTTTTGATTCAGAATGTGTTTGTGTTGAGAAAAAGTAAAAGGAACTTTCATTGGGAGGAGCCGCGCTGATGTAATCCATTTATTAGATTCACTTTTTTGTGGTTGTTGTTTGGAGGACAGGAACATCATGTACCTTTTGATCCGCGCCGTTTGCTGCAGGTTAAACAAATAAAGAAGAGTTTTCAGTCCTGTTTTTGTCGCATCTTTAGAGTCTAATTCTATCAAAACCTGAATCATTAACTCTATCCCTGCACAGTTAATCCACACATACACAGACGTAATCACGGTGCATTTAAAGCAGGATATACTGAATGCCTGTTGATTGCTGCCATCTACTGACAAGGATTAAAAACTGCACTGAGTGACTCACAGCTCAGGAGTGTCTGACTCATGTTAGAGGAGGAAATTAGTTAAGTTGTTCCAGGTGGTAAAAACATGTAAGTGACTCAAAAAGTTGAGATGAACTCATATTTATTATATTATCATACGATGAAACTTGTTTAGTTTACTTTTAGTTCCACAAACTTGTAACTTTCTGCAAAATTAAAAAATATATATTGTTGATTTTTTTCACTGTTTCTCTGTCAACAAATTATTTGAAAGAGTTTTAATCCAGTTGTGAGGGTTAATGATGGTCTTGTTAGCATTTGGGCATCATAATAAGGCACCGATATGATTTTTTAGTCTATTTTATAAACATAAAAAAACTCCTCATAGGTGCTTTAATTAAAAATGGTAATTTTAGCATCTCTAAATGAAATCTTAATCATTTTTGAGACACATTCACCTTCACTGTATCTTATCTTGTAAAATCCTGACACCTTTAATTCTAAATTATACTAATAAACTTAACTGCATACTACGTTTATAGACACATATGACATGATCTTTCCCTTGAGTTTCAGCTTGAACTGAATAAACAACATGAAGTCAAGAAGTATATGCAGACTTAGTGCTTAGGACTTTAATATCAGACAACTATTAATTAATTATCCATTAACTTTTTATAATAATATTCCTCTCTGGTGCAGCCTAGAAAGGAGAACAGTTGAATCATTATCCCTGCTCACCTACAGTTATTTAAAACTGGATTTTTGTCCTCAAATACTTCAAAAAGTACTTCATTATATGGTTTATAAATGTATTAAACACATGTATTACAGTAATAATAGTTTTGCATAACACAAGAAAGTACAACAGGCATACTGCACATTGAATATTTTTGTCAGGACACACAGCATCTCTTATTTCCACCTCCATTATGGATATAAAGTTCCCTGTCTCCTACTTTTGAGTAGTTTCCCAGTTTTAGATTCCAGTTTGACCAGTTAGACCTGAACTGGTTTGCATTTATAATAATATTCCTCACTGGTGCAGCCTAGATAGGGAAACAGTTCAATCGTTATCCCTGCTCTTTCACAGATATTTTTACCTTTATATTCTTAAAAAACTGCTTTATAGATGGTAAATAAATGTATAACCACATGTATAATTGTTATCACAGTTTTGCATAACACAGCAAAGTACAACAGGCGTACTTCACATTAAATATTATTGTTAGGACACACAGCATCTCTTATTTCCACCTCCATCATGGATATAAAGTTCCCTGTCCTCTAATTTCGAGTATTTCCCAGTTTTAGATTCCAGTTTGACCAGTTAGACCTGAACTGGTTTGGATTTCGCTCCTCGAAGTTTAAACTTGTTCAGATCTGAGGAAGGAAACAGTCCAGCTGTGCAACAACAAAAACGGAAGAATAAAGTTTGTTTAGTTCGTGTTGATGTTGGGGTTAAAGGTTGAGACAGTTTGGACGTTTGCGGTTCAGTTTTGTTTCCGAAAGTTCTTTTCCAACTCCTCTCTGGTGTCTGATTTGTCCTTCTCGTATTACTCAGCTATAAGGTGGGACAATGATTCGTTGAGCAGCAGCGCGAGCCTCTCCCCCGTTGGCTGGATTGTACACGTCAGCAGTCAATAAGTTGAGCTCGAGATGAATGATAGTCCAATCATACTCTTCCTGGTATGAGCGTGTCAACGTACAGCACCTACTTCACGGTAAGTTCCAAAGATACATTTACAGTAAAGTATCGTCTTTAATCGCATCGAACGTGACTCATTCCATGTCGTTCTCTTCAGGTGTCGAAAAAAAAGCGGCGGAAAAACCCGTTTGGCATAAAAATGTCACGGTTTTGAAGTGGAGAGAAGACGGTTCACTCAAGAGAAACTGTCAAGAAAACGTTTGACATATTCAGAAGCACGTGACGCGACGACAAAGAGTTGGAGTTGGAGTTCGAGCGCACGAGGAAACTTAGTTGAAGAGGGGTTTTGACTATGAGGACGCTCGCGACAAGGTGAATGAAACCCGTGCTGCTCCTGAGTCCACTTTCACCTTAGTACCGCGACAATGAGGTTCCGGCTGCTCAGAAAGAACCTGCTCGTGTTCTTGGGTGTTTCCTTGGTGGTTTTGGGTCTCCTGTTCTCAACACGCGTGTTTTTATCCCCCGGGAACGACATGAGTGGGTCTAACATTGTCGTCCAGGCGAACCCAGGTGATAGGGTGAAGTTTAACTTTGGGTCGTTGACAGATCTGACTCAGTCTGTTTACAATGCCAACTACAGGCAGTGTGTTTACAATGCAGATAAGTTTCCAGGAGAGCCAGAACTGGTCCTGGTTGTACAGGTCCACAACAGGCCGGAGTATCTCAGGTTGTTTATCCAATCGATGGAAAAAGCCGCAGAAGTCCACAACTTCCTCATCATTTTTAGCCATGACTATTTTACAGAGGAAATCAACGCCATTGTGCAAGCTATTTCTTTCTGCAAAGTGCTGCAAATTTATTTCCCGTTCAGCACTCAGCTGTATCCCAACGAGTTTCCTGGGCAGGATCCACGAGACTGCCCTCGAGACATATCCAAGGACAATGCTCTGAAAATAGGATGCCTTAACGCAGAACACCCGGACTCCTATGGACACTACAGGGAGGCTTTCATCACTCAGACGAAACACCACTGGTGGTGGAAATTGCACTTTGTGTGGGAGCGAGTGCAAGCTCTGCAGGGATACAACGGCTTTGTGATTTTTCTGGAGGAGGACAACTACGTCTTACCGGATTTATTCCACTTCTATAAACTAATGGCAGAGTTCAAGAAGAGCAGCTGCCCAGACTGCGACATGCTCGCTTTGGGTAACCATGACAGCCTCAATAGTTTTACTAGACAGTCAAATAAGGTGTTGACAACTGGGTGGATGTCCACCAAGCACAACATAGGCATGGCTATATCGAAGGAGGTGTACTATAAACTGATGGGCTGCAACAACGAATTCTGCACCTACGACGACTACAACTGGGACTGGACGCTGCAGCACCTCTCCGGAACCTGCGTGTCGAAGCCCCTCAAGGTGCTCGTGGCGCAGGCTTCCAGGGTCCTCCACACCGGAGACTGTGGCCTACACAGTAAGGAGAACTGCAGACCGGAGTGGGCTTCTCAGAGGGTCGAGGAGAATCTCCAAATGGCCAAACACGGCCTCTTCCCTCAATCTCTGGTACTTGACGGTGCAGAAGCAGCCGAGCACAAGGCACATATGAAAAACGGAGGATGGGGAGATGTTCGAGACCACAGTCTATGCAATGATTATGCAAAGCGCCTTTAGGTTATAGCCTTTAAAAGAATTATGGGTATTCTGCTGATCTGCCATTCACTCAGAACTTTTCAGGGTTTCAGAGGCTGCAGTCAACTTTGAAACGGGACCAAATCAAGAGCAGAAACACAAGACTTCACTTCGTTTAGAAGTGTTTTGCTTTGAATCACCGGAGATGCCAAAGTTCTTCATGCGTGTTGTTGTAAATGTATGTATGTAATTTTTGTTTAAATTCCAAGAAACCAGGTTCTTCAGTGTCTTACATGCCAAAATATGAGATTATATTGATGCATGACAAAGGGAACTTAGAGGAAACTATGTCAGGGTAAACTCACCCTCACACAGCAGTGACTAAAATATGCACAAAAGGTTCTCTTGAATGAATACTGTACAGGAGTTCGACATAATATTGTGATTTAAAGGGTTTTGTTGGTTTTTATCAACCCCTCAGCTGCAAAATGTTTCTTTTGGCTTTTTTTTGGTGGTACTTTTTTAATGCTACAACTAAAAGCACAAATCATTGTGTGACGATTTTAGATTCGGAGCGATGCTGCCTTTGAAACTAAGCGTTCACTTTCAAAGGTGATATAATTTCACTCTTATCTTCCTGATGATATAAATCACAGAGTGTATATCATGATCTTGAATGTAACCCTTCTGTGAGGTTTGGTTAAACGCTCTGTCTCCTCCACTGTGTCTGAAGAGCTGGCGTGACCCTGAATTTTGTTGTTTTTGGCTGCGACTGTTTTATTTGCTTTCTGATTAAGCTACAGTGGTCCTTTGAACCTTGTTGTCCCTGGAAAACCGGATCAAAACTGTGATCGTGCAATCGAGTAATTGACAAAGGAGATTATGAATTTCATCAGCTGAAAAAGTTTCTCTTTTTTGTTTTTCATTTAATAATTTGTGAAACTTTATTGTGTTTATAACGTGAAACAATGCCAAAACTACCCCTGAGGTTTTGGTGCTATTGTTGCTGTAAAGCTGACCAGAAGTGCCTTTTTTATTGTTCCTTTCTGTCTAAATATAGTTTAAGATTTGAGCCTGTCTCTTTTGAAGGTGCTCTGATATCCATGTTCATTCACGTGTAAATGCCGGGGGACTCGCTTTTCCTGAAATCTCTTTATTTGTGTCCGTATCCAGGAAACTGAACGGATCTGTTGACGGAGCTTCCACTGTCTGTGTGTGTTTGTGTCATTCTTTGTGAGATTTTAACTTGTTGACAATGAATGTTTGTTTTTTTCTAATGTTTTTGTTTCTCTTGCAATCACTTCAATAGATGTTCAGTGTTTACATCATGTTTGGAAAAGCATCATGGGGAAAATTCAAAATAAAAGGGAGATTTTTTTATTATTGCTGCTCATGATTTATGAAAAACTGACTTTATTTTGGTGGCAACATGGAGGTTTGAGTTCGTCACACATAAAGTCTGCTAAACAAAGAAAATATGAACTCTTTCCACAGGATGGAGACAGTTATTTGTTTTTGTACTTTTGAAAACCATTATAAAGGGAAGAGTGGGGTAAGATGATCCATTTTTCATATTTCAGTTCACTACATCAATCCTAGTTTTGTCTCTAACTAGTGTATCTGCAGATATTTCAGGATGCTGTTCATCCCTGCAAACCAACAGAATGAGTGTAAACAGAACTGTCTTGATAATGTAGCATGCCAAAAAAAGTGGTCTCCTATGGTCAACTTACCCTGTGTATGGGGTAAGTTGACCACAGGAGTGGGGTAAGTTGAGCCGTATCCTGTGACAGATAGTCAGGTGTACCCTGAGAAATTATCCAGTTTCACTTTATTGGTCTTTTTTAAAAATTACTTATGTGCAAATAATATGCACTTCTCAAGCGTCTGTTCTGTAATCTACAGCCCCAGGTTTCACACTGGGTGAGTATGAATAAATTGAGAGACTTGTATAAACCTGTATTCGGGGTTATCAGGTGTCATTTAGTAACATTTTTGGTTGGTGGTGTGCCTCGTGTTTTTTTTTTTTTCAATGGAAAAATATGTACCATGACTCAAAAAAGGTTGAAAAACACAGTTTTAACTGATTCCGAACATTCACAGCTGTATTTTAGGAAAGACAAAGTCAAACATTTCAACAATCTGAACTGAAACTCTGATCCTCTCATCAGACTCCTTTACTTTCTCAACCTACCCCAGAACTACTATGATGACTTAGGCAGTGTTCGAAATGGATCCCTAACCCCCTATATAGGCCACTATATGGGAGTTAGCCCCATTTTGAGGGCTAACTCTCCCCTACACAAAGTCGACTGAACAAAAAAATATGAAATCTTTCCACAGGTTGTTGGCATTTATTTTTTTGTTCATTTCAATGAACTAAACAAATTTATCTCTTTCTTCAAACATACATAAATCTCTTCAAACTTTTAGACTATTATGTACAAACCAACAGTTGTTGTTGGTTACAGAACCTCTCAGTCAAACACATTTTCAGAATAAATGTCTACAAATACAGATATTTAACCTCTTTCTCTGGTCTTGTTTGTTTACTATTCTGACAGTTTTAATGTAGATGAGGGCCTTACTGTTTGAGATCTGCGTCACCTGACCGAAACCCTGCGCTCCTATTGGTCACTCACTTCTTACGTTTATTTCCGGAAGTAAGTCGTTGTCGTTGTGGTTCTCGTCAAGGGTTGTTAAACTACATTCTCCAGCGTCGAGGCGACAGGTACAGAGTTTTAGGTTTATGATAATATCTATAATACGTTTAAATCAAATTAAACGCTTGTATGAGGAGTCATTTTCGGTATAACTGTAAATAACCGTTTGTTTTTCTACCTTTGTAGCCGTAGCCGTTAGCTTCCTCCTGTCGTAGCTTACGTAATGGACTTTGTCAACAGCGGATGGAGAAAATTTTCACTTAAATTATAAAAATATATGAATTTAACGTTTTAAAATGAACATATATCTCAGCTTGGCGGCTCTCTGAACACATTAAGTTAACATTTCTAAAGTGATGACAAAGCTATGAGAGCTACACTGTCTGTAATGTTAACAGATGACACAGATGTTATCATAGAGCTGAATGTTCATAAAGATATAACAGAGACACACAGAGTCACTGATATCACTGCTTATACATTATAATAGAGGGAGAGATGCTGTTTAAATAATCCACTATCTTACTGTCGTCCTGTCTGTTTTTAATCCATTAGGTGTGTCTCTAACCACAGGATGGCACACTGGTTTCACAGAAACCCTCTGAAGGCTACAGCTCCTGTGTCCTTTAACTTCTATGGAGTGGCAGGAAGTCCAGCTGCCAACAAGATCTGCAAGTATGTCATCACAAACATACTAATACTACCAATAATAATTATAATGATTAAGTCTGAATGCATAAACCGCCTTTGAAGAACCTGAGCTCACTTTATATCTGTCATGTCCTGAGCAAGTGCAGTAAAAAATACACTGATTTAAAGGGATATTCCGGTGTATTATTAATTTAGGGTCAAACACACTGTAATACAGAGTTAGACAGCCCCTCCAGAGATGAATGTGGTCGACCGCTTGCTTCTCTAGTTATACCAAGTTTAGTCATGACCGCAGGATAGCAATACACAGCGGTCTGAGGAGAAGTAAGTCAAAGTTAAAAAGATGTTTGGTGTCTAGTACTATGGCTGGTACCCTATATGTCCTGTTGATGAAGTTAGGTGCTGTTCTGAACATTATTTGTGGCTATAGAGTGGCGTTTTGGTTGAGGTTTGTTTATGGCTCCTCAGACCGCTGTGTATTGAGGCTGAGGCTTTAGATCTATTTTTTTCTTGCATGAGATATGACACACACATCGCTAAACATCCTTGCTGTTATTATTGTTTATGTCTCTGATCATGACCAATCCTATTCTGTTATTAATGTCTGGAGATTGTTGTAAACATTGTAACAAACTTTTTTTTTTTGTATGACACATTCAGTGACCTGAGGACAACCAGGGCAAGGCTGCTGGAGATGTTCACTGACGTCACCTGCACCCCAGAAACGATGAAGAATGCCACAGATGCATACTTCTCTCTCCTTCAAGGTATATTCACAAATCAAAAATCTTCCCCGCCATATCCCGATGATTGTATTTGTCATTTTTAAAGGGAACTGGCATTATCTCCTTTAATTATTCTGAATAAACGGCTCCCAACTCTTGTAAATTAGAAATCCTTCATACTGGCTTTTGTGCCATAAAATATAAGAGGAAAAGTGACCGTATAAATGAAAATGATGAATGTCTTAAAGCTTGAAATCGAACAGAGTCCAAGTTTTAAAGCAGTTAAAGGTACAAGCTTGATGTTCTTGTGAGATAACAGACGCCATGATTGTCAGAGTCAAGATAAGTAAAGCAACAAGATTCGCTCCTGTTTTAGTTCAAAGATAATCTATCTCGTCATCCATTACTATTTTCTACTCTTGTTCAAAATAATGATCATTATTTATGATACGACAGGATTTGTCGCGTCCTTGGATGGAACAACACAGGAGAACAAGATGAGATTCATCCAGAACTTCAAGTGGACCGACACCTTACAGGGAAACACACCAAGGTGAAGAAACACTCCTGAGCTAATCGCAGAAGTTGAAGCTTTTGGATCAGTCTTTATTTATGCAGAGGTCACAGTTATGACGAGGACTACAGTGAATTGTAGACTAACTCTAAAATGATGTTTGATTCATATTTAATGTGTTGAAAGTAATCGTAACCTTCACCTGTTGACTTTAACTCCCCGCTCTCATCACAGTGCCCAGCAGGATGTGGTCTTTGAACTGGTCTCCATGGCCTTCAATGTAGCTGTTTGGTACACAAAGTTTGCCTCGAGACTAGCAAGAAAAGAAAAGTAAGTTATTCTCAGTCTGTAAGTGACAACAGTTATTATTACTTTGTGACCACAGAAAAATAAAACCTGTTTCTGTTTGCCTGTTTAACAGCATCAGTGAGAATGAAGCTAAAGATGTCCACCGGAGCCTTAAAGCCGCTGCTGGTATTTTCAAAACCCTCAAGGTGAGCCACACAGACACAACATTTCTTATAGTTGATGTACAGCTGCAAGTAAAAGACATAAAGTCTATGAAAAATGTCAAAGTTATGTCCTCAGACAGATTATAGCAACACCTAAAGGAAAACCAGATCCAGATCATTGAACAGATGTGATTTTTTTCCTCAGGAGGTCCACATCCCTCGTCTCATCACCCCGGCTGAAAAGGGTCGAGATTTGGAGCCCAGAGTGATCGATGCGTACATCATCCAGTGCCAAGCAGAGGCGCAAGAAGGTACAGTAGCTTTCAGTCTGAAGATGCCGTCGCCATGTCAGAGTTTCTCGTATGGATTCATGATGGTTGGAATCAGTGAGATCCATGGGGACCTGATGTTGCCAAAACATAAATCCCAGCCTGGTTAATTCAACACTTTTGGATCTGATACTGAAGTCCTCTTTGTTTCTTTTCAGTGACCATTGCCAGAGCCATCGAACTGAAGCACAACGCCACGCTCATCGCAGCGCTGTCCTTTGAGACGGCGAACTTCTATCAGAAAGCCGGTCAGTGTTTAACGAACTTAGTCAGCTGTGTGTCTTTAATTATCTGATGTTAGTTTGTTTAAACTGCTGTAGTTGGACCACGACCACACGTTACTCATACCAAACAGCTTCATATGAGTCCTATAGTTGGGTTTAACTGTGACGTGTATTCCTGTCTGCAGACCACACACTGAACACCTTGGAGCCAGAGTGCAGCAGCAAATGGAGGAAGTATCTCCAGCTGAAGCAGTACTTTTACATGGCTTATGTGAGTTCATGCGGTTTCACATCACAAAGATGAAAAAAGGTTTTTACAAATGTTCATGAATGATGAAAATCTGTTTTTTACTGACTCTGACTTCACCTGCAGGCGTACTGCTATCATGGACAGACGCTGCTGGCGAGTGACAAATGTGGTGAAGCTATACGATCCCTCCAGGAAGCAGAGAAGTGTAAGTATGTCAAAAGCTTGGATATGCTGCAGCAAGGCTTCTCAACCACAAACCCAATCAGTTTCATTTTTGTGTCTCAGTTTTCTGAGTCAGTCAACAAACTACTTCAAACTGAACCTAAACGTTCCCTACACCTCCCTAAAGAGCTGGTTTCTTCACCATCCAGACCAGACCGTGTTTATTAAGAGCATTTAGCCAGTGCAGTTCATTCAGTTCAACAAATTGTTTTTATCTTCATCATATTGATTTAAAGGTTTCTGTTTTTTCAGGTTACTCCCGCGCCGAGGCTCTTTGCAAAGAGTACCGTCAGACTAAAGGCCCGGGCACCACAGCGAAACCATCGGAGCAGCTGTTCTTTCTCAAACTGGGCGGCCTCATTAAAAACACTCTGGAGAAGTGCCAGAGAGAAAACGGCTTTATGTGAGTCACTTTAGAGCACACACACATAATTTATATTTTTTACACAAGGTCAAAAGAGCAAAAAAATCCTTTAAAATCCTCCCTCAGAAATCAGATTAATTTCTTTGTCACTCTCACGGCTGAGATTGACTCCAGAGGATTTCAAACAAACCTTAAAGAGTCCAGATCAACTGCTGAGATGTGGATTATTAAACTGGTTTGGTTGGTTTTTAGTTTATAAACTGGATTATGTTTAAATTTGTCATATTTCATCCCTGTCATATTTGTCTCTTAAGTCTGCTCTCTGCAAACTCATCCACGTCTGCGATGAGTCATTTGTGTCCGGGTTGACTAATCTGGTTGACTGTTCAGCGTAGCCTGATCCTCTTTGTCAGGGTTAATGAAGCCGGATACTTGCAGGTCTACAAGCTTCCTGTGTGCAGGGCCAGGGTAGAATAGAGTCTGGTGTTAAGATCAGAGTTCATTACATCAAACCTTTCTGTACTGGTACACGAACAAACATGACTCCTTTGTGGAAACACACCGTTAAAGACACACAGGGCAACTTTAACTCACCTCGGAGTAAAGGTTTCATTTAGAAAACTTCTTGTCTTTTTAAAGTCCAAACTCTTTGTTATTTATCTTCAGATACTTCCACAAGGTCCCCGCAGAGCCCCCCCAGCTCGAGTTGAAAGCGAGTTACGGCCTGGCTGAGCCGATCGCATTTGAGCTCCCGCCCCTCAGTGAGCAGTGCACCGCCGAGGTCTACGCCACTTTCGATCTGACCAAGGGGGCCAAATCTGACAAGGTACCATGGTTTGTTTCAGTCTGAAACTCAACTGTGTACAAAGTCTGGATTAAAACTCACATTGTTGTTGTTTTTTTTTATCTCAAGGCCAAACCGAAGGAGGAGGAGGTGAAGCCGGTGAAGGAGCCGGATCTGAAGCCTCAGAAGGACACGGGCTGTGTGGTCTCCTAAAACTCCTCCAGTATCTACTCTCAGCCTCATGCTTCAGCATCATCTATTGTAATGATGGCATCATTATACAGTCTCATGTAAACCACCATATGTTTTTGTAAAGTTAATCCATGCTGTTTTACATTTATGTTGCAATATTTGTATAGTATATGAGCATTACGACAGATCTCCTTAATCGAAGCCAAATCCAGCCACAGTATCTGAGCAGCTTCTCACTCAAAACCGTTTCAAGATGAAGAGATCTTATCGGTTATTAAGAGTAATTAGATATTAGCTGATTATTTAAAATAATAAAATAAAATCAGACCGTTTTAATTGGAGAGATTATTAATGATCATTATGGAGAGTAGATCCAGATTGGAAACTGAAGTATCTGTTATTTAACCTCTTCTGCACTTTAGTGCTCTTACCAGATTACAGCTGATTGAAATAACGTCCTCTTGTTATAAAGTCCTCAAGTATTCATCCAAACAAGTGTCTGAAATGATCAAAACAGGATTTTTTGCCTTGAATTTTTGCTATTTTAGAGAACAGAGTGAAAACAATGTAGGAAGTTGATTTTCCACCTTTGCTGTTGTATTAAATTTCTCCTCTCTTATAGGACAGGACTGACTAAGTACTGAGACAGCGTGTTTCTAACTAACAGCTGATTTAGAAAACATGATATGATTACTGTAGTTCTTTTTATACCTCTCTGATGTAGCTGTTTCTTTCAATTATACTCTTCATTTAAGAAACTTTATAAGTGCTGAATGATTTTCTGTTTACAGGGACTCTGTTTTATAAATATTTTCCTGACTTTAGTTAATTTATTTCTATCATTTTTCTGCAGTTTTTGATGTAGTTGAAAGTTGAGCACACTAAGATTGTAAACAGCTCTTTGTAACTCAAGTCACTTGAGGAGATAATACATACTGTATGTACTCTACATAATTGTTAACCCCCGTCTTCAGGAGAGTTAATGGGAATGAGCTTTATCACATCCTGGGATCAGAAGACATCGTCGCTATCGCTCAGATGAGTTTTGCAGCTGAATAGCAAAGACACAAGGTGTGGCTCACACTGTCGAAATTCTCTTCTCTGAAAAATAAAGTCATGATACAGCAGACCTATCGAGCGTGTGTGTGTGTCCCTAAACAAAGGGGATATTCCAGCGTAAATTGAAGTTATGGTCTAACACCGAGTAACACCATGTGCAGCGGAGTTTGGCAGCTCAAGGAAGAACATTTGTGATCATTACCTCATGGAAATACAATCGGAGTTCTTGTGTATCTTGTATGTGCACTGCAGACGTGGTAGTTCTTCTTTCTTAGCGTCTCGGTCTGATTGCATTATCATGATGTAATGATCATAAATGTTCCTCCTTGAGCTGCGAAACTCCGCTGCACTTGGTGATTGACTTGTCAGGGCTCCCCCACAAAACAAGCGGCTGGTGGAAGAGAGTAGGTAAGTTGTGTTTGGTCTCTTCGCTAAAGAAATTAGGCAAAGTTAAAAAGATGTTTGGTGGCTGGGACCCTATATGTCCTGTTGATGAAGTTAGGTGCTGTTCTGAGCATTATTTGTGGCTATAGAGTGGCGTTTTGGTTGAGGTTTGCAAGTGGAGATGTAGACCGCTGTGTTTTGCTATCGTTCAGTTTACTAATGTTGGTCTAACTAAAGAAAGAAAGCAGTCGGTAACATTCACCTCCCGAGGGGGTGTCTATAACTCGATGTGCTTCACCATTACTTAAATTTACGCCGGAATATCCCTTTAAATCCACTTGAGATCCACTTTAAATCCAAATGAGTGTCAGGTTATCAGTACAGTGTAAACTCCCACGCATTATTTTTCTCCTATATCCTTCAAGAACAACTATTTTTATGTGAGATCCTGTAAAAACATCGCTAGTGTTAGAGTAAAGAGTTCTTACAGCACCTGTCTCTCCCTGCTGTCATGGCAACGGTGCACATCACTGATTGGCCAGTAGATGGAGCATTCCTAATGCTTTCTGCCTCTCTATTGGCTCACGCCCTCCTTCGCCTACGTCATTGTATGTCGGGTTAGGGTTAGGGTTGGGTTATCGCTTCCCAGAGGCGTTATTGTTTTTGTGGGATAGTTGGGGAAGGTCATGCCTCCTTCGACTCTGATTGGCTGTGAAACGTCATCACACGATCAAGCCGAGCGCGGGCTGTCGGCTCTGTACATCGAACAGAACATTACAGAACATTATTGCAGTTCTGAATCTCCTAACCCTAAACCTAACCCGACAGATGATGACGTTTCACAACCATAAGGAATAACCAATCTGAGCCCAGCTTTTCTAGCCAATCACAGGCGAAGGTGGGTGAGACCTCCCAGAGACACCTGAGACATACTGCAGAAATCCAATTGTGTGTATACTTTAAGACAGCTGACAGTCAAAGAAATTTAAAGGTAAAGATAAATCAATCACAGAATTATTAATTTTACATTATATATGCGATATATGATGATTAAATAATAATGAGAGATATGTAAGAATTAAAGGTTGTGACTTATGGCTTTTAAAGTTAATGAAAGTGAGTGAATATATATTATCGGATGTGTTTGTTATAAATTTGGATAAAATTCAGACAAATTTGTGACTCCATACATAATGTGGTCTCTGTGAGGAGGTCAAACTCAGAGTCTCGAGGACTAAAATGTACTGACTGACTCATAAAAAACACGTCTCAGATATATTACGATTAGATTATAATGAAAAACGCAAAAATTAAAGGTCATGATTTATGGCTTTTGCAGTTCAAAGTAGTGTGTAAAATCATGTCTCAGATATATTACGATCTTTCTTGGCTCACTGCTCTGACAAAGCTTTTCTTCAGGATGTCCAAATTATCCAGATCATCGTCAAAGTCCGCCTTTATTGTGGACCCCTTTGGGACGGTATCCAGTTTGTGATTAAGCAGTAAAAACCTTTATTGCTGAAGCCACATGCTGAGGTTGCACATTTCGACTTTTCTGATTTCTCGGAGATGTCACAAACTCAAACCTCTGTCACCACAGACCTTTAGGCATTTATAGAAGTCTCTAATGTTGCTGGACACTGTAGCATCGTCAGTCTGCACCTGCAGAGTCTCATCTTGAAGCATGATCATGAGCTTTTCCTGTTTAATTCTTGGATTTGTTGTGCAAAGAGACTAAACGAGTCAAATATAAAAAGATGGTCGTGTTTTAAAAAAAGCTGCTGCAACCATCTGCACTTGCACCAACACCTCATAAATCAGCAAACCATTGGGGCAAAGTCCTGCAGTTGTAGTGAGTATAATCATGATCAGCAGCTTAAAGTTCATGTCTCGCCACATAAACAAAGAAGCAGCAGTCGGTGACGGTCAGACTGAGGATGGAGAGAGCGCTCTTATATTTGGGACTGGTGACACTCGCCACCTCATTTACAGTAAGTTATAAATCATATTTTACACTATGTGATACAGTAAACTCCTGTTTGAGACTCACTCTGGTTTGTTCCTTTTAGTTACCTCCAACCCACGAGGTTCACGGTAAGTCCGGCTAATGATCATGTGTGAAGTTACTTTAAAAATAGAGACAGTGAGGAGACTCTGAGCGGTGTCTGTGTTCTTGTTACAGAGGTGTATGAGAATGGAGAGGATGAGAACCCCTTTCAAAATCTGGGTGAGATTCAACTTTTCAAAATAAGAGCTGAATCTTTCTCGCGGGTGTTTCTTTTCTTGAAAATGTTGCTCTGTTGCAGGCTCAGATACAGATCTGTTTGAAGGAGATATTTTAAGAAAGGTACGTGTTTTTCTTTTCTATGCTCAGTCATTAAGTCGCTGCACATGTTTGCACTTTTGACTGACTTGCATAATCTTGGCGAGGAAACAGTTTCAGATAACAGCCCTGATGTTAAAGATTGTGCTTTTATTATTATTGTGCTGTGATTGAGTTTATTGTGTTTTTAAAAAGTTCGTCTCTCTGTTACAGAAAGGAAAGAATGCGCTTATCGACGAATCATACAGATGGAAAATGCCAATCCCTTACATACTGGGGGATGATTTGGGTGAGTCTAACCATTGATCTGAAACACCTTTAGATTTAGTGAGAAGTAATAATACAAATATCTGTTTTATTTTGCAAATGTTTCTTCCTCTCTTCAGATCTCAACGCTAAGGGATGTGTCCACCAGGCTTTTGAAATGTACCGACTCAAGTCTTGTGTCGATTTCAAGCCCTACGAGGGAGAGAAGACGTACATCAAGTTTGAGAAGAGAGGAGGGTACGATGACAGCTCTTACTCATGTTAGCTGGTTTTACAAAATCCACTAAAGGTCACAGACTTGGGGGTGAAAATGTCACTGATTGGACTGAGAGAGTGGGTGAGTGGTTGGCGGGTTGGTTGGCCAGAAAAGGAGCTGTTAGTGTGGATGTAGGTGCCTTGTCTTTTAGTGGAGGTTGTACCTTGAGGTACAGATGGGTATCATCAGCGTAACAATAACTTTTCCATGCCGGATCACAACTTCAGACTGCTTTTATCGTCACAGGTGTTTCTCCATGGTTGGCGACCAGCAGAACGGTCAAATTCTGTCCTTGGGTCCGGGCTGTGACCACAAAGCTGTGATCGAACATGAACTTCTGCACGCTGTAGGGTTTTACCACGAACAGTCCCGTACGGACAGGGACGACTATGTTGACATCTGGCTGGAAGAGGTCACTCCAGGTAACTGTCTGGTCCATGAACTGACCTTTGATAACCTCTGACGGAAACATTAAACATGATTATTCCCACAGGATACGAACACAACTTCAACAAATACAACGACGACTTCATTACTGATCAAAACACGGCGTACGACTATGAGTCCATCATGCATTACAGGCCCTTCTCCTTCAATAAGAACGAGTCTGCTCCCACGGTAACCACCAAAATCCCAGAGTTCTTCAACATCATTGGACAGTACCTGGACTTCAGCAAGATGGACACCCTCAGGCTCAACCGGATGTACAACTGCTGTATGTAGACGATGCAAACTTCAATTTATTTGAAGTATTTTGAACCAGAAAATGGGTTTAAGATTTTGAAATAACTCCTCCCTAGCTGGTCCGCTCACCCTGCTGGACCAGTGCGCCTTTGAGTACGCCAGCATCTGCGGTATGGTCCAGGTTTCCCCCGACGATGCTGATTGGGTCCATTCCAAGAGCAGCGTGGGCAACGAGGATCACACAGTGCTCGGACAATGCCGAGGTCAGAGTTCACATAAAAAAAAAAACATTGACCACGGTTAAGCTGTATGCTAAGATAGCTGATCTCCTTCTGTTTGACTCCACAGACGCCGGGTACTTCATGCACTTCAACACCAGCACTGGGAAGCCTCAAGAGACTGCTCTGCTGGAGTCTCGAACCCTCTACCCCAAAAGAAAGCTGCAGTGTCTGGAGTTCTTCTACAAGATGACTGGAAACTTGACCGACAGACTGGTGATCTGGGCCAAAGTCGATGACGGCACAGGCACAGTGCGTCGCATGAAGAAATTACACACCATACATGGTACTTATGAAGTTTACTTAGGCGGCCTAAACTACAGAAGATACCAGAAACCATTCATTAGTCACATTTGTATCTTTACAAGTTAGATTTTCAGACTGATTTCGATCGTTATACTGAGGTCAAACCTTGTTAACTTTGTAGTAAACAACCCCCCCGCTCTCTATTCCGACATTACAGCCAAAATACTAATATTCATCATCTTGTCCTTTTCATTCACCCAGCTGACACCGACCACTCGTGGAAGATCGCTCACGTTCAGATGGAGATCGGGGTTAAATTCAGGTACGCCTTCCAGGCTGTGCGAGGCAATCCCGCCGGATCATCAGGTGGCATTTACATCGACGACATCAGCCTCTCTGAAACCCGTTGCCCTAACGCTGTTTGGAGGATCCAGAATTTCTCCCAGATCATGGCGACAGCTGATAACAACACTGTTATCAACAGCCCTCGTTTCTACAGCCGAGAAGGGTACGGCTACGGCGTGCGGCTCATCCCTTTGTCAAGTTACTCCGATTACACAGGGAACTACGTAGGGCTGTATTTCCACTTGGCTAGTGGGGAAAATGATGCGGTGCTGAAGTGGCCGGCAGTCAACAGGCAGGCAACGCTGGTGGTGATGGACCAGAACCCGGATATTCTGCAGAGGATGTCTACTGCACGGAGTCTCACGACTGACATGAAGCCCTGTAAGTCCTGAACATCTATGATACCCTTACTCAAAGAAAGTAGGAGACATTTGGAGGACCTTGATGTGCTTTAGTCTTTCAATGCAGGCTGAGCCCAGGGTACTATAGTCAATAGGAGTCATGTTATTCCGTCCACTAGTTGTTCTGGGGATTAAAGGATGGACTGAGCATCACCAATATTCAAACATTCATAAAATCAAAAACAACAGACTCCCTCATGTATTGTTGGCTCTTTCTCTTTGTGTCCAGTATCAGATGGGAAGCTGTTATGGGACAGGCCCTCCAAGGTGGGGGTTTATGATGCTTCCTGTGATTGCCACAGAGGTCCATCATGGGGCTGGCGAAACTTTGTCAAGCACTTCGACCTCAACCGAAGGGATTACCTCAAGAACGATGACCTCTTCATCCTAACTGATTTTGACGGTAGGCGGCCATCTCTGTTGAGGACTAATTTACCTTGTTGTGGGGTTTCAGCCAATCAGAATCAAACACTTAACATCTGTGTTTATTACCAAGTTTTCTACTGGTGTTGTAAAATGTTCCAGGATGCAGACTTGAGTGTCCGTTTCTGTGTCCACAGATATAACATCACTCATTAAAACAGAGGTCCCCATTAATCCAAAGGTTTAAGACCGTTCAGGATGGAGGTAAGAGACTGAACACATTTAATTTTAGAAAATGACGTAAATAATATCATCATTTATGTTTTTTTTCTATTTACAATTTTTTTCTATTTACAATCTCCAGATGTTCTGAAGAAGATGGGATCAGGAGAAATATGAAACATGACAAAGAAAAGAGGATGACACTGCACTGCTTCGACTCAGTTTCGCAAGAGTTAAAATTCCTGCACTATTTTTTTCCAAACTCTTTCTGACGTAGATTTTGTCTTTGAGTTAAAGTCTGTCTTGTGAAAAAATGAAAATAAAAATATCAAAGATGGCTGCTGTTTCAGTGTCACAAAAGCTGCACACCACACACACGGACAAACACACACAAGTTCACAAGTTCGAGTCTTCTGTGGTCGTCTTTATTAACTTTTATTTACCTCCACAGAATCCAATTAGCTAATTTTATTACATCCACACACCACCCCGAGTTTTTAAGGTCCAACATAAAGGGGTCAACACAGAGTTGCCAAGCGTATGATAATTATCGTATTTGTACGATAATTTTGCTCTCTGTACGATGTACCATCGATAACCCAGAAAAAAGGCTAAATGTACGATAATTTGACAGTTTTGTGAACGCTTGGTGCAACGGAACTGTCTCAGTCTGCCAGACACCTTAATTTTCAGTTTTTTTATTCGCGAACCCTAAAGGCATGTTTAACCACGTGATGTTTCCATCCAATCGTGGTTTCAGTGACGTTTGTTTGCAAACAACAACCATGATTGGCTGTCAATCATGCTCAGGTGAAAAGTCAGTTGAGAAAAATGGTTAAAAGAAATCCTTTTCATCACCTCAGACCACAGGATAGGCAGGAAAACCTGCTGGAATAAGCTGTCCAACGCTGCGTTCGAGTTACCTGGGATGTCCGAATATAAAGCAAGCGCTAAAGTAACTTTTGTAGATGTAGCCATCTTGTTTCAGGCCTCAAATTTTGTTTTTTCCCAACTTGGTAACTGAAACGCTGGTAATTCGGGTGTGATGTCATTAATTGAAATACATTTGGTCAGAACGTCTTTCCAAGGACTTCCAAGAAGTCCGAGCTGAAAATGACGTCACTCCTGAGTTCCCAGCATTTCAGTTACCAAGTTGGAAATAAGCAAAATTGGAGGCCTGAAACAAGATGGCTACATCTACGAAAGTTATTTTTGCGCTTGCCTTGTTTGAATATAAGGTACGCTGGTAACTCGGGTGTGACATTGTTTTATTCTAAGTCAAGTCACAGCTCAAAACTGGCTCAGACCTCTTGACATCCACAAAAGAAACCGGTCTTGACACTTTTTAATCACAAATCAAATCACATTTAGCTGGACTTTCAAGATACAACTTAGTTTAAAGAGCTAAAATCATCAAAACACGTCGTCAAAAATTAAAGTAAGAAGAAATATGATGGTTTCTACAAAGTGGACGTTTTCTGTTTGTTCCTTCTAAAGATTCGAGCATGAAAACTGACCCTGACCCTGACCTGGACGACCCTCCCCTCCAGTTTGACAGCCAATGGGAGGCCTTTTAGCTGCCTCCAGGATGCTCTTTAGTTTTACTGTCCTCTCCACTCTGACCCAGCATCATGCAAATTTTCTTGGCTCACCACAACAAGGAGATCTTTTCGATTGAGTTCAATAAATAAAAGACACTGCTGCCAGCTGGTCAGAGGTCAAACCCACAAACAACATAATTACCCGCAGAGCTCATCAATCCTTCACTAAGTTCCCTCTGTACAGACCGGGCATTTAACAGCTCAGACCATTTCTGCGTGTCAGCAGAAACAGGAGTGAGGATGAGTGTGAAAAGCCTGTCACTCATTAAACTCTCTAATCAGGATCAAAGTTCCTCTGAGGCTGTTTTTTATGAGCATGTTCACTTATGCAAAGACACAACATTTGCTGCATGAATCACAACATGGGTTCGAGGGAGAGCAGGTGGAAAATTGCAGCATTAATTGGAGTCCTGGTGGTTTTAAAGGTGGGAAACCGTGAGTGAGTTTGTGTTCAGTCTGTTTCTGTCTAAACGGCTTACACTGAGTCCTGTCTCCTCTTCTGTTCCAGGTTCAAGCTGCTCCAACAGGTTCTGGTTCTGTTGTTCTGGTTTTCTGATCAAATGGATTTTAAAGGTTTGTCACTTTTCTGCTCTAATAGTAAATTCATCCTTCAGGTCATAACGCAGACGCTGGAGAGCTGAGGGATGACATCCTGGAGATCAACAGAGGTGAACTTTATTTCTTGTTGCTGGTACTTGCCCTCTGATCATACCCTTTGTGACAAATTTTGAATATTTTCAGGGTTGAACCTGTTTGAGGGAGACATCGCCGGTAATGTAAGTATACAGAGATGCTGCTTGCAGATGTTTGTCAAGAACTCAAAAACCTTTATTTCTCTTAAATCTGTTGATGTGTTTTACAGCCAAGCAGAAATGCAATCCTTGACCCGACGAAGAGATGGACCTTTCCCATCCCTTATATCTTAACGGACTCCTTAGGTACAAAGAGCGTAAAATTCACATTTCTAAAAAAAATAATAAAAAAACTTTGTAGGTTAAATATGACTGTTTTCAATCTCTGCAGAGCTCAACGCCAAAGGTGTAATCCTCCAGGCGTTTGAGGAGTACCGTTTGAGATCCTGCGTGGATTTTAAGCCCTATGAGGGTGAGACCAGCTACATCTCCTTCACCAAGCTGACCGGGTGAGTGAGCTGGTGTACGACACAAATGTAACTCCAATAAAGAGAGGCACAAAGAAGTGAAGAAAAGCCAAGACAGAGATCTGATTTGATATGAGACGACTCTTTAACTTTCTCATCTCACTGCTGCAGATGTTGGTCGTATGTCGGGGATGATAAAGTTGGCCAAAATATCTCCATCGGGGAAAGATGTGACACCAAAAGTATCGTGCAGCACGAGCTCCTCCACGCTCTGGGCTTTTACCACGAACAGTCTCGCTCTGACCGAGACGACTACGTCAAGATCATGTGGGATCAGATTGAAGAGGGTAAGTCCCTGTACACTGGGTTATAATTTAATGTTATATTTACTTAAAGACCCACTCCGATGAAAATCATGTTTTTCTTTTTTTCATATGTCATTTTTCTGATGCAACAGGACATATCATGAGAAAACTAAATGTGAAATTGCTTTTCTGAGTATTTCTCCATTTAAATCTCTGTGAATCTCTGGCAGACCCAAACAGCAGGTTCAGAAACAGTGAGATTTCCTATGTCACAAAACCAAGCTCCGCCCCCGGAGCCCTGCTATGCAGGCCAGATTCAGACAAGTAGAGTATTCATACTTATTCATACTTTCCAACTGTTTTCATTCAGTTTCGTAACGAGAGATAGTTTTCTCCAAAATAGAAAGTGTTGTTTGATGTAGAGTAGCCTAAACTATCCCACTGAGCATTGTTTGGTCTAAAGAGGTCTAAATGTAGCCTAGACGACTGGTCTAAAACCAGGCTACCACAGGTCTAAAAATGAAATTTTTTTAGACGTCCATATTTAGACCAGGTCTAAATCTGAGCTATATCTATACTATGCTGTATATTTCTCCATGGCTATCATAATTATTCTGGTTAAGCACTCAGAGATCAGTAATGCGACTCACAGTTGCTTTTTGAAATAAATAGTTATGGAATAATGAGTTAAAGTGCAACATCTAAATTTAGTCTCATTGCCGTCTATTGCTCAGTGGGTAATTAAGTTTATGATCTCACGTGTTGCCCCGCCTCAGTCCCTCCTCTCCTTAACTTGATTGTGTTTTTAAGACTTCCATAAACATCCTGATAATACTGTTATCTTTAGTTTTATGGCCACAATAATATGAGGTAAAAGTCTGATTTTTCACAGGAAAGGGGCATAATTTCAATAAGTATGAAGATGACATCGTCACCGACTTGAATACGGCGTATGATTACGAGTCCATCATGCACTACAGACCTCATTCATTCAACAAGAACGAGAGCATCCCCACCATCGTCACTACCATACCGTACTTCAATGATGTGATTGGCCAGCGGCTGGACTTCAGCGCCATTGACATCACCAGACTCAACCGGATGTACGACTGTGGTGAGTGAGACCTTTTTTCTGAGGAACCAAAGTTCACAAACACAGCTGTGGACTTTTCATCAGTTTGTTATTAACTTTCCTTTCCAGCCAATTCACACACCCTCCTGGACCAGTGCTCCTTTGAGCTTATCAACATCTGTGGGATGATTCAGAATGAGGAAGATGACGCAGACTGGGTCCAAACTCTGAGCACCCCAACTGATACGGACCAGACCTTGGCAGGGCGCTGTAAAGGTACAGAGAGGAAGTTTTTATGTGTAGTAAGAGGAAACAAACTTCTGGCCTTAAACTCATGGTCAAACATTCGCCCCTCTGTCTTTAGAGTCCGGCTACTTCATGAAGTTTGACACGTCCTCTGGTGCAGCTGGAAGCAGCGCCATACTGGAGTCCCGAATTCTCTACCCGAAGAGGGACGAGCAGTGCCTGCAGTTTTTCTACAAAATGACCGGACCACCTTCGGATAAACTTGTCATATGGATCAGGACTGATGATGGGACCGGGGCTGTTCAGAGTGTCAAAAAGATCCAAACGATTTCAGGTATTTTTGTTCTTCATTCAAACTGCAGTTTTATGCTTATTTCTTTACACTTAAAGTCCTGGTTGACGATCTGAGAAGCAGTTGAAAAAAACTGAGACGTTGAGGCAGATTTGAAAAAAGCGTCCCCCCTCCCGTCTTATGTTGCCATTTAAGATGTTTTTAACAAACTAAACAGCTTAGAAATCATGTGCAACTTCAGTTATGTTGAATCGAAAGAGCATTTCTGCCACTTTAACTGTTGTAAAATTGCTTGGTCAACTTTGTAATATGTACTTGGTCTCACTCACAGCGAGTCTCTTAGCCAAATTAGACAGCTGATAAACACGAGCACATCCACAAAGACTGTCACTTAGACAAGAAAAATATCTAGGCTGTCATACAAGAAATGAAAATCTCGATTGTAGTCTGAGCCTTGAAAACTCAAAAGTTAGCCCTTGCGCGCATATAGCTGTGAAACAACTGTGCTTCATGATTTTTTTCTCATAGTAAATCTGCCATTTCGATATGTCCAAGCATCCCGACTCATAGCCACGTGATTAAGGTCTGTAATAAACAAAACTATTTGTAAATCTGTCAAGATTTCAGCGAGTTAAGAGTATTTTTGACCATGCAGACTACTCACCTTCCATCTCGCTACCATACAATGTATCAGAATGGTATACTGAAGTAAGATGGCCGCCGTGTACAGACGCTGGTGACTCTGTCTCGATTCATCTGGCCTTTCTTATATATGTATATGGCTCAGATCCCCGAGGAGGGCCGGGAGAGTGGGAGGGGACGAGTCGGAACTATGGGAAAGGGGTGTGTAGAATACAGCGAGGTGATTGGAAGAAGAGAGGCGGAGCAGGAGATTGACCAATAGGAGCTGTCCAGGACAGATGGCTCCCATTGGTCAATGTTTTTGCAGCCCTGAATCTGCGAAGGTGAACGGATTTTCCCCATTCTTTTTTCTCTTCACTCTGTGGAGATCACACTATAGGACCATGATCACCATAGAAACGAGGTTCATAATAATTTCCAACCTCTCCAATCATCAACCATGCCTTTAAACGGACCTCAAAGTAAAATTTAAGTATTCTGCTTCTTATCTTTAAGCTGATGGAGATGATGCCTGGAAAATCGCCCATGTGACCCTCAAAGTGACTGAAAAGTTCAGATACTTCTTCCAGGGCATTAAAGGATCATCCAGCTCCACTGGCGCCATCCTCATCGACGACATCACTCTTTCTGAAACCGTTTGCCCTCACCTGGTTTGGCAAATCCACAACTTCACCGGCTTGATGGCCAGCACCCCTCCAGGCGATTCTATGGAAAGCGATTGCTTCTACAGTCCAGAGGGATACAGATTTGGTATCAGCGTTTATCCAAACGGAGATGATGCGGCTTACCCTGATTATGTCGCCATGTTCCTGCACCTCTGCAGTGGGGAAAATGACGGGGTGATGCAGTGGCCTGCTCAAAACAGACAGGTGACCTTTGTGGTCATGGACCAGGACCCGGATGTAAAACTGAGGATGTCTTCAACGAGGAGCTTCACAACAGGTGGGCAGAATGACGCCTTCAGCTGGATGACATGGTGACATGCTGCAGCTCAGTTTTTTTCTTCAGGTTTTCATGAGCTGGTGAAACTATCGATCAGATTTAATGAAATCACAGCATATCATTCACGCATTTATTTTTTTTTACTGTTTTTACAGATGATAGTGCATTCTGGGATAGACCAACCGCAGATTCAGGAGCCGTGTACGATCCCAACTGTGAGTGTTACCGCGGTGTGGAAGACGGTTGGAGCACATTCATTTCCCACAAGCAACTGCAGAAGAGGAGCTTCCTCAAGAATGACGACCTGATCATTACTGCAAACTTTGACGGTGAGTTTTTTTTTTCTCCAAACAGCTGATATTCTCGTCCATCATGATTCATATCTCCGGCATGTTTTTGTTTTTCCAGATTTGACCCACCTAATAAACACAGAAGTCAAACCACTTGCCCCGAGTAAGGATGATGTCCCGGCTGTTTAAAATGGAAATGAACTGATTGGAGGCGTGTCTGGAGCCATGGTGCTGCTGACCTTCGCCGTCTACACTGTCATCAGGAGAGCTCAGTGAGGTGTGCGCTCACTCACACGTGGGGCTGTACATATCACCAATCTGCATCAACGCTTGGCTCACAGACAGACAACCATTGGCACAAGTATAGCATCAGTCGTGCGTTTACTGTGTATTGAATCTTCTGATCTTTCTGATCCTTGATCATCCGACACAAAACAAAAAACGGAGCTGCTGTTTCTCCGTTCCTAAATCTGGAAAAACACACAAACGTCATTTTACCAACAATTCCTGCTTATATTATGTCTTTTTTTGTGGTTTATTGAAAAACCTTTAAATGTAACTATATTAATATTGTAATCTGCACACTGCACATAAAAAAATCCTGTTTTTTAAAATAACCTCCTGCTCTGATAATAAAGATTCTTCATTAAGGATTTCAGACTTGCATGATTATTAAAATACATCTGTAACTAAACTGGAGTCTGGTTCAGACTTAAACTCACGCAGTTTTATCAAAATTAACCCTCAAGACATATTTAATCCCAAGACTTAGGGTGTTAGTTTCTGCTCATGTTTGCTTTAAATATATTAATAAAAATATATGATCCAATTTATTTAAAACAGCAGATTCAACAAAGCTGCCTCTCAGTTGTTCACTGATATTATGAAGCAGCGCTCCTGTGCAGTTATCTTTAAGCATATTTGACTCTGACACACTATCCAGGAAAACTGATTCAGGCTAGGATCCAATCACACGGCTTAAAATTTGATACTGCTCTGATTTACACCTGTAATTGCTGATTTGAGGTTTTGGAAAAACAGACAATAACATGAGGAAAGTGTAGCGAGAGCAGATGTGTACCTGTTGAGTAGGGAACATATAAGGGGACGGACACACAGGAAGTATAGGTGTGTGTGGATGCAGAGATGCAAATGAAGTGAACTGCAGACTGACAGATGTCTCCTGTCTGAAAGTTCATACAGACTGCCTGAACACGGCAATTAAAGGATTTATCGTCTTTGTATCTGACTTCACCAGGTAAGTTTTATTTCACTTTAATCACCACCAAATACGTGCAAATCTTGTATCATTTAAGTTCAAACTGCACCTCATGTTGCATGTTTTTTCTGAGTTTGTTTTTGTGTGTGCCAACTTTAAGGTGGGGTAGTTAGGATCTGAGGAAGTGCCAGTATTTGGGAGCCATCTTGAACTCTACCCCTCCAAACAAGTTTTCCCCTCAGCTCCTCCTCTCCCCTTCCTCTCAGCTCCAGCAAGCCCCGCCCACAAACAGACGCTCCTGCTCGCTCGTATCGTTTCAATTAAATTTGGATATAATGCAGATAAATACTTCAGATCATTACAAATGGGGCCCAGTCAAGGTGAAAGTCAAAAGCATTGATGCTACTGTAGATGCCAACAGACTACCAGCAAACACAATGTTTGCAGGACTTCTACAACGAGGATAAAGTGACATAGTCCAGGACCCGAGGGAGGACAGTTTAGCGATGGCGCTACAACACGCTACAGCAGGTCGGTTTGACAAGAAACACTTCTGTTACAGACACTTGTCTTACTTTGTTAAAGCGGTTTACCTGTCCAGCAGAAAGGTTACAGGGTCACCAAGATCCCCAAGCGTCCCCCATCGTTTATGTTGACCCGGCTTTTTAGCTCTTGTCCGGTCTACCTCCGTTTTAAGCGCCCGTTATTCCTCCAGAGTCTCCGGTATTTACTTTGTTTTCTTGCTTGTGTCGGCAGTCGTGGCCAAAGGAGGATTCAGACAATTTTCCGAACTTTCTGGTTGGTTTCTACTGTCCGATATTGTAGCACGCTAACTTTGTTTGGGCTCCTGAACGACACGGGGGAGCAGCGTCTGCCTCACAACCAATCAGGTCGGGGAGGTTGAGAATGGCTTTGTTTACAGTCAGAAAGAGCGGACCACTCTAAAAATTTTAAAATGTTAACTACACAGACTAAACAAAACACAGTGATATCGTTATATTACCAAACGTCATCAATAACTAATAGCTATTGACTGATATTAAAGCTTTTTTGTAAATACACCACAAAAACAGATGCTTAACGGATTCCTGCCGACCCTGCCTTTAAGTTTTGCTGTCCTCTCCACTCTGACTTTGCACAATGCAAATTTTCTTTGCTCACCACAACAGGGAGACAGTTTTGATACAGTCAATGTGGATTATTGCGAAACTTTAAGAAAAGACACTGCTGCCGGCTGGTCAGAGGTCAGTCAACATAATTACCCACAGAACTCATCAATCCTTCACTAAGTTCCTTCTGTATTCAACGGCAGAAACAGGAGTGAGGATGAGTGTGAAAAGCCTGTTACTCATTAAACTCTATAATTCAGATCAAAGTTCCCCTGCACCTCTTTTTATGAGCATGCTCACTTACGCGAAGAGACGACATTAACTGCTCAGATCACAACATGGGTTCGAGGGAGAGCAGGTGGAAAATTGCAGCATTAATTGGAGTCCTGGTGGTTTTAAAGGTGGGAAACTGTGAGTGAGTTTGTGTTCAGTCTGTTTCTGTCTAAACGGCTTACACTGAGTCCTGTCTCCTCTTCTGTTCCAGGTTCAAGCTGCTCCAACAGGTTCTGGTTCGTAGTTCTGATTTTCTGATCAAATAGAATTTAAAGGTTTGTCGCTTTTCTGCTCTAACAGTAAATTCTTCCTTCAGGTCGTAACGCAGACGCTAGAAAGCTGAGGCATGGGATACTGGAGATCAACAAAGGTGAACTTTATTTCTTGTTGCTGATACATGCCCTCTGATCATACCCTTTGTGACTAACTTTTATATGAACATTTTCAGGGTTGAACCTGTTTGAGGGAGACATCGCCGGTAATGTAAGTATACAGAGATGCTGCTTGCAGATGTTTAAACTTAAAAACCTTTATTTCTCTTAAATCTGTCGATGTGTTTTACAGCCAAGCAGAAATGGAATCCTTGACCCGACGAAGAGATGGACCTTTCCCATCCCTTATATCTTAACGGACTCCTTAGGTACAAAGAGCGTAAAATTCACATTTCTTAAAAACAAATAACCTCGTAGATTAAATATGACTGTTTTCAATCACTGTAGAGCTCAACGCCAAAGGTGTGATCCTCCAGGCGTTTGAGGAGTTCCGTTTGAGATCCTGCGTGGACTTTAAGCCTTATGAGGGTGAGACCAGCTACATCTCCTTCATCAAGGAGGACGGGTGAGTGAGCTGGTTTATGACACCAGTGTGATGGTGTGATTTCATACAAGACGACTCTTCAACTTTCTCATCTCACTGCTGCAGATGTTGGTCGGATGTCGGGGATAAAAAAATTGGCCAGAATATCTCCATCGGGCTAGGATGTGACTCCAAAAGTACCGTGGAGCACGAACTTCTCCACGCTCTGGGTTTTCTCCATGAACAGTCTCGCTCTGACCGAGACGACTACGTCAAGATCATGTGGGATCAGATTGAAGAGAGTAAGTTGCTGGATATTTCTATTTTTAAGAAAAGTTTATAATTTCAATTCATATTCAATTTAATCCACGTTATATTCACTTAGCAGGATTCAGGAGAATAGCCGAATGCTAGCAAACTAGCTGTAGCACCCCTTTGAGACACGATCGAGCACTTTTTAAAAATACTTAAATATTTTCCAACTGTTCTCATCCAGTTTTGTAAGGAGAGATAGTTTTTCCCAAAATAAAAGCGTACTTTGATGTAGAGCAGCCTAAACTAATGAAGTTCGAGACGTTGGCTGTTGCCCCGCCTCAGTCCTCCCTCTCCTTAACTTCATTGTGTTTTTAAGACTTCCATAAATATCCCGATAATACTGTTATCTTTTAATTTTATGGTGACAATAATATGATGTCAAAATCTGATTTGACACAGAGGAGGAGCATAATTTCAATAAGTATGAAGATGACTTAATCACGGACTATAACACGCCATATGATTACGAGTCCATCATGCACTACGGACCTTATTCATTCAACAAGAACGCCAGCATCCCCACCATCGTCACCATCATACCCGACTTCAGCGAGGTGATTGGCCAGGAGCTGGACTTCAGCGCCCTCGACATCACCAGACTCAACCGGATGTACGACTGTGGTGAGTGAGACCTTTTTTCTGAGGAACCAAAGTTCACAAACACAGCTTCAGACGTTTCAGTAGTTTGTTATTAACTTTCCTTTCCAGCAAATTCACACACCCTCCTGGACCAGTGCTCCTTTGAGCTTATCAACATCTGTGGGATGATCCAGAATGAGGACGATGACGCAGACTGGGTCCAAACTCTGAGCACCCCAACTGATACGGACCAGACCTTGGCAGGGCGCTGTAAAGGTACAGAGAGGATGTTTTTATGTGTAGTAAGAGGAAACACACCTCTGACCTTAAACTCATGGTCAAACATTCGCCCCTCTGTCTTTAGAGTCCGGCTACTTCATGAAGTTTGACACGTCCTCTGGTGCAGCTGGAAGCAGCGCCATACTGGAGTCCCGAATTCTCTACCCGAAGAGGGACGAGCAGTGCCTGCAGTTTTTCTACAAAATGACCGGCCCACCTTCGGATAAACTTGTCATATGGATCAGGACTGATGATGGGACCGGGGCTGTTCAGAGTGTCAAAAAGATCCAAACGATTTCAGGTATTTTTGTTCTCCATTCAAACTGCAGTTTTATGCTTATTTCTTTACACTTAAAGTCCTGGTTGACGATCTGAGAAGCAGTTGAAAAAAACTGAGCCGTTGAGGCAGATTTGAAAAAAGCGTCCCACCCCCCACACACAAACCTCTCCCCTCTGTGCTCCATGATAACTTCCCCCCAAACCTGTATCGCCCTCTCCATGATACACCCCCTCTGGCAGAGCAAGAAGCCGACCGGCAGAAGATCCTACGCTAGCTTCAAATAGGATTCACCATGTTGGATTGCTAATGACTAGTGGCAGTACACGCCAGCTCTGCTAGCGAGCGCCATCTGCAGCTGCCTGTTGACATTACAGAGACGAATAAGAGTTATTTATGTAACATGTGCCACGATAAAAGGCGATAAAAATTACCTGTTCAACAAGAACGAAGGATGACCCGATGTTTATTCGAGTTAAATTCCTCGCTTGGTCACATTTCCTCTTCGTCTCCGCCCTTTCTTCTGTCAACTTGCGTTGGCTTAGCACTTTTGGCGGAGGGGCGAGTAGAAGTGTTTTTTTTTTTTTTTGCAACCTTCTCCATCACAGCGCCTGTAGCTAAGCTGCTACGCTACTTTTAGCCGCTCAGAGCTCCGAGGACTGTCGGGGGAGTGGGAGGGGATGAGTCAGAACTACAGGAGAGGGGTGTGTCGAATACAGCGAAGTAATTGGATGGTGAGGCGGAGCAGGAGATTGACCAATAGGAGCTGTCCAGGACGGATTGCTCCCATTGGTCAATATTTTTGCAGCCCTGCACCTCCTTGGGTGAATGTATTTTTCCTATTCTTTTTTCTCTTCACTCTGTGGAGATCACACTATAGGACCATGATCGCCATAGGAACAAGGTTCATAATAATGACCAATCTCTCCAATCGTCAACCATCCCTTTAAACGGACCTTAAAGTAAAATTTAAGTATTCTGTTTCTTATCTTTAAGCTGATGGAGATGATGCCTGGAAAATCGCCCATGTGACCCTCAAAGTGACTGAAAAGTTCAGATACTTCTTCCAAGGCATTAAAGGATCATCCAACTCCACCGGTGCCATCCTCATCGACGACATCACCCTTACTGAAACCGTTTGCCCTCACCTTGTTTGGCAAATCCACAACTTCATCGGCTTGATGGCCAGCACCCGTCCAGGCGATTCTATGGAAAGCGATTGCTTCTACAGTCCAGAGGGATACAGATTTGGTATCAGCGTTTATCCAAACGGGCATGGTGTGGATTTCCCTGATTATGTCGACATGTCCATGCACCTCTGCAGTGGGGAAAATGACGGGGTGATGCAGTGGCCTGCTCAAAACAGACAGGTGACCTTTGTGGTCATGGACCAGGACCCGGATGTAAAACTGAGGATGTCTTCAACGAGGAGCTTCACAACAGGTGGGCACAATGACGCCTCCAGCTGGATGACATGGTGACATGCTGCAGCTCAGTTTTTTTCTTCAGGTTTTCATGAGCTGGTGAAACTATCGATCAGATTTAATGTTTGTTGGAATAAGGGGAGAAATCACAGCAAATCATTCATGCATTTATTGATTTACTGTTTTCACAGATGATAGTGAATTTTGGAATAGACCAACCGCCGATTCAGGAGCAGAGTACGATCCCAGCTGTGAGTGTTACCGCAGTTTTGACTTAGGCTGGGGCACATTAATTCCTCACAAGCAACTGCAGAAGAGGAGCTTCATCAAGAATGACAACCTGATCATTACTGCAAACTTCGACGGTAAGAGTTTATTTTTTTCAGCTCTTAGATCAGACTCATCATTCTCCAAACAGCTGATATTCCCACGCACCATAATTTACATCTCTGCCACGTTGTTTTTCCAGATTTGACTCACCTAATAAACACTGAAGTCAAACCACTTGCCCCGAGTAAGGATGATGTCCCAGCTGTTTAAAATGGAAATGAATTGATTGGAGGCGTGTCTGGAGCCATGGTGCTGCTGACCTTCGCCGTCTACACTGTCATCAGGAGAGCTCAGTGAGGTGTGCGCTCACTCGCACGTGGGGCTGTACATATCACAAATCTGCATCAACTCTTGGCTCACAGACAGACAACCATTCCCTCAAGAATCACATCAGTCATGTGTTTACTGTGTATTATATGATTAAAACCAGCACGGTGAATCATAGGTGTGTCACGCCATCATGTTCTTCTATTTTATTTCATTAGATATCATCCAGAGTATTGCACTGATGCAGTTACACACAAAGTACAGGTTCTTGTTTCGTTCCTTTATACAACAGCATCAAACAAAGCCAAACTAATAAAAAAGACAGAAAAGTATAAGTATACAGACAGGAGTCATAAATCATGCAGTTAGAGTCAGTATGATACAGTAACAGCTTATTATTGTGTTTTACTATGTTGGTATTTACTTAAAAAATATGCGTCTGCTCCCTAAAAGAAGAAAAGAGGATGCATTTAAAGGTGTGCACCAACCAAATTTACATTTTAACCTCCTGAAACGATATTTGATGAGTCATTCATGTGTGCGGTGGTCAGGTCACTCTGATAATCTCTCTTCAGTAGTTTACCAACTGTAGTTTGTCATCTTCATCTTTGTGATCCTCTGACACAAAACAAAAAACTGAGCTGATGTTTCTGTCCCCAAATCTGGAAAAACACAAAAGTGTTATTTCACCAACAATTCCTGCTTATATTGTCTTTTTTTCCATGTTTTTTTCTTTGGCCATGATAAGATGACACGCTCTATATTTACAATATTCATATTGTAATCTGCACACTGCACATTAAAAAAAATCCTGTTTTTTAAAATAACCTCCTGCTCTGATAATAAAGATTCTTCATTAAGGATTTCAGACTTGCATGATTATTTAATTACATCTGTAACTAAACTGGAGTCTGGTTCAGACTAGTGTTGCTTTCGTCAACGAACGAACGTTATGACGAAATATCGTCTTCAATGAGCCTTTATTACGTGACGAAAACGAGATGAAACGTAAACGGTGGTCTTGTGACGACAACTATAACAAAATATATGACGCAATAATGCCGACGACGAAACGAAATTGTTCAGTCGCGTTGTACTCGTTTTCTGTTTCCTCGGCTGTGACGTCACTTCCTCAATCCCCTAAAATTCGCGGTCTTTTTAGATGCGGTGGGCAAAGACGTTTTTGGGTGAGTTGGAGTCACGGCCGGGTTGTCAATAAGAAACGATATCTGGACACATTTGAGTTACAAACAAGTGGAAAACAAAACGGAATGTGTCGTGGAAAAGAAAAAGGGAGAGATGCAAAATGGCCGGGAAAAACACCGCGAATCTAAAAAGACAAGATCTTCCATGCTGAATTCGAGGTTAGTTAAGACACTGATGTAACTTCACCTATATCTTACACCATTCATCCGAGTGTGTGTGTTGTGTGTGTGTGTCTACGGCGCGCGTGAGTGTGCATGTAGCCTGTCCCTCGCCTATCGTGTGTGTGCGCGTGCATGTGTGTAGCCTGGTGTCTTGTGTGTGTGTGTAGCGTGTGTCTAGCTCAGCGTGTGTGTAGTGCGCGTGTGTGTGTCTAGCTTGTGTGTGAGCAGTCTGCTCAGAGTATATTCCATGTGTGGAATGAATGTGTTCTTGAGTCTATAAGGTAACAATAATATAATAATAAGAACCATGATTGATTTGTGAAATGGGTTTGATGAAAAGAAAATTTGGTTAAATCTGTTTGATACTATACTAGGTATCACACTATATTAATTGGGTTAAACAGATTTAAAATACTAAATAGGATGAACATTATGGACTAAAACTAGACTAAAATAGTCATGGGTTATTCCAACTAAAACTAGACTAAAGTAGTCATGGGTTTTTCTGACTAAAACTAGACTAAAATGCTCAGAGTTTTAGTTGACTAAAATTTGACTAAACAAAAATGAGTTTAAATGTGACTTAGACTAATAAAAACTGAAATGACAGTTTGACACAAAGACTACACTAAAACTAAAATTAAAATAGGCTGCCAAAACAAAGCTAGTTCAGACTTTAACTCAGGCAGTTTTATCAAGATTAACCTTAAAGACATATTTGATCCCAAGACTTAGGGTGTTAGTTTTTGCTCATGTTTGCTTTCAGTACATAAGTTTGCACTGTCATCAGGGCCGCAAGAAATCACAACACTTTGTGCAGCAAGGTGACAACGAACGGGGCGACTTATAGACCCCAACACAGATACAGTCATAGAGAGCAGCAGAACGAAGAACCACCTCCTCTCCACTTTAGTGATTAATTCTTGCTTTAATAAAAATATATGATCCAGTTTATTTAAAACAGCAGATTTAACAAAGCTGCCTCTCAGTTGTTCACTGATATTATGAAGCAACGCTCCTGTGCAGTTATCTTTAAGCATATTTGACTCTGACACACTATCCAGGAAAACTGATTCAGGCTAGGATCCAATCACACGGCTTAAAATTTGATACTGCTCTGATTTACACCTGTGATTGCTAATTTGAGGTTTTGGAAAACCAGACAATAACATGAGGAAAGTGTAGCGAGAGCAGATGTGTACTTGTTGAGTAGGGAACATATAAGGGGCAGACACAGAGGAAGTATAGGTGTGTGTGGATGCAAAGTTGCAAATAAAGTGACCTGCAGACTGACAGATGTCTCCTGTCTGGAAGTTTATAACAGCTAACAGCTAACCTAACTGATATTTTGGAGACTACAGTGACATCAATCATCTTGAATCAAACCGGACATTAACTCCAAAATTTCCGGTTTGGATTCAGATTCAGGTTTTGTTCTCTCAGTGTCAACAGACAGACGTGGACTCGGACTGACCTCAGTTTCCGTATGTGGCTGTAGTAAAGTTCTTCATGCTTTCACTTTTTCCCTTCGACTTTTTCTGAAAATCAAAGCAAACAGGGTCACGGCGCATGTTTCAGTCAAATTAAGGAGAAATTCTGCTCCAACGTTTCAGGTAAACTCACCATTATGATCTTTATCAGTTCCTCTCGAACCTTTTCGAAACAATAGAAACAGAAACTTGCTGGATTAAACAGCTTTAAATGTCATTAACAGAGAGGAAATTAATAAGTTTATCATCAGTTTTGAACATTTCACTGTTGATCAAAGAACTGTAGGTTATTTTCAGTCATATGTATCAGTTTAGGTGTCAAACGTACCTTCTGCTCTGCAAAACACCCTGTAACCAAAAGGAAAAAGCCCTGCGAAAAAAAGAGACATTTTTTAACCAGTTAATTTCAGTGAAGCGTATTTATTTACCATTCAAAAAAAAAAGTGTTCATTTACTAATCTATAGACATTATTTGGTAGAGGGTCTGAAAAACAATCCTTTTAGTGCAGGATATTGTTGCAAACCCCAAAAGTTGTCTACTCTCTCTTGTTTTGGAGTAAGACAAAAAGGACATTTTGCATTTTGATCGTCAAAGTTAAGAAAATATATCACTAAATATGTTTTAGTGGACTTACCTAATATATTTAATATTTCAACATTTACTGCTTGTAGATTATTAAGAATTTGAACCCACCAGGGAGATTTAACCGTATTTTATTGTTATATAAACAGAAAACTATCTTGGTCGTCTCTATATCTGGGGTGGCCCTTAATCAAGTTAATGAAGACAATATATCAGTAAAAGTTTTGAGGAGATATCACTGCAGTGTACTAAAGTAGAGGTGCAAAGGTCAAAGTTGGCATCAGTATCTGTTCTTACTTGTATCTAAGAGTAAGAAGCTGGACTAGCTGCCCTTTTACATGCATGAACACTATAAGTAATATATTTTTTTAAGGATTCATCTGTTCAGTGCGGCTTGAGTCGCAGAGGTATGTTTCAGATATAATTATTATTATTCTATATTTTAAGATCTTCATTCCCTGTCTTTTTCTTTTTTTCTTTATCGTGCTCTTTCGCTGGAATTCGTGTCTATAAGGAAGAAAAAAGCACCATTAAAATTAAATACATAGAATGTTTTAATTGAACATTTGCTTGTAGTAAAAAATGGCCACAATGATGTAACTGAGCCTTTGTATTAGATATTAAATTTTTTCTTCCAGGTTCATTACCATTGTAACAGCCAGAGTATAGCCACACAGCGGCACCTCCATTGTTTTGTCACTTGGTATCACCCTTGCTACTCCCCTACTCTTTTTCCCTTGACTTAAGTAATGTGGACGCTGGTGAAGGCTGCAAGCCACAAACATCTTTGTTCTCTGTTTATAGTTTTGTTGAGAGTTACAGTTTATGCCGTGAGACCTGGCTTGTATGGTCCGAAGGTGTGTATAAATGTACAGTGTGGAAATCCCTGGACTTCCCCTCCTGCCTTGCAACTTAATTTTACACCGGAGTTAAGCTAACAGCATCTGTGGCTAAACTTCCCTTTCACTCCACGTTACACCATGTGGGGTTAAGATGTGAGTGGCCCATGATGGTGGCGCAGTCATAAACTGATTGTGTCAAAGTGGATTTACATAAAGGGTTATATTCAAAGTACCTGAAAGGAATTGAGGATGGTGAAGCTGTAGTTGGCAACCTCAAACAATGGGTCATCATCGTCCAATATGAACATTGAAAAGCCGATAACCCATGTAACTCCAAATACGGGCGTTAGAAAAACCACTACTTTGAGGATACTCTTGATAGTCTCTTTGTCGTCGGTCTTACTGCCCTCAGAGGCCGAGGACTTCACCAGAGTGACGATGACAACCACCATGGAAAAGATGTTTGTCAAAATCACAGTACCCACAGGGATAACGAAAGCATATATGGAGCCCTCCAAGATCCCATCATAAACTAGCCAGCAAGTGTCTAATTTGACGTAGTCCGTGCCGGTGTATTTGCAATAGACGTAGCTGGAGCCGACTATGAGTATTGGACAAATGTACCCGACAATGCTGGAGAGGAACATGAACACTCTTTTCCTCAGTGGGCTGAAGACAAAGATGAGCCGGTGGACAAGCATGACGCTCATGCACAACATCCAGCTGAACATGGCTAAGAAAAACAGGTGTTTGCATACAGTCAAAGCGAGGCACATGGTTTCGCTGAGATCCTTCGGAGAGGCGGAGGCTACAAAGCAGCAGTCGGCAAGTAAGAGGAACACAGCAATGTTTACCAAGGCTGTGTGACGGTACAGGGAAAGGTTGGTCTTGACTACAGCGGACCACACTACAGACTCAATGACGAGGAAGATGATTAAAGAGGAGATGGACACACCCAGGCCTACATTGGTAATGATATCTAGGACTTCATTAGATACATCACCCTTTGCCATGAGGACTGAGAAGGCAGTCAAGTGAGTGCATACACAGAGTATCCGGTTATCTTTAGTCGTTTTAGCCTTGCACCCTGCTTTAGACCATACATTTCCTGTCGTGTCCCAGAAGACGCAGATACCTTTACTCAGATTCTGCAGCTGTCTCGGAAAGTTCAGTCCAATTTCGACAGATTCGTTGCTGTTTACAAGTGTGGCTGACAGTATGAGGCCGGTTCGCTCGGTATTATCAAAGTTGTTTCTCAGTCTGTCCATGAGATTTTTCACTGCTAAAGTCTTCAGTAGTCCATTGTTGTTTTTCAGATTGACATTGATGTCGGAAACGGACACATTACAGTCACTGTTTTTGCAGAATTTGAGGTCTAAATTTTGAGTACTGAATCCAGTACTCGTGTTGATTTTAATGTGCTTCACCAGAGACTCCACAGACAGAAGGTAATCTGCTGACATCGTGTAAGAAACCGATTCATTGACCCCACTCCATGTTATGTCCAACATGCTGCTCGCTGAGGACATAAAATCCTGAAATAGAGGGGAAAAAAGATGGAGGTCAAGGGCTTTAGTTTAAGTAAATCAAAAGAGTTTTCTAGTTACTCTGACGACATCCAGATCTACATCTCCAACCACCTGGTCTACACTCTCCACCTGCCTTATTAAAATAAATCATGGATATAAACCAACTTCCTTTAACTGAACTCCAGTAAATCTCCAGAACCTCTGCCTCAATTTTGATAACCCCACCCACCCAACCTTGGAGTAATCCTTGACACCATCTTCACATCCCAACAGCATGTTAATCACATTACCTGGACTGCATTCTTCTACCTCAGAGATATTGCCCAGTACATCCAAAACTCTGCCGTTCGCCTCCTCACCCACATCTGTTCATGTGACCACATCGTTCCAGTCCTCCAAAACCTCCAGTGGCTCCCTGTTCACCAACCCATTCATTTAAAAATCCCCCATAATCAGGCCCCATTCTACCTCACTGACCTGCTCCACCCCTATAGTCTATCCCGCACCTTCCAATTCTCAGACCAAGGACCAACACATCTGAGACTGAACAAATAGATGACGGATGCTTACATCTAAGACCTCCTCATGCAGGACGATGTTTTCTGATGCTTTGGCCATTGTTTCTAGAATGTTGATGGAGGCGCTGACATCAGCCGTGGTGTAATCTAAGTTTGAGTTAGACGGAAAGGAGTTGTTTTTAAGGTGTTCGAATATATTCTTGGCCCCCTCCCTCGTCGCCCCGAGTCCCTTTAGGAAATTCTGGAAAGAAACGAGGAAACCACAATGAAGTTATAGACAAATACAGCTTCTTTAGTCTTCCATATTTGAGGCTTATTTCTGTAGTCATGCCTGACTCACCTCTGCAGCGTTCAAGTTCTTGTCTAACTCGGCGTTGATGCAGTAGGAGAACACTGGCTCCCAGGTTGTGCCTTTACATGTGCGTGACTTATAGCCAGTTCGGCCCTCCAGACATGTTCGGTTAATGACCGTGTCATCAGTCGGGGTTTTCGGCCAGTACTCGCCATCAAGCACATCCTCAAGGCAATATGTGGTACCATCTGACAAGAAACAGAGTTTAGTTGATTCAACAGTTATAGGATGTGTTAACAATTTGACAAAGTAATGATTCGGAACAGTTACCGTAAATCACTGGGATGTCCACCTTGGCAGTTTTTTCTTGGTCCTTTGTGTTTTTAAAAGTGACAGTAGCAAAATGGGGTGTGGTGGTTTTCGTGCAACTGACAGAAATTTCGAAAGTATAAAGCTGGTGATCTTTATCCTCTGTAAAAAGAGAGAGGTTAATGTTTTCAAATTCAAGGAAAACTGGTCCCTACGTACTTCTTGGTCAGGTACTTGTCTCCTGAACAGTAGCCCTGAGTTTGTATTATTTGTTGTTGCTCTGGTGAATCTGCAAAAATCAGATTATCATGAAAAAGTTCCTTTCTTCCAGTAACCCGTGTCTCTTATCTTCCTCTTCACATAGCCCAGAGATCCCCAATAGGGTTCAGTTTCTCATAGTTTTGGCGTTGTGGGCAGGATCCAGGTCCTGCTAGATAATCAAACCTGTATCTTCATAAAGCTTCCCAGCAGATGAAGCATGAAGGTCTCCAAAATCTCCTGGTAGGCTTAAAGGGATATTCAGGTGTAAAATTAAGCTAGGGTCAAACACACTGTAACGCTGAGTTAGACACCCCGTCGGGAGATGAATGTTGCTGACTGCTTGCTTCTCTAGTTATACCAACTTTAGTAATGACAGCAGACAGCAATACAGAGAGACACATGCTCAACCAAAACGCCACTCTATAGCCACAAATAGTGCACAGAACAGCACCTAACTTCATCAACAGGACATATAGGGTCACAGACATAGTACTAGACACCAAACATCTTTTTAGCTTTGCCTGATTTCTTTTGCAAAGAGACTAAACTCAACTCACCTACTCCCCTTCAGCAGCTGCTTGTTTGTACAGAGACCTCCGGGCGACTCTATTGACTTCAGCGGTCTGCATTTTGCACTGCAGACCCGGTAGTTCTTCTGCCTTGGCGTCTCGGTCTAGGCAAAGTTAAAAAGATGTTTTGTGTCTAGTACTATGTCTGGGACCCTATATGCACTGTTGATGAAGTTAGGTGCTGTTCTGAGCATTATTTGTGGCTATAGAGTGGAGTTTTGGTTGAGCGCGTGGCTCTCTGTATTGCTGTTGTGTGGTCGTTACCAAAGTTGGTATAACGAGAGAAGCAAGCAGTTGGCAACATTCATCTCTCGACGGGGTGTCTAACTCGGTGTTAGACAAGGTTATGTTTGACCTTGATTTCCAAATGAGATGCAAAGTTGACTCTCATCTGAAAACAGGACTTTGAACCGCTGAACAATAGTCTAGTTCTTTTTCTTCTTAGTCCAGGTGAGACTTCTATGTCCCTGTCTCTGGTTCAGGATTAGCTTTACATGACACTTGTGGTCCATTTCCTGGACCAGCCTTCTATCAGTTGATGCTCTGACTCTAGCCACGGTCCAGTCCTTGTCAAGCCCCCCTAAGTTCTTGAATCTGCTTTGTTTGACAGTCCTCTCAAAGCTGCGCTCATCTGTTGCTTGGTCACCTTTTCTTACCACAGTTTCCTGCAACGACCTTCTGTGGGTTACCCTCAGAGGTGGTCCTCGAATTTGCTCTTTTCAGGACTGAAATCCCTGACAAGAACCGGGACTGTTCCACAATATTCTGAAGTTTTGAGATGCTGTCAGCCAAAGTCCAAAGTTTAAAAAACACAAGTTTGAAAACATGCGTCTGTGATAATGTAAAGTTTTTCATGATATTCTCAAATTTTTGGAACCATTTGTATACTATAAGCACTTTCTGTTGTCTTATGACAGCTCAAAGTCCTTTTGCATGACATCACATCCATCTATTTACACTGTGTTCATACAGCAAACAGAAAGCATAAAAGGAAGCAGTTACATGAGCCGTGATTTGTCTCACCTGTCTTAGACTGAAAGTCACATTTGGTTTTGTCCCGGTAGGCGCAACGAACTTCAAAGAGCTCTTTGCTCTTTAAAATCATAGCAGTGATTTGAACGGTTTCAGAGCTCTTCTCTTTCGAACAGTCCACAGACAGAGGATTGATCTTAAGAATGATGTCATCAGGAAGTAGCGCCACATGAAGTTGGCTCCTGGCTGTGTGTCTGACTGACCCAGTGGTGAATCCACACTCGTATGTACCTGCAGAGAGCAGATCTCTCACAGGTTACTGAGTTTAGAAAAAGAGCCAAGTGAACAGCTGCTCACTTCCTGAGGGTATCTGAGAGGTTTCCCTGTAAAAACTGTGCGCAGCATGCTTACCTGTGCTTCCTACCTACCCGGCTACTGTGATAGCCATTGTTCCAGTCTATACGCAACATTTTTGTCCTCATTCTGGGGACAGCTTTAGCCGGGAACAGGGCATCCAATACGGGGACTGTCCCCAGAATTTGTGGACGTCTGGTCACCTTAATATACTGAGACAAAATAAAAGGCCTCTCTCTACGTGCTAAACTGGTAGTTGCAATGATTTAGAGGATGCTGCTTACATGCATCTTACACACCAACGTTTCCATCAATGCATTATTTCATTGAGAAACCTCTTAATGGTGGGTTAGGTAGGATTCCGTTAAAGAAGCATCTTTTTTTGTGGTATATATGCAAAACAGCTTCTAATATCAGTCAATAGCTATTAGTTATTGATGACATTTGGGAATAAAACGATATTGCTGTGTTTTGTTATATCTGTGTAATCGACATTTAAAAATTTTAGAGCGGTCCGCTCTTTCTGACTGTAAACAAAGCCATTCTCCGCCTCCCCCCAACCTGACTGGTTGTGAGGCAAATGCTGCTTCTTAGTGCTGATTGGTTGTGAGGCAGACGCTGTTCCCCCCGTGTCATTCATGAGCCCAAACAAAGTTAGCGAGATACAATATTGGACAGTAGAACCAACCCGAAAGTATGGAAAATTGTCTGAATCCTCCTTTGGCCACGACTGCCGACACAAGCAAGAAAAGGAAGTATATACCGGAGACTCTGGCGGAATAACGGGCGCTTAAAACAGAAGAACACCGGACAAGAGCTAAAAAGTTGGGTCAACATAAAATGATGGGGGATGCCTCGGGATCTTACGGACCCTGTAACGTTTCTGCTGGACAGGTAAACCGCTTGAACAAAGTAAGCCAAGTGTCTGGTTTGGGAGCATCTGTTTGTTGGCGGGACTTCCTGGAGCAGAGAGGGAGGGGAGAGGAGGAGTTGAGGGGAAAACTGGTTGGGAGGGGTAGTGTTTACATTCAAGATTTCTCCCCAAAACAAGCACTTCCTCAGATCCTGCCCACCACACCTTCAATCTAACCACTTACCTGCCCAGATGCCTGTCACTTCCTTGAGTGTAACTGTAACACAAGACTTCAGGTCGTCTGTCCAACAGCTGGAATCTAGTTTCACCACATCACCGTTGTTGAGCCCAAAGCGCTCATGCTCTCTGCTCATGTTCCAGCCTGAATTATCGGTCTCCTCCTCGAGTGTGCATTTCAGAACTGCAGTGGACTCATAACACACTGGAGCCTCTGGGGCATCTATAGTTACGATTCCTACATACAAAAAGGAAATATGAGCAACAAATTAATCCAACAAAGACTTGGAGTAGCAGCACCAGATCAGATCAGCAGTTCTGCAGGCGATACAGTCCTATCAGATCCTTCATTTTATAGAATTCCCCTCCCCTCTCCACAAACATCTTGACCAACTTTGACCATCTATCTGGACCCCTCAAGGCAAAATCCCCCTAAAGAAGATATTGATTTTGGAAAAGAGCAAAGTCTGGATCTAAAGCTGGTGACAGGTTTATTTCCTCAAATCCTGAGACATCCCCATCATCAGTTCAATAATCATAGCTCATACCCTGACTGCTTAACATTGAATATTCCTGTTTCTACACAGTGTCATTTAGTGATTCAAATACATGATAATAAATCCCAACACTTCTCACTGACCTTCTGTGTCAACCAAAAGCACAGCACCAAGTTGGTTTTCTAGAGAAGTCACAATTGTTTGAAGTTTAGAAGTGAGAAATTTGACATTTACGACCACCTCAAAGTCAGCCACGCTGTCGCTTAACCTGCAGGGTTTAAAGAAAGGGTTGTTAGAGGATTATTTTGACAACATTGAAGTTTCTTTCTGTTTTAAGAGACCCCTAACCCTAAATGCATGGATGAGACCTCCTTAATCTGTGGGTTCGAGGAAAGACCTGATTTAATTTACTGTCTTAACTGAGCAAAGCAGGATTGCATAACTGTGGTCTGGTGCCTGGGTCATAAATGATGACCAGCAAACAACTATGGTTCATGTGGCCTCAGTTGCTTGGTGGTGCCCATTTGCCCTCAGGAGGATCAGATCCTCCCTAACAGAACATACAACACAGCAACCACAGGCTCTCTTTATCTCATGTACTGACAACTGCATTTCCTTACTGGCAGACTCCCTATGAATGCAAATTTGCAACTTTGCAGATGATCCAGAACACAGCAGTGTGTTTAGTCTTGAACCAACACTCTGCTCTCCACCGGCATCCAGCTGCTTCTCACATTAAATTCAAAACCCGACTTCTGGTTCACAAAAAAACAACAAAAACAGTCCCTGTGGACCCAGAGTCCTTCATCTAGGGGCCTATTCTACAAAGCAGGTTCAACCTAGCGAGGTAGCCTTGGAGCTACGACTGACCAGCGGTAGCCAGCGGTCTCGCTAAATGGTCTGCGCAAAAAATCTTTGATGCCATTATCACCCTGAAATAGCACTGTTCAACATGCGCTTTTAACATGCACCAGACATGTCTAATTCATTTCCAAGATGAATTCATTCATTTTTCATTCCTATCATGGTTACATTTTTTGTGTGATATGTCGGCCATATGAGCATATTTCTCATCCGGAAAAGTAAGTGGGTCCGTACGGTCCCTGAAAACTCTCGCACGCCGGAGTGCTTCTTGGACAATGTGAGCACCGAGGTCTGTGGGATCCTCCAAGAACGGACAAGCCATTTTTCGAGAGAGCTCATTGGTCAGTGGGCGGGGTTTTTATACTCAGTGAGTTCAATATGGAACCTAACCTGCATCGCAGCAGGTTAGCCGTTCAGCGTACGTTGCTATGGAGACTCACCTCGCTCAGAAGTGAACCCGCGTCGTAGAACAGGAAACCCCGAACTTACCCTCGAAGTTACCTCGCTAAGCAGTAATCCTGCTTCGTAGAACAGGCCCTAGGTCCCTCCGTCCACTATGCTCTGCCTTTGAAAGTCTTTTCTTACAAATATCTCATTGTAAGCACAATTTTAACATGTATCATTAGTTAGTGGTTTGTAAAGTAAATTGACCGCCTCAGACCTGAGCAATCAAATAATTTTACCTCTGACCGGTTACATTCAGGTACTCAAAGGCATTCAGTGCTTCAAATTCAGTTTGGAGCTGAGGAAAGGAACAAAACAGATTTCCTCAGCTCAGTGAAACTCTGTGATAAATATGTTTTTGTAAAGATCTGAGTCAGGCTCTTCTGTCTATACTTGTTAGAAAAGCATTATGTACCTTTGTAGTTTTTGACGGATCCCAGGTAGATGCACTCAGTATAACAGATCCATTGATCACAACTGTGTGGAATACAAACATTATTCATTTTAACTGAATTTCAACAAGCTTTTTGTTATATAAGCAACTTTTTAATTATCAAAACTGAAAGCTATAAAAAAGGTTAAATGTCAGGAACGTTACCTTTGGCCTTGGGCACACACAGCGGGGTGGTGAAAGTCACATTGTGGTCGCAAGAGGTGTCGCGGCAACAGTTGAAAGTGTCGCACACTTCGTTACTCCAAGTGTACGTGTCAGAGCAGTTGCAGAATGTATCAGATCCAAAAATTAAGCACTCTGGAGAGCAAAGCACAGTTATCAATATATTTGCTGTGTCTGTAGTTGAGGAACTAAAGCACTCAGAGTCTGAATGAAGGCTTTGATGATTTCTGATTGTATATTGCGAGATTATTGAAGACTGGACGCAGGTGAACCAAACACTGTTCAAGTCAGAAGTCAGATGTAAGGTGATTTGGGGTATTTTCAGAGGTCTGAGCAAATATTCAGATTATAAAGTTAATGTGCATTGGAGTAATCCCCAAATGGAACTTCAGGAGGCGCTGAATTGCTCGTTCAAAAAGTCACACGAGAATTCAACGAGACCAAGTCGAGATTTGCCCAAATAGTGATGTCACCGGACAGTGAATCCGCAATAAGGGGCATTTTTGTAATTTTTTTTCAAAGAAACACAACTTTTTTGGATTGCAGCAGCGAAGGAGGCTTCTAGAATGCAGAGTGATAACCAAAGTAGAAGTAACCAAACCTGCTACCAGCTCGTTGTACATCAGCGTGACTGTGTGGTCTCCGTTGTTGTCGGTCACTTGAAGGTCACTGGTTTTATTCAGAGCCGACAACACGGTATCGGCCTCCAGCGTGATGTTACTCTCCACCATCAACTCAGCAATGTAGATATCTGCGATAATGTTTACAAAGAATTTCAGGGGCAAAAATACTAATTTACAAGTGTTTGTACACGCAGAAAAATGGTTAAGTGTGTAATATAATTCACAAAAATATCAGAAACCTTTTCTTAAGATTGAAAAAGTTCAAGACCTGCTTAAAGCAATGCTAAAGGATTAGATCGAAAGAGATATAACGTATGGTATTTTTTAAAATTTGCTGTTTAAGTAGGCTGTGGTGCTGAATATCTTTTCAATAATGTTTAGATTTAATACAAGAGAAATACATATCTAACATAGCCAACACTCACCTACAGCCAGAACCTGCAAAAACAATAAAAGAAAGAAATCAGAATAAGTCCATTTTTATAACAGTAAGTTTATGAGAAGTTGTATGTATTTCTAAAGCAGTCTATTTAGATCAGAACAGTGATGACTTTGTTAGAATAACAGTCAAAAAAGGGCTTTTCAGCACTCTTAACCAAGCAGTATACTTACCGTAGTGAAGGCGTACACGGTTCCAGTCAGAAATATTAAGTCCCTGACACGCATGGTTACTCTGTTGGGAAAACGAAGGTGATATTACAACATTTTAGACTGAAGTATTTCAGTGTCCAAGGCTTTGTCTGCTGTTTAAACTCCCCACAGAGATATTGGTGGTTTACAGAAATGTGTCTCTGCTCTTTGTTGGTGATTCTGGGACCTGCAGTTTGCAGTTAAGAGCAGATATTAACTAACACATTTAGGTCTGAATAACTTCACTAAACAGGTTTTTGACCCATTGATGCAAAAAATGTGTGATTAGTCTGTGTATCTTACATTAGAGCTTTTACTTGTTTGGTTATTCTGGTACTAGCCCATCTAATTTGCTCTATATAAGGGGCTGATTCATAAAAGGATTGCATACTCAACATGTGCAAACAAGCGAATAAGATATCAAGTAATTCACAAAGCACAAAGTGTTTATTGCTCCACAAACTTCCTCACAGAGAAGACTGCATGTGTTCTTTGCATATTTAAATTATGGGTTATTCCTTCATGTGGAGCAAAATGTGCATCTTTCTATGCAAATGAGCCTCGCTTGTAAATGTAGCTGGTGCCAACAGCCACGTGAAGTTACTATGTTATGATAATCTGAGGGTTAAATCTGTCTGGCGCGGTCTGTCTGTCTGTGGTTTTACTCACTGTTCGACCACAAACCGAAACATAACTTCTGATTACACTTCATATTACACATTAAAAACTGTGCATGTCTGTATGGGGGTGACATGCACTAAATTCTGCAGGGATCCAGTAATCAATCCTGCTATAAATGCATCTAGGATGCTATAGAATGCAACAAATGAGGCTTTACCAAATGAGATGCACCGAACCCTATTTTTAGCTATAATCCTATTTCTTTCTTTATAGCTGGCTGTGAATTTACCTCAAGGGGTATTTCTACTCTTGTACAGCCTGTTATTCAAAAGTTTTTATGACCTTTTTATCAGCAGCTTTTCATTTTATCCCCCAGGCCTGTTGGAATAACTTTGGATTTGGTTTTTGAGGTCAAACATCCTGTTGGTTGTTTACCCTGTATTTATTAACTGTCCCTTGTTCACTCCACAGTGTATACCTGTTGTGGTCGGAGGCCTTTACATGCGGTCAAGTTCAACCACATCTCATTTACTTGTTCAGTTAGGGCAGAAATTTCCTTTTGTCGTTGTTACATGAGGTTTTTAACACCGGACTGTAAGAACACAGATCATGAGAGGCTTTTACATGTTTAAGTTTAACACCGTACGCTCCATGAAAATGAAAATAATCATGTTTGGAATAGATATATTAGAGCAAACAGCCTTTAGCTTGTTTAAAGGTGTGGATCATGCGCCTTAGTAGTGAGGGTTTTCCAGCAAGAGACGATTATTGTCGTATTAAATTTCGATTTTGAACCATAGTCAGTGGCGTATCTACTTACCCGGATTCTTTGCTCCCAGTCGATTATGTGAGTCAAAAAATTTCCATGTAATCCACTTTGATTTCAGGAGAGGACCTGACAATATAGGAATCAAAAGGTTGGTTGGTACGTACACAGTAAGTCTGGAAAATGTGTTAAAACAAGTCCCCACAATCATCAAGCGTCACAAATATCTTTAAAGTGGATGAAGAAGCTGTCTTCTACAAAAATTGAAAAGGCCGGAGTTCTTACCTTGCTGCACTTAGCACACAACAGCCTGCCTGCACACTGTCCATCAGGGACACATCAGGGTTTGACTGGGCGAGGTCATGTGGAGGTACAGAGCTGAGCAGGATACGTGAGGCTGTGTTGGTGTGTGTTGTTGACGACCGAGGAGGGGAGTGGGGGTGTTACAAGACTCACTACTGTTCTGAATTTGCGCAGAAAGGTCGTTTGCATGGATAGCGTGTCGCCGTGCCAGCTGGGCTGACGGCATACACAAAAAGCTTCCCGAGCTTTTCATGGAGATTTGTCTACCAAATCAAGCAATCTCCTTCAGGAGGTCATAGAGCTGATGTCGGTGCCACAGAAAAAGCAGACTTTGTGTTCGCTTTCCCTCGAACACTGTCTACGTTTTAAGCCCCTGAGAAGTCTGGTTTAAACAAAAAAGGCTTATTAGCTCTCCTCATTAATTACTATGAGGTCTATAAATTAAAAAACGGCCATGAATCTGAAAGAAGGTTAGGCTTTTTATTAGAGTAGGAATCAGTAAATTTCATTGGTGTTCGACAAAAGCACAACTTTAAAATGTATATTTTACATTTTGATATTGAATCATTTTTATATCATTTATATTATTTATTAGCACTTTACTCAATGATAAGGAAGAGGATTAGGGCCACTTCAAAAGATTTCGGTCATCTATATTTTAAATTCTAACTTTTTTAGAAATTCTGACTGTGATCTCAGAATTTGGACTTTAATCTCAGGATTTTGATTTTAATCTCAGAATCTGGATTTTGATCTTAGAATTCCATCTTTGATCTCAGAATTTTGTTTTTAATTTTAGAATTCGGACTTTGATTTCAGAATTTTGATTCTAATCCAAGAATTCAGACTATGATCTAAGAATTCTGATTTTAATCTCGGAATTCTAAATTTGATTTCAGAGTTTTGATTCTAATTCAAGAACTCAGACTTGATCTCAGAACTCTGATTTTAATTTCCGGATTATGACTTTGATCTCTGAATTCCATTTTTTAAATGGCCCTTTTCCTCTTCAGTACAATAATATTGTCGTTTTTAACAGTTATTTCAATAATAACATGTCAACTAAAATTGAGGACTGCTCCAAAAACACCTGTTTGCTCACAGGTGAACAGGTTTGTTAGAAGCAGGTGAGAGTCATGATCAGGTATGAAAGGAGCATCCCTGAAAGGTTCAACCGCTCATAAGCAAGAATGGGGTCAGGTCACCACTTTGTCAAAAACTACGTGAGCGAATAATCAGTTTAAGAACAAGGTTTCTCAACGTACAACTTTAGGAATTTAGTGATTTGATCATCTACAGTCCTGTTAGGTCTAAAACCTGCAACATTTACCTGATAACATAAAGAAGAGAAAGACAATGGTATATACTCGAGGAGAATGGACCGAGATAGCTTCAGGTACCATCTCGAAACCACTCTGAAAGGTATTTCCGCCCAGTCTCTTTTATTTAGGGTTGTCCCTGGTCACACAATGTTTCTAAAGGGGGGAAATGTGCAGCAACGTAAGCACTCTCATAAAGCATAATAATGAACAACTTGTGAATATGTGAAGGTCAAGGCGGCATCTAACGAGCTCCTTCTGATAAGCGTGTCCTCCCCTTATTTCCTTCCCACGATTCATAGTGGAGGATACATCACACACACCTGCTGATAGGAGAAACGAGTTCACAGAGAAGTTAAGAAACATTCATGTGCTGTGTAATTAAGCTATTGGAGAGAGAAGTTAGAAAACACTCTTATATGATAAAAATACTCTTATATGATGTATAAAAAGAGGTCAAAGGAGTTTATACTTGTAGTATAAACTCTTACATAAGAATATGAGGAATAATGATAACTTCTATATATATATTTATGCACATTATTCTAACAAGTCCATAAAATCATCATAAGATTAAGAGAAGGCCCAAAACCAATATGAAATGATTGTGACCTTTGACCCTTCATGCAGCACTGCATTAAAATCCCTCATCATTCTGTAGAGGATTTTACCATGTAGGGACTTCAGAAAACCATCATCAGTGAAGATGTTCAAACTCCACCGTGCAAAAACAAAGACAGATATCAACAACAGCCAGAAACACTGCCAGCTTCTCTGGACCCGAGCTCATCTGAGATGGACTGATCCAAAGTGGAAAAGTCTTATTGATGATCGATGATCAATTGTAACATCTGTTTAAGGGTTTTAGAGGTCAGGATCCAAAGTGAAAGTCTGTGAGTTTTTAATACTTCTTTCTTTTTCCCAAAAAGACTCATCTCTGAATCCATATTTCCTTTAAATATATTTGTTCTTGACAGCAGTAATGTCTCTCCATTTGAAATGACTCTATGTGATAGTCTCCTCAATGCCAGTCTATCATTTTGATGCCGCTCCTTAAGTAAATAAGTCGTGTGTGAGACAGCCAAGCCTTGTCTTGGGAATTTGTTTTGCAAAGTAAACAAGCGCCATTTTACATGAAGTTTGTGGACATTTTGTTGTCTGAAAAAGACAACAACAATGTCATTGATGCATTTAAATGTTAAATAAGTTGTTGTAGAGTTTTATCTGGTGTGTGGGCCTGTGCCAGTCTTTTCCTCATTTGGTTACCGTTTGTTGCACATCATTTCCACCTCCCTAAAATAGTTAATGAATGACAAAATCATAAAGTTTAGACCGCAGTAATGCAGTACTAAAGGTCAATGCGCTATGTGTCCCATATCTCCTGTATGTATGAAACTATTGTTCCCTGTGACAGTAAAACACATGACTGGACACACCATGCTAACCTGAGGACACTGTTTACATCTGAGACACAGGTCTGTGACCTTTTTAACACGCTTTCTTAGTCAGTAAATTCGTTTTTATTTTAATTTAAAGGTCTTTATTAATGTAAATAAACCTCTTATTTACTTTTAAAAAGCTGTCTGTCTACAGTAATTGGTAATAAATTCCCTACAGGTGTTACAAGCTCATGATAAATAAATAAATACATTTCTCTTTATTAAGTTTAATAAAGTCTGATTAATGTTCATAAATAAATCATTTCTAACAGGTATTTAAACATGTTTCCAATGAGAGCTTGTAGATATCTTCCTTTTCTAATATATTTATTCTGTTTATTTTCCCTAATGGCACACTTATTAACTGTTTTTATGTCCTAATTTCCATAAATACTGACAGGTTATTATCTTACAGCCCCTTCTATTAAAAGATGATGCCATATATAAAGAAGAGTCAGTTTGGTCAGTGAATTTACAAGTTTGCTTTACACTGACGCCATCTAGTGGTCAAATTAATAAACTGTTTCTTTCACCTCTCTAAAAGTGTAAAGGCTGTTAGTAAATCATTAATGACTCTAGATAATATTTTTTTCCCCTGAGATTTTAAAGGTGACAGTTTTCTGTTCTTTCCTCCATCTTTAAAACAAAAACAACATTAAAATAGCATCTTAAAAACAGTTTTTTTCCTCTCTGAGTAGACACAGGTGAGAGAGGAGTATCCATCCAAACCGGTAAATGCACATATTTATTATCACTGTGTTTGTGAGTTTTTCCCAGTTACCTTTCTCTGTCAGGTTTTTCTTAACTGGCTCATCCATCTGCACATACAGTGGGGGACAGTGGGGTAAGTTGAGCCACCCCCTGTTGCTTGGAAATGGTAAAAGAAATTGATCATGTGACCAAATATTTAGGAGATGGGCATCAATTCATGGAGTCTGTGAAGGTTAGAAGCACATGGGTGAAGGGGTTAGACATTTATAAAAAAAAAAAAAAACAATTTCACTCTATAAAGTGAATTTAGTCTGTGATAAGTTTGATTAGATCATTTAAGATTTCATATATCAATTGTGGTATCTATGAGGCATAAAAGTCCACCATTTTAGCTCAGAGGACTAATTAAAGTCATCTTTGTAGTTCTGGGGTAACTGAGAAAGTAAAGGAGTCTGATGAGAGGATCAGAGTTTCAGTTAAAATGTTGACTTCTTTTAAAAAATAAAGATCTGTGAATGTTCTGAATCACTTAAAGACATTCTCATGTTAAAATTACTTTTTACAAAACAGTTTTTTAACTGTTATATGCAATCATAATAATAATAAAAAGAGTTATTGTATTAGTTGAATAGTGTATAATAGATAAAAAATACAGGAATGTGAAAAAGTGACTGTTATTTAGGGAGAGAGAAGGTGAGGGAGGGCTGGGGTAGAGAGTGGGGGGGTACTGGGATACGGCTTAACTTACCCCGCTCCTATGGTCAACTTACCCCACACACAGGGTAAGTTGACCATAGGAGACCACTTTTTTGTCATGTTATATTATCAAGACAGTTCTGTTTACACTCATTCTGTTGGTTTGCAGGGATAAACAACATCTTGAAATATCTGCAGATACACTAGTTAGAGACAAAACTAGGATTGACTTGATGTAGTGATCTGAAATATGAAAAATGGATCATCTTACCCCACCCCCTCCTATATGAATCTTTTCAGGCCGGGACCCCTCGTAAGCACAGGTATTATTGTGCAGGTATTTTGATGTAGGTCTGAGCTGGAGCAATTTGACATTTGATGGCGTGACATCATGTTTAAATTGAGTTTTACTCAGTTTTTGACACACATTAAAGTCAACATCTCAAGGATACCTCTGGCAAAACTGGTGATAATATAAGCAACAGTTGGTCCGGCCACCAGGGGGCACTATCACTGGGGTTACAAATGACCACATGGATGTGTTTAGTATGAATGACCTGGTTCATCTTGTGTTGAATGAACATTTTTCTATTTTTTATTTTTTAAATAGCCACAGGCCTCTCTGATGTTACAGGTGCGAATAGTAAGGGTGTCATTATCGATACGTGAAAACCCCTAAAGAAACTCCTGCAGCAGCTGTCCGTCTGTCTGTCTGTCTGTCTGTCTGTCTGTCTGTTTGGTCCAATGAGCGCAGACCTCCCTCAGGAACCATGTCCGGTTAGTCAGTTAAGCAAATTAAAAACAGCGCGCGCTCATTGGCTCGTGTCAGAGCTCCGCCTGGAAGCTGGTCGAGCGCGTGACAGCCGAGGAAACCCGAGAGCTCCCACTCACTCACAGTACTGACCTGACGACCGGGGAGCTGCGCGTGCTGTTTCAGCGGGGGGGTTTATCTGGGAAGTTGACGTGATGGAGACCAGACAACAAGGTGAGTTTGAGTCTGTTCGTGATTAAAAAAAGAGAGACTTATTTAACATTAAAACTGCAGGTAAAGGCGCGCGCTCTCTCTCTGCTCCGGTTGGTTGTTGATCTGATAATGAGCTGAACCTGACTGACCACACACGTCACAGCCGTGAGGCTCGAGGACAGGAAAACTTAATTAATCAGAAACATATGTAGTCGAAGTCATTTCAGGTACATAATAAGATGTATCACAGGTGTGTGCCTTCTTGAGCAGAGTGTCGAACTTTATTATTATTATTATTATTATTATTTTTGTTGTTGTTATTAATATAACCTTAATAGGCAGCACATACAGTTTCAATACATAATCATATTAATCATACAGAGTACAAAGAATATAAGTAGTATCCCTTTAATAGATGAAACCACAAATTATGGCCAGAAAATTTATTTTTTTTGGAGCTGAAATGTTTATTTTACCTACTACTGAAAAATCAAAATGTCCTTAAAATTTAACAAATATATTTATTCATCTTGTTTGATACATTAGATGTTATTGGAAACTGATAAACTACAAGAGGAAATTTTTATCATTTATTGGACTGAATTCAGGTGATTTTTAGGAATTTGTCGATCGGATTGATTTGATAGAAGTATATAAAAGTATGTATCAAATATGATATAAAAGGCAGTAAAAGGATAATTAAATTTTCAAAATTAGTTAAAAGAATTTACAAGATTAGTCAAACATTTGCACTCCTGACGCCTGGATGTAGTGGAATTTATCACAGATCTAAAAACATTCAGAGACTTTGGAGTTTCAGGTCTGATTGAAAGATGTTCCAGTTAATCTAAAAGCTTTCTTCCCCATTTCTGTTCTCACCTTAGGAACAGTAAAATGATAAAAAAAAGTCCTGGGAGCGGAGACTGAAAGCCCTACTATTCAAGATTAAAAGGGATGAAAATAAGAGTCAATTGAAGAATTTTTGGGTGTTTTTCCTCAAACCTGCTGTTTTTTTGAAATTGAACCAGTGTGCAGATGTGGAGCCTCGTGCACGTGGCAGGTGTAGCCTACTGTAGGTTTGAGTTATTGTTTATTTAAGACATCAGCAGAGCCGCAGACTGAGCTGCAGGATACAGTTTCCTGAATGGTGCAGAAATCCTCCTCCACTATTGTTTTGAAAAGAGGCTTTACGTAGGAGTAAGTCTTTTCATTGAGAGATACGTGGGCCTCGCTGTGTTCCCTCCTGGTTAAAGTTTTACCTTTAAACCTTCAAATCCACCCTACACGCTGTTGTGTATGCCACAGGGTTCAACTCAGTGAGTCTATTTCCCCTCTTAGGTTGTTCACAGACTCCCACATCAGTGCACCGAGCTGCATGAAGGTGTTTTTTGTTCATACCGGTGGTTAATGACATTCCTCTGCATTCCAGGTCTGAATGTTTACCTTTGCTTAACTGAGGGTCAGCTGCTCTTTTTCCATGCAACTGGAAAAGCATGATAATCGACACTAATGTTTGGAAAACGTGCTCTGAAAGGTTTCTAATCTGTTTAATTTGACGTTCAAAAAACACATTTAACTTTGAGTTGAACTTTAAAACTAAAAAAAGAAAAAAGTTCAAACACAGGATGAATCTGCGTTTGCTGTTTGGGAGTATTGCGGGAGACTCGGCCTGAAGAAAAACTTCAATTGATTTTTCGGCCATATGACTATCCCCGGGCCTCTGATTTAGCATAGCCACATGACCAGTAGGCCAAATGGGAGTCTTGTGACCTGAGGTATTCAACCATGGGCCAAATAGTAAGAGGAGAGACATAGAGAAGGAAGAGTAAAGAACAGTGTGAAGATGCAACTGGACAAAAACTTTACTGTGTATTGAACATACTCTTCCTCCTCTAGAGAATGTCATAATGGGATTTCATCTTGGGTTTGCACAATAACTTTAGATGTTGTGGCCTAATTGTGTTAAAGAACTGCAAAAGATCAAATGCTGCTTTTCAGCACTGTTTATGAATGGGAAAATCTGGTAAATCCTGTTTTAACAGCTTAAAGGGATATTCCAGCGTAAAATTAAATTAGGGTCAAAAACATCATAACACCAAGTTAGACACCCCCTCAAGAGATGAATGTTGCCGACCACTTGCTTCTCTAGTTATACCAATTTTAGTAAAGACCGCAGGATAGTAATACACAACGGTCTGAGGAGCCATAAACAAACCTCAACCAAAACGCCACTCTATAGCCACAAATAATGCTCAGAACAGCACCTAACTTCATCAACAGGACATATAGGGTCACAGACATAGTACTAGACACCAAACATCTTTTTAGCTTTGCCTGATTTCTTTAGCAAAGAGACTAAACACAATCCATCAATCAACAGTTGTCATCCCAAGACGCTTTCCAAAGAAAAAGAGCAGGCCTAGACCACACTCATTGTTTAGATGAATTATCAAGACCTAACCTAAGATGGGATTTGGCCGATCTCATCTAACATGAGTGACAGTGGCAAAGAAAAACTTCCTTTTAACAGGCAGAAACCTTGGGTAGGACCAGACTCATGCTAGACAGCCACCAGGCTGCTGCTGACTCACCTACTCACCTACTCTCTTCCAGTAGCCGCTGACCTCGGGCCAGTCCATTACGGACTACAGCGGGGTGACACAGCTCAAGGAAGAACATTTATGATCATTACTTTATCATTTCCTCTAAGTAATAATCATCATATTAATGATTTTCCTCTGCAGACGCGGTAGTTCTTCTGCTTTAGCGTCTCGGTCTGATTGCATGTCCATGACGAAATGATCAAGAAATGTTCTTCCTTGAGCTGCGAAACTCCGCTGCACTCTGTGATCAACTCGTCAGGGCTCCCGCACAAACAAGCGGCTGCTGGAAGAGAGTAGGTGAGTTGTGTTTAGTCTCTTTGCGAAAGAAATTAGTCAAAGTTAAAAGATGTTTTGTGGCTAGTGCTATGTCTGGGACCCTATATGTCCTGTTCATGAAGTTAGGTGCTGTTCTGAGCATTATTTGTGGCTATAGAGTGGCGTTTTGGTTGAGTGCCTGGCTCTCTGTATTGCTATCCTGCGGTCGTTACTAAAGTTGGTATAACTAGAGAAGCAAGCAGTCGGCAACATTCATCTCTGGAGGTGGGGTCTAACTCGGTGATACGGTATATTTGACCCTAACTTAATTTTACGCCGGAATATCCCTTTAAAGAATTCATGACCGCGCCACAAAGAGTTAAAACCTCTGACTTCTTGTTCCCGATCACAAAACATGCCTCAGCTACTGTCCAAACTGGGCTGGACTCTCAAGTGTGTGTGAGTGTTTGTGTGTAAATAACCAGTTTTCTTGTCTCCTCCTCTTGCCCTGCTGCCTTGCTCCGCTGCAGAATTGTACTCTAGTGTTCTGAGTGAAGCAGTGGTGGACTGGGGCAGCATGGGTCCCGGAGAGGAATGGGTTAACTCATCCACACAAGAGGGGGAGCAGGGTAAGACTCGACTCTCCCAGAGATGAAAAAACAGAAACCTAAATCTGCACAATTAGAGGAAGTGACGCCATCTTGGTTTTGGGGAAGCCTGGATACTTTAGATTAACTGTTTGCGATGGAGGGAAGTCATTTCGTTATATGGTCCAATAAGATATATTAATAAACTTTAACTTTGTTCAGGTTTAAATGAAGGTTTGTTTTCCCGGGTCGGCAAAGAGTCGCTAAAAAGTGAATCCGACGGCGAAGACTCGGTGTCGGTGGCCCAAAATGGGAAATATGAGGAAGAAATCCGTGAAAGTTCCCCGGTGGATGATCCCTGTGATTACACCTCAAAGTCCCAGTCTGACAGCTGGGTCATGTCCACCACATGGGACATGCAGCTGGACCGGAGAGGTGAAGATAGATCTAGACTAGACTAGACTGGTAGAGAAGTAGACCCGCTGCCACCGTAGTTGAACATGAACTCCTCTTAATCTGTAGTCACCCCTGGTTTAGAGCTCCTGCTGAGGACACGCAAGTCATCTGTTTGGTGTTTGATCAGGTGATCTCAGGTGATAGCAATTAAGAGACGCTAAATCCACCAGGTCGATTGGGGTATCGTTAGACGTATTTCTTTAGAATTCAGATTACTTCAAGGTCAAACGGTACTTAAGCAGAACGGGCTTTAGAGTGACGTGTGATGGCGAGAGTAAATATCGAAAAGTTCAGGATGATCTGTAGATGCTGGAGGACATTAAGGATGTAAAATCAGACGTGACTGTGATTTGTGCACTCGTGAACACAGAGATGTTTTAAAAGCATTTTAAAATAAAGCTATAAAGATGTTAAATGCACATGTTAGAATTAGGGGCGGGCGATGAAAAGATAATGACATATATTGAAAATTAATTCCCCTCAATATCGATATGAAACATGGTCAATATGCTTTTCGGACTCTGGCGAAAATCACCGCCATTGCTGATCAGAGCCATTCCGGATGCGGTGGAAATCCCAGCTTATTGTATTGCAAAAGACATGCTACCAATAAGCACTCTTAAATTTCATTTTTTACATCGTGATATATCATATAGTGACAAACTTTTTCCCATATCGCCCAGCCCTAGTTAGAATATGAATTTAGCAGACAGAGGTCGACCTCCTCCTGAGCAGTTTTGACACAGACAGTCACACCTCCACTCTAGTTTTTTTCTCAGGACCGTATAGTCTCAGATTTTATTGAACTGATTTCATGCAGTGACTCGTGACTGAGATGATTAACAGACACGTTGTCAGAGGATGGGAAAAATGCCGCTGCGCCGTATCAGTTCACATGTCCTGGTCCCTGTAGGACTCGGGATGAGTTTCTTGTTTTGGGTGTAATATTCCAGCTGCCCCCCCCCCTGTTTGCACTGAGTCATTATAGGAGTCTACCTGTTTGTTCCCTGCTGTGTGCCTGACTGGAAGCTGCCTTCCTGCTGCATGTTGTGATTTCATGGCTTTGCTGTGGTTTTGTCTAGGACTGTAAAATAAAGGTAGTTTCACCGTTTTCTTACATGTGGAGTTCTTACTAACCTCTCTCTTTCCTTTATTACGAACGCTTTAAGACAGAGGACGTCTCAGAGCAGGTACAGTATGACAATATTTCCTGTTTCTTTTTCAGTCTCAATTAATCAATCAGTCTCTCTACCCCAACCCAACCCCTCATTCCCTCCCCAGAATCTGAGCACAACAGAAACACGTATTAAAATGCATTAACTTGAAAAGGGCTCGATTTGACAGAAACAGGAATGTGAGCACTGTGGAAACGCCACTTGAAAAATAGGAAACGCTGGAGGTTTAGGTTAAACTCTAAAATCAAGGTAACATAAAATGAAATTTAAGAAATAATAAATGAAATTAAATAAAAACAGCAGTGACAGATACTAAAATAAGAGCACCAAAGTAGCTCAATAAAAGATGATCCTGCATTAAAACTAGAAGAGATAAAACACTTAAACAAAGTTAGTGATATAAAATGTAGTTTAAAAGTTAAAATTTAATTAAAAGCAAGACTAAAAAGGTGTGTTTTGAGTTTGCCCTGATGTATCTCAGTGATGTGCGTCACAGCTCTGTGTTTTGTTTGGAAGTCTTGAACAATATTACACTCATGAAATTGAACTTTTTAAATCTGTTGTTTCAGAGTTTTTCCCTCCATGTTTTGGTTCCTGTGACGTCTGACCACAAAGTCATGTATTTTTGTAAAAAAAACGGTTTTATCTGTGTACCTGAATTTAATCCATCAGTTTAATTCTTTTGTATTTTTCATGCATGTGTAAATTGTTGCCCAGGTGATGAAGCGTCTTTCTTACACTCACGCTCAGATCATTCAGTAGATCTCAACAGCGTCTTATTTGTTTGTGTGTGTGTGCAGAGTGCAGTTTGTAGTGATCGTCTGCAGTGTTAAAGCAAGATAATCCATGTCAGTAAATCCAGATTACAGCTCCGCAGCTCTGCAGACACAGATTACATAACTGTGATACAGACCAACAGATACATGTGGAGTCAGATGGATAAAATGTCAGGGGTACATTTGCTAATTTTTTAAAAAGTTTTAACAGACATTGTGTGTTAATTGTGTTTGTGTTTGTGTGTTAATTGCATTCAGGTTTTATGGACTCGGAGCCCCTGAGGGAGGCCGATGAAGATCTGGTGTCTGAAGTCAACTTGAACAACTCGGTCATGACCGAGGAGGAGAGAGAGGAGATTCAGCAGGAGCTAACCAAAGTACGCTCCACACATGTTTTTTTAATAATCAGAGTCAGATGAAGTCTCGATCGGAGCTCGATAACAGCTTTTTTTTCTCTCTCTCTCTGTTTTCTGTCCAGCTGGAGGAGGAGATCAGCACCCTGAAGCAGGTTTTGTCGTCCAAAGAGAAGCAGCACGCCGAGCTCAAACAGAAACTGGGTCTCAACCCGCTGAGCGAGCTCAAGAACAACTTCAGCAGAGGCTGGCATGACATGCAGACGTCCACAGCGTGAGTGTTTCAGGCGTGACAGCCAGAGAGCAGGAGGAGGAGGAGGAAGTGTGTGAACGACAGAGTTAATGTGCTGTCCTGTTTGCTGTCAACATCGGCGCCCTTTAGAAGTACACGAACGCACACACACGGAGAGAAGGGAGAGTCAGAGATATCAGAAACACAATTAAAAAGACATAATCCTGCGCTCCGAGCTGCTCCGCCTGTTTGCTATCTTTGTCGTGTTCAGGTTTAAACCTCATTAAAACAAAACGAACGGCTACGTTAGCTTAAGGCTGTAATTGACCTTGGCGTGACGAGGATGATACGGCTTTATTTTGGGAGTCCTGTCCACGCCAATCAAATCCAACCTCCTTAAACAATCACTTTTAACTATAATGATAAAAACTTTATTTGTACAGCACTTTTAACAACAGAAGTTTACAAAGTGCTTTGACATATACTGTATTTTTCGCACTATAAGGCACAGCTGATTATGAGGCGCACCACATTATAAAGTGAACCAGATTATAAAGCACATTAAGCCGAACAAAACAGTCGGATAAATCAAACTTTATTTAACTCATTCAATAACTCTGCGAGGCTACGGTAGCTGCAGTGCTCCGACAAGCCAAAAGGATTTGAAGTGCGCCTTATAGTGCGAAAATTACGGTAATCATAGAGCACATGGAAAAAGAAAGATAAAAACAAAAAGCTCAGTTAAAACAGAATTAAAGGCCATTTTCACAAGTCATAAGGAACCCAGACAACACAAGAACCATGCAACATAAAATGAGACCATAAGGACCAAAATAAAAACATAAAATAGTTTAAAAAAAAGGAAAATGCAATTAAAAAGGGGGTTCATAAGCAGAAACAGGATAGTAAAAACAAAAGGCAACATCAGCAATGATAATAAAATAATAAATAATATTAATAATAATAGTAATGATAAAATAGAGCAACAGAACTGAGCGAGAGATAAAACAATAAAAGGCCTAAAAGGTTAGTTAAGAAAAGAGTACAAGTTTAACAAATGCTAAAAAGACAGTAAAGCCAAAATAAGATAAGAGATGACAGATTAAAGACGGCATCACATAAAAGAAATCTGACTTTAAAGAAGCGACTGTCTCTGTTCGCCTTATCTCCTCTTCTCCTTTTCTGTCACTTCTTTTAAAATCTAAAACCCCTGATTTTGGGAGTTTTTTTTAAGAATATAAAGAAAGAGAGAGAGAGAGAACCTCATTTCCTCTGTAGACCATAAACCACGAGCTCCTCCTCAGACAGAGAGGAGCAAGAGGATCGTCTCTGGTGGCCGCCGTTCTGATCCAATTACACCTCGACCTCCAGATCACTTTACACACACACACACACACACACACACACACACACACACACACGGTCGTCCTCATCTATAATGAACCAAGAATGAGAGGAACTGAGTAGAAGCTGCAGACAGTGACACAGATATAAAACACACAGACTCAAATTAGTGATGTGGAGTCATAATCGGACCAGAGGGTCGTTGTTTTAGACCCTCCAGAAAAACGCGATTATGCGATCGCATGAATTCCCACATAAATCACCAATCTGTCGCTGATTATGTGGGAATCGAATATTTCCCAAAAGGCTGCATATTTCCCCGAAAAACAGCGCATAATTCCCGCAATAATCTCAAATTTCCGCGGAAAAATGCCGGTCCCGCTTAATTTCACAATTTCCGCATTAAAATGAGAAAACTATAACCAAAGCCATGCTTAAGTTGATAAGAAATGAGACAGAACCAGCACTTACTGTGATGTGTCTTGCATCTATTATGCCTGTTTATCTTTAAATTGCTCCTGTTTATTCGGTAGTAACAGGACTTTACAACTTTCCGCAATTTTCCCGCATAAAATGGCATAAAAACTCTGCATATTTAGTCGTGGAATCAAGGATCTTTGCCCGTATTTTTCTGGAGGGTCATTGTTTCAGTGTTTTTATTGTCCTTTCTGTCTTTGTGTCTCAGCTATAAGAAGACGTCAGAGACTTTGTCCACAGCGGGACAGAAAACCTCGGCAGCCTTCACCACGCTGGGCAGCGCCATCACCAGGAAGTTTGGAGACATGAGGTACACAGATGAGTCGTGTCTTTTACTCTCTGAAGGGAATAAAAACCGCTCTCTGACTCTCCTTCCTCGAAGACATCTCTCTGAATATCTCCTCTCTTCCGTCTCCGTCTCTCTCATGGTCAGATTTTTGACTCTCGCTCTCTCCAGCTCAGGGGAAGTTGGGATTACATAAGCCCGCATTAAGCTGCTTTCTGCGGGAGCTGCAGGGCCCGAGGCAGATCTTTCTCTCTCGCTCTCTGTGGAAATGATTGAATCCAGCACAAAGTGTGCAGACCTGCATGTAAATAAATAGTGCACTGTGTGTACCAGGACAAAAGAGAGGGAGAGTGTGTGTGTTTATGGGTGAGAGACGGTGCATGTTGCAGAAAGCATGTAAACAAGAAAGACCCAAAAGTGGGATTTTAAAGGATCTGTAACTTTTCTAACCTTTTCCCTTCAGAAAATATGTCCAAAATGAGGTTGTCTTCTGGATGCGCTGCAGATTTATGTGTTTGTCGAGTGTTTAGTGCACAAAAGGAAACATTGCATTGTCTTTGGTCGTTGCAGCATGGTCAGTCTAGAGTTTCTGTTCCCTCGGAGGTACGTTCCTCTGCTTTATGGTTCACGGTGTGCAGAGGTTTTGGTTTGTGTGCAGACGGACAGCATGCATGTTTTGTTTTTTTTTTTGCTGTGGATTTGTTTGGTGTTAGTGTGTGCATGAAAATTTACCAGATATACCAAAACTTTAACCTCCAAAATATCTGGTGTAAGATGTACCAAAGAATCCATCGCCAAGATTTAGACCGGTCTCATCATTTAAACATCATTATGTTGTATTTTAAAACAGTTTTAAGTCCATGAACAATTTAAAAGAGTGTCTGGATTTAAGAATCAGTGAATATCATGAAATATGTTCAATAACCTCCCACTAAAATCGTATTTATAGTCATTATTTAGTCACAATGAGCAGCTTCATGCATGTCTGATGAGGGACACCTCATGTTTCAGCCTTTTCAGACTCCTGATACGTTTAACAACGATGAGATAATAAGAAAAAACTTTACATTCTCATAGCATGATGACTTAATTCTGGAAATATTATGACTTAACTATAACTTTATTTTTGTTCTTTGACTTTTAAAAGTAACGGTACAGTTTGATTTTTCTCACAACTTCACTCCGATGAGAAAATGACTTTTTTTACAACTTTACTCCGATGAGAAAATGACACAGAAATAAAATTATACCTCTTGAGAAACGATCTCTGCAGTTTATTCTAGTTTTTTTTAATTCCAGATTTTGAAGGAAAAGCTTCAGGGCCTCTGTATAAACAGGTGTTTTTTTAATTCCTCGAACAGGATCTGAAAATCTCTTAATCTTAATCTTAATCTTAGACCTGATTCCAGTCATCTAAACAAAAACCTTTTTCAGAAAAACTCTTTTCTGTTTGAGACGAGGGAAGTTTAGAAACGCTGACTCATTTCCTCGTTCTGAGAGTGTTTCCCATTTTTGTTGAACTCACTTTAGTTTTTGTGCTTTCTTCTCATCAGCTGGATACTTAATTTTTATCTTCATTACCTCCTACTATAAAGTTCCTCTGAATGTCAGTGTAGATTAAAGTCCTGTCTCTCTCTCTTTGTGTGTTTGTGTGAAATGAAGTGTTTGCTTTCATTGTACTTCCCCTAGAGAAACCTCATTATCACTACCTCTGTTGAACATGTTACTTCCCCTTTAATTCACTGAAACATGTTTTTGTTTTTAACTTTTAAAAAGTGATTTTAAAATGTTTCAATCCTTCTTCATGCTCTCCAAAGGTCCAACTCTATCGGGTAAGAGAATCATAGAAATGTTCAGACTGTAAGAGATCAGCTGAGAGCTCGAACCTGTCGGTCCAGTACACACACACACACACACACACACACACACACACACACACACACACACACACACACACACACACACACACACACACACGCTCGCTCAGCTGCTGGTCTCAGATTAGGATCTTATCTAATTGATTTTTTGCGTCTGGAGATAGAAGACGTCTCAAAGCATCATGGGAACAAGGTGTCATGAACTCTTAAGAAACAGCTAACACAGACTCAGACAGATGTTTTATTTTTCTACAGTTTTACATCTTTCTCTCTGTCGTCCTCTCACAGACAGCTCTTTCTTTTGTGTGTCTTCTTTGTGCTAACCATGACCTCCTCTCTCACCACGCTCTCTCGGGGGAACAGCTACTCTATCAGACACTCTATGAGCATGCCCGCCATGAGGTAACCTCTCTCTGCTCTCTCTCTTTGCCTTTCACTGTTTGTGTCTGTGATGATTAAAGTGTCGGTTTTCCTCCTCTCTTCCTTGGACTTAATGACTAATTTTCCAAACAGCTGACATGATCAATCTTTTACTCTGACACAATACCGCAGATGTTTTCACACTGTGCCCTCCACGTCTACTTCCTCAAATGCACTTTTGTAAACCAAATTAATCCTATTTTTATTCATGCACTGATGAAAACGACTCGAATCAATCATTTATTTACTCTATATTAACAGTGTGAAATTTTGCCTGTCTGACCAGAGCAGCAGAAGACATGTTGTGAACAGATAGAAGTTATTATGGGATGTTTACACAATGTCAGATGCTTTAGTGACCGTTTCATGTAATTGGATGTATTGATAGTAGAAACAGTCTGACTTCAAACACAACAATCGCACCTGTAGCTCACCAGCTGTGTGGTCCACCTGAATTTCCCTGACTTTTACCTGCTGTGTCCTCACATTGAAGAGGGAAAAGGAAAATGTTCCTGTTCGCACATACAGCCCACTCTGAAAATTTCTGTAATTTTTGGAGTTTAGGACACGTGTGAATGCAGCAACTTTATCCCAAAACAGATACAAGTTGTAAATTCTGGTGCACAACTGGTGCTACAGAAGGTGGCAACATGTTTCAGCATGTTTAAGCTTGTTTTCATATTAAAAACGTATAAAAAATTAAAAACGTTTTTTTAAACGGATTAAAAAATAGTCAGCAACAGGATTGAAAGGATTGAACCGTGAAAATACCGTCATTTTTACAGCTTTGTGCTGTTTTTTCTGTGCAATTTAGAAGTTTTATCTTTTTTTCATCATTTCTTCATTTGTCAAGGTTTTGTTTACGATCTTGCTTCCTAGGAACAAATCCACAGTGTGCAAACGCTTAGGCGAGTTTTAGTTGAATTGAAGTGTTGACATGACAGAGAAAATCGATCCACAGCTACATTATCCAGGGATGTTATTCCGAATATGAGAAGTTTGATTTGGTGTGATTCAGTCGGACTATAATCATGTCTATAGTTGTTCAGAGATAACGAATCTTTCTTTCTTCTCCTCACAGAAACTCTCCGAGCTTCAAGTCTTTTGAGGAGAAAGTGGAGAGCACAGTTTCCACCATCAAGGTAAAATCTGTGACGTCAGGTGGTTTGTTTAAAGTGCATAAAAATCATCTGTCCCATTTTTCTAAACTTGTTTCCAAACACAAGTATGAGGTTATGAAACAGACTGAAAAAACAAATGTAAACAAGACCATGAGCGAGGAAACTGAGGATTCCTGCGCAGTTATCTTGACTGCGCTGTCTGATAAAAGTGATTAATGTATGTAGCTCCTGCCACAGGGTCAGGGTTAGACAAAGCTGGTTTGACAGAGACTTTGTTTACGTTTTTCACAGCAAAGATCGCACAGACTGATTCTGAACTGACTGTTGAAAGAAAAGGATTAGATTTTTTCTTCACAAACACTTTTTGCACGGGTTCAGGACGAGATTAGCAAAGAAATGTAGCTCTTCTTCTTTGCAGTCAACATCCGTCTGAATTATGTGGGCCCAGTGTGTCAGAAGAAGCTACTTTAGCCTGTAGAGAAGAAAGGACAGCTTTGTCCACAGGGGGTGCCAAAACTGACACAAACAAAAAGTAGCTCACAGGAGCTTTAAAGCACAATATTGTGTCAAGTGTGGCAAATATAGCGGCTCCTTGTTTTACATTCATTTCCATACATTTTTTAGATTTGAAAATCCTCGATTAACACATATTTACTATGTTTAGTCCCATATATATACAAATGTAAACATAAGTGGTTGTAAGTTTACAGAGAGGTGTGGTAGTAGAACTCGGTACGTAGTCTAAATGAAATCTGTGTTTCTGATTGGCTATCCCTGATACTAATGTGAATGAAATTAAAGCTCCTTTTAGGTAGCGTTGGGCTGGGTTCAAAGCAATATTTGCTTATCTCGTCCTCTACATGCTAACAAAGAAAACCTTGTCCTGCTGATTTTTTGCTGTTAAATTTAGGATTTTTGTGAATATTTGAATTGGAAAATGTAAAAAAAGTTAATGTCTTCACTGACACCTACCCCCTCGCAGGAGTTTCAGGCATTAAAATTACAGAATTAAGTTGTTAGTCTTGTCTCTGATGGTCTTTTTTCCTTTTCTGCATTATGAAAAAGCATAGATATGAATTTCAGTCTGTTTGATAAATGTCAAAAAACCTCTTACTGGAGCTTTAATTTTATTTATCATTTCAATACTATCAGATTATCTATTTTGCAACACAAATACAGACAGTAGAGAGAAATCTTAAATCTCATTAAATAAATTTTGTCTGTTTTTCGCAGACGAAGGTTGGCGGTACAGAGACCGGAGGCAGCTTTGAGGACGTCCTCTCCTCCGCAGCGAACGCCAGCTCTCAAGAAACGCCCGCCAGCCCCGAAACAGACAGCGCCGAGAAGACGTGTTAGAGCTGCAGCTACAGCAGGAGGCAGAATCTAAAGCAGGAACTCTGATCGCCGCTGTAAATGAGCACACGTCCGCACACACACACACACACACACACACTACTGAAATGATACTGAGTTTCTTTTACTGGATCACTGAGATCAGGATGTCCTCTCTCTGCAGCTACAAACACTTTAAGGTCACCCACGCAGTTTTTACAAATGTTACCTGTTAGGAGGGGAGACGCACTCCCGTTTATGTCAAAAAATAACGAAGAGTTTAGCTTTAATTTCTCAGACACAGACTATGATCTTTTGCTGTCAAACTGATGTTAAAACATCGAGTTGTTACGGTTTTAAAACTTCACATCATAATATTCTACAATGTTTAAACCAAAACTAACCCAGGTTTTCTTTGCTGAGGACAAACTACTTTTAAAGCTCCTATGAGGAGTTTTTCGACATGTATGATATAGACCAAAATTTATCTTGATGCCTTTTAATGATGTATGAAATCAAACAAGATCATCAGCGACAAGATTTAACATTTTTATATCTTTATTTTTATTGTCCAAGCCCAGCAGCTGAGGAAACAGTCCTGTTTTTCTCCTCTTAAGATATTCAGAATAAACATAACAATTGACTCTCATGTGGACAAGACAAGCAAAGACTGCTTTGTCCACAGGGGGCGCCAAAGTTGACACAAACCAAAAGCTCCTCACTGGAGCTTTAACTGAAGTATCTAAAGAAGTGCTTTTAACTCGAGCTGAAATTACGGGTTTACCTGTAAACTTTTGAAATCAGACTTTTTATCATATTTTATTAAGACACACTATGCAAGTTTAGACCTTTGGGATTTCTGGGCGAGGTCCTCGTGAATGCTGGATCACACTCACAGTGACACTGAGGGTGGTGTATTAACATGACAAGATAATTAAACCTACATAAAGGAAGAAAACACTGTTTTTACTGGAGGTGTAAATGGGGTTCAGTGGAGTTAATTTCTCACATTTGTCGCTGAAGCGGTCCACCCTCAGAATCACTGACATAAAAAGAAATCAAAATAACTTCATCATGTTTGTGTCGCCTCCTCTAAAAACTTGTCATTTAACTGGTAAAAGTATACTTTGGTGTATTTGTGTGTTTCATGTGAATACTGTAGTACAACTTCATACTGCAGCTGAGGAAACAATCCTTCAATGTGACCCTGAAATCCCGGCTCAGGTCGGATTAATGACTTCGTTTTGCTGAACTAACGCTGAGCAGAAAGGACGGGATTAGTTTTTATTTCATCTCTGTGAAAAAAAAAAAAGGTTAGTGCCACTCTGTGCTTAAAAAAAAGTATATTTGCATGTTGTCTTTGTAACTTTGAAAAGCACCAAAGCACCGTTTTCAAACTTTAGTTGTATTCATGTTTGACTTTCTACTTTTCTGTCTTTGTCTGTATCAAAGTTTTTATTTTCTTGGCTGTGCTCGGAGTAAAAAGTCCCGCATCATTTCATTTATTCTGTCGTCTATTCACAAATATGTATTTATTGAGATTTAACTCTAGATTAGACTAAACTTTTTACCAAACATCCAGAACTGTAACTGTTACATTAAAATATAAAAAAGTCTGTGTTTAAAATCTTTATTTGAATAATGAATCACATACAGTAATAAATAACTGTATTTATGACTGATGTGGATATTAAAGATTGTTTTAATCAAACCGAACATGACAGACGGCTGATTCTACACAAAAACACTCAGAACAACAAAAACAGTGTTTGTGTTAACTTGAAATACAACTAAAACCGACTGCTGTGGTCGTGTTTTTCAGTTATGTGGGGGATTTAAATCTCCATGTTCTTGTCTATGGTTTAAAGGGATATTCCGGCGTAAAATTAAGTGATGGTCAAACACGCTATAGCACAGAGTTAGACACCCCCTCCAGAGATGAATGTTGCCGACCGTTCAAAGTATTCCAACATAATGTTGTAATACTTTCAAAGTTTGTCTTATTTTATTCTACTTATTTTTGGGTGGATAAGAGAGACAAAAAGTCCGGGGAGTGGGGATGACATGCAGTTTTGAACTTTTAAAAGTGTCCTCTCAGATGCTTCTTCAAAAGAGAAACTGGACGGGGACACTGAGGTAGATCGAGACTAAAATAACCGAATTAAATACAGAATCTTCGTTCTCACTTCTCAATAAAGAAGCAGGGTCCTCAAAAGTGGTTCAAGTACACGTTTCAGTTCCTTGATTTCGGAGGTGTGTGGTCAGGAGGAGTTGTGTATTGTTGTATTTTCCTGTGAGGACCCTGATGAAGAAGATGATGAAGTCTTGGCGTCCTGTGTTTTACTGATGCTACGTCCTCGTTCTTCATTCAAGGAGCTGAGAAGCTGGAGCACGTCAGGATGGTGGAAACGACCTGGTAGAGAGAAAATGAAGTAAATGTCGGTTAGAGAAGTGGGTGATCAGACAATCCCTGATAGTGACAGAAACCTGGACTGTGGACCTACCGTTAGTGGAGTCAAAAAACTCCTGTAGTCTTCCTGAAGTTCCTTCCAGCTCCTCGTACTCATGGGCCTGCAGGATCATCTCCAGCAGATCAAACTGTTTCACCAATCTGGCCTCTGGGCTGCTCTGTGTCTCATATTCCTACAGGTCAGAAAAAAGTGTGTCAGTATTAACATTTCCTCAGCAATCATTCATAAGCTCCAAACTAAAGAGTCTCACCTCCCACAGTCCATAAATTTCCTGTTTGAGTCCTTCAGGCAGGAGACCTGAGAGATGTCTCATTGCTTCCTGAGAGAGAGGTAAGAGGAAGTATTAAAGTAGATATGAAGACCAACATAGGAGCAGTACAACATGTTTAATGTCAGATTCTGCTGTGAGCGACACTAACCTCCTCTCGCCGATGTTTCTCTTCTTTGCTTATGTTGTCAGCTGGAGCAATATCTCCCACAATGCACTCTGCCATGTCGTGAACCAGAGCCAGCTTTATACATCTAAAGAGAAAACGCATGCACACAGAAACATGAATACGCTGATGAGTGATATTGAACAGCATTTATTTGTAGAGTTAAAGAGAAGATTAAACCAAAATTAGCCGACTTTATGAGTCAAAGATACTGGACATGGACATGTTACTTCTATCATGAGCTTTTTCTGGATGGATTTGTACCTGTCCTTGTCCACTGTGGGGTCTGTTATGGTCAGAGACATCATGGCCATGCGGTACATGTGGTCCGACACGCTCTCTGGTTTCTGCACATTCCTGTACACCCAGCCGGTCCGTGGAACCCTCTGAAGGAAACACCGACACATAAACAACAACATGTCAGTGAGAAAAACATCCTTGAATGGATTTAGTCTCATGACTTGATAAAAGAGTTCAGAGAGAAAGTTCTTGGTTTTTAATAACAACCTCACAGCACATGATAGATTTTCATTTTCATACTTTATTTCATTTGGTTAATATTTTAAAAATTCAATACAAATAAGGAAACATCTCAAATGTGAATGAAAAGGAGAAGAAAGAAAAAAAAATTATAGAGTCTGCCCCACTTTCATAATATATTAACTAAACACATTATTAAAAAGAGCTGCAGGCCAACATGCCGTTTCACAGTTCATTATTTCTTATTTTCAAAAAAACACAAAAAACGAACAGAAAAGACCACAATAATTCCCTTTTTTATACAAAACAAACATTCCAAGACTTAGATTAACATATTTCCCTGTATTAACTCAACATAGATTCATGCTGTATAATTAGGAAAAAACAGGACTTTAGAAAATGTCATTTACTAATCACTAAAATTAATGTCAATATTCATAATTACTGAAATTATTTGGTAGTTGGAGTCCCAAAAGGGTAAACATTTCCACTGCCATTAAAAGAAGAAAAGAAAAACAAATTTCATTATAAAAGGTAACGTACAGTACCTTACCCAAATGTACTTTAATGTTTATGTATTAACTTTACTGTATAATTACACTCAGCTACACAAAGCTTAGAAAAACACGAAAAAAGATATAGGGTTAATCAGTTTTAATTTATAATAATAGTATAATAGTTGTTTAATGTTATTTGTGATATAAAAAAATAAAATAAAATAAAAATAAACCACTTGCTTTTTCATTTATTTATTTTCCTTAACGGAAGTGCGTTGTTGAAGGGTATTAGTAATTCCTGTTGTTTAATAAACAAAAGTTTCCTCTTTTTCCCCCTTCTATGATTAGGTTGAAGGTTTATTTTTCTTTCATTGAACCTTTAAGATGTTTGTACTTTGTGACAGTATTAGTAGTGACTATTAAGTTTAACCTTTTGCAACCAAAGAGTGTAAAATAATCACAACAACAACAACAACAACTCAACCAGAAGACTAAAAAAGCAGGTAAATTTAACACACACTGTCCCGGAGCTGCTGGCTTTGACTAAAACTTGAATTTGTTGGCGGGAAACTATGAAACAAAAGAGTAACACGTTAGTTTGACAAAAGTCTTACTTTAAGCTGTCCGATGAGTTTCATAAACTGCAGCATATTGCTCATACCGGCTGCTTTCTCCATGGTGGCCGCCATTACTGACCTCCAACCCGGGTGTGAATCAACGGTGTCTGTTGATATAGTACCTCTTCAAACCGCTGGGTGGCAGCAGAGAGTCAATGAGTAGTTGGTGGATTTTATGGTGTAATTAAATATCATTAACAAAAAAGCAGTCAAAGCTGTCAAAGACTATCTATCAGTTCAAAAGTCAATTTGGGGACAGGTAATGTCGGTATTTGCAAATTAAAGTGAGTTCTTTAGTGATGAGGAAAAATGGATGAGGGGTGAGTACTTCCTCTTGGACTGTAGAGGGCAGTGTTTCGCTCATGACGACATTATGAGAAGAAGAAGAGTTTGTCCGGAAGTCAGAGACGCGGGAGAATTGAACACAAACAAACATTTCTCCGTGTGAACTTTTAATATTTTAAAGTCAAGATGTTAAATAAGGCTCCCAAGCTGAAAAGTACGGTTAAATCCAAGATGAGGAGCAACATAAGCGTGAGACCAGCGTCTGAAGCGATGGTAAGAAGTTACTAAAATGAACTCTTTAGTTTGTCGCTAAAGTAACAGAACTAACCGTTTTTATAAGCCGATCAATAATCGACCATTTTCTTGTTTTCAGATCGAACTTCTGACTCTGATGTTTGTGAACAGTCTGGCGGAGGAGGCGAAGACCAAAGCGTTTGAAGAAAAGTCAGAAACGATCCGAGCTCAGCATGTTAAAGCTGTTTGTAAGGTCAGTTTACACAGTCTCATGTCGAACAATCGATTAATCAAAGAAGATATATTCCTCAATTACTAATCTAATGATAAACTAACTGTTCTTTTAGTTAATATAATGTCAGAAACTACCAAACAACAATATTATACAGTTCCCAAAACACGTTCTCTTTTAAATGACAGTATTTTTCACCTCAAACTTAAAACCTTTAGACTTTTATCAAATTCACTTCTTTTGCTGAAAGCAGACACTTAAACTGCTTTACCGCCACCTTACAAGTGTTTTGTAGGGGGACGGTAGGTTTTATTATGATGTGAAGCACTCCCAGTGATAAAAAAGCTTTACAACAACTTATTAAAATGTAAAATAAGAACCCTTAATAGATATATAAAAGATATGTCCCTGTGATAATTAGTTATTTTCATCAGTGGTTCAGTGTTTTTGTGTGTTTTTGCCTGCCCATGCCAAAGACAGTTTTTTGGTATCTGGAGGTATTGGGCCCGCACTACTTTAATAATAATAATAATAATAATTTTATGGACTCTGTTATTAGCATGATGCCTGACTGAGACAGTCAGAACCATCATTTGGGTCTTCCTCAGATCTTATAAAATCATAAATGTTTCTTCATCGATCTTGGACAGATTTTTGATTCACATCAGCGAGTAAAACAGTTTTCCAGTTTCTCATATAACTTAATTTTACCTCCTATTTACTAACCACTAACCCTAACCCTAAACTGATGCTTGAGTTTTACTAAATCCCTAATCACTGGTAAAAACAAATTGTCACTTTTGGATGTCCCACTGCTCACAGATATGTTTTATTTTTTCTTTATAGAAAGTCCTGAAAAAAGCAAGGGGATGAAGACAGTGACATGTGTCATCCTGATTTCCTTTTTACTATCAGAATTTTTACTTTTGTGATTTTTCAATGTCTCTTTTGTGCTGCATCGTATCTATTTTCCTGTAAAGTTTTTTATTGTTATTAAACCCTCGTGAATCCTATTTTGGCTTTTACTTTATAAATGTCATTTTAAAAGGACCCTATATGTCCTGTTGATGAAGTTAGGTGCTGTTCTGAGCATTATTTGTGGCTATAGAGTGGCGTTTTGGTTGAGGTTTGTTTATGGCTCCCCAGATCGCTCTGTATTACTATCCTGTGGTCGTTACTAAAGTTGGTATAACTAGAGAAGCAAGCGGTTGGCAACATCTATCTCTTGAGGGGGGTGTCTAACTCGGTGTTATGGTGTGTTTGACCCTAAATTAATTTCACGTCGGAATATCCCTTTTAAGATCTTTGTGAGTTTGCTGAGATGTTGTCCTGCTCACTGCTTGTCACTACAGAGTTCCTCCCCTCTTTAGAGGAGGGAGAGTGAAAATGTCAAAGAAATCCTCTACATTCACTTATCATAAAATATCATAAAGTAATAAAAATCAGATACTTGTTCTTGATTGACAGTGTTGATGCCAAATCTTGTTTCTGTTTGTAATAAATTGACAGCCAAAGCCCAACCTCATGACCTTCAAACACTTGGAAATCTCTTAATGGTTTATATGGTCTCATATCATTATAAGCAGGGAAAGTATCTCATGTAAAGGTGTGTCAGTCAGTCCAACAGCTGCTTATGTAATTGCAATAAAGACAAGATGTTCAAAAAAAAAAAAAACAAACAAAAGGAAATAACATTTTCTCAAGTCGTAAAATGTTCATATAACGTCCCACTTTTTATGAAAAGGAAATTATCAGATGTAAATCTTGCAGTTCAGCTGGTATTACTCGAAAGTTAAGACATTTTTCAACAAAAAATTTAATAAAATAATGAAATATTAAACTGATGTTAGTGTGGAAATAGTGACTTTCTATGGTTAGCTTTAAGTCTCAATCAGAGGCTCATTTTTCGGTGTCTGTGGTGTTAAAGGGGTCATGTTACCCTCTGGTAATATGAGTCATAGTCACGTACAGAGAAACTCCTGGTACGTGCTGTTCTCGGCCTCTGATCTACACTTAATGTGGATGGTCTATGGAGAAACGGTGCGAGGGCGAACCAGGAGGCAGGATTTGTTTTCGTGGGATGGTAGGGGAAGGCCCCGCTCTCCTTTGCCTCTGATTGGCTGGAACCCTAACCCAACGGACGATGTCATTTAACAGCCATAAGGAATAACCAATCAGAGCCCAGCACTTCTACCCAAACAGAGGCCATCCTACGAAAAAATATCCCATCCAGGAGTTCTACAGTTAGTTCTACAGAACCTGAACCATGTTCCTCCACTGACAGCAGCTTCAGTTCCTGTCGGACCTCAGCTTTCCCAACCAGCAATAAATGCACCTTTCCGTCCACACCTGTCTGCGCTTCTTCTGAGGACGTTCAGGTGAGTTTTTATACAGGGACGTAAACTAACCTGGAGCAGCTAACATGACAGCTAGCATGCTAACTACACTAGCTAAAGCAGCTGTCAACGTTAGCAAGGTGAACGTTAGCTTAGCATTAAACAGCCTGTTAGTTATCTTGTTTAAGGTTTTTATCGTGTACAATAAGAAACAGACGATTATTACTGTATTTCTGTGGATATGAACTAAAGCTGCTAATGCTGGCGGCTAACGTTAGCTTAGCAGTAGTTAGGCTGTATAGCAATGACAGGTAAGTGTTTTTAATACAAACTGGTGAACAGAATAACAAAATAAGATCAGGATCAGAAAATGCATCTCAGCCTTTTTAATACGTTAGTTGGACACATTTTCACCTGATTCTGGCTGCACAACTTGTATTGTTATCCTCTGTTTGTGGGTCAGTGACAAATAAGGGTGTGCATCATGAGTAATTCACAAATGTTTTGATAAATTGTTTTAAAAGTTTGCATTAGGGTTTGAAAAGATGTATATTTTGTATTTCTGTTGGTTTCATATAATTTCTAATAGCATTTAAACCTTTTTTTACAAAGCGAATGATGTATTTCCCTTGAAAATGTCAAGTGGTGTGACAACAACAAAAGGGGAAACATTTAATACTTATTTCCACCTAAAGTGTATGCAAGTGTACTTCTAAAAAAGGTACTTAATTTTAATATAGCAGTTGAAAATTGTTTTTTTTTTTTACTTTAAATTGGATGCATTTTTGCAATATAGATCAGGAGAAATGCTGAAAACTGCTGGCGTATTCTAAATAACATTTGACGAATCATGTAGAAACTGTTGAGATATATGTTAGTGCATTGCAGTAGAGGAGTACATTACATTCTCCATGCATTTTCTCAAATATTATATTTTTTTAAATGAAAAACACTGGTTACAGTCCAAACTGTTCCACGAAGGCCGTGTGGCTGCAGGTTTTTCTTCCAACCAATCAAGAACAGCAGTCTGACCAATCAGCTGTCTGCAGACTGAGATCAGCCGGTGAAATGAATCAAGTCTGGTGTGCTGCTGCTTGATTGGAAGAAAAACCTACAGCCACACAACCCTTTATGGAACAGTTTGGACATGCCTGGGTTACACCAATTGACACAAACCAGTTACACCACCTGAACATTAGGTGGGTGCATATATGAAAAAAACAGCCTAACCCTAAAAAAAAATCCAACAAAAGGTTTCAACTGTTTTTTACAGTATTAGGTGTCCTTAATAACAAAAGTTTACCAAAGTTTGACCACTAGAAAGGCGTCATTTTCACGATGGCGTCCATGATGGGTAGGAGACACTCTAGGAAATGTACGTAAATTAGTGCGTATTTAATTAGATATTACCTCATGTACATATTCAAACACAACATTTGACAAAACTTGTAATACAAAAAATATTTGTCTTAATCTAAGTGATAAACTTGGGAAGTTTCATGGTGATATCTGTTTGTTAAAAATTCTACCCTATTCACCTGGAGTGTCTCCTACTCATTATGAACGCCATCGTGAAAATGACGCCTTTCTAGGGGTCAAACTTTGGTAAACTTTTAATTTGTTATTAAGGACAAATAGTACTATAAAAAACAGCTGAGAAACCTTTTTTTCATAAATGCACCCGCCTAAACACCAGATAAGTAAATTTGAGAGTTGTAGTTACAGTTTTCTAAAAGATAAATCTAATTCTTGTCGTCTTCATCAGCTGTAATTCTTTGTTTTTCTCTCTAGTATGGCCGGCCGTGGTGGAGAAGTGGACTGCCCAGTTAATGCCCTCACTCCACCCAAGTTCATTGAGGAAGTCGGAGATACTTGCGCTCCAGACCCTTCCAGTTCTCCCCCCACCCCTGAGTGCGCCATCTGTCTGCAGAGCTGCATCCACCCCGTCCGTCTCCCCTGCTGCCATGTCTTCTGTTTCCTCTGCGTGAAAGGCGCCTCCTGGCACAGCAAACGCTGCGCTCTATGCCGGCAAGAAATCCCTGAGGACTTCTTGGAGCGACCCGTCCTCCTCTCACCTGAGGAACTGAAAGCAGCAGCTGCAGGGGGGAGCCAAGGTGTCGGGACAGGTGGTGGATCTCGCGGAGACTTTGCGTGGTACTATGAGGGGCGTAACGGCTGGTGGCAGTATGATGAGAGGACCAGCCGTGAACTGGAGGAGGCCTTCTCGAAGGGCAGGAAGAGCACCGAGATGCTGATCGCGGGGTTTCTGTACGTGGCTGACCTGGAGAACATGGTGCAATACAGGCGGAACGAACACGGGCGGAGACGCAAGATTAAACGGGACGTCTTGGATATACCCAAGAAGGGAGTCGCTGGACTGAGATTAGACCCTGAACCCGCCCCTAACTCTGCTTTACCAGGCGACACCTCAGTTGCAACAGAGCGTGTCAGTTCAGCAGACGGATCAGACACAGCAGGACCGTCACAGCCCACATCTTTGGGGATCCTGGTGTCTCTCCCTCCTGTTCGACCTCCAACCCTCCTGGGGCGCCATCCTACCAGCCCTCTTCCTCCCTCACCTCCATCCCTGGAAGAGTCCTTCTCCCAGCTTCTTCTGAGCCAGCCAGGCGGGTCGGAGGTCGACGGAGACGACGACACGTATGAGTACGCATCCGGCAGCAGCGACAGCGAGGAGGAGAGGCAGAGTGAGAGGGCGGAGTCGACGCCTCAGAGACGACTGAGGCAAAGATCTCTAAGGGACAGCCAGCCCACCAGGATGCCTCCGAGAGGCGGAGACTCCAGCTCTGCGCTCAACCTCCGCTCTCGCAGTCCTGATGGACAGTGCACGGTGACAGAAGTGTGACCACAGACTGGACACTGATGTCTCCTCAACCAGTTTGGCAAAAAAGTTCAAGACGAGTACGCGTCTGTAAACGTCCCATGAAGCAGAAGAAACATGATCATGTGCCAAATATGAACTTAAAAGCTTTTCTCTGTGTTCATAGTTTGATCTCTCCGTCCAGTTTCTTGTAACCTCGGCTCTGTCGAAGGTCACAGAAAGCAGAAGTGAATGAAACAACGAGAAAGTGGAAACAGTGAAGCCATGACGGGGGACTCTCCATGTCTGGGGACTTGTGCTTGTTTTTGATGCAATACACGCAAACACTGGTAGTTATACAGTGACCTCAGAAACAGGTGATACAGTAATAAAGACGAAGACAGTCTGGTTTTCTTATATTGAAGAACATCCTCTGTGATCGTTTGTTTTCTGACCTCCATCTGAACACGTCTGATACCTTTTTTTTCTTCTCTTTCTTTAGACTGAAGGTGAAAAAAATGAAGCCTAAATAAAGCACCTTATTCTCTTGTTCCTGAGGGTTAATCCAGATTAAATCTCCTTATTTTGATGCTTCACTTTGAGTTTGAATCCTGTTTCGAGTGGACTCTGTGTGTGAACATGTTAAAGTCTGACCCTCTGCTCTACTGTGATTGTCTCGTTGAAACGATGGTGTGTGTGTTTGTGTTGTAAGGTGCTGAAAAGCTACTGGCAGAACCACTGGAAAGTTTAAGGCTATATATGTAGAGAGGCACATTTGGGTTTCTATTTCTTGCTGCTGAATTCTCGATCGGGCTTCAATCAGAGGCACCGGCTTCTTTGACACGGACTTGGACGAGCTCCAGATTTCCTTACATGATCATGGTTTTAATCTTTTCCTCTGAAATGGATTTTATTTTAACTTTCAACATTTCACTGTTGGTGTCTCACTCTGACATACCTGTGTGTGTTTGTGTGTTAATGTGTGTGTTGTAAGTGTTGTGCTGTTTTGTCGAATCATTAAAAGTGTCTGTCTTTAATGTGAAACCACATCATGACTGATTTCTTTTTCAGGAGTTTAACAGATAAACAGAAGTGGTGGTGATCCACAGAGCTGTTTGTAATGTCCAATTTTAGGTTGGTGTACCCTAAAAGTCCACAGGGTGGAGCTATTGCACAAATATTTTCTGTCCATTAACAACCCATTGTTAGGAACCTGGTCATGGGGGTCAGACTGCTGTTCAAAAAACTACAGGTGAGACTGAAAACTCGACTCAAAGCGAGAGTAAATGTGTGAGCGTGAGCTGAGTTAAGGGAAAGTGTGACGTATTCCAGTTAAGGAAGGGGAAAAAAGTACTTTTCTAAAAACTGTTAATTCAAGACTTAAATATATATAACATGTAAAAATATATGATTCTTGAGAGATTTTGAAAGTTGAATTTATCCTGAAAAAAGGAGCAAACGATTTCACACAAAAGACACTTTTTGACAAATTTACAGCTAAAAAAAGAGAATAACAGGTGGACTGTTACTATTACAGACTTAAACGGATTAACTGGTTTGTAATATTTTCATTTCCATTTTTATCAGCTTAAAAGAAAAGAACTAAATCTGCTGCTTCTCCACAGACTCCATGAATACAAAAATTGCTGCTTTATTTGTAAAATAAAGTTTAAAACCAAAGTTTAATTTAAGATGAAATAAGTCTTATTGTCCTTTTTATATCTCACACAACAAGCTCAACGATCCTCACGATCATGTCGAAATATGTGACACAAAAAGAAAAACATGTTAATATTAAAATAAATTTTAAAATCACAGTTTATGAGCCGATAAATGTTGAGACTAAAAATGTGGGAGAAAGCTCAAAGTCTCTTTGTCTTCGTTCATTAGCTCATGGAGGGCGTCTCTTGAATTTAATAATCAGATGTCATAAAAACATAACATTTAAACTTCACATGTTTTAATTGTTCTAATCTCTTGTTTTACTTGTTTTGTACAGACTGTTTGTGCTGCTGATAACCTCCTACAGTTATTGGTGTTTATTAAAATCTGAGTTTATATCTGTTTGTTTTTATTTTTTAGGTTTTTACTCAGACGAAGATGAATCCGGACTCCATCTTTGGCCTGCAGAAGAAACCCACAGGGTCTGTGTGAGCAGAGTGAGTGTGACTTGAATTTCAATTCGAACCTTTATTTTTTTCTTTGACAGAGCTTTGTTGACAGTTTTCCCTCATTTCCCAGAGATTACCTCCCACAAACAACCAGATCAGAGCTTTGAAACGAATCAATCTACAAAGTCATGACATTTTTATTGATCGAGGGTGTGAGTACACTCAGATCTTAAAGATTAAGATAAGATAAGATGTTACTTTAATAGTCCCACAGGGGGAAATCCCAAATTTACAGCAGCGTACAGACATATGAAGAGAAATTGAAAGGCAAAGAAACTTAAAGTTAAGAAAAAAGAAGGAAATTTGTACATGAGTCATATTTACATGTGTACAGAATGTAAAATAATAATGATAAATGATATGGTTTATTGCACGCTGAGGTTTCTGTTGTGGAGTCTGACAGCTGACAGACTCCACAACATACATTTTTATATATTGTTTGGTAAATCTTTACACCACCTTCTGTGTTTAACCAGAGTATAAAACTGAAACGGTCTTGGATTGACTTTTTTTATGTTTATCTGATTCGAGTTTCAACAGACACTAAATCAACTCGATGTGCTGAGATGATGTGGAGTTATTTCTGCCTGTTAAAGACTGAATAACTGCAGTTTAAGGCTTTAATTGGCTTTAATACCGTCCGCTCTTTCTCATGCCACTCGGTAAAGTGACTTCAAATGAGATCTTAAAGTTCTGGCTCCACTTCAGGGATGCCGGCCGTGCTTTATTTAGTCTATGTTTACACTGTCAGATTTCACACATAGAAACGTGTGTGACGTTTTCTGAATAGAGCTCAGCAACAGGACTTCATAGAGGTACATCAATAATGAGGTATTTATTATGTAGGGCATCACCTCAGCTGGTATGCAATGAGGCACTGACAGATTTATACGACATGGAAACAGACTGTATTTAGATGGAACATGTACAGAGATGAGGGGACATGAGACAGGTGGTGCCGATGTGAAGGACAACATGCGAGGAAGAAAAGAAAACATGATGTTCACAGAGGAGTGATTACATTATCACAGGCTCGCCTCTTTGCATGTCTGCTACAGTCAGTGTCTCTGCTGCTGGTCTGAGCATGCAGACATACATACGCCTAGATGTCTGACACACACACAGACATTCAGACAGACAGGAGACGACATTTCTGCATGTTTTCAGACACATGGCTGCCCTTCGGCTCCCTCATACATGCGTGGTGCTATCATATCCTGCTTCACACCACAGAAAATACACACAGGCTCCAATCCGGCTACAAATAGTCTCACCATACCCACATCTTTCGGCACCCAGAGGCCCGCAGCATTGTTGTTGTTGTGTGGATTATCTTTGACCTTGTTTTTGTTGCATGGTAGTCAAATGTAAACTTAATTTATAGGAGAATATTCCAGCTTTAAAGTACAGGTGTGAAATGAATAGTCCACTTTACCCAGCAGCTGTATCACTACATTCATGAAACAATACATCATGAGTGTTTCTAATCATAATGCTTAGATTCACAGACGGGGTATCTCAGTCCTGCAGGAGCCAGGAATGACTTCACTGCTACTGTAACCATCATCGACCTAACACCATCAGAGCCTATCAGGTGACACGCCTCGCTAAGCCCCGGTGCTACTGAACCATTTATAACAGCGAGCATCACGTCATTACAACCACGATTTCCAAAACCATAGTTTGTATTAAAGGTACGCTCCATTTCTAATTACAGAGCCGTATGATCACACCGGCTAATTTTGGCTTTCCTGCGGAAATAGGAGGAGTGAAACTGGAGAGAGATTTTGTTTTTTTTAACAAACTCTGAGAATTTTTCTTTCATGCACTGACAGAAATAAACAACACCAAACTCAGAACAAGACAGACTTTTGATGTAGCACGATTTTTCATCACCTTTGCACCTTTTATGGTCTAGCCTTTTCTGTATTTGGGTTAAAATGAATCTTCTACTTCCACAACCAAATAACAGCGATGAAGGATCAGCGTAAGGGCTTTAAGACATCAAGCGTAGCCCTTAAATGCCTGAAATCACAAATTATGGCCAGAAAATTAAACCTTTTGGAGCCAAAATGTTTATTTCACTTATAACTGAAAACCAAAAAGATCAAAATGTCCTTAAAATTTAACAAATATATATATTTTTTATCTTGTTTGATACATTAGATGTTCTCGGAAACTAATAGAATAGTATAGAATAGAATTAAACTTTATTGTCATTGTACACGCAATGTACACGGTATGAAGGAGATAAATACATGAGTATATCACGGGTATATAACATTCTAAATATGCTAAAACTATAAGTATGTCCAGGCTATGAACAGATTATAAATTATGTAGTAGTGCAAATGAGGTTTGAAAGGTTTTAAGTTGGTTTACAGATATAAAGTGCAGGTATATAAATAAACTACAAGAGGACATTTTCATCATTTATCGGGCTATATTCAGGTGGGTTTTTTTTAGTAATTTGTTGATCGTATTGATTTGATAGAAGTATATAAAAGTATGTATAAAATATGAGACAAAAGGCATTAAAGGGTTAAACGAGTTGGCAGCGTGTTGAACAGCTGGGAGTGTTTGCTCTGCTGTCTGGCCTGATGCCTACACAAACATGTTCACCTCACACAAATACTCAACACACAAAACAGGAGCCTATTAGTGCAGATGAATTAAGTGCTTGACCAATAACATTAGAGTCTGAAGCCATGCCAACAGCTCGGTGCAGCTGCGCTAATAATAGGCCGATGCTAATGTTGGGTCATTGCTAATCTCCAAACTGAAAAAATGATGTTTACATGAGTAACTTTAGAGGCATATGAGACGTAAAATCAGCAATAATTAGTTTTGTGTATAAGTAGCATAGATACAGCCTCATAAGCCATGTTTACAGGGGCAAGGTTACATGATCCGATTAAAAATTGGAGGGATCGGCTAATCTTAATCCACTGTTTATGTGGGCGCACAATCAAATAATCCAATCATGACTTGCGTATACATGGGCTAAATTTTATTCAGATTAGAAGTATTTGGACATGCGCAGAGTTGTCTAATTTCGCTAGAACAAGAAGAGTTGCATTGATGCCTGTGCTGTCAACAAACCAATAAACGCGGTAGTGGCTCACTCCATCCAATTTAGGATTTTCCCCTGTTAAATGTTGTCACTAGATGGCGCCCTTGAGTACTTATTTTACTGTTCTGGCGAAGGTCGCATTGTGCGTGCAGATGTGACATTATTACGCTATTTGTACGCCTTTTTTTTTGTTACCAGAGAAGCAGACATGGTACCTGCAGGCGATATGTTTTTTCGTAGGGAAGGTACTGCCTCCTTTGTCTTTGATTGGCTCGAAAAGCTGGGCTCCGATTGGTTATTCCTTATGGCTGTGAAACGTCATCTCACACGCTCAAGCCAAGCACGGGTTGTCGGCTCTGTACATCGAACAGAACATTACAGAACATTATTGCAATTCTGAATCTCCCCTAACCCGACAGATGATGTTTCACAGCCATAAGGAATAACCATATTATATTCTGTGTAATACATTTTTGAGAGTTTGTCCACAGCCCTATAAGGATGGCTAGCGGAGGCAGGATTATGTCCTATACTGCAGCCCGTCACCAGAGGGTGCTGTTTTTGCGGTGGCTTCACCCAGTGAGGAGGCAGACTGCATTGATTCTATAAACAGTCTATGGGAAGACTCTTCGGTGTTCCCGTTCATGCACTAATCTGTGTGAGTGTGTATTTGTGTGGGCGACAGGTCAGACAGAGGACCGTGTAGTCGCTCCCAGCTGACCACTCGACTGAATCCAAATTAAAATTGGTCGTTTGTCACATGATAAATAGACCACTATAGTCACCTCTGCCGCGCAACACCTGCTAATCCCCCGAGAGCATGCCGCTCTTGTTTTGAAAGGTGAGCCCCGTGGGTTGTCTTTCAAAGTGGGGATATTTGGGCCTCATTCTATTTTCATGGAGAGGTCTGAAATTCTCAAGAGCCCCTTGAGGTCCTCCCGGCTGTCCTTGATGGTCCCACCTCTTGTACAGCCACACTCATCATCCGGCATTTGAGATGGCTGTTTCAATGGACCAACCTAGACACACTGACAGTTCGGACATGTGGATGAAGATGAAGCGAGCAGGACCGTGACTTGAGCTGTGGCCCAGCAGATGGGACGTTTTGTACTTTGCAGATAAAGTGGGTGAAAAATGGGCGTGCAGAGTGGAGGGATTTTGGAGTACACCTACTGTCTAACTGGGTTGACCCCCAAATTCATAATTTAAGCCGTCAACAGTTCCAGTCTATCACCTACATTTTAGAAATCTACCTAACTCGTGTTATTGTGAGCCCCGCAACCAATCCTGCTCTGCTAACTTGGCCACATTCAATACCTTCAAGCTCCCAGCTGTTATCTAAGAGGAGAAGTTTCATGACTAACTTGGTCTTTGGCGTCATTTAGTTTGTTTTATAATAATAAATCCCTGCACATGTCTGGTGCAGGTGGATGCCAACGTCCTTTTAAACGCAGAGGAAAAATGCAAACACCGTAGACTTGAAAGTCCGTGTTGTTTGAGACATGTAAACGTGTCCGGTCTATAAAGTTTTTACAAGAGACAATATTCAATATAATGTAAATGGAGGGACTGTAAAGAGGAGCCTGTTAAACAGCTGTAAAAGAGCTCAGTTTCAGGTCATCCTCTACTTCCCTTCATGTTTAACCTCCAAAAAACAGGGTGGTCCTGTTTCCCTCCGGCTCACATTTTTCTGAGACACACTCACATACAGGAGGTAGTTAACCAGCTATTTTGAGTCCATAGCAGTAGCAACTGACACATGCTGGGGATTTCAGCGGAGACCCCGAGCGCGGCTCCAATGAATGAGCGGCTTGTCAGGAGGGGAGACGGTGGTGCAGAGGGGGCAGAGGGCACAGGACAGGGGACAGGTGGATGTGGACAAGGGGAGGCAGGAAAGGGTGTGATATTCACACGTGTTTTAGAAAACCGGAGAGACATTATGTCAGCCACCGGGGACAGATGTAACGCTCATAATCACGCATGTATAGAACAAATATGGAGACCACACTGGAAACAGTCTGACTGTGACCATCATATAATGTGGAAAATGATGTTTTCATATGAATGTAAATACACTAACACTGGATGGCAGTGATCTAAAGACAGGCATGACTCTGTAGTGGAAATCACGGCATAACATATTGTAGGGCTGGGCAATAAACTCATATCGGTACGTTCGGTGTCAAAAAATAAATAAAAGTTGGTTTTGGATGTGTGTAGGTAGGCTATGGTCTCATGTCCCTTTAAAGGGATATTCTGGCGTAAAATTGATAAACACGGAGTTAGACACCCCCTCCAGAGATGAATGTTGCCGACCGCTTGCTTCTCTAGTTATACCAACTTTAGTAAACGACCGCATGATAGCAATACACAGAGGTCTGAGGAGCCATAAACAAACCTCAACCAAAACGCCACTCTATAGCCACTCACCTACTCTCTTCCAGCAGCTGCTTGTTTGTAGCGAAACCTCAGGCCAGTCCATTATGGACTACAGCGGGGTGACGCAGCTCAAGGAAATTCTTCATTGAAATGCATTCAGAACAAAACGCTAAGGCAGAAGAACCACATGGAACATGGAAATGATAAAGAAATGATCATAAATGTTCTTCCTTGAGCTGCGTCACCCCGCTGTGGTCCGTAATGGACTGGCCTGAGGTCTCGCAACAAACAAGCGGCTGCTGGAAGAGAGTAGGTGAGTTGTGTTTAGTCTCTTTGCTAAAGAAATGAGTCAAAGTTAAAAAGATGTTTGGTGTCTAGTACTATGTCTGTGACCCTATATGTCCTGTTGATAAAGTTAGGTGCTGTTCTGAGCATTATTTGTGGCTATAGAGTGGCGTTTTGGTTAAGGTTTGTTGATGGCTCCTCAGACCGCTGTGTATTGCTATCGTGCGGTCGTTACTAAAGTTGGTATAACTAGAGAAGCAAGCGGTCGGCTTGCTTCTCTAGTAAGGGGGTTTCTAACTCGATGTTACGGTATGTTTGACCCTAAATTAATTTTACGCTGGAATATCCCTTTAAGACGCTGTCCTACGTCAGAGACGTGACTCCACCCCATCCAGTCCGTAACAAAGAGGGAAAGACAGGTGAGGAGATGGAGGACGGTTCAAAAGTTGTAGCAGCTGAAGTAGACGAAGTTAATGTGGGAGGAGGTGAGCAGCTTGTGGAGTAGTTATCGTCCATTTATCGTTATCGAGGTGAACTGATCAATCTATCGTGATATTGATTCGAGGCCTTATCGCCCAGCCCTAGTATATCGTATCCTTTCTATAGAGAAATTTAATTGGACCAATGAACAACAAGTCACCAACCAGAACATCTAGAGCCAGCCTGTTTCACTAATACTGATGGGAAATAAGTCAAACAAGAAACTTGATAGAAGTATTTTGTAGATCTCTATAAATAAAACATTTGCGTTTTACTCCCCCAAACCTCTTAGTAAAACTTGTGTAATGCCGTGGGGACACTCATGGGAGACTTCTGTGCCGTGATGCAAGACCGTATTTGAGGGTCTCATCTCCTCTGCCATCAGGGTGGGTGTGATAACTCGCCTTGTGCTTATGCCAGGGGAGCCATGGTTACAGTTCAGCTGTCTCCTCCAATGTTCCCTTTCTTTTTCTATTCGTCATCCGTCCGCCTGTGCTCTCATGACACGCCATGTGCAGAAGAGAACATGCTGTGCCAAGCTGTGCCATGCTGTGACTGACTGCAGCGTCCCCAGTCAGGCGAAAGGGAGCGCGGGGTTGCAACTGGAGGAGGAGGAGGAGGATCATACATGGGGAAGGAAATCTGTCATGTATGCTCTATACTGGTGGATGATTTCTTGCGAGCAGGAGTTAGAGGGAGGGGGGGTCTGATGAGGACATGGGAGTGATGGCCAACCGGACGCCTTGTTAAAATACTCGTATGCTGCCCAAGTAGGTGCCAACCTGTAAGACGGGTTCTCATTTACACGAGGATACTTTCTTTTATGATTGAAGGGTGAGACAGGAAGCAGCAAGAGGAGAAGGAAAAGAGAGAAATATGAGACTGGAGATCAAATAAAAAAGGCAAATATTAAAGAAGACGAATCCTAAATCCCTAATTTGCCAATAACTGATAAATATTCCATGTTCGATGCCTCGCTGGGCGGCAGAAATAGCATGAGGTAAGATGAAAGAAAGCTGCAGAGACCAATAGAGGAATCAATGCTCTCCTCTTCTCTTTATTTATACCCCCAAAGACAGCAGGCTAAGATTTCTGGCACCAAAACACACGTCACGCTTGCTATTTCCGTCTGAGGTGCCACATAGCACCAAGAGGTTGGGTGACAGGGCTGAGGCATCATGGGGCCAAAGGACTTCCGTACAACCCACCCACTCACCCACCCAGCCTTTACATGACATTTCACACTCAGACCACCCCTGCCAGGAGAGAGAAAAATGAATGTGCAGCGGAGAATGTGCTTATGTGAGGATGTTTCCGCGGCAAGAAAACCGAGGGTTTAGATTCGTGTGAAAGTGCGAGGCTGAGAGAGGAGGCGTGAGGGGTCTCAGAGGGTGAGAAAAGCGATGAAGAGTTCGATAAATTGTCAATTTTCAGCCCCTGTATTTTTTCCCCATGCGTGTATTCAGTTGACGTGTCGGAGTCGGTGCACAGTTAGCTCATTTGCAACAGCAACACCACTTGAGCCGCCGTGGCAGTGGCATGCGGGGAGGTGCTGGTGTCAGATATCCATAGGCTTGACACGCAGTAAATCATCAGAAACACGAGCCGCCGTTAATGGAACAATGCGAAGCTGCAATACAGAGAGAGAGAGAGGCCGAGTCTTCATGTCAAAGCACTGTCATATTTATTACCAAGAAAAAAAATACATTAAAGGCATATAATTTGTCACAGCTGTTATTTGAACATCTTAAATATATTACTTTGACAATATAATACAGTAAAACACACTGTTGTTGTTGTTGTTGTTGACAGATAGCACAGTCGGGGATTCGTTTTCCTCAACTGCCGGTCGATCGGTCGGGTTGAATTTGATCCAACGTGACCGTGAAAAAAAGGGTTAAGCCCATGAGCATGCACCCTCAATCTAGGGCCGCATGCAGAAATCTCATCGTACAGAAAAAACACCTGAAATTTTAATACAAAAAGAAAACAGGAGCGGTTAATCTCACTGAACAGCAACGAAGCAAACGCTGATGTGTTGGCGAAGGTTTTGGCACAGAAGAAGAAGAAGAAGCAGAAAGCCACAGCAAGACTGGAGAATGTTTTTGATGTGTTTTATCTCGGGCGGCAAACATGGCGCCTCCGAAAGCAACTGATTCAACGTAAAAGTTTATTTACAAAAAAAGGAGGAGGAGTCAGGAGGAGAAAGGCATCACATGATGACGGTTTCAGTCTGGAGAGAATAGGAAATAAGAGGTCGGTGCTTCAGAGCCGGGCTCGGGGTTCTGGTTTTTGGGCTGGGAGGGCGAGTAAGCGGGCTCGGGGAACGATACATGGGGCCTGACGGGGCGGTGATCCTGGCGGTGGGTGTGCGGCTCGCCCATCTGGAAGGCGGTCGCTGATTGGCGGGTCGCGCAGGGCGGGAGAAACTCCTCTGAGGGTTGGCCGAGGACGGTTCAGCCAGGTTCGTCTGAAAAGGAGCATGATGGGACACGTTTGAGTTTGTGGTCTGAGAAAAACTGAGACTAATCCTGGATTTAAGACACAGAGATAGACCTACCTGTTGTGGATCGGGTCTATAAGCAGTGTGTCCTGCCCGGGGACTGGAACTGTACTCATGTTGGATCTCCAGCATGTCCAGCAGCTCAATAAGTCCTTCATCCCTCACTTGACCACAACCTGGCACCTCCTGTCCTGCTAACCCACCCCTCTGGATCCTCTGAGCTCCTGTGGACACACTTGAGACCCTGTAGTCCATTTTGGGCTCCGCAGGCTGGGGCAAAGGCTTCCTTGATCTCTCTGCTTGAATCAGTCCTCCGTCCCGGTCCGCCCCGCTGTTCGCTCTGGGTCTGACCTTTGGGCTTCCAGCCACCTGTGATCTTCTGTGGGGCTGCTGAGGACTTGCATGGGGTCCCTTTGAACCACTGTAGCCTCCTCTGTGATCCTTGTGGTTCTGCCTACCACAGTCTGATACTGACCCCCATTCTTGGCCGGACTCTACCTCCGCTGTCAGCACGTCAGAATCTGCCTGGCATTTCTGGTTAGGCACGCGCACGGGCGCCCTGCCGGCGACTGCTGCGGCTCCCGCAGCTCTGCGCTGACAGCCAGGGGTAGGGCACTTTGGCTCCGGTCCCTGATGGGTCACCACCCCAGATTCGGTGAGCGTTTTGCCTTCGTTTTCTTGAAGCATGGCTCCGAACTTCCGGAGAACAGAGGGGCTGCTGCACTTCCTGTCTCCCAGAGCCCCGACCCCGAAGGACTTCCTGTCCAGAGCAGGAGACTCGGCTGTGATCGAGGGCTGTGAGCGCGTTTGTGAAGACGGAGCATCCCTTTGTCCAAGAGGGGGCTTGGTTCCTGTGTTTTCTTTGTTGGGAGAACTCTCTCTGTGGGAGGAGCTCTTGATTTTGGACAATTGGTTCTTCCTGTTGTGAGTCTCCTCGAAACTGCCCAGAAACTGCTCTGGACCGAGTCTGAAAAAACAGAAATGAGCCGATCAATCAATAACGAACTCAGTCCAAACCTGTCGACATTCAGGTTATAAAATCTGGGAGATATTTGCGGCGCCTACTGGGTAGTTTTGGGGTTACGGTCTATGTGTATTTATTTTGTTTGTTCGTTCTTATTGGGTACAGTTGGTCTGAGGTTGAGTACAAGAGGCTTTTGGATCCAGTTTTGCACCCTTGGTAGGCGAAGAGAGGTAGGTAGCGTGAGAATAAGTTGAGTGGCGTGTTCTTGTTTGCGATTGGTCTTGATAATGTCAGAGGAGGGAAATTGTTTCGAATGTTATCATTGTGGTTGTTTTAATAGTGAAGTTGTGTTCAAAAACGCAAATATTTCAATTCTGTTTTGTCATGTTGAAACATGATTTGTATTTTTGCTGTTTTCAGTCTCATGGTACTTGAAGCGAGGAATACAGAAATACTGTACCAGTTGAACGCGATACCAAGGGCTGTAACAGTGGATATGAGCTCATTATGAGAGTATTTGTAATTAGATTGCTCATCCAGATAAGTCTAAGTGAAGCTGCACACTCTTTTGTTTTGTTTTAACAATACGTATGAGGCTCTCTGAACATCTGTGTGAGAAATACAGCACTATTTTATCTGAGGCTGCCCTGAACGCCCAGAACGGCCATCCTTCCAAGACAGTGCGAGACTATCAACGTAAATATTGTATCTTATGTTTGTTTTCCTTTTGTTGAAGTGTTCATTTTGCAACAAACACTGCTTAAATATAGTTTACAGCTTAAACTGACCTGAATCATCCCAAATTGTAAAGTCAAAGTATCTATTCAGTCTCTGTGAGTCTCAGCAGAAACACAGAACAATCTGTAAACCTGGTAACTTTGGTCAAATATCGTGATCCAATTTATAAATGAACATAGACCATCAAACTACGTGAGAGTCCCGGGAGAAATAACAATATGGGAGGTGGGAGATAGGTCTGTAATACAGGAGCGTTGGCAGGTATGACTCAGTCACACCAAACAATCATGTTCACAAAAAAAGGGGAAAGTCTACCTTTCATTTCCAGAACTTCTTCTTCTGAGCTCATCCTGGTTTGAAGGGATGTCCGTGCTCACCTTGATCGTGTCGCTGAAGCGCTGACAGAAAAAAAGTGAGAAGAAAACACATGAACAAAAACCTCCATCTACTCATTTTAATAGTTTTAAATCAAACTAAATGAGTCTCCTACTGAAGGACTCCATCTACTCTAACTTTCCAAAACTGAACCTCAGCTGAACCTTGTTCGTCCCTCAATATAGCCGTGCTGGGACTATTCTCATCTACTGTACTGTAATGTCGGCCGCACACGTGGGCTTTCATGTGGACCAGGAAACAGTTTAATGTCCTGGTTTCGTAATGACTGCATCGTCAGGACTTCTTTAGGAGGACGGCAGTAAACTATGCGAATCTAACTCCCGTCTGGTAACCGGTGAGCGTGAGTAGACTGGAAGGAACCAGCGAGCTGTAATCAATATGTTCCTGACTGAACCCCGGCTCTGACTCATATCATGTCCAGCTCTCTGGTTCCCTCAGATGCCAACAGAATGAGGCAGAAGAAACAGAGGGAGGAATAAAAACTCGATTTCTTACCACATGGCGAGCGCCGTTATTCTTCCGGTTGGCTTGCTTGCCCTGGCCCAGATAATCCTGCAGTAAGTCTCCGATCTCTGAGACGCCGTTGTAAGGGTAGCCGTTCTGATAACCCACAGGGTAGCTGCAGGCGTCGCCGTAGTGATGTGGCGCGGTTATAGCTCCAGTGGGATTCTTGCCATGATGACCGGGCACAAAGAGGCTGTTGCCATGGTGCCCTAAGCCACAATCCAGCTCGCCGCTATTTTTTGGGTTGTCAGCGGCGATATCATTCGCTCCTCTGCGGGCCTGAACTTCATTGTACAACTAAAAAACAAAAACAGACACAGAAGAACATTCAGTCCAGATACACGGGGTTCCTTTAACGTTATTTTCTCATTCGTACGTGCACATGCTGTACCAAACTGAGAGCACGACACTCACGACGGGAGCTGTGTTTACACAACAAAACACGACTTATAATTATCCTAAAACCGTTGCACAGACTAACCTATATTTATAAGCACATGTTATTCCAATAAGCATCTGTTTCCTTCTGCAACTTTTAATAGTTGCTTTAGTATCCGCTTTCAGACTCCATGTGTGTGTGTGTGTTTGTGTGTGTGTCGGTGCCATCACTACTATTTAATTAGCTTGTTCACATGTGTGTATCGTTGCTCCAACAAGGCCATGTGGCTGAGTCAGTTGCTGCGCTGCCAACAGTTTATTATAGTGCATAAGTGAATACATACTGTATAAATAAACAGACTGCGCTCCATAATCTGGATACAACGTCACGTTATGTAAACACCGAAAGTAGATGGCGAGATATATTGTTTTTTATCGAATACACAATAAATCCAACAACTTTTAGATAAATAAATATTAAATCGCTGAATTTCCCTGAATAGTTGCTGCATTTTCTGGTGGAAATCCAAAAAGAGCGTCCTTAACTGAGCTTCAGATCATATTTTTATGATCTATTATCTCTTATCTCACCTCTTCGATTTTCCTCTGGATGTCCTGCAGCTGGTCCTCCCACTCCTGCATCTCCGAATCAAAGTTGTCCATCAGCTCGGGCCTCTCTGCCCCCCAGCCCCGGCCGCCGTGTTCCAGCCCACGCTCCAGATCAATGGCTGCCATGACGTAGGCTCCTCGATCCCCACGGGCCTTTTTAAATGGCAGTTTCCCCCCCTCTTACTCCCGTTTCACTCGCTTGTCAGGGGTCAACGTCTGGTTTGCCAGTTGGGGCGGAAGGATCGATGGCCTGGAAACGCTGTAACGACACACAAGGGAAATGATGAGATTACAAAACGAATCCTGGTCTCAGATTACTAACCGTGTAAATTCAGCTGTAATCTGATTTTAAAAAAAGCACTTTCGGGGTGAAGTCGGGGTGGGTGAAGTCTCTTTTCGTGATTATTTTTCTGGTCAACATCTTGCATAAACATCTCATGTCGGAGACTCACTGAGGTCAGATATTTATGGCTATCTCCTCCGCATTCTTGTCCAAAATTCACAGGCATGTAAGTCAACCTATGCAGCACGTGTGGACAAGAGTGTTGCATGACACTCCAAGTGTTAAGACCTCTGGTCACTTTGACCTCCAGCCCGTCTCTTCTCGTCACATGAGGAGAATAACTGGACCTCGGCGTTCAAAAACAAAATGTGACGCTCTGTCGTACCTCAGGGTTGTCAGAAATGATCATTAAAACTCCTTAAATGAGGTTCAGTGATCAATAATTCAGTAAGGTTGCATTCAAACGAGTTTCTATCAAAGTGGGTTTGTTGTTGTTGTTGTTGTTGCCATCAATGAATACAACAAGTACCCTGGAAGAAAGTGCCCGAATGTACCGTCGACTTCCCTCCCACCTGTGATGTAAGAGTAGAGATATTAATAATCCTGTAACTATGCATAGTAAACCGGCTGCATGGCTCCTGAATCAGAAACAGAAATACTTTAATTACTGCTTTTGTTGCAGTAACTCCAGTGTAAATACAGTAAAAAGGGGAGATAAATAATCGATAAAATTAGTAAAAATAAATAGATAAACAAGTATGTACATTATATACAACACAAATAGTAACATTGTATGGATGTTACTTCACATTCTTCTGAATCTGAATCAGAAATACTTTAAGAATTTCTTTTGTTACAGTAACTCCAGTGCAAATTCAGTAAAAACAGGAGATAAATAACAGATAAAATAAAGAGATAAACAGATAAAATGAGCATAATTTGTAAAAATAAAGAGATAAACAAGTATGTACACTATATACAACACAAACAGTAACATTGCATGCATGTTACTTCACATTCTCCTGAATATGGAGGGGCACATGGACAGTGACTGTGAAAAGTTAAAACTAAAAACTTGCTTAGATTTATTTAAAATATAAAAAGTAACAAAATAATGATTAAAAAAATGTTTAAAATGAGATAAATCCTAGAAATAAGAATTAAAAATGTAACTAGACATTACCAGAAGAGTTTGTATTTTCTGTGTCTATAAATTAAGTCTCCCCTTCAACATTAAAAGCCCCCTGACTCTGATATAAGAGGGTCTGCAGTTCTTACCTTTGCTGTAATCTAAAGTTTGGTCTCTCCTGTAAAGATCCTCAGTCTGATCTGGTCCCTGTGTCTCTCTGTGTCTCTGTGTGTCTCCACTCTCTGCTGCTGTATATCCACTCTCTGTCTCTAAACTCTAAACATCTCCCCTCTATCTTTCTCTCTCCCCTCTCTTTCTCTCTCTCTGTTACGTAAACCTCCGCGGACTGGATTTAAAGGGACCCCCAGGTTAAGTCCGGACCGTTGAGTTAGGGGGGTAAACAACTTTCTGCTCCAGCCGGGGGTCCCCGCTCTTTATACCGCTGCTCTGTGTTTACGTGTGCGCGCTGTTGGAGCCCGGGTCCGGTATCATAATGTCAAATTTATTCCAGCATTTCGGGTCTCGATGGGACAACTGTCGTCACCAGCATCCCTGCTATAATTACTGGCGCTCGCGTTGAGAGGGAAAGTGTTTACATAGCTATTTCAGCTGCCGCGCGCGACTCTCGGCCAATAGGCTTCTCTGTTGCTACTCCGCTTTAAGGAGCTCGGGCAGATTTGGTCTTGTGACCATGATGCTCCGCTGCAAATCATTTTTCCGAGGGCTGCCAAATGGGCGTGGGTGACACAGTGAGTAATAATGTGTCACCGTCAATAATATCTTTATTGAAGTTAGTCACGAAGAAGGAAACTCAAAGGTGGATGTCGGACATTTTCTGGCAGTGTTTTACTCATTCTTCATCCTTCACAGACTCCTCAATGACAACAAACTTTACAAAGTGGGATTTTTGTTCCCTGGTTTCAATAAAATCATAACAATGCAAACGTTCAAGTAGGGGAGACCGGGGCTTGTTGTCACACTTTTTACACTCTTGTAAACTTCTTGGAATTAATACATCATATATAAACAAAATGTTTACCACACAAAAGACCAAAGTCTCAGGTATATTTTTCGTATTCATTTCATTTTCATATCTTGTGTCATTGCAGAGTTATAAGCAATCAATTAGAGAGTGTGACCATAGACTGTATATAGAATGGATGCCGTCTGCCCCAAGAACAGCACCCTCTGGTGTCCGGCTGCAGTATAGGTCATAAATCCCGCAAAGCTTATGGTTCTGTGGACAAACTTGAAATTTATTATACAGACTATACATTTTTTCCCCCCTGCTTGTGATGTTGACATGTAGTTACTGTAAGACTGGTTTGTGCTCAAGTCCTCTTTTTTTCTATACAGCTCAGTTTTTAAAAGTTGTTAGGGGGTTCATATTTTCTATGATTGACACCTAATACAGCCTATGGGCGTATGAAGATTGTGTATCTCACCTGGGGATACACGGTTTGAGCCGAGCGACTCTCGGCGACTCTCCCACCGAATGCGTACAACGGTACTGCACAATGTTGGTTTCAGGAAGTGGAGAAAAATCGCAGAATTACCAAGAGCTTTTCTGCTTCAAATCTGTATACCGGCAGGAGGCGGAACCAAGTTGTCCATAGTATATACAGGCTATGAGTGTGACATGTTGCCCCGCCATCGAGTAAGTTGTCTCACTAAATGGGGTAAGATGTCAAAGTGGATTTTGCAGCTAATAAAACACGGACAAAATTATTTTTGTTCTCATTTTTTTTACATAAAAGTGAAAATCAATCAAATCAAACTATGCAAACGTTTAAGTAAATATCCCAAACGTTGGTCTGTTATCTTGACTCATCCCCCTGAAGACAGTCGCTACTGTTCATCTGCCACAACATCAATTACTAACGTCAGACCCCCTAATCAGGGGTCCCGTTGGGAGTTTTCAGACCACCCTCGCCCCCTCCCCAGGCAAGATCTAACATTTGGCTCTCAACTTAATCACCAGAATTCCTTCCAGTTTGAATCCCGGGGATCATCTGCAGTATTTCTCCACCTGTTGTGTTCCCTGTCAAAGCTTTCAGAAGTTTAAGAGAGGGTTAAAAACAAACTTTATCCTGACTTTACCTTGAGGAAACAACAGCAGGACGGTACAGCAAGTGTTGTTCAGAAAAACAAAGACAAGGTGACTGCTGTCACCATACGTTATAAGAGAACATATATTTAGTAACAAGGTTACACCAGGGCATCTCGCAGCATGAAAAGGTGATTAAGGTTCAACCTGTGACCATAAAGCTCGATGTAAGCAATGCTGACCTTAGATGACTTACATTCCTGAAACAAACTCTCTCCTCAGTATGAATTTATGATCATAATCTTAGCTCAAGTGTTATATTACCAGACTTTCAGGAGTCGTAGATGAGTTTGGAAAAACTGAATCACCCCTGAGCGCACTGTTGTTTGTTTTTTTTTAGTTATAAACTTTTTAAATGTGAACTGAAGTTTAACACTTAAAGCTCCAGTGAGAAACTTTCAGTCATGTCGCTGATAGTCTTGTTTGCTTTAGTAGGTTGTAAAAAGGCATCAGTAGGAATTGAAGTGTGCTTCATAAATGTCAAAAGACTCCTAAAAGGAGCTTTAACCTACAGTTAAAGCGTACCACAGAGTCTAGAGCTGAATCTATTTTAGCTTGTCTAGACAGACATGTCGAAAGCACAATCAAAACAAGTTTGTTGACGGCGACAATCACGTTTCAGCTAAATCTGGACTTGAGGTCTTTATTTACAGTTTTCAACCCATCCGCAGTTTTTTTCTGTTGTCAGCATCAAACTAAATTGTTAGAGCCAATTTGTATGGTTTAGTGCCATATTCCATATTTGTGTATTTTAAATTTCTCATGCAGTATTTGGATTTCGGGTTCATGCAGTTTCAATGTTTTCCCAGTAGGTGGCTCCACCCGTATGTGAGGCGGAAGTGTTTCGTTAATCTCACAGGTGTGTGTGTTTTGTCACCGGTGAGAGTATACAAGTTTTTGACCGTCGATTTGGGTATTTCGCACTTGTCAAGGACGCATCTGTGTGAACTTGTATCTTTTCATGCAATTGTGCATTTGGAGCCTAATTTTTTACTGACAGGTGGTCTGTGAACGTGTCACTCCGATGTTTAGCCGGTATATCAACCACGTCTTGGCTTTTAGGTTTATTGTTTATCTACTCGCAAGTAAGTCAAGACAATACACAAATCTTAGACTGCTCTAGGGCTGGGCGATATGGCCTCAAATCAATATCATGATTTAATGAGTAGTTCACCTCGATAACGATAAATGGACGATACCTACTCCACTGCACCCCCTATGTAAAAAAGTTTAGCCTTTAGATGGGGCTGTGGCAGTTTTAGTGATACTATGACTCCTCTGGACCATTTATTACAATTATTTTGTTGTTACAGACTGGATGGGGTGGAGTCACGTCTCTGACGTAGGACAGCGTCTTAAAGGGACATGAGACCATAGCCTACCTACACACATCCAAAACCAACTTTGATTTATTTATTATTTAGACACCAAATATACCAACATGGGCAAAATGACATTGGTTATTGTTGTAATTTTGGTATCGGTAAATTTTCGTTGTATCGCCCAGCCCTAGACTTGTTCCGCTTTTAACTCACCTTCTTCAGGAATTGATGCTGCCGGTGTTGACTTGGGGATAATGTAGTCTCGTAGTGTCGAATCTAGCCACTCTGTCTTGACTGTGGCGGCAATCTTGGCAAGTGCTGAGCTTTTCCTGTGCTTTTGGTTACCTTGGCAACAAATGATGCGGGGAGGAGGAAAAAAAACAAAAAGAGCAAAAACAAACAAGGGATGATGTGAATCGAGGGAGGCGTACATCACAGGACAAAGAAAAGAGTAAAAAGAAAGACTAGTTTAAAGATGGTGGCGTAAGAGAGGGACGAGAACAACACAAGTATGAGGATGAGCAAAATGATCGGCTGGAACATCTGGAGGATGACGAACCGTAACAAATGAGAGAAACAAGGTCGGATTAAGTGGAGAAAAGGAAGAAACAGAGTCAGTGTTTTTGAGATATTTCACAGGCGACCAGGATACTCAGATATGTTTCTTTCTTTTCAAACTCACAGACAGCGGCTCGTCTGCCTCCCTGTCCTCCAGCCTCGGCACTTCCAGTCGGTCGATGAAGGCCTGCAGCTCTTTCCTGAAGGCCTTCATCTGAGCGTTGATGCGATAAAGCAGCTCGTGTTCCCTGATCCTGCTCCCATCATCCTCTGCTCCCTCCTCCCCTATACCGAACATCAGGTCCCCGTTTGAAACGTAGACCCTCGCCTCTGAGATGACCGTGGCTGTATCGGCGATCAGCCGGTCGATGGTCCGCACCAGCCTCTCCGCTTCCACACGTATGTCGATCATCTGCTGCCTGTCGCGCAGACTGCACCGTCCACCGGGCAGGAAGCGTGCTAACGGGGAGGAGGCGGCGCCCTCAGGTCCAGGGGGGGTGTAGAGGCTTCGGGTCGGCGTCATGCAGCGGCTGCTGCCGTTATTGTTTCTGACCTCATCAGAGTCACTCTCCCCTCCCACCGGACCTTCACGTTTGCGGTGCGGTGGAAGGAGGCGGGAGGAAGTCGAGTCCTCGTCGCTCTCTCTGCGACCACTCGTAGCACCGCCGGCGTCGCTCTCGGCGTCGCTGTCTCGCGGGCTGGGCCTCAGGGAGAGATGGGAGGCGAGGTCATAGCGCTGCATGTTGGAGAGGAGCACTCGGTTCTCGTACTGCAGCTGCATCACCTGAGGAAGAGACAAAGAGGAGTCATCAGGTCTGACCCCGCTCCCCCATGTTCACCATGTTGTTTTTTTTCCTACCTTTCCACTGAGGTCGTTTATTTGAAGTCTTGCTGCCTTCAACTCCTCCTGCAAAGCTTCCACCTTTGCTGCATCAATCCCCGTGCCTCCTCCTCCTGCTCCTCCCCCGTGTCTGGCGCCTCCTTCGTGGGTTCCAGCTTTGAACCGTAACTTATTCAGCTCGGCCGTCACTCTCTTGTTTTGGTCTTCGGCGTCCGCCAGGTTCCTCCGCAGCAGCTCGGCCTCGTCCTCTACCAGCTGCAGCTGCTGTCGGAGCTCCGTCAGATCATCGCCGAGGCCTCGTCCTGCACCTGTCCCACCCATCGCTCCGCACCCAGAGCTCCCAGCACCCTCTCCTTCGCCACGGAGGTCGTCAAGCTCGGCCCTCAGACCGCGGTTCTCCACCTGAGGGATAGACGGAGGAAACCTTAGACTCACACAACTCAAACTGAAGCATATTTCCTATGATAGACGCATCTTTACCTCCAATTCCACGATTTTCCTCCCGAGGATGTTGGCCTCCTCCTCCACTAGGCGGAGCCGTAACTTCAGCTCCGACTCCCGGGTGGTGGGAGGACCCCCTGCCTCTCCTTTAGGATGGGTGCTGTCCAGTTCTCCGTAGAAGGAGCGGTACTTTTGCAGCTCTTGCTCCAGGCGGTCTTTCTCTTTGTCGATTTTGGCCGTCTTCTTCCTCATGAGCACCGCTTCCTCTTTGATGAAAGCGAGCTGGCACTTAAGGTCTTCGTTGTCCTCCTAAAATCAGAGACACACGCTCAGACTTGCGTAAGATGCTGGAGCGCATTGAAGCAGAAATAGTCACAACTTAATCCTGAAGTTCACAAGGTTGGTTTCGAGAAGATGGGGGGATTTAGGATTAAAGAGAAGATTTTGTTGCGTTTAAAACCAAAACGCTGAGTCTTAAGAAACGACTGAGGCTCAGAAAACTCTCAGCTTTCTTTTAGATTTATCTTCCTTTTAGATGCTCCTGCTTTGACCTGGTGTAGCCTCAGTTTAAAAGCAAGATAAGTGAGGAAATCATAAAAGGAAAGAGGTGGCCTTCAGGTTTAATACTCACTTCGATAAGTGGAGTCTGGAGAAAGCACTTTTGGAGAAAAAAGGACGAAAGTAGGCGAGAAAAAGACGATCTTTTCAGATTAGATTATCCTTTTAGTGAGCCGTACAGAGCAGTCGATGATCTTCATGATTTATTTTTCTGATCTTGTGCGATGTGATTGTCAATAACACCAGAAAAATTACAGGAACTCTTTAGTATTCTCACCTCAGTGGGAGTCTGTGCAGATTTTCTATCCGTCTTCTGGACCTCCTTGCTTCCTCTTCTTTTTTGAGACTGTTTCAGGGCAGTGAAGTAAAAAGAAAACTCATTTTTTAATCAATATATACAACAGCGTGTGTATTCATACCACTCTCACTCTGTTTTAATGATATTTTCAAGGCCGATAAGTTCAAACACATCAAATATTGATGGATGTGTTGTTCGCAGACGTCGGTGACTCACCTCTTTGGTTTTGTCTAGTTCGTTCTGCAAGGCTTGTTTGGTCACTTCCACCTCGATCAGCTTCTGTCGCAGTTTTTCGTTCTCATCCTCCGTTTTTGTGCGTTTCTCTTCCACCTTTTCCAGCTCGTGATGCAGTCTTACCGACACGTCTTTCGCTACCTGCAGAGGATTGAGTGTTGTGATGTAAAAACTATGAATATTCAGGTTTGAACCACAACAGCCGCTCCTCTTTTCTGTACCTTCAGGTCTTGCTCCAGACTCCTGAGCAGCTCCTCATCGATCTCTCCGGTCTGGGCATAGCGCAGCCTCTTCCTCTCCGCCTTTCTTAGACGGTACTGCAGGATCCGACAGTTCTTATTGGCCCTCTCCAGCTCACGCCTCATCTCCTGCAGCTGACAAGTGTCCTCCTCGTAGAACGTGTCTCGCATCTCGTCCATCTCTGCCCTCATCTCCTCGATTTCACACTGGTGGGTGCACAGAGAAGTTGATTCGAGGTTTCCAAAATCTGTTTTTTTGACTCTACTTGTGAAGTTAATCATATTACCTGTAGTTTTTAAGTGTTCATGTAGAAATTAAGAAATCAAACGCACCCATATGACCTCTGATTGGATGTCAACTTGACTCTTATAACTGGGACACACTCTCTGCAACCGCCACCATGACGTGACATAACGTGCAAATCTCAATAGCTGTGGTTGTCCCTCATTTTCAAACAAAATCATTGATTTTAGCAGATCAATATCAGTGTAATCAATAAGTAGTTAGTCATCTGTGGCTCTAGGTTTATAGCCTTCTGTTAAAGGGTGTTTATCAGACATCTATCAGTCAGTGATTTGACCAAAAACTCAAGATTTACTCCAAAAAATCTGATCCTAATGAACAAATATTGACTATTTTCCAGCTGGTCTTTTAATCTAATGATGTGACAGTTTGTGGTCTACATAAAAATAACTTAATGTCTATAAAAAAGGGAGGAATCGAACCTTTAGATCCTCATTTTCATCGATCAGTCTCTCCATCTCGTCTTCGAAGGCCTGGTCCTCTCCCTGGTCTTGCTGTGTCACGGACCCCGCCTCTGTCGCCTCTGCAGCCGGCTCCTGCTCCCCCACAGCGGCCTCCTCGGTCCCCATGTTATCGGTCTTGGTTTGCATCCTCGCCCTTCGTCTTTTTAGAGTCTTCTGCAGATGGTACTGGATCAGCTCAGCCTGGAAGCATCCTCCTCTGCACAAACCCAAACCGAGGCCCGGGCCGCAGCCCACCGACACGCCGCCTCTCTTGCTGTCTTCCCCGGCTTTCCTTCCTCGAACCTCCGCTACCGGAGAAGGGGAGGAGGAGGCTCTTTCTGGGGGGAAACGCCGGGTGGAGTCGGCTTTACAGCAGGGGAGACGTAAAGTGGAGCGACGGGCCGGTTCGGGTAGATTTATCGGATCCTCCTCGACAGCATCCGCCCTGTTTGCTCCTCCGACTCCACCAGCTTCAGCACCATCCGGGTGAACAGCTGCCCCTCCGCGGCTCTCGGGCTCCCTCTCCCTTCCGTCAGCGGACCTCAGCGGCTCCTTCTCCCCGGGGTTGACGCTCCTGCCGGCGGTGAGAGGAGGAGATAGGGACCGGCCTGGCTGTCTCTGAGCTCGGTTGTTTGCCCGTGCCTGGGCTGTAGCCGGTGAGGGAGCCCGGTGCTGCTGCTGCTGCTGCCTCCTCTTCCTCCTCCTCCCTGGGCTTTTGTCTGATGATGATGATGATGATGGTGGTGGTGGAGGGTCTGCAGCGACGCTAGTGGTGGGATTCATCTTCTGCTCCACCACCAGAAACTTTACAGGGAAGCTGTAGCCCACTTTAGATGAATATAATTAAAAATAATAAAACTGATAAAAATGATAAAGTCATATCTCCATGCAAGTAATCCCATTGAAACAGATCTAAGTTTTAATATCTATTTAAAAACCACTAGATGCCGCTTTCCTCCACTTGGTTCGTCCTCCATCAAAGTTTACGGAAGAGGTCTAGACCCTCTTTATTCGTCCTGCACCTTTAAAAATCAGTCTACAGAGTAAAAAAGGGTCAAAATTGTTTAAAAGTTAAAAATAGTTCTCCATGATGGCTGATTCTTACCGCAGAGCTGAGGGAGATCTCGCTGACACGGGGTACCACCAGGCACTGCAGGGGCACTGACCGTTGACGTACGGACGGACGTCAAACCAGGAAGTGGACGTGCAATCCCCCCACCACTACCACATAAACAAACAACCTATGTGGCGTCTTCAATTTAAAGGGATATTCCGGCATAAAATTAAGTTAGGGTCAATCACACATCGAATAAGTCACCCCCTCGAGAGATGAACGTTGCCGACCGCTTGCTTCTCTAGTTAAACCAACTTTAGTAATAAACAAACCTGGAGCCATAAACAAACCTCAACCTAAACTCCACTCTATAGCCACAAATAATGCTCAGAACAGCACCTAACTTCATCAACAGGACATATAGGGTCACAGCCATAGTACTAGCCACCAAACATCTTTGTAACTTTGACTGATTTATTTAGTAAAGAGACTAAACACAACTCACCTACTCTCTTCCAGCAGCCACTTGTTTGTAGCGAGACCTCAGGCCGGTCCATTACGGACTACAGCAGGGTGACGCAGCTCAAGGAAGAACATTTATGATCATTTCTTCATGGAAAGGGAAATTCAATTGTCTGTTGTCTCACATAATATGTCTCTAAAAATTATCTTTTATTTACACAAGAGTTATAAAGTCTGATGGCTGTTGGTACAAAAGATCTTCTGAATCTTTCTGTCCTGTGGTGAAGAGAGAGGAGGTGGTGTAGTGGTTAGCACTGTCGCCTCACAGCAAGAAGGTCCTGGGTTTGAATCCGGGTCAGGGCGTCTCTGTGTGGAATTTACTCTGGGTACTCCGGTTTCCTCCCACATCCCAAAAACATGCCTGAGTGGGGTTAGATTAATTGGCTACTTTCAAATTGCCCGTAGGTCTGAATGTGAGTGTAGATGGTTTTTCATCTATATATGTCAGCCCTGCAATGAACTGGCGACTTGTCCAGGGTGTCCCTTGCCTTCGCCCGAAGATGCAGGGATAGGCTCCAGCCCCCTCTGCAACCCCGTGAACGGAAATAAGCGGTAGAAATGGAAATGCAATCAGACCGAGATGCTAAAGCAGAAGAATTACCGCGTCTGCAGTGCAAAATGATTATTTTGATGATTATTACTTAGAGGAAATGATAAAGAAATGATCATAAATGTTGTGGCTATAGAGTGGCGTTTTGGTCGAGGTTTGTTCATGGCTTCTCAGATCGCTGTGTATTACTATCTTCAGTCGTTACTAAAGTAGGTATAACTGGAGAAGCAAGCAGTTGGCAACATTCATCTCTCGAGGGTGCGTCTAACTCAGTGTTATGGTGTGTTTGACCATAAATTAATTTTACGCTGGAATGACCCTTTAAATAACGTCCACCATCAGTAGTGCCATTTCTAAATCAGAAGAAAAGTGTTTATCTTTCATTTTAAATTTGTTTTGCTGTTGGTGAAGGAGCTCTTAATCTTCTCAGTGAACGTAAAATAATGTGAGAAGGCTTTCCCTAGCCTTTCCTCCTCATTCCCCTCTGACCCACAATAGCCAAAGTGTAAGTGACTTCTTGTCCAGTAGAGGGCGCTCTTCACACACATAACACATCAGCCAAATCTGTCCCTCACAGCTGAGCGTCCATAAAACGCTGACTATTTGCACTCTGTTAGGCTGAATGAGCTCCTTAGTCATATAATTGTTAACAGGATGAGATGAGTGAGAGATGGGTGAGGGTTTGCCGAGGTTTAACCCCTTAAAAACTGACCCTTTACCCTCTAACAGACTGACGCTCTCAGACTCAGAGGTGGGTCAGTCAGCAGAGGAAATACCTGGAAAAAGGTGTTCATGCAGTTATCGCTATTTCTATTTCAGATTGCACATCAATATTCTGGCCTGTACTAGTCGTGTCGGTGTACAGGTATGTGCAACTAGTTCCTGTAGCAGCAGGGATGCAGGTTATAGTGACCTGTGCTAAATGCCTTTGATAGAAAAGCCTCGGTCCTCCTGCAATCCTCTTAGTCCCTGGCTTAGATCCCTCTGTCCCCATGGAGGACATACTCCTCCTCCTCCTACTCATCTCATCCAGTCTATCATTCACATTTGAACCCTTAGACCTCCTGAAGACCTCGCTCCACCTCCACCCTCATGCCATTAGCGCACAGAGACAGGTGGTGGTGCTTCAGGATAAGAGGGAGGACTGTGTAGAAGCAGTGCAGAAAAAGTGGCTCAGTATTTCAAAGATGAAGTTCTAGGTGAAGCAGAGCAGCAGTGATCTGAAGTTTTTCAACAACCGGAAAAGGATAGAGGATGAATAATTTAATAGATGCCATTAGTGACTCCGTAATGGGCTAAATGGGATGAAGTGTTGATGGAGAAATAGATGGAGAATGTGTGGATACAGGATAGATAAAGCTACGCCTTCAGTAACAAAAACCATCTGATTTGGTCGCTTCTTGTGGAAACACTTTGTAGATCAACTACACCAGATTCACATGTTTTTAGCTCAGCATTTGAAGAGGTAAAAGTCTGATTTCTTTCTTTGTCACTGCCTAATGTTAACTAATCTATATAGTTTGAAAGTTACAGCAGCGCCCTGATGGCAGATTAGTGGAGGCTTCTCTTCCAGTGACCTGCTTTCCTGGGTAATTCACCGAGTGACGTGGAAATAAGCTCTTTTGGAGCTAAAGCCAATTTACCCCCAAAGATTAGGACAGATCTGTCTGGACAGGCCAAAGACACAGCCTACCTCTGCCTCTCTCACACACCTTCAAGAGCCATTTCCATCCAGCAGATCCCAACATGGAAGAAGAGAAGAGAAGAGGGAGAGATGGAGGAACGAGGAGGGAGTGAAGATGGGAAGATGGGGGATGGGAGGGGTTTAGGCTCCAGATTAGGTGACATCTTGATTCTGAACTCTTCAGTAGCAGCAAACCGGCTAATTCACAACTCATGTACACAAAGACACACACAGGTGAACTGCGGGGTGCTGACATTGTCTTTATTTCAGTTGTATGTGCAGCCAGAAGCTGTTGCGTTCCTCTTCGTTAAGACAATGAATTTAACGTTTTTTTTATAAAAGCTGTTTTCAGGAAGACGTTCCCTTCAGTCCTACATGGCAGTGAGACAACACCGAGCTCAACTTCAATCTCTTATTCTCGCACCTCAGCTACATCGCACAGCAAAAAGAAATAAATCATGAGGACCCACACAAAAGTATTATAACAAAGATACCCACAAATTTGCATAAATACTAAAAGAAACTACAGCCCCCTCCCACCCTACCCTCCAAAGTGATTAAACCAGGTTTTCAATTCACAATGAATACAAAGAAAAAATAGCTTGTTGTTGTTGTTGTAAATGCAGCACAGTTAGATCTGTTTCAAACAGCATGGGGTTGGTCGTTGTCGTAGTGGAATAAAAGGTAGTCGATTCAGTTGATGGCAGTTTTGACAGCGTCTTAATGTCGTTTTTACAAATTTGTAAACAAAAATCCCCCCTGATCCAAAAAAAAAAGCCTTTGGTATCAACTTCTGCATGCTCTTTGTGTTGGAAATCATTAAAATAAAACTCTTTAGAGTGCTAGAATATAAATTAGCATATTAAGGTCTATTTAAGCTTTCATTTAAAGTAATACCGGTATCCAGAGTACAAAAGTTGGAGGTGAATTTTGGTTGACAGGTTAGTGGATGCTGAGCCGTTTGTAGGTCCTCTAATATTTTGGTCCTTTACGGTCCCAAACACAGCTGGACAGGAGAGTGCAGAGCCGGCCTACGTGATCAGCGTTCTGCTTTTCTTTAAGATAAAAAAAAAAACTGTTATGGAGACAACCAACACCCCTCTCTTCCTCTCAGAAACCCTGACAGACACACCCACATACACACACTGCTACCCTTTCCCCCTTCAAAGTTGGTCACAAATTGCATCCTTCTACATTACTGGCGGGGAGGACGAAGCCGCTTTGGTTTGTTTATCCCTCCCCTCCCATCCCTCCTCCTCCTTCTCTGGCCCTTAAAACAAACGTCCAAGCAAGCCCTCTTCCTCCTTTACTCCCTCTTGGCTCTTCCTTTCTTTTGCCTCTTCCCGTTATCCTCCAGCGCCTCCGCTTTGCTGTGACCGTTGGTTACCATGGAGCTGCCGTTGGCGACCGGTTTTCCTCCTTTTTGCGAGGAGGAGGGTTTGCGTCGGTAAGCGTGGTAGTAGAAGTTGGCGAAGAGGATGATGAAGGTGACGGCATAGCCAATCAGAGCCCACTGCATCCAGTTGGGGAACGGACAGCCGGTGTATAGAGAGTGGCCGGCGTGTCCGATGGTCACGTGGAACTGGATCTGTAGAGGAAACACGATCGTAAAAGTTAGGTGAAAGCATATTTATAGTCCTGCAAATAAAAAAACAACAGTCCTGGAGTTACACCCACCATCTGAATTATGGTGAGGTATTTCTTCCACCAGAGATACTTCTGCATCTGAGGTCCCAGAGCTGCCAGACCGTAGTAACCGTACATGAGCACATGGATGGAGGAGTTGATGGTTGCACCAAAGAATGCTAAAGGGGGATAAAACAGCATCTTCGTCAAACAGCAGTAAGATTAACATCCTCGATATCAGAGTTAATCTGAATCCTTCTTTTTTACTCACACTGTCCACCAGGGACCCACTTGATACCGATCCACCAGAGGATGAACATGGTGCAGTGATGGTAGACGTGGAGGAAGCTGACCTGGTTGAACTTTTTCCTCAGGATGAAGAAGACCGTGTCTAGGAACTCCACTCCTTTAGAGATGTAGTACCACCAGAGAGCAGATGCTATCTGTGGATGTGAAACGGACCGGGTGAGTCAGAGCAGAGACGCAAATATCTGTCTATATGTATGAAACAGCATCTTTAAAACATCCTTAAACCGAGAATAGGACGACTGTTTCCCTATAAAACCTGCTGTTATTCAGTTTAAGAATCATGGAGACAGAAAGGATCTGATGTATTCAGTGTTTTCTCTGCTGTGTTATAAGATTAATGAACATATAAACAGGTAAAAAGACAAATAAAGTGAGACATTAAGCTTTAAACACAGTGTTAAGGTCAATAATGATGACTGTATAATATGATATGTGGATTATATAACACTCTGGACCACTGGAGGCTTAAAGCGTAACTTCAGTATCACATATAAACAGTATATTGACCCATTCACAGTGGTTTTATAAATCACACAGACAGCATCAACCTGACTCTAAACTGACAGCCGACTGTCCTGAAAAGCACGCCGTAAACCACTTCACTTCACTCCTCCCAGCCTGAGACACACATGGCCACCCTCTAAGCCAGGGGCTGCTGCGGTATTAAGGCCTGAAGGTGGAGATGTGGGCGGAGTCTCACGGTGGCGAGACCAATTACCCCGACCTATCTGAGCGCAGGCCCCACCTTCTTTGTCCTGAAACCGCTAGAGAAATTAACCTTTATCACAGAGTATTTATTTCCTCCTCTGACCTTTGACTTATCCAAATGCTCTGATATATAGTTACAGTGATCTCCTTAACGCCAACAGTAGGATTAAACCATCCGTACACATCGACAGGTCCGGCGTCTCGGCTCACAGGGGAGTGTGAATCTGTGGGTGTATACCTGTTAGAGCTGGTGTGTTCTGCAGGAAACTCACCCTGACTTCATTGACATCATTGGAGTAGTTGACCGGCTGACAGAGGTAGCTGTACCCCGCTGCTTTAGAACCTAGTAGGAGCTGATGGGGAGAAAGAAAAGACAGAGTCAGGGCGAGGAAGAAGACCGAAAGATGTTTTTGTAGTTCAAGCAACCTCAAAGAAATATCACAATTAAGGAATATAAAAACAGGTTATTGGTTAAAAAACAAGAGAAACGTCTCATTGAAAGAGTAAAAGCAAAGAATCTATGAGGAGGGACCAACAGTTCAGCTAAAAAGTAAAGTTTTGAGTCCTTTATAACTGACTCTGGGAGAAGAAACTATATGAACAACCTCTTGAAATATTACGTAGTGAAGGCTGCACAGACTACGTTTCTCAAATTTGCATAAAACTAGCAAAAATTAAAACATCATATACTGGAGGGTTTGGACTTCTGCAGTCTGTAAGTGTTTCCTTTGCAAGATGATAGTCTAATCTTGTATTTGTGGGGTTTAACAAGCAAAAATCTCAAGTAATATAGGAAACTATTTCAACACAGGCGACGGAAGTTTGTAGGATCTTGTTGAAAACGCTTTGTCATCCTCCTTTAAAAGTCTTGATAACAATCTGCCTCCTCACCTCTTTGGCGATGTAGAAATTCAGCACCACCATGCTGAAGTTGTACACTATGAGGGTCTTCCTGAGTGTATAGGGCTGACGGTCCTGCATGTATCTAGGCCCCGCCCACAGGAAGAGCAGGTACAGGCAGCTGATGACCAGAGTGGGAAGAGGAGTGGACATCAACGGCCACTTCTCTACCCTCTTGTCTGGAGATAAAAGAGTTGATTTCATTATCAGGAAATTAAGGATAATGTAAAGCAAAGAGCAGCAGCTGTTCAGGAAGAGCGGATACAGCATCACATGTTTACTGCAGCTCATACGACACTGACATTATGAGGGATAACAGCTTAATTAAACAACCTCATAGTACAAATACAGAGACAGTTTACTATCTCAGTGAGGGAGCAGGTCTTTGTCTTAATCAGCTATGATCTGCCAGACTAATAACTTTAACAATCATCAAATTAAACTGAACATATTCGAGTGACTGTGAAGATCTTACCTGCTATAGAAAGGCTCCATTTGTAAAACTCTACAGTGTCATTCACAAAATGTGTTACAACCTCCATGGTTCTGGTCTCGATTACACTGTGGCAGGAACAAAGAGAGAGCAAGTGAGTCAGGAGGACCACCCAAACTGAAATGATAGACTCCAGTTAGGATATCAGTAAGTGTGTGTGTGTGTGTGTGTGTGTGTGTGTCACTCCCTGTTGTAATGGCTTTCAAACACACTTACTGTAAAAAAAACAAACATCCTTTTAAACGGGATACTCAGGCCCCTTCAAAGATGGAGGTCTGCACTGTGCTGTGTCATATCAAATCTCCAAATATGGACTTTCAGCTCAATATGAATGTGAAGATTTGATGCGGACAGACAGCATTAGAGCCTCTCTTGACTCAACACCGCGATGCTAATGCACTTGCTATTGATTTTCACGACTGCTGAAGGGTCACACCTTTTTGAGATAATTATAGAAAATAAGGTGGAGTTTACAGGGTTACTCCACCTATTCGATTAGATATCTAGATGGAAAAATAGAGATACTGCTCCTAGTAGCTTCTGTAGATTACTGACAGCACGAGACTGATATCAAATATGCATCTTATTGACTTTAATTAAGCAAACAGATCATAATAATCTTTAACAGATCCCATGTGTCAGGTCAGGCTCATTTTGAATAATATATAACCCTGTAGATAGTGATTATAACTGTGCTAACTGGGTATTTTAAGTTGATACTGCAGGACTGGTGTTGTTTTTGCCGGAGCTCACATGGTAACATACAGAGCCACAGAGGGGGGGAGTACATGACCATCTAAACTCTGGTTTAGTCTCGATGGGCCGCGCAGGGAAATGAGATAGAGAGGGTTAACCGGGTCTGTGCGCACACAAAAAGACAGGGGCGCATGTGTCAGCAGGTTTCGCTCAAGAGGCTTAAATTCAATTGATCTACGAGCTTAGATGTAGGCCTAAGTACAAATGCCCAACGACCCACAAGCCTGCCCGATGGTTATCTGCTGCTCACATGTGAAATGGCACACTGAAAAGCATTGATCATGGAGAAAATGGACGCCTTTTCATATCTCTCTTATTGCAAATGTTCATATTTTCTGTCATTTTATGTTCTAGTCTTTTTTTTTTTATTCTTGCTTAGAGGTTTTTTACCTCTTTTACCCCTTTTACATGGTAAAGAGCTCTTACTTAACAATATATCTTGAATTCTCACTCTTGTGTGTGTATGTGTGAGTGTGTGTGAGGGTGGTAGTGTGTCTGTGTCCATGGGTGGGTGTGTGGGTGTGAGGTTGGGGTTTTATTGTTGTTAATTGTTGTTTTTAGCCCCTGTGAGACACTTTGAACTGCATTTTTAGTCTGAAAAGTGCCATAAAAATAAAATTGAATTGGAAATTTAATAAAAGCTGCACTCAGAGCAACACCCTGAATGTAATTTAGTAAAATAATTAAACATTAAAACTGATTTCAGCTATTTAACAGATGGATAAACCTCTACATGTAAAGAAACGACTATAAAAATGAATTTGCTGGAGGTTTTTTTGCAGAGGTTTAACAGGTGGGCGGATAAAACTGCACCAACACAGACTTGGATAAAAGTGTATCTACTGACGCACATAAAATACCTGATATGTCGCAGACAAAGGACTTGGCTCTTTTCCAGCTAAGATGCTTAATTAAGCCCTGAATATGCTCTACACTGGGATTTAACCTATTCAACGAGTATTTTAAGCAAAAAGCAGCTGGCATGATAGATAAAAGACAGCTCAAACCCACAGCAAAAACGTCGCACGTCCTTACCTCCTCGATATTTAAGAGCGTGTAATGACATCCGGTGCAATTTGATGCCCAACTCCCTCTCAGCGGTCTTCTTCTTCTTCTCTCTCTTCTTCTTCTGCCGTTACTGCTATTTAGTTTCTACACCCGCAAACGGTTTACGGTACACTTCGACATTAAACAGCGAATTTGGCAAAGAAACTAGACAAGGCAAGTGAAAATCTATGACTAAGATAGGCCAATTATGCATTCAGTCTGCGCCGGCCGCTCAGCTCATCATCTTCTTGCAATCTCCCCGAGACACCGAGAAGCCGAGACGGCATTGCGCATGCGGGGGATTCACCCTCGTGGCTCGTGTGTGTTTGCGCGCGCACGGCAAGCCAACGGCCGGGCCGGTGTTGTGTCGTGAAATGCACCCCTTACGTAGGAGCCGTCTCCTAACGGTTGAAAATACATACTAAAGCGAAATGTTTCGAGTTTTTCTTACAGTTGGATGGATTTAAAAGCGTGTGCCTTTAATGATTTCATTCAGGCTTTTCAGATAAGCCGAAATAATAGCCCTCTGACTCGGAATGTTTGCTGTCCCTATAATGTTCTCTACTTTGACAGCTAACTGTACAGTTTAAACCCCCAAGTACACCTCTATATGTGCGTTTTTGAGGAATATAAAAACAAAATGAAGGTTTTCTCCTCCATTTGACATGCTGTCGTGATCTAATACTCGTGTTTTTCGTAAATATGAGATCATTTTCTTCCACTTTAAGAAGCTAATGAGTGGATGAGATGCAAGGGATACATTCTGCGGCAGAACACCTGTTGCTCATCATGGCCGTTTGGGGTTTCCTAGCAAAGAAGTGCGATTACTCCGGTTATTCTCCGTTATTTTCACCACAATTTAATAACAACGACAAACATTACAGCCTTAATTTCAGCAGGGAAGTATAACTGCCAATACGAATTTAATATTACTGACTTAAACCGTTAAAATGTGACAGCTAGCTTACGTAGAAAACCTTATTTCCTATTCGTATTCTGTACTTATTTCTATGTTTTTACATGTCAAACCAGTTGAAACGAGCCTAGATTTGCGGTTCAAATGTCAGTATTTTGATTAACTGTCACCAGGATAGGTTATAGGCGTTTTCCAACAAACTTAGTCTACACATTAACCAGGAAAATAACACAATATATATGAATGCATAAACTATTTTTTTTAAGTTGGCACATTACCTACTAATAGCATTGGTGTTAAGCTATAAACCAAGCTTAAGTTTCACCATGTAGGGGAGAGTGGGGTAAGTTGAGCCAAAGGGTAAGTTGATCCACCCCCTGCTGCTTGGAAATGGTAAAAGAAATTGACCAAATGTGACCGGATATTTAGGAGATGGGCATCAATTCATGGAGTCTGTGAAGGTTAGAAGCACATGGGTGAAGGGATTAGACATTTGTTTCCAAAAACATCCCACTTTTCACTCTTGAAAGTGAATTTAGTCTGTCAGATCATTTTAAATTTGTTTTATACATCAATTGTGGTATCTATGAGCTCCAACATGAGGTCAAAAACATAAAAGTCCACCATTTCAACTTAGAGGACTAATAAAGTCATCATAGTTGTGGGGTAACTGAGAAAGTAAAGGAGTCTGATGAGAGGATCAGAGTTTCAGTTCAGATTGTTAAAATGTTTGACTTTTTCTTTTCTAAAATACAGCTGTGAATGTTCTGAATCACTTAAAGACATTCTCATGTTAAAATGACTTTTTACAAAACAGCTTTTTAGCAGTTATATGCAGTAATTAAAAAGATTTATTGTACCAATTGAATACATGAATGTGAAGAAGTGACTGTTATTTAGGGTGAGAAGGTGAGGATGTATGGTCAACTTACCCCATACACCTATTGTCATGCTATATTATCAAGACAGTTCTGTTTACACTCATTCTGTTGGTTTGCAGGGATGAACAACATCTTGAAATATATGCAGATACACGAGTTAGAGACAAAACTATGATTGACTTAATGTAGTCATCCGAAATATGAAAAATGGGTCATCGTACCACACTCTCCCCTATACCCTATTCGTAGCCTGTTCCTACTTCCATGTTTTTACATGTTAAACCAGCTGAAATTATCTTAAATTTGCAGTTCAAATGTAAGCATTTTGATAAATTGTCTCCAGGGATAGGCTACAGCCATTTTCCAACAAATTTAGCCTACACATTAACCAACAAACTTACCTACCATACATCCAAATGAACTTTTTTTAGAAGTTGGCACATTTCCTACTAATAGCATTGGTGTTAAGTAAGCTATAAACCAAGCTTAAGTTTCACCATCCACACATCTGTTGTAACTAGTTGCTCCCTGTCGTCAATACCCAGGTCTGTCCACTAGATGGCGCTGTCAGGCTGTCTTTGGAATCAGCAGCTCACCTGCAGTGATCAGCTGTTCTGCTCTGAGGAGGCTTCAGGAGGAGGGATGAGGTTTCTCACAAGCAAGTTTCACTCTCACAGTAAGTCAACGAGAACTTCCCACTCAGATATCCCGCTGAGGCACATTGTTGGTGATTTTATTCATTCTCTGACTAAATGATCCAATAAGTTTGGCTTAAAAAAAACACAAACACAGTGCACCACACATGAACAGCCTGAAGTGTGTGTGAGTTTTGTGCGTTTACATTCAGGGCAGCATAAAGGTTACTATATGTCACGGACGTTGCCAACTCAACTTTGACCTTTTGGCTGGCTTTTGGGTTTGGTTTTGAACTTTGCCAAATCCAACCGATACTCAGTCATTACTCCTATTAACGATAACTATTCTCACTTTTATTTTCCATTATCTTTGGCAGAGCTGCACTGTTTTAATCTGATCCAAAGGCTTAAGAGCAGCTATCCAGATCATTGCAGGAATGGGCAATGCAGTGAAAGAAAGACAGGGTTCGTGTGTGTGATTAAGAAACATTTGGTCCCCATAACACCATGTGCTGGGGTTTCAGAGAAGTACGTTTCTTATTTCCCCTCAAAGCTGAGGCATTAATGTTCAGCTGAGGACCAAAGTGTGTTTTTGGCATGAAATTACGCAACAATACTTTAAGAGAGGACATATTTTATGCTCTGCAGGGTGCAAACACTTTACCCCTCAGCTGCAGTGTGGTTGACCATAACATGGTTCAGCTGTAGATTTACATCCTAGAAGTCTCTGCGATGAGACTGGCATGAATATTGAGCCTACGTGCAAATTAGATGAAATGTTAGGTTTCACATGCATGCTACAAAAGAAAAAACGCACTGTAACAGTTGTTTGTCCAGACAGAAATTTATTCCACATTTGCCTTGATGGTTCAGTTCATTTCTACAATTGCACTATAATTATGGTACTTGCAGCTTTTTTGCTCAGGCAACACAAAACCTCTCATTTCTAAAATTGACAATCTTTGCGAGCGTCCTCCCCTCCGAGGCGTTGGTGTTGGGAGGAACATTTTTCACCCGGCCTTTGTTTGGCTGCAGGTTAATAACTTTACATGGATGGTTCCACTCGATTGAATGATGTTGAGCTTTACTTGATTGCTGTATTTGTCGGATTTTACTGCCTGCTTGCACACTCTTAGTGTTAATGCTCACTTTGCATTAACACATAAGGTCGGTTGCTGGTCGACTTGTTGAATAAACACACTGTATGTCAGAAAAGCCCTGAATGGTTCCTGTATTAACACCTCTTGGCGTTTTGAGAGGAATTTCTGTGTAAAGTGGTTTCGCTCGTGTTACATCTGGAAAGTTGTGGTTGTTTGAAAATTAGGGTGAATTAATTCTAGGTTGTTGTGCTCATCAGAAAATGAAGAGTAAAGCCGGGGTTATACGATGTCAAAGCCTTCTGTTTTATGTGCGGATGCATGAGTGAAGATTTGAGATATTAACTTATTGTTTATTGTTTGTTAGGATCCCCATTTGCTTATGTCAAGACAAAGCTAGTCTTCCTGGGGTCCAACGCAGAAAATAAAACATTGTAAAATCACTCATTTACCAAACAATTAAATAAGAATAGGAAAAAAGGGTGTTACAAGGACATAACAGACGGAATAAATTAGAAATAAGACAGGATCATATACGATACCTTAGTACAGGCTTCATCTCATCAAGTGTTGTTTTCAGTTTTTCTTGAAAACCAATTTTGTGGTTGAATTTTTTATATGATTAGTTATTGAGTTCCATCCTGTGATGGCTCGATAGGTAAAAGTACATTTTAGTTGATCTGTTCTCGGCTTGTCTAGTCATGTAGTTGTGTACATTTTGTGTATATTTAACTTGGTCATATAAATGCTGTGGTCTCTTCTCCATTAAAACATAACAGAAACGTAAAGTACAAGAATGTAATATTATCTATTATCCATTTGTCTTTTGTAATCAGAGGAGTTTTGTTGTTGAAAATGGAAAAACTGGCAAGAAAATCTTTCAATTTTGCACAAAATCCTGCGTCCAAGTTGGTGGAACAATAGAAAACAAATATTGTGTTTAGAGAAGACTTTTAGAAATTATAAACAACTGCAAAGTAAAACAAGTTTCAGGAAAAAGGAAAGTACCTCATCATCCTCAACAAACACATCTGCGTCATTACAAAGCAGCTTCTGATTCCAGTTGATTCAGCTTCAGTTTCTTACAAGGACATACTGTTGTCTCGCTGCACAGCTTTTATTGTTCCCATTGAAATGATGAAAGCTACTTCTCCTTTAGTCGCTTGTATCTAAATGTGCTTTTCTCAAGAAGCGTCATGTGTTGGTGACTGAACTTCCTCTTCATATTTTCACCCCTGACCTCTTTCTGTTCTGAGCTCAAACATTGTGCATAAGCTCCGTTACTCTTCCTCTCTGTATGGTTTTCATTTTTACCTCTACATCTGCTGCGATCATTTTCTAAAAGGTAAACGTTTTTGTGGTAGCCCGGCTCTTTTAAGCATGTGTCAGAGATGTATTAGCTTATGATTTATGCTGGAACACACGACTCGCAAAACCCCGAAAAATATATGCTGGGGAAGTTTCCTTCTGTAGGGCACATTCACGGCCAACCACCTGGGACGAACCGTTTTCCACATACCTCTGGAGCGGCGCGCTCGCGGCTGTAAAAACAGCCTTTTTTGGGGGAATACCACATTTTCCAAACCGTTCTCCTCACTCGGGGTAATTTCTTTCTCGCAGGCCTCGTCTCGTTGCAATAAGTTGAAGGTCAAAATCTTACATTGTGCATAAACTGGGAAATCTTTACATCTTCCTGCAGAGATTTGTGTGATATGTAATGATGTGTGAGAGGAGCAGCACAAATAAGAGTAATTGAGTCAAGATGTATTTGCTCGGTCCGCCTCTGTTTCGGCACGTGCGGCCAGGAAATTACAGGCTTATGGAGATTTACTTCTCATATACCGTATACTTACTTAAGTCGATGGTTTCTCACTCTGTATACTGTGACAAGTTTGCATGTCAGCTCATGTGTGAAACCTCTGCTCCTTTACATCCGTGTCTTCAAGGTCCACATGCATCTGCTGCAGTTTTGCTTGTTGTTGTTTTTTGGACTTACAAGCAGGAAAGTGTCGCAGTTTGACAAACACGTCTTTAATCAGCGTCCCTGCCCTCTCTGCAGTATCGCCAGTAACATCTCTAATAGCAGTGAGCTGTTTTCTTTCACAGTTTCTGTGTAAGCGGGATCAGGTCTGCTCCGTTCGAGTTTGCTCATATGGTTTTAATTTGAAAGGCATATGCTTCAGGCTGACATGTAACTGGCTCCGTTCAGTAGCTGATCCCTCTCTGTCTATGGCGGTTCACTAGATATGGCAGTAGATCACAGCCTGTGCAGTTTAGAGGCTAAGTGGGCTTCTTTTACTGCTTACTATAAAGCTGTACACTTACATATGTGCTCTTACACTCACTCTCTTGTCCTTATTTGACCTCGGTGTAAGGGGAACCCCTCCTCTGCTGGTGTGTGTGGCCTGAGGTGCCCACAGCTGCCATGTCTGAAGCACCTAAACACTGAGCTGATTATACCGTTACTGTAATACCTTTATTTTTTTACTTTTTCCCTCAAACACATTCAGTTTTCCTCTTCTGCCTTTGCCAAAACCTCCTCTTCCTCTCAGACCATTTTTTCTATTTATTCTATTTTTCACCCATTCACTGCTTCATGCCTCCTCCTCCTCGTCTCTTGACCATTTTCATTCATCCCTCTGAGGAAGTTTCTCTTCTGTGTTTTTGTCCTTCCACATGTCACATGTCCATCCACGCTTGGCCACACACACACACACACTCACTCACTGTTGAATCCTTATTTATACAGTGCTGGTTGAACTTGCAGCGACGCCCTGTTTACACTTACACTTGAAATTGAATATAATATCGCAGTAAAACAAGAACAGTCCTAAACAAAACAAAAACGCTAAACAAACAGGATGGGTTTACGGGGGTACAGGGTGGAATATTTTAGAAATTACAGAGGGGTATAAATGCCGAAGTTTCGGGGAGGTTTGCAACCGATTCCAGTAAGTTGAATCTTAATTGGTTCCTGACGCGACTGTGAAGCATGGCGGAAAGTTAAATATGAAACGTCGCCGGAGAAGTTATGATAAGATGTCTGGATGGGTATCTTCTGATAACATACCAGACATTGTTACATGTGGATGCAGTCAGGATTACCTTAGTTCATCTTTAAAAACGATGACTCTTTAACGATCCGCAGCAGAAAAGAGTCAGATTGTCTTATCTATGCTTATAATTTTTACTAGCAACATCATATCTCTGTATCATTCATATATTTATTAAGTGATACTAAACTAGGGATGGGAATTGATAAGATTTTATCGATATCAATGTCATTATCGATTCAATTCTTTAACGATTCCTTTATCGATGCCTTTCTTTGATTTTAAAAAAGTAGACTATAGGTTTTTACCGTTAACTCAAAATTTCATTGAGTCTTTAATAACAGTAGTCTAAAAATAATCAAATGACGAACTATTTGTACAGCGTTTAATTCAGTCGGTATTAAGTCAAATTAGCGTGACGATATTCTGGATCCCCAAAAAGAGGACATTACTAAGCGGGAGGCGGAGGCGGGCGCAAAATTTCGAGGGTTTTTGGTTCAGGTCAAGTGTTTATGGACATATGTACTATGGCCTGACTGATATGGATTTTTTTGGGCCGATGCGATACCGATTATTAGGGAGGAAAAAAATCTGATTATCGATTAATCGGCCAATTTTGAAATTTTTTTATGAAGTTTTAAAATTTTGTTTAGCCTTTCAAACACTTCTCAGTAACATTAACCTCAGTAATATTCCGCATTTATCATGAATCAAACTCGGACCAGAAAAGCGTTTTCAACTTGTGAGGTAGTTAGTGGATGAAGATTGTCATGAGGTCGCTGCGCCATCTACAGGATAAGTCGGGGAACTTTTCAAATGGTGGAACATTTTCAAAGTGAAACCAAATCTTATTCTCTGTATTTTATTTCTGAAAATATCGGCGACAATCAGCGAGTTTTGGCCGATTACTGATTAGTCTTAAACGGGCAAAAATTGGTCGGGCCCTAATATGTACCTTCCATGCCGTTGTTGAGACGGAGCAGCAGCGGCTGACAATCGGAAGAAAAGAATCATTAAGGGAATCGTTAAGATAAAATATAAATGATGTCGATGGATTGAACCATTTGGATCCGGTTCTCAGTCTCAGATCCAGGTGTACCTGTTCTTAAACTCTGATCTGTCTGATGATTAAAGCGATCAAATAACTGAGTCTTAAAGTGATTCTCCAGAACTCTGGCACTCCTCAGAGACTGTTATCACGACGGATACGCTGCAAACTAAAAGTGTGACAAAGTTGCGACAACAATCACACGGTGTGTGGTGGTAAATTAGGCGTGATGCATTTGAGATGTTTGCAGAGCACACAAGAGTGTCTGGTAGTCACAGTGTTTTGGAGAAGTGTGGGATTCGTATTTGCTGCATGTTAATAAGTTTCAGCCCATTTGATGTCTGGCTGAAGTTGTGCTGTTTTACTTCTTCCACTCTGCAGACAAGTCTTTGGCAGTTTTTTCAGCCTGAATGATTATTTGCATCTTGCCATTTGAATTTTTAGATGCCAGAAACTTTAAACAGCTAGAAAGACATTTATTCCATCAAACGTCTGAGGAGCAGGAGCGCTGTGAGGGAGTTTTGAGTTCACGAAATAAAATCGAGGGTCCAACTGTCTCAGCTCCAGAATTGTAATATTTCTTGGCCTCTTCTGAACTATAAGAGCTAAAAATGGACTTAATGTTGGAGACACGACTCCAAATGAATAAAAATGTTGCAGAGATGAAAAATAGTGGCCAAAAAATGAAGGGAACATTTTATATCTTTGCATATTTGTTCAAAAAGAGCCTCTTTTATATAAAACTATCCCAGCGTTTCTAAACAAACTCTACAGCCACAACCAGCAGTGAAGGATTTCACTGCATGTTCGCTCTTCTGAGTCTTTAACCAGTTGTTAAATCCATTACCGCAGATAGTTTGGATTATAAGGCAAACTGCGATGTTTTCGTTACCTGTAGCAGAACATGTCAGTCACAGTCGGTGGAAACCACAGACAGAAAACAGACGCAGATCTCCGGGTGGCTGCTCTGTGGGAGGGCGGTCTGCGCTCTGCTGAAGTCTCTCCGTAATAAAAAGGAAGAACTTTCTTTACCTCGACTTCAGACTGCTGCACGGTGATTGTGAAAACTTGTTGTTTTATGCATTATGATCATAAAGTCAATAAAGCAAATGGTGTTTTGACATCATGTCGTAAAATAGTAAAACCTGATTTATTTTTTTGAACATGAACTTTTTATTTATCGGTCTGGACCCTGAACCCCTTACTGACCAAACCTCACCTGTTAAAATCCTCTTTATTCAACCAGCGTGTGTTTTTTGGGCTGGCAGTGTTGTTGTATATGTCTGTAAGAGTGTGAGGATTTTTTGAAGGAACATATTTTCCAAAAAGTGAGCTGGAAAAGACAGAAAATTTGTACACTGACAGGAAATCTGACTCCTCGTTGGCAGAGACTCTTCTGTGCCGTAGTGTGTGGTGTAATAAAAGCAAGCACTGCTGCACAGAACACGAGTAATAAGGTTATTTAATGGTACAAAAAGTCTGATGTGTAGCCAGAGGAGAGGCTTTTTAACTGTGCTGTGGAAAGCTGAAGTCAACGTGAGCTACGTCCAGCACAAAGTGGTCACTAATTATGTTTTCAGCTGGTTCAGGACCAGATCTGCCAGTAAAACCAGGACGTGGCTAATGGGCAGAAAGGCAGCAGTGCCCTATCTAAATCAAAATCAGCGCTCTTTTTAGTGAAGAAAACGGTGCATTATACTCTCTTATTTCCTGAAATATAGATTAATATGTCAAAGTATAACATGCACCTGAAATCTATACCTGTTCTTGTGAAGCGCAGCACATTTTGAAAGCAGGCTGACATCTACTCTGAGCATACTTAGCGTCTTATATTTGTATGTAGTATGGAATTGGGACGGCATTAGTTGTTAGGTAGGCCCTGCAGGTATAGCGGTGGCTGGTTAATCCTCTGCTCCAGAGAGCTCAAAGCCTCTCAGCACTGTCACGTTCTGTTACCGTTAATCTGAACTGGATGCACTGCCAAGGGGCTGACCCACTGCCTGCGACCCTGCCACAGCCGAGGTCAGGCTCTTACGTCATGCGGGGAGGCGGGGTGACCTGTGCCAGTGTGCTGCGCTCCGGGAATTACTGCCAATTACCTGCGCCTGAAATGCCAACGACCTGTAGTAACACACACACAGTTTCAGGCACATCAACATTAAGGAAGAGAAGATATATGTGTGTGCCTCTAAGTGCTTAGGCTGCAGGTTTGAGAGGAGGGGCAAAGGTTTACTATTGTACTCCATCAGACTATACCATACAGTATTTTTTTGACCATATTTTACTTAATTGTATCATATCCTACTATACTGTATCATATCTTAACCTTTAACATACTGTGCTGTATTGCACCATATATTGTATCGCATATTATCTTACAATACATAATTATTTCAATGTATCCTATTGTATCCTAGTGTGCCCAATCAGATTATTGCATCTCATTTAAGTTTACTGTATTATATCATAACTCATTTTGTCCTGTTGTAGCTTATCTTATCGTATCATTAAGTAACGTATCGTATTTTATCGTTTAGTAACGTATCGTATCATTAAGTAATGTATCGTATCATATTGTTAAGTAACGCATCGTATCGTATCATTTAGTAACGTATCGTATCATATTGTTAAGTAACGTATCGTATCACATTGTATCACATTGTATCACATTGTATCGTAACATATTGTAGTGTTTTGTTTAGTAACGTATTTCACGGCATCAAATCATTTTGCATTGAAGTACATTGGATCGTGTCCTCTCTATTGAGGTTTTGCTTTAATTTTTTTTAATATTAGATGGTTTTACATATTCTGTCTTATTTTATTATACTGTTTTGTTTTATGTTGTGTTTTACAGCATCAAATTGTATCTTACTGTATCACATTACATTGTATCTATTTACGCTGCATTGAATTGTATCTGATTATTTCCTATTAATTGTTTTTTTACTCTAAATTTGATCACCTTTATGGTCTTATAATATATCTTATTCATTGATACCCTCCTGTATAATGATGTGTTTTATAGTATCGTATCATATCTTATTGTATCAGGAATCTCATCAGTGTTGGACACGTGCAGCCACTTCAAACAGTGTGTACATTGTGTACACTTTACAGTCAGTGTGTACACAGTGTACACAAGATAAATTAGGCGTGTAGGTATTTCTTTGCTCCATGTGCTGCTGGATATCCATGTGGATTTTACACAGGATTAAAGTAAATATTTATAGAGACAACAATCCAAACACATATAGGTGTGGTTTTATTTAGATTAAAAAAAACAAAGTTTTTGTATTTGTTGTGTTTTGTTAAGTTAAACCTATGGGAGTGATACCATTGAGAAAGACAACATTTAGTCTGCACTAAAGAAATAAGTTTATATTGAATAACTTCTGTTTTTGAAACATCCTCATACACTTCCTAGGTCCTCCAACACAGGCTAACTACTCCTCTGAGGCAACCCGCTATTACACCGTCCCCAGACACTGCTGTTGTCTGATATTTACTGAAAGTGGCAGAAAATTACCAGGAGTCCCACAACTGTGTCTGGTTATTGTAGGATAGGCTGATTTTGTCTTATTATCTTCGCCAACAATAGTTGTGAAGGGACTCTTACAGTCATGACGAGAAAGGTGCAGGAGAAAAATGGTTTAGGCAGGATTTACTGGACAGAATTTCAAACTTATATACCATAAGTATACCACAATACATGCCAGAGATTTAATAGATTCCTAATTGTTTTTATTTATCCATAATTCATTTATTTTTCTCCAAGGATAAGAGCAGTAAAGGACATTTTTGCTGTTCATTAGCTAATCAAACCAGACTTTGTTAATGTTACAGCTTTAATTTTATCCTAAAAGTCAAAATACTACTCTCAAGTCTATGAATAGTTAAAAACACATTTCATTAAACATTTCACCTTTAAATAAAAGCTTTAAATTCATATAATTGGCTCACTGACTTGCAGCAAACATGGTGCTTCTATCATTAACTCAGTGTTGTAAACAGGGGCGTGTTCAAAGAGGGAGCAAGGGGTGGCATGGGCCCCCATGAAATTTGATTGGCCACCTCAATTTGAGCTATGATTGCTTAATTATCTTGTTGAAGGTGGGACTTGTATTAGATTTAATTATTGGATTGTGTTTCAACAAGCTAGAGGTAGTTTTTTCTGAGTTAGGTCACTCTCTAGGGCTGGGCGATATGGCCTCATATCTATATCACGATATATTGATCAGTTCACCTCAATAACGATAAATGGGCGATAACTACTCCACAAGCTGATCACCCCCTCCCACATTAACTTCGTCTACTTCAGCTGCCGTCCTCCATCTCCTCACCTGTCTTTCCCTCTTTGTTACTGACTGGATGGGGTGGAGTCACGTCTCTGACGTAGGACAGCGTCTTAAAGGGACATGAGACCATAGCCTACCTACACACATCCAAAACTAACTTTGATTTATTCATTTATTTGACACTGAATATACTGATATGGGCAAAATGACATCAGTTATTGTTGTAAATTCCGGTATCGGTAAATTTTCGGTTTATCGCCCAGCTCTATTTCACGCCCCCCATCCTAAAAGCTTATTCTTGTGCCATGTAACTTTGGTTGAACCTGTGCAAAATGCTGCACTAACAAACCAGTAGTTCTAACATTTATGGTGTTACACTTTTTGTGCTTTTGGCACGTTGTGGTGAATTTTAAGACTTCATCAGCACTTTTTGGCTGAGAAAGAAAGAAACTGTTAAGAGGAAAGTGTCACGTCAGCATGTTCTGGTTAACCGGCCACTAACCCAACAACTCAGAGCTCAAAAAAATTGCACAGCTAATTTTCATAAACCGTTAGTCATTATTCACAAAGACAAATCTGACACGAGGGATCTGCTCTCTAATGCTCAGATGGATGTCAGCGAATTCAACATCTCTGGACGGAGAGCAGCGACAGAAGTTAGGGTTCAAACCGCTTAGAGCTCCTCAGGCCTGCATGAGACAACTCAGTCGGTTCCCAAAGAGGAATAAGTTGGAGAGTGCAGAATGTAAAAATCCCCAAACTTTCCCTGTTGGATCTGGCCTCAGGGACCGTTGGAGCTGTTCGCCATATCTGAGGCCGCATACCAAACGTCAGTCTGCACTGTTGTTATTACTCATAAAGATAAGTTTCCAGCTGGTGAGGTGCCATATGAACAGTTTACACAAACACAGAGTTTTTGTCTTTTATTACTGCGCCTCTTTTCAAATAATGATCCAACAAAAGTGAGTCGAATGAAGCCAAAAATACAATTAGCTGGAGTCAATAATGGTTTATCGTTTGTCATGATGGAATAAATAATAGATCAACACACGCAGAAACTTCGTTCAGAAGAGAAATCCGCTTTTGAGGTCTTATAGAGGTCGCCTGTTTCACATTTTTTTCAGTTGTGATGGATTGAACAAAGACAGTTTTGTTGTCACCCACGTGTTTCAAAAGTTTTAATCGTTTGTGATACCATTTAAGTATTTCATTATCTCATTTTGACTTTAACGAGTTTGTTCTGTATCCAGGGTTCATCAGTTTGGTTGTTTGTTTGCCAGTTCTGCTGGATGGTACACAAACACACAGTATTCGTCTGATGAGTCACATTAAGGATGAACTTGTGGTCGCCTTTACAGCGCCGAAACTCGTCTTTGGATTTCATGTGTAAAAGACAAACTGTGAGAGTCGGTCTGTGCGTGCTTGTTCTGACGTGTTTGTTGTGTGAAGGGATGTTTGTCGCATATTTTCTAACTCGTTACCAGCTGGTTGACTGAAGCCACTGTACCATAACCCTTACCTACACACTGTAAATCTGTCTTGTTATATATAATAACAGACTAAGCAGCGCTAAATACATCATTTCCATAACACTAAAAATGTGTTAATGGATCGTTTCCTGACCAGATAACCAAAACCTCTGTTATGGTTGTGTGATTGCGGCTGAGAAAAACATAATTAGCATTCTTTGGGAGTCTTTTATGGTTGTATTTTAACCCCAGAGAAAAAGATCTACATGAGAGTTTTTTACTCCTAAAAGCAACATTGGAGAAAAATGGGATTCATCAGTTTCCTGTCCTCCCAGTTCAGAGGTCCAGTTTTGAGTTTCTCTGATGTTCACTCACTCACTCTTGATCGCTCACTAGGGGAAGGGAAGATAGATGAGGTTACACTTGATTAATATTTTCAAAAAGTGCTTTTTAAACTCAGTATAACTATTAATCACGTTTATCTGACAAAATTGTGAACGCTATCATTACTTCATTACTCATGCTGAAGGTGGAGGGATATAATAGGATTACAGTATATACAGTATATGAGGAAAATGGAGAAGAGCAGAGAAGAACAAAGTTAAGAAGTAGAGAGTACTGTAAAGTAGAATAGAACTCAATAGAATAGAAAAGAATAAAATCAAATAGGAAAAACTGGATAGGTGAGAATAAAACAGCAGAAGTGAAAAGACTACAATAAAGTAGAAGTGAATAAATTAGAATAGCAAAGAATTTAAAAAAGTATCATTATGAATATAATAGAATAGAATACCGTAGAATATAATTGATTGGAATCACATAGATATTGTTTTTATGGTAAAGAGAAATCACAATGGAATACAAGATACAATACAGATACAATTACATAGAGTAAAATAGATGAAAATAGTATATATCTAATGAAATTTTAGTAAAATGGAATAGAATTGAAAAGAATAGAACAGAATAGATTTGAGAAAAATAGAGTAAAGTAGAATAGAAGAAATACATTGGAATGAATCAAATAGAATAAAATAGAGAAGAGGGAAGAAGGATAGCATAGAAAAGAGTACAGTAGAATAGAATAGATTAAAATGAAATAGATTAGAATAAAGTAGAATAGGATAAAATAGAATGTAGTCAGCAGAAAATCAATTGAAAAGAATCAGAAGGAATAGAATATAATAGAATACAGTAGAATTGAATCACACAGATATAGTTTTATTGTAATAATAGATCACAATAGAATAGAATACAATTACATAGAGTAAAGTAGATGAAAATAGAATATATTGGATTGAATAGAATAGAAAAGAGTTGAGTAAAGTAGAATAGAATAAATTAACTACAATGAATCAAATAGTTTAGAATAGAGAATAGTGAAGTAGGATAGCATAGAAAAGAGTACAGTAGAACAGAATGGAATTACAATGATACTGTTTTTGTTGTAGTAATAGATCACAGTAGAATAGAATAGAATTATGTAGAGTAATGACGAATAAAATAGAATTTATCGGATTAACTTTTAGTAGAATAGAATAGGATTAAAAAACAGAGTAAAGTAGAATAGAATAAATAGAATCAAATAGAAAAGAATAGGGAAAAGTATCGTAGGATAGCATAGAAAAGAGTACAGTAGAATAGAATAGATTAGAATTAAATAGAGTGGACTAGAATGGAATAGATAAGAATAAATACAGTAGATCAGAACACAGTAGAGCACAGTTTCACACAGAGCTCGTACCACCAGCCTTCAGCCTTCTCTGCAGGTAAACATCCACCTCCCTGATCTGGTGACTCACTGCTTTGGTTGATTTCAGGAACAGAATCTACAGACGACTTTTGTCTGTGTTCCTGGATGTTATTGGTCATCTGGTGCTTGTTTACATCAGTTTAATTTATCCTGTTTTTTGAACTGATAATTGAGGACAAACTACATCTGGATTTAAACTTCATGTGACTGAAGGAGAGCTATGTGTGTTTGAATCTGCATGTAAACGTCTCACAGAAACTCCTGGGTCTGTTGAACTCTGTGGAGCAGACGGAGGAGTTCGCTCCTCGGGGGAAAAGGCTGATTTTGATTTTCCTGTTGAGATGTTTTCAAAATGAGACACAGTACATTAAGTCGGGAAACAAGGAATCAAAACACAGCAACAGAAATGGACATCAAATGTGCTCCACTTTCTGGAAACATCTTTTCAAACTTCATTTTCGATTTTATAAAAGCCTTTTTTAACAAAACCTGCGCTCTGAAAACTTCCTGGAAGGATCGTCTGTTGTCTCATTGAATTGGAAACTCGCTCTTTGTTACAAACCCTCAATCTGGCTGTCACCACATCAGCCAAAACTCTCCCTGATAAATTATCGATTAGGAATGAGACCTCTGGAAGACTTCGCTGTCATTTTAGTGGCTGATTTTGATGTGAAACAAAAATTCCTGCACAGACAGATATTTCATGCACAGCTGCATCGATCTGTGAGAATATTTTCTTGGCTTTTTACACAAAAAGTCCAACAACAAAGTTAGGAGGAGATATCTGGCAATGCTTTCCCACTTTTCAGCAACATTTCACACATACCAAGATTCAGATGACACAAGATGCCCACAAGGTCGACTCTTGAAACCGCAAGGACACAAAACAAACACACACTGATACACACCATCCAGACAATTCCTTTGAGCTTCTTCGGGGGTGAATCATCAGGGGTCTGATGTGGTTAGAGACGACCAGTGTTTCCATGTTCGCCAAGAATTCGCCCTCAGAGACACATGGGACTCGATAAGTCGAGATGCTGAGTCATCACGAAGTTTCCTTCCTTCCCACGATTTCTTCTGTGGTCACTGACTCAACGAAAAGGCCGTCTTTGTCTACTGAAACAATAGAGCTCAATCTTTATGAACGTTAGATTAAACCTTACACTTAAATATTACATTGCATCACACACATAAGAGGAGCCGTCACGGATGCTCTTCTCTCTAATCTCGTGTGTTTAGACTTAACAAAGTGTAAAAACGGTCCTGCTTCACACACTTCAGGGTAATAATAGGACTATTGTGTGGAAGAGGGAACGACTTCACCTCACACGACCTCGTATGATGATCTCAGCTGTTAGCAGATGTAAACAATTCAGACTTACTCAACCTGCTGCTCTGCAGTGATAAAAACCAGAAACAGATTAACAATCAGGATGGGAAAACGTCTGGGGAGATGAAGTCAGAGCGGGCTGCCGATTCATCATCAGGTGGTGAGATCGGCCTACTTTACTTTAAGGAGCGGTTTGTTAGTCGATGTGTTAGCCTCAGGGTTGCTGTGTTTACTCAGTGCACTTTATTGACTGTATATAGAAATATAGACATCATGCAGGGATATCGCCTCTACGGGCCGACATGTTACGCCAGTGATGCAAGGCTAATGGAGCGCTCACACCAAACGCGAGTAAAATCATCTACTCACTTAATTTGCACAAATCTAGACGCGTGAGTGAATAGTATTTACTCACTTCATTTGCGCATCTACGGTAATTTCAACGGTAATCCCTAAACTGTTATATGCTAGCTAACCTATAGTAACCAATGATAAAGTCAGAATAGAATAGAATCGAGTTTAGTGGATTAGAATAGTTTAGAATAGATAGTAGTAGAATAGTATATAGCGCAATCGAGTTGAATAAAGTAGAATAGGATAGAGTAGAAAAGACTTTGTTAGAATAAAGTTCAATAGACGAGATAAGAATATGTTAGAATGCAATATAATAGAGCCGAATAAAACAGAATAGAATAGAAATGAGTGGAGAAGGGTAGGATAGAATTTGATAAAACAGAAAAGATTTGGGCTCAGTACAGTAAAATAAAATAAAACAGATAAGAGTAGGTAGGAATACAGTGAGACTAGAATAGAAGTCAATAGAGTAGGACAGAATAAAGTTGAGTAGACCAAAGTGGAGTAAGTTAGCATAGATCAAAATAGAACAAGGTAGAACAGAATAGATTATGAAAGACTAGGGTAGATCACCATTGAGTAAAATAGAATAGAGCAGAGTAGAATAGATTAGGATAGATCAGTAGAATTCAGTAAAGCAGAACATAACAGAATAGAAAAGACTAGAATATATAGCATTAAGATAGAATAGAGTTGAACATGACAGAGTAGAGCAGGTAGGACTAGAATAAAGCAGGGTGTAGTAGAATGAAATTCACAGAATAGAATTGGACAGAGTAGTATAGAATAGAATAAAACAGAATAGATACTGTCTGCTCTGGTAAAATAATACACTAAACCGAGTGCAGTATCACTTCTCGTAGCAGCATTCTAACTGTGTAAGTCGTAGTTTTCTCGCTGCGATCCAGAAAGTTCTGAGCTGCTCGCGCCTTCATATTGGGCGATGGAGGTCAACTCTTCAGTTTTTAAAAGGTCCCTTGTGGAATCGTGTTAACAGCTCAGTCCTCTCCAACTTTCTTACTCTGCTGTTCTGATGTAATCATCAAGATTTAAATCATAAATAATAGACATGTTCAGGGAGGCCCCGATGAGGCCGAGTGCCATTTGGGAGTCAATTTGAAATTTCTATTAAACCCTCATGTTATCAGACAGTACATCAATAATAGGCTGAAACCAGAGTCCACTTTAGAGGAGGGAGAATCAGGTCCAAAACTACGTGTACTCATCTGTTGAAGCACTGCACTGTCAGAAACACCTCTCAAAGTTACCGCAGAGCAGAATCTAAGATAATATTTTTTATCCTTTCACACATTCTTGGACTATTTGAAATTCTGGCACCTATATCGCCCACATGTAACATGAAAGCTGACCGCACTAAAGAACTGGATCCATACATCCCTTTGTCTCTGTGCAATCTTGGAGTGTAACCTCAGGGTATAAATATGTTTAAGATGGAAAAAGTGTGTATGGTAGGGAGCCGAATATTAAACAAAACCTTGACAGATGGAGAAAAGACGTCAAAAAGGACAAAACATTTCTTTTGTAGTAACAGTATAGAGCTGTAAAAGTGACATTTTTGAAGTGCATCCTGTTAGTCTCTCGTTAACTCGATTTGCAGACAGTTTAGATGTGTAATACATCAACTAGAAGATGACCTGATAGCAGAAGTTGTTGTTAGCTATACCGGTTGTAAACAACGTATAACACAGTATTTTCCTCTACAAACGCCATAGCAGTTAGACGTTGGGCAGAACAACATAAACCACTTATTTATTTTCACAAAAACAAAACAGAAGTGTGAATAAATAAAAGATTACGAGTGCTAAAACTGTTACTCTTTACTGTTGATGCACTGCGCTGCCATCTTGAATTTTGACGATGTCGTCAAGTTGGGGTTGGTGAGAATCGTCCAACATTCCGAGTTGGAAATCCGACTTTCATCAAGGCATTCAAGATGAATTTCCTACTTCTGAGTACAACTGGAATGCAGCATCTCTTCTTTCCTACTTCATTCCATTCTATTTAGATTAGAATAGAACAGAGTAAAATAGAATATAGTAGAATAGAAAAGTGTAGAATAGAATGCAACAGAACAGAGTAGAGTAGAATGGAGTATAGTTGTGTTCATTGAGTAATAATCGTTTAGTCTTTCCTTTTTACCCTCAGGTGCACAAAAACTTCAAATTTCTGAGATAAAAACGTTAAAAAAATATTAGTTTCTTTTAAATCAAAATCAGACGTTAGGGAGCAGGTTATTATTGGCTCACAACAGAAAGTCCATATAGTGTATTTCTATTTTTTTTCTTTAAATGTGACCTGATGTCCAGTTGGATTTTCACGATCGATTATCTTCAAGTTCTTATCATAAACAGAAAAATCCCGCCCGTAACATGAGGCTGCATGCATGTGATCTAGTAGCCCTAACCCTACCTGTTAAGTAAAATATAAATAAATAAACATGTACATAGTGACATAAATATTATGTATACTCAAGTCAAAAGCTGCTGTGTGGCTTTCTGTGTCTCACACCCGTTCCTCTGAGCATCCCTCAGTCTCTCATGCAGGAAAACTCCTCACACATGTTGGAGGTTGGATTTCAATAAGGAACGAGTGAATGCATCGCAGACGTCTCCTGTCACTGTAATTCTTTACTCTCTCGCTCTGATAATTCATCATACCGCGCTGGTATGCACAAGCTTTTCATTGTACAAACACATCTGACATCTAAAAGACGCTTTTCAACCAACAAACTTCACTTGTTTTTCATTTGTTTCATCATCACATGTGCTTTTTTTCATAAACCGTTCAAGATCGCAACGGGAGATCCGCCTGTAGTTGGTTTGATCATGTGCCTCGGCTGTAATTCAGGCTCTGTTGAAACAGTTTAGTAAAATATGCATGTGAAGTTTGGCAGTCATCTTCTATTAAGCATGAGAAATGAATGATTGAACCTCTGAACGATTATAATCAGCAGCCGTAACTTTGATAAGCTCTTAACATTTCACCTCCTGTAGCCTAAACACATTAGCTGGACTTTTGATCGGTTATGTCAGCTGGACAGCGGCGCAGGTCTGCAGCTTTTGCAACATGTAAAGCTTCGAATACGCTGACATATACAAAAACAGGTCCAGGCTTCTCCAGCAGCTCCAGGACACTCGCTGAACCACATCAATCAAGTGTGTCCAAATGAGAACCAGAGGAAACATACTGAGCAAATATAACAGTCTGGAACACAATAATCGGTTATTGTGTAAAACCTGCGGCCAATACTGCTCATAGAGACCGATCTGTGAATGTTAGGATTGTTTTGCCTACCTAAGGCAACCGTTTTTGAGGATGACATGCCAGTTTATTGACACAAAGGAGTCTGAAATGTAAAACAGGTGGTTAAAGTGACTCCTATCCTTGAGTTTATTCCTGCACAAACGAAAAGGAAGGAACGGAATTCAGACTTCTCAAAGGGAGTAATCAGTGTCCTTTACGATATGCAAAAAGAAGCTGAAGGCTGCGATTTTGGAGACAGGAGGAATCCCTGCTTCATTTTTATGGCTGCTCACGCCGGCATGTTGAGCGCAGCTGACGCATGAGGGGGTATTTCTGTCAGGGGTGTCAGAGACATGTACTGTCTGTACTGAGAGTCTGAAAGAGCCAAACCGCAAGAAGAGGATGATGACAAGCGAAAGAGCAGGAGACGAGGCGAGGCTGTCGTATATTATATAACATCAGAGGATCCCGTGTAAACCCAACATGGTCTCGAAGTCCCAGTTCTCATGCTTTTTACCCCCCTTCCTACACCGAGTAAGACACCCCGTTGAGAGATGAATGTTGCCGACCGCTTGCGTCTCTAGTTATACCAACTTTAGTAACAAACGAAGATAGCAATACAGAGAGCCACACACTCAACCAAAACGCCACTCTATAGCCACAAATAATGCTCAGAACAGCACCTAACTTTATCAACAGGACATATAGGGTCACAGACATAGAACTAGACACCAAACATCTTTTTAACTTTGACTAATTTCTTTAGCAGAGATCAAACACAACTCACCTACTCTCTTCCAGCAGTAAGTCAGGCGAGTCCATTACAGACTACAGCGGGGTTTCGCAGCTCAAAGAAGAACATTTATGATCGTTTCTTCATAGAAATACAATCAGACCGAGACGCTAAGGCAGAAGAACTACCGCGTCTGTAGTGCAAAATGATTAATATGGTGATTATTACTTCAAGGAAATGATTAAGAAATGATCATAAATGTTCTTCCTTGAGCTGCGAAACCCCGCTGTAGTCCGTATTTGTGGCTATAGAGTGGTGTTTTGGTTGAGGTTTGTTTATGGCTCCTCAGACTGCTGTGTATTGCTATCCTGCGGTCGTTACTAAAGTTGGTATAACTAGAGAAGCAAGCGGTCGGCAACAGTCATCTCTCGGGGGTTTTGTTACGGTGTGTTTGACCCTTAATTAACATCCCTTTAAAGCTGTAGGAAGGGTGGTAATAAGCATGAGAACTGGGACTTCAAGACTATCAGATAATATTATATTAGACTATAACAAATTTTACGCCGGAATATCCCTTTAAAATGAAGTCTGTGACCTGTTGGAGTATCCTGATTTTGTGAGGTACATATTCATTGTCTGAACACTGTGTTCATGCAGAGTTATGTCTGTGTCTCAGGATAGTCGAGGTGATAAAGCTGCCGAACACGAGCTGAATATAACTTGTATGGCTGCGTTTCATGACCATTTAGGGTGAAGTAAAAAAGCAGAATAAAAACTTGAGAAACTCTTGAAAAATCAGCTGTTTGGACGTATAAATGCCAGTAAATATTTGTGGTTAAATTCATCTTAATCTCTGTCTTTTTCTGGAGATTATTTGATGTGATTTTAAACTTTCATGTCCCATAAAAGTAAACCTCTGAGTTGGAGTTATTTGTCACAGATGTTAGATTTTTTTGTCCCGTTTTAAGTCTTTGAGCGAGGAGAACAGTCGAGCGGTGTCATGTTTCAGACGTTTGTTTTTACTGCCTCAAACATTAAAATGGAAAATCTGTCTCAGAGCGTGAATCATCTTTTATGTGCTCCCGTTTCTTTTCCTCCTCCATCTGATAAACCATGCCGTCATCTCTTCTTTCTCTCCGTCCTCTCTGCTGCTGCTGATCTCTTCCTCCTCCTCCTTTATTTTAGGACAGTAATTTTGACTCAAGAGACCGGAGCTCATTTCCTTCTTTTTCCGTCTTCTGATGGAAAATCAACTTTGTGTTGGATCTCAGTTCGAGCTTTTCCATGGAGGCAACCGCACTGCACCCTCATTTAACATATGAGCATCTTTTCATTGGCAGAGGTGTGTTTACATCTGTGAGTGTGTCTGTGTGTGTGTGTGGTTATGTGACATCATTAAGGAAGCGCCGCGTCTTCAGACACTCAGGGTGGGGTTTGTATAACCGCTCTCCTCTCCTGTATCATTTCCCGAATCTCTGAGACTTATTAAGGAATTAGGCCACTGCCAGCGCTGCGAGCAATTTCAACGACACGCACATAAACAAAACAGCAGAGGAGAGACGAGGGGCGGGGTCTGTAAGGGCCTGTGTCCACTGACGGCTTCCTCTTAGTGCTACTGCAATGTTCTGAAGGCTCTCCTGTGGCGCTTTTGTCTCTTGTATACCCTCTTTAACACTTAGAACTATGCTGGATCGCCGGTGTTCCTACGTGACAGCGTTAATATTGTTCACAGTTTCTCAGGAACTATACAGCGTATCTCTACGGGATCAAAAGTGTTCAAAAGCTTACTCTTTTGGCGATCTATCGAGGGTTTCCAGGCATTTCTACACAGTGTTGTTTTCGTGGATGTAAATATTTTGTCAAACGCCGTTTTTTCCACCACGAAGACGTGACGTTGACGAGCTAAACATAAGTCTTAGATGACTAAAATGTGACGAGACGAATGTGCGTTTACGTAGATGAAAACGTAAGTGGTGGACGACGAACAGAGTTGCGAAATTCATGAGCATTTCGTCAGTCAAACGCTAAACATATATTCTGCAGTGTTGTTTTCGTTGACGATGACGTTGACGTCAACGTCATCGAAAACAACACTGTTTCTACACCTGCCACAAGGTTTACAATTCAGCCATAAAAATCAATGTTTGATCAGAGATGTCTGATGGTAAATTTGCAGTGTTATACGGTGAAAACATGATTATTTATCATATTGTTGAGATAAAAAAAGATCGCTAAATGCAGCAAATGTCCTGCGGGTTCAACAAGCTGTTTTAATGACACCGGAAGGTTGGCGGTTCGATTCCCCCCTAATCCAAGTCTGTCCGTTGTGTCCTTGGGCAAGACACTTAACCCACCTTGCTCCCAGTGTGTGTCCTCCACTGGTGTATGATTGTGAGTGTTGTGTGGTGGTGGTCGGAGAGGCCGTAGGCGCAGAATGGCAGCCACGTTTCCACCACCACCAAAGTGTGACTGTGTGAGCGAATGAATGATGTATCCAATGTAAAGCGCTTTAAGGGTCTCTGATAAAGCGCTTTATGAAATCTGATGCATTATTATTATTATTATTATTACCTTTTCTGTCAAACTCTCGACCAATTACATGGTCTCATATTCTTCCTTTATTGTTTCCTTGACGGTAGTGTCAAATAAGAGGCAACCAAAGATCAACAAGAGACAAGAAAGTTCCCTGCTTGTCTGCAAAATCAGAAATAATGGTCCTCAATGTTTGGAAAGAAGTAAAGAAGAGATTCTGAGCAGTCTGATGTGGTCCTCTGTCTCATCTCAGACAGGAACTGCTTCAAGGAGTGGTATAAACAACTGTAAATATTAAAAAACGCCTGGGAGAATGAGTGTAAATATGTAAATAGTTTCTGTTTTGTGTTTGTTCCAATCCCAATATTTCTTCTCCTGATAGTCAAGACTTGAGAGAATGATGTTCAGGTGAGAAAAGGCTTGGTCACTGTAGATTTATGTGTTTTTTGAGCAAAGTTCTGTTGGAAACAATTTCCATTTTTGTTTTTTGGTTGATTTTGATGGTTCTGAATCTACTGTCACATTCATTTTACATCATTTTTGCTCCATAAACTGACAGCTGAGGTTGTCCGGAAAAATGAGATGTGTATATATTTGCTGTGCTTGAAAGGATCAAGTTGATACATAGATTTTTACTAAAAAAAACAAAAACAGGGGGACCAAAAATAGCAAAATATAGCTGGAGGTTCTGAGGGTTAATGGAGTCAATGTAAAATGAATCATGTGTCGTGTCTGTTTCCAGTCATTCTGAGAGTGTTTGTGTTCTTTAGACACTTGGTTTCATGAAAATCGGTGATAACCACATCTCCAGACTTGACTTTTTGCTGCTTCCTTGACTAAATACTGTGAATAATCCACAATAACCAGAACCTAGAGCCGCTTTCTCTCCGCTCTCACTCTGAAGGTCTGTCACACACAGCTGTATCCAGTTCCAGATGTCACACCCTGATTTAAACATCTATATTGTTTCTTTACACAAGCCGCTTCGGTCGGTCTCACCCTGCATTACCTTTGTCCCCTCCATCACCCCCTCTGTGTTCCTCCCGGCCTCACTCTCTTTGTCCCTCTTTTCTCTCTCCCTCGCTCGCCCAGATGTCTGCTCACCAGCTGTGCTCAGATGGCTGAGAGGAGCAGACAGGGTGGGTTTTTATTGGGCGTGCGCACACACAAACACCCACACGAATGCGCACACACGCGGTGACCTGATACAGCGGGGATCCAGGACTTTTGTCCCTGAGTTTGTAGATTTCTTTCTGTTTTTCATTTTTCCACATCTTTTCACCGTCTATGACCACATCAATATGAAACAGATGCCCTAACTCACCAGTGACTGCAGACAAACACGGGTTTTGGACAGAGAAGGTCAGGAATTTGGCTGTTTCTCTGCGCTAATCGGATTAGTGTTTCTTTTCTCCGTGTGTGTGTGACTAATATGAAAGTGATTAGCCCGCAGCTTTTGGCCGTAAGAATGAGGAAGTTTGCGGCAAAAACAGGACGGTTAATTGACCTTTATCGAGCCAGCGTTCCTCTGTGAGTAAAGTCGAACAGGTTTTTAATCACTAAACATTCTCGGCTGTGTTTTTTTTTGAGTTTATTATCTGAGTTTCTGATTTAGTTAAGTAGTCTTGATGGTTTCTTGATGACACACACACGACACTTCTACAGCAGGCTGTCTCAAGTTTGTTAAGCCACACCCCCTTTTCCTTTTTCCTGAAAACCATCCAGTAGAGATAAATATGTTTACAGCATGGTCCAGTAATGATTACAGTCTAAGAAATCCAAAGATCTATCTGAAGATGCTGTTTTTAAAGGTGCAATTCGTAGAATTAAGCTGTTATTAACTCATTCTTTGCCAGTTTCATTTATGCCACCATTGACTGCAACAGAAATTTCCGTATTTTTCAGGACCCAAAGAATATTTTGTTCTTGGACTAGAATTAAGTGTAATATCTCAAAAGAAAGAGGTGATTTTAAAAAGTTAGTCACTAATCCACTCCTTTGTTTAGTTATTACCTGCTCAAAGCAGCGTGGTCGTATCATCTTTTCCGATCTGGAGATCTGGAAAAAGAAACATGGAAAAAAACACATTTTTACAAAAGAGAGACTTTTAAGCTGAACTCTGATCGCCTGTTTCATTTTACTTCAAACTACTTTACCGGTCGCATCAAGGTCCTCCCTCCTCGGACACCACTCCTCATCACAGCTGGGAGTCGTATTGGCCCTGACGCCGCGACGTAAACCACAAACACTGCTCACGTCCTCCTCGCCAGGACTGTCACTAAATGCCAGCTCAGTCATGCTCACCGAAACCGGCTCTGGCCGCACAACGACACGCGTGACTATTGTTTCTTTGATTGTCTGCTGACGATGTGGAGGTCCGGTACCGGGATCTCCATTGGATCGAGAGATGGTAGCATCGCTCCCACGATGTGCCGAGACCGTTCACTCTTGGTTAATGACTTTGGCATTTTCCGACTCTCCTCATAAAGAGAAAACACTCCACGACTAAGCTAATTGGCACGCTTGATGGCACACTTCTCACTGGCATGAACTTGTTTTTGATATTGAAACATGGTTATGACGTATTTGTCGGCTTTTCTGAGTTCAGATGACCCCAAACTTAGTCGCGTGTTGGGGAGGAGCGCCCTCTGGCGGAAAACAAAAAACTGAAAAATCTGTCCAAATCCGTCATTGGCACTGAATGAGTTACCAAATACACAGCACAAGTTCTCATCCGTGATCAATCATAAAACTGTTGTTAAGGTAAAGGTTTACTTCTCCTGACTGTGTCGTTGCCATGGTGACAGGAGGGTGTTTTGTATATGCCAGACCTTTAGACCTGCAGGGTAGACTGGGGCTGAACCTTCTGAACGGTTTCACTTCTGATGGTGATGCAACTCGAATCCTTTTCATGACCTCGCGTCGGAAAGACAAGCGTGTCCGTGTGTGTTTGGTGTGCGACTAAGGCGAGACGTAAATGCGAGACCGGAGGAGGTTGAAAGTAGGGTCATGGGGCAGATGGACCAAAGAGGTTTCAGAGGATGTGAAAGATGGAGGGCCTCACGAGTAAACATGACCTCGGTATGACATGGGAGGAAACTGCGAAGTAAGAGTGTGTGTCCGTGCACGGCAGGAGACCTTCTCATAGCGCCTCAGTCCAGATCCTCCTGACCATCACCTTGAATTTCCAACTGTGAGATGATCAACAGCTGGTTCACACCATCACTCAGGACATGAGAGGGTTCGAGGCCTGAAGGGTTTAAGCACTCAGCCAGATCGATGACTTTTTGCCGACACTTTGCTCTCTCTTTCACGCCTTTTTCTCAGCGGGTTGTCCGCCTTTGCTCTGCTCCCACCACTGACCTTTGACCCTCAGGGCTTTCCTGGGGTCACTTTAGAGCCCACCGTTGAAGGCCATAAATCTGTGGTTAGAAAGACAAACAGAGCGGTTGAGCTCTTGGATTGAAAACTCTCCCTTCAGGTTTGACGGTAGTTTACTGTAAAAAAACAGAAGAAATGACCGATAGTGTTTAGAGAAGGATAAAAGTGAAGGATGAGGTGTTGGATGTGTATTTAACCGTCTTGGACTTTGTTGAAAGCTTTGGCAGCTCTCCTTTAGTGATACCTCATCTTCTTTGAACTCTTAGCTCACACAGGAACATCTGCGCTTCAAGTGAATTAAATTTATTCTGCTTGTTATCATTTACGAAGTCTTCCTGGACCAACAAAATATCAAGACACGGCCCAAACTGAAGGATGGAAAAACTCTGGGTCAGCAGTTTTCTAGCCTGCCTATTGGTCAAAACGCATGATGTGAAACTACATAATATATAAAGTTTGATTCAAGCCAAGGAATTTGATCACACTCATACCATTCCTCACTCTTTCAGTACTCTTTATACTGCTGAGCCGCACCCTGTGATATGTTCAGAGGTGGTTGGGTATTCTCTCGCTGAAATATATAAGGCCTTGCTTGAAAAAGCGTTGTGTCTTCTCAGATGTGTAACCCCCAATTTCCACCGCATCTGGAATGGCTCTGATCCAGCAATTTTCACCGTCTGCCAATTCCAACCGGATCCCTTTGTGAGGCGAATTTCGTGGCGGATTACGGACAGGGGGAATCGCAAGAACTCACAAGAACCATGTGCAATCGCGCAATAACGAGTTGTCTTTATAAAGACAGCCACATAGACATATAAGCAGTAGATTGTGTCCAGAGGAGGAAATCCACTTCTTGACTTCTAGAATCAGCATCTCCTCATCCATGGCGTCATCAGGGTGAAATGAAGTCTGAAAACCTTTGACTTGAAACTCTCAAAATTAACCATGTGCAACTCTGTGACTCGTGTCCTCTTTTTACCATAGTCTTGATATAGTCGACTTTTCCTGATGTCAACCTTATACCATGACTTTAGGAAACGTCAGAGCCGCTGTGGCCAAAAGAACTGAATTACAATGCACTGAAGAGAGGTGAACCAGCAGGAAAATGCAAAAACGTGGGTGAGCCGAGGACAAAGGACTACATAATAAAAACAAAAAGAAGTAAAACTCTCAAACTTTACCGCAGTAAAAGAGGAATACTTACGCCAGCACTGGGAGACAAACTCTGAAGCGGTGTTGTCATCTTTCCACAAGCGGTTTTTAGATATTTTGAAATTTTCAATTTTCTTGGAACGGCCCGACAAACTTTCCGTAAAACCAAAAGACAAAAGTTCCTGTTGAATCTGAGCGTCATTGTAGCTTCAGTCCAATTGCACTTGACATTTTGCGACTTATGAAACAAAGTTTCCTCTGTGAACACCAAGAAAGACGGTCTTACAAACACTTATGGTTCTTTTTCTCCGAGGCCTCTAACCCATTTGTGCCGGTCGAAAAACCAGAACAAAATACCACACAGGATAACTCTGCAAATCCTCAAACTCTATCCTTCATTAGTCTCGACCACACATCAGGTAGTGGCAGGATCGTCATCTGGACACAGCGAATGGAAAATGTAATTGTACTGAAAACTAACAGAGAGGCATTTGAGTGTAAAACGGGACCGAACCCAGAACAAAGGAGGGTTTGAACTCGACAGTCTGGGTAACTTTTTCTGTTTCTTTATTGAAATGCAAACAAGTTGGTGAAGTTGGTATGAAGATCACGGTGGGATGGATTTGGTTAGACGGTTGCGGTCGAAGCATGGCTATGGTTTACTTGACAGCAGTTAAAGAGCCCATAACCATGCAATTAGTTGTTCTGTTTTTGAAGATTTTTGCTTTTGTAAATGATCTGCAAACAACCACCTACATCTGTTTTCCAAATTGGTCCTGACGTGACGCTGGATGGACGCAAACAGACCGTCGGAAAAAAGACGAAGCTTTATGTGCCGATTGGTGAAGGTTGGATTAAAATCACCGGTTAGCCAGACTTTACCGACAAAATTAATGGTTCGAGAAACTCCACGAATGTAGAGGTAGAAACTACAAACCGAAGAATAAAGAGAGAGAGAAGGAAACTGATTTAATGTAGTGAGTACAGAGGATCTCTGTTTCATTACTCGATATCCTCAGATACTGCAGAGTGGATCTCTGCTGTGTGTACCCATTGTGTTTCTCTGTCAACATGTTCACTATGAGTGTATTATTGACACTGCTGGAACTCAACCACATCTTGTTTTGATGAAAGAATAAGAACACCTCTGCTTACTTAAGTTTTTCACTCTGTTTGCCGTGCAAACACGACAGAGAACATCTCCATGCAGCGGCAGTGACATGTACACACTCAGCTCACACTTTGACATCATCCCGACCATGCAGGCTGCACGCTTTCCATGAACGGTGGCGCTCACTTAGAGCAGGAAATGGGAGGTACATTCATGCCTCAAACTCTTTTCTCCTCTTTTATCATAAATCAGAGATTAAGACACGCTCTAGTTTGTCGTTTTTACTTCCTTATTAACGGCCCTAACATTAGCTGCTGCACTTAAATGAAAACCTTAATGACTTGGACTGGAAATAGTTTTTCTGCTGATTTTGGCAGAGTGAGGTGAATACTGTGTCCCTGCAATATAGCTCTCATTCAAGTATACACTTTTGATGACACATGATTTCAATCATTTTTTTTACTACTTAAAGTGTTCTCAGTGGTCTTTACATTGTGATTATGTAGGGTGACCGTACGTCCTCTTTTACCTGGACATGTCCTCTTTTTGGGGGCTGTCCCGCTTTGTCTGGGGGAGTCTATAAAATCCTTCAAATTTCCGGGGTTTTGTTTGGAAGTTTTGAGTTTGTGTAGCATGGAATAACTGGGTTAGGAGCACATAAAAAACGCTCAACCCAACCTGAAGAACCTTCAAAATTAACTTTGTGCGACTCTGTGACTCCACCCCTCGTAGTCATGTCCTCTTTTTGGGGATTCAGAATATGGTCACCCTAGATTATGAAGTTTTTAGCTAAAATCTTGTTACCTGTGCCTTCTGCAGCGCTCCAGTAGCTCTAGAATCTAGCACTAGAATCGTGGGCGGAGACAGCGCTGCTCTGCACACTCCTCTTCACGCTGGTTTGCAGCCTAACATTGTCGGTGTAGTAGAAGTAGCAGGTAACATAGGAGCTATTCAGCCCCCAGACATGAATGTCTCTGAGGACATGATGAAAGCTAATATCATAAATAGCCAAAAATCCGCTAACGCACACGCTTGTTTCGCGATCTTCCTCTCTACTTCTCTTCATCTGGCATGCATAGCGGGGCTCTGGGGGCGGAGCTTGGATTTGTGATGTAGGAAATCTCACTGTGTCTGAACCTGCTGTTTGGGTCTGCCAGAGTCTGGAATGGACTGCTCGTATCAGAGTGCTGTTATCGGAGATTTTAGATGCAGGCCGATATAATCCAATACTCAATTTTTTGCTGATATCAGAGTGATATCCGATATCAATATTGTATCAGGCCTAGTCTCTGGGTATCTGGTGTTGAAAATTAACGCTGCCGTCCCGGGAGCTTTTAGTGCCAATGTGACATTATTAAGTTTTATGTTTTCCTGTTGTGGTCATCCGAAGAAAGACTGGTTATAAGGCACGAGTGGTTTGACATTTAAAAAAAAACAAAAACCTCTTCAGTTTGATTGGAGGAGAGGACAACAGTGTCTGTCTTTGATGGCAGGGATTGTGGTCTGAACGGGAATCAATCTTTTTCCAGTTAAAACTGTTGTTTTTTCTCTAACCATGACCATGATCTTTCCCTGACTTAAATGATTTTCACCAAACTGAAACCCGGAGATTCGTGTGCAGAACAGAAACTTCTAATTCAAACCAGTTTAACTTCTTGTATATCCATGAATTCGTCTGTCGATTTAACATGTCAAACTTTTACAGTCCTGGCACCGAAACTACAAACCTGCAGTCTGCAAAGTTTGCACAATCTGCTTGTATGTTACCAGCAGCAGAAATAATTCATAGCTCCTGGAAACAGTCAAGCTGCTGTGACGAAGACGGTCTCTGTGATTAATTACACAAAAGGAAACAGTCACTGAAACATTTCTTCTCTTTTTAACCTTTTTTTTCCTCCTCTATAAAAAAGGGAAACATTTCTATCCAGAGAGCCCTCAGGACGAGGAAGCACATAAATTAACAACATACAGATATAGATCGGCTGATTTATGACGGAGTAATAGCTGAAGACTAAACATGCTGAAGTATGTACCGTCGTTTCTCTAGGCCAGTTTTAACTTTCCATTTCCTCACACGGCTACAAAGCTATACTTAAACACATACAGGTGTGTTTTTGGCACGGGCAGCGGCTGGCAGGTGTGTTTGCCATTACAATGTGATAATGACTATCATTACAGCCCAGGTAAGAGCAGGCGTGTTAGCGGGAGGAAAGCAATAACGCTCTAACCAGGATGTGAGCGCACAACCGGCACTTGTTTGCCGTAAACACACATTTATTTAGAGAGACACAAACGCACACTCGCTGAAATACTTAGAGCGAGACGTACAAACAGATACTCACACAAATTAGCACCTTGGTGATTTAAATTTAGCACCAAATGAGCGTATTGGTGCTGGAAATGAATGCCCATTACAAAATACCGTTATTTTATCAGAGGTGGAAAGTGCAGGTTAGCGTTCGGATGAAATGCTGACTGTGAATCCAACATTTCAGAGTTATTTATGCAGACAAATAAGAGGATGGATGTGCAGAAGTTGTTGGTTTCGTGATTTGTTTATATTTCTAAAGGATTTGCAACCAAAACACTTAAAAACTGAACTTTGGAAACTGTAGTTTTGGAGTCTAACAGACGCTCTTCTCCTGCCATATGGAGCGAATCCTTTCCAGCGTCTCAGCACCTCCTTGGGTGCCGTAAACAGAACCGAGCAGATGTGAGCGCACATGAATGCAGACACATCTGAAATACTTGAAGAGCTTCACTGACGATGTTAACTTTATGACAAATTCTCTAATCCAGACCCTCAGGCCCCCCCCATCATAATCCTGACCCTCTCAAAGTAAGGAACAGCTAAACAAAACAATGTTTGCATGGTTTTTATGATTGCATGCACATTTATTTTTCATAAGTTTGGAAAAACAAGTGCAGACTCGGGTACTTTGGAGAGCCGGGTGTTCTGCAGTCGGACTCGGGGAATAGCTCCAACGAAAGTATTATTTCCCAGAGTTATGTTTTAAAGACGCACCAGGCGTGATAAGCACCGACGATAACCGCAGAAGTGTTTGTTTTCCTCACTTTTATGGTCACGGTGATGATAATTGTGATGATTTTAATCCCCGAGTATTTTCAGGAGAGCGGGGATACTGACTTTTTGTCCCCATTAGCAGCTTTGATGTTTCCTCTTGCACAATAAAACGTCTGTGCGGCCGCCAAACAGAAACGAACAATTGAAGAGTTTGTCACGTTTTCGCTCCGACTGTGTGTTAGCTAAGTGCTAAGTGTGTGTGTGTGTTAAAGAGCGATGGACCAGATGTTGAGGAGTAGTAAAAAAGAGGAGTGTTTCAACATTGTTGTGATGAAACATGACTTTCCCTGAGGCAGTAGATGAGACAGTGAGGTTTACTCTTTATGAAGTGTTTAAAAGTTTACATTAGCAGCTAAATTAAGGCTTAATAAACGATTAGAGGGGTTCATGAGCCCACTGTGGGTGTTAGCGACTTCCTTTTGACCAAGAAATCTGTTGATTTATGCAGAAAGCATTTATACTGGTCATGGTCCTCAGTCGGAGAAAGGTAGATTGCCTTCTTTGGGTTGGAGGGGCGGTCCTGCCTCAAGTGGAGGAGTTCAAGTATCTTGGGATCTTGTTCACGAGTGAGGGTAGGATGGAGCGGGAGATTGACAGGCGGATCGGCGCGGCATCAGCAGTGATGCAGACGCTTAACCGATCTGTCACGGTGAAGAAAGAGCTGAGCCATAAGACGAGGCTCTTGATTTACCGGTTGATCTGCGTGCCGATCCTCACCTATGGTCATGAACTTTGGGTAATGACCGAAAGAACAAGATCGTGGATACAAGCGGCCCAAATGGGTTTCCTTCAGCCTTAGAGATAGGGTAAGGAGCTCGGACACTCAGGAGGTGCTCAGAGTAGAACCGCTGCTCCTCCATGTTGAGAGAAGTCAGCGGAGGTTGTTCGGGCATCTGGATGCCTCCCGTTAGAGGTGTTCTGGACATGTCCCACCAGGCCAGCTCTTGGCCGGCCCAGGACCAGGTAGAGGGATTATATCTCTCGCCTGGCCTGGGAGCGCCTGGGAATCCCCCAGGAGGAGCTGGTGGAAGTGGCCGGGGTGAGGGCCTCTGGGCTTCCCTCCTGAAGCTGCTGCCCCTGCGACCCGGGAGGATAAGGGAGGATATATCATAATCAAATGCTCATGTATGGATTTCTGGACTCTTTATCCGCCCTAAAGGGAATTTTTTTGCATAGTAACCAACTCACTGTCCTACACATCTCTCTCCAAACACCTGCAGAACTTTAGGACGTACATCATTAAGCAGCTGTGAAATCTGTGAGTCTGGTCCTGCTCGAGGTTTCTGCCTCTTAAAGGAAGTTTGTCCTCTCCACTGTAACTTCCTACACTCGCTAACCCTAAAACTTGTTGTGACCTGATACTAAATAAATAAAGATTGATTGATTTATTGATGTAGTAATTTTCTGGAAGTATCTGAAATGAGGTCTGTGAAAAGTTTTTTCCCACTTGAGAATAAAATAGAAGATCGTGCGTTGGCAGCATCTTTGGTTGTGCAACTATAACTACCTCCAGATGATGAAGCTGATCGATCTCTAATGGTTAGCGGATACCTGAGAGACTTTCTTGGCTCCTAATAAATAAGTGTGAATGTGAGCGGTATTGTTGCGAGATTTTAGTAGAAGGTGGAGTTCGTTTCGCTGTCGGAGGCCATCGTTGTAGACCACAGAACAGAACCAAAGTGATGTTTTCCTTTGTTTTATAACTTAACTTATTGATCAGATCACCTCGATAACGATAAATGGACGATAACTACTCTACAAGCTGCTCACCCCTCCCACATTAACTTCTTCTACTTCAGCCGCTACAACTTTTGAACCGTCCTCCACCCTCACCTGTCTTTCCCTCTTTGTTATGGACTGGATGGGGTGGAGTCTCGTAGACCATAGCCTACCTACACACATCCAAAAACAACATGGGCAAAATGACATCGGTTATTGTTGTAAATGTTATTAGGAGGTTCATGTTTTCTATGATTGACACTTGCGCTTACGAAGATTGCGTAGCTCACTGGGGGATACGCTGTTTGAGCCGAGCGAAGTGACTCTACAACGCTACTGCAAGTGGTGGTTCCGGGAAGTGGAGAAAAACCCGGAAATACAGGGAGCAATTTGGCCTCAAATTTGTAAAATGACGGAAGGCGGAGCCAAGTTATCTATAGTACATACAGTTTATGGTCTTGATTAATAAAATGCATTTGGTTCCTGCTGGTTTTTGTCCATTTTGAGATACTGTAGAAAACATCTAGAGTGAGGACCTGCTGCTTTGTCAATATAAAAGACTTTTCCTGATAAAAACGGTCCCAAAAATGATAAATTAATCTGGATTTAGATTAAAGCGAACTGAACTTTGTAACCTTCGAACCTGCGTGTATACAAACTTTAAAAACGTGAGAACTCTGCAGATCTATTTATGGATTCATTCGAGGGTGTCTCATGAGGAAAACAAGCCAATAACTCAGACTGCCGGGTGTCAAATTACAGATCTGTCTCCCTCCGTGTTAACTAACTGCTTTTTTGACACTCAAATGAGACAATCTGTTTTCCAGCTCCGGCTCCGGTCCAGCTGGCCAAACTATTGACACTGCTTCAGTCTTAAACCCTTTAAGACTGAGAATGAATCTGGATTATCCAGTTGTTTGGCATTTGATGTCACCAAAAACTTCCTCCCTGATCGGTTTATCCCAGAAGTATGAATTATTATTTCTGTATTGCCTAATAATCAAGAGGATCAGGTTTTGTTTATGACTGTGATTTTTAATCTCTTAAGGCAACATCATCCTCTGATATCTCGCTGAAAACTGGAGTTTCCCCCGCAACACAAATACACAGACGGCTAAAACACACAAATGCAGACATGCATGCCCACACACTCCTTTTTCTTTCCCCTCCATCTCTTTCACACACAAACACACACACAGACACACACACATCAGTGTTTCTCACAGTCTTGTCTCGCTGTTGTTTGATTTACTCGGTGACCTCTGACCCTGGCTGGGCTGAGCTGGATGGACTCTTGGGACTCTTGGCCCTGTTTCTGCTCCAACTGGTACATTTCCAACATAACCCCACTGGACCTTAGTGTGTGTGTGTGTGTGTGTGTGTGTGTTTCCAGATAGACATGTTCACGTGCGGACGGTTCCTGTGTCACTTTGTGGTCCAAAAAGCAAAAAGCAGTATTGATGACTCCCTTTTATTTTGGCTCTGTGCGCCTGTTGTCGTGTTTTGGAGGTTTAGCTGAATGAAGCTGTTTTCACGGAAATCTACACGATGGAAAAAACGCTAAATACTGCGTTTAACAAGCTGCTAACGGACCTGTTATCATCATTATATGTTTTTAGTTTATTGTCAAGCTTTAAAGCCAACAACGCCATGACTCCATCTGACCTCTGCCTGTGAAAACACTAAAAATAAAGACCAATGGAACAATAGAAAGAAACTTAAGTTCACTGAAACAAACACAGACTGTTCAACTGAGTAAAAACAGACTAAACTGATATTTTAATTAGAGGAAAAGTTCATCAAAAGTGTCTTCAAACTGGACCGACTCCCTCCGTGACTCCCTGTGACCCTCTTGGTTCTCACACCTCGTCTCTAACTCCATCTGTCCGACGTTAGCCGAGTCGCCTTTATGGTGGCCCTTACAAATCTGATTATCGGAGTACTTCCATCACGGTGTACATCTATCTGTCTCTGTTGATCTGAATCGATGTTTGGAAGGCTTAAACAAACCCGTGTGCTGATAGATATAGTAGAGTATCTTCCTGGATGATAAGAAATAATCAAATCTGTAGTAAGTAAATCTGTCAGCGCTTCTTCGAGCGGATAAATCATAAAAGAATGTTTTGTCTTCGTACGACTTTGATGCCTGCGCTTTTTCTTTCAGCATAAGTTTTATGTTTGAAGGCCGTCCATAGCACCGAGTTTTTAAACAGATGTGGGATCCCACTGTTTTCTGCCTCGCACTGCCAAAAACACTTAAGGCCTGTTCTTCTAAAGGACAGCGCAGCTTTTGCACCCTTTAAACCTGCGTGAACGAGCCAAAGAGACACCGTACGAAGGGTTAAATGCTCGACAAGCTGCAGAGTAAAAAGTGTTTCTGTGTATCAGTGTTGATTGTATTATAATGAGGCTTTAGAAAAAATGTTCTTATTTCATTAAAGTGCAAAAAAACTCTTTACAGCTGCTAACCGCCCTGCACAGTCTGTCAGACATGATAGTTTCATGATGGCTAGTCCGCAGCTCAATTCCTGCACAACGGAGTGTGAACGCGCAGCTTTCCATTCTAATAATTTTGCAGATTAATTGATTATTTGGATTATTTAATTATGACGTTAATGAATTTAAATCCTAAACGAACATGGCATTTGCAAAAGAAGGCGATAATTTCGTGGTTAAATAGGACAAGAGCGAGTCAGTCGTGTGGAATTGGTACGACTTCACAGTTTCAGATGAAGAGTAAACCACTCCCCGCTGTAAAGTCTGTCTGAAGGCGGGATCAACCCATCACCACGAAAACGAATTCAGGAGTAAACACTAAAGTTTTTTGTCATATCGGCGTTTCATCCACACGGAAACGGCGTTTCAGGTGACTTTGAACGTACTTTTGGAAAATGGGTCAGAGAGTGTATAAATCTGTAAACGACGTCCATTTCATCTAGTGAAACAATCATGTGACACACAGAGTAAATCTTTTATGGCGCCTGTCCATCCAAAACAACCTTTATAGGCATTCTCCGTACTCTTCTTCGGTCTTTTGTGTATTTCCTGTGCTACGTTACAGCGCCACTTACTGGCTTGGCATATGTACGTTTTTGTTTTGAGAGATGATAGAAAAACTTTTGTTTTTTAAAGTGAAGTTTTGTGAAGTTGTCACTTAATAAAAAATCGAAATCGGATTTTATTTTTGGTCAAAATCGTGCAGCCCTACTTTTTGGTATCCGGGGATAAAACATAAACCATGTGTCACACCTGTAATGAATGACCTTATAAGGTCTTTCTTCCTCCATTCAGCTCATCATACATGTAGAATTTAGCACCTTTAGCATGGAGACACTTACAGCTCATCTCATCTGCAAAACCGGAGCAAACTGCACAGAGCTGCAGAACTTGTGGGTGTTTTTTCATTTAAATATCATTATTAATAAATCTGTTTTTGACCAGTGCATTCAAACTGGGACTAGTCCAGTTAAATCCCTTAACTGAGGTTTATCTGTAGCTCAACTTCACTTTGCATGTAAAAGTACAGACTGTAAGAAGAGTGACGGTGTCTGACTGATGCATTTTTTTTCACTTCTCACTGAGTAATAGATTTAACCGTTAACAGAAAGCAGGATGAGACGTCCACTTGATCCAGATTCGACTTAAACCGTAAGTTTCTCAAACTGCCGGAGTTACCGGGTTAGCTCTTTTCCTCGTTGTGCAACCCACTCGCGTCAATCCTCAATCCCTCGTTCTCAGTTCCCTCTAAGCCGTTGATAAGGAAGTAGCCTGAATTTTTTTTTGTCCTTTTCAGCGAGAGTGACCTAAAAGCCGGCGGGAGATGGGGGAGGTATGTGTTACAGTACAATAGCCGGTAAGTCTCTCGCAGTAACCACTCCAGAGCACTGAGCACATGCTTATGGAGGGAGGCTAATCAGCTTTCTGCAGATGGGCTAATGTCCTTACTGTGGCTGAGAGGGGGGCCTATATTTAGCGGCCACTCTCTCCCTCTTAACAGGGGATAACACTGGCCCTGTCCGCCTCTCCATCGCTCATTTTTCGCCGCTCGAGTTCATCAGGAATCCCACGCGGGCCGAGATGAAAGGAAGCGGAGGCAAAAGAAGAAAGGAGAGAGGAGGTAGAGATGTGAAGATTTAGTTTACTAACAACGACAAAGTTTGAGAAGAGAAAGATCAGATCAAAAGAAAACCCGACTTTGATCCTCCTCGACTCTGAGAAGTCAGGTAAAAGTCAGACGAGAGGAGAAAATATCAAAGAGATGATGAAAGAGAAACCGAGTGAAATATTTTTTTCCCAGTGTCAGCAGGGAAAGTGACATCTGGAGGCTCTGAGGCCCCCGGGGCATTAAGAGAGACGCAGACCTGGAGCCAATCTCCTCAGTCTGCTCCCATGTGTCCCAGGAGATCCAGGCTCTGCTGGTAGTAAGGTCTGAGCGTTTCATGAAATCTACCTGCTGTTGTTAAACACTCAGCGCTAATGAAGCTTGGCAATCCACGCGATGACGGCAGTTGGAGGGCTCTTGACGCGAATCGTGACGTCTCTCGATGGGGAAATCCGTCACACTCAGCTGTCACTTGCTGGCAGAAGCCGCCGTGCCCTCTGGGATTGTGCGAGCACCTCAGGGCATTGACCCGATGAGTCTGGGTCCGAACGCTCAACGCCTCCAGAGCGAAGCCCGAGAGGGTGACGCTTCTTGGAAACCTTAAACTCTGTGTGAGTGTAATGAGAGTGGTAAAAAACGTGACTGAACACCTCTGGTTTGTTGGTCTTTCTCTGTTTTTAATTCTCATGTTCGTCATCTTGGACACATTTATCACAACCATTATTTTCATGTCCCAACAGGACGGCATTTAAAAACACATGAAGAACAATGAAACAATCTCTTTGGAGCAACAGAAAACCCATGAAACAGCTCAGAGCGCACGTCCGACCGAACACGAGTTAAATCTGAACAACGTGTCCACCTGCGCCGCTCTTCATCAGCCAAAAAAAAACCCCACATATTCGCACACACCACGCACACAATACAGACTCAACAGCACAGCTTTGGATCTTGGCCTGCTACATCAGTCAAAGACAAACTGTACAAAAATAGAGATTGATAGAAAAATAGGAGATCTGACGTGTTTGAGGGTCTTTTGCACTTTTAAAGCTGAAAATGTACACCTGTTATTTCACAATCAGACGAAAACTCTGCCGACTCGTCTTACTGCCGTTCCACCTGGTTGTTAATCATCAATTATCAGTTATTTTTATCACATACAGAGAGAATGATTGGATAAAGGTCCCGGGGTTTACGGAGGATCTGGGAGGCTTTTGGTTTCTGACTCTCCAAGTAACATAACTTTTAACTTGACATTCAAAAGCTGCTCTGCTGCCACATCCGTGCACACAATCCATCCTCCACCCCTCTGACAAACACACCGTCTGTTATATCACCCGTCCTTTTTTTACGCCAGAGAGGTAATTGTTCATGTATTAGCATTTCAAACACTCTGCAAACCTGCTCAACTTTTAGTTCAGGGTGTAATCAAAACTCAGAGGTGGACTCTGTGGACATTTTTGACCACAAGAAGTTCAACAGAGCGGCGCTCGTCTGCGTGTTTGTACTGCGCGTGCAGAGACGACATGTGCAAAGACGTCCTATCTTCACATCATCAGTTTTTAAAGAGAGGTTAATGTTAACACACAACACCTCATTGTTACTGGAGCGTACAAAAGCACAACGTTTGGTTTTCGTGAGAAAAAGAAGAGAATTTTTATCTCCACAGATCAGTTTTAATCGAGCAGTTTTCCATCTCTGCTCACTTTGACAGGTTTAATCCGGTTTAATTTAGGTTTCCTCCTCTCTGGTTACCATGCAGCGCCTTCTCGGCTCTATTTCGCAATCTTCCAAACACAGATAAGAGAAGTTATTTTTTCCCTTTGTGCCAAATCTCCTTTATTTCCTCGTCGTGTACTCGACTATCGACCATTTTTGATTCAGCCTCCACCCCCACCCCACCCCCGCCTCTCTCTCTCTGCAGATGATGAGATTATGTTGTTACTTCCTCTTTAGTAATCAGGATGTGTGTTCTTCCAGCAGGACGGCAGATAAGAGCAGAGACTTCGCTAAACATCGTTAAAACAAAAAAGAAATCCCTAATTTCCCTCAGTGTAAGAGACCTTCCTCTGCAGGTAAACTAACTGTTCCACAGTACATTCATTATCACCTTTAACATGTCAATGAGACGAATCAACAGCTCTCTAAAATATCTGTTTTCCCTTATAGGCTTCATCTAGGCACTTAAAGAAAATTATTCCTGTACAGAAATAAATCATGCATTGCTTCGTTGACTCATTTCCCCCCCAGAAAAAAGAAAGATTGGTATCAAAGTAGATCTTTGGATTTGTAAACAGTATCCAGTTCCTCTTTTGCATTGTCTGAAATGGTGCGTACATGGCGTGCACGGACAGAGTCAGAAAGTCAGCGTTGCTTGACGACCGCGGATCAGTATCTTCAGCGCTTCACGTGTCCTCTCAGTTTTTGCATGTTTTTAAAAGTTTGAGTACCGGTGAGACGTCGTCACTCTCTGCTGGTGACTCTGAGGCTGAGCCAACTGGATGACAGAGACGTAAAACCGATGGGTCGACTCTCCTCTTCCTGCTGTGGCGCCCTACGACGGGGAAAACCCTCTCCCCGGTCCACAGCCTCGCTCCAGTTTGTCCTCATTCCTTTGTTCCTTTCTTTCAGTTATTCTCTTTGCCTCTTCCTCGTCGTTATTCTTCCCTTTTTTTTTTAAGAGTATGGGTTCCGTTTGTCGTGCCAAAGTGCGCGAACATACTCAGAGTTTAGTTACAGGGCAACCAGGTGGCGTACATGGGGTGTTGCAGCGGAGAAAGGTAATGCTGGGGAGGAGAGGGCGGGCAGGGGTAGACGGGCTGAACCTGAGCGACGTAATAGTTGCTGAAGTTGCCGTCCGAGACGTAAGGAGCCGGCTGGTAGAAGCAGGTGACGTTGGCAGCGTTGGGGATGGCGTTCTGCTTGGCCAGGACCCGCAGCGCCAGCGAGGAGATGAGGCTGAGCGTCTGACGCCTCTCGTGGCCCATCAGGCACACCGTACTCTCCTGCACCACGTCGTACAGCGTGGCCAGGTAGTCGTACTTCCTGTCCTCTAGGTCCACAAAGTGGTTCTGCAGGTAGGACTCCAGCTTCCTCCTCTGCTCGCCCACATCGGGGAAGTCTATGAAGAACCGCGAGCACATGTAGCGCTGCAGCAGTTTCATCTCGTTGTCCGAAGCCGCGCGGAATCCCCGCACCAGCAGGTGGCAGTATTTCAGCAACCCGCCACCTCGGATCTCCTCGGGGCTTCTCGTGCAGATGAGGCGCTTGCGCAGGTGATCGAGGGCCGTGGGGAAGTCGCCGTAGACGCTCTCGCCGAGGATCGTGGGGTGGAAGGTGGCCGCCATGGGGTGCTCTGAGCACTCGTAGAAGAGGAGGAGGGAGTCGAGGCGGATCTGGAAGGAGTCCACGCTGAACTCGAACTGCCGCCGAAGGGAATCCACGAACTTAAGCTCCACGTTCTTGCCGCGGTTGTTGGAGAGCGAGATGAGGCTCCAGCGGTCGGAGTCGTTGCAGACTTTGACCATTTTCTGCACGTAGGCCTCCTGAAAAACATGAAATCAGACAGTTTAATGAAACAGCTCAGATATGAAGAACTTTCTCGGACCTGATAGGTGTCTGACAGTCGAGTATATCAGTATTTATTTAATGTGATATCCAAAAGAGAAATCCTAATAAGGCCAGAGTGAAGAGAAAATGTGTCAGCCTCTCTTTTTCCATCACAGAGACCTTCTGCGTCTCTCTGTGTTTACTTCAACTCCTCCTCCTCCTCTCATTTCCTCCTTTCACAGCTGTGAGACAGCGCTGCTTCTCACACCAACGCTTCTCTCTGACAACACTCACATGAATAATGAACACATGAACTTGAAAATCTAAGTGTTTATTTTCTTTATAGACTTTCCCCCCCTCTGGAGACATTCATGTTAGTTACTTCAAATCTCTAAATGGTGTTTAGTCTCGGTCATGTCTGTTGGTGGGCCATTAGCAGCCCTGGGTAGCCCTCGGTATCTAGGTAACTGAGGGCCGACTTATTAATGTGGATCCGACTCCAATTGGATTAGACAGAATCCTCTTTGAATTGGAAACCGACCTTTTTACTATTTGAGGGCTTATATCTGAGTGCGGGTTGGCTGTATTCAGGCCAGATCTCAGCTTGTTTATGTAAGCTGTCTTAAGGTGAAATGTCAGAGTATCTGCAGACAGGAAACACGGTCGCTGACCTGTTGCGCACAAGTTCAGAAGTGTGCGTGCGTAATTTGCGCATGTAAAGTAACGATGGAGGATAAAGTCTGCAGAATTATGAGTTAAGAAAAGTGCAAATATATAAACCTTAATTCCTCATTTAAGTCATGTGTTGATGATAAACAGACATACTACCTTTAGAGTCACCGGTGTGATCTTTTCCTTATTCACCCCCTCGGGCAGGAAGTCCAGCAGAGAGTCCAGGACGATATCCTTCACTATCTGAAACTCCATCTCTCCCTTCAGCTCGGCGCAGAATATCAAGTCCAGATCTTTCCACCCCAGACCGCTGTCCTCGTGCAGGACGTAGCTGGCCGCGGAGCCGTTCAGGCGCACCTCCCGGACGTGTATCCGCTTCTCCTCCATGCGGCTCCGGACCACCTTGACGATATCCCGCGGCTTCACCTCCAGAGTGGGGAAGCTCCAGCGGCCGTGGATGGGGATGGACCCGGTGAGGATGGTGTCCAGCCGCTGCACTTGCTCCCAGTTGAGCACGCTGAGGCTGATGCTCTCCCCGTCCGAGCAGCTGTCAGCCGCAGCGCACTCGACGCCCTCCTCGTGCATGATCAAATAGAGGTAGAAGGATGTAAACGCGCAAACTTTCCACCGACTCCCGCTGCAGGAGCTGTGGGATCAGCTAGCTGCAACTTTCTGCACCACGGTTGGACTCTCAGAGCTGATGTCTCTCATCATAGCACGGCGGCGAAGCGGCTCTACGCATGACGGGAAGAACGAGCTGGGCGGTGTTATGCTTGTCCTACTTCTTACATAAAGTCTGCACTCCAGACAAATTCAATTCATGAGCTTTCCAGCCGTAAGGCTTAGTCACTATCCAGCATCTGCTGCCCCGCTGCGCGCTGCGCTCCGCTGCTGTCGCCAAACTCTGGAAAGCAGACATAAACTACGAAGCTGGAAATGATTGTTCCTCAACTGTCAGCTTTTATTACGTCCCAGAGGCGCACTGACGCATCCATTCCATCCAAGAAAACGTCTCTTTCGACACAAAAGTTCCTGTGCTCTTCCTCTCACTTTTACGCACGAATCTCTGCGCGTCCTCGCTGCGTAAACTCAACGTGAAAAGGTTCCCGCACCTTCAGTTTTACACCTCCCTTCAGAAAGAGGCGTATGTCCGTCTTTTCCACTACATTTTGGCCGTTTCTCGCTGAGTTGAGTGCGTGATGCCACAGAGAGGTCCCACTTCACAGCTGCTGCTGGAGGAGAAGTCGTGAACAGTCGTGCTTCCCGTCTGAGAAGCATCGGGGCGGGTTTCTTTTTGATTGACAGCCCACACCCACTAATAGTCACGGCTGAGTCCAAACAGTTACTGTGAATGACTGTGAGCCCGGAGACAGGGGCGTGTCTGGAGGAGAGTGGGCGTATCGAGAGAAAAGAGGGAGACTGACCCCCTTTTTTCTGTCTTTTCTGTCTTTCTTTCAGCTCTCCTCCTCCTCCTCCTAAAACGGCCTCAGACAAGCCTCCATTTTTGAAACACTCAGATATCTGTGCAGCTTATTTTGGTTTTAAAAGGAAGTCATTTAGAGTTTAAAAACTGATTTCCTTGAACGATAAAATGACTGGATCCATTTTATATTTTGTAAGATCATAAAAGTTTTGTTCAGCAGCAAAAAACTTGTGGATTAAAATATTTCATGTTGGTGCAGTCACCAAAAAACTGTTAGAAAGTGAGCCTAGGTTAGCGCTTAACGGCATCTTTCTACGCATCCCAAACGGCTACGAAAAGGCCGTATCTGCCGATCGTAGCTGATCGTAACCATTCAAGTTAATTGTAAAAGTTAATTAAGGGTCGAACAAGTGAAAGGTTTTTAGACGTCATTTCACACTGATGACACCATGGATGAGGAGATGCTGATACTAGAAGTCTAGAAGTAGATTTCCTCCTCTGGAAGGACACAATCTACTGCTCACATGGTTAGCCTATGTGGCTAAAGACAACTTGTTATCACGTGATTGTACGTGAATCTGCAGGTTCTCTTGTGAGTTCTTGTGATTCATGCTGTCTGTAATTCGCCTCACAAACGGATCTGGTTGGAACTGGCGGATGGCGAAAATTGCAGCCATTCCAGATCGGAGCTTTTCCGCATGCAGTGGAAATTCCTGGTTAGACTCAACGCCCCCTGGAGGTGATGTTCTCACCTGTTATCCTGCAGGTTGTAGCGTGCCCAAAACCTTAAACTTGTAACAAATTTGCTGCAAAATTTCACCTTTATCCTCCTAAAATGCAGTTTATTTAATTTACATTTCAAAAGTAGTACTTCATGCATGTTTCCTCTCCTTTCTAATATGATATTCGAGTCTAATCTGACTGTCAGTATGTAGGTTACAGGCTCTATGGTCTCTGGAGGTTAGTTGTCATGGAGAATCTATCAGCGTGGAGCTTGGCATGCATACCTGCGTCACTGCAGACGAGCCCATAAACCAGCTTACAGCAGATTAGCCTGTATGTGCAGTGACACTCACATTCACAAAGACACACATGTGTGCACGGACACTAACTCTGCAGGAACAGGTTTCACTGTCGCATTTGAGTTTTAAAAAAGAGGATGCACTGTTTCAAAGACGGTCATAGAGAGTTAACCCCTCTGTGTCGTAACCAAGCGAAATATTGTTTAAGTTTGAAACCATGTGACACTTGGGAAAGTCCTCTTAGGTTTAAATATAAAGATGTAAAGTGTATTCTTTATTTCTCTTTCGCATTTGTTTTTTCCAGTGAAGTGTGCAGAAGTAATTTTCACTTCTTGGTCAAGAGTCGTCTCAGCGGTAAAGCAGCTGAAATATCATAAACTCTGCGTCCATATCGCCAAGTTCCAGGCACCTGCAGGTCTGTAGTTTGACACACAGCAGCAGGCCAGTCACACTAAGCACTTTTCCCCATTCAGCAACAGGCTCAATGTCAGGCTTAGTGCTGGCGATGCTTACTGTGAAGCAGCTACTTACCTGACCTCTGACTTGTCAAGTGGATGACTCCGGCTTGGTTTCCAGTGTCTGACGACATCAGGGGATTGGCGAAGGGGATTTCAGGCGGGCCCCTTGTGAGGCTGCCAAACCCATCACCATAAATGAAAAAGTGCGAATGCGTGCGTTTTTAAATTGAATGTGCACATGTCGGTCTTTGCGCTCGGATTTGGAGAAACCAAACGGTTGTTTCGAGCCGGTGCATCTTTTCATCTTTGGCCGTCTGCCATCCGCACTAATCTAAAATATCTGTTTCTTCACTTTCACCGCTCGCAGTCTGAAGACGTTTCCCTCCCCTCCTCCTCCTGCCTATCCCATTTTTCAGCATTCCTCCACGTGGAAGTTCATTAAGAGATTACAGTGAGCCCGTTAGGAGAACGTGCCTGCGTGGTCTTCCTCCTCCTTTGCTTTCTCGGCTCACAGACTCGACACCTACCCCTATTTTTATTCCGTTGTTATCTCCATTCCTTGGCAGAGATCCATGTTGAATCTGACGTCAACTGAACGAGCACGCTTAACTTGGTTAGTCTGACTAACCGTCCTTCCTGTCGCAGACGGGGTTCTCCTCGACGAGGTAGACATGGGAAAAGAACCAGATTCTGGTCGGACTGTTTAAGATCATTTTAGAGCCAGAAAGAAAGAAAAAACTTTCACTCTTTAAAGATTATTTTTGGATTCTGTTTTTTTTAACAACAAATATCGCACAAATGTTAAAGTAGAGTTTCACATGGTTTGGTTCTTGGACAGGTACTTTTCACCCTAATCCTGAAATTTCCGTTATCATAAATTACCCCAAATTTCCATCGCATCCGGTATGGCTACGAAAAGGCCGTATTTGCAGATCGCTGCTGATAGTTTCCATTCAAGTTAATGTGTGAATTTACTCTGGCTTCTTTGCAAGATTGCAAGAGTTCTATTTTTCTAGATGCCAAAGCATGCCGGATAAATTCAGCACAGATCAAACAGTAGCTCAGGAGGTAGAGCGGTCGTCCAATGACCGGAAGGTTGGCGGTTCGATTCCCCCCTAATCCAAGTCTGTCCGTTGTGTCCTTGGGCAAGACACTTAACCCACCTTGCTCCCAGTGTGTGTCCTCCACTGGTGTATGATTGTGAGTGTTGTGTGGTGGTGGTCGGAGAGGCCGTAGGCGCAGAATGGCAGCCACGTTTCCACCACCACCAAAGTGTGACTGTGTGAGCGAATGAATGATGTATCCAATGTAAAGCGCTTTGAGGGTCTCTGATAAAGTGCTATATGAAATCTGATGCTGCATTATTATTATTATTATCAACCCGTGCTAGAAAGGAAGTCGGGTACAGACACGAAATGAAACATCTGACTTCTCCGTGTTTCAGACGGATCGTATTTCGCACCCTTCAAATGGGCGGAGACGAACAAGTGAAAGGTTTATAGACATCATTTCACCCCGATGAGGAGATGCTGATTCTAGAAGTCTAGAAGTAGATTTCCTTCCCTGGAAGGACACAATCTACTTCTTATATATCTATGTGGCTGTCTTTGTAGAGACAACTCATCAATCCGGTAGGAATTAGCAGACGGCAAAAATCACCACCGTTCCAGATGCGGTGGAAATTCGGTGTTACTCTCATACTCGATACTGAATTTGGCTCGATAATGAGAGTGTGCAAGTCATGAACAGTCCTTGTCACCTCGGACAGTTGATCATGTTTTGATACGACTCCTTTACTCCCCACATGTCCATCTCTCTTCCATTTAAGGCTAAAAATAACTTTAAAACTAGAGCTCACGATCAAACAGCTGACTAAATTTGAAGCGTGTCTAAAGGACATGAAGTCTCGGATGGACTGGTCTGGAATTTTCAGCGGCTAACTCGGACAAAACAGAAGTTATTGTGCTCAACTTCAGATATTCAATCCAGTTTCCAGGAAGTCCATCAGTCTCGGTTACCAGCCGTAGATTTCTGATTTTCTATTCTGGTTTTTAAAACTAAGCGGTTTCACAAAACTCCAGAACTTCTTTCCAAAAAGACCGTGAACTCCTGTTCGCCATCTGAGTTTTACTCACATCGAGGATTCTCACAGAAAGTTTTCTTTGTTGGATCGACACTAAAAATTATTTCATGGTATTGCAGTTGGACTTGGAGAAGAACTGATCAATATATCATGATACTGATTTGAGGCCATATCGCCCAGCCCTACTGCTGGGATATTTGATGTCACCTGTTGTGTTTTAATCAACTTTATTCTAATAATTAAGTATCTTCCTACTGTGTTACAGGCTTTGTTAGAGAATAAAACAACCTTTGCTCACTCTGATGATGGAATAACCTTTTACAGCTTCCAGTCTAACCAGTAAGTTAGCAGTGCCGCACTTCTGGTCAAGACTTTGTTTAGAAGTAAAAAAACATGTTTGAAAACAGAGAAGATCTTTGAAGACCGTTTCCACTCCTCTGATCAGATTTTTGAGTCTCTTATTTCTAATTTGCATCAGAAGAGAAACTCGTCTGTTACTCTCAGCTGCTCTTTACTTTGTCTGGGAGGATTCCGCTCCATAACTTGACGGCGTGTTTGCTCAGAGGGCGAGGTGTTGGTTTTAACACGGTGGTTTGATGTATGTAAACTGGATCTGTCTTTTCAAACTGCTGCACTTAAAGAAAAGGCTGATTAAGTGGACGTACTTCAAACAATGTAAACACACACACAGACTTTGTACAGCTCAGTACCTTTAATTTGAATGACAGGGAAGTTTCATCTTTCTTCATCCTTTCTTCATCGGCAGAGGTTTGGTTAACTACCAGACTTCCTTGCAACACTGAACATGCACTAAACACTAAGGCCAGTTTCAGTCTGACTGAGGCGTCAAGATCAGGATGATATTTTGCGGTTGTATTTTATCATCAGTGAGCTCTCACACTTGAACAGGTTTTTTCTGTCTTTACAAAGATCACATTTAGATGCTGCAGAAACATGCTTCCGCAGATTGTGCCGATACTCTGTCATCTAAGTTGCATCAGAGCCGTTACTTTACACAAATAACTTATCTGCAACCAATATCCGCAGACCTTCCTGTTTCTGCTCCTGCGTTTTCACATACATGTCTCTCTCATGATTCTGTATCTGGGCAAAGACAAACCTGCACACTATAGTCAATCAGTTTTAACCCTGACCTCAGCAACGAGACCTTTGTTGACCTGCACTCAGTATCGTAAGCCCCCACTAAACTCGTCCACAGCCACTAATGAGATTCGGTGACGTGTCCAGGGCTGTAAGCCAAGCTGCAGCGCTCCGAGGAGCTGCTCTGTACAGGACCGTGTTCATGATGGACGATGTGAAGTGAAAGTGCGATGAAATGGTGACTTTGCATATTTAAGATTTTATGATTCTTATATCGAATTTTCTCCATCAGAACATTAAAAGTGAGTGAAGAGAGCAGGCGCACAAACATTTCCTCTTTTTCAGCGTCTGCACTCAGGATGTAATTTATCATAAGATTGGATCAAACTCGAACAAAAACACAAACGTGTGTAAATATTCTCATTTTAATATGATTTAAGCAGAATTAAATAAACATTTTAACTTTATCTCTAATAGATTGTTCCTCTTTTCTGAGCCAGCAGAACGAAGAGCCGCAGACGACTTCGACAAAACAAACAAGAAGTGAATTTCTCGATCAGTGACTCAGCTTCCTGTGTGTGGTTAGAGGCGTTTCGACCGCAGCGGCTTTTGTGTAGATATTATTTTACATGTTAATCGATGCGTGCACAAACACACGTCGTGAAAGGAACATGATAAAACTGAAGTCAAGAGACCAGATCCAGGCCTCTGAGTAGATGGTTTGTGAATGAAACGTGTTAAAGTTTGGGACTTCGGTTTGAGGGAGGCCTATCAGCTTAATTTACCCCGGGATCCTCTAAAAAGTAACTGTAAGAAACTATTTTTACAAACTGCAACAACTGTAAATAAATCCCTTCAAAGTTGGCCATTTCTAAAAACTCAAACGTCTCTTTAAAGAAATAGATCAGCTGTAATCTCACTTTCTGATTAGATCCTCTTTCTGTTTCATGACGAAGGTGGTTTGTGAATGAAACATGTTAATGTTTGGGACTAAAAGGACCCATCAGCTTCATTTGGGATCCTCTAAAAAGTCGTTTTATGGTCATTCATGTAAAGAACTTTTAACAAACAGCTTCATACAGAGAATAAATATAGAAACGACTTTTAAAAACTGTAAATAAACTCTTCAAAGTTGACCATTTGAAGAAATAAATCAGCTGTAATCTCACTTTCTGATTAGATCCTCTTTCTGTTTCATGGAAAAGGTGGTTTGTGAATTAAACATGTTGTTTGGGACTAAAAGGACCCATCAGCTTCATTTGGGATCCTCTGAAAAGGCATTTTGTGGTCATCCATGTAAAGAACTTTTAACAAACAGCTTCATAAAGAGAAAAAATATAGAAACTGCTTTTAAAAAGTGTAAATAAACTCTTCAAAGTTGACCATTTAGAGAAATAAATCAGCTGTAATCTCACGTCTTGATTAGATCCTCTTTCTGTTTCATGGAGAAGCTGGAAATCCCTGAATCCGTCCGCACAGCATCGAGGTGCTGCGGCGCCATCTGCTGGATTTCAACCAAACTGACAGGAGACACAGTGACTGTATGGAAACATCACAAGGTGGCGCTGTTTTCTAACTGCTCACTCAGCACAGTTGAGATCGCCTCCTCTCTTCTACTCCCAGTTTCCCACACTCGGGGCTGGTTTTGAAACGCTCGCACATGTATTTGAACAGCTGTTTTAGGTAAACAGTGTCGACCTCGAGCCAAGTTAGGTCATTTAGTTCTTGATGAGGTGCATTATGTGTCTGGTATGAGAACAAGTTAAGTGCCTGCAGCTCTGACAAAGTGACCCAAATCTGCTATCAGTCACTCAAAGCATCTTCTCTCTGTCTCTGCGATCAGGACGACAAACATCGAAAACATCCTCTGTGTGAAATGATTGATTTGACCTCAGTCACACTCATTAAGATTTTCCTCTTTTTCCAGTTTGAGTCTTTTTTGTTGTTCGGATGTGTCAGCAGAATCCTGCAGCCGCAGCGAATGCTCACACTTTCATCTGCTCTCTGTCTGTGTATGACTCACAAGACTTATTACACGAGCCGCAGAGGCGAACGCTCCGTCTCTCGGCTTTGTTTTGACTCTGCAGAGTGACTTACAGCCGGCAGGATGTTGCAAAAGTACAAACTTATTCTATCGGTTATCAGTCATTGCTGTCTGCTCAAGGTTCGAGTCGACACTTCCACCTCTGTATCTCCTGCATCTGTAACCTGTTAGCTTTCATCACCAGTGGGAGACGGTCTCCTCAGGCATCAGTCATGCTGTGTGTTGAAATGGCGTGGAAAATAAAAGCTCAATAAACACCCATGTGCGGCAACACCCTCATAAGAAACACTTAGTTTCATGGAGATGGATTCAGCTCCATGAGGATCTCCGTGGTCGGATCTGAAAACTCCACCCCGGCTCGGTTTGGTGGAGGTCTGCAGAAGCTGCAGCTGCAGGTGATGTGGCAGTAATTTTGCGCCGCGGTCAGTCATTTGGCAGTTCATGCTCTGTCATGAAAGGTTTAGGGTGGAGCTGGACTCGTACGCTCCTCTGTCTGCATGTCTGCGAGAGTACGGCGTCGGTGAACGGTGATTTAGGATGAGGTGTTTTTCCCTCACTCCCACTGAGGGAAGACGACCATGAATTAAAGATGGAGAGGGAAAAAAAAAGGTCTTTGCTGTATAATTGAGGTCTTGGATGAAGACGCAGAGAGGGGAACAAAAGTAAGGAGTGCGTGAAGCGGTGATGAGTTGGACATCAGGGAGTGGTGGGGAAAAGGGAGTGGGCTGGAGAGCATAAACAAAACATTAGGAGCGGAGGTGGATGGATCATGAGGAGCCTGGAATAAAAACTGCAAACTCAAGCCCCAGAGGACCACGTCCACGTCACCACCCCACATCCAGAATCCTGCCAGCTGGGTCTATCAGAGCAGCTGATGACACACAGCTTTCTTACTGTTTACCTCCAACGACCTACTTCTCACTCAGGACTTCACTTCTCTTATCAGCTTCTTCTTCTTCTGCTCCATCTAAATCACAGCTCACCTCCTCCTGGACTCCTTTTATCTGCACCTGTTTTCAGTTAATCAGGAGGAACAGGAAAATCTGACGTTTAGGTGTTTGTCATTCAGTGAGGGAAAATAGCCTCACACTAGGCCCTCCAGACTGACCCCTAAGGAGGTGAGGCAGAGCCCCCTAGCTGCCTCTCAGGTGTATTTCAGTCATAAAGTTCCCATCAGGGAGGACAACACAATGCCGTGCCATCACACTTTCAAGAAGAGAAAAAACTGAGCGGTGACCTTCTGCTCTGCTCTTCCATTTCAGATGAACTGCACCATATATTGGGCTCCTCTGGTGGATAAAACATGATGCATCACCTCTTATGGAGCCCTTTGGTGCCCATTAGATAGAGAATATGTGAAAGGTGCTTTTGTGGTCGCTCATCTTGCACTTTTTTTTTGCATAGAAGGTTCTGCAAATTTCACGTGTTCTCAGTTTTTCCCAGATGAGAAAATCTCACATAGATCAGGATGGTTGCGCTGTCAGTGGAGAAAACCAAAGTGAGGATATTTGCAGGTAACAGAAGCTCAGTCTAGGGCTCTCCTGACACAAATTGATATCGAAAATTGGTCCAATATCAGCAAAAAAACGATATCGGATTATATAGGTCTGCATCTACAATCTCTGATATCAGCACTCCGATACAAGCAGTCCATTCCAGACTCCACTCCAGCACCCCTATCTAGCAGCACCCTGATCCAGCATGCAGAGCCCACATGATCACAACAACAGTGTGTACTGAGGTACGAACAAAGTAGAGAGGAGTAGGGGTGAGGTCGGCCCTGTGGCGGTACTTTTCGTTTAAGTCTGAAAAAGATGAGTGCAAAACTCGTCATGCACAATTTTGTGCTAATATCAGATCAATATCGGTATCAGTCAGTATTGAAGGCTACAATATTGGTATCATATCGGAAGTCAAAAAGTTGTATTGGGACACCCCCAGCTGGGTCTGCAGGGACTTTGGTCAGACTGGGTCAAAGATGTGGTAAAGATTAGGATCTTACTCCAAATTTAGGAGGATTATGTCACCATTCCAATCTACCTTCATTTCAAATTCTATTGTTTAACGTAGAGGCAACATTTAAACCTGCTGCAGAAAGAATATGGTCGTCTAAAGTGCAAACAAAGAAGCTACGTGCAGCCAACAGCGGCAGACTTTGTATGAGAACTGCAGGGTCACCAGTCCAAATAACAGGCTGGACTGAAGCTTGGAAACTGGGCTGATAGCTGCAGAAGGACCTGGTTACGTCCTAGACACCATTTAAGTCCTCCCCAATCATCCAAAGAACTGTGATGATCGTGCATGAGTATTTCCATCTTATGTGTGTTGCAGAGTGAAAACAGCACATGTCAGATTTGCTGTTTCTGCCTCTGAGATATTAACCGACACATCAGCGTCGATGAAAAGTTACTGCACACACAAATAAGAACCACACGCTCACAGTTCCTGAGTTAGGTCATTTCTAATCTTCAGGTCTGTTTGATTTCAACATCCGTATCTGGACCAAAGTCTGCCGCAGCCAAACGACCTTCAACAGCATTCTTCGCCGATTTCCACTTGATAGTCGGCTCTCCAACTATTTGATTTACTCCTGGATATGAGAAGTATTTGACTTCTCCCCGCTGTTGTTGCCTCATAAACTCTTGGAGTGTGTTTATAATCAGTGAAGTTCCTGTTTGGAGCAGAGAGGAGGAGAAGACACTTGAAGGTTCATTGTGGTTCGTAGAAGAGCGTGTTTCTGCGTGGGTGTGGTGGGAAAGATACGGCGAGAATTAGAGCAGATGGAGGATCTTTCACTCGAGATGATTAATAGATGACTGTGCCATGTTGCCTGAGCTCGCTAAGCTGCTCAAAAATACCCCAACTTTAGTTTCCACAGGCTGATCTCCTCAGTGATCCACCCTGCTGTTTTCAACCCTGTCAGTATCGCTCTGTAAGCAATCATCATCATCACGTCTCTTAAACAGTCGGTCGGCTCTCTACTCTGAATGTTTTGGTCCATATGATGCTTATTAGTGCCTAATAAAGTAGAATTTCCACGTGTTTTCTGTTCAGCCCAACCATGTAATTGTAAAGAGTCAAGATCAACAGCTGCACGTTAAGGCTTTAGCTGTAAACACAGTTGAGGTTTCAGGACATGCTCTCCTGCTGTAATTCCTCATAATTTCATCCTCTTTCTTCAACAGTCCGTGCAGTAATTTGCTTTTTCAGGAACTATACATGAGTAAAGTTTCAGATTAAAGGTTAGTGTGTGTTGGTGTAATACCCAGATGGCACAATAGGGGGCTCGTTCAAGATAGTCGCACAAGATTCCAGTGAGATCAGGATGACATTTGCTCAAATCGTGACATCGCCTGATAGTGTAGAGTGACCATACGCCCTCTTTTACCCGGACATGTCCTCTTTTTTGAGGGCTGTACGGCTTTGTCCGGGGGAGTTTATAAAATCCTTCAAATATCTGCAGTTTTGTACAAAAGTTTCGAGTTTGTGTCACGTGGACGTTTTGAGTTAGAGGCACATAAACGAGACTCAATCTGACCCGAAAAAATCTCAAAATTAAATTTGTGTGACTCCAGGACTCCGCCCCTGTGTGGTCGTGTCATCTTTTTGGAAAATCCGAATATGGTCACCCTAATGTATGCAATCTCCTTAAAAGGGCAAATGGGTCCTTTAATGAGAAGAAACATAACTCTTTGGCATGGCAACAGTGAAGGAGGCTTCTAGAATGCTGTCAAAGTGCCTCCTTTCAGCAAGTTACCACAGGGTTGACTGCTAGTTGGTGAGAAAGGGCGACACTTTTACAGCTCTTTACTGTTTATTTATTTTTGTACATTAGGAAAGTTTTGACCTTTCTTTGTCTATTGAGGTTTTGTTTACCTGTTTCCTAGCAACACATCTACGCCATCCAACCACAGGGTCAGACTGTGGCATGCAAATAAGGGCAATTGTCAGTCTGACTGAGTCATATTCATAACGGAGAAAATCAAACCTCAACCTCACATTATTCTGTTATGTTGGTGCGACTATGAGAAGTTTGTTTTCATCCGGACTCATGCATTTTAAAAGTTCAGGTTCAGTCGGATTATTGCGACATATCGTTTTTTAACGTGCGTGTAAACTGACTGATTGTTTCCACAGTTGTTTCCTTTTTTAACACCATTTAACAGTAAAAAACTGTAAACCAGCTGTTCCTTCAGCTACCTCCTGGCACCACTTTCAGCCAATGTGCGAACTGTCAATCTTGATCCTGATATTTTTGACTTTTGGATATAATGAAAAGGCTTCAGTAAGACATCCATTAAATTTTATGAAGATCAAACAAAAACTCCTGTTAAGAGCTTTAGGCTGGAATAACTGTGGTACCGTTTTGATCTCTGCAGCCTGAAGAGATTTAGGAAAACTATTGAAAGATGGACTCCAGAGACAAAGAGAACAATTAAAGAGGTCACATGGGGACAGGAAAATCGTCAATAAAAATCAAGGGAACCCTGGCTGCATCTCCGCTTGTTTGTGTGTTGTGCAGCTGTCTCTTCTTAAACATGGAGCCAGACTGAGACGATGAAAACATACAGTAGAGAGGTGGATGATTTATCCGTGTGTCATTATGTCTCCTCAATGACCCGTGCCGAAGTGTCTCCCACTATCTCACATGACTGCTGCACAGCCGGGATAGTGAACCCCCTACTTAAAGACGCTGCCAAAGCCTGTATCATGGTATCAAACAAAGCTGCAACACAATCGTCGGGGTAACAGTGGAAATGGAGAACAACCAGATCAGCTCACACGTGGTGATCGTATTTCAACCAGATCCATCAGAGAACACAGGCTGCAAACAAATGTTAGACATGAAGTGTTTCTCTCTCTATAAAAGGGGAACTGAGGAGAAGTCCTGACGGGGTTATTTTATTATAAAGAAGAGGAAGAAACACACGTCTGTGCAGACTCTGCCCAGTCTGAGAGATCCTCACCTGGTGGGTGTCGTGTCTGAGCCCAGATAACCATGTAGCAGAATCACCCCTGAATTACCCAGATGTCGGTTCAGCACAGATTACAAGTTATTATCAGATTATACATGTCAGTGTCACTTTTCTAATCTTCATAATTATGCAAAACTGCACATCCTGAGATGGAACACAGTTCAGCAAAGAGAGTAAAGTCCTAAAACACGAGTCTTTAGTTTCTGGCCAAAAGTCTGTGGACACCTTAATGTTACTCCAAAATTAAGATGATAGAAAACAGTATTATAAGGAGCAATATTAGGTTGATTATCTTCGTTCTATTGCACGTTTCGTTTGGCGTCTCGACACAAATATCTATGGGGAGTGACGTCAGAAAACAAACAGCACATTCAGCCAACACATGGCTTTTATTAGAGCGTTTGTCTGAGTTTATTAGAGTGTATGTGTGTGGCAAAAAAACAAAGTCCCAACTTGTATTATAACATTTACGAGCCACCATGAAATCAGGCAGTCAAGGCGTCATAAAGCCCCTGAGATACCAGGAGGACCGGGGGTACGAGAAGAACGCGTCCTGCTAGATGAGTGCCCCTGATCTGTAAGGACGTCCTGTAAGGAAACAGATACAGGGTTCCTACACAAGTATGGAAAGTCTGGAAGCAATTTTATCAATTTCCAGGTCTGAAAAATGATGGTAAATGAAAACTAAAGTATGGAAAAATATCTAAGTTTCCGGACTACTACCACAGTTATAAAATACTGTTTTCTGAAATAGAAAAGTCGGTATTTCCAAAAATAATTCTAAAAAGTAGGGTATGGAAAAGTATCTAAATTCCAACTGTGAAGGAACCCTGCAGATATTTTTCTTCTTATGTGACGTTAACAACCGGTCTCACTCAGCATCAAATCCCGGTTCATCTGAGGATCCCACGTCTTCAGATCTGAACGATGGTAAACACAAGTCAGTCAGATCTGTGCAGCGTAACGCCGAGTGAAACGGAAATATAAATACAATCAAATCACAAACAAGTGACCCGTATAATGGCAGAGAGCGTCTAAACAGAGAGTATGGACCACACACACTATCACACTGGAACTAAAGATGTACAGACAGACACACTCACTAAGAAACATTACAACAACAAGAGGGGACGTCCAAGAGACACAAACACAGGCCTCCGCAGACACACACATCTGCTTTGATTTGGAATAATAGATCAACAAAAACCTCGTCCTGATGGAGCGATAACGGGGTGACAACGAGAGCACATGTCTAACAGAAGTTCAGCAGTAAGTTAGCGAACATGGAGGCTTAGCGAGCTCTGCGATGGTTAGCCGTAGAACATAGTGACCTAGTTTGAGCAGCCTGACCTTGACTTGTAAACTAGAAGTTAAGTTTGTCAAAAATTAACCTGCAAAACAAATTAACCAAAAATTATTCCAAAGATCTTGACAGGTTGTGACGAAAGATTGGAGCCTGTTTTTACACTTTGACAAAGAGTAATGTTTTATGCTGATGATCTACCGTTATAACGCCCAAATGGCATCTACTGTTCCTTGTGAATATTTGATACTTAAAGGGAATTTCCGTATATTTTTCAACTAGGGCCGATTTCCTCATGTGTTAGTGTGATAGGAAGAACAGCTTCTGAAACTTAGTCCACTGTTGAGGGAGAGTGTAACAGCTAACAACTGCGAATTACGCTTGTTTGACCAGGCGGTCGTGCATCGTCAAACTACATTCACAACAAATACTTTATTCTAGGGCTGCAACAATAAGTCAATGTTGTCGACAAAAATCAACAATGAATTCCATCATCCACTATTGTCGCCAGATGTGTTTTTTCCAGTGTAGTGACGCATCTTACTTCATTACGATCTCTGCCTTGAGTCACACATGCGCAGTAGCGTCTCTGCCGAGCGGTAGGGTATTCAAACATGGCGGAAGATACAAGTTTGGGAACACTTTAGCCTAGATAACTGGCTAGGTTTGCAAAGCAGACCTTGCGTATCGTGGCAGCATGTTGGTGATGCACGAACACTTGAGGAGAAGGCACGTAATTATCTGATTAGTCGACTAATCGTTCAGTAGCCGGTGACTGGTCGATTATTAAAATAGTCGTTAGTTGTAGCCCAACTTTATTCCACCACAGACAGGTTCAGATTATTATTTCGAGTCCTGATAACAGAAAGGTAAAAGTTTCCTACCAAACGAGATTTGGCTGAACAAAGACCGACACACGGGGGAGGTAAGGCCCGGTCAAACTAGGTAACAGAACTTTGTCAGTGTAAATGCTACAAATCACCATAAAACCAACAAATATTGAGCTGAAATGACAGACATCTACCTCAGAAATACTTGGCAGAAAATAAATGGTACTAAAGGGCCAATCCGTGAAGTGACTGATGTCTTGTATATCCAACATGGTCCCTGTTTAAATTCACAGCCCAGCGTTGTTTTACCGAAGGTGAGAGTTACTCTGGCTGAGATTGAGCTTGTCACATAAATCTTCCACTGAGACAAACAGAGAGTCAGAAAACACAGTGAGAGCAAATTGCCCGTGACTTCAATTTTCTCCTTTTATTTCAGAGCCTTGTGTGGTTTGTTTATCTCTCTTTGTTCGGACGTCCATGAAGGCATCTCTATAAGCAGCTGTGGGAGGTTTACTGAAGAGTTTGAGTTTCTGGGAATCTGTGTTTTAGTAAAATGATCTGTAGTCTGGATTGTGTCCGGCGAATGCATGCATGCTTGTCAAGTTGAAGTTAAAGGGTTTGGCTTCTCAGAGTCGAATAGATGTGCCTTTTCATGCTGCAGTGTTTTATTCAACTAACCACAACTAATCTTGACTCACGCATTAGACCTGAAACGCTGCAGGCTACTCTGTGATTGGATGACACTCATCTTAATCTCTTTCACTGAACTGATCCTGCCAAAAGTTTATAGTTTAATAGCTGCCTTGGAGGTTCACATGGAGATATATTTGGTAGAAAACTGCAAATTACTGTTGCATTTTGGTCGTTGTTTTTTTAATGCAGGAACTGCTTTTCTGGCTTTTAAAAATGGGTCCCAGAGTGTGAACTCGATGACACCGCCTCTTCTGTGATATACAGATCCCTGATTAAAATGTGTCTGATCCCAGCTTAACAAGTCCTTATTTAAAGGGATACTCTGGAGTTAAATTAAGTTATGGTCAAACACACCGTAACACCAAGTTAGACTCGTCTTCAAGAGATGTATGATGCTGACCGCTTGCTTCTCAAGTTATACCAACTTTAGTAATGACCGCACGATGTCAATACACAGCGGTCTACGTCTCCACACGCAAACCTCAACCAAAACGCCACTCAGAACAGCACCTAACTTCATCAAAAGGACATATAGGGCCCCAGTCATTAAATATCTTTTTATCTTTGACTAATTTCTTCAGCAAAGAGACTAAACACAATTCAACCGCTCTCTTCCAGTAGCTGCTTGTTTGTGGGGGAGCCCTGACGAGTCGATCACCAAGGGCAGCGGATCATTTCCTTGAGGTAATAATCACCATATTAATCACTAGTTCTTCTGCCTTAGCGTCTCGGTCTGATTGCATTTTCATTAAGTCATGATCATAAATGTTCTTCCTTGAGCTGCGAAACTCCGCTGACTCCACTGCACTTGGTGATACGGTATGTTTGACCAGAACTTGAATTTACGCCGGAATATCCCTTTAAGTGGTGTCTTTGTTTTTAGCTTTTTTTCTCAATGCATCATAAAAATCTTGCTCATTATATCAGATTCTTAATAGTTTGATTTGTTTGAGTCTTTATAGAGAACTATGACTGTTCTCACAGGCTTTAGCTCACTCTAACACATTATCTGATTTGTTTCCCTCGTCAGATAGAAAAATCCCTGTTACTGTGAATTTGTGATCCTGCAAACACTAGACAGAAAACAAAATGGGAAACCCTCATCCTCCAGACCATTGTTGTGTCAGCACTGATTTACACTCTTGTTGTGGATCCACTAATATTTTGGCATCTTTGAATAATCACTGCTTTAAGTGCATGAACTTTCATTCTTGGCCGTCTCCTTTTCTCTTTGGCAAATCACCTGAAATGACCCGACTGTATCTGCAAACAAAGACAGGAACTATATCTGCAAACTATTGAGGATGCATCATGTCGCCTTCGCACAGCTCTGTGCATTCATACCGACCCCCAGTCCACGGGTTAAACTGAGCCTGGATGTTTTTAAATTAAGTGGTAGGAAACCAGCTAATTTTGTATTTGAAGACAAATATGAGACGGTGCGGTGAGCCAAGATAAACCAGCTCCTCTCCTCCTCCTTACTCTCTCATCACCCATTTCTCTTTCTGCACCTGGACGCTCGGCTGATTCTGCCAGCTGGGAGGAAACCTGAAGGAGAGGAGAGAGAGAGAGAGAAAGGGAGTTAGTGAAGGAAAGAAAAACACACTTGACGCTTTTTGATAGAACATACAACTTAACAGAAGAGAGATAAAGTGAAAGAGAGCAAGACGGGGCAGGACGGATTAGTGATTGAAGGATGAGGAAAGCAGTAAATCCTAGATGCGTGAGAAGAGAGGAATGAGCAGGCAACAATGAGTCATCTCACATCCCAAGGCAATAACTTTAACTGCTATCACCAGTCCTCCGTGGACCTGACCCAGCTGATTAAGGAAATTCTCATAACACCAGAGAATCCGGTTCTTTCCCATCACTTTCGCTCCCACATCTTACAGTCGTTTCATTTTCCGGGATAAGATGAGCAGTTTTCTCCCAAAACACACAGACAGAGTAAAAAGAAAAGGTTTTAAACTCGTTTATTTAATTTCTTACCAAGAGTAACACGAGAAGTCGATATTCGTCTGATGTCTGTGAGGTAAACATGGAGCTAATTTGTCCGACTGTTGGATAAATTTAGCACGAGGGCTGCTGCTCGTCTGCAGGGGAAGCTCCTTTTATCATTTCCAGATCTCTTCAAACCACTTTTCTTCAGTCCATTAAAATAACGAAGAGTAAAAACAAAAACACAGAATATAAGACAAGTTTAAAGCTCCTGTGAGGAACTTTTGGTTTGGGTCGACTTTGGCGCCCCCTGTGGACAAATAAGTCTTGCCCAATAACATAAAAATTATCCATCATGTCTTTTGTGTACCATAAAAAAGCATCTTTATGAATTTAAGTCTATTCTTTTCACAGAAAGAAGCTTAAATTGGAGAACTATCAGATTATTTTGGGCTTTAGTAAACACACTTGTGATTAGAAGTGGATTGAATTTCATCATGTGATTAAAATCCGATTATTAAATGTGATTTATTGGCATCATAAGTTTAATTACTCTCCAATAACACAAACCTGATTGGCTCTGTGGTTGTTTCACTCAAACTCGCCACCGTACAGCCTTTCCCGCGAACACGCTCTTAAAAACATGATTCAGTCTTGGATGTTTATTTGCTCTGCCTGCCAAGGGTCAAGATAACCCCCCCTGTGATGACCCAAGTGTGTGTTTTAGATCATAAATATTGTAAACGAGCATCTTGGCAGGAGTTGGAGCTCTGAATTTAGAGCAGAAGTCATCCTTGCATGGGAAAGGGGTGCTTGCTTCGTTGAGATCCAGCCAGAGAAAACCTCGTCTGGGCCCAAAGGAACAGCTGGGGGAAACACTGAGTCACAAAACATGAAGTAAATCCTCTCCTGCATTGTCCTGACTCTTTTTTTAGTGTTGTCTAGACTGAGTTCAGCACAAGAAGGTTTATGAGTTGACCTGTACTGCTGTCCACACAGCCTGAGGAGCGGACATAAATGATGGAGCCCCCCCGCTATTTCACATAGGCGCAGACCTACTGGACTTCCTGCTTACCCAAACATATCACAGTGTCAGATCAAGTCCCACCAGGAAATTAATAAAAGGAAAGACCAGGAGGTGGAGGTTGGAGAGAGTCTAAAGGAAAGAGGAACTGAAATAAACCACAATGAGACACTTCTGTAGAAGTAGAACAAGAAGGAGCTTTACTAAGGATGATTTGAACAGGGTCTGATGAGGTCCAAGAGGTCAGGTTAATGAAATAAAACCTTTAAAAAATACTGAGATGTTATCTGCATGAACACTTCGACAACAACATGAGCACAAAAACAGGTGTAAACAGAGAAGATAAGAAAATACAAGAGACTCAAACTCCAGAGTCTGGAGTCATAGCAGTCTAAAGTCTACTAGATTTCTTCTGCTGAGAAACTTCATGGAGATTTTCCAGAAGGATCGGGCACCTGCCTGCAGCGCCAAAACTACCAGAAACTGGTTTGCAGACTGTGGTGTTGCTTTAGGGCATCTAGATTGGCTATGAAAAAGCTGTATCCTCCAATCATAGCTGATCGTAACCATTTAAGTTAACGTGTCAATTTCCACCGGCTTCTTTACGTTCCTATGCGGATCGCCGGACTCCTCAGCTGATCGCAAGAGTTCTATTTTTTCTGGACGCTGGAGCATGTCGGATAAATTCACCGCAGATTAACCCCATGCTGGAAAGGAAGTCGGGCACAGACACAAAAAATAAAACATCCGGCTTCTTTTCAAAATAAAACACTCTGTATTTCAGGCGGATCGTATTTCACACCATGCAAACGGGTGGAGACGAACAAGTGAAAGGTTTTTAGACATTATTTCACCCTGATTGGGTGAATTTCCTCCTCTGGAAGGACACAATCTACCGCTTATATGGTTATGTGGCTGTCTTTACGGAAACAACTTGTTATTGTACAATTGCACGTGAATCTGCAGGTTCTCTTGTGAGTTCTTGTGATTCCCACTGTCCGTAATCCGCCAGTCTCCACAAGTCTTTTGGCTCGGCTGGATCTTTAAAATCTTTTCAGGTCAACATATCGACTACTTGCTTCTCAAATTATCATTATCATCATGTCCGGTCATGGAAGAACAAAGACGTTTACATTTGTTAATTTCTAAATTACATGGTATGAGATGATTGCTACAATTCACAGTAAAAATATGCAAATATACCTCTTTAGAAAAAAGAACAAATAAATGGTAAATGGCTGCTTATCTTTCAACAGGATTTTCCTGTTAAGGTTTTTAAATTACAGCTTTTTGCTGTATTCATAAAAGCAAACTGTAAATTTCAGCAACAACAATCTACCGTTAATTTTACAGCAACTTCCTGACAGCCCTTGTTTACCGTTTTGTTAACAGGTTGAATTTTGCGTTCAGTATATATAGTTACACGTTACATGTTATATGCAGTTACACGTCTCCGCCTGAGTGCGGCAGTATGACGACAGAGACAGGGTGAATGACATTGGCGTTAGGAGAAGCAGTCAGTCTGCAGCCAAACTTCGGCAGTTCCCGTTGTTTAAAGAGTTAAGAGAACATATGCCTGTGAGTATTACACATATATAGTTTGATGTATTACTGTTGCTGTAATTGATATAAAGTAACGGCCGTTTTACGTTTGTACCGATATTACGATGCTAATCCATTAGCCTGTCTATGGCGTTTTCCATTGTAAGGTAGCATTAAGCTAGCGGTCTCTTTTTCTCACTTGGTTATGATAACATACTGACTTTACTGTAAGAGTTTGACTTAATTTCAAGCTGTGTTTAATGAACATATTTCGATGCTCTAAGCTACATAATGCTTATACTCTTTTTTTGTATGTATTTCAGTTTTACAATTATCTTCAGAAAGTGACAATAAACCCCTGAAGAAAGGAAAACTATACCTCTTATTGGAGAACTGTTCGCTATCTGCCAAACTAAACGGTCCACGTTCAGGGAGGGCAGAATATATGTTTATATATATTTATATATATATATATATATATAGAGAGAGAGAGAGTACAGGCCAAAAGTTTGGACACACCTTCTCATTCAATGCGTTTTCTTTATTTTCTTTACTATTTACATTGTAGATTCTCACTGAAGGCATCAAAACTATGAATTAACACATGTGGATTTATGTACTTAACAAAAAAAGGTGAAATAACTGAAAACATGTTTCATATTCTAGTTTCTTCAAAATAGCCACCCTTTGCTCTGATTACTGCTTTGCACACTCTTGGCATTCATATATATGAAACTATGATCTTTTTTCTGATCTTGCTTCCAAACTTTTGGCCTGTAGTGTGTGTGTGTGTGTGTGTGTGTGTGTGTGTGTGTGTGTGTGTATATAATTTTACATTATTATCCAATTACAGTCAAAAGCTCATCTCTGTAATGATGATCAAGGTAAATCAAGACACATTCTGACACACCCCACAGTTTAATTAACACTCTCAAAAGAAAATGAATGACACTTGTTGTAACAAAAATGCATTTTTATTGTTCAAGCATTAAGTTTGTAAATGACACATTACAATTGTCATGTATTAAAAGCAAAGAAACATGAACCTCAATCACAGAAAAACAGAAAATCATTTTCAGCAGAATCTTCACCTTTTAGGTTTATCTTCTGGCTTTTTGCATAATTTATTTTTCTAAAGACGTTTCATCTGGTAATGATCACCACACAAATGATTGAAGGAAACATAAGACCAAACCTGAGGTTTAAGAATTAACCACGATTCATCTACAGCTCTCTATGACAGAGAAAATGAAGAATCCTGTTTCGGCTGTGGCCAGTGAGATCTTGTGCTAAAATTGATTTCTTAATTTCAGCTGCGCAGTCTTCAAAGAAACCCGGAGGCACGTCAAAAGCAGAACTTCTTCTAAATTTCCTGGGAGGTGGAACAACTGTTTTTATGTTCCTGTTTCAAACAAGCGGTGCAAAAGTTTTTTGAAGCAAATGCATACAACAATGGATCCAGAGAGCTGTTCAGAAACACCAGCGCTCTGAAAATGTCCTTGTTGTCTGTGCAAAACTTCATCAGTCTCTCATTTTTGCTGAAAATTGCTTCCAAGCTAAGCATATTTACGATTAGGTATGGCATCCAGAGGACAAAGAAGGTCACAATGATGCTGGTGATCAGACAGGTGGTCTGTGGGTTGTTAAAGAGAGCTGCCCGGTCCACTTTTCTTTTGAGCCTGATATATGCAAACACTACAATACAAACAGAGGCAACCCCCATTACAGTCTCCTCCAACAGCAAAGCTACCTGCTTGGTCAAGGAAGAGTACACAGATTCACACTGTGGCAAGTTTCGGACTGAAATGATTTGTCGATCCACCAAAACAGGGATGGACAGGATGATGGCAGCCAGCCAGAGCAGAGCCAGCAGCCTCTTCTGTCCCCTGTGCTGGAACCACTTCTTCCCATGAACCACCTGCAGGTAACGCTGGAGACTCAGGGCCATCACAGTCAGAAGACAGCAGTGAATGCAGCAGTAAATCAGATATGCAATGAGCTTACAGGCCAGAAGGCCAAAAGACCAGCCATGCAGGAAGGCATGAATCCACAGAGGCAGAGTTATCAGGTTGAGCAGGTCTGCAACGGCCAAATTCAACATCAAACTCTGGCTCAGACTCGACATTTGCTGCCAGTTTGGTCTGAGGATGATCACAGCGATGTTTCCAGGAATTCCCAGTATGGAGCTGAGGGAATAAACCACAACAGGAACCAGAGTGCTGAAGTCCTGGGAGGAAGGAGGTGGATGTCCAGGAGAGGAGGAGATGATGGAGGTGACCACAGTGGAGTTGAGCTGTTCCATCCTGCCAACAAGCTGAGGAGAAAACAAAAGCTGTGTGTGCCAAGCAGAGGATGATGATGTCTGTCTCTACAGAGAGATATGAGAACGAAAAGAGGAAGTTGCTGTTACTGCAGCAGGAAACATCATACCGTGGTGAGGTCAGCGTAAAAACCTCAAACACCCAGAGTTAGACATCTAACATTAGGTTAACCTGAAGCAAACAGCACACACATGATGATTCACCGGTGTACGAACTTTTAACCTACACAAATATGTGCGTGAATAAGTTCTTCAGTGTGTGCTTCAATACATCGATCCAGGAGTTTTTCTGAGTTCATCGTAAATGATCTCTTTGACACGAAATCTCACCTTTACGGCTCTGCTTTTTTTCTAAGTTTGCATCTGATTAAAAGTTTCCTGTGACCTTTAAAAAAGCACTTTTCATCAGCGGCTGAACAAACTTTTTGAGCTGATGAAGATTATGTGAAGTTAAGGAGGAATCGCAGAATGCTGTTCAGTTTTAGCTTGCCTATTTTGTTTGATAGTGAATTCTACGCTCTTAAAGGTGGGGTAGTCAGGATCTGAAGAAGTGCCAGTTCTGCGGAGAAATCTTGAATGTGAACACTACCCCTCAAAAGCAAATGAATGACACTTGTTATAACAAAAATGCATTTTTATTGTTCAAGCTTTAAGTTTGTAAACGACACATTACAATTGTCATGCATTTAAAGCAAAGAAACATGAACCTCAATCACAGAAAAACAGAAAATCATTTTCAGTGGACTCTGCACCTTTCAGATCTATTTTCTGGCTTTTGCATGATTCATTTCTCAAAAAACGTTTCATCTGGTAATGATCACCACACAAATGATTGAAGGAAACATAAGACCAAAGCTGAGGTTTAAGAATTAACCACGATTCATCTACAACTCTCTATGACAGAGAAAATGAAGAATCCTGTTCTGGCTGTGGGCAGTGAGATCTTGTGCTAAAATTGATTTCTGAATTTCAGCTGCGCAGTCTTCAAAGAAACCCGGAGGTTTTAAAAGCACCTCAAAAGCAGAACTTCTTCTAAATTTCCTGGGAGGTGGAACAATTGTTTTTATGTTCCTGTTTCAAACAAGCGGTGCAAAAGTTTCTTGAAGCAAATGCATACAAGAATGGATCCAGAGAGCTGTTCAGAAACACCAGCGCTCTGAAAATGCTCTTCTTGTCTGTGCAAAACTTCATCAGTTTCTCATTTTTGCTGAAAATTGCAGCCAAGCCAAGCATATTTACAATTAGGAATGGCACCCAGAAGATGAAAAAGGTCACAATGATGCTGGTGATCAGACAGGTGGTCTGTGGGTTGTTAAAGAGAGCTGCCCGGTCCACTTTTCTTTTGAGCCTGATATATGCAAACACCACAACAGAAACAGAGACAATCCCCATTACAGTCTCCTCCAACAGCAAAGCTACCTGCTCGGTCAAGGAAGAGTACACAGATTCACACTGTGGCAAGTTTCGGACTGAAATGATTTGTCGATCCACCAAAACAGGGATGGACAGGATGATGGCAACCAGCCAGAGCAGAGCCAGCAGCCTCTTCTGTCCCCTCTGCTGGAACCACTTCTTCCCATGAACCACCTGCAGGTAACGCTGGAGACTCAGGGCAATCACAGTCAGGAGACAGCAGTGAATGCAGCAGTAAATCAGATATGAGATGAGCTTACAGGCCAGAAGGCCAAAGGACCAGCCATGCAGGAAGGCATGAATCCACAGAGGCAGAGTTATCAGGTTGAGCAGGTCTGCAACGGCCAAATTCAACATCAAACTCTGGCTCAGACTCGACATTTGCTGCCAGTTTGGTCTGAGGATGATCACAGCGATGTTTCCAGGAATTCCCAGTATGGAGCAGAGGGACAAAACCACGACAGTAACCAAGGCCCTGAAGTCCTGGGAGGAAGGAGGTGGATGTCCAGGAGAGGAGGAGCTGATGGTGGTGACCACAGTGGAGTTGAGTTGTTCCATCCTGCCAACAAGATGAGGAGAGGGCAAAAGCTGTACTTGCCAAGCAGAGGATGATGATGTCTGTCTCTACAGAGAGATATAAGAACGAAAAGAGGAAGTTCCTGTTAGTGCAGCAGGAAACATCACACCGTGGTGAAGTCAGCATTTGAACCTTAGTCACCCAGAGTTAGACATCTAACACTAGGTTTACCTGAAGCAAACAGCACACACGCGATGATGCACCGGTTTGAGAACTTTTACCCTTCACAAATATGTGTTTGAATCACTTCTTTGGTGCATGCTTCAGTACGTCGATCCAGGAGTTTATCAGAGTTCATCGTACATGATCTCAATGTAACAAAATCTGCCCTTTACAGTTCTGCTTTCCTTGTAAGTTAACATCTGATTAAAAGTTTCCTGTGACCCGAAAAAAAGCAATCTTCATCAGTAACTGAACAAGCTTTTTGACCCGATGAAGATTATGTGAAGTTTAAGAGAAATCCCAGAATGCTGTTCAGTTTTAGCTTGCCTATTTTGTTTGATAGTGAAGTCTACGCTCTTAAAGGTGGGGTAGTCAGGATCTGAGGAAGTGCCAGTTTTGGGGAGAAATCTTGAGTGTGAACACTAACCCTCAAAAGCAAATGAATGACACTTGTTATTACAAAAATACATTTTTATTGTTCAAGCATTAAGTTTGTAAACGACACATTTCAATTGTCATGCATTAAAAGCAAAGAAACATGAACCTCAATCACAGAAAAACGGAAAATCATTTTCAGTGGACTCTTCACCTTTCAGGTTTATCTTCTGGCTTTTTGCATAATTTATTTTTCAAAAGAGGTTTCATCTGGTAATAATCACCATACAAATATTCATCTACAGTTCTCTATTACTGAAGGGAAATGATTCTGTTTCCGCTGTGGTGGTGATATCCTGTGCTAAAATTAACTTCGTCATCATCATTGAGCTGAGCACTCTTCAAAGATACCCAGAGGTTTTAAAAGCACCTCAGAAGCTAAACTTCTAAATTTCCTGGGAGGTGGAACAACTGTTTTTATGTTCCTGTTTTAAACAAGCAGTGCAAAAGTTTCTCGAAGCAAAAGCATACAATAATGGATCCAGAGAGCCGTTTAGAAATGCCAGTGCTCCAAAAGTGTTCCAATTGTCCGTGCAAAACTTCATCAGTCTCTCATTTTTGCTGAAAATTGCAGCCAAGCCAAGCATATTTACTATCAGGTATGGCATCCAGAGGACAAAGAAGGTCACAGCGATGCTAGTGATCAGACAGGTGGTCTGTGGGTTGTTAAAGAGAGCTGCCCGGTCCACTTTTCTTTTGAGCCTGATATATGCAAACACCACGACAGAAACAGAGACAACCCCCAGCACAGTCTCCACCATCAGCAAAGCTACCTCCTGGGCCAAGGACGAGTACACAAATTTGCACTGTGTCAAGTCTTGGACTGAAATGGGCTGTTGAACCACCAAAACAGGGATGGACAGGATGATGGCGGCCAGCCAGAGCAGAGCCAGCAGCCTCTTCTGTCCCCTGTGCTGGGACCACTTCTTACCATGAACCACCTGCAGGTAACGCTGGAGACTCAGGGCCATCACAGTCAGAAGACAGCAGTGAACACTGCAGTAAACCAGATATGAGATGAGCTTACAGACCAAAAGGCCAAAGGACCAGCCGTGCAGGAAGGCATGAATCCACAGAGGCAGAGTAAGCAGGTAGAGCAGGTCTGCAATGGCCAAATTCAACATCAAACTCTGGCTCAGACTCGTCATTTGCTGCCAGTTTGGTCTGAGGATGATCACAGCGATGTTTCCAGGAATTCCCAGTATGGAGCAGAGGGTCAAAACCACGACAGGAACCAGAGTGCTGAAGTCCTGGGAGCAAGAAGGTGGATGTCCAGGAGAGGAGGAGATGATGGAGGTGACCACAGTGGAGTTGAGTTGTTCCATCCTGCCAACAAGCTGAGGATAAAACAAAAGCTGTGTGTGCAAGGCAGAGGATGATGATGTCTGTCTCTACAGAAACATATAAGAACGAAAACAGGAAGTATGACAACCTTGGACCAAAATATCTCCTGAAAGGTTAGATTTAAATATTTGCTGCTGTTATTGCGGCAGGAAACTTCCCACAGTGGTGAGGCCAGCATACAAACCTCAAACATCCTGAGTTAGCCATCCAACAGCAGATTTACCTGATGCAAAGCAGAGAAAACACGATGATGCACCGGTATATGAACTTTTCCCCAACACAGATATGTGCTTGAAAATTTTTTTTGTTACGTGCTTCAATATGTCGATCCAGGAGTTTTTCTGAGTTCATCTTACATGATCTCTTTGACACGAAATCTCACCTGTACAGCTCTGCTTTTTTTCTAAGTTAGCATCTGATTAAAAGTTTCCTGTGACCCTTAAAAAAGCACTTTTCATCAGCAACTGAACAAACTTTTTGACCCGATGAAGATTATGTGAAGTTGAGGAGGAATCGCAGAATGCTGTTCAGTTTTAGCTTGCCTATTTTGTTTGATAGTTAAGTCTACGCTCTTAAAGGTGGGGTAGTCAGGATCTGAGGAAGAGCCAGTTTTGGGGAGAAATCTTGAATGTGAACACTAACCCTCAAAAGCAAATGAATGACACTCATTATAACAAAAATGCATTTTTATTGTTCAAGCTTTAACTTTGTAAATGACACATTACAGTTGTCATGCATTAAAAGCAAAGAAACATGAACCTCAATCGCAGAAAAACAGAAAGTCATTTTCAGTGGACTCTTCACCTTTCAGGTTTATCTTCTGGCTTTTTGCATGATTCATTTTTCAAAAGAGGTTTCATCTGGTAATAATCACCACACAAATGAAGCATAGCGGTAGTTCAGGCAGGTCAGGGAGTCAAGCTTTAGGCTACAGTCAGCTGATCTTAAGCCAGCCCTCAGCCAGCTGATAGCTCAGGTGATCGCCCTCTACACATCCTACTGGCTAATGTCAAAATGGCACCTTATTTAAACTGCTTCTCCTGCCTACTTTACCTGCTGCAACCACTATGCAACCAACTGCCACCCCAGCTCCTCCTGTTTATGTTGTGTCTGATCTTACCAGTGTCAGATGTATTGTCACTGACGCTTGCTCTGTTCTGTGGGGGGATTTTAATGTATGTATCTTAATCGTATTTATTTGCTGCTGCTTTCTCTGCCTTGGCTTTTCATGTATGCACATGAAAGGGAGGGGAGGGGCGCTCCCGTCTTATAGCCGTGGCATTCCATGCAAGCGCATGGAAGGACAGGGAACTCTCAGAACAGAGCCATACCGCCAATGTAAAAAACGTTTGTTTGTAAAAGATAATAAATTTGACTTAAGTGGTCCTGACTGAAATGATTTAAGGAAACGTGACCAAACCTGAGGTTTCAGTATTTACCACAAATCATCCACAGCTCTCTATGACTGATGGGAAATGAACGCTTCTGTTTCCACTGTGGATGACGACACCTTGTGCTTAAATTAATTTCTTCATCATCATCGAGCTGAGCACTCTTCAAAGGTACCCAGCGGTTTTAAAGCACATCAAAAGCATAACTTCTAAATTTCCTGGGAGGTGGAACAACTGGTTTTCTGTTCCTGTTTCAAACAACCGGTGCAAAAGTTTCTTGAAGCAAATGCATACAACAATGGATCCAGAGAGCTGTTCAGAAACACCGGTGCTCTAAAAATGTTCTTGTTGTCCATGCAAAACTTCAGCAGTCTCTTATTTTTGCTGAAAATTGCAGTTAAGCTGAGCAAATTTAAGATCAAGTATGGCACCCAGAGGACGAAGAAGGTCACAATGATACTGGTGATCAGACAGGTGGTCTGTGGGTTGTTAAAGAGAGCTGCCCGGTCCACCTTTCTTTTGAGGCTGATATATGCAAACACCACGACAGAAACAGAGACAATCCCCAGCACAGTCTCCTCCAACAGCAAAGCTACCTGCTGGGCCAAGGACGAGTACACTGATTCACACTGTGTCAAGTTTCGGACTGGGGAGGGTTGTCGATCCACCAAAACAGGGATGGACAGGATCATGGCAACCAGCCAGAGCAGAGCCAGCAGCCTCTTCTGTCCCCTGTGCTGGAACCACTTCTTCCCATGAACCACCTGCAGGTAACGCTGGAGACTCAGGGCAATCACAGTCAGAAGACAGCAGTGAACACTGCAGTAAACCAGATATGAGATGAGCTTACAGGCCAGAAAGCCAAATTTCCAGCCGTGCAGAAGGGTGGGAATCCACAGAGGCAGAGTTATCAGGTTGAGCAGGTCTGCAACAGCCAAATTCAACATCAAACTCTGGCTCAGACTCGACATTTGCTGCCAGTTTGGTCTGAGGATGATCACAGCGATGTTTCCAGGAATTCCCAGTATGGAGCTGAGGGACAAAACCACAACAGGAAACAGAGTGCCGAAGTCCTGGGAGAAAGGAGGTGGATGTCCAGGAGAGGAGGAGCTGATGGTGGTGACCACAGTGGAGTTGAGTTGTTCCATCCTGCCAACAAGCTGAGGAGAGGGCAAAAGCTGTACGTGCCAAGCAGAGGATGATGATGTCTGTCTCTACTGAAAGGTATAAGAATAAAAAGAGGAAGTTGCTGTTAGTGCAGCAGGAAACTTCACACAGTGGTGAGGTCAGTGTAAAAACCTCAAACACCCAGAGTTAGACATCTACCATTAGGTTTACCTGAAGCAAAGCAGCACACACACGATGATGCACCAGTATGAGAACTTTTCCCCAACACAGATATGTGCTGAAATAACTTTTTTGGTGCGTGCTTCAATATGTCGATCCAGGAGTTTACCTGAGTTCATCTTACATGATCTCTTACATGACACAAACTCTGCCCTTTACAGTTCTGCTTTTCTCTAAGTTAGCAGCTGATTAAAAGTTTCCTGTGACCCTAAAAAAGCACTCTTCATTAGCGACTGAGCAAACTTTTTGAGCTGATGAAGATTGTGTGAAGTTTAGGAGGAATCCCAGAATGCTGTTCAGTTATAGCTTGCCTATTTTGTTTGATGGTTGAGTCTACCGTAACACCGAGTTAGACACCCCATTTAGAGATGAATGTTGCCGACCGCTTACTTTTTTAGTTATACCAACTTTAGTAAGAACCACAGATAGCAATACACAAGCGGTCTGATGAGCCATAAACAAACCTCAACCAAAACAACACTCTATAGCTACAAATACAGCTACACTTAACCCCTCTTGCTCCCAGTGCGTGTCCTCCACCGGCGTATGATTGTAAGTGATGTGCGGTGGTGGTCGGAGAGGCCGTAACTGGCTAAACCCACAGGATCCAGACCGGCAAGTGGATCAGATCCGCAAGCATACAATGCCCACTAGATCCGATCTGCCGCCGCCATCAGAGGAGAAACTGTGTGAGCAAATGATGTATCCAATGTGAGCGCTTTGAGGGTCTCTGATAAAGCGCTATATGAAATCTGATGCATTATTATTATTATTATTATTATTATTATTATTATTGTTGTTGATGAAGTTAGGTGCTGTTCTGAGCATTATTTGTGGCTATAGAGTGGCGTTTTGGTTAAGGTTTGTTTATGGTTCCTTAGATCGCTGTGTATTGCTATTGTGCGGTCGTTACTGAAGTTGGTATAACTAGAGAAGCAAGCAGTCGGGAACATTCATCTCTAGAGGGGGTGTCTAAATCGGTGTTATGGTGTGTTTGACCCTAAATTAATTTTGTGCCGGAATATCCCTTTAAGAGTCCATCAGTATCATGTAGAAAAAAAGGGAACTTTTTGCTGGAGGCAGAGACACGCTTGTTAAAATAAACTAACATGGGCTAAAATATTGGTCCCTCGCAATTTAGAGAGTTTGTGTGTGTGTGTGTGTGTGTGTGTGTGTGTGTGTGTGTGTGTTTCTGCACACACTTAAAACATGCACTGACATAAATCTAAATTTATCCTTCTTGACCGCAGACAAACACGCACTGAATCGCAACATTTTGTCGTTTCGGTCTCTGCAAATAAAGTTAAATCTAAATTCATTTCTCCCCGCTGAAAGAATCGCTGTTCCCCGTGTTTACCCGCCGTAATAAAAATATTAGTTTAATCCCCCCCAGAAAAAGAAAAATACCCATGATTCCCTTCGTCTGGACGGGGAAAGTCCTCTCACATGATCAGAACCTTCATTCATACAGACATGTTCGTCTGTTTCAGCCGGACTCCCACTTCTCTCTGCGGGTTCGTCACTTGTTTCTGCATCAGAGTGGGATGTGTGTCTGTGAGAGGATCTTTTCCGCCAGAGAGGATCTTTGCATCAGCGTTTTTTCCCTTAGATTGAAATGATGGACGTCAGTCTGCTGGAAACTGTTTGGATGAAGACCATTTGGTTTTACTGAGGAAGAAAACGTCCGCTACATTTTGAGTGTTTTTAAGGTGGGTACACTTATTTCTTTAAAATGTCATTTTAAATATAATATTTGTTAAAGTTTAATTCACTTTAATATTGTTTTGCTATCTTTGTAGAGATGTCTGAGTTATTATTAGGGTCCTTTTTATGCTAATTATTTAATGTTTCAGACTCGTTCGAGTCTTTTAACAGGATAAATCTCTAGCCTGTAACTTTTTAATAAGTCAGCAGATCAATATCATAAATTAATAACAGATTATTAATGTTTGAAATACTTTGAGTTTCTGTTTTATTGCTTTGATTGGTAGTCACAGAGGGATTGCTTTTCTTGATTTAGAAATAACGTGACTGTATTGATTAAATCGTGGACACATTTGATAAGAAGCAGAAACCGAGACGGTTGTTCAGTTCAGTCAGTAAACTCTTGCGCCATCTCCTGGCCAAATACTGTATTACAGCCACATAACTGTCCAGCAATGGTATGATTTTTAATAGTGTCTGCAGAGCCGGAGAGACAAGCAGATCCACAACCGTGACAGATCCACAACCCTCTTACTAACCGGTGTTCCACATACCTTTTTGTGCCCAGAAATTTGATTTAAGTAACCAATTAAAAAATGCACAAGTGACCACAGTCAAATATTTATTATCTAATCAAATTAAAAAGTCTTTGAAATTTGTGAAGAAAGTGTTCGGTTCTTGGGACTCAGACCACTTCTTTTCAAGGAATTTAGATTTATTTTAAAAATAAATAAGTGCTATCAGTCACATATTTAGATATCAATCTAGATTTTATTAATTTTACAATTTTTTACTTTATTATCATCTTTTTATGTATTGTCTTTCTACCTAAAATATTTCGGGTTTATTCCACAAAAGTATCAACTTTTATTATTCCGATATCACAGGGATTGGCCTCGCTTTTTTACTCTTAATTCCTTGGTGATGATTTTGACCCCCTGAATGCAATAGTATGTGTCTGCAGAGCCAGATGAATCTGATATTTTGAGTGTTTTTTCATATATTTTAATGTGCAATCTCATGCACATTAGCACTTCTGTTTCATTGTCTACAATGCTAGTAGCCGATGGGTCAAGCCATACATTTCTGACTTCCAACAAGCTAATGTTAGCATTAGCTTCACCGAGATTCGATGTGCATTTCAGACTATTATGGTAAACGGATAGGGAAAATGTCATAAACAGAGCCTGTCACATTGACATTTATTTTAAATTCAAGACAACAGTTTTCTATCCTACCCTCAATCATGAAAAAGGTAAGCCGAGACTCTCGATTTACCGGTCGATCTACGTACCAATCCTCACCTATGACCATGAACTTTGGGTAATGACCAAAAGAACAAGATCGCCGATACAAGCGGCTGAAATGGGTTTCCTTCATGGGAAGCCTTAGAGATAGGGTAAGGAGCTCGGACACTCGGGAGGCGCTCAGAGTAGAACCGCTGCTCCTCCACGTCGAGAGGAGTCAGCTGAGGTGGCTCGGGCATCTGGTTAGGACGCCTTCTGGACGCCTCCCGTTAGAGGTGTTCCGGACATGTCCCATGAGGAGGAGACCTCTTGGCCGGCCCAGGACCAGGTGGAGGGATTACATCTCTCGCCTGGCCTGGGAGCGCCTGGGAATCCCCCGGAGGAGCAGGTGGAAGTGTCTGGGGTGAGGGCCGTCTGGGTTGTGGATCTGTCACGGTTGTGGATCTGCTCGACTCTCCGGCTCTGCAGAAACCCCCTACTCATGATTTCCCTCTTTTAATATTTCTATATCTCCGTTTCTTCTATTTCCAGGAGGATGGGTCTGGGTTACTTCCTGTCTCTGCTGCTCTGTGCAGCCGCTCTCACCGCCTCATCGGTTTTCTGTAAAGATGAGGACAGCGAGGACCTCAGGTGGACCAGGCAGAGCCTACCAGTGCTGCAGGACACACACACAGAGCTTTTAGACCCGCCTCTGTTCAGAGGCAGCGGTGTGAACGAGGAAAAAGGAGGGAAGTGTCAAATCAAACACACATCTGTGGACCAGAGTGAGCAGGAGAGGATTCTGGGATATGAAACCACGTATGAGAACGGCACTCGAACACACACGGATGTCAGTTTGCCGGGTTTTAACACGACAGCTGGAGAAAAACCGGTTCATTCACCGGCTCACACCCGCAGGAGACGTCAGGTTTACGGATCAGACGGACGCTTCGTCATCTCCGACTCTCACTTCATCACAAACTACCCTTTCTCCACAGCTGTTCGCCTCTCCACCGGTTGCTCCGGAGTCCTGGTGTCGCCGAAACATGTGCTCACAGCAGCACACTGTGTCCACGATGGGAAGGACTACCTAGAAGGAGCAAGAAAGCTGAGAGTAGGAGTTCTGCAGCTCAAATCTAAGAGAAGAAGAGGAGGAAGGAGGAGAAAGGGACGACGGGAAGAAGGGGATGGTGAAGAGGAGGAGCAGATGATGGAGGAGGGTGAGGAGCAGAACAGCATAGATGGAGATGTAGGGAATAGGAAAAAGGACGGCAGAGGCAAGAGGCGCAGAGGAAGGAAGGAGGGAGAAGAAGGTGTAGCTGATGGTGGAGATGTGGAGGGTGAACGGAAGAGGCTGAACCGTGTTCGACGCGGCGCCCCGAGCAAAAAGCAGCCGGTGTTTCGATGGTCACGAGTCAAACAAACGAAGATCCCCCAAGGATGGATGCAAACGGAGAAATCCCCAAACTCTGTGTCCTCTGACTACGACTACGCGCTGGTGGAGCTGAAACGACCCCTCAAACAGAAGTTCATGGAGCTCGGGGTGGCGCCCTCTATAGCCCCCCTGACGCGTATACACTTCTCAGGCTACGATACGGACAAGGAGTGGCCCGGAGAGGAGCGGGTGGTGTACCGGTTCTGTTCAGTGTCAAACGAGTCCGATGATTTGATTTACCAGCACTGCGACGCTCAGGTGGGCGCCACGGGGGCGGGTGTTTACATTCGTCTGAGACAGGAAGTGGGAGACGCAGGGGGGAAGGGGAAGTGGCAGCGGAGGGTGATCGGGGTGTTCTCAGGCCATCAGTGGGTGGAGGTAGAAGGAGGCGGGCTGAAGGACTTTAACGTCGCGGTGAGGATTACTCCCGCCAAATACGCCCAGATCTGCCACTGGATCCACGGAGACCCGCGTCTCTGCAAAGAGGTGTGACCGCCACGGATCAGCGAGAGAAAAGAGACTCACAGAAAAGAGAATATTTCCAAACTTTGACTCATGAGCTGAAATTTTCTTTGCTTGTTAACTTTTAGCAGCGTGTTCACGTAGATCTCGCCACGCACAGCATCACGTATACGGAAACGCCCCTCCTGGCGTCACGGCTGCATCAACTCATCACATTATTAAACACGCTTCATGTTTTCTTAGAGAGAATATAAAGTTTGGATTGTTTCAGATTTATTTGTGGACATTTGGAGAGAGCGAGGAAAACGAATCTTCAGCAAAGAGTAACCTTTGACCTCTGAGACAAGGACGCTGCATCTATATAAGAGCTCACGCTTCAGCCGCCAATCCTGCACCTCAGTTTAAGATATAAGTGTGTCACAATAATGCAATAACTAGAACTTTTTAAGATGTACTGATCTATTCAGGTCTTTAAGATGTGTGTTTGAACTAGATGAATAAACGGTTTTCCTCAACAGGGTCAGGTGACATTGACCTCTTCTAAAAACTTACAGTCTTCTCAAAGTGCAATTTAAAGGGAAATTCTGGCGTAAAATTAATTTAAGGTCAAACACACCATAACACCGAATTAGGCACCCCCTACAGAGTTGAATGTTGCCGACCGCTCCCTTCTCTAATTATACCAACTTTAGTAACGACCGCAGGATAGCAATACACAGCGATCTGAGGAGCCATAAACAAACCTCAACCGAAAGACCACTCTATAGCCACAAATAATGCTCAGAACAGCACCTAACTTCATCAACAGGACATATTGGGTCCTAACCACAGTTCATTACGGACTACAGCGGGGTGCCGCAGCTCAAGGAAGAACATTTATGATCATTTCTTCATGGAAATACAATCAGACCGAGATGCTAAGGCAGTGGGCTACTATGACTGGGACACTGCATGTCCTGTTAATGAAGTTAGGTGCTGTTCTGAGCATTATTTGTGCCTATAGAGTGGCATTTTGGTTGAGGCTTGATTATGGCTCTCTGTATTTCTATCCTGTGGACGTTACTATAAAGTTGGTATAACTAGAGAAGCAAGTGGTCGGCAACATTCATCTCTCAAGGGGGCGTCTAACTCTGAGTTACGTTGTGTTTGACCCTGACTTAATTTTACCCCTGAATATCCCTTTAATCCTCACAGTTTGCTCTGAAATGTGGGTTTGTTATGCTAACAGCAGCTAACATGGCCCATGGTGCTAGTCCAAAGCAGCTGTGAGGGAGTCCAAATCCCACTACTCCACTTTGACTTGGAGGTGTTTCGTCCATGAACTCTGTATGTAGTTAAGCTTCAAACACCTGATGAGGTTCATACAAACACTATAGAGACTTTCACATAGATCTAAAGTTTAAGCTGTATTTATGATGGAAATTAATCAAAGTTTGTATCCGACTCATTTAAGAGTGTTGCCTGTCTGTATTTTTAGCCTTTTTGTTTCATAACTGTAGAAAACGGTGCAATAAAGTTTGTGAATAACTGAAAAAATCCACCATCACCTCTTGTTTTTGATGCACTTCATTCATCCCCAGTTGAGACTGTAATAATATAATTTCCCAATGTTGTGCAGAGTCGCCTTTATGAGAATTAAATACTCTAATTACCCTTCCTCCTGTGTTAGCTTTTACTATGTACCCACTAAGTTAACAGGTCGGTTAATCAGCTGTAAATTACACTAAAAGCAATTCTCTATCATCTAATTTGGTTCTCATCTTTAGGTTACCTTTTGAGGAGGAGGGATACACTTCCATGTATTTTTTTGATGCTTCACAAAAGCACAGATTTCTCGTCTGTACTCAAACTTTCATGCCACAAACAAACAAAAATACAGAAATTTTCAAAGACCAAGCCAACAGAAGCAGAACAGAGATCAGTGATGAGCCGTGAGGGTCGTTTGGATCAGTGTATTTGTCTTTTATTGCATCTCATTTGGACTCACATGCAGGTGGGGCGAAGGGTGGGGGAGTTTGGGGGGAGGCGGGGATGATGCCATCCATAATAACCCAAAGAAAGAACAACACAACCTCCATCTGAATACAAACGATATTTACCCACATTCCTCCTGTTCGTATGTGTCATAGTCGTCTTTATTTTTTTCTTTCAACACTTTGTTAATGCCACAATGGATTAAGATACAGTCACTTTTGGAAATAAACAGATAAACACACAGAATATCCAGCGTATACAGAGAGAGTCCCGAAGACCTCCAACCGTCTGAACGACCCAAAGAGGACCGACTTCCTCCCTCACTGACAGTTATGTAATGTGGGATGAGAGACAGAGAAAGGCGCTCTCTGAGAGTACTTTAAACCGCACCCCAGACTGACTCGTGTCGCATGCTACGCTGCAGTATCACACCACAACAGCAGATGGCGCAATAGTAAACACTCAGGGCAAAGTTTCTGTCCAATACTGCCTGATTACAAATCGAGATTATTCGACATAACTAAAAAATATATGATATCTTTTCTCACAAAATAAAGATTAAAGAAAAATATGTGTAATCTATCATTTCAAATAGTCTAAAATGCATATGTCAATTTGAACACAGTTCACAAATTTTTGCATGTTTCACACGATCCCTAAAAAAAAACAAAAAAACAAAATAAACAAAGAGAAAAAGAAAAAAAACGAACACAGTCCCGTGATAAGTCCAGATTTGCAGTGCAAGAGTTGTTCTCAGTTGTTGACAGCTGGGAGGATGGATGGCCAAGCAGATATAGGTACAACCAAGTTTCAATGACATAAACATAGCTCAGTATTAGTTCAGACAACAGGGCCAGAGTGGGAGTGGGAGTGGGAGTGGGGGGGTCGGCCAGTGAAGTTACGCACACTGAACACAGTCCACATTTAACAACATAGTCCTCGTTTGGGAGATGCGCAGAGAAACCAACATATATCCACCATTCCAATCGGCTGATATGCAGAAATCCAGAATGAATCTAAATACACATTTAATATTTTTTTGTTTGTTTTTTTAATAGTATATTAAGTAAAGGTTAACACTGATACACACACACACACGCACACACACCCACACACACATAAACAGATTTATGTTTTCTGTATCTAGGGTTCACATTCACAGTTGTGCTACAACATTAGATAAGGGGGGGGGCGAAAAGGGGGCGGGGCAGAGATGGGTGATGTGATGGCTGGTTGGCTGAAGGGGTTGGAGGGCATGACTGAGGGGAAGGCAGTGGGGGGGTGCAGACATCCACATCCACAGAGCTCCAGACACGGTGACGAACCTGCAGACGGAGGAAAGAGTATCTGATCAGAACTCATACTTTTGATCGTAGCGAGTAATCTAGAGTCGGGATGAGAATCGATAACAAGATCTTTTTTGTCTGCCTTCTTGACGATTCTTCTTATCGGTTCCTCTTGCATCTCTATGCGTGATGATGTAGTATGCGAGAAGTGTGTTTTGGTTTATAACTTTCCAGCATGGCGCCGAGGCAAAAGTGCTCCAGAAATTTGGCTGGATTTCAAGCAAAAAGATGATACCAAGTCTACTTGAAAAGCTTTAGTTTCATTGAAGGGGGGAAATACTTCCGATATGCGGAAATATCTGTCCACCCAGCATGCGATTAATTTCCGGAAGTGTAATGTGTTTGATGCGCTACTTAGCGAAGGCGAGACTGGTACAGGCAAAAGCAGGAGCAGGGCTAACGTCTTGGTATCATCTGCTTTAGTCCACATTACTCTGTTTGATGTCGGACCTCAGAAAACTAAAATACCTCCACACCACCGACGTTTTTGTGCCGGTGTTGTCGATAATATCGTCATCTGTTGAGCCTTCATTGTCAGCGCTTGTATTGTCCTTGCTTATATTCGGACAAGACAAGCGCTAAAATAACTTTCGTAGATGTAGCCATCTCGTGTCCGCCTCCAATTTTGCTTTCGTCTGACTTACGCTGGTTACTCATGTGTGACATCAGCTCGGACTTCTGAATTCCGAGGTAACTCGACGCAACATAATTTCTCACTCAAAGAGAATCAATAAGAGAATCGATAAGGAATCGTATCAATTCCCAATTCCCATCTCTTGTCTAGAGCCCGTATCACCGTACCTTGGGGGTTTACAGGTCAGTCAGTCTACATGAAGTCCTTAATGTTGAGGTCATCCAGAGCGTTCCTCGGTGGTGGAGGCTTCCTGGGACTCTGGGCTGCTCCGGGAGACATCTGTAGACACGACTTTATGTCAGTACTTTCACTCTAGCTGTTATTTTTATTAATGAAAGAGTGAAACCGAGAGAGAGAGAGTTACCGGCGCCCCAGGGGTCGCTCCCGCTGCAGGGAAGCCTGGCCTCACCATCGGCATCATGGGAGCTCCTGGTGCCCCAGGCTTACACAGAGACAGACAGGAGAATAGAGAGGAAAGTGAGACACAATGTGGGGCGGCTGCTGGGTGTGAGGGACACCTGAGGGACTCATTGTCCATCAGGATCTAGTAATGTCCAGACTGGGGGGCAGGGACATTACTAGACCATATTGGACTGGTGGTCTTACCATGCCGAAGGTGGGGTAAGTCCCCATAAAAGGAGGGACACCCATGGGTACGGTCTACAGGTGTGGAGGGGAGGGAGAGGAGGAGGTGGGGTGTTACAAGACTACATATAAGACAGACACACAATGCAAAGAACATAAAGACCCAGACCCTAAAGACAGAGACAAAGACACACTGACCCGATATTTCCACCGCATCTGGAAGGGCTCCTATCCGGAACCTCGGCGATTTTTGACGTACAGCAATTCCTACCAGATCTGTTTGTGAGGTGAATTTCATGACAGCAGGAATCACAAGAACTCACAAGAACCCAGGGATTCACATGCGATCGCACGATAACGAGTTCTCTTTAGCCACAGAGGCTAACCATATAAGCAGTAGTTTGTGTCCTTCCAGAGGAGGAAATCTACTTCTAGACTTCTAGAATCAGCATCTCCTCATCTCCGCCTGTTTGCATGGTGTGAAATACGATCTGCCTGAAACACAGAATTTTTTATTTTGAAAAGAAGCCGGATGTTTTATTTTGTGTCTGTGCCCGACTTCCTTTCCAGCACGAGTTAATCTGTGCTGAATTTATCCGCCATGCTCCGGCGTCCGGAAAAAACAGAACTCTCGCGATCAGCTGAGGAGTCCGGCGATCCACAGAGGAACGGAAAGAAGCCGGTGGAATTGACGCATTAACTTGAATGGTTACGATCAGCTATGATCAGCAGATACGGCCTTTTCGAAGCTGTTCCGGATGCGGCGGAAATTCAGGGTGAGTCCAGACAACAAAAGTCGACACAACAAACAAACAAAAATGGACAACTACACATGCAACAGGGTTTGGAGAGCAGGGGAGAAGCTTTTAGCAGGAAGCCTCTAGATGAGAAAGTTATTTCTGTTGTTGCTAAAAAGAAACTTAATTATCCAAAATGAGCAAAGGCGTTAGTGAAGGTTGCATTCAGCTATGAGGGGGAGAACCAGGTCGCTTTCCTGGACTCGTTTAGGCTCAGAAATAAAGAGGAACTTAAAGAGAAAGAAGCTGTATCCAGGCAACAGCTTCTTCAATTGGCTCTAATATTTGCCACTTCATAACTCTCCAGTAGATGTTCCAGTTAAACCAGAAATAAGATTTAAAATTTCTACTTCTGGTTTCTTCTAGTCTACTTCAGGTCGTCTTTGTCTTCCTCGGTCTACAGCTGAACCTGGAACCTGGAGAGCTAGATGAAGGCAATGCTCGTGATTGCTGCTATATGCCCTGTCTGTTGCTGCCATGCGTCTCCACTCCATGCTATAAGACACAGACAACATTTACCATGGGAGCACCCCAACATGGGGGAGCTACCTGAGGGGCCGCTGGGGTTCCCATTGTGAGATCTGGAAAAAAGAGAGAAAGAGAAACACTGAAAGGTCACAGTTTTCATTCACTGACGAGACAGAGGAGCGAGTTAAAGGGATATCTCGGCGTAAAATTAAGTTAGGGTCAAAAACACCGAGTTAGACACCCTGTCAAGAGATGAATGTTGCCGACCACTTGCTTCTCTAGTTATACCAACTTTAGTAACGACCACACGATTGCAATACAGAGCGGTCCGAGGAGCCATAAACAAACTAAAACGCCACTCTATAGACGGGTTTCTGCAACGTCATCGCAGGTATGTGCCTGCAGCGTTGGGGCAGAAAGCGGGACATTTCTTATTTGTTAACCAGCGGAGTCAACGGAGAAAGAAAATGACAAGGAGCTGTTGTGCTGTAACTACAGCGGGGTGACGCAGTTCAAGGAAGAACATTTATGATCATTTCTTCATCATTTCCTTGAAGTTATATTCTCCATATCAATCATTTTTCTCTGCAGATGCGATAGTTCTTCTGCCTTAGCGTCTCGGTCTGATTGCATTTCCATGAAGTAATGATCAAGTAATGGACTGGCCTGAAGCGGCTGCTGGAAGAGAGTAGGTGAGTTGTGTTTAGTCTCTTTGCTAAAGAAATGAGTCAAAGTTAAAAAGATGTTTGGTGTCTAGTACTATGTCTGGGACCCTATATGTCCTGTTGATGAAGTTAGGTGCTGTTCTGAGCATTATTTGTGGCTATAGAGTGGCGTTTTGGTTGAGGTTTGTTTATGGCTCCTCAGACCGCTCTGTATTACTATCCTGTGGTCGTTACTAAAGTTGGTATAACTAGAGAAGCAAGCGGTCGGCAACATTCATCTCTCGAGGGGGTGTCTGACTCGGGGTAACGGTGTGTTTGACCCCTACTTAATTTTACACCAGAATATCCCTTTAATTTTATGAAGGGAAATTCGCTCATTTACTTTTAACTTTTTCCACAATCTGAGAGATTTTTCCAAACAAAGTAAATCAGAGAATTTCCCCGTTATCAATCTGACATTACTAGGAATCTAAAAGACTACTTACTACTCGCCATGTTGGCCATGGAGGTGTCAACATCTCCCCCCTGGGGGGTCAAAGTGGGCTTCATTACATCTCCTAATCCATCAAATACTACAGAGAGGGGAGGGGAGAAGGGAGGCTCGTGTTAGCGTCTGTCAGGGTAAGCATCCTCACACTCCACCACAAGTCAGTCTCCCTTTACTACTACGGAGGATTACCATGACAACCAACAGATGTCTCCATGACAACAGAGAAGAGAGAGAGAGGGGGGCACTAGGAAGTGAGTTAGAGAGAGAATCAAGTTTAAAATCAGCGTCTTTATGTTTGGATAAATTACAGATCATTCAGATGTTGTTAAATCTGTTATTGGAGACGTCTGTCAGCTGTTTAATGCTGAGATAATTCACATTATAAGACTTTAAATCTGCATGTGATCATTTAAAGAAAGACTTAAGACCCTTAAGGCCCAAACAGACACTTGGTGGATCTTTTTTCAGGTGAATGTGTGAGAGTGCTGCAGGAAGGATGAGGGCAAAGGCACCGCAGCTAGAATGGAGCTAAGCTAACAGCTAGAGGAGCGCGGCGTGACACCACCGCCACTCCACACACACTCTCTGTAACCACAGAGCGTCGGTAATGGAAGGGGGGGCAGTGCAGCTGAGCGTGCCGCCTTTCACCACTGCAATGCAGCAGTGCACTGTGGGAAATTAGCGTGTTAAAGAGCAAGGAAACTCACCCAATCAAATGGCAGGAAGCAAGCAATGAGCCAGCCCAAGAGCCAGATGGAGAGAGAGAGAAAGGGAGTGGGGGGTGAGGGAGAGTGAGGAAAAGAAAGAAAGAGAGAAAGAGGAGAGTAAAACAGCTCAGATGCCAGAGAGGAGGGAGGAGGAAAGCGTCGTGGTTCAAGTTTTTAAAGGAGCGGGCGGTGATGAAGAGCATGAATGATAGAAAAGAGAGAGAGAGAGAGGGAGGGAAAGAAAGGGTTAAGCCTTTCAGCAGTAGTAGTATTGCAGACCATCAGTTATATAACATGAAGACCAGTGGCACAGGACAGGGAGTGAGAGGAAACAGGTGAGCGGGGCATGGGCATGTGTTGCCATGGTAACAGTCACCACAGTAACTCAACGAACAGTCCTGACAGGTGGGGAGAAAAGGGGAAAGATTCCCCACAGGACTCTGTACGATGTGAATGATGTGATGAAATACGACTCCGACGTGACCATATATGGGCGTAGTTCAAATACAAGGACTCGTCACTGAACACAGAACAAATAAAAGACAAGTTTGACACTCTGACGTCTGACCTGATGAATACAACAGCCTGGATTTATAAAAGTTCACGAGTTTAGAGACAAACAGTCATCAGAAATGTTTTAGTTTAAAGATCCAATGAGGAGTTTTTCTACATTAATGAAATGGGCTTATAACAATATTATTACCATTATCATAATTTATAACAGCTTAAATTGGTGCAAGCAGCTGAAGAGCTAGGCCTGTTTTTTAGTTTCCACAAAAATATTCACAATAATGATGCATCCGACTAGGGCTGGGCGATAAACCGAAAATTTACAGATACTGATATTTACAACATTAACTGACGTCATTTTGCCCAGATCGGTGTATTCAGTGTATAAAAAAAAAATAAATCAAAGTTGGTTTTGGATGTGTGTAGGTAGGCTATGGTCTAGTGTCCCAGATGTATTTTATTAATCGAGACGTGCAAATGAAATTATTTTACCAAAACAACAACTACATTCGACTGTCCAAAGTTGGCAGGATTTTATTTTTTTTTTTACAATAAACACCATTAAGCATATGGAGGACAAGATATGCGAAGAGCGGTTTGCCCACAGGGGGCGCCAAAGTTCACACAAACCAAAAGTTCCTCACAGGAGCTTTAAACAAGTATTAATTAATCCAAGCTTGGTCCATAACTAGAATAGAAGGTGTCTCTAACAAATAAAATTTACCTTACTAACACGTACCAACTAAAAATCATGCAGTTACATATGAATTAGCAACAAATAAAGTCATGGATGGATAACAAAGTATCAGGCCTCTGAGCATAGACATATACAGGCTAGATCACTCCTCTGATCACTGTCAGCATCCTGCAGGTAAACCCAACCTGGAGTGTTTGCAAAGTTTCTTCCTGCTTTGGATAAACTGAGTTGACCTCAACAGTTCAGCATTTTGGCTCCCCACCATCAGAATAATATCTGAGGAAAACTGCAGCTGGATGAACACTGTCACTTGTGCCCTGCAGCACTTACATCAGGAAACAATCAACAAACCCAGGCGTGGGGGATTTATCAAGGATTCGATTTGCAGAGACTCGATATTTAAAGTCGTGCTGAGCAGGATCAGGAGAGAAAGACCGATCAGAACTGAGCCTCAAACATCTCTCTAAAGTAACCCATCCATGACTTCACCATACCGCTCCACAAAGAAGGAAATACTTCTATTAACTGTCTGCAACACATCAGTATTCCTTCGTTTTACACACAACATGCATGCAGAAGTCTGAACGGCTGTTTTCACCTGACATGAGCTCAGCACCGGGGGCGGCAGCAGCAGCAGGAGCAGCAGCGGCGGCTGCAGCTGTGGCGTCTCCTCCTGTGGACTCTGACAGGTCAAACCATGCCAGGTCAAAGCAGAGGGCGCCGTTTCCATCGCAGCATGAGGGCAAAGAAGTGGGAATAGTCAGCCTAGTCCTTCACACTGGTGATGCCAAACAAGAGGGCTCGGAGTTAGAGAGGTTAGATCAGACAGGAGTCATATTCACATTCGCACATACACATATATATACATCCTAATGACAAACTTAAAGCTCCTGTAGGGAGTTTTATGGGATGGATAAAAGCAAATAAGACTGTGAGGGACCAGAGCGCTTAAATAAACAGCCCCATTTTTACAGTTTCATCCCATTTTGCTTGTGAAAGCTGGAAAGCTAACAGCTTGTTTGGCACTGTGATTCCGAGAAGTACAGTTGGTGCTAGAGGCCAACGCGCATGCGCATAACTAGCTTGTTTGTATTTTACTCATGCCCTGCCGCTGCGCTGGGATGCCTTTCCTCTCTCCGCTGGAGTGTGGCTGAACCTGGTTTGAGCCCACTTCATGGGTGCAAACCAGTTCCTGAATACTGTAAATTCCAACATGTTGTTGGTAACTTTTTTGGCATGTGATTGTTGTCATTTGACTGACTATGGAGCTGGTTACATTACTGTGTGTGTGTTTGCATCAAACTTTGTCAGTCCTGAATATTTAAGCTTTCATTTAGCTGACCTATAAATTCCAACAGGTTGTTGTTGGTAACATGGGGCAAGTGTGAATGTGATGGGGCGCTAACATCAGGTGCAGGTAAAATCATCTACTCGCTTAACTCGCGCGAATCCAGACACATGAATGAATTGTATTTACTCGCTTCATTCACGCATCAACGGTAATCCTTGCCGATCAAATGATAGACAAAGATTTTTTTTCTCAATCTACCAGGTAATCCTAAAATGAGCTCCTTTTTATTTTGGTTTTGGTGATTGAAAGAAAAGGTATCATATAATTCGGGGCACCCACACACCGACACGATCAGTTTGTCCTCCATTTTAGATACCAGTAAACAACCGTCCGTTTTCATACGTCACCCAGCAACCTTTGTGCTGATTAGTTATTGCGACGCAGATACCCGCTCAAGTTTAGACACTTTCAGCCTTCCCCCAATTCGTGTCATTCGCGCTGCCAGAGTAGAACGAGCGTCTAATCGCGTCTTTGCATTGATTTAACATGTAATTCAGTCGCGCGAATGATTTTACTCGCATTTAATGTGTGGAGACAGTGAGTGTGTCTATCACAGTCGAGTTGATATAGTAGTGAAAAACCATATTGTGTGTTTTTGTGCGGGTGCTCGCATGGGGTTGACACTTCATCATGACCACGGTAAAAGGTCACCGCTCGCTGCTGCGTTAAATACTCATGTTTTATGGCACATTTGAGTTAGCAGGACTTAAGCATATGTCAAAGACAAGATAAGCAACGACTTATTTGTCCACAGGGGGCGCCAAAGCTGACACTAACCCAAAATTCCCCACAGAAGCTTTAATTGACAGTCATTGTTGATAATTAAATGCATTTCTGTTTAGATTAGATCAGATGTTTTTATCCTTTTGGGAAGGATCCCTCAAGGAAATTAAAATTAAATAATACAACAAACAAAACTCGAGCTCTCTCTCCATATAAATAACTCGAAGATTAAATAATTCAACCACTAAAACGTGACCAAAACTTGCATCCAGCACTGCTTTTCCACCTCCACGGTCGACCCACACAGAAATAATGATATGCAGAGAAAACATGAAGTTAAACAACAGAACTATTCATCAGTTAGGATCATGAAAAAGCCTCTTATACAGTCGAATCCTTCGTTCATGTGATTTACCCACCACCAAACAGGTTCATGATGGCTCCCGTGTCAATTTTGGGTGGGGGTGCAGAGGTGAGGATTGGGGCGGGGGAGCTGAACACATCTGCTGAGGAGGGAGATGAGGTTTAAATCCACACACACACACATACACACACACACACACACATATATATTTACTGTAGCCGACTGTGACTCAATATGATGCACTTTTATCATTTGCAATCCCAGAGCACGCAGCAGACCATGCTGGAAGGGGGAAGGAGGTAAAAGAGTGATTTAGTAAACGACTCAGACGGCTCAAAAAGCTCTCGGCTAACCCATATGTGAGCAATCTCATTTCCTTTTATTTCACCCGCAAGTCAAAGCCAAGGACAAAGCTGAGAAAACACACACGGCAAGGCAGGAAATGAGAGAGAGAGACAGACAGAGAGAGGGTACCTGCTGTAAACAAGTCAACACTGGGTAAGGGGTCTGCTGTGGTGCAGCTCGAATCCGGCATGGAATCAAAAATATCTACATGCACCCAGAGAGGGAGGACAAAACATTCAGGGGATCATCACACATGTCAGAGTGTGCAAATTCATCTGGTTTAGGAGGAGAGAGAAGAGGAGGGGTCTTAAGATCTCTGATGTTTACCGCTGAAAAGGTCGGTCGCAGGGCTGGCGGCGCCGGGGGATATGGGGGCTGATATGGTTGCGGTGGTGGTGATGGTGCTGGTGGTAAAAAACGGCGAAGGGGAAGGGGGAGGGCGCCGCAGAGCCGAAACAAACATCCAAGGAGCTACTGGGGTTACTATCGTCGGCCGTCATCATGCTGAAAAGGTCTAGACCTGGTGACGCCACGCTGGTGCTACCGTCCGAGGAGGCGAAGGGATCTTCATAGGGAGGGGGGGTGAGAAATGGAGAGTTAGGATGGATGTTAGTGATTTCTGTCAACAGATGAGACACAGTTAAAGGGATATTCCGGCATAAAATTAAGTTAGGGTCAAACAAACCATAACATAACTGGACGGGGTGTCTAACTCGATGTTATGGTGTGTTTGACCCTAAATTTATTCTACGCTGGAATATCCCTTTAATGTTTTATGAGAGGATGAGGATGAAAACATGAGAGCTGAGGAGGAAAAGGAGGACATGTGCGGAGCTCCAACAAACTCCAAAATATCAGGAAAAAAAAAAACCCAAACAACAAATCAGCTTCATGAATCCTACGACCAAACCACATGAATTTCACCAGCGACTCTCTCCAGGACGGAAAAATTCACACGTCTGCTGCCGCCAAAGCTGGAGAGATAAGTAACACCATTGTCTCTGATCACCATGGCAACAACAATAACACCGACGGCGATGGAAAGCATATCTGGACGCCAACACAAAGATGAGACCAAATCTTGATAAAGTCCAGATAACCCGCAAGAAATTTACACAAACACAATTTTCAGGAACATGTGAGCACCTTTAGTGTTCGCCTTTGTCACTTTTACTCTCACTTTCACTCAAACAGACACACAAACACCGACAGAGTTTCAGTCACCCACCAGCTCCAGCGTTAGCAGCAGGGGCGGGCGTAGCGGCGGCCCCACCTTCAGCGGGGGCTGCGGACGCTTCAGCGGCAGGCGCAGGTGTCGCAAAGGTGTCTGAGGTCGACGCAAACCCCAGAAGAGGACAGGAGAGAGATAAGGAAGTCAAGATGAAAAGAAAATCAAAGAGTGTAAGGAAGAAAAGGGAGAAACTGAGCAGCACTTTAGTTTTCAAGCATTAAAAACAGACATTTATGACTGACAGGTGAATGAACGAATGGGAATACAGACAGGAGGCACTACAGCGAGGGTTAGTCTACTGCACGGAGAGAGCAGAATAAGCTTGAAGTCTACAAGTGTTACAGCTGCCGTCTGTAACTGGAGCCATGTGACAGGGTCGGGCAGAATTGCTTTTCGCTGAGGTCGAGGAAAAGCATGTCTGCCAGTCAAGCAAGATGCATGTGGAGAATGAGTGCAGCAGTATGTTCCTGATCGTGAGAGTGCGGCTGAATTTAACTTTATAATACAGAGATTAATCAGCATGTGGGATATCAGTGTGCATGTATGAAACAGAAGAATCAGACTGCTTCATGGTTGCAAAGTTTTTTTTTTTTACTTTATCCAAAACCTTTTTTGGTTCCTTGTCACTTTTCAGGACGGCTATATTATTATAAGTCACTGCCGCTCATTTATATTCTAGCCAATCACATCCCAGTTTCCCTTTTGAAGCTAGAAATAGAGAAAAAACACATATTAGCTTTGGCGAGTTAGCACTATTGTTTACTTTAGCATGTTGTTATACCAGCATTTAAAGCTCCTGTAAGGAGTTTTTGATTGGTAAACAGACTGAAATACATTATGGTACAAATGCAAATAAGCCTCCATTAATTAATTGATTATTTAAAGTCTTTATAGTTTGTAAAAGAAACGCCAGAAAAACAGATTAAGTTACTTTTTCCAACTGTAAATAAAAACAGTGGGTGGGGCTGATAGATTAATCAATTTAAAATCGTAATCAGATTATTTGATTATGACGATGTTAGAAAAATTAAAATCATCAAATCGATTATCCTCTCTATCATGTCTCGCACCTCCAGGCTACCGTAGGCTCCCCCTTCCCTTTCCCACACTCACACCAGTGTAAACAAACATGGCGTTTGCGAAAGAAGGCGATAATTTCGTGGTTAAATAGGACAAGAGCGAGTCAGTCGTGTTGAATTGGTACGACTTCACAGTTTCAGATGAAGAGTAAACCACTCCCCGCTGCAAAGTCTGTCTGAAGGCGGTATCAAACCGTCACCACGGAAACTAATTCAGGAGGAAACGTTAAAGTTTTTTGTCGTATCGGCGTTTTATCTACACGGAAACTGCGTTTCGGGTGACTGTAAATGTTACTTTTTGAAAACAGGTCATCTGTAAATGACGACCATTTCATCTCCGTGTGGATACACATGCTCTGTATTCTTCTTCTGTCCTTTGAGCATTTCCTGTGCAGCGTTACAGCGCCACTCACTGGCTTGGCATGTGCATCACATCATGTTCAGTGGTTATGTTTTAAGAGATGATAGAAAAAATATATATTTTTAAAGTGAAGTTTGGTGAAGTTGTCACTAGATAAATAATCGAAATCGAAAATCGAGTTTTCTGAGAAAAAAATTGTGATTTTATTTTTGGCCAAAATCGTGCAGCCCTAACAGTGGATGATAAAATTTTACTGTAAAGAGTCAACATTAGTTTACTTTGTGAAGATGAGATGAAATCGTCATGATTATAAAGGTTAACACTTTGTCCACAGGGGGCGCCAAAATCAGCACAGACAGAAAGTTCCTCAGAGGAGCTTTAAACTTCACCACAATATCTATGTTTTACTTTTTTATAGTTTACAGTTTGGACATGTGATTGACTAAAATGAAAGAGGGCATGAAGGATACATAAATTAAATGTGACATAAATATTTTGGCGTGTGTTGATCATCGAGACTTTACCTCTAAATACTGTATGTGCTCTGGCATGCAGTGTGGTATCTTTAGTGTGATGGTTTTTGCTGGTCGAGCTTCTCAGAGTGATTCTTTCGTAGAGAATTTTCTGGAAGCCCACTGACCTCCCAACAGATCCATATTGGCGGCGCCAGGGGAAGTGGCGGCTGCTGTGCTAGTGGGAGGAGCTAGAGAGACTCCGGCTTCTGCTGCTGCAGGAGTGGGCGTCGCTGCAGGGGAGGCGGCGGGCTCTGCCGTGAGGGTGGGTTCAGATAGCAAGGAATCGCCCATTTCTTCGAGCGTTAATAGGGTTTTTTAAAAAATAACCCAAAAAAGAGCAACCAAAAAAAAAAACCAACCGAGAACAAAAACCCAATTAAATCAATTATAAAGTTTTTGGAATCAACCAATCAAATAAAAAAAAAAACATTTTAACCAAATAAAGAGAGCAAAATTATCCATTCATAAAGGAACCAATCAAAACAGCCCCCAGAATAAACAAAAACAGACGATGGAGTATGTGGAGGGAAGGGAGAGAGAGGGCAGAGAGAAACAAAGACACTACTCAGACTAAAGAGAACCACTGTGGGAGACAAACAGGGAGGAAACCACATGACATTTCAGAGTCCATCTAAGGCTTCATCTGGATTAAGACACTGACACGACCGCCACATCACCTCAATTTCAGATTAGAGTTTGAATTACACAGAGAGAGATCCTGGAGGATGACTGCACACTTATTTAGACAGCTGGCTGAAGGTTAAAGAAAAGTGGAGGGGGACTCACCAGATCCAAGAAGATCTGCGGAGACACAAAGAGAACGAGGAAACCGCATTATTCAAGCTAGTTAACGAGACGTAAATTCATCTATTCGTAGAGCGAGCTGATGGTTCACTCACCTCCCCAGGACGTGGGAGCAGCTGATGTTCCTCCTGAAGGACCCGAGGAGGACAGTGGATCCAGGTCCAACAAAGAACTGAAAGATGAGAAACAAGGAGTGAGCGTGACAACAGCCAACGTTTCTGTTTCTGGAAGAAGTTTAAACTCGTTAACGGCCGACATGTCATCTGCTAATAAAGAGATACTCCGGCGTAAAGTTAATTTAGGGTCAAACACACCGTAACACTGAGTTAGACACCCCATCAAGAGACGAATGTTGCCGACCGCTTGGTTCTCTAGTTATACCAACTTTAGACCTTGGGCAAGTCCATGGACTGCAGCGGGGTGCCGCAGCTCAAGGAAGAACATTTATGATCATTTCTTCATGGAAATACAATCAGACCGAGACGCTAAGACAGAAGAACTACAGCCTCTGCAGTGCAAAATGATTAATATTGTGATTATTACTGTTCTCATCATATTCTTCCTTGAGCTGCGTCACCCCCCTGTAGTCTGTAATGGACTGGCCCGAGGTCTCTGTACAAACAAGCGGTTGCTGGAACAGAGTAGGTGAGTTGTGTTTAGCCTCTTTGCTAAAGAAATGAGTCAAAGTTAAGAAGATGTTTGGTGTCTAGTACTATGGCTGTGACCCTATATGTCCTGTTGATGAAGTTAGGTGCTGTTCTGAGCATTATTTGTGGCTATAGAGTGGCGTATTGGTTGGGGGCGTGGCTCTCTGTATTGCTGTCATGCGGACGTTACTAAAGTTGGTATAACTAGAGAAGCAAGCGGTCAGCAACATTCATCTCTGGACAGGGAGTCTAACTTGGTGTTACGGTGTGTTTGACCCTGCCTTAATTTAATTCCAGAATATCCCTTTAAAGGCGAAGAATGAAGATCTTACTCTTCGGCTGGCTCAGGTGCAGCGGCGGCAGCAGCGGCGGCAGTCTCCCCAGGAGGAGGCTGCAGCGTGGGAACGGCGTTGGAAGATTTGGCTGGAGTCGATGTTGGAGACACGTTGTTTGTCGGAGAGCCCTGGAAGATTGACGGGGAAACCCCATTTCAGTGACGCTTCAAACTCTGCCAACCGGATTAAAGTTCAGACGGTTTAGACGGAGCGACTTACCTTTGTCGGAGACCTGAAAGAGTGCAGACAGAAGGATGAGTCAGCGCTTTAGACTGAACAGACACTGATGATTATTGATTGAACAGAAATATCAGACAGACTGCGTCATATGTGATCATATGAAGAGTTAATTTCCAAAGAAGAGACTCATTTTTTCTAAATTAACCTTTTCGTTTTAGCCTCGTATTTAATTTAACCCTTCATAGTCTGATCCACATTGCATGTCAGGGTGCGATAACACACATGATGTGACGCCATCACAGCATGTGTTTCTACATCCATACACACATTTCAACACGTTACGTTTTGGCGCTTATTCACATGGAGATCATTGACACGGCGTGACCCGCATGTGAATAATGAGCACATGTACCTGGTGGGGGGAATGATGAGTAAATCACAGTTTTCTAAGAAGTCAGTAAAAGCTCTAAAACACACAGTTTATGCTCACCCTTCACTGGTGATTCCAAATGAACATAAAGGGGATAAAAGAGAGGAAGGGTTAAAGGAAAATATGGAGATAAAACAGATTATACACCCGTTTCCACCAACTGTAGGAAAGATTTTAGCAGCGCAACAAACAGGAAGTTCCTTGGATCTACAATTTAATTCCTTTTGCTCATGTTGCTACCTGATCCGTCCCAGGAACCCGATTTGTACTGCATTTGTGCGAAACGTAAGTCACTTCCTTTACTAGCCAAACTTTGCCACAGTTTACCCCTTGCGGTTTGCGACAGCTTTGACATCAGCGAGCTCACTTCAGTCAGAATGGATGCTTCAGTTTATCACCAGCTACACACTTTTACGGAGTGCTTCTCCCAACCGAAGCAGAGCGCTGGGAAGTCAAGAGAATGGCGCCCAGTTCCACGATTAACGGTTCCTAATAATATCAGATTTCATATAGCGCTTTATCAGAGACCCTCAAAGTGCTTTACATTGGATACATCATTCATTCGCTCACACAGTCACACTTTGGTGGTGGTGGAAACATGGCTGCCATTCTGCGCCTACGGCCTCTCCGACCACCACCACACAACACTCACAATCATACACCAGTGGAGGACACACACTGGGAGCAAGGTGGGTTAAGTGTCTTGCCCAAGGACACAACGGACAAACTTGGATTAGGGGGGAATCGAACCGCCAACCTTCCGGTTATTAGACAATTGCTCTACCTCCAGAGTTACTGCCGCCCTACTAATAGCTTAATTGTAAAATTGCAACGTAGTTATAAAAAGGCTTGAATGAATGTGAATATTTCACTGTTGAAATTGATACGCTGTATAAAAACGCTGAAATTCATTGTCAAGAATGTTGAGGCTTCTTGTTAATTAATCTAATTTATAAAACAAAAGAAACAAATCCCCTCTTGATACTTAAAAGTCAGAGAACCATGATTTTGACCAGGTGGTGGCGCTCTCTTTGGCCCAGGAAGGGTGTACAATCAGTGGCCACACACCTCCAGAGCATCCCCCCTTGATACTTTGAAAAGTCAGAGAACCATAATTTTGACCGGGTGACGGCGCTCTCTGTGGCCCAAAAGGTCTCACCGTGATGGGCAGGAGCTCTGGCGAAGGCCTCGGCATTAGCTCTGAAGCCTCCCGCTAGCTAGCCTGTCACATCGCCAGCTGGTTTCTGGAATCAATCGGTAGTTTAAATGAAGTTTTCAAGGTGATGTAAATTTGCTCTTGTGCAATAAAGATCGGGTAGGTAGCAATAGTAACGACTAACTGCCGTAAAAAGCTTTGAAATACGAGGAGAGGAAGTGACGTACGTTTCGCACGTGTTCAGTACAAATCGTGTTTCCAGGAGGGATCTGGAAGTGACAGCTCATGTCGTCGTTTTCTTACCCCTTCTTCCCGCCTTTTACGTCCTCCAGCCCGTTCATGTGTGTTTCCAGACTCTCCAGGATGCTGCTGGGGGCCTAACGAAGAAAAAGTCAAACTGTCAACGTTTCTGTCTCAGCTGTCAGGACGAAAATCGGCTCCAGAAACCCTCTAACACTGCAACAACACCACCGCATGTGAGAAATCAGAGCATGCTAACACTCCATCATCCTGTCTACAGGCACTCTGCAAGGACACCCCGCGGTTACCGGGTCCTCAAGAGGCGTAAAAGGACAATCTTCATCATCTGAGTCTGCTAGATCCACCACTACCCCCGGGTGGAGACACTGAGCAGGAGGAGATCATGGTGTGTGAGTCGCTGCTCTTTTTGTGTGGTGTGGGATGGTTGGTAGATGTGAGTGTGGAGTGGACTTACATAGTTGATGTCAGGAATGTCGTTTTTGTCGACTCCGACCGTCTGTAAAAGAAACACGAGTTTAATCCCAAATTTCACATCTGAGAACTTTTAAATGAAGAGCTGTCGGTGGTCCTCTACCTCAGCCAGCTTCATGAATTCTCCGATCTTTGTCACCCTGGTCAGGAACCTCTTGTAGATCTCCAAGGCCTCCTTACAGTCGCTCTTCTTCATCTTGAAGTATTTCTCTGTCAAAAGAAGACGTTCACGTTCTTGTTTAAGGACGTTCTCACCTCTTAGACGTTCACTGAGACTTTCTCGGGTTCTGCTCACCTAATAGGTTGATGATCCCGTCGTTGTAGGATGCAAACAGTTTGACCAAGTCCTTGAAGAGAAGCATGAATGCGGCGTTGATGATCCCGTTGTTCAGCTCCTTGGGATGGACCTAAGAGAAGACAGTCAGGAGGATCATGAGTCTTCCTCTTCAATGTTTGAGATTTCTGTGGAGTGGAGCCAAAGTCGGACTCACATCAAACTCCAGGAGTGTGTCAATCTGAGTCTGAAGGACAGGCATGCCTTTCAACAGCTTCTCAGTGGTCATGGTCCTCATCACACCCTCAGCACTGAAACGACACAGTAGAGATTACATGAACCATGACAGAACAAATAACCGCTGAGCAAATCAAGAGAAACAAAAACGACAAAGTCCAATCAGTGAGTCGAGGAAATAACGAGTTTGACCCACCCTTTCTTGACTCTGGTGAAATCAAAAGCCATCTGGCGGTAGGCGAAGGCTTTCTCGTTCAGGTATCGTCCATACCGTCTGATGAATGTCGACATGTCGTAGCCTAAATGGAAAGGTTAAAGAGGATTTCATTAATTAAAACTTTATTTTTCTTTCACTTTCTGTTTGTTGACTTTAGCATCGCCCCTTACAGCGAACTTTAAACTCTCTGAAGTAACGAGGGATAATGATCTGCAACTTCCCCGCTGAGTTTCATTGAGAAAAAGGTTCAAACAATGTGAATAGAAAAATGCAGGTAAAAGTCCAAACCAAAGGCAACAGTAGCCACACTGCAGATGCAAAAAAAAATCACTGCGAATCCACAAATGATGCAAAGTCAAAAACACAACATGCAAATCTAGACTTTTCACTGGAGGCGTTCTTGACCTTCAGGATCACAAAGGGAAACAGTTTTATCAGTAACAGAAAAAGATGAAGACCACACTCCGACTTTTTAGTGGTTTAGTTTAGTTTTAGAGAGTCACGTTTAAAGTATCCTGGGAAAAACAGAGACTGGGATGAATTTTCAGGAGACCTGATCATGGGTCTGTGAGGCTCCTCTGGAGAACTTTGTCTGCTACCTGAGTTTAGTTCCTGTGTTCTCTGTACTGAGTCAGTTACATTCACCACTAGCTGAGCAGCTAGCTAGATGTCTCGTCACATCTCAGGGCTACTACCACTAAACCTCGCTTAAGTCTTCAGGATTGGTATCCTTTTGTTAGTCTTTGGTATAATAATTGGTCAGTTCATTACATGGCTGTCTCACTTAGCGCCCCCTTCAGGCCTGGAACCCTTTTGTCAAAAATCCTTGATTTGCAGCGTTTGTCTTCTACAGCTGATTTTTGCTTTAGTGTGACTTTAACTGCATGAGTTTGCACCTTTTTGTGCACATGCAGCACATCTTCTAATAACAGTTCCTTTTTGCAGCATGTTTTTTTCATGTGCACGTAAATTCTTGGCTTTGTTTCGGATTTATGCATGTGTCTTTGCATCTGAATCGTTGGAGCACCTCTCGACTGAGGCTCACTCAGGCTGCTGCAGATCGTCTGCTCTCTTCTGCACTGAAGCATTAGATCATGAAATCAAAGCACTTAACATTTCCAACTGACCTTTTTCCATTATTTATAATTTGTAAACACATCATGACTTAGAATCTGATCCAGAACACGAGGACACACGTTAACTTTTCAATCTACACTATGAGGTTTACTGTGATCACAAATAGACGTTTATGATTTAAAACAGCAGATCCAAAATAAAGATGCAAATCCATCTTTGAGCATAAACAATAATCTAAATGTGCTTCTAGACTGAGCAGAAAAACACACAATAAAGACGAGGCGACCCTTAATCAGTGTGCAAATGTAGCGATGAAAGCATGAAGATGAGAGAGTAATTCAACATGAGACATTAGCATTTCCAAACAGAGATGCCAGCATCTGTTTTCATGCATGTGTGGGTGTGTACGAGTGTGTGTAAAATTGCATGTGTGATCACGTCCAGCCCCTCCTATCTGCCAGATGGCTCCCTTCCTGTTTCACCAGATATACTGAGAACGTTCAGCAGCAGACATCAGAGCGAGCGTTTCTCACCGTGGGAGCCGGTTTTGTCAATAAAGTTGCTGAGGTTGAACAGGGAGGTCCTGGAAGCCAAGTACTGAATGAACCTCTGAGGATGAAGAAGAAGAAGAAGAAGAAAACTTGTTAATACTGCAGTTATGGAGAGTGAAAATACAACAATTCACACACTGACACAGCCCCGCCTTCTTACCTCGTTGCCGTGGACACACATGTGATGGGTGGTGACGAGCGCCTTGAAAACGACCACCCAGCTGGCGTTGGTGGCTCGCTCGAACAGCGTGTCAGCCATCTGAGGGATGTTCACGTTGGTGGTGTTGGTGGCTGACACCAGGTCTGCAAACACAGATAGAAAAACGCCGTCATTAACTCACCTGATACCATAAAAGGAGTTCCTGTTTAAGATGTCAGTTTAGGTTAGTTTGTTCTGAGACAAACTCCAACATAATGTGAACAACTCTGATTAAACTTTGATGAAGTTCACTGCAGAGCTGCTTTAGACACCCGGGAGAATAATAAGCCGGGACAAAGACCTGAGTCCACACACTCACAAAAAAGAGAATAATGCTTCGTCAGCGCTCCCCCTGTGGTGCCAGCTCAGACTCTCAGACCGAGTCGTCTCCAGCAGAGAGCGTGCAGAACAGCCATTTTTCAAATTAAAGGTACAGTGTGTAGAAATGAGAACGTTTGGTGATAAATGGAGAAAAGATTCTGCATTAAAACCATTTTGTTTTCTCGTCTCAGTGAAGAAATGGTGGTCTTTTAGGAGAAGTAATGCATAGGCGTCCATTCCTACAGAATTAGGGTGACCATACGTCCTCTTTTACCCGGATATGTCCTCTTTTTCAGGGTATAAACAGGAATCCTGAAGCTAATTTTAATACCTTTCTCAAGACCATACCAATGTTTCTCAAAACCTCACTCCCACTTCAATATGTAACCATCTTGTATAAACATTTAGATACCATTTAGTATCCAGTACAGTGCTAAGTCAAATCGTGTGATGTAACCAGATTTGTCTTTACCACAAGCAAAAGTCTAGGCTATGTCTGAATCAGGAAACATGGCCCTCAGCGTTGCCGTGTCGCCCAGCGGCAGAAAATGAGGAGACAGAGTGAGCCGAGGTCGTAGTCTTAATGTTTAGGTGCAGCTGCTGGTGGTAGTGTGACAGCACTAGGTTTTGGTGGTGCACTGGGAGCGCCGGAGCGTACTTTGTGAATTTCTGAGTGCACTCTGGCGCTCTCTGAGACAGTTTATGAACGCACCCACAATATCGTAGTTTTTTTATGTACTGGTTCATCTTTGTTTATTAAGGAAACAAATAAATGTTCACATGTTTACCATGTTTTTAGGACCCAAACTCTTGGACAGCGAATTCAGAAATAATACTTTAGAAATTTAAGACTTAGTAAAGCCATGAAAAGATTTTTTAGTACTTTTTAAGGGTCTTAATTTTCCCAATATTGATTTATCACCTTTTGCTGCTCACCCCCTCCCACATTAACTTTGTCTACTTCAGCCGCTCCAACTTTTGAACCGTCCTCCATCTCCTCACCTGTCTTCACCTCTTTGTTACAGACTGGATGGGGTGGAGTCACGTCTCTTAAAGGGACATGAGACCATAGCCTACCTTCACACATCCAAAAACAACTTTGATTGATTTATTATTCTGACATTGAATACACCGATATGGGCAAAATAATGTTGGTTATTGTCGCAAATTTCAGTATCGGTAAATTTTCGGTTTATCACCCAGCCCTTATACAAAATCTACAAAATCACCAGATTTTACTTAATGTAAGTTGGTTCCTCTTGCAGTCGTCTATGTCTTGGCTCCTGTGTTGGTTCTCTCAGCAAACAGACAGAGCTGACTGAGAAAAAAAGCAGACAGATGGCTGCAGAAACCTCCAAGAATGAAGATTTGGTTTTATAGATCCTAAACCCAGATTTTGAAAAGGATGGATCTGCTAATAAAGTCTACTGCAGAGTGTTTGCCAACTACGCCATTAGAGGGCATTTAAATGATCCAAACACAGGCGTAAAAAAGGGCGGAGAGTGCATCTGTTGAAGCGATAATAAAACACAATAACAACTTTCTCTAAATTCTTGCAATCTTAAAAAACAAACGTGTCCTGTAAACGCTTCTTCTCCTGCTGACATTGACGGCTACAGCAAGGACAGATCTGAGTGTGTCCGTACAGGGAGCAGAGGAGGACTGCAGCAGATATTGGCAGGCACGTCTTTTAATGGACGGAGGGGGAAGGCTGTTTTATCGAGCCGGCCTTGGCTTTGCTTGAAAAAGTTAGATACTAAAGCGGAGAGCAAATGAGGTGAAGAGGAAGAAACCCGAGAGTAACAGCAGGAGGAGGAGTCTGTAGACACGAAGAAGAGGGGGGGTGTTTACAGTCGAATCAGGACAGCAGGAGGCCGGACAGAGGGGTCTGAGGGGGGCTCGGGGAGTTAGGGGGTGCTGTAAACAGATTATTACTAATCACTGCTACTAGTCTTTCTATGCCCATCCCCCACACAGCACACACACACACACACACACACACCTGTTTGACACCACCTGTCTCTCAGCATTATCAGCTCTTTGTCACCAGTGGAACGTTTACGTGTTATCTGATCATCGTCCGCCTTAAACAGACTCAACAACAACAACATCAACAAAAAAACTCTAATTCCTCATAAACAGCTGATTGAGTTTTAAGTTAATTGATCTTCTTCTGATCTTTGTGTTGTTAATTACGCTCCCGTCTCTCCGCACAGCTGTAACAGATGGTAACAGCCGCACCGTGACGTCTCTGATCATGTCTGACGCTAAATGAAGGCGGCGCTCACATCAATCATTTCTCCATCTAAGTCGTCTATTTCTATGTGGATACTAATTCATCTCTCTATCCTGTTTTTCCTTCTTCTCGGTGGGTTGGCTGAAGACCACTCTCCCCTCAGGCCTTTTCAGACGACACACATAGTCACACAAGGTCCACGATGGCTGAAATATGATTATGTAACATCATCATGTCACCGTTATGCTCCACTATGGTATATGAACACTCCATAATAATAACAGTCTTTGTGAACATGTTATCGTATCTGTTTACCGGTGTTTAATGTGTCTCCATCTCTTATCGTGTAAATCCATGATTCCTGTCGCCGTATCATTACAGGAAACAAACACATCAACATCCGTGTGTGTGTGTGTGTGTGTGTGTGTGTACGTCTAATGAGGATTGGCGGCGCTAAATAAAGACTCTTACGGTAATCCACGGCCCACACTTCCAATAACGAGCTGCGAGTGAGGCCCCATGCTGAGCCAGCGCGTGTGTTTGTGTGCGACAGTGTAGGTTTAAGTGTGTTTTTCCCGAGCCCTTGTCTGGGTCTGTCGGTCTTAAATAGTTTCTGTAGAGTTCACACACTGAGTCAAGATAGTTAGTAGAGAGATAGTAATAGAGAGCTGATTCACTCACAAAAGATCTAATCGATGTTAAAAAATTATGTTAAAAAGTGTCTCTGAGTCAGTTCACCTTTAATACACTTATTAGTGCGACGCTAACATTTTAAGAAAAGAGACGTAACACTCAGAAATAAAGTTTCGTAACAGAAAGAACAATATAAGAGAATTCATAAAGTAAATAAGACGCCCTTTAATTTAGTTGAATGACCATAAATAACCCTAAATGTATGCATTAACCAAAAATGATGACTCATATCTGTTCGCTAGCTAGTGAGTTAGCTTGAGCTAGCTTTTAGCGCCCTGTTTGTTGTTGGGAACTTATGCTGCGTTCAAGTTACATCAGAAGTCAGATGTTGGAGCTGAAAATGACGTCACACTGAGTTCCCAGCGTTTCAGTTAACAAATCGGAATAAAGCAAAATCGGAGGCGGAAACAAGACGGCTACATGTATGAAAGTTATTTTAGCGCTTGCCTTATATTCGGACAAGGGAAGCGCTAAAATACCTTTCGTAGATGTAGCCATCTTGAACTGTAACTTTGGTGTGACGTCATTTTCACCTCGGACTTCTGACTCCTGAGGTACCTCAAACGCAGCATTGATCTCACTGAATCCTTGTGTAACCTTTTAAATGAGCCCCTCAGCGCCCCCTATAGTCCCATGTGGGGATTACTTCAACACACATTAGCCTTTACTCTGAAACTTTGCTGACATCCAACATTGTTAAATTTACATTTGCCTCAAAATATGAAAAAATCAGATCACCACCACTTTAATTTTAATTACAGATACACCTCAGACGCTCACACTCAGTAGTAAAAGTATCATTAATTGACTACACTTGATTTTTATTGAGATTTAATCAAAGATCTAAATTAATCATCTTCAGGGGTGGTGGTCAGTCGGTATAACCAGGGAAGCTGTTTTCTTCTGTTTTCAGTCTTCGCTCTAAGCTAAGCTAACCAACAACTTACTAGAAGCTCCACTTAACGTTGAGAGATGCCAGCTGTGGCTTTGCTCACAAACGCCGGACACATACGAGTAAAGTGGAGAGATCATGTGACATAATTAATTACTCATGTGCGTGCGGTTATTAACGTCTTTCAGGATCCACGGCCTAGAATAGCCCTTCCTACACATGCGGTGTGACCTCAGATGATTTTAAGCCTATTGCCTGTGGTGATAGAGTGCACACACAACTCTCTAAGTTGACCTTGCATGGACACATGTTTGCCAGATATGAGTGACTAATCCCTACTGATATTATTTTTACTGTTTCCACCTGTCGGTTCACATTTTATCAGACTTATGAGCTGAAATATGAACTTAACGTGACATTTTACGGCTGAAATTGAGCAGCTTTGTTAACCTGGCTGCACCTCCTCCAGTTTTATTACACTGCAGCTATTTATTTACTGTAGAAGATCAAATATATATATGTCCACCTTTGAGACCCACCCGCACTAAAGACACTTTTATAAATCCACACTTATCGCCGCAGAAATCTACATTCACAGCGTTCATCTCTGCACACAGGAGATAACCGCCCCGTCATTGCTCCTGTCTCACAATCTCTCCTTGTCTGTATGGTGCCACCCCCTGACACTTGCAATCTGTTGCCATGGCAACTGCACTGCACCACCACCACCACCACCAACACCAACACCAACACCCAAAGGGTCACAGACTGTCAGTGTGCCAAAGGGACACATACAACTTATTGATGCAGCAGAAAAAGGTGAATTTATACTTTTCAGTGATTCCTTGACGTTTGATTTTTGACTATTTCTCTCAAACAATTAAAACACAAGAATTGAATCAACTTTTAGGTGTTTTTGCACATTTTTAGGAAGGTTTTGCCTCCGAGTCGAAGTGTTTCTCAGCTCTTGAGGGCAGGAATTTCCTCCAGCAAAAAGACACGTGCAGAAGAGGCACAGTGGCCTACATACACGCGGCTCGTTTGAACGCCCTAGAAACAGAAACAGCACAACCTCTGAGACCAAAACCTCATGAAAGACCTTGAGTGTGTTTGTGTTTCCACCAAAACCTGCTCAAGGAAAGTGTTAAAGATATCTCCCTGTGGTTTCCTGAGCTGGAGAAAGAGGCTCTGAGTGTCAGAAGGTAAAAGTATAAAAACAAACAGACAGACACAGCAGACTGAGAGTGAGGACACGCCGGTCTGTGGTGCGTTCTAGCATTAGCATGGTCACCTTTGGCAGTGTAAATAATGCAAGGCAGTCATTGGCTGATTATTAAATTATTCAGCAGGGGAGCGGATCACAAGATATAAGGTCCAAGTCAAAGAAACAGAGACAAAAACCTGCCCGGATACTGCAAATATACAGACCCGCACACTCTCACAGACCTATAGTGGGAAGAGCCAGTCAGAGGACAGCATCGTCTGCATGCAGCGCCACGCGGCCGCTTCGCTCTGACTCAGTATTTGTGATAGATGTGAGTGATTAATCATGATTTGGCGTACGCTGGCCCCTGCTGTCGTCTGTAGATGTGTCAATAAAGCTGTGGAGTTTGATTATTTTACACAGCTGTATCTTTGAGAACATGGGGTCTCTTTCTCTCTGCAGTCTCTTAGCTTGTGTGTGTGAATGTAAAGTCCATCCAGTTTCCTCAAGGCCTCTCTGAACACATTAACCCCAGAACACTATCGCTGGGTGATTTTCATTATGTTGAGTTTGTGGCTTCAGCATTTCCTTTGACATCTTTGAAACCTGCTTTTTCCTACGGACACGTGTTCACAGGGTGATTTTAGTCATAGAGGGTAAAGTAGGTTTGGGTGGATTTGATCGCTGCATGAAGGGAATAAGGTCAGTAAGAGTGGTCCTGGAATTTGAATGCTATCTTTATTTCGCAAAGGATTATGAGTAACCAGGGATTGAATATCGGCTCTGATATTGACAAATTAACTGGATCAGATATCTGATGAATGAGCTGATCCAGTCTTTTTTTTTTTTTTCTTTTAGTTAATATCAAACAAAAAAAACGCAGCGATTCTGTTCGCTCTATGTTCTATGTCTGTCTCTCCTTTTGCACTAAATGTTTACATGGAAGTCTTACTTGTTATTTGTTAATACTTAATATTAAGTACATTTATATCTGTGTTAATTTGTGACCTTTTTTTGTCAAGCCTGATGCCTTCACTCACAGAGTATCGGCCGATATCGGTATCAGATATCGTCCAATACGCTCAGTCCAGGTATTGGTACCGGATTCGATCGGAAAAAAATGGATCGGTGCATCTCGATGAATAACGATCACAAAGTTGTGATAAGAAATATTTGAGTCAGCTGGTCATTTTTACTCGCTCAGGAGGTAGAGCGGTCGGCCAATAACTGGAAGGTTGGCGGTTCAAACCCCACCCTATCCCTAGTCTTACCCCACCTTGCTCCCAGGTTGTGTGTCCTCCACTGGTGTATTATTGCGAGTGTTGTGTGGTGGTGGTCGGAGGAGCTATAGGCGCAAACTGGCAGCGTGACTTCTACGTTAGTTTACCACCACCACAGTGTGAGTTTGTGAGCGAACAAATGATGTATCTAATGTAAAGAGCTTTGAGGTCACTGACAAAAAAACGCTATAAAAATCCAACGCACTATTATTATTATTATTATTATTATTATTACAAAATCTGCCATATTTTGTTTCTCTCTCCTGTTATTGTGCCGAGGACCTTGAATCTTCACCTTTCTATTTATATATATATTATTTTTTAGGATTTTTTTGTTGCACTTTTATATGCTCCCTTCATTGCACAGTTAAAAATACAAGAAAACTACTTTAATTTGTCATCTATTGTCCTATCTTTGGTGTATTATTTCAGGTAGTGATAGTGTTCCAGGGTTAAATGGAGGATGACCTGTCAGTCCACCTTAAATCATGAACCCCCCACTCTCTCTTTCTCTCCGTGGGTTTCCATCATCTTTACTGGAGGGTCACCAGAAGGGTCATCACCGTGGCTACATCAATTCATTAAAGCACCACACCCTTTTAAAGCTGAGGGGGGTTTCTAAATGAGAGCTCATCTCTGTGTTATTAAAGCATGTGGAGGTGATGATGTGAGGCCCTGCAGCAGAGAGAAGAAGAGGAGGAGGAAGAGGAAGAAGAAGAGCTGCACTTACACTCCAGGTGCTTCTTCTTGGGCGCCATCACTTCATGAGTGGTGGCTTTGCACACAGCTCGGGCCATATCTGATCCCGTTAGCTGGTATTGCGCAGCGGCAATGCGATCCGTGAGCGTCTGCCCCGACATTTTCTCTCTCCGCTGAATCGACCACCACCTCAGGAATGTCTTTCACTTCGGGGACGATGGAGGAAACGTGTGAATTAATAAAAAACACCTTCTTCTTCTTCCCCTGCTATCCCGTGCTTTCCTCTTCCCCCCGGTTGGTCGGTGATGGGCCTGTGACCTTCTGTGTGGGCGGATAAGGAAAAATAACGCGCAAAAATGAGCCTCAAAACAGCATCATAAAGGCGATTTTAGCGTCAAATCGTGCGGTCACGTTGTTCATATACGCGGTGACATGAGTAGACTTACGCAAGGTTGCGAATTTCCCCCCGGCTCGTCCCGTTATAGGCTCCGACCGTTTCACTTCAGCACCTTGGACAGCTAATGCCACTCGGTTATGTAACTCTCAGCTGGCAATGGAAGCTGGTCTCTCAGCCCGCAGCTCCAACCGGATTTTTAATGGATGAGAATCGGAAAATACCCATAAGATATTCTCAGATTAATGAGAATCAGTCCTCCTTAGATCGGTCTGATATCCCGTTTGGAGGGCGCATCAGTGTTTAGTCAGGGTCCGAGTCTGTCAGTGTCAGATTGCGGTCTTTCCTTCCTCTGCTCCTCTCTTAACGAGAGAGAGAAAATGCGCACCGCTCTCCGGTGGTGTCGCCAGCACTGCGCAGCGCAAGAAAGAGGAAACGACAGAAGGGAATTTCCTTTTCACCCCCCACTCCTCCTCCCCTCCTCACCTCCTCCTCCCCTCCTCTGTCGTTTGTTTATTCATTGGGTTAATCTATACGTCCATCATGACCTCCTCCTCCTCCCCCCACCATGATGTTGGACAGGGTTGGATGAATCTCACGACGTCTCTTTAAAAGAAGAGAGTCGACATGGGGTCACTGTACAAAAACTAACATTACCATGCAGCAAAGGGTTAATGCACGAGCGTGACTGTAGCTGATGTTACTACATGCTGCATGCATATCAAACAGCAGGGGTGTACTTAGAGGGGGGCAAAGGGGACAACCGCCCCATGCAAACGCAGCAGAAACGCCCTCTTTGGTTAAGGATGAAAAAAAGTTCTTTAATAAAGGGACCAATAAAGTTCTTATCTTAAACGTCCATATTTAGGATGCATTCTTGAACCAGCACCTTAGCCAGGGCTCGACAGTGCGACTGTTTCACTCACATTTGCGGCTAAAAATAGAAGTGTGCGAATTGTAAAATATATTTAGGGTCACGTGCGCGTAAAAAAATGCAGAGGCAACAATTTTTTTTTCCATAGACTGTATTTACTACGGACAACTTGGTTCCGCCTCCCACCAGTATACAGATTCGAAGCTGAAAAGCTATCGGTAATTCCGCGCTTTCTCTCCGTTTCCTAAAAACCAACATTGCGCAGTAGCATTGTGCGCATTTACATGGGAGAGTTGCTGTGATGACGCTCGGCTCGAACAGCGTATCCCCTGGGTGAGCTAGGCAATCTTTGTACGCTCATAGGCTGAATCAAGTGTCAATCGTAGAAACCATGAACCCCCTAATAACTTTTAAAAATGGAGCTTCACAGAAAAAAGAGGACCTGAGCACAAACCAGTCTGACAGTAACTACATGCCAACATCACAAGCAGGGGGGAGAAACATTTATATACCCATTATACAGAGAAATAGTTTCACATCAGTTTATTTAAAATGACCCCAATCCAAGCGACCACTTTAAATACAGTAAACTATAAACTCCAATTTATACCTGCAGAGACGAACTGTAAAAAGTCACTTCTGCAGATCATTCAGGTCTTTTTTTGTCCTTTTATAATTTATTCTAAGAGTTGGCGTTAAACAAACGTGTGCACTGAAGAGGCTTTACAGGCTAAATGTTAACGTTTACTCATATTTACACTCTGCAAGGTCAGCAGACCGTTAAAGCCTTCTAAATGTGCTTAAAAACTACAAACATGCACCATTTCCGGACTGTTAAATAAAGTTAAAGGAAAAAACGGGTTGCCAGGTCCGCTGTTTTCCCGCGGAGTTGGTATACATTAGGAGTAAAATACAAAAAATGCTTACACACGGAATAGTAAAACAACCAAAAACTGAAAACTATTTAGATTTACTATAAAAATAAAGTAAATTAAGAGGATATTATTCATGAGTTTAAATTAATTCGGCAAAACTTCCGAGAGGCAGAAATATAATGTGGTCCATGAATGAAACTCATTTGAAACCAAACCATTCATACTGTTTCCTGGAGGGAGGAGTAAAATAAAGATCCACGGGGATTCTTCTTCTTCTTCTTTGGTGTCTACGTAATTTGGCGTTTTTAGGAGGGGATTGTTTACATGCACTTTTTCTAAGCCTATTTATCAACTCAAACAAAATGTAAACCAAAAACTGAACAGTCAAAACTGCTCTTAGTACTGTTTATGAAATCATTTTGTAAATACTGAATAACTTTTAAAAACGAAAGGATTACGTTTGTGTTAAAATCCAACAGTTTTACTTTTAACGTGTGAACCTGGCAACCCGGCGGCCACGTCAGCACGCGGAAGTGTTCTCCTGCTGCAGGTTGTTGGTCGCCTCCAAATATTGACAGAACAGGACAGAGAAACGGTAAGAGAGTAAAAATTAATGCGTTATTGTTTTCTTATAAACTCAGTTTAAGTGTGTCTGAAGTGTGTTTTAACGTTTCCGCCGAAATCATCAGTTTGTTCATCGCTTTAATGAAACTGTGTGTCTTTATGGAGATGATCAGATGATATGAATGAGTTTATCAGACTGATAAGTTTAACCTTTGAGACCTGACATAAACATATGGTTAAGGTGTGATTCTCCTGTATGTTCAACATCATAAAGTTGGTTTGTTACTTTAAAGAATCGAGTCTGAGAAGATTAAAATGAGCTTAAAAAGACCTTCATCAGTGATGTAGGGCTGGGCTGGAGAGTTTTACAACTTACCCCAAACATACACGGGGTAAGTTGACCATAGGAGACCACTTTTCTTTGCCTTGCTATATTATCAAGACAGTTCTGTTTACTCTCATTCTGTTGGTTTGCAGAGATTAACAACATCCTGAAATATATGCAGATACACGAGTTAGAGACTAAACTAGGATTGAAAAATGGATCATCTTACCCCACTCTCCCCTACTCCAAAGTTTTCACTATTTAATGTTTTTTTGTTTTAAATCTTCTTTTATTTTCTGACAGGATCACAGCGATGTCCCAGTTTGAGGAAGTGTCAAAGCAGTCCAGTCTGCACCCAAAACCTCCGGGATTAGTCCTGCAGTATGGCACCGCAGGTTTTAGGACCAACGCCAAACATCTGGACCACATCATGTTCAGGATGGGCCTCCTGGCGACTCTACGGTCCAAAAAGACTCAAGCCACCATCGGGGTCATGGTCACAGCCTCGCACAACCCAGAGGTCAGAGGGGTCACTCATATTATCTGCTCTATTATCTTTGATTTTTTAAATATTTGTTCAGTTTCTCTTTCATTACGTCATGTATGTTTCCTTTATTTGTGAAGGAGGACAATGGCGTGAAGCTGATTGATCCCATGGGGGAAATGGTGACTCCGACGTGGGAAGGATACGCCACTCAGCTGGCCAACGCCGAACAGGGAGACTTGATTAGCGCCCTGAAAGACGTCATAGACGTGGAGAAGATAAACATGAGCCAGGCGGCGAACGTGTTTGTGGGAAAAGACACCAGGTATGTTGTTGGATTTTACTGGGAAATAAACCTGAATTTAAAAGTTATCAAAAAAGTGTTTTTGGTACAACAGTTGGACTGAGAAAATGAGCCCAGCAGAGTCAGACACCTCAGCGTTTAGGTTTTGCATCAGTCAAAGGAACCAGATTCAACTATTAAAATCTATTAAAACTGTCGTGTTTTGGAAGACTTTGACTTTGGAGTCGCTGCGAATGATTTTTATTTGATGTTTTAAAACTTTACAAAGTCCAAACAAACGTCTGTGTCCTCTCACTGTAGGAGCAGCAGCGTCAGCCTTGCACAGGCGGTGTTAGACGGAGTCTCTGCGCTCGGTGGTCACAGTAAAGGTAAAGTTTAACACACTTTATGTTAAATTCACAAGTCTACTTCCTTTTATTCGTGTTTATCCTTTCCTTCCTGCTCTTCATCTGTTTCCTCAGATTACGGTTTGGTGACCACTCCACAGCTCCACTACATGGTCTGCTGTCAGAACACTCAGGGGAAATACGGAGAAGCCACAGTGGAAGGATACTACCACAAACTCAGCCGAGCTTTCATCCAGCTCACAGGAAATGTAAGAAAACCACCAGAGTTTCATTCTTCACTGAAGTTCTGCAGGTTTTTAACGTGGGTAATTTTGTCTCTCCAGGCGTCGAACTGCACAGACGACCAGAAGCTGCTCTCAGTGGACGGTGCGAACGGTATCGGGGCTCTGAAGGTGCGAGAGATGGAGCGCCACCTGAAGAAGGAGCTGCATTTATCCTTGTTCAACGACGGCAGTGAAGGGAAACTAAACCACCAGTGTGGAGCCGACTTCGTCAAAGTTCAGCAAAAACCTCCAACAGGTACGAAGAAGGACGCAGATCGACACGTCTGAGCGTCTAGATCGGTGTATTTACTGTATTTCTGTTCAGGCGTGAAGCTGAACGCAGGCGAGCGCTGCTGCTCCTTCGACGGCGACGCCGACAGAATCGTTTACTACTACACCGACTCTGACGGGAAGTTTCACCTCCTGGACGGAGACAAAATCGCCACCCTCATCAGCACGTTCCTCAAAGAGCTGCTCACACAGGTAACACCTGCAACATAAACACACTTCAGAGACACACAGAGACCTGAACTCTGAACTCTCAGTCAGCTGTTTGTTTCTGTTCACTCAGGCTCATTTAGATCTGAAGATCGCCGTGGTGCAGACAGCTTACGCTAACGGGAGCTCGACGCACTACCTGGAAAACACGATGAAGGTCAGAAAACAGAAGAGCCGTCCTCTGATTTCTTATTATTCGTGTTAACAGCTGAGCGCTCACACATGTCTGTGATTTCAGGTCATAGTGAGGTGCACCAAAACAGGAGTGAAGCATCTTCATCACGCAGCGCAGGAGTTTGATATCGGCGTTTACTTCGAGGCCAACGGTCATGGAACCGTGAGTAGATCGTTAAACACCGAGATGAACCTTTAGTTGAGTTTGTTCTGATTGATTTTGTTTGATTTGGAGTTGAATGTTTGTGTTTGTGTTTGTAGGTTTTGTTCAGTCGAGAAGCAGAGGAGAAGATCCAGCAGTTAGCCGAGAGCTCCACCACGGACGACGAGACGAAGAGAGCGGCTCGTCTGCTGCAGAACACCGTCAACGTCATCAACCAGGTTAGACACGCCCTGTTCCAGGATATTCACCGTCTTCACGATGAACTTCAGTCACAGATCTGATGAGTGTTTGTTTTTACCTCCTGAAGACTGTAGGGGACGCCATTTCTGACATGCTGCTGATCGAAGCCATTTTAGCCGTCAAGGGGATGACGGTGCAGCAGTGGGACGCCATCTACAGCGACCTGCCGAACAGGCAGCTCAAAGTCAAGGTGAAGTTCATCACTTTAAAGTGTCGCCTTGTAGATCTGATTTAAAAAATTAATTTCGGGTTGAGGGCGTGGCTCTCTGTATTACTATCCTGCGGTCGTTACTAAAGTTGGTAAAACTAGAGAAGTAAGCGGTCGACAACATTCATCTCTGGAGGAGGTTGTCTAACTCGGTGTTACGGTGGAATATCCCTTTAATCCTCTTCTGGTGTTTCAGTTCAAGAGTCTGTGTTTGATTTTCTCCTGAAGGTGTCAGACCGCCGGGTGATCGACACGACCGACGCAGAGAGACGAGCGGTGACCCCGGCGGGACTCCAGGACGCCATCGACTCTCTGGTGAAGAAGCACCGACAGGCTCGCTCCTTCGTGAGACCGTCGGGCACCGAGGATGTGGTGAGAGTTTACGCCGAGGCTGAAACACAGGTGAGCGTTTATCTCCCTCTCCTCTCCTCTGAGACGCTTTTCTGAAAACCTCTGATTCATCCAGGTGTTCGTGTTTGTGTTGCAGGAGAGCGCCGACGCTCTGGCACACGAGGTCAGCCTCGCCGTTTATCGTCTAGCTGGAGGCGTGGGCGAAGAACCCAAACCTTCTCACTAAAGACGCAAAATCAGGCAAAACTAACAAATCAACAAGTCAGTAAAATCCTCTTTTCAATCACTTTGACACTAAAACTTGATTCTAGTTTTTCTATTTCTTTGTTATATTTCTTTCTCTCCTCCGAAACAATGAAGGGATTTTGTTCTACTTTGGTGATTGTTTTCAAAACGGTTGTAATGTTCCTTTAAATGATAAATTATTTTACGTTTACACCATGATTAAACCTGCTGTAAGTCTAGAGTTTGAAATGTCGTCTACGAATTCATGTAACTTCTACCTAAACTGGATCTTATCGAGTTTATAAAGACTGTTCAGCTTTGATTCAAAACTCTAAATTCACTGAATCCTGATCAAAGTGACTTTCCTCTGCTGCCAAAGTGTTTCTAGGTTTTTCTGTTTTTTATTAAATAAATTATGAATAAATAAATGAAAATAAAGACAGAGGTTGCTTGCTTAGAGTTTATTTTGCTAATTCACACCGTGTTTCCGACACACAGGAGGGTTAAAAGCAGAAAGGCGGGGTTAGGAACAGGCGGGGCGGCGGGAAGCATCATGTGGAGGTTTCTGCTTTTTCAACATCAAATTTTCAGGTTTTCAACAAACTCAAAGAGCCTGCTGTGTAGGGATGGGTGATGCGGGCAAAAAAAATGATCACGATAAGATTTGCCATTCTGGAGATAACGATAAAAGTCCTGATAAAAAATATAATTCCGATCAATATTTTTGACTCATTCTGTCTTGAAAACAACAGTTGGAGTCGTTAAATAAGATACTTAACCACGAGTTTGAGTGGTAGATTATGGAGAAAACTATTGAAATGTGAAAACTTTTCAACATTTAATGAAAACTCTTATCACACAGAGTGAAAGAGCAGCAGCAGATCCTCTGTCTGATGTCAGACAGACCTGATTTCACTCATCTGAACTCGAGTCTTGAAGGAAATCTCTCATGTTGAGTCTCATTCAGGAATGAGCTGCTCAGAAACGTCTTCTTCATCACCTTCGGCCATCTTTGTTTGTTTGTTATTCTGTGTGGGCTACAGCTGCGAGTCCACATTTAAACTTGCATTTATCGTATTTTGTGGGAGCAAATAATAGAGCAAAGTTGTTGTAAAACAGGATGCAGGATACGGTTGGAGAGGTCACATCAAGCTGAACTCGTCACACATGGAAGTCACATTGTTGGCTATCAGACACCAATGTGACGGCCGGGAAATGACGTCATGGAGCGCCCAAACAGTGTATAAAAGGGAAAACGGTTCTAGGGGGATACAGGGATTGTTTGGCCTCTGCTGTCCATCTGATCGTCATGATCTGTGTTTGATGCTGTAACTACAATAAAAAGGAATTTATGAACTCTACCGTATCATGAGGTGGCAAATATTTATCATGGAGGATTTATCTGAGGATATATCGTGATGATCATTTATCGCCCATCCCTACAGGTGTGACGTGTTAGTGAAAGGTGATCGATCTATTCTCCGTCCGTGTCGTCAGCTGCTCCAGAGATGGTGATGGTGCACTCCTGTGTGTCGCTCTCATACGTGTCCTCGTCTGTCTTAACTGTTCTGGGACAAAAAGGGGAAACAGGTGAAGACAAGAAGAGGAAGACGTCTTCATTAAATCATTGTTAAATAAATCCACCGCCCTCTACCTGATGAGGAGAGTCTTCCTCTCAGACGTCTCTGTCGCCTGTGCGTCTAAGTCGTTATGGGCGTCTGGGAAATCTTCTCCAGCTCTTGGATCTTCATCCATCTTTGGGTTCCCGGCAGTTTCTGATGATTTCTCACAAACTGAAGTGGAGGTTGATGATGTTGTTGTCGTGTGGACGCTAACTCCAGATGTGAGATGCAGGGCGCCGCTCAGAGACAGATTATGGACCATGGTGCTCAGACGGTTGTCCTCGCCCTCGATCAGCTTCCTGAGGATCAAACAGAGAGGAGAGAAGTGGAACAAAAACCCTTTAAAGTTATTATTTCATTACACAAACGCAGCTGTAGACGCCCTCCTCACCTGTAGGTGGTGATCTCAAGCTCCATCGCCATCTTGACGTTCAGCAGCTCCTGATATTCTCGCAGCAGCAGAGTGATCTTCTCCTTGGTCACCTTCAGATCCAGTTTCACGGCGCTGATATGATCCTGATGAAACACGACAGAGAAGTTAAATTTCAGGTCTGTGAGCCGCTTTGGTGTGAAGAAACGACTCGCTTCACGTACCTCCAGGTCTCCCTCCTTCTTTCTGTGTTTCTCAAAAGATTCACGGACCTGAATCTCCAAAAACTCGTTCCTGGTCTGCAGAGCGTCCAACTCGCGCTGCTTGTTGAGGATCTTAAACACGGACGGACACTGGTTTTATTTTTAAGCTGAAGAGTAGCAGATGTTCGGGTGATAAAAGGTTCGATCTGAAACTCACATCCTTCTTGTACGCTGCGATTTGCTCCCTCAGACTTCGGACACTTTGGGCGTGTTTGTTAGAGGCGTCATTCAGGTCCTGAAACTTTGATTTGTACCAAGCGTCCATTTCCTGGAGACCAAACAGGAACTCAGAAGATTATCTTCACTTTTGAGGATCTTTCGCTTCGTTGTTTCTTACTTTTTGCACAAAGATATGAGGTTGAATATCATGGACTCGTTGGAGAAGTCAAAACGGACATGAAGCTGATCTCTACCTGCAGGTTTTTGGCGGCGATGCTGTCATACTGAGACTGAATCTCTTTGAGAGCGGAGGAGAGATCCGGGAGACCAAAACTCAACTCCACTTTGGAGGTAGCAGAATAAATCCTCTGCATCAGCTCCTCCACTTCCTGCAGACAATCAGAAAAAACAGTATTGAGAGAATAAACTCAACATGTGAGAAACTCCTCCTGGTATTTTAATCTGACTCTCGATCCATCATGAGTCTCAGTTCAGGTCTGACCCGTCATGATAATTACCGGCTCATTAAACCGTTCACGATAAAATGAAAGGCATGTCAGTCACCAGCTGCTGACTCAGACTCACACAGTCGTCCACAGACAGACAAACATGTTTTACCTCCTTGTGAACTCTCTGCAGGAACGCCAGCTCGATCTCCAGCTGCTCCTGATGTTTCTCCAGAACGATCCGAGCAGAAGTGGCTTTATCCACGTCCTGTCAGACACAGAAGTTTAAAACACGTAAAAACATGTTTTTAAAAATGATCAGAAGGTTTTCTAAAGTTTCTCACCGGACGGAGAATCTCGATGTCCTGCTCTGTCTTCTTCCGAGCTTCCACCGCTTCTTCATATTTGGACTTGAGCATGTCCAGCTGACCCGCCATCGCCTCCTTGGCCTCCAAAGACAGATCCTGCACAGAGAAGACACACATTTGGCTCTTGTTTTAGTCAACACAGACAGAGATATAATCATGTTATAGGAGACGTGACCTCCCTCACCCTCTGGACTCTCATCTGCTCGGCGACTCTCTTCAGATCGTTCAGCTGGCTCTCGTACAGCTGCCTCAGGCCTGATGGTCTCACATGACGGCTCTTCAGGGCGTCGATCTCGGCCTCCAGCAGCTTATTTTCCGACTCCAGGTTCCTCACCTTCAAGAAGAAGAAATAAAACACACAAACACGACTGATTTTGATTAATATCATATTCAAAAAGAAATGAAAAGATGATTATTTGTTTGGTTTCCCCTCTTGCCTTTTCGATGTAAGCTGCCAGGCGGTCGTTGAGGGCGATCATCTCCTGTCTTTCATTGGTTCGGGTCATCATAAAGGCCTGGTTGTCTGCTGAGGCGGCATCCAGATCCAGTTTAGGCCCAAATCCCATCGACATCCCTACACAGAGTGTCCCCATACTCGCACTGCTGCAGGCAGAACCAGAAAAGAGGTTTTAGTTTGTTGCCTTCATAGATTCTCTGAAGTCTATCCATCCTGCTGAAGAGTTAAAATACCAAACAGCGTGTAATAACACTTTTATACCGCTCACCTGGTCATGCGGCTCTTATTGGAGATGGCCCTGCGCCCCACTGACCCTCCGCTCCTGTTGAAGCTGGCAGACCGATGTCGGGTCTCCCTGCGGGTGGGAGAGGGGCTGGACACCCGGACCCTGTAGGAACTGGAGGTGGCCATGGTTCCCTCGAAGTGCCGGCGGTAAGAAGACATCCTCTCTGGACTGTGGCTCATGTTGTCGCTCTTCGATCTTCTCAAACTTCAACCTGGGACTGGAAGCTGCTCTCTCAGATGCTGAAGTCTCTGGTGGGTCTTTATATCCTCCCCCCCTCCTTACGGCCCTTCCCTAAAGTCCACAGAGGAATGTTGAACCTTCTCGACCCGAGGGTGAATATGCGTACAGACATTTATCAAGGTAATGTCAATTAACTTAAAGACGCTGGAAGATTTTTTTTTATTTCAGACTGATTTTACTCTCTGATGAACGACCTGCAGGGCATTTAAATACTACATAAATGATACTGTAGACTAGTTTGATTCATCAAAAAAAAAAAAATTGTTTTCTTAGTTGTTTTAATATTTTATGATTGTATTTTTAAGGATAGTTTACGATATTTAAAAGACATTTAACTATCCATCCACCTCAGATCAACTTAATCGATTAGATTGTTAATTTTTTCAGCTTCATGTATCTTAAGCTTTTTAAATTTTGTCATTTTTATTTTATTTATTTTTTTATTATGAATTTTAAATAGTAAAATATTCTATAACTTTTAGACGCTGGAAGATTTTTTTTTTATTTCAGACTGATTTTGTTCACTGACGAACGACCTGCAGGGCATTAAATACTACATAAATATTACTGTAGGCTAGATTAATTCATCAAAAAAAGTTTTTATTTTATTTAAAAAGTTGTGATAATATTTATAATTGTATTTTCAAGATATTTAAAAGACGTTTAACTATCCATTCACTTCAGATCAGCTTCATCAATTAGACTGTTCATTTTTTCAGCTTCATTTATCTTAATCTTTTTTAATTTTGTTATTTTTATTCTTTTCCTTATAGTAGTGAATTTTGAATGGCAAAATATTCGCTGAATGACAAAAACGCATTTTTTTTGACCGCTCAAAAGGAGGAACGTTTATCCCGGAACCATTCTCCTCCGCTGACCGGACGGTTTACAGTGTAACTCTTGTGTCTCCTTAGCTGACTTTTTTTGCTAGTGTTATCCTCTTCTTTTTTAGAAAACTAGAGTTTATTTCAGGTGTTTCTCTCTACCTCAGCTGCTCAGACATGGCGGGAAACTTCTGGCAAAGTTCTCACTAGTAAGTTTGTTCGAACTTTGACGTTTTTCGTCTTTATTTCGTAAAAGATCGCTGGTGTTTTGAGGCCTAGCTTTACCGTCTGCTAACAGTTTCTCTTGGAGTAAAACTGCGATATAAAACAGAAAACCTCCTGTAAACTTCACATAAATCAAACATAACTAACTTAAAAGCTATTTTATTAACTCTTAGTGAACTCGTTAGATAAATTCAGTCCTTTCTGTTATTTTCTCGATGATTTTTGTCTGTCGTGTCGATAAATAATCATAAATGTTGATGTTGACTCTTCAGCTGTATTCTTCCTTCACTTTAAAGCCTTAAAATAAAAACATATATAATATAAATCTCCTGTTTTCTCGTGTTTCAGTCTGCAGTGGGTCCTGGATAAACAGGACCTGATGAAGGAGCGTCAGAAGGACCTGAAGTTTCTGTCTGAGGAGGAGTACTGGAAACTGCAGATCTTCTTTGCCAATGGTTCTGATCCGGTTTTAGTCCAGACCACTTTCACACAGCACCCTTTAATCTGACAGATTATATATTTAACAAAATACTATCATGAATTTTTTGTACATTTATTTCCTAAATAGTTAAACCTCTCAGCTATAACAAATAAATAAAATTAGAATAATGATTAAAAAAGCTCCTCAAATGTCTGATCTCATGTGTCTTTTTCTCCGTTTCAGTGATTCAGGCTTTAGGAGAACACCTGAAGCTTCGGCAGCAGGTCATCGCCACAGCAACCGTCTACTTCAAACGCTTCTACGCCAGGTGCGTCACTTTATTTACTGTTCCTTCTATCATGAAGTGTGTATTTATGATCATTTATCGTGTGAGGACTCAGCAGAGTTTCTGTCACTGACCCACAGCTGACTCTTTGACCAGGATATAAGTAGGGCTGGGTGATGAATTGATAACAATATATAAGGACAATTAATTTCCCTTAACGGTGGGGTAGTCAGGATCTGAGGAAGTTCCAGTTTTGGGAGAAATCTTGACCAGTTTCCCCCTCAGCTCCTCCTCCTCTCCCCTCAAGCCCCGCCCACAAACAGACGCTCCTGCTCACTCGTATCGTTCCAATTAAATTCAGATATAATGCAGATAAATACTTCAGATCATTACAAATGGGGCCCAGTCAAGGTGAAAGTCAAATGCATTGGTGCTACTGTAGATGCCGACAGACTACCAGACGCTACAACACGCTACAGCAGGTCCGTTTGAGAGGAGCGAGGAGCCCTTGGTGCCTGTGCAGTCGAAACAGCCGACCATTCAGTCCGCATTCTCTAGCGCAACGCCTTTAAATTGTGTTCTTCCTGTTTGCAGGTATTCCTTGAAAAGTATAGATCCAGTCCTCATGGCTCCCACCTGTGTGTTCCTGGCCTCCAAAGTTGAGGTGAGAAAGTTCGAACAACAAAACGTCTTTATTAGACTTCGATGAAACTGCTCCGTGCGGTTTCTGCTCTCGGGTCTTTGCTGTTTTTTTCTCAAAGTTTTTTTGTCCTTTCAGGAATTTGGAGTTGTGTCCAACACCAGGCTGATCTCTGCAGCAACATCTGTGTGTAAGTCACCTGAAACGTGAACACTTTAACACAAATCTCTCAGGTTGAGTTTTATCGTCGGTGGATTTAATCGAACCCTGATTTTTTTTTGTGTCTCCAAACAGTGAAAACAAGATTCTCTTATGCCTTTCCAAAGGAGTTTCCTTACAGAATGAATCATGTGAGTAAATTTTTTCTCTTTTATTTGATGTTCGGTGGTGTGATTGAGAGAACAGTTTAGCTCCTCAGTTTGAAGCACTCGGCTGTCACGTCCCTGTTAATCAACAACGCCATGAATCAACGTCCAAACTGTTTACCTGCTTCCTCTGCAGTTATTTATGTCTGGCTCTGCTGCATTACAGCATACCAAGAATCCCTTACGCTGTATCACTTTGTCGCCATGTCGATCTTTACCACTACGTCAGATTCCTCAGCTAATGTTCGCAAACCTCCGACAAAAGTCGTGTCGCCGTGGCAGATGGCTCCAGCCTTGGCGACCCTGGAGGCGATTGTTCTTTGCAGCGCGTCTCACTGTAGTGTTAAGATGTGTGCGCCCTCAGCGTTTTAATTTATGTGTAATCTCCAGGACGTCATTGACGGCCGCTCTGACACGCCGCCTGTCCTGAACATTGTGTAAATTATTATTTATAGTGCGCCACCGTGGAGCGATAAAAGGAGGGAGCGGTTCACACTGTAGATAGTGAGCAGCTGTAATTCCTGTTCATAGTTTTCATGCCATAAAGACGGAGTGAGAGTGAGAATGGCACGGTGACAAATAGGGTTAGTCTGTTACTATCCTTTTAATCATCACATTCTTCAGATTAAACAGATTTTCTAAATCACAAATGTGGAATATAAGTTTATGACCCTCATCTATTTCTTTTTCTCTGATATTATAAAAAAAGAAAAATCTGAAATATTTTCAGATATTGTATTGTCCGATCTTAGTACTACTGTTTGAAATCAATTTTAGGTCAATTGGTCACATGACATGGAAGCTATAGACGGAAAACAGCCTTTTCTGAGAACATCAACTGGTAATTTATTGACGGTCCCTTATTTAACATTCAACGTTGACAGCAAGGAGTGGATTTAACTGCGCTCCTGGTTGCCTTGGCTAATTTTTTTATGCGCATATGTGACCCTAAATACATTTTACAATTCACACACTTCTATTTTTAGTCACAAATGCGAGTGAAACGGTCGCACTGTCGAGCCCTTGTACAGGACAAAATCACCAGAGAAACAAGTGTGATGTCGTCCAGAGAGCGCATCTGATCATCAAATCACAGTTTCCTAAAAAGTTCTAGAACAAGATTTTGTGTGATTCTGTTGAACTGTGTAAAGATGTTTGTTTTTTTTCTCTCTCACTAATGCTGTAAAAAAAAAGTTGGTTAAGTGTTTACATCTTTCTAATTTTTGTCTCTGCAGATATTAGAATGTGAGTTCTATCTTCTTGAGTTGATGGTGAGTAAAAACAGAAGTTTTAAATCTTTGCTGCCATACTTTAGGCTGCTTCCTTCTCAGTGAGTTTGTAGTAACCGCTGACACAACCTGTTTTTCAGGACTGCTGCCTGATCGTGTACCACCCATACAGACCCCTACTGCAGTATGTGCAGGATATGGGACAGGAGGACATGCTGCTGCCTCTGGCCTGGTATGAAACTCTCTGAAAACATTCATCAGTCCTACAGGATTCAGCTGTTATTGTCCTCTAACTCTGAGTCTCTTTCTGCTGCAGGCGAATAGTGAACGACACATACAGGACGGATCTGTGTCTGCTCTACCCTCCCTTCATGATCGCCTTGGGTAAAATTTGTCCCCATGCAATTCTCATCAGATCTTGTTTAATGTAGTTACAGGTTTAAACAAGATTTGTCAGATTGTAACGTGATCAAGTTTCCCCCTCTCTTTCCCTTCCTCAGCCTGCCTGCATGTGGCCTGTGTGGTGCAGCAGAAAGACGCCAGGCAGTGGTTCGCTGAGCTCTCTGTCGACATGGACAAAGTGAGAATCGCCTCAGTTTTGGATATAAATCATGTTTTTTACAGGAAGTTTTTATGTGTAGAATTCAGCCAATTGGTGATCTTACATTCTCCACCACATAGATTTCAGACTGAAGCTGCAGAAACTCTTAAAAAAACATCATTAAACCAGTTTTGATAAGAAAATAGTAAAGAATGATAAAAATGTCATAGTATGTTATGATAAAAATACCAAAATCTAGTATGAAAAAGATGTCAAGATATGTTGAAAAAAAAATCATGAAGTATTAAAAAGAATCATATTATACTATGTTGAAAACATTGTGGTATAGTATGATTAAAAATATATTATTATAGTATGGAAAAAATGTCATAGTACAGTACAAGAAAAATATCATAGTATAGCATGATAAAAATAAAGTATGATAAATATCATAGTATAGTTTGACCAAAATGCTATAGAATAGTATGAGAAAATGTCATAGTGAAGTATGATTCAAATATTATATCATAATAAGAACAAATGGTCACAGTATAGTTTGATAAAAGATATCACACTATAGTACGAAAAAAATGTCAGTATATTCTGTAAAAAAATTTAGTTAACTATTAAAAAAAAATCCTAGTATAGCATGATAAAAATGTCATAGTATATTATGTTAAAAATTTCAAAATTTAGTAGGAAAAAATTTCAAATTTACAATGAAAAAATATAGTATGATCAAAATGTCATACTGTAGTATGTTAAAAATAAATCGTTTCTATTAAGAAACAACATTTCAGATTTTTGTATGATGAAAATATCAAAGTATGTTTAAAATTTCAAAATTTAGTAGGAAACAAAATTTTATAGTATAGTATGATAAAAATATTATAGTATAGTATGTTAAAAGAAATCAAAATTAGGTAGGAAAAAATAATCAGATTTTTGTTCAAAAATGTCATAGTATAGTATGTCTAAAATTTTAAAAGGAAAAAATAAATGTTTTATAGTATAGTATGATGAAAATATCACAGAATAGTATGTTAAAAATGTCATACCATAGTAGGATAAAAATATCATAGTAAAGTATGATAAAAAAAATGCGTGTATGAAAACTTTCATCCATCCTTGTTTGTTGACAAGAGATAAAACTTGAGTGTCTTGCGTGTCTCCACAGATCCTGGAGATTATCCGAGTCATCTTGAAGCTCTACGACCAGTGGAAAAACTTTGATGACAGGAAAGAGATCGCTGCTGTGCTGAACAAAATGCCTAAACCCAAACCTCCACCCAACAGGTAAATCCACCCTCTGTGTGTGTTTGTGATTTAGAGGGATTTAGCACATAGGAGCTGGTCCTCTGTAGTGGAGGCTGACAGACTCATGACAAACACAGTGAAGAAAATGATGTTTTTTGGTGGTAAATATTTGACAAATGGAAGCTTATACTCATGAAGCTCTTAGTTCCTGAAGGCAACAGGTATGGTGAGCAGGTGAGCGTCAGAGGTCTTAAATCTGTACTTATTCTCCCGCTCTGTCTGTTTTGTCTGCAGTGAAAGTGACCAGAGCTCCAACGGGAACCAAAGCAACTCTTACAGCCAGTCTTAGCGCTGAAGACAAGACAGAGGGAGTGGATCTTTGTAAAACTGTCGTGTCAGCTGGAAGAAAAAAAGCGGATATTTGATGGGAGAGCCACGTCTTCACTTTCCTTTTCTCTCGTCATTCTGAGTTTGCGGACTGTACGAACAGCCAGCGAACCGCCTTTGGGGAAACAGCTGATCTGTGACGACAGCTTTGTTGAGATTCAGCGCTCGACTCTGATAGACTTGAAACTGAGGGACTGAGATTATAGAACTGACGGGAGGAGAAGGAGCGCTGGTTCAGTGAAAACCTGTTTTAATGTCTTTGTGATGATCCTGACATCCTTGAACAGCCCAGAGGAGCCGGTCCGTCACGTGGAGCTCCGTGGGATTCGAGAATACTTGATCACAGCTACTGTGTCCATGTGTTTGTGTGTTTTACGAGTGTGTGAGCGTGTAAAACGTGAGCGACCAGTCTGGGTGGGTGTTCATTCCTCAGGGACTTTAGTAGTCTTTTTATGTACCATGATTTGATCCTGTGCTGTCAGAGAGTTGATCTGATTGGTTATCAGCTGTAAAGAATGTGACGTGATAGGATGTGACGCCTCTGCCCCGGCTGATCATGAAGACAGAGGCGCAAAATTAACTCTTCGAGTCCAAGAATTTACTGTTTCGATCATGAAAGTCCACTTTCTCCCTCCCAGTCTCTCTCCTTTTTTGTAAATAGCCGTGATTTCTTTGGTTTTCTTCGGTTTAATCTGCTTTGTTTTAGGAAAAGAAAAAAAATCATGAGCGTCTTTTGTGCTTCAGATGAAAGTACCCGTCTTAGTTTCTCTGCAATGATTCAGTTCATCTGCTGCAGTTGTAATTACTTTTCCAATTATTCTGCTTAAGTTGTAGATTAAATGACTCGTGTAAACGTTTGTTTTTAATTCTCACAAAGGTTTTTTCTTTGTTTTTTTGAGTAAATTGCAATTACAGTCCTGTCCATCAAGTTTATGTCTGTTCTTTTAATTCAGCCATCTGTTTAATCACTAAATTGTGGCAATATCTGTGTGCATAATCCTGTAAACGTCTATTTTTTGTGATGTGATACTGTGCGAGCTGTGTGTGGCTGTAATCAAAAGAAGGTGCTTGAAAGCCTTATGAAATAAAAGCTGCTGGTTTCAGAGAAAAGCCTTCATTAGGAGCACATTTTCCCATTCAGGTGAACCGTCTCATTCGTTTTAGGTAGACTTGTTTCATTTCTGAGACACGTCTCCAAACATTTTCTTCACTGGCTTTCTGCAGAGCCGGTTTTTTGACCCTCCCAGACTTCGTAAAAGAGACAAAGGAGCCTTTGAGGCATGCTGGATGCTGCCTCTTTCTGGTTTCCCTTCTGGTATTTTCCACCAGCCTCCATCTGTTACAGGACTGTTCACATGGAAAATGGGTAAACAATAAAAGGGCTTCATCTAACCTAAATATCTGTTAAAGTCATTCCCTGTTTATAATTATTACTTGAAAGTCTGATTTGTGTTTTATTTCCTATGTGTAATAAAATGGTTTGTGTGCAGAACAAAAGGCTTCACAATCATTTATGTTACATTTTTAAATTAGGTTCATAACTGTCTCATGTATAAGTCTGAATTTAACTTCAATGTCACTTATGTAGTAGCTGTGGTAGGACCCCTAGTGGCAGATGGCATAAACAGCATATTTAACATAATACATACCTTTTTTGTTTAGTTTGTTTGTTTAAAATAAGCAACTTTTTAATGGGTAATAATGCGCAGGGCTGAAGAGGACAGTTTACAATAGAAACCGTGATGTAATTTTCGTTTAAGGTCAAAAATGTGGATTTAATTATTGATTTGGAAAAATTTGTACGATAGTACAATAGTATGATAGTATGATGAAAACATCATAGTATAGTATGATAAAATTTCAAAATTTTGTTTGAAAAATAAATCAAATTTTAGTTTTTTGTCATAGTATAGTGTGATGAAAATGTCATAGTATAGTATGTTAAAAATTTCAAAATTTTGTTGAAAAAAATAAATCAAATTTTAGTGTAGAAAAATGTCATAGTATAGTATGATGGAAATGTCATAGTATAGTATGTCTTAAATTTTCAAAATTTACTTGAAAAAAATAAATCAAATTTAGTGTGAAAAAAAATGTCATACTATAGTATGATAAAAATTTCAAAATTTGGTTGGAAAAAATAATTCAAATTTTAGTGTGGAAAAAAATGTCATAGTATAGTATGAGGGAATGTCATAGTATAGTATGTCGTAATTTTCCAAATTTACTTAAAAAAATAAATCAAATTTGAGTGTGAAAAAAATGTCATAGTATAGTATGTCTTAAATTTTCAAAATTTGGTTGGAAAAAATAAATCAAATTTTAGTGTGAAAAAAATGTCATAGTATAGTATGTTGAAAATGTCATAGTATAGTATGTCTTAAATTGTCAAAATTTACTTAAAAAAAATAAATCAAATTTAGTGTGAAAAAAATGTCATAGTATAGTATGTCTTAAATTTTCAAAATTTTGTTGGAAAAAATAAATCAAATTTTAGTGTAGAAAAAATGTCATAGTATAGTATAATGAAGATGTCATAGCATAGTATGTTACAAATTTCAAAATTTGGTTGGAAAAAATAAATCAAATTTTAGTGTGAAAAAAATGTCATAGTATAGTATGATCAAAATGTCATAGTATAGTATGTCTTAAATTTTCAAAATTTACTTAAAAAAAATAAATCAAATTTAGTGTGAAAAAAATGTCATAGTATAGTATGTCTTAAATTTTCAAAGTTTTGTTGGAAAAAATAAATCAAATTTTAGTGTAGAAAAAATGTCATAGTATAGTATGATGAAGATGTCATAGTATATATAGTATGTTACAAATTTCAAAATTTGGTTGGAAAAAATACATCAAATTTTAGTGTGAAAAAAATGTCATAGTATAGTATGATCAAAATGTCATAGTATAGTATGTTAAAAATTTCAGAATTTTGTCGGAAAAAATAAATCAAATTTTAGTGTAGAAAAAATGTCATAGTATAGTATGATGGAAATGTCATAGTATAGTATGATGAAAATGTCATAGTATAGTATGTTGAAAATTTCAAAATTTTGTTGGAAAAAAAAATCAAATTTTAGTGTGAAAAAAATGTCATAGTATAGTATGATGAAAATGTCATAGTATAGTATGTAGAAAATTTCAAATTTTGTTGGAAAAAAAGAATTAAATTTTAAAATGAAAAAAATGTCATAGTATAGTATGTCGTAATTTTCAAAATTTACTTGAAAAAAAATACCAAATTTAGTGTGAAAAAAAATGTCATGGTAAAGTATGATGAAGATGTCATAGTATAGTATGTTAAAAATTTCAGAATTTTGTTGGAAAAAATAAATCAAATTTTAGTGTAGAAAAAATGTCAAAGTATAGTATGATGGAAATGTCTTAGTACAGTATGATGAAAAGGTCATAGTATAGTATGTTGAAAATTTCAAATTTTGTTGGAAAAAAATAAATCACATTTTAGTGTGAAAAAAATGTCATAGTATAGTATGTTGAAAATGTCATAGTATAGTATGATAAAAATTTCAAAATTTTGTTGGAAAAAATAAATCAAATTTAAGTGTGAAAAAAATGTCATAGTATAGTATGTCTTAAATTTTCAAAATTTGGTTGGAAAAAATAAATCAAATTTTAGTGTAGAAAAAATGTCATAGTATAGTATGATGGAAATGTCATAGTATAGTATGTTAAAAATTTCAAAATTTTGTTGGAAAAAATAAATCAAATTTTAGTGTGAAAAAATGTCATAGTATAGTATGTTGAAAATGTCATAGTATAGTATGTCTTAAATTTTCAAAATTTACTTGAAAAAAATAAATCAAATTTAGTGTGAAAAAAATGTCATAGTATAGTATGATAAAAATTTCTAAATTTTGTTGGAAAAAATAAATCAAATTTTAGTGTGAAAAAAATGTCATAGTATAGTATGTCTTAAATTTTCAAAATTTTGTTGGAAAAAATACATCGAATTTTATTATGATGACAATGTCATAGTATAGTATGTGAAAAAAATCCAAAATTGAGAAGGAAATAAAAAAGTCATATTTAAGTATGAAAGAATAGTATTTATATTTCTTATTATTATAGTGTAGTATGATAAAAATGTCATAGTATAGTATGTCTTAAAATTTTCAAAATTTTGTTGGAAAAAATTTATCAAATTTTAGTGTGAAAAAATGTCATACTATAGTGTGTCTTCAATTTTAATATTAAGTAGGAAAAAAAACATATTTTAGTATGAAAAAATGTCATAGTATAGTATGTTAAAAATTTCAAAATTTTGTTGGAAAAAATTAATCAAAATTTAGAATGAAAAAAATGACAGTATAGTATAATAATTAATCATAGTTAATTATAATGACAATATGATCGTATAGTATGATAAATATATTGTACTATAATATGATAAAAAATGTTATAGTAGAGTAAGATAAAAACATCACAAGTAAGTATGAACAAACATCGTTAATTCTGATAAAAAATATCACAGTATAGTATGTTGAAATATTATAGTATAGTTCGATAAAAATGTCACAGTATAGAGGGGCGAGTTTCTGTTTGTTTTTACTTTTTTAAATGCACTTATCAAAATTTTTGCTCATCGCTTATCTTACATGCTGCCATGGTTGTAGTCATGGCTTGAGCTATATTTATCTCTCCTCATATCTAAATTATGTAATCTGTCACTGTAGTGCAAATCAAACTGTAGCCTGAGGTGGCAGTTGTCAAATTAGGACATCCTAAAAAAGCAAACCATGTTTTCTCATGTATTTCTGTATTATTGATTTTTATATAGTAAATCAATTTATGATGTTTACATTTAATTTTATTTTTCCTCTTTTCTTATAGTGTCTTTGTTGTTATGATGCTTTAATTTATATTTACAAATTCCTTGAATGTGAAAACGGGAATAATCCTGACTCTGATCCTCGGGTATCCTGATGTAAGGGGTCTCTTCAGGGTCAATTTGTTTGATTTTGATTGTTTTCACTCAAATTAAATACTGTATTAATCCAATAGTCTTAGTCTTGGATGTTGTACTGTAGATTATTTGTGAAGATTATTTTATTTTCTGTAACTTGCCGCAAAAATAAACAAGGATTCATCTTTTATTTTGAAAGGATAAACCGGAAGCTCTGTCGTTTCTGTCTCGAACTTGACCGTGAGTACCAGCTGGGAGACAACCGTCAGCAGCGAGCTCGGAGCGGGCTGCGGAGGATGTGGACCCCGTCGCGGGGACAGGCTCCGGGCGGGACGCTCGTGTCGGGTCGGCTCTCCCTCGCCCAGTCGCCCCTCTCCGCGGTCACCCCCTCGCCCCCATGAAGCCCCCGCTGATGAAGCCCCGAGCTGCCAGAGTGAGGCGGAAAGTGGCCGGAGACAGAGAGCATGTACTGGCGTGTCGGGTTTGCATGGACGCGGTCGTGTGTGGTTGAGCTCGGCCAGAACCAGAGCCTGTCCTCCGGCCTGCTCGGCGCCGAGGAGACGCTCTCGTTTTATGGGTACATCATCGCCTACCCCCTGCAGGACTACGGCGGGATCATGTCGGCTCTGGGCTCGGACTCTTGGTGGCGGAAGACGCTGTATCTGACCGGGGGGGCTCTGCTCGCTGCTGCTGCTTATCTGCTGCACGAATTATTGGCCATCAGGTACAAAACAAGACAGAGAGGAGGAGGAGGAGGAAGGTCTGCAGAGGAAGGTCTGCAGGAATCAGGCCTCCTGGACTCCAAATACACCATCAGCTGATCAGATTATTTATTGTGTTTATTCTCTTAAAACTGCTGTTTTTTCTTCTTGGGTTGAGATTACTTAATGTTGTCAGGATGGGCGGGGTGAGAGCGGAGTCGATGGAGAATAAGGAGTCGTGAGTGGGTGGTTTGTGATGTAACGGAACCCCCACCCAACCCCCTCCTCATATACACACACATGCACACACACACTCACATCAGTGTATATTAACATCTCTATTGGCTCATTTATGACCTTTACTGGTTTAACCCCGGGGACTCTGGTTTGTGTTTTCTTGGTTTGTTGTTGCTCTGCAGGCCTCTCTCTCTCTCTCTCTCTCGCTCTCTCTCTCTCTCTTACAAAACTGATGTTACATTTGGTAACAGAGGGTCACTTTCACGTGTCTGTGTTTCAAGGACGACATGATGTAAAGGTTCATTCCGTGTTTTTGCTTCACTCTAACCCTTCCTCTCTAATAGATATAGTTATATTATCACTGCAGATATAGAGAAAAATCCCCCGGGCTGAAGCTAAATATAAACATACAGGAGTATAACAATAGACATCTATGAATGAAAGGGTATTATGATAGAAAAGAGCTAAATTTATAGGTTATAGTCGATATTATTGATTGTTCTTCGGCTGAATGTTTTGACCTCAATGAGTCTCAGGTAACCTGCAGTGTAAGCCTATTGTTGTTGACACTATGACACAGAAGAGCGCTGACTGTTTCCACTGACCGTTTCCACAGACCGTTTCCTCTGTTTTCAGTGTGGGTTTGAGACGTAATGAGGATGTTTTGATGGTATGAGGTCTGGAAATGTTGCAGAGCCATTATGACTGCAGAGTCGAGCTGCTGCTGCTGTTGTTTGTTGTGCAGGAATAGTTTTGAAATGAGGCTCAATGGAAAGATGGTGTTGTTACTGTTGTTGTCTGGTCTGATAGATACGGTGGCCGAAAACCGCCACTGCTGCAAAAGAACGCAAAAAAAGAAACCGAAGCCACTTCTGTTGTGGCTTTTTAATATTTGATTCCTTTTTAAGGCTGCACGATATTGGAAAAAACTAACACTGTGTTTTTTTTCAACCCTGCGATATAGATTGGGAAATTTTAAAAAAAGGAGGAATTTTCACCAAATGACCTGAATCTGACTTTCTGCTGAAATCTTGAGGACAGTTAACCTGCTCTGATCTTTTGGTTCATTGCTCATTTTGCAATCGTTGTTGTTGTTACCGGTGTTGTGCCGAGAAACGCTTGTCAGCCGAGAATTTCATGCACCTCGCAAAACGCACACCGATTATAGTCGAGTGGTCCACAGATGTACAATTTTAAACCCATAAAATTCTTATTTGTTGGGCTAAACAGTGATGAGGAATGTTCAGAAAGTAATTCTCAGTGGACACGCGTTTCTCAGCTCAACACCGGCAGCGCCAGCGACTCACTCCATGTACGGAGGCGTGGTTTCCTCCTCTCTGATTTTGATTGACGGCTGGCAGGGTAGTCTGACTGGCAACTGAGTAAAGAACGAATATGATTGGTGGATGTGTATCTCAGTCAGCTACCCTTGAAATTAGATGAGTTCATTCGCCTCCAATGTGACTATTGCGCACACGAACATCGTGATGACGATGCTCAAATGATATATCGTGCAGCCCGAGCTCAATAGAATAGTGCTGTTGTTGGTGTTGTTGTTGTTGTTGTCTGGTCTGATACAGGCCTATGCAGCGCCCCCCTCGTCCTCCATGCTAGGCTTCACAACCCGGCGTCCTCGCTCCTGTAACAGAGATTGAAGTAATTAGAGGTTATTGCACAAGAGCCAGCCTCCTTTAGAGCGAGTCGGCATTTTAGCTCCACACAGTCGTGGACAGCTCCCCCACTCTGTTTCAGCACTCCCCACAGTGGACAGCTCCCTTTAAGCTCAGCATTATGTGAGAGTGTCGCCGTTTGTTCGGGCCTGTCCTTGCCTGCCATGAATTAGCCTCCAACAGTGTCCGTGAACGCACCATCCTCCTTTACAGTGTCCGTGAACGCACCATGGTCCCTCACAGTGTCCGTGAACGCACCGTCGTCCCTCTCAAAGGTGTGATTCACTGTTTCGACATTGCAGCGTCTCTCTTGGCTCGTGTGGTCGGCCCCGGGGCTGAGATCTGAGGACGAGTTTAAGGACATTAGTTGAAGTTCATTGACTTGTGTTCAGTCTATATGACAGTCCGATTCACCCGTCACACCCACGCATCATATCAAACTGAAGTTAGCTCAGAATAAAAACTGGATTCAGTCCAAAGCTGTGATTTTTGCTAAAGGTTACAAACTCAAGGAGAGTGAGGTGGAGAAAAACAGCCGAGAACTCATCTGCTCTCTGAGTTTTATGGGAACAAATCAAGTGAATGTAAAGATCATTTCTACGTTTTAGGAGTGTTTTGGCTTTTTGACAACTCTGTCCATCCCTGCTCCTCTCATCTTCAGTCTTGTCACTAAGCTTGGCTGACAGGCTTTTGTTTCAGTTCTGATAAAACAAAGGTTAATTTATTCAGCAGATAACTTTTAAATAATGTGCTGCATCATAAAACAGAAGTCATCTTTCAAAGCATCGACAGCCTGATGCGTCTCCCTCCAATATCGTCATTAAAAAACTGAAAACATCTACAGAGACCAGATCCTTCAGATCCAAATCCTACTGCAGCAAAATCCAGTCTGCAGGAGCAGAGAACCTGAAACTCTTTGACTCATTTCAAGACAAACTCTGGGGACAGAGAGCAAAAGTAAATTCTGTGTGTGAGTCACAGAACAAAGACTATAGCCTCTGTAATTTTTGTATGAATTAAATTGAATTAAATAAGAGGGAAACAAGTGAAGAATCGCCTTATAAACAAGGACATGGTCAGGATTTAGTCGACATGTGGAAAACACAGACCAGACAGAGAACAGTGAAGAGTTAGAAACGTAATAAATAAATGACCCTCAGAGCTCCACGATAAACATCATCCAGAGAGGGAAGGTTTTTGATAAAGATGAATTAGTTACATCTTTTAAAACTCACTTTTTTAGACTTGCTTATACATGATACATGATTTATTTATTTATTCAATTTATTGCCTGCATACCTCTTGTTTAACCTTGTCAGTAATTATTATTATTATTATTATTGTCGTTTTTAGTCCTTTGTTTTTTTGTCCATTTTTAACTGTCTATTGACTATTATTATTATTATAAAGCTTGAGTCATACTGTCTTTCTCTTTGTTAGATTAAAAACTTCCGTACTCAAGAACAACATCAGACAAAGTCTAAAACCTGAAAGTTCGACTTCTGTGGTTTTCTTGGCTGGTTGTTCTCAGTCTTGGCTCACTAATAATATAAATAACTATAGATTAATATATTATAATATTACTGCTCAGTTATCACCGTGTTTATTGAGAACTACAGCTGTTGTCCATTATCCTCAATATGTAATATAAGTATATATTATTGAGGGGGATTCTTGGCTTTTGGTTCCACAAACAGGATCTAAAATGATCCCTTCATCTGTGTTTCTGTTTCTCTTTCCTCAGGAAGGAGGAAGAGCTGGACTCTAAAGATGCCATCATCCTCCACCAGTTCTCCCGGCCCAAATCCGGCGCCCCGTCCCTGTCCCCCTTCTGCCTTAAGATGGAGACCTACCTCCGCATGGTGGACCTGCCCTACCAGGTAAAATGTTGACTGAAAAAAACACACTGTCTCTAACGCTCACCTGTCATCTTTGTGATCATTAAAATGCAGCGCTGTTGTTTTTCGTGAATATCCAGAGTCGAGGTCGTCTTTAACTCTTTCTCTCTTGCAGAACTACTTCGATGGGAAGCTCTCACCGCAGGGGAAGATGCCTTGGATCGAGTACAACCAGGAGCAGGTGTGCGGCTCTGAATTCATCATCGACTTCCTGGAGGAGCGGCTGGGCGTCAGCCTCAACAAGAGCCTGACGGCGCAGGAGAAGGCTGTGTCTCGCGCCGTTACCAAGATGGTGGAGGAGCATTTCTACTGGTGAGAGAAAAAAAACACAAACAGAGGAGATACGAGAGAGTGCGACGTCAAATCAGGTATTTTTGTTCATCTTGAGCTGTGTCTGTCTGTCGCAGGACAATTGCTTACTGTCAGTGGGTGGATAACCTGGAAGAGACCCAGAAGATGCTAGCAGTGAGCGGACCACTGAGCGACCTCCTCAAGTGGATCCTGAGTCACCTGACTGGCGGGATTGTCAAGCGGGAAATGTACGGACACGGAATCGGACGCTTCTCCAAGGAGGAAGTCTACGCCCTGATGGAGAAGGACATGCGCACTTTGGCCACTCTGCTCGGTAAATTCAGAGTTTACTCTAAAAAAAACTTCATCCACCTGAGATCCAGGCCTCAGTGTGGTTCACAGGTTCTTCTTTGAATGTATCCACAGCAAAGCAGTTCCAGAGCGTTCACCGTGTAATGAGGACGCTTTGTCACAATTTGTCTGGTCTTTGTGTTCCTTTATTCGCCCCCGGAGGGCGCTCAGAGGCTTTAATGGGACAGTGAAACCACGGCTGTGGGTTTTCAACATGTACCCTGAGAACTATAACCAGAAACATCATGTGTGTCCTTGTTAAGAAGCTGCAAAAGGGCCAGAGGAAAATGGAAGGGCAGCACAACACTGCCCTCCTGTGGTTAATCTTAACACTACAGGATGGAAGTGGCAGTTTATTGAAGGAAGACTCTGAACAGAGAGATGTGAGGGCATACATGTGGTACTAAAAAGGTGTCATTTCCCTTTTCTTTGTGTGCCGTCATAGGTGATAAAAAGTACCTTATGGGCTCCAAGCTCTCCACAGTAGACGCCGCCGTGTTCAGTCATCTGGCCCCCGCCATGTGGACGCTCCCAGGAACACGACCGGAGCAGCTCATCAAAGGTGGGTTAAAGAAAATAATCAACATAATCCACGTCATTTACCTGCAGGATTGGCGAACAGATTTAGTCTACACTCTTAAAGAGATAATCCAGCGTAAAATTAAGTTATGGTCAAACACACCACATCACCGAGTTAGACACCCCCACCAGAGATGAATGTTGCCGACCGCTTGCTTCTCTAATTATACCAACTTTAGTAATGACAGCGGGGTTTCGCAGCTCAAGGAAGAACATTTATGATCATTACTTCATGGAAATACAATCAGACTGAGACACTAAGACAGAAGAACTACAGCGTCTGAAGTGTAAAATGATTAATATGGTGATTATTACTTCAAGGAAATGATAAAGAAATGATCATAAATGTTCTTCCTTGAGCTGCGAAACTCCACTGTAGTCTGTAATGGACTGGCCTGAGGTCTCACTACAAACAAGCGGCTGCTGGAAGAGAGTCGGTGAGTTGTGTTTAGTCTCTTTGCTCAAGAAATGAGTCCAAGTTAAAAAGATGTTCGGTGTCTAGTACTATGGCTGTGACCCTATATGTCCTGTTGATGAAGTTAGGTGCTGTTCTGAGCATTATTGGTGTCTATAGAGTGGCGTTTTGGTTGAGGTTTGTTTATGGCTCCTCAGACCGCTGTGTATTGCTATCGTGCGGTTGTTAATAAAGTTGGTATAACTAGAGAAGCAAGCGGCCTTTAAAGGGACAGTACAAAAGAAATGTGACGTTATAAAATGAGATTTTATAATATGCACCTTGGACTTCTGTTGTCAGTTCTAGATATTCACATATATGAGTCACTGAAGTTATAAGGATGTGCAAAATGAATATGTGGCATACTAGAAGTATTTTTTGCAGAGTGATGTAGGGCTGTGCGATAAACCGAAAATTTACTGATACCAAAATTTACGACAATAACCGATGTCATTTTGACCATATCAGTATATTTGGTGTCAAAAAATAAATAAAAGTTGTTTTTTTTCCTGAAGTTTCTTTGCCTTTAGAATAAATTCAGTTCATTAGAACATCTTTTTTATGACTGTAAGTATGTCGACTGTCGAGGGAGTTCAACTAGAGTTAATTCTCTTACTGTGGGAAACAATCTGATCTTCATCAAGACAGTTTCCTTCTTTGACAAAAACACTAATCCTGTTCACTACGTGGGAGGGGGTGAGCAGCTGGTGGAGTAGTTATCATCCATTTATCCTCATCGAAGTGAACTGATCAATATATCGTGATATTGATTTGAGGCCATATCGCCCAGCCCCACAGTGATATCTTCCAATCAGAATTATATATGATTATTTTCAGAATTTCTCACCCTCTCCCGTCTCTGTCTCCACCAGGCGAGCTCATCAACCTCGCCATGTACTGTGAGCGCATCCGTCGGCGGTTCTGGCCCGAGTGGTTCGTGGACCTGGAAGACTTCTGCTACAGCGACAGCACAGAGGGCAGCGACTCGCCCTCCAAACTCCCGGACCTGGGCCTCTACTCGGGTTCGGACACCTTCCAGGACTGTACACAATCCCACTCCCTCCACACTCACACGCCGCAGGAGCCGCCGTCGCCGGGCAGCGATCCTACAGGCCACTCCCTGTATGACTCTGACATGGACACAGAGTGCTCTGAAATGGACCAGCTCAAGTGTTGACGATACACACACACATGCCTAGTTCACAAACACACACACAACATTGAAACGCACACCACAGAGGGCAGCTGCGTTCGATCTGCACACACGTCCCCGTTCTCTTTCGCAGAGATTCTGGGGAGTATTTTTGTGTCGGCGGAGGACCGAGACGTCCGACCCGCACGCTGTAGTGGAGGAACGCCTGCCGTCAGGGCGAACAGAGCGAGAAAAACGGCGTGAAGTAGAGAAAAGAAGCAGATTAATCAGGAGTACATGATGCCGCTGCTGAGAAACTCCTCCTCCTCGTCCACATCGTGGTCATTTACAGCGACGACTTCAACCCGTCTTTTCCTGTGTGCCCCTCGTTGTCCCTCGTAGCAACCTCGCACCACCCGGCCTTGTGTGTTTCCACAAACTGAACCCGTATCGCCTTGTGTAAGGACCTGTACAGGACTGATCCGGTGTACATATATAAATTAACCAGATTAAATAGATAGAATATTTGATTATTTATGAGTATAAATAGTATAGATAAGCCTGAACATGTAGAGTCACCCCCTCTGTGTAAATACTCTAGATGTCCCCCCTTCTGTGTTTGACACACGGGCCAAACCGTCTCGTTAAAGTCCACCTGAGGACCCTCCTGTCCTGTATGTATCCGTCTACACACCTGAGATATTACAGTGATGCCTGCTGTCCTTATCTAGATACTGCAGTGTGATATCAAAGGAGTCAATGGAGAGTTAATCTTAATATTTTCGCCTTTAAAAACAACTTAATTTGCCAAAAATAAACATATATATAGATATATTTCCCCTCACTTTAGAGTCATGATATGATCTAGACCGTCATTGAGGATAACGGCTTTAGTTTGAACGGATATTTATGAAACATTTACGCGTCGAGCGAGTCAAACAATCACGTAGAAATAGATGAAATAGATGTAGCGCCTGAGTGAAAGTGCATGGCTGGTTCGTGCCGATAAATAAAAACCCCTTTAAACGTTATTTAAAAATCATTTTCTGACTTAAAGTCGACGTTTCTGTTTGTTTTGGTTGAATTAAAGATGTAGCAGTTAAAGGAGTCAGAGCGATGCAGAGTAGAGAAGCACCGATCATCACTCATCCGATGTCCGATCTAGTTAATTTGTCAATATCTGATCCAAATACTGGATCGGTGCATCCCTGATAAAGAGTTGTTGTGTAGCAGAATAGAGCAGACTTTCTTTGTAACGCCAGACTAGGCTGCAGTGGTTCGATGTCAAGGTGAGAGTTTTGTGTGTTTGTCGCTCAGCAGATGCACAAAAACGACATTTTGCACGTTTGGATTTCTAATCTGGCTGCAGAGGAAAAAGGGTTTACAGTACGTCTGCGATGACTCATCCTCTGTGCGGATGAGAGCAGACGAGTGACGTATCACACAGCTCAGCATTTACCCTCCACACACACAAACACACACACACACACATACACACACACTGACTCAGTACAGATCAGGTGAGAGGAACGACAGGAGCTGGAGTGCGACATTCAAAGTCATGAATTTGGAGATTTGCAGAGAAGAAAAACAAAAATATATTTAAATTAGTGCAGAAACAGCGCCCCCTTTTGGTTGTTTTGTAAAACTGCAAGCAAGAAGAAAAAAAATGGGTCCTCATGAGAGTTTTTGTGCCGTCAAGACTAGGGCCTGACAGATGTGGAGTTTTTGGGGCTGATACCGACACCGATTACCGATTAATCAGCCGATGTCTTAAAATTTTTAAGTTATAAAAAAACATATATACACAGTATATAATATACTGTAGATATACTGTAGGCTCCTGCTCTTAATATCACAGAAAGACCGATTGATCAATCTCAGACCAGAAAAGCGTTTTCAACCCCCTCCCTGATCGGTGCCTCCGCGTCTTAACTCACGTTCCTCATTTCCGGTCTCATCTGGAGACATGCAGCTGCCTCCATCAGAGAAGTAGCTCGATCACTAATGTGTACTGTTGTTTATTCTACTGTTACTGACACGGCTAACAGTGTAGCAAGGCTAATAGCAGGTGGCTAACTCTAACTTTAGCTTCACCGTTAACTCGGCGTGACCGAGACCAGCACAGCGGGGAACATGGTGAAGTGGGTTGAACTGAAACTTGTTGACTTATTGTGTATTTCACAAACTGGTTTATTTACCGTTGAGGCGGACCGCTCTCCTCCGTGCGTCCCTGAGCTGCTGCTTCAGATCCGTCACTCTGCTGTGCTCTGAGGTAGTTAGTGGATGAAGATCGTCATGAGGTCGCTGCGCCATCTACAGGATAAGTTAGGGAACATTTTCGAAGTGAAACCGAATCTTTCTCTCCACATTTTATTTCTGAAAATATCGGTGAAAATCTGCGAGTTTTGGCCGATTACCTTTTAGGGCCCTAGTCAAGACGAACATCATGATGATATTTTAAAGCAGCAAAGACCGACATATCTCAGCGTAAGCCTCGCTCCTACTGAGCATGTGCGGCACACGTTCATTCATTTTAATACGAGAATCATTTCTGAAAAAGTCGCTCTGTGTCTTAAACTCTCATGTTTGCATGTTTCTGCCTTCTCTTGGTTTCAGCCTTACAGACTCTGACTCCTCCTGCTGTTTACGTTGAATCAGTGCCAGCGTTTAACTTCTTTTTATATTGATTATAACTTAGTTATTTATTTATTAATGCTTTTATATGATTTATTGACGTGTTAATATTGTTGATTATTCTGCACTTTGTTTTCTTCTCTCGTGGAGAGTTCCCATCAATCAGTCAATCGTCGTATTGATCTGTGTATGAGTGCAATATTCATTGACTTCCATTGACGGTAAATTGCATGTTTGTCCATGTTTCTCTGTGTTATTTGGTAAATGTTTGAGTATCATACGATCGATAGCGTTTCAGCCCGTCATCTGCTGCAAAATCGAGTCCTGAGGAAAAGTCCAGACCTCCTGCGGAGCTTCACATCCGGTCCAGAACCTTCCAGGTGGACCCTCATTGATCGCTTGAGCTCATATCTGCATGACGACGCCGGTCAGCCTCCTGATCAGCTGACGATCAGCGTTTCCAATATTGTAAAAAGGAAAACCCCGCCCTGTCCCAGATCATCTTCACCGTGTCTCTGTGACCCTCAGCTGTTCAAGGTCAAAGGTCATGTATATGTTGCCCCCCCCTCCATTGAGACTAATGCCTGTAGACTTTAGAAGCCATATTGCGTTGTCTGGTGGTGTTGTGCGTGCTGAAAACACTCGTGAAGCCTCATCAAAGTGTAAATACGACAAAGCGGGGAACGCTAACGGACGCGGCTCTGTATCTTTAAAAAAGATTCTTATGAATGTAACGAAACTAGAGATAAAAACGCTGTATGACAATGGATTACTCGTATATTTCATTAAATATAGCTGTGGCATTTTCCTCTTGGTTTGGACTTTTATTTTGAAAAAAGGTGAGTCTTCCCCCCTCCTGTTTCAGAGCTGGTTCAGTCTGGTGTGTGTATCACTATCCTAATCCCTCTCCCTCTGAGCTCACTACCAAATGACAATACTAAGCCCACCCAACAATGATAAAGAATGAGCCGGCTGCCCTTTTCTTTCTATAGAAGAGAGAGAGAGAGACGGAGTGAGTGTTTGGGTGAGAAAGGAAAAGATGAGAGATATTTGACGACAGCGAATCTCTGCAGAGATGTTTAACCCACAGGAAAGAGGAGATCAGTCAGAGCTGACGGGAACTCCAGAGGAGAAAAGGAGCAGAGTGTGTGTGTGTGTGTGTGACACGTGCCTGTGAGGTTGGATGTTGTGCAGAGGGAGCTGTGAATGTGCCTTTGTGTGTGTGTGTGTGTGTGTGTGTGTGTGTGTGTGTGTGTGTGTGTGTGTGTAAGTGAGAAAAAATGAATAATGCAGAGGATGCCTGTACCAGCGTGAGGGCCTGGAGGAGGGCAGATGGTCGCCTGCTGATAGGACAGAATCCAGGCAACAGGGTCCTCCAGAGAGCCGGGTTTAGACCTGGCTTCACATACACACACACACACACACACACACACACACACACACACACACACCAGTGTTTTCCTCTGTTTTAAATCTATGAAAAACCGTAAATGTGAGGAGGACAAATGAGACAAATAAAACATCAGATGTGCGTCTTTGCTTAGTTTCTTTTTCTAGTTCGTCTGGAAATTAATCATCTAAATTAAAAAAAAATAAAGATGATACCTTTTCAGTCATTATCACAGTTTTTTTTTTAATTATTCAAGCCTAAGAACTTTATTTTTAAAACACTAATATAAAAAAATCCCAAATCAGCCGAAAGAAAGTCTTTAAATTTAACTTTTTTTTTAGCAAAAATTTTATGATTTTTAAGGTTTTTCCTTCAATTTTACTTTTAAAAAATTCAAACAAACTGTGCGTGAATAAATGTCATAAATTGTACAGCTATAAGTAAATAAAACGAAGCTGATTCAATCTGTTCTTGGTGTTTGTTTGTTTTTCTGCTGTCAGATTTTCTCTATTAGGAAAAATAAAATGAAAGGTATTAAAATTAAAAACATACTCTTTAAAATGCTTTAAAACTCTCCACACACACCGTTAAAGGAGTTAAACCTTTGAGCAGGTTAAAAAAAACATTAAAAATAACACTAAAAACTACGGAAGCCCAAAGAAAACATTTACCTACTTATATATATAACTCCAGCTGATCATAACCGAATACTAAGAGCTGCAAAAGCACAGATTAAACATTTATTTACCATATTTATGTGGCTAATGTCAACATGGCTTGTTGTCATGGTAACGACTTGCATTCCTTTCTCGATCTCCGGAAAAATAAACAATATTTAAATTATCAAAAATAACGAGAAAATCCTCATTTAGTTCAGAATAGAAAGAAAATCTGCATCGTCTTTGATGCTTTTTGCCTCCTGTACTGTTTTTATGTAAATATATCTTATTTTATTTTATTTGATGATGTATGGCAGTGTTTTAAATGCCTGTGCCCGCTGCAAACCGATTTGCCCATTTTGGGACGTAATAAAGTTGAAGTGACGTGATTTTTATCTCAAGATTTAGAGACAAATAAATCAAGATCTACCTCATATAAACAGTTTAAAGTCAGGCCTACCTGCTATCATGGGGAACAAAGCAAATCAAACGTATGTCCACTTTGGGCTTCTGTAGAATCAGACTAAAAAAGTGGAATTAAACTCTTTAAATGTTGCTGTAGCTCTATTATAATAATAACGGTATAAAACCCATTAAAAACACGGTCAGGTTAGGACTTAAAATCGATCATCAGGACTTTAAAAATCGATCCTGATCATTCTTCCTGATCCAGACTCGAACCTGCTGTCACCACTAGGGGGCGCCAGCTGACCGTCTCTGACTTTAACAGGCAACAAGACTCTCAGGAAAAACACGGTGAAATAAAAACAGAGAAGAAGAACAGAGGGATTAAAAACAAAAACAGCGTTTCTATTTGACGAAATTTGACTGAAAATACTTTATAAATAAAATCCTGAAAAATGTCAAAATAAAAACGAGAGCTTCGATTTTACACTCAGAAGAATTACAGCTAATATATTAAGATTTAATTCTTATTTGAGTCTAAAAACACAGAGACGTAATCTCGTGTATTTTCCAGTAAAATCGCCGTTTCCTCAGAATAATCGTGACTCTAATACGGTTTATTTTCATGCTGATAAGAGAAACAACCTCCTGCTTTTGTTCGTCGTGTTTGCAGCAGAATCAGCTCCTGATATTAGAAATTACATCTCATCATAATTGACAATTAGTCTCCATATTTATCCTGATGTGGATTTTAATTAATTAAAGCCGATCTGCTGCTGCTGTTGTTGTTTCAATTGAGAGTCAGATCAGATCAGCTGAAGGACAACCTGAAAACACCGAGACAGACCGAGATCAAATCCACGATTAGGGGGGAAAAAAACACACCACGTGGACAGACTTAGCTTTAAATAAAGGTGAAAATACTGCAGAGGTTTAGAAAACAAATACGATTTAATGACAAAAAGCATATAGAAATTGTGCAATCGTTGATTTGTTCTTTTCTTCTTCTTGGATCACAGATTTCAGGTCAATGCGATTTTGTTTTGGTTTTTGTTGATTCTTTTTTTTTTTTTTATCCCAAACTCAAAAACTCAAATTCAGCTGCAGAGGGATGAGATTAGAAATCAGAAAATCAAGGAAATATTAGTGAAAATTATTATAAAGAAAATAAAAATGTGAGTTTGGCCTGTGAGGAAATCTTTGGGCCTAAATTTTTGATTTCTGATTTTCTAAATAGATTTAATTTTCTACATTTTTTAATATCTTTGTCAGAATAAAATCTGCCACACTCTGAAAGTGTTTGGTTTAAGCTTTATGATGATCAATTTTATCCTTCAAATCCTGTAAAATATCATTGAAATCTCATCTAATCATGTCATAAGCTGTTATAATCATGTTTCTTTTATTTTTATGTATACTTATATTGTCTCCATCTCTGGTTGATGATTAATTTATGCTCAATTTATGACAATTTTTATATATATTGACCTTTTTTTACTCATAACCTGTCTATATCCTCATTATTTTGTTGTTTGCACTCTTGCACTGTTTCTAATCTGCACTAAATAAATAAATAGAAATAGAAAATATAAATTTTTCCAGCGGGTGTTGTGCAAAAATCCACATAATCAATCCCAGACTCTTATTTTTCCCCCTCAGCTGATTTTGAGTTTCTGAAATCTGTTTTTTTTTCTCTTTAGGTTAATGTCAGAGAGTCCTACTGTTCCCTCCTTCCCTCTCTCCTTCCCTCCTTCCCTTCTTCCTTCTCCTTTCCTCCATCAGATCAGGTTATTTATCACAGGGGTTGGAGCGGCACAACAACACGTGTCTGTGTTTGTGCTTTGGCACAGACTGACAGAGAGAAAACAAACAAACAAACAAACAAACAAACAAACAAACAAAGAGGCCGAGTACAAAAACAAACTTGAGATACATCCCACAGAGAGAGAGAGAGAGAGAGAGAGAGAGAGAGAGAGAGAGAGAGTCCTCTTCTTCAGTCAATGAGAGTCACACAGTCGTACAGTAGAAGTATTGGAGCCTCTGCGGCCACAGCTGGTATACCAGGAGAGAGATTCAGTTTGTTTCTTAGAGTTTTTTAGTTTTTGTTTTTTCTTCTTAGAAAGGAAGGCAAGATGGACTGGAGGAGGTGTCTCCAGCCTCGGACAGTCTCGGTCTTTCTCGTCACAGCATTTTGGAAAAAAGTAGAGAAGTAACAAAGAGCACAGAGACTGTAAACAGGCGCACAGAAAGGAAAGAAGCGTTAGAGTCCACCAGTCCACATCAAAACCACACCATCATCATCATCATCATTATTATTATTATTATTATTATTATTATTATTATTATCATTATTGAATTTGATATTATTAGTTTTTTTTCTGTCTGAAACCACAAATTATGGTCAGAAAATCCAAATTTTTTTGGAGCTGAAATGTTTATTTTATTTACTACTAAAACCAAAAATAACAAAATGTCCTTAAAATTTAAATATATATTTTTACATGTTTTTGGAAACTAATAAACTACAAGAGGACATTTTTACCATTTATCAGACTGTATTAAAACGTTTTTTAGTAATTTATTGATCATATTGATTTGATAGAAGTGAATAAAAGTATGTATGAAAAAAGAGAGACATTAAAATTTCAATAAACTGATTTACAGTTTAGATTTAAATCAATAAATGATCATTAGATTTGGCTGCATAATAATAATAATAATAATAATAATAATAATAATGGTAGTGGTGGTGGTTGGTTGTGGTTGTCTGGTATTTTCACCTTGTTCAGCAGGTGTCTGCCATTTCAGCCTCTCGTGCCACGCGCCGAGCTGAACCCCTGTTGCTTTTGTTATGATGTAAAAATGGCGTTTATTTACCCACACTGACTGACTGACTGACTGACTGACTGACTGACTGTGAGCCTCATATATCCCCCCTCCTCTCTAACGCCTCTCTTTCCTTAAATAAAGACCCTCCTCAGGAAAAAAAAAACGTCTTTTTTTCTTTCTTTTGGTTTCCGCACCATCAGCACGTCTCCACTGTTTGGCATCCCGCGCCATGAAACCTCCTTATACGCGCTCCCTGTTCCGCGTGTTTCTAGTGCTGGAGTCCCACTGTAGATCCCCACTGTGTCCCACTGTGTGTGTCTGTCTGTCTGTGTGTGTGTGTCCGTGGGTCCGACATTTCACCTGGCTGAGGTCCAGCACTGACAATCAAACAAATGAGGAGGCATGAATCCGGGTTTCAGTTTACGGACAATAAGGAGAATGAGGAGGTGGGGGTCACTGCACGGGAGTTTGTCCTCCGTGGTGTGGAGGGGTGTCCCCGTACATGTCCTCTCCTCCCGCTATCTGTCCCCCCGCGGGTGTCATCCTCTTCTCCTTCTGCCTCCTGTTACAAAACCAAACCCGAACCACCTCCTTCTCCAGCTGCAGGCTGTCCGCCAGGGAGTTGATCTCCGCCGCTCCCGGTTTTGGACATTTGAGAAAATGGCTCTCCAGAGCCCCCTTCACACCCACCTCGATGGAGGTCCTCTTTTTCCTTTTCCTCCCCTGAGCCGCGATTTTATCCAGGCTCGTGGGGCTCCCCGAGGTGGAGTCCGCCTCCTCCAGCCACTTGTTCAACAAGGGCTTGAGTTTGCACATGTTTTTGAAGCTGAGCTGCAGCGCCTCGAACCTGCAAATGGTGGTCTGTGAAAACACGTTCCCATAGAGCGTCCCCAGAGCCAGACCCACGTCCGCCTGCGTGAAGCCGAGCTTGATGCGGCGCTGCTTGAACTGCTTGGCGAACTGCTCCAACTCATCCGAGGTCGGCGTGTCCTCGTCTGACTGGTCCTGGTGGCCCCCGTGCTGCTGCTGGTGATGGTGTGATAAAGACTGCTGGTGGGCCCCGGGGCCGCCTCCGTGCTCACTGAGGTGCGGGCTGTGGCTGTGGTGGTCCTCGTCCCGCAGGGGGTGGTGGTGCATCCCCCCTTGCTCTCCCCCCGGCATCAGACCGAAGCCGGACTGAGAATAGACCAGACTCTGGCCCTCAGAAGTCGCCATACCGGGGATGTGCGTGGTGGCTGTGCTGGTTCGCCATGCTCTGGCGTCGTGATGCGCCTGCTGGTGCGCGAGGTGAGGGTGTCGCTGTTGCTGCTGCTGCTGCTGCTGCTGCTGCAGACTGCTGGAGTTCTGCAGCTCCTCTCGGTCACTCTCGTGCAGCACGGGCTTCACGTCCTGCTCTCCGAGGGGACTAGACGGCCAGGGCGCCCCGCCGCCGTCACCGTGAGACAGCGCTGTTATCCACTGGTGCGCGTGGCTGAGAGGATGTCCGCCGCCCGGTAACGTGCTGTAGTCGCTCTGGAGCAGGCTGTGCGCGTCCCTGTACGCTACCGCCTGCTGCATGCTCCCGGACTCGGAGTGCGGCGGCGGCGCGCTGCTGGGGGTGCTGAGGACGCTGTAGTGGTTGGACGTTGCGGTCGCCATAACTCTCGCAGCCAGAGTGATAGCTGGAGTTAAAAGGAGGCTGCCTTTGACAGGAACTCTTTTGCGCCACGGGGCAGCGAGGCGTCTCTCTTCAGCATCTCCCGGGCGCTGTGCCAAGGGGACGCAGAGGCGCGCACCTGTGGTCCGCCTCGCTCCGCTCTTTATTGGCCAAGAACGGTTGACAGATGTGGTTACCCCTGACAGCACCCCGCTCATTGGTCACGGGAGATTGTACAGAAACCCCAATCACTCTGCCCAACAATACTAGCAGTCCTGCAGCAGCATGTAGAGAGTACAAAGTGGAGGAGGGAGAGACCGGGCTGAGGGGTAAACACAGAGAAGGAGTGAGGAGCTGAGCCAGAAGGAGAGAGGGGGGAGAAAAACTCATAAGTTATTTTAAACATTGATATGTGTCAGTGGGTCACATTGCTGGATTTCGTGCGTCAAAACTGCGCGTAAAAGTCGCAGAACAAAAAACAGGAACTTTCAGATTTACGGTCTCAGAAATCAAACTTTGAGTCAGAATACTCGGTCTGTTTTTGTGCAGGACTCATGAGGAGAAACTTCCAGCTGCCTCTCTGCCCTCAGGACGCTGTCCAGGGAGAGGGGCCGCGTGCTTCCAGGGTCTCTGCCCCGTTGCCATGGCGAGTGCGGTGAATGGAACAACGCCCACGCCACAGCTGCAATTCGCTCCTTCTTTTCGTTCCGATCCAAGGGGCTCATTGGGGCCGCGCGCTCGGCCGTCGGGACAAATAATAGGGAGGAGGGGGGAGAGAGAGAGAGAGGGAGAGAGAGAGGGCAGCACGGGGCCAAAAGAGAGGAGGGCAGTGTAAGAATAGATCCCTCACACCTGCCTGTTGGGTAAACTTTGAGATGGATGCATGCGCACTGGCACGCAGGGATTTGCTTTTACCCCCCCAAAAAAAGCTCGTGTCCAAAATATTTTGATGAGGGAGAAGAGTGTGAACCCTCTGATGCACAAAAACAGAGATGGATAACAAGAGAGAGAGGGGGGGTTCATTTTTCCACAACAAGAGCACCAACAATCTGAGTCATACAACATTCAGAGTAAAGAGTCCAAGAGGTTAGACCACCCTAAAGTAGGGGAGAGCGGGGTAAGATGAGCCATTATATATCCATCATAGTTTAGTCTCTAACTAGTTTATCTGCAGATATTTCAGGATGTTGTTCATCCCTGAAAACCAACAGAATGAGTGTAAACAGAACTGTAATCTTGATGATATAGCAGGACAAAAAAAGTGGTCTCCTATGGTCAACTTACCCCGTGTATGGAGTAAGTTGAGCCGTATCCCTAAATAACAGTCACTTCTTCATATTCATGTGTATTTTTATCTATTATTCTCTATTCAACTGGTACAATCATTCTTTTTATTATAATATTATTGCTTATGAATACATATTTTGAATTTTCCTCTGGGATTAATAAAGTATCTATCTATCTATCTATCTAGCTATCTATAACTGCTAAAAAGCTGTTTTGTAAAAAGCCATTTTAACATGAGAATGTCTTTAAGTGATTCAGAACATTCACAGAGCTTTATTTTTGAAAAGAAAAAGTCAAACATTTCAACAATCTGAACTGAAACTCTGATCAGACTCCTTTACCTTCTCAGTTACTCCAGAACTACTATGATGACTTTATTGGTTAGTAGCTCATAGATACCACAATTCAGAGCTAGCCCAACCCTCAATGAGGCCCTGAACAAAATCTGATTTTGAGGCCCTCTATTTCTGCCAATAATATTGATTGTTGATCATTCACATACCTTTATCTTGGCGTTTTTTCTCTTCCTCTTTCTTGTCTCAGCTCCTGAAGGATACGTCCTTTTTTGCTCCACAACTACCCTCTCTTTGGATGCTCAGCGCACATCACACAGCAGGAGGAACATAACGGTAGCAGATCTTTGACATATCGGCAGTAAGAATCATCGGCCTACATCAGGAACAGCACATGTTAAAAAAAAAAGTAAAATGTTTTTATTTAGTTTTATTTTATCTTTACAATAATATATATATGTGATCAAACAGAAAGCATCACTCAAACATGCAAAAAATAAGAAACAAATATATTTTTTTCTATTGCTCTTGGGGGCCCCCTATTTGCTGCGGGGCCCTACGCTAGCGCTTAGTTCGCTTAGGCCGGCTATGCCACATTTGATGTATAAATTCTGTTTTTTTTTCTAAATAAATGTCGAACTCCTTCACCCATGTGCTTCTAACCTTCACAGACTCCATGAATTGATGCCCATCTTCTAAATATTTGTTCACATGATCAATTTCTTTGACCATTTCCAAGAGACAGGGGGTGGATCAACTTACCCCACTCTCCTTTACTTCCTCTTAACTCTGCATTTTAAAGTCATAGTTTGTTTTTTAATTCCACTAAAATCTTGTAATTCAGACTAAAACACCGAACAGATGATGGTCTGATAGGAAGTGATGGATTGTTACCAATTAAACGAGATAATAAGAGGCTTTTATCGAGACTTAGCCGTGCTGTTCGACCACTGCAGCTAAATTACATGATCGTTTTAATTAATTTTATCCTCTTACTCTACATGTTACATTTATGAAAACATCAAAAATCAAACAGTTTAATAAGAGAGAGTCAGCTGGAGAATGAGAAACAAATAAGAGGAACGTGTGTTTGAGTTACACGGACTGTTAGAGTTACAGATTTATTATTTCTCTGTTTAGGGACACAAATCTCTGTTAGATCTCTACTAGTGCAAAATCATCTGTGATGTGCAATACAACTATTCATACACCATTATTTATCATGTGCAATATGACAATTTTCATTCCTCAATTATCTCACCAATTTATCCTCAATTTCATACATTCACACTATTCACACACCTACTGCATCTCTTTTCCACTTGGTAAATATGTCTCTTATACTTTTATTTGTCTTTTATATTTTTGTTTGTTTCCTTATTTTATTGTGTTCCTTCAGTACTTATTGTGTGTTTTTATCTGAACTCCTTTGAGTCGAGCGGTCCTCTCATCAAGAACATTGTTGACCTTCTTAAACATGAACATGACACATTAACAAATCTTGGATCTCGACATTTTTAAACACTTATTATAACGGTTCAGTATGTGGGGACACATTAAAGCCACTGTAAGGAGTTTTTCACTAGTTATCAAACAGGTGGAAATTAGTTCTGGTCCTCTTCTATTGTCCACAATAGGCGGTAGTGTGGCGGAAGTACGTCAACACTGGTAGTAGTGAAGTCAGCTGTTCACCTGGTGTGTTTGGTGGATGAATGGAGAGGTGGTAAACGGGGAAGTCCTACTTTTTGCTGACCACTTCTTCGTTTATGTTTCGCCTGATATTGAACAACCGCCCTTTTTGTTTCCTGTAAGTGCTTCGTCTTTTTTTAATAAAACTACAAACGGAGATACAGTCAGCGCGTTGGGTAAGGTATCGTTTTCGCCCACTCAGCCTCTCGGCGACTAAGTTGTTCTGGATAGTCACCGTACAACGTTCAAACTATCACGCACTAAAAGTTCCTCACAGCAGCTTTAAACGAGCGGTGTTACGTTTTGAACCAGACAGAAGAAATATCGTGATGTTGAAATTCTCTGTTGGGTATAAATCGGTACCATAAACATGTTTTTCCTCTCTGGCATCATCACACATTTGTCGAAAAATAATTCAAGTTTGATTGGCGACGCTAAAGTTAGTGCTGTTCTGCTTTTCTGGTCGGTAACACCACATTTAACCACATGACACATCAAGCATGTTAGAGAATCACAGGAACTTTCACAAAAATAACACAAACCTTTGACTTCAACTACACTGGTATTTAACAGCAGTATTATTAAGAGTGGTGGTGTCTGACCAAAGAAACATATCCAACATAAATTCCTCTAATTTTCAGGCGTAGAAGAATATAATGAACTCAGCGGACTTGCACAAATGTTGAAACGTATCACTGTAGAACGTGACGCCAAAGACTGTGAGGAAATGTCAAAAACCCTCAAAGCTCCAGCCTCTCCGCCTCTGTCTCTCCGTCTCCTCTTTCTACGAACACAGCGATGCTAAAATCAAACCAACCCTCCTTCCTGCAGATCCCCGGAGAGTCTCTGGACCTACTTTGGCGACTACTGGTATTTAGGAGCGGGGATGTAAAGTGGGACACTGGAACAAAACAGCGAGTAACCTCTCAGGGAAGAAGACCCTCATTTTTCACCCACTGAAGGTTTGGGTTAATTGATAAATCCTGTGAATCTAATCGTGTTTGGACATAAACTGATGCGCATTGAATTATCAGGATCCAAAGAACACGGGTTTATGATTAGGGCGCAATTCTGAGAATTGCAAAATGTGCCGCCGGGGGCTCTGCCAGGCCGTGTGTCGAGACGGACAAAACATATTACCCTAATCGACTAATATGCAAACTACTGGTCGCCCAATTACAGGGCTTAATAATGCATAAACGATGCAAGTCCTGTTCTTACAAGACGAAGAAGTCGCCGTTAATTCAGCTGAAGCGTTGGCTTCGCCGTCGACACATGTGGCCGCTCCGCACACGTACTGTCTGTGTTGCGTGTCCCTGGCGCTGCATTCAGCAGTGAGAGTTAATGATGGAGAATCTGAGCGTTAAATTAACAGTAATTATACGGCCCCAGCGCTGTAAAGATTCAATTTCTTCGCAAGTCTAATGGGCCTAAGTATCCCTGTGGGCAGGCGGAGCGCTCTATGAGATATTTATGATTGGAGGAGAGGCGCGCAGATGGAGGAAGAAACAAAACACTGCGGACAAACGGACGGAAGAAAAGACGAACCCTTTCCTCCCTCCTCTGTAAACACTTCCACACGCTTCCAGAGTCGTTTTTTCTGCGTGTGAACGTTCGCTATTTTGTTTGCTTTCACTTTCTCCGGGCCGATGTGTGACCAGTCCGTGTCCCTCCCCCTGTGGGAACTTCTGTGCAGGGGTAACTAGGGCAGGGGGGCTTCTTTATGCTGCCGGACACAGGGAGATAATGGCCATTCCTCCACAGCTGGCCCACACAATCAAAGGCAGAGGGGGCTCGAAGGATTCCAGCTTTAACCAGGCCATTGTCTGGGCTAATTACATCTGAATGCGAGACCCCAAGAACCCACCTCCCCCCTGAGCTCAACCTGCACAGAATACCCCAAACAACCCTTGAGGGAGGAGGGAGGGCGCACACACAGAGTAATATATAAACCTGCACTCCTTTATTAGCACTAAATGTAAGCACACACACTCTCTCTCTCACACACACACTCATTACTGACACACACACACACACTCGTATCCCCAGCAGGCTCTCATCAAAGTGTGTGTGTCTCTCACACAAACACACTCACATGTGGCACTCGGCATTAGATCAGATCTCAGCTTGCTGCTCTCAGAAGAGATGAGGAGGTCTTAGAGGACTTATGTTGAATAGAAAACACACTGAAGAGCCTTCCCCCAGTGCACCCCCATAATCCCAATCTATACTCTCCCTCTGCCTCCCCCCCAACCTCCCTGTGCGCCGCTCCATCTGCAGCCTGAGCCGTGCAGACCCCTCAGATCACCACAGAGCAGTCTGTGCCCGGAGAAACTGCAGAGGGAAGTCAAGATGTCCCAGAAAAACACGCAGAGAGTTTCTGATGTTTGGAACTGAATTTAGAGGAGAGTTTAGGACTCTGGACCAATCAGGGGGCTCGTGGTCGGAGCTGTTTTGACCCGTTTTTCAGTTTTTGAGAGGGTGTATGTCAGGCTTCTGCACAGGTTTAGAGTTATGTGGACCTTTAGAGTAAACTACGGCACAGGTTTGGAGCAAAATGCATGAAGATGAAGAAGCTGGAGAGCAGAAAGAGTGATCCAGAGAAACCTACAGCATGACGGAGCTCAGAGACTCCCAGAAAGGAGAGTGTTAAAGGGATATTCCGGTGTAAAATTACTTTAGGGTCAAACGCACCCTAACACAGAGTCAGACACCCCCCTGAGAGATGATTGTTGCTGACCACTTCCTTCTCTAGTTATACCAACTTTAGTAACGACCGCAGGATAGCAATACACAGCGGTCTGAGGAGCCATAAACAAACCTCAACCAAAACGCCACAAATAATGCTCAGAACAGCACCTAACTTCATCAACAGGACATATAGGGTCACAGCAAGAGCACTACCTACCAAAAATCTTTTTAACTTCGACTCATTTCTTTAGCAAAGAGACTAAACACAACTCACCTACTCTCTTCCAGCAGCCGCTTGTTTGTAGCGAGACCTCAGGCCAGTCCATTACGGACTACAGCGGGGTGACGCAGCTCAAGGAAGAACATTTATGATCATTTCTTTATCATTTTCTTAAAGTAATAATCATCATATTAATCATTTTGCTCTACAGACGCTGTAGTTCTTCTGCCTTAGCGTCTCGGTCTGATTGCATTTCCATGAAGTAATGATGGCGCTAACATCTACACAACAGACAGGACCTGGAAGAGTTCAACGTTACCTTGATGACGCAGAGACGTTAGCTCTGCTCCTACTTTCGCCTGTACCAGCCTCGCCTTCGATAAGTAGTGAATCAAACACGTTACACTTCTGCAAATTAACTGCATGCTGGGTGGACAAATGTTTCCGCATATCAGAAATATTTCTCACCTTCGACAAAATTAAAGCTTTGCAAGAGTAGCGAGAAGGCCTGTATCATCTTTTCAAATACAGCCAAACTCTGGAGTGATTTTGCCGGAATGTTTGGAACCAAAACACACTTCTCGCATACAACGCCATCACGCATAAGAGGAACTGATAGGCAGAATTTTCAAGGAGGCAGACGAACAATTCTTAGGAATCGAATCACTGGGAACCTGTTCTAAAAAAGAACCGGTTATCGACTCTCATCCTTACTAACAGGACATGATGATTCAAAGTTAATGACACAGACTGAAAGACGATAGAGAAGAAGAGTGAATCTAAACCTATAGCAGAATAACTAAGATCTGGACCAGGCCTGAACCAGGTCTTTATCAAAAAGAAAGTTTTAAGCCGACTGAAGTTAAAAAGTGGAGATATGGAGAGACGAGGACATGTTTAAATTTCTGTCCTCTGAAGCGGTGGAGATAGTCGGAGTGTAAATATCTGTTCTGTCAGGAGGTCGAAAAACTCGAGAGTTTCAACATTTAATGCAATTCCCAGAAATCTTGAGGAGCGCCTCTTCTGTCATATTCTCCTCCTCCTCATGTCTCTGTGTGTGTGTCTGTGTCTCTGTGTGTGTCGGTGTGTGTGTGTGTGTGGACCTGAACGCTATTTGTCTTGGACACTTTTCTGTATTCAGCGTACGTCGGTGTGCGTGCGCGTGTGTGTATGACAGAAAGTGTGTGTGTGACAGTTTCAGGGTTAGGAGGTCTCACTGGTGCTCAGTTTAGCATTGATTTATTCTCTTTCTCCAATTTATTTCCCCTTTGCCTGATCTGCCTCTGGGAGGACAAATGGAGGAGAAACGCCAAGCGCAGTAACCATCTCTCTCTCTCACACACACACACACACAGACACACACTCACGCCTCGTAGGAAAAGTGACAAATGTTTCCACGAGCAGAAACGCAGTCAAATCTTTTTTTTTCACACACGCAATCTGAATATTTTTACCGCTGAGATCCTCCAACCGGACCAATCAGAGATCACACCGGTGACCATCATGTCCAACTATAAATCCACAACAACCCCCTAAGTCCCACGGCGCCCCGGCTCCTATAAGACCTCTCATGTTTTCCTATATAACCGTCTTCAGAGCGACCATAAAGACATAAAGGGACGCTCCCACCTCGAGGTGAGTGGTCATAACTCTCCAGCAGGTATTTTTATCGTGACACGGCGAGTGAGGTGCACAGATTCATCTCGTCTCGTGCTTTATAACGTCCAACCCAAACTCCGGATGAGTAAAAGCGAGAGTGCGGTCATATTTTAGCGGCGGCTCGCTGTCACGCTCGGCCGTAATGGAAGAGGAGAGAGAGAACTTAACGCCTGCGTCACTTCCACTCGGAGGTGTAATAACCTACATCCTTTTAAGTTCTCAAGTGGAAGAATTCGAGCGCGGGAGGAGGGGCCGCCAGGTCGTTAAACCCCACTTGAAAGCTCAGCGCCCTGATCGATCGTCGTGGGCCAAGCAGGGATTAAAATCAGGCTAAGTCTGTTCCGATCAATACTGATGGCTAACCCCGAGGTTAAAACAGGAGTAAATCTCCATATGTGTCCATACGCAGGTCCACACTGTGTCCTACTGCGGGGATAAATCTGCAGCTATCCATGCAAATGGACACACAATGGGTTGGCGTGCAACTGCAGTCGATATGAGTGAACGCCGTCCGAGCCTTCAGCAGAAACACACCCAAGATATATACTGTACTCTCTGCCCGGATCATGGCGGTAAATTTGGACGCATCGACGAGCGAGGAGAGATGTTTGTGGTCATATAGGCGGCAACAATGTGGATGACTTATAGACAGAGAGCTGACACGCATGATTGACTGTTTCACACCTTAATGGATGGTAGAAATCACGGCTCAGATTGATCTCACAAACACAGGTCTGCGTATCAATTACCGATACCGATCGATGAAGCTATGGACAGACAACAGGGAGGGAAAAAGTGCTGCACGTCTATATCGTGACCAACTTCAACCGGCGGATGTAGAAAATTCTTCCTCTTCTGTTTCCTCTAATCCTCGGGGACAGATTCCTGACCTTAAAATAGGACGACGATTGATAATGTTGACATTTGAGGAAATGAGCTCATTCTTTTATCGTTTATTTTTGCAGAAAAACAGACGAAAAGGTCAACAGGCTACGGCTGAATGTGAGGCTACGACAGGAAACCGGTTAGCTTCGCCCAAACTTATCTGTCTGATTCAAAGTTTACTCGCAGCAGTTCGCTAAATGACCATGAAATAGTGAATGTTTGAACAGATTCGTAACTATTAAAAAACAATTTTTTGTACATGTTGTGTAGAGTGACAATATTCTGAATCCCCCAAAAAGAGACAACACTACGGTGCGGGGCGGAGTTGTGCACGCACAAAATTTTGAGGGTTTTTTCAGGTCGGGTCGAGTGATTTTTTTTAAGTGTTCCTATCTCAGTAAACACGTATTCAGAATTCTCAAAAAGTTTCAAAAATTACAAAAAAAGACGACATTTTATCTTATCAATTTTTTTTTTTCCACTGGAAACGGGTTACTATACAAAACTACAACAGAGGAGAAGGGCCACAAAAAGAAAAAAAATCAACAGGAGAGAGTTTTTTTTATTATTTTAATTTCAAGATTAAAGTCAAAATTTCCACTTAATTCATGTCCACTTTAATCTTGAAATTTCGACTTTAATCTCAAAATTTTGATTTTGAAATAATTTCAATTCTTTCATCTCAAAATTTTAATATTTTTATCTCAAAATTTAAACATTATTGACGATATTTTGACACGTAATCTCAAAATTTCTTTTTGAATCTTATTGACAGAATTTTGATTCTTTATTGTCAAAATTTCGACTTTTATCTCAAAATTTCATCATTATTCGCAATATTTATACATTTTGTAATCTCGAAATTCTGACTTTAATCACATTAAAAAAAATTAATCTTGAAATTTGGACTTAAATCTCAAAATTTTACTTTTTTAATCTCAAAATTTAGACATAAATCACAACATTATAACATTTTGTGATCTCGAAATGTTGACTTTATTGAAATAATTTAGATTTTTTAATCCTAAAATGTGGACCCTAATCTCCTTCCTGTAATTATTTCTTTTCTCTTCATGTGGCCCTAATCCTCTTTCGTACAAAAACTCAGACATTTAAAGGATTTAATAAATTTCACCTGGCTGGACAGACCGTTCGTCCTCTTGAACCGGAGGACATGTCCCTGTTAAAGAGGACGTTTGTCATGCAGCTCTGAAGGGTGTTTTTGAGTGTTTTCAGTCAAAGTCAGAGTTTAAAAAGAAAATAATGCCAAAGCTTTATTTGTCAGAATAATAAATTTGGACGCTCCGACTGTGTTGGACCGTAAAAACAGACTTCTGCTGTCATGAATATTAGATTCTGACCGGTCCTGCCTGCAGATTTAAATTATCAATGAAGTTCTGGCGCCGTGTGTTTGTGCCTAAATTCCCCCCCTACTCTCCTCCTAATGAGGGACGCACTCATCGACTCTGCTGCAGAGGGATCACTGCAGGTGTCCTGAAACATACCTGCAGCTGAACCCGTTTGTGTTTCTGGATATTTCTATATTTATGACGGACTGCTGAGAACAAGTCTGGACACATAATCTCAGATAACAGAAACTCCTCTTTCTATCTTCTTTGACTCTAAAACGACCGTCCACTCCGACTTTCTCTGGCTCTGCTGGACTGTTTACACGCTGACACCTGCTCCTAAAACACAAAAAGACAAAAGCCTGACACCCCGGTCCAAAACCCTCCACAAACACCCGCTCACATCCCCACTTTTCACTTGGATGACAACTTTAAATCAGGCCTGTTTTTTAACTCCACCTCACACCGTTCTCCATGTTTGGCACAATCCATATAACTACAGTCTGTTGACAACACTGTCCTTCAAAACGCCGCAGCGGAGCGATCAATTGGCCACACTGATGACTCACAGGTGCAAACACTAGTTACTAAATTGGTCAATTACACATCGGCGCGGGGGGTCGGAGGTGAGCTCTCCTGTTTTGGAGATGAATGAAAGGCAGCGATGCAGAGAGATACGGAGGCGGAGGATGTTCGCGGTGAGAGGCGGACGAGGACGGCTGAAGAGAGGAAGAGTGAGACGCATCTTGGATGAGGTTTGGACCACTTCAGCGTTGTTGTCGAGCTGGAAACTTCAACATCACTGCTGTTTTATCTACTCTTAGGTGACATTCGAGGGAGTCAATTACTCTGTTTGATACAGAACTGAGCCGTCAAACATGTTTTTATGAATCTAATATCACTGCACCATTAATCGGTATTAAACCGTAATCGGATTTTTTGATTATGACGATGTTAAACAAATCAAAACTGTCAAATCAATTTTCCTCTCTATCGTGTCTCGCGCCTCCAGGCCACTGCGAGAGCGCTCCCTGGTTCCCACAAACACCAGTGTAAACAAACATGGCGTTTGCAAAAGAAGGCGATAATTTCGTGGCTAAATCGGACAAGAGCGAGTCAGTCGTGTTGAATTGGTATGACTTCACAGTTTCGGACAAAGAGCAAACCACTCCCCAGTGCAAAGTCAAGGGCGGTATCAACCCGTCCAAACGGAAAAGAATTCAGGAGGAAACACTATTGTGGCTTTTCTAGTACCTTTAAAAAAGTGTCTTGAGGCAGAGACTAGGTCCTGAATATTTCTGCTGTTCCAAAGAAACACCCACAGTTCATCAAAGTTTTCGGAACTTAAATAACAACAAACAAAAAAAAATGCTTTCACAATCACCAGTGATTACACGCACACATCCGATGTAATGTTAGTACACTCTGGGATGTCTATCAAAGCAAACAAAGAACATAAAGCGCGGTCAACAAAAATTACGGCTACCTCGGCTCACCTCTCCACCACAGCGCAGGTAAGACCGCCTCTTAGTTAACTTACTGGATTTCAAACTCAGTGACCACGTGACCCAAACCAAGCGAAACCAATATCTACCAGACAAGAGTAACTGAACACAGAATAACCGATAAGCAGAGCAACATTATGGCTCCTACAAACACAAAAGTTTTTTGTTGTATCGGCGTTTCAGGTGACTGTAAACTGTACTTTTTGAAAACGGGTCGGAGACTGAATAAGTCGGTAAACGACTCGAAACGATCATGTGACACACAGCGTAACTCTTCTCTTCTCTTATGGCGCCTGATCGTGTCCGGCCAAAACAACTTTTACACTCGTGCTCTGTATTCTTCTTCTGTCTTTAGTGCATTTCCTGTGCAGCGTTACAGCGCCACTCACTGTCTTGGCATATGCACTACATCGTTTTCAGTGGTTTATTTTGAAAGATAATAAAAAATCTTATTAAAGTGAAGTTTGGTGAAAATCATGCAGCCCTAGGATCCAAGAAGGAAGCAGCATTACTTTATCACCGAGGAACACGACTAAGTGAGACGAGTTTTGTTTGTAACAGTGAGGAGAGCTTGGCTCGTGTTATTTAGACATGTTTCATGGGGTCAGGATGGGTAGAGGTCTGTTTAAGCGGATCTTTTACTTCTCTATAGCTCATGTAAAAATGATCCCCCACACTCTCTTCCTCTCTTCACAAAATAAAAGACAATCACTTCACTGCAGGTGGGATCATGAAGAGTTAGAGAAGCACGAATAAAAAGATCAATTATATTTCCAACAACCGGCTTCAAAACACGCCTCCACTCGGTTTTAGTTTTGTTCATTTCAACCTAGAAAAAATGCAAAAAATGACTTTTTTTTCTGAAAGACATTTTAGAAAAAAAAACAGAATTTCATGCTTTTGATTTAAGCTCAGAATCAGCTCAACATGAACCTCAACATGTTCTGCAGTCAGTTATTAAAAGACGCAGTTTCAGTGAATCTTAGACGATGTTTACACGTGCTCGGCTATTTTCATAAACGGACATTTCACCCTCTCTGTTCGCAAAAAAAAACCTGCGTGCACACTATTATGTTTTCAGAAAAGTTTTCGTTTACACTAACCCGTGTGTTTATGCCGTCAAGAGCGTGCCAAAGCTCACGTTAGCCAATCAGAATCCCACATAGCAGCAGCAGCAACAACAACTTCACTTCCTTTTTTTAGAAAAGATGAAAATGCAAAGAAATACAAAGGAATTGCACCAACATAAATGCGGCTGCTATTCTGCATGCATCCATGATCACCATAGATTGTAAACATAGACTGCAGATGGTAAACAATGTTGCATTTAACCCAGTTTCCGGCACACAACCGGCCGTCGGCAACCTAAATCTCTGTTTTTCTCTGTTTACATGCAAACGTACAAAGTTTGGCGCTCGGGTGTTTCTCTGCCAAGAGTAACTCAATTTCAGGAATTCACCTTCATCGCTCTCTGCCGTAAATCTGGCTCTACTGCTCTTTTCACACCTTGTCGATGCAGCGACAGCATCATGGAGGACAGCGTGGTTAGAAGTCAAAGCTTGAAGTGGTCAGAAACGATGGCGCCACTCCACTGATGCCACTAATTTTGAGATTTGGAGTTTTCTAAAATCTCCACTCTGGTCGGAGTTTGTTAAAAGCATCATTTTCAGGAGTGAATTCTCTGTTTTCTTCTAAATGAAGCGTGCAAACGATGGTTAATGTCCATGTTTTTAAAAATAAAAGGAGCTTTATTTTGCACACGCTGTCAGTATGTGCAGCTCAGACCGTGGACGCATCATTATCTTTGGCGACTGCGATGCACGGCACACTTTTATATCATTTTTGCCTCAATGTGAGATTACCTGGATATCACTGTTTACGTGGATAAGATCGGCATTTTCCACATACAGCAAATCATTTGGAAAAAAAGGCCGAATTATGAAAATCCTCAACGCTAAAGTCTGCTTACAACTGAAGCTGAGGAGCCATAATGTGATAAATTACTTTAAGTTCCTGTAAATATAATTTACAATCAGAGAGTAAAAATCATCCTCATTAGACGTCTCGTTAAGCGTGTCGTGAACTTCACTGTAACGTAGAGAATCTGGGTTACACCCAGGGTCGTTTTCACCGACTCGAGTTAGCGTGCTCTTTTGTGGCTTTCGACATGGAGAGGAAACGCCGTTCCGACCGCATTTAAGAGGCTGAAAGTGAGCCAAGATGAATGTCCAGGTATCGAACTGAGATGGATAGAGGAGAGACCTCGGGGAGCAATAATGGTTGTTCTCAGTGTGTTAATCAAACCGATCCCTCTCTTCCTCTCCTCTTTGTTTTCTTTCTCTTTCACAGCAGGTAGAGTATCTCACTTTCTTATCTGGACCTCTTTATCCCCCCGCAGACCCCTTTACTCAGCGCTGACAGACACTGAAGGAATCACAGTTTTGAAGGGAAAAGCCTCCAGAATTTTCCGCCTCCAGTTGCCACAGGATACAAATCTGCTCCCGGCCATTACGGCGGTCTCTCCGCATGTGGAATTCGTGTCTAATGAATGCACAAATACACCTTTCCAGTGCGGAGTCAGAGCAGTGCAGTGGACCCCTATGAGGCTGCACAAAGGGAGCGTATTTGGGGTGTATTTTGTGCACAACCGCGGCTGTATCCCTCTGTGGTATTAGCTTGTATGTTTCAAATGAAACACGAGCGACATGACTACATCGCCCCCACTCTCATTAAATGAGTGGCAGATGCACAAAGTGAAGGAATGAAAGCAAACACTGCTTTTGTGAAGAAACACTGCTTTACACGCTTTTCACCCCCCCATGCATATCAAATGTGTTTCGCCAATTGGAAAGCATAATTCAGGGTGGAGGGAAAAAACAGCAGAGCTACTCTTGGAGGCAACCTTGCCAATTAATTTGCTGCTCAGATCTCAGAGCCTCACTAGAGAGGTGCTAGACTACATACCACCGAGCTAATTTGTGCAGCAGGTCTGTCTTAAATATATGCATGAAGCTAATTCGGTTAGTGTCGTAGCCCCTGTAGCTGTGGCGAGCACGGCGCTAGCTCCCATTAGCGATGTTTCTGCCTCCAGTGGAAATCAACACAAGTCGAGGCAGACGCCGATTTTTTTGCATAAAGCAAACAAAATTAAATTTACTCCGCTAAATCAAAGTGCAGAGCCAAATGTGGGTATCTCTCTCTCTCCCTCTCTCCCTCTCTGCACGTCCGTGTCTGTCTCTCTCCGAGGGATAAATTACTCCAGAATCATAAAAGTAGGAAGGAAAAAAAAAATACAGAAAGAGAGGAAAAGAGATTTTTCAGTCAAGTGGGATTCCCTGAACAATCCCAGCATGCTTTCACTCACCAAGACGTTGGCTTATGTGTCTCTGGGAGTGCTTCTCTGATTTCATGTGTCAGTCGGAGCATGCTGCCCTGCATGCATTTACAGTTTTTGTGTATTTCTTTCTCGCCGAGATCTCAAAGGAAAACTCAGAGATGTATTTGTACGAAAATAAACGTCAGGCCCGAGAACTCCAGGGGGGATTATTTGCACTTCTGGGCGAGTGAAACAGGGGCCAGATCAGGACCGGGCGATTATATGATCGTGATAGATTTGAGTTCGATCACAGTGATCAGCTGTGAGCGTATTTACTCGATCAAACATCGAGAAGTAAACAGAATGACTGAACGTGGATGTAAAAGGGAACGGAACTGAGGGCAACAAAATAGATGTTAGCCGTGACTTTTAGGCTACGTTCACACTGCAGGTTATGATGCACAATTCTGATTTTTTTGTTGAATCCGATCTTTTTGTGCGGTCGTTATATCTGATTTATATCCACATACAAAAGAGGCCTGGGTCGGATTAGAACAAATCAGAATTGACCTGTTCACACTGACCTGAAAAAATCAGGTATGAGTCACAGATGGTTCAAAAATGGGAATTGACCTGCAGTGTGAACATAGCCTTAGTCATCCTCCGAAGATGTTATTGTTGAGAAGTTAGACAGATAGATTTATTGGTCCCCGTAGGGAAATTTGTCTTCACCAACTGTACAATGCACATAACATAGGACAGACCTTAAGGAACAGACAACTAATGACAAACACCCGGACAACAGCAATCGGCAACAAGCAGTAAGGAGGCAACAGGACGGATTATTCTATTCAGGGCATCTATAGCTGCAGGGACCAGGCTTTTCCTAAAGGGGGCCTTGTAAAACCTTAGGGTTCCGTACCTGCGCCCTGAGGGGAGGAGGTTGAAGTATTTTTTGAGTGGGTGAGTGGGTGTCTTGTGCTCTGGAGTTTGCTACGCGTGTGATGGACCTGTTGTTCAGTTCTGTGAGGTCGGGTGTGGGTAGACCGATGAGTTTAGCTGCTGTATTTGTAACGCGTGTGAGTTTGGCCCGGTTGGTAACAGAAAGCAGTGAAGAAACGTGTAGAACAGCACAGAAGGATGGGTTGGATAATACTTTGATATGGCAACAACTGGAGGTGCGGAGCAACATACAGTTATTTAATGTCGGTTGTGTGGCGGTGGTTTGGGTATCTCCATAGTGACGTTGAGCAATTAAGCCGATGTGTAAAGTATGTCGGCGGTCGTCGCCCTCAAAAACCGGCAACACAACAGATCTGTTTAATCATTTGAAGAAGTTCTTCCTGAGTGATTATGAGGAAAGTATGAAAATGTGGGCGGAGTCTGTACAGCCTGTCACTGCTGACGGCACGAGTAGCATTAGCAGTTTAGCTACAACTAGCGGTGCAGCCACCAGACCGAAGCAATCAATTCTATCATCTACGTTTGAATCCTCTAATGTTTACATTTTAAGGCGTCTTCATTATCTCTGAGGGGGCGATTTGTTTATTTTGGGTCTTTCATTCCTGCAAAAACACTGTAAACTAGTTCACTGTATTATTTAGTATTTATCTACATTTGTTGTTCTGTTGAGTTAAAATGTTTTTTATATTTTTCTAAGTGTGTCTTATTCTTTGTTATTTACTTTGCATGTTAATAAAATGTTGAGCTAATCTCTATTTTCTTTAATTTTTAGTACAGATGCTTTAAAACTGGCACTTTAAAATAAAAATCGTGATAATAATCGAGATTGGATGATAAGACAAAATATATCATGATCATTTTTTTTGCCGAATCGCCCAGGCCTAAACCAGATTAATTTATAATTTCACTCTGTGTCTGTTAAAGCTGCTCAAAGATGTGCGAGCCTCATGTAGGATTGTGTGTGTTGGAGTCAGAGAGAGCTCCTTGCAGAGTACTGCAGAGCCAGTCAGTAAAACAGAAAAAAAAAGAGAGAGAGGGCCGCTTGGCTGTTCCTATTGAACTTGACCTGCGGGCCAGATCAATGTGTGTGTGTGTGTGTGAGAGACAACCCCTGCTTGTGTGAGCGCGAGTATGTGAGTGCACGCTGCCAGATCAATGTGTCTCCGTGTGCCGTGGAATGAGAGAGCACACTGATTACCCAGGGGTGGGAGAGGAAAGGGGGAGGAGGAGGAGGAGAGGAGGAGGGAGGAAGAGAGAGGAGGGAGGAAAGGAAGAGGGATGGGGAGTGGATGAGATTGAGCCGAGGACAGTGTTGAGCCCAGGATCAGGAGGGAAGCTCAGATCATTTCATTTTCATTTTCCCTTCATTTCTCCGCGAGCTAAGCCGTGAGTCGGGGCCTTCCACATGGATGGGGCGCCAAAATCAGATCTGCAGCCAGATGGTGGAGATCTGCGGGGAAATAGCAACACAATCTGAGAGGAATGGGAGGATTGGGGGTCAGCGATCCATGCTCCCGTCTTTCCTTTTCCTCTCCTCTTCTTTTATCTCTTCCTGAAAAGCACCTGAACTGTTATGAAACCTCGCACAGTGTCTCTCCGCCGTTTTCTGTCGCCTCCACGCTTCTTTTTTTTTCATTCTGTTCCTCCTTAAGAGTATGAAGGACTGCGGCCCAATCCTCAGCTCTGCGGGGCTCCTCTCATCTCGCTCGCTCAGTGTCGTTCCCGTCACGCGCAGTTCTGTTTGCAAACCCCTGCCCGTGTCCAATCAGCACGTAGCCACTGTGAAGTGTGTCCCTGCGAGTGTGTGTGTGTGTGTGCGTGCTCGTGTTTGAGAGGAGGTGGGAGGTGTTCAGGGTTTCTTTTTGAAGGGTTATGCTTCTTCTCTGATGTATTTTGTATGTGAACATGCAGCCTGTGAGGATTGTGGCCCAGAATGTGAAGGAAAGAAACAGTGAAGGTGTTTCTGTGTGAGTGTGAGACGAGACACACAACGTTTCACTACGGCAGGTTTTCAAGAGCATAAGTGGCGCGGCGCCATCGTTTTTGACCACTTCAAGCTTTGACTTCTAACCACGCTGTCCTTCATGATGCTGCCGCTGCATCGACAAGGTGTGAAAAGAGCAGTAGAGCCAGATTTACGGCAGCGAGGGATGAAGGTGAATTCCCTGAAATTGAGTTACTCTTGGCAGAGAAACACCTGAGCGTCAGGATGCCAGGTCGTAAAATTTAACGTTGTTCTTTAAATCTTAAAGCGCCACATAAAAACCTGTTCGCTGCGTTATTAGACCGGATTAGCTTCATGTGACGCATTTCTTCGGATACAGCCTTTTCGGCCTTTTCATAGATGTACTGATGTGGTGGAAACTGGGGGCAAAACTGACCTGCAGCCTCCTCGTCCATCAGTGAAGTCATCTTTGTCCATAATGATGCAAAACCATAGACTGTATATAGAATGGACGCCGTCTGCCTCCTCGCTGGGTGAAGCCACCACAAGAACAGCACCCTCTGGTGACAGGCTGCAGTATTGGTCATAAATCCTGCCTCCTCCAGCAATCCCTATGGAGCTGTGGACAAACTTTAAAAATTTATTACACAGAATATAAATTTTTACAATGTTGACATGTAGTTACTGTCAGACTGGTTTGTGCTCAAGTCCTCTTTTTTCTGTACAGCTCAGTTTTTAAAACATGTTTTCTATGATTGACACCTGATACAGCCTATGGGTGTAAGATGGCGTAGCTCACCTGGGGGGATACGCTGTTTGAGCCAAGTGTCATCACAGTGACTCTCTGACAGAATGCATACAACACTACCGTGCAAGTGGAGAAAATTACGGAAATACAGAGAGCAATCCGGCTTTAAATCTGTATAATGATGGGAGGCGGAGCCAAGTTGTCCAACGTAAATACAGTCTAGGTGCAAAACTTAAGCGAGATATCTTCAAAACTGATGAGTTATAAAAAAACAGTTTGCAGATTAAAAATAAACTCTTTAGACCAATATATTTTCATTTGCATGGGTGTGTATTTGGCTTCCTACACTTTTGCAGCGAGCCCCAAGTGGACACTAAAGGAACTGCAGTTTCAGCACTTTTGTTTCTTCCTCATTTCTTTAAACCCGGGGTTGCCGCTCTGTTTACACTTGGGTGTTTTTTTTTTTACAGTGTCCATCATCTCTTTTCTATGTTTTGTCCAGAACATGATGATTTATCTTTAATCTCACCATGATTCGTCTGGACAGAGAGGTATGTAGAAATGTAGATATACAGTATGTGCCATATAAAGAAGAAAATGGTCCAGCTGTATGCGGCTTATCACTACTACGTCTGTTTTATGATCCACTGACAGCTCCTCATGGGAGCTTTAAGGATGACAGGTGTCATAAATTGGTGAAATTTTCATCTATTTTAGGGCTTTTATGGTTTTATTGAGAGGGTAGGAGAGTGGATATGGAGGGAAACTGGGAGATAGAGTGGGGAATAACAGGACCTCAGTGTCTGTATATGGACTGAGTGGGAATTCTTATGTTTTTGTCCTAAAGCTCCTGCGAAGAGGAGATTTTTCATGTTTATAAAAAAGACTGATATCCAAATTAATGTTTTTTTATGTATATGAAAGCAAACATGATCATCAGAAACAAGACTGATGCCTTTTATATGATAATAGGGTTGTCCTGACCTGATATAGATATCGGATACAAGTCCAATATCAGTAAAAAATTGAATATCAGATTATATCGGCCTGCATTTAAAATCTCAGATATCAGCACTTTGATAAAAGCAGTCCATTCCAGACTCCGCTCCGGTACCTCTATCTAGTAGCGCCCGGATTATGGATGCAGTGTTCATGTGATCACAACAACAGTGTGTACTGAGGTACGAACAAAGTAGTAATGATTAGGAGTGATGTCGGCCCTGTGGCAGTATTTTTTGTTAAAGTCAGAAAAAGACGTTGCAGCTGAGTGAAAAACTTGTCATGCACAAGTTTGTGCTAATATCGGATCAATATCGGTATCATATCGGAAGTAAAAAAGTTGTATCAGGACAACCCTATATGATATATTTTAATTTTCTAACATCATAAAATGTTTACAGTTAATGCCAAAATTAAGAGATTTCTAGATTTTAAGCAAAAAGGACAAGATTAGCAACAGTAATTTTGTCCACAAGGGGTGCCAAAATTGACACAAGCTGAAAGTTACTCACAGGAGCTTTAAGGCGGGACTTTATAAAAATAAAAATAAAGATAATTTTGGTCTTTCTCATCTTTTCAGTACTTAATTTACAGACACAAGAAAATTATAACATAAATTAGACTAAAACAAAAGTTAATCAATCGTTAGGACCTGACAGTGTGATCGCATTGATGTGTGATTGAAGGAGAGAGCTGTCAATCATCTTTTGTACTGCCAAATTGTGCATTTATTGATCTTATCGAGGACAGCGTTGGGGGTAATGCACTACAAAGTAAACAGAATTTATACAGTTAATGCCAAAATTAAGAGATTTTTAGATTTTAAGCAAAGAGGACGACATAAGCAATAGCACTCGTTGTCCACAGGGGGCGCCAAAAATGACACAAGCTGAAAGTTACTTACGAAGGCTTTAAGGCGGGAAAACACCCGTAGATAATTTTGGTCTTCTGGATCTTTTCGGTAAAATATTATTGCAGAAAATGAAACTTAAATTAGACGAAAACAAAAGTTAATTTATCGTTTAGATCTAACAGATGTCTGAGTGAAAGAGAGAGCTGTCAATCATCTTCTGTTCCGCCTACTTGTGCATTTATCTATCATGATGAGGATTTATACAGATGACTCCTGAGGGCTCCTCTTTAATATAAAGAAGGTTAAACATTTTAAAACCCCTAAAGAGTCCATAAGCTGTAATAATGATAATACACTTCCTCCTGTCTTTATATCCCCGCTCCACTGAAGCTCTCTGGATCGGTTCATGTTCCCTCTGCAGCTTTTCTTCCTCTGTCCGTGTAAGTGTTTGGTTTTGATCTATGAACACACACACACACTTCTTCAAACACACACTCTCCTCTCTCTGTACCCTCTGTCTGTGCGGCTCTACCTCAGGAGAAAATTCAATTGGAGAGTTGACCCCACCTGACATGAAGCGAGCACCATTGATTTTTATTGAAACATGAGCCGTCGATACTGAAATTGCTTTTGACTCTGCGTGTTTGTTTCCCAGGTGAGCCGTATGATCACAGTTTGATTGCCAGCTCAGTCATCCTCTCGATACAGTTTAAGCCGCGGCGTGCTTATTTGCAAATACTCTGATAAGATACAGTAGAGCCCATTCAGTTGTCTTTACATTGGGAGGTCTAAAAATATGCTTTTTGTCAATGAGGTTCTTAATTATCTCTCCACATAGACTTTTATTTAGTTCAGGATTTGCATATGAATATTTATATTGTGGGAATATTCTCACCTTTTGTACAAACCACCAAACTCTTTTGAGGGTATTTTACACTGAAATCACATGTCAGCTATTCATTCTGATTAGTAAAAGCATCACCAGGGGATTACAGGATTACACAGAACTGGTAAAATCAATATGCTGAGCAGAGTTTTTGGCACATATAACCTCTGCCTGTTGACACTGTGGTAAAAAAAAAAAAATCATGTTTTTCTTGTTTTTTACATGTTCATATGTTCATTTTTCTGATGCTACAGGACAAATCTTGAAAAAAATAAGTACGAAATTGTAATTCTGAGTATTTCTGCATTCAAAAGCAGGTTCAGACACATAGAGATTTCCTATGTCACAAATCCAAGCTCCGCCCCCTGAGCCCCGCTATGGAGGCCAGACTCAGAGAAATAGAAAGGACGATCGCGAAACAAGTGTGTGCGTTTGCGGATTGCAGTACTCGTAAGAAAGATAATTATGATGTTAACTTTCATCGTGTCCCCAAAGACACAAGTGTCAGAGAGCTGAAAGTTACCTGCTACTTCTATGACACCGGCAATGTTAGGCTGCAAGCTAGCGTGAAGAGCAGCGCTGTCTCCGCCCACGACACAGGTAATGTGATTTTGGCAAAAAACTTAATAATCACAATTTAAAGACCACTGAGAACACTTTAAGTAGTAAAAAAATAGATTGGAGTGGGACTTTGACAACATAGAGGATACCTAAATGTTCGTCCTGCAATCCAGGCAACTGCATGTGCACAGAAAGTAATCCACTCAGCTGTAATTCTGCTCTTATAGGCTGGCGTTAGGATCAGCTGATGTATTGTGTATTTTAAGGCCTGCCTGAACTATCGCTGTGTCCAATTTGTCCTGATAACTACCTCTGCCAGAGATTTGACTCAATGTTTAACTGAATTGTCCATCATTTTAAGTGTCTCTGAGGTTTCTTATTTTTAATCTAACCTGAATTTTAATATTTTTACAGACAGAAAGAGCAGAAGCTTTAAAATTTCACAAAACCACCAAATCTGTGCATCAAAACTTGATTTTTTTCTGCTTTTCTGTCTCACGTACCATCCTTTGACCTCTCAGATTCATCTCCTGACCACACAGAGGGTCTCCACCCCTTGATTGGGAACCACATTTTAGCTGAATGGAGCGAAAATCTAATAATATATGAATGGAGTTTGGACTCATGACATCCACACACACTCATATACACACCTGTGCTTAAGCATTTAACGACTGCACACACACACTCACACACACTTACACACTTACAGTCTCCTGATGAAATCCAGCCGTGCACAGAGGCCGTGGTGCTGCATATTGATGCCCAGCCAAGAGCTCCCTGCTGGGCTTAGCTTGATCCTGCTGCGCCCCTGGATGGCTTTGCTTCTCTGGAGACCCACTCTGTGGTTTACCTGCAACATATATCCACAAACACACGCACACACGCGCACACACACACACACACACACACACAGATTTCAGAGCCCTGCAAAGCTTCAGCTCTTGGTTTGTTTTATGAGTTTGAATTTGGCTTTTAGCACGGCAACAACTCACCGCCTCTACACAACAACACACAACAAACCTGTGTGTGAGTGTGTATCTATGTAAGTGTGTGTGTGTGTGTGAGGCTGTCAGGGCTGTTCCTGGCTGGGACTCTCTCTCTCTCTAACACATGCTGATAGACAGTCATATTTCCTGTGGTAACAAGCGTGAAAATGGCCTCATAAATCCAGAGTGGTTTTACAGAGCCCACATCAGCGACTAAAGAAGACGTATTATGTAAATAAAACAACACGCCATCAGTAATGCTGGCTCTCCGCCGCCGCCACCTCATAATGACTCAGTGGGAGACTTTTAGTGGAATACAGCAACAGTTTGATTAGGTGTGTTGTCGTACATAAAGAGGTGTGCGCGTGTGTGTCTGTGGTTAAGCTCTTATACGCAGACACACTTCTCTGCTCCATAATTTGATATTTCATCATAAGTCTCTATCCCAGCATGCTGTGCAGCGCTTTGCGGCAAGCCATGCTCCAACGATCTGTCAGCGGCGCGCGGGAGAAAGCAGGGCCAATCCACACACACACGAGTAACAGTGTTTATTAAAGGTGAAGGTGCGAGGGGAGGTGTGTGTGCGTCTGCGAGTGAAAGCTGGCATACAAACCTAAAATGGACCCGTGTGCACGATACAGAGAAACCTTCATACAGTCCCTCTCTCTCTCTCTCTTTCACACACACACACACATGCACACACACGCACACGCCCTTACGGCTCGCCCAGCTCCGACCCGTGATGGATTGGCTGCACTCCTGCCGTGACAGACGAGCGATGGATGGAGAGCTGAGAAGATGAAGGGAAGAAAGGAGATGGAGGGGGAGTGTGTGTGTGTGTGTGTGTGTGTGTGTGTGTGTGTGTGTGTGTGTGTGTGATGGAGGGGAGTGATGGAGGGGAGAAAAGAGCTGAGTGCAGTGGTCTCGGTGCCAGGGAGGATCTTACATGGGGCCAAGCAGATCATTTCCTCCGCGGCAGCACGTGTCATTTCCTCTAAACAAACAGCCTTTCTGTGGACGGCAGAGAGGCTGGAGGCCTGCCCTGTCAATCTCTCTCTCTCTCTCTCTCTCTCTCTCTCTCTCTCTCTCTCACTCCATCCTTTATCTCCTCTGTGAGCGGGTGTGTGAGAGAGTACAGTTTAAGCATTCTCCATCAAATCATCCATGGACTTTTAGGTGTGTAATGTTTTCAACGTTGGAGAAGAATCCTGCAGCACTTTGCAGCATTTATCAAGTTACAGTGAAGAGAAAGAGTTTCCTTTAAAAGGCAGAAACATCGAGCAGAACCAGACTTAAGATCTTTTTTAAACAGGCAGAAACCTCGAGCAGAACCAAACTCAAGAACTGCCTTAGTATATATTCACCATTTATATAATTATATTTTAATAATTACATTTTTCTGTCCACATTTTTTAATAAAATATTTTCTCAAGTTAAGCAGCTTTGATTTTTATTTGTCAGTTTTATTTAATTCAAATAGACTAATAATATGATATCTGCATCATCAGCTGTTTAGAAACTGTAATCTGACCTCTGATAAGTATTTGAAGGATGAATCATTATTTTAAGTATCTAGATCCTTTTCTATTCTTTTAAAAATAATTTCTGTTAATTAAAATAATAAAACATCATTTTGCATTTTTTTACATCTGAGTTTTTTCCTGAATAACTTTTCTTCTACATCTGAGTACGTCGTTTTCAAACTCACATTCAGCCACCTGTTTCCTGTGATATTTGCTGTTAACATTCTCAGCACTCTCACTTATACTGTCACAGCTCTGAGCTCGACTTCTACCAGGAGACTGAACCACCTGCATGAGGCAAGAAGGCTGGTGTCTTTATCAGCTGCAGAAGTATAACTGATGATATTCAATGTTTGGAGTAACTCTCTATGCCTGATAAAACCAGCTGAGAGGAGAGTCGGGGTGCTGTTCCCAAGAATGATTTATGGCATCATTAGCAGAGGAATATGTTTGACTTAGAATATAATTAATTTACTGTACTTCATCCATAATGATGGCTAGATAAGAGGACTTTTACTAAATACCTGGTCTGGTGCCTGCCCTCGTTTAACCTCGTTTTTTTTGGGTGCTGAACCTAAAAAAGGTCAAACTGATGATTAAATTAAGAGAATTTCTCAAATTGTGATTGGTTGAAAGAATTTTACTCACCATACTGTGCTCTGATTGGCTGGTTGTCATTGCTCTGATTTGTGTCCATAGAACAGACGCCGTCTGCCTCCTCGCTGGGTGAGAACAGCACCCTCTGGTGACGGGCTGCAGTATAGGTCATAAATCCCGCCTCCTCCAGCAATCCCTATGGAGCTGTGGACAAACTTTAGAAATTTATGACACAGAATATAAATTTTTGTGATGTTGACATGGAGTTACTGTCAGACTGGTTTGAGCTCAAGTCCTCTTTTTTCTGTACAGCTCAGTTTTTAAAAGTTATTAGGGGGTCAAGCCAAGCGTTATCACAGCGACTCTCCTGCGGAATGCGCACAACGCTACTGCACAAGTGGTGGTTCCAGGAAGTGGAGAAAATCCTGTTAACACCAAGTGCAATTCGGCTTAACATTTATATAATGACAGGAGGCTGAGCCAAGTTGTCCATAGTATATACATAGTTTGTGTCATCTTGAAAAAGTTTCATTAAATTCAACAGAAAGAAAAAGTCCAAGTAGTGCTGTGTTCCAGTTGTACTCAGAAGTCGGGATTTTCGGGCTCTGAGGCGGAAATTCATTCACAGTCCATCAACGGTAAAGAGTAACAGTAAAAGCTCTTGTAATTTATTATTTATTAGCACTTCTGTTTTGTTTTTGTGAAATTAAATAAGTGGTTTATGTTGAACTGGCAAACATCTGTGAACACGGTGCTATGGCGTTTGTTAGAATGAAATACTGTGTTATGCGTTGTTTACAGCTGGCATAGCTAACAACTAACAACAACAAACAACAGCCGACAACAGCTAACAGCAGCTGACAATTGTAGACAACAGCTAACAATGGCTAAAAGTAGGCGTCCATCTTGGTTTTCCGACTTGTTTACTGGAACGCCATCAACTCAGGTGTAACGTCATTCCCAGCTCAGACATCCGACTTCCGAGGAAACTGGAACGCGGCATTAAAATCCATGTTTAAAGCTGAGCAACAAGTGAAGAGATTCTCCGCAAGATCATCGATAATGGACGGCAACAACATATGGACAAAAAGGTAAACTGCTACCAGAGAAACACTAGTGCAGGCCTCAACCTGGTGCCATGATGTCTGTCCACCTCTATTAAAGTAAAGATATAAGAGATGTAACGATATAATAAAAGTGTTTAAAGGTAGAGAGTGCTCTGTACTGTTTAAAAAGGGTCTCGCAGAGCACAGGCAGTGGTTTGGCATTGACTAAGACCTCTCAAGATCATTTTTTATCATCCCACTGGTGCCTAAAACAACCCCCCTGTATGGTAGCTGTTTGAGTCTGAGCGCTGTGTGAGTCATTAATAAAGTAAATAAAGTAAATCATTCCCTCCATAAGAGCGTTTTCAGCCTCTCGGAGGTTTTTGGCTGATTGAATATGTTTTGGTTTTAGACTCTTGGCCGGACTGAACGAGCTATTTAAAGATGTCACCTTGAGCTCTTGGAATATATGAGGGGGATTTATCACGATGTTCTGACGTTTAGAAAGATAGTCAATTAATTGGATTGAGTTTGGGTTGGGTTGTTGTGTCCTGGTGTCTGCAGTGTCCCTGATTCGATCAGGACCTCTGTGGCGTCTGCTACGCCTCTTTTTGTCGTTATAAAGTGTAATATTAACGAAAACAAAGATGTGTTCTTAATTATAAAGTGTAAATAACCATGCGGTCCTGTCTCAGTAAATACCGCTAATGTGCATACATACTCCTCCTGTGCATGTGTCTCTTCCACCTGTCACTGCTGTGGTAAATAGCCGTGTCAGGCATTGTGTCGGACATGATTTGTGTTTCCCAGCCCTGAGTGTGTTGTGTGTGCAAACCACCAATTACATTCGCTCCTAATTACACACTTAAAGACGTAATTAGGCCTGCCTGTTCCATTGCTACATAAAGAGATATCACACAGTACACCAGGGCCCTCTGTGCAGAGAGAAGGCTCTCAGTGCAGGGGAACACAAACACACACCAACACACACACACACGTGTTTTAATTAACATATTAATTGTGAACACTTAACATATATAGAAACCAACTTGCAAACAAATATAACGCCTCGTTACTGCCTTTATGTGCGATTGGTTGAGTTTTAATTGCAAACACTCGATCCGCTGCAATGTAAGGAAACGTGCAGAGCTGAGTGACACATGTTTAACCATTTCAACTGCGATGTGTGCATGTGACTTCAGTCATGTGACCTGAAACACAACATGCAGTCACTCACAAGAAACTCACAAGTTTCTTGTTATATCCAGTGTTGGGACTAACGGGTTATTAAGTAACACGTTACAGTAACTATGCTACTTTTATGGTAATGAGTACTGTAACCCGGGATTTCCCTCACATCCAGAACAGCAGCGATCCACCAAGACTGAAAGGTTATTAGACGTCATTTCACCCCGATGACACCATGGATGAGGAGATACTGATTCTAGAAGTCTAGAAGTAGATTTCCTCCTCTGGAAGGACACAATCTACTGCTCATATGTCTATGTGTCTGTCTTTACAGAGAAAACCCGTTACCGCACAACTGCACGTGAATCTGTGGGTTCTTATGAGTTCTCACGATCTTGCTGTCCGTAACTCCGCCACGAAACTCGCCTCACAAACGGAGCCGGTAGGAATTGGCCAACGGTGAAAACAGCCGCTGTCCAGAGCCGTTCCAGATGCGTTGAAAACTGGGAGTAAGGTGTTTACATTTACCTCAGTTGTGTGGTCTTAATCAGAGTAAAGCAATAATTTGGTTTTCTCGAGTTTTATGTAAACAGACTGAGTAATGAGCCGAAAGGAGGCATGCTAGCATCTGTTTTAGTGGAGGTGGACATGTTCCTGTCAATAATGGGAGTCTTGTTTGTAAACTGGGACTAGGACAGTAGTCGAGTTAAAATCGCTGAATCGAGCTTTAACTGTATCTTAACTGTGCAGGTAACAGACTGAGTGTTCTGAGCTAACTCTTCACTGTCAGATTTAACTCACTCTGTCTAAGGTTGTTTATAACGGAGAGAAAAAAACTGACTGAAGCAGGTGTTCAGCTCGGATCATTCAGCTCTCCACGGCCACCATCGTTTCTACAGAATTGCATCAGTCTGAATGTCCTTGCATGTGCTCAGCTTCAGGTCTTTTCTTCACCTTTGTTCCAGCTGTAAAAAATGACAAAATGAAATAAAAAATACCGCCTTAAAAAACACTATCTGAAGAGTCGTTATGACGTCCTGGGAAATCATAGACAGAGGTGCGCAAACACACCTAATCGTCAGCTCAACAAGCATGCTGGGGCATCCGAGGCACTGAGCCTGCGTCTGAACCTTGAGATATGAGCGCTATGTGTGTGTGTGCGTGACTGTGTGTGTGTGTATGTGTGTGTGTGTGTGTGTGTGTGTGTGTTGAGCAGCCCTCACTCTCTAGCTGGCTGCTTAAGAATCCAGTCACATCTCCTGCTAGCAGGCAGGCAGTAAGGCGCTTTCACGCTCACAGGTTTGCTTTGGTTTGGTCTAATACCTCTTTCTCTCTGTATGTGTTTGCATATGTGTGTGTGTGTGTGTGTGTGTGTGTGTGTGTGTGTGTGTGTGTGTGTGTGTGTGTGCAAATAAGCATATGCCTAAATCTGTGTCTGTATGTGTGTCCTCACTCCCCACATCTTTTGTTTCTATACTTTATGTTTGTGTGCGACAGTTTTTGTGTGTTTATGTTTATGCCTCTGCGTGTGTATGTGTGTGTATGTGTGTGTTGGCTCTCGGCGGCACTGATAAACCCACTTAGACTCTTCCCTGATCTGTTCGCTCTGGGCTGCCAGCCCCCTGCATGGGCTCACACACGCACACACACACATGCACAGAAACACACACACTCTCACACACAGCCCTCTGCTTTAGCTGCTAGCTGATCTGTGACGGCCTGCCACTCAAACGCAGCTCCGTAGAGACTCTGCACAAAGGAGGAGAGGAGGCAGGGAGTGGAGGGAGAAAAGGAGGGAGGAGGAGGAGGAGGTGAAGGGGTGGTGGATGAAGAGAGAGAGAGAGAGAGAGAGAGTTAGTAAGGGGGTATCAGTGTCTCTCCTTCGGGTGCCTGCTAGCTCCAGCTCTTTGGCTGTCTCCTTATCTCTCTTCTCCTCACTCTCCTCCACCTGACTGGCTTTGGCAGCTGCTCCTCACTCCCCCAACTCCCCTCCCCTTTTCTTCCCCCTCTACCCACCCCACCCCTTCCCATCTCCATTTCCTCCCCTCTTTATTTTCCTACCTGAGCGAATGCCAGTTCATCTCTCCCTCATTTACGTCTGGAGATGGGAAGACTGAGCGAGAGATGAAACGGGAAAAGAAAGAGAGACGGAGACAGAGAGAGAGCATTGTGGAGAAAAAAACACAATGTGCAGCAAAGGGACAAAAAAGAGAAGGATGAGGAGGTGAAGACAGAAAAGAGGAGTATTAGTATTAAAACAGCTAAAAAGAAGTCGACTCATGGGTGGAGGCGCCCAAACACAGAGCTAAAAGTGACTCTAATCTCCTGACAATCTGATAAGGTGAGAATATGTCCATTTTATTCTTGGCAGCTTGGTGTGCTGCCTCCTAGTGGCCAAAACCAAGTGGCAAACTCAATCTGTAACTGCTGCAGAAGCGCACTGCAGTTCCTCAAGTGTCCACTAGAGGCACGACCGCAAAAGCACCAAAACCACATACACACCCATTTTAAAAGGGTCATTTTTGGAGCAAAAAAGAGCATGCATGGCTAATTTCTCTGTTTGTGACACTGCAGTGCACAAGGAAGTGTGTGTTGATTCAATTTTGCAGCGTTAGAGGCAGAACTGACTCTCAGTTTTACCAACCAAGCGACTTATTTTTAAAAATTTGCCTAGCAACAAATCTAGCGCCTTTTTCTTGAGTTTGGAGAAAGCAGGTATTGATGTTGCTCTTCTCAACAGGTAGCAGGTGTGCATCAAAAACATCCTCCCGAGGAGGCGGGGGGGTTTGACTGAAATATTAAGCAATTTAGGCGATGACGACTTCTATCGACTTCTAGCGACTTCTAGCGATTTGACATGTAGTTACAGTAAGACTGGTTTGTGTTCAAGTGCTGGGTTGATGAGTTCATGATTTCTATGATTGACACTTGATACAGCCTATGGGCATTAAGGGATTGCGTAGCTCATCCGGGGGATACGCTGTTTGAGCCGAGCGTCATCACAGTGACTCTCCCGCCAAAATGTGTACAACGCTACTGCGCAAGTCGTGGTTCAAGGAATTGGAGAATATCCCAGAAATACTGAGAGATTCAAATCATGCTGGAAGGCGGAGCCAGGTTGTCCGTAGTATATACAGTCTATGGAGCAGATTTTAAAGGCCCGCCTCAGCCCTTCCTCTTTCTAGGTCAATTTAAAGTTCGGTTTAATCAGCCGCACTGCTACCAATGGGCTTCAAAACTAGGGTGACCGTTTTCCGAATCCCCCAAAAAGATGACACAACTATGTGGGGGCGGAGTCACAGAGTTGTGTGTAGTTAATTTTGATAGCTTCTCGGGTCGGATCAAGTGTCTTCTACGTGCTTCTAACTCAGTCAGTCCGCTCGACACAAACTCAAAACTTCCATACAAAACCCCGGACATTTGAAGAATTTTATTAACTCCACCGGACAAGGCTGGACAGGGTGCAATGAGACTGTCTCACTCTGCCAGACACATTATTTTTCAGTTTTTATTTTTAAACCCTAAAGGCATCTTTAACCACGTAACGTTTCCATCCAATAGTAGTTAGTTGAATTAGTTGTCAATTATGCTCAGTTGAAAAGTCAGATGAGAAAAAATAACCACAGTTGAAGAGGACGGTGATGAACGGGAGCCGAAGAGATGTGGGGCGGGGCGGTGAGCGACCGCAGAACTGTGGCCACAAAACCATGAGTGCCTGTAGGACGCTAAACAGAGTGACCATATGTGCCTATCATGCAATAGTAAGATTGTTATCTTGATTATGACGGGTGTACGATCATTTTCGCAGGGGTCTATATTTCCCATCTGGCAACACCGAGCCCCCTAAAAAGAGGACATGTCTGGGTAAAAGAGGACGTATGGTCGCCCTTACCACCAATGGGCTTCAAAACTCAAACAGAGGACGTCATTTTGAGTTTGTAGATGTACTGTCCGGTCTCTGAATAATACATATTTAAAGAACCGGTTAAATCCAGAGTGAAGTTTTACCGGTCAAGGTATAAAACATGGCAATCTGAACGTTGTGCCAAAATGAGAGGATAGTATCATGTGGAACAATCAAGATAAAGGAGTCTTATAAATGTTGAAGGGGAAAGGTATAAAGGTTGGAGACTCGAGGAACAAACATGAGTTTGTAAATTGAGAAAAAAGCGAGGTCGTGATCTGAACGAGCCGAGATGGATGACAGTAACAAAGTTTTCCCAAAGATTGAGGTGGGGCAAAGACACAAAGCCAGGAAGTTGCAGTGGAAGTGAAAAAGCACGCTCAGCAATATGGATCCATAGCCCTGGGTTAGTGGAGACAGAGAGAACTCTTCATCAGCACCTCGACTGCTGCTGCTGCCGATATCGCTGAGTCATCATCGCCCCCAAACACAGCTGCAGGATTAAACGAAAAAAAAAAAAACCCTCTCGCCGACACCATCGCCTTTATTTCCATCACTCATTGGACTTGTCATTACCGCCACGCGAGATTAAAGCCGTCATGTGTGACATTTAATAGGACAGAAAAGGCCAAAATATTCACTTTTAAATTAAACTAATCAAAGTGTTTGCTGGAGTTCATCCTTTTTAACTTTTTCTTTGCAAAGCCTCGCAGGGAGACGCCCCGAGCTGTTGGGCATCCTTCCCAGCACCAGCCTCGCACCTGCCCCTGGCAAAAACAAAATAACTATGCACAACTCTCTCTCTCTCTCTCCTTCCTCTTTCAGTTTTTAATTAAACTGAAGCAGAGGGCTGCAAAAACCTGCTACTAATTACACAGCCGCTGCCTCTCTCTCTCTCTCTCTCCTTTCTTTCTTTCTCTCTCTTGCTCTCCTGTTTGCTTGTTTCTCCTCTCTCTGAGCTGTGCTGGAGCTCCGCCAACAGCCTGTGGAATCACTTACCAGCGACCGCGGCGGGGGGAGCGAGGACTCGCCGAAACACACACAACAACAACAACAAACGCAGAATTTGAAGAAAAACCGCACATGCACCCCCAGAAATCTTGGCACGAGGCGCTCGCAAACAAATTGTGTAAAATGCAGACTTGCAAACACACTCTGAGCATCTGGACACACTCCTGCTCACTTTTGTGTGTGTTGATGTGTGTGTGTGTGTGTTTGTGTGTGTGTATGAGGGCGATCAAGCCTCCTAATGAGAGAGAGAGAGAAGACTAATCATATTTCACACTGACAAAACACACAATCACAACATCTGTATCCACTGCCTCCACTCCTTCTCCTTTGCCTCCCCTCCGATGCACGCATCCCTCACCCCCTCCTCCCCTCGCCTCCTCCCCCCTTTTTTCATCTTTCACCACAATCCCCCCCCCGTGCTTCTTCCCCTCCCATCCTTTCTATCTTATTCTCATTTTCCAGCTTTCTATCACTTCCTTTTCTCTCATCCCTCTCCTCCTATGACACCAGCTGCACAGAGATGGAAAAGCCAAAGACCTGCACCCCTCTCTCCCTCTCTCTCCCTACCTCCCTCTCTCTCTCTCTTCTTTCCATCTTAATGCAGAGCACTCTTCTTTAAGCTCGGAGCGGTCTGGTAGGGACACTGTAATTTAACAACAGCTCTTCCAATCCATCATAGAGACAATGTACACACAGCGCTGCCATGCATCACCTGCAGGCGTGCGGCGGCTGTGTGGGAGCAAAAGGTACCTCAGAGGAGGAGGAGGAGGAGGAGGAGGGGGTGACAGGAAGTGTGAAAAAAAAGGAGCATTTAGAGTCAAAACACACATAAAGGGAGGAAAAGGATGGATAGAGCAGGAGGTGACAGAGACGCACAGTTTCAGCTAAAATATCAGCCGGACAGCAGGAGTGGGCGGGACACACAAGCCCCCCCTGCGCCGCAATCAAGCCTCTGTCACCATCTGGACGCCATTTTAAAACCATCAGCTCTGGCTCCCCATGTAAACAAGGGCACGACCCCAGACATGCTCCCCGCGCTAAATGGGCTCTTTCTGGCAGCTGCAGACCCCAAAATGGCCGACTTTGTGGGGTGAGAATGGGAACCAGAATGGCTGACAGAGGGGAGGGCGGCGTGCGCTTCATTACCGCAGCGTGTCTGACTGTGTGTAGGAGACGTGGGCTTGTCATTCCTCCAGAATGTGTGTTTGTAGCGGTGAGCCGAGTGCTTCAACAACCCCTGAAGAGATGACTCTGAGGAAGAGGAGGATGCAGCTCCAACAAAACCAAACAAGAGAGGAAGAAGAGACGGAGCAGAGCGGGTTTTTACGCACTGTAGAGATGAAGTTATCGGGGTTTAGGAGACGAATCTGATCTCAAATTTGCACAAAGATCAGAAATGAGAGTTCACTCCTCTACATGTGGAAAATTATCACAGTTTTGTTGGTTGGAGGACAAACACATGATCTGTAAACGGTCACAAAACGGACCAAAAAGGCCCTTAAATTCAATATACTGATGCTTTCAATTTGTCTAACAAACGTGACTTTTTAGTCATTAAACCAAAATACTGCAAAAAGAAACACAAGGTAAATACTGAGACGATATAAAATGATGTAATTTAAATATAGTTAAAGAATAATACACTTTATTTTAGTAATGACGAAAACCAATACATAAGGCTTTTAGAAAACAGTCAGGAGGAATATTGTACTGCGATATTGATATATCTGAACAGAATTGATTTTAAACATGAGCCAGTAAATAACTAATAACTCACTAATTAAGTTAACTAATCAAAAACAAGTTAACTAATTAACTCCTCCCTCAGTCAGTCGTCTTTACCTGGACTCTGCGAAGCAACACGAAAATGTGAAATAGTTGGCTAAAATTCACATATTCATGTATAAATACTCCACTGGAGAACAGAGGAGGAGAGAGAAGAAGGAGAAACAATGGCGACTACATCCTTAAGTGACGATGACCTGGTCATGAAAATGATAATTAATTTTATTTATAATAGGCTTTTAGAGGTGCTTAAAGACGCTTTACAAAAAGAAAGAAAAAAAATTGAAAATACAGAAAATTTAGTAATAAAACCAACAATGTAAAAAGTTAAAAAGACACAATATGAAAAGACGATAAAAGAACAGTTCACAGGTTAAAAGCCAATGAGAAAAGGTGTGTTTTTGGGAGTGTTTTGAAAGTATGGGGGTCTGTTCAGTCTCAGAGGGGTTCAGGGAGTGAATTCAAGATGGTGGGGGCGGCAGCGGAGAAGGTTCTGTCCCCCCAAGTTTGGTGCTTGGTCCGAGGGTGTAGGGCATGGTTTTATCCCCATTAAATAACAAAAATAAGAAGAAGAATCAAAGTGTCTGGGTACATCCAACACTGACAGGAGACGGGGGAGTTCCACACAACGATCAAGGAGCTCAAATTGTATCAAATTGTAAATTGTAAAATTCTGACAATACTTCTGAATATCCCTCGGACAAATTACAGAAAGACAATTGATCCACAGCAACAGCCTGCTTCATGTCTGAGGTACGATTTATATTAGGCTATAGATTTATATCGCAGTTCGCCTGCAAATGTTTGCAAAATTCGCAACGGGGTGAAAAAATTACAGTCGCTTTTTTCACTCTGCGGGAGTTTGTAGCTGATGTGGAAGCTTGCATTGACTTTATGAGGTTTAAAAAGAAAAAGCGAATTATTCGCTTCACTAATTCGCCGATGTGTAACGACTTTTACAGTGAAGGGAAGACATGACAGGAAAAATCCTGCCTAACACCGTCATCGTAAAACAGGCTAGATCGTAGAAATGTTAGAGAAGAGTTTGTAATTTTGGTTTCATGTGCGTCGACATTTTTTTCCCGTGCATTTTGGAAATTAGAATTTTGTCACCGGTTTCACTGTAATTGGTCTTAAACTAATTAAAGGTCTGGTGAGCCTGCTGTAATGAAGGAGGTGAAGTTACTTTAAATAACTAGGAATCAATAATACATTTAACTTTTTTGTTCTGTAGCCAGAGGCACATTTTCACAGTAGACTTTAATATGTCAGAGTATTACACAGAAAGGTAAAAAAAAAAAAAGAAGAATTATTCGCTACACAAACTCACTTCGCTAACTCGCCAGTGTGTAACGACCTTTACCCTCCAGGATAGCGCTCTGTCTGTTTAATGTACAGTTACACTCTCAGTCTGATCGTCTAGACTTGTAACTTGGGAAGAAACTCAAAGTCAAAGTAGTTTAGTGACGTTTTAATTCTGTTTGTGAAAAGTAGTGTGTAATTTGTCAACTAATCATGAATCAGACGTTACGATGACTTTTTGATTGAGCTTTTTCCTGTTAAAATGTACTTTTTTACTCTTTATTTTATTTTTATTGGAACAGAATATTTCTCATAAGAGTCGGAACATCAGACTCGTCAAAAATAACAATAAAAAGTGGAAATGACGTCAGAAAAGCGGCGTTTGGCGACCAGATAGTCGCTTGCTTTTCAGGTCCTTCCACCAGCAGGTTAACTGTAATTGGCGTTTGGATTAAGGCGAACAAATGCTGAAGTGTGGATCATTAATATCAGATTATTGAGAATTATGATGTCCTCACGTGTTTGTGGGACAGAGAGAGAGAGAGAGAGAGAGAGAGAAAGTCAGCTACACAGACAGGCAGAGTGTGTGTGTGTGTTTATTCCTAAGGGGCACTGTGCATGTGTGTGTGTGTGTGTGTGTGTGTGTGTGTGTTTGTGAGCCGCACAAAGCGAAACAGTTGAAGATCTGATACAAAGTTCAGACACGTGCACACGACAGTGCATGCACGCGCACACACACACACACACACACAGCCTTATTGCAGGCACAAGTATGATAACGACATGGAAATGACATGGTAATGATATGGTAATCTGGCAACATTATTCTGCACACCAGAGACTAGGAGGGAGAGGAACCTGCCTCACACTTCACACACACAGCTGCACACTCACACACACACACAGACGCACACACACACACAAAGATGCATGCACAAACAAGTGCACAGGGCTGAGGTAAAATCTGTGAGGAGACATGGATAGGAGAGGCAGGCCAAAGTGGGGGAATGAGGTGTCATGTCAAAATGTTGATGGTTATAGGAGGTACATGTCAACTGATTTTAGAAGTTTGTAAAATACACAGTGCAGCACTTTTAAAACCTTACACGCTGATTTAACGCGCTCATTTTTGCGCCCATGACATTTGAAATCACCTACGACCACTCCTAAATGTGCCACAAGTTTAGCTTCAAAAAATAACTTTTCATTCATCGGTGTACTCGTCAAATATCGAAGATGAACCCTAAACTTCATCTAACTTTTCATGTTTATAGCTACCCTAGTGATGTATGTTGAACAGGAGTTCAAAGTAGATCCAAAACACACCTAAAAGCATCAGAACTGAAATTTAACCACAAAGCAGTGTACTATTAATAGCTCTTTCATTGCACAAGCTGCAACTTCTTACATCGAATCCAACACTGCCACCCTCTGGACAAACTCTGTACTACAAGGACTGAGAGGTGATGTAACTGGGATGGGATTAAAATGAACTGTGGACTGAAGACTTTAGGCCCTGTGAATTCATGTCAAATTAAAGTTTATGTTTAACAACAATGCTCAATGATTGAGTTAAATTTTCAGGTAAAATAAAGTCAAAGGGAGGAAAGTTACTGCAAAGACATTTTCCATAAAGTTCATCCAGTGTTTGTTGCATCTAAAAATTTAATCTACTTTCTGTTTTCTTAGAGTAGAGATGTGCATGTTTACTTGTAATTATTGTGGCCAGATGCACCAGAATCAATCTCACCAGAAAAACAAACTGTTGATATTTTTTATTATTATTATAGATCTGAAATACCTGTTAATGCTGTGTTTAAACTGAGCCTGTATTTTACAACATGTGTGTTTTAATCCTATAACGTAATAAGCAGGTGATGTCTCATAGGGTGGCGCTGACTGGAACTTTGGCTATGTTCACACTGCAGGTCAATTCTGATTTTTAACTCATATGTGACTCATATCGGATTTTTTCATGTCAGTGTGAACAGTGCAATTCTGATTTGTTCTAATCCGACCCAGGCCTCTTTTGTATGTGGAATAAATTGGATATGTATGCGTTGTGACTGCAGTGTGGACGCTCAGGTCATGTTCATCCAACCTATACCAATATGCAACAAACGTCCACATTGTTCGACAACACAAACAGGCGCGGAAAGCAATTTGTGCTTTGTGTGCATGCGGGTCACTTCACGGACACATTCCGTTCACATTAGATGCCGCATTCGTTGTTGTAATGTGAACAACCGCACAAAAAGATCGGATTTAACAAAAAAAATCTGAATTGTGCGCCATAACCTGCAGTGTGAACGTAGCCTATTTTGCTTGAGTAGATGGAGATAAAGTTGTTTGCTAGCTCTGCTAACGTTAGCCACAATCAGAACCTTGCTTGACTTCTTTTTCTAAATACTCTGTGATTGTTAGGTTAATGATTTTTTATTTTAATTATCTCTGGTCAAATGTTCTTCCTTGAGCTGCGTCACCCCGCTGTGGTCCGTAATGGACTGGCCCGAGGTCTCATTACAAACAAGCGGCTGCTGGAAGAGAGTCGTTGAGTTGTGTTTAGTCTCTTTGCTTTAGAAATGAGTCAAAGTTAAAAAGATGTTTGGTGTCTAGTACTATGGCTGAGACCCTATCTGTCCTGTTAATGAAGTTAGGTGCTGTTCTGAGCATTATTTGTGGCTATAGAGTGGCGTTTTGGTTGAGGTTTGTTTATGGCTCCTCAGACCCCTGTGTATTGCTATCGTGCGGTCGTTACTAAAGTTGGTAAAACTAGAGAAGCAAGCGGTCAGCAACATTCATCTCTCGAGGGGGTGTCTAACTCGGTGTCACGGTGTGTTTGACCCTAAATTAATTTTACTCTGGAATATCCCTTTATGGGAGACCAGGGAGAGTCATTTCCACCAATAGGAGTCCCGTGATCATTTCAGTTTTTTCCACCCTTTAAACATATTTTTTCTTGTTTCCTTGAGATAAGAAAGTTAATTTCTCATGATAGGTTAAATTGTCATCCTGCGATAGCAAATATCGGTTCTGCAGGTAGCTAATCTTTTTTTTTTTTTTTTTGTTCTTTTACATGTTTATGAATACTGTCTGATATTAAGTCTGAACTTTTCAGAAAGAACTGAAAGAAACTCTTCACAGAAAAACTTGGTGACATTTTACCTTGCACTTAACTATCTTGCACTTATGGTTAGATGCTAAACTGCATTTCGTTGTTCCTGTACTTGTACTGTGTTCAGTGAAAATAAAGTTGAATCTAATCTAATCAGATTTTTCTGACCCATATAGGTTTATTGTGTGTCTAAACTAACTAAGCTAACCATCTAAGCTAACAAGCTAGCCTAGCTAAAATGTTAGGCTAACAGTGAGTTAAATAAGCTTATTTTGTTGTAGAAGACCTGAAGATATCCCTGTAAATCTGCTTAGTTGAATTTGAGTATTATGCTAAATAAAACTGAAATTATATACGCCTGGTATATAGCTTTATGACAATCCCTCATTTCCTTTCCTTCCTTCCTTCCCTTCTCTCCCTCTTTCTCCCTGGTTGTCAGTGTTTCCTTCACTGCTCCCCTTTAAGTGGCTTTGATTGACAGGTGGGCTATATCCATGCAATATCACCCAGCGCACGTTCCTATTCCCTCCTGGAGCCTCCATCCACCGGTCAAATTAACCTTCCGTGCCGACGGGAGGGGGCCCTGCGTGGGCCAATCAGCAGGTGATTAGGCTGGGGGTGGGAGGGGTGAGGGGTCACCGCGATGGGGCCATCGCAAGCCTGATTGGTTTCAATCAGCAGCCCGCCGCAAGGACAGCTGGGAGCTGAGCCGCAGTGAGCGCTAATCAACGCGTCCCACAGTGAGGCATGAACAGAGACACACACTGAGCTACACAAACACACACACACGCATGCACACACACACAGGTTGATTGATGTTGGTGTGCACACAGTGACAACACGAACATCCCTGTGTGTACACACTCACACAGAGGCAGGACACACACTGAAAAAACACGCACAGCAAGACACGGGAAGCAGAAATGAACAGTCAAGAGCACAACAGATAAACAGAAAAACCCCACAATGGAGGAACAGAGCAGAGAGAGAGACACGCTCAGAGAGTCTCACACTTAATTGAATGACTAATTGCATTGGATTCGTTAATTTGGCCACTGGCACATCTGATAGGGGGCCCGTGACATTGGTTAGCAACGCTCTGTCCTACAAAACCACAACAACGCCTCTCCTGTGATGTCTCAAATGTGGAACATCTCCCATTCTCTCTGCTACGTCTCATGTTATGCTCATTCCCCTTTGAATCTCAGAGTCCAGCATCGACCAATCAGTGATCAGGTGACACAGGAGACATCACAAACTGTGAAGTGAGGCTGTTTAGTGGAGTAGACGTACAGATCTGCTCTGGTTGTTTCTATTTATGGTAACAGTGAAACTAACTGAGAAGACAGCCTGCAACTTAAGGTGTGTTTCCCTCTCACTGCACCGTAACAACAAGGATCTGTCGCAGAAAAGGCTTTAAACTTCGTACAATTTCGGCGAAATGGAAACAAACTTTTAAAAGTTTAGGTCGCGTAGCACTGTGGTGGTGTCTTCTGTTATCTTTTTGAGTCAAACGAAGCACAAAAATCAAAGTTTTTCAGTGATCACACGCTAAGAGATGTAAGTAAGGAGACTCAGAAAAGCAGGTCACACTTTTATTCTTAAAAAAAAAAAAAACACGAGGAAAACACTTGAATATTACTCAGGTCTTTTAAAGTTCTTGTTCTGTATGTGTGTACAAATGTGGTGGAGAATGTATGTCTTCTGATGCAACTGAGACCTGTCGAAAGATGAATTTCTGTCACTTTTTTGTGTCAGACAATAAACTTCTTCTATTCTGTTCTATTCTATTTCTGAAGAAAAATGAGTCATCACCAGCTTCTTATGAAACCTAAAGATAGATGATAATTAAACACATAATCACACAACTACGGAAGAGGACTCAGGCCACTGGAAAAAAACAAGGTTCGATATAACTTTTTTTAGATTATTCTAAGATTATAGTCAGAATTCTGACTTTGATTTTAGAATTATGACTTTTTTTTTCTCAGAATAACGATGGAAGAAATTATATCAGAACTTTTTTTTCCCAGTGGCATCCTCCCATCCTCTGTACATAACATCCTTCCAAGGCAGATGACTTTCTCTAGTATCACACGTCTAAGTAAAAAAATACAAAAATAATCAGAGTTTACATTGATGATGTTGTTTTTAAAGCAACTTAAAAACACGACCTTAGCCCCTACACCGAGATAAAGTAAAAGAGGTGACACAACTCTACCTGAGACCTGAACCTGCTCCAAACAAATAAAAAAATAATCATGTGACAGGTAGGAAAGGATTTCATGTGAACAAAGACTCGGGTTATCCTGCCGAGGGAGAGGTTCAAGAGATCATTGAAGTCCAGGGAAATATTACGAAATATTACAATTATTGAATATTTCACTGGAAAGGTTAGGATAAAAGTTGTTTAGTTTTGATACGTTTTTTAGGGTGGATTTCTAGTTTCATTTAGTTGATGTTACCTGAAAAAGCTTTCGTTTTTATTAACTGTTTTATTAGTTGTTTTTTTGTTTGTTTTTGTAACATGGGATAACTGACAAGGGCAAGACCTCCCCAAACATTGAATGCTGTGTACAAAAAACTTAAATCAAGGCTATTTTTCCTGTGTGGGCTCATGTATTTATGGAAGTGGACGTGATTTGATTAATGGGAATTATAAAAAAAAAATAAACAGCTAATGGTGGTGAGATGTTCAGTTTAATGCCAGTTTGTCCCCTGCTCACCCTGTCAGGATTCTTATTTGCATAACCACATGATCCCGTTGACAGTGTAGCTGGCACACTCAAATATCTCCTCAGCTGTTTGTTATCGACTTTACGCTCATTCTGTATTCTGGTGAGCTGTGGGTGCGAGTCCAGGACAGGAGAGCATGGTGGCACACCAGAGCTGATTTACTGGCTTTGATTACTCGCTGGATTTGATGCGGGGACCTCCGTATCTAAAGCTGGGTTTTGGATTCCTTCCAAGCTCAATGAAGATGGGACAAAATCTCCATCTTTCTCTTCAATACTACCACGCATTGTAAAGTTTCGGACATCTTGGAGGAAAGCGCTCTGGGTGTTTGCTTTCTGCTTGAACAGAATGATATAAGACTTTGTGATGAACTGACAGAACAGGACGCCATAAGCTGTGATGAGAATGACGGCCATCTCCACGGCTGGGCGGTACTGGTTTGTGCTATTGGCATAAACTGGGCCAAAAATGATCCAGCAGATGAAGTAATTGAGCATGCTGAAAATAATGAACTTTGCATCATTGTAACTCTGAGGCAGTTTTCTGCCCTTGAAAGCAAGACCAAAGCAGATGAGAGCCAAAATGCCAATGTAGCTCAACATGGCACCAAATGCGAGGTACGATGTCAGACGGCACCTGTGCAGAGACACTTTTCTGTCTGTCCTTTTCAATTCGGGTTTTGGGGGCTCGAGGGCAAGCCACAGGGCACAGATGAGTGCCTGAACCAACATGCACACGGCAATAATTAGGTATGGCTGATAAAGCTTCCTCAGGACTCTCTGGGTGCTGGGGTCGAACTCAAAGGCCATGATGATCTTAAAGGACTTGACCATGATACAGGAGACACACAAGGTGAAGCTCAAACCAAACAGGACCTGCTGTGTTTGGCAGCGCCAGTCCACAGGCTCTCCACCAAATGGTATCACGCTCGCAAATGTGCTCAAGAGTGAGAAGAGGAGGAGGACGCCAATCGGCCCCACAGATGCACGAACAACGGGTGTATTCCAGTGTGCAAAGAAGATGATCCCAACAATAATGGTAAGCAGAATTCCAAGACAGGTAAATCCTAACAGTATTTCCTGATAATCACTGTCCCACATCAAAAAGACAACGTCCCTGAGAAGACATCTGTCACCTTCTTCAGCAGAGTAATGAGTGGTTGTGTTACACTGATGACACTCCGCAGAATCTGCAAACAGTAGGCAAACGCTCATTTTGATTAGTAAAGTAGATGAACCCTCTCCTTTAGACTTGAAAATGTGTTTTTCTCTCTAATAGACTGTATATCTCATCAGTATTATTGATATTTACCAGGTTTGGATACATACCGCTGGTGTTGGAGAAGTAGTCCAGAGGGCATTTATGGCATTCGTAGCAACAAACAGGCTGACCCTGGGCTGAATGCTTTCTGTAGCCTGGAGAACAGCTGTGTGAGCACCTGGAAGTCACTCCTGTCTGAGAAAAGGAAGTGTCCTCATTATTTTTGTTCCTTAGTTGGGAGAATAAAATGAAGCTCAACTTTGAAAAATGTCTTACAAAGTTTAGACTGCATAGCAAAGCAGATTCAAGAAATCTGAATCCTAAAACTGGGGATGTACCAGTGACCATAAGTGACCACATCGGTGGACTCCGCAGCTGATGGCAAGAGTCCTTTTTTTTTCCCGGACGCCGGAGCATGCAGCATAAATTCAGCACAGATTAGTCCGTGCTGGAAAGGACGCAAAATAAAACATCCGGCTTCTTTTCAAAGTCAAACACTACATGTTTCAGACGGATCGTAATTCACACCATGCAAACAGGCGGAGACAAACAAGTGAAAGGTTTTTAGACAGCATTTAACCCCGTTGACGCCATGGATGAAGAGATGCTGGTTTTAGAAGTCTAGAGGTGGATTTCCTCCTCTGGAAGGACGTAATCCACTGCTTATATGGTTATGTTGCTGTCTGTATAGAGAAAACTTGTTATCACATGATTGCACGTTAATCCGCGATTTCTTGTGAGGTCTCATGGTTCCCGCTGTCAGTAATCCGCCACGAAATTCACCTCACAAACAGATCTGGTAAGAATTGGTGGACGGTGAGAATTGCAGCCATTCCGGATCTGAGACGTTTTGGATGCGGTGGAAATTGGCGGTTACAGTAACTACATGTCAACATTGCAACCAGGGGAGAGAAACATTTTTATTCTGTGTAATTAGTTTCTAAAGTTTGTCCACAGCTCCATAGGCATTGCTGGAGGAGGCGGGATTTATGACCTATGCTGCAGCCCGTCACTAGAGGGTGCTGTTCTCACGGTGGATTCACACAGCAAAGAGGCAGACAGCGTCTATTCTATATACAGTCCATGGGAGCGTCCCAACTTTGCAGTCATAGCTACAGAGTTGATGTCCACCCTGAGAGACTTCTTTGCTGTTTTGGGGTCATGTAGAGACATTAGCATGAATAATATCAGTCCCTTTCCTAACCATTTAAAATCTCCTCCTTAGTGCTTTGACAAACAGGAGGAGAACTGTTTGGTGACACCCATCAGGAGAGCAAATACTTACTGTGACCCTTTGGTAATCTTTTAACGTCTTCTTGGAGATGAAAGTCAGACTCTGGTTTTGTATCGAATACTGAGCAACAACGTAGTTCACATCCAGAGAGTTTTGCATCTCCCTGCACAGGACGACATCATATCCTGTATTGAGGTCACCCTTTTTGTCAAACTTGTAGGGTATACCATCCATGTAGAATGTCGCTGTTTTCAAGGCTCCTAGTACCTGCAGATACAAATGTTTGAAACTGTAAAACGTTTTATAGGTGTTTTAGTATAAAAACTGCTGACAAGAGTGTTTCTGTCATGTTCCGGTACATGAGTGACAGGTGTGTGAATCCACTCACCTCCCAGGGCTGTAATCTCTGGGTTGTCTTGCAGTCCCTGTTGACACAGAGGTCTGAAATAGCTTGAACAACAGCTCTAACTGCCAGCTCCACATTGGCTACAGAGGGATGTATCTTCCTCATTAATTCCTCATTGGCTGTCTCCAGCTTCCCAGGCCTCCCTGGTTTCCATGGTCTCCATTTTCCCACCTCTTGTTTCTGCTTTTTCTCTAAATAGTCATGTAAGAATGTGTTGTTCTTGTGGTGGTCAGGGTTTACATCAAGGTTTCTGAGATACTCCTTGTACTTGGTTGTGTTCCCAGATTTCAGAATGATCCCTAAGATTGTTCCCGCCATTCTCAAACTCCAGATGTTAAGCACTCTCTTCGATCCTGACCAATAATCACTTGCCACCCAAACTCTCCCTCTGCCTCGGGGGTCCTTCAGTAGACCCTTGAAGAGATCAATCATATGGTCGACTTTGGCGAAGGACACAATGACCGTTGCATTCTGATTTTCGGTGATGCTTTTGACTGTATCCTTGATGTCATCCTGCAGTGACGTGTCAGTCAAAACCTCTGGGAGTATACTGATGAAGGCAAAGCAGATGTTGTTGCGCTTTGCATGCCACTGGAGGCGTTGAACTGCGTAACTACCAGTCTCACTGTCAGTTGCCACTAAACCGACCCAGGTCCAGCTGTGGTTTTTTAGAATTTCAATGATGGCTCGAACTTGGTAGTCATCCTCTGGTACGGTCCTCATGAAACTCGGAAAACGGGTTTTATCACTGAGCTGACCACAAGTTGAAGCATAACTAACCTGTGGAATCAGCAGAGAAAAAAATCAGTCACACTAGAGTCATTTACATAAACGGGTGATTCAGCATTATCCATCTCTTGTCTATCATGTAAAATTTATCCTTTTTGAATTCAGAGAGGGTCTTTAGGCTCAGTGATACCTGAGGGATTTCCTCCAGGTTGAGCAGCCTTGTAACAGCTATGGATATCTCAGAGTAAACAGCACCAACAACAGCCAGCACAGGTGGGTAGGGCTGCTCCACACCGTTCCTCCAGATGTCTGAATCTAAATAAATATTTAGGGAGAAAATGTCCCCCCCCCCCCCCACCCAAAAAAAAAAAAAAAAAAAAAAAAATTTCCAAGTAATGACTAGTTTTATAAATTTTTTTAATTTACCCATTTTGCAAACCGAAGGTTTTTCACGGGAGCTTTGATGCAAAAGAGGAAATAAACATGTCTTTTGGATTCCGAGCAGTCTCACAATGTTAACTCTTGTGAATTTTTTGAATACTTGATTCTGATTGGTCAAAAACCCATAACAGCAGGTGTTATTTCTGATTAGCACGTCACACAACTAAAAACATCTTTGGGCACATTCATATACTGTTTATGATATAACTTTTCTTGGTAACAGAATGACAAAAATATAAGTTTCTGATGGACTACAGGTAAACAGCATGGAGGCATTATTTATCATTTTTCATTATTAAACAACATATTCACCATCTGAAAAAAAAAAAAAGTTGAATTTCAGATGTTGTACTCACTGTTTAGCTTCATAAAGGACAGGGCGTTTTTCAGAGCTGTGGTAACATCACCACAGGAGTCCAGTATATGATATCCAAGGGATAAATTTCCCAACTCATGCCCCTTGTTTACCTCCTCCACTGCCTGAATCATTGCCAAAGACTGGATAAGCCGGGATTTACTGTACCTGAGTGATAAAAAATGTGACATTATCTCTCACTGATACCTGTAAATACTGCAGTCATAGCCCCATAATAACACCAGGATACAAAAACATACCTGTCACAGACCCCTGCACCGGGGCCATCCTTGTGTGGACTTTCGTGTATTGGGAACAATCCGCCAATAATAATGTCCCCTGGAGCTTTGGCATGATCAAAACCCTTAGCTGGACACATCCAAACAAGTAACATTGTGGCAAAAATATAGAAACCAAAGAACTGCTTCATTTTGCTTTGCGCTCTGTGTCTGAATCTCCTCACAAATTTCAACTGTAAATGTCTCATCTTAGTTTGTAGACAAGATAGCCTGTCAAAGCTTGTTATGTGATTCATCACTGTCATGACGTGTTATTCAAATCATTGGGGAATGCAAAAACTGCTGGTATCTTTATGTAAAAAAAATAAAAAAACATAACACTAACACTGTGGAACTTACTGAATGAAGACTACTTTGACATTTCTGGGAATTTGCATCCACATTCAAACCAAAGAGAGCAGGTGCTGAGCATAAAGAGAGTAGTGTTTGATGGTGCACTGGAAAAATAAACATCAACGGCTGAAACATTTATGCAACTTTTTGGTGTACAAAAATAAATAATATATTCATGTGCCATAGCAGCAGAACAGAGGGAGCTTTCAAAAACTATATGCTATTTTGAAAACACACCAGGTGGTGTTAACAGGTCATACTGGGAATCTGAAAACTGAAATGCATCACTTGACTTTTAGTTTTTCATTCTGACCTTATGTATTCATTTAATTTGTATTAGTTGCAAGATAATCAAATTACTACTTTTTTTTTTAGACCATTTCAGACCAGCTCTATGTCATTTCTTCATGGAAATGCAATCAGACTGAGACACTAAGGCAGAAGAACTACAGCGTCTGCAGTGTAAATAATTAATATGGTGGGAAATGATAAAGAAATGATCATTAATGTTCTTCCTTGAGCTGCGTCACCCCACTGTAGTCCATAATAGACTGGCCTGAGATCTCGCGACAAACAAGTGGCTGCTGGAAGAGAGTAGGTGAGTTTTTAGTCTCTTTGCTAAAGAAATTAGTCAAAGTTAAAAAGATGTTTGGTGGCTAGTACTATGGCTAGGACCCTATATGTACTGTTGATGAAGTTAGGTGCTGTTCTGAACATTATTTGTGGCCATCGAGTGGCGTTTTGGTTGAGGTTTGTTTATGGCTCCTCAGACCGCTGTGTATTGCTATTGTGAGGTCATTACTTAAGTTGGTATAACTAGAGAAGCAAGTGGTCCGCAACATTCATCTCTCAAGGTGGTCTCTAACTCGGTGTCACGGTGTGTTTGACCCTAAATTAAATTTACGCCAGAATATCCATTTAAATATGTCTGGTACTGGCCCTGACTCAGTACATGCTATCATGACAGACAGCCATCTCAACACTAGTGTCTAATCAGAACTGAAAAACAGTCAGTCTGCTGTTGTTCAGTCTTTTCTTGCTTCCACCCGGGACGTGTCTTTTTTCCCCCAGGAAAGTCGCAAAATCGCATCGAGCTTGACGTGTCTAGTCAGGGGCATCAAAATACGCCTCACATATTTTCACGTTCTATATTCTATACATGTCTATTAGACCTCTTTTAGACCAAAAATTGCTGTGGGTTACTTTTATTTAGGGATACGGCCTAACTTACCCCATACACGGGGTAAGTTGACTATGAGAGACCACTTTTTTTGGCATTATATATAATCAAGACAGTTATGTTTACACTCATTCTTTTGGTTTGCAGGGATGCACAACATCTTGAAATATATGCAGATACACAAGTTAGAGACAAAACTATGATTGACTTGATGTAGTGATCCGAAACATGAAAAATGGCTCATCTTACCCCACTCTCCCCTACTGTTCATTTCATATAGCCTTCCTTTAAACTGCAGTTTTGAGTGTTTTTGATTCTATTCATCTTAAATACCAAAATATCCCTCAGGTCCGTGGGAATATCGATGAATTATGGCGGAAACACGGACTGTTTTTCCCGCCTCTCTTCCTCCTCTGGGCTCGTGGAATGTTTAGTACGGGGAAGCACGAGACAGCAGTCTGCTCAGCTGCTTCGTCCGCGCATGCGCCAAACATATGTGGGGGAGAGAGAGCGGCGACTAAGTGAAACATATTTAAGTATTTACAGTAGAAAGGAGTTTTACTTCTGAAGGAATATAAGACAACAAAACAGGTAGGAAAGTCTACGTTTTGACATACTGACAGGTTATTTCCCCCTTTAGCGCTGTAGACTGTGTAACATTGAGAGAAGTAGTTAAGAAGTAGAAGCTGATGTTTACACAGGAGTCATAGTTTGGGCAGCCTGATGCTCACTGTATTAGCATTAGCATTAGCATTAGCAAACGGTGTGTCTAGTTCGGCTCCGGTGAGCCGGTTCGACATCACACAACAAGCAACTGTTGAACTTTTAAGCTCGACGAGACTATTAACCTCCATAACACTAACCTCAGTGTGACACAGAGCCTCAGTTAGAGGAGTTAAACTGTCAAACAGCTGTGAGAAAAAGCGAAAGTTCAGCTGTAACATGAACAGAAGTGTCAGTTAAGTCCTGTTATCTTACAGTGACTGTCTGATAACTTTAACTTTAGTTCAGAGTTCAAGTATTCAGCGGTTAAATCTCACATTATAATAACTTATAACTGCGTCCGCGTGACTCTGAGCGTGTCCGTCTGTTTCGGGGGTGGGTGGGGCTGTGACGGGCAGGATTTGACACGGATTTAACACACACACACACACACACACACACACACACACACACACACACACACACACACACACACACACACATAGTCTGTCTGTAGATTACTGAAGCTTCCGGCAAAGTCACGGTTTAAATCCACAAACAAACTTTGATTCAGGGTTACAGATTAAGGAAAGTTCAGATCTACTGTTGTAATTATGATGTTACACACATCTGTCAGGATTTAGACTGTGAAAAAACACACAGTGGTGTACTCAGACTTGATATTATCACCTAAATTAGTTCAACTTTACATTTAAATGTGTTTAATCCTTATTCTATTTGTACCTTTGCTTCTCTACACTTCAGATGAAATAGACTGCTTTTCTGTTCTTGACATCTTCCTTGGATATTCTCACTGTCCATACAGTAGGGCTGAACGATAAAACAATAACGATATATAGTGAAAATTAATTTCCCTTAATCCATTTAAACTGGGACAGCATGTACACATTTCAACCTTCCAAGCCGGCGGCGGAGATACGTCATTTTGTGACATTCTGTAGTTTTTTAATAATTTCTGGAGTCGTGGCGAACCAAATCGTTATACCTGTCTGCCTCTGATAGGCCTATAAAGCTTGATAAAGCGATCGAATTCATGCTCAGATCTTGCAAGATCGGCCTATTTTAATTTATGGGCTACTTTTATTTAAGATATATTTTTCTTATGGAGCTCCAATTAAAAAAAAGTACTCCTGTGGTTATATAGTATTTATGTTTGCATTTTATTGTTCTTTGCACAGCTGAGCATAGTTTCATCTGGCCAGTTTGAATAGAAATACTTGTGACGTGTCATATTTGGCTATGACTGTGACAAAACATTTGCTCTCATTTCGCGAAAACAATATCAGGATGTATATCGTATATCAATATTCAGCCTAAATATATCCAGATATGACTTTTGGTCCATATTGCCCAGCCCTAATATAAAACATGGTGTTCTGCCATGTTTTGGTAGACTATAGTAATAGCCAATGAAAATGGGAGTTGCTTCGGGTCCGCTCCGCGCTGAACCAATCATGTGCTGAATTAGAACCAAGTAGCAAACAATTGCGTAGCAGCAGACAGCAGCTACACACAACCATAGCACTTTAACAGGTGAAGCCAACAGCAAAAAAAAGAGTGCTACCCCTGACAGAAATGACGATGAAGGCTCAATAGATGACGATGAAGGCTCAACAGATGACGACATCGTCGACAACACTGGCACGAAAACGTCGGCGGAGGTATTTTGTTTTTTTTGAGGTCGGACATGAAGCAGAGTAATGTGAGATGCAAATTATGTTGAGTACATGTTCTCGCAAAGTAGGGGAATACCTCAAATCTTTTTCATCACCTGAAGCAGAGTACGCACAACGCAAAAGGTTACAAACCCTGAGAGGAGCAAGAAGCCCATGGCGCCTGTGCAGCCGAAACAGATGATTCAGCCTGCTTTTTTTAGCGCAACACCTCACGACAAAACGTTGAAGAGACACAAAGACCTCACAGATGCAGCAGCTAATTGTACTGCAAAAGACATGCTACCAATAAGCACTGTTAAATTTCATTTTTTATATCATGATATATATCGATATCAACTGATACGAAAAAAAATATATCGTTATAAACCTTTTCCCATATTGCCCAGTCTTATTATACAGGCTTGCAAAATACAATGCATTGTTACAGGATAAATCACCCAAAAATGTATAAAGTAATCAATACTGATTCAGATCTGCCTGCAACAAAAAGCTGCTTACACAGCAAAAGTAATCCAAGGATATTTTGAAGAATAAATAACTCCAGAAAGGAGGAGTTTTGCTGCGTAATGAGAAATACTGTTTTTTAGATTTAGGATATGGGTTTCCTTCCACATTTGGTGGTTTTTGAAAGGCCTCTAAAAGGAGATATGAAACTCCATCAAAACCGGAAGTGAGCACATAGTGATTCTCTGAGGTGCAACACCAAGGACTTTGTACAGTTCCTTCTAGCGGGGTATGAACCGGTTTCAGTTCTGATTTTATCATTATTCAGACAATGATAAGTGGTTTTAAAGCTGTCCGGTGTTTCGGGAAAAAAGCTGCAGCCTTCCTTGAAAGGTTAAAGAGTTTGTCAAGTAGTGCAGATGTGAGACTGTTGAATCGGGGCTGATCCGGGTGTTCTCTATCTCACCTGGACTTCTGTATTTGAGAAATATCTTAAATTAGAAAGAACAAACAGAACTTGACACAGCACCTAAAAACTAAATATGTTAGGGAAGATGGTAATAGGTAAAAAAAAAGGCTGCTGTGCTAAAGCAACAAACTCTGGACTTTATAAGGAAAGGTAAATATCTGCAAGAGACAAAAGATGCTGAGAAGATACAAGAGAAGGTGGTTGAATTCCTGCACATGCTCTACCTCTCCACGGTAGAGCATGAGAGCCAATCATCTTCATGCAAACATACAGTCAATCATAGAGACTAATGTCACTACCTGGACCTGGACCCTGTGCTGACACTGCCGCACCAGAGCTGTATAACAAAGTTGACAATAATCTATGAGGCAACTTCTTATACTTTTAAAACACACAGTTGAAGCTCTCATGGTTGACCTACTGTGTGTTATTGCTAAGCTGTACTGCATACATCTTTAAGTACATTTGTTTTCTTTAGTCATGTTTGTAACAGCGCTTTTACCTATGCAAATACAAGCTTCAGATCAGGACTCGGGATCAGGAGATACTCAAAATAAAGGATCTGAATCAGGGGGCGATAAAGCCAATCAGAGTATGGAGCTTGTAAAATGCCAAAAGTCGTCCTTCATGGTTTCCAGAGCCCAGGTTGATGTCTCCTGTTATTAAAGAGATCGATAAACTGATCTGATGTAGAGGAAGCTGGTGCAGTCTAACTGGGAATGAACTCTTTTATATCGGAAAGTCAATTTGGATCAGAGATGGTTTGAACAAATACTTCATTATCTGCTAACAGTTGTGTAACGGGGCGTGATTATCTATTGTGATATCTATTTGCAAACTAAAACGCCTCTCAGGGTCGAAACAGGATTTTTTGGATATTATGGTTAAATACCAGCAAGATAAACACAATGATTTAGGACATGATAAGCAGAGAATGACTTCCCATCTCATGTGTGTTGTCCCGTTTATCTAATCTACAAACTTGGGTGACGGTGTGCGGTATTATTGCACGTCTGTTTATCTATTAAAAGTTAATTACTGGTGTTGCTCTTTTATTAACTGCTTCACCGACTCCATGAGCTGAAGGAGGCAGCGGTCTCATACTTAAGTCTTCTTAAATCTGCAGTTTCCTCATTTCACATCGATCTTTTCGGTGCAGAATTTACATATTGCTTCATCTAAATTAGCAGGTTCTCCTTTTCTTAAACTGAAGACTAAAATGCCCTCAAAGCTGAGATAACATCACTCATGGTAGGAACTCTTACTCAACACTGTGGGGGTTTTTATCGAGAATTTGATCGCGACAACATGGAGCACATCTTCAATACATTTATTTTCAGTTACTATCGATCAGACACAGTTTTATTGGTTTAAAGTAGTTGAAAATAGCCTGTTACACTCACAGTTATATGCATCTGTAATAAGAGTTAACTCTGCAGCTTCCTGCTAACTCAGCTGCTCAGCTGTTTCTCACACCGAAATAAAACAAGGGGAACAGGTCTGCATGAATACCAGCCACACCTGACTGAGTTTCTTCCTTGTCCTTGTCAGACTCTGTGACTCTTTCTATTCTATTTATACTCTTTAAAAACGTCAGTGTACTCCAAACTAGCAAGAGTGGATTTATCCTTGGCTCTTTAAAATCATCATTGTGAATTATTAAGATATTGATCAGTGATATGATTATGATAGTTATATGATAGTTATATTAAGGTTGAAATACTCGGTAGATACAGCCCTGGTTCAAAGTCTGTATTGTTGTTGGTTATTATTCCTACAAAGATTACACACCCTATGTTTAAAGACGGGTTAACCGGTGTTATTACAGATAATCTGCTCAAGAGGGTTGAGACGCATGAGAAGGGCGTGTCCTAGTTTTGTCTACTGACTTTAACCTCAACAGGAAATTTTCTTAATGTTTGTTTCTGTCTTAGTAAAGTTTCTATAGATGTAAAAATGTCAAACACTGTCAGGTTTGTAGGGATTTGCCCGGTTCCGAAATTATAAATCATTGTAAACAGCATTTTAAAGCTCCTGTGGGGAGTTTTTACTGGTTTTTCCCCTCTTTCTGTTTTTCGGACAAATTTTTATTCTGTTTTCATACAGTTTTTTTCGTCTGTTTTTCTGACTATTTTTTTTCCTGACTAAGCGAGATACTTACTCTGAAAAACAGAAAAGAAATTAGTCTGAAAACAGAAGAAAAAAATGTCTGAAAAACAGAAGAGAAAAAAAAAATACTCTGAAAAACAGAAAAGAAATTAGTCTGAAACACAGAGAAGAAAAAAAATTGTCCGAAAAACAGAAAATAAAAATAGTCTGATAAACAGAAAAAAAGTATGAAAAACAGAAAAGAAAAAAAAAATAGTCTGAAAAACAAAATAAAATAAAAATTGTCTGAAAAACAAAAAAGAACAAAAAATTCCAAAAAACAGAAAAGAAAAAAAACGACAAAAACAGAAACTTCCTCACAGGAGCTTTAAGTCATTATTTTTATATTGATTGAGGAATATCGCAATTATCTTAATTTACTTGTATTTTTTAATCTTATATTGTATGGAAGTGTCTTTTATCGCTAAAATGCTACATCGTCTCTCTACAGGCCACTCTTGTGGTTCCTCCACAGTGATGTCTTCCCCGTGGTGGGAGCAGTGGCCCCTGCTGGCCAACAATGAGTCCACTCCCTCTCGTTTCCTGGACAACACCACCTGCTTCGGCCCCACTCAGAGCACTACGGTCAACACTCTCAACTTTGGGGGCGTGCCTGTTGTATTGTTGATCAACTTCTCGGTGTTCCTGGTGCGCGTCTATCCTCTCCCTGTCCTTTTGGTTGTAATGTGATGTTAGACTATCTTTAAAAATGCGTTATTTACTCACTCCACAGTTAAGTGCATTCTGGTTTGATTTCTGCAGGTGCTGCTGATCCTCTTCGCCATCATCAGGAGGAAGTTCTGGGATTATGGGCGCCTGGCGTTAGTCGCAGACCAAGAGGGGTCAGTTCACGATCTCATCATAATTTTAATTTTCTCTCTTTCTGGTCCGTTTGATTTCATCCTCAACACTGTGATTTGTAAACCAGGTTCACTGAGTCCACACACCGCCGATATGGACGCATGTCTTCTGTTTTGTCCAGCGTTGAAGACCCTGAGTATGAATCGGTATGTTTGTCAATGGTTTCAGACATCATGACGTCAACCCTATATATAAACTAATCATACCTTTACATTACAGACTCATTCAGTGTAATAAATGCCTCTCTCTCTCTCTGTGCAGGGATTCTGCTCCTGGTTACCGTACATCCTCAGGATGGAGTGAGTGACTCTGTTGTCGATATTTCTTGCTGTTTTACGTAGACTGACATAAGTTCACGCCTCTTATCATCTGTTTGTGTGTTTCAGCGAGGAAAGAATTAAAGCCAGATGTGGCATGGACGCCGTTCACTACCTGTCCTTCCAGCGTCACCTGATCGGTCTGCTGATTATCATAACTGTCTCCTCACTCGGGATCATACTTCCAGTGAACCTGAGTGGGGACCTGCTGGGTGGGTTTTTACGGCTTTATTGTGATTTTTACATATTAGCGCTCAAAAATCAATCTAAGAGTGTGTGGATTCATGTGACCCAGGTTTGAAGGAGGACTGTTGTTAATGACAAAGTCCTCCACGCCATCAGGACCTTTTACAACCTCTCGTAACAGAAACAGGAGCGGTCTTTTTACACTCTTTTTAGGTCATCCAGCCCATTTAGAGTTTTTATGTACCTGAGCACAAACTGTCTGTGCTGCAGTTATGGGGGGAAATCAGGGCAGATCATTTACTTATAAAGCCAAAGTGAGCCGTCTATAGTCCTCTCAGATTGGTTAAAGATTATCTAGATTATCTTTTCTAAATTTAATCATCAAACAAACAAATTTTAAAGCCTCACTTGTATAAAAAATAACTAAAGGTTGGTTGTGAATGAGGTGTATCATTTCAAGTAACTTGTGCACAAAGTTTGCGATTTAAAAAAAACTTTTTCGAGGTTGTTCTGATATTCTGTCTTCTTCTTCCTGCTGTGTGTTTTCCTTTTAATGAAATGACCTCTGATTACTGCCAGGCAATGATCCGAGGAGTTTTGGAAGGACAACTATTGGGAATCTTCAGGCAGGGTAACGAACGACAGCCACAGCGTGTCAAAATCTATTTGGAAATTTTGTATCCTGGTAAAAAATTTTGTACTTTCTTGATCTCTTGATTCTAGAAATGACTTGTTGTGGCTGCACACAGTGTTTGCAGTCCTGTACCTGGTCCTGACGGTTCTCCTGCTGCGGCATCACACGTCACAAATCAAAGGCATGCGCAGAGAGACAGTGAGTCTCTGAACGCTTCGAGATGAGATGTGTTGTCATTAAGTTTTTTGGCGTGCACATAAATATTTAGTATAAATAAATATATGGAAATAAAAATAACTTTACAAATTTTACATCAAATTGCTACAAAAGAGGATTAGGGCCACATGAAGAGAAAAAAAATAATTACAGGAGGGAGAATTTTTGAATTTCCATTTCAAGATAAAAGTTGAAATTTTAAAAAGTCGAGATGAAAAAACTCCCATTTTGCACGAAGGCGGCAACCTCCTCCAAGTTTCTCTGTTTTTTTTCTTCTGTAGAGTTGTGATCTTCGGCACAGCCTTTTCAAAGTCCGAATACTTATGACCACACTGTGTTTGTGTTCTAAAAGGGCGAGGATTTCCAATTCTAGAGGATGGCTTTATAAACTCTTCTACAGAGGACATGTTGTCGAGCGACAGTGCTGTTGATTCATTATCATTAATCTCAACATTATGACTTTATTCATGAAATTTTGTCTTTATTTGCATCGACTTAAATCTAGTACTTTTGATTTAAATCTCGAGATTCCAACTTTAATCTCAAAATTGTAATTTTTTTCATCTCAAAATTTTGACATTTTTCTCAACATTATCTCGAAATTTCAAGATCATCTCGAAATTCCAACTTGAATCTCGAAATTCGATTTTAATACATGAAATTTCGTCCTTATTTGCATCAACCTTAATCTTGACATTCCAACATAAATCTCAAAATTTTTATATTTTTTAAAGTCAGAATTGTCACAATATTCTAGAAAATATCTCGAAATTTTGAGCTTAATCTTAAAATTTCAACTTAAATCTTGAATTTCCGTTGTAATTCATGAAATTTCATCTTCATTTGCATCAACTTTAATTTTAAAATTCAAATTTTTTAAATCTTAAACTGCTGACATTTTTCTCAACATTTTGTAATCTCGTAATTTCGATTGAAGTCTCCCTCCTGTAATCATTTTTTTTTTCTCTTAATGTGACCCTAATCCTCTTTCGTAGATTGCACTGCTTTTTGAATAACTCTGCACACACTGAAATCCTGGAGAGATGTTAAACTTTCCAGACTAACATGTCACTGTTTGTGTTTTTTCTTGTTTGTTTGCAGGCCAGAAACACTTTGTTTTTGTGTTCAGTCCCTAAAACGGCAACAGAGGACGCTCTTAAAAACCACTTTGCGTGAGTCGATTATCCTCTTATTATCACTATTATAAAGTGTAATTTTTAGATTTAAATTTAGGGTTTTATGTTCTTATTTCGACCTGCCTGTTTTTGTCGTGGAGCACTCTGGACTGCACACACGTTTAAAAGTTGATGTATTAATAACAGTAAAGTAAAAGTTGCTCCTGTCTTTTCGTAGAGAGGCGTATCCTTCCTGTCGAGTGTGTGCTGTGACTCTGGGCTACGATGTGGCCAAGCTCATGTACCTCGATAAAGAGAGGTAGGAAATCTAATACAGCTATGACTGCAGTTTGATGATGCTTCTGTAGCGTTGAGTATTAGTCGGGATGAATAAAAGGATAATCCGTTTTAAAAGAACTTGTATTCATTTTCTTTTTTTTTTTTAACTCGAGGATACGAGCCGGAAAAAACCTGCGCTTCTACGAGCGAGTCTTAGAGAGTACAGGAAAACGTGAGCTGATTAACCCTCGCCTGTGTGGACACCTCTGCTGCTGCGCCGCGTCTCAGAAGGTGAGACAAACCACGTGATAAAAAGACGGTTAAGTCGTTATTGTTGGACGTCTTATCTATGAGCTGCAGTCTCAGAAATGGTTTGTTATGACTGCAGAGCTCTGTGTAATAAAGGGAAGTAAAGACGCATTAGACCCTGTCTCTGTGTGTGATTCTGCAGGTGGATGCCATCGAGTTTTACAGAACCAAAGAAAAAGACCTGCTGGAGGAAGTGAGACAGCAGGTAGAAGTGGTGCCAGAGCGCCCCCTGGGGATGGCCTTTGTCACCCTGCAGACAGAGGCTATGGCCAAGTTGTAAGTCTCTGTTAAAGGGTGTTTTTCTGTCTCAATGCGGCAGTGTCTCCATGATTAGTCGACCTGCCTTCTGCAGCAGAGTATCCTCACATAACAACCCTTATGTCAGCTGACTGCGCTTGTTCCTCTGATCAGGACAGTGATCTCAGTTTTATTGTCACCATATGACTCTTTACGGGAAGCAGGCCTGCGGGCAGCCGTTGTAGCAGAGTGTTGGTTAATGTGTATCACTAACAGCTGCCTTTTACCCACCTCAGCATTCTCAAAGACTTCAACGCGCTCGAGTGTGGCGGCACAAGCTGCTGCGGGAGGGCCCGCCAACCGTCGTCCAATCACGAAACCCTGAAAGTGAACAAGTGGTGGGTCAACTTTGCTCCACATCCCAAAAACGTCTTCTGGTAAGACCTGAAAACACCGTCACTTCACACTGTGTGAGCTCCATGCAGATCACAAGACTGAGGTTTGATTCATCTGGTGCCATCTGGACTGGGATGTAATTTAACTAGATCATGAGTCATGTGTCTGTACTGTTTTACAATATTCAGAGGCACAAATGAATGATTCAAATTAAGCTTTTAAGACAGTAATTGGTATTTCCTTTACATGTGATCTGACAGGAGTTCTTAGTTGTACTTTGAATCCCATTAAAACTGAATCCTGTGTTTGATAAAGGGGTGTGTCCAGACTGAGACTTATGCAAAGGTTGGATGAAGTAAATGTGCACACACATGCACAAAACTACCCTCTACTAATCACATAACACACTTCTTTTAATTTAGGCAGCTCTTATCGACTTCCCTGCAACAGGATGACTGCAGGTGTCCAACAAACGTAGAGATATTTTAGAGTTCATTTTAAGATTCTTTTATTTGTTTTTAAATCTTTAAATGGTCTGGCTCCATCATACCTCTCTGAGCTTCTCCACCCCTACACCCCAGCTCGGTGCCTCAGGTCAGCTGATCAGCTGCTCCTGGAGGTACCGAGGTCCAAACGGAAGCTCAGAGGGGATAGATCTTTTTCTGTTGCTGCCCCAATTTTATGGAACGAGCTACCCCTCCAAATTAGACAAGCCCCCACACTGTCCATTTTTAAAACTCGTCTTAAAACCCATTTTTATTCATTGGCTTTTAACCCTGCATGAGACTCGGCTCCTGTTTTAGTGTTCTATGGTTTGTTTTTAGTTATTTGTTTCTATGTTTTTAAATTAGTTTTTAAAAACATTGAAGCTATATTTTATTATTAATTCTGCTTTTATTTTATCCATTGTTTTAATTGTTTCTTGATTGTTTTTTATCTTGTTGTTTTTGTCCTGTTATGTACAGCACTTTGTACAGCTGTGGTTGTTTTAAAGTGCTCTACAAATAAAGTTGAGTTGAGTTGAGTTGAGATATCTGAGGTTGTTATGGATTAGTGTTGGGCGGTATGAACAAAATCTTCTATCACGGTATGAGGAGTTTCATATCATGGTAACAGTATATATCACGGTATGTTTTTTCCCCTGTAAATTCAAATAATGGCCTAAAAATAACCATACTGTCACATTTCTTCATTTTCCTTTTATTTTTAAACTCAGATTTGTAAACGGATGCGAACAAAATATCAGACCAGTCTGGAGATTTTTTATCATATGTCGTACCTTTAGAGAAAGAGTCTGCCAAGCTCTTTTGTATGAGAGGAGCTTCTGCAGTTTTAGTTTTTGGTGATAGAGTTTGATTGAGTTTGGCGTGTTTCATCTTTTAATGGTGGAAGAGGTTTCTGGTGTTTCCATCTCCAGCAACGACAGCTTTTATACCGTCACATGTATCGTCATACCGCCCGACACTATTGTGGATATTTATATCTTTTTCTTCCTGTTGCACTGCTGTGGGCTGGAAGAACAGCATCTTGTCTTTCTTTACATCTGTCAACACATTAAAACTCACTAAAGTTGGATTCAAGTCTGAGTCCTGGACTCAAGTACTACAAAAACTGTCTCCAGTATTAAACTTTCTGGGCAGGAGTCTCCCTGCAGTTTCTTTTTACAGCCTGATTCTTCTCCTGTGAAACAGATGTGTAAAGGTTTTTCTGTGATTTATAAAACCGCAGACAGCTTCTTCTGCACAGCCTGTTGCAACACAGTTTAAATATTTATTGCTGATTAAGAGTCGACTCCCCTCTCTGACAAGGAAACTAATCACAGTTTAGGGTTTGGGAGGGCCGATCTGATTTTAAGGGGAGCTCGTATCACCCCCACCCCTCCTCTCCTGCTGCACCCCGGTCATCTCCTCATCAAACACTCTGAACATCTTCTCCCTCCTGCAGGGACAATCTCTCAGTGCGAGGTTTCCACTGGTACCTTCGCTATGTGATGCTCAACTTCTTCCTCTTCTTCCTGCTCACCTTCCTCACCACTCCCTCCATCATCATCAGCACGATGGACAAGTTCAACGTGACGCGACCCATCTACTATCTCAATGTAAGTCTCCCACATGCACACGCAGCGTGATGATTCTGTCGGAGCTGAATTTTTGTTTTTGTTTTCCTCCAGAGCCCGATCGTCACTCAGTTCTTCCCCACTCTCCTGCTGTGGTCTTTCTCTGCGCTGCTGCCCACTATTGTCTACTACTCCACGCTGGGAGAGGCACACTGGAGCAGGTAAACCCACTCTCAGTGGAGTTCAGTGATTGGGCTCCGTTTGCACAGAAAAATGTTTTGATTTAGTGTCATCTGTGTCTCAGGTCGAGTGAGCAGCTAAGCATGATGCGTAAGCTGTACTTCTTCCTGCTCTTCATGGTTCTGATCCTGCCCTCATTAGGACTCACGAGGTAAACAAGAGTCTGTCTGATGTGGAGAAATAAGAGGAAGAGTTTGAACGCCGAGTTCAGAGGGATAACACGTGTTTCTGTGTCTCTCTCTCAGTCTTGCAGTGTTTTTCCGCTGGCTGTTTGATAAAGAGTTTCTCTCAGGTGGGAAACTCCGGTTCGAGTAAGTGATCCAGTTTCTACTTTTATTACTTTTACTCTGAGCTGTTTTTCAGTTTTACTCCCTTTAAATCTGTGTCTTTATACCTCTGCTGCTTTTACACATTCATCCTCTAACCTTTCACTCCCCTCTCCAAGGTGTGTTTTCTTACCTGACCAAGGAGCGTTTTTCGTCAACTACGTGATCGCGGCGGCCTTGGTGGGCTCTGGGATGGAGTTGCTGCGGCTGCCGGGGTTACTTCTTTACATCATCCGTATGGCTTTTGCTCGCTCTGCAGCTGAAAGGAAATACGTCAAACAGGTTCGTCAGAGTGTTGAACATGATTCCCTTAACTCATTCAGTGCCATGACAGATGTTTCAGTTTTTTTGTTTCCCACCAGAGGGCGCTCCTCCCCAACATGCGACTAAGTTTGGGGTCGTTCTTAATGCAGAAAAGCTGATGAATATAACATAACCATGTTACAATAAAAAAAAACAAGTACTCGCCAGTGAGAAGTGTGCCATTTAGCCTAGTTGTGGAGAGTCGGAAAATGCCGAAGTTATTAGCTAAGAGCAAACGATCTCGGCGCATCGGCTCCCGTGTACATGGTGCTACCGTCTCTGAATCCAGTGGAGCTCCTGGTACTGGACCTTCACATTATCAGCAGACAATCAAAGAAACAATTTTCCTGGCGTGTCGTTGCGCCGCTGGTGCTAGGAAGCGAGACTGAGCCAGAATTCAGCAGCAGTCCCGGCGAGGAGGATACAAACAGTCTGTGTGGTTTACGTCGTGAGAGCCAGGTTCTTGAGAGCCAATACGACTCCCAGGTGGCACTGAATGAGTTAGTTTACAGTTACTAAAGACACCAAAAAATACCTGATCTGGTTTCCTCCCCATTGCCTCACTTCAACTTTTAGATTAGTCTATTAATTAAGTGCCAAATCACAACGAATGTTATCTCAAGAAGCTTTCAAAGAAGAGCTGGACCAGACTAAACTCTTCATGATATTTACAAAGACAAAATGTAAAAATGGGATCCAATCGAACCCCATCCTACAAGATCAGACCAACTCCCATCTCCTAATCTTCAACTACAGGAGTGAAACACTTCACAGCACTTAGAGAGTTACAGTGGAGAGGAAGAACTTTCTTTAACAGGCAGAAACCTCGAGCAGAACCAGACTGATGATAGACAGTCATCTGCTGAGACTGAGAAAGGGAGATAGAGATGTTAGTTTATGGTGTTGGAAATAGTGGATTAAGTTTGTGTATAATTTCCAGGAGCTGAATGATAACATAACAGACTGATCTTAGTTTGATTTAAGGAAAATCAAAGTTTATCTATTCTTTCTGTTTGCAGAATCAGGCGTACGAGTTCGAGTACGGTTGCATGTACGGCTGGAGCTTGTGTGTGTTCACGGTCATCATGGCGTACAGCATCACATGTCCCATCATCGTGCCTTTTGGTGAGTACTTATCAGAGCAGCGTACATCAGCAGACACGGACACAGTGGGATTATAACTCAATAAAACTGTAAACTCCGTGTGTCTGAAGGTCTCCTCTACATGATGCTGAAACACCTGGTGGACAAACACAACATGTACTTCGCCTACCTGCCCGCTCGCCTCGATCGTCAGGTCCACCTGGCGGCTGTCAATCAAGCTCTGGCCGCGCCCATCATCTGTCTGATCTGGCTTTACTTCTTCTCCGTCCTCAGATTAGGTCAGACTCTAACACAGAGGACATATACATCATATAAACATCGTCATACAAACATCGTCATTTAAATAATCTGTGTTTTCAGGTTTCTGGGCGTCCACATCTTTGTTCACATTAGTGATTCTCTTCATTACCGTCTTCATCTGCGTCGGCTACACCTGCTTCGGCCATTTCAAGTACCTCAGTCCTCACAACTACGAGGTGAGCACGGGTTCGAACATTTGAGCGCCCCCTCTCTGTCAGCCTTCACATTTATTTGATGACTGTGTTGTTTTGCAGGTAAAAGAGGAGGATGAGGATACAGCAGAGGGAGCGGAGGAAAACACCACGGTACTGAGCTCCTTCAGATCAATATCGGTATTGGCCGATACTGGAGGCTACAATATCTGTATTCTGAAGTAAAAAAATACATATGTATCGGGACACCCCAAATTAAAAACAAAGTTTCATCTTTTTTTTTGTGGTTTGATTTCAGGTCTACCTCCCACGAGTTCTTAATCCCAAATCACCTGCCAGCAACTCCCAGGAGACGAAACCTGACAAAGGTTACGGCTCTACAGAAGGAAGTCCAACTCTCAGGTCCAGCCCGGTTCAGGGCAGCACAACAGAAGCTTGAAAACCCTTTTATCCAACATGGAATCAAAGCCTTCGGAGTTTGATCTTACCTCAGCCTGTCCTGATATCCTGAAAAATCTCTTGACAGTACTAGAGGGGAACAAACTTTCATTATTGACGACCATGAGCTGAGTAAAATATCGTTTTAATCACTTTTTGCACTCGATCAGCAAAGCGAGCGTGTTCATTTGCAGCTGCTTTGCCGTCTTCTGTCTATTGTATTATTTTTTAATGTGACCTCTCTCGGTTAAGTTTTCTTCCAAATGTTCCAAGTCTCATTCTTGATTTGTTTGTTTGCACATGCCAAAGCTAATTATTCAAGTATTAGCAGAACAAGATAATCAGACCTGTAAAGCTGCTGCTGCTGATGGAGTGGACAGTTATCAACAAACGCCAAGGGAATAACTTATTGCCTAATGTTAGTGAGAAGAGAGAGAGGAGGAGAGGAGCTTCCTGTTTACCAACTAAAGTTTACCGACTTGACATCCGTAGTTACAACAACAGAGAACAAGATCCAATAAATGATGGTCAGAGGAGCCATAATTTTCACACATGCACAAATGAGATAATGAAGCCATGTTTTAGCAGGTCGTTGTGTTATTATTATTATCATTATTGTTTGTATTTATGTACCGGTACACTGGAGTTCTGCTTTTATAACGTGCCTTAACTAACTGCAGATGTGTAACTGTACAGTGGTTAACTGAATTTGTCAAGTGGGACTCAACCTGAGCTTTGTATGTGGTGGTATGAATGTCAATATTAACAGTGGAAAAATACTGTCATGTGTGCGTGTGGTCACTGGGGGGCACTGTTGAGCTGCAGACGGGTTTGAAACTCTCACTCTGTAGTGAAAGAAGACAGATTCACAATGTTGCAGTGAGGATTTCTAACTTATCCTGACGTCGGTATGAGACAGTTTTCCTGTAGCTCCGCCCCCTCTCCTGATCTTTCACTTTTATCTCCCCTTTTTTGTCCTCTGCGGTGTAACAAACTCTGGCAGTTTCGGTTTGAAGTGTTAGTTTTCATCACAAGAAAATTAACAACAATAACATTGAAGAGTTTTTACAGTAAATGTATCTGACATAATTAGAAACAGACCGGCTCCATATAAATATAAAAACAGGAAACTGTGGTCACTCTAAGGCCGTGGGGAAATTTATAACAATCATAACCAATATGTCATGATTGAATAAAAACAGACCGTAAAGGGATATTCTGGTGTAAAATTAAATTAGGATCAAACACACCGAGTTAGACACCCCCTCCAGAGATGAATGTTGCCGACCGCTTGCTTCACTAGTTAACCAACTTTAGTAACAACCGCACAAAAGCAATACAGAGAGCCATGCGCTCAACCAATAAGCCACAAATAATGCTCAGAACAGCAACTAACTTCATCAACAGGACATATAGGGTCCTAGCCATAGAACTGGCCATCAAACATCTTTTTAACTTTGACTAATTTCTTTAGCAAAGAGACTAAACACAACTCACCGACTCTCTTCCAGCAGCTGCTTGTTTGTAGAGAGACCTCAGGCCAGTCCATAACGAACTACAGCAGGGTGACGCAGCTCAAGGAAGAACATTTATGATCATTTCTTCATGGAAATACAATCAGACCGAGACGCTAAGGCAGAAGAACTACAGCGTCTGCAGTGCAAAATGATTAATATGGCGATTATTACTTCAAGGAAATGACGATACTTGAAGCACCACTGTAGGGTGTTCAGATGAGTGATGGCATCCTTTGGGTCACCGGGTGAACGCCCTCTGTCTTTACATTAAGACATTCAGAAAGTCGCTTTCTCTCTTTCAAAAGTCGTTATATCACATACCATCTGACATGATTGTTTCTCAGCCGTGACGCTCTGCTGCACGTGCTGCAAATGACTAAAAGTACCGTAAATGATGACGCCAGAGCGTGTCCCGCTGGACAAACTCTTATTGAATCAACCCGAGCGCTGTTTCCTGCTCTATAAAAATACAGCAGCCTGTTTGCAGAGACTAATATCTCTACGAGGGGTCGATATCTGCCACATCGTGCAAGTCACATAGAGTTCAAACACAACAAGAGTTACTGGCCGAGCTTCAGCCCTCAAGTCTGATACTAATTTGTCATCACTAAACGAGTTAACTTGTTTTCTCTGTCAGGATTGTTTCACTGTGCGTGAGGCCGAGAAGAGACGCTGTCCTTAAAGGTATCTTGTCCTCGGTTTTCTTGAAAGTGATATCAAAACCGCAGAGTATCCTGGTCCTGACAGAAACCTCACAAACAGACGCTGCATGACTCCCATTCAACGACTCGGAGACAAATCTAAACAGACATACCTCACTAAAGTCACATGAAAAAGCTGCACGGGGTCAGGATGCGGGGGCACTAATAACTTGCAGATATTCCCGTGTGGCGCCGAGGATGAGCTGGGAAAAAGATGAGTATTTAACATTAGACACCTGATATTATTCATATGTTCTGTGTGTTTTCAATGTGTGTCTGATTCACTTGCTGCTCGGGAAGAGAGTCCTCTGTGGGTTCAGCAGAGCAGGAGGGATGTGGATGTTCGGGGTGCAGCAGCCTGGGAAGAGACTCGGTCCAGCAGCGACTGCCAGAACAACATTACACAGCTCCAAAACCACATGCAAAACCCTGACCCTGGACTGAACACACCACAGATTCACTGGCTCGGTTTTTTTGGTCCGAGTATGTTCTGTTGCTGGGTGTGTGGAAGATTGATCTGAAGTTTAACTCGATTACAAGAATACTGGGAGCGGTCTGGTGCAGCTCTGGTCCAAATAGGTCACTCATATTTCAGACTTTTTTTGCACACTCATGGATAAAGAGGGGAAGGCTGAAGATTTCTGACTGTTCATACATCATGATTTTGAGATTTTATTGATTACTTTCGAGGCTCTTAAGGGACATTTCAGAACTTTTACTACCTTAAGAGCCAACTGGCAGCCTCAGATCCTCTGGCGAAGGCCTCGTGGTCGTTCCAAAGTGGAGACTCAAAACTAAAGGCGATAGAACTTTCTCCATCTTGACTTTGGAACAACCTGCCGTGTCTCTGCACACACACGCATCAAAATCCAAAAAACTGCTGTTTTTCAATGGAATTTTTTCAATCTAACTTTTTTAATTGGGCATTACACAAAAAATAATAATGCATCAAGCCAATGTTTTTGCTGATTATTGACATACCATAGGCTGCCATATAAAAAAAGGAAATTCCTGCCCAGCATTAAATATCTAGAAAATAACTCCAAATTACTTTTTTGTAATTGAAAATAACAGTGACATCATTTAGTCAAACTGGCATTTACAGGGTTAAAATTCTGAAAATGAATTATTATTTGGTGGTTATGGTTAGGACTGAAGTTGATCGAAAGATTTAAGAAAAAAAAAGTGGAAAAAAATATTCATGTATAGTACTTTTACAGCAATTCTAGGAGGTGGACATTTTTGTTCATCCAAGGACCGAGACGTAACTTTTTTAGAAATTGAACAATAAATAAAACATTATAGTGCATCTAAACGAATGTTGTTAATTATTGTCACATCATAGACCTTAATAAAAAACAGAGAAATTCCTGCCCAGCAACTAATATATGGAAAATAACTCCAAATTCCTTTTTCCCATTAAAAATAACTGTGACGTTTAAAGGGTTAAAAATCTGAAAATGAATTAATATTTGAAAGATTTGATCAGGATTAAAGTTGATTAAAAGATTTAAGCAAAAAAAATTGGAAAAAATTTTAATGTATAATATTTTTATAACACTTTTACATGTAGTTATTGTCAGACTGGTTTGTGCTCAAGTCCTCTTTTTTCTGTGCAGCTCCATTTTTAAAAGTTATTAGGGGGTTCATGTTTTCTGTGATTGACACTTGATACAGCCTATGGGCGTACGAAGATTGCGTAGCTCACCCGGGGGATACCCTGTTTGAGCCGAGTGTCATCACAGCGACTCTCGGCAACTCTTTCTCCGAATGCATACAACGCTACAGTGCAATGTTTGTTTCAGGAAGTGGAAAAACGCAGAATTACCGAGAGCTTTTCAGCTTCAAATCCGTATACTGGTGGAAGGCGGAACCAAGTTGTCCATAGTATAAACAGTCTGTGTGAAAACTGCACTAAAAAGATGGATGACATAGTAGCCCCTCACACAGTGAAGTCTAAACATTTGGAGATCTCCTCACCGGCTGCAGAGAAGGTCGTAAACTCCACCACCTCCATGCCAAACTATGACAACAAAACATGGTTTCTATCAGTACCTCTCATCACTTCCAGCGAGGATTAGGCCCTCTAAAAAAAAAATCTGCATCAAATTAAATCAATTTGATTTCTGCCAAAGTCATAAGTCACAAATTACATGGGGTGGTTTAGATCCTATTGTTTATCAGAAGGTTACCTGAGGTCAGATCAAACAGCAACAGATTTATCCGACGAGGTTTTTACGACTCAAAACAGCCCGCCTCACCGCGGATCAAAATATTTATCCTGCGTTAATCCGAACCCTCTGCGACTGCTGTAGAGTGTAGGTGTGCAGCCCACTGAACTCAGTGCCCTCTTTGCATTCTTGGTATTGTTACCGTCTGTGCTTTTGTATACCACAGACACTATTATTTAGTCACTTCACTCCCACTCTCTGCTCTCCTTAAGACAGAGCTGCAGTGTGTGTGTGTGTGTGTGTGTGTGTGTATGTGTGTATCAAACAGGAATTAAACCCATTTGGAGGTAGGTTTTGAGGTCAGGTTTCCTTCATGTCACCACCAAGATCGATGGATATGACCTCTGGCTGCTCCAATTTGTATATAAACACACCACCCGGCCAATCACAGCATCGCGTGGGATGCTGCCAACCAATGGGAGCATCTGGCAGCATCATGCTCTGTGGCACTCCCATCTTTTGTCCGTCAGGATTAGTGCCGTGGCAACGCTGGTCGCCTGGGAGGTGAGTTTCCCAGAGCAGCGGGACCAGGACAGAAACAGACCGCTTCATTCCAAGTATTACTTCCTTCCCGGGGCCAACTGGGAAACAGAAGTGGAGTGGTGTGTGTGTGTGGATGTGTGTGCATGGATGTGTGTGTGTGTGGCTTCCAGCTCCAAAACTTCCACCTAGACTGCCAACTCTAATGAGGTGCCATCCTGAGCCACAAGCTCAAAGTGTGTTTGTCTGTGCAGAGTGAGTGGGTGGGTTGGTGAGGGGCCGTCCTTATGTGCTCTCTTCTGTGTGGGGTACTCTGTAGAGAAGTCACCCCACTCTCCTTCTCCTTTCTGTTGGTGGACTACATTAGCCAGGAGGGCGGAGGGCCAGACAGCTGAAATCACCGCCGCTGATGGAGCATGTGACTGCAGACCGAGGCGCTTTTGTTTGGACACTTACAGCCAACACACGGAGTCACACAATCGCAGTGTGGCATGGGAATAGCAGGCGAGCGTGGAAATGAAACCTGCTTGTGTGTCTGTCTGGTTCTTATTTCGTTCGATTATCTGCCTCCAGTTGGTTCTCAGAGTTACATCCCATATGGCTTCAATGACGTCTAACCCACTTTCCTGAACTATTTATGCTTCTATTTTCACTTCTGTCATTGTTTACACCCCGTTTTTGGCTCTCCTTAGGCCCAACAACCCCACAGTGGTTTTCAAAAAATCCTCTGCTCTGCTCCAAGAGACTTTATCTGAAATAGAAAGTTCACCACATTTCCTATTTGCAGCTGCCTGACGTGAGATTTGTTGGATTTGCATCAGCAGTAACATAAAACAGCATGGGGCCGGTGGAAGAATATTAAAGAGTTAGGGTTTATATCAATGAAATAAATTACAAGCAGACACACTCATACCTCGTTTCTTACAAACCGCCTGTGCATGTGAGGATGATTTGAATGACCAAATCAGAAAAAATGCATGATATAAAGAGGTATTAGCGTGTAAAATGGCACGTACTTCAATTTGGGTTTTGCAATATTCAATTCCCTGTAAAGAAACTCCTCACGTGTTCAGTTTTTAGAGGAATTAGGATGGAATAAATTCCAAAAGCGAGGCGAGTTATCAAGATTAGGCTGTCAAAAGTCTGAGTGTAACCGGTGCCAACTTTACGTTGCTTTTAAAGGCGTATTCTGCTGGATCTGAGCCAGAGACAATCAAACAACCTGATAGCGATTATTTAGGTTTCTGTAAACAGGAGTTTCCTCATTTGCTGCTGAGAGCAACTAGTGATTTAGTGGTCTGGTGTCATGTAAACAGAGGACCACTGGGTCAGGCTGTTACGTCAGCACCAAGAGCAAACTAGATACGTTTGGCGTGACTTATACAAGTGGCCAAAATGGGCCGAAAACAGCAGAATAACTCTTTAACTGTGCGTCTGAGAAAAAAGTCCAAGTGCGTAAAATCAAAGATCTCACTAAGATACACGTGCCTGTAAAATTTTGGGCAGATCGGAAAAAGTCAACGTTTGTGGAGCTCCGTAGGGGGCGCTAGCGAGCCACTTTCTGTCGCTTTTTTTTGGGGGGGTAACTTTAAAATATTGCAATTTTCGCCGGGCCCGACCTGCCTGCAGATTTTGGTGAGTTTTCAAGGCTGTTCAGGGGGTCAAATTTGCATTTTTGGAGGCCATCATAGGTCATAAAATAAAAATAATAATAATAATAATAATAAAAACTATAATAATAACAATAATAATAGAGAAATTGCTGCTCTCTCGGCTCAGGCCCTAATGATAAAACAATTTACATCAACAAGAAAACTATACGGTTAAGGGAGCGCCAGTCTTAATAGAATAAACGTACAAAAAAAAGTCTCTTTGTTGGGATCAGATATGATTGAAATTTGTGAATGAAAGGAGCTTTTTGCAGCTATAAAGGAAAATGAACAAAACACTGGCACAGTATGAAACAAGGTTTGAGTGGAATTACAAAGTCAGTCAGCACTCAAAGAAAAACGGATTTTGGCAAAAAAAAAAAAAACCTCAATGAAAGACTAAAAGTCAAAGTTTGGCGTCGCTTTCCACCAACACCTGACCACCAGGCCTAAACCCTCCAAAATATCACAAATGGATTAAACCAATCACATCGCAGTTCAGACAGAGGCGCTCCACGATTTTAGCTACAGACAAAACTCAAATGCACACTGTGCCTATTCTTCTCTTTTTTTTCCAGCTCTAAATCCTATTCATGAAATCTCAGTAAGCTTGAAAGAAGACTGCATTACGTATGCTTTGAGCCCACGTCACGAACTGGTAAGTAACTCTGAATTATGGACACGAACAGGACTTAACAGACTTAGCACTACAGCATTTCATCTCTTACTGAGTAGGTTTTAAGCTGCTGACGCTAACACCAACACTCTGTTATACCGACTATTCCCTCACAAAAGCACCAAAAACAACAACTGTACGTCTGCAGGACAAAGTAGCTCCTTTGCACCATGTACGGCTATTTCCATGTGCAATGCAGTTGTATTAAGAGGGATCTGAACATGCATCCTGCTGTTTGAAATGCTTAATCAGTACAGGTTTCCAGAATCTCTCTCTCTATCTCTCTCTCCTGCTTGAAGCCTGCATACAGAGCTCACCATCAACAATCTGGAAATCCCAACTCGAGCTTATAAATGTGACTTTCTGGCTTTGAGCAAAAGAAAAGCTTCAAGATTTACAGTAATTAGTCCAATAATTGTAGTCGGCTTAGAAAAATTTGGTTGCGTGGCTTTGCTTCCCTTATGAACTGCATGCAATGTTCTCGAAATATTAGTGTTGGAAACTATAACTCAAACAATTAATTAAAAAGTAAAAACCTGTCTTTATCATTGTTTCTAGTGGTCTCCTATGGTCAACGCACCCCATACAAGGGGTAAGTTGACCATGCCCTCCCTCACCTTCTCTCTCCCTAAATAACAGTTACTTCTTAACATTCATGAGTATTTTATTGACAATACTTTTTTCATTATTAACTGCTAAAAAGTCATCATAGCCCAGAACAACTATGATGACTTTACTAGTCCTCTAAGCTAATGTTAGGTTTTTGACCTCATGTTGTAGCTCACAGATACCACAATTGATGTATAAAACTAATTTAAAATGATACTTTTTTGGTCTGAACACAATTCTTATCAAACTTATGACAGACTAAATTCACTTTCAAGAGTGGAAAATGTTTTTTTTTAAATAAATGTCTAACTCCTTCACCCATGTGCTTCTAACCTTCACAGACTCCATGAATTAACGCCCATCTCCTAAATATTTGGTCACATGATCAATTTCTTAAACCATTTCCAAGAAACAGGGAGTGGATCAACTTACCGTTTGGCTTACCTCACCCCTATATCATAACATATCACTGAATTCTTGTGTTTCAAATGCTTTTTTACCTTTTAATCAGGAGGGCGTTTCCATAATCTCTGAAGGATAGTAATGACGCCTGTTTACCACTTTAAAGCAAAAGTAGTGTCTTAAACTGCTGAGAATTACAGGACTTAAAAAGAAATAAACGTCGAATAACCAACATTTCCACCTGTATTTAAACCATCTTTATACTGGTATTTGACATTTTAAAATGGCGGCCTCATTCTTCGACAGTTACGATGAGCTCTACGGAGTCTAACTGAAGCGTCATGACGTCAGACCTGGCTCGTGAGTGGACTAAAATGCGTCGTTCCTAAAATGAGTCTATTTATTTATCTATTTATTTGTGTATTCGTGTGTTAAGAGATGTTAAAAACACGCTCATAGTTTAACAAGCTCATTTTGTTTTATTTTTTAAAGAAAGTAAAACTCCGGAAGAGTTGCTATGACAACCCAAGCACAAGAGTTGACTGCCATAGCAACCAAACTAGCGTTTGAAACTTAGCCGTTTTGTTAACTAGCCATTAGACGTACAACAGTAGATAACGTTGCGGTTCTTTAAATTTAAGTTATAAAGTCGTTTTTTTTACATATATAATGGAGTCAAACTCGTTATTTTATTCGCTAGAGTTCGTTGCAGGAAGTGGAGATACTCTAAATATCGAGCAGAGAACCGCTTTACAAACTTCCTTCGTGATAATGAAGAAAAACTACAAATTTAACCGAGTTTTGTTTTGGGGTAAAATCCGGTGTTTAAACGGGGATTATTTTATCGCTCAGGGGAGAGGAGAAGATGAAATGAAGGACAAAATGAACCTCTACAGGTATGATATACAGCTTTACAGATGCTGTCATCTCTTGTTAAACTGTGAAAAATACCTTTAAGTGTCTTTTTTTGGTCCTCAGCTTCAACTGCATGGACTGGTTCCTGCTCCCTCCTGCCACAGACTCCATGATGGAGGAGGTGTCCAGAGCTGCAGGAGGTTTCTTCACAGGAGACCCTTCATTTGTGTACGAACATGTTGAGATCAGACAGCGTGCAGATGGGGATGAAGAGGAGGAGGTGGTGGTAAGGAGGAAAAGTTCAGCCTTTACCTGAACATGAACAAACATACACCCTGAGTGTGTCGTCTAAAATCATCTCAGGTCAAAAAATTTGAATATCATTAAAAAGTTTATTTATTTCCATAATTCCGCTCAAAAAGTTAAACTTTCATAGATTATAGATTCATGGCCCACAAATTTAAGTATTTATTTGTTTATCCCTCCTCCTGTGTTAGGGTCTGCACGGACCTGTTTTTGAATTTAAATGCTTAAAAGAACCACTTAAATTAGCTTTAACTTTGTCAGGATCCTCTATTTCAACAAAATAAAAAAATAAAAATTAAATTGACTAAATTGTAAAATGCTCACCACACTAGTGTTGTGTCGTTCGCGAACGATTCGCCCATACCGCCAAAAGCACCAAAACCTGGTTTGATATCCACGCCATCGCCATGCTTAACTGGCCAGCCAACTTGCCAAACCTAAACCCCGTTAAGAATCGATGGGGTATTATCAAGAGGAACACCAGAATCCAGAAAGAGTGGAACGAGGCGGGAGTCACAGTTTCAAAAAACCAGTAAAGTGTGAATGAGGGACACCAAACCTAAAAACAAAGAAGAGCTGACAGCAGATATCGAGGAAATCTGAGCTTCCATAACTTCCAGGCAATGCCACGGCGCGTTGAGGCAGTGATTACGGCGAAGGGATTCCCAATAAAGTATTGAAGATGGACATATTGTTTTGAAAGTACCATATCCTGGTTGATTTGATGTGATCCTAATTTCTTTACTGAGAAGTAAATGGTGATTTCGACAGTATTCAAATTTTTTGAATTCCTGTTTTCGTGGGTTTGATGAGCTGGAATCATGTAAAAACAAACAAATAAATACTTGAAATCTTTTAAATTGTGGGCCCTGAATCTATAATCTATGAAAGTTTAACTTTTTGAGTGGAATTATGGAAATAAATAAACTTTTTCATGATATTCTAATTTTTTGGAAAGGGTCTGTAAGTGTTCAAATGATAGCTGAGGTTCGACAGTCCTCTCATAGTCATGAAACTGCTGCTAATACTGGACTGTCCTGGTCTGCAGACTAAAGTCAAAGAGGAGAGCAGGCTCGCCGTCACCGTTCACCAAATCGACGAAGAGGTGTCTGTGGTACCTCGCGGCGCCTTCGTCAGGAGCCTTCACGGCCTCGTCCAAGTCAACCGCAGCTTCGGAGGTAAACACAGCAGACGGTTAAACCACATACAGAATTCATGTTGTGATCAGGTCTGAGTAACACGGTTTGTTCCTCAGGTCTGTCTCACTCAGAAGCAGCAAAACTTGACAACTTCCTTCACTTCAGAAAACCAAAGAACCTGAAGAAGAAATCTATCATGGAGTTTGGCGATTTGACCCCAGCTCTGGACTTCATGGATGTTCTGAGCGATGACGTTCCGAAAGGTAAAAATGACAGTTGACCCCACCTCACTGTGCACCTATGTCACCTGGAACTCTGAACACAGCTTATCTGAGCGTTTATTAAGACAAGAGCGGGCCAGACGGTCCTTTTTCCACAATATTTAGTGTCTTCCAGCTTCAGTGCTCAGTTACACCCAAATGAACCGTTGTTTTGCGTCAACTCATCCCTGTGATTCAACTCATTGAAAGGTAAAAGGCGAGTCTTCCAGTCAGAAACAACTGAATCATTTTGACAGTGAAACGGTTGAATAAGCAGAGCTCGTATTGATTGGATAAATTCCTGAAACTTCTGATGTCAGCCTCCCTTTCCCTGGTAAATTAGATTTTCTCGGAACATGCTGCAAGAATTTCCCTTTAGCTTTGCCAAACACCAGCGGTCTTACAACCACACGACTACCGTTGGATTAGGAAAATGTCGACCCGCCTACCACGAGTCTGACTTCATGCTTTTTTTGGGGAAAATTACAGAAAATGAGGCTTTTATCAGTGAATACCACACAAATTAGGAGCAAAGACCACCGGGGACTAAGCTGATATGAAATGATTAATGGGATTGTTCAAACAGTTCCAGTAGCTGATTGTGCCAAATATGGGTAGTCTTAAAATGTAGAGATTGCAAAACTTTTTACATTCAACACTTTGTTTTATGTCATTAAGGTCACGAATTTATAAGGAGTCTATAAGATCAGTGGGTAAAGAAATCTGGAGGAATCAAAACCAGGAGAAAACATGGATAGTGCGAAGACGATCATGTGAATTGAGGCGTTTCTTGCAGGTTTTAGTGAAGTCGCTCAGCTGGATGCTCTCCAGGCCGCAGTAAATTTAGTTAAAGTCTCTGGGTGTACAAGTGTTTGTGTGCGAGAGGAGAAATGTTTAGCGCCCCCGTGACTAAACATGCAACAGATGTGTGTTTTAAGAGGGCTTCCACATGTGTAAATGTTTGTGTGTGTTCTCTGAGCTGATACGGACGTCCACGGTGTCATCACGGCTACACGGACACTACACAGCTGTCTCGGCGCCACACTCACCGCAACGTATCGCATGCAACTTCTGCAAAAAAAGAAAGAGTTGAGGTTTTGTGAAGGGGACTCTGGGGGGAAATGCAGCATGATGTATATCCACTAAAAGACAGGTGCTTCCCTCCGGGGCCGCCCCCTCTGTTTTCAGCTCATGATTTATAGCTTTACATCTCCTCTATGCAGTGGCAATAAAACCTGGACAACACATGTTGCAGATTACAAACGGCATAAATACTCGGACCTGCAGTAAATCAGACTCGGAGGACGAGATAAAACAGTTGTGCAACTGTCTGTTTCTTTGGACTCATCTTCCCTTTGTGCAGAAAAACACATCAAACGAGCTTCATGTTTACATAGTAGCAGAGCCACGCTTTGTTCTGGAGTCTCCGGGTCTCGGGTTCACGGTCACACCCAAACATATTGTGAAACACTTAAACTTTAAATATGAAAACGCACAAAGGGTTGATTTATCGGAGTATCCCTCCGCCTTATCACGCATGTGAACGGAATAATCTCGGCTGAAAAGACAGATTACTGCAGCCTCTATTGTCGTTCAGATAATGACGTTCACTTTACGTCAGCTGTTTACTGAAGTCGTCTTTTGTTTTGCGCAGGATCCTGGAGTCTTCAGTTCGAGTCTGCAGGTACGACGTGTGTGCTGCGCAGCCTGCTGTGGCTCGGCCTGACCTTTTACCACGTACCGATGACGCCGCAGCACGGCTACGTCTACATCGGAGATGGGACCAAGAACCTGAACCTTCCCTTCATGCTCTGAGAAGTCTTCGAATTGACTCTTGGAATGTAATTCATGCAACATGCAGCATTACTTTTGATAATCTTATCTTGAACTAATAAAGTCAAGAGGCACAGTTTGCAGATTTATGTCTCGGAGCTCTTTGTTCCATTTAGATTTCACGCACAAAAGCGAGTCCTACGCAGTCGACTCATGGAGAGAGCATTTTATTTGCACATCTGTGTTGCCTTGTGTATCCACAGTCAACATACCACCTACTTTGAAAGCGTAACACTGACCCACGCTGAGGCTCACATTAAGTTGTCAGAGTTCACTTCAAGGGCTTTTGGAGAGCGGAGCAGAGACAGGATGGATGGTTGTGGGTGGGGCTGAGGGTGATTCATTAAGAGGATGACGCAGCTTTATAAACAAAAAGGTAGAATAAATACAGATGGAGGAAGCTTTTAGGTCTTTTCCCCGGGCAGTTTGACAAAAGTTGATCCACTCCTAGTTGCATCCTCGCACAGAGCGCCCACCCACTCTGACCCGCTCGCTCTGGTTACTGTTCAGATTGGTCCGACTCTCTGTCCTTCACTGTTTGGTGTAGAGAGGCTTCACGCCGTAACGCACGTTGTTCTTGAGGATGGGGTCTCCGACAGGCATGCGTCTCTTGCACCACTTCAGTCCAGTTTTATAGATGGGTTTGGTGGTGTCGATGGACCAGCGGGTCAGGTATCTGTTAAATAAACAGCAGATGTTGACAGTGAAGTTATTGCTAGCTTCAGTTGCAGTGTGACACTTGATTGATGACGGTGACTGACACACATGTATGTGCAGACACGCATGTCTACGTTACCTGTTAAGTTGAGGTTTGGGCCTCTTTGGGACGTGGCCTTCAGGAAGTTTAGGTTTGTGGTCGGGCAGCAGACCTTGGACGCAGAAAGAAAGAAAGGAAGAAAGAAATATTCGTGCACTTAAACTTTGTCAGAGGCTGTGCCAAAAGAAACACAGACAGAACCTGCTGGAACATGGACAAGGTTTTACTAAAACAGCAACAACCTACACAGATGAACGTCTTTGAAAGCATTTTTACTGTCATTAATGACCGTTTTTCAGGATTATCCTCACAGTGGTTTCCTGTTTTAAATCAGTTTATCGGTCAGAGGGTGGTTGTAAATGGATATTATACATTATAAGGCAATATTAGCCTTAATTTGGGGGTATAAATGAAGGAGATATGCCTTAACTCTCTTGTTTTAGAAGTGAGGATTTGTTTTATTTCTGTTTAAATCAAAATATAATCAAATTACATAATTTATTATTTTTATAATTGAATTCAGTTCTTAACAAAACAAAACGCCCATCAACAGAAAAATGCTAAAATGTTTTGACCGGAATTTTAAATTAAATTATCAATTAATGTCATCCTAAACAAACAGATGTGAGTCATTAACAACTGTACAAAAGGCTGAGATCTGCGTGGTCGTCTCTTGATTCACTGTCAGGGGTTTGATCCCAGGTGCAGAAATCTCCTCAGGGGAAGACACTTCTAGGGCTGTGATCCACCAAACAAATTCTTGGTCGACTAAGACTCTGAAATTTTTGACCAAAAATCAACTTTTGGGAGGAGGAATTTTTCCAACTCTGACAGTAAATTCTTCTGCGGGGGACGAAGCGGCTTGGCGGAACGCGGCTCGACAGGGAGAAAATATACAGATATCAGCAAAAATATCCTTGTTGAAAGTTTGATTTCTGTCAGTATGTCACTGAGGGGTGTGGTTTTGGGATGTTGGGCGGGTTATTTAAATCTCAAAGGTGTTGTCAGTTATGGTTGTGGTCAGCTCTGATCATTTTCTGTTGACCATTTTTCACCGTTTCACTCATCCTGTTTTGACCTCATTTCATCTTATCACTTTTTGGACCTGGATCAGCGTGTTTTCTTTCCTTTTTTGAACAATAAACCACTTTTTTAACACTCAAACTGGACTGATAATTGAACGAGTGACAGATGCAAGTGAACCTAAACCCCAGCAGCCTTTTTTGTTGACGGAAAGCACTCGCTACAGGGGGTGCTCTGAAAACACCCCATTGGCACTTGGTACATTCCTCCTGATGAAATTAACCACAGACTGTAAATTGACCCAGAAAAAATCAAGTCGACCATCAGAATTTTGGTCGACTAAGCACATATCGACCAATAACTCAACCAGTTGACTAGGACTTAACAGCCCTGCTTAGCATAGCGCCCCCCATGGACTGGAATTGGAACAGCAGTAAAGCTGGTGGGTGGACGCTACATGGAGATGTTTTAGGGTCAGATACGGCGATGTTATGCAGCATGACAACAAGACCAAAATGCGTTTACATTCACGCCCGTCACTGATAAGTCTCCTCCAGTTTAACCAAACCCTGCAGCACTAACTGTAATGTTTAAAACATGACAGCTTTCCCATGAATATGAACATGAAAACAAACACCTGTGCAGACATCTTCACTGACTTGAATGAAATGATCGTTTTCCTTAAAGCTCTGATTTCCTCTTGGTTTCTCTTTCTCATCTCTCGCCGCTCACTCGTGCTGAATCGTCCTGAATATTTCCCGCTGTGCTCCTGCACCCTCTCACCCGGCCTTAATGTGGAAATCTCAAAACATCTTTTGGCTCCGTAACATTATCCTCTGTCAAAAAAGGGTGGCTAAGTAACTCACTGACCTTCTCTCTGGGCCATCTTCACACAGATCGTAATCTTCCGATGTTCCTGCAGACAGAGACCGGTGATCCTCCTGGGCAGCATCCCTCCATCCGACCTAATGAACTGACTGAGCAACAACACGTCCTGAGGGCGAGGAAAAGCAGAGCGTTTTAAAAACCAGCTGATCTGATTTCACTCCCATTATGTGGACATGAACCAGCCTGCAGGTGTGTTTACCGTGTAGTTGTATTTGTGCTGCAGATTCCACCTGTAGATTGGACACTTGGCTGTGGGGTTCGGAGGCTGCGGTGCGGTCGGGACTTCCAGGATTTTTCCTTCAATCTAACAGTCAATTTAATTCAGCTTCAGTTAAAAGAACAATAACCGCCCTGATTACAAAATGTACCTGAAATGTGGCTGTTACTGGGGTTAGGTTAGATACAGGGGTTTAACACTCTTTCATTTTAAGTCTCTCTGTAGTTTTACTGAAATGAATGAATGTTGTAAAGCTTTATATTGGAGTTCTCCAGCCCCTAACAACCAAGCTTTTACTGATAAAGTCTTTAAAGTCCACATTTATATGACAGCAGGGTGTGTTTATAAAACAGAACCACAAATAGAACTCGAGGACTCCACTGGACTAAAAAAACTGTCTTTTTACTTTGAACTGAACGGATATTGTGTTTTATCTGTTTTGTTTTTTGTTCTAATTTGTTTCCAGACCTGGAAACATATTTATATGCATATCCTAACACACTACCCAGAACCCTACAAGTGTCCCTTTAATAGTTATATATCTGATATCATAACAGACACCAACACCACACAGACAGACAGCTTTATGATCATTTACTGAACTGATGTGGTCATCTGTTGAGCCTTCATGGTCATTTCTGTCGGGGGTAGCACTCATTTTCTTTGTTTCTCACTAACAGTGCTGTCGGCTTCACCTGTTAAAGTGCTATGGTTGGGTGTAGCTGCTGTTTGCTACGACTTTGCAGTTGTTTGCTACTTGGTTCTAATTCAGCACATGATTGGTTCAGACCCGGAGCAACTCCCCTTTTCATTGGCTGTTTGTATAGTCTACCAGAACATGGCAGAATGCCGACTATTGAAAAGCATATTGACCATGTTGATATTGAGGGAAGTTAATTTTCAGTATGTTATCGTTTAATCGCCCAGCCCTAGGTGCCTTAAAATGCCGCAGTTTTTATGAACTCCTTTCTCTGTAAAAACATACTCATGTCCAAAAAAAAAAAAAAAAAAAAAAATCAGTGTGTGAAAATGACTCAGAGTTAAACAAAATACTGAAATTTGTGATTTTGTGCGATTATGTATGATGGCAAAAAATCATTAAAAAATATCAGATTGGTGGTTATTTTAACACAAATGAAGCTGATAACACACAAGGTTAAACTCACCATCGATATTTTATCCTCTTTCTTCTCCACCACTGCAAGATTAAAACAGAAAAAGACACAAATGTTAAGTTTTAATAACAACAACACAATTTTTTTTGTCTTTTCCTCTTGAATATCATTGAAAAGTGTTAAAAATGTAAAGTTAAATTGATAAGCAGTGACATGGGGCTGTTTTTTGTTTATCATTTATAAATTTACAACAGATTAAAAAAATAATCTTCACATTTTTAAGGAGGTTTGAAGGCAAAAAAGGCAAACAAATCGATAATGACACTTAAATCAGTTATAAACCACAGAGATCTGCCCCCAATGAACGTATATCCGATGTATTTGTAAAAGGAATGAAGTAAAAGAGCATATTTGATGATTTTAAGGTTAAAATAAACTCATTTTCACGTATTTTCCGCCTCCGTGTCTCTGTGTTTCCTCCTCACATTTCCGCTTAACTCTCACCTTGTCGGATTCCTCTGCTCTGAAAACTCAAAGCTGGAAGTCCAGGAAAACTCGTCCTCTGATGAACTTGTAGGTTTGGACATGTGGTTTTTAATTTGAAGCCTGTTAAAGAAGTCCATGCAGACCTCAACAAACTGCGGGCCGCCATGTTTATTTCCTGACCTTCGCCGTCTCCTCTTCCTGTCTGTTAATCTCGCGAGAATGAAAACAGCGACACCCTAGGTGAGGGGGCGTCATTACATCAAAAAAAAAAAAAAAAAAAGTCTCATAAGAAAGAGTTAAGAAAGAGTAAACAAATCATTTTTAATTCCCAAAAGAGAAAGAGAGAAATGTAGTTGTTTTTAATTAACAAAATACATTAAATTAAAAGAAAATTCCCTTTAAAGTTCAGATTTACGAGGTTTGAGATTTGTGTTTCTCTGTCGTGACTTTTCTCTCAAAGGGACTCCACATTTTCTGCCAAGGTCACAATCTAATTTATGACATCCGCACCAAACAAACATGTAACATTATCAAACCCGAGGGAGAAATATCAAGATGTGGCACGTCGAGAAAGAAAAACAAAAATGAGGAAAAAAAGTGACAGTGACATGCGATCACACAGCTGGAGATTCCTCCAACGCTCTGAGAAGGACCTGTATTAAACCAGGATATATTTGTCAGCAGGGACTCGCAGACTGCAGTGCAAAGGAAAGTATTGTATATCCTGCAACCTTTATATGATAAGCTGCAGCATGTATTTCTGGATGCCACAGATGCTTTAATCCTTTTTGTTTAGATGCTCTGGGTGCAAAACAAAGATAGGCTCACTCCTCATACCTCTATACATACCACACTCATCAGATCAGAGTATAAGAGGCACCATACAGGAGCAGTGTAGGAACATGTCAAACCTTTGTAGCAGAAAGTAGAGGATACAGGCCGAGTCTTCACGCCGAGATAAAGAGATTCGAGGAGATAGTTCGATGTTTGATAGCAGGATCATGAGAACAGTGTGCCATTGTCAGCAGCAGGTTGTGTTTTGCTCCGTGTATCTCCTGCTTCATCTGTTTTGTAAGCTTGGGCTGGCTGCAGGAGTTTACCTGCACACAGAAGTTCCTAAAATACAGTTTTTCAGTTTTCTCCTGTCTGCAGAAGAGCAACGTGATAACTCGAAAAACATTGATGATTAAACAGCTGCCTCTTTCTGCACAATGCAGGTTTTTTATTCCTAGTATGAATATTTTTGTGCAAACAAGACTCCTTTTGTTGATCACTTTTTTCAGACACACATGTCCCTCAGTGGCTGGAGAGGAAACGTGCATAGTATACCTGGATTTGAGTTTTAATTGATATTTTGAAATAATAATTTATGCATCTTTTAATAAAGGCAGAGTTACGGTGGAGTGTAAGACAAAATTCAACCTCACTCTTATGTTATGTTATAAAGTTATGTTACATTAAGTTTAGTTACATTATGTTAAACTAAGTTTTGTTTAATTAAGTTTTGTTATGTTATGTTACATTACCTGACGTTACGATACGTTTTGTTACTTTTTGTTATGTTACGTGATGCTACGTTATGTTACATTACATTACTTTTTATTCTCGTTTTGTTACATTACATTATGTTACATTTTGTTTTGTTTTGTTACATTAGGTTACATTTTGTTATATTACGTTATGTTACTTTATGTTTTGTTATGTTATGTTTTATTACATTAGATGACGTTAAGTTTTGGGGTTTTTTGTTATGTAACATTTTGTTTTGTTTTCTTACGTTTCGTTACATTATGTCATTTACAGTATGTAACGTTACATAAGTTAGGTTACCTTAAGTTAGTTACGTTAAATTAAGTTATGTTTTGTCACGTTTTGTTATGTTACCTTAAGCTACATTACATTAAGTTACATTACATTAAGCTACGTTACATTAAATTATGTCACGTTAAGTTTTATTAAGTTACGTTGTGTTACGTTACATTATTATATTATAACTATAATTTGTTATGTTACTTTATTTACGTTTTGTAATGATATGTTTTGATATGTTATGTTATGTTTTGTCATGTTGTGTGGATTTACTAAAAAGTGACAGTGAGTAATTTTGGCGTCACTTTTTAGGTCTTGTGTTAGTTGTTGCAGTTATGCGAGAATGTCCCCAAAACCCTTGTGTGACCCTGAATGCATCATTCAAGTGTGAATCATCAGGACTCGCTCATATCACGGATATTTTGTCTCAAGGCCAAAAATGTGAAAAATTTCTCAAATGCCATCCAAACCATGGCGCCTGATAGAAGTGGCACTGAGATGCAAATGTTCCTCTGAGCCGGTCTCGTCTGCAGAGCAGAGTGCAGATAGATGGAGATTACCGTCACCCCCCGCCACAAAGGAAGCATTGTCTCAGTGATCAGGTCCCTTCGTCAAGGACACTTAAGCAGTCACATTCCTTGAGAGAAGCCCAAAAAATGGCATTTAAAGTGTCTGGCCACCTCCTCAGCGGCTTTGATATTCAAATGAAACATGGCCCTGTACAAACAGGCACCTCAGCTGAGAAAGAGGGGGCCGAGTAAATCAGATAGGATTTCCCTCAGATGAAAAGAGCTCGTCTGACATTTTCACAGCGAGTGCTGAGGGACACTGAGGCAATGTTGGTTCGATGTCATGGTGGGAAGTTATTGCTGAGAGGAAAAGGTTAGCGTTTTCACCCCCTGCTCCCCTGGATAAAGTGCTAAAAACGCAGCGTGGAGCGAGCAGACTGGAGCGAAGATGAGTGGGCACAGTCTCATCACACAAAAACAAATCCAACCCACCCCGCTGCATTCCCCTTTTATTGTCCCACCGGTCAGTTTGTTTTGCCTTTAATGTTTTGGTGAAGACTGGAGGGCCCCCGGTGATAGCTTATGCTGAGGAGTCTAAACACAAAAAGAGCTGCAAGAAGGTCATAACAGTCTCTGTGGGATCTGAGGAGTTGGATTTCCAATGGTACCATTTATCTTAATCACTCAGTTACACAATCGGACTGTTGTGGTGAGGCTGTCTTTGCTCCTCTGCAGATAGTCACTCTACTTTTACCTCAGATTTGGTCTCCACCTGTGCCAGGAGGACACGTTTAACTCTCAGTTTTAAAAAGTCAATAACAGGCCGAGTTAATAGATTTTGTCAAGTCTGTGGAAAGGGGTCCTTGCCTGTTAACACTGTGGCAACAACATCAGCACAGTTCTGAAAGAGACACAGATGTGGGAAGAGCAACAACAGACCAGCCTTAACCATCCCTGTACCAAAATCTAGCCAATGACGGCAGAGCTGGTGTATGGTTAGCCTGTGGCAAGAGACAACTCATTATCCCGCGATTGCACATGAATCCACGGGTTCTTGTGAGTTCTCGCAATTCCTGTTGTCTGTAATCTGCCACGAAATTTGCCTCACAAATGGATTCGGTAGGAATTGGTGGATGACGAAGATTGGAGCTGTTCCAGATGTGTTGAAAATTGGGGGTAAGTTGCATACGGGTTATTTTCACCGTTAGCAGCAGTTAATTCGCAGCAATGATGTGTTGTGGCACTTGCCTTGTTTAAAATAGTTCCTGGATGACCATCTAAAGGTTTACACTCATGTCCCCCCTCTTTGCCTTCTCTGCAGACTCTTTTGTAGGGTGACAATATTCTGAATCTGGGTCCCTGCCTTTCCACGCACTTGCATGGAAGCCAGAGGCAAGAGGAGCCCCTTCCTGCCCTTCGCGAGCCATCATGAAAAGGCGATAGCATGCGAGGTTCTGTTCGGGGCCCCCCATTCTCCACGTAAGCATGTGTGAAAGGCCAGCGGCAGGAAGAGCACCTTCCCGCCCTTGATGAGGCATCATGAAGGCAGAAACAACAGGGGGTAGAGCAGAACAGGGGGTAGAACAAGAGCACTTCAAGGGTAGTGGAGCAGTAGTGGGTTGCTGGTTGGCGGTCGAAGAAGAGGAAGAGGTTGGGTTAGGGCAGTTTTAAATAGGGCGCACTAAAGACACGGGGCCAATAGAGGCTAGAAGGAAGTCAGCTGGGCCATCACTGGTTGAGGTGGCTACTTGCCATTATCTGCGGATCAGCGCTTGACGTTATGACCCGCCAGAACTAACGCTATGCTTCACTTTATAAACTTCCCTGAAGGAAGCTGGACAGACCCTGATAAAGAGGGACATGTCCGGGTAAAAGAGGACTTATGGTTACACGAAGTTGTCCCTGCTTTGGTCTCCACCAGCTCTCGAGGGGCTCTAGTTGGTTGTCTTTGAACTTAAACCCAATCCTCTGACAGTTTTGTATTTGTTGCCGCTGTCATATCGATCAGAGCTTCTCTTCAAGGCGTCTCCAGAAGTTTTCGACAGGACGCCTCCTTCCCATGCGGATGGAATGTGTGGATTTGCTGCCATCCAAATTGATGGGCACAGTCTGGTATGCAATTAAGGCCTTGGCTGTCACTAAGAGGCTTTCCTGGGTGATTAACTTGTAAGGGCTGTTGCATCCAAGGAAGTCAACTGAACACAATTAGCCTATTTGAAGGGAGTGAGTTTGCTTAAAGAAGGCCCCCACTGCTCGCGAAATGAGGTGAGGGTGAAGACGTTCGCCTGAGGAAGACAGCTGGAAACACCGAGAGAGGAAGGTTTCATCAGAGCTCAAGGTTAAGAGTGACATCCAGAGTGAGTTTACTGCCCTCATGGCGGGTAAATCTCCCCCACGAGTGACATGAATCTCCATCCATCCGAGTATCAACCCCCACCACCTCCTCCCCCGTCTCTCAGCCCTCTTACTCACCCCTCCTCCCTCCCCGGCTCTTATTTGGGTGTACGTGCTAAATGGCACTGGCTTCTCCAACAAATCACTGCTCTTTGAAGAGGCTCTTATCCCCGTTTTACCTCCGCTTGGCCGTCTGAGAGTGCCAGCTTCTATCCTCTGTGTCTCACACACACACACACACACACACACACACACACACACACACACACACACACACATTCATGCTGCACCTAAATCCACATTCATGCATTCACACACGTTCCCCTGCATCTGCCTTTCTTGTATGCACACCTTTTGCTCGAATTTTCATGCAGGTTGCGTCGCCTCGTCTACAACGGTTCCTTGCTCTTTGAGTGGCCCCTCTTCAAATGTTTGGAAACATTTTGTCCTCTCTCTCTTTTCTGCATTTCTTCCTCTCGCTCGGACTGAGTTTTTGTTTTAGTTTGGCACTTGTCCTGCACCTCCCGAGGTCCAGTCTCCTTTGGTTGAGTTGTGTTTGTCTGACCTTTGGAAGGGTCACCCCCAGTGGCTCGTAACAAGGAAGTCAATTAAAGCAAGAGGGGGAGAATCGAGGAGACAACTTTCAGCTCAAACTTTGACCTGAAATTCTTTCGCTCCATCTGTTTTCAATCCAAGAATCGTGTTTTCTGATCTATTGGGACGACGCAACCGGTGATTCATACCAGCTTTGAAGAGCGCATTCACTTGAAACGAGGCACCATGCTGCGCCGATTTGTGCCATGCTGCCCGGATCAGTTTCCCACCATGGCTGCCCCTGCTCTTAACTTCCTCCTGCAGGTTGCCATGACGCCTGCAGCGGCATCTCACAGGAACCAGATGGTTTCCCGTCGACTTTATGCTTTATGCCTATATCCGAACGATCTTTGTTCTTGACTTAATGAGCACGTCTTAAAGGTGGGGTCGGCAGGATCTGAGGAAGCGCCAGTTTTTGGGAGAAATTCATAAATGTAAACACGTCCCGTCCTCTCCGCCCACAAACAGACGCTCCTGCTAGCTTGTTTCAGTCAAGGTGAAAGTCAAAAGCATTGGTGCTACTGTAGATGCCAACAGACTACCAGCAAACACAATGTTTGCAGGACTTCTACAACGAGGATAAAGTGACATAGTCCAGGACCCGAGGGAGGACAGTTTAGCGATGGCGCTACAACACGCTACAGCAGGTCCGTTTGACAAGAAACACTTCTGTTACAGACACTTGTCTTACTTTGTTAAAGCGGTTTACCTGTCCAGCAGAAAGGTTACAGGGTCACCAAGATCCCCAAGCGTCCCCCATCGTTTATGTTGACCCGGCTTTTTAGCTCTTGTCCGGTCTACCTCCGTTTTAAGCGCCCGTTATTCCTCCAGAGTCTCCGGTATTTACTTTGTTTTCTTGCTTGTGTCGGCAGTCGTGGCCAAAGGAGGATTCAGACAATTTTCCGAACTTTCTGGTTGGTTTCTACTGTCCGATATTGTAGCACGCTAAATTTGTTTGGGCTCCACCTTTAAGTTTTTAGGCGACACCATCAGTGAAATAAATCGTCCAAATCTCCCTTCACCTTTTCACACACTCAGATCGGCTGTAAACTTGATGACACCTGTTGTCAAAAGCCTGAAAAGCTCTTCACCTGTGAGTGTTTTCAGACTCTAAATCTTCCTCAGCCTTTAAACCTTTTTTTATTTGTCAGAATGTTTCCACTGTGATTTTAAGTAAACGCTCTCTGGCTAAACAAACTCAAACGGATTCTTGGCTCACGGTGACCTGAGCTCCTTCTGACCCGAGTATCACTTCATATCTGGGGTTTATTCAAGTCTATTGATCTCCATGGAGAATAAGTTTTGTTGACATTTCCATCTCATGTCTGAAACATGTGCTTATTTCACCACTGAGCGTCTTATCGCCTTATCTCACCTCGATACGGGCTTTTCTTTCCTTCTTTGTGCGGTGGAGAAACGTGTGCTAAACTTTATTGTGAAATTGATCGACTTTATTTACATCACAGATATTAATACACCAGATTCAGCTGCATGTGGTTGCCCTTTATCGCTGTAAATCACAGCACGATGGCATTTGAAGCACACTTTAAAGTTCGTGAATTGAGCGTTTGAATGGAATCGAAACAATCAGGTTAAAAATAGAGCAAGAGCGAGAACGGCTGGAGGAAACCTGGAGTCACACGGAGAGGCTTTATCATCCTCTTCAGTCTTTTTTCTCAGGTTTTAACAGCGTTGGACTGAAACAGCTCGAAAAAAAACTCTGCATTGGTTAAACTAGAGACAGGTGGAGCCCAGCAGGGGGCAGTGGTGATTGTCAGGTGCAGCTCAGCTCCACTGACACAGCAGACAGTGAAATCATGAGGGTTAAATATTGAAACACATTCAGACACAGTCATCATGATGCTCCACAGAGTTTCTAAATCTGAAATGTTGTATATGTAGATCGCTCACAATGCAGCATTGATTAATCCTTATTTAACCGATAGTCTCCTCATATTTAATGCACATATTGAATAATTTGAGTCCCGATCACCTGAATCAAAGTCTGACCTCTGAGTGTCCAAATGTGTCAGGGAGCAAAACAACAAGGTAGAACCCGTAATGCAGAACAAAATTTGATTTATTTAAGAGAAACTAAAAGAAAAGCAACAAAAACTTACCGGTAAATGTCCAACTCAAAAAACCACAAGGAGAGACTGGAGACACACGTGCGAATACGCAGCAGCATTGACATACAACATGCAACACAATGAACCAACAAAGAAACAGGGGAAGACAAGGACGATAAATACACAAGGAAACGAGCAACAGGTGAGGCACTGAGACAACACAGGTGCAGAAAGAAGGGAAAACTGAGGAAGTAAAGCAAGACTAAACACACAAGGATGGATTACTACAAAATAAAACAGGAAACACTGAAAACTGATAGAGAATAAAACACTGAGAACAAGAGGGAACTGGGGCCAGACACAAACCGAACAAGAACAGGAACAATAAGGTACAGAAACACTCGGGAAATCGCAAAGAAAATACACTCAAGGGAAACACAAAACCAGGGAAAAACTAACTCAAACAGAACTTATCACAACAAAATGTCTAGCATGAATCTCTTGTTCTTAAATAGCCTCAGCAACTTAAGGGCCTCGCTCACTTTTCTGAGTGAATCCTGGACATGTTCGAGATCGTTCTTTTTCATATCTCTCTTTCAAAACTCTCGATCTAAAGTCGTCAGAGTTCAGCTCAGCGTCGAGTTAGATTTGAGTGGACTTCAGCACTACAACACCGATCCCAGCACACTGTAGAAGCTTAGATGTATACTCAGGTTTTGTTTACTACCTGGCTTCAACTCCTGGCTCTGAGCCCAGAGAGCAAACACTGGAGCATGTGCAGAACTCTTGGGCCGGTTTCAGTCTGATTCAGTCGCATCATCCAGAAGTTCGATTCAGTGCGGTTTCAGTCGGACGAAGATGTTTACATGATTTTGAAAAGTCCAGTCTCAAAGGTAATAAACGTAAACGTACGGACCGAGGGAGACGCCAAAATCACGTCCTCACCTCAGGCGCCAAAACGGGTCAGCACAAAGAAACAACTTCAGACTGTTTTCCTCCCTCTTTATTTTACTGCCCTCGTTTTTGTGTATTTTAACACCATTACATTTGACCTCTTGAGTGCGATTGCAAAACCAGTGTGTGTGTGTGTGTGTGTGTGTGTGTGTCCGGTCTAGTACAGTGAATGTCGATCAGTCAAGAGTTTTTCCATTCTTCATGCATAAAAAGGCTTAATTGGGCGAGTTTTTCTGAGCACAAAGAGACATGATGCAACAAAAGAGCCGAGGATGAAAAGAAGCCAACCTGAAGTCCTTCCATCTCCCATTCACTCGTATGTTTAAGGACTGAGCAGCCGAACACAACGGCGGCGGCGAACCCTCCAGGAAAATTCCATCGCCGGAGGACAAAGAGCGGTCCGAGAGGAAGAGCTGCTTTTTTTTTTTTTAGGAAGTGCTCTCACATGTTTGACTCTTTCCTCTTCATACTGAGGAACATGACGAGTGTTGATTTAGAAATAAAGTTTAAAGGTGACGTGTTGTGATTTTAGGAAACGAGCGCCTTTAAGATGGACCGCTGTCACCGAGTCTTAAAGTGACGACAAAGTGAAAACAAAGCTGTTGAAGAGAAATGTTGTGTTGAGTCACATAAGTTGGTATGTAGAAATTGATTTAGTGCCGTAGTCCGAATGAAAATTGAACTTCTCATAATTGAAAGGAAACCACGTGCAAAAAAATCTCAACAGACGGAGAAAGAGCGTAAAGAAGACGACTAAAAAGTACTCTTAGATAGGGTGACCATATTCTGAATCCACAAAAAGGGAGACGACTACATGGGGCGAGATCACGGAGTTGCGCGGTTAATTTTGAAGGTTTTTTGGGTCGAGTCAAATGTTTTTTACACGCTTTTAACTCAGTGAGTCCACACGACGTAAACTCAAAACTTCCATAAAAAACCACGGATATTTGAAGAGTTTTACAAACTTCCCCAGACAAAGCCGGACAGCCACCAAAAAGCGGACATGTCTGGGTAAAAGAGGATGTATGGTCACCATGTCTTATAGCTGCAAGGAAGCCACGGCTAAATAAAACCTCAACAGACGGGAGAAGGACGTAAAGAAGATGAAACTTGTCTTAAAAACTGGCACAGAGCTGTAAAAGTTTGGTGTTTTTATCGTTGGACGTACATTATATCCTGATAGCTTCTTGCTAAAAAATGATATTAGCTTCTTGCTAACAGGATATATGTTAGCTTCTGTTAGCTTCTTGCTTAAAAAGCACTGTAAGAGCTGTAAAAGTGATGTTATTTTCATCGTTCAACCAGGGTGACCATATTTTGACTTCCCAAAAAGAGGACATGACTACGCGGGGGCAAAGTCGTGGAGTTGCGCATGGTAAATTTTGAGAGTTTTTTGGGTCGAGTCGAGTGTTTTTTACCACTTCTAGCTCAGTAAATCCACACGATGTAAACTCAAAACTTCCGTACAAAACCCCAGACATTTGAAGGATTTTATAAACTTCCATGGATAAGGCCATACAGCCCCCAAAAAGAGGACATTTCCGGGTAAAAGAGGACGTATGGTCACCCTATCTTATAGTTGCAAGGAAGCCACATGCTAAATAAAACCTCAACAGACAGAGAAAGGACAAAAAGAAGATGAAACTTTTCTTAAAATGTGGCACAGAGCTGTAAAAGTTTCCTATTAGCTTCTTGCTAACAGGATATATATTAGCTTCTGTTAGCTTCTTGCTTAAAAAGCGCTGTAAGAGCTGTAAAAGTTCTGTGTTTTCATCGTTGGATGTATATCCTGTTAGCTTCTTGCTAACGTGTCTAACATGATTGTTGTATGTAATACGTCACTCTGAAGATGACCTGATAGTAACAAGCAGAAAAGGAGCATGTCGCCCCCTACTGCAGCGGAGGTGGAGATGCTCCTATCAGTAATTCAGCTCTTATCCAGTTAATGTAAACAGGAACAAGGATAGTAGTCCAGTAAAATCGGCTATTCCAGCTTTAACTGTAGCTTACTTCTTGTGTAATCTCTGCTTTTGTGAATTTCGTTTGAGTTCGATAAAATTTAGCCCTCCAGAGTTTTGACATCTCTATATAACAAAGGTCTACTGTAGAGAAATGAAAGACCTCCGTAGATGTCAGAAACTGTCCACTCCACCATCATTACCAAACTGAGTCTGTCCTTTTAAGAAGTTTGACGTTGTTTGTGTTTCAGCGTCTTTTTTGACTGATCTTATTGTTCGATTTTTCCACTTTTCAATCTCACAAAGTCTAAATGTTCCCTGTTTCACAACACGCTTGTCTGTTTAGGTAAACCGGTGTACTTTTCTCAGGTCTTTCTCCGAACAACTCTTCCTCGTGGTTCGTCTTCATCGTCTTAATCTGATCAGTTTCCATCTGAGACTCGGAGAAAGTCTCTGACCACTCTTCTGTAATTGATTATCCGCTTTATCCTTAAGCTGAAGCCAAAACAGGGACATTCACTCGCCTTCGCCTATTAATCTTTTATTATTAGTCGTATTAATCTGCTTGTAGAAAGAGACATAAGTCTTAAACCTTTGGCTGCATTAGAAATAATAGATCAATCCTCATTTGGGAAAGATAACCACCAAACACCGTCCAGGGAAGGAGTTGGAAGAGGAACAAGTCAATGTTATGATTAATAAATCCCCTACAGCTCCGAAGAACCACAAAAAGGTCCACTTAGTTTGTGAAAGCACAGCGAGGACGTGCATCAGGGGGCTTGGAAAGGTGTAAAACATGTGAAAATCTAATTAGATCTGATTGGATCAAACATTTCACCATCAGCCCACGCTGTTGGCTGCCGGGACTCAAAAGCGAGGATTTCCTTTCTCCCCCCCGCCTCTGAAACGCTTGTTTAGAAAACCTGTCCAACTGGCCGGAGCCCATTTACAAATGTGGGATGTTTTCTCTTTGTTGTGTTGTGGTGAGCACAATGATCCCAAACACCGGGAGCTCACAGGGGACCTTCATGGGCCGTGATGGCGGGAAGAAAGAAAAGGATTAAAGACAGAAACACAAAGTCCTCTCAGCTGATTTCAGTCTCTCTACGTCTGATAAACAGAGAGAGTCCCCGTGAACTCATCGAGGAGGAGAACCAGCACAAAAGCATCAAAGACTCTGGTCCCCCATGCCCCCTATTTTTGATCAGTGTGTCATGAGCTCTTTCATGTATCTGACCCCACAGCTGTTCGAGGGACGGAGGTTTGTACCTGCTTTTTTTCACCGGGGCTAATCCGGGTCATCGTTTAACACGTGTGACGCAACCGACCGGGTAAAAGGCAAAATCAGGTCTTAGGAGGCGATTGTGTTAAAAAGATAAAGATATAAGTTATGGAAAAGACGTCAAAGTTTGATACACCAAACAGGCTTTTTAAAGTATGTCCTGAAATTATTCAAGAGCTGTGAGCATCAACTAGAAACATCAATTTGATGAAGTATGACAGTTTGACAGATGGATGTCGTCTCTTTCATAACACCCTTTGCTTTCCATTGAGGCCAAAAGGTCATGGACGCCATGTTGGAACTGTTGACCCAAACAAACTATCAGAACGGAGTGAGACTAACCGCCAATTTCCACTGCATCCAGAACGGCTACGAAAAGGTCATATCCGCCATATCCACTGTATCGTAGCTCATCGTATCCTCTTTCCGTTCCGCTGCAGCTCGCCGCACTCTGCAGCCGATTGCAAGAGTTCTATTTTTTTCCGGATGCCGGAGCATGGCGGATAAATTCAGCTCAGATTAACCCGTGCTGGAAAGGAAGTCGGGTACAGACAAAATAAAACACTCCGTGTTTCAGGAGGATCATATTTCACACCATACAAACGAGACGAACAAGTCAAAGGTTTTTAGACGTCATTTCACCCCGATGACACCATGGATGAGGAGATGCTGATTCTAGAAGTCTAGAAGTAGATTTCCTCCTCTGGAAGGACACAATCTACTGCTTAATATGGTTAGCCTCGGTGGCTAAGAGACAACTCGTTATTGCATGATTGAACATGAATCCATTCTCGAAAGATCTCGCAATTCCAGCTGTCCGTAATCCTCCATGAAATAAGTCTCACAAACGGATCCAGTAGGAATTCGCCTACTGCGAAAAACGCTGCCGGTCTGGATTGGAGCCGTTCCGGGTGCTTTGAAAATCCTGGGTTGTGAGGTGTTTACACCAAGCATGAGTTAAATCATCTACTTACTTCATTTGCGCAAATCTACCTGGAAACCTTCATGCTGATTGGTTATCATAACGCGAATATCCGCTCAAGTTGAGACATTTTCAGCTCCCGCTCAGTTCATTTCATTTGTGCCGCCAGAGTAGTACGAGCTTCTAATGGCGTCTTTGCATTGACTTAACATGTAACTCATTTACATGAATTATTTTACTCGCGCTTGGTGTGTGGAGACAGTAAGATCTCTTTGTCAGGTGAATAAACGCCCCTAATTATGCAAATTAACACTTCATTCTTATCATCCTATTAAACTCCTGTAGTGTGTAAGATTAAATAAACGAGATATTTCACTAACATCAGACCTTATAGGAGTTAGTCGGCCTTACAAAAGCAGCAAAACTTCAGGTTTAAGTTTTTAATCTTCCAACACCATCAAACTCACAGACCTCCATCTTTTACAGACTGTTCAAACTAAACTGTCACTGTGATTTTTACCCATCTTCTCACTTTCTAAACTGAATTACATTAAAAAAACTGTCCCTTTTTTCTGTACTTCAGTGGCAGCTCCAGTCGTCTTAATAAGAAGTGGTTTTAAATCTCTAATTTCAGACATTTTAATCTCAGGAAAGATTTCGTTTGCGTCTGGATTCTGTCAGAGTTTCACTCCCTACATGAACACAGAGTTTCCGTTTTTAAATAGAGATATCTCATTGGAGCATTTTATACTCTTCGCTTTATTTGGACAGATTTATACGTCTAAACTCAGAGATTATCAAAGTTAAATATATAACTGATATTTTTCCTGTGCCGAGCAGCTTGTTTTCATCTTCACATGCCACGGGTTTATCTGACTTACACAGTACTGTACTCGCTTCCACGTCCTGATTGAGGAACTCGTCTTACATCGAGCGCTCCACCTGTTAGACGTTAAAGAAATCTATCTGTTGTTTTTGTAAATGTTGTGTATGATTCAATCAGTACTGGAACTCATCCACCGCTGATCCTCAGGAAATCTGCAGATATTTGATCTGAGGAAGATCTCTTTGAAGGTCCAGAAAAGAGCGAGTATCTGCGCTTCGTGTGGAGCTGGGCGAAGCCGGGTCACTCCGAGCTGTAAGAGACAGGAACCAGACTCTTGTTTGTACATTTGCACTCCCTTATAACTCCCTTTTATAAGTCGACTTATTGACTGAACTGATTTATTTACTCCACTATAAAACACATTTATTTTTTAAATAAATATGGAGACCTCTCTGTGACCCACAACTGCAGAAAAAATCTGTTTATTTTTTCCAGGGTCCACAGCGAGAGATACGAGCGGTGAAGACAGTGCAGAGATATCGTCAACAAACACTTTTTAAACATGTTTATGACGAGACCAAGACATGGACACGAGCCAGAACTTCACAGAGAACATCGAAGCTCCAGTTTTATATAAAACATGTTACAGAAATACAGAGAATATGAAGCGACACTCTTTGTTTCTGTCGACTGACTGTTGGGAAAATATCATTTCGACAAAACCTCACTGAGGATTTCCACTTTGTGTCCAAGGTTAGAGCTGGACCCCCTCAGATGCTTGATCAGCACAAATGTCTGTATTCTGCAGATGATGACAGAACACGGCTTAGGTTAAACTATCTCACCTGGCGTGGATTCTCCTGGGGTGCTCGCCGTATTTCTCACCACCACAGTCGTGTTGTGTTGTTCATGAATGTTTCCAAACTGCTGAGTGAACGACGTGAACGGAATCACTCCGAGACCTGATTCATTCTTTTCTCAGTTCAGTTGAGCTCAGCAGCGAGCGTGGCGTGCCGGTCAGAAGTGGAACTGCCGCCTTTGACTGTTTGGTGAAAGACACACAGCGAGCGTATAGGTGGGCGGAGTCACGTGATTTGCTCACAGCGAATAAACGACACGTATCAGTCAGATTGTTAATGAAACGAACGACTTCCGGACGACTTGCAGCAGGCAGAGGAGGGAGGTGCGTAGCGTCGTGTGTATTTATTTTTAATCTCTCCACTTTTCCACAATATAAAAGAACAACGACTCGCGCTCTTTTTGCGGGCGTGCGAAAGTCAGCGGCACACAGAGAGGTGAGTTTTTCAGGGCAGGGGAGTGATTCTTCCTTCACGATTTGGCGAATGAACGATACGTGTCACCCAGTGAATGATGCTGGTGATGCAGAGTCTTTATGTCCACCCCAGATGCTTGATTTGCACAAATGTCTCACCTGGGGTTGATTCTCCTGGAGCACTCGCCGTATTTGTTCAGTATTTTCCCGGTGCCTCATCATCCCGGCATCCCCGCCCACTCAGATGACTTCCTGGTTGATGAAATCACCTTTAAAACCTGATCTAGGCGCCACATTCACGAGACGCTGACCTAAAACCAAAGTGAAGTTTCATCTCAGGAAAAGTTTCGTTCTGCAGTTAACATCTTGTTTGTTTATATTTGAGAATATCCACTTACACGCTACATAAACTTTAAGAAGTCTCGCTCACTTGCCAAGAAAACTCGGATGTTAACTTTGTTTTATCGCCGATAAAGAAACACAAATTAACGCGTTAATAAATCGCCTCTAGAGGAGGCGATACGCCGGTTGTGTTACAGTTTGTTGTTCTTCTACTTTTTCCCGTCTTTACGCTAAGCTACGCTAACAGTCTCCCTCGACATCTTTTCATCGTTACACAACACTGCGAATAAACGGGTTCCCCCGAATGTCAGACTCTGGGTTTGCAGCCTGACAGACACTGAAGGCTGTTTAAGATTAACCCTGCTCTGCATTTATTGCTTATGCTTCATCCAGGAGATTTTTCATCCTGCGCAGAACAATCATCTCCTGCTTTGAGTGCAGAAGGATCTCTACCTGGAGCTCATATACCGCGGTCCAAAAAAGCCCCCTCCCTGCAGCAGAAATGTGGCTCTGATTATCGGAGCTGTACGTCGAACGGGTAAACCCGGGGAGGCACTGTAATGTGAAACAGATCTATTATATCTTTCACACAAAAAAGCTACACTTACAAGGAAGACATACCTTTGTCATCATCCGGAAAATCATGTTAAACAGTTTGGCTCGGGGCCGTGAACCTGGCTGTTCAAATCCAGATCGCAGACAGAAGTCTCTGAGGACACAGACGGCGGACCTCTTCTCCCTGAAGTAATATCTGCTTAGCCCCGGGCGGCGCAGCGTCCGCTGACAGGAGGTATAGAGCTGGCATGCAACTCCTAATAGGATAGTCCGACATCATTAAAGTCATGCACTGTCAAAACATTTGCAACTCCATAACGAGGCTTTACAGTAACTTTAGAGGGATTTACTGTTTTAAACAACAAATACGTGGGAAGTTTCATTTCCCATCTGAACCAGGTCCCGTGTGAAAAGTTGGAGGAGAAAACTGGAGCGTATGATCCTCGTTTTTTCATTTTCTTTGTCAAAAATCACCTAAAGGTTAAAAAAAAAAACGTATTTACCTTATATGGGCATTTGTGCAAACCCTCATTTCAGCCCACCTGACTCCACGGTTAGCCCACACTCGCTGTCGTCACGTTGGAAACATCCTTAGATTGTCTTGGCTAACGTTCTGACAGTGAACTCCGGGTCAGCGTTACAGACCTCCTTTCATTTGTTCTTTAGGTTTGTCCCCTTTGACGACGGCGACCGCTCTTTATCTTTTTATTTAGTGACGCCCTGAGAGACCCGAACGGTCACGCTGATTTACAGACGATCTGACCTTCTCCTCTTTGGTTCTTTGTTTAACTGTACAGAGAGTTATTAAATCTGAGCGCAGATATCAAACATCTGCTGTTGTTCCTCTGGTGTTGGTCATGAACAGGTTGGAGGAAACACGGGCTCGGTCGTTGTCACATGTTTCTGGATGGGGGGCAGCCATGTTGGAAATGTCGATTAACCTCAGACTTTTGGACTTTGACATTTTGTACAAATAAATAAATAGTTAGATATCCAACATCTGATTTATTTACTGAATGTTTAGTTCTAAAAATGAGCATTTAAAGGGAGTTCTTTCACTTCTGCAGCCAGCCCCTAGTGGACAGTTAAGGAACTGCAGTCAACTCTGCAGATTTAAGTTCTACCAACTTTAGTGATGACCGCACGATAGCAATACAGAGAGCCACGTGCTCAACCAAAACGCCACTCTATAGCCACAAATAATGCTCAGAACAGCACCTAACTTCATCAACAGGACATATAGGGTCACAGACATAGTACTAGACACCAAACATCTTTTTAACTTGACTCATTTCTTTAGCAAAGAGACTAAACACAACTCACCTACTCTCTTCCAGTAGCCGCTTGTTTGTAGCGAGACCTCAGGCCAGTCCATTACAGACTACAGTGGGGTGCCGCAGCTCAAGGAAGAACATCTATGATCATTTCTTCATGGAAATACAATCAGACCGAGACTCTAAAGCAGAAGAACTCCCGCGTCTTCAAGGAAATGATAAAGAAATGGTCATAAATGTTCTTCCTTGAGCTGCGGCACCCCGCTGTAGTCCGTAATGGACTGGCCTGAGGTCTCGCTACAAACAAGCGTCTGCTGGAAGAGAGTAGGTGAGTTGTGTTTAGTCTCTTTGCTAAAGTTGGTATAACTAGAGAAGCAAGAGGTCGGCAATATTCATCTCTGGAGGGGGTGTCTAGCTTGGTGTTACAGTGTGTTTGACCCTAAATTAATTTTACGCCGGAATATCCCTTTAAATGCACAGATTGCTCACACTCCTACACTCCCTCATTCTCGGTTCTGCTAACTTTGCATTAACCAGAACTCAAGGACCTGGACCAGACCCTAACCTGTGGTTATATTGGTTGTAAAACTCCTCCAGGTGCTTCAATTCAAGTTTCGGTGTAATTCTTCCTCTGTGACCTTTCCCCGTTATTGTCTCTGTGTGTGTTTGTGTGTGTTCAGTCCGGCTCAGAACATTATGTAACCTCGTTCTTGCGTTGTAATTTCTCGCATTAAGCCGACTTTTATTTTCCATATTGAGAACTTAATGTTTGGTCAAGCAGGCTTCTGTCTTTTCTTCCAGTTGACGTTTGGGAGGTAGAACAAAGTCTGCAGGGCGAAAATCTTGATAAGCGCCGCGAATTCATTCGTTGTACTAACACAGCTGGGATCCCTCTCATCTGAAGACGTCTTCGCTCCTCGAGTTGAAGCTAAAATCTTCCTCCTGTTGGCTTTATTTTCTTCAGACCCTTTACATCCAGTGATCTTTTACTTTCTCTCTCTGTCCCCTCTCCAAACCCAGCACGGTTTCCACCATGAGTCTGGTTCTGTTCGAGGTTTCTGCCTCTTCAAAGGAAGTTTCTGATATTTGTTAAAAGTTTAATCGATAGCTAGAAAAAGTCACCTGAAATAATTGAATAAATGTTGATTTTAATCTGAATATTCCCTCTCAGGTGTTAACTCTGCTCAACGATACCCAGACCACCTCCACCCTGACCATATACAGTCCATGAATCTGGTCTCTGCTCAGTTCTCCGGGACTCCAGCCAGATTGCAATCACCCTGACAGCCAATCAAACCAAAGAACCCCGGGGTCTGCCTTTTGAACGAGTGTTTGCGAGCGCTGTTTGTGTTATCTTTGAATACATTTTCTCCTCGAAACAAAACAGCTCACATTATCGCTGTGAAGTTTGACGAAGGCCAAAACCCTCGTAATATGTTTATGTAGCTCTTGGGATGTCTTATTGGAAGCACTAAAACCACAGTTATCTTTTCATCCCACACAGGGGTCTTATTTTCTTACCTCATTGTTGAGACAAGGTTGAATCCCAGTAGTGGACCGACAGATAATGAAAATCACAATAACTTATATCCCCATTGACTTATTAAGACACGCACGCAACCGTGTTTATCTTGTATCCGCGCTGAATAGGTGTGGGACTCAGGGAAAGTTCAGGAGGACCTCAGGGCTCATATCTGGGGGCTTCGCCTTTCAAAACCAGCCTTTAAACGTGGAAATGAAATTACCTTTGTCGTCAGCTACAGGTAGAATAAAAAAGACGTGTTTCCGGGAGAGTTATTCCGTATACTCAAGAGTCGGCTCATGTCGGTCTGTGATCTTTACATCCTGGCAGGAGATCCTGGTGGATCCGCTCCAAGCTGAGGACGCCTCTGTGGACTGAGGCCCTGCTGGAAATTAAATTAGCTCTCTTTCATAGGAGCATGGTGGTCAGATTTAGAATAACATACAGAATAATATTACTTTCTAGATAGCTAAAGATAATGTTGATGAACAGACACGCTCCCTTTGGCTGTTGCAAACACGACAGTTTGTGTTACATGCTCTCTTAAATAAACCGAGGGGATATTTGGGTCTGCGCGGTATGGAACGGAAAATCCGTTTTTTCACGGATGTCACTCCAACTTCATGCTTGTTACACTGCAGTGACCCCTCTAACCCCCCCACAACAGAGGAATGCTTCTCCTAACAACACATGTACAGTCTAATGGATGTGTGTCGTGTGTCTCCATCTGAAGTCTTAAAGACAGACTTCGGGATTTTTATGTTAAATTGATGGTTTTGAAGAACCAAAGTTTTGTTTTATAGAGGAGGCTCTTCATTGTGGTGTCATTTCATCATGGTAACTCAGTTAAAGCTGCACAGATCCTTCAGTCTGTGTCGACCTGATCTGAAACAGCGTTTATATATCAACGTCTGGTTCAGAAAGTCGAGTACAGCTGCTTTTCTACCATTTGTATGAAGCTCTGCAGCAGGTATGTGGAGATGAGCGGACAGCATCTGCACAGACTCAGACCTGAGGAGGAAACATCTCTCAACAGCAGAAAGTGAGGCCAGTTTGTCGCAGATGAGATGCAAAGTTGTGATCTCCACACACGTGTAAGAGCGAGTCAGTATGGATTCAGTCTTGAGCAGCCCCACAGCGACATAACGCCTGATTATATTAGTCCTGTTACCCCCAAATCCATGCGGAACGGCAGCGATTTTCGCCATTCGCCAAATCCTACCAGATGCATTTGTGAGGCGATTTTCATGGCAAATTTTCGAATGGCGAAGACCCACAAGAACCCGTAGGTTGTGTCCTTCCAGTGATTATTTCATGATTTCATCCATGGTGTCGACGGGTTGAAATGATGTCTGAAAACTTTTCACTTGTTCGTCTCCGCCCGTTTGCATGGTGTGAAATACGATCCTCCTGAAACACGGAGTGTTTTATTTTGAAAAGAAGCAGGATATTTTATTTTGTGTCTGTGCCCGACTTCCTTTCCAGCACGGGTTAATCTGTGCTAAAGCTCACTGGGCCGCAAAGAAACCGGTGGAATTCGACACATTAACTTGAATGGAAACGATCAGCAGCGATCGGCGGCCACCATTCTGCATGTGGTGAAATTTGGGGGTTGGAGTGATATTAACCAAATTTATGTACAGGTATCTTAATGGTCCTGATCACTGCAAAGGTTGAGTGTATCATCAAATGTTCATGAGAAGGGTCTGACTGCAGCCTGGAGTCTCCTGCATGCTTGAGTCCAACATCTACACCGAATGCATCCAACAAAAACTCTAAACCACATCCACTGCTATAAAACACAGAGAGGTGTGAGAATTAGAGGTTAGCAGTGGGGTCCATTTACACAGACGGGGGGTCGGTTTTACACTAAATGAACAAATAAAAGTTATAAATCAGCAGAAACACTCAGCTGTATCATTAGCCATGTCTACATGTGCAAAAATTCTTTACCTGATTGAAAACTTCAGGGATCAGAATATCCATATCCAGTATTTTTATGGGCGCAAAGTCAAATAATCTGATCATGCACCAAGTTTTATTCAGATTAGAAGCATTTGGACATGTGCAGAGTTGTCTGATTTCACTAAAACAACCGCAGAAGAAGAAGAATTGTATTTACGCCTGTACTGTCAACAAACTAACAAACGCGGTAGTGGTTCACTTCATCCAATTCAGAGTTTTCCCCTCTGTTAAATGTTGTCACTAGATGGCGCCCTTGAGTACTTATTTTACTGTTCTGTCAAAGGTTGCACTGCGCGTGCAGATGTGACATCATTACACTGTATGAACGACTTGTTTTGTTATCGGAGGAGCAAAGATTAACGAGTGAAGACCGAGTCACGATTGGAATAAGTAAGGACACGGTTCGGAATAAAGATCGGCATAAACCACACCTCTCGATCGGAACATCATTTCTCTACGATTGAGCTGAATCGGATCAGAATCGCAGATCGACATGTTTACGTGATGCTTTTTATTCCGATTGGGCCTTTATTCAGATTATTTGTGCCCGTGTAAACGCAGCGATAGATGATTTAACCTACTTTAACTTTTTCATTGACTCCAGCAGCAGCAGTAGTGATCGTTTAGCACAACAAACCACTAAAATTTAACCATTTCTGATAAAATTAGAGATCTGGGCAGCAGTGAACTCTATTTCCTCCAAACTAACAGACCACAAATCACTCATTTGTCTTTAACTGACTAATACCTCGAATCATACAGTCGTTATCTTCTGATGAACCTTCCAGACACGACCCTCTGAAGGAAAGCCTCGGCCGTCTGTTCATGCAGCAGCCAGGAAGTATTACAAATTGACTGAACGATATCCTGATCTCCTGGCCGGGAAGCATTAGCGCAGTCATTTGCTTCAATTATTGTGGAGTCATTCGGGATGTCGAAACCACATCAAGGAAACACATGTGAAGCTTCGTGGAGATTTGAGTTTTCATGTCCAGACGTACACGCCGGTTAAACTTTGATCCGAGCGGATAAGGTTTGAGTTTATTATCTGGATCTCTCTCTGCCTTTTTTTCTCCAAACTGGGAAAATGTTGAAACTGAAGCACGAAACAAGAAGCCGAGCCAACTGATGAGTGTGTCACATAAGTCATCATGTCTGCAGCAGAATGAGAAAAATGTGTCAGAAGCCGAGCCGTGCCGCCGCGGCGTGTTTGTTTGTACCTGAAAAAACTCTGGGGTTTGACACTGACATATACGGAGAGGTTTCTTCAAAGTCTTCTCGGCTTTGTCCTCTCCATGCCTTTCATTCTTTCCCTCCTAAATATCCTCGAACAAATGACAGCGAGGACGGATGACCCTTGAGCGGTGAAGCCGAGGAGGTGTCCGCTTGTCTTCCTCATCCGTTCATCAACACAAACGGCATCCTAAAGACGAGTTTTATTACAAACAGGCAGAGTTCGTTTACTTTTAGCTACAGGAGGAAAGTTTAATTAACGCTTTTATTAAATTAAAATGAAGTATGTACACAAAAACCTGGAGGAAGATCCTAAATTAAAGTATTTATGGAGGAAATCAATGATCTCATTCAGTCTGAGCAGCAAAGGTCGTGATTTCTCGGGTATTAAAAGTTTTCTTAACCCATATACAACGCACTTTATTGTCGTTTTCAACAACGTCTGGCCGGCTGCCTCTTGGCGATTTCTGCCCACGCTGTATTTATTTCCTGTCAGATTCCCGTCCTAATAATCCTGTCATTCCCTGTGGTCCCACCACCCAGACGGCCGAGAGTAAAGACCCCCATCTCTGTGTGACAGCCTCCCCCCTCTTCTCTCCCTCAAGCTTTACTCACCCGGCTATATTCTCCCTCTCTCTCTTCTCCCACTGCGCCACTTTTTCTTTCTTTCTCTCTCTCTTTATTTTCCCATCTCGCTGCTGCACCTACGACGTCCACACCCTCGTCTGACTCGCACATCTGGGAAAGGTTAGAGAGTCGAAATGTTGGCTTTGTGGTGGTTTAGGTTGAGATGCTTCATGGAGTGACTGTGAGGACTCTATTCCCATCATTGTTCACAGACACAAAGGAGAACTCAAACTTTGGGACGTTTCCACTTCAAACTTTAAACATAATAAATCAAACACAGCGAATTCACTTAATCCTGTCGGCAAAGATTAGGAGGATACTTCATCAAAATACGTGTGTCAGGATTTACCAGCAATAGAAAACACCAAATTAGATTAGATAGAACTTCATTAATCATTAATGAAACTTTAAACCCTGAGTTTATTGAATTTGATTTTTAAAGAACACTAAACGACTTGGACATAAGTAAACGATTAACGTTAATTTAAAGCTCCTGTAAGAGACTTTTTGGTTTGTGTTGACTTTGGCGCCCCCTGTGGTGGTGATTTTTGACATCCTGCTGACCTTTGACGGTTTAATGTTTCATGAAGTGTGGAAAAATTATGATCTTGTTTAATTTTAGATATTATGAAAACGCTTTAACAAGAGTTTGTCTATTTCATACACATAAAAAAAACTCCTTATAGGAGCTTTAATTTGCATTTTGAAGCTTATATTTTCCTCATTTAACCCTTAAATGCCTGACTTGACTAAATTAATGTTCCTGAAACCGACATGGAAAACTGACAAAAGGGTTAAAATATTTTTTTTAAGAAGAGGGTTTTGTATCATATTTGATACGTACATTTATGACACTTTAATCAAATCAATATGATCAACAAATTATTTTAAAAAACACTTGAATATAGTCTGATAAATGATAAAAATGTCTTCTTGTAGTTTATCAATTTCCAAAAACATCTAATTTATCAAGAAAAATTTTAATTTTCTGGCCATAATTTGTGGTTTCAGGCATTAAAGAGCTCCAGGAGTGTTAGAAATGAAGACTATCAGGAGCTGCTGGGTGAGGTGAAGGTCTCAGGGCCCCTCTAAGGTGTACAAACCCAGGTGGATCAGATGTTGGGATTGGGGCTTTGGTGGTCTTGTTTACACCTGGTATTAACAAACATCCTGGGCGACTCAATCAAAGTGGACAGGTTTAAGTACGTCTGTTCACACCTGCTGTTTGAACGCTTCTCCGTTTACGTGCGCGGTGATCTGATCTCACCTGTCCTCTCCGTGTGCAAACGAACACGCCTGTCATTCAGGATCAGACTGAGACTCATCCTGTAAGACCAGACCTGCACCCATCGTTGCAGCAGTAGAAAGGGAGAACTTAATTCAACAGGCAGAAACCTCGAGCAGAACCAGACTGATGTTGAAGAGTCATCTGCTGAGAGTGAGCTCAGGGTTTAGAGAGGGAGAATCCAGAGGAACCTACGGGATGATGGAGCTCAGGGACTCCTAGAAAAGACCGTATTAGTGACTCTAATGGGACTTGATGATTCAAAGTTGATGACACAGACAGGAAGTGGATGGAGAAGGAGGCGAAGGAGCTGCAGCCCAGACCTGAACCAGGTCTAACTATGAGACTTGAATCCCAAAACTCACGAAATTACCAAAGTCTGGCCGATACCATTTTGTCTTCACGGATGCCAGTTTTGATTCAACCCAAAAGTTTCTTACACCAAGTATCATCAAGTTAGACCCCCCCTCCAGAGATGAATGTTGGCGACCGCTTACTTCTCTAGTTAAACCAACCTTTGGTAACGACTCTTATTAGTCTCTGCAATGTCAACACGGTAGCTGCAGATGGCGCTTGCTAGCAGAGCTGGAGTCTACTGCCACAAGTCACTAACAATCCGGCGTGATGAATCCTATTTGAAGCTAGCGTAGGATCTTCTGCCGGCCGGCTTCTTGCTCTGCCAGAGGGGGTGTGGGATGCTTTTTTCAAATCTGCCTCAACAGCTCCGTTTTTATCAACTGCTTCTCAGATCGTCAAACATGACTTTAAGAAATCAAATACAGGCTAATGAAAGTAGATCTGCGTTGTAATAGATTGCTCATGTGTTCGTAATGTAGCAGCTGATCTCTGTAGATCTGCAGTTACTAACCTGGCTGTCAGCGAAGGTAAGGCATCTCGAAGGAAGTCCTGGCAGGAACATCTTAATCCGTTATAAACCCCGGATAAGTCGGACATCGCTCTCTGAGGGTTTATCCTTGGCCTCTGAAGGTCTTCTGGTCCCAGGAGGTCCGAGCTCCAGGTTCTGGACCAAAACCAAGAGTTGGCAAACTTTATCATTGATTGAAATTCGGAGATAAATGTGAGGTGCGAGCTCTTGCAGTGAAAACACAGCTGGTCGCCATGGTGAAGCCCGTCTCTACGCCCATATTAGGTCGTCCTCTTTGATATCAAACTAAAATAGAACCGTGCAGCTGTCTGCCCCACCTGGCCGGCGCCCTCAACACACAGGTGACTTTTCCATCAACACAAGCAGACACACTGTAACCGAGATCTGCCTCTGTACAGTATTCCAATGAGTGTGCGTTTGAGTGTGTGTGAGTGTGTGTGTGTGTGTGCGCACAGTGTGTTCCAGAGAAGCATGCGGGACAGGAATGGTTGATGGATGCCACGAGTAGTTTTCATTAGCGGGGCCGTTGGAGCGTTGTGACATTTCTATGCCCTCTGCCTCAGCCGTCGTCTCACGGCGTGTCTGCCAAAACCTGCGTGGTCACACAGTCCTAACCTTGTCGCACCACGACAGCAACGCCATCGCCCTGACAGATCATCATTAAAACAAACACAGCGAGTGTGTGGTCAAATGTTGAGTCATGGGACTGACACCGCAGGGTTGACGGGGTGAATCCCAGCGGTGCCAAGAGGACTAAATGTTTATGGATTAATGGCACCAGAGATGGGACCGATGTCTGGTATTGTAGAACACGCTGCACTATATGTAGCCTACAGAGCGCATACATACTGAGGGACTGCAGAGGGACATGCTTTCTGGGTCACGGTTTGATTTTATCGGTCCTGATCTCCTCATGGAGGGTACGGACAAAGAGTGGGACGGATCCAAATATATATCCAGGCAATAATGTAATTCAAACACAGCAGAAGTACATATACAGACTTCAAATGTACGCCCCATAACCACTGTGATTCTATCTGCAAGAAATCTATAACAACAAACTTCAAACTACGACCAGCTGGTTATGGAGGAGGCTCAGTTTTAGGATATATAATCCTTTATCTTACCCAAACAAGCAAACATAACCATCGGTTATCTGTTAGACCGGGTTAGATTCCACATGAGGCCGATTTTAAGTCCTGGCAGCGAGCGGACGGCGAGGAGGATCCCACACTTTTCTGAGGCAGTTTCACACAGAGTGGGTCAGGGAAAAAGAAGAAAACTGGAAAGAAAAGGAAGAAGCTGACCTTTTGATTCTTGACGTGTGAAATTCATCTTTTTATTTTGGATCGAGCTTCAATTTGATTTTGACTAAATATGTTAAAAAATTTCCCAAATCCCTGGTTGATTGCTGACTGCCTCCACGCACCAAGTGCGAGTAAAATCATTCTCATTCTCATCATTCACGCTCCTACTACTCGGCGTGAATGACGCAAATTGGGCGGGTGCTGAAAATGTCTCAGCTTGTTTTAAGGAAGATGTTTTTGGTTTAAAGCTCCAGTGAGAAACTTTTGGTTTGTGTAGATTCTGGCGCCCCCTGTGGACAGAGCAGTCTCTACATGCCCCCATTTAAAAACATCATCCTGCAGCCTCTATACTTTATTTTTTTTGGCTGCTTGGCTGACACCTCCCCCCTCGCTCAAGTTTCAGGTATTGAAATCACTCTCTGAAAATTGTAAATCTTGTCAATCATGATTATAGATAATCAAATATTGATCGACAATCTCTGGTTAATTGCTAAGAATTAACTTGAACACACTTTTTTGGTCAATTTTTGTCAGGTAAAATGATCAAATCGAGTATAAAGTTCCTGTGAGGAACTTTTGGTTTGTGTCAATTCTGGCGCCCCCTGTGGACAAAGCATTCTCTACATGCCCCCATACAAAAAAATGTTTTATGCTCTGTTTTTTTTTCTTTTCTTTTTTTTGGCTGCTTGGCTGACACCTACAGTACCTCTTCGCTCAAGTTTCAGGCATTAAAATTATTCTTTTAACTTTTATTTTATTTATTTTTTGGGGACGTGCACATGTATGCGCAGCGGTCGGGGGTTAGAGTCCAGCCATGCCATGTACTGCATGTCCTTCCCCCTCTCTCTCTACCTCCCCACATTTCCACACTGTCCTTTCAATAAAAGGCACATATATAAAAAAATCCTTCTCTGAAAATTATAAATCTTGTCAATCATGACCTGATTTACTTCTGTGCATCAAAAAAACTCCTCACAGGAGCTTTAAACCCAAATAATTTGTTCGATGTCGGTAAATAAAGGTGTCTGATTGTTCCTGTGTGCACACAGACCCCCGCACACTGACACCGTGTTGTTCACGGTCTTGTTTTGGGGGGTTGGCGGTCTTGTCGTTGAGCCGGGTCAGCGCTCGTTTCTCTCTAAAGTGACATGCGGAGGGGCTGACGTGTTCGGAGCTGTTTCACTTTGTTTCCTTTTTATACACAAACAACGTCCCGCTGTCATCACTCCATCCTTCAAATACCAAAGGGCCCCTTTAAGAGTCCGGCCTCAGCGCTGGCCTCTCTCTGGAAAAGGCCCCTTGAAGGAACGTCCCCGAGGAGAGGACTCTTACCAACTCTGAGGTTTCCTTCTCTTCAGGTCCAGAATCTAACGTCTCACCCTGACTTTGACATTTTCCTCTGTTGAACCCGGTTTAGGAGGACAAAGCCCGCTCCCCCCTCCGGTTCTGTGACATTAGGATTGCCTTACACTCTGACTGACATCCCAACACACCCTCCCTGATTTTGTTTTACAGCTGGTAGTCAATCTCTCACCCTGTAAACCTGCCGGCCTGTGTCAGAGAGCGTTAGCGGGCCTTTTCTCACAGGTTATCGCTCTCACAGCTGTTTTTTCTTCTTCTCTGGCTGTAATTTAAGCTACTCTGCCATGATAATGGATTTAACAGGTTCCCTTTAACAACACTCCTACCAGATGTGCTCGCAGCCCTCGGGATAGAGCGTTAAGTATCACTTTGTCTTCATTTCGTCGAAGGTGGTCCTCGATCTCAACCAGGTACAGCTCACCTGGAGGTCCTCTCCACGCCCCTTTCAAACACCTCCTGACATTTCTAAAGATACTTAGAAGTTTGTTTATATTTTTTAATCAATGTTACTAAATTATCAAGCTCCACTTGAAGGGATATTCCGGCGTAAAATTATTACATCTACTAAAGTTATTTTAGCGCTTGCATTGTCCTTGCTTATATTCAGCGGAATATAAGCGGAGCAGGAGATTGACCAATAGGAGCTGTCCAGAACGCGAACTTTTTTTTGTAGGATGGTAGGGAAAGGTCCCGCCCTCCTTCTCCTCTGATTGGCTAGAAGTACTGGGCTCCGATTGGTTATTCCTTATGGCTGTGAAACGTCATCGTCTGTCAGGTTAAGATTAGGGTTCGGAGATTTAGAAGTGAGATAAAGTTCTGTAATGTTCTGTTCGATGTACAGAGCGGACAGTGTTTGGCTTGAGCGTGTGATGACGTTTCCAGCTAATCTAGCCAATCAGAGGCGATGGGGGCGGGACTTTCCCCTACCGTCCTACAAAACACGGGATGGATGGCTCCCATTGGTCAACTTCTAGGGTGAACAGATTTTTCCGTTCTTTTTCCTTTTCACTTTGTGGAGATCCCACTATAGGACCATGATCGCCATAGAAACGAGGTTCATAATAATTACCGATCTCTCCAATCGTCAATCATGACTTTAAAGGTCGATAATCTTAAAAATAATCCGTACAAAGGCCAGGATACGAAGCAAAGCCGAGTCAAGTTCAGTTCTCTGCTGTGATCAGGACTCCCTGAATCCTGGTCCAGGTCTTAGTTGGAAGTATTTCATATTCAGTGTTGTTTTAGGACCGGCTCACGCTCTATGTGGGGATTTAAGAAGTCCAGATGTCCTGGAAGGAAATCCTGGAGCTGATTTTTACATCGATTCAAAACTGTTTCATTACCCGTGTAAATGTCTCGCCTTGAAACGTCAGTATGCGAGCGCCGATTTTCAGTAAATGTACTCGTTCTGCTTATTTTTGTCTTTATATCGTCCAGAACTAAACCTTCTAGAAGCCTCCTCCACTGCTGCCATGAGACAGAACAGTGCTCACTGTCTTTTGTTGCTTCAGAAAGGGAGCGGCTGTCTCAGAGAGGGATTTATTCAGAGGATCATATGTGCATTAACATGTATATTTATATATGTATATGTTGTATAAGCATGAGTCATGAGTGTGTCGCAAAGACGTGAAACTGAGACACACACACACACACACACACACACACACTCACACACTCAGAGTGTTATTTCATTCTTTGTTTAGGAGGTCTACACCCTCTTTCGTCTAATTAGCACATCGTTCTTCATTTAATTTATTTGCTAATAGATTTATTTCAAACATTCGCCGCTTTAAGCACCTCTTAAGACGCCAAAACAGCCCACACACACACACACACACACACACACACACACACACACACACACACACACACACACACACACACACACACACACACTTCTCTTCCCCGGCTGCACTTGTTCAACTCTCTCCTGTGTTTCATCTCAAACCTGCTCGTTTATCTGTCTGACAGACGGGCGCTGAGCTCGGCCGAACAAGGGCTTCCCCCGACACACTGACCCGTCACACCATCAGGAGTGTTCGTGTGTGTGTGTGTGTGTGTAAGGGAGATATGTTGGATATTCCCCAAAGTGAGATGTCATTTAGCCGTCTTGTGCTTCCATTAGATGCACATTTGCAGGCCTGAGAGAGCAGCCTTCCTCCTCCTCCTCCTCCTCTCGTCAGGAGGAGCTGCGTTTGTTTCCCGTTAATCCCTCAGCCGGCTCCTGCGCTCGTTGCAGGAGCGCCGTCTCTCTTTGATCCCCAACGGCCCGGGACAAAAAAATCACTTAAGCTACACAGACAGGCGTCGTTTTCTTTCACCTCGCTCTTCATCATCGCCTCGCTGCCCACAGATCTGTGATGTCAAATCAGAGAGGTCAACGAGGCCGAGAGGGACAATGTGCTGCAGGATTTAAGACCCTCTCTTTATGTGAAGTCTACGCATCTATATGGACGTAGAGAAGAGTGGAGTACAATGAGCCACTTTTTCATATATTTCAAGATGTTGTTCATCCCTGCAAACCAACAGAATGAGTGTAAACAGAACTGTCTTGATAATATAGCATGACAAAAAAGGGGTCTCCTATGGTCAACTTCAAGAAAAACATTTGCTGAAATGTCCATGAATTTCTCTCAGTTTACCAGGTTGTGACGTTGTTTAAAGCGGGGTTCAGACACAAAGACAATCGGCTGTTTTTGTCCCGACCAGACCGACAATCGGAAGATTATCTTATGTCTTCTAAGATTATCCTGTGGTCTGAGTGAATTTGTCCTGATAATTGGGTCTGAAACGGGTCGGGTCGAACAATCATAAATATTAAACTTGTTCAATATTTTCGACCAAAAATCTTCACGCGTGACAACTCCCGAGTCATGACTCCATGAATCATCATGTGAAACGGGATGCAGCCAATCAAGAAGCGAGCTGACTGAATCACACCAGCAGTTAGCTTAGTTTGAGAACAACTCACCTCTCGCTCGCTCAGTAGACGATAAAGTCCGTGTTCACGCTGTCTCCGGGATTTTTTCCACGGTCTTGTGTTTCCCGGTTGTTGCGATGTTTCGTCTTCTTCTTTGTTTTGTCGTCGTTTTGTGTGTGGTGTGTTGAGAATACTTTTTGAGATTACCCATTTAGATGTTTCTAATATCAGGAGCAGGGTCGTAATGTTTGCCGATTGTTTGTTTTGCAGATTCGTGAAGTTTACAGCACAACAGCTTCGCTAGTAAACCGATAAGAAACGTCCCGCTTTCTGCCCCAAGGCTGCATGCGCATACCTGTGACGACGTTGCAAAGAAACCCGTCTATTGACGTATAAAACAGATTTAAACTGAATTTTTTTGGTCTGAACTCAATTCTAATCAAACTGACAGACTAAATTCACTTTCAAGAGAGAAAAATGTTTTTTTTTGTAAATAAATGTCTAACCTCTTCACCAATGTGCCTCTAACCTTCACAGACTCCATGAATTGTTGCCCATCTCCTACATATTTGGTCACATGATCAATTTCTTTGACCATTTCCAAGCGACAGGGAGGCGGCTCAACTTACCCCACTCTCCCCTATACACCTACAGAGACACACACGGTCCGCTCTCAGTAGTCCAACACTTGCTGTGTTTGTGTCTTTTGTGTACCAACTGCAGCTCAAAGTTAAATAAAAAACAGCTGTGTTGAATTTAGAGTCAACACCGCACATCTGTGTGTCGGGTTCAGTCCCCTCCGAGTGTGTTTGCTGTGATAAACACACTTCATCTAATCGTATAATCACTTTGTCGTCTCGTGTGAGTTTGTTTCTACTGTGTGTGTGTGTTTTTAGAGAGGCCGAACTTAATCTCCGAGGAGTTTGTGTGTCGTCTCTGCGATCATGTGACCGAGGCCGGGACCTGCTGACAAGAAAATGATCCCGCGTGTGTTTGTGTTGAGTGCGCGGGTGTGTTGGCGTGTTTGTTTTCCAACCGCTGTGACATGAGGGACGTTTGCAGCGACCCTTAAAACTGAAAAGTATACGGATACAGACATCCTAAACACTCCATTCAAGCTCCAGGTGTCCAACACACACGAACGCACACACACACACACACACACACACACAAACACAAAAAGTGAGACAGATTCGCAGTCAAACCAGCTGATGATGATGATGTACGTCCACCGGGGTCTGGAAAAACTCCCGCCCCTGTTTTTTTTAACCATTTATTATCCACACACAACACAACACTTTCATACACTCTTAAATCCCCATTTGCAGACCCACTTTCTCCTGAACACACACACACACAGTCAGTGTTTGAGGGTTAGGGAGTACAGCTGGGAGCTGCTGCCAGACCCCCCTCCCCTGTCACTCTGAGTAATCAATCTGTCACTATGGTAATTAACCTACAGAGTAAAGTAAGCATGACTACTGAACCGCTCCACTCCATCCAACATTCCTCTCCTCCTCCTCCCTCTGTCTTAAGCTGTTACTCCCCCTCGCTCCTCGGTGGCAGGGGGAGGGTGCTCATTTGCTGATTGTGATGTCTTTAAGTGTAAAACTAGGCCTCTTGTTTTACCACGAAGGAAACTGAAACACAAAGACCCTCAGAGAGGGGAACTTCAGAATAAATAAACAACATTGAGTTTTATTTCAGATCAAATGCCCCATTGGGTAATAAAGGTGTCAATCATTCAACATGGTGTCATCACAACAATAATGTGCAATGGAGCAAAAACATAAACAGAGGAAAACAGAGGTTCAAACGTCCTGTGGGGTTTTCTTGTAAACTAACAAACTCATGCATGTATTTGGAGCATCTTCTCTGTTTATGGGTTCAGCTGCTATAAAAGTTTCCATGGGCGAGTTTAGGTTTCCTAGGTGTCCGAAAAACCGACCCAATCGTAAAGTTTGAGAATCGATTCCCAGCTGCATGGTCATATTTTGAATTTTGATTTCGGTCAATTTTTGTTTTTTAACGGAATGAAACTGATTTTTCTGAACATGCAAATGCACTCACAGTCCTTCCACAGGTGTGTAAATAACCTTGTCAGACCTTACCAGGCTTCAGGGTGTTTTATCCTCTATGTTAAAAATCCTTAAAGCTGCAGAATTAAACCTTAAGTTAACATAGAGTAACTTGGACATTTACTGTCTTTGCTGTTTTTGGAAGATGCTGTAAATTTCCTCAGTAACTCTGTTCAGAAAACATAAAAATATCTGTATAGAAATAAGTCGTCTTGTGGTTCAAAGTGTCTTTTACTTCTGGTGCTCATAAAGCGACATTAATACCAATTGAAGTGAGAGTAAAAACCCATTAAAAAAGTTGCTGACAGGAGCTTTAACAGACATATTTTAAACGAGGGTTTTGTTTATGTGACATGACAGCAGATTCTCATATGTCTTTGTCGTTTAAGTCGATCACCTTTTATTTACACCGCCTCAAATCTGAACCATGACTTGCTCTACAAAGACTCAATATAGGACAACTGGATGCAAACTAGCTGGCGAAAAACTATAGCTAACTGCTCCTTAATCTAGATTCAAAGCTAGGTTGGTTAGCTAACAACTCCCTCTACCACTGACAGATAAGACCAGCTAACAACTAACTAGTTACGTCATCTGTTTTGTCATTTAAGTCGATCAACTTATATTTACACAGCCTCAAATCTGAACCATAACTTACTAAGACCCAACTACATGCAAACTAGCTAGTAAATGAGACTAGCTAACTGCTAACTGCTCCTAAATCCAAATTCAAAGCTAGATTGGTTAGCTAACAACTCCCTCTACTATGAAGAGATGAGACCAGCTAACAACAAACTAGTCACGTCATCTGTCTTTGTCATAAAAGTTGATCAACTTTTATTTACACAGCCTTAAACCTGAACAAAAGTTCACTCAACTTGCTCTACAAAGACCCATCTATATGCAAACTAGCTAGCAAACAACTCTAGCTAACTGCTAACTGCTAACTGCTCCTGAATCCAAATTCAAAGCTACGTTGGTTAGCTAACAACTCCCCCTACCACTGATAGATAAGACCAGCTATAAAGCTATAAAGTGGTTTCTACTAAGGTGACCATATTCTGAATCCCCAAAAAGAGGACATGACTACACAGGGGCAGAGTTACGTAGTCCCGTATAGTTAATTTGAGAGTTTTTTTCGGGTCGGATTGAGTGTTTTTTTAACGCACTTCTAACTCAGTAAGTCTACGCGACACAAACTCAGAACTTCCAAACCAAACCCCGGACATTTTAAGGATTTTATAAACTTCCCCAGACAAAACGGGACAGCCCCAAAAAAGAGGACATGTCCGGGTAAAAGAGGAGGCATGGTCACCCTAACTAACTAATCCTGATTTCAAGCTAAAGACTAACTAGTCACATGTTACCTATGAAGTGGTTTCTATATTTTTGTTGCATTTCTTCTTGCACTCGTGAGAAACTAGAGCATGTTAATCCGTTACACTCATCTACTGCAGCAGGATGGCGGTGCTCCACAGAGACATGTCTGGGCTCATTTCAGAACGGAAACACAGTTTCTCAGGTGAGTAAGCACTCATTAAATATACAATTATCCCCATTAAATTCTTTACAACTTTAAGGTTTGTATTTACAAGTTGAAGTACTTTGTTGGCTCCTCTGTTGGTCTTAAAAAATATTCCACTCCTCAACCAGGGAAAGAGTTATATGACTTTTATTCTGAAGGACAGGGTCCTGAAATATGGGATCAAACCTTGAAGGTTGCAGTCTTCTCACGGGGTTTATTTCAAATCCCCAGACAAGTTTTGTAATGCTAGTCGGGGAGCCTCTAATAAAAAACACACGCACTCCAAAGCTACCGGTGAGTTGTCCTTGAATGAGAGTTCGACTCATTTCAACAGAGCACTTACTCAAAGCCGCTTTAGCTGAAGGTGAGTAATGCACAGAGATGAGCGCAGAGCGATAAGGCCGCTGAAAAACAAGCGCGTGTTAGTTCACTTCCCATGATGAAGGAAGTTAAAGAGGCAGAGAGAGGGCAGTTTTCCTGGGAAATATACGAACCGAGAAACCGCTTCGTACGCTCGTGATCGTTCTTGGACTTGACAGAGAGGTGAGCGGGTCAAACTCGACCGTATCCACACGGGTCCAAACACCAACATGGAGATATTTCAGTCACTGTCTGCGCTAAATGGAAGTGATGCTTCAGCTGAGTGATGAAATATCGAAGGCCAAAACTTTCTCTCAGTTCCCGTAAGTCTTCACCCGTGTGTGGACTTTACGGTCGAGCAGCTTTCTTTCTGTTTTTTTTATTTTTGATTATTTTTATAGTTAAACTAACCGTATAACCGCTGAAGACAGACAGAACAGGAGGGGATTTGTCATGTAGATATTCTTGGATCACAAAACAAACATGTTCTCACTTTTCAGGACGAGTCAGAGTGAAATTTATCCAACATGTCGACAAAAAAGCATCTGCAAACTAAGAAGGGCTGTCTACAAAATCTCAAAGGCGCCTGTTCAACAGCTTCAATCTGGGCATGCTCAGATTTATTAATCAGTTTATTACTTTTTATAATGACACCCGAATGGGTCATTTATGCTCGCCATACGTATGAAAATGTACGCATCTGTTTTGAACGATAGTTCCGTCACACTCCACATACTTCCATGCATCCTTTACGTTGGCATGAATTTTAACCATTACATCCACCAGGGGGCAGGCTGGAGTCATGTGGAGGAGCAAGTGATAATGTATATTTTATATTAGGAGACAGAAACGGAGGCAGTGTTGGAGGAGACAGTGGTCGGTCAGGCCACTAAGTATCTCGCGGTTAGAGGACGGGGAGTTCTTTTCTTAGTTTCTCTCTAGTGATGTGTATCGGGTAGTGACAGCAGCAACACTGCCCCCACAGTTTTTCTGTGGTACTGCTCTGTCTGGCCCATATTGGTAAACTTCAAGGATACGTTCAGAAATACGGACGAAAGAACATGAAGCACGGCCGTACCCAGATCTGTATATAACGTTGAGCATAAATAAGCCTTACCCGGGATTTCCACCTCATCCAGAACAGCAGTGATTTTACAAGAACCTGTGGATTCACACGCAAGCGAGTTGTTTTTAGCCACGTAGGCTAACCATATAAGCAGTAGATTGTGTCCTTCCAGAGACTTCTAGAATCAGCATCTAGAATCAGCATCTCCTCATCCATGGTGTCATCAAGGTGAAATGACGTCTAAAAACCTTTCACTTGTTCGTCTCCGCCCGTTTGCATGGTGTGAAGTACGATCCTCCTGAAACACGGTGTGTTTTATTTTGAAAAGAAGCGGGATGTTTTATTTTGCGTCTTTGCCCGACTTCCTTTCCAGCACGGGTTAATCTGTGCTGAATTTATCCACCATGTTCTGGCGACCAGAAAAAATAGAACTCTTGCGATCAGCTGCGGAGTCCAGCGATCCTCAGAGGAACAGCTATGATCGGCAGATACGGCCTTTTCATCGCCGTTCCCAATGCGGTGGAAATCGGGGGTTAACCCTGTATTTTGTCAAGTTTCTGAAGTGAACCTTCAGCGTCTTCTCATGGAGGTTTCACAGTTTTTTCCGTTTAGTTTTGAAGCCCCCTTTGGCAGCACGGTCCCCGTAGTTCCTGTTTTAACTGAAGTTCTTGGTTCAGTTCAGGAAAAGTTTAACACCGAGGTGACAGTCCTGACGCTTGGGTTTATTCTAGACTCGGTGTTGTACGTCTCGCTGTGACTAAGTGCTGAATTTACTGACATTAAGATTGGTGTACGTCCTGAAACGTTTCAGCTTGTTACTTAAAGACACAGAGAGAGCCAGACTTCATCCTGTACTTGTGTCGTTGACTCGGGTCCAGTTCTGCCGGGGCTTTCAGCCGGTGCCACATCGGTACTTGAGAAGAGCGATGACAAGACTAACTGTGATTGGAAAGCCGTTTCTGCTGGTGTTTCCTGAGATCCTGCCAGTAACTGCGGCCAGTGCAATATTTCCCTCTACAGGAACTCTCTTTGTGAGATCGTCATGGAAACCGATCAAGTATCTCCAACGTGATACCTTACCTTGTTTGATTCTTGGCTCCAGACAGACACAGATAGTAGTGATGTGAAGAGTAAGGCGTCTGAATCTGTTTATTTCTGTGTTTAGTCTTGAACTCTCGTTCAGTTTAGGTTCATGGCTGCTCATAAAAAGAAACACAGCCACTGTTTAGAAACCAATAACTGCACCGCCTCCTGTAGACTATGAGAGCGTGGGGATGTCTTTGAACCGTCTTCAGTGATCCCTGCTGACCTGTTTTACAGGTTTCCTCTTCAGATCCTCAGCCAGGCTAAAACAGGCCGGCAGATTATCCAGAAACTCCCATTACACAGCGGTGGAAAAGGCATCCAAATGCCATAAAAGTAAACTTTAAAAGAATACCAACCGTTTCAACAATTCGCGTCCTGTTTCAAGGCCATACATGGAGGAAACCAGCAACAGGAAAACCATCCAAAAAGCAGCTGCAGCCTTGTTTTAATGAGAACTCCAGTTTTAATGTTCAGACGAAAACCTGGAAAAAGCAAACACCTGGCCCGCTCTTCTGACAGATATTTGTTACATAAACTGTTATTCTCTTCTCTACAGGGAGGATTTGTGCCAGACAGGGAACAAAGTGGAGGAATTTATGACGACCAGGGCTGTTGGATTATAAATCTGAATATAAAATCAACTTGTTACTGCAGTTTGAAGTTTTTAATACGGATCTTTAGACAAATCAAAGACGTATAAATCTGAGACATGACACGCTCAATAATAAACTCTATTATTGGATCATGTCCTGAAATCCAGACTCTCGTAGTTTTGTCCTTTTCTCCTTTAATAATTTGACTTCAGGTTAAAAGTGGAGTAGACAGGAATCCGTTAAAGATGCATCTGTTTTTTGTGGTGTTTATACAAAAAATCTTCTAATATCAGTCAATAGTTATTAGTTATTGATGACATTTGGTAATATAACAATATCTCTGTGTTCTCTTATGTCTTTGTCGTCAACATTTGAACATTTTTGAGCGGTCCACTCTTTCTGACTGTAAACAAAGCCGTTCTCCACCTCCTCTAACCTGATTGGTTGTGAGGCAGACGCTGCTCCCCCGTGTCGTTCAGGAGCCCAAACAAAGTTAGCGTGCTACAATATCGGACAGTAGAAACCAACCAGAAAGTTCAGAAAATTGTCTGAATCCTCCTTTGGCCACGACTGCCGACACAAGCAAGAAAACAAAGTAAATACCGGAGACTCTGGAGGAATAACGGGCGCTTAAAACGGAGGTAGACCGGACAAGAGCTAAAAAGCCGGGTCAACATAAACCATGGGGGACGCTTGGGGATCTTGGTGACCCTGTAACCTTTCTGCTGGACAGGTAAACCGCTTTAACAAAGTAAGACAAGTGTCTGTAACAGAAGTGTTTCTTGTCAAACGGACCTGCTGTAGCGTGTTGTAGCGCCATCGCTAAACTGTCCTCCCTCGGGTCCTGGACTATGTCACTTTATCCTCGTTGTAGAAGTCCTGCAAACATTGTGTTTGCTGGTAGTCTGTTGGCATCTACAGTAGCACCAATGCTTTTGACTTTCACCTTGACTGGGCCCCATTTGTAATGATCTAAAGTATTTATCTGCATTATGTCTGAATTTAATTGGAACGATACGAGCGAGCAGGAGCGTCTGTTTGTGGGCGGGGCTTGAGGGGAGAGGAGGAGCTGAGGGGAAAACTGGTCTGGATTTCTCCAAGATTTCTCCAAAAACTGGCACTTCCTCAGATCCTTCCTTCCCCACCTTTAATGTTGATTTTAGTATCTGTCTGCATCACCACCCGTTCACCATACACCACCCCTTATTTGGAGAAGTCACACACGTCAGCTCTGGTGTTGTATAAACTAATCCCAACATTTACGTCCTTGTCCACTTTGGAGAGACTCCAGCCCTCGTGGAACAGACAGTCCCTCTCTTCTCTCTGAAGGCTCACATTCCTTTGTACTGAAGCGTCACATTCATAGAAGTGTTTTTTCTTTTTATTCCAGTGAATCTAAACCATGTTGTTTTTCCAGTCAGAACCTGCGGTTACCCGCTTTTTCGCCATCACTTCCTCCTGTTGCGAGTAAAAACACGGAAAGTCCAGATCGACTCACTGTGTGTAAAGTAAGAAAAGAATTGTTACTATTCGTGAAATCCTTCCCTCCTGTTAGTCAGGCTTCATGCGCGCTTGTTGATACAGTAAAATACACACAGATACATCCACACATTCCTCTCCCTCACAAACTGAGACTGCACCTGCAAGAACGAGAGAAAACCAGGAGTGACTGTGCAGAAGAGACGTGACGCTACACCTCGAGATGTGGCTTTGAGTTAATCCCTGAAACATCTGAGAGTCACGAAACATGATTCAGTTTCATTCCAGCGACTGTGACATAACCTGACTTTGAGTTTGTCTTCTTATTAAAATAGAAAAACAGCATCACGGACAGTTTGTTAAACTGACTAAAACTTTATTTCTTCTCCAAATGGCGTGTTTTTTTTGTTGTTATTTCAGCTCTGTAATGTGTTTTTCTGTGGTTTGTGTCGTGTCCTGCAATAACAAGAACGGTGTTTCAAATTTATTATCTCCTCTCTGTTGACTTCACATCCTTTATACTGAGAATAAGTGCAGGTCGGACCAAAACATAGACTCAAAATTGCACTCCACAATAAAATGAACTCAAACACAAAAACCTGCGATTCACAAGCAGCTGAAAAACATTTTAGGTGAAAAGAAATTTACTTTCTGACCTACAAACGGTACTTTATGTATAATTTACTCAAAAGAAAAGCTTCCCAACACATGAGAAGGGAGCTTTTATAAGTAAAAATGAACTAACTAGAGCGGTGGACAAACCAGTATGTCATGGCGCAGGGATAAATAAAGAAAAAAGGACCCAAATGCAGAACAAAGGATTTATTAAAGCAAAAACAAAAAGGAAAAGTCCAACTAAAACTAACTCTTGAAATCCAAAGAATCAGAAGGGCACCAGGAAAAAAACACAAGCGTACACTGACATAGACAATAAACCAACCAGAATAGAGGAGAAGACAGGGACTATATACAGACTGGGAAACGAGCAACAGGTGAGGCAGACGAGACACAGGTGAGACTCGTTAGTGATTAACGAAGGAGGGAAAACTAGGGAAGTAAATCCAGACTAGAAACACAAGGAATCAACTCCTACAAAATAAAACAGGAAATAAACACTGAAAACTGATCTAAAGAATAAAACAGAAAATGTCCTCAAATTAAACCAGGAGAAAACTAAACTAACAGAACATTTCATGACACAGTACTGATGATAACCATCTTTATTAAAACAATTGTACTTAAAATGACAGATAATGGCAAGAAGATTCCTTGCCACTTTAAGAGATCTCATAAAAAGTTTGTTTTTCTGCAAGAACGATAAAACACTCAGTATGTTTACATACACAATTAAAGCTCCTATCAGGAGTTTTTTGACATTTTTAAAACAGACTGAAATTCATCCTGTTGACTTTTATTAATTAACAAAATCAAACAAGACCAGGAGCGAACAAGACTTGAGTTCTTTTTTTTAAAACTTATTTTAATTTCTGAAACCGGTGTGAGGGGGTAGGTCAAAGGTCAAAGCCTCGCGGCTGAAGAATCAGCTGTTGTAGCTGTCGGCCCACGCAGGTCAGCAGGATGAGGTTTTTTCTCATAAATAATAATAATAATAATAATAATAATAATATTAACAACCATAATAATACATTTTATTTATAATGCGCTTTACATTTGAGAAAACAGATTTCACAAAAGTTTCTTACTGGAGCTTTAAGTTGAGACTGGATTAAGTGATAAAACCAGATCACTGTCCTTGTCTCAGTTTATATCCACTGTGCAAGATCGAATTATTGACAGAAACGTGTCTGACTCTGCTACGGTAGTTGGTGACACACCGCTTTATCAGGCCGTCTCCCTGTTGATGTGTTTCTTATTTTACGTCTTTTTACGTCTTTTCTTCGTCTATCGAGGTTTCACTGACCACCCATCTTCAAGTGCATCTTGATTTTCAACTACAGGGTTACAGCTCGGCGTGCAATCACTGGAGCATGTGCAGACCGCAGTAAACATGACCGAAACAATCGATCCCCAACCGCTTTATTTGATTCCAGTCAGGCTAACACGCTAAAGTACCAAATCTGCATATCAATACGATCCTTCGATGACCCTTCATGCTCTCGATCTATCATAATATATTCGACTTTAATTTAATCTCCTGCTTTCCTCTCTTTATCCTCCAGGTCCACTCATCCCCTCCAGTATTGTTTCTTCCAATAAAGCACAGCCAGCTTCACGCCGATCCTTCATGGGTGAAGCAAAAGAAATAAATCAGCCGCTCTGAAAATATTGTGTAAAAGAAAGAAAACACGGAGATCGAGGAACGCTGAGGAGGCTGGACTGAAAACAGGCAGATGTGTCTCCAGCTCCTCCAAAAACTTCACGTGTGTCTGAAATAAGAGGCTGTCAAACCCCAGAGAGAAGATTTACGCCCTCTGACAGGTGTGTGTGTTGTTAATATTGTCGTACGGCTTAGCAGAGGTGACAGTGACTGAATGTAACACACATACCTACAACATTTACCGCCAGATAACATCTTGAGAGCGAGCCAGCTGTCTCCTGGGATTAAACGACCAGATTTATCTCTTAAAGGAAACGATAATGAAAGTCACACAAACCTGACTTCCCTTTTTTTTGGCCTGTTACTATAAAAGCAGGAGCTCGAGTTTCACGTCTCCTCTGTTCATTTTTACCGTATACTACAAGAACGCTAATGGAGTTATTTTTGGAAGAGTTTCACACTGCAGAGCCGGTTTCTTCTCAGACTGAACTTCCACTTTCCACTCACTCTGAGACGTGAACATAAGACGAGGGGGCGTCCGAGACAACCTCACCGCTCTGCTACTGTTCCTAAAAACACACTGAGAGTAACACGAGATCTCTCCGTCGGTAGCAGGCCGCCGTCCAAGCTGAAAATGTTTCTGTGGATTTATTCTGTCATTCTGAAGCTGGGACAAACAGCCCACTTGGATTGTTTTGGTTCGTGTTACCAAACAACAAGAATCTGTGGGAGTTGTGGGGAAATAGATACTCCGTCTTTAGAGCGGTGCCCACTGAGCTCGGCGCTGACATGTAGGAGGAATTAGCATCGGCACCACAGGGCCGGGGAGGAAAATATGTCTGAGCCGGGTTTTGTATCCATGAAAACTTTGATAGATACCGAGTGAAAACTAAAGATAAAATGCAGACTAGGAAACTGACAGGAAACAGTCAAACAAAAGTTCATTTCGATTAATTAGAAACCTAAAGAGGGATTATTTTAAACTTTGTTTTTAGAGTCGCAGTAAATCCTGAAGTTTCAGTTTGTAAAGCTGTTAAATCGTCTCTCAGAAGACTGTTACAGCTAAACCGCTGGTCGTCTGCTGCCTCTTTTTCTATTTTTAACACAATATCAATATTTTAATTCTTATAAAAGCAGTTTTCTCCTTTTTATCTCCTTTTTTTGAGGTTTCCAGCATCAAACCGTCAAAGTAAGCCAGTCTAGAGTTCCTGCAGAGTGCACAAGTTTTTTTTTTTTTTTTTTTGCTTAAATGCTAAATTCGAGTTAACTCAGAAGTCAAATGTCTCGCGCTTGCCTCGTCCGAATATAAGGCTAGCGCTAAAATAGCTTTTGCAGATTTAGCCATCTTGTTTCTGCCTCTGATTTGTTTTTTTACGACTTGGTAACTGAAACGCTGGTGACTCAGGTGCGACATCATTTTCAGCTTTTTCCGAGGTAACCCGAACGCACCAATATTGGCGTTTCATCCCCCTGGAAAAGGCGTATCGGGTGACTGTTTACGCTAATTATTGAAATAACCCCCCTTGAAAACTGTCGTATTTTTCTCACTCTTAAAACGCTTAGGAACGCTAAAATCCGGGACATTTCCGAGGTCATCTGAAATGGGGAGTGTCTGGTCACCTTATTGTAACTCTCCTAAGGCGTCTGCACTAGTCCGACCAAACAACCTTCATACACATGCTCCGTAGTCTTCTTCTATCTTTTGGTGCATTTTTGTGGCTGCGTTACAGCGCCACTTACTGGCTCGGCATAGGTACTACGTCAATGTTAAGTTTTTTGTTAAGTTAATGTGGGAGGGGGTGAGCAGCTGGTGGAGTAGTCATCGTCCATCTATCGTTATCGAGGTGAACTGATCAATATATCGTGATATTGATTTGAGGCCATATCGTCCAGCCTTAGAGCCGACTTTGCTTCACTCTTGATTCTCAGGTTAACAATCGGACTGTAAACGAAGCAGCAACTCACAGAGAAAGTCCTGCCTGATATTGATCACTTATCGTCAATCATCAAACCTGAAGACGACATCCTGGTGAGACGACGTCCACGTTCACCCAGAGACAGTTTGTTCACTTATCAGGTGTAAACACTGAAGAGAGACAGAGAGAGAGAGAGAGAGAGAGAGCGAGCTTCATCCACTTAACCCAGCTTTGATCTCCTTAATGGGGTGCTGGCGTCGCTCCAGGTGGATGTGTCGCCAGGAGCAACGGGACAAGAGGAGGCTGATAAGGCAGACCAGCTCCAGGCTTTGTGGGCCGAGTTAGACAAAACACACTCTACCTCCTCACTGTACAGAGCTCACTGTACTTTAGAGAGAGGAGGAAGAACGAGGAATAAAATAAAATATATCCAGGTCATAATAGAAAAGTGAATTTACAAGTTTTCTTTTTTCAGGTTTTAGACAAAAGCTCTGCAGACATCTGAGCGGACTTACAGAGATTTGGACGGTTTATCCAGGAGGCGATGGCGAACCGGTGGTCAGCCACTGGGCGTGCTGCAGATTACAAAGGGTTTATTCCCCTTCACTTTACACTTGAACTCTTTAACTCTCTGCTAGACCCTCCTTCCCCACTTTTATTTTTCCTCCAGCTCCTCTTTGAACTCCTCGGCCTGTTTCCTGACCTCTCCGCCTCATCCGTCTGTCTCTCCTCACCGGTCACTCCCTCCATCTCTCAGTCTTTGATTTTCTGCAGGATTAGCTGAGAGCTGTCTGTCTGTCCCTGTGTTTGGGTGTGTCTGACACTGGGGCTTTGCCAGTAAATCTAATGCCTATTACCGCACAATTAGACATAAGCATTAGGCACATAAGGATGCCCGGATTTTAGGGAGCGCTCCTGTCTGTTATGGAATTATTAATTCAGTTTGTATCCTTGGAGAAAGTTCCACTTCAACATCACAACAACAAACATGGATATTCAAACTTCATCTAACATCATATTTGGATGACACTAACAGATTTGGATGCTTTAAAAGATGTTGCACCACGAAAGTCTTGGAGAGAGTCAGACTGGAGGACACAACGGCACGACAACAATTCAGCTTTGTCAAACAGACAGGGTTCAACAACGATCAGGCAAAGGTCGGTACAGGTCAGGCAGAGGTATCAAAAACGTGAGGCAAAAAGGCAAGATCTGAAAACACAGGTAAAGGTAATAAACGGCTAGGCAATAACTTTGAAAGAGACAAGAAGTGCACAAAGTTAATTGTCTTAAGTGTCAAGTGTCTTTTACGCGCTTCTAACTCAGTAAGTCCACGTGACACAATATCGAAACTCTCATACAAAACCGCGGACATTTGAAGGATTTTATGAACTCCCTAGGACAAAGCCGGACAGCCCCCAAAAAAGAGGACATGTCCGGGGAAAGAGGATGTATGGTCAACTTAGAAAACACTGAAAGTCAAAAACTGTTTTGGATGTGTCGGTCTTGTACAAACCGGTTCAAAGAGCCGTCTTTTTAATGGGAACAATGGGAGTCAGCTCCCATCTATGAGCCGGGTTTTTTTTCTTTCTTTTTTTCTCTCTCTCTCTCTTTTTTCCTCCACAGACTGCAAAAAAAAACATAAAAAAAAAACTACAAGGCAAATTGATGAGATTTCTATCTGCTTTTTTAAATTATTTATTTTACTGATATTAGAAAACGTAAAAGCGTAATACTTCACAACTTCAGTGTATTGAATTATTCAAGAGGTATGTGTACACATGAATTTGGCTGGATTAGAAAATGTAAGTGGTGAAACCAAGAGCCGTTTGAGAACTGAAAGAGTCGGCTCTTCTTGGTGAGCTAAGCTGAATAATCCGGCTCACTAAAAAGAGCCGTAATTCCCATCACAAACATGAACTACCAAGCACTTAATTTACAGTACAGACATCCAGAGAATCCCATCCACATACAGAAGTTTTCAGTCGAGTACAACATGTGAAAAGTTTGTCAATTGATGGTTTAACGGCGTCAAATCACTGGAGGCGAGTTCGCATCCGGTGGAGACACTTTTCTATGATCCTGATAAATCCAGGAGGTCAGGTTCTGTTTGCTCTGGCTGATAAATCAACCAAGTTTCCATCCAGCGGTTGATTTAATATCAGCAGCTTTAAGTTTAAGACCAAATATTTTCCATTGCTGTCTACAAGGATATCGATCAATTTGATGGAAGAGGTAGAAACCTTGAGCAGGACCAGACTGCATCAGATTTAGAGAGGAGACGGACAGAGACAACAACCACTCAGACTGACGCTCGTAGTTGAAAAGTTGAAACGTTTTCTGCGACTCGACAGAAAAACACGCTCGCTGGACTTTTTCAGAGAAGGGTTAATGGGCCGCATGTTAAAGCTCATGGGAAACGCATCGCCGACACGCCAGGAGGCTTTCCTCACATTGATGGAGAGGGGGATGAGAAGAGGAGGAGTGGGGGGGTAGAGAGCAAGGTTCACCGGTTCCCAAACTCCTGCAGAGCTTCAGTAGCCTCCACTGCCCACCCTGAAACTCCTCTCACCCCTCCTGTCTCTCCTCTTTCTTCCCCTTCGCTGCCCTCCAGCTCCGCTCTCCTCTCCTTTTTTCTCCTCCTCTTTTGTCCGTCCTCCCCTTCACTAAACACTCTCACCTCCTGGCCTTTAACACCTCCTCCAGGCCTCTCTGTGTTGTGTTATCATCCTCTCCTCCCCCCCTCGTCTCTCTTTTCCGTTTCGCAGCTTTTGTCGTAACATATAATCAAAATAATCCTCCGTACATCCTCATGTGCGTCCGCGGGGGGGCCCCGGGTTTTACTGTACACTGTGAATTACATTAGATCTGAGAGCCTGCTTTCTGTCTCAGGGTCAATATTGACTTTGTGGAAAAGCAGCAAGGTGGGAGAGAGAGAGAGAGAGACAGAGAGAGAGGAGGAGAGTCTGTTTGGGTGCCCCTCGTCTGTACATTATTGAAACTGGCCTCCTCTCAAAATCAACAAAAATCCAAATTTTCTTCCCTCTGAAGATTTTCGCTCTTATTTGTTTATATACAGAACAAAGAACAACTTGAAAACTGACCAATCTAAAGAACGGCAGATCATCCGTAACAGAAAACACGAAGACTAAACAAATTCGGAGCTCAAGGGCGTGTGTGTTCGGGTACGTAATCCTGCAAATATTCCTGCTCATCAATCATAAAGATCCTTCACGTTAACTTATCTTCATCGTCTCTCCTCCGCGGCGCAGTAATCCGCCTGTTTTCAGCGGTTTGTAGAAAGTTCTGGGTGATAAATAAGCTCAGAAATATGTGGCACTGATTACACGCTGGTTTTTATGGGCGAACATAAAGTGGAAAGAAGACAGCGACGGATGGACTGCACCTCGAATTCTACTTTAAGGTGCAGGAGGAGGAGAAGCGAGGGCCTGAGAAAGAAAACTAATCAAGCTGGGAAATCTGTCTCTTGAGGCCCCACTGTGCACAAATCACACGCATCAAAACACACATGCAGGCACGTGCACACAAACACACTGGGGGCCATACGTTCCCCCGATGTTGTCAGGCCCCGTCGTCTGTCTACATCACGTACGAGTTTTGGCATGCAGCCTTCCTCCGGGTGACAAAAAGCGCAGCCTTTTGTGTCGAGAACTATTTCTCACATCCCTACCTGGCCCCTGCAGGCCTGTTTAGAGGTGCAGGCAAGCAAAACCACACACACACACACACACACACACACACACACACACAGTTTCCTGAAAGTTTTTCTAAGAGCTGAACTTACACTTCCTCCTCACATTGTGTGGGTTTGTTTTTTGCGCTGAGCTTCATTTCTGTGTGAAGGTGTTAAAATCTCCCTTTAGCATGAACTCTATACTGAACTGGTTTAAGTAACATAATGGGGACTTGTTTCCAGCACAGCGGGGGGTCCCGAGATGTGGGCCGCACATGTCTACTGAGTCAACATGAAATCGAACGAGCTTCAAACTCAAAAAACAGTCTGATCTGGAGAGATGATCGATGTTTTCTGATACATCATTATGACATTTGTCTGTTTCTTTACATGCACGGTGAAGTCCACTGTGTTCGCCAAGACTAGGGTGACCATACGTCCTCTTTTTTGGGGCCTGTCCAGGAGTTTATAAAATCCTTCAGATGTCTGGAGTTTGTGTAGTGTGGGCTAACCCCCAATTTCCACTGCATCCAGAACAGCTACGAAAGTCTGTATCCGCATTGATCGCAGCTGATCGTAACCAATCAAGTTAACGTGTCAATTTCCTCCGGCTTCTTTCCGTTCCTCTGCGGATCGCCGGACTCCTCAGCTGATCTCAAGAGTTCTATTTTTTCCGGACGCCGGAGCATGGTGGATAAATTCAGCACAGATTAACCCGTGCTGGAAAGGAAGTTGGGCACAGACACAAAATAAAACATCTGACTTCTTTTCAAAGTGGAGACAAACAAGTGAAAGGTTTTTAGACGTCATTTCACCCCGATGACACCATGGATGAGGAGATGCTGATTCTAGAAGTCTAGAAGTAGATTTCCTCCTCTGGAAGGACACAATCTACTGCTCACATGGTTAGTCTATGTGGCTAAAGACAACTTGTTATTGCACGATTGCACGTGAATTGTGTTCTTGTGAGTTCTTGAGATTCCTGCTGTCCGTTATCCAACATGAAATTTGCCTCACAAACAGATCCGGTAGGAATCGGCATATGTTCCGGATGCGTTGGAAATCCCAGGTAACTGAGTTAGAGGTGCATAAACACACTCGACCCGACCTAAAAAACCATAAAAAATTTTGCACTGGAGGTTTGCGCACCCCATGTATGGGGACCACGGTCATCATAGTGGACACGGGTTCAAGTCCGGCCCGGACCATATGTTGCACCCCCTCCCACCACCACCACCCCATGTCCCCACATTTCACCCTGTACTATCAATAAAAGGCAAGTCCCCAAAAAAGTACAGAAAATAAAAAATTGCTGTTATTGGGACGTCTCATGTAGCCAATCAAAACTACGTCCTAAGATGAAAACATCGTCACTTTTACAGCTCTGTGACGTTTGTTTAGAAAGTTTCATCTTTTTTTTTAAGTCTTTTCTTCATCTGTGAACAGTTTAGTTTTCTTCATCCACGCTTTTTAACTTCCACGGAGTACGAGCGCTGCAGCATGTGCAGAATACTCAGTCTGATTTCAGCTCCGTTGAGTCGTCTGCATGCATGAGATAATTGATCACACCTGGATGATCCAGGGAGGTTAGCTCGATTATCAAAAGTTCATTTTAGAGTGATGTCAGTTATTTGTTTTAAACATGCAAAAGCACTTAGAGGTTGTGCGTACTGTACGTTGTGTGTAAACGCGCCTCTCTTCACTCGTATATTCCTCTGCAGTAAACTCAGAAGTTCCTGCAAACTGTTAATCCGAGTATTAACTATAAAACAACCGCCGCTGACTCAACCGCTGAGTCAGGAGTTGACTCACCACATGACTCAGCGGTTAAGTCTCTCTAACATTAGCGTCACGCTTACAGTTATGAAATCAGCTGTCTCACTTTTGGACGGACGATTCTTAAAGTCTTGAGTTTGTCAAAGTCGTTTTTTTTACTTCCTGTAAAATATCTTCATGTCAAACTCACAACTGGTCGTGTCCTTCAAGTATCCAGACAGGAAGTGTTACTAAACAAGACGCCGCATGAAGATTTATGCAGGTGATCAACGATTACGGCTTAATATTCATCAAAACAGACGACAAAAATAATTTTAAAAAATCCAGAAATAAGTCAAAGTCAAAGGTACCACCGTCCACCATCTTTGTTTTCCTCTTTGCTAACTGCTGCTAATGCTGCTGTGGTTTGTCATTATAGTAAGAACAGGATCTCCTCGTGGCGGCGCAGATTTACTCAGTATTCTTCAGGAAGCTGCGACCAAAAACCCGGCCCGGTATTTCACACACACTCGCGTGGTAACACTCACAGGGGTCAAGAGGAGAGCAGCGTAAGTGGCGAGCGTGTATCGCTGCAGAAGCCCGTGTTTTTCTAAGTGTGTGTGCGCGTGTGTGTGCTGTAGGTGGTAAAGTTAACATCCTCGTGTGCTGGAGAGGAAAACAGGCATCCATCAAACCGCCTGCCACTCCGGTTGGATTTGATTACTTCCTAAACCGCCGATGGTTTGCAGGAATATTTGAGGTCTGACGCCGAGGTGATTGCTGTTTCCGCCTCGACTGTTTACCTGCCCAGGAGATGTTTTCTCTCCCCAAACAGGAAGGCCCAATCATGGGAATAATTGGAGGATTTTTAAACTGAAGTGGGCGGAAATAAACGAGCCAGAGGATGTTTGAAAAACGAGGGCGAGGACGTCAGCCGTCGATGACGCCGCCGGGCTCTTAATTAGAAAACATGTCGGACTGGAAACGGTCTCCCATCTTTGTCGGACTCTCTCTTTGTTCGTAAACGGGGACTGTTTTGGTTGATGGTGTTCACTGAGCAGACCCCTTCCTCACTTCAGCAGAGGTCATGCGCGGGTCAGCGTAGCGCGGGGTCAGAAAGTAGTCCGTCCTCCCGCTGTGTCCTCAGCCATGTGTAGAATGTGGGTCATCTTCAAAGACGCTGGAGTCTTAGCCTTCGACATGAAGCACCAGCAGCTTCCATGCAAGGTTGAACCGCAGCTGCAGGTCAAGAAGCAACGTGGGAATCTGCAGGTTTATTATAACCTCTGAATTTATTAAAACAAACACTAATCTTCTCTTTGACCGTGAATTCTGACTGTTTTTATTCCTCTTTTCGGTCATTTAGTCTATTTGCAGCCTGGGATCTCTGGGATGTATGAACGCACTTTAACGGGGCTGTAAATAAAACTTTCATTGCACTAAAACACATGATGGCTGTATGTTGTAAAGCTGCAGGTGTCTGAGCTCATAGTTTCAACTCTGAACTTTATATTTCCACACCAGCAGCAGCAGCAGCAGCGGCGTCGGAGGTGGCAGAGCTGCAAAAATATGCGACATGTTTGGGTTTCATCAATCAGGCTGTTTTCTCCAAAGGTCATTAAAACTCCTCCCATTATCTGTTTGGTAAAAATTTATCTTTATTTTGACTTGATGGTTCGTCTTAGTGATATAATCCATCGCTCAGTTGAAGGGGAAGTAAATCTTTTATTAGGAAAGGATCTCAGGGTGTTCGTACATTTTAGGGAATAACAGTTTTTAAATAAACAGTCATGTGACATGTAGGGTGTCACGGAAGAGGATTAGGGCCGAATGAAGAGAAAAAAATAATTACAGGAAGGAGATTAAAGTCGAAACTTCGAGATTAAAGTCGACATGAATAAAGTTTAAATTTCAACTTTTTAAAATTTCGACTTTATTCTCGAAGTTTCGACCTTTATCTCAAAATTGAAATTAAATAATCTCCTTCCTGTAGTTTTTTTTCTCTTCTTGTGGCCCTAATCCTCTTTCGTAGAGTGTTAGCATGTGTACATAAAAATAAAAGATATTTATTCATAATCATTGAAAAAAAGACATTTTTGAGCTTCAGACTAAAGTTTGGATAAAAAAATAACGTGGCTTTCTGCTTGTTTTTAACTGATTGTACTTTTGTGCATGTTCTGCATTTGAGTCCAAGTTTCCCCAAGAGGACGATCAAGTCGAGCGCATCATTAGCTCGATATCTTTAACATCTTTAATGTGTCACAGTGTTGTTTTAAGGATTTACTGAGATTTTTATTTAGCGTTGAAAAAGTGTCAAATAAGTTGATTGTTGCAGAATTTTCCAAAGTCATACAGTGAGTTTACATTCACTTAAAAATGGATTTATTGCAACTGAACCTGGACTTCTAAAATGAACTTTTCATAGTCAGACTAACATACCTGGATAATGCAGTTGTGAATCTATTTTCTCTGTCATGTAAACAGCCCAATCAGACTGAAACAAGAGAAACCGTTGATACTTCTGTCACAAGCCAGAGAAAAAGGAACCAAAACGCAGACTGGAGAAGTTTAATGAACAAAAAAGCAAAGAAAAAACAAAAAATTCTTCAAAAAGTTCAACAAAAACACTAGAGAAGACGTGGACAGCAACAACAATGAACCTGGAAGACAGGGACAGACAAAACGCAGGTGAGACTCGTGAGTAATCAACAAAAGAAGGAAACTAAGGAAGTCAAACGAAGGATTGACTCCTACAAAATAAAACAGGAAACACTGAAAACTGAACTGATGAAACCAAATGGTGAAAAACAAAAAAAACAACATGAAACAGAAACACGAGGGAGAATACACGAGAAATAAAACTCAGCTGCTCTGAGACGGAAGTAGAGCTGCACGGACGACCAGCTAAGAAGGCAGGAAATAAACGGAAAAACTTGAGAGCAGAAGATGAAACTTTCGTGTAAAAACGACATCGTGTTAGCCTCCTGCTCACATGTAAAGCTACCTGTTTTGAAATGTAACACGTCGACGAGCTGAAACGGGAACATCGCCACCTACGAAATCATGAAATTAGCTTCACGTTTCTTTTGTTGCTTCTTTTTTGTGCTACTATTTTCACGACTACGCGGGGGTGGAGTCACGGAGTCGAGCGTAGTTAATTTTGAGAGTTTTTTGGGTTGGATCAAGTGTTTTTTACGCACTTCTAACTCAGGTAGTCCACAGTTTTCATACAAACCCTGGACATTTGAAGACAAAGCCGGACAGCCCCCAAAAAAGAGGACATGTCCGGGTAAAAGAGGACATATGGTCACCCTACTTTAAGAGCTAAAAAACAGACTCAGTGTGCAAAGACCTTCAGTCTCCTGGTTCTCTGGGATCTGGATTCCTCTTCCTAAGAAGACTCTCCGGTCTCCAACCCTCAGACCTGCAGTTTCACGTTTAACCCCCTCCTCATATCTGACGCAGCTCAAACAGTGGCATCACCGTGTCAGCGGGATCCGCTCCAAACAGTCTCCGGGGCGCCGAGGCGAGCAAAGTGATGATCCGGCCTCCTGAGGTTTATAGAGTGCACTGTGATATCGTTAAGTCTGAAAGTAGACCACACAGAGCAAGAAAGGGTGTCTGTGTCCTCATTAAAGCTTCGCCTGGGCAAACCAGAGACGGCCAATATACACACCAGATAAGACAGTTAGCAGCTTGTTCAGATTTACAGCTGCTAGCCTTGGGGAGCGCGAGGACGAGGGGTGAGGGAGAACACGAGTTCATATGTGGTTTAATGTCTGGCAGGCGGATGAACAAACTGCAGACAATTTAAGGATATCGAGAGACGAGGGTTGATAGACGGCGGCGATATTACAAGCGGTGATCGAGAGCGAAAGGCCAGAGGTGTCAGAGCGGACGTAAATCAGAGCGTCTGAGAGGAAGTAAAAGGAGGGAAACGGGTCGTGTAAAAAAGGAGATCCTAAATCAGGGAAATTTAAAGCTTCATTGGAGGAGACGTCAAATTAATGTGTTGCTACTGCTGCAACAACAAAAAACCCACATCCCACGCCATCAATCAGGGAAACACATCGTCAGAGCGGCCCGACACCAGCCCGGAGGAAACCGCAGCTTTCTGAAAACGCCACAGCGCTGCATCATTAGCAACCCCAGCTTTACGCCAAATGTCAGAGTTTCTTGTCAGCGCCAGAAATCAGCCTCCTCATAACCTCGACTTGATCCCTCACCCCGCTCTCATAAATAACCCTCCCTCACGAACGAGGGGTCAACACGGTCCCCTCTCTTCTTCACGTCTCTTCCCCCTCTCTCTCTCTCTCTCTCTTTGATTTACGCTCGCCGTATAAAAAAACGCGGGCGTCCTGCTCTGGAAAAACACGGCGCCTTAATTTCTTTGAGTAAATTTTAAGTGGCGCGGGCTCGTTTGGCGTGTTCAGTGTCAGGTTTTGCAGACTCCCCAGAGCGCGGGCCCACCTAGTGTGACTCTGCACCTCGTAAAGAAATCAAGCCGGCTTTAGGGAACGGCGAGTGTTGGGTTTCACTACCGCTAGAAGCAGCGCTAACAAAGACAGAACAAGGCCGTTTAGCCACCTGAAAGAGGATCCACACCCACACGCTGAGACGCTCCTCCGCTCGCCCCCTCATGCTCTGCAAATCCGCGCGCCTTTACTTCTCCTCGCTCACTCTGAGGATGTTTTGAAGCCCGATAGAAAGCACACATTGTCTTTCTTCTTGGCTCTCGAATACGTCCACAAATACACCCACGCTTTTGTTTACACGCACACACCGCTTTTCCCCGCAGGACTTCTCCACGCCAAGTTACTGACACACATGAAATAACCGCGAATGTCACAATCGTCGAGACGAACCACATCCGTTCTTTTTCGCTTATTTCAAACGTTTCCAAACCTTGACCTTTCCTTTCTTCTTCTGAGGCCGAAAACAAGACGATATTTCACCCCGTGTGTTCCGTCCTGGAGGCATCAGAAGAGGCGTTCTGGTGATCGAGTTTCTTTAGTTTCCTCTCTCAGCGGGCATTCGCTCCATCAAAGTGGCCTGAAGCGATCCCTTCCAGCTCCGGCAGCACCTTCTCCTGTAGGTGATCCTGACCCCTGACCCCGAGAAGTGCAAAACATGTCAGCTTCGAGATCGTCCCCCTTTTTTTTTTTCCCCCGACCGCCTCACAAGTCGGTCGTTATATATATCCAAAAATGTGTGTCAAAGTTTCATAACGATGAACAATCAGGGAGGAATTGGTGTCCACAAGTCTAATCCTGTCTAATCCGTGATGCAACGCAAAGGTAGCACACTCGAACCCTGTGAGCATCCAGGGTTGCTGGTTCCCTCTCTTTCCGTCATGCATGCTTGCATCCCTGTTGCTCAGCACCACGGAGGATCTGCAGCCGATACCTCCTCCTGGTCCCCCTACAGACGTCTCTCTCTGTGATTCCTCTCTGCAGACACAGCAGACTCTCACTCCTTATTTCCTGTCTCTGGTCCAGCCAACATCCAATCTTGAACCCCCGTCAGCAGACCAGCCGCCTACTGATCTTGGTTTTCTCTTGGCAGCCCGGACGACGCTTGTCTCGGTCCACTGTCCTCGACGATGCTCCTGCTGCACTCCCTGAACCTCACATCGGCTTTTCCTGCCAATGACGCTCTGTTCCCTGTCCAGGCCGAAGACGAGGCCCACCCTGGACTCTGATCGGCAGCCTGGCTCACCTCTGTCCCCCATGTCATGACCATGCTAAGAAGCAGAAAACAACTTTGGTCCAGAGTCTGGATTCTGCAGAAACACCTCTGTCCATGCCTCTGACTCTGGAATAATGGAGCTCTGTTCCCTCGTCTGTAAGTGAGCTGGTTAATCTAAGATCATGTCTGTGTTTCCTCCAGATCAAAGTCTAGTTTACAATCTGAGACACATGCAGGACTACAGTCGACAATTCTGGGTCCAGTTTTTGTCATTTTTCTAACATTATGTAAAGAGACCGAGTCCAGATCCCATCCAGACACCTGTTCCCCCTAAAGCTGCAGGTTTTTCTTGCTTCGCTGATCCCCTCCCTCCTCCTGCCAATGTCACAGATGCCAGCCTCCCGGTCAGCCCTCTCAGAGCCGACCACCTGTTCAGCTTTTCTGGCACCGGTCTCCATCTCTGCTCTCTGCGAGTCCAACCGTCCTGCTTTTACCTCAGGCTATTCCATCAGTTGCCATGCCCCCCTTACCCTAACTAGTGCTAAATATCAGCGTCAACGAACTGTTATCATGTGATGAAAACATAAATACAGGAAACATAAATGATGGTCTTGTGATGATAATATAACTAAATATGTAATGCAATATTGTTGATGGAAAAATACAAGACTAGATGTGGATCACTAAATAAAAACTGCTGAAATTTCTCTTATTTTCCTTTAACTAAAACGAGATGAAATTGTTTAGTCCATGTTGTTGTTTTCTGTTTCCTCGGCTGTGCGTGTCCCTGCTCAGATGCAGGTGAGTCTAAAAAGACGTCTCAAGGTCGTCCATGCTGAACTCAAGTAAATTAAGACACTGACGTAACTTCACTTTATATTTTATATTTCACTGCATCAGTCGCCATGTCTCCCTAACCCTAACCCTGACCCTCACTTTAACCCTAAACTTGACCCTATCCCCTAACCCTAACCCTAACACCTAACCCTAACCCCTAACCCTATACTTCAGGCTGTTACATCAGTCGCCATGCCTCCGTAACCCTAACTCTAACTCTAACCCCTAACTCTAACTGTAACTCTAACCCTATACCTAACACTTGCTCTAACCCTAACCCTAACCCAACTCTAAACCCTAACCCAACCCTAGTCCCTAACCCTAAACCCTAACTCTAACCCCTAACCCAACCCGAAACCCTAAACCCTAACCCAACTCTAACCCCTTACCCAATCCTAGCCCCCTAACCCCAAACCCTAACCCCAAACCCAACCCTAGTCCCTAACCCTAAACCCTAACTCTAACCCCTAACCCAACCCTAACCCTAACCCCTAACCCAACCCTAACCCTAACCCCTAACCCCAAACCCTATTTCTAACCCCTAACCCAACTCGAACCCCTAACCCAACCCTAACCCCTAACCCTAAACCCTAACCCCTAACCCAACCTTAACCCCTAACCCCAAACCCTAACCTCTAACCCAACCCTAACCCCTAACCCTAACTCCCTAACCCTAAATTCTAACTCTAACCCCTAACTCTAAACCCTAACCCCTAACTCTAACCCTTTACCTCAGGCTGTTACATCAGTCGCTATGCCTCCCTAACTCTAACCCTAACCCCTAACCCCTAACCCTAACTCTAACCCTAACTCTCTCTAGGTTACTTTTGTTTCCTCTGACCAGGATGCCTCGTCCCATTTTCTCATTTTTGATTCAGATGTTGCTGCAAACTTACGACCTGATTTCATAACTCTCTGACCCCGTCCAACAAACCGTCTGTGCGTTGTCTTTATTACTCACTCGTCTCGGGGGAAATCAGCAGATTTTAGTAAATGAAATAAGTTTTTAATCAGATTACTTTTCACATTATTTCTAACTTTTCTTCAGGGAAATAGTTTTGATGTATTTTCCTGTATTTGTTACGTTTTCGTCTCCAGGTTTTTACATAACTTCAGCTGCTGTTACTGTGAAGTGGATCTCTGCTTCATTGTCTTCTCATCCCTGACCCACCCTTCTTTGGGGTTGGCCTCTTTGTTCCTCCGCCGCTGTGACAGGGTCAGACACGCTCATGGAAAAGTCTGACTCGGGTTCAGATAGAGTGACCTCGACAAACCCTTTTTTGGTGTAACTTTAAATATTGAGTTGAAATTTAATGATGGGGCATTTCGGTTTGCATGAAGCAGACTGTGAGGGGGGAAAAAAAGCTGCTTTCCTATTGGCTGATTGAAAAGTGCATGTAGCAACAAGGAATGCTTTGGCAGTGTTTGGACTCATGGAAGATTCCCACTGACACGTGTCTAGACACTTACACAGTTGACACACTATAACACAAGTCAATTATTCTCTCCGGTTTGGGATCCTGATCCTCGTTTCCGTTTATCATAACGGCTCCGGGCGAATCGGACTTTCATATGTTACATAAAATAATCTGTATCAAAGCTGCAGGAAGGACTGAACATCCTGCTCTACTTTAAGTCGACTTTTTAATAATAAAGCTCGTCCGTGTTTTTTTTTTTTTTTCTCTGGGGCGGACATATTTATATAAACTCGTGTCTCGTGTCGCTCTCTGAACAAACACGTATTTGGCCGTTAGCATGTGACTGGCAGACAAATTGCATGATGACACGTTCATTGATAATTGCAGGGTTTCTCCGCAGTCTCAGGGCTGAGCCTCTCGCTCTCTCACTCTCTCGCTCTCTCTCTCTCTCGAATTATTTAACATGCTCAGAGTTTGAGTGTGTGTAAAGGTGGATTCGAGGAAGTGTGTCACTCTCCAGATCACACCGTCCCCATTTTTGCCCTTCGGACCGTGGTTTTGGATCAGTGCCCATGTCTGCATGTGTATATAGGTGTGCATGTACATGTGTGTGTCCTTACAGTGAATGTGTGTGTGTATTTTAATCTCACACTCTTGTGCTCAGGAATGCAGTGAATGGAGGAGGAGGAGGAGGAAAAGGGGGGGTTGTACTTTCTACCTGCTTCTTTTACCTGTCGGTTAATTTCCATGCTTTTGATTACAGTGTAAACATGTTTTCTGCTTTCCACGGCGCATTAACGCCACATTAATCTCACGAAATATATTAACAATCCGCAGAGTGCTTTAGGCGGGGCGTCCTAACACCGCATGTTTACAGAATCGAGAGGTTTATGACGCAATTGTGAACCGTGTTGCATTTTATGGGTTAGGCTCTTTTGATGTTAAGGGAGTAAATACTTGTGGAGTGAGTTCACCCAGGCCATGCCTCACTTACACGATTCCCCATGTGTTACACGGTCCGGCTGAGCTGAGATTCATCTACAATTGTAATAATGTGAATAAAAAAGGGAAAAAAAGCGCATAGCCAACACCGAACTTCAGAGGTGAAAGCAAGGTCATCCACACGTGTCAAATCAGCTCGGAGGAAACATTAATCATGAGAGGAAGGGCAGAAGGAAGGGCAACACATACATATACGAACAACAGAGCGACACGGTTAAAGAGAGCGCCAATAACATCAGGAGTTTCTTTTTTTTAGGGCAGCTGGGTGGTTACAAAATGCAGGATTTTTATCCGTGTTAATTCTGTGCAGCAGAATGAAAGGAAACCTTAAAGGGATGTTCCGGTGTAAAAGTAATTTAGGATCAAACACATCATAACACTGAGTAAGACACCCCCGTCGAGAGATGAATGTTGCCGACTGTTTGCTTCTCTAGTTATACCAACTTTAGTAACGACCGCAGGATAGCAATACAGAGAGCCACGCGCTCAACCTAAACGCCACTCTATAGCCACAAATAATGCTCAGAACAGCACCTAACTTCATCAACAGGACATATAGGGTCACAGACATAGTACTAGACACCAAACATCTTTTTAAATTTGACTCATTTCTTTAACAAAGAGACTAAACACAACTCACCTACTCTCTTCCAGCAGCTGCTTGTTTGTAGCGAGACCTCAGGCCAGTCCATTACAGACTACAGTAGGGTGCCGCAGCTCAAGGAAGAACATTTATGATCATTTCTTCATGGAAATGCAATCAGACCGAGGCGCTAAGACAGAAGAACTACAGCGTCTGCAGTGAAAATGATTAAAATGGTGATTATTACTTCAAGGAAATGATAAGGAAATTATTGTAATCGTTCTTTCTTGAGCCGCGTCAACCCGCTGTAGTCCATAATGGACTGGCCCTTAAACTAAACAAACTTAAGTTGATGCTAAGCGGACAAAACACAACAAAAGTAACACTCAGGATGTTACATGAGTGAAGAGAAACTAAAAACTCTTTGACAAATAAAAGTACACATAAAATAAATCATGGAAAAATCAATAATTAGCCCTCAGACACCAACCTCTTAGTAAGGGAGGAGGAGGAGGGTAACTCAAATATAAGGGAAAAGAAACCAACAGAAAGAGGAAGAAATTAAGTTCATGAAAAGGTTCCATAGTCAAACATAAAAATACACGGGGTTAATTTTGATAATTATATAAAAAAAACATAATGATAATGTACATTTAGTCCTGTTACACCAAGGTTTAATTCTTGTTTATTTCAGGAGTTTTTTAAATGTGTTTAAATTTACCTTTAATGTGCACTCTTCTCAGAGTTATACCTCCTTTCCACCACCAAGCTGGCTTTAGAACTTCTGCAGAACCAAAACCTGATCTGGAACCAGTTTCTCAAAGTAGAACCAACTTCATGCAACAAAGTCAGGAGACACACTTTAGAGAGTTTTCCTTCATCGACTCATGATCAAAGTTTTTAAAAATCTATTAAAGGGATTTTTATTTGTCTGGCGGAAGTTTCCGGTGACTCAGAGTCTGTGATCGGGTGAATTTAGAGTTCCTTAAGTGGTCCAGGTTCAGTCTGGATGTTAAATCAGCTTTAGCTCCACAATGCATAAGCCTGAGGTCAAAACTGGAGGTCAGAGGTGAGTGTCTGAAAGGAGCGGTAAATGGTCGTGTGTTTGTGTTTGTGATCGTGTTTGTTTCGGTTCCTGTGTGGTCGGGATTTCAGAGTTTGTCGTCAGCTCACAGAGAAGATAAGACAGTGTGTGTGCGTAAGGAAAGTGACGTTAGCCCAGAGTTCCCAAACACACCTGGGAGATCTTCTCACAGCAGATAAAAAGCTGAAAAGTCCACGACAAACACCGTTCATCAAACAGCTGACATTCAGGATCGGATAAGATTCGACTGGATGAGGAATTTCACTTCCTCGGGATTATTTAGGCGGATTGAGACGACTCAAGGATGCACTTTGGAGATCTGTTAAACAATGAGATTAGCTTTGCTCTGCAGAACAAACACAGATCAGAGTTTGTTTCCTGTCTTTTACAAACATGTCGCACAGCTCTCTTGACTCACGACCATGACTCAACCTCAAGCTAAAAGTTCAGAAAGAACTTTCAAATGGTGAAAAGGCAACAATAATAAGATCGGAGACATAGTGGAGCATTTATTGAGAGAAAATGAGGAATGAATTAACATGGGAAGAAGCAAATTTACCCACTTCTCCGCTCCAAACTGAGCTGATACCAACATTATCACACCTGGATCTCCTGTGAAACTGCTGGCTATGAATCTGGACAGTTTATGATTAACAATTTGGACAAAACAGACTAAAACTGGATGGAAAACAAGCATCACAGCGAGATATAAAGGAATAAAAGTTACTAAAACGCCTGCGAGAATTCTCAATCACGGCGTAACCGATTAACAGGATGAAATTATCCGACATCAAATCTGAAAAGACCTCCAACGGATTAGTCATGAATAAAACAGGCTAGGCAGAAATAAGATATAAATCATTTCAGGTAAAAAGTCAACCATTGTTAAAGCTCCTGTGAAGAACTTTTTCTCTGTGACCAGTTCGGCGCCCCCCAGTGGATGATGCAGTCTTTGCTTGTCTCGTCCTTTACATGTTTAAGAACACTCTAAAACCTCTTTGGTTATTTCTTCAAACCAATTCCTGGGTTATACATGTTGAGTTTAATTTCTGGGTTATTTTTCAGATCCATTCAAGGTTAATAATTATGGGTTATTTTTCTGAGAGTAACCAAATAATTGGGTCAGAACGTTGGGTTTGATTGACTCTACATGGTCTCTAGGCCTAATACCGTTTAAGTGTGGCTAGGGTAGCTCAGTGGGTAGAGCACTCAGGGGGTTGGGGTTCCAATCCCGCATGAGACACATCTGTAAGGAGCAAAGTACATCTACCTGTGTGGGTCCTTAGGCAAGAGCCTTAGTGCTATGGCCTACCTGAGAGCGTTACCACTGAAAGCCAAACCAGTTCAGTCGTCGCCCAAAACATTCACCACAAGTCAAGTCTGTCAGTATGATATGGATTTGTCCATGTACAGTCAGCCCATCCAGGGGTCACTTTGGGTTTCTGTCTGGGCTCCGGGGCCCAGTACAGCCGGTGAACAGGGGTAGGTAAGCATTGTCAACATCATCTTGTAACCCAGCCATTTTCTTTAATCCAATGTTTTTCAACCTTTTTCAACACTGTAGAGGACAGTCCTCCACAGACCCAGCCATCCACCGTACGGCTCGAACCTCTGACCTCAGGAGTACCAGTCAATGTTCTTATCCTGTGAGCCACGTGGACACACAGGATAATACCATTTGCTTCATCTTTCTCTTTCCTGTCTGGACACTAGACTTTAAAATTCACCTTCACCAGGGTAAGGCAAGGCTCGAACCCACGACCTTAAGAGTCCGAGTCAGTGTTCTTATCCACAGAGCCACATGGACACACAATATTCTGATTATTTTCTTTTTCACTCTCCTCTTTAAACACTGTCTCTTTAAAAGTCAACTGGAACGGGATTTTATTAAAATAAAGTGACACAAAGTCACAGTGTGTTTGTGTGTTTTTTATTTACAAACTAATGTCCTTGGCGTGAAACAACTTCTGAAGAAGTAACAATCATAGAGGTAAACATTCATAACTTTGCTTTCTGAACAATATGCAAATAAATTCCAGAACTTTCCGGCTGTCCTTGCAACTGTTCAAAAGTTGCAGTTTAGATTTTAGTGAATATCTGTTCTACATATTGAGCTGAAAATCTATTGTAAACAACAACAAAAACAAAAAAAAATTATTCTAACTTACATCGAAACTTCCATACAAAACCACGGACATTTGAGGAATTTTATAAACTTCCTCGGACAAAGCCGGACAACCCCCCCAAAAATAGGACATGTCAGGGTAAAAGTAGACGTATGATCACCCTTTTATTTACGGAGTTCTTACCACAGAAGGACAGCGGCCTTAATGAGAAGGGTTATTATAAAAAATAAAAACAGTTATTTCTGCAGCAATCACACAAATAAGAGTAAATCTGTGTTCTTTAGTGTAACCCTCCTGTAAACAACTCCTCAAAGACTCTTTTTGTCTCTCGGGTAGATTTTGTCCTCCCACCCGTCGCAAAAACTCGGTTTCATGTAAAACAGAAGACTTTGCTCAACCCTGATAGTGTCAGTATAACTCATCTGCCAATTAGCACTGCAACCTTTGACCCCAGCCAGCTGGGAGAAGTGTGCCGCGCTGAGGCAGCACACGTCCGCCAACCTGCCTGAATATTAGGATGATGAGTCCAAGCTTGTAGATTAAGTTAGAGATCAAGTTCAAGTTCTTCCTTCTCTCATTACCATCCTCGTCTACAAAAGCTCTTCTCTCTCTCTCTCTCTCTCTCCTCAGTTTGTCTCCTTCCAGTAAGCCAGATGAATTTTTGTGTGTGTGTGTGTGTGTGTGTGTGTGTACTCTCTGTCATACAGTTGAAAGAGTTCATAAGCCCGTTTGGTCAGTGAGGAAGAAAAATGAATATACTCGACTTCAACCCGAGCAAAGGCTAACCTGTCAGCATTGATCATATTCTGATATGTTGGGACTGGTGCTGCGCGACGACTGCATGCTTAAAAAGTCACGGAGTAAAAACAGGCGAAGAAGAAGAAGAGGACCAAATGTTTTCACTCCTAAATGGAGAAAAAAAAATGAACACAAGAATCGGGCCAAAAGTTAACACTTAACTAAAAACTACATGTCAATTTAAGGTTAAAGGAAATACAACTTTAGGCTGTGAATATGAATACGGTCAGTTTTAGCTCCAAGGACAGCTAAATTAAAGGCTACTGTAAGGAACTTTTGTTTGCGTTGTTTCTGGCGCCCCCTGTGGACACAGTAATGCCTCTGTTCTGAAATAAACAGACTCCTTCTCCGTGTCCACATGGCTCAGGGGATAAGAACAGTGACTGGGACTCTTAAGGTTGTGGGTTCGAGCCTTGCCTTACCTTACCCTGGTGAAGTTGAATTTTAAAGTCTAGTGTCAACAAAGGACAGTGAAAGAGAAAATAAACAGAATCCTCCGGTGTGTCCATGTGGCTCAGTGGATAAGAACACTGACTGAGACTCTTAAGGTCATGGGTTCGAGCCTTGCCTTACCTTACCCTTGTCAAGTTGAATTTCAAAGTCTAGTGTCAACAAAGGACAGTGAAAGAGGAAATAAACAGAATCCTCCTGTGTGTCCACGTGGCTCAGAGGGTAAGACCAGTGACTGGTACTCCTGAGGTCATAGGTTCGAGTCTTACCTTGCCCAGTTCAAGAAGAATTTTAAAGTCTAACGTCCACAAAGGACAGTTATCTATATAGAAGAAAAAAAAACATGATTTTCTTGTGTGTCCACATGGCTACTGGGATAAGGAGACTGACTGGTACTCCTGGGGTGGTGGGTTCGAGGCTTATTCGGGACAAGATGAAATAAAAAGTCTAGTGTCTAGACAGTACAGTGAAAGAGGAAGCAAATGGTATAACCCTGAGTGTCCGCATGGCTCAGAGGATAAGACCAGTGACTGGTACTCCTCAGGTCATAGATTCGAGTCTTACCTTTCCCAGTTCTCGCAGAATTTTAAAGTCCAAAGTCCACAAAGGACAGTGATATATGAAGAAAAAAAACATGATTGTCTTGAGTATCCATGTGGCTCACGGGATAACGAGACTGACTGGAACTTCTGGGGTGGTTGGTTCGAGCCTTATTTGGGACAAGGTGAATTTTAAAGTCTCGTGTCTAGACAGGAAAGAGAAAGAGGAGGCAAATGGTATTGTCCTGTGTCCACGTGGCTCACGGGATAAGAACATTGACTGGTACTCCTGAGGTCAGAGGTTCGAGCCGTACGGTGGATGGCTGGGTCTGTGGAGGACTGTCCTCTACAGTGTTGAAAAAGGTTGAAAAACATTGGATTAAAGAAAATGGCTGGGTTACAAGATGATGTTGACAATGCTTACCTACCCCTGTTCACCGGCTGTACTGGGCCCCACACCCGGAGCCCAGACAGAAACCCAAAGTGACCCCTGGATGGGCTGACTGTACATGGACAAATCCATATCATACTGACAGACTTGACTTGTGGTGAATGTTTTGGGCGACGACTGAACTGGTTTGGCTTTCAATGGTAACGCTGTCAGGTAGGCCATAGAACTAAGGGTCTTGCCTAAGGACCCACACAGGTAGATGTACTTTGCTCCTTACAGATGTGTCTCATGCGGGATTGGAACCCCAACCCCCTGAATGCTCTACCCACTGAGCTACCCTAGCCACACTTCAATGGTATTAGGCCTAGAGACCATGTAGAGTCAATCAAACCCAACGTTCTGACCCAATTATTTGGTTACTCTCAGAAAAATAACCCATAATTATTAACCTTGAATGGATCTGAAAAATAACCCAGAAATTAAACTCAACATGTATAACCCAGGAATTGGTTTGAAGAAATAACCAAAGAGGTTTTAGAGTGTTCTTAAACATGTAAAGGACGAGACAAGCAAAGACTGCATCGTCCACTGGGGGGCGCCGAACTGGTCACAGAGAAAAAGTTCTTCACAGGAGCTTTAACAATGATTGACTTTTTACCTGAAATGTTTTATATCTTATTTCTGCCTAGCCTGTTTTATTCACGACTAATCCGTTGGAGGTTTTTTCTGATGTGATGTCGGATAATTTCATCCTGTTAATCAGTTACGCCGTGATTGAGAATTCTCGCAGGCGTTTTAGTAACTTTTATTCCTTTATATCTCGCTGTGATGCTTGTTTTCCATCCAGTTCTGTTTTGTCCAAATTGTTAATCATAAACTGTCCAGATTCATAGCCAGCAGTTTCACAGTAGATCCAGGTGTGATAATGTTGGTTTTGGTTAGGAGCTTCAGAAGTGCGATAATGTTCTGTAATGTTCTGTTCGATGTATAGATCCGACAGCCCGCACTCAGCTTGAGCGTGTGATGATGTTTCCAGCTTTTGTAGCCAATCAGAGGCGAAGGAGGCGGGACTTCTCCCTTCCGTCCTAGAAAAAAAAATTCAAGGCCGGACAGCCCCCCAAAAAAGAGGACATGTCTGAGTTAAAGAGGACGTATGGTCAAATTATAAATCTAGCCAAACACAGAGTGGTTTCTGAAAGTTTATCACCTTCTCTGAATCTTATTTCTTTTCCTTTCTGTCGTATTTCAGACAAATTCGCTGATCTAACAGTGACAGGAATCCCATCATGACGTTGGTGGATGTGCCTCAGACGGACGCAGGGGAGTTTGTTTGTTGTACATATTGGAAAGCACCACCTCATTAAAGTCTGTGTGTGTTTTGCACACTCATGTACGTCGTCAGCACAAACCCGGACACACTCACCCACCCTTGTACTGTATCCACTGTAACCTTGCCCACTCATGTGCCCACACACACACACAGACTCTGAGTCAGCAGAAACAGGAGCTCGGTGACACCATTAATGAACCCGAGTGTTTTTCTTCAATTAAATCTCAGAGCACAGATACTCCTCTCCAGGCGGCTTCAGTTACACCACTATCCTTCTTCCTCTCTCTCTATCACTCACTCGGCCTCTCTGCTTTCTCGCTCCATCATGCTTCAATCCTCTCCACTCTGCAGTCTCATTGTCCGTCTGTTTTTTCCTTTTTTTTCCTTTTATTTGCATGCAGCAGTATGGCCTGATATGTGAGGCACATGTCTGCCAACTTCTGTCTCTTTATCTGCTCTCTCCGCTTCCTCCGCGTCCATCAATCTGTCAGAGAGTCGGAGGTAGACACATCAGGAGCCGGCCTGCAGTGGAGTATTCGTCCAGTAGAGGGCGTCATGACTATGTGGAGATTATCTGGAGCTATTCAACATGATAGATCATATAAAAAGATGTCAAACTCAGCTTGAAGGTGCGTTTCGTCTCTTCTTTTAACGACTGAAAGAGGCTTCAGGCTTCAAACCAACAGACAGCAGAAAAGAAAACAATTAAAACTTAATTTCCTGTCATTAAACTCAGTAAGTTAAACATGTTCTGGTTCATTCAAGGTCCAAATCCTCCGTTTTCACCTCACTTTATGGTTTGTAATCATTTACACACCTTCAGTTGTTAATGAAAGTTAAAGTTAACATTCAAAACTGATATCTGAGCGTGACAGCAGGAGTGTATCCAAAGATTTTAGACTAGGGTGGCCTAACAGGAGCACGGCATCATGCAGATATGTGTGCATGAACACGAATGAATCTTATTTTCTCTTTTTACAGCAAACACAACAGTCAGTATGTTTGCATGAGGTTAATTGTTCTGGTCGGACTGAAAACAGACGTCCAACACGCGTCAGTTCTTTTATTCTCGCCCCAGACTGGCCTCAGCGTCCTTTACAAAGGAAGGAAACAAAACTCCGACAAAAGAAGACAATAGAGGTAAGAAAGAGAAAGCATTCATATTTATCTTTTTCACTGAAGATACAGAGCTGCAAAGGTGTTCATGTTTTCACTTTTTGACATTAGGCCAGTTGCTTCTCTGCAAACTTGTTTGTCGATTGTTTTGGTGCAGGTGACATGACAGTTCAACTCTAAATATAACATAACAGAACGACATAAACCTAGGGCTAGGTGCTAAAACAAATTCCCCTCAATATCGATATAACTCATAATCAATTTCCTTTTCGATAGTCGGCATTCTGCCATGTTTTGGTAGACTAAAATAGCCAATGAAAAGGGGAGTTGCTCCGGTTCGCTTCACGCTGAACCAATCATGTGCTGAATTAGAACCAAGTATCAAACAACTGCGTCGTAGCAGACAGCAGATACACCCAACCATAGCACTTTAACAGGTGAAGCCGACAGCACTGTTGGTGAGAAACAAAGAAAATGAGTGCTACCCCCGACAGAAATGACCATGAAGGCTCAACAGATGATGACAACACTGGCACGAAAACGTCGGTGGTGTGGAGGTATTTTGGTGTTTTGAGGTCGGACGTGAAGCAGTTCATGTTCTCGTAAAGTTGGGAAATACCTCAAATGTTTTTCACCACCTGAAGCAGCGCCACGCGGCAGAACACGCGCAACGCAAAAGGTTACAAACCCCAAATGCCTGTACAGCTGAAACAAAAATGTCGTAATAACCTCACAGATACAGTAGCTTACTGAATTGCAAAAGACATGCCACCAATAAACACTGTTAAATTTCATTTTTTATATCATGATATATATATCGATATTGACTGATATGCAAATAATATATTGTGATAAACTTTTTCCCATATCGCCCAGCCCTACATAAGCCCAAACTCCTGATTTTTTTGACATGTAGTCATTCTGTAGGAAGTTTCTGACAATATAAGACAAACAGAGTCCACAAATACACGATGTGTTTGTACCAAAAAGGCGACATTTAGATGCAAAAAGAAAAAATCTAAACAGCTGAGTCTGAGACAGATCCTTTCTCATCCCTCTGTAGGATGGGGTGGCCAATCAGCCTCCCAGCTCTGGATACGTCCCTGCTCAGCTCCCCTCATAGTGACAGTTTATGTTCACACTTCATCATGTTGATCAGGATTAAACCAGAACTCGAGGACTGATCTGTTTGAGTCTCTGTTTCTGTGATCATGAGTGTACTCCCAGGTTCAGCTCGTCTCTCTATAAAGTCTCTAATAACGTCAATTTCACCAAATAAGAAACTTGTTTGACGCCGCACACTCGCGCCCCTGACGCTCCTGTTCCTCGTGTCTCAGCTGTTGCTCGGATAGGAGGAAAAGAGAGGGGCTTGCGCAGCGGTCAGGTGGTTTCTGTCAGCCGGGACATCACACAGAAAATCCATTCTTCGTCAGTGAGGTGACCGTGGGGGAGGGAGGGAGGGAGGGAGTCACGACGCGCATTTTCCTACTTTCCGTTAACGTGCTGGCGCGCTCTAACCGGCGCGATGAGGCGGCAAACGTTCCCCGGCGCACGCACGCATTTATTCAAACGTGGATAGGCTACGTGTCCTGATACACACGCTCCTCGAGCTGGGAAGGTGTGTTTCCTCTGTCATGAAATCGCCGGATATTTAGAGCACGAGCTTGAGCTGCCTCGAGTCTGGGTTTAAGTGGGTTTCTGATCCACGGGGGGGCTTTTATTGACGCGAATAAAGCGAATAAAGCATCTATCTGTGCATCCATCTATCAGAGGAGAGGAGAAGGGCATTCATTTTTCCACATCGAAGACTTCATAACTCACATCATTAGAGTCTAAAAACCCAAATTCAGACGCAACAGAGACAGAGGATGATGTTTGAGTGTATTAAACATCAGAAGCACAACATCAGTACTCTTCTTTCCTCTTTTCCTCTTTTCCTCAAACACAAAGAGTAAAAATAGCCCCGCACTTCTGATCCCCGCTCCTCGTTTTTTAATAGCTTGCTGCTGATGTGGTCACATGAGCAACATCTAAGGTGAAAGTTTAGAAAAAAGCCAGTTCGCAGCGCTGTATATATCAGCCCATAGAGGACACACCTACTCGCTTTAATGATCCACCAATCATTGACGTCGCGCGGCTGGCTGTGCCACATTATGGAGAGAGACGGAGACAGAGGTGGACGCGTTTCTGCGAGAGCTGTGACACCGGGACATATAAGAAAAACTACATAAACAAGAGAGTCTTTATGTAGACGAGAAGAAGTTTGAGGAAAAGGGACAACAATGTGTTCGCGAGGGTTTCTATTTCACTGATCCTGCTCCGTGGCGTCAAGTTGCACACAGGAGCAGGGGGACAAGTTTCAGATAGAGACAGACACTTGGAGCAACAAGCATGGGATTATTTTTGTAATGTGGATTGCTACTCCCTGTCAAGAAAATAAAGGTGTGCTGCGGAACAATGTGAGACGTTGTGCGTCTTGGATTCTCGTGTTTCTGGATATTTTGAAAATCATCGGCAACAGTTGAGAAGGAAGAAGTTATGCGCAAAGCACTGAACGCTGCGACCCCGGGACCAACATGGAATTACAACCCCCTACCCCTCTTTTAGACAAGTTTTAGCCGGGCCCCGCTTGTGTTTGTGTTTGTTTATTTGTTTGTTTGTTTTGCTGTAAAAGTTCATGTTGGAGGAGAAATCGCCACATTGGCCTCTTGGATTTTAAAACGTCGCCTGCCTTTGGATTGGATTTCCAACACCATGAACATTATTGACAGTTTGACACTATTATTTTTGACGCTGTCAGCTGTCAAGGTGAGTCATGTGTTCCTGCGAGCAAAGTGGATTTAAAAATAAAGTCCGGAAAGGAGAAAAAATCGAGCTGTACTCGCGAAATGTTAGTTGGTCATTTCCATGTAGCTCGTCCTTGCCTTTCCTCTGGCTAGGTCATCGCTCATGTTTAAACAAGCCCAAATGTTTGGTGGCTTTGAGGGGATTTAAAGAAGCCAAGAGTGTATCCACCTAACCCACACACTCGTGGGTGGTGCGCCTTTTGTGTCGCGAGTGTGAAGATTGTCGTAAAGGTGAATTTTTGTCAAGTTTGGGGCGCTGGGTTATACCAGGCCTGCTCTCAAAGCACCTTGGAGATATTATTACGTTTTAAAGACGCAGTGGCTCTCTCGCTCTGAATTAGGACATGAGCAGGTTCATTCCTGGCACTCACTCTGGCTGAGCACACTCACATGCTCGGACCGCTTCAATACGAAGATTCTGTTCACACTCAAAGTTCACTTTCAAACGAGCTCAGCTTCACAGATCAAACCGGTTGACTCGGGAATTTTAATGGCTCTCTGAGTGCGCACTGTAAATCGTTTTCCATATAATCATTAATGAAGCGCAGGGTGCCCGGAGAGGCTTTGAGCAAAGGTTTCAAGGTGAAAAAAAAAGCAACTTGAAACGGGGGAGGCTGCATATTTTCCTGCGACATGATTGGACTTTGAAGATTATTTCCAGATATTTTAAGAGGTCGTCTCCCGCCAGAAACTCACCCAAAGTGATTATTGAACTAACTAGTTGATTTGGTTACTGCTAATCCACCTAATCAGCGCTGAACAGTTTCAGGATGCGGTTTCAGCTGCTTCATATCACTCATCACCCGCTTTAAGGGCCGCTGTTCGCAGCTTCACACCCATCCATTTGTAACACGGAATATGGTGTTTTGGTGGGGCAGGGGGTCCCACAACCCACAACCACCGGACCCCTCTCACGCCACCAGAAGTGGGTGGAGTCTACCGGACCCCTTTCCACTCTTTCGCCGGTGCTGCGGGGAAGATCTCACGCAACTTTGTCGAGTTATTGCGCGAGTGCCGAGAGAAAGTTGTGCGTAATTCCCACACGCACGGATGGAAAGTTGCCAAACGCTCTTTAGTAGACTCATGTGGTGACTCAAGCCCAGAGCGGAGTTCTTACTGGTTTTAATGGTTTCTCTCCTGGACACAGTCAAGAGTCCGGTGACTGAAACGAAACCGACACCGGGAGGTTCGAGGATTTATAAAGTTTGGTCACGTCGCTGATGTGGCAGAATTTAGGTCAGCTTGTTCGCACAACGTACCCTCGGTCAAATATTGGCCTCGAACCACCCGACAGAACCCACACAGACCTGCGTACACGGTCAGAACATGTCCGAACATGTCATTATCGGGTTTGAGACGTTGGTGATCGTTTCCCCAGAGACGCAGCTTCAGAAAAATCCTCTCATAAAACTAAAATTAACGCGCTGACAGAGGAAGTTTGGGTTCACATTCCCCCTATATCGTGTGCTCAGGGTCCCCACAGATAACAAACATAATGCTGTTTCATTTTCTGGCGCTGCTAGAAGAGAAATGTAAATATATTTTTGCGCAACTCTGGATAAGTAAAGGACACGAGTAGCAGCTCTTTTTTTCTCTCCCCCCTCGGCTCTTGCACAATCTAACGAAGTTTTCTTCTGTTTCCCCTTCTCACAGAGCGCCCACATACCGAAGGAAACAGAAAGAGGTCCACATGACGGTAGGTTTCGTGGGAATACAGTCTGCTTAGGGCTCCCTTGTTGGCACACAGCCAGGAAGTGAAGGGCTGGTTTGAGGTTCACCTTGAAATTAAAAAGGGAAACTATCGCCTCCTGGTGGACAACTGCACAAATCTTGACCTGACAGAGACCTCCTCTTTCTTTACCCCTAAAATCTAAACTCTCTGGATGTTTCCATCCTGAGCAGCAGCATTCCTTCTTCTTTGAGGTTAAGCTGTTGAGATGTTCTGGTGACCAGACTCGGTTATAGAAAGGAATTTCACCCTCTTGGCCGTTGGACCGTTTTTCTTTTGCACAATCCCAAAGTTGCCCAATCTAATTTGGACAATCAGAAGCTGAACTTTTGATGTTGTTCAGGCCAAGTTTGTTTGGTTTGGCTTCCCAGAAGGCCCGTACGGCCCGGGTTGTTTCAGGCTCTGAGTGATGTTTTGGAGGTGTTGTCCGGCTGTGTGCTAATATCTTTCTCAAGAGCAGAACCCCTTGGCTGTTAGATTTAAGGAGATTAAACTTTTCAAACTCAGTAGTGATCTGATGCAGTGAATGGGTGAAGACAGATCTATACAGAAGGAGTTTGTTTTACACTAAAAGCAGCCAAATCCCTTTTGTGGAATAATAGAAAGTACAGGGTGTGTTTGCATGCATCTCCTCTGGCTTTTGTCTGATTGTTGGTACGCTGGTTTACTTTAGCACTCTGCTGCCATTTTCTAACCCTCCACACTCCGACTCTGTCTCCCAGTGATCCCTTTAATGGAGGTCTACAACAAGAGTTTATGCCAGCCCAGGGAGCTGCTGGTGGAGATCCTGCAGGAGTATCCGGAGGAGGTGGAGCACATCTTCATCCCGTCCTGCGTGGTGCTAACGCGGTGTGCGGGCTGCTGCAACGATGAGATGCTACAATGCATGCCTACAGCCACCTATAACATCACAATGGAGGTCAGAGTTCAATGCAATGACTTCACCCATCCTTAAAACCTTTATTTTTGCATGAATGTTGCACCAAGAGTCCCTCTGATATTTCAAGAGTCCTTACGGCGCTCTGCTGAGTCTTCAAGTTCTGCAAAAACAACCCGTAACTATTCGAGTTCACCTGGAAACAGACTCAGGAGGATGTGCGGACTGATTTTAGTGTCAAACTTGAGTTTTAATATCTTTTATCTTCTTCTAAAATCACTCTCTTTCAGTTTGACGTTCATTTCTGTCTCTTTTTTTCTCCGCAGATTAAAAGAATAAAACCCCAAAGGCAACAGAATGATATTTTCATGAGTTTTACAGAACACAGCGCATGTGAGTGTAGGTAAGAAACCCTGAACACGACCTGCAACACACACACACTCACACTCACACACTGTGAACACTGTGATGAGCCACAGCGATTACACTCATCAGATGTTAATCGTTCAGATTCGCAGCTTATCTTCGCTCCTCTTACTCCGATCTTACAAAAGAGCCGAGCAGGTTAAAGCACATCCCGGAAAATTGCTTTCACTTTATTCCTCTTTCATCGCAGAAACTTTAGAAAGCTTCGTTTTCACACTAAAGGTTATTCCTGTAGCTGCAAATGTGCGATAGATAAGAACTGCGGGTCCTATTTGTGTTCCCCGTTTACAGTAAGGCGATGACTTCTTGTACATCTTTACTTCTTGTTCTCGTCACGGTTCGAGGGAAACTGAAAGTCTGCTGCCACTTAATGCCTCCTTTTGTGTCTTTGATTCACAAACATGTTCTTCTCATCGGTCACAGTGAGTCCATCTGTAGAGCTTCAGGCCATAAAGAAATGTCACTCTGAACTTATTGCTGCTCGAGCTTTCTCAACCCCTCACCGTAAAACCATTCAGACGTGGCTGTAAACATTTAGGGCAGCTCTGTAAAAGTTTAGAGGCTTTGTTCGATCTATTTATTCCTGGATCAGATTTTTGGCTTTACTGTCATGTTCTGGAAATTATATACAGGAAGTAAGAGGCCGTAGAGTGAGCGGTTTAAGTCTGCAGATTCAGGGACGTATAATGACACTCTTGCATTTTTAGTGTCAACCATAACTCAGAAATGCGGTCCTGAAACTGCAGCCTCCAGCCCTGCAGACACGTAATGTTCATCACTGCATCTGAAATTGATCTCAGGACCAAATCAGGTCTCTTAACCCCAGTATTGTTTTAGTATTTTCTCCTGCACACATGTTGATAATCTTTTATGGACAAAAGAGAATATTTGTATCAGAGATTTTCATTTCTGTGGGACTCAACAGGTCATATTTTTACATGTGTATCAGATAATTGACAGTACGATCAATACTATCTAATCGATATGATACAATACAAAACGATACTATAATGATACAATATGATATGATACGATACAAAACAATATGATTCAAAACGATACAGTACAAAGCAATACGATACAATACAAAATGAGAGAAAACGATATGATACGATATGATACAATATGATATGATTCAAAATGATACGACACAAAACGATACGGTACAAAACACTACAATAATGATACAATAAGATATACGATACTAAACGTTATGATTCGAAACGATACAGTACAATGCAATACGATACGATACAAAATGAGACAAAACGATACAAAACGATATGATTCAAAATGATATGATACAAAACAAAACAATACGATACAATAAGATACATGATACTAAACAATATGATTCAAAACAATAGGGTACAAAGCAATACGATTCGATACAAAATTAGACAAAATGATACAAAACGATATGATACAAAATGATACGATACAAAACAATACGGTACAAAACAATACGATAATGATACAATAAGATATACGATACTAGACGATATGATTCAAAACGATACAGTACAAAGCAATACAATACGATATGATACTAAATGAGACAAAACGATACGATTCAAAATGATACGATACAAACGATACAATACAATTAAATACGATATGATATGAAACAATACAATACAAAATATTATAAACAATATGATAGGATACAGAATGACACAGAACGATATGATACAATATGATATCATACAAAATGATACAAAATAAGATATGGTATGATATGATACAAACAATATTATATGATACAATATGATACAAAACGATATGATATGATACAAATTGATAAGATACAATGCGGTATATATGATATGTTTGAGAGTGCATTGCTGGCGTGTTTACATCTATTTACTAGACTCTCCTATAGAAACCTTTCTCTGAGGCTGACAGGAAAATGTCTGGGTAAAATTTGGGAAACTTCCCTGAAAATTCAGGCGATTTGTCCCAAATATAAAACAGCTAACGACATAAATGACTCTGATCAAACTTTTATTCAGAGAAATGACAAACGGTCATGAAACCGGTTATGAAACCTCAGGGAAATCAATATTCGACAGATGAGGAGCAATTATCAAACTCAAGTTATCAGATGACGTGTCCTTAGATGACTCTGGAAAAACCAGCTCAAACATTTCTAGTGAATTTTCTCAGTGAAACGTAACAAGAGATCACAAACGAAGAGATAATATAAAAAACTTTTATTCCACACATTTACCACAACAAAAAAAGTACATCTAGGACTGAGAAACTCTGAGTTATCTCTGTCAGTAATTAAGTTAATCCACCCGAGGGACTCCTGATTTCATTCACAGTAGCTTATCAAGTATCTTCAGGTAAAAAGGTCGATCATCTCCGCGCTCACATGTCCTCTACCTTCAGGCGTTTTCGAGCATGCTTGTTTGGAGTAACTGTACCAGTCTGTAAAACAGAAACTTGGCTGCGTGTCCGTGACCTTTCTGAATGAAACACTGTTTCCTAACTCTTTTGGCAAACTGCGCCAGAAATTTTTATTGCCCCACATGCTGTTATCGGCAGGAGTCGTCACACAGAGAAGTGAAACAAACTCTAACAACTTTCTATTGTAGCCGTGTGTGTGTGTCTGTGTGTGTCTGTGTGAGTGTGTACACAGCATTATTTCCCAACAAATCAGGTTCATTTACTCTTTGAAAGTGAAAGCCAGGTTTATCGCAGTTTCTGGTAAAAGACGATGACATAACACGAATCAAAAAGACTGATGGGAGCCCACACATGCTGATAACCGGCCCGGAGGCTACAGCGATCCCGATGTGTATCTGTTTACCTGAGAAACAACATCACGCTGTAATCTAATGTTCGCTTGTTTTGTTCCTGCCTTTCAGGTTAAAGAAAGAAGTGAGAGAACAGAGAGAAAAGTGAGTACAGCTCTCTTTCTGCATGGAGACTGGGGCAAACAATGGGGACTTGAGATTTGATCTTTTTCCTGTTTTGCTCTCTTGCAAACAAACTCTCACCCTCGGTCGTCTAACACTTTCGGCCTCTCTGAAATGATACTTCACACCTTTTTTCCTGAACGCTGTCTGTCACACACCGATGGTAATCTCTTCAGAGTTATCACATGAGATTAGAGCGCATCCCTCGGGTCGTAAACTCGGGGAATACCAATCAGGTGAATCAGTGACACTTGACAAGGTCGTTGCCCTCTGACCTCCCTTTCTATCACATCTTTACGTTCCCCTTCTCTCCTTTTTTATCGTTTACGTCCCACTTGACTTCTGCTTCTTCTGCTCTGGTGTAGATAACGTATGTTTGAAGATCTGTTAAACTTTGGTGTTTATGGACTTTGCTTTATTCCTTCGTTAGAGAAGTCAGTGTGTAAAGGGTCGTTAAAACTCTTCATCTCCTGCTTCGAAAGCTCGTTAATTCCTGATTGGTTGTTGGTTGCATTTTGGATTTAGATAAGGTCGTGTTTGGAGGCCCCCTCTTTAACCTTGTCAGGACTGTTTATGAGTCAGGCCTCGGTGGCGTGCGTCTCCAGAGTAATGGTCCCGGGGTCGTTCAACCCGCGTTTCTGTTGATTTCATACTTTGGTGTTAGTTTTTGCGTCGGCCTCTAACCTCCTAGGAGCGACAGGTCTTCAGAGGTCTGTCAGGGTGAGTCACTGAGCCAAGATTGTGAAACCTGTTCGCTGTGGAAATTTCACATTTACGACACACCAGCTTGGATCTCGTTCTGGATCCTCGCCGCGTACGGTTGCTGACATCGGCGCGGTGGATGTGGACAGGAAATTTGGTGCAAAGGACAACTACTGACACACTGGACTGTTTCTTAACTCTGTCCAAAGATCAGACCTTCTAATGACTGCAGCAGCAAAGACAGGATGTGTTTGTAATGCTAACTAAGCTAGCATGCTAACACTAAAATCTAATAAGACTTAAACAGGCCTGGTCCCGTTATTAACGCTTAAATAAATCTGCTCCGTTTACTTCCATTATTCTCGTCTCCTCTCGGTCGGTGATGTAGAGCCGAGTTTCTCCAAACATTGAACTATTTTAAACAGCGAGGGCGGCGAGGGCGGCCACGGAAACCAGCTGACACTGAAGGATTTGTGGCGCTTAAGAGGTTTAGTGCTGAAAACTGCTTCATATTCGAACAAAGAAGAAGAGAGAGAGCACACTCAGGGGATTTATCGGATTGTGTTAATTCATCCTCAGGCCAAAAACTCTGTCTTTTCACGCTGAACAATGGCGATTTAGATAACCGCAACGCTCAGTCCAACCTTTAGTCATTGGACTCGTGTCTCTCAACGTTCATGATTAAATGTGTTGACCAACCTTTTTGCAGCGACTGTTTGTGCTGATTCTCAAATATCGACTTTATTTCATCAGTTTGAAGTGTTTCTGTAAGTTTTGCAGTGAGTCGTTTGTCGTTGTCGAAACCGTGATGAAAGTTTCCCCCCTGCATCGTGAACATCCTTAACCGTCCAAACCCCGGTCCTGTAATCCCGTCTGCACCTGTGTGTCTCCACTTTTATGCCTCACAAGCGTGTTCTTATAGCTCTATGTTCTGAATCAGCGATAAAGAGTTGACCCACATAGGCTAGAAGACGAAGTTTTGAAGTCGAGTCCAAGTTTATTGTCCTCAAACCATCTGGGAAATTTCAGAACAGCGGGGCAGAGCCAAAACCTCAAACCATTTATCCTCGAACAAAGTCTGCAGAGTCATTGTTGTACAGAAACGAGTTTTTCAGACATAGTTGGATTATAAAAGCGGGTTTCTCACTTTGACATTCGATATCCATCACATCACAAACTACAGGATGAGTGGAAACCGCCGACCGTAAGTTTGGGGAGTGCTGCTGCTGCTGCTGCTTTGAAACCCATTTTTAGTTCACTTGGTTGTGTTTCATTTTTGTTGAAATCTGGTCGACATGATCGTCCCAAACAAGCTAATCAACAACATCAGTAATCAAGTTAACACCTGAGTCAATCTATCCTCAGTCTCTCAGGCATCTCTCTGCGTTGTTGTCCTTCTTCTCTTGCAGAAAATCCCGGAAAGGCAAAGGCAAAGGCCAAAAGAGAAAACGAAAGAAAAACCGTGAACACAAAACTATTCACGATGCGTATGTCAGCTCTGCCTTTTCCACCTACCTGCACCTGAGTGTTGCGCTTCTTATAATTAAGCTCATTTGGGAGGAGCTTCTTTGTCCTTTTTAATTTGCAGCTTTCGGTTAGCATGTCGCTTCCATGTACTGTGCTAACTTCTGTCCTGTCAAGCCGTGTCAAGCTGTATGCTAACGTGTTTTGCTAACATAGCTTTAGCAAAACCTTAGGAAGCCCAGCCGGCTTTCTGGTCCTATAACAGCTGAAAGAAAATGAAACATAACTCATCTCCAGCCGTCGAATCCCCCGACTTATCCCCCTCCAACCTCATTTCTAAACCCACTCCACACAAAGACGAGCCCCGGTCCACGGTTCGGACAGGAAACGGCAGACACGGTTAAGACCGGCTGCTGCTCACATCTTGTCCGATAGTCTGTTAGCTGAGCTCCACCAGCATATCTCTGCAGACCGGCTCGTACTCTTGTGGTATCTGAGCCGGGATCAGCAGGATCGTAATCACGGTCCTGTGTTCAGTGTTGAGTCTGTGCCGCTTTCCTGTGTCTCGTACCCGTCTCCTCTCCAGCCCTTCTTCCTTTTCATCTTTACAAACAGGTTCTGCCGCCCTCGACACAATGCTGGTACTTTTTATGTAATGTGTAGATATGACTGATGGCTATCTATCTATCTCTTTGTGTTGCCGGGGGCGATTTGTAAACCAGCAAATTGTTAAACAAGTGCTGCGTGTCTTTGTTTGTATCTGAAACTTGACGAAATCAGCCTTAACACTTAAAAAAACGATGATCTTGTGTTTCTACAATGTGCAAACTTGATGTCTTCTCTGTGTTCATTTGTAAATTTGTATCTTAAACTGTCACTGGACTAATGTCTCTCTCTGTGGGAAGCACACCCAATAAAGTGAAACCTTTCTGAACGGAGAACCAAGCAGACCCTCGAGTCTTCTTTACCTCGAAGTTTGTTGTCATTGACCTTCAGTTTGGAGCCGATGTGCCGTTTTGTGTTGCATGATGTGGTGCGAAAGCTTCGCTCTGTGCATGTCTAACACACACAAGGTATTTGTGAGCGGTCCAATCAACGCAGGAGGGCTCGGGGGGCGTGGGGGGAGGGTAATTTTACTGCTTGAGTATTTGCCTGCTCTGTGGGAACTTGTGTGTAATACTACCCAACTGTCACATGCAGCGCAGCTTGTCCGCCGGTGGCTTGGAGGAGCAAAGTGGAGCAAACGATGGGGTTGACCTGAGGGCGGCCTTTCCCGTGGGTGGTAATGGCACACTGTGATAATCTGCCTCTCTCTCTCTCTCTCTCTCTCTCCCACCCCTGTGTGTCTGTCTCTCTCCCCCCTGTCCAGTGTTTGTGAGCCATGTTGTGATCACTGCTCGGAGAGGAGGAGGCGTTTGTTCGTGCAGGATCCCGTAACATGCCGGTGCTCCTGCAAACACACTGATGAATACTGTAAAGAACGCCAGCTAGAGCTCAACGAGAGGACCTGCAAGTAAGTCCCGAACCACCGTTTCCGTCACAGGTATCAGATATTGTTTAAAAACCACATCATGATGACCAATCCAAGGTAGAGGATCCGGGTGGAGATCGCCAAAAAACCAGAAACGACAAACTTTAGGGTCGACAGAACAATGGATGACGTCAGTTTGGCGGTGCAGACTCTGATCCGGTCGTTTCATGTGTGATGTGGTCGACTGAGCGATGACCAACTCGTCAGTCCCGTTTCCTATTATGTCATCGCCGCAGTTTTTACTCAGAGTGGTTTTACTTTTAAGAAGGATTGACCAATCAGAGATCAGCCGGTTGTGGTGTAGAGTCTGTGGTGTCCACATCTTCCCGTCTTCAGTCAGTGAACAAGCGTTTAAAAAGTCGTTCCTCTCCTCTTCCTCTTTAGAGACCTTCATCTTCATGTTGTTACCCCTCAAACTTAACGCAAGAACATCACAAGAAATCCGAGTTTATGCAACTTCTTAAACCCACCTGAAACAGACGAACAGGTGCAAGAACAATCACTGCTCGAGTTGGACTGTAAACTTTGCCGAAGTCTTGAGCCCAATAGTCTTTTTTCAGACAGGTTGCATTTGTTAAATTTGATTCTAGCTCGTCCTTACCGTAATATCTGTAATATAAGTCTCAGTGGTATTAAGCGTAAGTCCCATGGTGTTCGGCAAAGTCATGCTAAATTGAGGAGAGTTGCACTGCGTTCCAGTTACCTCCGAAGTCAGATGTCGTAGCTGAAAATGACGTTACACCCGAGTTCCCAGCATTTCAGTTACCAAGTCGGAAAAAAGCAAAATCAGAGGCCTGAAACAAGACTGAATTTACAAAAGTAATTTTAACACTTGCCGTATATTCGAACAAGGCAAGCGCTAAAATAACTTGCGTAGATGTAGCCATCTTGTTTCCGTCTCTGATTTTGCTTTTTTCCACGATTCGGTCACTGAAACTTAATTTAGGTGTGACGTCATTTTCAGCTCAGACTTCTGAAGTAACGCGAATGTAACATTACACAGCGTTCCAGTTAACAAGTCGGAAAACCAGGATGGACGCCTACAGTTAGCCGTTATCAGCTGTTGTTAGCTATACCAGTCGAAACTAGCATAACACAGTATTCTACTCTTACAAACACCATAGCGCCGTGTTCACAGTTAGACGTTTGGCAGAACAACATAGACCACTTATTTAATTTCACAAAAACAAAACAGAAGCGCTAATAAATAAAACATTATGAGAACTTTTTTTTAGCTTTCTTGTATTATGATGTTGATGTCAAGTCGCGGTTGGTGAGGATTGTCCGATTTTCCGAGTCAGAATCCAACTTCAGGGGGGGTGTTCCAGATGAATTTCCAACTCGGGGCTTAGAAATTCCGACGTTCAAGTACAACTTAAGTCTCAGTGGTATTAAGCAGAAGTTCTGTAGTGTTTGGCAAAGACGTATTGTTGAGGAAACTGAGGAGACAAAAAAGAAAGATGCGCTGTTTTTACTTGATACACATTTCTTTAAATGCACTGTTAAAAGTTTGAGAAATGGCGCCCCCTCTTCAGCTTCTGTCCCGCCGTGAAGCTGATGTGTTTTGTGCAGCGAGCAGCTTCTTCCTGATACACTGAATGGGAATTTCCAATGTCAGTGAGTGAGGGTGGCAGTCATGACTGTGCATGTCCATGACTGAGCTTTGGCGAGATCGTAGCGCCATCTCTGGGGTGAACACCAGAACAGAACAGGAATACTTCTCAGTGTTTGTAGGACGGTTTGTTTTCTACCTTTTTAAAACCTCGACTTCTTCTCTTTTCTTTCCAGATGTGACAAGCCCAGAAGATGAGAGAGGCGGCCGCACCAGATCTACAAGATGAAGGAATATTCTAGAGATATTTCACAGCACAGCACTTTGACCTTTTGAACCGTAAGCTCTTCTTTCTGGAAAGCATTCCCCTTGGACTGACTGAGAGAGAACGAAGAGAAAGACTGCAGTTCCTCCCACTGTATATCTGTGTGTATATAGACCATAATAAAAGACAAAAAACAGAGAGTACAGAATTGTTATGCTGCTACAGAAACATATAACTAAACCCTTCATTTTGACAAAGAGCAAATAGCCGCCATGTGGTTTTGCATTTCTAACAGGCTTGCAATGCAGGTGTATAGTCTTGTTGTCGATTCATTGAATGCAATTACTTCACTGGATATGAGTCTACTGTGGTTGTGTGTCAATCATAAAATTGCAAAACCTCTCAATCTAAGATATATTTAACTGCTAAAACAGCGGGTGAGGCCGACGAGGACACGGGAACACTCTCATTTCAAAAGAGACAGAGGATGGATTCTATGTCGGTTGTTGTCTACGTTGGCTTTTTTTTTTTTTTTTTTTTCGGAATATACAAAAACAAAAAAAAAGCGAGACTTTTGCAAAGAGCAGCTGATGGAAAAATCCGTCTGGACACGATGTCGCCGCCTCCTTTTTCCCCGTGAGGACATTGCAGGACGTCTACGATGTGTGAGCAGCTTGCAGGAGAAGAGAGACTCCAGAGTGCCATATATATATATATCTATATTTTAAAAGGGATACCGGTTATCAATATATAGCATCTGATGTTATGCTATGTCCTACATGAAAACCACTGAAAACATCCTATACTGTAGTGTGATTCCATTTTGAGAAACTGTGCCTCACGAAATGTACTGAGAAATCTGTCGAGTGCTTTTTAAATTATTTTGTTGTTTTATTTTCAGGAGGGGGGGGGTTGTTGTCGGCGTAGTTTTCGAAGCTCAATACAGAATCCACTGATGACGTCTTTTCTTCTCTGAACTTGTACATACTTAATAATAATAACCCTTAATCCCATAGTCCATGATAGATAATTTATAATGTGTTAGCGTTTCTTTTTTTTTTTCAGTATTCAGTCTTTACCCATATTTAATTTGGTTTTATTTATATATATATATATATATGCAGTGTTATGTACATGTAGCTGTCCTCCCCTCCACGTTTAGGGTCACTCAGCATGGACCCTCACCATGCTTTTCTACGAAACAACCAGTAAAAAGAATCAAAACTGATTTGTTAACATTCCCTCGATGGATCATTTTCATGCCCTCCATGTCTAAGAGTTTGTGTGGGTACTGTGTAGAGATGTCTCTGTGTGTGCGAGTGCGTCTTGTCGTCTGTGTCCATGTTAGTAACTTGTATTTAAGTATTTAAGTTAGTCGCAGGCATGTGTGCGAATGGCAAACTACTGCTAGCAGCTCAGCGTAAAGTACCGCCACGAATCTAAACCCCCGGATAACGACGCCATCCTCCGCCATCAGTCTCCGAGCCCTCTCCTCATTAGTTCTCTTTGTCTCTTCTTCAATATTAACATGTCTTCTGTGTCTATGTAAAACAGTAAAAGCATATTTATTTTCAAATTATATTGTTTTTATATAAAATAAGGAAAAGGTTGCTGTGTTTGTGAATGCTGTGATTTTATGAAGCGGAGTGAGATTTTCCCGTGTTTTTTGCTCGCACGTCCCTGCAGACTGGAGGACGTCAGGAGCTCCTGCAGTGACAGACGAGACAGATTCTCAGCCTCATGAATAAAAAATGGCACTTTGAAGCAATGTGCGAAAACTTTGTCTGTTAAATGGACCGCAGACGGGAGCGAAGAAACCCCGGAGTTAAGGTCCTTTCACACCGGGACCGTTTTTGTCGTGCGATTATTTCAGACGTCAATATTTTAGCCGTATCCTGTCAATACAAGCGTTCACATCAGCGACGTTTTCGGCATTTATTTTTCGGATACTGTGTGTATGATTTCGTGTTGTTGCGACGTCAGATTCACCGGTATATCCAACATGGCCGACCAGCTGATTGTTTACGCGTTGGAGAACAGAGTGATTTTTGATAAAAGACTGAAAATATTACAAAAATAACGACCTGAAGGACAACTTGTGGCGAGTCATAGCGTCGGATTTCTCATATGCGGATGGTTTGTGTGCTTTAACAGTTTGCTAAACGTCTTTGTTTTAACTTTCATCCGTGCTAACATAAGCTAATGATTGTTACCATAGTTGAAGTAGACTCTATTTTTCGTAGACTCCTTCTTCGCCTCTGATTGGCTATAAGTGCTGATTGTTTGGCTTGAGCGTGTGATGACATTTTCAGATTTTCTAGCCAATCAGAGGTGAAGGAGGCGGGACTTTCCCTGGGAAAAGTCTTCCATGAGTTGCGTCTTTTTCCCCCCGGAAAGTCGCAAAATCGCATCGGGCTTGATTGCGTCAAAATCCGCCTCTGAAAATTTCATAATTTTGCGTTCTATATTTGCGTCGGCCCTGGTGTGTAATGACCTTTAGCCAGAAATTAAGTAGTGAAGTAAAAAGTTGAACGTCTGCAGAAAGGGGAAGCGGCTGAATGAGGAGTTTGATGGAGCTGTTCGTGGTTAAAATTAACGCCTGTTTGTGCAGATGACGAGTGTTTAGAGTCTTTGGTGTTTTGGTTTTATGGGCTGTTAATCGTCTGAATCATCTTTGGGTGAAAAAAATCAAAGAAGCAGAAAAAACGTTTCCAGTTTCTGCTGAAACTGAAGCGCAGAGAGAAGAGGAAACCCTGAGCTGAACATCTGTTATCTGGGTTTCCGTTAGCGTTAGCCCCCCGAGCGGCTAAAAAACTGATCTGTGCAGATGGTATTATTGTTCTTTAACTTCCTGAAAACACAATTGATGAATCATTTCAGTCAAAGGCAGAAATGAAGAAGCAGATTTCCCCCATCGGATCATGTTCAAAGCAGTTATCCTCGTGTTAACTTCAGAGATAGTCGGGTTTTCGTTCTGGCTTGGCACGGTTGAGGATGGGTGGGAGCGTCTTTGCCCATAATTGCCTAAAACATCCTTCTTTGAACACTGGATGCTTATTAACTTTCAGCTAAAATAAACAAACGCAACTTAAGCCCGTCATTCAGTCGGAGTGAAACTCTGTCAGGCTCCAGCAGAAAATACACTTTCAAAGCAAAACGCTTCAATCTGACGCCGCTAGCAAAAAAAAAAAACGAAGCGGCGTGTGCCAGTGTGAGATTTCCAGTCTGCCACTTAGATTCGTGGTCGTTTTGAAGCTCGAGGTTAACTCTGCACACGTCCAAACCTGGTCTGCGTGGTTTTACTTACCTGGGGAAAAAACTCAGTGTGATTCCTCGAAGGTAAAATCCTGATTCGTTCTTTTGCAGAAACTTTTCAAAGCAGGAAAAAAAACCGACCTGGATGGAGTTTCTTTGTCTCCAGCTTTAGTACCAGTGTAGAATTAGTGACTCGCTCTGCGTCGGGCTAATCTGGAGACCCTGGACCACATCTAACCCTTATGAATGTAGATTAAGTGGAGGTTTGGTGCAATGTTTGTTTTGAAACTCGCTCCCCCTCGTCTTTTTTTTCCTCGCTGCTTCCTGACAGATTAGCTCCTAATTCCCCTCCGCTCTCCCTTACTCATGCTCTCTTTGTGCATACCTAAATAGAAAGCCCACTATGGTCTTATAATCCTTGTAAATTGCGGAGGCCCCCTTTACGCGGTAAAACATCCCCAAGAATGTTATAAACCGTCTAAGCCGTGATTTAGCAGGAGCTCCACGACTCCGTTCGCGAGCTAGCCGCCTGCGTTCGCTAAACTCGGCATCAGAGTTTAGTCCACATGAGCTTTATTATTTATGACTGTGATACCACCAAAGAAGAATAAGTCTGTGTTTATTCGGGGGGAGAGACTTTTAGACGAACACGGTCTAATTTTAAAGACCAAAGGTTGAAGGAAATCCATCATTAGTCCACTTTGTTTGAAGAAACCATGAAATTAATTCAGTCTTGAAAGGGGGACGTGGTCCTCGGGGTCTCCTTGTTGTTGTTTCAGTAAAGTATAAACACATAAAGTCGGTGTTATTATGGGAAACGAAGCAGAACATTAATCCTTACAGTAAAATCCTACAGAAGTGTCTTATCTCACTTAGTTTCCTGTTAAAACCTGATTATGTTCCTGCAGCGATTTTTACTCCTGACTGATGATGACGTCTTTTATTCCCCCACACCACCCAAACTTTAAACACCAGGATAGCGATGCAGGCGATAAAAACATCATTAGCCTCATCTGAGTGATTTACGAGCGGCTGTTTGACGCACAATTTGCAGTCGTGTTTGTTTTGGCAGAGCTACACTGACAGGTTTGGTAAAAACGTTCTGCAGCTGCCAATCCTGAGATTTCGTATCAGAGCTCCTCCAGGAACAGCTGCTAATGAGATCAATGCTTTATTTGGACCGTTGTGACTTCTCATTATGCGGGGATCAATCATTATGCAATCGGAATGACTGCTGTGATTTATGATTGGCCTGATTTTCGCATTTATTTGACTTTATTAGGCTAATTTTCTGTCTGATCTGGTGTTGCACTCCTCCAAATCTACCTGACCTATTTTCTCCCAATGCCCCAAATTCTTTGCCAATTTTTGCTCTCAGTCTTATCTCTCTCTCTCTTTTTTTTATTAAGTTCAGACCCTCGTTAGAAATGTTTGAGTAACTTTAAAAGGTTTGTTTGACCCAAAATGCAGAATTAAGGATTTATTTAAAGGAAAGTCCAACAAAAACTTGACAGATGTATAATGAACCAACCAGGACAGAGGGGACGAGCAACAGGTGAGGCAGACGAGACACAGGTGAGACTCGTTAGTGATTAACGAGGAGGGGAAACTGAGGGAGTGAAACCGGACTAAGACCCCGTTTATATGTACCGAGTGATTTTTAAAAACTTAGACATTGACCATCGTTTGCAACCTTCGTTTAGACGCAAACAGAGAATTCGCCCCTGAATATGACGCTTTTTAAAAACTCCGGCCAGAGTGAAGATTTTGGAAAACTCCGTTCGCACGTAAACAGAGAAAACAGGGATTTGAGTAGCCGACAGCAGATTGTGCGTCAGAAAGAAGGAAGGTATATTGTGGTTGTTGCTGCTATGTGGGATTCTGATTGGCTGATGTGGGCTCGTTACACTGCCACCTACAGGTTCTTGAAAGCATATGTACACGGGTTAGAGTAAACGAAAACTTTTCTGAAAACGTAGAGGTGTGCACAGTCTTCAGAGAGGGTGAAATGTCCGTTTATGAAAACAGCACAAAAGGGGCATGTGTAAACGTAGTTTAGAAACACAAGGAATCAACTCCTACAAAACAAAACAGGAAATAAATACTAAAAACTGATCTAAAGAATAAAACACAGAGAGAACAGAAGGGAAACAGGATCAAACTGAAATCTCAGAAAATGCAAAACTCAAATAAAACCAGGAGAAAACTAAATAAACAGAACATGTCATGACAGTTTCCTGTCACTCAGCAGTAGCCGGTTAACATGAGCACAAAAAATCATAATAAAGGCCCGATTGGAAAGAAAATGCGTCATGTAAACACGTCGATTGGAAGATTCTGATCCAATTCGGCTCATTAGGAAAGAAATTGTATTCCGATCAAGAGGGGTGGTTTATGCTGATCGCTATTCCAAAACTCTGTTACCTGACTCGATCTTCACTCTTTATTTATTGAGGTCAGTTCAGGAGGTTTCATTATTAACACTCTGTCTGCTCCTTCGACAACATACCAAGGCGTACATACAGCGTAATGATGTCACATCTGCGCGCACATTGCAACTTTTGATAGAACAGTAAAATAAGTACGCAAGGGCGCCATCTAGTGACAACATTTAACAGAGGGAAAACTCCTGCATTGATTGGCGTGAGCTACTATCAAGTTTGTTGGTTTGTTGACAGCACAGGCGTAAATACAGATCTGCACATGTCCAAATACTTGTAATCTGAATAAACTTGGTGCATGTTTACACACGTCCTGATCGGATTATTTGACTTTGCGCCCATGTAAACAGTGGATTCAGATTTTATGATCCCTCAAATTTCTAATCAGATCAATCAGATCACATGTAAACTGGCTAATGATGCATTCCCAGTTTAAATATCCTGTTTGTGTGCATAAACATCCCAGTTTAACCCGGTTTCTAAACACCAAGTATCTGCAGACGTTTCTCTACGATGCGCCGAATCCAATCAGAGGTTAAGACACGTTCAGATTATTTATTTATGTCACAAATAATCTCATTTCTAAGTTTGACCCTTGTCCCGTTTGTTTACATATAAAAATCAGACTTCATGACCTTCACCTTCGAATGTTTTGGCTTCACTTTTGAGGAGCGTCTGTGTTTCATATCTTTAATAAGTCTGACAGATAAACCCAAACAATCCAACTCTTTATTAACTCTGACATTCACTCTGGATTTATAAGACAATGCTCGGCTTACTGATGTTTTTTTTAACGTTTGTCCTGTCAGGCGTTTGTTTCCAGAGAGAGAGAGAGAGAGAAATCAAATAAAGGTTTAATGTCTCAACAGGACGGGATCAAATTCAAGAACACGAGAGCAGAGGTATTGAGTGAACACGCAGAAGAAAGGAGGTGTGATTAGAGCTCCTGCCAGCTTTAAGACCTGAGGCAGGCGACGTGCTCTCTGGCAGGTAGATCACCTCGCTCTGCTGATGCAAACCAGCAGAAAATCACGACTCAGCTAAAAACCCCTCCCTGATCGCTGTCCGCGGTGAAGTCGGGCGTGATATGTGCTCACACACACGTACTACGTCTTTAAGGCTTCTGATCTATATTTACCCAAGTTTCCGACTGATTGTGACACTGAAAAATATCCTCTGTGAGTCATGAGGCAGGGAACCGGAGAAGAAAAAGGAGGGAGGGAGCAGGAATAAGGCAGAAATCAGTTTAAAGAGGGATCAGTGAGGCAGAGTAAAAAGAGTCTAATTGAGCTAAAGGGGTGGGGGGGAGAAAAGAGGATAAAAAGGGGAGGAACAGGGGGATTCACTCATGCACTGTCTGCTCATTTTCCTCTGTTTGTGAATGAATGAATGAAACAGACAGGGACTGGTAATGATGTTTGTTGCGTAACTCTTCCTTCCTTCTCGTTTATTCCTGAAGTGAAACTCAGAGCTGAGGGAAAAAGCTCTAACTGCAGGTTTGCATGAATGCAACATGTACTCAAACCCTCGCAGACCTTTCTCCACCAGCTCAAACTCGGCCCTTTGATTTAGGTTTTGCCAGCCTGGCTGCACCCACTAACCCGTCACATGGGTGTAGTCCAGTTTACGCTCATTACCGCAGCATTACCATTCACCGGGCCTGTCCAAGGCTGTGTGTGTGCGTGTGTGTGCGTGCGCCTCTGTGTGTGTGTATTTTCCAGTCGTTGCCAATGGTGGAGTTAAATGATCAGTTAGGTACCAAAATAGATCTGCTGTTGAAAAAGTCTTTTTCTTTTTTTCTCTGTCCTCACACCCAAGACTAATTTATGAAGATTTCCACCCGTCAGTTTTTAAACTCTGAAGTCTGAAGAATGTGAGCGGAACTTTTTACTCAATCCAATAAACCAACATGAAGTTATGTCATTAAACCAACATCAAAGTATTTCTGTTAACGTTGTTATGTTGTTCACAGATTACACAAAAGTTCAATATGAAGCAACAACTGGTCATGATGTGTTTTCAGTTTTCAGTTCTTCCTGTTTTATTTTGTAGTAGTCCATCCTTGTGTCTATAGTCTTGTTTTCCCTCCTCAGTAATTGTCTTCACCTGTGTCTCAGTGTCTCACCTGTGTCTCGTTGCTCGTTTCCCTGTCTGTGTGAATATATAGTCCCTGTCTTCCCCTGTTTCTGGTTGGTTCTGTGTACATTTGTCGATGTGTGCATCTGCCTTTGTGATTTTGCCTTTTGGATTTTTCTCTTTTTGTTGCTTTTTTATTTTGTTCTTTTTAAAGAAATCCTTTTTTTGTTCTGCATTTGGGTTCCTTTCCCTTTTTGTTTAACTCCAAACCGTGAAGAAAAACAGTAACAGGCAGAAAACTTTAGCAGAACCGAACCTGTCAGCCATCTGCCTCATCAGTTTGGGTGTAAGTCTGGATCAGGAACAGCTTTCTAATTTAAAACAGTATCACTTGGAAATTTCAAAACAGAGAACAGTTGTATTATTCAACAGGCAGAAACCCTGAGCAGAACCAGACTAACAGATAGCCAGCCATCTGCCTCATCTATTTGAGTTTAACTCAAGAACGCCAAAGCAGATTATTCCCCATTTTAAGAACTTTTGTTTGCCGTGCACTTAGATCTTTACAGCTTTAAAATGTTTTGATCTTTACAGGCAGAAAACTTTAAGCAGAACCAGACTCACCAGCAGACAGCCATCTGCCTCATATGTTTGGTTTTAGACTGCCACAGACAAATATTTCACATTTTTAGATCTACTGCTTTGCGAGTTTGGCGTGCACTTGGATCTTTATGGTTGTATAATTTAACAGGCAGAAACCTCGAGCAGAACCATATTCACTGGTCTATAGCCATCTGCCTCAAATATCATAGTCTAAGTCATAAAACTGCTTCCCAAATTGGAAACAATTTTGCCTTGAAAAAAAACAGACTTTTACAGTTTTATCATCATTATAATTTTCTTAATTGGCAAAAACCTTGAGAAGAGCCAGACGCATTGGTGGACAGCCATCTGCCTTAAATATCGTTGTCTTAGTCTAGACTCAGAACAGCATAAAACTACTTTTCTAATCTGAAACTGGAGCCTTAAATCTTTTAGAGAAAAACAGACTTATGCAGTTTATTAATTTTCTTAATTTTCAAAAACTCTGAGAAGACCCAGACTCGTTGGTGGACAGCCATCTGCCTAAAATATCTTAATCAGCATTAAACCATCTCTCTAATTTAATCCAGTTTTGCCTTAAAATGTCCAGACTAAATATAGACTCTTACAGTTTAATTATCATCGTTTGATTCTCTCTACAGGCAGAAACCTCTGCAGAACCACACTCACTGGTCGTCACTCATTCATCTCAAACGTCTGAGTCTAACTCGGGACCACGAACACGTCACTCTAACTTAAAAACTAATCCTTTAAGACCCCGGGGCACTGATCAAGCTGTTCTGCGGTTGTTATATTTCATCTGTCATCTTATGGAAATGCTCTTTTTAAAGCCGTTCAGCGCAGAATTAGGAACAATACCGGGAGATTTCACGCTCAGAAACACTCGCATGGGACTGACGGAGTCTGTTTGTGCTCCAATTATCCAATAGTAAAAGCCTTTCATGGAAGTGTAAAATATTTGCTGCATATCTGAAAGATCTGCCAGTGCGGAAGTGATGTGAGCTGGGGAATTACTGCAGATCAGGAACGGAGCTGGATTTGTGTTGTGTTTTGTGTATTAGACAGGCCCGGCCTTGTTTGGGAATCCACAAGGGCTCAGTGTTAAAAATTTGGCAGAACTATCCAACTCCTGATCAACCGCAAATCACTCGGAGAACAAGCGACGGAGCTGACTTAAAACAAGCATGAAATTTTAGGATTAAGCTTAAGAACAACACTGGTTTTTCTCTTTCGCTCACCCAGAAAGAAAATCAGTCATTAAAGGAGCGGGGGGGATGTTGGCGAGGAAGGAGTTCTTCATGGAAGGTTGGTAAAAAATGAACTCTCACAGTGAAACTCGACGCTTATTATCCCAAAGTCCAAAAGATTAATCTGACTGCAGCTCTGCTCGTGTATGTGTGTGTGTGTGTGTGAGTTACTGTTTGACTTCTTATCTGTCTTTGTGTTAATTTGTTGTTGCCTTTAAACCCCATTTAACTTTTAGCGTAATCGCCCTTTAATAACAAACAATACGGTTTGAATTAAACACGAGTAGCCACATTTTTCTTTTATTGCTCTTTATACCGGAGTACAAAGATAACCCCACAATTAATAAGAGGTTGTTTGACTTTGTTTTAAAGGATATAAAACCCCGTCTATAAATATATCCCAGTTTTTATACCGTGGACTCCCCCACAATGTAAATATTTGGCTCTTACACCCACATACACTATAAATCTGACATACCCACCCCCCATAACCGACTCCCTAACAAGGTGCTTTATAGAAGCATAGAAATGATCGATGAGGTGATGTGTATCTCTTATCTTTCATTTATATTACCTTCCTCCTTAAACTCCGATGTCTGTTTCTTAAGGTGACCCTTTAAAGGTGACGTTCTCCAGATTTTCTGCCCCGCGTTCGCCTGTGTGGTCGTCTGCTCCTGCCACGTTGCAGGAGCCGTCAGGGTTGAAGTTGATGCCGTTCTCTCTTTGTCAACCTCTCCCTCCGTTTCTCTATATTTTCTTTCTTTTCTTGCCCCTTCTCTATGACTCAGTGCTCTGATCTCACTCCCTCAGGGCAGACACAGGGATCGTTTTTTCTCCTCCGGATGACCACAACAAACTTTGACCAGAACATTTCACTGGCATCAGCTGCCCAAGACAATAAACATGCTGTGCAGTGTCTCCTTGACTTTTCCCCATGATGAACTAAACTCCACATACGGCTCTCGCTGGATGTTTACTTCACTCGCTGTAGTTCTGCATTAAGTTATCACAGAGGACACCAGAGGACATGAACAGACTGAGGAGGAGCTGGATTTAGATTAAAACATGATCTATACTCAAAGAAAGCTGTAATTTTTCAGCTGCCATTGTCTGACAGAACAATTGTGGTGTTTAAAGTCGGCGTACTATGAAACTGAATTCCTGGTATCTGCTGCGACGTCTCTAAATATCAGGAACATCTTTAAATAAATGTTTGTTATAGTCCTCTTACTGTCATACAAGGTTAACCAGTAAACATGTGTTTAAAAAGAAGGTATACCAATATCTAATGACCCAGACTCACTGAAATAAGAAACAGAACATCTAGACTAGGCCGAGACAACGTACAATACATGCCAATGGGATTTTGATTATTAGTACATTAGTCTTTGCTTTTATTGGTGTCCAACTGGAAATGTAATGTCGTCATAATTCTTGTTTTAGTTATGATTTTTAACATCTTGTATAATTCTCCTGTTTGGACTTTTATCATTTTAATGAATACGAATGTTTACTGTCTTGTTGTGGACCCCAGGAAGAATAGCTGCGACCTACATAGTAGCTAATGAGGATCCAAATAAATACATAAATAAAATAAAAATAAATAAACGCAGTCCAGATCAGCAACACTGCAAACGCCCCAAAATCAACCGAGAAAAATACCTAAAATAATGACGTACAGTTTTGAAAAGGCGTAAAGTAGCTTAAAGTAGCTCAAAATTAGCTTAAAGCTGCTGTATGTAACTTTTGGTTTGCGTTAACATTGGCGCCCCCTGTGGACAAAGTGGTAACTGACAAGTGATAACTCAGGACACTTAATAAAAAAGCTGGTCTAGACTGTACTCTGTTTACAAAGAACCAATGTAGAGATGGGACCAGATTGAGCTCGATCAGACCATCTTATCTTCAACCAGAAGAGTTTAAACACTTTACAGCATTTATGAAGTTACAATAGAGAGGAAGAACTTCTTTAATAGGCAGAAACCTCGAGCAGAACCAGAATGATGTTAGACAGTCATCTGCTGAAAAAGACTGCATAAGGGATTCTAATAGGACATGATGATTCAAATTGGTTCTGCAGGGGTGATTACCAATTAAACCAATTAAAAAACAGTATTTGATTAACTCAGGTATATGTCACTAATTATTACACACTGTGCCTTTAAATGTCGCAGATTAGCTGAAGCCAAACAAATATCTGACTCAACCGTCTCTTTCTGCAACTACAAACTTAAAATTTTAAAATTAACTTAACAAAGGTGACAAATAGAGCTGCACGATTAATCAATTTTAACTCAGAATCGAATTATTTGATTATGACGATGTTAAAAAAATCAAAATCCTCAAATCGATTTCCCTCTCTATCGTGTCTCCAGGCCACCGTCGACTCTCCAGTTCCTACACACACCAGTGTAAACAAACATGGCGTTTGCAAAAGAAGACGATAATTTTGTGGCTAAATCGGACAAGAGCGAGTCAGTCGTGAAGAATTGGATGTCTGTCTGCATCTCTGGAAACGATCATGTGACACACAGCGTAACTCTTTTATGGTGGCTGATCATGTCCGACCAGAACAACCTTTATACTCATGCCCTGTACTCTTCTTCTGTCTTTGGTACATTCCCTGTGCGGCATTACAGCGCCACTCACTGGCTTGGCATATGCACTACAACCGTTTTCAGGTTTCGTTTTGAGAGACGATAGAAAAACTTTTTATGAAACTGAAGTTTGGTGAAGTCGGGGTTTTATTTTTGGCCAAAATCGTGTCAACCCTACTGACAAGTTTGAGAAACCGTTTATGAGTTCAAAGTTTTAATCGTGTTAAAATGACTGAGAATGAAAATACACACGACAGGCGCTTAAAGGCAACATGATAAGAGACATAGAGTCCGGCGATCCCCTCAACAGTAGTACTCTATGATTAGTGTCGGCTTTCAATATGTGAGACACCATAAAGCGTCATGTCGAGCATGAGGGGACATGCTCCTCCGCCATTCCTCATTGTTTTATTACACCCCCCACCAGCGGAGCGGCTAATTGGCCGTGGCTAAGTGCTGGTAACTCGTAGCACAGGATGGCCGTGTCCCGGAGCTGTAGGTATTTCTGAGAGATTAACAGTTTTAGGGGCCGCTTAAAGGTGAGCTTAAAACATTCCCCGCATGTTCTCGGAGAAATCAGCCTGTTCATGTCTTTCATTCCTCTTTCTTCTGTTTTTATAGTTTTTTAAAGGTTTTATTTTCACACATACTCAGCTGTAAAATCTAATCCAGCACCTGTTTTCGGTGTTTGTGCGTGACAATTGTAAAAACAGTTTCATCATGTCAGAAACATCCAGGCCCTCCCTGTTTCCTCCCTCACACTCTGTTGTTTTTATAACTTGCCTCACATGATGTGTGAACTTAACACATTATATCTCATGTTGTGATCATACAGTATATTCCCTGTACATTAGGGTAATAATCTGAAAATCTAAGCAGATTAGCTGTAATCCGCTTACTGTGCCATATTGACGGATCTCACATACATGCTCCATCGCTTCAGGAAGTGTCGGCCTGTCACTCAAAGTGCTGCCCCACAAACACACACTCATGCACGCACACGCACACATGTATCGCAGTGATGCAGAGCGCCACACGACAGCTGTATCTCAGGTCTGAAAGTGAACTGTTGCAGCATGAGACCTGCTGTTACATCACCGGGAGGGATTGGCTGAAAAGCAAAGTAAACTGTTGCATCACAGGAGTGGACTGGAGTTAACCCGTGATTAGATCTCTGTCACCACGGAGAGGAGAGGAGAGGTCACCTGAACCCGGCCGCCAAGAAGAGTGGCGTTGCTATTGTTTGCGGCGCTCTGATAAACAGACACAGGAGAGACACTCGTTTCGATGGGGAGCTTATCACGAGAGAGCGTTTTCCAGTTGTGTCCAAACAGAGCTGGTAGGACATGCATGTAGAATGGTACTGCAGGAAATGCACCTGACAGTCGGTACGTTTACATGACGCTCAAGGAAACTGAATTATTGCCTTACTCTGATTAAGACCGGACAACTGAAGTGCACATTAACACCTTACCTACAATTTTCACCACATCCAGAATGGCGGCAATTTTGATTCCTACTGGATCCGTTTGTGAAGCGAATTCCGTGGCGGATTACGGACAGCAGGAATCATGAGAACTCACAAGATCCTGCAGATTCATGTGCAATTGTGCGACAACAAGTTGTCTACTTCTAGACTTCTAGAATCAGCATCTCCTCATCCATGGTGTCATCGGGGTGAAATGACGTCTAAAAACCTTTGTCTGTGCCCGACTTCCTTTCCAGCACAGACAACTGTAGCCGGATAAGGTGGAAATTGGGGGTTAATCTGACTCCAATCGGAGTTTGAGAACTTCGATTGGAGTCGGAAAACTCAGACTTAGACACCCAGATAATTCGATTGGAATTCGATTTTCTCTACCATGTAACCGGCGTAGTCGGAGTATGATCGCATGATGCATGTGTGTGTGTGCCACGCCCCCATAACCCCATAACAAAAACACCAGAGAAGAGGAGTAGCGTTCGTCTCATCTGCAGAAAAAGTAGCGCGTCCATCATGTCCAACAAAAACAACGCTGTACGATGCTCCATCTTCTTGTTTCTCCAAAATGTCCAGCAGCAGTTGTAGACACTTCTGACGTCTGACACCGACCTGCTGTTTTTGTTGGGTCAACCGGAAAAGACCCATATCGCCCCCTACTTCTGGGGAGGAGGACACGTTTATATCTATAATTTGATTTTCTCTGCTGCATGTATACACGGACAAGGAGAGAAGTCTGATTCGTCAAAAAAAATCAAATTATGAGCTTAGTCTGATTAAACTATGCATGTAAATGTACTGACTGTGTCACTTTAAGACTGGAGTCCATAATAATAATAATAATAATAATACATTTTATTTAAAAGCACCTTTCTGGACACCCAAGGACACTGTACAGGCATTAAGAACACAGTTAAAACACTTTTAAAATAAATAAAAACAATATACATGTATGGAAATGGACAGTTAAAGGGAGTATGCAGTTTGGAACAGATGTGTTTTGAGTTTTGATTTGAAGTGGGGTAGTGAGTCCATGTTTCTGAGATCCGGGGGGAGAGAGTTCCAGAGTTTGGGAGCACAGCGACTGAAAGCCCTGCTCCCCATGGTGCTAAGTCGGGCAGAGGGGACAGAAAGGTGGAGGGAGGAGGAGGATCTGAGGGAGCGTGAGGGGGTGGCGATGTGGAGGAGATCGGAGAGGTAAGGGGGGGCAAGGTTATGGATGGCCTTGAAGGTGTATAGTATGATTTTATAGTGGATTCTGGACCGGATAGGGAGCCAGTGAAGCTGCTGAAGGACAGGGGTGATGTGGTGGAAGGAGGGAGTTCTGGTGATGATACGGGCTGCAGAGTTTTGGACAAGTTGAAGTTTATGGAGGGATTTGTGAGGGACACCGAGGAGGAGTGAGTTGCAATAATCGATACGGGAGGTGACAAGACTGTGGACTAGGATAGCTGTGGTGTGAGGAGTGAGTGAAGGGCGGAGACGGTTGATGTTTCGTAGATGGAAGTATGCAGACCGGGTGATGTTATTGATGTGGGAGTGGAAAGATAGTGAGCTGTCGAGGATGACACCCAGGCTCTTAACCTGAGGGGAAGGGGACACTGTGGAGTTATCTATGGTGAGGGAGAAACTGTTAGTTTTGGAGAGAGTGGACTTAGTACCGACCAGGAGGAGTTCTGTTTTATCAGAGTTGAGTTTGAGGAAGTTTGATGTGAACCAGGATTTAATTTCTGAGAGGCAGTGGGTGAGAGGCAGTGGGTGAGGTGCACCATTTGTGCATTGATGGATGAAAGCTTGTGCGACGCTGTGAGTGAAAATGTCGAGTTTTCTGATCAGAAACTATAAATACCCAGAATCCATTTCCTAAATGCTTTCTAAGACCAGGTCCCAGGTGTTGATCTGGACCCGTATTGTCCTCCAGAGAAATATAAAACCATCAGACAAATCCCTCAAACCACGACACTGATACTCTGCGTCTTGGAGGCTTAGTTTTACAGATTCATGACATACATCAAACAAAAATATCTCTCGAAATGAGTGCTGACATATCGCACATTTGGAGCTCCTGGGACGGCGTTAATGCCCCTTCACCTCCTTCGAGCAGAAACACACATTTCACTCAGAAGAGTCACGATCAGTCTGCAGGAAAACAGGCTTTCGTGTCGTTTTAAAGCAGGTATTCAGGGTTACAGAAAGTTCAGGGACTCTAAGTGCTCACCGGAGCCACGTTACGGCGCTTTATTGTTATATGAAAGCCTAAAAAAACTGATTAGGATTAAAGTTCCCGGGAAAATAAAGTCCCATCTGTTAACATGGAGGGGATGGGCTTTGTGTCCCATACAGCAGCAGCGGAGAGGCAGTCAGGGTGGCTGGATTTGCAATACAAACACTGTCGACCGCAGTTTGTCTCCTGTTTCCTACCAGCATTTAAAACATGTTTCTAACCTTTCTAACTTTGGCTTAGTTGTGTTGTCATACCCAAAAGTAAACCAGAGGTTATTGTCGTAACCATGACAGTGCAGGTCAGACTGAATTAGCCATGAGTCAGACTATAATTCCCCTTCAAGGCTGTTTTCTTTTGTCACCAAATCTTCTAGAAAAAAAGGACCATCTGGGACGTTAAAAAACTCTTGTCCTGCGCTGAAACTGTCGTCTTCTTGCTGCAGCGAGGTGAAGCACACAGAGACACACATGCATCACCTCACCAGGATACTCGCAGGTGGGAAAAATCTCCCAAAACTGCAGAATTTTCTACTTGGCGAAGCACAACTGCTTATATATACTCAGTGTTTGCAGGCCCGCTCAGGTTCGTCTGGCAGACTCGAGCTCAAGGACACGCAGATAAGAGGACACGCACACACACACCCATGCACGCACACATTCCCCGAGCGCACACACAGATACACAATCACACAAGTTTCCAAGACTAAATCAAATATTTATCAAATTCAGGGAAAAGTTAGAGAGGAAGCGAACATCAGCTCATAAAAACAGAAACTCATTAAAGTCCATCTTTCTGTTCTTCTCAGGGAAAGTTTATATTTATATAAAAATGTGTGAGAGCACCTATAGAAGTTCCTCGAGGTATTCTCATCGATAACAAACTCCCATTAAGAATGCAGGCCAGGTACTGCAAACGTAACCAACCTGTCAACAATTGTGCGAAGCCTAATGGGATTTCACTTCCAGCAGTGTGTACTCAGACTGTATAAACAATGTTAAATCAAGTGGAGATGAAAGCCAGGAGCTTCATCTTAACTCTTTCCACGCCAAGGTGGAGGTTTAGTGCGGCGCTCTTACCTTCCTGACTGTAGAGGAGAATCAGAGGAAAGGAATCAGCAAATATCTGATCAGAGACGGGGAACATTTTGGCCTGTTAACAACTTTGAGACGACTTTCATGCGTGTGCGTTTACATGCACAGTTAAAGCTCAGTTATGCTCAACGTTACCCATGGATCCGGCCATGCTGCGTGTTGTTTTCATCTGTATTTCTGCACGTATCCTTAAAGTTTACAGATACGGACCAGACGGAGCAGTACCACCGGTAACCTTAGGGGGCAGTGTTGCTGCTGTCACTACCTGATACTCATCTCTAGAGAGAAACAAAGAAGACAATAGCGAGGCTTTTTGAGGATCGTCGTCAATTTCTCTCAGGAGAGTTGAGGGTGAGGGCCTGACCGACCACCGCCTCCTCCAACGCTGCCTCCGTTTCTGTCTCCTATGTAAAACATACATTTTCACTAGCTCCTCCACTGTCGCCGTGTTTCTATCTGTTTGTCCATGTCAGAAACTTTTGACTCCAGCCTGCCCCCTGGTGGATGTAATGGGTAACATCCATGCCAATGTAAAGTCGGCAGCGACGGAGCCATAGTTTGAAACGGTTGCGTGTATTTTCCTACGTATGGCGAGCATGAATGAGTCTTTAAGTGATTTTACCGTCCTAATCCAGTTTACATGCACTGAGATGGAGTCAAAGAATCGAGAAGCATGTCACCGCCACTCCAGCAGGTGGCGATATGCTTTCTTTTAGCTCATAAACACCGTCACTTTCTCAACTCTGTGCCATATGTCTTTTCGGATTCAACCTCCCAGCTAAAAGCTTGGCATGCAAACTCTGGAGCATGCTCAGAATGCCAACAACACATGAGTGTGATTTCAATACGATTACGAACATATTAATTACGAACGTCAGGCTGATCAAATATGCAAGCATCTAGCGCCCACCAGATCCAAACCGCTGCAGCAAGTGGAGGAGAAGCGCTTGTGATATTATATTTCTTGCTAGTCTGGACGAGATCGAGATCGGCGGTGTACATAAACACCGACATCCCACAACCCTGGCCCCTCCCATTATCACGTTTAGAGCAGTTTAGCGTACTGACTTCATTTTATTTTGCAAATTAAGCAGATATTTTAATTAACCGCTCGTAATTAAGCCTTGTGTATCTGATATGACCGCCTGAGTGAATCCGAAGCCGAGCAGGACGGCGGACAGATTGTGTGGAATCACAAACATTGATTATAATACGTGTGTATTTGACCCGCCTGCAGTTCTGGAGTGGCGTGCAGCCCTTCCGTATCCTGTGGAATTTTGCCGTAACCCTTAAAGCCATAAAGACATTTTGTATGTGACTGTATGATAACATACTCATTTTTTAAAATCCAGTCAGCAACTTCAGAAGCGACCAGATCAGACACTAAATACTTCACAATTCTTTCCTTGGTTTTATATCTTCACCCTCGAGCTTCCTGCCTGCTTTTGCTCTCTGCTCCAAACTGCTCTTCATGTTTGCGCCTGATCTGAATGTTACTCACATTACAAACATACTACAAATGAAAACCTGAACTCTTTTAAGACCCTGCCTCTTAGGAAAACATTTTATGCAGATCTTTAAATAGATATTAAGGTGGGGAGGGGTAAATGAATCTATTTACACGTGGTTATCGCCGCCCCTCACTACCTCTCCTTCACTTCACTACTCCTGTCCCGCTTCACTCTACGTCCTCTGAACTCTACCCCTCCACTTGCTCGCCCCGGAGTGTATCTCGTTTTAGCATCGGCTATCTGTAAGCCAAGAGCCGCTCTGTCACCAGATCCCTGAGTCGCGCAGAGTTCTTAGGAATGGCATGTGTTCCCAATTGGCAGCTTAATGGAGGCTGACCACACAACTACAAACCGGTGGGAGGGGGGCGCAGAGGCCAAGGGGGGTAAGCTGCAGGTCATGACTTGTAGCTTATCGACCCTACCGTGAAATCAATTTAAAGGCGTGGATTCACAATGAGGCGCTTCCTTGAGGTTTTGCAGGCGCCACATCAGTCAGGTGTGCGTTAGTTGGTACCTAACCCTAAGTTTACCTCTGCTGGTTGATAGGCCGCCCCCGGCTCCCTCCCCAACTTTGTTCAATCGCTTCGAACTCTTCTCACATAAATAATGCCGATGCGTCTTCTCGGGTTTCAAAGGACAGCAAACTCGACGTGTCTTGGCAGTGACGATAGGTTTAACTTTCCCAGCTATGCCAGCCTTCAGCAGCCGCCGTGTACGCTGCATAATATGTGGGTGTGACCGCGTGCATGTCCATAATATATGCCTGAGTGTATAACAAGCGTGTGTACAGCATACCCGCTGTGCATTTCCGCATGGCAATTTGAAAGCATACTTGTGGTGCGGATCGCTTGCGCCCCGTTTTTATTTGCATTTTTTCCGCCGGCACACAGAGGAAGATTTTCAAGAGAAGGAAACGAGCAGAAAAAGAGAGAGAGAGGGAGAGAGAGAGAGAGGCACAGAGTGTTACCGGGAGTGACTATGGAGTAAAAGGTCAAGGTGAACCCAGAGACAAAACCAGGAAGACGTCATCAGATTATCCTCTGATGCAGCAGAAACACACTTTTCTTTTAGACTCCAACCTGAATCATAAATCTCCTTTATTTTATTTTGTCCCGTCATTGTTTTGCTCTTTATCGATCCGATCATCACCCAATGTCTCCAACCTTCCTCCTCACGTTGCACAGTAATTAAATTTCTCCTTCCTGCCTTTTTGCCGTTTTTCTTCTCTCAGGTTCGACCTTTTTTTTGTGCCTTCGATCTATTTTCAGATCATCATTGTGTTGACGTCAACAACTTGCCACAAACAGTATTGCCAAACTAGTTTCTGGGCATGGATATGTCAACCTGTCTGCAGTAGACTGAGTATAAGCAGCGCCATGAGGTCATCCTCTGGTTTGTGGTCTTTAGCGTGGCGTTTGGAGCCAGAGGTGACTGAGTTTTGACAGCTGGGTGAGTTTGCACATCCATGTTCTGAAGCCAACCTGCTTTACAGTCTGTGCAACCACGACTAGAAGCATAATTTACTCGAACGCCACGTTATAGCGAAGAAGACTGATGGTCATAGGCATCAGTTAAGGGGGGGGAATATAAGCCATTGTCGTCCAGGCCAGGCGAGAGATATAATCCCTCCACCTGGTCCTGGGTCGCCACGAGGTCTACTCCCGGTGGGACATGTTTGTAACACCTCTAACGGGAGGCGTCCAGAAGGCGTCCTAACCAGATGCCCGAGCCACCTCAGCTGACTCCTCTCGACGTGGAGGAGCAGCGGTTCTACTCTGAGCGCCTCCCGAGGGTCCGAGCTCCTTACCCGATCTCTAAGGCTGAGCCCGGACACCCTGAGGAGGAAACCCATTTCAGCCGCTTGTATCTGCAATCTTGTTCTTTCAGTCATTACCCAAAGTTCATGACCATAGGTGAGGGTCAGTACATAGATCGACCGTAGATCACTGCTGATGCCGCTCCGATCTGCCTGTCGATCTCCCATTCCATCCTACTCTCATTCATGAACAAGATCCCGAGATACTTGAACTCCTGACGCCCTTGCTGATGGTGTCATGCAATTAGGGTTGGTTATCGAGAATCGAGCATCGATGGGGATCGGGACTGACATTTCAATCGTCCCGGAATCGTTCAAATTTTAACATTTCGATTCCATGTTTCGCAATGTAGCCGCTGTGGGTTGCAATGCACTCTCTCTCTCTGTGGCTTCGTCTCATACGCTCCGTCCTCGTTGGTGTTCGGCGGCTTCTTCTTGTGCTCGTCTTTGACGCGCTTCGCTAGTGTTGTGCCGTAGAATGCACCCCTGACAAGAGCGCGGTTGAAAGTACATAACAAGGTGAAACAATCCAAGTTTTCCTTACCGTTGGACGGATTCTAAAGCGTGTGCCTTTAATGATTTCATTCAGGCTATTCAGATATGCCGAAAACAACAGCCCTCTGATTCGGAATATTTGCTGTCCTGAAAATATAACGTTCTCTACCTTAACAGCTTACTGTACAGTTTATACACCCAAGTACACTTCTATGTGTGCATTTTTGGGACACGTAAAAACAAAATGAAAGTTTGCCAGAATCAGATAAGTAAAACAATAAATCATTCTGTCCTCTGCTAATTTTGAAGCAGCAAACAAAAAGTTAATATAATTTAAAAATTCATGGAGAAGTTCAGAAATTTCATCCAAAAAGAAGAGCTCAAAAGAAGAACTTTAATATCCTGCCTTTTAAAAGAACCAAAAATAGAGAATCGATAGGAATCAGAATCTGAATCGGAATCGTTCAAAATCAAACCCTACATGCAATCAAAACACTTTTCAGAATCAGTGCTGCCCCCTCATGGTCATTAGGAGTGCATCGTCTTCACCTTTGGGGTCAAGAGGTCGTTATTTTCCAAGAGCGTCTGCAGCCGTTAACCTCAGAATTACACTTTAAGCCTGTAAGTTGCGAGAATGTGCAGCATGTCATCATAATGTGAGCTAATACCAGCCTGGCTGCCAACGCGCTGATGCAATTTCTGAAGAAACTCGGACCATAAACTGAGTAAAATGTGGAAAAAGTCTCAGCGGCTTCACCCGCAGAGACGAAAATGCTGACTCAACCCAGAAACAGACAAAGACACAGATTATGATTAATAACGCCAAACTCGAAACGCCTTAAAAACAAATCAAACACGAGGTAAACGCACCACTTCTGCAGGAAAGGGTGATTCAGACCGAGGCTGTAAATGACATTAACCTCATTACGGTTTGAGTCCAACCTCTCAAATGTTTGCATGTCAAAATTAGATGATATAATAATGCTTTTCAGACAGCTCGTCTGCATAAGTCCTGTTTCTGTCTCCATCCCCGGGTAAGCAGGAAATGAAGCACCGGCTACAAAGCGAGGTAGAGTGGAGCAACACGGTTTAAATATAACTCTGAGTTGTGGCTGTGAAAATCTAAAGAGAGCAGGGCTGCTGTTTCTTGGAAAGACGGGCTGCAGAGGTCGATACAGCGTTTTTAAACCTTCCTCATCCGTCTCTATTTCTATCGATTTTTCACCTCCGCGTCTCTGCAAACCTTTTAACCGTACGCCGCCGTGTTTATATCTGCGTTTCTGACACAATCTCCTCGATAGACTTTTTATAGCTTTAGGAGAACCATGCGGTAATGTAGCCGAGGGATTCCTCCTCCTCCTCCTCCTCATACCCCCCCGCCCACATCCTCTACCCTGTTTCTCCTGCAGACCCTGGCGGTGTCAGACAGGAGCTCAGATATGTGCTCTCTCACACACACACAGACACACACACACACAGAGGTAACCCGGTAATTAGGTCTGCTGTAATTGTGACTTAGCATTGTAAAGTAGAAGGGCAGTATTTCCAGGGAAGGTTTGTTGACTGTGGGATTATAACAGGGAACTTGAACGGCATGTGTTTATCTACATTCTGCAGCGGTGAGAGCGTCCATCCAAAATACCCACCTGGTTCTCGGTAATGGAGTCAGGTCAGGCTGTAAAGTTCAGCGGTCATCATCATCATCATCATCATCATCATCATCACTGCCAATGACACCTTTCCTTAAGCGGTCCTGCCTGCCTGCGTGGGAGGATGTGGGACATGATCATTAAATTCTGTTGTGCATATTATGAAGCGATCATAATGTTTGTTTCTGTTTCATCTGTTTAGCTGCAGCTTTTTTTTAATGGAGGGTTATGTGTGGAAAAAGCAAATTCTCTTAAGTACTCAATTATGAGGACTCAGGTCCCCTCCACAATGGGAAAACCGTCGACTGGAGAGGGTCTGAACCTGGTTTCAGGTGAAAGGAGGATATGGGACACAAAGGTTATCTTCTAAGAAAGTCCTCCTGATATTTCCAAGACTTTTAGGTCCTGATCCAGTCAGGAACTCGCATGCATCTCAATTAGGGTGACCATACGTCCTCTTTTACCCTGACATGTCCTCTTTTCTGGGGGCTGTCCGGCTTTGTCTGGGGGAATTTATAAAATCCTTCAAATATCTGTTTTGTACGGAAGTTTCGAGTTTGTGTCACGTGGATTTAGTGAGTTAGAAACACATAAAGACACTCATCTGACCCAAAAAACTCAAAATTAACTGTGCGACTTCGTAACTTCGCCCCTGTGTAGTCGTGTCCGTTTTTGGGGATTCAGAATATGGTCACCCTAATCTCAATAATTTGCACTTTCATATCTAAACTGACAGATCAAATGTGTCTGTGTGCAAGATACTAACTTTGTCCTGCAAGATAATTTTATGCACATGTTTAGAATTTGCACTTTTTTGAACTTGAGGGACTCCGTGCACATGCAGCCCGCCTGAATAAGGCTTTCAGGAATTTGGTGCATGTGTGAGATTCTGGTTTCAGCTGATTGCACACCTGCCTGGTTTTATAATCGTTTCAAGTGTGTAGAAAGCTCTCACCCGTCAGTATGTTTACATGCACCTTTTAATTGGACTAAACTCATAATTCGGTTTTTCGCCAAATTGGGCTTCTCATACATGCAGCTGAGAAGATCGAATGATTGACATGTACTCCTCCCTAAAACTAGGGAGCGATATGGGTCTTTTCAGTGGCGCTGTTTCAGGTCGGTGTCAGATGTCAGAAGTGTCTACAACTGCTGCTGGGCATTTTGGAGAAACAAGAAGATGGAGCATCGTACAGCGTTGTTTTTGTCCGACATGATGGACGCGCTACTTTTTCTGCACACTACTCTTCTTCTTTGGTGTTTATGTTTCGGGGTTATGGGGGTGTGGCGCACATGCATTGTCCGATCATACTCCGACTATGCTGGTTACATGGTAGAGAAATTCGAATTCCAATCACGTTATCTTGGTGTCTTAATCTGTGTTGTCCGACTCCAATCGGAGTTTGTGTTTACATGCACTTCAGTTGTCCGGTCTTAATCAGAATAAGGCGATAATTCGGTTTTCTCGAGTGTCATGTAAACAGATTGCATGTGAAGGGCCTGGTATAGTTAAATTAAATCTTTACAGGCTTTAATTAAGAATTTTCTAAATACTACATGAGAGCTGGATAACCTTCAGTTCTCTCTCTAAAGCTCCTGTGAGGAACTTCTGTTTTTTGTTGACTTTGGCGCCCTCTGTGGATGAAGCTGTGCATCTGTTTGCTGATCTTTGCATGTTGGTTTTAATGACTCCAACTTTAACTGATCCTCACAGGAGCTTTAACTTTACAAGACATCACATTTTTGTTTTGGATCCTGATCTTTCTTCCTCGTCCGTCTTCATCGATGTCCCACTTTCAGAAACAGCTGTTGGCCGTCCCGCTCTCTTCTCATTTTCCGTTATTTTTGCGTCTCCCCTCCTTCGTTATTTATTAGATCTTTTTTAAACGTCTTCATCTTGATAAAGTTTGCTGAACTGCATCATTTCCAGGAACCCGGCCCGGACTTTATCGCTCTACCCCCTGAGAAAGTCTGTTATGTTTTATTATTTTTAGAAACCTATGACGCTGTTTTCAATAAAACAAAACTGACGTCTCCTGGGATATAAGTTGACGCAGGACAAGCTAATGAGAGAGAGGGGGGGGGGGGGAGTGGGTGAGGGAGTGAGGGGACAGGTGGTTGTGATGACAAAGTCAAATATTTGACACCGGCTAATTACGAAGGTGGTCTTGTGACTTTTATGCGCCTGTTTTTTTTTCCATAGGTGCTGAAAACACTAAAGCTTTAAGGTCTGAATGTACACGCTCAGACTTGTGTGTGTGTGTTTATGTGTGTGTGTGTGTGTGTGTGTGTTTTCTGTGCACAGACCATAACAGCAGGAAGCTCAGCATCAGATAAAATAAAGAAATCCATCATCTCATTCTCCTTTTCAGCTCCACTCTTTCTTTTTTTCCTTTTTTTGATTCCCACAATAAATCCCCCCACAACAATATTTCCATTCAGGCCGCCACAAATCTCCTCCATGAAAGTCACACGTTTCTCTTTTCGTGGCGCTCTCAAACTCAAATTCCCATGTCACAAATTTCCATATCATTCACACGAGCTGCAGATCAGCCGCCTTTTCTTTTCCCGCCCTGCTCCCGAATCGACAATGGTCGCTTTTCAGGGACTTCAAAGTGCCGGAGGGGGCGAGAACGGACCGCTGGGTGGTATAAAACAGTAAGGTGAGAGATTAGAGCTTATCAGAGATTTCCTTAAAGAAAGAAATGTTTCTGCTGCCAGACTGAGGCGGAGGAAAAGGTCTCCGAGAAGTGCACCAAGGTCAGGGGATTAGAGCAGGTGATCCATGGACTTCAAGGAGGGAGATCATGATCTGATTATCCTGTCCTCTGAAACCTTCGCCTTTCATTTTCATCCTCTGCTGCTCGTCTCCCATTTGTGAGTTTGACCTGAAGTGACCTAAACTCAGAAACACTTTGAGGGGAGAAAGAAACACACACACACCTCCTCACACTCATGGTCACTTTTACAATCACAGATTTGACAAGAGGACAAAAAAAAAAAGTCCCTGATCCAGTTTCAGACGTGGTTCAGGATCTTCGAGCGTCCGGCATGAGGTCAGCTATAATTGATTTGAAAACGAGTGCCGGTCATTCAGAAAGGCTTGGGTCACTCAGTCAGGAGTTCTGCAGGTTCAGAAGGGAAAGCACCTGAGATATTAAGGATTAAATCCCCCCTCTGGCATGGGTCAGGTAATCCTTTATCGCCCCCTAGTGGTCATGGGGCAATTGCAATAACTGAGGAGGTCATATGACTGTAAATAAAATCTGAAAGTGGAGTGATGAAAGGAAAAAAAAGGATGCATCTCCACAGTCGTGTGGGATTAAAGCTCCTGTGAAGAGTCCGGGAATCAAACTACTAACCTGTCTGTTAAAGGGATATTCCAGCATAAAATTAAGTCCAGAGATGAATGTTGTCGACCGCTTGCTTCTCTAGTTATACCAACTTTAGTAACAACCGCAGGATAGCAATACAGAGAGCCACACGCTCAACCAAAACACCACTCTTTAGCCACAAATAATGCTCAGAACAGCACCTAACTTCATCAACAGGACATATAGGGTCACAGACATAGTACTAGCCACCAAACATCTTTTTAACTTTGACTAATTTCTTTAGCAAACAGACTAAACACAACTCACCTACTCTCTTCCAGCAGACGCTTGTTTGTAGCGAGACCTCAGGCCAGTCCATTACGGACTACAGCGGGGTGACGCAGCTCAGGGAAGAACATTTATGATCATTACTTTATCGACACCCCGTTTAGAGATGAATGTTGCCGACTGTACTGGTCTCACCAGCGGTTATCCAGACAGTTAAACACGTGATTCAATAAATTCAGTTGAAGCCGGGACTTGTTTGACTTTTTACTGAACCAGTGTGAAACTGCAATACAAAACATTACAAAATTGACATGAATTTCAGACATAAATCGCCAAATAATTCACTCTTAACATCAATGTAAACCATATAAACACATACTCACAGACGATGCGTCTTAACAGACTTGTGAAACCACGGAGAATAATGAGGAAAACAGTCCGTAAACGCCCTGTCGGCTGCCCGTTCGCGCGAGTCCCGATCTGCGACAACTTCCGGTTTGCGCAGGAAGTGACGTCATCGCCGAACTAAACTGCTACTTTACCACAGAAAACAATAAACATAAAGAAAACACTCAAAACGAATTACTGTCCATAACACCGACCGCTTGCTTCTCTAGTTATACCAACTTTAGTAACGACCACACAATAGCAATACAGAGAGCCACTCGCGCAACCAAAACGCCACAAATAATGCTTAGAACAGCACCTACCTTCATCAACAGGACATATAGGGTCACAGCCGATCATCTCTTTATCATTTCCTCAAAGTAATAATCACCATATTAATCATTTTGCACTGCAGACGCGGTAGTTCTTCAAGATTCAAGATGTTTATCATCACAAGATTTATGTACAAGTACATTGCACTGTGAAAAGCTTAGGTTGGGGTGCTTCATAGAATAAAAACAATAAATAAGCAACAGTGCTATACTTTTCTAAAAGTTTAAAAACAAATTAAAAGAGCCAGAGTCAGTACACAAGGTAATGACACCATAAAAAGTTCATTTCATAGACTTATTTTAAAGTCTTACAGCCCGTGGAAGGAAACTGTTCTTCAGTCTACTTGTGCTTTCCTTGATGCTTCTTCTTTCTTAGCGTCTCGGTCTGATTGTATTTCCATGAAGAAATGATCATAAATGTTCTTCCTTAAACTGCGAAACCCCGCTGTAGTCCATAATGGACTGGCCTGAGGTCTCGCTATCAACAAGCGGCTGCTGGAAGAGAGTAGGTGAGTTGTGTTTAGTCTCTGTTGATGAAGTTAGGTGCTGTTCTGAACATTATTTGTGGCTATAGAGTGGCGTTTTGGTTGAGCGCGTGTCTCTCTGTATTGCTATCCCGCGGCCGTTACTAAAGTTGGTATAACTAGAGACGCAAGAGGTCTTGAGGGGGTGTCTAACTCTGTGTGTGTTTGACCCTAACTTAATTTTACGCTGGAATATCCCTTTAAAGCTCCTGTGAAGAGTCTGTAAATCAAACTCCCACCTGTCTGATAAGAGATGACCCACTCTCACACTGAGTCACATTCACACAGGGGTGTTTGTCATGCTGATTTCTGTATTTTTACACTACTGTAGATATTGTGGTTTAAAATAAATTAATCCATGATGAATCCCTGCAGATTTGGTTAAAAAAAACACAATACCTTTAATGTTTTATCGACGTTAGGAAGCTTTAATTTCAATCACAAAGTTCAAGGTGTTTCCATTTCTTGCATAAGCCGCTCTAATGATGTTGTTTTATCCTGAGGTTGCATATCAGTGCAGAAATGACAGTGTATCAGAGTGCAATGACCTTGATAAGGCCTTTAATCTTGTAAATTATCCATCTGTGGACTGGCTGCTGAGAAACACTCACAGACGAATGTGCCAGCCAGAAAGATAACACCGCTCTGATAACGTACCTGTCGGATATAGTTTCATCCTTCGCCATTTACAACGCCGTACGTGACAGCGTTCACACATAGCTATGACTTGGCCCAAAAACCTCTCAATGTGACACAGTGGAGGGGACTTTCACGTCACGGCTCTGACAAGCAGATCTTTTCTTCTGCACGCACAAAGACTCGACTGTGCTCATAATGGACTGAAAGATCAGCTGCTCGCATGTCAGCTCCAAGACTGCTGCGAAATGTCTCGAGACGGCGGCGGCGAGGCCCAGCGAGGATGGGAGCAGGTGGGCCGCAGGTGGAAACGGGCCCAGGATGAGCCAGAAGGACTCTGGTCGGGTTGTTGCACTCTGGACCTGAATGATTATGACACAGATTTAAGGCGTTTGTGTTTTTACTCTCCAAACATTAACACCCAAGACCTCTCTTCTACGTCTTTATATCGTCTTACACAACAGGAGATTTCGCCAACACACTAATGTACACACTCCACACACACTCATGCGCTCGGTTCATTAGACTAAACTGTGCCAGGTCTCAGAGTTAATGTTTAGACGCACTATGCCTGCTGAGATATACGCAGCGGGCTGCAGAGACGCCGGGCTGAAGGTCAGCCCGACATGTGCTGTTTGATCTTTTCCAGCCAACGGCGAGCCGAACGACACGGATTTAAAAAAAGAGAGGTGAAGGGAGGGAGGGCGGTCTTCCTAAGCTGTGACCCACCTACCTGACAGGAGGTTCGCACATAAGAGCAGAGACACAACCACATTCGCAGAAGTGGGTCAACAAGAGAGAGTATGTAAACAGGCACCATGACAGTTTGGGACGTCTCCAACAGAGCGGGATCATCAGGATGTTTGTTTAATGGCAGCTTGTGTAATAAAGTCATAAAGTCAATATTATGGTTATAAAGACGCAGTATCAACGAAACGGAAAGCAGTATTTTCGGTCTTATTCCTCACATGGTGTTCCAGCTTTAGGAAGAGTTTGTCCTCTTCATTTAAAAAATGACGAGTGAAGCTGTTAATATTTCTCAATCTAACCCCCGCAATCGGATTAAACAGTGACTTAGTGGTTGGACATTTTGTATTTTAGTTCTCTTTAATTACACATTCCCCCTTGTGGCTTTCAGCAATCAACAAAAAGTTCCGATCGGTCTGTTCACTGTGTTCCTTTTTTAATGAGCTGTCATTTTGTAATCAGAGTTTCCAGTCTGGTGACCGTCCACTTAGCTAACTCGCAAGCTAAGTCTTGTAGTAATCGTCGTCTGTTGGTTGGTTTTGTTTTTCATGCTCTCAAAATGACCAAATACTGAACATAGATTTGAAAAGTATTAAAAAATAACCGTTTATCATCTGCATACAATGACAGTCCTGGCTAACATTGTGTTACGCTAGCATAACAAGCTACTGAGTAAGTGCGTGTAAACGTCCTCGACAGTTTAATTCACAGATTACATTAGAAAGAACAAAAGCTTGGTAACTTCAGCTCATTAGCGGGACATAATCAAGGCCAGTAGAGGGCGCCAAACTGTGCTAACTCCGGAAACTGTGCGAGTCAGTCAGTACATTTAAATGCACTTTAAAATATTAATTTATTGCATTTCGCTGAATGAAACTGTTTATTTTAATATATGTAAACATGTTAATCTGATTTAAAACACACTATATTTTTTTGCCAGACTAATGGGGCGCTCACACCAAGCGCGAGTAAAATCATCTACTCGCTTAATTTGCGCAAATCTAGACACATAACTGAACAGTATTTACCCGCTTCATGGCGTTTTGGTTGAGGTTTGTTTATGGCTCCTCAGACCGCTGTGTATTGCTATCCTGTGGTCGTTACTTAAGTTGGAATAACCCTATGCCCCTTAATTAATTTTACGTTGGAATATCCCTTTAACTGTGCATGTAGATGTAGTGACTGTATGAGCACGTGTGTGTGTGTGACAGACGGGACAGAACGGTCCGTCTGAAAATATGACCTTAACTAATGGTAATATTGACCTCATCATGCTATAAGAGGAGAATTACTCATAATCATCTGCAAAAGGTGACAGTCTGTTAGCATGACGGGGTGTTAGCCTCTGTGGTTTATCAGGACTGAAATGCAATCATGGCGAATTTCGTATGTTTACGTAAAGCTGTCATTTTGCAGAGCGTGACCTCCTTCTCAGGACACCTTTAGTTAGCTCCAGTTAATCACAGCCGTAATGTACAAACCAGTGACAGATTGACAGACGCGGACGAGAAACGGCCTCGCTGACAGACAGACTGACATGCCGATAAAGAAGAGATGACAACAATGGCTGTCGCCGAGCAGAATAAATCCAGCTGCATTAAAGAGGGGGAAAAAAATCGCTGATAGACACAAACAAAAATAGCCTCCGAAACCACGCACATGTATATTCAGGGACCAGACTGAAGGTTACGAGAAGCATTGTTGACCGTTCACGTATCTTTAACCATTGGCAGCCCTGTCACATGACCCCTTATTGTGTGTCTAAAGCATCATGCAGAGCTTATAATGCAGCTTCAGCCAAACTTAGATGCATTGTCAACAACCTTAGATGACATCGAGTAACCTACCAAACTGTTGCTGTGTGAAAACGGATCAGATAACTGCTGGAAATCTTTCTATCAGTGTGACCCACACACTCACACACACACAGACACACACATGCATGCATACCGGTGATACACACTTGCCAAAGAACTCCACCTGCTCTTTCCAGTCCTTTCCAACCATTCTCCTTGCTGGTGATCGGAGCCAAATCCTGCTGCTGTGTTGGCTCCGCTCTGCGCCAGCCGCTGAAAGGGAAGATGAGGTTTTGTTCTGCTGCCCAGAAAGGCTTTCGAGATGCGACACAGAAACCTCAGACCGGGGAGTACAGTGGAACGGCATAAAAACAGTGAGGGAAAAGGGGGTGACCACACACAAATCACACAGATGTACGGCATGTCTGCACAAAGGTAGATGTGGTCACAGTAAACCCGTGGGATCGGGGAAGGAGAGGATTTGTTTGCACAGGAGATGAGAGAGTGACGATCACGGAGAATGAGACCAAAATGAGTGTTTGAATGTCTGAGCAAAGTCGAGGGGAAAGAATGAGAACATGACAGGGTATATATGTGTGGTCAAAGTGTCTGCGAGAGAGAGAGAGAGAGAGAGAGAGAGAGAGAGAGAGAGAGAGAGAGAGAGAGTTGGCTACAGCCTCTGACTTTGACCCACACTGGGTGCAGGGTGCCAGTAAGCAGGCAGCTGACAGCTTGGCCGGTTGCCATGCAAACCCAATGCCTCGGCAACGTGCAGGCTTCCTCGTACACAGCAGCGTCGTGGAAACAGTTACCAGGCGCGTCTGTTTCTTTTTTTTTTTTTTTCTTTCTGAGTCAACAGCAGCCGCTGGTGGACGAACCCAGACATTCATTCATAAAATCCTCCACCGCAGGATTATTTGACATGAGGTTTGTGGTTTTGCAGACATCAAAAGCGGTGATCCTCAATGAGGGAGTGATGAGTCTTTAAGTGAATCCGCTCACGGCTGCAGCAGACATTATGTCTTTTTGCCATCATGAAGACAGATTTTCCACCGACTCTAATACCCCAGCAGATGTATTCATGCATCTTCACTCCAGCTGCAATAATAGCATCCCCATAAAGCCAGCAGGGTGTCCTCTGGTGTAAAAATCTATAGCACAGAGCAGGACAGAGCAACCCTAACCAGATGTCCACAACCTAAAACCAAATTCAGAGTACTTTTGGAGCAAAGGAGAGAATTTATGGATCTTTAAATTCTGCAGGAGAGAAAACATCATATATACGGTTATATATTGTGGGTCAAACACCTCTGGAAGTTGAAAAAGTGATTTTTCCAGCTGTAATGTGCTGGCGAGAATACATGCTGAGAACTAAAGCAGGTCAACTTATGTGTAAAAGAAGTCATAGTTGTGCACTTAATGAAAATTAATCATTTATTTCCTGCAGAACTAAAAATTTTCCACCTGCTTTGCTGTTAAATTTGCATTTTTAGCATTAAAAAATATTTAGTCATGAGTCTGTCTCTATCGTCAACGTTAAGAACAGGAGACGTTAAAGTTGGAAATTTCCACAGGAAGGAAATTACACAGTGGATCATTACTCACGCTGCGTGTTCATGGCGAAATAATCTGAATGACCCACATGGATGGAAGATTTTCATATGGAGTTCATGGATTTAAAGCTCCTGTGAGGAGTTTTTGATGTATATGTAATTGATTGAAAATCATATTGATGCTTTTTTACACTATTCCAGGAAAAATAACACCATCAGCGTCATGATCGATGATTTTTAAAAAGAAAATTTAACTGCCTGAAAACGATGCAAAGGGTAGACGTCAGCTAACAGCCCTGTTTTTACGATATTTATTCAAAGTATTCATAACACATAAAACCAGAGTTGTCAAGTATCCCTGTTTGGCTTGGAAACTACTGTATTTTACCCCCTTTCCTGCCCCGTCTTCCCGTAAATCCCCCATATTATAACATATGTATATAAAAAAACGTCATTCTGCCTCTCCAAACTGAACTCTGTGACTAGCTAAGTGCTAAGTGCCCACCAACTCGTACTAGCGAGTTGTCATCTGTGATCAGACGATGAAATTTTAACTCGAAAATTTCCCTTATTTTCCAAACCAAAACTTGACAGGTATGCATAAAACATTTGACAGCGCTGAAGTGTGAAAAAACTGCAGTTCCACAATTGGCCACTTGAGGCTGCGTCCAAAAGCCAAAGAACCCCCATTAACACGCATGTTAAAATACTCATTTTTGTAGCAAGATTAAATAAGTTAACAGCCTGTTTCAAACCTCGAAGTCGGATATTCAGCACATTCATTTGTTCGTACACTTGAAGGTGAACTGTTTTAACGATATCTAAATAGCTAAGAGTTTAAAGAGTTACATAATTAAGGTCACGGCTGAGTTGAGAGGTGGATGCACTTTATCTGTTGGCAGCGATGAGCTCACTTTATCTCCAACTCTTTGCCTGAATGTTGAGTTGAGTCAGCATTTATGAACTTTGCTGTGACTGCACTCTGGCCTTATGGCTTTTCTATCCAGATGGCAGCTAAGGTAAGCTAATCGCTAATCACACACTTTAATAAAACAGAAGCATAGCATCAATTCCCTCAGAGTATTTTGATTAATTTGAGGTAGATTTGACAAGTTTTAGGGTCAAGAAAGAGATAAGTGAACACTTCATGAAGATACGATAACGGTTTATAACAGCTTATCTGCTTTGGGCGACACCTGGGATGACGATGTTGTCGAGACACAGTAACACTGTTAATCTGGGATGTTGTGTATTAGAGATTATATGGTAACATGCTCACAGTCCTGGACCCTGATAGTTTTCAGATGTGTCTCCTGGAGTTCGAGGGTGTCTGACCTCCTTTAGCAGATCTATTCTGACCCACATGCAAAGTCCTGTTAGCATCTGCCCCACCTCGCCGCAGCCACGACTTTTCTTTCCCCCCTTTTCTCTCATCTGTTCTGGATTTTCGAGGCGTGAGGCTGAGAGTGTGACCAGCAGCGTGACAACGTGTGTGTTGGCTGAAGTGGGGGGCGCTGGTGCTGGTGTTGCGGGGAGGCACAAAGACGTAAGTGGCAACTGCGTCTCTCTGCAGCTGTGGGGCTACGTGAGCATCAGCAGGAACACACTTGCTCGCCGTCTCGCCCCCTCCCGGACTCATTCATCTCTCACAGTAACACACTTCCTTTGCTCATTTGCAAATTCGAATGGACTTTTGACAGCCAGCGAGCCCGACCTCTTTCCTTTTCAATGAAGCCTTCGCACTGTTCTCTTGTATCACTTCTCTCTCTTGTCGTAGTCCCGAGCGGCGGGGACCTTGACAGAGAGAGATGTGTTGGAGCAGCCGACAGACATCTGAGATGACTGAAAGGGAAAGACAGAAAGATCCTCTTTCCCACACACACACACATATGCAGCTGATCTGGCCTGAAATGACCCCCAAAGGATTAGTGTGCGTGTGTGCATGTGTGAGCCTTCTGCAAAGCATGTTCACCTGAGTCATATGTACGCATATGCAGAAGCATGTGACCCTCTCTTGTCTCGAGACTGTTTGCAAACTCGGAGTTTGAAGGCCAAGGTCAGAGGTGAGACTTTGCACAGGAATTAGCAGAATCAGGCGAGGAGGAGAAGGAGGAGGAGGAGGAGGAGGAGGAGGAGGAGGAGGGGTGAAGACGCAGAGACAGAACGAATACAATGAAGAAAGCAAAGATGCTGAACACAGGTGTGGAGAGGACAGTGACGAAGGCCAGATAAAGAATAAAAACATTTTTTACCCTGTTGTGTTTTTTCTTCTGGAATAGCAGGTGATGTCAGAGGAGGCTGGATCCGAACAGAGAGATAATAGGCTGAGCCGAATGGGCTGACTGTCCTTGTGTTCTTCAGCAGGTGGGTTTGTTGGCAGCTGATCTTAGTGTTGGAGGATCCCGACAGATTGAAGAGCAGCGCTGACCTCTGCTGGTGAAACGTGGATCTGTGTCCGTGTGGAAAACTCACTCCACAAAATATTGGGAAAACAAAAATGTTTTAGACACAAAATATTAAGAAGACAAAAGTTTTAGAGAAAAAAATATTCAGAAAACAAAAATATTTTAGACACAAAATATTTAGAAAACAAAATTATTTTAGAGACAAAATATTTGGAAAACAAAGGTTTTAGAGACAAAATGTTTAGAAAAAAAAATATTCTAAAAAACGAAAAAGAATTAAAACAAAAATATTTTCAAGACACAAAATATTTACAAATAGTTTAAGAAAAATTTTAAATATACCAAAAACAAAAACAAAATTCAAACAAAATATTTTAGAGACACAAAATATTAAGAAAAAGTACAAATATTCCAAAAACAAAAACATTCTGGAAGCATAAAAAAATAATAATATATTTAAAAAACAAGACTATGAAATCAATTTTTAAATTAAATATTAAAAATGAAAATTAGAAAATTTTGAACATATCAACATTATTTAATGTTGATATTGTTAAAGTTTAATGTTTTTTACATTTTCTTCCTATTGGAAAAAATATTGAAAAAGTTTTATAATTGTTTTTGTTTTTAGAATTTGTGTTTTCTAAAACATTTTGATTTGATTTTGTGTTTTAAATCATTTTCTTCAGGGCCACCGTAGAAACAGTGTAACTTAGTGGTACCCATTTTTTCATAGAGCATCCTGACAGAAATCATTCACACTTCAACATGAACTTTTCTGTTCAGAGAAGTTTATTGCTAAAAAGAGGGTTAGGATATGACGGCTGCTGCCTCAGTAGGGCTCTAACTATAAAGATAATTCTCAAATCTATATATTAGAGATTAACCCACTTTTAAATAAAAACTCATGAGTCTCATTTAAATTGACATTCTTATGAAAAGGCAAATCATTTGGAGTTTATCTTAATTTAAAAACTAAAAGGTGCTTTTGAAAAAGAAAGAAAAAAATGTGTTTGATAAAGAAGCAAAGTTTTGACGAGGACGAGAGAGAACAAAGAGGAACTGAAAGTTCATCATTAACAATAGTTTTTTTTTATATGAATCTGAGAAGTTATTAAAGCAGAACTGTGACTGTTTGAGAGGAGTTATAAGAGACCACGTAGAACTGAAGTTCAGAGGAACTCGTCAGGATCTGTCAGCGTTTTTAAAACTGATTTGGTTTTTTAAATTCAGGTCAGATTCAGTGGAAGAATTAAACAGGTATTCACTGTCAATGATCCAGAACACGATGACGCACAAACTTCTGTTTTCTTGTGAAGCAGACGAACTTTTTATTCTGCAGAAAAACACAAAAGACACATACTTCACTGGATCATTTCAAATAAAAACTTCACTTTCATAACACAACCATCCTGAGCAAACGAACATCCAGATGTCGACTAATTACTGCAATCACACGTCAGCATACCGCAGTCTCCGTGTAAACATCATTCAGTGAAAAAACACGATAAAAAATCATCTTTTTATGAGAAATTCAGAAATAAAGCTTCAGTACGAGCTCTTGTTCTCAGGTCTGACAGTTTTGATTAATCTGTTTCAATCAACCATCAGCTTTTTCACATGTTCCCAAAATCACATCGAGAATTTCCGATCCCTGAGTTCGCAACAGTTTCCCGACTCGGACAAGATAACATGATTAAAGTTCCTCATTGGCACGTTACGGTTAAGAAGAGAAAATACGTCCCTTCAGCTCCTGATTGAGTCAGAATCAGCGATTTGATTTGGGATTCATTTGTTCAGCCGTCACAGGAAGACGCGAGGGATGGCGTTTTCATCCCCTCCGAACACGGACTCCATGGCGTTTCCTCTTCGGTCGAAATGGCGCTGGTTTAGTTTGGCAGGCGCAGAGACGTGCCACATGACCACACCTGAGGGGTTCACCGACACCACGAAGTCGGTGGAGTCTTTCAGCGTGGTGGTTTTGTCGGTGAAGACATCGTAAACCTGAGGGCGAGGAAAAGAGAGAGAGTCTGAAAACACCAGGAGAGTCACCGAGGTCGTGGTCGAACCGGCCTGACCTTAAAGCGAGGACTCACCTTGTAACTTCCTGTGGTGTAGTTGAGTTTTTTAAGGGACGTCTTATATCGGTACGGCATGTCAGAACGACGACTGAAGAACACCAAAGCGCTCGCACCGTCCGACAGGGGGCGCCAGAACACCTGGATGTTACTCTTCTCCTGATGGCGAGAAACATAAACGTGTTAAAAGAGTCCAAATACAAAATGAGGATCTCAGTCAGAAGTCATCACCTTTAAAATACGCCGTCCCTGGATCCCAAGGGGGTCCTGATTGATGCTGATGACCATTTTGTTCTGCAGGATGCTGCGAGCGCCGCTGCTGATGGTGCGCAGGTCGTTGGACATGAAGAGAGGAGCGGCCATGATCGCCCAGAGAGCCATCTGAGAGCGAGACTGATCCATGCTGAGGGCGAAGTCGCCGATGATCAGCTGAAAGGTCAAGGACAAACCGTTCATGAGCGGGTTCTGGCGACGCAAGGATACGTCTTCACACCAACGAAGGCGTCAAAGAAAAATGTGCAAAAACAGCCGTGAAGGTCCAGACCTGAAAACTCGACCTTCGTCTTTAACTTGTATTTATTTTTCCACTTTTATTGATCGACTAAATGCTAAAAAGTTTAAGTAAATATGTGAATTATGGAGTTAACTCACCATATCCGGGTCGTTCCACCTTCCAGGTCCGGCTGCAGGTATCAGGACTTCCTGGTTATCGAAGAACCAGTCAACAATGCTCACCACACTGCCCCAAGAGTCCTGGATGTCGCCATAGTTACGCCACAGGTTGCAAATCTCGCCGAGCTGGGTGTAGTTGACCTGGAAACATGAACACGGGGACAGAAAAGTTAAAATATTTAAATATTTAAATATTTAAAATTTGCCTTTCATTTGACGACACGTTCAGTTGGATAGTTTGTACCTTTGGTGGAAGGCCACCCTGGTAGGCGGGCCAACTGCAGGAGTAGCCAATAGGGCGGCCTGTAGCGTTCAAAGCCTTTGACATCAGAGGGTAACCTGACCAGGAGAAGAAAATGAGGTTATCAGCTGTTGTTGTTTTTTTCGGCAGCGTCTGAGATCACAGCCGCCTCTCCTCTCCTCACCTTTCTCCTGTACTGTCTCGTTCGAATAACAGCCGTCGAATTTAAACATGTCCACCTCCCAGTCAGCGAAGGTCTGAGCATCGATCTCGATCTTGTCCAGCGGCGTGCCGGGGTAACCCCCGCAGGTGAGTGTGCCCATGTCCCCGTAGATGCCCAGCTTCAGACCCCTGTCGTGCAGGTACCGGGACAGTTTGGGGATGCCTCCTGGGAATCTGAGGAGAGTGAAGGTTTGAAAGTATAAAGAGAAATCTACAGTGTGGTTATTTTGTGTTCGTCTGGATTTTTCATCACTTCCACCTTGTGGGGAGATCAGATTTATGCTGAGGCTGCATTAAAACAGAATACATGAGACTTTTGGAGCTACTGACTCGTCGTTTTCTGAGTCTTATGACAGTCACATTGTAAACACCGTCTTTCACAGTTTTATTGACCCGTTTGTGACGCAGGCCTCTCTCGGTATTCTGCACATAATGAATCCAGTCTTCTAGCCTAAGATGAACTCAGCGCTGTTACCTTTTAGGGTCAGCCTGCAGACGCCCCTTCTCGTCTCTCTGCTTGGAGGACCAGCAGTCGTCGATGTTCACATAGACGTAGCCCAGTTCCCTCCAGCCGTCCTCTGAGAGTCTGTCGGCCATGTCGATGAACAGATCCTCACTGAGAGGGACAGACAGAGAGAGAGAGAGAGAGAGAGAGAGAGAGAGCTTTAAAAATAAATCTTAACTTTAAATTTTATATTTCCAGCTTGTTTGAGGTAGTTGCTTATCTAGAAATCCATCAGCATGAGAATTTACTCTGAATAAAGTTTTTGTTTCCACCCGATAAACCAAAATCTGATGCTGGGGAAGTGTTACGGTTCTTGCTTTGAACAGTTACTAACCGAGAAATTGTACCTGAAAACAATAAAGCATACAAAAGCTGAAGTAAACCTCTGGATCATCTCCAATAAAAAGGACAAGGCAGTGCCGCTCTGTGCACATGTTAAGTCCGAGCTGCAGGTGTGAATATTGTACTTATATGTTTGTACAAAGCAACACCGTAACTGAGGCTGAAGATGAACAGGAGGGTTTCCGTTGCTGCTAAACAGGATTTGTTCTCAGAGCTCCACCCTACGTTAAGAAATGTTTGCCATCAGAGTATTAATGATGAACTGTATGTCCTGATTGCAGACATGTTGGCCCACATTCCTACTTATGAAGGTTCCCTTATCTTTTGGCTCCATTTCCCTCACTTTAAAGAGTCAGTGACACAGTAACATGCACCTAAATAGTCCAGAATAAACAGTCATTATCATAGATTATAATCATAATTATTCCCAATCACCAGAGAAGCTTCAGAGATCTCAGTGTGTCATATTCATGTCATTCCAGCTTGCCTGATGCAGTTCTTGGGGTCGTCTGTACAGTCGATGTCGCAGCGAAACCGTTCCCATGCCAACCAGCCCATAGGAGGCGTCCTCATGAGTCCATTGTCCAGAGCGAAGGTGGTCGCAGAGAGCGCCAGTGCAGATAAAAACACAGCGAAATACATTTCTGCAGAAGGAAGAATATGAGAGTTAGTTTAACACGGTGGAGGAGGATAACCGTTCAGGTGTTCATGAGGTTCAGCCTCATGTGTAAATCAAATAAAAGTCCAAATGAATCAGTTATCATCCTTTGTCTGACAAACACCACCTGACTCTCACCTGACAGGGCGTGACTGTGAAGACACAACCAGACAGGTGACTTCTTTCATCAGACAGTAAACTGGCAGACTCAACTAACCCTCAGAACCTCAGACACATTTTTACACAACGGCAAAATAAAGTAGAAATAAACCCACAATATCAAAAAATTTACTTTACTTTTTAAGATTTCTGTTAATTTGTTCTCAGCTTTAGCTTTTTAAAGAAACACTGATTGATTGACTGATTGATTGAAGTTTATTTCGAATATGCAAACCAAAATGTACCTGATAATTAGAGGTAAATTAAGTAAATTCATGACTTTTTACTACAAACTAAATCTACATTGACTTCATACAGCACACACATAAAAACAACAAAACAAAATAAAACAAGAAAGAAACAAAAAACATTAACTGGCTGATAGAATAATTAAGTTTATGCACAAAAACAGTAAATACCTGGATAATTTTGTTTGATTTGATTTTAAACTTCTTTAAAACTTCATATTTTAACACGTATTCACAGTCTTCAGACTAACCTCCTCACTGACAGTCCACTTCAGACGTTAAAGGAAAAGAAACGATGTCGAGTCTCCTTCCACTCCAGCTCTCTGCACCTTTAGTCTCTAAACTCAGTCTGAGTTCATGAATGTTGAGATATAAATCCTCTTCGACAGTCTGTAAAGAAATAAACACATCTGCTCCAACACGGAAGGAAGCGTGAGCCACGTGACACGAGTCAGCTGACCGCGAAGCAGGAAGCGAAAGAGGCGGTTTGAATTTTATTTTACTTCGATTATCCAAAATGTTCAAAACCGGTTTAAACATGTAGAATTACTGCTTGCATATCAGATATTTTAATAAAAACTGGGAACAACAAATAAAATATTTAGGGAAATAAAAAGACTACGATAAAATACAGTTCAAAAGATCGAGATAAAATTTATCAAAATGGTTTATCTGCTATACACAGGAATAATTTAACGACAGTTTTTAGAAGAAAATATTTCCCCCCTTTTTTTATTTCAAGGATCTTAAGTACAGTTAATTCAAAGGTGCTATTTTTGTTTATAAAAATTAAACAAAATCGTATAAATACAGAGTAAAGTGTTTGTTTTTTTGTTTTTTGGGGGGTTTGTTTGTTTGTTTGTTTGTTTTTGTTGTTTTTTTTGGCTGTTTATTTTTTTATTATTTAGTTATTTTAATTATTATTATTATTATTATTTTAAATTTGGTAAGTTTAGTTTTTTCTTTGTTTTGTTTTGTTTAATTTGCCATCATTTTTTTTATTTATTTTTTTATTTTATTCTTACAAAATATTAGTTATATTTATTGTTGTTGATTAAATTGCCTTGAACTGAAAGTGAATCCAGCTGTAACAGCAGATATCGATGTTCCATTTTAATCTGATTTAAACAATTATATGTTTCTATGTTAAAGTGGGACATATTAAGTCCACGTGGGAACAGTGTTTAGATAAAACTCTCCTGTACTATAAATCTTTATGGCCAGGTTTTAGGTCAAAGTCTCCTCAGTGCAGTATGTATTTCTGCTGCAGAGATGTAAACAAAACATGTTATGACTGATTACAACAAGCAACTGTGCGTTAACAACAGAATTTACAGCTCCAGTTTTCACCAGAAAAAAAGGTGTCAAAGCTTCTGTTTTCACTGACCTTTGTACATGAATCAGTGCTTGATAATTTACAGAACTATGAAGAATAAATTGAGGAGAATTAAATTTGTTAAACTGTATTTTAATCTCAACCATTCCTTATGATTTAGAAACACTTTGCAGAAAATACTGCAGGCAAATGTGCAAAAATACAACGATGCAGTGCACTTAAAAGAGGATAAAATGCGTATTAGGGTGTCCTTGAATTTATGTAATATAAGATGCATTGCACTCTGTGAAGCTAAATGCATATTAGTTTCTACAAGCACTGCATGAACACACATTCAGTAATGCTGACTGGAACTGCTGGAAAATTACTTAAAGTGACTCCAACTAACGTTAAAGGTAACTTCAAACAGGGGGCAGTGAAGCACCTCAAAGCTGTTTGTCAACCACTAATAAACAACACAAGAAGAAGAAGAGGAAGAGGAGGAGAAGGTGGAGTATTTCTGGACAAGCAGGAGTCACCTGTAGCCATGGCAGACACAAATCTGGGTGAGTTAAACTTCAGAATAAACTAAAAAAAAAACTAAGAGAACAGCAAAACTAGAACTTTTATTAAACACCTCATTAATTAACCGTATAACTGATCTCATGAGAAAACTCAGTTTGTCTCAGACTTCTGCAGCCTTGACAGAGTTTCTGATGTGCTGCTTAAAACCATTTAGAGTTAGAAATGAGTATGAACAACAGTTTCTGCAGAGACACCGGTCTGTGGAGAAGGAAACGGTCTGTTGAAATGATTGTTGTTTTTTCTAATTTCAGACAGACTTCCTGGTTTTAAGTTTCAGCATGGACTCACATTTATGGTTTCCTCTGTCCTCTTAAAGAGACAGCAGCAGGATTTTATACGGCAGAAACTGTGTTTTTATTCAAACGAGGAAAGAAGTACACAGAAACTGAACAATTACAGAATGTGAAGTGTGTCAAAAGTGAAAGTACTGCACTCAGAAGAAGTCGAGTTCAGATTTATTATGTTATTAAACTCGTACCAACTGTAAAAGCTGAATGTGTAACTATAAGGTATGCATGCAGCATGTATGCAGCAGTATTTGATTTACATTTAATACAATATCTACAAAATAACAGAAAACTACAGCTATCAAATCAGTTTAATGAAGTTTAAAATACATGTCTTCCTTTTTTGACAACTTTTAGTAGTTGAATGAGAATGAGTATATCAGCAAAATGAGCTTTTTGTTTTTATCTGTCTTTTTATTATTATTATTATTATCATTATTATTATTATTATTATTATTATTATTGTGAAAGCTCACGTTTGTGTTTCTTATCCTCCATGTTTTCTTTTTTAGGTGTCTCTGCTACAGTGAAGATGATCCTTCAGAGCGCAGCGGCCGGTTTTGCTTTCGGAGAAGCCGCGTTATTCGCGTTAGACCCCACACTGACTAAAGATGGCGTCCTGTTGAGCGCAGCCACAGCGGCTGCAGAACGAATCGGCTCCACAGGTGTCGGGGTCGTGATCATGTGCCTTGTTTTCACCTCCTTGCTCATTTCTCTGGGCTGTGGTTTCCTCCTCGCCGCGGTGGTGATGAAGCTGGGGACTAAAGTCGGAGTGAGGTTGCCGTGGTTACTGGGGGTCACAGCAGGAGCGTCACTCGTGGTGGGCGCTGTTGGACCTGGAGTTCTAGTGGGCCTCCTTCCACCGTGGATCTACTTCGCAGCCCAGGGCGTTCTGGTCCTCGTCGTCTACTCGCGCTCCAACATGAACGACATGACCACGGCGCTCCTCATCATCTTCAGCACGCTCTACCTGAGCGTCGTTTACGGGAGAACGGGTTTTATAGCGGGACTCTTCAGTATGTTATTCACCATCTCCGTGCTTTATGGCGTTCGACAAGCCGTAAAGGGGAGGACTAACATCGGACCGCTATCTAAGAGGGGGTGCAGACTGCTGGAGGGGGTCGTCTTCGTCTCCGTGTTTGTCGGGATTCTGGGATTTTTCGTAGGAGTGAGCGCAGGTATTACAGGAAGAGGAGTTGAAGGAGAGGTGGTTGTCATGCTGCGTTCAGTCCTCTGGGTGGCGTTTCTGTTCGGAGGGCTGCTGGGAGCCGGTCTGGGAACTGTGGCCATGGTCGGACTCGGGCAAGAAGTGTCTGGAAAGGTCGCCGTAGGAGCCGCCGTGTTATCATCTGTTGCCTTCAGAGTCATTCTCGCAGCGTCTCTAGGGGCCCGAAGCAGCACAGGGGGGATGCTGGGAGCCACGACAGCTGCAGGGGTGTCACTCGGAGCTGCGAGCATCTCTGCAAATCGAGCTTTTGCATCCAGGAACTCTGCGTTGGCTGTTCTGGGTGCAGTTGCTGGAGGTGCATTTCTATCAACACACGATCTGGGACTGAAATATTCCACACCAACGACATCAGAACTCGTGACGATTATCCTTGTTGCAGTGGTGGCCTTTATCCTGGGCGCACCGAACAGCCCGTTCAACACTGTGGTGAATCTACGATCCACGGGCCTCCTCACAGGGTCAGAGCTGCTTCAAAAAATCGGCATGGAGACCGTCACCGGGGTAGCGGCGCCGGTCGGAAGTGGGGCACTCGGGGCCGCGGCGCTGGGTACTGCGGCTCTGGGGAAACTGGGAACTGTGGGAGTTGCGGTGGCCATACTGATGGCGTTGGTCGGTACGCTCACTGCTGTGACAGAAAAATCACAGACTGAGGAAGATGATGAACACACAGACTGATGATTGATTTCTCCCACCTGTGGACAGGTGTGGGGATCGATCTGAGAAGTTTTACCGTCAAATGAATGTGAACGAATGTTGTGCCTTTTTTTTAATGTCCTGATTTTACATGAAAAACAGATCCTTGTTGTCCAAACTTGACTACTGTGTTTATATTTCTTGACAATCTGTTGGATAATAAATGACTCAACCTGAACCTCTGAACTCAGTCACTCAATCGTCGTTTTTTTGACGTGTTTAAAAGTTAACGAACCTTTCCTATTTTCTTTCCACTTCACATGATCATCGCTGCTTTTCCCCTGACATGATCACCGCAGACAGTTACTTTGGTTTCATCTTAGCAACAGTAACAGAGGACTCGCTGTTTGGAAAGAGGAGGGATGGAGGGAGTGGGAGGAGGAGAGGCGAGCAGAGGATATCATCAGGAGACAGGAGAACAGGTTATCAGAGAGTTAAAGCGAGTGAAGTAGAAAATATGGTTTTAGACTTTGAAATGAGGTGATTTTCTTCTGGTTCACACCATCTCTGAAGTTCTGACATGTACGGAGATGGCGGTCCACCTGCTCCTCAGGGTTTTGGTCGTCGACTGTGGAGGCGCAGAGGACTTTGGCTGCAGTGGGGAGAAGTTTTCCAAGAGCGAAAGCAGGCCTGGATCTGGGAGGAACTCTGAGACCCTCGTTTGAAGATGGGGCCTGAAAATGAAGAACATGGACGAGGGATTTTTTATGACATATTTTATCACTTTCTGTTGTTCTGATGACCTTTTAGACTGGGATGGATGGACTAATCAGAACTTCTGTGTTGGTTTGGGTTTGATGTGAACTACAGGGGTGACAGTATTATCTAAACAACCATGTCTCTGAACCGGGTCCACGCCACAGAGCCCGGACAGTCCGTGGAGAACTCGGTGGAGTACTCCATCCAGGTTCCGAGCGACTCCAGCGACGCGTCGGGTCGAGCGCGCGAGGTGACCGTGCTGCAGACGGGCTGCTGCCGCTGCCTGCCGCGTGCGGTACGCCTCGCTTTCGCCCCGGAGTCGCTGGAGAGGATTTACCAAAGCTACTTCCGCCGACAGAGGCAAGAGAACCTGCACGTGCTGGGGATGTTCGCCGCTCTTTTTAACAGTTTTATCATCATCATGTGTGCGGTGGTGTACACCGAGGACAAGCGAGCGATGGTGGTGGTCGCAGCGGTGGGACTGGCCGCGGATGTTGTCGTCTGCGCGCTGTGTTGGTTACAGAAGCTCCCCGCGTCCCCCGTGTGGCGCGGCGCGGTGCCGCACATACTGTGGCTGATGGTAACCGTGCACGTGCTGTGTTACATGTGTCTGAACTTCGAGCGTTTCCCTCAGGCCTGCGACTCCGTGGGCTGGCAGGCGTTTTTCTGCTTCTCCTGTTTTCTGACGCTCCCTCTCAACCTGGTGCCGCTCCTGCTGCTCACCGCGCTCTCCTGCGGGGTTCACACGCTGGTCCTGGGGGTCATCGTGGCCCAGAGGTTCGAGGACGGCCTGCAGGGGCCAATGCTTGTCAGACAGGTACAGCCTTTTAGTTTAAGTGATAACAGACGAGTTAAAAAAGTAGAAACTTTTGGTTTGAACATGGAAACTCATTTAATAAAAATGCAAAACTGACACTTTTACTAGATTTTAAGGTTCTTTTATTGGTGTTCTTTTATATTTTACCCTATTTTAGTCCTAGAGTAGCTGTTTTGTTGTTTTATTACCTCTTTTTTGATTTACTTCCTGTTATTGTTTGATTTTAAAACTGTTTTATTTAATTAACTTTTAAAGCTTTATCACCTTTATTATATTTTATCATGGTTTTTATCGTTTTAGTCCTAGATCCAGTGTTTCCTCATCTTCATTAACTCAAGATCGTGTTTCCTCAGTCATCTGTATGAGTGTGTGAGTGCTGCATGTGTTGAATGGGGGTTGGTATTTGTATTGTTATTTATTTTATTTCATTGTTTTTAATATCTTGTGCGAATGGACAGCACTTTGCGCCACATTCAATGTATGGAAAGTGCTTTAAAAATAAAGTTTGATTGATTTACTTTGTTATTTTGCACAGCAGACAATTATCTTCACATCAATATTTTCACTGCATGTCATCTGGAGGTGCAGTTAAGTTGATATTCTGTCTTCGCCTCCCTTCAGCTCCTCGCCAACATCATGCTGTACCTGTGCTCGGCCATGGTGGGTGTGATGTCGTACTACATGGCGGACAGGAAGTACAGGACGGCTTTTTTGGAGGCTCGTCAATCGCTGGAGGTCAAACTGACTCTGGAGGAGCAGAGCACCCAGCAGGTATGGAAGGACTTCCTCTAAAAGTCGATAAATAAAGGTGGGTGCAGAAAAGTTTGGGTGTAAGTCCTGCAAGAGGCCCTCTGGAGGAGGCAGAACTGGAATAGTCACAAACCTCTGACAACAACAACAGCACAGGGTTCATTTAAACACACTGAGACATGAGTGATAAAAGAGGGATCTGTTCCTCCTCCAGGAGAATTTAAGAAGTTAAAGCACCTATAGGGAGTTTTTGGATGTGTATGAAACTGACTGAAATTCTAGACATTGATAATACTGTTATAAAATTAATAAAAGATGAAAATCATACCAACTAAATCTTAATTAAATAAGTTAAAACTCATATTCAGTGAAAGCAAACACACATTCACACACTGTGCCTAATGAGATAATACAGTTCAGTGTTGTGGACAAACACCCTGTTGGTGTTGTAACATGACCTGAGCTTCCTCCTCATTACGGCGTGTTTTCCTCAGCTCAGGCCTAATAGGTCGATTAGAGAGACTCTAATTCACACGAGCAGAGCCTCCATCAGGGACCTGACTCCGTACGCTGAGAATAAACTCTGTAATGACCGACGAAAGAAGATTCACCGTTCATTTAAAGAGGAGATCACACTCATTATAGTGAAGTCTGTTACACTTAGTTTTCTACATTCTGTCTCCAGCTGACACTTGTTAACCTCGTGTACACAAACGGTCTAATAAAAGTGCAGCAAAAACATTACACATTTATATATTTTTTACTTTTAAAGCATCACATCTTATCAACAACTTCAGACCTGTCCAAAGATATAAAGTTTATTATAATTTTTTGATATTTTTTAGTTTTTTAGTGTCTTTTGTCATAAGAACCCCTGATTTTTTTCAATGGGAAAAACACAAAATTTGCAAAATTTCCAAAAATGAGTAAAGGTGAAATATTTTTGATAAAGATATAACAGCCCTGACCATGTCAATAATTGATAAAAATATTGATTTTAATGCATTATTATCATTAGTGGCACAATGACAGTTTTAAGTAAACACTGACACTTGTTAACCTCGTGTACACAAACGGTCCGTCTAATAAAAGTGCAGTAAAAATATTTTACATTCATATTTTTTTTCACTTTTAAAGCATCACATCTTATCAACAACTTCAGACCTGTCCAAATATATTGTTAATTATATTTTTTTTCTAGGTTTTAAGTGTCTTTTGTCATGAGAACTCCTGATTTTTTTAATGGGAAAAACACAAAATTTGCAATATTTCCAAAAATAAGGTGCAAAGTGAAATATTTTTGATTGAATTTTGATTTTAAAGGTGAATGTAACTGAAATTAGACAGAGGATGTGAATTTCCCTGAAGTGTCTCTACAGTAGAGACCATAAAACCAGCCAACCATCCAGAGCACCAATCAGAAGATCTCCTGAAGACAGCTGGGATCTTTTTACCGCATCAACACGCCGTCAGATCATTATTTTTCCACACTGCGATCATAAGAAACCCCCTCCTCTCTCTCTCCACTCTGTCTTCATGTAGGAAGATCTGTTACTCTCAATCCTTCCAAAACACATCGCAGACGAGATGCTGCAGGGCATGAAGAACGAGGCCGACCAGAAGGAGGTTCAGCAGCAGCAGTTCAACACCATGTACATGTACCGCCATGAAAATGTCAGGTCTGGATTTGTCCGTTTGGTTTTTGAATTGCCGTCACAGTTTCTTAAAAGTGATGCTGAAACCTCTCTCACTTTTTTTCGTTGCAGTATCTTATTCGCTGACATCGTGGGTTTCACGCAGCTGTCCTCGGCCTGCAGCGCTCAGGAGCTGGTCAAGCTGCTGAACGAACTCTTCGCCAGATTCGATAAACTGGCAGCTGTGAGTGTCGGGTTTGATTTGAAGTTGCTGAAGTTTGTTTTCTCACACACTGACATCCATTACTGATATTTTATATTCAGCAGCTTCTCTAAATATCCTGTTTCTCACTCTCTGACCTCCAAATCCAGCAATATCACCAGCTGAGGATAAAGATCCTGGGTGACTGTTACTACTGTATCTGTGGTCTCCCCGACTTCAGAGAGGACCACGCCGTCTGCTCTATCATGATGGGGTTAGCCATGGTCGAAGCCATCTCGTAAGACTCTAAAAGAACCAAAAACTGAATAAAAGGAGGGATCTAGACTTTGTGTTTCAGACTGTGTTTTCTCTTTCTAGGTATGTTCGAGAAAAGACAAGAACGGAGGTGGACATGCGGGTCGGGGTTCACACGGGCACCGTTTTAGGGGGAGTGTTGGGGCAGAAGCGGTGGCAGTTTGACGTTTGGTCCACAGACGTTACCGTCGCCAATAAGATGGAATCTGGAGGGATCCCCGGGTATGAACAAAAAAATCTGTATTCATTAGAAATTTAGCCGATACTTTCAATCAGTCATTCTGAAACACTTCACAATTTACAGTGGAGGGAAAAACTTCATTTGACAGGCAGAAACCCTGAGCAGAACCAGACTGATGTTAGACAGACAATCCTTCTTCCTCGATATTAAAAGGAGTTCTAGGCGGGTCCATTTATGAAAAAAAATACTCTAACAAAAGGTTTCTCAACTGTTTTGTTATAGTATTAGATGTCCTCAATAACAAACTTAAAGTTTACCAAAGTTTGACCACGAGAAATGCGTCATTTTCAAGATGGCGTCCATGATGGGTAGGAGACACCCCAGGTGAATAGGGTAAAATTTTTAACAAACAGATATCACCATGAAACTCTGCAAGTTTATAACTTACATTAAGACAAATATTTTTTGTATTACAAGTTTTGTCAAATGTTATGTTTGAATATGTAAATGAGGTAATATCTAATTAAATATGCATTGATTTACAAACGTTTGTAATTTTCCATGTGGCGGTACAGGAGAGTGCACATTTCCCAGACCACCAAAGACAGTCTACACGGAGAGTTCGAGCTGGAGCCAGGAGGCGGAGGAGAGAGGTGTGAGTACCTGCTGGAGAAAGGCATCGAGACGTACCTGGTTCTGGTGTCACAGCAGATGACAAATGGGCTGAGTGGAAATGTGAGTGATGAATACGACCAAAGTCACCCACGCACTGATTTATATGAGGTAAATAAAAGTTAATCTGGTCTCTCCACTCAGAAACCGGGAACTTTGTCCAACAGGAACTCAAACCAGCTGATCAGCACCACAGCAACCAACGGGAGCTCGGCCACGCCTCAGTCCACGCCCACTGAGTCCAAACAGGAGGTGAGTTTATAAACTCGTGTAATCCATCAAACAATATCTTTGAAAATCCAACTAATTTAAACACTTAAAGGTGGGGTAGTCAGGATCTGAGGAAGTTCCAGTTTTTAGGAGAAATCTTGAATGTAAACTCTACCCCTCCCAACCAGTTTTCCCCTCAGCTCCTCCTCTCCAACAAGCCCCGCCCACAAACAGACGCTCCCGCTCGCTCGTATCGTTCCAATTAAATTCAGATATAATACTTCAGATCATTACAAATGGGGCCCAGTCAAGGTGAAAGTCAAAAGCATTGGTGCTACTGTAGATGCCAACAGACTACCAGCAAACACAATGTTCGCAGGACTTCTACAACGAGGATAAAGTGACATAGTCCAGGACCCGAGGGAGGACAGTTTAGCGATGGAGCTACAACACGCTACAGCAGGTCCGTTTGACAAGAAACACTCCTGTTACAGACACTTGTCTTACTTTGTTAAAGCGGTTTACCTGTCCAGCAGAAAGGTTACAGGGTCACCAAGATCCCCAAGCGTCCCCCATCGTTTATGTTGACCCGGCTTTTTAGCTCTTGTCCGGTCTACCTCCGTTTTAAGCGCCCGTTATTCCTCCAGAGTCTCCGGTATTTACTTTGTTTTCTTGCTTGTGTCGGCAGTCGTGGCCAAAGGAGGATTCAGACAATTTTCAGAACTTTCTGGTTGGTTTCTACTGTCCGATATTGTAGCACGCTAACGTTGTTTGGGCTCCTGAACGACACGGGGGAGCAGCGTCTGCCTCACAACCAATCAGGTTAGAGGAGGTGGAGAACGGCTTTGTTTACAGTCAGAAAGAGCGGACCACTCTAAAATGTTCAAATGTTGACGACACAGACATAAGAGAACACAGAGATATCGTTATATTACCAAATGTCATCAATAACTAATAACTATTGACTAAAGATGCTTTTTTAACATAATCCTGCCTACTTCACCTTTAATGTCTGATCAACAACCGTCAGAGGATCAGGATGATCGAGGAACAAGTGATCAACCGACGACTTCAGCAGGAGCTTCTGGAGAGAGAAACTCAGCAAATGTAAGAAACGTGAACCTGATCAGACAGAAAACTGTGTGGAAGTGTGTCTCCTGACGCCTCTGATGTTTTTCTTCTACATCAGAATGAAGGATCATAAAATCAACCACGTGTCTCTGCACTTTGTGGACGGGAAGTTGGAGAAGCATTACTCCTCGGAGAAGGAGAAGAGAAGCGGCGCTGCTTTCTGCTGCTGCATCATCGTGCTCTTCTTCATCACCGCCATGGAGGTGTTCATAGACCCGGTGTATGTGCCAAACAAACACTCACACTTAAATCTAAAATAAGCAGAACTCATTACTGATGTGAAGGTGTGCTCTCTTCGTAGGCTGGCGGTGAATTATGTAACTCTGGCTATAGGAGAGGTTCTGCTGCTCATCCTCACGGTCTGCTCTCTGGCGGCCATCTTCCCCAGGGTGAGAAAACCAAATTAGCATCTATGGACGTGTGCTGGAGAGCAGAGTTTCATCTTCTGTGAACATTTTCAACCTTATCTTGAAGTTTAAGTTATAATAAAACATTTTAAAACTCAGATGTATGAAGTTAATTTGATATCATGATGTTTTGGATGATGGTTTGTTGCTGTTTGTTCATCACAGATGTTCTCAAAGAGGTTGGTGTCCTTCTCCATGTGGATCGATCACACTCGGTGGGCCAGAAACACCTGGGCCATGGCGGCCATTTTCGTTCTTACCATGGCTATCATCGCTGACATGGTAAGACTGCGAGCTTCTATTCATTTATATCATCACTCTTCTAGTCTGTGCGCGTCTCTCCTTGCCGTTTCATCACCGTCAGACTCTCTCTGCCTTTCACATGTCGGCCTGAACACTCCCTGTGGGGTCCATTAGTTGTCTGTCTCACTGCCTGCTGGCTCATTTGTCGCAGCCCCACAGGAGCAGCCTGTTACACACACCGCTGCTCCGACGTCTGACATGAACACACATGTTGGATTATAACTGTCAGGGCTGTCGTGTGAAGGTGACGGTCACACTTGGACAAAAATGTTGGGAGTGTGTTTTGCTATTTTTGTTGTTACTAGATGATTATTCTCAACCGCAGACCCTCGGCTTTAATACGATCAAAACAGAGAAGTCATAAAAAAGGATTTTGATTTACATTTGTTGCAAAAAATAGGTCGTGAAGACCAGGATAGAAACCTCCAGAGTGAAAAAACAAAATAACAAAGAATCTACATGTTAAGAAACTCAACTTTATTTATAGAGCACTTTAAATACAAACAAAGCTGACACAAAGTGCTCTACATAATAACATAAAAACATAAAACAACAATAAATAAGCAATAAAACAAATGCCGTCTCATTTTTGGTCAAAAGCCAAGGAATAAAAGTGGGTTTTTAGACGGGTTTTAAAAATAGACAGTGAGGGAGCAAACAGCGACAGCAGAAAACAAACATGTTGAAAGATGTTTTGATGAATAATCAGATGATCTGTGAGCCTTATTTTTCTGTTTGTACTGTACACACTGTAAGGCATTGTTTAGTCTAAAAGAGGTCTAATAGATGTCTAAATGTAGCCGAGACGACTGGTCTAAATACAGGCTACCACAGGTCTAAAAATTAAAGTTTTTTAGACGTCTAAATTTAGACAAAGTCTTTGAAGGTCTAAATTTTGCTTCACAGAAAAAAGAGGACTAGAGTTCAAACCGGTCCGACAGTAACTACATGTCAACATCGCAAACCGGGGGGGAATTATGTTCTGTGTCATTAATTCCTAAAGTTTGTCCACAGCTCCATAGGGATTGCTGGCGGAGGCGGGATTTGTGCCCTATACTGCAGCCTGTCACCAGAGGGTGCTGTTCTCGGAGTGGCTTCACCCAGCCAGGAGGCAGACTCTGTCCATTCTATAGACAGTCTATGTTTTTAACACGGGTTCCTTGGCTAATGAAGGCCTCAAGTGGACACTTCTGGAACTGCAGTTTTTGGGGTTGCCGCTTGTTATCAACACAGTATTTAAACCTAAACACTAACTGATCTGTTTCTGACCTGCACAAACCTACAGCCAATCAGAATGTGACGTAGTTACCATCATATCCATCATAACAAACTTCCTGTTCTCTTCCTCTCTCATGTTTACAGCTGAGCTGCGTTCCTCCGTCCCTCCAAGTCTCCAACAGCTCTTCAGGCCCGGTGTTGGAGTCGCGAGGAGACCGAGGCTGCACGGAGAATCCGAAGCACTACAGCTTCATGGCCGTGATGTCACTCATCGCCACTGCTATGTTGGTCCAGGTCAGCCACCTGATCAAACTGGGCCTCATGGTGCTGGTTGTCACGGCAACCGGAGCTGTTAATATTTACAGCTGGCGGGACATCTACGACCTGTATGACTACACTCAGTTTGCCTCATACAGGTCCGTGTCTTAATCTTTAGTTTAACACGAAGAACTGGACGTGATGTGCTTCATTTACATCATGATTTATTCTGAGTCAAACTTTTGTGTTTCCAGAACATCCATGGTGCCGTCCAAATACCTCATGACCATGATGATCATCGTCATGATGATCGGCTTCTACTTCTTCGCCCGCCATGTGAGTCCACTTTCTCCAACACACCCATACAGTAGCACACTCACACGGTGTGACAGGTGGACAGAGCATCTTGGTTCAAAAAGCAAAGCCAAAACTGAGGCGCTTAATCCTGCACTATTATGTATGGCCAGTTGGGGGCACATGATCCACCTGTCACTTTCTCATCTATTCCATCGAACCGGCATTTCTTCTGCTATTTTCTTCTTGTGTAGTTGGAGCTTCAGTCCAGGCAGCTGTTCCTGTGGAAGATCGGTGTCGGGGACCAGAAGGAGAGAGTGTTTGAGATGAGGCGCTGGAACGAGGCGCTGGTCACCAACATGCTGCCGGAGCATGTGGCCAAACACTTCCTGGGATCGAAGAAGAGGGATGAGGTACGTGTGAACAAGAGCCGAGAGAGAAAGTGTGAGTGAAATTTTCTCATTTTTTACACTTCACTTCCCTCTTGTGGTCTGTTTCGTAATTGCAGTTCAGTGCTCTCTATTTTTCTCTGTTTTTCAAACTAACCCATCCTTTGTGATCCTTTAGGAGCTGTACAGTCAGTCCTACGAGGAAATAGGTGTGATGTTCGCCTCCATACCGAACTTTTCTGATTTCTACACTGAGGAAAGCATCAACAACGGAGGCATAGAGTGTCTGAGGATCCTCAATGAGATTATCTCTGACTTTGACAGCGTGAGTCCCTCTAATGTTCACACACTGAGGCATTAAAGGGATATTCCGCTGAAAATTAATTTAGGGTCAAACACACCGTAACACCGAGTTAGACACCCCCTTGAGAGATGAATGTCGCGGACCGCTTGACATATAGGGTCCCAGCCATAGTACTAGCCACCAAACATCTTTTAACTTTGCCTGATTTCTTTAGCAAAGAGACTTAACACAACTCACCTACTCTCTTCCATCAGCCGCTTGTTTGTAACGGACTGCTGCGGGGTGCCGCAGCTCAAGGAAGAACATTTATGATCATTTCCTCATGGAGATACAATCAGACCAAAACGCTAAGGCAGAAGAACTACCGCGTCTGCAGAGCAAAATGATTAATATGGTAATTATTACTTTAAGGAAATGATAAAGTAATGATCATAAATGTTCTTCCTTGAGCTGCTTCACCCCGCTGTAGTCCTTAATAGAGTAGGTGAGTTGTGTTAAAAGATGTTTGATGGCTAGTACTATGGCTGGGACCCTATATGTCCTGTTGATGAAGTTCGGTGCTGTTCTGAGCATTATTTGTGGCTATTGTGGTGTGTTTGACCCTAAATTAATTTCACGCAGGAATATCCCTTTAAATGCAAAAGGAGCCTCTTGGATAAATGATTATTTGCTTTCTCATCCAGCTGTTAGACAGGGAGGAATTCCGCTGCATCACTAAAATCAAGACCATAGGGAGCACCTACATGGCCGCATCGGGACTCACTCCAGACAGCAGCACCAACGGATACACCTGCCGCAAGGTGAAAACAGCTTCGATCTAATCTCAGATTTTTACCTTGTTGGTATAAAAACTCTTTGGGGCTGCATGACGTTTCTGCTGTTGCCCCACAGCCGGAGGACCAGTCTATGGTGGAGCGCTGGCAGCACCTCGCAGACCTGGCAGACTTCGCCTTGGCAATGAAAGTCACCCTGACCAACCTCAACAAACAGTCCTTCAACAACTTCATGCTCCGAATCGGTGAGTGGATAAAGAGACTGTGCTTTTCTTGTAAATTTAAAGCCTGTAAATATTTTCATGTGTTTTTTCCTCCAGGTCTAAATAAGGGGGGAGTTCTGGCCGGAGTTATTGGAGCTCGTAAACCTCACTACGACATCTGGGGCAACACGGTGAATGTGGCGAGCAGAATGGAGTCAACAGGAGTGATGGGAAACATTCAGGTAAACTCTGATATGCAACTCACTAAAGTGTTCTCTTACTCCCTTTTTGGCTTTAAATGTTACGCCCCACTCTGCCCCCAGGTGGTGGAGGACTGTTACAACATTTTAAAGGATTATGGCTTCAGATTCATCAGAAGAGGGCCCATCTTTGTCAAAGGGAAGGGGGAGCTGCTAACCTTCTTCATGAAAGGGAAGGACAAACCCAAAGACAATCGTGGTCCAGTGACTACTGCTCTTCCACACCAAGTTGGGGACCTCTCTTGACTCTTGAAGTACCTCTAACTCAAGGAAAAGCCTCCATCAGACTTCCAATGTGCTTAACTTCTCTTGTATACAATGGTTATTTATTTATCTATATTTATTTCATACGCTCTGTCGCTATGAAAATCTTATGGAAGTACAATAACACAGAAAATAGTTCTATAATAAGTACTGCAACATACCATCACACAGACACAAAGATGAGCGCAAACAGACTCTGTGTAGTTGTGCATGAGGATTAAAGGCCTGGAGTTACTGATATCTTTCTTTTCCAGGTTTGAAGATCAGGTATAATTACATCAGGAGGCTTTTATTTATATTGTTTAATAAAATATGTGTTTGTACACTGTATTTGAAGTACATTTATGATTTCAGTTTTTGCTCTAATTATTAGATATTGATCTAACTGGGTCAACAGCGACCTTAATATGACAAGTGCCATCATTTTATAATTTAGTCGATTTAATTTTTTGTATTTTTATTTTGTTGAAATAGAGGTTCCTGACAAAGTCAAAAAGTCTTGATGTGAAAAAAACTAATTTAAGTGGTTCTTTTAAGAATTTAAAAACAAAAACGGGTCGGTGCAGACCATAGACTGTATATAATCTGTATATTTTCTTTATACAGTCTATGAGTAAGATATATAGGGAACAATCCATGAGTATTAGATCAAATGCAAAACCTTGGAATTCAATACTTTCCTCGATTTGTACAGGATTGCAAGTGATTTTGAAATTTTCCTTTTAATGTATTCAGTGTGTTGTTTCCATGTTAACGTATAGTCAACAGAGTGATGGGAAACTGATCTTTCAGTGTCAGCATAACAGATTCTTTATTTAACATTACAATCACTTTTATTTAGATTCCCAAAAAACATATTATTATTTTTTTAAATATCTAAAGATAATTTATTGGCATCAAACCAAGTCTCTATCTCCATTTCTACACAACACAAAAGTTCCTTGAAATTCTTAGCGGAGCAAAACAAATAGGTATCAGTTACTTAAATGAAGGGTCTACATATCTTTAAGAAAAAAATTTACAAAATGACAGATGTCAATGATAGAAAGAATGAACAGTATTGGACTAATCACTACGGTACTTTTATTTTTATTATTTTAATATCAGGGTTAGGCAGAAATGCCAAAAGCTGGAGACAAGTAGAGTCAATGTCAGTGTCTTACGGTATGCTATTTTTTTTATCTCAAAGTCAAAGATCAAGTGTTACCTGAGGCCCCTGTGAATATTTTGATGTTTGGTTGTTAATTATTATGCTAACGAGTTCCTCGTGCACCACCCCCGGATTATAATTCTACCCGGAAGCTTGGTAGTGAAGGAATTTCCGGTGACGTCAGGGCGTCAGGACTCCATTAGGGCTGCAGCTGTTTGTAGAGAAACAACAACAAAAACGAGCTAACTGTCAGTGACAGTCCGCTCCGAGCGAGGCCTCAAACCTGGGAGCTCAACCTTTATTTCCCACCCGGAGCTTCGCCGGCTACTAACCACGGCCGCTCTCGGTGAGGAAACTCTGGCCTCCGCTTCCTCCTCCTCCGACTCGGACACCGGCGGAGCGTCGCCGCCCCCGCGGAAGAAGCACCGAGCCTCGGCGGCGGAGGGAGCAGGAGAGCCCGGGGCTTCAGCAGTTGTGACAGGCCTTTCTGGAGTTGTCTTAGGACTTGCTACACACTCCCCGCTCTCTCAAACCACCTCTGCCATCCACTTTAACCGAAGTGTGGTCAACAACCTCGGCGGCAGCATGCAGGCAAACGGGGCAGGACAGGGACAAGAATCCGCGGAGCTCTCCTGCCTGAACAGCGCACAAAACGGGGAATCATCCTCGGCCGGTGGAGCCCATTCGAACGGGCTCCTCTCCAGCACGGACAGCGGGAACAGTGTCGGTACCAGTAACGGGTCCGCGGCAGGGCCCGGCTCGGGGTCTTCGGCCGCCTCCACAGCTTCGGGCTCGGAGGTGGGCTCGTTGAAAAAGAAAAAACGACTATCGCAGGCGGAGGAAGATGTCATACGATTAATAGGGCAACATCTCCACGGACTAGGGCTGAAGTAAGTTCATGCAAAGTCGGGGGGGAAAAAACACTCAAAATGAATGTCAAGGTTGAAACTGATCGAGAAGTGTTGGGTAGATGTTCGGTAGATCGTGAGAAATCTCCAGGTAGCAGCTGGTAAAAGCGCTAATAGTGCGGCTGACAGACACAAACATGGGGGGATGGGGTAGTTAGCCTCTGAGCTCGGCTGCTGGTTGAAGAAGGGGTCCATCTTGCACAATAACAGTTAGCTGGAGAGCTAACAGGACTAGCCTTCATGTTAAACCGTCAAACAGACCATGAAACAGGGTCGAACAGCCGCAGTTTCAACGTTTCATCGTCGCCGTTGAGTGTTTTTCTCGATGTGACAGTGGAACCGTGATCCGTTAATAAACCGAAGGGATTCCGCACTGAATAAAAGACATTACATCATCTAACATTAGTAACGTTTATTCACAGAGCAGTTGGTTGTTATGGTGTGAACCGATGTCATGGAAATTAAAGGTTTTAAGTTCGTTTCTCCACGCAGGATGATCGACCGTGTCCATTTTTGCGTTCAAAAATGCGGAGGAAGTCTCGATGTGCGGGTTGTCAGTGTTGGTTTTCGCCTGAATGGATGGTGGTTTTCTCGATTTTCCAGCTTTAGCTGCCTAAGGGGGAAAAAATGATGTTATTTAGCAGAATCGCATTAGAGGAACCGTAATAGCTTGGACGGACTGACACAAGTAGCCTGGTTATGAAAACTGCCCTGGTTATTTTAGTATTCCGAGTGCACCCTCTGAACTGTCCTTCTCTGCTAGTCCTTTTACAAGTCAAATCAAATCACAATTCACAACTGCTCTCTCTGAAAGGTACTATCACATTAATCTTGGAGTATTGTGCTTTATCTTTGTGCCACTGTCACCGTGTCAGGGCTAATGTGTGTGATCAGCCAGTCTCCAACAGTGTTAGGACGCGTATTTATTTAAAGACAGCAGTCAATACCGTGGGCGACAGTTGGTGGTTGAATTTTGCAGAATGGTTTGTTTCATGGCGGCCGAAGAATGCGCTTTCTACCAGCTGTTTTAGATGGACGCTCCGTCTTTGGATCTAAATATAGCATGGTGGGGTTTTTCAAGAAATCTTTGTCTGGCCTTCTTCAGGGTTTCTGTGGTGGTGGTAGATCCGCAGATCTGTGGTATCCAGCTGAGAGAGTGGAGCTGCCATTACAAGGCTTATAAAAAGCAGCCCCACAAACGCTATGTTTACAGAGAGGGTGGGTCAGGGGGATACATGGCATTGGGTTGGTATGAAACAGAGCCCCCATATCTCAGCTGAGGAAATGCAAGAGGAATCATTGTAGCAGGAGGAGAGCTGCTGCGCCACTCCATTGATACCTGAGAATGATGTCATCATCCTGAAGGTGTCACCACCACCACCCCCACCCACAACCCACTCTCATAATCACACATACACATCCTCAGCAGCAGACCTGTTTGTGGTGGTAAATGAGAAATGCGATTGGACAGATGGCCGTGACTGACAGGCTAATATGATGGAGGCTTAGTTCATGTGAGTGAACCTCCGACTGTCACTAATAATACTCAGCTGACAACACTGCTACCCTTGGATGCTCCGATCTCCAACTGCTGACATTCAACCGTGTGCCATCAATATCATCCAAAATAATCTATCTGTCCTTTTAAACGTGGCATGATTGCTTGGAAATGCAGAGAAGATGATCAAAAGCATGAAATTATATTTTGTGTTAACGTTTAACATCAAGCTAGGGCTGGGCGATATGGGAAAAAGTTTATCATAATATATTGTTTTCATATCAGTATCAATATATATCATGATATAAAAAATACTTGTAAATCTTAAATGTTCCCCGTTACTCTTGAATGAAATTTAACAGTGCTTATTGGTAGCATGTCTTTTGCTACACAATAAGCTACTGCATCTGTGAGTTCTTAGTCGTAAGGCGTTGCGCTAGAGAAAGCGGACTGAATGGTCAGCTACTTCGGCTGCACAGGCGCCATGGGCTCTTTAAGGTATTCCCAGACTTTGCGAGAACATTTACTCGACATAATTTGCACATTACTTTGCTAAATGTCTGACCTCAAAAAACCAAAATACCTCCACACCACCAATGTTTTCGTGCCAGTGTTGTTGACGATGTCATCGTCTGTTGAGTCTTCGTCTGCATTTCGAAAACATGGCAGAATGCCGACTATTGACAAGCATATTGACCATGTCTTATATCAATATAGGGTGAAGTTAATTTTCAGATATATATCATTATTGTTTTATCGCCCAGCCCTACATCAAGCTAATGATTTGACATTGTTTTTTAAATGTCTGAACCCCGAAATAATCTTATTGTGCTCTATTCAGGTAGTTTTTGGATCTTACTAATCCTCTCCAGTCTTGTTGTGTCCCATCTGATCCATGATGTCCACATGTCCTCCTAACTCTGACCCCTTTTCTCATCGGGTGTGTCTCTGTAGTCAAACAGTGGACCTGCTGATGCAGGAATCTGGCTGCAGACTGGAACACTCCTCAGCGACCAAGTTCCGCAACCACGTCATGGAGGGCGAATGGGACAAGGTAGGTCTTCGTTCACCATGGCGGACGGTGGTCAAAAACATCCATCTGATTTTGGCCTCTTTTATCGCGCACCAACAAGTGTCAAAATTAGAAGTATACAAGAATTTGACAGGTTATTTTATTCTGAAGTTCTCATCTGGCTCCTCCATCATGGTGCCAGGGTTAATTTTCCAATTTGATTTAATTCTTTCTTTTTTTTTCTCGCCTGTCAGCTTAAAGAAAATCTAATCACCAGCAGTGTTTGCTCAGTAATCATTTCCTGATATCTTTAGTAAGAGTGTGTGTGAACAACCTCTCCAAACCTGTCAAACATCCTGTCCTTTTAGTACAAAATAACCAGGCACAAGCCTCATTAGGAACCCATTATAATATTAAAAGAACTGGATTTAGGTTTACCAGGAACCCTACAGGCAGCAGAGAGTTATCCAGGTCATTGTTGGGTTTCCATGAGGCCCAGTGAGGTCGAATTAGACATTTATTAGGTTTATTTTGGAGCTTTTTACATATATTAGTGGGTTTTAAATCGACAGGCTTAGCCGTTTAACCCTGGTTCCAGCGCAGAGTGACTCTTGTTCTGGTGAATCATCTGGAATAATGAGCGTGGGTCATAACTGCAGGATGGAAAGTTAGCAGCAGCCAGGTTTTTAAAGTTTTACCCTCTTATCATAGAGAAAGGAAATATGAAATATCTGTGATCAGAGAGGTAGAGATGTTATGTCGTCTTTTTACAAACATAATGACTCATTCATGTGCGTCACCTGAACAGTTAAGTCATCTTAGAGAAGAAGTGACCGTAAGATTTGTGTAACTGCTCCTGTGATTAGTTTTTCTCTTTTTTTTCCCTGTGCGTGGATGGAAACTGCTGAGCTAACTATTTCTCTGTCTCTCTCTCTCTCTGTGTCTCTCTCTCTCTCCCCTCCATCACCCTCCCTTTTGTTTTGGTCCAGGCTGAGAATGATCTCAATGAGCTGAGAGCACTGATGCATTCTCCCAATGCTATTGTGGTAAGCTCCCTTTGCCCAAACCTGAACCGGGGCTGAATGATGGCTGCTCAGTTTTTGGAGGTTCTAGAAACTGTGTGCCATTAAAATGCAGGTTCTGCAGGTCCGAGCGGTGAAACGCGGAGCTCAAACGCTCTGGGTGTGCAGCTAGAATGGACACCATGAATGATGGCCTTATAACTGATTAATAATAATAGATATGATATGAATTTTATAACAGGCTCAAGTCCCAATAGCATGACAACATTAAGAGAAACAGACAATATGTAAAAAGAAAGAAAGAAAAGAAAAAAACAGGTACGATACTCCACAGATTTGACTGATATCTGACCAAACTGCACCTGGGGCTTAGAATAAGTTGATGTTTTTATTTTTCATTTATGATGCACGTGTCCTTTAACCAAAGCTGATATTATTTTGTATTTTAAAGTATTCTATTGGACTGTGTGTCAGCTGCAGATCTTTACTGTCTCCATTCAACAGGTTGTCATCCCAACCTTTAATTTTTTTTATTAGAGGCTGCTGAAGAAGTGTTGCATTTACTGTAGATGTACTCTGTAGCACAGATTGAGTGTCCATGCAAAATACCCGTATCTTACAACACTGAATTTAAAGGACCTACTCGACTCTATAGAGACAAAAAAAAAAAACTTTGAAGGCTCTTATAATACATAATAATGTTATAATAAAAATGAGAACAAAATCCCTGAACTAGAATGATTATTTTATTACTGTGATGTTGTTTGACTTAATTATTAAAGGGATATTCCGGCATGAAATTAAGTTATTGTCAAACACACTGTAACACCAAGCTAGACACCCCCTTAAGAGATGAATGTTGCCGACCGCTTGCTTCTCTAGTTATACCAACTTTAGTAACGACCACCAATACAGAGAGCCACGAGCTCAACCAAACCACTCTATAGTCACAAATAATGCTCAGAACAGCACCTAACTTCATCAACAGGACATATAGGGTCACAGCCATAGTACTAGACACCAAAAATCTTTTAAACTTTGACTCATTTCTTTAGCAAAGAGACTAAACACAACTCACCTACTCTCCTCCAGCAGACGCTTGTTTGTAGTGAGACCTCGGGCCAGTCCATTACAGACTGCAGCGGGGTGACGCAGCTCAAGGAAGAACATTTATGATCATTTCTATATCATTTCCTTGAAGTAATAATCATCATATTAATCATTTTTACTGCAGACGCGGTAGTTCTTCTGCCTTAGCGTCTCGGTCTGATTGTATTTCCATGAAGAAATGATGTTTGGTGTCTAGTGCTATGGCTGTGACCCTATATGTCCTGTTGATGAAGTTAGGTGCTGTTCTGAGCATTATTTGTTCAACTTCAGTATTTTCGATGTTTCATTTGTTATTATTTAATGCATATAGTTTTTCTTACTGTAGTATATTATCCTTTGAGAGGCAGATAAAAGCCTTTTCCTCATCCCTCATGTTAATCAGTGTGGTGTAAATTTCTCTGAATTAGATCCTGATCAGCTTGTAGGAGAAGACTGTGATCATGTCTTCCTGGCGCTGGTACAGTCGTCAGTTTAAAGATAAGATGTTCCTTTAATAGTCCCACAGACATACAAAGAGAAATTAAAGTATAAAGAAACTTGGAGTTAAGAAAAAAGAAAAACATGTGTTCGTTATCCATCCTTTTACCTAAGTCTGAGTTTTACCGCCTTTCCTCTCACATTTTAAGTCAGGATTTTTTTTATGGAGTTAACGTCACAGTCCGGCAGCATTCAGATTCTGTGACGTGCGTTGTTTAGGTCAAAGCAAACAAAATCAGGTGCTCTCCGCTCGTGTACGAGCAGCTGTGCCGTGCCAAAGTCCAACTCTGCCAACCGTGCCAGGGCCGAGGAAGCGTACCGGGCCTGAACTTTCACACTGGCCAAACAAACTGGACTTTAAGGGTCATTAGAGGTCAGGCGTGCCGGAGCGTGGTACGAATCGCTCAGTGGGAGTAGCTCCAGTTAATTAGCCACAGCCAGCATGATAATTAGCCGAGAAGATGAGCCTCAAAAACGTCCCTCTGTGTCTCTGTTGATTGTTCACGTATGTCGAGTCGTTTTGGGTGTTGAGTCGGCGCAGGTCTGTGTTTTCATTGTCAACATGACTTCTCTGCAGTTCAGGTGGAGAGTTTGCTAAAGTAACAGACCTGGTTCAAGAGTCAGGAACCAGGTCTGTGTGCCCCTAAACTAGCTCTGTGGACTCCTGTGGGTGGGAGTGTGAGGTCTTAGGTGTGAGGGCTGCACACCTGAGATAAGACAGAGACTCCTGATACGACACGTCGCTTTATTCGGTATCAGCATGTTTGGAGTTTGTGTGTCAGTTTCTTCTGTTTCTATAAACTCTCGTTTTGTTTCATTTCTAAGCGGATGAAGTTCCTGCTGCTGCAGCAGAAGTACCTGGAGTACCTGGAGGACGGGAAAGTCCTGGAGGCTCTGCAGGTGCTGCGAGGAGAGCTGACCCCCCTCAAGTACAACACAGACCGAATCCACGTTCTCAGCGGGTACGATTTCCATGTCACTATCACCTCTGTCATTATCCATCCTCAGAGGGTCTGCAGGTCTACACAAACAGCTTCATGTTCCCGTGGAGCTCTCAGATAACTGTAATCATTAAAGCTACAGCCGCCATAACTGGGGCTGAGCCAAGTCCAGGACCAGGGTTGGTACTGGACGCTGACTGGTTATTGACCAAACACTATAAACATGATATAGGAGATGATTTTGTAAAAGTAAATGTTCTTTATTTATACAGACCTTTACAACAACCCTTTCAGTCGACCAAAGTGCTTTACAGTACTTAGAAAATAAAAATGAATAAAACAATAAAAGCAATTTAAAATAAAAGAATAAAATATAATGCAATAAAATAAAGTGTCACCACACTACTGGGTATTAAAGCCAGCATAAATAAGTACGTTTTTAATCAGGATTTAAAAAAGACCCAGATCGGAAATAAGTCTCAAGTCTTTGTGTGTTCATATTTCTCATACAGCTACAATTTAAGGGGAATATCTGAGATTATGAGAAAAATAAAACTCTTGACTGCAGGTCTGAGGACCTTAATGCTGTTTTTTTTTTACCCTGTTTTTATGTAAATTTTATCCTTGTGCTGAAAATTCATGTTCTAGTTTAGTGAATTTGACTTTTGCGTTTCTGTCGAACCCTGTGAGGATGTCGGAGGTCGTGAATCGTCCTCTCAGTTTTCCGATCGCAGCACAATGCCCCCCCCCCCTCGCTCTCCTCCAACACATCCCTCCGATCCATTATCTAATCAATTAGTCCGCATTGATCACTCGGCGCAGCAGAGGAGTCTGTTTGTTTTTCGAGTCCGTCACTTCATTGACAGAAGAATGTATTGATCTGACACGTCCCGTCTTCGGTCAATCAGTTGGTTTGAACTCAAACATGTCCTTGACTCAGTTTGAAGCTGCACTCAGCGCCCCTGTCTTACCTGATATCATGTTTTATTTCTAACGTTATCGTACGGTCTGTTTCTCTCTGCAGGTATTTAATGTGTAGCCACGCCGAGGACCTCAGAGCGAAGGCAGAGTGGGAGGGCAAGGGCACCGCCTCACGCTGCCGACTGCTCGACAAATTACAGAGTGAGCAAACACCACCGCGTCCTGACACCTCAGAGCAGCACGCACAGTCCCCGCTCGAGTCTGTGAAGGTTAACTCATGTCCCCGTGTGTCCCCTTCCTCTCGTAGCGTATCTGCCCCCTTCTGTGATGCTGCCCCCTCGGCGGCTGCAGACGCTGCTGCGGCAGGCGGTGGAGCTGCAGAGGGACCGCTGCCTCTATCACAACACCAAGCTGGACAGTAACCTGGACTCGGTCTCTCTCCTCCTGGATCATGTCTGCAGCAGGTCGGTGTTTCCCAGCTCAATACCTGTTGCTAAAACTTAGATGTTCATCGGTTTTTACCTCCACAGTCTCTCTGAAAGTTTTTATTTTCGACACGTAAGAAGAAAAAAATCCACTACAGTCGAGTTGAACCTTTGGTATTTCTCTCTCTGTCACAGGAAACAGTTCCCCTGTTACACCCAACAGATTCTTACAGAGCACTGTAACGAGGTGTGGTTCTGCAAATTCTCGAACGACGGCACCAAACTCGCCACCGGCTCCAAAGACACTACTGTCATCATTTGGCAAGTGGACCCGGTGAGTGAGACAGAGGTCCAAGTCAACACAGACTTTGTGATTGTGGCGCTCAGGGCGCGTTCACATTCCCCAGCAGGAACTGTCTTATAGTCAAACCGGACAGCTCTGCAGTTAAAGTTTACAGAACTCAGAGAAAGAGTCTCTTTAAACTTCTTCATGCAGACTTTATTCAGAACTTTTTAGTCTGCTCCTTTAAGAATTATGGATAAAGTCAGGATGAGACAGTGTGAGAGAACGCAGCAGGTATGAGTCAGAAAAAATAGCTGCGGGCCAGTGGGCGGAGTCATGGCAGCCTGTCAATCTGCATGTTTTTGTTTCCGGAAATATTCACATAAAGTGAAATTATTTAACCCCAGAACTGCTCCTTATCATCCTGCTCATGAAGTCTCCTGCTGTGAGGTGCCAGAGTCAACGTCAAGTTTCTAAAAATGTCCCAAAATGTCCAGAGTTCATGAGTGAAAATCAAAGACGCAATTTTCTCATATGAGGAAACCTTCCTTACAGTACCGTATTTTTCGCACTATAAGGCGCACTTCAAATCCTTTAAATTTCTCAAAAATCCTCAGTGCACCTTATGTATGAATTCTGGTTGTGCTTACCAACTTCGAACTGATTTTATGTGGCACACAGCGCTCAGCGCTCTGTCAAAACGTTTTATTACTACAAAGCCACACAGCCTGATGGCTACCGTAGCCTCGTGGAGTTATTAAATGAGTTAAATAAAGTTTGACTTATCTGACTGTTTTGTTTGGCTTAATGCGCTTTATAATCCGGCGCACCTTATGTATGAAAATAGATGCGTTCATTGATGGTGCGCCTTATAATCAGGTGCCCCTAATAGTGCGAAAAATACAGCAATGCTGCATTTGAGTTACCTCGGAAGTCAGATGTCGAAGCTGAAAATGACGCCAGTGTTTCAGTTACCAAGTCGGAAAAAAGCAAAATTGGAGATGGCTACATCTACGAAAGTTATTTAAGCGCTTGCCTCGTCCGAATATAAGGCTAGTGCTGAACTAACTTTCGTAGATGTAGCGACCTTGTTTCCTCTGATTTTGCTTTTTTCCAACTTGGTAAGTGAATCACTGGGAACTCGGGTGTGACGTCATTTTTTCGGCTCCGACATCTGACTTCCGCGGAAACTCGAAACGCAGCATAAATCCCAGCTCTGACGTGATCATCCGCAGTCTTAGATGAGTCAAACAGAATAAACACTTCGTCTTTCATTTCATCCTTCACATCTAAACTTGGTTTGTCCTCGTCTCGTAAAGAGAATCATCTCCTCTTTACTCCATGTCTGCAGAAAGAGCCCGAAGGAGAAGCTCCTGTTCATATCCCAGAATTTGCTCGTCTGATTAGTTCTTCTTTTTTCCGTCTCAAACTTTCTTCACTTGTCTGAATCAACACCCCGCAGGCGTTGGAGGAGATAATTAATTCGTCACTGTTTTTTACTTCTCCTCTTAATGTCACGCAGCCTCCTGCCGGTCCGTGTTCACTTCTCTGACTGTGTTTTGAAAGCTCTAATTCCTGGTTTCACTGCTGCACCATCCTGGGTAATAAAATGGATTTCACCTTCATCACCTCCACCTCCTCTCTCTTTGCAGGAGAGCCACCAGTTAAAGCTGCTGAGAACCCTGGAGGGTCACGCGTACGGAGTCTCTTACTTAGCCTGGAGTCCCGATGACACCTACCTGATTGCCTGTGGACCTGACGACTGCTCTGAGCTCTGGCTCTGGAATGTTCAGGTGACATGATCCTCGTTTTAGACCGAGTTATTTCTAGATTCACATCATTTCTCGCTGTGATCCACCTCTCCTCCCTCTGTGCTCGTGAACATTTGAACAAAAACATCCTCTGATTCTGTCGTGGACCACAGATGCATCATTGACTCTGTGTTGACAAGAGGAGGAGGAGAAAAACATCCTCTCCATAGATCCTGTGTGTACTCAATGACCTCTCCTTTTCTCCCATCCCTCCCCCTCCCCTCTCCTTTCATCCACCCCTCCCCCCTCTCTTACTTAATGTTTCTTTCTCGCCGTCTCTCTCCCTTCCCCCAATTTCTCTCTCCTGCTCTGTTTTTCTCACGTCTCTGCCGATCCCTCCAACGACCAGACGGGGGAGCTGCGGACCAAAATGTCCCAGTCCCATGAAGACAGTTTGACCAGTGTGGCCTGGAACCCCGACGGCAAGCGCTTTGTCACCGGGGGACAGAGAGGACAGTTTTACCAATGCGTGAGTTTATTTATTTTTTTTATGTAGTTCAGGAGGATCGAGGGGGAAGGAGCGACATATGGACGCTGTGATGTGACGGCTGACCCCACAGAGGTCACTGAGAGACACTTGGATATTAACCCATTAAGACCTGCAGAGAAAGTAAAGACTCTGCACTGGAGAATAACAAACATTTTGCTTTCTGTAAAACAAGTGTCAGTCATGATGAAGTGTCCGTTCAATACAAATGTAAATGTAAAAAATAAAGTGTTGAAAGGGTAAACAGCTGTCCCAGTATAGTGCCAGTACAAAAGCAGAACTAAAAAATAAAAAATAAATAAATAAGTGTTTGATAGTGTGTTCATCTCTGTGCTCACCCAAAGTCATGCAGCACTCACAGAAAACACTGATAGTGTGAGACAAAGACCTCAATATGAAGAGGTTGTTCACACTGCTGGATGCTTCTCTCTGCCTCCGTCGTTGTTTACTTTCCTCACCAAGCACATAGCAAGATCTGAGCATGAATCCGAGCGCTTTATTAGTCTATCAGAGGCAAATGGGTATGATGATTTGATTCGCCATGACTCCAGAAGTGATTAAAAACTACAGAATGTTACAAAATGACGTATCCATGCCACCGGCTTAAAGGGTAGAAATGCGCAGTGGTGCCGCCGGCTTGGAAGGTTGAATGCGTTCATGTTGTACCAGTTTAAATGGGTTAATGTGCGTTGATTTGCCTAAAATTATATACTTTCAGGGCTCGACAAAAACTTTTTTCACATGTTCTCAAGTTGAAAAAGTAAGGAGCACACAAAGAACTTTAGGGGCACTATGAAAGTTGATCAAATAATGTGTGTCTTATTGGTCGATATAACTTCTATTATTTGAAATCAATTTTAGGTCGATCTGTCACATGACATGGAGGCTATTGAAAGAAAACAGCCTTTTCTGAGAACATCAACCGGTAATTTATTGACGGTCCCTTATTCAACACCAACGTTGACAGTGAGGGTGTCGAGTAGATTTAACAGTGCTGCTGTTGTTATTCCCGGTTATGGAGAGAGAGAAGACACCGGTAGATCCTCAGAGAATGTCCGTCAGATATCCAACCTGAAACTAACTTCACCGCCGTATTTACATGAAAAAAACATTTGCTACCTCAGCTGATTTTTTTTTTTTTATGTGCACACGTCTATTTTTAGTCCCAAATGCGAGTGAAACGGTCGCACTGTTGAGCCCTGACTTTAATGTCTAATCTAAAGAGATGTTTAATATCATGAGGAGAAATAAAACCGGGGTGGACTTTAACCTGTGAACCTCTGTGTCTCCAGGACCTGGATGGTAACTTGTTGGACTCCTGGGAGGGTGTGCGGGTGCAGTGCCTGTGGTGCCTGAGCGACGGCAGAACAGTACTGGCCTCAGACACGCACCAACGCATCCGGGGGTACAACTTCGAGGACCTTACAGACAGAAACATGTAGGTATCAGACGCCGCGCCGTCAATGTTTACGGACGGTTTGGATTAAGCTTAAACTGTGGAATGAATTTCTGAATCTCTGGACCCGTTCTTCCTGGAGAACTTCTCCCCATGTTTTTTAATCTTGTTGTTGTTTTTGAGCACTTTGTAGCTCAGGTTTCTGTGGATATTTGTTTCTCTGACCTCTTCTCCGCCTGGTGCCTGACTGTGTCTCGTGTCCATGTCCTCCACAGAGTTCAGGAGGATCACCCTATCATGTCTTTTACTGTTTCAAAGAACGGAAGATTAGCTTTGTTAAATGTAGCAACTCAGGTAAGCCTTTCTCATCCATCACTACCCTCAGTTTATTCTTCAGCCCACCCCCGGGTTCAGAGACCCTTCAGCTCTTCTTCTGCTTCCCGCTGTAGGGAGTGCACCTGTGGGACCTTCAGGACCGGGTGCTGGTGAGGAAGTACCAAGGTGTTACCCAGGGCTTCTACACCATCCACTCCTGCTTCGGAGGACATAACGAAGACTTCATTGCCAGTGGCAGCGAAGGTACAGTCAAAGAGGACCAAAGCTAGCTTAGTGTTAACAGGATTAACGGTGACATACTGACAGGCTGACACAGTTAATGTACGCTTATCTGACTCTACGGGAGTCCAAATCTCGTTGTCGTAGTAACCCCCTGAAGTGGGCTCAGTTACCATTTGCTGTGTCCTCACATGCGTCCCTGAATACCCTTGTCTCATTTCCCTTTCTTTCCCTCAGACCACAAAGTGTACATCTGGCATCGGCGCGGCGAACTCCCCATCGCCGAGCTAACAGGCCACACACGCACCGTAAACTGTGTGAGCTGGAACCCAACCATCCCAGGACTCATGGCGTCCGCCTCAGACGACGGCACAGTGCGCGTGTGGGGTCCAGCGCCCTTCCTCGAGACGCAAGAGGCGGACGGACTCAACGGTAAGAGCCGGATCCGTTCACCCCGACAGTGCAGCTCTTTTTTTTTTGCTAAACCGAAGTCGTCTTACTGTTCTCACGTCTGTCTTCTCCACAGAGAACTGCAGTAACATGGACAGTTGATGGTCAGTTTCAGGCCTGGTGACATCTCTCTTTACCAACAATCCAAGAACCCCACAGTAAAAACAAAAACCTACATGGGCGATCGAAAATTCAACACCAACCTGAAGCAAGTGAAGAAAAAAAAACAAACAAAAGCCGCCGCCACGACAAACGAGAAAAACTAAAGCGAGAAAATTCGGTCTCCCAAGACGGAACGGTGGAGTCAAAGATGGACACGATGAAAAATCAGGACCTCCACGAAAAAACCTGGTCGTTACCCAGAGGACAAACCAGTCAAAGCCCCAGCGGGTTACGAGTGCCATCCAATGGCGAGCTTCAACGGCTGTTCTTCTCCTCCATCTGACCCAGGAAACCCACCTCCACCTCGAGCTGGGAGCGTCCCCCCCCCCACGACGCCTCCAAGACGGACACGGCAGGGGCAGCCGTCTGCTTATTGGACTACATCTGTCTGCCTGTTTGCCTGTTTGTCACATTACCTGTATAATGTCTCCATGGACACGGGTGGGGTGTTGCTCGGGGAGGATGGCGCGCAGGGGGGGATATAGCAACTCTTCTTTATGTGTGTTTTCTCCTCTCCCCCCCGCTCTCTTGCTATATTCTTCAAATTGAAAAAAAAACCCACGACGGAAACACCGACCGACCAGCTGACAAAAAACACACACACTCACTCACACACACACTCAGAAAATGCTATGCTAAATGTTGGAGTTGTTTTATGATAGACATAGCGTAATTCTCATTTAAGAGGTGAATCTTAGCTCGAGTAGTGCCCGTGGAAAGCTTTGGCGCAAAGATTCCACTTTCTGTTTCTCGACATTTAGGAACTTTTTTTATTCCTTTAATTTAACTTTTAACAAGGACGGTCGCCGTAACGTGTCCGACCCCCCCTACTCCTCTGTCCAGCTACCGCACAACAACTCCATCACATCTGCCTAAAGAGGAGCCGGAGAGACTCACGGGTCACATATCAACGAAAAACGAGGCGCGGCTCTCGAACACACACACAAAGACGTAAAAAAAAGTGCGACTTGGATGCACACCGGTAACCGCTGTCCCTGTATGTGCGCGTGCGTGCGTGTGCGTGAGAGACTGAGTGAGAGCGATTATGCATGCCCACATTATTGTGAGTTGACATTTGTGGGTGCAGGTTTAATTGCAGCGTGTTTTTTTTGTATGTGTGCTCTATTCACACCAGCAGAAGACCCCCACCCACCCTCTATCCTCCTCCTCCTCTATCCTCCTAATCCCATCGTCCAAATTGTGAAAAATAGGATTTTAAACCATTTCTAAGTTATCCAAAGCCCCTTAGGGACCTCTATCTGTGGAACAAAGAATACTTGAGAGCCATTTTGTAATAGAAAACACTTTTTTTCTTTAATCCGGGGCTTTAATTTTTACATTACGATTCATTTCTCCTTTTACCACGTGGCATTTAAACCCACAGTCGAGTCACCGGCGACGTGGGAAAGACAGAAATTTAATCTGCGGTGATATTAGTGAGAAGGTCACGACCTAATTAATACGAGAAGTGAATAATTGTAAATTATTAGGATGAATAGTTAGAGAGAAGGGGCACCGATAAGTAGGACCACTGTCAGCATATGGGAGTAGTGTGACGATGATGAATCTGAAAAACACACACAAACTGCCTTCCTCCTGTTCATACAGTTGCACACAAACTTTCAGTATGTATGACGTCCCCCTCTTCTTCTTCTTCTTCTTCTCCCCCCTCTGCACTTTGAGTGGTCTCTCAGCTCTTTTGCACCGACTGCATCGATCCACAGAAGAATAAACCCCCCGAGTTTGCTAAAAAAGAAAAAAAAGGAATTGAGCCCTCACTTTGCCTCTATGCACCCAAAAAGCAGTGACTTATCATTCTCTCGTCGACAAACTAAAAAGAACCTGAACCTCGCAGCACATGAAGGCGCAGCAGCAGCAGCCGCATATTAGAGAGAATTCAGCATTAACGCCCCCCTCCCTCCCCTGTCGCTCTACAGCCAAGTTATTCAGTGGTCAGTGCACCATTCAAAGCTTTCTTCCTCCCTTTTTTCAGGGTATGTAATGACTATTTGCTACAGACTGATATACAGTTAAAATGTGTTTAAAATCAGTGCTTTTCTGCCTGTTTTTATTGAACCTTTTTTTTTTTTTTGTTACTTAAAATTTTTTGTTCACATTATATCATTTTTTTTGGTTGACCTCTATCCCTGTATGATCATATTAAAATATAACCAGACATTTTGAGTCCTCATTTTATTTTGAGTTCTCTTTATAACCCTTTTATCTTTCTTTTCATTTACTCACTTTCTTAATATTTCCGTTTTTTATCCAAATGAATATGCACAGGAACACCCATGCCTGTCGGAGTGGGATTGGAGTTGATTTTCTCTCTTTTGTTGTTGTTGTTGTTGTTGTTTTAAAGGAAGTGTGTTACCTACAATCAAATCAGGTTTTAAAGTCTCCACCCCTCGCCTTTAAAAGAGTTTCCTTCATGTGAAAATCGACTTTACCGCCGCATGTCTGTGTGTGATAAGACCGGATCTTTCTCTTTGTGTTCTGTTGCCGATCAGAAGTTGTCGGCAAACGCGTGTTTTCTGTAGGTGACATGTGTCGCACCTGGACTGCAAGAACGGACTCCTCCTTCTCCACATCCTGCATCTTCTCTCTGAAAACAACAGTAAATCATAAACGAAGAACTCAAAATTAGTGACAGTAAAGCCCATAATTCACCTGCTGGTGGCACATGCTATGTCTGTATGCAACCTGGTGTCCACTCTTCTTTTGTCTGAGTTTCCTGAAGGAGTTGTTTCTGATTTCTCTTTGTCTTATTTCTCTCTGAAGGTGGCGGAGTCAGTGTTGATGGTGGTGGTGTTGGGTTGGGGGCTGGGTGGGAGTAAACTAAGGGCTTACTGTAGCATCTCTAAGCTCCTTGGGCGAGGGCCGGGGAAAAAGGGATGATGTGTGGCTTTGCGTTCAATGTGTTAATTACAAAGTGATTGTACTGTTTTGTATTGTTGTGTAGGAAAAGTGTTATGTATGCATATTTTCAATAAAGCATTCAGGGTTTTGAAAAAAAAAGGCCAACAGGAGTTTGACGGGGCGAGAGATTGTGAAGGCCCCTAAAACTTCCCCCCCCTTTGACTAAAGAGCAAAAAGGGAGCCCAGTCCGGCCCTGAATCACTGCTTTTGGCAAAGCATGTGTCAAGGGCTCTGCGGTGGGAAACGCTGGGTTGATCTTGTGTCCGAATTTTACTTTGTATTCAGTCATTTGTTTCTTGAAAGCAGTGTCTGGAGCCACACCACCTGGTAAAAGGCTAACTTCAATGCCATTAGGAATAATAAGAACATTTGCCAATAAAGTGACGTTATTTTCAGTAAGCTTTGTTGTCGATCGTTCAATTTGAATTCAGTTTGGAGAGGACGGCGCAGGTAAAATGTGTGTCAGTGTCTTCTTTGTAGATCCAAAAAAAAGTGATCTAGTATGAAAAATAAGACATTATAAAGTATTTACAACCAAGTAAACTGTCAGAAAAATGATTATTAGAGGAAATAGTCACATTTCAGGAAAATGACCCATGACATACATGTCTAGATTGCAGAAATATATCATTAAAAAAACAGAAATTAAGTATATTTTCTGTTCCAGTTCACTGTGTATAGTAAGAGAATCTCTTAAATTTTATGAGTTAATCTGATGTAGTTCACTTAAGGGTCATGGTTTGCTGCAATATCAGGCTTGTGACGCCACCTAGTGACATTTTTAGATATAGAAAAAAGAAAACAGAGGGTTCCGATGGACATGTCCATCAAAATCTGCTAGACAAAGAGTAGATGTGTATTTTTAATTAAAACAGAATTAGATGCCATTTAAATGTGATATTATGGACTTTGTCAAGTAAGAATATGCACTTTAAGCTGACATAATGACCCAGCTTTTTCAGTGACGGACGGAAATTGTTGATATTATAATAATTCTTTATTTAAAAAAAAAACCTAGAGTGACATATAAGTGTCATCAATTTTCAGTGTTTTCTGTTTTTCTGCTTTTGAATTTATGAACAAATTGGATAAAACACTATTTTTAATCACATTTTTTGGATGTTGGTTATATTTTTGTGAATATACTTAAGTCCCAAAGGCCAAGGCTACAAAAAACGACCAAATTTTATGCCAACTGTTTTTTTTTAGCTGGTACCTTTCATGTCATATTTTTTTATGTTTCTTATGCAGTATAGTTTGTTAAAAAGATCAACGTGTAGTGTGATAAAAATGTCAGAGTTAGTATGATAAAGAATCATAGTGTAGTATATTAAAAAATTCCATATTTTAGAAAGAAAAAAAAAGTCAAAGTGTGGTATGATAAAAATGTTTAAACGTGAAACATACAAAACAAGTGAAAATAATTAATAAGAAAATAATGATTGAGAAAGAAAGAAAGAAAGAAAGAAAGAAAGAAAGAAAGAAAGAAAGAAAAAGGGAACGAAAAAGAAAAAAAAAGAAAGAAAGAAAGAAAAGGGAAATAATAATGTTGTTTTGCTACATATGGAGGAGGGTCGTCTATAATACGTCACTGACTCCTCCCACCTCCCCTCTCTCTCTCTCCCTCTCTCCGCCCCCTCACCACCACCACCGTGACCATCCTCCTCCGCCTATCAGTACACACCGAAGCCGAAAACAGAGCACCATCCTGGGGCTTTAACCGGGTCGTCCACCGAGCTCCGTGCGGCAGTCATCAGTCATGGCGGCGCCGTTAGCCCACTTCGACGAGGACTGGCAGGATTTTAACGAGTTTAAACCGACCTCCGCGACGGCAGAGCAGCTCGACCAGCTCAACTCCAATGTGGCCGATTCGTCGTCGTCGGGCCTCGACGATTTCTCCGACCTGGACAACAGTTTCTCCGGGGAGATCTGCAGCTTCAAATCCATGGAGGACCTGGTCCACGACTTCGACGAGAAGCTAACGGTGTGTTTCCGAAACTACAACACCACCACGGAGAACATAGCTCCCATTAAACCCATCACGGAGGATAATTACCTGAAAGATGACGAGTAAGTTGGACTTTTATTCTCATTTTAACGGCGCGAACTTTTAATCTGTTAGCTAGTTAGCTTTAGCCTCGGCAGGCTAACACTGAGCGGTGAGTTAATGTTAGTTTAGCTGAAATCACTGCTGCTCAGAGTTTGGCTAACAGTTAATGAAGGTTCACAGAGGTAGAATATACCTTAACATGTCTGATATTAACATATACTATCCTGTTATTTAGAGTAAATGTTAAAAATATAAGATACGTCACGTTGTCATATTGATATAATATGGTGTTATGAAGGATGTTTTATAGGATTAAAGCTCATGAGGTGTGTGTGTGAGGAGGGAGGGAGGTTTTGCCACGTTAACACTACTTCAACTTGCTTTTAACTTGGTTAAATGTCATTGTTAGGGGCTGAATTTTGTTAATATGACGATAAATTTAAGCAGATTGTGATCAACACCAACATCGATACTGATATCGATGTAAACACCTTATTTTTTCACTAAGAATATAGTCTATTGGCATCTAATTCCTCGTTACCCTCATGGTGACTGTACTTATGAAACAGACATAATGAAGACAAACTATATTTGACTATTTCAAATGGAGAAACAATGTTAATTTAATAACAACAACTTTTCAGAACTGCAACAGTGAAGGAGGTTTCTAAAGTACAGTCACCATGAGGGTAAAGCGGTATTAGATGCAAGATAGACTCTGTTTCGAGTAAAAAAATAAGGTGTATGTACTTGAGAAACAGACATAATGAAGACGAACTATATTTGACTATTTTGAATGGAAGAACAATGTTAATTTAATCACAACAACAGTGAAGGAGATTATAGTCAGACTGAGGTGTTTTCATGCACTTCAGTTGTCAGGTCTTAATCGGAGTAAGATGATAATTTGGTTTTCTAGAGTGTCATATAAACGGACTGAGTAAACGTACAAATGTCATTTCTATCATTCCCATATTTTTAATTTTCAATCCATTAAGAAAATAATCCACATAGCTGCTGCAGCTGATAAAAATGTTAATTTAATATCCTAATATTTGTCCAAAACCTGCTTATTTTAGTTCAACCAGACCTGCTCCTCGCAGACAAACACCACCAACACAGTATAAGCGCAACACTTCTACATACAACCTAATTTATTTATTAATCATGTGGAATATCATCAAGTTTGTTATTCAGCAACTACACTGCAGTCTACCTACACACATCCATACCTGTTTTTGTCGGCACTGATCTAATATTTTTTTATACCAGTCATTTATTGCTCTATTTTAGACTCATTCTTCTATCTTTATTTATTAATTTGTTTTCGCACCTGAGGTGAATGTGTATGTTGTGTGTACTCCTGCTGTCAACAGTTTTAATTTCCCCACTGAGGGATGAATAGAGGAATATCTAATCTAATCTAAAACGATGAACCCCAATTTCTCTGAGTCAAAAATGATACTTTACGGGGTCTTCAACAGACAACAACCCCAAAAACTTAAAGACATAAAGCAAGAAAAAGCAGCAAATGCATTTGTTTTCCTAATTTGATCATAATGTCAGCCCTTACAGTTTACAAACTTCATTTATAAGACAGGAGTTATAAAAATGACACCTGCATTTACAACTTCCCTTTTAGTGAAGCAGAGGGAACTTAAAAAACGATAACATCTGACAGTGTCATCCTCTGACAAGTAGAACAGATAGGAGGTGGGTGAGTTATGCAGCCCACACAGCTCTGTAACATCAGGGGATTGATGCAGCCAGCTGCTGTGTTGTATCAGCTGTAACTCTGTGTAGTCGTGTGGATGTGTACCGTGATGAGATACAGTAACTGCTGGGACCCCCGGCTGAGATAACAGGGCCTGTTATGATGGTACGAGCCGATGCTGACAGTGTAACCTTTCTAGCAAGTAATGATGACATGTATGAAACATGACATTATGTGTCAGTGGCAGGAAGAGATAACAGGACTGTGAATGGTTGAGCCACTTGTCTTAAATGTTTGTCTGAAGCAGTTAAAGTCATTTATAGAGGAGGTTTATGCTCATTTCTAGGCTTTATGGGGTCCTTCTGATGGTTCAGTTAGCAACTTTACATGATTTACAGCTTAATAATATCTTTAATATCTCGAATTGGTGTCTTTAAAGACTGTCATTTAGGCTACTGTTCTCTTTAAAAGGGATATTCCGACATAGAATTACTTTAGGGTCAATAACACAGCAACACTGAGTTAGACACCCCCTCCAGAGATGAATGTTGCCGACCGCTTGCTTCTCTAGTTATACCAACTTTAGTAACGACCGCAGGATAGTAATACAGAGAGCCGTGTGCTCATCCAAAACGCCACTCTATAGCCACAAATAATGCTCAGAACAGCACCTAACTTCATCAACAGGACATATAGGGTCACAGCCATAGTACTAGACACCAAACATCTTTTAAACTTTGACTCATTTCTTTAGCAAAGAGACTAAACACAACTCACCTACTCTCTTCCAGCAGCCGCTTGTTTGTAGCGAGACCTCAGGCCAGTCTATTATGGACTGCAGTGGGGTGCCGCAGCTCAAGGAAGAACATTTATGATAATTTCTTCATCATTTCCTTGAAGTAATAATCACCATATTAATCATTTTGCTGTGCAGATGCAGTAGTTCTTCTGTCTTAGCGTCTCTGATTGAATTTCCATGAAGAAATGAAAACATTAAACTACAGACCAAATTTATCACCTTCAAATTCTTATCTGTAAAATTTATAAACTAATTTCTAAAGAGAAATCTGCTTTTTCCTCCTTCACATACTCGTCTCTAATGGTAACCATCTCCTTCTTCTGACCGTGGACCAATCATTTCAGCTGAACTCTGGTTTGAATTAACGAGAGTAATCATATCAGCTGGTTAATTGGAAATGGGAACTAATTACTCGTGACAGAAATAGCTCACCATTGTGTAACTTCACTGCACATTGGAAACACACACAAAAGCGTTTGTCTGCAGGTTTTTCATCGCCAAGAGTCGAGGCGACTCGCAGTTCACGTTGCTCCAAATGTTTAGAGAGGCTGGTCTTTCTGTCAGGGAAGCATCTCTGGTTGTTGTTAGGTGAAGATACAGAGGCGGGGAGGGGGCAGAATAATTGGACTGCTGCCTGGCGAAACCCAAAAAGCAGCGCCAGGCTCAGCGAGAGTCTTTTCTGGATGACTGCTCTTTGCAGGACGTGCTCGGGCGCTTAACAAGTTCCCTTCTTTAGCGAGACTTCAACACGGCCGAGACGAACAACAGGGATGACAGGAAGGAAATGTGTGTTTGTGTGAGAATGCCTGGAGAAAGCAAAATGTGTGTGTGTGTCTGTAGGGGTGGATCATGTGTGTGTACTTGTGATAAAACATCATTGGCATAAATAAATTCATGCGAGTCGTTCAGACAAATTGGCACGGCGTCGGACAAAAACAAGAAGATTGTTCCCTTGAAATTTAGATCAGCCGTGTTTTCAGATGCAAATGCTCTCTGCGCAACTGAGACTAATTTGTGTATTTTGGCGTGCGCTCACGTGCCTGAGACGGCGTCCCTGCTGAAGAGACAAAACACATATCCTCCTGCCAGCCTTTGCCCTATTTAGAACGACCCCTCAGCCCCCCATTCGCCAAGCTGTGGATGAGCACCTCGGGGAGAAACATGCTAGTTACATAAACATTCGTCCACATTCATGTGTGTTTGTGTGTGTGTGTTAGTGCGTGACGATGCAGAGTCACTCTGACACATGGGTTCACAGCATCATCCATCCCCGTTCTGCTCGCAGCGATCAGAGCCAGGAATAAAAACGTTGGCCCGCTACACGTGCGCGCCTGGATCTCAGCTCTAAATGTTCCTGAACAATTATTGATTTTATAATTTTTCTATTCTCGTGAAAACTGAATGAAACAGCTAAACACAATCATGCGAATCTATGGAAGCAAATTTGTATCATTATTTAAATAAAAATAGATCAACAGAAACTCATTTGTATTTTCAGAATGTAGCTCAGCTTCGTGACTCATAAATAAAATTAAAAATAAATAATCTGAACTGCAACTGCTTTTTCTTTTTCATTCTGTAACTTCATTCAAATGTGAAAGAAAAATCCATTTTAGATTTAATTTTCAAAATACGCCACAGTAAATATGGACCAAAACTCAATTCGAAATGTCAAATCTCAAAATTCAAATGTATATTGTATCAAATGTATAGCAATATAAAACATTAATACTTTGTAAAGACCTTAACCCGACAGACGATGACGTTTCACAGCCATAAAGAATAACCAATCAGAGCCCAGCACTTCTAGCCAATCATAGGCGAAGGAGGGCAGGAAATTTTGCTTCTGGGACGGATCAGGCAGCAACAGGCAGACATGAAAATGTAAAAGCAATGGTCTGTTTGGTTTCTCTTGAAATGAAAATGCAGTTTGTATTATTTATCCTTAATTTCCTTTCTGAGTCAAATTATTCAGTTTTGATTTTGTAACAAAAAAGCCAAGAAGTGCAGGTACATTCTGAAAATGCAAATGCGTGTCTGTTAAAATATTTTCATGTGAAATAATGAAATAAATTTGCTTCCTTGTGAATCACCCAGTAAGCTTCACAAACACTCGACGTCTTGTTGTGAATATTTCTCACAGGGACACAGTCGTTAAAATCATACGTCGCACATATTTTCTCAGGTCTGGTCGCCAGTAAGTTTTAGAGAGAGAAGACGGATTTCACAGTTCAACTTCAAACTTGTTTTCTCCGCCACCATCTGCTCAGCTGTGATGTTTCCTCTGCCAGCATTGTAAACACGCAACAGTCTGTTGAAATTGAGATGACACTGTTTCTAAATGAGCCGTTTTTGTCAACAAAGGGAGGGTGTGTGATAAAAACGACCATATGTGTGAGAGGACCGTCTGCAGATCTCTGTTTTCAGAGAATTGTTGAATTTCTCGGTCATTTCCTGTTGTGAAACATCAGAGTCGATCTGCAGAGTAATGCTGCGTCACATTCAAAACAGAAGGAAGTTTGTTGGTTTGTCTGATCTTATCGTTCACCTCCTGTCATTTCTTTGTTTTATTAAAACTCCAACCTCTCTCTCTCGCTCTCCTGCAGGGTGTGGAACGCTCTGACGGATAACTACGGCAACGTGATGGCGGTGGACTGGAAGACATCGCACACTCGCTCCTTACACCTGCCCACTCTCAACCTCATCGAGCACGAGGTACGGCGAAAAAACACACGGAGCGGTCGACAAACAGGCCGGCCGCATTTTCATACTCAAACAGCTGTCACGGTGTCGCCTCGCAGGAACAGAGTCAAATCGAACCCGTTTGCTCCTCCCACTTCAATCTGCTTGACCACCTGTTTGGCATTTACTTCATGTTTTTTTTCTCTCTCTGTCTGCGATTGACAGAAGTTGGATAACCAATCCCTGGATCTGTCAGACGACGAGGAGCTGAGGGAGCAGATGGACATGCACTCCATCATCGTGTCCTGCATCAACGATGAACCGCTTTTCACGGCTGAGCAGGTGATCTTTAAACCTCATCGAGACGAAATCCTCCAAAAACACATCAACCAACTTTTCAAAACAACACCAGCTTTAGATATAAGAGGATTTAAGAGGGCGGGGTTCACGGTAAAAGAGCAAAAATGACACTAGAGCGTCACATCAGGGTCTTACTCATGTGCCTTTAAGGTCCGTTTAGGTAAACGAAGCTCTCAGGTAATTACACATCCGACAACTCCAGAGTCAACAACATAACCTCACAGCGACAAAAAATCAACAAATAACACAACAGACAGAGAAATAAGTGTGGCAAGAGGCTTTATGAGAAAATAGTGACACAAAACAGACGACTAACGGAGGAATATTAAGAGTATTTCATCAGTTTGATTAATTTACGCTCATATTTCACCTGAACTGTGAGGATATTTTCTCTCCAGGAAGGTTTTTAGAAATCTTGTGATGACCCAAAAATAGATTTCAAAAGGACAAAAACTCCAAACCAGAACAGAAATAGAAACCTGAAAAAATAAGTCACTGTGTCCTGACACAAATAACCGAGCAGACGGGTGGATCGAGGCGCTTTAACCCTTTAATATCCAGTCAGACTGAAGTGTGTACTCAGTGTTAGAAAAACTGAACTGTGTGTGTTTGTCAGGTGATAGAGGAGATCGAGGAGATGATGCAGGAGTCTCCAGACCCGGACGATGACGACAGTCCCTCTCAGTCTGACCTCTCCATGCTCTCTCAGGACCTCCACGGTTTGAAACGTTCAGGCTCCAACACCAGCTACGAGGACCGTGAGTACCACCAAACTCGTATACATCATGTCGTGTGTCTGTGCGAGTGTGAATGTTCCAGTATTATGTCGCTCTGTGCCGCTCTTTGACGGTTATCTAAATCCCTAATGAAGAAAGAACGCTCTGCACTCTGCACGCGCTCAGTAACGTTCTTATATAATGTGTTATAGATGCAAACAGACAGCGGTTCTGTTGTTCATAGTCGTTATGTAATAAACAGCGTATATATCGGGCTTGAACAGTTTCTGCTGCAGAACTTGTGTGGACTTAGCGTTTGCAGCCAGTTTACCTTCAGGCTGTAGATCTAGTTTTAAATATCTACGTAAGTAAACTACAGTCTAGAGTTCAGGGATCTCTGAGAGACACACAGGATGGACACAGGACTTGGAAAAATGTTTCATTTATTAATTATAAATATTTTATTATTTATTTATTTTATTTGCTTAGAATTTATTTCATTATTTATTGTTTTATTATTTATTTGTTATGATTTTGTGACTATTTTATTATTACTTTATTAATATTTATTTTTATTATTTTATTAATAATTGTATTATTTATTTTTTATTTTTATTAATAATTTATTGTATTTATTATTTTAATTAATTAATTTATTTATTATTTATGATTATTACTATTTTTCTTTCTTATGTTATTATTTATTTACTTATATATATATATATATATATATATATATATATATATATATATATATATGTATATATTTATATATATATATAATTCTGTATTTTTTATAAAAATTTTTATTATTAATTTATTCATTATATATCAATATTTTATTATCTTTTTTATTTTATTTATTATTATCCATTGATTTATTATATAATATTATTTTATTATTTATTTGAATTTTATTCTATTTATTTATTCATATTATTCATTCATTTTTCATTTATTAGTCCTTTTTTATACAGTATTATTTAACTTTATAGTCTTTGTTTATTTTCATAATGGTCCACTTGCATGTTAAATTTGTTAATAGCGGCTCCTCAGTGTCCAAGCACCCGGCTGTAAACATTCATTCAAACATGACCTTTTAGTTTTTGTAGTTCACGTGTTTATTTTCCCGGAGCCAAATCATCTGCAAAGGTCAAACAAGGCGCCGCCATAAAACTGGCCGATAAAAGCCGAGTAAATAAATTTAAAAAAGAATTTATCAGAAGCTCCGACTCCTGATTTTCAGACCTGAAGAGGCGACTCTTTGGGAAAAGGATCTATTTAAAATAACTTGAAGGAGAATTTCAGAACATACAGGAACAAGATCAGGGCTTTGTTTGTTACCGTTTGGCGTGCATGCAGCAGAGCTAATGGAGTCTATTCATGCTGAATACTCGTCAACACGCCCACACAAGGACGCAGATATATGCATCATGTGTCACTTCCTCCTGATTTATCTTCACGCCATCCTCAGGGCTGCGTCAGCTGTCCGTGTCTGAGCTGACAGAGACTTTGGAGGAGGTGGAGACCGCCATTCGCCGCTACAGCGAGGAGTTGATCCAGGCTCTGGCCCTGAGGGACGAACTGGACTATGAAAAAGAGGTACTTTTAGATTCTGATCCTGTTATCACCAAATATTAACATGAAACAGTCTGAAAACCTCCTCTGTGGTTAGAGAGTGTAAATAATTTGATGTTTGTCTCTGAAACCAGGTGAAGAACAGCTTCATCTCTCTGCTCATCGACGTCCAGAACAGGCAGAAGGAACACCGCGAGCTGCTGAGGAAGAAGAAGAAGATCCGAAGTACGACCACGACCGGACCCAACGGCCAGAGGACGGCCAGCACGCACATACCGGGCACAGTGAGTCACGGAGCGCGGCACGAACAAACACACGAGCATGACTGTTAAACACATGACCAGTTACACACTGACACACACACACTTAGGTGCATGCTGCATGAGAACACAGACGGGCGCTTCCACACACACACACTTCCAGGATCTGTGTCAAACCTTTTCTCCCTCTTAATATAGAAACTTCCTCCTCCTCCTCCTCATCTCTCTCTCTCTTTCTCTCTTTTCTCCTCCCTCCTTCCTCTCACTGCTCGTAGCTCCTCACTCTGGAGGGACTCTCCAATGTCATTCAAAATGGCCTCCGTCAAACTTTTGGGAACACAGGAGGGGACAAACAGGTGCCCCTGCTCTTTTTTCTGCCTCACACCCTTTTTCTTCTTCTTTTTTTTTAATCAGCAGCATGTTTCCTTCTCCAGGCTGACACTGGTGTTTGTCCATTTAATCACTTTTCTTTCTTTTCTTGTCTTTTATTCAGCCTTCATCTTCTTTCTTTTCTTTCTGACTTTTTTTTTTTACAGTCTTTATTTTGCAGCTTTTCGTTTTGTTCTCGGACCATCATGTTTAATCCCCTTCATGCTTCTCTGGAGTCTTTTTTGTGTTTCGAGACAGTAAAATATAAACGACGATTAAACGATCTTCTCTTTCTTTCTTTCAGTACCTGACCACAGTCATCCCGTATGAGAAGAAAGCGGGCTCCCCACCTGTCGAAGATCTCCAGATTCTCACAAAGAGTGAGTCCACCTCTGCAGTCTGTAGTGTGGTTTTTGGTGGCCTGTTTTAATTTTAGTTTTAGTCTTTGCGTCAAACTGTCATTTTAGATTTTATTAGTTTTAGTCACGTTTAAACTCGTTTTTGTTAAGTCAAGTTTTAGTCGACGAAAACTGATGACATTTTAGTCCAGTTTAAGTCAATAATTTTAATCTCTTCTTAGTAATGTACTTCTGTTTAACCCAGTTAATATAGTGTAGTATAAAATCGCTAAAACCAAAGGAAACAGAAAACAACAACAACGTGACTAAACAACTTCATCTTGTTTTAGTCAATGAAAATGAGACATTTTAGCAGGATTATTTTGTGAACCACATTTAAGGTCCTTACACACCGGGGCCGACGCGAATATAGAACGAAATAATGAAATATTCTGAGGTGAATTTTGACGCACCTGACTATACAAAAAAAATATTGACGTCTGAAATAATCGCGCATAAAAAAACGCTCCTGGTGTGTAACAACCTTTCGTCTCGTCTTTATTCATCAACATTATTGGGTCATATATTTATCGTCACAAGACCGCCATCTGCGTTCCGTCTCGTTTTCATCACGTGATAAAGGTTCGTTGACGAAAGCAACACAAGCAGTCTGAAGTCACTCAAACGTGTTTCGTTTCCATAAATAATGTCTTTTTCCTCGTCTGCTAGTCCTCCACGCCATGAGGGACGACAGCGAGAAGGTTCCGGCTCTCCTAACAGACTACATCCTCAAAGGTAAACACACACAGTCGTTGATTTCTGAGAAGTTTTGTTGGTAGCGGCGCTCTGTAGACGTGGTCATCAGAGGAGTTACAGTAGAAAGATGTTGATGTGGTTTAGCTGAAGGCTTCACTGTTGACCTCTACCTTCCTTGTCTTTCGTCTGTGCTGCACTGTCCTTTGGGTAGCTCTGGTATGAGAGCAGAGGAATACCAAGGTTTGTGAGGCACTGGCTCATTAACACAACTCTCCACCTTCAGCCTCCTCTTCCTCTTCTTCTTCGTAGCATCACCTTCTTCTTCTCCCTCTCCAAAAACAGCAGCAGCCTCCCTCACTCACTCACTCACTCACTCACTCACTCTTCGTCGCCGTAGCGCCCATAGTGCTGAGCAGCTTCTGCCTAACCCTGACACACACAGCCCCCCTCACTCACTCACCTTTAACCCCCAGCTTCTCTCAGCAGCTTCTTCTCACCTCTCTCACATGTTCTCCCCTTCTCGGTAGTTGCTCTTCCATTTTTCCAGCTCTCCTCCATGTGTCTTAATCGTCGTCGGTTTATTAATCGTCGCCTGATCTGCTTTTGTCTCCGCAGTTCTTTGTCCCACATAAAGCCATAGGAGAGCCTCCTGTTTCCAGAACCGCGGATCATCGAGAGGGTTCTGGGAATCTGGAAGAACCTCGAAAGGGGATTTCCAAATCCTTCTTCCTTCCTTTTTTTCGACACAGACTTTATCTTTTTAAATTTTCAGACTTGTTTTAACTCTAGACTTAACTTTTTATTCCTCATATCTTAACTTCTTAATGCCTGAGTGCTATAACCCTGTATACTCTGACTGCATGATAACCCATCTATGGATGCCAGTGATCAGTATTAACCAACACGTCACTCTCTGATTTGCCAGCAGTCTTGAATAGAGAGGGGTCAGCGGATTATTTGAGTGGATCGGTGTGAAAACGCAGATCTGTCAGAGTCTAGAAGTCCACGCTGCATGCGCTCTGTTTTTCCCTTCCTGTCTTATAAGCTGTTCGATCGCATTAAACGTTGATTCTCAAGAGCAAACCCTTTAACTTAAAAATCCCCGATCTTACTGCCCCACCCGTCTCTGCATGTGGATTTTCGGGGTTCATGCTGGAAAGTAGCTGAATGTTCAAATGAAATATTTTGTATAAGAGGAGGAGAAAATTGCACAGTTTAGGCGACTTTTTTTACTGTTTTTGCAAAAAGGGATGGAAACGACTTGAGAAAGTAAAGCTGGATGAACAAACACGTAAAAGCATATTTTTGGAGGAGGTTATTTTTTTGTGAGATTTAGGGACTGTCCAGAACCGGCTTCAGTGACCAGATCCTGTCCTTTGACCTCTAAAGCCCCGTAAGTAGTGACCACCATCCCCGACAGCTTTATCACCTCCCCCCGAAATCGTCTTAACGTCGAAATACCTCGTCTAACATAACTGCGTTTAGTAACATGAGTAGTCTAGTGGAGATTATAATTGTGTAGCTTCTGTTAAAAACTGTGGGTGAACCCTTTAATCGTTGTGATCATTTCATGGTAGCACTTTTGTCCGTCAGTGATCCGATTGTGTCGTAGTGGAAAAATTTGGCGGAGGTTCGCCTCGTTAGGTTAGCGTTAGACGAAGCTTAGACGCTTTTAATTAGCGGTGCCAAAAGTAAGTCAACATGAGACATTGTTGTCGTGCATCCGTTCAGCCGTCATAGACGATAAACAACATTAAAGGGGTATTACGCTGATTTTATTCCAGTTGATGTCGGTTTAGTTTTTATATAGAGACTTTTTCAGTGAAGTACTTTTAGCTAAATGTTTTTAACTTAAGTCACAAATTTAAGGAAGGGACTCGGGTCAAACAAATGTGGTCTTCCTTTGGGGACTTTAAGGATTCATGTTATAGACTTACACTACGTTACCTCGGAAGTCAGAAGTCCGAGTTACCAGTGTCCGATATAAGCAAGGACAAGGCAAGCGCTAAACTAACTTTTGTAGATGTAGTCATCTTGTTTCTGCCTTCGATTTTGCTTTTTTCTGACTTGGTAACTGAAACATCGATAACTTTGGTGTGACATCATTCCCAGCTCAGACATCTGACTTCGAGGTAACTCGAACGCAGCATTAGGCCCCGTTTATATGTACCTGGTCATTTTTAAAAACAGAGACATTAACCATCATTTAGCCACAAACAAAGAATTCGCCTCTGAAAGAGATGTTTTTTAAAAACTTCGACCAGAGAGGAGATTTTGGAAAACTCTGTTTGGATGTAAACCGAGAAAGACTGAGATTTCGGTAGCCGACGGAAGATTGTGCGCCGGAAAGAAGAAAGGGACGCTGTTGTTGCTGCTAGGCGGGATTTTGATTGGCTAACGGGGGCTTGAGCTTCTCGCTACACTGCCACCTACAGGTGTGGCATGCTCTTGACGGCATATATACAAGTGTTAGTGTGACTGAAAACTTTTCTAAGAAACGTAGCAGTGTTTTTTGTAAACAGAGAGGATGAAATGTCCGTTCATGAAAATAGCCGGGCACATGTAAACGTAGAATATAAAGGTATCTTTGAATTAATAATTCAAGCAAAAAAGTAAATCCGAATTGATTTATAAAAAAAAAAATAATTTACTTGCTAAATATATAACAACGTAAATATCTTTTTGATTTTACTTTCTCTAAATGCGATAAATCACCGCAGCACCCCTTTAAAAACCACAAACATCGACTCTCGCACTACACGCCTACAATCTGACAGGAATATCACTCAGATCACCAGCGACTCCAGGTGCACCACACACTGTCGGACCAGGTCTAGTCTAGCTCTCAGGTACTATCCTCAGTGTTACTCTGAACGGTACTGACATTCCTGAGCCTTTGTACATTTCTATCGACGTTCGATCAGCTAGACCTGCTGCGCATTTATCGTCTACACTCGAAAAACCTTGAGGAATCACAGTAGCCTCTAGGATCGAATCAGGGTAGCATTACAAATGTTGATTATGTCGTTAGTTTGAAGTCTTTACCCCGCTTAATCGTAACAGTCGTATTCGTAGCCGGCTGCAGTAGCGTCCGCTTAGTGTAGCAGTCTAGTGACAGTAGCGTAGATGCAAATTAGAAAACCCGATCTAATTCTTCTTGAAAAAGTAGTTTACTTTTACTCGTTCGAGTTCGTCATGCATGTGTCTAATGCATGTAGCCACATTAGAGAGCGAGTAAGAAGACGATAAGGGGCGTGATAAAGGACGTGAAAAATGGGGACGGTTGCGTCAGTACGAGGAGGTCATTATTTTTGTCAAGAAAGTTGTATCATATTTAACTATTTATATGTAACTATTCTTTCCCTTCGAACATTCATAACCTAGCATGTGCTTCATGCACTTTACTGCTAATAATCCAAGTTTGATTACTTTTTTGTTTTTTACGGAAATATTAACGTCACACTAAAGGGAAACACGCATGTATTAAAGTAAGTGCAGAAAAAGAAGTGGCAGATATTTTAACTGTTATTAATGGTTGAATTTAATCAAAAAGGGTAAAGTTGGACTTGAAAAACACGCCAGCCATTTGAGTAAAAAGTAGCTGATAAACTTAGTAAACGATCAGTACGACTACTTTGTAAATCGGTCTTTGTTTTATAATGAAACGGCAGCATGGAGGAGGGCTGTGTCTCCGCAGCGCTCCTTGTTAGCAGACATATCTGTGTAACTACAATTTAGAGATTTATATTTATATATTTACAGCAGAACAAGCAACAGAAAAAAGAGGCTGCCTTTGTAAATGCCTGAAGATTTTTGTACATTAAACCAATTTTTTTGTTTTTGTTTTTAATGCAATATAATTCCCAGTTTGGGGTTTTATGTTTACCGTCTCATGTGGTACTGCAGTATATTAATTTATTATGTAAATGTTTGTTTTGTAACCATATTATTGACTGTAATGGTACAAGTGTTTTGTGCCCTCGTTGAATTGCAACTCATTTCAAATAAATTAATATGTGATGACGATGTTGTTTTGGAGTCATGTGACCGGTGTGTGAAAAATAAGGTCCCCGGAATTAATCTAAATCGAGTTTCTGTCCTCTGAAGTGATGAAAACAAGTATGAGAGTGTGTCAGATACTTACATTATACCCAGTAATCAGACTGTACAAAGTATGGAGACAACAACATCTATCTGAGTGGAGCTGTGACTTTAGGGCTCCCCCTGGTGGCTGGCTGTAGTATAGGTCTGAAAGTCCATTATAACAGGAAACGGGTCAAACTAGAAAATAAAGTATGAGGCTCTCTTTCAAAAGACTTTTTCTGCTCCACCAGTAAAATTTTTGGATTTTAAAATTAAAATAAAATTGTTGAATTTCCCCTCCATGATAAAGAAAGTTACTCTTATTATTAATCTTTCAGATGGTTTCACTTTCAGAGGAGAAATTTCCATAATAAAGTCAGGTACCCATTTACCAAGAATTCAATCAAAGTCAAAGTCCCCTGAAGTGCCCAAAAAACAGAAAGTGTGTATTTGTATTCAAGTCTAAAGCATATTTGGGGACAAGTGAATGAAAGACCTTGACCAGTCACTGGGTTTGTGTCCATTAGATGACTTATAAACCACATTATTTGTTAAATCTGTCCTGTAGCAACAACCTGCTAAAAGAGAAAAACACCACTGCTCTCCTTAGTGACAAATTTCAGCTTGTGTTTATTTTCAAAACTTTTTCTATCCTTTTTCGATCTTTCTTAACAAAAGTGAGTCGTCTATCAACTTTCTACAACAGTGTCTCGTATAATAAATGTAAAATAGCAAAATAATGAGTACATAACGTCAGGTACAACCTTCACAAAACAAAGTTCTCTCAGTTTTTATCATCCCCGTAAAAGTTTCTCTGCAGCTGCGCTCAATCACAGCTCTCTCTTCTGCTCGTATTCACACTCCTCCATCCTCCATCTGATCTGCTCCCTCCTCCATGAGTCCGGCCTTCCTCCACCTTTTACTGCGTAACAGGATCAACCTCACCTCACCTTTGTCCGACCTCTTTACGACTCTGAACGTGCCCCAGTGTCACATTTGCCGATCAGGACTTCAGACGGGGTTTTAAGCGGGTGGGTGGCCTCTCTAAAACGTCCAGCATGGCCAACGTCCTGTCAGGTTCAAAGGTCATCCTCACAGGTCACAGGTTGGTGTCAGTGAACATGGTGTGCTCCTTCCTCACCGTGCTGAAACCTTTGATGGTGTCCACAAACTCCTCATCGTCCATAAACTGTTGGGGGGAGAACGAAGCTCGTTAAATTGAGGTTTTGACCTGTTTTAAAGTTATTTTAACGAGACTTTCTCCATCTCTGTGAAAGCGTTTCACTCATGAGGTTGAAGATGTGATGGGAGAAGATCTGATTGGACCAGATTCACATGTTTAGTGTCTCTTACCATCCCGCTGTCATGGCCTGATATGTTTGGATCCCACGCCTCGTCGTCTCCTGTGGATGATTTCCCGTCTATCACCTGGCTGACGCTGCGCATCAAAGAGTTCACGCTGAGGATCCCGAGCTCGCCCTGTGGGGGGACCTCTCCATCCACAGGCTCACATTTGGTCTCCAGCACCTCCTGTCCAGAGAGGATAGACGTGTGTCCTCACGTTCAGCTGATCTTTACTCTTTGTTTTGGTAAAGGCGTTAATTTACCTCCATCTTTATGGTGAAGCCCTTCAACGTCACGCTGTTGGAGAAGCCTGTTGTGTCAGGTACCGTATCAAACTGAGGAGAAAAAGAAAGTTCACTTCCCAACCCCCAATTTTCACCGCATCCAGAACGGCTACGAGAAGGCTGTATCTGCTGATCGTAACCATTCAAATTAATTTCCACCCGATCGCCAGACTCCAAAGCTGATCGCAAGAGTTCTATTTTTTCCAGACGCCTGAGCATACCAGATAAATTCAGCACAGATTAACCCGTGCTGGAAAGGAAGTCGGGCACAGACACAAAATAAAACATCCGGCTTCTTTTCAAAATAAAACACTCCGTGTTTCAGGAGGATCGTATTTCACACCATGCAAACGGGCGGAGACGAACAAGTGAAAGGTTTTTAGACGTCATCTCACCCCGATGACACCATGGACGAGGAGATGCTGATTCTAGAAGTCTAGAAGTAGATTTCCTCCTCTGGAAGGACACAATCTACTGCTTATATGTCTATGTGTCTGTCTTTATAGAGACAACGCGTTATCGCACGATTGCACGTGAATCCGCGGGTTCTTTTGAGTTTTCGCGATTCCTGCTGTCTGCAATCCGCCATGAAATTCGCCTCACAAACAGATTCAGTAGGAATTGGCGGATGGCAAAATTGGCGCCATTCTAGATCGGAGCCGTTCCGGATGCGGTTAAAATTGGGGGTCACAGTCTAACATGAGTCTGGTTCTGCTCAAGGTTTCTGCCTGTAAGTGTTTCAGTTTTCTCCCATCTGTACTTTGTGTCTTTGTAAACACAGTTTACTGGTTAAGACATTAACGTCCCCTCACCAGTACGGAGTTGCTGGCCGGATAGATGGCCCTGGGGCTTCTCTTCTGCATGGGCAGGGCCACCAGGGGGGGCCTTTCTCTGGTGAAGGGGGGTCTGTTCAGAGCCTGCAGAGGAGGATCATGAATGAAGAAGACAAAACTTCAGCTCCAAACCAATACTTCTCTAACTTTGTGCTATAACTGAGGACCAACTCTCACCTTATGAAGGACTACACCTAAGACGACAGCCAGCAGCAGCAGAGCGATGGCTGCCATCACCACAATGAACCACAGCTCCTGGACCACAGACGGGTGATCCTGACCTCCTTCTGCCCGCTCACCTCCAGCTCCGACCCCTCCTCCAGGAGGAGTGGGACTCTGTGAATCTGGAACAAAGAGCACCATGTCAACGTTTCAGCTCTGACTGCAGTTTTTCTTGAACATTATTGACATTTTTGTTCTTTTTTCTTCAGGACTTCATAAGTCAAAGAAGAAAGACGATCAGACATGAAGTGCAGCAGAGATAACTCTGTAACTGGAGACACACTCGCTCTCGTGGCCTAGATTCCAGCTGCACATTTCTTAATCATCCGCTTGTTCCCGTTTATATTTCTGTGGACTTCAGCAGTCTTCGGTGATCCGGTCTATTGTTGAACACCGGTAGATTAGACCGCTCTAGTCGGCCCAGGAGCACATATGGTTTGGGGGGTTCTTTATCTCCAAGTCCTGGTTAAAAGTCTGGTCACACAGTCACTCACCAGCGCTGAGGTCCGTGGTTCGTCCTGAGTCGGGGGAGCTTGCAGCCCCTCACTGTGCGACACATGGATCAGAAGACCTGCAGTCTGTTCAGGATCACACCTGTCGCCACATCAATATTTCACACCTGATACTTTGACTCGGCGCACAGATGAAGACAGACCGATGAAGACTTTTAGTCTGCTCATGTCCTTTTCCTGATGCTTCCAAATGATCATGGGGAAAGAAACTAAACCAACCTTTTGTATCAGAGGAAAAAAGACTGCTGTATGCTCCTCTAACAGTCCAGAACTCCCATCAACCTTTGCTGTCCCTCAGCAGTGCCATGGTAACAGCCAGGTGTCAGGTTGCAGTTTACCTGGAGAGACGTGGTAGCCGTATTACAAGTGTGATCCTTAAGTGTGTGTGTGTGTGTGTGTGTGTGTGTGTGTGTGTGTGTGTGTGTGTCCTTTCTCTAAGATAAAAACCTTCTTATTGTTATCAGGCTGTTTGATCTTAATGGGCCTGACATGTATCAGAGGAGTGAAGAGTTCACTTTTAGAAGTGTAACAGACAGGATAAAATTATATATGTGCCTTTATTTTGAGAGAGAGTAAAGTGGAGAGAGCATGAAATGAAAAGAGAGTGAGCAGAATGATATGTGGGATAAAGGCTGCAGGTTTGGATCAAACCAGGACCGCCGGTCAAACACACCAAAACACCGGGTTAGACTTCCCCTCCAGAGATGAATGTTGCAGACCACTTGCTTCTCTAGTTTTACCAACTTTAGTAACGACCGCAGGATAGCAATACAGAGCGGTCTGAGGAGCCATAAACAAACCTCAACCAAAACGCCACTCTATAGCCACAAATAATGCTCAGAACAGCACCTAACTTCATCAACAGGACATATAGGGTCACAGACATAGTACTAGACACCAAACATCTTTTTAACTTTGACTCATTTCTTTAGCAAAGAGACTAAACACAACTCACCTACTCTCTTCCAGCAGCCGCTTGTTTGTAGCGAGACCTCAGGCCAGTCCATTACGGACTACAGCGGAGTTTCGCAGCCCAAGGAAGAACATTTATGATCATTTCTTTATCATTTCCTTGAAGTAATAATCACCATATTAATCATTTTGCACTGCAGACGCGGTAGTTCTTCTGTCTTAGCGTCTCGGTCTGATTGTATTTCCATGAAGAAATGATCATAAATGTTCTTCCTTGAGCTGCGTCACCCCATTGCAGTCGATGGACTTGCACAAGGTCTCGCTACAAACAAGCGGCTGCTGGAAGAAAGTAGGTGAGTTGTATTAAGTCTCTTTGCTAAAGAAATGAGTCAAAGTTAAAAAGATGGTTGGTGGCTAGTACTATGGCTGGGACCCTATATGTTCTATGCCCTATATGTGATCTCATGAGATTAAGGTGAATGCACGGATAGAGACACAGATATGGGCTGCATGTGGGTTTATGGATGACTCTAAGTATCATCAGCCCTGTCTACTTTTCTAAAATATTTTGCATTTTAAGATTTGTTTGAAAATTCACTTGCATTGTGCCTGTTGTCCACACGATGGCGCTAAGCTGCAGCGGTTTGCTCTGTTGTTGATGCAGTGTCCGGTATAATGAGGAGAAGCTAAATATGCAAGCCCAGCTGCAGTGCTCCTTATCTCCAGGCCCAGATATTACTGCACTAATACTGCTGAAAACAAACTGCAGCTGCATGCTCCCCAACAACATCTCTTTATCTCCTCTATCAGAACTAAAACAGCACAGCAGTAATGAGCTGGAGGCTCAAGAGTCACTTTCCTCTGCTGTCCTCTGCTGACCTCTGACTGTTCATGTACAGTTGTGCGTCTGCTGCAGGGAGGTGATGGAGCAGATTTAGGAGCAGTTTGTCGGGGTCTTTGTGTTGGTGCTGCAGGAGAGCATGAAACTTTAAAACACATGAAAACAGGAGGATTCTAGTTGGTTCCATCAGGACTGGTGTTTGCTCTTGTCCTCTTCTTCTTCTTCTGCAGTTAACCTTTAAATTAAACATCATGGTCCTCCTGCAGAACCGTGTTCAAAAATGTTCTTTCTTATCTGGGTTTGATTAGATATTTACCTTGAATTATTGTGCACAATTTTCACAATGAATGCTGCTTTTATATTCATAGATATCTCTCTTGACAATCCATCTTTAAACATAGTATTTCAGAATCAGAATCAGAATTAGAGATACTTTAATAAACCCCAGGGGGGAATTTCTTTTTGTCACAGTACACCTGTGCAATTAAAGTAAAAAGAGGAGATAAATAATAGATAAAATAAGTACAAATAAAGAGATAAATAGATAAAAGAAGTAAAATAAGTAAAAATCAAGAGATGATATACAAGTATGTACGCTATATATATTACACAAAATAGTAAAATAGTATGCATATGTACACTTTATACAAAACAAATGTCCAGTTTCAGTCAGAGCTCGACAGTAAATAATTTTTTTAATGACATGTAAATGTGTTAGCTCTGTAAACCGTGACTCAAACTTTAAAGATTCTGTTTTTTAACTTTTGAGGGTTAATTTGAGCCAGATCCTGCGGGAACAAGATTTCCCACTTCTTAATTTTGGCCTCTCTGATTTCCGGTACTTATTTGGGCAGATCCAGTACCTCTCATTAAAAAATTAGTGCTCGCCTTATATTCGTACACAGCGCTAAAATAACTTTCACAGATGTAGCCATCTTGTTTCAGGCCTCCGATTTTGCTATTTTCCGACTTGGTAACTGAAACGCTGGGAACTCCGGTGTGACGTCATGTTCAGTTTGGACTTCGGACTTCCGAGGTAACCCGAACGCAGCTTAAACGTCATATGAAAAAGTCGGAGATCTGTGACGCACTGACGCAGTAAAAAGGCGGGCCACAAACCACGCCCCCGACACAGAAAAAAAATATTTGAAATTCGCTGAACCTGAGGGACAAGCAGAGAGGAAAACACGGTTAACGTTTCAATGCAAACACGTCAAAAAGACCGTTACATTTACTGTCTTCTTTCATGACACTTCAGAACGAGTCAGAAAAGCTTCCACAAGCGGCGACGAGGACAGCTGCTACAGCGGTCATGTTACCGGTCGAAACCGGCTGCAGCAGGAGGCTCGCGCCGCTACAGCTAGCCGGGGCAGGATGCTGGTACCGCGACAGCAGCTGGTTAGGTTCACCGCCAACCGGAGCAGGAGCAAGCTACAGAGCTAACAGTCAGCCAGGTGGACCAGCAACAGGCGGGTACGCTGGCATCAGTTAGCCCGGTACAACAGCCGGAGCAACAGGCGGGAACCGCGACATCAGCAGGAAGATTCAGAAGGAGACGAGAGCGGACTGAGGAGGAGGAGAGGACTGTGGGACGGGAGGTCGTGGGTGACCAACGGACACAGAACTGTCACAGACACACGGAGCTAAACCCGAAAAATGAGGAGGTGGATAATCCTGACATGCTCGTGCTGGACAACTAAACATGGTGAGTAAACTATTAATAGGCCGCCGTGCCAATCTATGTATAATAATAAAAATGGAAGATTTGAGTGATTGATTAGTTAGACCTGTTGAGAAATTAATTGCTGACTGTTTACTGTGAATTCCACCTGTGGTGATGTGGGCATTCGCCTGTGCTGTGCGGAGTATAGCTTAAAATACTTGTAAATGATCGACATAACATTTATACCGTGGATATTTGTATGAAGTGATTTCCTTGTTTCGCCACTCCATACCAGTAGAGGGCGCTGGTACGCTGGGAAATATTTTTTCGGCTGTTCTTCAGATAAAGATGTTTCCTCCTGGACAAAGAGTATGTTACCTGAGTTGGTATTAAAAAGTGATAATTGAGAAGAAAGCCGACTCCTCTGTGATGGTACAGTTAAGATACTACAGATATTATTTGAAATTGAGGCTTGTAAGTGCCACAGCGTGGCAAGTGGGCATTTGCATGTTGGTTTCAGCACGTTTTCTATACATGTTCCGGGACCTGTGCCTGTCTCTGTCATATGTACCTTGCGTTTCGGCACCATATGATTTACAAGTTAAGCACTGTTGAAGAAGATATGATAAGCAAGGAGGGATACGCTGTTTGAGCCGAGCGTCATTACAGCAACTCTCCCACCGAATGCGCACAATGCTACTGCGCAAGTGGTGGAGTGCGTACAACGCTACTGCGCAATGTTGGTTTCAGGAAGTGGAGAAAAACCCGGAATTACCGAGAGCTTTTCGGCTTCAAATCCGTATACTGGCGGAAAGGTGAAACCAAGTTGTCCATAGTATCTACAGTCTATGGTGTGCACACACCCCTGACTTGGTTGGCCCCAGTAGGGCCACCCTGCCAAGAGTCTAGACATGCCCCTGTTCAGAGTTAAAAGTGTAATCCAACCAAAAAAGAAAGATCTTGAAATAGAGGGATTTTATTAAGAATGTAGACGGGTTGCTGATGGTTTATGCGGGTTATGATTTGCAGTAATTTACTGTTTTCGGTTTATGTCTGAGCTCAAGAGGTGATTCAAGACCAAAATCAAAACAAAACATTTCTACCTCTAAACAGAACACTTGTCTTGATTTTCTGGAGGCCCCCACATCTCCACCCTGTATGAGTACCCCCCACCCCCCCAGCCCTCCTAAACATTAACTAAGAGCTCATTTGATTTATTCTAACGGACGAGCTCTCCTCCGTCTAATGCCCTAATCAGCATTCATACCTTGGCGTGATGATTCGGGACAATGCTTCTTTATTGAGGAAGTGATCTCACCCTTGAGTGCCAGAATCAGCCTTTTTTACAGCCCATCTCCTCAGGGCCTCATCCATCACCCAGGTGTCTGTGCGACACGGCCGCTAGACACGCACTAACTCATTTAAGGAGGGGGATCCATCACCGCACATCACTAACCCGCTCACTGACGGCTGATGTGTTGAAACATCTTCAGCTTGAATCCCACAGTGGGCTCAAACCACAGGTGAATAACAGGGTTTATTAGCTGCTCCTGACAGAGGAGGGGGCAGGAAGGACAAATGAACAGCCAGGATTTTGTCCTTTAATAAATCCATCCATCTTTGTTGTCCTGGTGTTTCTGGCTCGTAAATATAAACAGGATCACACGCTCCGTGTAACGGATCAAATCAGGACTGATTGATACTGAAAGCGCCTCCTTTATCAGCTGTTTACTAATTCAATAACAATGAAAACCAAGAAAATGTCCTTTCACAGTGACAGAGAGTGTATTAACTATTGGGCAGCGGCTTTATCGTCATTATTATTAATATTATTAATTTAGATTTAAGGGTTTCTGAAGTCTAAGGTAAGTACCTGATTTAATCAAGGCTGGTGTGGTGTACCTAAAGGGGGAAAAAAAGGGGGCAGTGGTGCCCCCTAGTGGTGTAGTGTCCAGCAAAATACTGCAACAGTCCCGTGAGATCCCCTGTCATAGATAAAACACTATAAAAGATGGACTTGCTGTTTAAATCACAAGTGCCTTTAAGTGGAAAACTCTATTAGTCATTTAGTCTTACGGGTTGTATGCATGGTTTGTGACTTAAAGCTCCCGTAGGGAGTTTTAACAGGTGGAAAAACAGGTTGAAATTGATACTGATGCCTGTTTATAACCAACAAAAACAAACAAGACCATCAGGAACAAGACCAGCACCTCCTTTGTCTTAACTCTTTAAAACTGAGATCACTAAATATTAACAATAAGTGACATATTTTATTTTTAAACAGGGTTCCTACACAGTTTGAATTTCCATACTTTTCCATACTCTAATTTTTAGAATTATTTTTGAAAATAACTACTTTTCTATTTTAGAAAACAGTATTTTATAACTGTGGTAATATAGTCTGTTAACATAAATATTTTTCCATTTACCATACTTTTTAAGACCTGGAAATTGATCAAATTACTTCTATACTTTGTCATACTTTCCATACTTGCATAGGAACCCTGTTTACTAAATTTGGATGTGTGGGACAAGACACAAACAAAAAGTTCCTTAGTGCAGTTTTAAGTTCCTGAGAACTAAGTCAATATTTACAGGATACAAAAAAAAGAGAGGAACTGAAGAGCTCAGAAAATGGGCTTCAAATGCTGCAAGAGGTAAAATTTTGCTGATCACAGTTTCTATGTGGAGTCCCCCATGGCTTACAGCTGGTGCCCTTTTGATTTGTTTCGCCCCTGCGCCTCGAACAGTCTGAGTACGCCACTGCTAACCGACACCACTGTGCGATAAAAGGGCGGAAAAACAGACAGGAAAAATAGACTTAAATATAGAGAAATTATATCCACTCTCTGTCACGATAGCTGTATGATGAAGCGATGAATCCACCGCCGTCATCAGGACCTGATGACCGGCTCTCCCTGCAGCCACTGTTGGACCTCATTACATTATAACTGTTAATTATGAGTCTCCATCCAATCCCATCCAAGCGCCATAATGAGCGTTTACTTTGAAACGACAGTCACATTGTGAAGCCACTTTAGCGGCTCTTAATGAACTTGTTTGACTTCCTTTCAGAGTCTGAATGAAGAAAAACGACACTGGGCTCGTTTGAGAGTTGCATTAAGGGGATCATCTTTATTGCCTAAGAATCCACCTGAGAATGAATGAACACGGCACAGCTCGTCCAAACAAAGCTTATTTTGCATCTTTAAACATCTCTGTTGGCATAAGACATGACGTATATATACAGCAAAAACGTACAATACAGACATTTATCATCTTGTCACAAAAATATGCACATTATAGTGTCACAGTACCTTTAGTAAAATAAAGAGCCGGACTCGGGCGAGTTTTTTTTTTATTTTACTGAGATTCCTTCCGAGTTAAATCCCCTCATTGAACAGGTTTCAGATTAAACTACTCTTCACACAAAAACACACTAACAGACTAACAGAGCGCCGCTAACAGTTTCCCCAAACTTTATGGCTAAAATGAAAAGTAGTGCACGAATTTCATCCTACGTTTTGCGGACATCAAATGCCTCCCTTATCCGGATTACACGGTATGGCAGGAATTAAATCTACAACAGCTCTACGACAGCATGATCTTCAAGTACCAGTTATTCTCACTCTGACTGGGTTTGATTTACATCTATGCGTTAGTGCTGCTGCTGCTGCTGCAGAGAAGCTAGTAAAAAATTATCTTACAGGGATATTTAAAAATCTTTAAAAAATTATCCTTGTCTAGAATCGCTCTCATCTACTCGGATAATAATGCCACATTAGTAAATAAAAAACAGCAAAATAAGAGAGAGCCACTTTGAAATAATAAATATCACTTTGCTGTCGTATAATGACGTTAAGTACTCTTTCCCTGAAATTCCTACCAGACTAGAACCAGTTATTAACTTCTCTTTAATCGCCTATATATGGATGCGGTAGATCGATAGATACTTTTGCGCTACACAACACAGTAGGGATGTAGGTTTAAGTGAATGTCTTACAGGCCACGTTATATTATTGTGGACGTATGCTGGTATTATTCGATAGTACGAGTCTTTACTCTTTGGCAAGACTTACCTCATTGGACACCTTTTTATACAAAAGAGGACAAACAATGTTAAAGGCTTTCTAAATGCACTAGAATGCAGATTAACAGGCTTCAGGATGGATGAAATAATCCAGGAGGATCTTCAAGTATCAGGTGGTCTTTAAAAGAAGCTCTACTTTTGGCATAAATATCTCGGGGAGGTGCTTCTCCTCGTCCCTCCGTCTTCAGCGTACAGGAAGCAGGTCAATGGGCTTAGGTAAGTGTTGAAGTCCTCGCTCTCGCGGCGTCCCATTGAATTCAGTTCAAAGGAGGGGCGCTGCTCTACGAATGCTCCAGCCGCTTTCCTAAATGTCGTACACCCCCGGGGGTTGCAGGTTTGAAACTTTATTGCTAAAGCTGAAAGGAACAAATGCATTGTGCCAAACCACAACAGTACCCGTCATCTTCCGCTCCTCGCCATCCTCACACCTGCGACAATCTGGGGAAGTCGGGATGAAGCCGGCGGTTCGGTGTCAGGCTTTGGCTTCCAGCAGTTCGAGGAACAGTTTGTGCATGGGGACGCGGCCGTCCTGTTTGATGCTGCAGAAGTGCTGCACGGCGCGAGCGGCCGTCTGGCGGAGGAGGGGGAGGGTCATGATCAGTTTGCCGGCCCTGCGAGGGTCCTCTGGGTGGTGGGTGGCTTCATAGTCCTGTAGGGCCCCATGGAGAACATCCTGGAGTCTCTGTACTGCCTCTGAGTCCTCAATTTGCATTGAGTCTGTAAGGGAATATTAAATTATTCACTTAAATGGCCCGGCGCAAGATTTGAATACAATTTTAAAACTTCATTTAGATGCAGAGGAGCGGCGGAAAATAAGGAGACGCAAAGTTTCCAGCAGAGACAGAGTCTGGACGACTTAAATGTCAAAAATAATATCTGTACTGCATTTATTTTCATTTCTATATCATTTTAGGTTTTAAGTTAACCACATAAAGAGCCGACATCCTGCACAAATCAAGTCAAATTAGTACCTGAGTTAGCGAGCGCGATAGCTTTAAGCACCACAAACTCCTCCTTCTCCAGCCCCATGCCTTTAAACTTCTTCACCAGCTGCAGGATGGCGTTGTTGAGGTCCAGCAGCCCCGCCAGCTTGGACTGCTCCTCGTCCATGACGTAGTCCTCGGCGTACACCAGCTTGTCCTCCAACGCCAGGGAGCGAAACACCACCCGCAGAATCAAGATCTCCATCCAGCCGCTCTGCAGGAGACTCATCTGGTCGGCCAGAGAGAGGGAGGGGAAGCCTGAGGAGAGAAAGATTCGGTTTAACTTCTGATTCCTGTTGGAGTGTGGACTGCAGCTTCGTAGATTTGTAAAGTGAATAGTTCGACCCAGACTCAGGACTCGTGGTGCAACACATGATGGAGTGTGATGGAGGGCGGAGCAGCGAGACGCACGTTGCTTAAATGCAAATATGAACACATGCATTAAAGCAGAACCTTGTTTTTGATTAGGGGTGTCCTGATACAGCTTTTTTACTTACTATACAACAACAATATTGTAGCCTTCAGTATCGGCCAATACCGATATTGATCCGATACTGGCACAAGCTGCAATATCGAAGGATACTGCCACAAGGCCGACACCACTTCTACTCCTTGCTAATTTGCTAGTACCTTAGTACACACTGTTGTTGTGATCACGTAAGCTGTACATGCTGGATCCAGGCACTGCTAGCTAGAGGCAGCCCCACACCTTTTCCACCTGACCAGCAGGTGGCTCTCTAACCAGGTTCAGCTGAGGTTTGTATTATGAAAATCAGTTGACGTGGACCGAGGCTGGAATGGACTGCTTGTATTGGAGTGTAGATATTGGCGATTTTAAATGCAGACTGATATAATCCGATATTTGTTTTTTTTTTGGCTGATATCAATATCTTATGGGTACAGCCCTATATTTTATAAGCTGGACCAAATTTTAAAATTGCACAGATCGTTTTGCAGCATTGAGAAGTTTCAAAATTTCAAGTTTGACATCCTTCGTCAGTCGTCATTAGAGGAAACAGAAATCACGTAAATGTGAGAAATCAAAATTTCAGATGTTAGCTGAGTCTTCCTGACAGCGCTGATTTGTTTAAATTATAATGACATCACTGACGGTTAGCGTGAGCGCCTCATAGAGGACATACCAGAGGACAGGGGGAGTGGAGAGGTGGTGGATTTAATCACCCCCCTCTTGGAGACGCCCCCTTTGATTGACAATTACACCCCACAGGAGCGTGATTAAAGCCGCTCACATAAACCCCCACACACACATTCAGGTTTACTGTAATTAAATAGGTGATTTTACAGACTGGTGGGTGGAGGGGGGGGCGTTTGTATTTTTGACACCATCAGTGATTGTTATCAGGATCCATTGCTCTTTACTATCACCGCGGGGACATCAGTGGCGCCTCTTTCCCCACAATCGCTCCCTGACTGATTGGAAAAGGCCGTCCTTGCACAATTTCATTGGTCGATAGGGATCAGTATTCTGGCACTGGGTCATCGATCAGGTACAGGGACCTGTGTGAGTGCGTGTGATGAAATCTCAGACTATATATCGATGGATTTTAAGAACAAATCGAGCTTCAGTGAAGAGAGGAGAGAGCGGGTTTTAAAGAGACAAATGATTTTCTCTCTAAAAGCAAAAGGACGACGCTGAGGGCTTTGAGCGAGGAAAAATGGTCGTGCCAGCGTTAGTCGTATCATAGAAAAGATAACACGCAGCCAGTCACACCACAATCGCTCTCTCTCACACACACACATACGCTCATATTTGACAGCCAACTCGCAGCGCTGACTTAAAAAAGGCCAAAAGCAAAGAGGGCAGTTGGTCTTTAGCCAGCTCATCTGCCTGTCTGGCCCTCAGACTTCAGCCCACATCACTGTCATGGTGCCTGATAAGAGCCGACACAGAGGAGGGGGGAACAGCCAGGACAGTAGCCCCCCGTACACTCACCTCCCCCTGGGCCAAAGAACTCAGATGGCCTGGGCCACTTTGCCCAAGACCCTGGTTCTAGCAGCCGTGGAGGCAGTGTGGACCGTCACTCACCCAGAGCTGATGTGACACGGCCGTCACAGCGCTCAGAGGGGGGGGCGGCCTTTCTGTTTTTAAATATCCATCCCCTACATCTTTGTCTTCTTCATCCACCCTTTACTCTCCTTCATCCCTCATCATTTCTTCTCCTCATCTCAGAGGGAAACTCCACGACTGAGGAGGAGAAAGACTCATTTGGTAGGAAACATAAACACACACACGTACACACCTGCTGTGTGTGTTTTGTAAGCATTTCAGAGACGTAAACAAAAGTCCAGGTGTTTTTTCACCTGCTGATGTTTGGGCTGATGAAACTTGAAGACAGAGAGATTATTCTGTGGTTATACTCAAGCGCAGAAAAATCCACTTATTAGCTATGAAACTGAGAATCTACATGTTTATATCTAGAGCACATTTCTCATAATTTATGGAAACATCAGAGTATAATAAAAATAAATGTCATACTGTGTCAGTTTGGCTCAGCGGTTAAATTGTGCGCTGCATGTATTAAAGGGAAAGTCTGCAAAGTGTGAGGGTTCAAATCCATCAGCATTTCATCCCCCTGATCTCCCCTCTAATTTCCTTTCACTGTCCTAACTCTAAATAAAAACGTTTAAAGCACAAATTATGTTCAACAAAACCAAACTAACACCAAGAGCTCTAAGCTCAAGTTCAAAAGTTTACAGGGTTTCTGCTGGGTCTTAAAATGTCTTAAAATGTCTGAAATTCTCTTAAAACATCATTAAATGTCTTAAAATACAAATTTGAAAGGTCTTAAAAATGTATTGATGTGACTTACCAATAAAGATTTTAAAATGTTCTGATTTCCATTCATGTCTTTTGTACTTTTTTGCCAGTATGGATGTAAAATGGATCTTAAATTGTTTTCATTATGGTCTTAAAAAATTCTTAAAAAGTCTTAAATTTGACTCGTTGAAACCTGCAGAAACTCTAATTTATGTCATTTAAAATTTTGAAAAGGTTTCCGGTCTTCGGATTTAAGAGGTTTGAAGCAGCAAAAAATTATCGTCATTTTAGAAATTTTCATATTAATCTAAGTCCTTTTAAAACAAAAATAAGCCAAAAATTCTCTTTTAAAATGTGAGAATTTTCTGTATTTTTTTCTTGGTTAAAGAGTTGGTTTAATAAGATAACTAGAGACAAACTTTCATTAGTTATATTGCTCTGTAATGATCATATTACATTAAATGAAAACAAAACTGAGATTGTCCTCTTTGGCAACCCTGACACCGTCCAGGTTCTTGCCAGCTCCCTCGGCCCCTTAGTACCCTGTATAGGTTCCCAGGCCAGAAACCTAGGTGTCATCGTTGATGGGGCTCTTAAGCTGGACAAGCAGATCAGCTCCGTTGTGAAGGCTAGCTTTCTTCAGCTTTGGCTACTGGCAAAAATCAAGCCTTATCTTAGGAGGCCAGATCTGGAAAAGGTTATCCATGCTTTTATCTCGTCTCGCCTTGACTACTGTAACTCGCTGTATTTTGGCATCAGCCAAACTGAAATAAACCGCCTGCAGCTTGTGCAAAATGCTGCTGCTCGTCTCCTGACCGGAACCAAGAAACGGGAGCACATCTCACCGGTGCTCTCCTCACTTCACTGGCTCCCAGTCAAGTTCAGGATTGATTTTAAAATTCTTTTATTTTCTTTTAAGTCTTTGCACGGGCTGGCCCCAGAATATTTATCCGACCTTGTCAAGGCGCACCGACCCACCAGATCCCTGAGGTCTGCTGACCGGATGGTTTTAGATGTGCCGAGAGCCCAGCTGAAAAGCAGAGGGGATCGGGCATTCGCGGTTGCTGCTCCCACTCTGTGGAATGCCCTGCCTTTGTCTGTGCGTTCTGCAACTAGCCTCACCTCCTTCAAAACGCACCTTAAAACCTACCTGTTTACCCTAGCCTTTGGCTGAGTTGTCACCTGCTTTTACTCGCGTACGTTTTTTCTTTTATTGTTGTCATTGTATATTGCACTTTTAAATGTTGCCATATTTGTAGCTTTTATTATTTTAAGCTTTTTTCTTTTTTCTCCTGTAAAGCACTTTGTCTGGCCTGTCCTATAAAGGTGCTATATAAATAAACGTGACATTGACATTGACATATTTACCAATCCCCCTAAATGTCACCTCTAATTTACTCTCAGAATAACTCCTTTTACTTCACTCCGTGGTCATTCTCTGTTAATTTGTTTCCACAGTGAATCCTAAAATGTCTCCTTATGAGCACATGAAGCTTCTGCACCACAGGTGTCACTCTGTTTTCCTTCCCTGTGGGTCAAACCGGCCTTTTATAGAGAGTGATGATTTTCCATTTTCAAGAGTGGTGGTCAGACCTGTGCTCTCCTCTGTTGCCACAGCATACGATTACAAACACCAACAGCTTCATACACACTTTTTAATCCCGCTAATCTGTCAGAGAGCTCACCATCTCCTCTCCTATTCCTGCTTCTCATCCGAAGAGGAAATAAAAACCTAGATGTCTCTCATGCCGTCACAAAGTGTTAATTCAGGAAATGGATTAAAAGTTCAGGAGAGCAACCGTCGGTTGTTTCATATCCGGAAACACATCGATCACACACACACACACACACACACACACGCAGACACAAAGGATGACGGACAGATAACGCACTCTGTCGTGCCAACACGCCGTCTCTCCTCCAGGCATGGAGTGAGTGTCTTGGCACCAGCGAGTCACAACAATCTCCTGTGATCAGATTAGAGACTTAATGTGAGCTAATGTGTGTGAGCAGACAGCTGACTGACTGACTGACAGACTGACTCAGGCCGTCCGACTCGTACCTGGGATGTGTTTGGCCCAGCCGATGTTGACCACCAGCTCTCTGTCGGCGAGGTCGCACAGCGTGGTCAGAGCCTTGATGTCGCTCTCAGGCACCGTGGGGTCCGGCATGGCGAAGATTCCCTCAGGCTCGGCCACAAGCAGAAGAGACACCACCTTGTTTTCGACCACGCTGCCGACAGTGACTGAGGAGAACAGGAAAACGGCTCAAAGATCAGACAAGAGTCATCTGACATACCCTCATAACCAAAACCTGGAAAAGTCACACTTTTAATTCCTCTTTAAAATATAAATTAATGATGTAACATGAAGGATCTTCTCAGTATATGGTGTTTAAAGTCTGAAATGAAGCAGGAATAAAACTCTCTACAGTCATTTAAATCTGCACCGATCAAAACCTGAACTCAACGACCAAAACTAAGACTTGATCCTGGATTCTAAAGGACTAAAGCTTCGGGGTCGCTTCACTCACAGGTCTTTTTCTGTGGCAAGGCATTCTGTTGCTGCAGGTACGAGCTGTTCTCAGCGTCTATCCTCCGCTTGTACTTCTGCCTGCCGCCTCGAACCCGGTCCAGACGCACACCTGCAGATCGACAAACACAGATTCAGTCAGAGTTACAGAAACACTTTGATAAACTTGTTCATTTAAACCAAATTCTTCCCGGGGAGCTTATTAAGAAACCTGGAGAGTCTGGACTCTTTTCATGGATAGATTACTCTGGTCTGACTCCAGCTTAATTAGCTGATCAGCTTCGATCAGACCCGACAGACCTTCAGGATGTTCCCTAATCATCTGTCACCTGTCTCCACAATCCCCGGGACTATAACAGCTCACAGCGGCACGCTTCCTGTAACACGACACCCCGCCGCAACTTCAGAGCAGCTGATGACAACTGCTCATGTTAACGAGCGTTGTGGTAACCTTGTCGCCATGCCAACAGTCTGTATGGGCCAGTGTTGAATAGGAAAACAAAAAAAAAAAAAGGAGATTGCATTCATGAGGGAACGGAGAGCGTGACTCAGGACGTCTTCAGTAGTGGGGTCGGGTTTCCTGGTCTGCAGAGTGTAAATGAGCGGAGTGGCCCTGAATCTATAACAGCACTCACGGCTGACAGAGACACTCGGACCGTTTTATTTAACCACTTGACACTTCACTGTGATACTACTCCATCTGTTTATTCTTCTCCTAATGCTTTACAGAGAGAACGCTCAGACACCCACAACGTTTCACTTAAACACATAATTTAGACAGAATATTTTCAAGGGCCCGACAAGTTTGATCAGTCGGTCTTCCTGTCGGCGTGAAAAGTAGCCTACAGTATATACAGTATAGTATACTCATGATATCTACAGTATATATTAATATTTTTTTATAACTTAATTCAAAAAAACTTAAAAATTGGCCGATTAAATAATCGGTATTGGAATGGGCCCCAAAAAATCCATATCGGTCGGGCCCTAATATTTTACAAACAGCTATTAAATTTTAAGATATACAAACAGTCGCTCTCATCCCCTATACTCTTGTTTACTTTTGGGTAGGTCTCAAATCAATATCACGATATATTGATCAGTTCACCTCGATAAAGATAAATGGATGATAACTACCCTACAAGCTGCTCACCCCCTCCCACATTAACTTTGTCTACTTCAGCCGCTCCAACTTTTGAACCGTCCTCCATCTCCTCACCTGTCTTTCCCTCTATGTTACAGACTGGATGGGGTGGAGTCACGTCTCTGACGTAGGACAGCGTCTTAAAGGGACATGAGACCATAGCCTACCTACACACATCCAAAACCAACTTTTGTTTATTTATTGATTTGACGCTGAATATACTGATATGGGCAAAATGACATCGGTTATTGTTGTAAATTTCTGTATTATTTTATCGCCAAGCCCTACATCAATATGAATTTCAGCCTCAACATCCAAAAACCGCTTACAGTAGCTTCATTTTGGCTCTAATACTGCGGGACTTCTCCATGAAGAAGTCCAAAAACCTACAGCTCCAATCGAGTCCCAAAAGGCAATTCCGCCAAACTAGAGCTCACATTAAAATGCTGTTGACCTCACGTGTTCAAATCCTGGTTTCAAGACCCAAACTGAGTTTTTTCATCAACATCAAGTACAAAAGCATGACTCCCAGCTCATCTGTTAATGCGTCATTAGCAGAGACAAGAGAAGGATGATTGTGAGAGGTTATGACCTTTGGCCTTAAGCCAGCAGGCTCCCCTCTAAGACTATTATGAAGCATAATGCTCCGATGTTGTATGAAGGTATATTTTTGCATGTAAAGCTCCTTACAGACCTTAAAGACAGCACCGTACCTAAGCCTATTTTCTCAATCTGCTTCCTGCGCTGAGCGACAGTGGACTCGGTGGACAAACACATCATCTCGTGTTCAGATTTTGCATACGAGGTTTCTTTGTTCTGAGATTCAGTGGGAGGATTTACATCGGAAACAGGGGATTTTATTCATTTCCCTGAAGCAGTGGGTGATAAGAAAGATTTGAATCAAACGCTCGGGGCAGTTGACGTGTCCTTTGTTCGTGTTTTCAGGTCACTGTTAATCAAATTAGATTAAAAAACACACACCCAGACAGTCCAGAGACTTCCGAGGTTTTATGTACATGAGAGTGTATCCTTTAACAGGCAGAAACCTCGAGCAGAACCAGACTCAAGAGCTTCCTTTAACAGGCAGAAACATCAAGCAGAACCAGTCTGATGTTAGACAGTCATCTGCTGAGAGTGAGCTGGGTTTGGAGAGGAGAGAGAGAGGAACTGATGCTGGAAAGGAGGCAGGTCAAGGAGCCGGTCCAGGCCTGAACTGGGTTGTAACCAAGGAAGAACTTCCTTGACAGGCAGAAACCTTGAGCAGGACTAGACTGATGTTGGACAGTTATCTGCTGAGACTGAGAGACTGATGCTTGAAAGGAGGTAGGTCTAGGAACTGGTCCATGCCTTAACGGGGTTGTAACCAAGGAAGAACTTCCTTTAACGGGCAGAAACCTTGAGCAGAACCAGACTGATAGATGGTCATTTGCTAAGACTGAGAAAGAGGGACTGATGCTGGGAAGGAGGCAGGTCTAAGAGCTGGTCCAGGCCTGAACCTGGTCGTAATTGAGGAAGAACTTCCTAAACAGGCAGAAACCTTGGGAAGAACCAGACTGATGTTGGACAGTCATCTGCTGAGACTGAGCTGGGTGTGGAGAGGAGAGAGATCGAGACTGGTGATGGAAAAGAGCAGGTCTAAGAGCCGGTCCAGGCCTGAACAAGGTCGTAACGATGATCAATCTCCTTTTTCGTCCGTTTTGACACTTCCAGAGAAAAACTGATAAAGCGTGAGTTTGCAGTTTCTCTGTGAAGAGTTTGTACTCGGCATTACAGCTGAGATTGGACCGGCAAACCCGGTGCCCCGTGAAGCTCTGGTGATGTCATGAGGGGCAAATAGTAAGTGTGGATAATCCCAGGCACTTGGCAGGTGGCGCTCCAAGGTGTGAGATGAAGAGAAAGTCTGCTTACATGTGTGCTGTCATCAGATTTAGCTCAAAGTCTGCAAACACTGGATTAAATCAGAACAACTTTGGTGGCTGTAAAAATGGTGAGAGTGTGTGTTAACGGGTTATATTTGTGTGTATGACGGTTATTCACACACACACATCAGAGCTAAGTGTAACTCTTCATGCTGGAATGTGCTGACAACCAAAAGGCCAAGAATAGCTCTGACGGATAACTAAACAGACACACCTCCCCCTCCTCCACCCATCAGCGTTCGATAAACACCGACTGCTCAGACATTGATCTATTTTCGCCGCTTTCATCCCTCCGCCTATTTGTTGAGGGTGTCCAGATCTTCACAGGTCCCCAAAACGAAGGAACATCCGGGACATGTAGTCGCTGATCCACACTGATCCGTGTTACCGTGCTCTGAGGCATCGATTCCCTCCACCCCGCCACCAGCAACACCAGCATGTGTCCTGTATAAACAATCCCACGCTTCTCAGATATTGTGACAAATGTACACAAGGCTGGTTACCGTGGCGTCACGTTCCCCTTTGCACCGTCAACATATGAGGGGATTTGGAAAGTTGGCAGAGGACAGCACAGAGAGAGAGAGGGACCAGCCTACGGTCTGATTCTCTTCTCAGAACACAGATTATCACACCTGAGACCAAATGACTTCAGCCGGCAGGAACAGGACGTCTGGGATGAGACGGAAAAAAAGAAACTCGACTGACCATATTTCTAAGAAAGAGAGAGTAGCATGGACATCCATGTTACTACTGCCCACTTAAAGGGGCTTCATCAAACCCCGCCTGAGGTCTATATGTCTTTAGCTGTGTGTTTAATAAGGCTCTGACTCTGCCCATTAAAGCTCACAGCTCCTCAGTCTCAGCCTTTACAGCGGCCTCTCCGGGGAACAGTGGAGAGGGGGGTGCATTACGAGACACGATGAAGCGCGTTACGAGGGTGCTTACGGTGGGAGTTATGAGGGGCAGTTCGCGTTTCACGGAGGTCCAGGATTCCCACAAGGCATCTGGAGGAATTTACGAGAGGGGAGGAGGAGAAAGAGGGGGAGGAGGAAGAGAAGAGGCAGACCAACCGGGATGCTGTTGAGGAAGCTAATTTAGAGAAAGGGCATCGAAATAAACGCACACTTGCATGTGGTCAACTCAGATACACAACAGATACGTGTGTAATTCAGTTTGAGGTTAAAATAAGATCATATCTATAAAAGACGAGACGCAGCCCAATGATAATCTCTGATCATGTTTGTAAATTCAACTATTGACGAGAAAGATCAGTGAAGACACAAGCTGTCAATCATTTGTAAGACCGTAAGCTGATTGGATGATAGACCATCTGACAGGTGAACTAACACACACGCCCCTGAATTAGATCCCAAACTTTCCTGATAAATTTGTCCTCCGTTCAGCCTCGTTAGAGCCCGATAAGTAACAATGACCCGAAAGTCGAGTTGGGCGATAAAACGAAAATTTATAGATACTGAAATTAATGACAATGACCAACGTCATTTTGCCCATATCGGTTTACTATGTGTCAAAAAAAAAACAATAAATAAAAGTTGTTTTTGGATGTGTGTAGGTAGGCTATGGTCTCGTGTCCCTTTAAGACACTGTCCTACGTCAGAGACGTGACTACACCCCATCCAGTCCGTAACAAAGAGGGAAAGACAGGTGAGGAGATGGAGGACGGTTCAAAAGATGTAGCGGCTGAGGTAGACGAAGTGAATGTGGGAGGGGGTGAGCAGCTTGTGGAGTAGTTATCATATAATTTATCGTTATCGAGGTGAACTGATCGATGTATTGTGATATTGATTTGAGGCCATATCGCCCAGCCCTACATTCAGTCTTGTTAGAGCCGATATGTAACAATGACGTGAAATTTAATAGACTAAAATGTGATAATTTCTTACTGATGTCACAAAAGTATTGAACCTGAAAATGTAATAAAAAATGTAATAAAACGTGAAATGTAAGAAGTTGTTACATTTTGGGGAAAAAAAGTTATTACATTTTGGGCTCAGCATCTTGTTACATTATTGACCAGTTATTACATTTCAGGTTTTTATTACATTTTATTTAATAACATTTCGGGTCATTGTTTCAAATCTCTAACAAGTCTTCAAGGCTAATACCTTCCCTTTGAGCAAGGCAGCTTTTACACTGAGCTCTATCCACAGCCAGCAGAAACCCTCAGTCTAAGAGTTATCCGCTATCTCCTCGTCATTATCATCTCGTCCTCCTTCACAGCAGCGAGTTACTGCAGGAGGTCGCCGATGTTTTCCTTCTGGAGTCACTTCTAAATCTGGACAACAATATGTCACCAGACAGGCACACAGTCAGACTACAGGAGCACCTGACTGCTGTCACAGTCTGGTATAGACATGTCAGCACTCGGGCTGGACTTTCTCAGCTGCTTGTGTCTTTAAATGTGTATAAAAGCTTTTTTATTTCGTAAAAAGGCGGCTTTAGTTAACAAAGGGAGGTCTCCTTTATGCATTTTAGATTCACATTAATATCTCTAACACACACACGTCCCGACTGGCACAAAGAGACTGAAGTTTAACAGACAAAAGTTTTGGGTTTCACTGGAGGAGCAGAGCATTGTTTCCAGGAATGCAGGACAAAGACACGGCAGTCAGACTTGTCTTACTCTCCACACTCCGGGTGCTTCAAAGACCCGGTTCTGAACTCCAGCCAAGTCTGCGGATCGATCCGCTCTTTAAAAAAAGCTCCTCATACAATGATTTGACCCTGACTTTGAGTCTGTGTTTTTGTCTGTGTGTGTGTGTTACTGACCTTCTCTCAACATGCCCACAGACAGACATTTCACGAATCGACAGGCCTGGCAGGATTTCCTCCGTCTCTTGGTGATTTCACATTCGTTAGACGCAGGGCAGCTGTATTCAATGTTACCTGGAAGGGAGAAGTAAAGCGTGCAAGTGACTAAAAACATCATAAACCTTTGGTATTAAGAGGAGAAGAAACTGGAGAACTGTTTGGTTTGACTCTCAGCCGATTTTCTACTAAAAATCCCTCCTGCCGTCTTTTAACAGTTCAAGTTTTCACTCATTCAGAACTTTTTTAGTTCTGCAGTCTGATAACTACCCCACCACAACAGTTTTAGGTACTAAGAATGACCAAATAGAAGTTAAAGATCTTGTTCAGGATGGTCACATGTGCTGGTTTTGCTCATTTTCCTTTGTGCGTTTCCCAAACTTGCAGTAAAACATTAAGGCGAGGCTCGATGGCGTTCAGCCGGCTGCAGGTGCTTTCAGCTGCCTCCCTCAATCAGAAACAGGAAGCGTCTGATGAGCCAGACTTTAGATCTTCCCACTTGATCTGACATCCTCTCATCCTGTTTGCCCCTTGAACCTTGCCAACCTCTAGAGGCCTAAACACTACCCGGCATGTCAGGTCTCCAACAGGACACGAGGCAATCCTATTAAAACACCCACACCGTGTGCTGGTCCTCCTCCTCCTCCTCGCCACCAGCAGCAGCAGCAGCTCTTGAACGCACACTCATCCTGCTCCATATGTCATCCGAGGCCTGAAAGCCTGACCCAAACATGTTGACTGTATACACGACATGGTGTAAGTTTAACCACATATCAGCTGTTTGCAAACACGACTTTATTGTAAACCTTTTCGGGGGCAGGAGGCGGAAGCGTCAAGCTAACTGATTGTGGGCTGTTGACACCAAAACAAACGCTCCTTGTTGGTAAAACAGGTTCAGATGTTGCAGGACGGCACTATCAGTCATGCACAATAAACTCTGTTACTAAGTTTGGATGAACATGTATGTGTGTACGTGTGCGATTGCCCCGCTCTCACCCTGGATGGTTCTCTTGAAGAAGGCTTTGCAGGCCTCGCAGGAGGCAACACCGTAGTGGTAACCGGAAGCCACATCGCCGCACACCAGACACAGCCGCTTCGCCACCGTGCCGAGCATGAACTCACACTTCACTTGGCTTTCTTCCTCACCAAACCTCCTGGACGGAAACGAGAGGAAGGCAGGTGTAAAGGAGGAGCTATAAGCAACACACACACACAAAAGAAAGAGGTATCATAATCCGTACACCAACCTGTTTGTCACCACGGTGGTCGCCAGCCCCGCAGAGTGACCGTAAAGGCCGAGCGAGTCCAGCCCATTGCTGTGGTTGTGTCCTTTAGTCAGGGGGCCGTAGCTGGAGTTGGTGTCCGAGGAGGAGCTTCCAGGACTGGGCTGAGCCGGGCTGACGTCGCCCTGAGAGCTGGGGCTGGGGCTGGAGGGCTCACGCTTTATTGTGGCGGGACAGGTGGGGTCCAAGCCCCTCAGTGACATCCTGCCGAGGTGTCTGGAGGAAAAAAAGAGAAGGCCGAAAATGTCTCCCTGTTTGACTGTATGTAAATGCGCCTTATTGTGATCCATATTCATGACGGAGGGGTCTGACTTTGAGCTCAGATTTATATGATGAGTCACCTTGGCGCTGTTATAAATATTAATGATTTGTAATTGACCTTCCTGCCTGTAAGCTTTGATTAGTTTTATTAAGTCAGGCATCATTTACACTGATAGCAATCTTGTAATATGCATCTTGGGAAATTCATTATCATCAATTTAAGGATTAACTCGTGTTTTTTAAACCCCATGGAGACACACAGAGCAGATAGATAGATATAGATGTGTGACGCTCAGACTGTCTGCACATCCCTTCACTCATTCACTCATCCATCCCCGTCCATTTAAGCCAGCCGTTTGAGGTTTCCCAGATATGCAAAGCTGCGAGCCATTACACTGCTTTTGTTTTCAGAGAAGAACATTGCTTAAGCAAACCTATGAAAATAGCACAAACCAGGGATTACTGCATCATCCTGGATATGGAGTTCAATCCAGATCCCTGTCTCTTCTTCTCTGCCTCTTAACGCCTCTTTGTACACATTATTGATTGAGTTAATTCACCAGTACCTGCAGCCAGAAAAGGTCAAATATGTTGAAAGATTATCCAAAATGATCTAATCAAACTAGAGTGACCATACGCCCTCTTTTACCTGGACATGTCCTCTTTTTGGGGGCTGTTCAGGGGAATTTATAAAATCCTTTAAATGTCCAGGGTTTTGTATGGAAGTTTTGAGTTTGTGTAGTGTGGACTAACTGAGTTGGAAGTGCGTTAAAAACACTCAACCCAACCCAAAAAACACCTCTCTTTGGTAATCAAGAATATGGTCACCCTAATTAAACCAAAGACACCTGCTTCTGGACTTCTATTTTAATGGGGGACAAGTCAGGACTGCATGAGACCAGTTTCTCAGCAGGACTCTTCTCCTACAGAGCCATGCTGTTGTAAATCCTGTTGTCAGAATGTGGTTTGTCATTGTCTGGATGGCAGCAGATGTTGCTCCTAAACCTGGAGATATTGTTCAGCCTTCACACTTGCACAAGTTACCTATTTGTAATAAAAGTGGAGGCTGCAGTTTCCAAAAGAAGTTGTTTAAATATTGTTTTCTTCACATGCTGCAGATTTGACCTAAAATTATAGATGCGGTAATTGGCTGTGTGCACAGATCACTGATTTAGGATTGATTTTGGGCCCATGCAGGGACTTCCCCTGCAGAGTCATGTCTGTTGGGCCGTATTTGCTTTCAGCTTCGTCCTAGTTTCTTTAAACCTGAATGATGACATCCCAGAACTGCTGCTCCCCGCTCTCTTTCCTTATCCACTGTCCTTTCCAAATGAAGGCAGAATTCACTTTTATCACAATTTTCATTTGGATAAAGAGTCAAACTGATTCACAAACCATCAAAATCCATTTTAACAAAGATTTCGGAAAGCATCTGAACATTTCTGAAATCGAGATTGTATTAATAGACTCAGCATATAAACACCCAGATGTCCCTCTGGGCCTGCATGTCTCACTGTATCACTATTTTACTATTGGATTAAGATGTGACCACAACAGACTCCCTGTCACCAGCGAGGTGAAAAAAACTATCTTGCAGGCATGTGATCCACACCACTGCGCACACACACATATCCTGGAAAAACGCACGAGCTGGCATGGCGGCGTCAGGCATTTATGTGTGCATGTAAAAATAAAGACCATAGCCGGGCTCGGACGTCTCTGCACACACTTCAGATTCACGTGATGGGGGACATGCTCATGCTGCCTGTGTGCACACACTTACAGACACATTTTAAAGCAAGCGTCTTCATAAACACCCCAACACATACTTGCACGCAACTGTGTGTCGCCAGGCCAACTTTAAAACTGTCTCAAACACCCCCCAACACACACACATATGCTCCACACAGCCGTACACCTCGTCCACTCTAATCTCAGCGTCAGGTGAGGTTATGATGTTGATTGTGTTTCCTGACATGTAAATCAGTGTTTTCAGGGCCACAAGTCATTTGGTAGGCAAAAAGAATGGCTGCTCTTAACCACCCTCAAAGTAAACCATGGGCACGCACTAGTGACCCCTCTACAAACCCACAAAGACCGGCACAAGGCCGCACTGTGAGGGATGACTTGACAGCAGCTGAAGATCTGCAGAAGGAGAACCAGAAAATGACGATGTTTCACATTTAGTCTCTTATTCTGGTGTTTAAATGATCATGAAAGCGAACACCTCCCTCTACACATCCATAAGGTCAGGTTCAAGTAAATCTGTGAAGGTGTTCAGAGTGGAAAAGGTGATAGTAACATAATCAAAAAGGTCACCACAACTGACCTCCTTAATTTGACACAAAATAGTGATGCCTTAGGGCCTATGTCCACTAACAACATCAGTGGAGCACTAGCAGCACTTCAGCTTCTTTTCGGCATCACTCTCAGCTGAAGGTCCTTCAATTTTCAGAAATAGAGTTCAACTGACACTGGACGAACATGTAAACACATTAAACCAACTCAAATCGCATTAAACCGAACTTGAAACTAGCTGAAGTGTTCTGAGCATGCTCTAAGTTTAGCTGGATGTCCAATTGCTTTAATGGGTTGAAAAAAGGATAACAAAGACATTGCAAAAAACCTTCCTAGCAGACGGTACAAAGCTGCGAAAGTGACCGTGTTTTCATCCTAAGACGCACATCCTGTTAGCTTCTTTCTCTTTCCATATGTAAAACGACGGGATAGTAAGACGCTTAAGGAGGCATGACGCCACCTTCTGTCACAGAGGCGCAAATGCTTCTGTCAATAATTCAAATTCTTATCCAAAACATGTAAACTGGAACAAGCTATAACTTAGCTCAATTATCCTGTGCACAAACTGAGGGAGTGGGCGGTGCCAGAGCAACACATGCAGTGGACACAGGCCCCTAAAAAGAGAAGGAAGTCATGAATATGTCTAACCTTTATTAAAAAAAAGTAACTCTAAGTTGAGGTTTTTTATCCTCACTACAAACTTTTCATCACTCACCCTCCAATCCACTCTGGAGACTATAAAGACACAACAGTGAGGAGGTCCCAGTTTCCTTTTATCATAACTCATAACGTTTGCTTATTGGCGATCAATCACAGGTATTCGTGCTGGAGTGTCAAGACTGACAAGAGCAGAGCGCGAGTTTTGCTCCAGCATTGTAAATTATCTCAGGGGGAGACAAAGAGGAGAAGGAGGGTGTGTTGGCTTTTATAATGAAATTAACGATGATCTCATGCTCATACTAATAGATTATAAATGTACAATTCTGCGTTAAAACACATGAAAAGATGCAGGAGTGGTTTCCCCCACGCAGAGACAAGAGTGTGTGAGTGTATTGTCCTGCAGTATCCAAAACAACTATAACTGCACCTTGGCAACAAAAGCCAAAATGCAGCGTGAAATGACAAGGAGACAAAAAAAAAGGAGAGGAAGAAGAGGGCGGGGGAAATTACAGGAGAGACAGACAGATAGAGGGAGTGTGAAAAGGCTGAAAGAAGGAAAGAAAGAAAGAAAGGGGGCAGTGCCTGTGGCTCATTAACCTGAGCGGAGTTAAAAGGAAGGAGAGGGGGCAACACTCACTTTCAAATGAGCAGAGTCATAATGCAGACAATGAGCCGGCGGATGGAGGAGGGAAGGAGGAGGGAGGGTGAGAGAAACAGGGAGGGAAGGAAATACAGAAAATAAGAGGGATCAAACAAACAGAGAGAAAAGTCAGAGTGAAAACTCCAGATTTCTTCTCTGTCTAACTTTTCCAGTCTAACCCCAAACCCCGAGGAGCAGCTATGTAGGTCAGTGGGGTCTCGGTTGTGTTTTTTTCCTAATGAGCCAGTAGGAGATGAGTAGGGATCAGTGGCACCCCCAGCTAGCCGTGTAAGAGTCTTAGTCAGGCTTTGGACGAAGCTGTTAGCTGGGAGATGAGGTGCCTGTGGCTGCAGCATGGACCCGCAGGCTCTTGGAAACACGGATAGCGTGCCATACAGGGGATCATCTGTGTCCTTTTCTCCCATTCTTTATCCGGCTGCTTCTGTCACGGGCAATCAGCAAACCTGAGCGTCCACATGTCCTCTGCCGAGCTGTCGTTTTGATCCGCGTCTGTCTGAATTCTCTTTATCTTTCCCTGCTGTGGGGGGGGAGAGAGAGTTCACTCCAGCCCTAAAAGTGCTCACTGAGGCGTCCTCTCAGGGGTGATCCCGCCTCAGCAGGGATGTGTGTTTTCTTATGTTATCATCACAGAAAAGGGAGTTTAGGGGTAATCACACAGAAATCTGTTTCTCAGGCTGCTTTTGCTGTCAAGGAAGATTTTCTCTGTTCTCCCACAGCAGGACTGGTTTCCTCCAAACTGGTATTATACCCATCCCCTCACTCACACTCACCATCAACAAACAAACAGGCTGAACAATGCCGACTGTAAGCAATGTACACAAACCTCCACGCCTGGGAAACATTCAGCGCCACTTCCCCATAGCGTCAACCAGAAAATACGCTGATTTTAGAGTGAATCCTGTCCCAGCATGCCTCAGAGGACCTGGAACTTTTTATTTAAAGATGCTTTAAGAAGAAGCTGAGAAGGTTTTTTTCTTTTTGGTATGTTGTAAAGTGATAATATGTGGGTGTTAAACTATCAGTCAGATTGAACAAGAAATTCTGAGAATTCCCTTCAGGCTCTGAGAAAACAAGATAAGCTTAATCACTAAATTCTAACTTCTTGATTAATTGATTAACAAAGGAGATAATCATCCGATTAGTCCAGGAACTCTTTGCACACAGGACCTAAAACCTGCTAAACTGCAGGTGCACAGTCATCATAGATTCATCTTCAAAGAGAGGAAATCAACGGTTCAAGTTCTACCTGTAGAAAGAATGTGACACTTTCAATAAAGATCAATGGATCAATGACAGATGTACGATGCAACACGTCATAAAGAAGTTTTTTTTCACATGATAAAGAAGTTTTTTAACGTCATAAAGAAGTTTTTTTGTTTCACGTCATAAAGAAGTTTGAAAAACTGCCACTTTGAAATTACGCACCACCCCAGCTGTGCTCGCGCGCGCTCGTGTGTGTATGTGTGTTGACAGTGCTCTATCGGAGTGAAAGTACTTACTCCGAGTCAGAGTGGTAGGTGAAACACTCCGGGAGGTACAGGTCGACTAAATCCATGTGCGCCCTGCCACCATGCTCTGAAATGGAGAAACCTGTGCGCGCGCGGGGACGTCCGCTCGTGTCTTGTGTCCGTGTTTTGAGGTGTCGTCGTCCACGCTGCTGCTCCTCACTTTCTCCGGTTCCTGCCTCCTAACTCTCCATCTACTGCGCTCTCCTCTGCTGGACGGCTCTCGCAGCTCCGCTCATGGCCCCTCTGTCTGTGTCTGTGTTTCTGTCTGTCTGTCCGTCTGTCACTCACACCTCGAGGCCCGCCGGCTCCCTTTGAAGTCCTCTCTGTTGTGACTGGCCGCTTTAGTCTGTGGTCAGGGTCTCCAAGCAAAGCGCTCCCCCTCATGAATACACGACCGCACTATTTGAATGACCCTCCCCCGGAACAACGACCTGGCTCCTGATTGGCTGAGATCAGAGCCAATGAGAGCCGCCTCTCTCCTAGACAGGTGGATGTGTCAACAGAGGAAGTTTAGTATTAACAAGTTTGAGTTCTTGGAAACGAAAGAGTGAGTGGGCTAACAAAATGGTGGGGGAAAAGGTTAAAGTTTCTGTATAATATTAAACATAAATCATAGAATACAACCATTTAAAAAACATGTTAAATATTTTAAAGTGTTCATTTTTAAGAAGAAACTGATAAAGGAGGACATATATTTCCTGCAGAAAAACTTATCCAACAGTCAGTTGATTTACTTAAAATGTACGTAAAATGTGTTCCTTACAATTTTATATCATTTAACTATCGCTGAATTGAAAAATATTACAGTGACACAGTTGTGATAAAACTCAGATCTCCAAAAATCAAACCTGTAAAGATGCAAATTGCTCAAACTGGCATGTCTTCATCTTGTATTTCTATACATGTTACATCTATGTTAATTTAATGAAAGCAGCATCTTTACACATAGACAAAAATGATGCTTTAAAAACACCTACAGGAAACATGTTTGTTCCCTCTGTAAGCCTTCACTCCTTTTAACTTTCCATTTAAAACTCTTCACCTCTTAAACTGTAAAACTCTTTAGATTATAATTAACGCAGATTTAAAAGCACAGATCTTTGAGGTCCCAACAGGAGGCCCCAAGGAGTCTGTGATGGACGTTTCCAAATGTTCTGACACCTCACAGACTCCTCCATTTTTCATTTTTTTTGCCTTACGCTGTGATAGGAATGCTTTTCAAAAACAAAAATTCGGTAAAACAGTCCATAACACGGCACTTATATCAATTAGTAATTCAGCTAATTAGTCCACCATTTTTATTTCTCTGTAAGAAACTCTGGACTAAATGAATTTAACCTGTTTCCATCGAACAAATAAACCCCTTCATACGTGCTGTGTCAAATATTCATTATTCTGCAGAGAGAAAAACACATTTAATGTCGTCACAGTGAGTTTGGTTAAGAAGGAAAAGCAATTTACTTTAGAAAACCTGCAAATCCAGTCATAAGTTTTGAAACACAACAGCGTGGAATTTTTAAAATATCTAAATTCTCCTTTAAAGTCAAATGAAACTTCAGAAATCCAGCCTGTCTTTAAACAAATCATGACGAGTAAGAATATAAAGTCCAGACTTCCTCATCTCTGTGACTCGTGCTCTTAGATGACCCCCTCACAGGAATAAAATCACCTGCACTAATCTTCTGTTTAGATAAAAGCCAGACAGCAGACTGCACGAGCGAACCTTATCTCATTAAGCGCCACATAAAACTGTTTGCCAGCAGAGACGCACACCCACACACTCTCCGTGTGCAAACAAAAAATTTTAACACAATCACATGCAAACACAAGAAGTGAAAGTACAAATAAAAGACCACAAGAGAGGTTTTTTTTTTTTTAGTTTCTCTCACGGCTAAAGAGGAAAAGCCAGAGGGCTGCTATTAAATCAAACCTCCTGAAGTGACACAGGAAACATTATCTCTGAAGAGAACCGGTCTTTAAAAAACCATCAGAGGACTTAATGTTAATGTTAATGTCGCTCAGAGGCTTTTACTTCAGCAGCTGGCTGTTAAATTATAATATACATATATATGACAAGTGCAGGTGGGAAAGATCAGATCATACAGCTCCAGCTCCAGCTCCATTATTAAGACAGTTACAGTTTTGCAGAGAAATTAGACAACTCTGCGCATGTTCAAATGCTTCTAATCTTAATAAAACTTGGTGCATGTTTACACACGTCATGATCACATTATTTGATTTTGCACCCATATAAACAGTGGATTCAGATTATCCGATACCTCAGATTTTCAATCAGATAAAGAAATTTTGCACATATGAACATGGCGACCGAGAGACAGAACTATATTCTTATTGGAGGACGTGCAACTGGACATTAAAACAAGCATAATTTTGAATGTTTTAAAACAAGAAAAAAACCCACAAATGCTTAAGTAATATTAATAAACTCAAAGGCAGATAAAAGTAAAAAAATTTTATAACTACTGTGTCAGCGTCAGTAAAGCAGGAACAGTTACATGAATCACAGCCAAACCCAGAGACTGACCGGAAGTGTTAACAGGTGAAATGCATCAGATGAAAATTGATTCTGCACGGCTGCAGTTAAACATCAAAAAATATTTTTACACCGCTTAGGCTGAAATGAAGACAGGAGCTCGATATGCTGCTCCAGAGGGACGCAGCCTGTAACAGAGCACCCAGCTGCCAGCTATTGACCCCCACACACCAGATGCATCCCATTTTCTCTGCAGAAAAGAGTGAAGCAGCAGATGCCCTCGCACTCGTCTCTGTCTGTGTGTGTGTCTGCTGCTTATTCCCAAAATCTCAGCCTCCAGGAACGGCTGTCGGATTGACTTCCAAACTGGACAGTCACTCTGCGACTCCAACATCCCCCCAATGCAAACACACACACACACAAACACACACGTTAGCATCAACTCTCAGATGCAGAGGGTGTAATCTGCTTATTATATGCCGAACGAAGAGTCATCCATCAATTAACTGAGACAGAGAGGAAGACTAATGACACTGTTGTCCCGCTTCATCTAAACTGTTTAAAACAGAAAAAGGGGGGAGGGGGTGTAAAAAGAGAGAAAGGAAACCTTATATGGAAACAGGAAGTGATAGCTTTTGAATTCCTTACGGTTAAACATCTGTAAATAGACGAATGGGATGTAAATGATGCATAAAATGATGGACTGAGCACTTGAAATAAGATCAGTTTCATTGTATTGATCCGAGTTTAACTGTACAGGGATCAGAGGTCACATGCGCGCACACACACACACACACAGGAACGTGCCAGAAACCTTAGAAAGCCTCTGGGAGAGGCTTAACGTAACGTAACCACTGAAATGTCACTTAGAGCTGCTGGGACCGGCTGCTGCTGCAATCCTCGGGGGGGTCATTGGTCTTCAGATGGCTTTCACTTATCTGCAGTCCCACTGGGGAGGAAGCCAGTCAGTGCTGAGAAATGTATACGAACAGGAGGAGGATGTGACTGAAGGAGCTCATTTAGGAGCGTTTTATGAGAGAAAACTTTACAAATCGACTTTTTAATGCCTTTATAAACTTGGTTTGACTGCCCCCTGGTGGACAGATTCCTCTAGATTCAGTACTTCTTTTTGCAGAGAGGTGGCTATGAGATTGATAAGGGTTTCTGTTATGAATAGAGGAATGAAAATCAGCTGATATTTAACTTTTATTAACCCTTAATGTTCTCAGTGGCTGATCTCGTTTTGTCCCCCAAAATCCTGCTGTGTCGTGTCCTGGCAGGTGCCCATCTGGAGGGCTCTTAGGGGCGATTATGTAACCAAGCCTCCCCTAACAACATAATGTGGATTACTACTGCACAGCCCCCTTCATACTCTTTACAAGCAGTATTGGATTAGCGGGTCATCTTCCGGTCTCAGGAGCTGAGTAGCCTCAGTTCACCTTCCCCAGTCCCTCTGTGCGAAGCTTCTCTTCAGAGATAGTGATTACTGGAAGTCTGTCAAAGTTTCCAACAACGACAGAACAGCAAAGCAAAGCCCCCTAATTCACACAAAACTGCTTTAAAACAGGAATTATTCTATTTTATAACTTTATATTTAAGGGCAGTAGAAATAAAACGTCCAAAAAATGTCAGCTGGTTCTCCTGACCCTGACCTGAACAACAGCTGTCCCACTTTAGACCACTTTGGTCGGTCCTGACCACCACAGACCATAGAAAAAAATTATGTTTGTTAAAAGTTAGTGTTCAGGATCCAAACTCCGTCCACACGACTGCTTGTAGATCTTAAACCTCCTGACCAGAGCCTGCTAGTAAGGTGGTTGACCAGTCCTAATTCGGGATAACAGTCCCATGTAATGATATTTTTACCCGTTTACAACATGTTCTCGTTTTGAATTCAATTATAGAAGATTCAGCTTGTATAGAGGATCTGCAGTTTCCTTCTAACCTTCATTACCCATGAGTCAATCTGAGTGTGCAGGGATCCTATGATAATGAGGCACTGTGCTGATTGGCGGTGGGAGGGAGGGAGGGAGGGTGCAGACTGGTGCAGTGGGATGCAGAGGTGGAAAAACACCCAAACAAAGATGGTGACCACTGCAGAAGAACTGAAGCTAGTACCAACTCAAAGACGTGTACAGAAGGCTGTTACTCGGTCACAGTGGGCCCTAAATTCTTTAAGTGTCCACATAAACCACATGTACTGATCCTTGACAAAAACAGACAGCAGGTACGTTGTTTTAAAAAAGTTGAACAGATGTATTTAGCATGTCTGACTCTAAACTTTGACAACTTAACTGTGCAACAAAACAATCAAACTCTAGTTTCTCAAGCATGGAGTGGGGGCGTGTCTTCTTCCTGTTGTTACATTATCACAGGAGCTTAATTGAATCACCTCGTAGAAGCCAGAATTGGTTGCTTGCTGCATAGAGTTTCACAGAAGCGTTTGCAAAGCGTGGCGATAAAAAAAAGACATGAAATCAGGTCACGTTTAAAATAAGGACAAATTAGATCAAAGAAAATGCTGATAAAATTTTTTTTTGTTTTTGAACATTTGATCATTGAATGACCTCAGATTATTTAGGAACTATTGTTTCAGCCAGCCTAAGTTTATGGTTTCATTAGGGTGACCATACGTCCTCTTTTACGCGGACATGTCCTCTTTTTTGGGGGGGCTGTCCAGCCTTGTCCGGGGGAGTTCATGAAATCCTTGAAAGTTATAAAGGTTTTGAGTTTGTGTCGCTTGGAATTATTGAGTTAGAAGCGTGTAAAAAACACTTGACCCGACCCAAAAAACCCGCAAAATTTACTACACACAACTCCATGACTCTGCCCTACGTGGTAGTGTCCTCTTTTGGGGGATTCAGAATATGGTCACCCTGGTTTAATGTAATGTAACATTACAGATCAGCCTTATTTTTACACTTTAAATCTACACATTTATCTTCAGATATACTGTTTATGTTTCTTAAACAGAGCTTTTAGATTGTGATAATCTTTTGGAGTCTCGTTATTTCAATTTATTTAAATAAAACTGCTTCATCTGAACAAATATGGCCCAAACACACAATCTTTTACAGGTAAACCCCTTTTTCATGCCAACACACACACATACATACACACACACACACACACACACACACCTGGTTCCCAGACCGGCTGTTGTGAGCCCAACACTCAGGCAGAATCTTTGTAGTCAGCACCGAGCACATCTACTGCTGATGTCAGGAACTATTATGCACAATTTTACATAAACACACACACACACACACACACACACACACACACACACACACACACACACACACACACACACACACACACACACATATATAAGAAAAACCAGCATGCAGTCTATCTCATCATATCACTTTTATCTCCACAGGTGGTAAATTTAGCCCTCTGGCTCCCTGTCAGCTTGTCTGCTATAAACAAATCAACACAGACGTACACAGAGACCGAAGCAGCCAGCCTGTCATGTCGGTTTAAAAAAAACTGCTCCACAGTTTTATGTATTCACCTTCTGGCGCTCTTTTTATCCACACATCAATCGTGAGCCAGCCCTTTAACCCAGCCTAACACGTTCTGTCAGCAGCTCCACAGGTGAGCCGGTCTCTGCTCACAACGCCGTCTGTCACCGCTGACGCCAACTCTCCTCTACCCTTCTCTGACTTCTCTCCTTTCCCTCTGCTCTCTAGATCTCCCCTTTGTGACCCATACACACAGGTGCACTGCTATGGTTTCACTGCTTCTGGGTAACATGGGCGAGTTTCTTGACTGAGGTGACTCTAATGAAACATTGACTTGTGCAGGATTGGGGGGACTTAAATTACTGCAGTAAATTACTGATGTATCCTCAGCGATAACACAACCTCAAGCTGCTCCTGTGTCCTGACCTTCTGGTGGGTCTCAGTTTCACTGTAAATTCAACGTTATGCAGAGGCTTCAATCTGGTTCTCTTCTTCAACTGATTGTCTTATTTCTTGCAGTTAACAAATCTTAAGTTTACAAATATGATGATGCAAGTTTGCAAAAAGTGAAAATGCAAGATTTGTCAGCTCTTCCCTCAGGAGGAGAAACAACTTTTAGGATGCTTGGAGGTAGGGATGGGCGACGTAAGCGAAAAAATGCATCGCTTTAAGTTTTGCCATTCTGCCGATAACGATAAAAGTCCCGATAAAAAATGTTATGATTCCTATCCTGAACAATAATTTATCTCCCATCCCTACTTGGAGATTGGAGAATGCCTACCTAAATTCAGGTGATTTGGACGTCTAAACTGATGCTGCGTTCGAGTTACCTCAAACGTCAGCTGTCTGAACTGGGAATGACGTCACACCCGAGGTACAACAATTTCAGTTCCCAAGTCGGCAAAAAGCAAAATCGGAGGCAGAAACAAGATGGCTACATCTATGAAAGTTTTTTTTGCATCCCCTTTCGTAGATGTAGCCATCTTGTTTCTGCTTCCGATTTTGCCTTTTTCCGACATGGTTACTGAAACACTGGGAACTCGTGTGACGTCATTCCCAGCTCCAACATCTGACTTCCGAGGAAACTCGAACGCAGCATATGTCCTGCACATCTGACTTAATCAACCAGAAGCGAATATAAACAACACTTTGCATGCAGTTAATTAATTGGAATGAACACATTCATTATCAGGTATCAGGCTAATGGTAGCTGGTCATTATGGTGGATTACATTCCTCCTGCTTTTGCTCTCCATACTGACTATTTAATCTGCGTAAACCAAAGCCTGGTCAAACATGGTCCAGAGCATTTATAGTCCATGGTGGCCTCCCCTGTCCTTTAACTGTAGCACCAGGTCTGTTGCGATATTTCCCTTCCCCTCCTCCTTATGAGACTCTTTTGTCAAAACCCCGCCTCCTGGTCATCACATAACCAGTTAGCCGGGCTCAGCACAGTCCACTGATTCATGGCCGCGCAAAAGGTACGCCGGTCAAAATGCAATTTTCTGCAAGATTTCACATGATGATGAATCGCTTTGGAGGGTCGCGATAAACGATGACTTCCAATTATAGATGCATAAGTATCGATCTGTCAACAAAAGCGGAGGGGGGGGGGGGCAGTAATGTTGTGTTTACTGACTCACAAAGACAAACACATGCAGAAAGACACAGTGGACACTGCAGCATGAACAAAGTCCTACAAAAGCTCAGAAAGAGAAAACGCAGGAGGGACAAGTTCACCTGGGAGCAGAGTAGACCTTCACCTGGAGTGACACACACACACATATACACAAACACACACACATCTGCTTCCATCCAAACCCCACGCTGGACTGTTTCTAAGCAGACAAGAAACAAACACTCTTGGATTAAAGACAGAAGACAGCCTGCGTTTACTTCCCCCTTGTGCTCGTCTTGAAGGTTTCGCTCAGTACTTACTGTCAGGTTCATCCACTGGCTGGCTGGCTGGCTGGATGGCCGCTTCTTTCACTCTCCACAGCTGCAGTCAGTCAGTCAGTCAGTCTCAAGGACAAACGCTTCAGCTCTCCTCGCCTCCGGTCTCTAAGGCTCAGCGATGCAGCAGCACTCACACACACACTCCCAACACACACACTCACACACACACTTCTCTCTCTCTCTCTCTCTCTCCTCTCCAGTGCTGAGTTTACCTACATACCTGCCTAGCTCGCTCGCTCACTCGCAGGGGGAGTCCTGAGAGAGTGTGTCAGACAGAAAGTGTGTCTAGTGAGGGGATGGTGAGGAGAGGGTGAGGTGTGTGAATGGTGAGGGGGGGGGTGCAGACTGTTGGGGAAGAGGAGGACACAGCCAGCACTCCCTTATATGCAGAGGGAGGTGGTGAGGAGTGTGAGGGAGGGTGGAGGAGACACAGCGCTCCTGTATTCCCATAGATACAGAGGAGGGATTTCTAATGCAGCTTTGCAAGGAAGGGAGAGAGAGAGAGAGAGAGAGTGAGAGAGAGAGAGCATCATATTTCAGGGATGTTGAGTCAGCATGTGAATGTGATGCATGTGTTGATAGAGCTGGAAATATTTAGAGGACACGTTCTCACAGGAAGTTATGGATTAAAGCTCCCTTCATAAAGGAGCAGTGAGTGAGTTTTCTGAGAAACACAAGAGACCAGAAAGTTGTCCGCTTTGGATGTCATGATGGTCAGAGACTGAAAAATGATCATTTTGAGCTGTTTTACGAGCAGGGGTGTGTCCAAATATTCTATGAATAGGGGGCCCGACCCAAGTATATAGAAGGGGGGGGCAAGGAATATATGAGTGCAGAAACACAAAGTTCCCCCATTTAATCTCTTCTTTTACTTTAAATGTGCACGATTTTATTAAAATAACAACCATCAGAAACATTGCAGCAAAATTTAAACACTGCAGAATTAATTTAACTTGAAATAAGGAGGCTTAGTTTAGGAAATCTGAAGTTTCTTACAAAATTACTGGGATTGCTAACTTTATTTTGTCTTTCAAACCGTTGAGCATTAAGTCCCCCTGGGTAAGTTGTTGTGGGCCGGTATTAGCACTAGCTTCAGGTTATTGCTAGCTGCAGTTCTGCTTGAATGGGCTGCTCTCGTTCCGGGCTTTAAGCTCTTTACAAAGTCTTGTTATGCGCTAAATTGTGAAGTTCTAAGCTCATTAAACCAATGTTTCGCTGTGGTAGCGTGATGATTGAAGTTAGTAAATGTTAAAATAAGCAAGGAGCGCGAGAGCTTGCGTGTTCACTCCGCCATGACACCCCGGAAGCCCTGCTAACTTGAGAACTAGGAAAAAACTAGATATTTCAGTCTCTGTCCCTTTAAGGCCCCCCCTAAGATTCCGAAATCAGGCATTCTTGAGAAGCCTTCTCCCCTGTTGCCATGCAAGAACGTTGTAGTTCCTTTCCATAAAATGACAAATTTGCCCTTTTAAAGTGTCACGATTTGAGCAAATCTCATCTTGATCTTGCTGAATTATCGTTACATTCAGCGACAGTTCCTTCAAATAAGAGTAAAAGAAATAAAGGCAGCCACACAGACTCTTGAATTTTGTTAACCATGTTTTATTTTTTCTAATCTTTATTTCACCATCTGCACTTCAAGTTACTTTAAACCTTTAAATGAGACCACTTCTGCTGGTATTATCCAAAAACCTCAATCAACAGAATAAACAGTAACACATTTAGAAATGGAAACCGATCTAAAACAATATTTAAAACTTAAATTCACTTCTGTTTTTTTTATCACTATCATGGAAAAGGCTCCAGAAGAGGTTGTTCTTTGTGTCGAGTTCAGACAAGGACCGATCAGTCTAATTTAAGTCGTACACAGGTGGACCTTTACAGTCGTCTAATAACAGCGATACCTCATCTCTTAAAGGATTATTTCTTTTTTATGTTGTACTACAGTCAAATAACCGTGAAATCTTCCTCTACAAACGTGTACAACATGGTCCTCACAGTGCATGGGATAATTTTTCTGAAGTGTGCCTCCGGACCGTTCTCAGGAAACATCAGCAGGACCTTCGTCAGCCGCAGCTGCACATGCACACAAACAGCGGGCTGGAAATGGAGGGAACATTTGGTTTGGATTATCTGGTTTAGTTTCTGGACTGATAAAAACATCCGGATGACATGACTCCACCCGTTCACTGAAAAACAAGGGAATGGAAACTCATCCGTAGTACAGTGTATCTGAACTTCATTAGAAACAGAACTAGACTGAATCTTGAGGTATGACCGACTCAAGTGTTTGTCCAAAATTCTTGTGCAATATTGGACAAAACCGTTCACCGTTACGACACCGACTCGGACTGCTAACTGAAAACAAACCGCACCGTTGTCATTGGTTACAGTGACCCTGTTTCTCGCCTGAATCGGTGTGATCTGAGGTACCAGGGCTGAGGCAGCATGCCAGCTTAACACAATAAAAATTCGGCATCAGAACCGCTCTGGAGGAGGAATGAAGTCTGTTCCTCGGTGTAGTTTCAGTCTTTTACTTTCACGTGTCGCTCGCTCCGTTAGTGCGAACACTTGGCGTGGATATCCCCGTTATTTCCCCAATATGGGAAAGTTTCTCTTTCATCACAGACTCTGTTGCTAGGAAGAGTCTCGTCCCTTCCCTTCTTATGCCTGGATTATTCTGGACCCTTGGAGTCATCCCTGCTCAGTTGAAGCCCAGACCTGTGCCTTTGGGTCTCTGCGTGGCCCGGATGGGCTCGGTGATACCGCGGCCTTCTGGTCCCAGCCCCATCCCCGGGTTCCAGCCCATGCTCTGCAGCATGCGGCTCCCCATGTTGGTGTCCGGGATGGGAGGGGCGTTTTCTCCGACCACACCTGAGGAGAGAGGAAGAAGAAGTTTGTGACACGATGACGGTCCTGAATAAACGGCGTTATTATAATCGTCGGTCTCTTCTGTTCCTCGCCGTTCCTGCTGAAAATAATCCTTGTATTTTGACGTTTGACCTCCTCTCACTCATTAAGCCCCTCCTCCTGTGACATCATCTCAAGCTACGTCTGAGTAATGTTATCACGTAATCAAATCAGCCACATTTCCAGACATATAGCACACCCACATCCTCGCAGCTCGCTCCCATGGCGGTCATTCTGTCTCTGCTCTTCCTGAAAGCTCGCTGTCCAGTCAGAGACGCCCCCCACCGTTACCCGCTTTAATCCCGTCTTTATTTGTATGCGGCACAGAGGGGAGATGCCTGCTCAATTACACACTTGATTGTTGAGTCCCGGCCCGGTTCGAGCCAAACTGTCAGGACATAGTTTTGGCCGTGCTCGACTTCTTCCCGCTGTGAGGTCGGCACCTGGTGTTCCTCGGCTCTGCACTCGTGTCTGCGGCCAATCTGATGTGTTACAACGCTGGCAGAGTCTCACCGATCGACTCGCTCCAGACTTTAAATATTCATGCAGAGTTTGAGCTCGTTTTTGTTTCCGATCTGCTCTTGTGTGTGTTTTCAAACACTATTTCAAATTAAGGCTCACCGACCTGAACAAGGGGCTTAAAGTTTTTTGAACATTTACAGATGCATTTCTGAGTTTTTATTTGTGCATTTTTAGGCGAAAACTATTGTGCAGTGGTGTGAGGCTACAGGAAAGAAGTGTGGCATCCTGTTGTTCCTTTGTCTTAATCTGCAGAAGACACATTTGCATCTTTAGGAGGCTGTGAAAAACACTGGTATTTGCAAATCTGAATTAGAGCGGTTGGCGGTGTGGCGGTGTGGCGGCTTTGATAGAGTCGTGGGCATGATGGCGAGCAGAGAAGTCCGTAACAAAGAGGGAAAGACAGGTGAGGAGATGGAGGACGGTTCAAAAGTCGTAGCAGCTGAAGTAGACGAAGTTAATGTGGGAGGGGGTGAGCAGCTTGTGGAGTAGTTATCGTCCATTTATCGTTATCGATGTGAACTGATCAATATATCGTGATATTGACTTGAGGCCATATCGCCCGGCCCTATAACATCGTCTTTGTTTCAGAGCTTCATTTTTACTCTCTCTTTCTGATTCTGGCAGCTTCAGGTTGAAACATATATCTTTGGTACTTAAGCACATTGTAAAATAATGGAGTAAGTCTATTTTAAAACATGTATCATCAAAATAACTAATGGGTATCGATTTCTTAAGTCTGAGTTTAAGTTAAAAGGAAAACTTGTCCCTTTCTTCAGACCATATATGTTGAAAATCGAGTTCGACCTTTCAGCTTTGGGCTCTTCTACCTCACCCTGCCTCCCTCCCTCCCTCCTCTGAAAGCATTAACTGGCCCAGAGGTAAGGAGAGTGTTTTGGGGGAGGGATTGGGGGGGATACACAAGTGTTACTGGCTAAGAGCTAATCCAGTATCTCTGCTCTGACAGCACCACTAGCCAGCTGACTCTTGTCCAACAAAGCTTAGGAGGAAAGGGGGTTAAGAGCTAAAGCAGGGTTTAATAACGCGGAGGGGGGAGGAAAAAGGGAGGGAGGGGAGAGAGAGAGGAGAGGAAGCAATATGAAGGATGAGGGAGTCCCTTCACTCAATTAATTCCTTTAAAAAAACAACAACATGAAGCCGAACCCTCACTTCTCATCCCAGTCCCGTGTGTTTACATCAGGGTACGTGCTAGACAGAAGGAAATGAGGGAAGCAGGCTGGTGAGCACACTGAGGGGGGAGAAAAACAAGTGAGGGACTGAGAGCCAAAAATATCACTAAAGTGGGCAGTTGGTAAAAAGTGCCAGATGGTGTGTGAGGTGTAGCTAGGTGTGTGTCCAATACCTGAGGGGGCGCCGGAACCGAGGGGGGCTGCTTTTCGCCTCCGCTTGACATCCCCCGTGCACAGAGAGCCAAGGTGCCCGCTGGTCTGTCTGCGAAACCAGACGGGCACAAAGTAAATATGCAGGAGTTGGTTTTACACCGAGAGGAAGTGAAAAATACAAAAGTGGAGCAGAGGGTTTAATCCGGTCAGAAATATCAGAGTTTGAGTTTAACTTTCGCTCTCACCTGCTGGCTGTTTTTACCGAGCAACTCCTCCGGTGGCCTCTGTCTGACCGCGGGTCCCAGTGCAACTGAAGTGCAAGAGAGGGTGAGGACAGGGTAAACAAACTCAAGCAGTTAGCAAGAAACTAAAAGGTTACTCAGTTTAACAGGAAAAAACATAAAACCCCTGTGTATCTGGATTTAAACAAGAAGTAGGAAACACGCCTCACCTGTCCGTGTTCTCTCCTCATGCCAGAGCTGAACCACGGCCTGTAGGGGGTTCAAGAGAGTCTTTCAGGACCACAAAAACTTAACTCGGGTTCAACACTTGTTACTGATGAGTGTGCAGGCGGAGAAATATGAAATTTAAGATGTGAACTCACTCATGGGAGTCCTGGCTTTGTCTCCCCAGTCTGTCGTGGAAGCTTTGGCCTGAGCCGCCCTGCAGCCCCGTCTCAGATGCCTGTTGGTTTCCATGGAGACGACTCAGCCTGGCCTGGAACCCTGGGAAACACAGTTTAGGTTTGTCAAAGATTTTATTCATGAGATGAGAAGTTTGGTTTGAAAATAGTGAGACTAAATGTTTAACAGTAACTTCAACTGCCTCAGTCTGTGTCTGTGTGAGGAGTCTGCCATCTACTGGACATGAGTGATACTGCAGCAACATTGTTGTCCACATTACTGTACACTGACCTCTCTGTGCTGCGGGGCTCATGAGGGGAAACGATCCAGTCAGGATGCTGTTGAATACAGGGTCAGCCAGGTCCAGCTCCTCTGACCCGGTCTCCCTCTCCCACCAGGGGACCACTCCTGCGATCCCACAGGCACCACCGGGCGCCGATCCAGTACCGGGCTCGCCTTCGTAGAACCAGTCGCTCTGCTCATCGTCACCTGGAGGAGAGAGAGGACAGGAGATCATCAGAACCTTTACTTCACTGTAGAGGAAGAGGTAACAGGTTCAGGTTTTTTTATCATTTTGAAAAAAGGTGAACACGTCATCGTCAGTACCTTGTCTCCCCTCATCATTGGTGTAGAGGCCTCCGTCACTGCTGTTGCTGACGCTGCTGGTTTCACTAGAAATGTGATGTAAAAAAAAACGATTAAAACACATTTTGAAAGGTAAAATTTTTCTCAAATTTGAAAAACACAAACAGTCAAAAAGATTCGTCTACACAAGGAAGACTTTTAAGACTAATCTGACTGATCGGACATACCGTGATATATACCGTTACCGTGATAAGAAATTACTCATACAGTGATATAAGATTTTGTTGAACCACCAACACTTCTCAGGTGTAAACAGAAGAGATCTCCTCCTTACCTGTCGGCCTACAGTGTCTTAAACAAACTCATGAATAGTAAGAAAGAGACTAAACACTAACCACCTGTCACTCATGTCCTCATCCGAGCCCTTCTGCTCCTCCAACTCCATCTTGTCCTTGCTCCCTTCTGCTGGAGAACAGATGGTGTCCTCACTCTCCACCACCACCCCTTCATCCGCAGCCTCCACCCCCAGCCTGTGGGTGGCCAGTTTCCTCTTCTTCACCCTGTTTTTCCCTCCCCCTGGTCCGATGAGACCACTTCCGCACAGCTCCATCACCCCCCTGCCATCGTTCGCGCCCAGTCTGTGTGGCCTGCTACCGGGACGCGCTTTGGGGACAGGCGGGGGCCCCAGCATGGTTGAGGAGGGGAGTTCTGGTTCTGCAGGAGGGTCCACGGCCATGCGTTTCACTTTGCGTCTCCGTCTGAGGCTGCGAGTCCCCTCTGCAGACCCCAGGACGCCTAAGTCATCCGGCCAGAGTGGACGCTTGCTGCGCCCGGTGTCAGCTGTCAGGAGGGTGCGTCGTTTGGGGCCAAGCTGTTCATCTGAGTCGCTGTTGTCCCGGCCATGGCTGTTGGAAGCAGAGACCCCTCCGGTACTGGCACGGTAGTCCTGCAACAAAAGTCAAAGTCTGACTCGGGTTCTAAAATAAGAACCGGATTCAACTCCAGGAAGTAAACCAAGTCAAAGCAGAAAGAGGAGGGTTACGTAAGAGGGTGGTACAAGCTCGTTCTGGTCCAGATCACTCTTTATAAAGACATTTACCACTTCCACTGCAAACAGTCTATACTAAGTGGATGACTCCAACTTAATTTGGAGGTCAGTAGATTATAATTACCCAAGGATTAGTCCAGATTAAGGTTTTGCTGCTCTTACTACAGAGTTTAATAATCTGTTTAGGTCAAAAAAAGCAAGATATTAAATCATGAACATAACGGTCTGCTTCCAGATCTCTGAATTATCACCACCAAGAATCTGTGAGGGATTAAATCCAATTAAACTAAGATTAAATGTGTTAAACCGCATGATTAGGATAATAAAATGTCGATTCAGCCTTAAACAGAATATCAAATTACTCGTTAAAGGACAAATCTGTGATGTGTGATAACATTCAATCTCAGAATACCAATAAGAATCTGGTGAAGTGAGTATTTGGACTCTTTAAAGTTCAAGTTCTTCACTTTTTTCTTTACTGTAATTAAGATTTTGTAGGGATGCAGTAAAGAAAAAAGTGAATTTACATGGTTACACTTTCAAGAATGTAAAGTTTGACATTAATGCAACGAGCAGTGAGACATCAGCCCTCGATGACTTGCTTAAATGCCTCTAAGCTGGCTCAGCGACACAAATTGGAAGATCCCGAGCTAAGTGCTGCCCGACAAATCACTGTCCTCGGTCAACTCACCTTGTGTTCCTCCACACTGGACTCTGAGCCCTCACTGAGGTGACCCGTCTCCCACGGCGGGTGCGGGTTGTCGGAGCGTCTTTTTCTCCCCCTTCGCTTCCGAGCCTGTCTCTTCAGCAGACAGCCCACAGCCAGAGCATGGTCTCCCCCGTCTCCAAAACCACCGCGCGCAGCCTGCTCAGAGCTCTCCTCCAGCGCTGACACCAAGTCATGGACCAGCTCGTCCATTGTTCGGCGAAAGTGCCTGCAGGGTGACAGAAAAACATCTCTAATGCCACGATAACACTCAAGACAATACTTCACTTACTCCACAGAGGCTCTAATGCATTTAAGAGATCTAGAGTAGGTTGCGTTTTCAGGTCTGTCAGCAGCTTTTAAGGACAGCTCAGGTAAGTGCTGTGATATCTGTTGGTGTAAAAGACGCTGATGTTTGGTCAGGCGTGATATAAACCAACCATTTATAACATTATAACACCTGGGCAATCTAGTGTAATCCAGTACAACAGTTCTATCTGATACCTGGGGTGAGTTATATTGAAAGTAGGGCCTGGCGGTAAAAGGATAATGTTATCGAAAATTAATTTCCCTCAATATCAATACAAAACATGGTCAATATGCTTTTCAATAGTCATGTTTTTGGTCGACTATATGAATAGCCAATGAAAAGGGGAGTTCCGCCAAGTGCGCTTCGCGCTGAACCAATCGTGCTGAATTAGAACCAAGTAGCAAACAACTGCGTAGAAGCAGACAGCAGCTACACCACTGTTGTTTTCGTTGACAAAAATATTTCGTCAACGCCCCTTTTTCTCCATGACGAAAACGTGACGTTGACGAGCTAAACATAAGTCTTAGATGTCTAAAATGTGACGAGACTTTTGTCCGTCAAACACTAAACGTATATTCAGCAGTGTTGTTTTCAACGCAAAAGGTTACAAACCCCAAGCGGAGCAAGGAGCCGACAACTCAGTCTGCTTTCTCTAACGCAACGCCTTACGAGAAAATATCGAAGAGACGACCTCACAGATGCAGTAGCTTATTGTATTGCAAAAGATATGCTACCAATAAGCATTCTTAAATTTCGCTTTTTATATCGTGATATATATATCGATATCGACTGATATAGAAAAAATACATCATGATAAACTTTTTCCCATATCGTCCAGCCCTTGTTGAAAGGTGCTTCTTCTATTTTGTCCATGTCATTACAAACAGGTTGAGGGACAAAATATTAGGAACACCTTTCATAATGTGCACTCCAGTACACCAGCAACACCCACTGTAACTTCAACATTTCTTTTAACGTCGTTCGTGATACTCGCTCCCCCATCACTCCAATTTTGCTGTTTTGTTGTTGTTAGCTCGACAAGCTAGCTAAATTTTTCGCGCTAGTTAGCCTGACTGACTCCAACAAACCACCGATTGACGCAAATCACAGATAACGACAGTCAAGCTCCGGGATTAACAGCTTTAAATGTCGTACTTTGAGGGACTGTCGCTGGAAAACAACGCCACACAACAGTGAAATCTCCCTGTTTTTCAGACTAGCTTCCCCGCTAGCCTTAGCCTCCTTAGCCGGTTGATTCACGAAAGTGGACGTGAACAATATGTCACGTCTCCGAGATTTAAAGACCACCTACCAGCCGGTTCCCGCTTTGCCGATGGTTTTTAGATTAGCCGCACGGAACATGAAAGCCGCCAAATGCCGGATATCTTTAACCAGAAACAAGGGGGAAACATTTACACAGCACGGATACCATCCTGACAAAAGCTACCGATCAGCTAACTGGATCAATACGCGACAGGAGGAGGACACCGTGAAGGCAACAGGAACGATGCGTTTAAGGGCTGCGGGAAATATGAGGTTCAACCGTCGCTTAACGAGAACCGTTTTTTTAAACTGCTCCAGGTAATTACAAAATAAATTATCTAATTTTAATTTAAGCTATTAGAAATATGGAATTTTTATTAAAAGAAATTTTTTTTAAATATACTTTTCTATAAACCTGTTGGCCACACAAAGACAGCAGGAAAGTAAACAATATTTAATTAAAAGTAGATGAAAAATAAAAGACTACAACACTATTAAAGTTAAAAAATAATAATAATTGAATTATAGACGTAGTGTATACAGCTGGTAAACACCGAGTAAAAAGTGCTACACAGATTATATTCTGATCAAATGTTATATCAGATAAATTAGAGTAATTTAATAATATATAATATAGTAAAATGTGACAGATGATATGCAGGAAAAATTAAATGAAATATGAAATTCAACCGTCGTCTAATGAGCACAAGTTTTTTTTTTAACCACTCCAGATTGTTACAAAATAAATTATTTAAAAATATTTCAATTTCAGCTCTAAGAAATATGTTTTTTTTAAAAGATACTTTTCTCTAAACCTGTGGACCACACAAAGAGAGCAGGAAAGTTCATACGATAAAATTAAAAGTAGATTAATAATAAAAGACAACAACAGAATTTAAGTCAAAAAAGAATAGAATGAAATTTGTGGTATCCAACTGGTATACGCCAAGTAAACAGTACTATGCAGGTCATATTGTGATCCAAAACAATATCAGATAAACTAAAGTAATTTAATAAAATATAATTTAGTATAATATGACAGGTGATATGCAGGACAATTTAACATCAATAGTATGATATAAGTTCTCTTTAGTTACTTTTTTTATAGAGTTGTAACTATAAAAGACGCATTTGATTTGTTTGTAAAAATGAAGTTTATTACTCACCACCAAAAAAGGCACAATATCATTTATTTCAAGTGAATACCTCGTTAAAAAACTTACTTTTACAGACTTGCTTTTAGTCAATGCCATCTTTTATATTTTATCTTTTATCTGTCATCTCTTATCTCTTTTACCTCTATCTTATTTTGACTTTACTGTCTTTTTAGCTTTTGTTATACTTACAGTCTTTTCTTAATTAACCTTTTAGGCCTTTTATTGTTTTATCTCTTACTCATTTCTGTTGCTCTATTTTATCATTACTATTATCATAATTATTACTTATTATTTTATTATCATTGTTGATATTGTCTTTTATATTTACTATCCTGTTACTGCTTTCGACCCCCCTTTTGATTGCATTTTCTTTTTCTTAACTATTTTATATTTTTATTTCGGTCCTCATGCTCTCATTTTATGTTGCATGGTTCTTGTATTGTGACATGAAAGTAGCCTTCAATTCAACCACAGTATGTGCTCTTCAACTGAGTTTTGACAGGACAAGTGAAGGCAACTTTAAGCTCCCTTTAACAAACATGTATGTATTTACCCTTTCTGACCACTGGGGGGCAGAGTAGACTTATTATCCAGACCTCAGAGGAATGCCAGAGTGAAAGACAGCCAGCTGACCAAGTAAACACAAACCAAAGGTCATGGGTCTAAACTCATCAGTGAAAACAGTGTTATGTAAAATTTGCTGGCCGCTGATGGAGGAGTCTCAGAGTATCAGGGAGGCCTGAAGTTCAGCCAATGCAACAGGTGCTCTGCTGTCATCTGAATGCCAGTAACTGCACTAGGATGGTCAACATGAGGGTCAACAGCAACAACAGGTGTCACAGTCCCCTGTGTTAACTAATGAGATACTTACACATTGAAAAAGCTGACAGGCATGAGGAAGAGGAGCCGTGTGCCAAGGTAATTTGTTGTCTGAGCGTGATCGGCGTGATCGCTCTATTTGTGTGCGAGAGGAAGCTCACCTAGACCAGCGCCCTGTCAAACATCCTCCAACATGTGTCCCACTTTACTCAGATGCCTGTGAAGTCAGGGGGTCTGGTTGGATGATGACCACTCCAGGACCGTCTCAGGTTTCTGACCAAGGGGTCCAGGTAAATTTAGTACTTTGCTGTCCACTCGCACATGGCAGTCAGACTCTTGACACCCTCGCGGAGTGAAGACGCGACTTCTAGATCAGACCAGACTTTGGGGGTTTCACACAAATCTACTTGTTTTAGTGGAATCGACTCCTACCAGAGTCCTTCACGGCATGGAATCATGATATCAGGCGAGGATGATGAAGATTTGGATGAAGCTGCTGAGCAGTACGCCGCTGACACCTGGAGCTGGGTAAGGTGGTTTGAAAGTGCATGAAGGAAAACTTACTAAATTAATCGACTTCATGTTGAGAAGACATTTTTTATTTTCCTGAATCTGACATGTGTTCAATCAAATCTGCGTTTGTATGACAAGGATGAAAACGCAAAAATTATATTCCTGTTTTCTATTTCATCGAACAGGTTTTTAAAGTGTAAGCTCGGCCTAAGCGACACTTAGATCAGGGAGTGTGTTAAAGTAATCACCCCTGAAAGACGATCTTCTCAGATTAAATCCTGGGTGGAGAAAAAGGGAGTAAAGAAGAGGGTGTGGGATGACCTGGTGGAGCAGGTGATCTTGTCATTCCTTCTGCTTCATTTTTAAGTGATTTTGTAGAAATTGGAGCAAAACAAAACAAATTCAGTCATAAATTAAGCTGCAAGTGCACTTTTGGTCACATTTATTCACTGTCTTCCTTTTATTTCTTCCGAGTAAAGTAGCTGGACTTATTTAAAAAATGTTCCTTCTCATTTTTTCCTCTTTCTGAAGCCCTAAGTCCACCATAATTTCCAAATCTGAGAGTGCTTAAAACCTTCTCTGACTCTCATAATCTTACTAATCCAGAACAAAGACATTTTTTCCTTTTAATCACTGTATCAGGGTTTGGCAGTTATACAGCTAATACTCCGGTCAGGTCTTATGACTGTCAGGCCAGAGCAGCCAGAGCCAATCAGCGGCCTTGATATCAACCAAGTGTGAAGATTATGCAACGAATCTGCAAAAAAAAAAAAAAAAAAAAAAAAAAAAGACAGAAAAGAAAAGCATGCCCTTGCTGTGGAAACTGAGCAGAACAACTGCTGCTTTTACTCCGTTTTTTGCACAGAGAAATTTAGACTCTCTTGTTGCTGAAAACTGATGAGGTGTCACACCTGAGTGCATCAGGACGCTTTAGTTTGACAGTCCTGTTATGCAGGTTTTTCTCTCACATATTCAAAAGCAGTCTATGAATCAATCAAATATTCCTGGGAGGATATGCAGGTGTTACGTAAACAAACTGTTCGAACGCTCAGTCAGCTCACAGTGACTAAAAGGTATCCAAACTTGTGGTTGGCTGTCGAGAATGTGAGACCACAGCAGCTGGACACACCTCCGAGCACAGTGGGTGAACTTTTGGTGCTAAATAAGGTCAAATCACGAGTGGCACACTAAGCTGTTTTAAAACCGAGGAGAAGCATGTAAAGTAAGGTCGATGTGCTTTATAAACAGAGAGAAAAAAAACTGGATGGTTCTGTTTTTATTCAGCTGACTGATGTTGATGAGCAGATTGGTGACATTCTCATATGTCAGCTTGTTTTTCGTACCCTGATACTGGTCACAACACTGACCATACATGTAAGATACCAAAACGCTATCATGTGCTGTTTGAATCAAGAGCGCCGTGGCGAGTCCAGCTCTTCCTGGCAAAGCAGCTTGTTCTTAGAAACATGTTCTGAGCAGCTGTATGGATCATATATCACCGGAGAATTCAGAGACTCTGGTCTGAGGGCAGCCTACGTGTAGCTGTGAACTGACAAGAGTGAAAATGTCATATTTAAAGGGATATTCCGGAGTAAAAATAATTTAGGGCCAAACACACCGTAACACCGAGTTAGATACCCCCTTGAGAGATGAATGTTGCCGACCGCTTGCTTACGGCGTGTTACGGCGTGTTTGGCCCTAACTTAATTTTACGGCGGAATATCCCTTTAAGGAAATTTGTAAAGAGAAGTGTCTTATAAAATTTTGATTTGCGAGGTTAGCATCTTTGGCCTTCTTAGTTCTTCTTAGTTTTGCACTAACACTTAAAATCCAATGCTGATTATGCATTTTAAGTTTTATTTTACATTAATCCTTCTGTAGTAAATTGAATAATACTGCTCAGTGTTTGTTGAGGCTGCAGGTTTGTGCTCAAGACAAAGTTCCCAGAATACGAAATGAAACCAAACTCAAAGGTTTGAAGCCACAAAAAGACCCACAGACGGCCTCAGCAGAGCAAAACCAGACAGATACTACGACACATTTTGATATGAGCTGCTTCTTAAAGCTTACAGGAGCCGTGCATTTTAATGACAGACCCACCAAACAAAAATACACATTCCTCTTGCTTCTGGTTTGGTCCGCAGAGACTTCTTCTCTTTTCCAGTCTGGAAAAACAGTTAAGCTCCCGTGCACACCCACTTTGAACTGGCTCTTTTCGTAGAGGAGCAGCAGCACGTGAGCTTGTTGTAGCGTGTAGCCTGTAAACGATTTGCTGGGAGGTCCACCATGTAGAGAGTTTTTCACTGTCATAATGTTGGCAGTTTTCCAAATTTTAAACATACACAGAGGGGAGCTGAGGCGGGGAATTCGCTGAAGATTCAGGTCATAAAACCTGTTAGACTTCGATTCAGACTTGTGTATAAGTGAGGTTATAATAGATGAGAAAATGAGCTGGAAACCGAATATCAAACATATACAGACCAAGTTATCAAGAAGCATTTCAGTTTTAAACAAAGGAAAACAGGTTCTGGATCATAAATCACTCAGTATCCTATACTGTTCCATTGTCTTACCATAGATTTGGGGAAATAACTACAAGAGTTCAATCAATTCACTGATTATTCTTCAAAAAAGGGCAATACAGGTCATTCTTAGGCTATGTTCAGACTGCAGGTCAATTCCCATTTTTTAACCATCTGTGACACATATCTGATGTTTTCATCTAAGTGTGAACAGGTCAATTCTGATTTGTTCTAATCCAACCCAGGCCATTTCGTTTGTTTCGTTAGATTTGTTTTGCAGTCTGGAGAGAGGCATTTCGAGCGTTCTGCACGAACATTAAAAACACAGGACACATGCAGCAGACAGGTTAAAAACAGCACAGACCAAAGACACTGACAGGTACTCCCACTGGGGAGTCAAGAGAATAAATAAGATAATAAACAAAAGTCATTGGATATCACTAAAATGCCAGTATGACCCTGTTAAGAGCATGCTAAAAACATCAAAGTCTGATACAAAGGACAGTAACTACTAATAAATAAAATAATAAGTTAATTAAGACCACGTTAGAAAAAGACAGACCACACAAATGGAAGTGGATTGTGTGAATAACATGATTAACTTTTTGTCATTTGTTGTTGTATTCTTTACTTTTTTATTATTATTTTATACAAATAAATTTAAATCAATCAAAGTAATAGTAGGTTAGGGCTGTATCAGGACGATGCATGTTTAGTCTGATGTGAGGCAAACATTTAGAGAAATGTAGGTCTACCTCAGCTCGGTGTAATTATTCATTAACTCTATGTCTGTGTTTGTCTGCTGACTCTAAATATTGGTCTTCCCCTGCTGCTGCTGCTGGCTTCAGTCAACCACATCCTCTTGACTCACAGTTACACTACAGGGTCTCAGGTTAAACTGCCAACATCGCATGTGCTCTCATGCTGGGCTGTGATTGGCTGGAAACATCACCTCACTGCATCAGGCTGACTCGGGGACTTCAGACGACAGACGGTGACGTAGAGCCGCTGGTCACCGCAACTCGTTTAGTGAAATTAGTCATAAAGTGTGATAAGTATTACATTAGAATATATGTGTTAAAGCTCTTTTACTGTTTATCATCATATATTTCAATCACAATCGGTTATAGTGATAAACTTTACTGATTTTCTGTCACAATCTTCGACATAATCTTCATACAATCCGTTAAAACTCCGGATTTTCCCTTTTAAAACACCATTTTCATGTATAACATACGTCTTTCTGTTTGTGGCAGTAATTTTGCTGCCACTGTGGCAGATGAAACCCTCAACTCTGATTGGTCGGTGGGCGGGTCTTAGCTGCAGGTGATGTCACCAACAGACAAGCCTCCTCGAGAGGGAGAGTGGGGGGGATAATGTGTATCGGGTTGACTTCGTTATTAGTCTGTATTATGTCGGTGTGAAGTCCGTGACAACAACCCAGACTTTTACTAAACACTTTAAAAACACCGAGTTTTGGGGATTTCCGCCTCTGAAATGTCGCGTCTGAGCGCCGGTCACCGCTGAGGAAACGCCAAGCTCCGTGTGTTGGTTAAAAAGCTGTCAGACTCCACAGCTATACAAGGTATGAGCCTATTTTTATTCCAAATATGACTGCACCTGACTGTCTTATGTAATATTTAATGTTTGGACTTCATATTCCGTCTATTTCACCTTTTTTTAATCACTAACATTGAGCTCTTTTGCCATTTAACATTCATTTACACCTAATATTTCAGATATTTCACCCCTGACAGGATGTTATGAGTCAGCTGTACGTGATTTAAAAATGTCTCTCCCTTTTAATATGTGTCTTATGTAAGAAACAGGTATTGTAATGCATCCTAAATTGATTTAATTATACATAACCTGTATGTCCCATTTGCAAATGCTCTTATTTTGTATTATGAGGCATGTGATTCAGATTGGTGGGACATGAGACTCTGTATTTTATTCCAAACACATCACAGAGGTGAAAACACAGATCAGCCCTGCAAGATTCCTGCCTCCAAGGAAATCATCATAACTGCAGCCTGTAAAATCCATGACAGTAACGAGCGAACACGAGTTATATCTCCTTTTTTTTAAACAGCCACTCTTCTGTGAAGCCGAGCAGAGCCGTCTGTGTTCTCAGACACCCTTCCTCTTTTCTTGTGTCATCTATAACACAAGAGGAGCTATTTTTAGACGGGGCCGTGTTCACATTAAAAGTCATCCGCTTTGATAATCAGCAGGATTTTGCCAGCGGCTCTGTAACCCAATCCTGCAGTGAAAAGTGAAATGAATAATTAAAGATAGTGAAGGTCGTCCTTAAGAGTGTCTCAGGATACAGACAGACTTCTGGCTCCTCACATACATCTGCTGCTTTAATTATGGAGCCATATACTCTCCCGTATAGGGGGCTGTTGTAATGCTCACGTGTGCTCTGGATAGGGGGATATGTTGGCATTATCCCAAGCTTGTCCTCCTTGTTGCTGCAGTCATCTGGGGGGCCCCATTACCATCCAAGGGAAGGTCAGAGCCCCTTTACTGATACAAGACAGCTGCAAACTTGTACGATCTGTAGAAAAACACATGTCATTTCAATCTGTAGTTGTTTTCATAACAGATACTGTCATTTTATCTTATTTACCTCCTTTAAAGTGAAGCTAAATTGTTTTCCTGACCTATTTTTGCAATGTGATTGATTTAGCGGATCAAATCAAAGACAGGAACATAAAGAAAGGAGCAACACCAGAGCTGAGGAGTCAGGCGTCAAATCGAATTACATATATTCACCATGAAGTTGTTGTGTATCTATGCTCATTTAATGAATAGCTTTCAAACAAAAACAGATTTTTTAACTTTATTGATATTTTCCATATACAAAGCATGTTGAAAAATAATGAAAGTCATGATATATACCCCTCTCTCCTCACCCACCCTCCCCCTTAGGAGGCAAATAAGAAGGTAAACAACAAAAGCTATAGATAAATATAGTTCACCGAAATATATTAACAGTGTTAGAAGGAGTGAGTGTATGAGCTAAGAGCCAAAAAATTAAGTGAATAGATAAAGGAGGAGAACTATAAATAATAAAAAAGATCAAAAACAAAGATTAAAAAAACTAAGATTTCTATTATCTGCACAGTATTTCCAGATAATAAGTGACAGCATTTCTCACCGATTCCCCAAACTGCTATCTCATACATACAGGGATCAAGCAGCAAAAACAATAACAGTTTTTCACTGGTTGATGGAGATACTAACTTAATTCTAGCCTGTTTAGAGTTGTCCCTATTCGGATACCAGCATTAATACCAGCCGATGATACTGGTAAAAACTGAAATATCACGTATCAGTCAGTAAATATGTTTCCAAACAACAGCAGTGTGATTCCAGCTCAGGGTGTCGGTCAGTATTCTTCTCTTCAATAATATGTACATTTTTGTAATCCTGCTGTCAGTATATCACTGAGTCATGATTGTACTAACAGCAGCCACAGTCTGAAATGCTGACTCAGCCTAACTTTCCCAGCAAGAGGCAAAAAGGTGCAGTTGAGGAAGGCCTTTAGTCTCGAATAATGAGGGGTGTCCCGATACAACTTTTTTACCTCCGATACGATAATGATGTTGTTGCCTTCTATATCGGCCGTTACCGATATTTAGCTGATGTTGGCACAGACTTGTGCATGACAAGTTTTGCAGTCAGCTGTAATGTCTTTTTTGGACTTTCATGAAAAATACTGCCACAAGGCCGACATCACTCCTACTCCTTGCTACTTTGTTAGTACCTTAGTACACGCTGTTGTTGTGATAATGTGGGCGCTGCTAGCTAAAGGTGCCAGAGTGGAGTCTGGAATAGACTGCTTGTATCGGAGTGCTGATATCAGAGATTTTAGATGCAGGCCGATATATTCTGATATCTTTTTTTTGGCTGATATTGGACTGATATCAATATTGCATCTGGACAGACCTACTAATAATGCAAAGTTGATCATCTTAATATCCTCAAGATTACTTGTATTAAAAATTCACCTCCTGCACAGCGTAGGAAGATTGATAAATGAGCTAATCTGAACCAAATCACTTTTACTCCTCCGCATGTTTACATTGCTATGAAAATGGACATTTTGTATGGATGTGTTTGTGGCTTTTAGGCTTTTGGAGTCAGCCTCTAGTGGACACTCTTGGAACTGCAGTTTTAAACACAAGTTTTAATTTTAGCCAATCAATGGTTAATAATTACGTGATTTACGGAGAGAAGTTTTTGGATATTAGACGTGAAAGGAAAAGATTTGACTGGAGAGCGAGGAGGACTTTGAGTGTATCTATAGTCTACAGTGAGACCGGTACACCGCTGTAACCTTAGCCCACTGCTTTTGTAAGAATATCCGACGACCTTCATGACATTTGCATTGGTAACATTTGAATCCACAAGTACATAATTCAGGTATAAGATCCTGTGAGATCTCAGCCAATAAACTTTGTCCAAGGTGATGACATCACCGTCACTACAGCAGTAAGACTGGTCTAACTTAGTTTGGCCTTTGACCTCGGCTGTCTGCAGTCGCTGAATGGAAAACAGGTGGATAGGATTTCCAGACTTATCAGGATACAGAGGAGAGGGTGCCAAGGTCCGCATTCTCGCAGTATGTAGGACACGGACTGTTCTGGAGAGGGCTACCAAACCCGGTTTATGTCAATCAGTGAGGGTCCGAGTCGACCTCGGATCAGTGTTGGAATACCTTCACCTCAGGCCGCCTGAAGAGGAGTTGGAGGTGTGGTTTGATTGACAGATGGAAGAATGCCGGATCATAAACACCTCCTTGTTTGAAGGTTGTTTGAGTCCGAGTCATGTTCTTGTCAGTTCTTGCGATTCCTTCTGTCCGTAATCCGCCACGGAATTCGCCTTACAAACAGATCCGGTAGGAATTGACAGACGGCGGAAATTGCTCCCGTTCCAGATCGGAATTGTTCTGGATGTGGTGAAAATTGGGGGTTACAGCTAAATTGAGTGTGTTATTATTCCATACAGAACAATTTATTTCCCTTTTTCAGAAACTAATCATTTCGAGTTTTCACCCCCAGACCCGTCAGACCATGAACTACGTGGGCCAGCTGGCAGGCCAGGTCTTCGTCCAGGTCAAAGAGCTCTACCGAGGCCTCAACCCCGCCACCCTCTCCGGCTGCATCGACGTTATCGTCGTGAGACAACCCGATGGATCCCTGCACTGCTCGCCTTTCCACGTTCGCTTCGGGAAGATGGGCGTCCTCCGCTCCAGAGAGAAAGTGGTAAGGAGATCAACTAAGAATCCTACTAAAGTCGTATCCTCTCAGACACATGAGGATTAAGGCCTTTCCCACCTTGTGTCCTTGTCTCCTTCTCCTCCAGGTGGACATGGAGATTAACGGAGAACCTGTAGATCTACATATGAAGCTCGGGGATAACGGTGAAGCCTTCTTCGTGCAGGAAACAGAAAATGATCGGGTATGAATCACCGTAATTATCTTATAGCGGGTATTCAAAGTGCGGCCTCTGTGTGCAAAATTCAAATATAAACAAGCTTCCTCCTCCCTCCTGACGCCCTCAAAGCGTAGTCGCACCCGTGTTTACAAGTGGTAAGAGTGACTGAGCGATCCTGGCTCTTACACACAGTCACAGTTTGAACAAGGTTGAGCTGTGTGCAGAGTTGGCACGGTGACCAGGAATTTCTTTTTTCTCCTTTCCTTTTAGACTGAAAAGCACATTCCTCTGTGCATTAGAGAGTGAACGCAGCAGTAACTCACTCAGGCTCCCTGACCTATATATTACATACAGGGACCAAGCAGACTTTCACACAAACAAATACTCTCACACCGACTCTCTAAGTAGGACACGTCGACTTTTATTAAAGGAGACAAGTTTGAAAGAGTGAATAAAAAGTTTGAAACTCATGGAAAACTTTTTAAACTTTTACTGATTAAAGGATTCAAGACACACATTCCTTCATCAGAGATACGATCTCTCCCTTTTGTATGTACATGAGAGCGTGTGCAGCTGAGGGGCACAAACAAGCGGTAAACTTCTGAGGCACCAGCGAGGGAAGTGGGTGATTTATCCTCCCCAGAGAGGTGTCAGATTCCCAGGCCTGGAGGGGAAGTTTTAAGGGAGGAGGAGGATTGTGTCTGTGAACCCCTGTTTTTTTTCCCTCTCTCTGCAAAAGGAAGCCAAAAACGTGAGGGAGCATTGTCCGACCACAAATCACGTGATGAAACCTCAGGCTTTCTTCTCCTCCTCCTCCTCCTCTCCCTCCTGGAAATCCTCCTCTTTTCCTAGAAGGAGATATTTTGCCTCTTTTCACAGAAGTCAGGAACAAGTTTTGGTTTAGCCGCCTCTCTCTGTGGTTCACAGAAAGTCAACTCAAAGCAGACAAGCCTGCAAACAGTTAGGCAGGGATTGTGCAAATCACTCCCAGATTTGTCCCAGATTTGATTTGAATGTTTATTCGTCTTTACTCGTTTATTTCTCTAACTGTAAATCCCTTTTTTTCTCTCCTCCTTCACCATTTAGGAAGTGGTTCCCTCCTACCTGGCCACGTCTCCGATCTTATCTGACGGGGTCATCATGATGAGCTCCTCCTTGATTGGAAAGAGCTCCGGCCCGTCCATACAGACCCTGGGCTCCACGGGGATCACGGGAGAGAGCGGCGGCGTGTTGATGAAGAAGAGGAGGAAGAGGAGGAGGAAGGCCAGGGCCGACAGCTTGAGGAGGGAGGAGAGCGGGGAGTACTCGGAGGACGACGACATGTTTACCATCGATATAAGCTCTGATGAAGCAGAGATGGAGAGGTGAGGGGGAGAGAAAAGAGAAGTAGTCCACGTGAGCGAGAGAAAAAGGAGAAGAAAAGGGAAGCTCTTAAAAAACCATCATACATCAGTGAAACGAGCTTTCAAAGCAGCAGACCTGAATAAACACACCGGCGTCTGCGCCGCTGAAGCCTCCAGCTGTGGCGCTCGCACATGCACACACTAAGAAGACATTAGAAGACGGCGTTAAAATACACACCACGTCAGCTGAGCGGTTTTTACTGGAAGCTTTGCATGAGAAAGAGGAAATATTTCCCCCTCTGTGTTATATTTAGTCCAGGAGCGCACGTTTCACGAGAGTACAGCGAGTCAGCCTTGGGTGTGTATTTGATCCTAAAGAGAGCAAAAGGAGGTCAGGCACGCAGCTATAGGAGCCGTGTCGACCCTCCAACATACAGTTGTCGATGTCAGAGTCCATTCATCATGAATGAAGGCCGAGCAGATGGATTTATTTTCTTCTCTCTGCACGTGAGACAGAGATCCGTTACAGCTGAAATCTAGTTCATGTCTTATTTACACTCCTGGAACAAAAATAAACATGTAAATCCAGTGTAAACAATCTGTGTGACAATCTGTTTCAATAAGCTGAGTTAACCTGAACTGAACCAGAAGACTCGACTCAGGGCAGACCAATTCAGGGAACTCAAGGAGATTAGCAAAATGGTTAATTTTACTTTAATTACATAAACATAGGGCTGGGCGATAAACCGAAAATTTACTGATACTGAAATTTACGACAATAACCAACGTCATTTTGCTCATATCCGTGTTTGGTGTCCAAAAACGAAATAAATCAAAGTTGGATTTGGATGTGTGTAAGTAGGCTATGGTCTCATGTCCCTTTTAGAGACGTGACTCCACCCCATCCAGTCTGTAACAAAGAGGGAAAGACAGGTGAGGAGATGGAGGACGGTTCAAAAGTTGGAGCAGCTGAAGTAGACGAAGTTAATGTGGGAGGGGGTGAGCAGCTTGTGGAGAAGTTATCACCCATTTATCGTCATATTTATTGATATTGATTTGAGGCCATATCGCCCCGCCCTAATTGACACTTAAAAAAGACTAGTAGTGACTGGAGGCTTTAGACTTGATGTTTGTTTGTTCTGGTGTGATTAAGACCTGTGATTCATACTGACTCCTCTGTGTTTCAGGACTTCATCTCGGGACATCTTAAGAGATGAAACAGCCGTCGGTTCGAGCAGCAGCTCCGTCAAACAGAGCGGCATCTACACTCGTTCAGATGGAGACTGGAGTCCCATTCAGAGGTGATTTATTTGCTTCCACGGCGACGATCAATTCTTATTTTCCAGATTAAACGGTCCCTCAATTTATTCTCCGTCCTCTCTCAGCCCTGGAAACTCTCGTCCCGGCTCGCCCAAGAGCGACTCTGAGCTGATGACCGAACCGTCGGACACGACCAATCAGAATCCAGCCATGCACTGGGCGTGGGGGGAGCTGCCTCAGGCTGCCACGGTAACCAAAGTTTACACTTTACATTAGGGGTGTCCTGATATGACTTTTTGACTTCCGATACAATACCGATATTGTATTCTGATCCGATATTGGCGCAAACTTGTACATGACAAGTTTTTCGGACTGTAACGAAAAGTACTGCCACAAGTCCGATATCACTCTTACTCCCTGCTAGCGCTGATATCTGAGATTTTATGCTGTGTTCGAGTTACCTCGAAAGTCAGAAGTCCAAACTGAACATGACGTCACACCTGAGTTCCTGGTGTTTCAGTTACCAAGTCGGAAAAAAGCAAAATCTGAGGCGAAAACAAGATGGCTACATCTACGAAGGTTATTTTAGCGCTATGTCGGAATAGGCAAGTGCTAAAATAACTTGCTTTTTTCCGACTTAAACACCGGGAACTCAGGTGTGACGTCATTTTCAGCTCCGCCATCTGACCTCTGAGGTAACTCAAACGCAGCATCAGATGGAAGCCGATATAATCCGATATTTTTTTTTTTTTTTTTGCTGTTTTTATTTTTGACTCTCTTCCCTGTTTTTCCAGCCCTCCTTCCTCCCAGTCAAGTCCGACCCCCCACCAGTTTGCCCAGTATCCATCCCAGTGTCTGAAAGCACGCACTTCAGAGTCATAACTCACGAGACGTCCTCACAGCAGTGCGCGCCCCGCTCCGAAGTTTCGCCGTCACTCAGGTTACAGATGCAGGAGGAGCGCGCTCAGTGTTCACAAACCGTGTTCACGGTTGGGATGGAGTCAGAGGCCATGGCTGTGGAGTCGCAGACTGTTGTTACCACGGAGACGCAGGTTACAACAATCGGTGGGGCGGCGGCTTGTATGATATCAGAGATGGAGGAGACGAAGACTCGTCTGCTGAGCAAGACGGACTCGCCGTCCAAGAAGAAAGGTAACATTCACGGATTTTGTAATGACCTTTAAAACCGAGATTTAAATACAACAAACAAGTTATCGCTCTATTTTTAGACAAGAGGAGCCGCCATCTTGGTTCTGACGGCATCTACCTGGATGACATCACAGACCTGGAGCCTGAAGTGGCCGCTCTTTATTTCCCAAAGAGGTATTTAGAGTCACATGATCACAAACACAGAGGAAACATGTTCGGAGGGTTCATGTTGTTAAAAACACTCCTGTGATCCTGCAGTGAGAGCGGCGCAGCAGTCAGGAGTATCTCAGACCCGGGTCTCCACAGCAACAGCCTGTCCCCGCAGTTCATCAGCTCCGGAGGGGACAGCGGGGTGGACAGCTACTGCGACAACATGGCCGACCTGCCGGCCATCACGATTTCTCTGTGTGGGGGACTGAGCGACAACAGGGAGATCACGAAAGGTGAGACGGTGACGCTGTCAGCTAAACACACGAGCAGTGTTCACGCACAGAAATATAAATGTGTGTTTGTGTGTGTGTGTGTGTGTGTGTGTGTGTGTGTGTGTGTGCTTACAGAGCAGTTCCACGAGAAGATGATCTCATATCAGCAGTTTGCCGAAAACCCCTCGATCATCGACGACCCCAACTTGGTGGTGAAAATCGGCTCAAAGTAAGATGTTCATCTTGGTCTAAATAAAACTTTAAAAGTTAAATGTGACTTTATGATTTATAAAACCTTTTACCCCCAATTTCCACCGCATCCGGAACAGCTACGAAAAAGTTGTATCTGCCGATTGTAGCTGATCGTAACCATTCAAGTTAACATGTCAATTTCCACCGACTTCTTCGGATCGCCGGATAAATTCAGCACAGATTAACCCGTGCTGGAAAGGAAGTCGGGCACAGAGACAAAATAAAACATCCGGCTTCTTTTCAAAATAAAACACTCCGTGTTTCAGGAGGATCGTATTTCACACCATGCAAACGGGCGGAGACGAACAAGTGAAAGGTTTTTAGATATATAGATATATAGATAGATAGATAGATAGATAGATAGACTTTATTGATCCCAAACTGGGAAATTCTCAACACATTGTCAGACGTCATTTCACCCCGATGACACCATGGATGAGGAGATGCTGATTCTAGACCTCTAGAAGTAGATTTCCTCCTCTGGAACGACACAATCTACTGCTTATATGTCTATGTGTCTGTCTTTATGAAGACAACTTGTTATCGCACGATTACACATGAATCCTCGGGTTCTTGTCTGTAATCCGCCACAAAATTGGCGTACGGCAAAAATCGAGCCGTTCAAGATGCGGTGGAAATCCCGGGTTATTACGTTTAAGAATGTCTTTTTTTTCCTGTGTTTTTATTTCCCTCTGCTGTTATGAAACAGATTTTAAAAAAACCCGACGTTGCTGTTTTTCCTCCTCAGGTACTATAACTGGAGCACCGCAGCTCCTCTCATGTTGGCCATGCAGGCCTTCCAGAAACCTCTGCCAAAGGTGAGACATGAACACAGACACTCAGATCAGATACTCCTGACTCAGACTCGCCTGGTTACGGCTCATGATTTCCCCTTGTGGCCAAAAGTGGAACTGCTTCATAAATCTCTGCATGCTCTTTTTACATTCATGACAGGAAACATAATTAATAACTAATAACATCACATGTTGATGTTTTTGTTATTGCAGATAAAACACTGAATCTGTTTGTGTTTCTCTGTTACCCTCTTTATTTCACTTTCATTCATTCATCGGTTAGTCTTCTTGCCTCAGTTATCTTCACTCTACCTTTGAGTTTTTCCTCTGTTGTCTGACCGACATGCTCGGCTTCACCTCCGTACGTCTAAACACCTCTCTATCTCACGCTCTCTCGGCTCCTCCCTCCACTCATCATCTTCTCCTCCTTCCTCATTCTTCCTCCTTTTATCAGACTCTTCATCTCAACACGCCTCCCAGACACACATGCTTTCTCTCTTTCCTCATTCTCCTCACCGACATGTTGTTGTTATTATTGTGTTGATTTCTAGTTTTGGCTTCAGTTTTTTAAGTGTTGTGTTTGGGGTTCGTGTGTGTGTGTGTGTGTGTGTGTGCTCCTCGCAGACCGCGGTGGAGAACATCATGAAGGAGAAGATGCCCAAGAAAGGAGGGAGGTGGTGGTTCTCCTGGAGAGGCAGGAACAGCAGCTCTAAATCGGTATTTCTCCTCTTCTTTGTGGATCAGATTTGATCTCCTGAAACGTCGCTTTCACTCTTTTCTGAAAACGTTTCTTCTCCTGCAGGAGTCGGCGTGCGGCTCCGCTGAGCAGGCGGGGATTATGACGGGCAGGTGAGGAACCACAAAGGGTCAAAAAGAGGTCAAACATCCTCTCTGTGAGGACCGAACCGTCTCTAATCAATCTTCATCATCACAGGCGTAAAGAAGAGTCCTCCTCCAGCGATGAAGACCACAGGGCCAACCTGAGCTCCAGCCAATCAGAGTCCGGGAACGTGTCGTATAAGAAAACACTGCGGCTCACGTCAGAGCAGCTGGTGAGGAAAACACACAGAAAATCACCTACTGTTGCTTTATCACAGTCAGACTTTAAGGTTTCCTCTTCCTCTCTCTCTCCTCTCTCTCTCTCTCTCTCTCTCTCTCTCTCTCAGATGTCTCTCCAGCTGCAAGAAGGTCCGAACGATGTCGTCTTCAGCGTGACCACTCAGTACCAGGGAACCTGCCGCTGCCAGGGGACCATCTACCTCTGGAACTGGGACGACAAGATCATCATCTCAGACATTGATGGAACCATCACCAGGTGAGTGAGAAACATGCACCAGGGCTCGACGGTGCGACCGTTTCACTCATATATGGGACTAAAAATAGATGTAAGCGAACTGTAAAATGTATTTAGGGTCACATTTGCGTGTAAAAAAATTCAGACATTTTGTTAAATCTGATCTTTTTGTGCGGTCGTTCACATTACAACAACGAATCACTAAAATAAGTTCACTGAAAAGATTCGTTCAAAAGATTCGTTCACCAAATCACCGAATCATGTAGTGCTTGGCGGGACGAGCCTGCGACTCCGACCTCTTGAACTGATTCACGGCTGAACGGTTCAGGATTCGGTTTCTGAGACCGGGAGACGAGAGTTTTTGTCTGTGTTACTTAAACAGGTTTGTAAAAATTAACTTGTTTATAAGTCATGATGTTGTAAATGTACTGTCCTTTGGTATGCTATTTACCATTTGTTACATGCTGTGTCCTTTTGTATGCAAGTTGTTGTGGTGACAATTTAGCAGCAAAAAAAAAGTTTGTTTTGTCCGACAGAAATGATTCCAGAGAGTGAAGTTCAATGCGTGATTCGTTCAAGTGATTCAGACGTCGGTGCATGCGGTCCCTCGTTCGACTGCCAATGCTGTTTCTCACTTCAGCTCAACTGGAGTGAGAAACGAACGAATCACTCGAGGAAGTGATTCAGTTCAGTACGTTCACTTAAAAGATTCGGTTCTTTTGAACGAATCGTTTGCGAACAACACAACACTATTGGATATTCGACGGACATTCACCGCAGATCTCCTGGTGTCTCCTCACTCTCTAAAACCAGGAATAACAACAGCAGCGCGGTTAGATCTACTCGACACCCTCACTGTCAACGTCGGTGTTGAATAAGGGACCGTCAATAAATTACCGGTTGATGTTCTTAGAAAAGGCTGTTTTCCTTCGATGGCTTCCATGTCATGTGACCAATTGACATAAAATTGATTTCAAGTAATAGTACTCAGGTCGGACAATGAGACAAACATTATTTGATTAATTTTTATTGTGTCCCTAAAGTTCTTTGTGTGCCCCTTGTGAAAAAAGTTTGTGTCTGATGTGACTCATATTTGTTTCCTTCAAGGTCGGACACCCTGGGTCACATCCTGCCCACCCTGGGGAAAGACTGGACCCACCAGGGTATCGCACACCTCTACCACAAAGTCAGCCAGTAAGAACTTGTTAAAAAAAACAAAAGATGCTCCTGGTGACGCTTTTCCATCACTGACACGTTTCCTCTCATCCTAGAAACGGGTACAAGTTCCTGTACTGTTCGGCCCGAGCGATCGGCATGGCCGACATGACCCGGGGTTACCTCCACTGGGTCAACGAGAGGGGCACCATGCTCCCTATCGGCCCCGTCCTGCTCAGTCCCAGCAGCCTCTTCTCGGCCCTGCACAGGTCAGCCACGCAACCACGCATTATGTAAGGATGTTGAGTTTGGCGGCTGTCGTTTCATCCCTGCGGTGTGTGTTTGTGTGTGTTTGTGTGTTTTATAGGGAGGTGATCGAGAAGAAACCGGAGAAGTTTAAGATCGAGTGTCTGACTGATATCAAGAACCTCTTCTACCCGAACACACAGCCGTTTTACGCCGCCTTCGGAAACAGACCCACAGTACGTAGATCAGTCACAATGCAGATGTCTCACATTTAGTCCTAAATAAATCTAGATAGTTTGAATCCTAACTGCAGTTTTCTTCGTCATACTTTTAGGATGTTTATTCCTACAAAGAAGTCGGAGTGCCCCTGAACCGGATCTTCACTGTTAACCCTAAAGGCGAGCTGGTGCAGGAGCACGCAAAGACCAACATCTCCTCGTAAGTCCTGACCCTGGTCTGAACTCTTCCTGTTCTTGGAGTCACAGAGGATAAGTTCTCCTCCTCTCCTCCTCTCCTCCTTCTCCTTCTCTTCAGGTATGTCCGTCTGGGTGAGGTGGTGGACCACGTCTTCCCTCTGAAAATGCGAGCGTCCTCCTCGGACTTCCCCTGCTCGGACACCTTCAGCCATTTCACCTACTGGAGGCAGCAGCTCCCCCGTGTGGACCACCGTGGTACTACACCGCCGCAGAGTCCTTGCCCTGAAAGCTGACTACCTGCAGCCTGATGGTGTTTTTGAAGATGTAGCAGCTGTTCGACTTTAACGATTGAGTATGAACGTGTGGATTCATGTGGAATATGTTGCACTTTTGGTGCTAAAATGCACAAAAACGGATGTATAAGCGCACTTTTATAAAAAAAGACGACCTGTGTCGCCTTCTGACTCGATGTTTGTAAATAAGAAATGATGTTAATTTATTCAGGCAGCTTAGAAAATATGTTATTATTGAGTAAGTGTGGTTATTATCTCTGTAGTCAGACTGTAGCATCTATTATTTAACAGAATACAATCATACTGTGTTCATGTCAGAGGATAACTTATAGAAACTTGTGCCAAATATTCAATATAGATTTTATTTTCCTACTCTAAACTTTTTCAACGTAGACTGTTAAAGCTCCTCCAATCAGAGCAGGCGACGTGTGTGTGTGTAATCTGTGTTTTAAAGTCAGTATTAGATATATATGTATGAGTTTAAATATCTCTGAGCACAGTGAATGAATGAAAGTCCGTGGATTTAATGGTTAGAGGTGCTAAAAGGACGAGAATCCTCTCAGTGAGTGTTTTTATTGTTTTAACCACAAGGAGAAAAAAGCACAAAAACAAACGTCTCTGTTCAAACTGATTTTATTTTTCTACAGAAATCAAACGAGGTGTGTCTTTGGTGTCGTTTCTGTCGTTGCCTTCGTGATTTCTTTTTCAAACTTCATTTGATCGGGTACTGATATATGAAGGTAACGAATCATCTCTGAAAGTCCTCCTCAGTTTTAGAGACGACATCAGTCATAAGATCTTTACGTGACAGGAATAAATCATCATTATAATATAACAGGAGGTTGGAGTATCTGATGTGTATATAATGCTTTAAAGTTGTATTTATTCTTTCCATGAAAGAACAACAAAGTGATCAATAGTTTGTTAATTTACTCGCTTCAATCTTTGACCAGTTCACTGTTAATCAAACTCAATAAAAAGCCTTGAAACGTGACAGAGTCTGTGTTTGTGTCTGTTAGCTGTTGTATTTACTTTCTTTAAAGAGCATGAACTTATCGAAATAAATGTATTCATAATACTCAATATTTCATCACAGTATTTAAACCTAAATTCATGTTTTCTTTTGTTTTTCATCACCTCTTCATTCAGCAACCATCTGCAAACGTTTAGAGTTTAATCTTATTTATTTTTATTTTATTTATTAATCTTATTTTTTTAATGCGCCTGTCAGGAACATTTGATTCACCTCGATTTTGGCGCCCCCTGTGGACAAAGTCTCCATTGCTGATCTTGTGCTCGACATGCTTTTACAAACATTTTCATCATTTGTTAGGAATATTTTCTTTGCAGATGTAATAATAATAATAATTTAAAAATTATAATAATAATAATAATAATAATTATTATTATTATTATTATTATTATTAAATGCTCTTCTCTTTCACCCTAACAGAAAGTTTTCACAATAACAAAAGTAAAACTTAAGTGTCTCTAGTTCCCTGTTGAGCCGTATTTGGGGTTATTAGAGGGCAGGTCGGGGGGTGGGGGCTGCCCGTTTACTGAGCAGGAGGAGTTTCCGAAGCCCAGCGACACCATTGGCTCGTGCCCCGGGGATGCTGCCTGCATGCACGCGGGGGTTTGATCGAAGAAGTCAGCTGGAGAAGAGCGGAAACTGAAAGTGGAGGAACAGGACGAAGAAGAAGAAGAAGAAGAACACCTGCTGAGGAGTGGAGTTTGTTCCTGCACAGAATGACGAGCTCGGTAAGACTCTTTAACTCAGGTCTGTGTGTTTCTGTCTCCTCCTGGTTCACTTTGGCGTTTCTGTACAAACACAGTTTCAATTTACGAGCCTTTAAACTTTAACTAACGGTGTGAATTATAGAGGAGATGTGAGTTCAGGAGTATCTACAGTATGTTTGTTTTTAGTGGAGTATAAAGTGGAGTAAAGTAACAGAAGTAAAGAGTATTAGCAGCAGAAACTTTGACCCAGTTTCAAACATTCGGTAATCCATCCATCATTAGAGGGTCAGAGTACAACAGAGCCATACAGGGAGCAGATATCAGCTCCTGGGATGGAAACTACTCCTCCAGACATGCTTATCTTTCAGAAACCAACTCTGTCTGACCTGAGAGTGGTCTGGGTAACTATAAACAAACAAGCCAACAAAATATACTGAAAGAAAATACTTGACAGCACTTAAATGATCAGTTTTCTCTGTGTAAAATATAAGTAGTAACAAGAAATACAAGAGGATAAAAAAGAGAAGTAGGATTTAAAATCTGCTGTTGATTTAGGAACTCGTAAAATACTTCCTTTAAAACAGTTTGAATTTTGAAGAAAGTTTGTAAGAGACACTTAAAAGTTTTAAAGCTCCTATAGAAGCCTACTGTACAGACATAGTACCAGCCACCAAACATCTTTTTAACTTTGACTCATTTCTTTAGCAAAGAGACTAAACACAACTCACCTACTCTCTTCCAGCAGCCGCTTGTTTGTAGCGAGACCTCAGGCCAGTTCATTACGGACTACAGCGGGGTGTCGCAGCTCAAGGAAGAACATTTATGATCATTTCTTTATTGAAATACAATCAGACCGAGACGCTAAAGCAGAAGAACTACCGCGTCTGCAGAGAAAAATGATTGATATGGTGATTATTACTTTAAGGAAATGATAAAGAAATGTGTCTCTTTATCTTTGAACAGCTTCAATATGAGTTTCAGTCTGTTCCTTAAATATCAAAAACTCCTCACAGGAGCTTTTAATCATGACAATTAAAGATAAGCAGCTAGTGTGAGCCGGCTGTTTTAGTTTGGGCTAGGGCTGGGCAAGATGGGAAAAAGTTTATCACGATTTTTTTATATCAGTCGATAACGATATATATCACGATATAAAAAACACATTTAACAGTGTTTATTGGTAGCATGTCTTTTGCATCTGTGAGGTCTTTGTGTCTCTTCGACGTTTCGTTGTAAGGCGTTGCGCTAGAGAAAGCTGACTGAATGGTTGGTTCAGCGCGGTGCAGACCCAAAGCAACACCCCTTTTCAATGGCTATTCGTATAGTCTACCAAAACATGGCAGAATGCCGGCTATCGAAAAGCATATTGAACATGTTTCATATCAATATCAAGGGGAATTAATTTTTGATATGTCATTATTGTTTTATCAACCATTCCTAGTTTGGACGAGAGTAAAGAAAAGGAGTTTTGTGCCTTTAATTCTTTTTTCTTTTTTTCTTTATTCCTATACACCTGAGTCACCCCTTTTATATTTTTATTATTTAACTCCACATAACGTTTACATAATTAAAATTGTACTTTAAGTGTGGTTCCCTTGATGATAAAATCATCAACTCCTTCCTTCAGTTTGGTGATTCGGGCAGATCCGGCCCGCTCGATGAGGAGGAGTTGGTGGATATACTGGAGGAGAGGAGGCGCAGCAGTGATCTTGGCCACGCCCTCAGGACGTTCAGCCCCCACCCTTACAAAGGAGCCCCCACCTGCTCCGCGGCGGACCTCAACAAAGCCGTGCTGGAGTCCCAGCATCTGCATTACATCACCAAGGAGGTGGGATGGAGTGATGTGAAGGGACGAATCTGACAAGTTTGAAGCTGCTTCAGTGTAGCTTTAATTTAATTCCTGAATTCCTCTCAGGTTGCCATGGAGACAGGGGCAACAGTGGAGGAGGTGAGGGAGGAGGCGAGCGGGATTCTGGAGGAGATGTCCCAAAACCTTCAGCTGGGGTTCATCAGGCTGATGGGATACCCACTCAGCAAAGTATCCAAGAAGCTCTTCAGGAGCATCTTTGTCAACATGGAAGGACTCAACAGGGTTAGAGGGACGACAACGACTCTCCGAAAACATCAATTTATTACTAAATATTTATCAGACAAAACTGTTGATTCTTCTGTTTTCTTTTAGCTCCAACAAGCCGTCCAAGAAAACCCCGTGATCCTGATGCCCAATCACAGGAGTTATTTCGACTTCCTGGTTATTTCCTACATCATGTTCACCTACGACATCCCAGTGCCTGTTATTGCTGCAGGAATTCGCAAGTATCTATAAAAGTCGAACAGAATAATACAGATATATCTTCTATGACGTCATGTCTCGGGTCAGCACTGTCTTTATTTCTCCCTCTCTTCGCTGTGAAGCTCTTGCAGGGATGAAGTTGGTGGGACGGATTCTGCGTCGCTCCGGAGCTTTTTTTATCCGGCGTGCGATTGGCTCGGACAAACTGTACTGGGCCGTGTTGTCAGAATATGTCAAAACGATCGTCAGGGTAAGACTCCGTGATCTGCTTCTGTGAAATCGAAATCATCGCACTCTTTTTAAAAATGGTTCGATTATATATCCGATCGTGTCCCGCAGAGAGGATTTGCTCCTATGGAGTTTTACGTGGAGGGTCTGCGGAGTCGAACACTGAAGTCTCTCACTCCCAAGTTAGGTAAGAACCTGGACTAGTGGTGGGTGGCGGTACTGCAGTTTAGATTCAACCTATAAAGACTTGCTTAAAGGTGGGGTAAGCAGGATCTGAAGAAGTACCAGTTTTGGGAGAAATCTTGACCAGTTTTCCCCTCAAGCCCCGCCCACAAACAGACGCTCCTGCTCGCTCGTATCGTTCCGATTAAATTCAGATATAATGCAGATAAATACTTCAGATCATTACAAATGGGGCCCAGTCAAGGTGAAAGTCAAAAGCATTGGTGCTACTGTAGATGCCAACAGACTACCAGCAAACACAATGTTTGCAGGACTTCTACAACGAGGATAAAGTGACATAGTCCAGGACCCGAGGGAGGACAGTTTAGCGATGGCGCTACAACACGCTACAGCAGGTCCGTTTGACAAGAAACACTTCTGTTACAGACACTTGTCTTACTTTGTTAAAGCGGTTTACCTGTCCAGCAGAAAGGTTACAGGGTCACCAAGATCCCCAAGCGTCCCCCATCGTTTATGTTGACCCGGCTTTTTAGCTCTTGTCCGGTCTACCTCCGTTTTAAGCGCCCGTTATTCCTCCAGAGTCTCCGGTATTTACTTTGTTCTCTTGCTTGTGTCGGCAGTCGTGGCCAAAGGAGGATTCCGACAATTTTCCGAACTTTCTGGTTGGTTTCTACTGTCCGATATTGTAGCACGCTAACTTTGTTTGGGCTCCTGAACGACACGGGGGAGCAGCGTCTGCCTCACAACCAATCAGGTTAGAGGAGGTGGAGAACGACATAAAAGAACACGGCTATATTGTTATATTCCCAAATGTCATCAATAACTAATAGCTATTGACTGATATTTAAACCTTTTTTTATTTACACTACAAAAAAAAGATGCTTCTGTAACGGACCCCTGCCTACTCCACCTTTTAATGGAACAAAAGTTGATTTTTGCAGGTAAATTACGAGTTTAAAGAAAATAAGTAACAGGGACCAAAGACAGAAAAAGACACTTTCCATAACAAATAAAAATCAGTTTAAACTTTAGTCTCTTGTATCTGCAGGTATGATGAACATGGTCCTGGAGCCTTTCTTTAAAGGTGAGGTCTTTGACATCACTTTAGTCCCCATCAGTCTCAGCTATGACCGGGTCCTGGAGGAATCTCTGCTGGCTCACGAGCTGCTCGGCGCCCCCAAACCCAAAGAGAGCACCACGGTACGTCCCCGTCTCACCGCTCATCGTATAAAACCTTTGTTGTGAGCTTAGCTGCAGAGGCTTCACCGTCAGGAAGCTTTTGAACCGTCTTATACGAAGGTTAATCCTGCTTTCTTAAGTCTGACCATCACCTAATGTTGTCTGAGTTGTAAAAAATAAACTTTAACTCTAAAAACACAAACACAGGTCACAGGAGTTCACACATGTACAAAGCTGATCGTATCTGACACATTAATCACTCCAAGCTTCGCTCTCTCTCTCTGCAGGGTCTGTTGAAAGCCACCAAAGTGCTGCAGGAAGATTACGGCAGCATGTTCGTGAACTTTGGCCGACCTCTGTCTGTTCGGGATTTGTGTCAGGACAAGATAAACCGCTGTCAGTACAACCTCATACCCAGGTAGGCTGCACTTTTAAAACCCGTCTGTGATATCTTATCAGTTTATTGCACTTATGAACCCCAGAAATCACAGGTTGAAGCGAAGATTACAGACAGACCTCAAAAAGTCGAAAACTAGACCAAATGTTTAGTTTAGTTATTCTTGTCCTTAAAATACCCTTCAAACTTTAGGAAAAGAGAAACCTCACTTCTGAAAGTTTTCCCTCAGCCTAGCCTGTGAGGGTTTCCTCCTCCTCCTCCTCCTCCCCCTCCTCCTCCTCCTCTTCTTCTCTTTCATCCGTTCACAGAGACCTCCCTCAGAAGCCCACAGCAGAGGCTCAGGCCTGCGTGAGTTGGCTGGCTCATCTGGTGGTACGGATCCAAGAGGAGGGCTCTGTGATCAGCCCCTGGTCTCTGATGGCCTCCCTGTTGCTCCAGGCTCCGACCGCCGTCCTAACAGAGGAGGGTCTGCCGTGGCATCGGCTCACAGAGAAGACACTCTGGCTCCGGAGGCTGGCGCTGGATTTTGGAGCTCGCTTGAACTGGCCGGGTGTGTGAGGGGATGTTTGCATGTGATATGTATTCAGAACTTTTCTTTCCTGTCCCCTAAATGACCAGCAGGTGGCGTTTTTGCATGTTGCAGTAGGAATGAGGCAGGGAGAGTTAATGCAGAGAAGTACCTGAGTGGGTCCCCTTCTGTTAAATCCTTCAGCGTCTCACCCAGGAGGGTCCTCTGACGCTCTCTCCGGTAGATCAGACAGATTAAAGGAAAGTCAGCCGGCACATGAGCTCAGATTCACTGAGGAGGCGATCAGTGAACTAATGCACTTAAAGAAACAACATATCCTCGAAGGACCCCACTGAAACAAAACACAAACACACTGAAGGCCGTTTCAGGTCTAGAACCACCTAGAAAACCTTTATAATGCTCCGGTTTTGTTCTGCAGGAGGAGTCCCGGACTCTAACGTGATGCAGTCCAACCTGGTCCTCCATCGGTCCGTTGCTCAGCGTAAAACGGGGCGTGTCTACCTCGTTCGGGAGGACGAGCCTGCGAGGAAACACCTGATCAGCCCAGAGGAGGACGCACACAGGACGGCTGCAGCTGTGCTGATGATGGCCTCCTACAGAAATCAGTGTCTGCATATTTTTGTGCGTCCTGCAATGCTTGCAACAGCCATCCACATAACAAAGAGCGGGCAGAAAGGTGAGGCTTATACACAGCTTTCATATTAATGGACCAGGTGGTTTTGAGTTTTAAGGTTTTTAAACACCCTTGTTGTGTTCTAGATGAGCTCTCCACCTTCTTCTGCTTCCTTCAAGACATCTTCTCAAACGAGTTCATCTTCATTCCTGGAAGGTCATCCCAGGTAACAACCGCCGTTCTCAGGGAGAGATCATAAAGAGGATTATTGATCTGTGAAACCATGTTGAAAGTCTTTGTGATGAACTCTTTCAAAGACTCCTTACATCCTCAGGAATCATCTAGAAACACCAGAAACAAACCTGGTTACTAATGTCTGATATCGTGTCCCTCTCTCTTTCCTCAAACCAGGACTTTGAAGAAGCTTGTTTCCTCCTGAAGAAAAGTGGAGCAGTCCACATCAGTCAAGAAGAAGTGACTGTGTTGGACGCTGGGCTGGAGGTGCTGTCCTTCCTGCAGGCACTTCTTCAACCCTTCATAGAGTCCTATCAGGTTCTCTGACTTTTACACCTTTGGATCGTTCAGACTCATCCTGCACTCAGATGAGAGTCGGGTCTCTCAGTTAGGAGTGCAGGGTGGTTTTTAAGCAGCTGCTCTGTCCAGGTTTGAAGTCTCGTACTTTGTTTGAATGCAGAACATTTCTTAAGAGTTTTCTCATCCTGCTCTTGAACTTTGGGCGATTAATCAAATTCACTTTATCACAGAGAAGAGTGGAGGAAATGTTCTCCTCAGGCTCGTACTGCTTTAAAACTTTAAATTGAAGTATAAAAAATCGGCTTTATGTTTCATCAGGTGTGTTTTTGTGTCCAGGTGGTGTTCAGGTACCTTTGTGAAAACGGGCCTCACTCGTTTTCTGAGAAACAGATCATACCCGCTCTGCGAGACTGGACCACAAAGCTAATCCTCTCAGGTAAAAATATAAATCAACAGAGACCAGCTCTGATCTCCGCATTGTAAACTTAGTAATCATGTCAATTTCAGGCGAGCTGCACACTTACGAAGCCCTCTCATCGGACACACAGAAGAACGTTTTGTCTGCCCTCCGCAGGCTGGAGATAGTGACCAAGTCGAGGGCGTGAGTAACAAGATCAGCCCCTGCAAACCTGTTTGGGTTTAAGCTCATTTTCTGAGGTGATTGATAATCTGCCTGTTTCTCCAAAGCCCCACTCATACCTATTAAGTTTCTCTTTCAGGTCTGAGCAGAATGAATTTGGAGTAAACAGAGAAGCTGTCAAGAGAATCGGAGACATACTCTGTAAGTTTTGATACTGAGATGACCTTTGAACGCTCTTTTGTCACTGTTGTGTTAAACAAAAAGCAGTGAGTTACACTTTCCTCCTTTTCCTCTTGCTTTAGCTGGAAAAATCCCTCCACAGTCTCTTCATCCTACACCACTTGCAAGACTTTAGTCCCTGTTGGACCAAATCCATCTTCCTGTTCACCCCAGCCGACTCTCTTTGGCCTTCTTCGGATAATTTTTTTGTGCCTTACAGAAGACATTTGTCAAATCAGGACACCTGAACTCTTCACTAAGACAAATACTCTCTGTCCTAGCAATGACCAGCAGCCATACCAGATCTGGCAGCACTCCCGTCTTTAGCATCTGCTGCTTTGCCTGTATCCTTGTTCTCATCCCTCACACAAGTAGCAGGGCGAAGATTAAACCACATGACCTAACAAGGTGACACAAAGTGGCACATTTTCTCTGGTCGCTGTCACAAAATTGTATTTCTGTTGTAAGTCAAAAGCAACCTGAGATCATTTCATCACAAATTGAAGAAGTAAGTGTGAGGAGGAAGTCGATTTAAAACTCTAAGGAACATGCTGTACTCGAAAGGTTTACCTGTGCCAACTCTGTGCTGGCATGGCTGGAAGCTAGCTAAATTCAGGCTAGCTGCTGCAAGACACACACATAACTTTCTCAAAGTTCATGTCGGCTTACGTTGAATTAAGTCTACTTCTGGAAAACAGCTGACCTATAGTATTTTACAAACATCTTGCCCTCCCCATGCATTATTGTAACTTTAATCATGTAATACATCAAATTTTAGTTTGGAGTTGGTTTGCTAAAACTAAATGAATGATCATAAAGCACTTTATAATACATGTGATTCCAGGTATTAAGCTAATAAGTGCAGTTACAGATTGAAGAGTGATTTTTACGTTAATTTATGCTTTGTAATGTGAATACATGGTAACAATGACAAATATAACTCATTGATGTGAAGTTTCATTTGTGTGAGACATTTTTTTAAAACTCTTACATTTTAATTAATGTAATTCATTAGCAACCTGAGATCATTTTTATCACATGTATCTTAAATAAGTTACTGAGAGGAGGAAGTCGAGTAAAAACTCTGAGGAACATGCCGTACTTTGTGTTTACCTGAGCCAACTCTGTGCTAGCATGGCTGTAAGCTAGCTAAAAACGGGCTAGCAGCTGCCAGATGACAGCTAGTCCGTTTTTAGCATTGCACTCATACTTTCTCAAACTTCATGTCAGTTTAAGTTAATTTAAGTCTACTTCTGGAAAACAACTCATCTGTCGTTTTTAGTATTTTAAATATCTTTCCCTCCCCACGCTTTACTGTAACTTTAATCATGAAATATGTCAAATTTTAGCTTAAAGTTGGTTTGCTAAACCGAAACAAATGATAGATAGATCAATTTCAGGCATTAAGCTACAGTAAGTGCAATTACAGATGAAAGAGTGATTTTTACATGAATTTATTATTTGTCATGTTAATATGGTAACGGTGACAAATATAACTTATCATAACTCATCATTCAAGGTTTACCCGAGCTAACTTTGTGCTAGCTGTTAGCTATCTAAATTCAGGCTAGCTCCTACAAGACGGCAGCTAGCCCGTTTTTAGCATCGCACCCGTAACTTTCTCAAAGTTTAATCATGTAATACGTCGAACTTTAGCTTGGAGTTGGTTTGCTAAAACTAAACGAATGATCAATAGAGCACTTTATAATAAACGCGTTTCCAGGTATTAATATACAGTAAGTACAATTGCAGATTAAAGAGTGATTTTTACATTAATTTATGCTTTGTAATGTGAACAACGACAAATATAACTCATCAAAGATCTTAAGTTTCATTTGTGTGAGACATTTATTTAAACTCTTACATTTTAATGAATGTAAAACAAATACACTGAAATGCACCAATGAGTCATTTTTTTAATGAACTGCATATTTCTCTGATTCAGGTGAAACTATCCCCTCAAACACTGTCAGTGAGAAAACAGTGATCAAAGTTCAACCTCCCGTCCTGTCTGCAGCATCTGGATCCCCTCTGAAGATAGAAGAAGGCCTCTTATGTGCCAAGTTAGCAGTAGTTTGGTAAACAAATATTATCTATACACAGGGGGTACGTCTACTTTGATGCGTAAAGCGCTGACAGGGTCTTGGCAGAAAACTGAGATGTATTCCAGCACCTTGGAGTTGAGCCTTTTCTCGCTCTCTTTGGCTCGGAGTCGCTCTTTGTCCCACCTGTCCTTCTCGCCGTTCATTTGGGAGAACAGGTTCATCTGGATGGTGCGCAGGGTGGCCGCCAGGACGTAGAAACCTCCTTGCAGCATGTGGCAGAAAGCTGCGCCAACGCTGAGCGCGGCACCCATCAGGTTGGGCACGGTTTCACATACCACACACAGACCCTCCAGGAAGTGCAGAGTGCCTTTGCGGACAAAGGGCTGGGTTTGGACCGGGTATCCCTGCGAAGACGAGCCTCGCTGGGCATGGTTGACCATGTACCTCACACAGTCTATGAAGTGGGTGGCCGCTCGGCGCAGCGGGAGCAGGGCCAGGTACAGGTGGCAAGCGGCTTTGGTCAGAGCATGGAAGAGCAGGCGCAGCTCAAGCACGGCATTGCCTGGAGATAAGAGGGTAACGGGGTCAGCTGGAGTCTTATTAACACAGTGGCTAATGTCAGCAACCATTACTAACAGCGTCTGCCACTGGATTAAAGTCTGTTCACTTGCAATGCGGGCAGCATCTATCACCTGTAGGCACGCGAAATAGGTGGCTTGGTATGCCATTACGCGTGCCCCTCGGCACAGGACCTCTGATCCGTAATACAAACATAACAAAGATACTGAAAGCCCATTTCAAACTAGTTCCACCCAAAACACTCTCACAGTGAAGAATATACGACAAAGATAAGTCTTATTTTAGAGATTTACTCCGCAGGTTAAAAGGCATGACTCTACAAGGAAGTGTGTGGTTTAAGGAAGTGGAATAGATTTCACTTTGGGAATTGTACACTTCAGACCCTGATTTCATGGAATATCTCAGCGATGCCATGTTTGTGAGATTCTTCTTCTTCTTATTATTATTATTATTGGGTGAATTTTCAGCAGGACTGTGAGTATAAAATATACAGACTACACAAAGTAAAATACTCTTATTCTTCTACAAATATCACTATCCTACCTCTAACTATTTCTCTTACCGTCTATGAAGCAGAAGATCCATAGCAGGGCAAGACTCGCTGCCAACGAAGCCCACCAATCCATGTAGTCTCCCCCCAGTTCTGGACCCGGCAACGAAAAGAAAGAAAGTTGCTTGTGTCCCAAGTCCTGATCAGGCCAAGTCCTGCCCTGTCCTGCCCTGCCTCACGTTTACGCAGCTAATACCCAATCATTAATTCGTGGCATCCCCGGTAGGTGTAGAAGCGGAGCTGCAGCCTCAGGGGGGACACCGTGAAGGTGTGTCTGAGGTATAAACAGGTGCAGGAATAAGACCAGCCAAGAAACCTGCTGTGCCTTCATTCTCAAGATTCCCTTACACTATAGGCGCTTATTCCTGCTTTACATAATTGGGGTAAATGTTTTATGAATGTTTTTAATGGGTTTCAAATATTTGAAGTGCGACAAAATGATCTTCTGAGCCAAAGCTGATTATTTATGACTAAAATTGAATGTACTCAGTGGAGTGACGCAATGTAAGTGGGAGGGGCAATCTTAAAACAAGTAGTTGACCCCATAGATATATATAAGAAAGGCGTTGATATACACATTTATATATAAATATATACATATGAACATATACATATATATAATGTGTGCATGTGTGTATATATGTGAAACTTCATATATATGTATATTCATATTTTTGTATATGGTTAACCTGCTGTAAACGTTTATTTTTTAAACCTACTGAATTAAATTAAACTTAGTTTGGTTCATTAGAATGAAATTGTAGAAATTGTATTGTATTTTTATATTTACGTGGTCCTTTTTACCCACCAGGCTTTTTTGACGATAAAAATGATCAAATTAGTTTTTTTAAACCCCTTGATTTGTCTTTTCCCAAATTGTCATCCATAATTCACTCTGCGGTTAATTTGACGTGTTTCAACAACGCTGTGGTTTAAAAAGTAAAATATAATGCATTTTTTTGTGGGGAAGTTAACAGATAAGACATCCACCGTATAATTTTGCTCAAATCAGTTTTGTTGTCCGTCAGCGCGGTAACGTTGCGTAGTTACGTCATTTTGAAGCGCGGTTAAGAGTCTTGTCTCGCGCTGAGAACCGCTCGTGCGCCGGTATCATGGCAACAGAAAAACCTTCAGACTGCCGGACACCTGAAGAAAACCTCTCCCTCCCTCCCTCCTCTTTGTGAGAGCTTCTGTTGACAAACGAGGCCGGTGTAGGAGGACTGAAGGAGTAAAACTGAGGCTGTTTTTAACTCTCTTTTTAAACTTGTGCTTCACTTGACGAACTTCTGACACAAAACCAAAACAGTTTGGACTTTCTTCCGTTTTACCGTGATCTTCTGACCTGCACTTCCTCCTGTTAAGAAAGGTAAGAAACCCCAACATTACTACGGTAACATGCTAAAATATAAGCTTCAAAACTGGGAGTTACGACCAAGACTTAACATAAATTCATTATATTCACGTTAAACTGAAGTATTAACAGGTTTATCGAGCTCTACACTTTGGTTTTTAAGTATGTAAACATGTTTTCTTACTTTAGAGATGAGTCCTAAGAAGAAAAGGACAACTCATGGTGTGATCACTTTCCACACACCTTTTCCTGCCAAACTGCTGAAATCAGAGGTAAAACATACAAACATGCAGTACACCACAAACACATGTTAAATCAATCATGCTTACATAAAAGGTCAACTAACTTCTGTAAACTTGTTCTCTCATATTGTAAAGATTAAAGCTGTGAAGTCTTAACAGAGTAATAATTTATAACCACAGCCTCTCTCTAAATGTCAGGGAGTCTGTGTAAGTACAGTATGTGTGCACAGACCCTAGTCTGGTTTTTAATGCATGGCTGCCTGTCTCTTTCCTTTCTGTACCCTGTAACACCTGACCGTACAGTGCTTGAATCTCAGAGTCCTTTTGGACAGAGGAATGGAAAGGTTTCAGGTGATTGATTGAAAGAGAGATAATATAGCCACAGTAATCCTCTTAATTTAGGACAATAGAGAGAAAAGCTTGGTCTGGGGTCAGGTGACATGAAGAGAACAAACAGACCGGAGTCTGAGAGTGGAGACGTCACTTTTGACAAACACAACAAAAACACTGTAATGAGGGGAGCTGCCATGTTCCTCCGGACGCCACGGTCACTTAGTTCACTGACATACACGTCCCACCGTATGTGTTTGAGTTACAGGGGGAGACAGTTCAGGTTTCCAGGTACTGACATGATCTGTTACCGTCTGTTGTGTCGGCCTCTGCTGCCTCCTGTTCACCTACATGACTGTCTGTGAACCCCAGCTGGGATTTAGAGTTCATATTTAATATGCAGCTCTTCAGTTTTTTTGCAGGTTTGCAGTAGCTACAAAAGTGCTGCATGCAGTGTACTTTTGCTCTCTTCCAGCAGCCACTTGCTGCAAGACCTCCGGCCAGTCTATTACGGACTACAGCGGGGTGCCACAGCATAAGGAAGAACATTTATGATCATTTCTTCATGGAAATAAAATCAGACTGAGACGCTAAGACAGAAGAACTACGGCGTCTGCAGTGCAAAATGATTAATATGGTGATTATTACTTCAAGGAAATGATAAAGAAATGATCATAAATGTTCTTCCTTGAGCTGCGTCACCCCGCTGTAGTCCGTAATGGAGTAGGTGAGCTGTGTTAAAAGATGTTTGGTGTCTAGTACTATGTCTGTGACCCTTTATGTCCTGTTGATGAAGTTAGGTGCTGTTCTGAGCATTATTTGTGGCTATAGAGTGGCGTTTTGGTTGAGGTTTGTTTATGGCTCCTCAGACTGCTGTGTATTGCTATCCTGCGGTCGTTACTAAAGTTGGTATAACTAGAGAAGCAAGCGGTCGGTAACATTTATCTCTCGAGGGGGTGTCTAACTCTGTGTTGCGGTGCGTTTGACCCTAAATTAATTTTACGGAATATCCCTTTAATGAAATATTATGGTATCTTGCGTGCACTCAATCAGTTTTGTGGAAATGTCAATCTTCTGCATCCACCAGACAGTTGTTTTGTGGGACTGTCATTATGTTTTGCACACAAGATGCTTTAATTGAAAAAGTGTTTGGTATTTGAAACTGAATGAGCTGATTGAGCTGCAGCACTTTGTGTTTATTTCTGCCATATGGAAGTGAACTCATCATTGACTCTTCTGGTGTTTCAGGGGGGCACTGCAGACTTGAAGGACCCTGCAGAGACCATTAGGAGCCCGTCTCAGCAGAGGAGCCCTTTTAAGAGTGAAAAAGCAAAGCAGAGTGAGTCCTCCTCCTCTGGGTCACAGCTGAGCCCCACACAGAACTTGCTCTCTCACTCCTCCCTCAGGCAACTGCAGGTATTGCACTCAACCAAACACACCTGCCGGATCATATTAGGTTTGTCTCTAATATTATAAAAGAAATAATTAAGATAATTGTTTTATTTTTTAGGTAAAGATGGAGACTGAAAATCATCTGGTGAAAAAAATACTGGAGACAGAAAATGGTTTTATGAAGGTAAGATGCTGCACCGTTCAGTTTCTTTTCAGGACATCACTGTGTCTGTAATTGTCGGGTTTTTTGTCTCTGAAGGATCTGGAGAAGTTTTTCAGACACAGAGATGTAAATGAGCTGAGGAGGAGGGAGCTGCTGCACAAACGCTGGACTGAACGTGTGTGGTTCCCCCTCCAGAGGAGAGTGGAGGAGCGCGTGTCCAGGTGTAGCCCTGTGGACGCCGAGAGACGCCAACGCCTATACAGTCACTACCTTCAACACTGCAACACAAAGGTGGTGGGAATTCACTCCTGAGTTTATTTAAACTTGTTCTTCTCGACCTGAACTTTCTTGGAGTTGTTGTTTGTTCACGTAAAGAGTTGCACTGACGTCTCACTTCCTCTTCAATGTCCTCCGTCTTCAGGGTTTCGTGTTTTTAGAAACTTACGATCTGAAGGAATACGATCCTTTTCTCCTGAACACCAAACAGCCGCGCTTCTTCAAGGTGATTCTGCTGTGACTGAAACATTTCACTGAATGCAACATAAAGACTGCTTTGTACATTATGATACCATTTAAATATATATACTCTCTGTTTTATCCCCAGCTGAGTGCAGCTGACTTTCAGGATCCTTTCTACCTCCATGAAAGACTGAAGGATCAGAAAGAAGCTCGATGTGAAGCAGGTACCTGGAGTTGAGTCTTGATCGACTTTCCCATGTTTGTGGCCTCCTTCTCAAAACTCTAAAACTTATTTTCCACCTCAGGATGCAAACAAAAGCGACCTCAGAGTGATCATCCTCCCGCTCAGCCTGCGGCGCCACATCATGACATTTACCATCTGGTTTCATCCAGTTATCAATCCTCTGCATCGAGGAAAACCACCACGACAGAGGATGTGACCAGAGGAAGGAAGTCCAGCAGGTTTATATACAAACACAGAATAATGAATCGACTCTAGACTGGGAGCGATAATTCTGCAAATTACAGAGTTAAATTAAGTTGGATATGAGAAGTACCATCATGCAAATATGTCTCTTCCAGGCTCGACGCAATTCCCTGTCACATCCTCGCATCTGCCGCAGCAGATGGACGGTGTAATCAACAAGGCTGCTGCTCCTCCAGAAGAGGCCGTCATCAACAGTCAGCAAGTTCACAGCAGCTTCAGTCTACCTGTGAATAAAACCCTCCCTCTGACTACCTCACGGGTTATTAAGGTGCTGAGAAAAAACAGAAATAAGAGTGTGCACAATCAGATTTAATGGCCGTCCTTCATCGTACAGTAGTGGTCGTCATCTGAAACTGACAGGACAACAACAGTGTGCAGCCGTCCGTGTGACGGAGCAGCAGTAGGAGTACAGTGACATATTCCTTCATGAGAACACAGTGAGTTTGGATTTTCCCTCATTATCAGTTCGACCGTGTGAAGAACTTTAAGCTTTTTATTGCACGTCTCTGCAGCAGGAAAATATTGGCAACAACATTTTAACGGCAAAAACATGAACATGGAGAAAAACTTCATATCAAAGATCCTCGTGCTGCTTGTGCTTCTTCAAATGGGCACTTTAAGTTGTGTTTTATATTTTCTCTTCATCACTATAAAATTAAGAGGCGTGAGTGTGTGTGAGTGTGTGTGTGTGTGCGTGTGCTGAGCCGTTGTCCTCATTTGGTCGGCTCATAAAGCTGCAGGTCCAGTTTGACTGAAACCTCTCCAGTGGGGACTTCGTGCAGCAGCAGACGGCGGTTTGCAGCACCTTTACTCTCCATCTCTTTTTTTATGGTCGCCACGGGAACCTCAGTGCGACCCAGGAAATCTAAATACACAGAAAACACAGCAAAGAGTAAAACGGGTATATTTCACCAGCAAAGTGAAGAGCAGATCTGGGATTTTGAGAGTGAAAATCCCAGGTCAAGAAAAACCCATTAAAAACAATCAAATCCTGATTAAAAACGCACACTTGATTCTTCATATTTCTTTGTTTAGGTGAGAGGAAGCCTTGGATTATTTAGACTTGAACATTATTATTGTCATTATCTGTATATGAACAATTAATCTAGTCTGAAAATCATCTAAAATTATGAGTATTTGGAGAGTCTTTCCTCTGAAAACTCCTAAAAATGCATCACTTTAAATGTCGTCTTTTATCCAAATAGAGGCACAGACATCATCTTTATCATATTATCACTATTTAAGAGGTTAAACTAGTTACTTTACGACTTTCCCATGAGCCGTTGTCGTAGCTCCGGTGTTCCTGTTTTTAAAAGTGTCGCAGGAAAAACTAAATGGCAGAAAAAATGTTCAATTAGACGAATTATAGAAGAGCAGATAAAACAGGATGAGAGCAGACAGCTGGAGCGGCTTGATCCAGATAATCACTGTGTTTTTTTTTGAGTGTTTCGGTGTTTTGTTTGTCTTTCATTAACTGACCATCTGGGGAGAACTGGTCCTTCTCAAACACGGTGATGCACAGAACGTCCTGGTACAGGTCTTTGATGAAGAACTGACAGTGGAAGTTCCACTTTGGGTTCAGAGTGTCGCTGATCGGCCTGGAGGTGTAACACTGAGCCCCCATGGTCAGCTCGCAGTACGGGTTACTCTTCCCTGGAGAGAGAGGATGTCATGTATTCATTAAAGAAACCAACAGTGATGACTGAGTGAGTGATCTATGTTTGTAACTCTGGATTCAGACGGCCTCACCGTTCGGTTTACAGGCTTTAAGCTCCTGAGCTTCAGTGACAGTCACCAGCAGTCTGCCAATACCGCTGCTCTTCAGGGACCGCGCTGAAACAAAAACACAGCCGTCACACGTTGTCGAGCCAAAACACACAAACACACAATGCTGCAGCTCCGATGTGGACAAAAGAGACAGCGAGGTGTTTACAGGAATGAGAAGTTTGTGTCTCATCTTTATAAAAACCTGACAGGAGGAACAGACAGACGTGTGTTTACCTTGGTACGCCTTCTCTCTCTTTTTCTTCTCCGTCTCGATGAAAAACTCTGAAGCCGCTTTGATTTTCTGAACCCACACCGTCCTGCCGAGACAGTAAACACAGAAACATCAACGCTGTGCGACTGAATCCTCCGTTTGGTGCATCGAGACATTAGTGTGCAGCCCACCTCTCATTCAAGGTCTCCGTTTTGAGAGTGTAGACCCGGTCGATGTGCGAGACGTGGAAGAGCGGCTCATCGCTGGACGGGTCGGGCGGCATTTTCACCAGAACCTCGTTTAGAAACAGCGGCTGCGGGTGAGACAGTGAGCTGTGAGTATTTCATCAATCGTTACAGTGTTCCCCGCAGGATTTGATCTTTCTTTCAGAGAAAAGCGCTCACTGTTTTGTACATCTTCAGCTGGATGTTGGTCTTCAGGCTGAACAGCTTGTCTGCTCCGGAGGAGGAGAAGGGTTTGGCGCTGTGTGTGAGCAGGAGGAAATCATTAAAGAGGAACACCCACAGTTCCCTGCTGCTTTTGGTTTTGTGGAGACGTCCGCTGTGGAGCAGCTTTCGAGGCCCGAGGCAGTTAGTCAGCGAGTTGAAGACCAAGTGCTGGAAGAGAAACGAAACGAGGAGGACGTGAAACATGAGCGAAGAGGAACACGCCGAATGTGGTGTTTTAGTCGTGTCTGAGCGGTCTCACCTCGATGGCGCCCTCACACTGGACGTGGCTCTGGATCCACTCCAGCCGGTCTGAGTTCTCCTTTTCCCGGACCCCCTCGTTGACCTGAGAGCACAGCTCCTCGGCTCGCTCCAGAGCTTCTCTCAGCGGGCCTCGGTCTGCGTGAGCGTCAGGTGTGTGCTCCAGGATCTGACGGACAGGTGAGAATAAGAGACGGAATCCACACCATAAATACGAGAGGAAGAGTCCACTTACATTCTTGATGAGCAGGGGGTAGCGGGTGATCCTCTGCATGGGTTTGAGGAGGAAGCTGGAGAGCGGCATTCCTTTACAGCGGTAGTTTGTGGCGATTTTCTGCTCAGAAGGAGAAAGACAGTAAGAAGAAGGATGAACCCTATCTGTTTGGTTGAGCTCTGACTAGGGTTACTTATACTCTCATACCCTGAGGAAGTCCTTGAAGTCCTGCTGGTTGTAGGTTTTGTTCTGCAGCAGGGCGGCGGCGTTGAGCTGGCAGGAGCAGAAGCGGATGTAGGGCTGCATGTGAGCGAGCTCGGAGGCCAGGAGGTCTCCGATCAGCTGGACCGGCATGTTCTCTCCTCCGGTCTTCTTACGGACTCGTAGGGCTCTGATAGATGAAATGAGAATCACACTCAGAATCATGATTTCACAGGTGTGTGTTTGTGTGTGGCCCGATCCCAAACCAACCCCTACACACTTGCCCTTCGCTACAGAGTGTTACTCATAATGAAGTTACACTCACAGCTGTGGAGTGTGCCGCGTAACACAAAGACGCGTCCTGTGCAAGGCAGCGTTTATTTTCTTAGTAAACGGACATCATGTTCAGTTCTGAGCTGCACCGGCTGCCTCGTTTCTTCATCCTCCCAGTAAAATCATAAATCCAGCAACCATCACAGTGACAGGAGCTAAATTAAACTTCTGATTGTTTGTGTTTCCACATTTCTTTGAACCCCTTTACCTTTTCGACATGTGCCTGCACAATCAAAACAAATGTCAGCGCAGAGTAAAATTTCAGAGTTTCATTTGACCTTTCCAAACCACGTGAGACAAAGGTGGACACATACGGAACTTATAGTTGTATGTTGTTTCCTCCTGCAAATCCTGTCATGAATCAGCACTGGTGCAGACTCACTATTGAAGGGCTGAACGGTCCACTCGCCCTCTGCACTTTGTGGTTTGGGACGGCCTTCAATACTGCAGAGCCTCTGTGGGGATGCGCAAATGGAGGAAGAGTGTGTAGGGGGCAGTTTGGGATTGGACCTTTGTGTGTGTGTGTGTGTGTGTGTGTGTGTGTGTGTGTGTGTGTGTGGTACCTACTTGAGTAGTTTGGTGTTACACATAATCAGCTCCCTCCAGTTGACAAAAATCACCCCCATCTCATCCTCCGTGAGGCGGCCCGACTCAGACATGGGCCTGTAGAAGACCTGAGTGATAAACACACACAGTTCAGATGAAGGTTCATGCTTCTTCATCATCATATCCGTTTGCTTCTGAGTGTTTGTACCTCGAGAACCAGCTCCAGATCCTCCACGTAGGTCTCCTCAGTCTGGATGAGCTCGTGGATGTAACCCTGTCTTTTCCTCTCCTGAGGCGTCATCGAGTCCAGCGTCATCAGGTCGGCGCACCCTGCAAACGCACGCACATGCAGACATGCAAACATGCGGGGATGCACGCGCAAACACACAAGCATGTACACAACACTCTCTCATCAGTCGTCTTCATGTTAAAATCTCCTTTATTATAATTTCTATGATATTTTATTTACAGTCAACGCACAGAAACAAGAGTGAGGCACATCGTAGTCGCAGTACATGAATGTAGGGAACATACCAGGCAACGCTAACACTGAACACTGCTACCGAGGAAAAGAAAGCACCTCTCATGGTGATGATTGCATAGGTGTGGATGAGTAAAACGCTTGAGCTAAAAGAGCAGTGGAAGACTCAGCTGATAGTTCAAGTCTTTGAGGTAAAAACTTGGCAAAGGTCGGAGGGAGATGTCAGCAGGTTTGTGTCGCTGAAATATCGGCGTGGTTTTTCTTCTTGTGCTGGTGATATCGCAGTTCAGTTACAGGATGAGACTCGATCTTTAGTCAGTTGGAAGCATTGTTACATGGATAAGAGTGCATAAGAGTTGAATAATTAAACCACAACAGTTCGGGATTAGCGCAAGCGATGCATCAGCAAGCAGCAATCAAGGTTATTGAGGGATTAAAGCAACAGTGAGTGTTCAGATTGGTCCAAGGTTTACTGTTGTTAGTGCAAGAATGAGTGACCCTGTAATAAATATTCGCCGTTTAGAAAACTAAATCAATGCAATTTACACTTTTTTTTCATATCTGTGTAACCAAACTCTTCTGATCCATCTCTAGCTGCCTCTGCCTTTGTTTAGTAGTTAGGCAAAGAAACACCGAGGGGAAAAACGCAGGGAGAGGAGAGAGCGAGAGGGGGTTATAGAAAGAGACAGGGGATAAAACATTCAAGAGGAGGAGGTTAAAGACGCTAAATAAATAAAGAAAGAGAGGAGAAGCAAAGAACACCACAGTCCTTAAGGAGCGAGTCCCAAAATGCAGGGCTGAGCTGTTTTTGTCTGGCAGCTGGGCTTCCTGCCGCAACAGGGGCAATTCGCACTGACTCAAACAGAAGGGGTGAGGAAGAGGAGGAAGAGAAGGAGGAAGAAGCGAGAGGAAAGCCAGCGTTACTGTCCTAGAGAGAGGAGAGAGAGAAACGAGAGATGAGGCGGAGGAGCGGGAGGGGGAGGTGAGTGAGATGAAGGAAAGGCGGAGAGACAGCAGACATTAATCAAGTTTGAATATTAATGCTCGACTCACACATGAAGGTGCATTAATAATGTCGTTCAGGAAATGTAAATGTTATTACTAATCATATCAGCTGGAGCGTGATGCTGATTTCTCTCTCTTTATCTCAGGGATGAAGTGCAGACTCTGGCATGTAGCGAAGTGTGAACATGTTCGTCGGAATTAAAATTTCACTCGGTTTTGTTTCTGCACATTAAAGCGACTCTGAACAACTTGGTCCTAATTAAACGTCCGCTGAGTTCACTCTCGTTAACAGAGATCCACTGCTGCGAGGAGAACCGCCGCCTATGAATACTAAATCCAAACACACTTCTTTTTATCATCAGAGCAGCTGCTTTATGTGAGCAAACATGAGTGAATCACATCCTCCCCAACCGTGCAGCGATCTGTGTTTGCATAAGACTTTATCTCTACCTCTGAGCCACGTGGTGTGAATGAAGAGGAAGTTTGATTGGGAAAAACATGCCGGTTCAATTAGAAACAAATCAGAGTTTGTGTTTTTTTTCATTTTGTTGATGATTCAGTGATTTGTTTGACGTTTTCGTTGTTAGAAATTGCTGATTTTCTTTTTTTTAAAGAGTTACATGAGAAGATTCTTGCCCCTCCAATGCTTGTATGCAAAATATTCATTTAGCTTAAGATTAAAGACTACAAACATGGAGTCAGAGCTGAATGAGTCCAATCTAAAATAATATCAACAATGAAAATCCACTCATATCAATAAAAAAGGGGTTTGGATAACATCATGTAGCCCCTGCTAACTGGCTGGAATCGTCTTGTAATTTTTTGCAGATTCATCCTTTACAAACATTTCAAGGCCACTTGCTTATTTGGAAGATCCTTTGACGAATGCATCCTGCTTTATTCAACTAATGAAGGCTGCATGCGCCGCAATCTTTTTGGTCTAAAATATCCAAAGAGTCCTCGGCAGGATTACACAATTTTAACCTAACGGAGTAGCTGAAAAAGAGCCTTAAACTTGAAATGATGTCTTAAATAGTTGGTTTATTTACAATATCTGACAAAAGGTATGTTAGCTTGTAACTGGTGCAGCTTTTGAGGTTGCTAGGCAACAGAAGCATCAGGTAAACTGATAAAGCAAAGACAGTCTCTGTGAAGTCACACCGTGATATCACAAGAAGTTTATTTGAGCCAGATCCTGCCAGAACCTCTATATGTGCATTTTTGAGACACATAAAAACAGAACCAAAGTTTGCTGCTCCATTTGAAATGTTGTCATGATCAAATGATCACATTTTTTTAAATACGAGTTAATTTTCTTCCACTTTAAGAAGCTAATGAGTGGATGGGATGCAGGGGATGCATTCAACGGCACAACACCGACACTGCTTAATTTTGGCCTCCCTGTGTTCCGGTATTTATTTGGGCAGATTTGGTAACTTTCATACAAAAAATTAAATAAAAAAAAACATTGAAATGCTTAAAATAAAATAATAATATGCGTATATTAATTGACAGAACAAATTCCAGGAATTTCATGTTGTTTATAAACATTTAACGTCATTTGAAGGAGTGTGATGCTGCGTTCGAGTAACCTCGGAAGTCAGATGTCTGAGCTGAAATGACGTCACACCCGAGTTCCCAGCGTTTCAGTTACCAAGTCGGAAAAAAGCAAAATCGGAGGCCTGAAATAAGATGGCTACATCTGTGAAAGTCATTTTAGCACTCGCCATATATTAGGACAAGGAAAGCTCTAAACTAACTTTTATAGATGAAACCATGTTGTTTCAGGTAACTCGGTAACTGAAACGCCGGTAACTCGGGTGTGACGTCATTTTCAGGTCCTACATCCGACTTCCGAGGTAACTCGAACGCAGCATCATGACGCGCTGCCCCCTTGCGTAGAAAAAAAAGATTTGAAATTCGCCACACCCACACCTGAGGGGCAAACAGAGAGGAAAACACGGTTACCATTTCAACGCAAACACGACAAAAAGACAGTTAGATTTAGGTCTTCTTTCATAAAGAAGTAAGAGTTTCATGACACTTTAAAACGAGTCAGAAAAGCCTTCATAAGCGGTGACGAAGGCAGCAGCTGCAGCGGTCATGTAACCGGTCAAAACCGGCTTCAGCAGGAGGATCGCGCCGCGACAGCTAGCCGGGTTCACCGACAGCGAGCCGAGCCGGGGCAGGAGGCTGGTACCGCGGCAGCAGCTGGTCAGGTACACCGCCAGCCGGAGCAGGAGCCAGCTACAGCGCTAACAGTCAGCCAGGTGGACCACCAACAGGCGGGTACTCTGGCGTCAGTTATCCCGGTACAACAGCCGGAGGAAGAGGCGGGAACCGCGACATCAGCTAGCTTACAGCAGGAAGATTCCAGAAGGAGAGGAGAGCGGACTGAGGAGGAGGAGAGGACTGTGGGACGGCAGGTCGTGGGTGACTAAAGCACCCAGAACTGTCACAGACACACGGAGCTAAACCCGAAAAAAGAGGAGGAGGTGGAGAATCTCGTGATGTGGAGGTGTTTTTGGACTAAACATGGTGAGCAAACTGTCTATTAATAGGCCGCCGTGCTAATCTATGAATAATAATAACAATGGAAGATTTGTGTGACTTATTAAAAGCTCTGTTTTTTGAACGTTAGACCTAGGGCTGGGCGATACGGGAAAAAGTTTATTCTATATCGATAGATATCACAATATGAAAATGACATTTAAGAGTGCTTATTGGTAGCATTATTTTGCAATACAATAATAAGCTACTGCATCTGTGAAGCCTTTGTGTCTCTTAGACGTTTCGTAAGGCGTTGCGCTAGAGAAAGCGGACTGAATGGTCTGCTGTTTTGGCTGCACAGGCGCCATGGGCTCCTTGACCCACTTGGGGTTTGTAGCCTTTTGCGTTGCGTGTGCTCTGCCGCTTGGCACTGCTTCAGTGCTGTACATTTAAAGTGCTGTGGTTGTGTGTAGCTGCTACCTGCTACTATGCAGTTGTTTGCTACTTGGTTCTAAGTCCTACAGCGTGTCAAGTGGGCATTTGCATGTATTTTTCAGCACAATTTCAGGAACCTGTCCCTGTCTCGTCATACCTGAGCTGTCATATGTATTTTGCGTTCCGGCACCTTATGATATACAAATTAAACACTGGATATTACCCCCACCTGGACATCATGGTTGAGTCTCAACTTAAAGCTACAGTGAGGAATTTTCTAATGCGAGGGGAGCGGCTTCAGCTATTCAGTTATTACGATTTTCACAAAGAATTTTATATTTGACTGTCAAAGGGCGGCAGGATGAGATTTTGAGTCAGATGACATATGTAAAAGGACAAGACAAGCAATGACTCCTTTGTCCACACCGAGCGCCAAACCAAGAGTTCCTCTCTGGGGCTTTAAAGACACGTCAGGGCATCAACAATCTTCTGATGTAACTCTTAACAAGAAAGTGAATCAGCACAGTCCTCGTTCATTTATCCATTCACCAACACTCCCTCAGTGATTGATAGAAAACAACCCTTTAGTGCTTACCCTCCGTTTCTCCACGCTCTGACACTGATAAGAAATCTACTGTACCTGCAGTGAGCCGAGTCAACCAATCAGATTTTTGCATAAACATTCAAACGTGCGATTTAACAGATGATAAACGTGTTTCTGTTTTAATTGGGGACGATAATCTTTAAAAACTGTATCATTACTGTTAGTGGATCTCTATAAAAAGGTTGAGGTTTACTCACATTGCTGGCTGGGGTCCGATTCTGTCGTCATTTTGACATAATTGGTTGGCAGCAGGCCCGTGACCCCATTGGTTTCTCCTTTCCACCAATCTGGGTTGGTTTTGTCTAAAATGCTGATCAGCTGACCTTTGGAGAAGCTCAGCTCATCCGGATTGGCGGCGGTGTAGTCGTACATTGCAATAACTTGGCACACTGAGGGGAAAGATGCACAGATGGGGGTTTGATTTAGATGCAAGTCTTAGAAGATATCCAAATGTTGTTCCACATACATGAAGTTTTTCTAGAGCAGCTCTGCAGTCCAGATGGGAAAGAGTATAAACAAACCACTACAGAGTGAGAAAATAGCTCATCTTTCACCCTGATCACACACTGGATTCCTCGTTGAAAGCGTGTCAGCCTCACCTGGCAGAGGAGAGGGGGAGGACTTGCTGCTGGAGGGGCCGAGCAGCTTGACGTGAGAGGAATGAAACCAGCCTCTCTGCCGCTTCCTACCTCGAGCCTGGAGGGAGAAGAGCCAGCGCCAGTAAATCAATCTCCCGCCGGTTCACTTTCTGAATTCTTAATCGAGAGATGAGCTGATGGATTGATTTCTTAGGGTGGGGAGCTGAACCTCAAGAACCTCAGCAGTGCCAACGACCATACGTATTAAACCAGATGGGTCTTTGCTTGGCATTTACTTTCACTGCCTTCATAAATCAGGATCCGCCTCCAGTCTTTTGCTTTTCTATTCATCAGAACTCGGCTGGATGAATTTGAATGACAAAGTTCTGGTAATCCCGCCTCCTCCTGTAGAGTTAATCTAAACTGTCACTGTCTTGTCTGAACTGTCCACCTCTCTGCCGCTAACTCCGCTCAGCTGTCTCATTACCGTGCCGGGTTCTTCGCTAAAAGCCTAACCGGAGCTGGAGCTGCAGCCTCAGCACAAAGAGAGCAGAGAGGATAGACTTCTCATGACGGTCCTCCACAAGAGCTGAGAGGTCAGCAGATACAAAAACACCGTCAGTGGGAGCTGAACATCACAGGTGAGGACACTTTAATGGCATGTTGATGATTAATAATAAACAATAACTCAGTGATGACACATCTTTTACTCAGAAATTTAAAGTCAGAGTTATCTCAGTGTTTCAATCTGAGAATATTGTCCAATTTTGTTCAATAACCATAACCCTGTTTAATATAAAACTCATGAATGTTTAAAGGGATATTCCGGAATAAAATTAATTTAGGGTCAAACACACCGTAACACTGATTTAAACACCCTCAGGAGAGGGTGTATTGCTATCCTGCGGTCGTTACTAAAGTTGGTATAACTAGAGAAGCAAGCGGTCAGCAATAATCATCTCTTGAGGGGGTGTCTAACTCGTGGTGTGTTTGACCCTAGATTAATTTTATTCCGGAATATCCCTTTAAGAGGCAGGTGTGTGTTAGGTGTCTGACTGTTAAATCTGTTCAAATGAAACAAAAAGGAGTTAAAACAAAAACTGTCCCTGAAGCTCTCTGGTGGATAATCGTGTTTAAATAACGCTCAGGGGCGAAGTTGACCTCCAACTCTGCACATCAGCGTTAAGACCAAACTGCCATCCTGGACTAAAATCCTATTAGTGTTAAAAACCACAGCTTCCCCCCTGTGGCTTTTATATTCCTGACCTGTAGTTCCCCGAGCCACCATCCGGTGGAGTTCTTGGCCTGGACCACGATCAGTTGCCCTGGAGACAGATGCAGCTGATGCATCATGGGGGCAGCGGTGGCGTTGACTGCCTGGGCGATCTCTGTTGACCAAACAAAAAAGTCCAGGATCGATGAATATTGAGTGACTGTCACCAGGATAATGGAGTGAATCAACAGACTATGACTGGCTGGTTAATTGTTTGTGTGTTTTTATGCAGTAGATGTAAATCGCTGCACACATGCCCACCAGGCTTTTTGGTCGGAGCTCCGGGTCTCGTCCCCTAAAGAAATAAGAGAGTAAATTAAAATTCCAAATAAAGCCGGAGAACCAGAGAATACTTGCATTAAATTATTCAAGATCCAAACCCCTTAAATCCTCTCTTTCTTTACAAGTTTAAACATTTATTCAAATCAAGGTTAGAGACTTGATTAAAACCACCGTACTCACCTCGGGTTCAACAGGGCGCACATAGTTAGAAGGGAAAACCCCCGTCTGGTCCCCGATGCATCCTCGCCACCACTCTCCTTCCCTCTCCGTCACCATGACAACATCTCCCTCAACAAAAGTCAGGTCCCCCGCCTCCGGGCTCTCGTACGTGTACAAGGCCACGTACTCTGATTCAGAGGTTTTAAAAGTGCATGAGTCTGAGTCAGATGAGAGCATGTTTGGGAAAAATCGCTCCTGCAGATGAACGAAACTCACCCTCTAACTGAACGCCGTCAGATCCGTCGAATACGTCCAGGCTGGCAAAGAAACGAGAGCGAGATGGAGAGAGAGAGAGAGAGAGAGGGGCGGTTTAGAAATGAAGCATTAGAGAGATGTGTGTGTCTGAGAGTGCGTCTCTTCATACTCTGTGTTATTGCCCGTCTCAAGGGTGACGTAGTTTTTAGGGAACCACCCCTGCGTCCCGTTAAGCTGCCCCAGCCACCAGTCTTCCCTCTGCTGCAGTACACTGATGACGTCACCTTGGCAGAAGCTCAGCAGCGCCGTGATCGTGTCCCCGGGGTCGAAGGAGAGGTTGAGGTTAGTGTCCGAGGTGGCGGACCATGAGGAGACGGCTCGAGCCAGCAGGGGGACTGAGAGCTGAGGAAGGAAACAACAGTATACTACTGTAAAAACCCGCCTTTAGTATACCGACACAGTCATCTACTGGGAGATGGTGATCTGTAAATGTCTATGTGACCCACTGAGAGGCTGAGACAGGAAACTCCCAACAGAGAAAAGCTCTAAATATACGACCACGCTGCTGTCAAAGAAATGTGTGTGTGTGTAACCCTGACAGCCCTACTTCCTGAAACCCCGCTATAAACGAGGGATGACAGCGAAACTCCAAGATGCACCTTACCAGAGTAACAGGCGATATCATTATTATTATTCTTACAATGGAAAATAAAGTGTGTTTGTGCAGGAAGAAGGAAGGCGAGTTTATCTTCAGTTATCCGTCTGCATCAGCTGACATTTACACGTGAAAAAAAGTCATTAAGAGTAATGCAAAGCAGTGAAACGGCAGACAGTGGAAAGGCGGTGTGATTAGGTCATATTTCTCTGCGAGTTAATGATCACAAATGACTCCCATTATATCAGCCGCAGACTTTGATCCACAGTTACTATTAAAAAAATGACAACAGCAGCTTTAATCTTAATAAACTGGCTCAGCACGGCCGGTGAAATGTTGATGTAATTTTGTCGAATAACAACAAAGAAAACAGAATTAAGTCAGATAACTGCGACGCTGCTCATGAATAAAACATTTCCTCTCTATTGAGAAAACACGGGCAAATCTCAAATCTAGAGACAGTCGTAGGGCTGGGCGATACACTGAAAATTTACAGATACCGAAATTTACAACAATAACCAACGTCATTTTGCCCATATCGGTATATTCAGTGTCAAATAAATAAATAAATAAACGTTGGTTTTGGATGTTTGTAGGTAGGCTATGGTCTCATGTCCCTTTAAGATGCTGTCCTACGTTGGAGACGTGACTCCACCCCATCCAGTCCGTAACAAAGAGGGAAAAACAGGTGAGGAGATGGAGGACGGTTCAAAAATTGTAGCGGCTGAAGTTAATGTGGGAGGGGGTGAGCAGCTTGTGGAGTAGTTATCATCCATTTATCGTTATCATGGATGAACTGATCAATATATCGTGACATTGACTTGAGGCCATATCGCCCAGCCCTATGCAGTCCCTGGAATCGCTCATAGTAAAGTCTGTCAGAGTTCGTTTCTTCTTAGAAATTAAAGTCTGATTTTATTTACTTTGTTTTTACCTGTGAGGTATCTGATTGGGCGGGAACAGAGCTGCTCGCTTCCTCTTCGTCCGGCGCTCTGAGTAAAACAGACAGATCATCAGGTCATGGATGCGAACATTATGAAGGTGACCTAACATCCTGTTCCTCACAGCAGTCTGTTACCCTGTGTTAGCGAGTGTCTGTGAAAAGAGCGGCTCTCCAGCTGACGTAGGGCCTGACTCAGCGGTGGGAGAAGCGGGACATTTCTTCGCGTAACTCTGGGGGAACCAGCCCCTGTTTCCACGGTAACTTCCACACAACCACCCGGGCTCGCCGACGGTCTGCTCATCCACCTGCATCATGAAAAACACTTTAATCAGCGTCAATCAGAGAGAAGAAGAAACACTTGAGAGCAGTCACCTCTGTTCTAATCAGGAGTGAGTGAGTTTACTGTGTCGACATTATGATCCCTGTGCTCAGTTCTACTGCGGAGGAATTATTCATCACATACAAGCTGAGCTAGTGTGTGTACATCTGTCTTTAGTGTGTTTCTATGATGGTTTTCATGTACCTCTATGAGGCAGTCTGCGTCGATACTCAGCTCGTCTGCATTTCGGGCGACGAACGAGTACAGAGCTTTATAAGACGTCAGCTTGGGTGGTTGCTGATCCACCAACACCAGCTGCTCCTCCTCCCTCTTCCTCTCCTCCTCCTCTTTCCGTTTCCTCTCCTCCTCCTCCTCCTCCTCCTCTTCCCTCTTCCTCTTGGCTTCCTCCTCTTCTCTCCTCTTCCTCTCCTCCTCTTGTGCTTTCTCCTGAGCGGCTCGGAGGCGAGCCTGTGCCTCTCTCTCCTCTTCCTCCCTCTGTCTGGCCCTCTGCTCCTCCAGGAGCCTCTTCTGTCTCGCCTCCTCTTCCTCCCTCTCCCTCCTCTCCTGCTCTCTCCTGGCTTGCTCCAGCTTTGCAAGTCTGCGGGAAGTAAATGCAACTTTCAAGACTCACCTGAAGCCAAAACAAGAGCAGAACAGAAACATGTTCTTTTATTAAACGCTCACCTGGCCGCCTCCTCTTCCTCTCTTTTTTTCCTCTCCATCTCCTCCTCCCTGCGTCGCTGCAGCTCCCTCAGTTTCTCCTCTTTGACTCTGTACAGGTCATCCAGGACAGCCTGCTGCCGCACCTGCTTCTCCCTCAGCTCCTGGTGCAGTCGCATTATATGCAACGTGTTAGAGGGATGGAAAAAAAAGAGTGCTTTAACAATTCAGAAACAGCCACAGGCCGCAGCATCAATTTATGCAGGCTACGAATCATCTGCTCCCACAACATCAAAGTCAAAGCCTTCTAACGTATAAGGATGTCTGTTAAATATATAAGAAATAGGAGCATTTTAAAGTCTGTGTTCACCACATATAAGTCATAACAAACATGCAAAACAGATGACACAGAAACATGCAGATATATGTGTGCAGAGAGTTCAAATGTCTCCCTTTTCTGACACAAAACATGCAGGTTTAGCTCTGTGTGTGTGTGTTTTACCCTCAGGGTGCACCCTGTTTACACAGAAAACAAAGACGAATCCCCAAAGAGAGAAAAATGGCAGAAAAGAAAGAGTTCTGTTTGGTAATGAGTCAAAAAAGAAAAAGGATTAGGGAAGTTATTGAATCATTGCAGGATCAAAAAGAAGATTTAAGGCTGTGGCTTCAGGGGGGAAGCAACCAAAACAACACAGAACAAAATAAAAAGGAATAGGTGATGAGAGAGAGAGAACACAGTAGGAGGCAGAGAGAGAGAGAGAGAGAGAGAGAGAGGAAACCTTGATGAGGAGGAAGAGTTGGCTGAGGCAGGCCAGCAGAGACAGAAGGCCTCGCAGGACACAGTCATCCATGTCCCCGAGCTTTTAGAGAAACGCAGTGTGATGATGACAGGGCGGAGGAAAGAAGAGGATGAAATGGACAGAGGGCGAGAGAGAGCACAAAAGGTATGTTTGAGATAAGTGCCGGAGGAGAGAGTACAAAAGAAAAAGGTAATAAAACAGTCCGACCAGAGAGGAGGAGAAGAAAGGGAGAGAGAGAGATCCGGGAAGCATAGAGCACAAAAAAGAGGGAGGAGAAAAGAAGAAGAAGAGGAGGAGAGGTATTAGAAGATTAGACGAAAACAAGTTAAATGACTGGAATACAAAGTGAGGGGTTTCAGATTTCCTGTATGTACGTATATCTGAGAACAGTTACAGTCAGGTAACTAGGTTTACCCCTGAGAGGAACCAAAGTCTAAAATTACCACGACCAGTTCAACAAGATTTCACTGCAGTTTTTTTTTTGTCTAAAACTCCTTTTGAAGTTATTTTCCAATAATCTGCTGTGAGAATAAAACTCCTTATAAAGCAATGTGATGATGGATTTCACCTCCATGTTTCTGTCTCTACCAAAATACATGATTATACATCTTCCCTCTAAAATATTGGTTCAAGGGAGGCTTAACTCTTTGGTAAATATTCAGAAGTAATAATTTCATAATAAGCTTAGCTAGAATAAATACAGGGAGAGAAGAGAAAACTAGGCTTCAGCGAAGGCAGGAAAACCCTCAACAACATGGTAACCTGATCTCAGTGGGATAAAGAAGAGTAGGGTGTAGATTTTCTTCATGACGCTTAAGGACAAAAAGGATCTAAACACAAGTTTTTGGTTGTAAATAAAGATAATATTCACACTTTTAGTTTCTGTGTGAGTGAATGTTGTTCCAAACAAGTCAAACCTGTTTCTTGGCAGGTTAAATTTTTGGAAAATTAAGCGTATTCACCTCAATTTTCATTCATTAAAGCTTCTGTATGTAACTTTTAGACTTCATCGACTCTGGCGCCCCCCAGTGGACAAACAAGAGTGTCGGTCTTATTTGCTCTCAACTCTCATCCCGCCGTGGTCACTGACCTTCAGCTCCTTGTTGTACTCCTCCATCTGAGCCAGTTTATCCGTGGTTTCTCTCTCCAGTGTGTCCAGTTGGTCCTTCAGCTTCCGACAGTTTACTCCTTTTTCTGTCACGTTCCCGGTCATAGTGGTCAGAGTCGCCGCTGCGAGGCGAAGGAGAGAGGTTAAAGGTTAAAGGAGTAAATGTACAGACTGATGTTCCTGTCTGAGTGTTTCACGGAGTGCTTACAGGAGATCTGGTTGAAGCCGATGTTTCGCAGCTTTTCGGTCAATCTCTGCTGCTCTGGAGCCAGCTGGGACAGCTTCCTCTGCCAGTCCTGCAGCCAACACAAACACACATATATGAACAGGAAGTGATGTCATGTAAATGTTCAAACTGCAGGAAGAAGAGCGTGAGCATCTATCTTTCTCTAACCTCAAACTGAAGTTGCAGTGTGTTGATTTCTGCGATGCGTTCGTCTCTTTTCTGATTGACGAGATCCACCTCCGCCTTCAGGATCCGCCTCTTACTCTGAGCGTCTCGCAGACAGTCTGAGATCTGCTTGTGCTTGTTGCCCTGGGAGACAACTGACGTTAGTGCGCTTCCATCTTAACTTTGTACATCTGCATGTTTGTGGATAAAAAAGTGATGCCTCACCACCGCCTCCAGCTCCAACTCCAGACTTTTCTTTTTGGCTCTCAGTCGTGAGATCTCCTCCTGCTCCCCCTCTCTCCTCCTTCCCAGCTCCTCTCTCTTCGCACGCTCCCACTCCTCCCTCCTCTGGCGTTCCATCTCCTGCTTCGCTGCCTGAAGGTACAAAGAAACACTGTCACTACAAACCGCTGTCTGATTCTTCACATGCTCTCAGGTGAGGTTTCTTCTCCACTCACCTCCTTCCTCTCCAGCTCCCTCAGCCTCTCCTCCTCCCTCTGCCTTTCCATCTCCCTCTGCCTCTCCAAACGCCTCTCCTCCTCCAGCCTCCTCCGGTTCTCCTGCTCCCTGGCCTCCCTCTCCCGCCTCTCCCTCTCCTCTCTCTCCTCCCTCTCTCTCCTCTCCCTCTCTTTTCTCTGCGCCTCCTCCAGGGCTAGGCGCCGTTTCTCCAGCTCGGCGCTGCCTTTTGCAAAGTTCTCCTTCAGCTTGTCCTCAAACGAAACTACGATGAAGAGGAAGATAAGAGAGGTAAGACGAAGAGACAGACTCACGTTGTATGAGGACACAGATGAGTGGAAGTGCTTCGTTACCGCTGCTCTTGTTTTTCTGTGCGGGTTCAATCTCTGCTGTGTCCAACAAACAGGGGGCGACGTAGGGCCCCATCCCATTTACGAGCTCTGTGGACTTGCTTCCTCCCCTAAAAAGAAAAAAAGTTTGCATTAAAGAATGCATTGATAAATACATGGATTCTTTTTACATGGATGTGTGTACCTGAGAGAAGGTGGCACCAGGTCTTGAGGAAGACTGAGGGGAAGAGGTCTGCCAGTTTTCGCCATGTCCACCAGGTGCATCGCTAGAATAAACTCATCAGCTTGTAGCTGCCCGTCCTTATCCACGTCAGCTAAAGTCCTAAGAATGGAAACAACAAAAATGATGAAATCTGAACTCCTTCAGTGAGAAGACTGGGAGTTCTGGCAGCTCTGAGGTGAATTACAGTCCGGCTCCTGTGCTTGGCATCATGGGGACGCACGGGGGCTTAATGCAGGGATCACGCTGGACGGATGCCGACAGCTTTGTGGCTTAAAAAGATCTTCTCCGCTGAAGTGCCGCTGAGCTGATGCAGCAGAAAACATCATTAATCTGAACAATGTGATGTGGGCTGGACTGGGCTCAGGTTTGATTACATGGTGAGAATCAGAGTCAGAATAAACCCTAACGTGGAGTTTTTTCTTTCCGCAACATTCACTGCAATACCAAAAATACAGGAGATAACCGCAGTGCAACATGAACAAAAGTGCCTGTGTGCAAAGCTTCATGTCAGCTGAGAGGATGATTGCACAGCGAGTGTTTGTTCAGTGACGGCTCAGACTTTATCGCAGCGACAGCCTGGAGGAAGAAACTGTCTCTGTGTCGGGTAGTTCTTGTGTACAGTGTCCTACATCCTCTATCTGAGGGGCGGAGCTTAAACAGTCTATGCAAGGGGTGTTCGGAGGTTTTATCTGCTCCTGGACTGATGTAAGTCTTGGATAAGGGGCTCAGAAAGTGTGGAGAAGGCCTGAGTGGTCTAGTCTATTTACCAATAGGTTTGCAGGTGCATCAACCCAGAACCATGCACCTGTACATGGTGCTTATGTTATCAAATGCAAACTGCACGTTTTCCAGCTTTTGTCTGCAAAACCATCACTTTATATATTTCCTCACCACTGCACTCCTGCCTGGATGTGTATTTTTGTCTGCACAAACACAGTCTAGCTAAAATAAAGACAGCAACAGTCATGCTTCTGCTCAAAAATCAAACACTTAGTCTGATGAAAACTCCCTCGAAATAACCAGCCGGGTGATGCAAGATGATGACACTCATACTCACCAGATGGTGGCCAGCTGAGTCTGAGTCAGGTTGGACGCTATCAGCGCATTTCGAACCTGAGGTCCTGCAAAAGAAAAATAAGTTAACAGCCGAGCGACTTTCCATGCCACTGCGCACAGGAGGTGAGTCGAATGGGGTTAAGAGCCGTCATCGTGGGAGTGAAACTGACCCTGAGAATGCCGTGTTTTTTCAGCATTTCTGTGTGTTTGGTTTACCTGACAAGTAGCCACTCATGAGCTTGTCCAGCGTGTTGAACTGCTGACGGTACTTCAGTCTCGAGGCTTGTGGAACGGCCCAATCACTCGCCCCGGTCTTGGGAGAATTACTGGCCAATGATGTGGTGGAGGAAGAATTTGAACTACGAATATGGAACAAAAAGAGGAGCAACCATGAGCCAAAAAAGGGGAAATGACACCATGATATCATGTGGTCAGTGTTTTCCTCTCCCCTTTGTATTCCAGCCTTGACTTAAAACCACTAATTGCCTGGAGACTCCCCGGTGTTATCTCTCGGCTCTTAATTAGCAGTAGAGGAAGCCAGAGCCAACGTAGACAACGAGTCAGGGCTGCACCCTCAGGCAATGCTAATCAGCCTTTCTGTTTTTATTATAAACAATGCCTCTGCAAGAATAGCAAAAGGGACGCTTCGGGTTGCTGATGATCACTCCAGAAGAGTGAATTTCATTTGGGGAATTAGAGTCGGGTTAAAACTTGCAACACTCCTGAAATAAATGAGATGTAGTCTGGGATCCTCAAACTTTTACAGGTCTGGGAACAAAAACAAGCGCCTGCTGTTACATAAGAGGTCGTCTCCAGCTGAGGTTAGAGGTGAGTTAAAGGTGAGGTGTTCAACGTCAACCCTGCCCCTATTATTGCTTGTTGTACCACCTACACCCGAGGGCAGGACTTTGTGTTTGTAACACAGTTTTACTCCAAACAATACATTCAAAGTGAAATCAGATACAGCTCCGATCCTCTTCCCAGAGCACACAAAACAGCACCACAGGGGTGGAGGATATAAGATACTGCTTTTGTTTTTTTGCTGGGGCTGAAACTTGGTGTGACTTCCTCCTATCCAGATACCGCAAAGCATGTGCATCAAAATCATAAAATGTATGTTCTATTGAGGGTCTCACCTGCTAGAACCGAGGTCCAGAAGAGAGTTAGCATTCGACATCCCAGTGGATGGGGAGAATGCCATAGGAGAGGAGAAGCCAGAGAGAGGTAGCGCTGCAAACAGGGTTGGAAAGAGTTCAATTAAATTCAAGTGTTGTGAAGAGATATTCAGTGTAATATGAGGAAACACTGCGCTGTGTTTGTATGTAAATAAATCTCCCCTTTCTCTTATGCAATCAGTCTCCCACATACAGCAGACGTGCAGAGCTGCTGGCCTTGAATGTGTGGACATCTTATCTTATCTCCTGATACTTTACAGTCACAGCACACAGAGCCCCAGCAGCAGCAGCAAGCTTATTGACATCTGGCTAAAAACAAAACGATCCCAGTTGTCTGCAAGTCTGCGCTTAAGTGTGTTAGTTTAAACAGCGTGACACTGATGTATTCACAGGCAAAGTGTTTGTGTGTGTGTGTGTGAAGAAACTAAATGATGAGAAATTTAACCTTCAAGCTTGTTAGACCGCTCATTACACAGAGCAAAAAAAGTTAGACATTAACAGAGAGTAAGATAAAGTGACATGAAAAGTGAGAGAAAAACAGGCGTAATGAGTGTAAACCAACGCAGGAACAACAGCACAGAAAGGGTTAACTCTGCAGGATTAAAGGTGTCAGTATCCACACAGATGCTCTATCACAAAGACAGAACACCTCAGGGAGGAGACAGGGTTCAGGTTTTCAGACTGCAGTCATTATCAACACATTAGCACCGAATCCTTTATGTGCAAGACCTAGATGAGTATTATGAGTATTGAAGCAGAGGGGCTTTCCGGGGGTTTGATAAAGTTTCAAAATATCTCAATAGACCCTGCACTCATTTACTTGTACCATTTGCAATCCAAAAAACACAAATGTATTACAGCTTTAGTGCTTAAGATTCACATGTTTGTAAATATCCGTTTCCATTCAGCTCCACTAACAGTCTGCGGCCAGTCTCACAAGAAATGACGCGTTCTACTCGGTTATACCTGACAACAAGAAAGGATGGGGGAGGAGAGCGCTGCTGCGAGTAGCAACATGGCGTAGAACTCGAAGAATTGACCAGGAGGTTCAGAAGTGGATCCTACTAAAAAGAAAAGCCTTCTTGTTTGGAAGACGGTCTGTTGGTGAAGAAAGAGAGTGACAAACGGAGAGGACTAATGCATATTTACATCGGCGTCGCCCACATGTTGTGTTGACAGTTACCGTGTACCGTGACAAGCAGTATGTGGTGAGTCGCCAGTGTTACTCCGTGTACCGTGACAAGAAGTACATATTGTGTAGACAGTTAAAGTCCATGTATGGTGGTTCTCGACCAGCAGCATGTGGTGAGTCGCGAGTATTTCACTATGTAACGTGACGAGAAGTGCACATTTTGCAGTGTTACTATGGGTACCGTGACGAACGGTATGCTGTGTCTGATGAGTGTTACTGTGTGTGATGAGCATACGTCATATTGGGGTGCCGGCTGTATCGTTGTGATGATGCAGAAATCCTCTAGGGGCCGACAGAAGTTACGCACTATAGCTTTGAAGCTCCTGTGAGGAACTTTAGGTTTGTGCGAACTCTGGCGCCCCTTGTGGACAAAGCAGTCTTTGCTTATTTGGTGTCTCTCAGAAAAGATTTATTGTGAATATTTATGCAGAAATCCTAAAAACAGGATTGTATCTTCAGCGGCTACCTGCTCAAGCTACAAATCCTGTTTGCTTCAGTATATCACAAAAAGGCCTCAGTTTGAATTTTAGTCTATTTCAGAAAGGTAAATAAAACTTCTTAAGTTCGCAAATTCGAGAGAAATTATTAAAATACTTGACTTGATCTGCGCTTGAGTCAAGTCCAAACAAAAAGACGCTAAAACAACAAACCAATCCCTGTCCAACAAACAGAGCAGAGCGCTGCAGGACCAACCTGTGTTGTTGGGAACAAGAGGAGGGGTGAGGAGGTTGACATTGCCATTGGGGAGTCCAGAGTTTCCCAAGGGGGAGATGAGGGGCAGGGTCATTGGAGTTGGCACGAGGGGTTGCACAGGGCGCATGGGGAGGTTAGCTGGGATGGGTGTTAGGATGGGCATGGCAGACATAGATGATAGACCAATTGACAGGTTTGGCATTGAACCCATTCCTGTTGGGAGGAGACACACAAGCGAACACCAGGAGATCAGAGGACCAACTTTGATGGGGGGGGTCAGGTGTTAAAATCCTCAGAGAGGTTTTACCGAAGCGAGCCGATGAAGGCATGATGGAGGCAGAATTGGAGACCGGACACTGCTTCATGATGATTGGTAGAGAGGAGGGTAAACTGCGCCCCTGAAGTTTGAGTTTGATCAGCTTCATGGCGATGGAAAACTCCAGCCGGTCCATTTTTCCGTCACTGTCCATGTCAGCTAAGTTCCTGCAAGAGGAAGAGAGAGGAAGAGCATGACTGTTTGATAAGATTTATTATTCTGGTTTATTTACAGCAGCCCAAGATTTATTTCTTTTTATGGAGACAATAGAGAAGGCACACACGGAAACACACAGTCTTGTCTAATTACAGCGCACACACACTTTCTTTTCTTTTTGTGGGTCAGGCTGCAAGGAAGTCAGTCTCAAAGGGAAGTTAAAGCAGGCCAAAAAGACCAGACTCTGGGCTGGGGGACCTATGTAGTCCTGCTAAACATCATCACATCCAGGTTCCTTAAAAAGGGTTTGTTGTCTCACCAAATCTCAGCCAGGACTGAAGCAGGTAGGCCGGACTGGAGGAAGAACTTCCTGGCTTGTTCTCCTGAAGGAAGAGACATTTCATGAAGCAAGAATTTAAGGTGTCCCGACTAAACTCCCGTTTATTCTGACGACAACTCACCTGAGACGTAGCCAAGGACGGGGGCCAGGGAGTCAAACTGTTTGTCATGTTTCCCCCTCTCCTCTGGAGTGACGGCCCACACGCTGGCTCCGCCTGAACAAAACCAAGACACGACAGGACTTTGAGGTTATTTCGCTTTTTAGAGAGTTGGGAATCGAGATGAGGGGCGATGTAAAGCCCACGAGAAGATGAGGCTTCCGTTTGATATTTAAGGACGGCCTGAGGGAGGTGAGGGTACAACAAATGATCTCAGTTATATGTGCAATTTAAGGAAAGATAATAGAGATATGTAAATACGGATACAAAAAGAGTATTTCTGTCTTTACTTTTCAGTAGCTTTAATTTAACATAACGAAAAACACTTTTTTTTTCTTACTCCACGTCAGGAAAAGTTTGGGCACCCCTGGATTAAGGGAAACTCAGTAAACTTAAGTTTAAAACACACAAACTCGACCGTAGATGTGGACAACTCTGACTGATTTCAACCGAATACAAACATTAAGAAGCTTGCGTGCTTTAAAAGCCATGTGAGCTCAACTTGTTAGCATGCTAACGCTCCGTAGATGTAAATCACCTCACTACTTTTTAATGTTACTCCAAGTTTATCTTATTAGTCCAGCTCATATTCAAAAATGCAGCTGGGTTGTCGTCCATGTGCAGGAAAGAAAACTTCATCCACCACCAAGAACGTTAATTCTAATCCCGCCTAAACCCCAACATGCTCTTACCGAGCTGAATTAACTCATTCAGTTATTTTTCTGCAGATCTGAAGCTGCTGCTGCTACAGCTGTGCAAACAGAACTTGCTGAATGTGCCAAGATTTAGTTTTATTAAAATATGAGACATTTCAGAGCAGCGAGCTTTAATAAATTTGACACTTACACAAAGCCGCGGTACACTGACAGTCCCTAAAGCAGATATGGTAATAGCCAATTTCGTATACAGTGTCTTTTCAACTTCAAACTCCAAAAAGTCTGTATAATTTTCATGCAAAATGAGCTCTGCCCCTCGGATGAAAACACTGTTCACCAATTCCTGACAATGATTAATGTATAAAACGTCCACTCAGCCTTTTTCTCACTCCGCTCCACTTGCGCGTATCTCAAGGTATGTTCAGGGTGAGCAATGAATTAAATATGAGCCAGAATATTTCGTGTGAGGGGTTTGAAACTCGAGTCTTTCTCAATTTCCGTTTACATCTTCAATACAGAAGGCTGAGAGATTATTACTACATCCTATAATCACTTAATCAGAAGGTAATCCATGAAATTAAGATAATCATAAGACGATCAAGGCTTCCCTTAAGCTCCTTTTTTTTAGAAGCGAGGAGCTCTGAAGCAGTTTTTCAATCAAATAATTCACTGAATGTCCTTATTGCACAGATGGATGTCTTCATATGGCAGCAGGAGAGTGACAGAGATGTGGATAAGGGGACAACGACAGATAACGAGTCCAGAGATGGAGAGCGATGCAGTGAAGAGCCACTAAAGTAAAGTGGCTGAGTAATGGGCTGCTTTAAAGACTGTGGATGGCATTCAGACATAAGAGATAGATAGTGATGTAAGACTCAGCCGATGTTACCGTCGTGAAAAAGAGGACGGCCGCAGAGTCACGGATGGAAATCCACAGAGGCAGAAACTCAACAAACTTTGTCTTTGAGCTCGAATGACGCTCAGCTTATTATCGACTCTGCTGGTCCTCTGGACCTGACTAGACCGTCACCAGAGGAGTGAACTTCAAACAAAATGTCAACACAGATTTAAATACAAGTTAGGAAGATAATTACAACAATATTTCAGTTAGTTAAGTCAGGAAGAAGCTCATAACTAAATTTCAGTATCGGTAAATTTTCGGTTTATTGCCCAGCCGTAGTTGAAATCAGGAAATAAGACATGAGACCATAGCCTGGATGACTGTAATCCATAGGCAGCAGTAATAATAGGTCAAAGTTTGACCTTCTCTTCTTATTAAAGTTGCAGTGAGGAACTTTTAACATGAGTTCATTGTGGCGCCCCCTGTGGACAAAGCGGTTTCAGGCTTGAAAAATCCCATCTGGGTAATTTTCAGTCTTGTTGTTGTTTTTGAACGTCATAAAGAAGCATCAGTTTAAGTCTTGGCCTGTTCCTCAATCACTTTAAAACTCCTTATAGTGTCTTTAATGTGAGCTGGCTGATGTTTGAGCGTGACTGTGGATCTTATTGTTTAAATTAACGTTGATTCACCCTGTAAGGATGCTGGTCAGGATTTGTTGCCATGGAAACATCGGAGGGACTGTTTTCTGATTCTATAAATAAACCATTTTTAAATCAATAAAATTACATTAAACATATACATGCTTTGCCTCTCTATGTGCAGTCATTCACAGATCTGGGGTCTGTTTTATTCCCGCTCTAAAGCCGCTCAGACTCTGATTCTTATCCCACCAGGAAGTCTGACACAGGAAGCCGCCTCTTAACTTTTCATCTCGACATGGAAAACATTTCTGTTATCAGTGTAGCAGCATATGATAAAAATGTAAAACACTTCCAGAGTAGAAGTGAAGTTACAGAGGAAAAGGAGAAACAAACAGCCGAGATTTTTCGTCTCATATTTCGTTATTGGATTAAATAAAAACTCCCCGAGCTGTTCTGGGTGTGTGTCTTCATAGAGCGGGTATCTGGGGTGTAATTTATTCACCAGCTTCAGGAAATACCAGCCTGCCCATGATGGAACTTCCTCCCTGAAGCTAACCCAAACACCCTGCCGGCTCCTGTTGACCACAGCGCTCTCACACACATCCCTGAGGAGAGACGGCCCTGCAGACTCTTATTTTCTAACATAAATGCACAGATTTCATCAAAAGTCGTCATCTCTTTGCCTCATACAGACATTTTTCTTCCCTAACACCGACCAATTACCTCCACCTTTTATCCGTACACCTTTAGCCCTCTTGGTCACACCTGTTCACTTTGTGCTTTTCACCCCAATTTAAGCAGCGGCGTTACTCTGACCTACTTTTTGGCGCTGTCAGCAAAATGCCACCATAAAGAGGAGAGAAAGTAATTAATCTCACGCCGAGATGTGAGTATTCCTCACATTGTCTCCTTGGCTTTGACGGACCTCATTTAGAGGCTATTGTAAGTGAGAAACGGCGGTGATATTTAGCACAGGGCCGCTGGGACATGATGCTAGCGCGGTCACATCCACAGGCCTGTCAGTTGTCAGTGTGTTTATCTCGGTGGGCTGGATGCTGGGTGAATAAGTGGGGCACAGCAAAGCTTCTCATACAGAAGACTCCAGAGGGGGTTCGCTGTGGCTGGACTCTTTGTGGAAACATAATGACCGTTTAGTGTGACTGCGGGTGAAGAGGTGCCGAATTTAAAGATGTACAGCAAAGAAAACAAGCTAGCCGGAACTCTTAGATTTTTCTTCTTTACAGCTGTTTTCAGTCATTGGTGATATCTTAGCAGGCTGAGTAGACCTGGTTCAGGCTTGGGCCAGCTCTCAGTTATGCTGCTCAAGGTTTAGACTTCCGGGGGTACTGGCACACGGAGCTCATTTCCCTCCTTCTCCATCCTCTTCCTGTCTGTGTCCTAATCTTTGAATCATCATGTCCTGTGAGGGTCACTTATACAGTCTCTTTCTGGGAGTCCCTGAGATCCATCATGCTGTAGGTTCCTCTGGGAGCTCCTTTAGCTACACCCATCCCCCTCTCTCTCTTCTCTAAACCCAGCTCAGACTCAGCAGATGACTGTCTAACATCAGTCTGGTTCTGCTCGAGGTTTCTGTCTGTTAAAGGAATTTTTTGAGTCTGGTTCTGCTCGAGGTTTCTGCCCGTTAAAGGAAGTTCTTGACTCTGGTTCTGCTAGAGGTTCCTGCCTGTTAAACAAAGTTCTTGTGTCTGGTTCTACCAGAGGTTTCTGCCTGTCAAAGGAAGTTCTTGAGTCTGGTTCTGCTTGAGGTTTCTGCCTGCTAAAGGAAATTCTTGAGTCTGGTTCTGCTTGAGGTTTCTGCCTGTTAGGATGGGATGCCAGTGGGTCTGACCTTACAGGAAGGGGCACAGTCTGATCCCACCTTTCCTTCGGGTCTTTGTAAATAGAGTCCTCATGAGTCCTGGCCCCTGTAAAAGGGGTTTGTACCTTTTTTTTTCAGGGAACTGATACTTTTTCTTGGTATCTTAACTTATCTTGTCATATCTCCATATCTGTCATATCTCCTCTTCCTCATTCCTGCTTTTCTTCTCTTCCTGCACCAACATCCATCCTTATAGTTTAAGCAGTAGTTCCCTCCAAAGCATCCTCAACAATCCAGAATACAACAGTCGCTCTGCTAACGCTGAGATAAAATAAAACCTCCAGTATACTCAGATGAAACGTCCTCCTCTGCTGCCGTGATGCTTGTGCAGCATGTAAACAAACTCTACCACAGTGGAGAGCCTTTGTCACGTGTGGATTGACTTCCTCTCTACCTGCCCAGGTGCTGTTGTCTTGGAGCTGCACACTTAAACCTCCAGACACACATCCCAGGTCTGCTGGGAGAAACCGCATCACTGCTTTATAAGCATTTACATATCAAACACTCCACCTGGGGATGTTTGGGATAAACGTAGAGGATCAACAGTCTCCCCACATGGCTTCATCTGAGCCTACACACACACGCCTCTGTCTGTGGGAGTGTCCACCTGTTTCCAAAATCAACATCGCCTCATTTCAGATGTTCTACATCCATGAGAGTGTAATAACCCTGACGCTGCTTGATCTCCTGGATGGAGTGAAAGCAGACAGTATAGCGAAGTTGGGGGCTTGCCACTTTGTTGAACTGCAGGATTAGTCATGTGGAATAGATGCACCAGACACACACAAACACACACTTTCTCCGAGGCATTTCCCAAAGAGGCCCTTAAGCAGCGGCAACAGATCAAACGCTGGAAACAAGAGGATTACACACAAACACACACAAACACACACGACTGAGCAATGCTGTCCACAGCAAGGACAAAAGACATGCAACACATTTCGGAGTGAGAGACGCCAGAAATATGAAGCAAAAAAAGCAAACATTAGCATACAATTCATCGGCAATAATTGTGGATATTCCTCCAAAAAAATCACAACCCTAAAATGAGCGATGATTCTCAGAGGAGCCAAAATGAGTTTAGTTCGAGTCTGAGCACTTCAGGAGCAGAGTCAATGTTGCACCGACACGATTTCAGGGTTCAGTTTACAGTCACACATAAAAATATGAGCCTCAGAAAATCCTACGCCTCTCAGTCTGGCAGGAAAACGACTGGAGGGGAAGATTAAAGTTTAAAGAAAGGGTATGACACAGCTGCTGCTGCTGCTGCTGCGGACTCTTCATCTCGCTCTCTCTCCTCCGTCTGCTCAGTCATCAATCTTTTCTCTCCAACTTAATTTCCCTCCCTGAAGAGTACAGTAGATTTGCCTCCTAAAAACAAACACATCATGTGCCAATATAGACGCACAAACCCGGTACGAGGCGTAAAGTGATTGATCCTACCATTCATGGCTGCAGGTGACGAGCTCGGGCGGAGAGGGGAGTCCTCTACTTAGCTGGCTCACTCTCAGACATCTGCAGGAAAAGAGAGAGAGAGAAGAGAGAGAGATAGAGATGAGAGAGTGTTGGTGTGTGTGTGTGTGTGAGGAACGACAGCACGCCTGGTGTACAACAGGAAGAGAAAGGAAAGGATGTAAATGCAGAGCAGGAGCAATAAAAAATCTCATCTCCCTGTTCACAAAGCAAGGAAGGCACACTGGACGGCTAGCATAGTGAGAGGGAGGGAGGAGAGAGGGAGGGAGGGAGGGAGGGGGAGAAAGGAGAGAGGAGGGGGACAAAACGACAAAGAGAGAGATAGAGAGATGGAGGAGGATGAGGAGGGAAAGAAGAGATGAAGACGATGCACACAGGGGGGAAAAGGGCACCAAGAGGACAGACAGACAGCTGAGGGAGAATAATGGTGCCGTAAGAGGAGGGAAACATTTATCATCGTCCGCTCTCACATCCCAGATGGAGGCTGCAGTTAACAGTCAAATCTTTATTTCTGCAGAGTAAAGACGTCTGACACTTTAAGGAAGACATCCCCCCAAATCAGAGCAGGAATACTTCTCCATAAGTAGTTTCACTGAGAATGAAAGTGTCTCTCATCAGGGAAGTAAGCGTGGTCAAGGTGATGCTTGAAGTGTAGGGATGGGAATTGATAAGATTTTATCGATACTGATGCCATTATTGATTCTACTAATCGATTCAATTCTTTAATGATCTTCTTGTCGATGCTTTTCTTTGATTTAAAAAAAAAGTAGACCGAGTAGATGAAGATCGTTTCTGCCTACTTTTCGTACCGCCCGCCATGTTTTTCCCCTCAAAGTCTCTGTTCTGGTTCGTGTAGACTGGCTTCCGCAAGACTGTTTTTCAGGCAAAGGAATCATAGAGGAATCGTTAGGATAAAATGTAAATGATGTCAATGGATTTTACCATTTGGAACCGGTTCTTGTTAAAATGTCTGAAATGTTTTAGTCGACCTTTTTCCCAGCAGTGCTCTCAGAATTAAGATTTGCACCGATGCGGTTTCCATCAGTTTCCTGGCTTGCAGGGCACCGGGCCCACCTGATGAGACTCCTCTGTGGGGTCTCTGGCTGAGTCCCGGGGGGTTTATGGGACAAACGAGCTCAAACAGGTTAAATTGGAAAATGAGCCCTCAGTGTGAGCTGCAGGTTCTCATCTATCAGCACCACAGAGAGCTCTGACACACCAGAATCCTCTGCTGGTCCGGCTCCACCATGTGTTCACCTCTGAATTCCTGAATATTGATGCTTGATCCATCCATCAAATCGACAAAGAGGGTTTCTCTGTCGATTACGCTCCTCGCTACTATCACCAAACCATCCCTCCACATGTTTCTACCTCACTCCACCTCCTGCTCTCTGTCTCCTCCATTTCTTGTTCATCCCCTCGTATCCATCCCCTCCTTCCTTTCCTCTCCATCTCTCCTCGTTTCACCACCCCACCTCCATCATTGGTTTCCCTCTTTCAGAGTGAATTCCTGGAGGGGAAAACAGCGGTTGTTGTCGAATAAATCATTCTGCTGCACATGCCGACACTGCCAATTACTTAAGAGCAATGAACCACTGGCTGTGCATGCACTGGGATGGCTGCATGACCAGTAAACAAACACACACACAAACACACACAGAGGCAAACAATAGGGATCTTCCAAGTGAAGAACCATAAATCCATCCAGGAAAACACAAACAACTGGAGTGACTGCATTGTTGGAGTGAGTGTCTGCGGTTGTTTCCCTCAGAGTGACGGGGTGTAACTGTGTCTGGGACGGGAGACGGGGGGGTATTTGTATGTTGAATTGTACATTTGTAAAAACTACGTGAGTTTCCCTCGGCAGGTCCAGGATCTAGATATCACTTATATAGATGTCACTTTAACGGTTTCAGAATAGAGACCATGTCCATCTCACTGGTGTCTGTTTGGCAGATTTAAAGCCTGAGCATGTTGTTGTACCTGATTAATGTGTCCACTGGCTAACAGAGTAAAACCGTAAAAACGTTCTCTTGCTGTCGGTCGTCTCAGGTCTGACTGGCGTTTTCCTTCAAACTATCATGAAATTACTTAAAACCGTAGAGAGGGATCTTCGCTTATGACCTTGAGGTCAACAGGTCTTTTGTGCCAAATCTGAAGAAATTCTCGGTTCACAATCAAGAGAAGGACTAATGGACGGACAAAACAATTAAAAAACAATTAGTGCATTTGTTGGTGCAATTAGTTATAAATGTGTTTAAATGAAGTCTAGAGTTTGCGTCTAACTCTCCTCTCTGCACACTCTTTGTGTTGATCCGCCCTCATAGACAAACATCTCTGTATCCTGAGGTTTGTGTACATGTGTGTGGTTTCAAACAGGAGACCGTGTCTGCTATTGGCTTTGCTTGAGAGCCTCCTCTCTTCAAACAGGACACATCCTGGATGAAAACAACGCAGAATCAACACAAAAACACCCTCTACATCAACACTACCAGCACCCTCAGAGCCTCACAACACGCTGCACTCAGTGTTTCCTGCACAGCGATATCGGAGAGCTAACAACAACAAACCCTAAGTTATTGTGATGGATGTTTTGTTATTAAGAGATTCTGGCAGCAGGTTATCTGACAGATCGACGGCTTATATTGATCATGAGCCCAGATATTGGCCAATGCAGATCATTTCTGGCTGCAGTCTACACAACAGAACTTTTAACCCCCTATGAGCCAGGTCGTACCCTGAGATCCTCGGGTGGGGGGGTCTTCTGGTCGTTCCAAAGTCGAGGCTTGTAACTAAAGGTGACAAGTCCTTTTCCATCAGGGCCCCTCGACTTTGGAACCACCTTCCCGAGGAGATCAGGTGTGCAGAAACAGTCACTGCTTTTAAAACACGTCTTAAAACTCATTTTTATAGACTAGCTTTTATATGATTTTGTCTTCTTTAAAACCTTTTACACTTCTTCTTCATGTTTTATAATCGTCCCCGTGGTCTCAGGTTTTTGTGATTGGGTCTCTGTGTTGGCCGGGTATCACAGGTTCTTATAATGTCCTTGTTTTAATGACGTCTCAGCTCATGTGACACTCATCAAAGCTTTTATGTCTTCCACCAATTTTTATTCTTTTTTATTTCTTTATTGTCAATTATGTGAAATTAGGACATGTAGTCCGAGGTTTAGTCGTGTCCAGGCTCTTTACCCCCCCAAGTGTTCTCTTGTTGTTCTGTTGTTTTTATCTTCTTTGTTTTCCTGCATGTTGAAGCATTTTGTAAACTCTTGTTTTTAAAAGTGCTACATAAATAAAGATATTATTATTACTTTTAAAGTTCTAATTAGCCCGATCAATTGGTCTATCACTAACAAATACCAGCTTTAACTGGCGCCACCAAACTCCTCCAATCAACAGCATGACCTGCAGAGCAAAAACCTTAAAAACAAACTAAACGAGTCTCCAGCAAAAAGCTAACATAAGACCGAGAGGCCTCAAGATTCTTGGGTTTCTGTTAACTCATTGAGTCAGGAACCAAAACTTTGCCAAGATCTCTCTGGAGTTTCTAGAAATATGCATGCAAGGTCAATCAAAAGAGGTCATGAGGACGAGCACTGGTTTGTGGGGCTAAAAATGAGCGTCCAGGATATGAATGTACGACTATTTATTGTTCTGAGTAAATGAGGTGCTGGTTTAACCCGGAACGATCTGGAACCGTGACAATTCCTACCAGATCCGTTTGTGAGGCGAATTTTGTGGCAGATTATCGACAGCAGGAATCGCAAGAACTCACAAGAACCCACAGATTCACGTGCAATCACGCGATAACAAGTTGTCTTTAGCCACGTAGGCTAACCATATAAGCAGTAGATTGTGTCCTTCCAGGGGAGGAAATCTACTTCTAGACTTCTAGAATCAGCATCTCCTCATCCATGGTGTCATTGGGGTGAAATGACGTCTAAAAACCTTTCACTTGTTCGTCTCCGCCCGTTTGCATGGTGTGAAATACGATCCTCCTGAAACACGGAGTGTTTTATTTTGAAAAGAAGCAGGATGTTTTATTTTGTGTTTGTGCCCGACTTCCTTTCCAACACGGGTTAACTTGTGCTGAATTTATCCGCCATGCTCGGCGTCCGGAAAAAAATTTAACTCTTGCAATCAGCTGTGGACTCCGGGGATCCACAGTGGAACGAAAAGAAACCGAAGGAAATTGACACATTAACCTGAGTGGTTACGATCAGCTACGATCGGCGGATACGGCCTTTTCGTAGGTAGCCGTTCTGGATGTGGTGGAAATTGAGGGTAACTCAGTGGTTGAAGAGCACGCCTCATGAATAACCTGAGGCTCAGTTTTTGATGCAGCGCGCTCAGCCTCACGCTCGACTCCATCATCTCTCCTTTCTGATGGAGGTTTTCCCGAGAACCAGCAGATACTTCAGGCTCAGACAGGCAGCATTTCTGATCGGAGAATCCCGATGAGACACTTTCACAGCTGAGGATTCGGTGACCCACCGCACCGATCGAGAAAATGAATCCATGAAGCTCCGACTGTGTCCTGAATGCTGATGGACACCTGTGTGTGTGCGCCGCGCTGGCACTGGACGGATGTGGGTATCAATGCATCGGCCTGTGTGTGTGTGTGCAAGTGTGTCGCACACACTCTCCCCCGTCCTCACACAGAGGAGGGTCCTGTTCTCGCAGACACAGCCCAGGAAGCTTTACTAAGCTGGAGGAAGAAAGGCGCCTATGTGTTTGTGCGTGTGTGCGCTTGTATTTTCAAACACAAAGTTACACACATTTGTGCTGCAGGTGAAAATAAGGGACGCTTTCAACAGAGGGTCATTAATCCAAAACATTTATGGGTCAGTTTGAGGAACGGAGCCTCCTTTAAGATTTCACCAATAAGCCAAAAAACTCTCTTTAGAGCATATTTAAACAAACCCTCAGAGTCGAACAGTTTCCTCTATGAAGGCGTGTTTGCTCGTCTTCATCTGCACACGTGAATTATACCAGTGGTTCTAACTGGGCTCACTCTGAAACCCACATTTTCCCATGGTCCTTAAGTCGTGACCTACTTTTATAAAATTCAAACCAAGCAAATTAATTATTTTGTAAAAAAAAAAAACCTTCAAAGTCTCAAATGTTTAACATAAATACACCCATTTTAGTGAGTAAAGTGCATTTTAGTCGTGATGGACACGGCAGCTCCTATTAGATGTACTGAATCACTAGAATCAGTTCACTAAAAAGATTCGTTCAAAAGATTCGATCACCAAATCAACAACTCATGTAGAGCTTGGTCGGAAAAGCCTGCGACTCCGACCTCCTGAACTGATACACAGCTGAACGTTTCAGGATGTGTCGTTCGCGAAAGATTCGGTTGTTTTGAACGAATCGTTCACGAACAACACATCACTAGTTGAGTATACAGAAAATATCAAATCTCAAATTATACAAACTAAAGACCAAACAAAAAAAACAAAAATTTGTTTTCACTGCATTCAGACCACATTGATAAGAAACCGAGGAGGACCACGATATAATGTGTGCCTTTCAAAATAAAAGACATGTCAAACATCAGATTAAATATTCATTTTTTTGACTAGCTGTTCGCGACCCATCCAGAACGTGTCAGCGTGGGTCAGGACCCACCAGTTGAGAACCACTGAGTTATGAAATACTTTCTCTCTTTCTGTCTTAGCAGGCGGATGAACGACAGTCACCGCTGGGATGAGGCCAGGTGTCAGAGGAGCTGCAGATGAACTGGACTTTGCCTCTTCAGTAAAGAAACACTCCTCTCTATTCTCTCCCTTTCACTCCCTTACACACTTAAACAAAAACACACACATATACACACACACACACACTATAGGCAATCTCTATAATTAGACGCTGCAGTGAATCAACAGAAGCTGAAATAATCCGCCAAACTTCGCTCAGAAATATCCCTGATCATGTTACTCAATCCAAACAGCTGATAACAGGAAGCATGTGCTCTTTTCCCACACCTCATTACTCAACATTAAATAAAACACCTTCAAGACTTCCAGCTGCTCTCATACTCTCTATGATAAACTGCATTAAGGTCACTGTGTGCTGGGTCGAGTAAGGCTGCCTCAGACTCTCAGGGGAGCTCCAAAAATATCTCAGTGATTTCTTTTTCCTCCAGATAAGGACGACCCGGGTTCGTTTTCTGGACACTGGAGGTTTTTTCGTTTACCCTGAACACACCTTCTCTGTGAATGGTTAGCTCACTTTAGGAGAAACAGGGTTCACGTCCAATTTAGTTTTACTTTCAGGGATAAAGCAATAAAACCTCTGCAGGCTGTACTGGCTCTAAGAGGGGGAACAGGAACACATATGGAAGTAAATCTGTGCCATCTGATTTTGAATTTATATTTCTAAAGCTGAATTTTTTTGGAATCAAATCTTCCACTGGGGTCGTTGCCACATGACCAATCTAGCATTATTTGTTTGGCTGGACGATGGATAATTGAGTCAGGAATCGATTGCTTCTCCCTGATTACCCGGATGTTGAGTCGGTCTGTTCTACAGTCCTTACACACCGGAAACGACGCAAATATACGACGCGAAATTACGAAATATTCTGAGGCGAATTTTGACGTGCCCGACTATACACATCAAGCGCTATGCAATTTTGCGACTTTCCGCAAGCTTAGCTTAGCTTACGAGCTCAAGTTACTTAGCACGGATGAAAGTTAAAACAAAGACATTTAGCAAACTGTAAATATATACCGATATACCGTTAAATCTGATGTTGCAACAACACGAATTCTAATTGGTCAAAAGTGGACACACAGTATGCGAAACTTTAGAAAAATCGACCGTAATACGAAAAAATTAATGTCGCAATATCGCAGGACAGGAAAACGTTGCTGATCTAAACACTTGTATTGACAGGATACGGGTTCGATAAAAAATATTGACGTCTGAAATAATCGCACTAAAAAAACACTCCCAGTGTTTAACAACCTTTACACTAAATTTTTATTGACACTGAAATTTTTTTGATGTTGAAATTTTTTTGTAGTTTTTTAAGTCGATTTTTTTTACACTGAATTTGTTTCATCGTTGTAAAAAACAAAGTGTCAGAAATAAAAATGCGTGCATGAAATTCAACTAAAAAAAAAAAACGGTGTAAAAAAATAATTCAGTGTCAAAAAGAGTTAAAAGAAACTTACAAAAAAAATCAACATCAAGAAAATTTCAGTGTCAAAAAATTTAGTGTAAAGGTCGTCACACACCGGGAGCGTTTTTTCGTGCGAATATTTCGGACGTCAATATTATTATTTTTTTTTAACCCATATATAGTTTCCGAATTCGAAGTTTGATTTGATGCAAAAAAAAAAATCAGCTTTAGAAATTCAATTTAAAATCAGATGACACAGATTTACTTCCATACACATGCTGTTACCAACATGTTACCAAGATAATCCCAAGATGTTACCAGCATGATTGTTACCATTGTTTAAAGGATGCGGGTTTTTTCGTGAAAATGCGGTCATACAACGTCAGCTCTCAGCGCGCGCAGACAAAGCATTCACCTGAGCTTCAACAGACAGGTGCGAAAAAATCCTATTTTTAAAATATTGGACAAAGAAATACAGCAAACCCGCAGACAGAACCGTTTCTACAGTCAAAATACGACAGTGTCAATGACATTTACGGTTTAATTTCAACTAGACGCCGTTTATTTTAAATATAAAAACGGTCAACGGCGCATTGGCCGTTTTTCCACGTGTTCATCAGAATTAAACGGGTTCATGTTTTTACCTGTTGCAGCAGCAGAGCAGCAGCTGAGTCGATCCACATCCAGGCTGGAAGATCTGAGCTGAACGAGAGGGAGGAACCGCTCCAGTGAGCTGGGGTGGGTGTGGACTGGGAACGGACCCTTCAGGACCGTCAAGGTACGACACTGACTAAGGTGACTTCCTGCAGGATCCTTCAAAATAAAAGAAAAACTGACGCAAGTACAGAAAAAAAGGTTTATCGATTAGTCGGTCTCTCATCTATGATATTATGACATAAAAGATCAAACTTAAACAGTCACTGACATGGTTAACATGTCTAAATTAAGACTGTTTTATACTCAATCGGTCGTTTCATTTAGCCGATTAAACCGACTTTTATTTTGAAGGTCCAAACACCTGACCTCTATGTCTCGTTTATAACAGTTTAACTCCCCTAATATTAACTCCGTTCACACCATAATTAAGGTAGACGTGTTAACAGAGGGTCAAAGTTAAAGTTACGACATCTTTCCACACTTTTATGATTATAAATCATTTTAATTTGAGCTTCATCATATCTGATCTTTTTAATAATACTCCTCCTGATCACATCTGTTTGTTTTTGGAGCATTTTGGAGAAAGATATTTGCTTTATGCAGAAGACACAAGAAGCTGCTCAAACAATGTTGAGTTTGCAAAGTGGTTAATAATTATTAATTTAAGAGAGAAGAGAGATTTATAACTTTGAATAATGTCTAAAGAAATAAAGTTATAATTAAAAAAACAAATGGAAATGTCAAAACTATTATTGTAACCTTGGTCTGAGATTACAGTAGCACTACAATGTCTCATTGCTTGGTCTGCTTCTGCCATCTAGTGGCCACAGTACGCCATGTTTGATGCACTTTCTGATTCCTCTCAGATTCAGGTGTGTGCAGACTAACAAACTCAGACACTCACGGACACACCGGGTGCAGGACACTGTGGTTTATTATTGAATTCAAACATACACAGACTGATATTCTCACCTGTTTTCCTTAAAGAAACTTAAATATTCAACAGCCAAAAAAAATAAACAGGATCTTTAAGATCAGATTTTGCAGAAGCTCTCAGGGAGTTTGTCTCTTCAAGCTCCAAAGATGTAGTCCTTCAAAATAAAGTTCACAGGCTGAATGCTTAACAATTCATAAACCAAATAACAGGACTACACACTCATCAGGAGTTCGATTGTAAATATCCAAACATCGTTACTGTAGCGTCTTTTTTAGTACTCGTTTTAATTTTGTTTTTAAGTTTATGTTGAAGGTTTGAAATGCTTCATTTTTCTGTATCCTAGAGTGTAGTGCTGAGTGTTGGGCTCAGAGCTCAGAAGGCTCTGAAGAGCTGGTTTGGCATGTATCCCAGGTGGAGGAAGGAACTCTGGGCTTCTCTCTCGAGGTTCGCCAGCTCCTGGACTGTCGGGGCCAGAACATCCACGTGCCCCTTGTAGTTTCCACCTGTGTGGGAGCAGCAGGTCTGTTAGTCAAGCTCAAAGTAAAAACACTATAAATATGAAGCTTTTGTTCAGAGTCATTTGAAAAGGTCGGTTACCTCCCATAGCCCTGCGCTGGCCGTAGGTCACCTTCCCGTCAAAGTCGTCCACAGGTACTTTAATGTCCGGCTCACACTGAGTGATGGTGCACTTGAGATGCTCCTCGATATCAGACAGAAGCTGTTCAGAGGTGAAACAAAGAAAAGACACAAGAAGGACTGAGAGTCTGTTTAAAAACAGAAAATCTGACTCGCTGAAGTCGACGTCTTCGTCTCTGATTACCTCTTTCTCGTTGTACCAGATGGTGCAGCCTCCGTCCTCCTTCAGGCGAGTGTTGTAGCAGCCTCGGCCTCGGTTTGCACAGACGTGATACCACACCTGTGGGGACGGAGGAAGTAAGTCAGAGCTTTATTTTTAAACTCGATCATCTAAAGACTAAAAGTGTGTTTCTATTATCCGCCGTACCTTCTCCTTCTCCATCGCAACCAAGGAGATAGCCAGACCCATTCTAGGAGAGACAGACGAATATTTAGATCATGTTCTCCTTCAAACAGAAGACCAGAGTAGATGGATTTCAGTTTTACCTCTCTGCTCTACCGACTCTGCCGATACGATGGACGTAGTTCTGCTTCTCATCGGGCAGCGTGACGTTGATCACTGGAGGGGAAACAAAAATCGATAAGCTCCTTCTTCCACAAAAACATTTGATCGGGTTTCGGATCATCAAACATCTCTACCGTAAGGAACTCCGTGGATGTCGATTCCTCTGGCGGCCACGTCTGTGCAGATCAGCAGCCTCACTTCTTTCCTCTGTGAAAACAAATAAAACCTTTAAAACACCGACAGACTTCTTCTTCTTCTACTTCCTCTGGAGGGTTTTCCTTTTACCTTAAAGCGCTCCAGGTTATTTTTCCGCTCGTTTGGTTTGCGATCACCGTGGAGGCAAACACAGGAGAACTGGTGGCCTTTACTGTCTGGACCTGAAGAGGAGGAGGATCAATATTGAGGCTCTATGAATTTAGAATAATCTAACCCAGAGAGGATCTGGGATTTAAAGGTAAACTCTTGTACCTCCTCCCTGCTGAATGAAGTACTGCTCCATGTTGTCACAGTCGATCTTCGTGCGACAGAAGATGATGGCCTGGTCCATCTTGTGTTCTTTGACGGCCCTCACCGTGTACTCGCCCTTCAGCAGCTTGATGGCCTCTGACCACATTTCTAAAAAGCACACCAACACGATAACGCTGTAAAGTTCAGAGCTTTGATTGTTTGGAAAAGAAAAATCATGATAGTCAGATCTCACCAGAAGAGTTGGCTCCGGGTCTGGTGTTGTCTTTGGCGTGGACTTCGTCGGTCTATCAGAGTAAAACAGATTCATCAAGACAAGAAGTAAACGCATGATTCGAGGCCGAGATAATCAAAAGTTTCAGATTAGAGAACAAAAAACACGTCTGTATTTTTCCTCAGATCAACACGAGAGACTCACCCTGACGTGGTTCTTGCCCAGACGCTCCCAAAGACGGTCACTCTTGGGGTTAACCGGCACCACCACGTGGTGGACTGTCTCAGGGACAGAGTCCTCCCCCTTCAGGTCCACCCAGGTGGGGAAGTGCATGATGCGCTCCGACAGCTTCTTCACGTCGAAGGAGTGCAGCGTGGCGGAGCAAACGATCACCTGAGAGAGAAGATTTCCACCAATGAGACCTGATCGGGTTTAATTCAACATCCTGTACTTTCATCTATAAGAGTGTTTTCAGAAAAGGGGAATCTGTTACCTGAAGTCTTTTACCGTCAGAGGTGACCTGAGGGATCTGGTTGTGGATCCTGTTGATGAAGTCGGTGTAACCTGCAGAGAGGAGGCCATCCTTGGGGGAAGAGAAACCAGACAAATGATCTCTGACTCCAGGGGGTGTTACGGTGTCATGCAGAGCTACATAAACTGTGTTTGTACTCTAACTGCTGATCCCTTCATGTCTTTACTTACACACTCATCCAGGACTAGGAAGCGGACTTGAGACAGGCTCAGTTTCCCTGTAGAGATGAGGTCGTCCAACCTGCCGGGTGTTCCCACAACGATGTCGATCTGAAAATAAGTAGTCCACAGAAAATCAGCTAAAAGTCGGTTTCAGTAGATCTGTAATTCCACAGTTAGCACGTCACATCTCCCTGAACCTTCCTGATCTCTCCCTCTAAGACCTCAGGATAGTTTAAAGTTGGTTCAGTGAAGGTACGAGTTTCTTACCCCTTGCTCCAGAGCGGCCAGCTGCTCTTTGGCAGCCACTCCTCCGATCACCAGGAGGTCCCTGCAGCAGAAAGACAGAATCTGTTATTGTTTAAAACTGAACACTGGCTCCATCTGCTGGAGCAAAACAACACCTACAAACATACCAACCCCACACTTCCATTCTTAGCTATCATTGTGGTATATTTTCCAGCCTGCTCTGATCCAGGTCGTACCTCAGTTTCGGGTTCTCCACGTATTTCCTGAACTGCTTGACGTTGTTGAGGGTCTGCTCGGCCAGCTCTTTAGAGGGCTCGATGATCAGAGCTTTGGGGGCATTGGATGATGCTTTCACCTGACTGACTTTGGCACTGCCTGAACAAACACACAGCAGAGCAGAGGAGCTGTTTGTGAACCTACCAGAGATGATGTCTCGGTGTTCATGTCATCATAAGTTTGTGGACAACTTCTAGAAATGTAGCCCCTGTTCCACCTTCACCCACAGGAGGCTTTGACTGTTATAACTGATGAAGTGTCTGACACACCTGTCTGAGAAGATTTGACTGTGTGACCCTCTGTTGCCTGATCCAGAGCAACAAATCCAGTTTTGGGGGTGTGTTTAAAGGCCTCTCCTCCAAAGTTGAACTTCAGCTCTGCGTTCTGAATCAGACACAGATTAATAATTGGCATGATGTAAGTTTGGACCCTTCTGATATTTTTTCTCTCTCTTTAATTGTGACGTCAAACCTTCAGCACGCAGGAGGCAAAGAAAGGCTGATTCTTCACGTGTTGAGGGATGTCGAAAGCCACACCCAGGTCGTTGCCTGGAGAGGAAAGGAGAAAGAAAAATGAGTTACTTTATTGTTAATATTCTACTTTATTATTATTAGGATGATAAGTATGAGATCTCTGGAGGCAGCACCATTTTTGGAGTAGGAAATTTGTCCCTTCTCCAGATCCAGGTAGCATCCGATGGTGTCGTGCATGGTGAACTCCTGCAAAGACAAGTTCAAGAATTATCACAACAGCTGTTTGTATATCTAAATAACACAATCATACAACGTTTGTTACCTCCCCATAGCTGTCGAACTGCTTGTTGTTGGATTTCTTTCCAGTCCCACCAAAACCGAAGCCGTACTTGTCGGTTCCTGGAAAGAAAAAAATAGACTTCAGGGTTAAATCATCTCCTCACTGAGTCTGTTTTAACAACTAAATCCTTTACAGCGCAGAGGCATACCCAGGTCCAGTGAGGCCTGACTGGTGGACCAACCGATACGGCAGAGTCCTTGGTCGTGGCAGGCCACCTCGTAGTAGTACTTTCCTGGAACCAGAAGACACGAACAAAGTCACACTGTGGGTCCAAGAAATAAAGAGTCTGTTGTCATTTTTTAAACTCCAGAGTTTCTGTTTTCAGTCTCAGACCTTTAGAGACCCCTTTAGTGGATCGACAGCCGTGCCACTCTTTGAACTCTCTGCTCTGGCAGCACAATCCATCCGGACCGATCGCTGTTGAGCAAAAACAGAGGAGAACGTTGACAGAGAAGATACAGGAATAAATGGTGTATGTGCATTTGCTGTACCATTATTTCTCCAAACACTGCTCACCAAAGGCTGTGCTGCGGTCATAAGGGTTCATCTGCCAGTTGTTGAAAACTATAGAGAAAAAAATACAAACAAAACCGGTTCAACATCTTAAAAAACTGGAAATATCACTCCCATCATTGTTTGTGTTTTCATGAATCCTAAATTGAAATCGAAGACTGTCAAAGTCTGAGATCAGAGAGTCCTGCACAAAGTTCAAACATTAACGTGGTCTCACTTGCTCCTCCGGTCTTGATGGAGGCTCTTCCAGTCTTGCCCTCCTGCTGATCTTTTAGGGTCTCATACACAATCTGGATCACTGGGATACTGAAGGCCTGAGGATGAGAACCACTGCACTTCAGTCTTTTTATTCTGCTGCAATAACATGAAGATTTTACTGTAAACTTCTGTGCAAACATCAGAAGTGAAGCTGAAATACTGTGGGAGGATTTACTGTCATGAACTCACGCCTGTTTTTCCACTTCCAGTTTCTGCAGCCTGTGAATCAGAATCAAAATAAGGATGATTATAACATCTGAGCATTGACATTATAATATCAGAAATGACAATATAAAGATTAAACCTTAAAGAACAGAGTCAAACCCACCATGAGAACATCTCCACCTCCGAGGATCAAAGGGATAGACTCTGCCTGGATATCAGTGGGCAGCCTAAAAATAAAGATTCAACACAAACCAGATAAACTGTTCAGATTATAACAACATTAATAATATAATGCTGATATAAACAAACATCATAAATGTTTAATTTGGCCTTTCGGACACTCACAGCCAGTCCATCTCCTCCACAGCCTGAGCAATTTCAGGCATAACACCCATTTCTGTCAAATAACAAACACATATAGTAAGTCTGCTCACACCGGAACATCCTAATATCTGTTTTTAAAGATGTCAGACTGATTTTGACTTTAAACATTTGGAAATAAAAGTCATTTTTACCTGAAAACGCAGCCATGACTGCTGTGGAAGCGAGCGAACAAACCGGATGTAACGTGTTCAGATTTTCGGCTCGGTGTAACTCCTTTACCGGACCGGTGAAGCGATATGATCTCGTTGGTTCCGGGTAGTTTCTTCGACAAAAACGTTATTAAACAAAAAACTGATTACACGCACTTAATTAAAAGCACATATGTATAAACGACATTATAATATTACAGTTTGTCAAGTGAAAGCACGAGGATATTTTTTTAGCGCCAAACTGTATTTCCCAAACGCGGTTAGCTGGTGTATTTTGTCCCCTGTGGTTTGCCGTAGTCCACTGACAGCAGTAACATGGCTGAAGAAAGTCTCATTGAGGGCGAAGATGAAAACATTTTGTATGATTTACTCGTTATTACGGAATGGCCGCCGGAGACAGACACTCAGGTCAGTCTGTTTTTATTTTAGCTCCGTTATGTTTTAATGTTTGTTGTTTTTGTGCAGAATTAACGGTTCAAAGCTAACTCTTCTGAGCTGTTCAGAGCCACGTAGCACTTGAACCCACAGAAACACAACATGTTATGTATTAATATTCACACATTAATGAAACTAAGAGACTGTTTTGTTTTAAATCTTTATTATTTGTGCAGTTAGTACCTTAAATTCCCGTAGAGGACAGCAGACAGACATTTCTCTAAGAGGTAGATATTAAGAGCGTTTCTGCAGGACCGACTCCTCCTCTTTACATAAACAAACCTGTGCTTCTCTTAGAGATAAACTATTAACACAAATAATTAAAATCCTCAGTATAACTTGAAGATAAGGACATTCTGAGCTCACCTTTACCTTTCTTATGTTTGCAGTTGCGTGGCAACAAGGAGCACAACACCTCCCTTATAGCAAAAGCAGTGACAGGTAAGTGGTTTTTAGTGGTCCACATCAGTCCCTCTACTGGATCAGGATCTGATACTTCATTATACATATTTTGCAAAAGATTAAATACATGATGCAACTAGAGCTGGGCGATATAGGAAAAAGTTTATCACAATATATTTTTTTAATATCAGTCTGTATCGATATCACAATATAAAAAATGAAATTTAACAGTATTTATTGGTAGACTGTCTTTTGCAAAACAATAATGTACTGCACCTGGAAGGTCTTTGTGTCTCTTTGACGTTTTGTCATAAGGTGTTGCTCTAGAAACTATCAAAAAGCATATTGACCATGTATTATATAGATATTGAGGGAAATTAATTTTCGATTGTTACCGTTTTATTGCCCAGCCCTAGAGGCAACATTAACTCATCATGTTAACTGATGGTGATCCATTTCTTACAGGACCTTTCCGCCTCATCTTGCACTACCTGTGGTACAGGTAGGTTCATATTTATAATTCAGAAATGACATGCATTAAGCAAAAAAAAAAGAAGTGATTTTTATCATAATGATCTGAAATCTCATGAAGCAGAGAATCATAATAATGTGATTTTAAAAACAAGATGTTTTGCTGTCTTTATCTCTTTTATATGAATATAAAACTGATAATCCGTCTAGCAAACTCTGTCAAAAAGCCTCTAACTCCAATTCTGCTTGAGTTTGGATTCTGTGTGAAATATTAATGACAGAATGTGATGGTCCTCTAGTCATCTAAAGCAGATATTTAATTGGGAGTCGTGCAACAACAACACGTCAAGTGTTGAAAGTGGAAAATTTTAATGGTTATATGAAAAATGTTTGTTTTAAATTTAAATTTGTTGCCAGAAAAGTTTTTAAAAAGTTTTTCATGCTAAAGAAAACATACATAGAAACTTCCCTCAACTATTGAGGTTAATTTGCATCATGACAGGTACAAAAAAAGGTGCTCAAGAAAGGCTCAGATGTTAAGATGGGAAGTATTTTACTACTCTGTGAGACCGTGTGAGGAAATGGTCAGCAATCAAAGAATGATGTTAGCTGCAATGACTTCCAAATAAATTGGGGATTTCATCATCTACAGTACAAAATATTAAATATATGTTACATATTATTATTGGGGAAAACTGGATTGGTTGTGATCTTTGAGACCTCGGGCAGAACTGTAGTAAAAACAGACAAGACTCTGCAGTGAAATCTACTGCATGTTCTTTAAGTCACATTTAAAAGCTGTTGTTTGTGAACACAGTCTGTCACTGCATCCACACCACAGATGAAGGTTTAAACTCAACCGTGCAAAGAGACAAAACATATAAAAAAAACTAGATCTAGAAAAGCCAGTAACCTCTCTGTGGCCCAGCACATTCAAGATGGACTGAGGCGAAGTTAAAAACAGTCCTACAGGCTGAAAAATGAAAAGTGGACTTTATTTTGGACGCCTCATCCTCTACTCTAAAGAGGGGAGAGTCGAGCATATGTGGTGATGTGGGGATTCATAACCCCCCTGTGATATTGGTATGTAGATTTTATGGAGTTTGGGTTTTTTTCAGGTTCACTACCACTGCAACAAAACAACTTCACTAAAGAAAAAGAGTCTTGACTTAATCCTTAAGAGCCACATTAGCTGTTTGCTCACAATGAACCTCTGTTTGTTGATTAAAAGGTTAAATATGACATAAATGTATCTCTATGGAAATGTTTGAAAAAGAGCAGAAGTGATCTTGTGGATCCAGATTCAGTTTAACTGTGTCTGTTTGTTATATCAAATGTTTTAATACTGATGGTGTTGCTGAATATTCAGACTCATGATCGATCTGTGAAGTGGTCGTATTTCTGTAGATTATTAAGACATTGATCTTAGTTCATCACGTCATTATTGAACAGTATGTAAACACTGGCTGTGACCTGCAGCTGAGTCTATAATGGTGTTACACTGAGGCCTGTTTATCCTCTCAGTAAGTGGTTTGTTGGGATCATCAATAAGCTCATGAATTATTGAAAAGCTCCTCTTGTTGTGTTTGTCTCTCAGCTCTGCTCTGTTTTTGTGAAGGATCAGGAATTTTGTTTAATCAAGTTAAAGAGAGAAAAAAAACTGTTGAAGACCCGAAAAAAACAAAATGGGATCATACAGGAAAAAATGAATGATATGAAAAATAAAAATATGAATCCTGAGGTAGTGAAGTTTGTAGAAATCAGATTTATTCACCTAGAGAACAAAACATGGATAAGTTCTGGAAATAAAGTCTGCAGTTCTGCTGATCTCTGAGTTAAAATCATTTTATAAAAAAACAGAAACTAAACTATTCAGATTAATATTTATTTAACAGTCTGAAGCTTCACAATAAACACAAAAAGTGAATCGGTTTGTCGGGACTGACGTAATGACACTCCAGATTTTAAGTTTTTAATGAAGTTTCATGAATAGAATTTTTTTTTAAATCCATAAATCATAAACTTTTGAACTTTAATTAAACTTTGAATTGCAGCAAAGTTATTATGTTTTTTTTTTAATTTGAGCAAAATTTGATTTCAAATGAAAAAATGTATTAATCTGTTTGATCAAATTTATTTAATCTAAAAATGTAAATTTTCTTTCATTTTTAAAAAATCTCTCAAGTTCATTTTGATCTTATTCTCTAGTGAAACTATGAGGATGAGCTCAGTTGATTTTTATTTTAAGGTTTTATTTGAATAAATATTATTTTAATGTGTTAAACTAAGTTGAGAATGTAATCGTTGTAACTTGGGTTTGATTCTTGATTGAATTTATTTATTTAAACTTCAAAGATAAAATGTTGATTCATGATCGTTCGGTCATTATTTGTCATTTTTGAGGTTGTTGAAGCGTCTGCTCTCACTCAGAAACTCTTTTATCGGCTGTTAGTGATCAAGTGGACTCTTAAAAATCTGTAACAGTCTGAAATCGGTGACAGGATCTCTGTCAGAGGGAGTGAGGGGCGTCCACACAACAGCCAGACCTGTGTGTAAGGAGTTAATTAGAGTGAATGTTTAGATAGACATTAATGAAGTAAGGTTTGAAACACTCCTCGGACTCTTCTTCTACATGTTTGATAAAGTGAGTTTAATGCTGACAGAGTGAAAGCCGTCTCTCAGCTGTTAACTCGCTCTCGTCCTCATCCTTGTCTCTCTCCTGACTCTGTCGACCTCCTCCAGCCCGTCCAGCCCCTCTCTCCCTCTCGGCCTCGCCCGCCTGGCAAACAAGCAGATCAACTGGCAGCTGGTGCTCGCAAGGTCGGACTTGAACACACTCAGTCACACACACACAAACACTCTCTCTCTCTCTCTCTCTCTCTTTGGATCGATACCTGAATGAGGGCTACTTTGTTGCTGACATACACGAAGCTTTCCTCCTCCTCCTCCTCCTCTCCCGCTCCTCTCTTTCTCTTTCTCTTTCCATTTGCGTTTCCCCTCCACCAATCATTTAATTGAACTCATTACAACCGACGAACCGAGCAGAGAGGCAGTTTATAATTGGCTATTGATCCGGCCGTGTAAGGCGGCGTTCGGCGCGGTCAAATGATGCTGCAGATGTCCATTAACTCGGAGAGCTTGATCCTTCCCACTCGGTTCCTGTCTTCTCTTAAATCTCTCTCCCTCTGAAGCTATCTTTGCTCTTTTTAATGCGCCCAATTATTATTGTTTCTCCTCTCTTTAAGCCGTCCAATAAGAGCTCTCCGCTCGCTATTTATCTCTTTTCCAATCAAACTGCCCGCCTGACACTCACGCTCAACACTCGTCTCTCATATTTCCCTTTAATCTTCTTACATTTTTGTCCAATTACTTAAAATTTTGGCTCATAATGACTTTTTTTCCCGGCTGTGATCTCTTTCATCACCCTCGTTCTCTCGTTCAGGTCCCTAACTGGGCTTTTGTTTTTCTTCACAGTAATGGCAAACTGCTGGCAGTGGTTCAGGACCAGTGTGTGGAGATTAGGTAATTACTGAACTGTATCCCGCTGTTTGATGCACGCCGTCTGTGTGTGCGCCAGTGATAGAGAGCCTTTTAATTAATTGGCTGATTTATCCCATCTCCCTCAAAAGAAGAGCAACAGTCTCCATTCGTATCTCAGTCATGGAGTTGATATATTTATTTATTTTCACAGTCTGCAACAAAAACAGTCGGCCAGAGTTAAAATATTTGAGCCAATTTAGCATAAATTTAGTCGGGTACTGCAGGCTGCTTGAAATGAATGCTTACGATTGAAAAAACTGAGTGTGTGTGAGAAAGAGACCGAAGCATATATCTGCACGAGTGTGTCTGTGCTCCATCTGAGTGGCTGTAATTATTTTTCAGACACAATCCAATTTCCCCCGTACACACAGAGAAAAAAAAAAACACTCACTCAGCAGTGTGTGTGTGTGTGTGTGTGTGTGTGTGTGTGTGCGGTTGACACAGTGTTGTAATTTCAATGGAGCAAAAGTGAAATCAGAATCAATAGCAGTGAAGCAGGTATGAATGTGTCTCACTCTGCAGACGTTAACAGTTAGCTCTTTTACTTCCAGCCTGTTTTAATAGTTTTTAATCGATATGCAAAAGTTCCACTTTGTTGTAGGCGATCAAACCGCTTAATGACGCCTCACACGGACGTTTTTCCTGCGTCCTTCCTTCACCCCGCTGTTGTGTTTATAACAGGAGGGCGTGCAAGGCTTTTTTCACTCTCTCTCTCTCTCTGTCTTTGTTGTACATCTCATTATATGTGTGTGTTTGCTCCGCCCCCCTGCAGGTCTGTGAGGGATGACTTCGGCTCAGTCATCGGGAAGTGTCAGGGTAAGACGCCGTCCTCTTCTCTTTTATTAGGGTAATCCTCGTAGCTCACCTCACTAAACAGCCTGTTTGTGTGGAGAGTAAGAGCGTTACAGTGTGTGTGTGTGTGTGTGAGACTGTTATAAAGGAATATTACACCAAACAATCAAGATAGAGAACAAAACACTAGATGCACACAAAATCAAACCCTTTTAAATTTGTTTGTCATAAAAATAGATTGGAGCTGCAGATCGTATCAAGAACTGAGCATATCCATCCATAATTTTTTTATCTTGAAATTTCAACTTTATTCACGACATTTTGTAATCTCGAAATTTTGACTCAGATTACGAAATTTCATTTTTTAATCTCAGAATTTCAATTTAAATCTCTGAATTTCGACTTTAATCTCCTTTTTGTAATTATTTTTTTCTCCTTATGTTGCCCTAATCCTCTTTCATAAAAACCCGACCCCTAAACCAGGTCGATGAGAAATAGCATTACTGACATTACTGCAGCTGGTCAGTAGGGGGAGCTCCAGCTGTTTTAGCTTCACTTCTGAGCAGCTCATTTCGTGTCTTTCTTTTATAAAATATAATTCAAATTTAAACTCAAAATATCTATTAAATTTGAACTCAGCATCCCATAATGCTTCACTTCAGCACCTGTTGATAATGATGAGAAAATAAATCGATTTGTTTGTCTGATTTACGTATTTTGTGTAAAGTTGCTGCTGCGGTCACGGGTCCCTCCGTCATGTTAAAAGGTTGTTTTTGTCGTCCGTTGTGACGCTGATGAATCTGTCGCTTTAATTAACACGGTTTGTGGTCATGTATGTGTGCGTGCCGCCGGCGTGCGCGGCTGTTTTTGTCCTCGTCACTCGACTTTGAATGAGTTTCAAAGAGGGCTGTGGACCACTGAGGCTAATTAAAATTGGTGTAAAAGAGCCTGTGAAAAGCAGCACAGATAATCACCCTCTTCCCACACACTGTCACTCATTAGACGCTGCCTCACTCACAGGAACTGATGAAAACAAATAGCCTCCTTTGTTTGATTCGCCGCGATGATGGCCTGCTGACTCGGTTTTAATTACTGTAAACAAGACGAGGCCCGAAAGTCTCTTCAAGTTTTGACTTTTGATTCAGGAAAAAGTTGAAAGTGATGACCTCTGACTTCAATCACCTAACTGGAGAGTCCAGAGCTGCTGTGTGGACCACCGAGGCTTCTCTCAGCTTCATGTGACTTCTGAGGAGCGTCAGGCGATCGTATTTTTTTCATGAACCCGTTTTTTTTTTACCTGCATGTCATTTCCAACTCCACGGCTCTTCTTCTTCGCCCCAGATGTTGCAGACACAGCAGTCCTCACTAAACACATTTTGCAGGAATTTCAGCTTTTCCGAACTCTCTTAAACTTTGTTGTGTGTCGCTCTGAGCTCCTGATGAAGATGTATGATACCTCACCGCTCCTCAGGTGCATCTGCCTCCCTGGAAGTGTGCCTGGTGTGTTAGACTAGTGCTGGGCACTGCAGTTCTTTTAGATGTACTGAATCATTAGAATCAGTTCACTAAAAAGATTCGTTAGAAAGATTCGTTCACTGAATCACCGAATCATTCAGCGCTGCGGCTATTGAGTTTTCTCCGAGACACACTTGAACACAACACACCGCTATCTACTTCCTTCGCTCCAGTTGAGATCGCTACAGCTGGTGAGTCTCATTCTCTTCGCATCACTGCCAACCTTACGTTTTAAGTTTATTTAGGAACTAAATCTGTTAAAACGACGGTCGCCATGAAAGTGTATCCCTCAGACAAACATGATTCCCGAGAGTGTAGTTCACGTAAAGAAGTAAATTAGGCGTCAGCTCATTTGATCGGACAGATAAATATCAATACATTGATCCATTGGAAAAACACAGTTATCGTTAATGTTCATATTTATTGATTCTGATATTTTCTCTCGCCGTCACGCTCGCACTCCTCCAAACAAAACAAAACAAACACACCACGAGCTCAACGGCGAGCCCAGAATACAGCTCAGTTTTCTGTCTCCTCTTCTCTCCTCCGGTTTTCTTCTTTCTTTTGTTATTTTTTCTCATTTCGTCAATCCTCTCTCTCTCTCTCTCCCTCTCTCTCTCTCTCTCTCTCTCTCCCTCTCCCTCTCTCTCTCCCTCTCTCTCTCTCCGTATTTGTTCATTCCTGTCCAGACGTCATTGTGCGGCGCCGTTTGTTCTAATGCTTCATCATGTGGATAACAGTTGCCGCCAGGCCTGCGTAAATCTCGGCCTCTCCGCTCTCTTTCTCTCTTTTTTCTATTTCATTTCATCTCTCCTTTTCATTTTACTTTTACTTCATTTCATTTCACGGAGATTTGTCCTAATGGATTCTGCTGTGATCCTGCTTTCTGTGGCGTTTTCTTTTTAATGGAGGAGCGTGCGCGTGCGTGCGTGTGCGTGTCAGTTACTGTCTTGTGTGCGCACCTGTGTATCACTCTCTGCCCTCCCTCCCTGTTACAGCAGAGTCCTCTCCCGCCCCCGTACATAATTCATAAGTGTTGAGCTCTGATAAATGCATCTGCGAGGCCTTCAGAAAGAAGCCTTTTCTCGGGGTCGTCGGGTGTAATTCTCCCCAAACTTCTGCCGCCGTTATCGCTCGGAGGGGGGAAAAAAATCAGGACAGTAGCCTCCAATTTTCCAGCTCCCCGAAAAAGTCATCTATGTGGAAATGGAGCCCTGACAGCTGCAGAACAACACGCTGTATACAATTCATAATGGGAGCGAGAGATAGGAGGGGAGGCAGCGGTGTGAGAGCGAAATAGAGAAAAAGATTGAAATAGGAAGCAGAAAAAAAGAGAAGAAAACAGAGCAGACGCTTTGTATCTATGGCTCTCATAATGCCTCCATGTTCCTGTCTGCTCCGTCTCAGCCCCGAGTCTCAAAGGTGTGTTAAATCGCCTCCTTCCCCAGGTGCTCTCTGATATCTCGGCCTTAAAATTTGGGCAGCTATTATTCCTCTCAGTGGGCTCTGGCTTCATCGTTCCTCTCTCTCTCTCTCTCTCTCTCTCTCTCCGGTTTTTGTCTGTCTGGCCTCCCACTTCCTTCCCTCCTATCTTCATTTAAAATTCTAGTCATACAATATCCCGACGCCTCCATTCGTTTGCAGTATTGCCCACCAGGGGTTGCGGCAGCGTTCCTCAGCCTCGAAATCCAATGCAATAAACTGCCAATAGCGCCGTTATGTGATATCAACAAAAACATAACTTCCTTTTCATAACTTTATTGCTCTGCAGACTCGGCCCCTGTGGTGGCGCGTTATGTTTCACACCGTTCTCCTGTGCAGAAATCTATGCTAAAGCGTTGTATTTATTTGTTCTTAAATATTCGACTCTCTCTCTCTCTCTCTCTCTCTCTCTCTCTCTCTCTCTCTGTCTCTGTGTGTGTTTAAGATAATCACGTATTCAAATCAGATTCAGGATCAGACCGCTGCCAGACTGCTCCGGCTCCTCTATCAGACGGTTTGACAGCGAAGCCTTGAGAAAGCGCCAGCAGGCAGAGATGTGCTTTATAACAGTGATATGGTTACACTCACAGCGCTGCTGAGCCAGCAGATTGGTAAAACAGTAGCCTATACTTCAATAAAGTCGGGATTTATCATCCCGCTTCTCCTCCTCCTCTCGTCGTGAGCGTGCACGTGAGAGTGTGTGTGAGTTATTTAGATGTATTACTCCGGCTATCCTTCACTGATGAATTGGACGGCTCCTCAGACACTCTGAGTTGATGTAATGGTTTAGCTCCATCCTTCCTCGCCCATCTGTATTCACCGCAGGCTCGCCGCCGCCGCCGAACACCAGGGATTATTTGCAGAGACTTTTCTCATCTGGCGTAATAAGAAATCCATGATCTAGTCTTTTCTCTTCTTCTCCTGCAGTGCCGAAGGACCCCAACCCTCAGTGGCGGAGGGTGGCGTGGAGCCATGACTGCACCCTGCTGGCGTTCGCTGACAGCACCGGCACCACGCGCCTTTTTGACCTCATGGGCAGCGAACTGTTTGTCATCCCGCCGGTAACCATGCCAGCCTTTTCCCCTCTTTGACATCATCAGACAGGACCTTTCTCCCCTCTGCCGCGCTCGCCCTGACACTAATTATGAGTGGTTAATTAGGTGGAGCATATGGAAACCCCGTGGCTCCTCTTTGATGTTGTCTCCAGGTGATTAGTTCACCTGCAGTATGTTGAACCGTCTCCTAATAACTTTGAAATCTCCCTCCATTTATCATTCCAGAGCAGCGGCGGCTTTTCTCAAACTTTATTTTGATGTTTTTGTCGTGTTTTGTTGAATTAGTGAGAATTATATAAAGAAAATAATATATATTATACACATGAGGCTGTACATTATGAAACACTAATAACATTTTGAATGTCCTAGCTTCGACAGCTTTTAGTGGTATATTACAATAGCATTATATTACAAAATAAGAAACACAGACTACATTTACCAGCCTCCTGATCTCCATGGTTACACTCGCTAGCAAAGTATACCCTGCGTGAACTGCAAGAAAGCAGCTGTTGTTGAAAAAAGCCACCTTGTTATGTTTACTTTAGTCAATATGTTAGCACTGAAAATTTGCAAAATACTCCTTAAAATTATTAGGACCCATGCTAATGTTAGCTGTTATAAAATGTGGAGCAAATTTTAGTAAATATGCTAACATCAAAAACTTGCATAATACCCCTTGAAATGATAAGGACCAATGCTAATGTTAGCTATTATAAATATAGCTTATTTTAGTAACTAAGCTAGCATTGAAAAATTGTGTAATACCCCTTTAAATAAATAGGACCTATGCTTATGTTAGCGGTTACAAAATGTGGTGCTTATTTAAGTAAATATGCTAGCATTGAAAACTTGTGTAACATCCCTTTAAATGATAAGGAACTATGCCAATGTTATCCGTTATAAAATGTGGCGCTACTTTTAATTAATATGCTAGCATTAATACATGCCTAATACCCCTTCAAATTCTTAGGGCCTATGCTAATGTTATCTGTTACAAAATTTGGTGCTAATTTTAGTAAATATGCTAGCATTGAAAATTTGCATCTTACCCCTTTAAATTATTAGGACCTATGTAAATGTCAGCTGTTATAAAATGTGCTTATTTTGATAAATGGACCAGCACTGAAAAATTTAGTTTTTCCCCTTTTAATTATTAGGACTTATGCTAATGTTAGCGGTTCTAAAATGTGGAGCAAATTTTAGTAAATATGCTAGCATCAAAAACTTGTGTAATACCCCTTGAAATTATACGGACCAATGCTAACGGTAGCTTTTATAAATATTGCTGACTTCAGTAAATAAGCTAGTATCATATGATTGTTTAACACCAATTTAAATTCTTAGGACCTATGCTAATGTTAGCTGTTATAAAATATGATGCTAATTTTAGTAAGTATGTTGGCATTGAAAAATTGCGTAATACCCCTTTAAGTTATTAGGACCTATGCTAATGTTAGCTGCTACAAAATGTGGTGCTTATTTAAGTAAATATGCTAGCATTGAAAACTTGTGTAATATCCTTTTAAATGATAAGGAACTATGCTAATGTTACCTGTTATAAAATGTGGCGCTACTTATAGTAACTATGCTAGCACTGATACTTGCGTAATACCCATTCATATTCTTAGGGCCTATGCTAATGTTAGCTGTTACAAAATTTGGTGCTAATTTTAGCAAATATGTTAGCATTGAAGATTTGCGTCTCTCTCTCTCTCTCTTCTTTAAGGTGCTGAGTTTTCCCGGGGATTTCAGCTGTGCGGTGGCCGGCCTCATCTTCCTGGAGTACACGGGCGGCGCTCAGTGGTCAGCTGAGCTGCTCGTCATCACGTACGGAGGAGGGCTGAAGAGTTACCTGGTCAGGTGAGAGACTTAGAGTCTCATCTCTTTGTTTCTCTCTCATTAAAATGCACCGATATCATCCTCCTAACCTCCGGAGAACTGCCGCCCTCTCTCTGAGGCTCTCTCTTTACCCTCCTCCATATTACCTGACGCTCCAGCCGCTTTCATCTCTGACTCTTTGAAAACGGTCTTTCTGCCGCCAGAGGATAATTATAAAACAATATTTCAAATTGAAGTTTGAGAAATAGCAGCTGGTTGTGCTCATAACTTTTAGATGATTAGCTTGGTGAGCTGCCAGGAGTCCAACTTCTGAAAAACACCGAAAATCAAACAACTGTCGAAAAGCAATTTACTCTGTTCTCCGGGCCGCCGCGGTCCTCTGGTGTCAGGAGGAGAATCTTAAAGGTGGCTGTGGTCTCAGGTCGAAGGAAGTATGAGCTGGTAGTTTCAGGGCGTTCAACCTTCATCAAGAACTATCTGGTCTGTGGACTCATATCTGGTCTGTTGAGGTGAGACTTTCTGGTTCCTTTTCTTAAACCCCTCACACTTTCAAATCCACGTCCCAGTCTGGTTGAGGTTTTCCCTCTACATTATTTAACCCACTTCCTTCTCCGTTTGACAGACGCCTCAGACCCTTTCAGGTCTCAGGTCCTCCCCTTTAAACTGTAACTCAGGTTTGACAGGTGTGCAGACTCTGACCAACAGTTAGAGTGACCCCATCTTTCAGGTCCCGCTCTGGAACCAGCACTTACTACTTTCTGGGCTCAGGTTTCGAACGACATTAGCGTCTCAGTTCCGCTCGTACACGCCTCTTTTTCAGGACGCAAACATCAGCCAACTCTTCCTTTTCACTCACTGATTACACGTAAACTGACACGACAAGGTGGGTTCATGTTCATAGTAGGGCTGGTCGATAAACTGAAAATTTACAGATACCAAAATTTACGACAATAACAGACGTCATTTTGCACATATTAGTATTTTCAGTGTCAATCAATTTCATTGTGTGGAGCAGGTTTATCATAAAAAATAAATACATTTTAGGACATTTCAAGTCGTTTGTGACAAACTCAAGTGAAGTCTCAAGTCTGTTGAGGTGGGTCTTTATTGTTTTGCTTCAAACTTAGTGTCTATCTGGGTAGGAACTGGTCAAATTAAAGTCTCAAGTCTTTCAAGTGCAAGTCCAAGTTCTTAGTAAAAACAAGTAGGGCTGGGCGATAAACCAAAAATTGATCAATACCGAAATTCACGACCATAACCAACACCATTTTGCTCGTATCGGTCAAGTCCAGTCAAGTCAATGTTTATTTATAAAGCACCTTTAAAAGACAGCAGTCAAACAAAGTTCTGTACATGGGATAAATAAAAGGTCCCCTTTAAGATGTTGTCCTACGAGGGAAAGACAGGTGAGGAGATGGAGGACGGTTCAAAAGTTGGAGCGGCTGAAGTAGACGAAGTTAATGTGGGAGGGGGTGAGCAGCTTGTGGAGTAGTTATCGTCCATTTATAGTTATCGAGGTGAACTGATCAATATATCATGATATTGATTTGAGGACATATCGCCCAGCCCTAGTTTATGGTGAATTTATATGAGAGATTGTAGAAACATGTTAAATTATAAACCCAGTCATAAAGGAACATGAGATTAGGGATTAAATTAAGTGGATTTAAATGGTTGATAAACAGGTGAGTCACACAGACAGTCCTGGTGAGTCATGTGACCTCTGTCTGAAAAAACACCTTAAAGTAATCTTCCTTGGAGTTGTTTTCTTTTCCCCCTCATTTGCATGCTTGTGCTTCATACACTAACATTTATGGGAAATTGCATCCTATTTGTGTTGTGATTGGGTCTCTGCATGTTCGTCTACGTATAATGAGCCGTTCGCACCTTTCCCTGAATACCAATCCCTCCTGCTTTCAGTCCTCATTCAGACGCACTCGGACCATTTGATCGGTGACATCTGAGCGCAAACCCCCACAATTCAACATGCCTGCTTTCCTCATGACTGCCCACATCTCTCCCACTTTAAACCCAGTGTTATTGAATCTGCGGTTATTTCACAGATTTCCCCTTTAATTCGGCGTGATTGCTGCAGTCACGCTGAGCCCCGCCGCGCTGACACTCACAGACACTGGATGAGATTGTGTCTGTGGGCTGAATCTCAAGTCAGTCGACATCCTGCACTCTCTGACTTGCCCTCACTTCTGTGTGCAGAGTGATGTTTGCTGAGGACGGGTGATTTCTTTTCCTATTAGAGGCAGATAAATGCTGCTCCGTCTCTGCCTTTGGATGTGATTGTATTTTTCTGTGAGGGGGTAATTAAGATGTGTGAGACATGTGCGCCGGATTGACTCTGGCTTGTTTTTAGAGGTTCATTTTCAGTCTGGAGCTTAAACTCACTCTTCCTCTTCATGTGACTGCTTTCCAATATTGTCGCTCAAACACGCTGAATGAGAATGTTAAATTGAGAGCTGAGCCTCCACAGTAAGTCATCTCTCCCTCCTTTTTCCGTGTTTGTTGGTGGCTCAAACACCTAAATGTCCAGAGGGAGATGAACCGTGGGAATCTTCCATCTATTTCCTCTCCTCCTCCTCTTTTGTCTCCGTACAGTTTACATCTCGGTGAAACATTTCCCCAGCGGGATCCCTCCACACAAATCTCATTTCGATGGCTCACTTAGATCCAGTTATATATTTGGCCATGTCTCATTTTAATTGCAGCCTGGATTGAAATTGCTCTGTCATCTTCTCCCCGAACAGCTTTGTCGCACCATTAACACTTTGCACATGGGTGTTCGTGTTTGTGATTGTTTGTCTGCCAGTGTGTGTGTGTGTGTGACTATCCTCTCCTTCTCTCTTTAGTGTGGGGACCAATCAGAACTTCCAGGAGAATCACAGCTTCAGTTTCTCGGCTCACTACTCTCATGGCATCACCTCAGCTATTTACCACCCTGGACACCGGTAAGTTACTTCTCATCTATTGTGTAATTTTCTGATGATGTGCTTTAAGTCAGTAAAAACTGTAGTATTCACCTTATGTCTGCTACCATAGCTACTAAATATAAAAAAGAAATCTGCATTTTAGGTGCTGATTGGTCGAGTCGTGCGATCAGTGAGGAGAGGGGGTGGCCCAAGTTTGTTTCTGACCTGTAGCCCCAGTTCCTGCATGTCTCCTCTGGTTCCCTGCTCTATCCACTGTCCTATTGACTCTGATCAAAGAAATAAAAGCGTCAGAATACAACTAAGAGTAAAAAAGGCAAATGCAAAATATGCAAAAGATGCTAAATGGGCAAAATATGAAAAATTTGCAAAATATGCAAAATGTTCAAAATAAACATTTCCAAATTGTGCAAAACAGGCAAAATGTGCAATATATAAAAAATTGCAAAAATATGAAAAATTTGCAAAATATTACATATTTTGCAAAATTGAAAAATGTGCTAAACATAAAATATACAAAGTATGCAAAATATTCAAAATATGCAAAATATGCAGAATATGAAGAAACTAAATATGAAACATGCAAAATATTTGAAATATGAAAAATATGCAAAATGTGCAACGTCAGAAAAATGTGCAAAATACAAAAAATTGCTAAGTGTGCAAAATTTAAAAAATTGCAAAACATGAAGATAGCAAAATATGAAAAATGTGCAAAAATGTTCAAAAAATGAAAAATTTAAAAAATGTGCAAAATATAAAAATTGTGCAAAACATAAAATATGCAAAGTATGCAAAATATCCAAATGCATTATACTCAAATGCAAGTGTGTGAAATATGCAGAATATGAAAAAATAGCAAAATATAAAAAAATTGCAAAATGTGAAAAATTTGCAAAACATGAAAAATTTGTGAAATATGAGAAATTTTCAATAATTGCAAAATGGGCAATATATGAAAAATTCTTAAGTATTAAAAATTTGCAACACATGGAAAATGTGCAAGAAATTATAAAATATGCAGAGTATGCAAAAAATTCTAACGCAAAATATTCAAAATATGCAAAATATGCAGGACATTCAATATATGCATCTAGCAGCACTATCAAAAGGTGTGTTAATCTTACTTAACAATCAATACATCTTCAATGTGTGAACATAAACCCTTAAAGGTTTCCAGGTTTTGTTTTTATCTAAGAATAAAATCTTAGATTGAATAAAAAATTTTTGCTGAACGTCAGAATCTTCCACAAAACCGCACTGGAGGACCATAAGAAGAAATCGAAGCCTGAGAGTGGTCGGTGAACGAGTCCCACTGCTCCTCTTTTCCTCTGCGGCCTCCACAGTCCGAGCCGTCTTTTATTACAGCCCTGTTTCATCAAGAGTGGTTTTTTTTTTCGATATTTAAATTCAGACATTTACAGACATGCTTATGAATCCTTTGAATCAATTCTTCACCCATAAACTCATTGCTCATGATGATGCTACTTGATGCCACGTACAGCTTGAATAACCAAGTTTGGAAAGTAGCAGAGTTATTTCAAGAGCTTTCATCATTTGATGTCCAGGGGCAATGTGAGTACACTCCAGCGTGTCGTCAATACGCTCATAAATATGTATTTTTTATTGATCACAGTCCGAGGACTCAGAGTGAATTTACTGCATTGTAGTTAAGTTGAGCTGAGACTTTAGCAGACACCTTTAACAGCTCAAATCTATATTAATAACAAGGACAAACAATAAAATATGTACCATTGATAGATGGAATAACACAGAGAGAGTAACAAGTTTAGTTTCAGACTCTCCAAGAGGCATGAAGAGATGTTTCATTATGGATCAGGGCCAAGAAGCTGCTCAGGAATAAATGAGCTCGCCTTTTTAATGCAACACCTGCAGGGATGCTACAGCAGCCGGGGTCGTCCTTGGCCTCCCTCATCACGTAGCATTCAGAGGTTTTTTGCTTAATTATGTCTCGCTCACACCCGTGACCTCACCTTTTTTTGCTCTCTTTCTCTCTACGCTCCCCCGGTCCGCACACACCAGGTTTAGTTTGGCTGGTGAAGCTTGGTTTGGCAGCCTAATGGATTTTGGCAGCTACTGTCAAGTGTTTGCCAACTGATAGATGAGATGAAACTTTAATGATCCCTGTGTGAAAAGTGGGTCAGCAACAGAGAGAATAAGAAAGAGGTGAGAGGAGGAGGCAAGGTGAGGAGCAGGGTCTGAAGAAGAGAAAGAAAGACTCTTCAACAGCTGAGCGTACTTACATGAGAATATGGAGAAGCTGCAGCAGCAGACACTATGGAGGGAGTGTTTACTGAGTCTCATGTCGTGAACAGATGGAAACACAGATACTGAGAAACGTCTCCAGATGTGCAGCGATGATCAGAGCCGCTATCAGAGTTAAACATGCTGCTTATACTATCAAGACATATGTGCAAAATGTGCAAATCAGGAGGAGCGGTGTCATCTCACTTGATGCACGTGCTGATGTGACAGACTTGGGTCAAATTTACACGAAAGACGAAAACATACAGGATCTGTATTGAGCGTGTTCTGTGTTTTGCATTGGGTATCGCAGACAGGATCAGCGTATTTGTAGCGTAGCCAGCGTAGTGCTGGTCTCAGTATAAAGGAAACAACATGCTCACTACAGGTTGTTTTTCTTTTCTGTGGTCGATTTCCTGATAATTTGGATATAATTCAGTGACCGTTGAGCCTCTAATGTATGTGAAAGAGCTTTAAGTGATTTTACAGTTTGGGTTTTTGCAGGTTTCCTGGTGTTTAATAAAGTAAACTCTGTTCCTCTATGCTGTTACCTTCAGGCAGAGTTAGCAGGTAAAAGTCCTGTTGGGGTCCACATGGATCAGGGATCGACCATCGGATTGTTCTGTTACTGATAAATTCAGAACCAGGAAGGATTTCTCATCTACATGAACTGATACACAGTCAGGAATTTACGTATTTACGTACGTCCCCCATCGTTTATGTTGACCCGGCTTCTTAGCTCTTGTCCGGTCTACCTCCGTTTTAAACGCCCGTTATTCCTCCAGAGTCTCCGGTATTTACTTTGTTTTCTTGCTTGTGTCGGCAGTCGTGGCCAAAGGAGGATTCAGACAATTTTCCGAACTTTCTGGTTGGTTTCTACTGTCCGATATTGTAGCACGCTAACTTTGTTTGGGCTCGTGAACGACACGGGGGAGCAGCGTCTGCCTCACAACCAATCAGGTTAGAGGAGGTGGAGAACGGCTTTGTTTACAGTCAGAAAGAGCGGACCGCTCAAAAATGTTCAAATGTTGACGACACAGACGTAAGAGAACACAGAGATATCGATATATTACCAAATGTCATCAATAACTAATAACTATTGACTGATAATAAAAGCTTTTTTGTTTCTACACCACAAAAAAAAGATGCTTCTTTAACAGATTCCTGCCTACCCAACCTTTAAGGGATAAGCTAAATTAACTTCTGCTTTGTTTCCTGAATTTGACAGATATGATGCTTCAGTTTTAGGAATAGAGGACTAGAAACCAGCTGTTCGTTAGCACCAGAACTACAAGTCGTTTCAACATATTACTAATACAGGGTTCCTACGCAAGTATGGAAATATAATTTGATCAGTTTCCAGGTCTTAAAAAATGGAGTCTGGCCCTGACTATAAGCTACATGTCCTCCCCCTTCGTTCTCGATCTCCTCATACTTCCAACCTGTGCTATCGACAAAGGCAAAAATTAGCCCCCCCCAAAAAAAATTAATACAAAAAAAAAAGTAAGGTAAATGAAAAATAAAGTAAGGAAATAGGTAATTCCAACAGTAATTCTAAAGAGTAGGGTATGGAAAAGTATGAAAATTCCAACTGTGTTGGAACTCTACTAATACTGTGATCATTGCACGTCAAAAAGTGTTGGTTACATGTTGCTTCTAAGCATTGTGGCGGCGGCTCACGGGTAGAGTTGGTTGTCCGTCCCTCAGAAGGTCAGGTGCTCTGTCCAAGGTCCTGCTGTGTGTGAATGTGAAAGTCCTCTAAGTTAAACAGCCCTTCACCATTCATCCACCTCCAACAGAAACTGTAGCTGCCATAATGCAACAACAACTCTCCCCAAATATCCGTTTCCTCTCCACTAGGGGGCAGTGTTGAGCTGAAGAGCGCTGCTTTCTTCACCCACACCTCCCTCTATGACCAGAGCTGAATCTGCTCTGTTCTCCCACTGATCACTGTGGCCGCTGTGGTATTGTTTGTGTCTTATCTGTGCTCGGCCATTGATTCTAAAGCAGAGCTCTGATAAACGCCTCCTGCGTCTTTGCTAAATGGCACATCAGAAGTGTTGAATGAGCGCTGATACCCTGGACTGAACCCAGGCGGGACGATAACCTCACAATGGCCGTGTTATAAAGCCAGTAAATCCATCAGGTGATAATCACAGTGTTGGTTTCTATGACTGAACGTGTGTGTGTGTGTGTGTGTGTGTGTGTGTGTGTGTGTTCATGTGTGTGTCTGTGTGTGTGTGTGTATCCGTGTTTTTCAGGCTGCTGCTGGTGGGAGGCTGTGAGTCAGGGGATGACAGCACATCCAAGGCCTCATGCTGCGGGATTACAGCCTGGAGGACTCTGTCTGGCTCGCCTCACTACAAGCAGGTCACCAGCTACGAGGATGACGTCAATCCAGTGAGGAGATCGCACACAAACAAACACACAAACAAACACAATAAAGGATTGATTGTTTGTGTAAATATCTCATTTTCACGTTTGCGTCTAGAACCAGAAGAGAGGTTTCCTGAGGATGCCCAGCTTCAGGTTCTTCTCCAGACAAGGAAACGAAACGGTAACCCGACCCTCTCCCCGCTCCATCGTCCTCCATCATAATTAAAAACGTAGCGGGCGGGATTTTGGCGAGCGCACAATGCTTTAAAAAGGTAATGCATCTGCGTTTGTGACATCCAGGACGGCGTGTTCCGCATGAGCCTGAGCCCCGACGGCGCTCTGCTGGCGGTCATCCACTTCTCGGGACGTCTCTCTCTCTGGGACGTCCCGTCGCTCCGACAGAGGGCCGCGTGGAGCCAAGACCAACAGGTACGCCTAAGCCGCTTGTGTTTTCGTGGGTGTGGGAGCACGCACGATTACGCTAATGCGGAGTAAACCTTTGTGCGCCGCGGAAATATTTAGTACATTTGTCGCTCGGCTGGTTGTATTAATGTAATCTCAGAGAAGAGCGAGTGTGTGAGTGTGTGTGTGTGTGTGAGTGTGTGTGTGTGTGTATCGGTAAATAAAAGAGGACTTCTATCTGCAGTATGTTTCTGCTCAGTGTGTGTTTATTTTGTGAATCCGCTGCAGTGAGAATAAACAGGGTTAGCAGATTAATTTCTCACCCTCCTCCTCTTTCTCCTCTCCTCCTCCTCCTCCTCCTCTTCGGTCCTTGGGTCCACCCTGCAGCCAGGATTTGAGGAGATCAACCCGGAGTGGAAGACGTCGCTGGAGAGGAGGAAGAAAATAAAAGGTATCTGAGGCCTGAGGGGCCGGAGCGAGCGCCGACTTTGCTGCTGACACAGCAGAGCGTTGTGGATAGGATTTAATGATCTTTGACACGTCTTATTCACCGACTTTTACACTTATTTACACGTACAAGCGTGCAGTGGCTGCAGAGGGTAGCGAGTGTTCCTCTGCTTCACTCTGCTTGTGTGTGTAGGTGTGCGCCTGTTTGAGAGTCTGTTTCTGTGACAGTTATGGGCCAGCAGTGACGGCGGTTCTGACAGCTTGTGTAAGCAGTAATCTGTGATAGATGTGTCCACGTGTGAGACGTCATCTCAGACGAGGAAACTTCAGTTAATGAATCAGCTGTTTCCTCTCGTGTCTCCCTCACCTGTCCCCAGATAAGGAGCTGTACTACCCGCTCGTGGATGTGAGCTGGTGGAGCAACAACGTCCTGATCCTGGCTCGCTGCTCCGGCTCCGTCACCGTCTCCTCCGTCAGGACGCTGCGCAACCTCCTGGGGAAATCCTGCGAGTGGTTCGAGCCGTCGCCTCGAGTCACTGCCGCGCACGACGGGGGCTTCCTAAGCCTGGAGGTAAATGTCAAGGCGGTGCTCTGCCGCGTTCCCGTGGTTACGTAAACATAATAACAGAAAGGCTGCAGATCTTCAGGTGTTTAAACATACATCTATTTCTTTAAGCGCCTCTTCAGCTCGGGGTCGAGCGGCCTGGAGTCTTGCCCAGTTTGCACCGTGAGAGAAAAGGGAAAGAGATTGTGCAGGTTAGGGGTCCATTATAGATCTGTCAGTTCTTCAGTTTTATAATTGAAGTTTGGGGAGTCAGACCTGCCCCTGAGTTTACCTTTTATTTTGCAAAGAGAGTTATCCAGTAAAATCCGTGATGGTTTTGCAGCAGAGATGAGTGGATTGATTTCTTTTTTTTAAACGTCTTTGTGCTGCCGGCTGATTTTTCCCACAAAGGGAGATAAAAGTTCTTATAGGATCATACAGCCGAGTTCATCTCCATTCTTTAATAGGTGTACTGCTTATATAGTCTGATGGCTGTTCGTGAGGTTTAAGTTAGCAACATCAACCTCGACAAAGTCTCAATAAAAGTCCATCAATATCAGGATCCTGCTTCGATACCACGGCAACAAGAGACGAAATCCTGGTTGATTTAGTTATTTTTGGTTCTGGCTCAGGAAAAGTTTGTGAACACAGAACAACATTTGACTTACTGTTGAGAATCAAAAATGTTTCCCATAATGCATCATACTGTCATATATAAGCTCCCTGTCTGAAGTCTGCAGGTTGGCCCTGATAGAAAACATACAGGTGAACGTCGATGTAAAGTTCTAGTCTCATTGGTCGATATGTGCTGAGTCGACCAAAATTCTGATTAGTCGACTCGAATTTTTCTGTGTCAATTTACAGTCTAGTTAATTTCATCAGGAGGAATGTACCAAGTGCTAATGGAGTTGTTTCAGACCAACCCCTTTTCACAGGTAACAGCCTGTCTCAGAACACCTGGAGACAGTAAGATTGAAGAGCGTCCATGTTAATCAATGTCAGGTGGGCAATATTTTTTTTTGTAGAATGGTAGGGGAAAGTCCCGCCTCCTTCACCTCTGATTGGCTAGAAAAGCTGGAAACGTCATCACACGCTCAAGCCGAGCGCGGGCTGTCGGCTCCGTACATCGAACAGAACATTATCTCACTTCTGAATCTCCTAACCCTAAATTTCTTTGGTTGATTAGCGTAACTCATTCCCTCAATAGAAACAAGACTTAGCTAACTGTTCTCTCTGCCATTCTTGAGCTAATGCAGCGGCGCCTCCTTGTGTCTCGATAAGCTGGTGCAGAACGCAAGATTTTTTCCCCTAGGATGAAATAGGGAAATCCACGCCCCTAACCCATTTGATTGGTTCCTACACAGTCTCTTACTTCGACCTCGAAATCGCCCCCTCCTGTTTTTAAATCTCACTGCAGTTATACCGTCACTGACCCTAAACCTAAACTTTACTAACCTCACCTTCACCCCTACTAGAGCTTATAACCCTCCCCCTTTTCCTATCAGAGGATGAAAAACAATCAAATGGGTTGGGGGCGTGAATTTCCATATTTCATCCTAGCGTCAGGACAGACGTCACAAACATCTGAGCTGGTTCTGTCTTTAAGAGGGTGACCACAGAAACACGTGGAGTTTTTATGAATCCCTGCATCTCTACCTGAAATCATATCACCATGCAGATCCGTGGAAAGTGAGAATGAGAGCTTTTTCAGGCGTGTCCTTGAGAGGAGGAGAAAAGACCTTTGAAACGCTGATCCTCGTTTGGACCGATTTTTGAGCAGATTTGTGACTCAAAAATTTAACAAATACCTTCTTTAGAGAGGTAAATAAAACCTCGCCCGGGACGTCATTTCTGCAGATTGCACGCTCGCTCATTCACGATAAAGCCGTCTGTTACGTGAGCGTCCACGACCTCTCAGACTACAAAGGGAGAGCAGAGAAACCTGTGATACTCAAATCCAGACCCCTGCAGACACATTCAACATTTTCATGTAGAAACCCTAAACGGGGATTAGTACAACGGTCCGAGTGTGCGGTGATGAAATATGTCAACCCTTTTCTTGATCCAGCAATCCTTGATCCTTTTATTTCACACAGAGAGAGAGAGAGAGAGAGAGAGAGAGAGAGAGAGAGAGAGAGAGAGAGAGAGAGAGAGAGAGAGAGAGAGAGAGAGAGAGAGAGAGAGAGAGAGAGAGAGAGAGAGAGAGAGAGAGAGAGAGAGAGAGAGAGAGAGAGAGAGAGAGAGAGAGAGAGAGAGAGAGAGAGAGAGAGAGAGGGAGAGAGAGAGAGAGAGAGAGAGAGAGAGAGGCATTTCTTAACCAGCCAGCTGCCAACTTTTCAGAAAGGTTTCATCAGCCTGCTCGGGCATGGAGCGGGGGATGGGTGTGTGTGTGTGTGTGTGTGTGTGTGTGTGTGTGTGTGTGTGTGTGTGTGTGTGTGTTTGTGTGTGTGTGTGCAGCTGCTTATACAGCTGAGGGTCTGAAATGTTTCTTGAAATTACCTCGACCGTGCTGCTTGTTCTGTGTTTACGCCCGCACAGATGTGGAATGACGTGACCGCACGTGTGTTTCAGTACATGACCCCGCCTCTCCGTCGGCGGCGAGGCGGGGTCATGTATCAGCGCAGCTCCTCCATCGATTAAGGAGCTGAACATTTTACAGGTGCTAAATGTTTCATAAACCCCCCGGCAGGGCGCAGAGCTCAGCTGGATGGGTTAAAACCCGGGGGGCCGCCGTTACAGAATATGAGAAGTGATGAAAAATTAGCCAATCGAGTTCATCCGACTGAGGCAATCAGGAAAAGTTTGGAGAAGTTTGTCGGAGAGTTTAAACGCCCGTGACGACCTTGCTGTTTGTAGTCGGACAGCCTGCTGATCCGTTACATTAACTGTGTTTACTCGCTTAAACACGGCGAGGTGTAAAGTCTGCTGCGTTCATTCCACGCTTCATTTTTCATTCATTACGTCCCGCTGGCGAAGAAGTGTCCAAACTCGGCGTCAGGAGGTCAATCAGGGCGGGGGCGGTAAATCTGACACTCTCAATCATGGAGAGAGGGTTTTTTTTTCTGCTCTTCGTCCAACGAGACAGATGCACTTTTATGTCAGGAAACAGCTGAGGCTTTACGATCACTTTGAAGCCATATGTTGGCGCCATAATAAAGGTAATGTCTGGATCACTTGTATTCGGGTTTTACCCTTGTAAATAAATCCTCTAGTGCACCTTTACTTTTGAATCCTCCTGCTTTTATTCCTAAATTTACCGCCCTTCTGCTCCGCAGTGCGAGGTGAAGCTGGCACAGAAGCGCGGGCGCCTGGAGAGCAACATGAGCGGAGTGGCGGCCGACTCGGACGAGGAGGGCGACGATGGCGGGGACTCTGACTCGGACGAGGAGTCCTCGGCCAAAGCTCGCTACTTCGGCTACATCAAGCAGGGTCTGTACTACGTGACGGAGATGGAGCGGTTCGCCCCGCCGCGCAAACGCCCGCGCACCGTGACGAAGAACTACCGTCTGGTCAGCCTGAGGTCAACGACGCCAGAGGAGCTGTACCAAAGGAAGGTAAGAGGCGGGGCTTGAATTTCAATCAATCAATCAATCAAAGTTTATTGATATAGCACTGGTCATACAAATGAAATTGCAGCTCAAAGTGCTTTACATCAGGACAAGAAAAATAAGTTATTAAAATAGACTAAAACAGACGATAAAACATAAAACTTGAATTTAAAATAATTTGGTCGAGACTTTTAATGAACTTCTAATCAAGTCCTCAGACTTTTATTTTGAAAGTGCTGGACTAAAACACACTTACAGCGTCATATAGTTTTAAAGTTAAAGCGGATGTCTATCTGCATCTGTGGAAACGATCATGTGACACACAGCGTAACTCTTTTATGGCGCCAAAACAACCTTCATATACATGCTCTGTTCGCTTCTTCTGTCTTTTGTGCAGCGTCACAGCGCCACTTACTGGCTTGGCATATGCACTACATCGTTTTGAGAGATGATACAAAAACTTTTTATTTTTAAAGTGAAGTTTGGTGAAGTTGTCAATGAATAACAAAATGGAAAATCGAGTTTTCAGAGAAAAAAATAAGGATTTTATTTTTAGCCAAAATCGTGCAGCCCTATAACTCTGTCTGTCCACAGACTGAGTGAAAACTAAATCATTCAATCAGCTGTTTAATGACTCCTGTTATAATTTATACACGACCAAAGTCTGACTTATAATGACTTGAGTGATTGCCTGACTTTCTGGTGGTTCTGGACCAATCGCACACCTCATATGAACCCTCCTCTTATAAGCCTGAAAATGCATCTATGAGGTGTATAAGTGTTTATAACGTGTTTATAAATATCCTCTAATTCATTGACTGTGGCTGAGGATCTTATTTAAAGATAGAATATTTTAAAAAAGTGAATTTCCTTCATAAAAAAAGCAAATTCCACTTAGTTAAATCCTTTTTTAACAGAAACAGAAACACCACAGTCTTTGCATGGTGCTAATTAGCCCGTTAGCAGGATAACATTCACACTGCGCTCGAGTACAGCCTCACACAGCTCCTAAAAAATCTCTGAATGAAGAACCACTTTGTCGGTTTGCTATTAAACCGCTCTCTGACTGTAAAAGAGTCACATCACCTCTTAATATTTCAGAGTACGACCCGTCTGCACAGGTCCTCACATCTGATGTTTAAGTCGCCGAGCGCCTGAAGGAGTCCTAAGAATGAGGAAGCGAACCCATAAACAGGATTAGACTGTATTTCTGTTCCTGTTTGCTGATTTATTTTGACGCACAATAAAAAATGTGAAATGCTTCAGCTCCCTTCAGTGTTTATGTTTGGATTCGAATGTTCTTCTCGATTAGACGTCTCTGCAGAAATGTGAACCTCTCTGACTCACTCGCTGCTATGAATCCATCCTGGCAATGAAGCTGATATTACCTTTTTAATATGCCAAAGATACCCCGTCTCTAATTAGGCCTTTATACGGCATTTATCATATTCAGACTGATGCATGAGTCACATTAAGAGCAGCTGTCAATTGTCCTCAATGGTGGATATCACATTTACCATGAAATTCCTCATTCCTCTCTCCCACTTCATTTAGCAGCGACCGCAGGACGTCGTTCTCTGAATCCGTGCGGTGGTCATTGACTGAATTATAACAGCCTGATCTGCAAAATTGGTTTCTGACTAAATGAATCCTGTGCCAGCTCACTGAAGTGCTATTGTTTTGTTGGCTCGGCTCCAGAGCGCCGTTTGAGGAGAAATGAAAACCAAGCAAGATGTTCAGTCTGCTTTAAGGCTATTTCCCGGGTCCCGGGGGTTTCTCTGAAATGCTAATTGCTGCGTTAGAAATATGGCTGTTGTTGCTGCTCGCTACAAATTGCAGCAAAGACAACAACATGCTTTATCATAAAGCGCAGTATCGGCTCTCAGCGGTCCCAAGTTTGAGCACGGTTCATCAGTCATTTTTATGACCCATCATCGACTTCCTTCTTCATCATTGTCATCATCATTAGATGCCATTAGTCATCTCCATCAGTCCTAACAGTGGAGAGTTACAGAGTGATATATCATTATTATCTCTTTGTAACACTCGGTACCCGCGGCTCTCGCCGTGCTGCGGCGCCGCGCTCCTGTTTTTTTTTTATTCACATGCAGCGAATGTGGGCGTGCGAGTGCAGGAGAGGGAGAGAGAGAGAGAAAGAGAGAGAGAGAGAGAGGGTCTGTGTGTGTGTGTGTGTGTGTGTGTGTCTGCATGTTCACGTCTCGGTGTGTGAGTGTTTGCTTATGCATGCCTGTGTGCAGCTGATTGTGTGTGTGAAAGCCTACATAATGCTTATGTTGTATTGACATTTCCTCTCCAGGCTACGCACACCCACACTTTTACACACACACACTTACACACACACACACTTACACACACACACACAGTCAGCTGTCAGAATGACCTCATCTCCCCTCACACATCACCTCTCTTCAGCTTTGTAGTCCAATTGACTGTGAAAGGGTCAGAAAAGTGATTTCCTGAAGTCAGCCCCTCCATGTGTTCGAGGAGTGTGATGGTGTATTCTGGAGTGTAACCCCGCCTGCATAAGCAGCACACTGGCAGGACTGCTAACAGTTTTATTAGCCGACTCCAGAGAGAGAAAGAAGCAGTTTTTGATGTCCTCCTACGTGAGGTTTAACTGTGTGGGGTTCTTATTGCCCTCGAGGAATCGCAGTCTGGCTAATGTGTTGCTTTGTACTCCTACACACAGAGAAAGAGAGAGAGAGAGATGGATATGTGTTTGTGCATGTTCGTGTGTGTGTGTGTGTGTGTGTGTCAGTCACTACACTCAAACACACTCTCACTGGGTTGGATCAGATCCTTTTGTAAGACCCTGAACTGACACTAAACCTCTTTAGTATCGCGACCTGTTCGAAATCAGAAACGACGACCACTGAAGGACGAATGTCGACATGTGTGAGAGGATCAGTCAGAGGACTGTCATGGCTGCAAACACTTCCTGTTATCTCCGTGGAGTCCAATATTACTCCCTTTATTCTCTTTTGTGTTTTTGATTGTCCTTCTCCAAATATCTGAAAACGTGATCCTGCTTCAGCTGCTCTCCTCCTGTTACAGAAACTGTCACATTTTATTTATTTATAGAGTTTATTTGAACACGAACATCAATCTAACATAGTTCAAATTAAAGACATAAACACACAAAATCAGAAAACAAACCAGAGAGTCGAATAATTTTGTCATTCGCATGTTCAAAATGAAGTGAGAGGAAGTCGAAATTTGTCTGGTCCAACCCCTTCACGTTACATAAAGCTACACAGATTGAAATCTTTATATCAGAGGTGTAAATCCAAGACTTTGAAACCCAGGTAGGGCTGGATCTGGTGATAACGATAAAAAATATAATTCCAATCTATGTTTTTGACTCGTTCTGTCTAGAGAACACCAGTTTGAGTCGTCAAATAAGATACTTATTCACAAGCTGCTCAGAAACGTCCTCTTACTAACCTTCGGCCATGTTTGTTTGTTTGTTATTCTGCTCTGTGTGGGCTACAGCTGTGAGTCTGTCGCTCATGCTTACGTCATCAATGTGCATTTATCGTATTTATCATGAGATGGCAATTATTCATCATGGAGGATTTACTGACAATATAGCATGAAAAATAATTCATCGCCCACCCCTACATCCAGGTTTATTCCAACCCTTGAAGTCTTTGTTCTCATGTTTTGTTTTGTTTTGTTTTGTTTGCATTTTAATCCTATAATTCTGTTTAACACAGTTCCCTGAGGACTAGGGCTGGACGATATGTCCTCAAGTCAATATCACGCTTTATTGATCTGTTCACCTCGATAACTATAACTGGACAATAACTACCTCCTCAAGCTGCTCACCCCCTCCCACATTAACTTTGTCTACTTCAGCCGCTCCAACTTTCTCTCCGTCCTCCATCTCCTCACCTGTCTTTCCCTCTTTGTTACGGACTAGATGGGGCGGAGTCACGTCTCTGACGTAGGACAGCATCTTAAAGGGACATGAGACCATAGCCTACCTACACACATTTATTTATTGATTTGACACCAAATATACCGATATGGGCAAAATGACGTCTGTTGTTGTCGTACATCCCGGTAGTAAATTTTCAGTTTATTGCCCAGCCCTACTGAGGACAATATAAGGATATTTAAAAGAATATCCTACCCCGCAGAATAAGGAAGGAATATTTTTGCATTGCTCCTTTAAAGAGAGGTTCTTACGCTTCTTTATCGGCTTTATATCGTCTGTCTGATCGTCTCTCAGGCTGCTGTCTTTAAAAACTCTCATCTCAGCCTCTGCCCCTTTAAGCGTTCCAGAAGCCTCCTTCACTGTTGCAATGCAAGAAAGTTGCTCTTGTAAGGAGATTTCCTGTCTGGTGATGTCACGATTAGAGCAAATCTCATTTTGAGAGCCCCCTGTAGACCAATATGGGGATTACATGAACCCTAAATCTGAAACTTTGCTCATGTATACTCTCTCAAGGTTCTGCGTAAATATGGTCAAATGGAGGAAAACATGCATATATAAACATCGATCATATCCACATAATGAGTTTATTTGTGCTTATTTGTTAATCCTGCAGATCGACAATGAAGAATACGGGGAGGCTTTGTCTCTCGCCCAGGCGTATAATCTGGATTCAGACCTCGTCTACCAGAGACAGTGGAGGAAGAGTACCGTCAGCATCGCCTCGATACAAGATTATCTGGTAAGAGATGGAGGAAATAAGAGAGAGACGCTCGAATATGAGAAAAGGAGGATGGTTTTTGTCTTGATTGCAGAATATTAGGTTTCAGGTTAGAAATATTTGGTGAGTCTGTGTTGGCGAGTCGGGGTACCGCACATCCCCCTGACTCTATTTCACACATCCTTTTTACCAATTTGTAACTAATTTTCACAGCCTCCCTTCCTCATTTTGAGTCTCATTTTCTCCCATCATTCCTCCTGAACTCATTCCCGCTTCCAGAGCAAGATCTGCAAGCGCTCGTGGGTGCTGCACGAGTGCGTGGAGCGCGTCCCGGAGAACGTGGACGCGGCCAAGGAGCTGCTGATGTACGGCCTGAAGGGGACCGACCTGGAGGCCCTCATCGCCGTAGGAAACAGAGAAGATGGGGGCAGGTAGGGTAAACACAAACGTGAGGAAACGCCAAAGCAATCTCCAGGCTCAATCTCGCCGCTTCGTTTAGTTTCCTCACTTACAGTACGTGTCGTTCCCTCGCCACATCCCAGGTTTATCATGCCAGGCGACGTAGACCTGGATGACCTCCCCTACGAAGACATGCTGTCAGACGACGCTGAGCTGGAGATGAAGAAGGAGAGAGAGAGCAGGAAGAGAGGAGAGCTGCTGGCCAAGGTCGACTTCAGCAGGTACACAGAGACTCGGAGTGTTGGTTAGCCAGCTTACTTATTTAGTCAGACAGCAGTGATGAAGACAGAGAGCCACAGCAGGCAGAAATGCTGCCAATGTTGTGAATATACAGAGACGAGAACATTTATTTGAACAGAATCACTCAGGCTGGGAAGTGGTTACAGAGACAATCCGTCAGCTGGAGGACCCGAGCTCGGTTTGGCAAGCATCTGCCTCAGAGAAATGTCCTCGTACTCTCACAGAAGTCCACTTAAAAAAAACGAATTTATCTTTTTAGTTTTTGGTTCTCCTCGAGTGAAAGTGCAGTCCATATTGAGCCGTGATCTATCCCTCAGACTCTCAGATGATGGGGGGGATGTGGCAGCTCCCCAAAAGTGATGCCAAAAAAAGAAACGAGCGCTCCCTCTGGTTTCTCTTTGGTTCCTGGAGTTTTCTGTTCATTAAAAAAAAGGAGGGATGACAGCTGTGATGACTCTGCAGACCTGAAATCAGCCGTTTTATTTAAATATACACGTTCTGGCTTCAGTGAAACACGAGAGATTCAAACATGAGAATTGATCGATCTTCAATTCTGGTTTTCTGAGAATTAAACAGATTTTACTGAACCGACTTTCACAAATACTGATGTCTCTTTATAAACCACAGACCATCACAAGACAGTCTGTCTGCAGAACTCAACTATGACGACCTGAGGTGACGTTTTTTCTCACGCTCTCCAGTTTGTTTTTGCTGCAAAGATAGTCAAGAGAAACGTAAATAAGTCCAAAAGTGAAGGAGGCGACATTTTCAAAGAAAAATGCAATAAAAGCAAAGAAGAGTCGTCAGTTAGAGTGTAGATAGATAATGCAGTCACACATATTAAGGTGTTTTAACAGAGATTTACGGTTTTAAACAAATTTGTCATGCAACCTAAACTAACAGCTGTCTGTTTTGCTGATTAAACTAAAATATGAGTATAATAATTGATGTTTTAAGGTGATCATAGCAACAGCTGTAGATAAGACTTGTATTTTTTTATTTGTAGAATAACCCTCAGAGTGGTCATTCTGTTTTCAATACACACACAAAAAATCATGTTAACATTAAATATACATAAAAGAAAGCCCCAAGTAAAAAAAATACACAAGACAAAAAATACATACTTCCCAGTCTGATTGCTTTTAATTTGAAAGGCTTCGAATCAACTTAAGACATAAAAAACATACTTCTAGTGTATTTGCTTTTATTTTGAAAGGGTTCAAATCAACTTCCAACATAAAAACACGTAAAAAATGTACTTTAGGTAGAGTGGCTTTTATATTGAAAGGCTTTGAATAACTTCTGACGTAAAAAAAAACGTAATTCCAGTATATGTGCTTTTATTTTGAAAGACTTTGAATCAACTTGAGACATAAGTAGAGTCTTTTTTATTTGAAAGGATTTGAATTAACTTCTGATGTTAAAAAAAATTCTTATATATTGCATTTATTTTGAAAGGGTTAAAATCAACTTGTGACATAAAAAGTACTTCCTGTAAATTTGCTCTTATTCTGAAAGGCTTCAGGTAAAAAACGTACTTTCGTTGTATGCAGAAACAGGTTTACAAAGATTCTCAGTGAGTTTGACTGTGAGAATAAAACAGAATTAGAGTTTATAGATTAGATTAGACTCACACGGGGGCTTTAATTGAGATATTTGTGTTTTTAAGTATAGAAATATAACAACTAGAATGAATCACTCAGAAATTTGAATCATCTGAAGACCGTTTTTTTTTTCCTGCCACCAATTTGAAGTTTAATTGAAGGTGTTGATAATTTCCAAGATTTGTGGTTTATGACTCGACACCAGTTTGAATGAGAATCTTGAAAATTTTGTCAACAAAGTGTCTGACCTGAACTGGCGTGATCTTTATAACATGAAGTAAAATCAGCGTAGTATCTCCGAGCAGCAGGATTGTGGACAAATCTTGGACTCTCTCCTGAAATACTGTCTGATTAAACTTTAAGAATTCAGCAGAAGCCTCAGACTCTCTCTCTCGCCGCAGCAGCAGTTGTTGTGTGGGAGGTAAAATCCCACTGATGGGAACCTGACGCTGACCTGTGCGAGTCGCCTTGTCTGCAGCTTTTTTTTCCGACTGTTTCCAGAAGCTCAAATTAAATCATTACTATTCATCGTATCGCGCGTAACGGCGCGTTGACGGAAAATGAAGAAAAAAGAGGAGAAAGCGGCGAAAGGCATTAAGGTGGAGATGGGCAAAGCTGCCAAATGCAACACTGATTGTTTGATTAGGTGGCGCACCGGAGGGGGGGGGATCATACAGCCGGGGGCATTAATGAGGATGAGGGAGAGAGAGAGAGAGAGAGAGAGAGAGAGAGAGGGAGAGAGAGAGAGCGGTGGTGGAAATTAGCGGGTAATCTGCTGGAGGTAATTTATGCCTTTGTTGTTGAGAGCCCGGGGAAAGACTAATGAAAAACCCTTTAGTGATCACTAATCACCTCTTATGCACACACACACACACACACACACTCACACACATGTGCATGCTCGTACTCACACACCCCCTCCTCTCAAACTGACTGTAGTTAGCAGGTTTAATGATTCACTTTTCTAATGTATATCTGTACTTCACCGATATTCATAAACGTGTTTGGAGCTTCAGCAGCTGGACTCTGATCCACTCTCTGTGTTTCTCCTCACCTCTGAGTAGGGCTGGGCGATAAAACGATAACGATATATATCGAAAATGGATTTCCCTCGATGTCAATATAAAACACGGTCAATATGATTTTTCAATAGTCGGCATTAAAAAGGAGAAAAGTGCGTTCTCCAGGATTTAGCTGGTTTAGAGCGGTACCGTGTACGGTGTGTGTTCCCGTTAAAAGAGACCCAGATGTCCAGCTTAGTGTTGGATTTATTTGACTGTAGTTCTGCAGATAAAGATACAAAGCGACAATCAGTACAGCTCACACCATAAACAACATGAACACAGAGTAGCATGAGATAGCATTCGCCATATTTACGGTAAACAATACGTTAACACAATATAACATCCAACTTGGACAGTGAAACATCATAAAACTAATTTCTGGCATTTAAACACAATAAACCCGGGATGTGAAGGTGAATATCGGGTAAAAACAGGTACGAGAAAATTTACGAACTATTCTCTGCAGCATGAGGAGGAAAACTAAACTTTTGCAGCTGCGGCATCTCACACATCGCATCACCTCAGAATGCCTATGGTGTATAGTATAGATATGGTATAGATAGGAAGAAGCTCTCCCTGAGTCTGTTGGTCCTTGTTTTGTGTGACCTCTACCTTCGGACCGACGATAACAGGTCAAACAGGTGATTTCCAGGGTGGCAGGAGTCTTTGATGATGTTGCCGACTCTGCTCAATGTCCTCCAGGCTGGGCAGAGGGCAGCCTGTGATCTTCTGGACTGTGCAGACGACCCTCTGTAGCGCTCTCCTGTCGTCTGCAGAACACCCCACATACCAAACTGTGATGCAGTATGCCACAATGCTCTCTATGGTGCCTCTAGAAGGTCACCAGCAACTTCTCCTCCGGGTTATTCCTCCTGAGCGCTCTCAGGAAGCACTGTTCAATGTCATTTTTTATATTAGATATATATCGATATGATATGAAAAAAATATATCTTGATAAACTTTTTCCCATATCGCCCAGCCCTATACCTCTGAGCCTCCAGCCTGCATGTGAATGAGTCGCTGCTCTTCCTGCTTACCTATTTTGTCCTTTTTCCGGTTTGATTTTCTTTCTCTTTAACTCATCGGGTCATAAAACTGTTGAGCTTTATTGCACAAGTGTAGTCCAGGGTAGATAAAAGAAGAGATAGAGGAAATGAAGAAGATATAAGCCGGAGTAAAAAATCGATAATTTAGTAACTATTAAAAAAACCATTACATTAAATCCTCCGAGGATTGCCTCCTTTAAATACGACGATTTTTCTCCTTCGTCTACGTCAGAGGGTGTCTGCCTCGCCGCCACGCCGCCCCGTCGCCGTCTATCCCCCAACTTTTATATCTATGAGTGTGTGTCAGAGTGTGAGCCCGGGTGCAGTGAAGCCCCTCACAAATGGATCTAACCATGTTGCCCAGAGGCCTGCAGCCGAGGTCTGAGACAGATAATAAGTCTCTTAATTTCTTTTTAACTACACCACCATTACAGAAATGGCTCGGTATCGATCACAGCTGCTCTTTGTACATCTGTGTGTGTCTCTGTGTGTAGATAAGGACTGTATTTAACTGAGTGTATTGTGTTTGTGTGCAGATTGGAGGCTTCTTTCTCGTCCTGCTGATTGTTTTGAACCGGCTGCATTAAGAAAAAAACGGAGGAATGACTTTTTAAAGTCACCTCTAAGGTTTCTATCGACGGCCGCGCTCCAGGAGAGAATCACATTTTCAATAATCACCGTCAAGCATCTAAATTGATCCCTGCTCTGCTTTAGACGCTTTTTTAAGACGCTCACTTCCCTCCGTGTTTAAAAACCCGCTAAAATGATGGATGCTCATAATGGACGTCGCTCTTGTTCCTACCAGCTGTTGTCCTATAGGCGACGTGTTGCTCTTGTTCTGCGTTCAGTTATCCTGAGATGTAATAAAGGCCGACTTCCTCAGGACTCGGTTAGAGGTTCTCCTCGTCGCCGTTTGTCCTGCTTGTTTTAAAGCGATTGTTTTCGGACGCTCGCACGGCGCCATGTTGTCGCCTGTTTTTCATCACTTTGTGTATGCATAATAAAGTACAATTTAGACGCTGCCAAGGGCCGTTATAAGCACGGCTTTCTCTGCATACAATAACAAGATGGACAATACTGCAGCTGTAGCAGAGTGTGTGTGTGTGTGTTAAAGTGTGTGAAGATGAGAGTGTGCAGTATGCTGCAAGGTGTTTATGTTCTTATCTGATCCGATTCAGACCTCAATCAGAAGTCTCATTTTCTCATTTTCTCCAGCAGTAAGTGTGTGTGTGTGTGTCTCTTTCTGTGTGTCCACTTGTGTGACGGTTGCTCTTTATCACACACCGCACATTCCTCTGAGTGTTTATTTGCGTTGAAAGTTTGTGTTTCCGCTCGTCACTCTCCGCCCAGTCAGTGGATTTATATTCTGAGGTGTTTGCATGTGCGGAGAAGATAAAGGCGTGTTGTGTGATAACCTGCAGCTCTGAGAGCTTCAGAGACATTATGCAAACATGCACACAGACCTTGAAGTCATCAGGACGCTCTGTTTACATTGTACAGCATGTGTGATGGATGAAGTCGTGCAGAGATGATATTCAGACCTCACTGGTTTCCGAAGCGTCGCCGTGTTTTCGCTCATTCTCGCCTTTTCTTTAACGACTCTTTTCCCTCGAGTCGCTCTTTATTGTGAAACTAATATCAACCTTTACAAAGGCGCTCTGCCGGCCCTCCGCGACCTGACAGGTTGCTCATTTGTATGTGTAAGATTGAGCTACTCACTGTTTATGCTGTACTTGGGTGGAATTCAGCAGCAGGATTGGCAATTTAGAAGCAAAGGACGTGGACCCATGAACCTGTTCGTGGGTCTCCTTTCAGACGCCACACGCCACGCTGCGTTTGTCTGTGAATGGTTCCTGAGGTTAAAAGCTATAATCTGCAGTGTTTCCCCGACGTTCACTCAGCAGAATTAGGTGCGCCGCTTCTGAAATTTCACATGATTATTAATGTCAATGCGACGCTAATATTTTCTACTCGCACTGAGTGAGCACAACAACACACTACGTTATTTTCAACTTGTTTTGAGTCATCAACGAGCGCATCAAATCTTGTCGCACCCTCTTTAATCAGCTTGAAAGGTAAATTTCAAGCTATAAAGTGAGTAGCAGGGTAACGTAACGTAACATGAACGTAACAGCGTAGCTCCTCGAGCGGAATGAGAGTGGGGGTAACGGCGAAAAATATTCTAGGAGAAACGCTGATCTGTAACAGATAAAACCCACAGGATCCAGAACGGCTCCGCTCCAGTTCAGATACGCAAGGCTTCTATTTTTGCCGCAGCACGGCGCATCAATTCAGCGCAGAACGAGAGACAGGGGAAGTTGTTTGCAGCTACAGAGTAAAATATCCAGTTAATTTTCAAAATAAAATAAAGTCAATTCATTGAACTGTTCTTCACTTGATCAAAGGAGAGGCGGATCTCATTCAGTGTCTCATGGGGAGACACGCAAGATCTCGAGATCTCGTCCGGTCAGGAAATATCGGTAATCTCGCCAGAGCTTCTCCTCCGATGGCAGAGGCGGATCAGATCCGGTGGGCGCTGTATGTTTGCGTATTTGATCTGTCATCTGTTGATCTCCAAACTTTTATGCTGATACAGATTGACAGATACTGTTGGACAGGGGTGAAGTGGGTTGGAACACATCTAGAAAAATATTGAAAATAATAGTTAAGTTTTCCAGATTTTCTTACAGTGTAAAAGTTTTACTTAAACAGTCATGTAGTTATTTTAATTTGTTTAAATCAGTCTTATTATGTGTACAGATTATTAAGCAGGTTTGTTTATTCGCCTGCACAAACACTTCAGAGTCAGAGAGAAAGTAGATACAAGTGTTACAACCGTCCCCGGTCTCCCGTATACTAAGATATTCACCATAAAAATACGAGTTTGTGGATTAAATATGAAGCGTGTTTTTTATTCTGTTTTTTAAGCTCTTAAAGGAAACATGAACTCGTGATATGAACATCTGAAGTGTTGTAACTGTTCTGTCCTGATAACGCCGCCGCCTCTCCTTCAACATTCAGTCCATTTTTTAATCAAACGCCGTAAATGTCCGTCTGTATCATCGTCTCAAAGCTGTAAATAAACATCAGCAGACGTTGTCGCTGGAGAAGCGCTCCCACAGATTCCCGCCTCTTTGAATCGACGGTCTGAGAGTTCAGTCGTCCTCACACACTCTGAGTCCAGTTCGTCTCTGTTATCATTTCTAATTGAGCTTTTCTACAGAGGAGTGAATCAGACGGCTAACACACATCTCCTCTCATCCCTCCTTCCTCTCCTCCGCTGACTTTCCTGTGAAGAGGCAGAGCAGAGCAATAATTACCGGCTGTACGAGAGCTAAGCCGCTGCTCTTTGATGTGCCGGCGGAGAGTGTGTGTTGAGCCAGTGTTAATCTCTGTTAGTCTGTGTAGAGGAACCCCGATAAGGCCTGATAGCGCCCTCTGTAATGAGGGATTAGGGATTAAGGCGTCGGTGGAGGGGTCAGCTCCCCTGTGGTCACGCTGCGGTTGATCCAGGTCGAGTTTTTCAGGGAGTTCAGGGACCGCTGCACCTGTTCAGGCCGCGGTGACGAATATTTGATGTTTAGGGGCGTGCTTGACCCCCTCCTCTGAGCGCCCTGAGTGATTGAATCGTGGGTAGACTCTGCCCACCCGGAGCCTTGGTGTTTATGGTCGCCCGGTTTATTTATGGTCGTGATTAAACGACATTCAAAATGGATTTGATTTCTACAGAGCGATCACTCTCCTCATCGACGTCCAGCATCCCATACATAACCACCGAGGGGTTCTGCGGGTCATAAGGAGGTGATTTGTCGCCCTGAGAAAATGATGAGGTCTAGAGGGCACTGTGGGGTATTGTAGTCACCAGTCCACAGCGGTGTTATATAGGTCCCTGCGGGTGTTCTCTATATGGTCCATTTACAGTTAAATTAAAGCCGGCGTGCAGGAAACCCGCTCAGGTCCTGCTCTTGGACTTTGTGGGTGTTGATTGTGATTATTGTGCTCTTGATTTGTGTGCATTTGTGTGTTTGTGTGCATGATCAGGCTGACCCTGGAGCAGAAGGAGCTGTGTCGCAGCCGCCTGAAGCTCCTCTCTTATCTGGACCGGCTCGCAACGTACGAGGTAAGAACGACCGCCATCTGTTATTTAAGGCGCTTCGTCAACACTCGGATCATGAGTGTTGACGGAAATGTAAACAGCTGTAAAAGGAAAGTGTATCATCAGCCCGAACAGAAACATCGTCATGTTTTCAGATTATTGTCTGAGAGCAGGTGTGGAGACACGACTTGTTGCTTTTTCTCACAGATATGCAAAGAATAATAAAGGTAGAATCATCAAATACACACGCAGGTATCGTCTATGTGCGGGAATCTGTGTGTACTTTGTTCATTCGATTTTCAGAATTAAACCCAAAATGAAAATAGGAGAAAACTAATGGTTTTCTAAATATTTGTCTCAGATAACGTCTCATTTTTCAACTTCCGTTTTCTTCTGTATAACTCTGAATAATTCTTGAGTTCAGCCGTAACGCCTAAGCCTGTTTCATGTTCTCTTGACGTCTGAGTGAGGTTCACTTCCAGGTCATGAAACTTTCTACAGACAATTAACTGGCAATTTCCACCGCATCCGGAACGGCTACTAAAAGGCTGTATCCGCCGATCGTAGCTGATCGTAACCGTTCAAGTTAACGTGTCAATTTACACCAACATCGAGTTCAATTTTTTTTGTACGCCGGAGCATGGCGGATAAATTCAGCACAGATTAACCCGTGCTGGAAAGGAAGTCGGGCACAGACACAAAATAAAACATCCGGCTTCTTTTCAAAATAAAACACTCCGTGTTTCAGGAGGATCGTATTTCACACCATGTAAACGGGCGGAGACGAACAAGTGAAAGGTTTTTAGACATCATTTCACCCCGATGACACCATGGATGAGGAGATGCTGATTCTAGAAGTCTAGAAGTAGATTTCCTCCTCTGGAAGGACACAATCTACTGCTTATATGTCTAAGTGGCTGTCTTTATTGAGACGACACGTTATCGCGTGATTGCATGTGAATCCGCGGGTTCTTGTGAGTTCTTGCGATTCCCAGAAATCCCAGATGAGACAGACTGTCACCTGTGAAATGGGGGGCGCTCTAAAAACACCCCGATCAGCACTTGGTACATTCCTCCTGATGAAATTAACCGTAGACTGTAAATTGACGCGGAAAAAAACTGAGTCGACCAATCTGGATTTTGGTCGACTCAGCACTTATCGACCGATAACTCTCTTCAATAATTACAATCATAACTCTTCGATTATAGTGAATAATTCTACAGTATAACAGTTAAATAACGTCATTCTCTTCTTCTTCTGGGTCAGAAACAGATGAAGACTAAATCTCTCAAACTCGGGTCGTCATGATGAAACGTTGGTCTGGAGAACATCATCCCAGACTCCGTCAGACCTCAACAACGATAACAGAAGAAGTTCAAACTCCTCCTGACCTTTAAATAAGCACTTAAGAAGTAAATCAGAGGTCTTCTTCTGTGTTTGCGTCTCCTCTGGTTTCTATTTGAGGAAAGAAAAACAGAATAACAGGAAGTGTGTTTTGAATTTTGCAATAAATATCAGATCAGGTTTGTGATCCAATTATCGTCGACGAGGACTGATCCAAACCAGGCTGAGAGCAGGAGAGAGGAGCTCATGAAGACTGTTATACTGTCTGTTTATTCTTCATTTTCCATCTTTAAAACAGATCTGAGAGGATTCTCTTTTTTTATCTCCTACGCCTGAGAACTCAAAGTTCTTCATTCTCTTTGTTTTGGAGTAAATTTGGTCATATCTCGTCATCTCTCCTCCTTTATGTCCTGTTTTTTTTTGTCTTTTATATCTAACTTTCTATTTTATCTGTTCTTCATGTAAATCTCTTTATGACCCTTTTCAAAATGCTCCACTGCTTATCTCAGGTGACCACAAACTTATGATTATAGACTGTAGCTGCGTTTCCATTACCCATAGATTTATATCGCAATAGAAAACTGGTGATGGAAACACCTAAATTTGGAAAAACTCTCAAATATCGCTAAAAAGTTTTTATGCTCTCATGAGGTGGTTTTTCAGACGTGTCGATGTAGAAGGTTATCGCAAAAGTGTAATGGAAACACTATTCTCGCAATTCTACGTCATCTGACGTGACGTGGCGGATCATGTGATCATGCTTCCAAGTGGGAACTGCCTCCCTGGGGCTTGACATGGCGGGTACACATAGCATCACACAGTTCATTGAACGTATCCGGGGTCATCCTGAAGTTTTGAATCCACAATTCGTCTCGAAGTTTGATAAACATCGCTTTTATTTTGTGAAAAAATGTAACAGAAAAAGCAGCTACTGACTCCCTCGTATGACCGTGTGAACATGTTTACTGAATGTAAAGTTCAGTTTTTGCACATTTATTGTTATAAAATACTTTCAAATCCCCCCTGAGGATTTTAAAGTATTTCTGATTCTGATCCTCCTCTGAATATTAATAAACTTTAATCGTAATTGATCCGTTTAAATGTTTATAATTTGAAGGACATTAACGCTCTTTTCTGCGGTGACACTAAATCGCCTCTTTATAAAGTCTCTAAATGACCGTCTCATGTTTTCCTTCAGCTCCTTTAATGAAGTTTTGAAAGATTTCTCCCCTCGCTCGCTCGCTCTCTCTCTCGCTCTCTCTCTCTCTCTCTCTCTCTCTCTCTCTCTCTCTCTCTCTCTCTCTCTCTCTCTCTCTCTCTCTCTCTCTCTCTCTCTCTCTCTCTCTCTCTCTCCTCCCCGTCAGCAGCCTAATTCTTTCATAACCAATCTCTCCGAAGCACAGAGGCTTTTCTCATCCCTCCTTTATTGATGCTCTGTCTTAAACTCGCTAATCTCCTCAGAAATATTTAGAAGTTGGAGTCGATGTTTACGTGAGCGGATGGTTTCAAGTCGAGCAACATTATTGAAACTCCATTAAACTCTTATGTTAATAGGTTTACAGTGTGTTAGCATAGATAGACGCGTTTGTAAAGCAGGTCTTTGACACTTTAACCCTTTGAACTTCAATAACGTACATGTCTTTTTTTTCAGGACAACCTCAGCTGTCAGTTTATGGAGCAAAAATGATATAAAATGAATGTGACAGCAGATTCAGAACCATCAAAGTCAATGGAAATGGATCCCAACAGTACTTTCCTAAAAAAACACATAAATCTACAGTGACCAAGCCTTTTCTCACCTGCACATCATTCTCTCAAGTCTTGGCTATCAGGAGAAGAAATATTGGGATTGGAACAAACACACAACAGGAAGCTATTGACATATTTACACTCATTCTTCCAGGTGTTTTTGACTATTTAAAGTTATTTCTGCCACTCCTGGGATCTGCTCAGAATCTCTTCTTTGCTTGTTTCCAAACATTGAGGACCATTATTTCTTATTTTGCAGACAAGCTGGGAACTTTCTTGTCTCTTATTGGACACTACCGTCTAGGGAACAATAGAAGAAGAATATGAGACCATGTAATTGGTCGAAAGTTTGACAGAAAAAGACCAGAAGACATTAGCAACAATCGGATAAATAACCATGTTTTCACCGGTATATCACTGCAGAACGTCTCTGATCAAACACCTGTTTTTGTGGCTGGAGTGTAAATCTTGTTGCAGGTGTAGAAATGTTTGGAAACCCTCGATAGATCGCCAAAAGGGTAAACTTTTGAACGCTTTTTACCCCGTAGAGATACACGGAATATTTCCTGAGAAACTGTAAACAATATCAACGGCGTCACGTGGGATCGCCGATGAGTTCTAAGTGTTAAACCTCGCAGACGCTCTGGATTTCAGAGTGATAGTGAGTAATGTTCACATGCTGCACTTCTGCCCATGCATGAGAGGAGAGATGAGATTTTTTTCTCTTTCATTCTCTGCTCGATATTCTCCTCAGACGGAGTGACGTCTCTCTTTTTATTCGGACATTGTCATGGTAACTGCAGCGCTCGTCAGATTCCTTTTGCCCCGATCCATTTTCTCTGGCTGTCTATGAATATGATATTAGGGTTTTTTATCGTAGCGACTTGGGCTGGCTCTGTCTGCGCACGGCCCATTCAAAGGCTATCCATCAGACACACACAGCCACACACACTTTTACACACACACACACGCACACACACACGCTGAGGAGGGTGCAGGGATGTTCATACGCAGCAGACACACATAAATCAGTCAAAGCCAGAGGCTGGGACAGGCTGCGTGTGAACACTGACACCCTCTCAGACCTGAGAGGAGGAGACATCTGTGAAGTTAAAAAGCATCTGTGTTGATTTTCATTCGCTGTCACACCTCCTCCTCAGCCCCTCCCCCGCTTGCTCTTTTCCTCCGACGACACAGAAAACGATAACCTCCCGCTTCACAGATTGTCTTTTTATGAACCCGGGTTCTTCTTCTTCTCCCTCAATTTGTCATCTCTCTCTCTCTCTCTCTCTCTCTCTCTCTCTCCCTCTCTCCAGGAGATACTTGGCGGCCCTCATGCAGCTGAGCAGAAATACGACGCTGAGTTCTTCAAGAAGTTTCGCAGTCAAAATATTGTTTTGTCAGCGAGAAACTACGCCAGGGTAATGTCGCGCTCTAGTTCCTCTGGAATCTTCTTCGCACCTCAATCCCACATTTCTATTTCATGTTTATTTCTCTTATTAATTGTTCTGAAACTCGTTAAATGTCTGTTTATGAGAGCTGCACCTTTCGGAGATCTGAGCGATGGAAACACCCCAATCAATCAATCAATCTTTATTTATATGGAGACAATTTACAACAAGTCTTATCCTAAGACGCCTCACAAAGTTAAAAGCCAATTAAAGTCAGTAAAATTCAACAAACGCAGCATCACGAACACTTTCTAAGACTGAAACAGGTCTGATTATTGTGTTTCTGTTTTCATCGGCGCACTGACACAAAGGTTTGCATCTAAATTCCTGCAGCTGATTATCTATTTCCCATTTCTCCTTGAAGACGCGGTGTTATATTGAACCGTGTTGAACCACCAAACAGCTCCGCAGCAGAGAAGCGAGTCTACAGAGATCAGCGTCTCCAGAAATGTTCAATTAAAACTTTATAGAAAATAAAACGATTCTGAACCGAGAGCGTTTCCTGACAGAGGAACGTCGTCAGGGTAACATGAGCTGGCGGCGTCTGCTGTTGGTTTACGTCATGAGGTCACTTCCTGTTACTGTTCGCCTGCAGGAGAGCAACGTCCAGGCTCTGGACATCCTCTTCACCTACCACGGCGCCGAACTCCTGCAGCACCGGTTGGCTATCCTCCACAACTTCCCAGAAACCACCTCCCCACACGAGTACACCATCCTGCTGCCTGAAGCGTGGTGAGACACACACACACACACACACACACACACACACACACACACACACACACACACACACACACACGAGGCTGCAGATGTCAGCGTTCGTTATCATTACCTAAAGCAGAAATCACGATAACCTCCTGCTTTTATACGGACTGGAGCGGCGTAGGTTGAAGTGCGGCGCGTGGACGCCTCCAGCCGCTGCACGCTCAAAGCGAATGTAAAGCACCGCCTTCTCTTATTGATGGTTTAATTTTCATGAGATATTTTGACTCAATTATCCCGTCAGAGTCGAGAGGTGAACATGTGAAGGAAACTAAATGCAGATCGAGGTTTAACAGCTGCAGGAAAAGGTGAATATTTATACTTATGACCTCATCTCGAATATAAAGACTTTATTCTCATCTATTCTGATCTATTCAGCTTCAAGCTTTACAACCAAACAAATAACAAACAAGAAATCCTAAAGAAGAACCTGAGGGGAGGCGTTAAATAAGAAAGCTTCTTTTAAAGAAATGGATACCTGAGAAAGGAAATGTGAAACCTGTTTCCTTTAATATAAAATATTGACATCCACACCTCTGCTGATTTCACCGTCACTCTGTTTTAGTCGATGTTCGTCCTTTTTTTCTCTCACCTCCAGATAACGCCGATCCTCTTGCTGTCCTTGAAAACAGCTTTACAGAAAAGCTCACACGTTCATCTCTAAATCGTTCATTCTGAAATAAACACAAAGGGCGACATTTGAAAACACAGCGCTGAAGAGAACAGAGATAGATTTCACTCTGCTGCTTCAAATTTATAAAAAACACTGAGATTATTGCAGCTTTTAACCTGGATTTGTAAAGAAGGGGACAGAGTTTGAATTAGTGAGATGAAAATTGCATTGCAGTACCTTTTTTGACCAACAGAGGGTGCTGTTGAGTAACGATGCATGAATGTTTCTTATTTTGTAACCTGAACTCGGACCATCATGTCTGCTCTTCATCATTATGTCAGTACGCTCTCTTAATTTTATTCTTTTAACGCCAAAAAAGACAAAAATCTGTTTCCTCTCTTTGCTATCACCGTGGTAACTAACCGTAAACATACCAAGGTTTCCTATTTACTGTCAGAGTTCTCCAGGTAGCAGATAAAGTTTCTTAAAACCAGGATGAGGAATTCATCAGGGACAACTGGGATTGTGGATCCTAGGGCTGGTTGATATGTCCTCAAATCAATATCACGATATATTGATCAGTTCACCTCGATAATGATAAATGGACGATAACTACTCCATCTCCTCACCTGTCTTTCCCTCTTTGTTACAGACTGGATGGGGTGGAGTCACGTCTCTGATGTAGGACAGCGTCTTAAAGGGACATGAGACCATAGTCTACCTACACACATCCAAAAACCACTTTGATTTATTTATTTATTTGACAACAAATGAGCTAATGACATTGGTTATTGTCATAAATTCTCAAAAAATTTTCATTAAATTTTCGCTTTATCGCCCAGCCCTAGTGGATCCTACCATCACCATTTCCTATCCTTTCTTATTATAAGTGTGGGTGCTGTTGAACTTCTGGTAAGGAGATGACGGGCGGGTCATTTCTCACTCTTTTATGCTCCACAAACACAAAGTGTGTCAGACTGGATTTACTGACGGATGCAGCAGCCGCTCATACATCCACCCTTTTAGCTTCTTAAAACCAACATTTCTTCCCCTTTCTTTATTTTAGTTACTCTTCTATCCTCTGTACCAGAATCTGATTTATTTATATTCCACATCTGCATTTTTTCAGACACACTAAAATCAAAGTTATTCATAAGCCCAAATAATTGAACAGGACCGTTTTTACGAGCTCCATCCCTCCGCACACACGCCGCCTTGCTTTTAATAGCCACATCTGAGTTTGTATGGAGGTCAGGCAGCTGTGGCTCTGCAGTGAGCATCCATCATGGCTCTGACGCTGTGGGGCAGTTTCCTATTTTCCCCAGCCTGTGAGCTCCAACTGCTCCTCCCAACAGCGCTCGCTCGCTGCCACACTGCAGCAGACGGCGCCGGCTGAAGCCATCTGTTTGGAGCTCACTTTGCTATATGTCGAAGTCTTGCTCCACTGCAAGGGAAAAATACTCTCTTGTAATATTGATCAGATCTGCGAGGGGGACCTCGAGACGCACGCACGAATGCAGAGGAGCGCCGCTTTCATAATGAACACTAGCGGAAATAAAAATAAACCCAAAGCAGGTCCAAGTTTGCCTTTCCTCCCTCCTATCTTTCCTTTCCTCGCTCCTCTCGGGCTGATGGGAAGTAGATTAGGAGAGCGGGCGTGGAATAATTCATCCCCTCCATCGATATTGGAGCTCTCACACCAATATTTACTCTCCACCCTCTTACTCGGCTGACTCTGAGGAGGAAAGTGGAGCAGAGAGCAGAAAAAGGTTCGCTCTCGAGAAACCCCGACTTTTCCCATCTGAGTCAAAACAATCGTAACGTACGAGCGCCAGTAAAAACTTCCCGCTTTCCTGCGTCCACACAAATCAAACTTCTACTAGAACTCTTCTTACGTATTTTGTGATTGAAAAGAATTTACGGCGGCGCTGAAATACCGCCGCAGTGTGCGCTCTCGGCCTTTAATGGCAGCAAAGCTATAGATGATTTGTAGCCCGCCTTATCCCCTTGAGTTTTACAGCCACAATACATATTTTTCTGTCTCCACACGGACAAATAGATAAGAAGAAGAATTGCAGCAATCCTGGAATAAGATAAACCCGCCCGCCCGCTTGGGTTCATGCATTCATGTACATCTGCGAGTCTGGTCGGCGCTGACGTGCCGGGTTCCAGAGTCATTCTTCTTCCTGTGTGTATTCCTGATTCATCTTCCTCAGACCTGTCACGCTCAAGGAGACCAGGAAGAAGTAGAGCTCAGTCAGCGTGGACGCGGCGTGTAGAAAATAAAAGTCCCCGCTGTTTACAGCCGAGGCACGACTCTCTCTTTTCCCAAACTTCTTTGACTTGTTTACTGTCGGGCTTTTATTTTTCCTCCCGCTTCCCCTCTTCCCGCTATTATCTCCGGCTGTTTCAATCTCCTCTAAGTTGCCGCCTCTCGCCGTAGTTTCGCCGTAGTTTATGACCATGTTTAGTTCAACACGGTAAATGTCTCGGCTGATTTAAAAGGTGCCATCACAGTCAGGCGGGTGTGGAGTTCAGTCTTTGCTCTGATTTAAACTTTCGTACGTTGTTTCCTCTCTCTGACTCTCAGTCTGGACGACGGCGGCGAGCTGGCGTTGATCCCCTGGGACGAGCAGAGACACAGAGAGATGGACTGGTGCGAAGCAGAGGAGTGCAGGTGAGCATATGTAAAGCGTTATAATGAAGCGAAATGAGAGACGCTGATGTGTACCATCATCCAATCTCCCCGTCCCCGTGGTAACGGAGCCTCTTGCAGCGTGGAGTTGTTTTAATTCTCGCTCCATGCAGGCCAGATGCTTGTGCTGGCATCATTACGGGGAACAAAACATGACATCCTGTTATCTCAATGTAAAACAGAACCATAACAAACTAATACCACATCTTGTTGCTCGGCCAATTTATGCCATTTGCCTGCTTCTGTGGGGAGCCAGCTTCATTTACAATTTTATCTAGCAGCCTCTTTTTTTATTGCTCTTTAGTGTGGAGTCGTAAAATCAGCTGGCGATTGGGTTTGCAGTTGGCCGGGGACTGCAGGCTGAAATAGTGATACTGTGTGATACCAGCAGTCTTTAGGGGTGTGTTTTTTGGCTTGTTTTCTCCCAGTACTTCCTTTTCTGCCACCTGGTTTTTCAAATTTATGTTTTTCCTCTTCCTGGTTTTTACCCCCGAGGACAAGGACAGAGAAATTGTTTTATAAATCTTTCAAAATCTCTCACCACTGCCAAAATCAGCACAGTGCTGCTTTCTACCTTAACTATCTCGTTGTGAGCTCTCAGACTCAAACCCATCGAGAAAACAGATCGTTAACCCTTGTGCATACCTTAAAATTTACTACACTCTTTAACCTCTTGTACACAAATAATCACAGTGCATCAGATCTTGTCAACAACTTTAGACCTATCCACAGAAGTAAAGTTTATTATAATTTTTAATACATTTTTCAAGTTTATTCAAATTTTTTTTTAAAGTTTATTGTAATTTATTTTAAATATTTTTTAAAGTTGATTATTATTTTTTAAATATTTTTAAAAGTTTATTTAAAGTTTTTAAATATTTTCTTAATACTTTCTCAATGTTTTTTAAGTACTTTTTAAAGTTTATTATATTTTTTGTAATATTTTTAAAAGTTAATTATTTTAAAATATTTTTCAAGGTTTTTTGTTTTTTGTCATGAAAACCACTGATTTTTTTTTATGTGGAAAACACAAATATGCAATATTTCCAAAAATAAGGTGCAAAATGAAATATTTGTGATAAAGATATAACAGTCTTGACCATGTCAATAATTGATAAAAATACAGATTTCAATGCATTATTATTTTCGGCACAATGAGGGTTTTAAAATTAACTTAAACTCTGAAATAAAAGTGTAATAAAAACGTTATACATGATTTTTTTAACTTCTTTTTATTAAATTTTTTATAAATATTTCTTAAACTTTATTACAATTTCTTTTTAAATTTTTTTAAAGGTTTATTATAATTTTTGGAATATTTTTTAAAGTTTATTAAGAAACTTTAAATGTTATGTAAAATGTATAATATATTTTTTCAATACTTTTAAAGTTTTTTAGTTAGATGTCAGGAAAAGTCCGTTTTTTTTTATTTATAATAGATCTGACATATCGATCTGACAATAAGGGTCAGTAAGGAGAGATTTTCCGTCCAGAGAAGTAAAGACTTTGACCACAGGGGGCGCCAAAGTTAACACAAACCGAAAGTTCCTGACAGGAACTTTAACTTCATATGAGCGTAATATTACCTCATATATCTACAGAAACTAAAAGCGATGATATTTTATCGGTCGAATACAAACGAAAAAGTTCTCTCTCCTCTTTCTTCGTGTCCTTCAGAGCCATGTTGGACCAGAACTTGTTCGACGACGACAGTTTCCTGTACGGCGAGGGTCCAGACCTGCTGAGGTTCCGCACAGCCGAGCCGTCCATCGAGCTGCTGACGGACTGGTACCAGAGCAGAGCGAAGGACATCGACGCCTGCTCCAGACAGGTGTGTTTGGGTTAAGTTAGCAAGGATTCAGTTCAATCCAAACTTAAACAGGAAGTAGTAATCAACAGCTGACACTCGGGGAAGATCATTTCCGTTACGCTCTTCTTTTCGACGATCGGGGCAGGGACATGTCACGAGCCGGGACACAGACACAGACACAGGATGTTGCCAGCCTCCATCAGTAAAGGTCACTTTGATCCTATCGGGGACGCTCATTATCATCCTCGCCATATGGACTTCTAATGAAGAGTAACCAAAGCTTCTGTCAGCGCGCGTTCTGTTGGTGGAACTGAAAAATCAGACTTGATAGGACTTGTTTAGTGAAGTAATGGGATGTAACCGCCCACTCTCTCCACCCACGCCGTCCTAAAAAACCACCGCTCGTCTGTCCCCTTCTCTCGCCGTGATGGATCAAAGTTGTCACGGCGCTCCCTTTGTCTTTGTGAAAGGACTAACTCGGGCGCACTCGTGTCTCTCCCCGTCATTTCTCCTCTCGCTGGATGGAGGGGAAGAGATTTGGGGGTCCATTGCTCATTTTTTTGAAGACGGCGGGGGGATTACGTCTTTCATCATCCACTCAAGAGAGAAAGAGACGGAGAAGAGACTTAGCATGTGTGTAAAATGAGTCTTTGTTAATCTTCAGGAATCACATCAGCTCTCTTACATTCAGTTTTTTTTCATTTCACTTCTCTTCCTCTCCCTTTCTTCTCTCTCTCACCTCTCTCCAGGAGCCTTTAGGGCCGCTCCTCACTCCTACATCTGCTCCTTTCTCGCCTCTTTCCTGCTCCCTTAACTCTTTTTTTCATCTCATTTGTTCTCTCTCATTTGCAGCCTCCCTCCATCCCTCATCTGGCTGTGTTTATGCTTGGAAGCGCGTCCTAATGGAGCAAAAATGGGGTTTGATTAAAAGGAGGAAACCGGAGTGTTTTAAAACCGGTCACTGAGCGGCAGGAAGCGAGGCGATGAATGAGGAGATTGACAGGATGACTCAGAGAGGCAGACAGGGTTTGCAAAAGCAGATAATGTAAGTGCAACCAAAAAGGGAGATAAATTCAACCTCACAAGTTAGGTTAGAGTGGATTACTAACAGACAGAGGGGAGGACAAGGCCGAGGAGAAAAGGGAAAGCTATCTCATAGAAAGAGCTGTCTGCGGGGAAAGAAAATCACTGGTTAGAAAGGGTTGAAAGGGTAGAAATAAAGGATATTAAAACAAGTGTTGTTTGGCAGAGAGAAAGCACAAAATGAGAGGGTGGCTTTGAAAAGCAGACAGAAATGGAAGACAGGCGTACGGAGGAGGCAAAGGGCCAGACATGGGAGTTCAAACCGAGGCCAAACGCTTTTGACGGGTACAGGATTCTTCCACGAGGTGGAGAGAGGACGGGAAAACGAAGCCGAGATGAAGAGACAATGTGGGAACGACGTGCAAAATAAAAGGAGTAAGAAAGCAGAACAAAGGAGGCTTCAAATTGAGTTGGAAAATTAAACGGAGGAGTCGCTGAAAACTGCTGGGGGATTAAAAAGGAGGGATGATGCAGAGAGAGAGAGAGAGAGATAGAGGGGAAAAGAGGATACGAGTTTGTGTTACTGTGCAGAGAACAGAGGGGAACGAAGGGGGAGGGCGTGCAGACGAGGCCGTAATTAAAAAGTGTGAGATTTTAACATCTGAATTGTGCGCGGTTAGCTGGGGAATGTGTCTCCGGAGAGCGAGGAAGAGGAGGAGGAGGAGGAGTGGACGAGGAGGATCTTCACTCACACTCAGATCAATAGACTTCTTTCTCTTGTTGTATCTAATTGCTCGAGCTCCGTCTCAAGGTTGATTTTGCTTTTTTTTCCTCGGCTCTCCTCCTTCGTTTGTGTGCATGTGTTCAGTTTACCGATGTTATTCATTCTGTAGAAAAACAGCCTCAGATGAGCCGAAGATGACAAGGTTACAGACCTGGAGTGTGTGTGTGTGTGTGTGTGTGTGTGTGTGTTTGTAAAGACAAGACGCTGTGCTAACCGCTGAGCTGGAGGGCTCTCCTCCTCTAAGAGGTGGAGAGAAAGCAATCATCACTGCGGGGCCTGGCGGCTTCTGCCATCGATTGGCCAGCATCCACAGGTGGCTGAGCATCGATTGGCTGGGCGTGCTGCCAGCATATAGGTGGTCGCTCATTGATTGGTTGCTCTTCTGGATGGGGTTGTATTGATCCCAGTAGCAGGAAGCCCAAACCGTCCCTGTTTTATTGTCTAAAGACTAATGATCGGATATTAGCAATAAGCGACAGGTATCATTTGGTTTCACGTTCAGCGACCTCAGCAGCCGATCTTCAAACACGCCGAATAAAACAACCTCCTGATTCACCTGCCGTCACTCAGAGAGGGTCACCTGGACTGTAACAGAATCAGAGAAATAACACAGAGATTAGAGTTAAAGGGTTTATAAATACAGCAGAGTTTAATTATCTGTACAAGTCCACATCTGAGTTTGTGTTTGTTGTTGTCTCAAAATCCATACAGCATAGTTTCCCAATATTTTGTCTGGTGATATATCGTATCATCTCATTAACAAAGTATCAATTTTTTAAAATCAATTGCTAATATGAAGTCAAATTTGTGATAATGTAGAAATAAAATCAACTTTTTGTTCAGTGAGGTTGGCAGGAGAAAGTTAGTACAACAAATATACATGTATAAGGTTTGCAAGATGTGCTACATGAGGATAAAATGCAACAAAATAAGACAAACATAAAGGAAAGACAAATGCTAAATTAGCTTAACAGTTGAAAAAATGTGTAAATTACAATATATTGTATCGTAATACTCACTGTACTGAAAAATCAAGTAAAAAATTGCAAAAATATCATATCATTATAATATCGTATCACAATATAAGTATTGTAATGATATCATATTGTGGCCCAAGTATCATGATATTATTGTATCGTGATAATATTGTATCGTGATAATATATCGTATCCTGATGGTATCATATCATAGCCCAAATATCATAAAAATATTGTAATGTGGCCTAAGTATTGTGATAATATCGTATCGTGTTAATATCATATCGTGGCCCAAGTATCGTGATAATATTGTAATGTGGCCCAAGTATCGTGATAATATTGTAATGTGGCCCAAGTATCGTGATAATATTGTATCGTGATAATAATGTAACATGGGGCCACTAATGATTCTGGCCCTACTTTTATGGTGTGTGTAAATTTGGCGCCCCCTCTGGAGAAAGCAGTCTTTGCCTAACTCGTCCTCCAAACAGAGTCTTATAACAAAAAGACTTTTAAAGGTCCACTTTGTCAATAAATGTGAGTATTTACATGAAAACTGTAAGAACAGGGAGGCTGCTTTTTTGGCTGACACCTCTTTCGGTCAATAAAATTATAAAAAAAACCATCTTCAGTCTTGTTGCTTGTGGATTCGTTTGCTTTTAGATAATCATAAAAATGCACCAGTGTAACTTCTCACAGGAGCTTTGACCTTTTTTTTCCCAAAGTTTTGTGTTTATTTGAGAAAATGTGAAATATTCTGACTTTCCATTTGGTGCTGTCATATTTGAAACATGTCAAATATTTCAGTTTGTCAGTCGTCACCTTCTCTCTCTCTCTCTCTCCTCTCATTGTCATTCTTTATGTCTGGCAGGTGGACTGTGCCCTGTCTCTGGTGCGCCTGGGGAAGGAGCGGGAGATCCCGGGGCTGGAGCTCTTGTGTGACGACTTGGTCACCATGGAAACGCTGGTGTATGAGACATCATGTGAATTGAGTCTGACACTAAAAGATTTGCAGCAGCTAAGTGACATCGACAAGCTCCGCCTGCTCATGAAAAATGTAAGCCCGGATAAATCATGGATCATCATTTCTGCATGTCATGTTTTCACGGATTTAAAATCCTCTGTTGGTTTTAAAGTCGTCAGAAAATCTTTTATTTGAGCTGTTTTGTGATTTCTCCGCTCTACAGAATCCGACCGTAACGATAATGGAGATAGTTTTGGATATTTACAATTATTCAGAGACGCTTTTAAAGCAGCTTCATCACTCAGACAGAGATGAAAACATTTATTGTGCTTTTACAATGAATCCTCCTCTAAGTGAGTGTTTTTCTCCATTATTCCCTCCGTGTTGAATTTGCATCTCCCATCACGGCGCTTTGTGTACTTCACAGTGTCAATAAAAACGAAATCCTGCCGTGCAATTACGTTTAATTTAAGAGTTCCATCGCGTGGGTCCTCTTCCCCCTCCATGGAAGATTATAAGTATAATGCATGCTAATTACAACTTTAATAAGCAACAAGGCAAAGAGAATAACTGCTGTTTGAAAAAGTGTTTTACAAACATTCGCTTCAGTCCCTCAAACACCGAGTTTTTGATTAAACAGTCGCCCGTCCAACGGCGGTGACAGAGTTATGAGCGCTCGTCCGCTGCAGGTACCACTTACAAGTCCCCTCGGAGTACATAATATGAGCTGTCCTCTAAATTGTAGCTAATAACTGCCAGCTTCAGCTCGTGAGGACCACTGCCAGTAGTATCCGCCATAGAGGCAGGCAGCCAGCGACTGTTGTTGACTGCACTAACACATGCTGTTTGACTGCTACTCCCTTTGGGCGCCGTGTGTGAGTGTGTGTGTGTGTTTTTTTGTGTGTCTGTGAATGTTAACCAAACTTGCTTAGATTAAATCTCCCCGTGTCTGATGTCTTTCTTTATCAGAGGCGCCGCACAGCAAATAAAAATGTTTACGTGTGGGCGTGCAGCGACTCGGCATTGAGCTTCGTCTGAATATTTTCCCTCCGAATCTCATTTGAGTCGCGGACGCTCTTCTTCCTCTCTCCGTAAATCCTGAGTCAGAGCTGTCGCGAGGTGGGAGCGAGGCCCCGTGTGAACTTGCGAAGCTTCAGCACAAATCATAGAGCAGCCCACACGCCGGAGCTATTGTAGTTCAAGTAGAGGTTTAATTGCATCGCAGGATTTTTATGTAAATGCAGTTGAAATTACTTTGCGCCGTTCTAAAACATTTAATCAAGAAAATAAATCTAAGAGAAGGGAAATGAGCCCGCTGGGTGTGCATCAGATTTCATTATCTTCTCCAACCTGCAAACACAAAGTGAGTCTGTACACTTTTATTTTGGAAGCTTACAAACATGAACCCGCATCACTTTGCTTTTACTTCATACTTTTCCAATCATGTAGGGTTAATCACGTCTGTGGCAGAAACTCATCACACTACAGGAAGTTTGTCGTTTCAAATCAGTGTCAGAACTTTTCTGGTTTGCACACGTTTGTACTGTTATGTGTTCAAAGACATCAAACCAGATAAATCCGGTTTCTGCTCTGTACATGGACGGCTGAGTTACAACTGTGTGCTGATGGAGGACCTGAGTCAGAGTAAGCATAAGGGCCTCTGTCCACTGAAAGCTTTTCAGACCTCGTCTCACTGTCAGCTTATTAAAAGTTGTCTAGCGGCTTCCTTTGATTGAAATTAATTAGTCTGTTTTAAATATCTATGTGTGTGCAGTAATTATTTTTAATGAAGCAATTTATAAAAGAAAATGTGAAACAGTGGAAACGGGCCCTTTTGAGGACCTGTAAAAAAGTCCAGCATTGGTTTCTCTTCCACTTTTCTTGTTGACAATGTTCATATCACCTGATTTTGACTTGTTAGTAAAGAGGAAATGAGATGGATGGACATGAATGTGTTTGACAGGTTAATCTAATTTACTGTAGACTTAAAGAGCGCTTGTAGTAAGTTAACATTTGAGTCCCAGAACAGATACCGATATGGCCTATATTCTGTAATGTACGAATGAAACTGATAAATTATGTTTTTTTCAACTTTGTCAACCAAAAAGGGACAAACTAAGTCATTTAAACTGACTGTATCACGATTAATAATTAAGTGATCAGCGTTAGGGCTGGGTGATAAACCGAAAATTCACAGATACCGAAATTTATGACAATTACCGACGTCATTTTGCCAATATCGTTATGTTCAGTGCCAAATAAATAGATTTAAAAAAGTTGTTTTAAGAAATGTGTAGGTAGGCACAGTTTGTTTTTTTCCTATCACTGATCACTGTAAACACCTTTTTGAAGATCCTGATTGTGCTGAAACGGTCTGACTTTTACTTCAGAACATTTTTTTGCTTAATTTAGGAACAAAATTGAGAAATACATTGAAGATGTATTTTCTGTATTTTCTTATTTCTGCCTCATTGAAGATCCTCCAGTTTTTAATCTCATGTCCTTAGGTCTGGGCGAATTTACGATGATAACTGACGTCATTCAGCCCATATCGGTATATTTGGTGTCAAAAAAATGAATACATAAATGTTGGTTTTGGATGTGTGTAGGTAGGCTATAATCTCATGTCCCAACAGAGCTGATGACTCAACATTGGAACATAGATGGCATAGAACTAAACCCAACAGATTGGCCCTCAGTTGTTCACTGATAACAGTTCTAGATTTTTGGGTCAGTAGCTGCCCAGGACATGATACCAGAGCTGGATGAAATAGAGGTTTATAAAATAGATGCTGCTTTCAGTGGACACGGGCCCTGACTGTCAGAGTCTCCATAAGTTCTCTGGGGTTCCTTGTACTGATAAAGAACTTTAGTCGTGGTTTTTAAGGGTTGAAAATATGCAGTTTGTCTCAAAGTGAGTGTTTTTTGCTTCACCAGTCGAGCTCTGAGCGTTACGTGAAGGACATCTTCCAGTGGATGGTTCCTTTCCTGCATCGCTGTGAGGGACAGAAAGAGGGCGCTGCCAAGTCTCTGCTCAGAGAGTACCTGGTCAGTCTGGCCCAGAAGGACCTCACCCTGCCCCTCATCATCTTCCAGCACTCCAAACCTGACGTGAGTACACACAAGCGGAGAGGGCGTGTCACACACGAATAAACACAACACACACACACACTCAGAGGCTACGTTCGAGCATGTCAGGGTCGGCGTCGTGTCCCTGCGCTGTAAATGTTGTATTTATGACCTTATAAGGGCGCAGCCAAGGACGAGTCTGCTGGCTATTAGAAATCATAGACAACAAACACACACACTCTCACACCGCAGGGTCAGTCATGCCTTTATACACACACACAGATACACACAAACTCAGCTCCTCTCTCCTCCGGTCAGTGTCAGCAGAAGATCATCGGGGACGCAGACCAGCTGATGGCGGTCGCCTTGGAGTGCATCTACACCTGTGAACGAGACGACCAGCTGAGCTTCTGCTACGACATCCTGGAGTGTCTGCCGCAGAGGGGCTACGGGTCAGACTCACACACACACACACACACACATACACACAAACACAAACACACACTCACAGATGGAGACATGTAAATATTGTTTACTCTAAAAACAGAGAAAACTTAAGATCAGCAAACAATCAAATCTCCATCACCACCTTATCCTCCTTTTTTCCTTTCTTTTCCGTTCTTTCCGACCTGTCAATATCACCTCTGTTTCTACCCTCCTCCCTCTGCACCTCTCCTCCTCCTCCTCCCTTTCTTCCTCTCTTTTCCATCCTTAACTCCTCCTCGGTGGGGCCGTCAGTTAGCACAGCTACAGTCCAGTATCCGTACAGTATATCCCGACCCCTGCTCCTCCTGTCTACACCCCCACCTCCTCAGGAACACGATTTATTTCATACGGCGAGAGGGCCTGTCCTTTAGGTCTCCCATGAGGCCGTGTGGGTTTGTAGTGCGTGGAGAGGAGAGATTGAAAAGAAAAGACTGCAAAAGAACAAATCCTGGATAAAACGAACCTGCGGAGAGTCTGAGGAGTTAAACTGGATTAAAAAGACTCACTCTCAGATAGATGACCCGTCCTGCTCCAACCTTAATTAGAGAATTGAACCCGGACTGTAAGGAGAGTTTCCTCTTCACTGCAGTAAAACAAAGACACTCCAAGAGTCTTTACTGTCTGACTTTTACTTCTTCTAAAGACATTTTTTGTTTAGTGGTGAAACAAAATTGAGAAATACAACTTCACTACTACCCAGAGTCCCTTGGGAGCCAAATGAGATGAGGAAACAGCAGTAGGGGAGTAGGGCTGAGCGATATGGTCTTAAATCAATATCAGGATATATTGAGAGGTTCACCTCGATAACGATTTTTATGATATCTAAAAGTAAACAAGTCCACGAGCAACAAGACTAACGATGATTTTTTTAATAGTCTAATGATTGAATCAGGTGTCAGCCGACAAACCGGCCTCCCAGATTTCACATAAATACTCACAATTAATGACACAGTGGACCTTTAAAAGCCTTTTGTTATAAGACACTGTTAAGAGGACGAGTTAAGCTGAGACCGTTTTGTCCACAGGGGGCGCCAAATCTACACACACCAACAAAGATCCCCACAGAAGCTTTAAACGACTAACAGCTGCTAAAGTCTAAGTACAATCAGCTGGTGGTGGTTCAGAACAAGTCAGGGGATCAGGACTCATCCTAGGGCTGGGCGATACGGCCTCAAATCAATATCACGATATATTGATCAGTTCACCTCGATAACGATAAATGGACGATAATTACTCCACAAGCTGCTCACCCCCTCACACGTTAACTTTGTCTACTTCAGCCACTACAACTTTCTCTCCGTCCTCCATCTCCTCACCTGTCTTTCCCTCTTTGTTACAGACTGGATGGGGTGGAGTCACGTCTCTGATGTAGGACAGTGTCTTAAAGGAACATGAGACCATAGCCTACCTACACACATCCAAAAACAACTTTGATGTTTTATTTTTTAACACTAAAAATACAGATATGGGCAAAACGACGTTGGTTAATGTCGTAAATTTCAGTATCTGTAAATTTTCGGTTTATTGCCCAGCCCTACATGTCCCACCGTTGTGTCAGGTCTGTTTTTCTGTGTATTTCCTGTTACAGCTCTTATTCTAACCAGGATTTAAGGCTGTGATCTTTTGTTTTTGAGGTATCAGAGCTCACCGGTTCATCACAGACTCCAGGAGGACTCTGAAAGCTTCATAAATCTTCCTCTTTTTTGTCTTTCACCTTCATTTCCTCTGCGGTTTTTGTCTTTTCTTGTTTTCCTCTCTGTGGAGGTGGATCTCCGGTCTCTGTTCAGTAAAACCAGTTTGAGTTATCAGTAATGCAGCTCCATCGGCTCTCAGAAACACCAAAATAAAAGTCTCACTGAGAACAGTGACGTTAACGAAGCTGGGTGAG